>CM045994.1:89807713-92370210 GCA_025175895.1 Wurfbainia villosa | reverse complement strand
AAGCGTGGCGAACTCGAAGTAACGAATACTGGAACTGGAACCTATGCTCACGATGGCAAATAAATTATCACGCCCGGAGAGTCACTTGACAATCATTAGCATCTCCTGTGCGGGTGATATCTGAAACATACAAGGCCCACATGACCTACTATACATCGATCAACACGACTGGAACAAAAACCACACATGCAGGTCATAAATAGGCCTCTGGCCAACAATCAAAGTAAATAACAAAAAGTCTACACTATCTTGACTTACCCCTTCTGTCATCTGAGCAGGAATACACAGCCAAAATGAATCAAATATAAGTCCATGAGGACATATCAAATACGACCAAAGTATCCATGAGTACATAATCAAAAAACAAATCCTAAACATGTCTTCTAGTAAACAACCGAAACCATAAGACCAACAAAAAAAAAATAAATCCATTTCGACGAGGGGGATTGGCAGCTGGACTCTCATGACAATTTCATCCTGAAAAAGATATAAAGCAATGGGGTAAGTTCAATGAACTCAGCGGAATGCAAGAAAGAAATGTGTAAAGACTGTACTTACTTGAATATCCTATCCTGACATTGGAGTATGAGCCATACCAGTAGAAATAAGGTCATCAGACCAAATACAAAAAAATGTATCCTGTATGCATGCCAATCATATGCAACATCCAAGGCAGCAACCAAAATGCAACAAACACAATACAAATGTCATCCATGCAATATGCATGCGATGCAAATGACATGGTCACCCTTGACGCCAGTCAGCCGCCTCACATGCGATGGTGAAGCCGAGTGGGTAGGGCTATGACAACTGTGCACTCTGTCATCACTGCTCCTGAGTGAGTGAGTGGATAGGATGCTGTTGGAGTACACCTATCCTCCTGTCCCAAACAGAGTGGGGGAGCAATGCTCTCATCTTTCGGTGTCGTAGACCAGAGGAGGGATCCCTGCCCGCTACCATGCCGCCTCACCGCTACCCATGAGCGGACCAGCGGAGCCTGACAGAGCTACTGCACACACCCTTCTGATGTACCACTAACCCATGAGTGGCTGTGTGTGCAAATCATGTAACTGGCTGCGGGCTCAACTACAAAGGAACCCCGTCCAGCCAGCAAGCAATCATTCAAGATGGTGCATGACACTAAAGCATGTAATACCAACCAAAATACGTCTTCGAATAATATGCACAAACAAATGGGTACATATCAATAACCTAGGTAAAACAGGGAAGGTATAACTAAAAGCTGATCAGGTGCATGTATCAAGATAGTATCAACTAAGATAGCAATGCATGTATCATGTATGGCACAGTGGCATACAAGGCAGATAAAACATAAAAATTATTGCAAACTATAACCAACTAAGCATATCAATATGACCATATCTAAAAGATAAGTCAAAATACCCGCCTAATAAAATGCTCGAAAAAATGAAATCTTCATGCCCGTGGACCAGTCTTGTGATCAAAACCTGCATAAAACATAATATACTCAGATTATGTTGCTAACCCTAATATCAAGTCCAAACCTAATGGATTAAACTATCCACCTAAACGATCACTAACTGTCGCATCAAAATATAATTCCTTCCTAAATCAACTCCTAATTTCACAAATTATCTAACACATTCATAGCCAATCTAGTCTTTCCTCTCACTCACAACCACCACAGCCATGCAAACCCCCAATTTACATCTCCTAATCGACCACAACTCTGACTCACAGCCGTGCCCTGCCCACCCATAGCCTTCACAGCTGACATTACACGACCACCTCCAACACCAGCCAGACAACACCCCCAAATAGCCCCTCACAACCCTCTCAACCGGCAACTCTCCAAATTCATAGCCGTTCATCTTCACCGAAGGGGAAATCCACCCACACCCCCGATCACCCTCACCCAAAGTAGATCCACAGCAACGAACCGGACTGAAAAGACAAAAGAAAAAGGAAAACAAGATATATACCAAAAATTGGAAGCTCCCCTCGGTGGTATTTTCTCGGTGCGGGCTGATCACGACGACGGAGGCTGGCCGGAGAACGATCGGCACTGGCAGAGGGCACGCGGTGTGTGCGCGTGGGAGGCTGACTGAGCTTCGGTGAAACAAAGATTCGACGGATGCTTGCCGCGGGCGCGGCAGGCTCGACTGGCCGACGCGCGGGCTCGGCGGCAGCCGATGGAGAGGGCACCCTGCGGCGGCCTGGGCACAGGGAAGGGCGGCGTTTGCTGGTGCATGCGGAGGAGTTGGCGACCGTAAGGGCTCGACGACGGCGTCGGTGACTGTGGGCTATGGCGTCAGGTTGGACACGAGAGAGGAGAGGAGTGTGGGGCACGGAGAAAGAGGGAGAGGCATAGTGTCTTGTGCCTGTGTACGCGAGAAGAAGGTTTCACGAAGGAAACCGTTGCGAGGGAGAAAATCGCGAGGAGAAGAAATTGCCTGCGGTGCACGGAGAAAGGGATCGAGGAATTAGGAAGTTAAAACCTAGGTTTATAACCTAGGTTAATTAATCCTATTAACTAATCTAAGCAGACCCTTTAAAAGCTTATTTTTTTTATCCCCGTAAAAATCTCTTACAAGCTCTATTTAATTCGAAAAATTCGGAAAAATTCTTAAAATTCTCTAAAAATCCTCCAAATAATTCCCCATCATTTTTCCTAAATTTTGGACATTTAATTTAGTATTTTAAATTTTTCGTATTTAACAATTTTGGTTATATATGCTTGTTTAGTTTAAGTTTAAGTATAGTAAATTAAGTTGAGTTGAATTTGTTGGTGCAATCGACCCAGGTCACGATTGACTAGGCTCGAGTTTGACTCGAGTGATGTTTTGATGTTTGACATAGTATGTTTGACAAAGTGAGTTGACATTGATGTTTGACATTAATGTCGGTTATGATTGACCGAACTCGAGTTTGACTCGAGGGAGACTTTGATGGTTTACTTGGGTTGACCATGTGATTATGGGAAAGTCCAAGTGGGACACTTGGCAAGGGAAAGTCCAAGCATGGGTCTTGGCAAGGTAAAGTCCAAGTCATGGGTACTTGACATGAAAAGTCCAAGTGGGACACTTGGCAAGGAAAAGTCCAAGCATGGGTTTTGGCATTTGAGAAGTCCAAGGGGTTTGATATTGGCGGTGTAAAGTCCAAGCAGAGTCTTGGCGGCGTAAGTCCAATGTGCCTTGGCGGTGTAAACACCGTTAGTATGACATAGCCGATGGAAGTACTTGAAGGCTAGCGCAATGGATGAATAAGTCATGGATGACTTAGAGGGATCCGAGAGGCGCGAGGATGATGGAGGTGGCTAGAAGGCTTAGGTCTAGGCTAAGGGTAGTCTAGCAAGTATGGGGGCACCATACTCGGGTTAAAACCTCATGTTTAAGGTTGGCAGTCGACTGACATTATGGTCGGTTTGACTACCGTGAGTCGACTTGAGTTCGACTGCCATTTAGGGGATGAAAAGGCTCTGGAAGTTGACTGCTCATTGGATCAGTCAACTGATGGCAGTCGACTTCCATGTATGGCAATCGATTGCTAGTTTAGTCGTGAGCACAGAATGCTCTGTAGCCGATTGGGCAATCGGCTACGGGCGTTCGATCGGCGCCAATGTTGGCGATCTCATCGTGAGAGTCCGTTGGAACTTTTCCAGCGTGGATTGAGCCGTTGTCTCACAGCAACAGTGATATCAGTCGACTGGTGACTTATGACAGTCGACTGATCGGCAAAAATCCAGCCCGATGCAGGTTAAAAGGGAGTTGTTCATGAAGATTCCAACATTGGTTCTTTGGGAGCTTTCTTGGGGTGATTTGAAGGCGAATTGCAGGTGCATTTCAGGGCCCTTCAACCTCATTCAAGCAACCAACAAGCAAAGCGCTTAAACCCTAGTTTTGTAAAGTGTTCTTTACATTTCTTTGTATTTTTCTTGTATTTTCGTGTATTGCTTTTGTAATCATTGTATGAGGTTTCTCCACCTTCAGATTGTTCTGAGAAGGAGTTATTTGTGATTAGTGGTTGCATGTACATCACTAGAGCTCTTTAGAGCTTGATCTGTGGAGTAGGAATCGTTCGGTTCTGAACCACATTATATTCTTATGTTTGCGTGTTTGGTTTATTTCGTTATCATTATTATTATCTATATTCCACTGCTCTAACAAAGTTTGTAGACAAACACGCGAAAGAATTCCATCGACGCATAACACGACGCTATTCACCCCCCTCTAGCGTTCCAACGGTCCCCTACAAGTGGTATCAGAGCGAGGCCGCTCTTCAATGTTTAACAACTAAGGGAGCACGCTAGAGGGTGAAGATGGAAGTCCAAGAATAATTAGGATGAGACATCAACACACCGGTGCCCTACACCCTATACGGACGAGAAGGCTTCAATTCTTGGAAGAGAAGAATTGAGGATTTTTTGATGATGAGAGACCTTGAGGAATTGTCCTTATTAATGGAAGGATTTGAGTATCCAAGAGGACCAAAAGGTGGATTCCTCAAGAAGAAGAAATGGAGTGAAGATCAACTCCAAAGATTTGAGAAAAATAAGAAGGTAATCAATTTTATTTTTGATTTAATTCTTAATGACTTCTTGTGTAGTCTAGGTGAGTGCATGGATGCCAAGGAGCTATAGAGCGATTTGGCCAAGCTTCATGAAAATTCATCATCAATCCAAGAAGAAGAAGAAGAAGAGGAGTGCTCACCCTCTCAAGCTCAAGAAAATACATCATCATCTAAAGAGCTTGAGGAGTCGGAAGTTGAAGAGGAGTCAACTTCCGGATCGGTGGAAGAGGAGGTAGAAGAAGTAGAAGAAACCTCCACCTCTAGGATTGAGGGGGAGGAGATTAGAGCATCCTCAACATCGGAGCAACAAGAAGAACCATCTACATCCGGTCAAGAGGAAGAACAAGCTCAAGAGACCCTCACCACCGACTTAGGTAACTCAAACATATGTGTTAATAATAAAATGCATATAATATATTTTGAGTGTAGGGAATATGGGCATTACAAGAGCAAATGTCCAAAGAGAGTAAGAAAAGCTCCACTAGCACCAAAAGTTAAGGATGCCAGTCCCCCAACAACCAAAAGCAAGGAGCAAGTTATTTGCTTCAAATGTTGACTACCGGGACACTACCGGAGTCAATGCTCTATGGGGAAGAAGAAAAAGCAAGAAGGAGCATCACAAGTAGGGGGAGCTTCTAAAACTAACCCTAAGGTATATTTCATTAATGCACCTTCAAATTATAGGCAAAAGCATGCTAGAAATAATTTCAACTCTCTTGCAATTTATCATAAAGAGCATGCTAGAAATAAGGAATATTGTCTAGGTGCTAAGAGTGCCAATTTTTCAAATAAGGAGAAATTTGGGACTAATGTCCCTAGAAAAACTCTTCCAAAGGAAAGCATTAGGAAAATAGAAAACTACTTAGGCATTAACCCTAAGAAGGGTAGGCATATTCTTAAAGAAAATGGTAATGCCCAAAAACTTAATCAAAAATCAATTGGACAATTAGAATTAGAAAATCAAACCTTGAGGTCAAGGCTTGAAAAATTGGAAAAGACCTTTTGGAAGATGCAAAATCAAGGGTCTAGAAGTCAAAACCTAGGGTCAAATAGTCAAAGTCAAAGACCTAGGAAACAAGAACTATCCAAGGGCAAGCTTAAGCCTAAAAAGACCTACCACAATGTTCCATTTGATTATGGAACACAAACTAGGTTTAGGAAGACCAAGGTCAATAGGGAAGTCATCCCTAGAGTTGACTATGGTGTGTGCCTAGTGGCTAGAGTTTCAAGGAAACCTAGGATAGCCACTAAGAAGGTTGCAATGGGAGTTACCCCTAGAGTCAACCTAGGTAGGACCACAATGACCAAGGCTACCAAGCCTACCAAGCCTAGGAGGGTCATTAGGAAGGTATCTAGGGAGGCCATCCCTAAGGAATACCTAATTAACCCAATGAGCTCAAATAGATTTTGGGTTCCTAGGAGCGTGATTGACTCATGCTAGATGGGGTTAGGGTGTGCCAACTTTGATTGGATGGGTAGTTAACTCAACCATAGCAAAGTTGACATTTTAGGTTATTTTCAAGGTTATGGATACCTTGGAAATAGATTTGATCATTAATCCTAAAATATTTTAGGATGTGCCAATACATATTTGGAATTATGAAAAATCAATTAAATTGGCACAATTTAGGATTAGAGGTCATAGTGTGCCATTTTGGATTTTTGGCACACATGGGAGATTAGTAGCATTATGGCAAAATACACTTAATTATAACAAATGACAACTAATTTTAAAATTTAGGGATTCCTATACCTATACCCTTTATTTGCCATACCTTGATTGTCATATAACATGCCATGACATCATGTTTATTTTTATCATTTATATGTCATGATCATGCTTTTAGGATTAGGTTTAATGTCATGTGTTTTAGATTCCATCTTATGCCATGACATCATGATTATGAGCATGTGTTTACTTATACCATCTTTAATTCCATAATCATTCATGCATCTAAATTGATTAAAATTGAGTTAAAGACTTTGACATGACTTGAAGTCCCATTTATAAGGGAATCAAGTAGGGTTGCTTTCGAAAAATGCATGAGGCCTTAGCTTTAGATAAACCAAAATCCACATCTCATATCTAAATTGACATGTATGTGTATTTATACACCCTAAATACATGTGAGATGCTAGAATATGAGTTAAGTTCAAGGTGCATAGTTTTTGCATCTAGATGAACTAAAACTCATCTTTAACTAATGGTGGATCATTGGGAAAGCTTGTATACAAGTCTTGTACATTAAGCCCAAGGAATATAATCCAATATAGGTTTTCAAAATCATTTTAAAATCAATTTAGAAAACCTTGGTGAAGTCTATCTTTTGATAGCAATCACCATTGATGAGATTGATACAAAGTGAGTCAAAACATTGAAGTTTTTCTTCATTTTTGAATTTTGTGTCAATTTCACTATTTTATGGGGAAAATATTTTTCTAACATTTTTCACCCATTGTATTGCTTATAAGTAATGTACGTATGAATATTCACGAATTTTCAAAATACATAAAATTACTTATGATTTGTCAAAATTCGATTCTGATAGTTGAAATCCGAGAATTTCAGTTATCAATCGACTGCCGCCTGATGGCAGTCGACTGATGAAAGGGCAGTTCGACTACTTCTATCAGGAGTCGACTGCCAGAGCTGATTTCGGGAAAACAACGTTTGTTTAGCCCAATTTCAGCTATGGTAAGTTCCCTAACCACTTCTAACCCTATGATATGCTTTGAGAAGCATTATAAAGGGTGAAAATCCATTGGATATGGATTAGGAGAGGTGTTAGGAGAATGTATCAAAATTTAAGGTATAGGAAAGTTCATGTTTGAACTTTGAACCTTATTTTTGATGTTTTAGAATTCCTATTGGCTTAGGGACTTCCCAAGGACATTGTTGGTGCAATGGTCAAGGGGGAGCAAGCCTTTAGGAGGGGGTATCCATCATGGGATGATGGATGTATTTTTCGTCTTGAAGGGGAGAAGTTATGGGAAAAATTGGGTATCTCAAAACCAATTTGGAAATTGGGAGAGTGTATAGGATTGCCTCTCTTGAGTGATATGAGACTTATCACTAGGAAGATGGTAGGTATCCTAGGTATTGTTGGACCAAAGGGGAGATTATAAGATCTCATTGGGACATGAGACATTGACCTCCTTGGAGAGAACCTTTTTGATGTTAGTCAAAAAGGGGGAGAAGTATTGGGAGAAAGTGAGATTACCAATTTGGGAAATTGGTAAAAGAATTTGAGTTAGGGGCCTAACTCAAGGTTGGTTTTGTCAAACATCAAAAAGGGGGAGATTGTTGGTGCAATCGGCCCAGGTCACGATTGACCAGACTCGAGTTTGACTCGAGTGATGTTTTGATGTTTGACATAGTATGTTTGACAAAGTGAGTTGACATTGATGTTTGACATTAATGTCGGTTATGATTTCAATCAACTCGAGTTTGACTCGAGGGAGACTTTGATGGTTGACTAGGGTTGACCATGTGATTATGGGAAAGTCCAAGTGGGACATTTGGCAAGGGAAAGTCCAAGCATGGTTCTTGGCAAGGTAAAGTCCAAGTCATGGGTACTTGGCATGGAAAGTCCAAGTGGGACACTTGGCAAGGAAAAGTCCAAGCATGGGTCTTGGCATTTGAGAAGTCCAAGGGGTTTGATATTGGCGGCATAAAGTCCAAGCGGAGTCTTGGCAGCGAAAGTCCAATGTACCTTGGCAGTGTAAACACCGTTAGCATGACATAGCCGATGGAAGTACCTGAAGGCTAGCGCAATGGATGAAAAAGTCACGGATGACTTAGAGGGATCCAAGAGGCGCGAGGCTGATGGAGGTGGCTAGAAGACTTAGGTCTAGGATAAGGGTGGTCTAGCAAGTATGAGGGCACCATACTCGGGTTAAAACCTTATGTTTTAGGTTGGCAGTCGACTGGCATTATGGCCAGGTCGACTACCGTGAGTCGACTTGAGTTCGACTGCCGTTTAGGGGCTGAAAAGGCTCTGGCAGTCAACTGATGGCAGTCGACTGCTAGTTTAGTCGTGAGCACAGAATGCTCCGTAGCCGAATGGGAAGTCGTCTACGGGCGTTGGCAGTCGACTGTCAATGTTGGCAGTCGACTGGTGAGAGTCTCGTTGGAATTTTTCCAGCGTGAATTGAGCCATTGTCTCACAGCAACAGTGACATCAGTCGACTGATTACTTATGACAGTCGACTAATCGGTGGAAATCCAGCCCGATGCAGGTTAAAAGGGAGCTGTTCATGGAGATTCCGACATTGGTTCTTTGGGAGCTTTCTTGGGGCGATTTGAAGGCGAATTGCAGGTGCATTTCAGGGCCCTTCAACCTCATTCAAGCAACCAACAAGCAAAGCGCTCAAACCCTAGTTTTTAAAGTATTCTTTACATTTCTTTGTATTTTGCTTGTATTTTTGTGTATTGCTTTTGTAATCATTGTACGAGGTTTCTCCATCTCCGGATTATTCCGAGAAGAAGTTATTTGTGATTAGTGGTTGCATGTGCATCACTAGAGCTCTTTAGAGCTCGATCCATGGAGTAGGAACCGTTCGGTTCCGAACCACATTATATTCTTATGTTTGTGTGTTTGGTTTATTTCGTTATCGTTATTATTATCTATATTCTGCTGTTCTAACGAAGTTTGTAGACAAACACGCGAAAGAATTCCATCGATGCATAACACGACGCTATTCACCCCTCTCTAGCGTTTCAACGGTCCCCTACAGAATTAAGTTAAGTTTAATTAAAGTAAGTTTTTAAGGTAAACTAATTAAGTTTATTAGGTTGAGTTAAGCTAAATTAAACTTAATTAAGTTCTAAATCATCTCACCCAAGCTAAGTTTTCATTACACTTATCCCTATGTGTTTTGCGAGATGAATATTTCTTTTATCCTAATTAAATTTAATGTGCAATTTCAAAGTGTTTAAACTTGTGTTAGATTCAAGCTTGGTTTGAGCTAGTCAAGTAGATTATTCCAGTATTGACTTCCAGGTCGTGGCGAGGCACATAACCTTCTTGGTTATCGGAGCAACGACCACTTCCTAGATAAAGTCAATAAAGGAATGAAGTATTTAATTCACTTTAGACTAAGCCTTGGTCTAACTAGTTAAAGACTTAGTGAGTTAGCTTCGGTCAGTTCCACTCGACTTAGTGCACCAGGTCGTGGCGAAGCACATGACCTTCTTGGTTATTGGAGCAATGACCACTTCCTAGACATGCACTTCGAAGAGCTTCCCTAGCTTACTATCAGTTCACTTGTCTTAGTACTAGGTTGTTCAAGTTTAAACTACTTTGTTTCCTATCTAGTCCGTTCTAAATTAAGCAAGTAAGATAAACTAAAACATTCAAGTGTTTAACTAAAATAAGGAAAGTTAACTAAAGCAAGCAAGTGTTGAACTAAAACAAGGAAACAAGCAAGGTGTTAGCTCCCCCTAAATGGTAGCTAGTTTGAGTTTTGTTCACTAAGTGAACTTGACTCTTGGGAACCCAAAATTGATTTGGTCCAACTTGGTTGACTAAGCTAGACTTAGGAACCCATGCTTGGACTCGATTCTTAGCATTTCGACTAAGTAAAGACATGTATGATTTATAGGTGGACTTAGTCTTATACCTGAGTTCGAATCTGTTGTACACAGCTCGCTGAGATCCAAGCATCATGTTGAGATACTTGGAACCCGAAGTGAACTTTTACAAAGATCCAGTTAGATCTTCTACTTGCCTTTTTAGGACTGAGTTCTCTTTTTCAAGCTTTGCAGCTTGAGTTGAGTCTCTATCCTTAAATTGGCAAGTCGAAGTCTTCGAGTTGACTTGCTCCTTAAGTACTTGGGCTTCCTTAAGTAGCGAGTCGACTCGATTTTCGGACTTAGCTAACTTCCTACCTAAGCATGCAATGATATTATATAATTTATCTTCTAATGGAGAAGTTACCTCATTTGAACCTTCGGAAACGAATACAGATCCGTGGCTTCTCTCGGACTCGGAATCGGACTCATATTCGGAACTTGACTTGGCTCCGACTCTTGATTCGGCCATAAACGTGACGAAGCTTTTCTTCGTCTCTTCCACGTCTGACTCCTTCGATGATGACTCATCCCATGTTGCCTTAAGAGCCTTCTTCTTCTTTTCCTTTTTTGGTTTTTCTTCCTTTTTTAAGTTTGTGCACTCTGACTTGTAGTGTCCTTTTCCGTTGCATTCATAGCACGTCACTTCCGATCGGGGTCTCGGCTTGTTGTCGACCACCTTTTTGGTGTCTTTCTTCGTAAACCTCTTCTTCAGATTGAACATCTTTCTTACCATATTTACAATCTCCTCTTCTCCGTTTGTTTCCAACTCTGACTTGTCTTCGGACTCACTCTTCACTTTTCTTTCCTTTTTAGTTGAACCTGCCATCAAAGCTATACCATTTTCGGTTTGACCCGAGTTAGCTTGTTCGTGTAGTTCAAGTTCACAAAATAGTTCATCTAACCTAATTGTGGAGAGATCCCTAGATACCTTATAGGCATCGACAATCGATGTCCATAAGGAATTTCTCAGGAATGCCTTAAGGGTATACCTAATTAAGTCCCTATTCTCTATTTGGTGTCCTTTTAAATGTAATCTATTTAATATATCTTTAATCCTAGTATAAAGTTGACTTGCATTTTTATTTTCATTCATTTTATAATTAAATAATTTATTTAAAAGCATGTCCTTTTTGGCTATCATAGTGTCATTTGTACCCTCATGCAATTCAATTAATTTCTCCATAATTCTTTAGAATTTTCAAATGGACCTACCCTATTTAGCTCTTCTTTGGTAAGTACGCATATTGCAAGGTGTTAAGTGTTGGTGCAATCAGTCACGATTAATGGACTCGAGTTTGACTCGGCGATATTTTGATGTTTGACATGGAGGTTTAACATTGATGTCCGATAATGTTTAGGGAGATTGTTTGTTGTACAATCGAGCCGGGTCATGATTGACTCGAGGTGATTTTGATGGTTGATTGGAGTTGACCATGTCATGGAAAGTCCAAGTCTTGAGTACTTGGCATGTAAAGTCCAAGCATGGGTCTTGGCAAGGAAAAGTCCAAGCATGGGTCTTGGCATGGAAAGTCCAACATGGGTTAGCAAGGGAAAGTCCAAGCTTGAGTCTTGGCATTTGAGAAGTCCAAGGGTTTGATATTAGGCGTAAAATTCAAGTGGGAGTCTTGGCAGCATATGTCCAATGGTTGGCGGCGTAAAGTCCGAGCGGAGTCTTGGCAGCATAAGTCCAATGTGCCTTGGCGGTGTAGACACCGTTAGCATGATATAGCCGATGGAATGAAGGCTAGCGTATGGATGAACAAGTCATGGATGACTTGGAGGGATCCGATAGGCGCGAGGCCGACGGAGGTGGCTAAAAGGCTTAGGTCTAGGCTAAGGGTGGTCTAGCAAGTATGGGGGAACCATACTTGGGTCAAAACCTCATGTTTGAGGTGTATCAGTTGACTGGTGCCATGTGTCAGTCGACTGGCGTGAGTCAACAAGGGTTTGACTACGGAAATTGGCCCGTGAATGATCACGGCCGCGCGATCGATTACGATCAAATGATCGATCGATCGTGATCACGATCGTGCTCGAGAATTCAAGCACGTGAATGGAGTCGACTGATCACCGGGGTTAATGGCGAGTGAAGGCTCCATCGATCGATGTCCTATCCGTTGGATTTTTCCAGCGTGGATTACACCGTTGTCTCATGGTCCCGAGCAATGCTCGTGGAGGAGGAAATCAATAGCGATTTCTTGAGCTTTGTTGAGGCGATTTGCTGCTGCAAATCAGGGTCTTCAACCACGATTCAAGCGATCAAATAAGCGAGCATTCAAAAGAGTTTTGTGTAAAGTTTTCTTTGCATCTCTTGTTGTATTTCATGTTATATTTGCTTGTTATATTTAGTTTATTGTTGTAAACTATTGTATGAGGTTTCTCCACCTCCGAATTGTTCCAAGAAGGAGTGTTTATTAGTGGTGTGTGATTGGCATCACTAGGGCTCGTTTGAGCCCGATCAGTGGAGTAAGAACCTTGAGGTTCTGAACCACGTTACATCTTTGTCTTGTGATTTGTGTATTCGTATTTGTCTTTATATTGTACTTCTATATTCCGCTGCGTACTAACGATTGTGTAGAGACAAACGCGAACGATTTCCATCAACGTACTAGCACGACGCTCACCCCCCTCTAGCGGTCAATATTTCCTCTACATTAAGTGCTTTGTAATCGACTTGAGCTCTCTTTCTAATATCCGAGGTCCATTTCTCCGGTTCTAACAACTCACCCGAGTCATCTACTAGAGCTGTGAACCCTTTCCTAATTGAAAATTAGACCTCTAGGTCGGTCTTCAGATAGCACTCCATTCGTCTTTTTCAGTAGAAAAAGTCCTCTCCGTTAAAGAGAGAAGGGCGAATTGTGCTGTATCCCTCTAAGTGTGACATTATCAATAAATACTTTCTAAGGATAAAAATTAAATTAAATGAAATAAATTTAATATGCAAAAAATAATCCTAATATGTTGAAAATGAATTTAATATGTAAAAAATTAATTTAATGAATTTCAAAATATTAATTTAATATGCGGAATATTATTTTAATGAATTTTAAATATGCATAATATTATTTTAATAAATTTTAAATATGCAGAATATTAATTTAATATGCAAAATATTATTTTAATAAATTTTAATATGTAGAATATTAATTTAATATATAGAATATTATTTTAATGAATTTTAAATATGCAGAATATTATTTTAATGAATTTTAAATATGTAGAATATTAATTTAATATGTAGAATATTATTTTAATGAATTTTAAATATGTAAAATATTATTTTAATGAATTCTAATATGCAGAATATTAATTTAATATGCAGAATATTTTTTTAATGAATATTAAATATGCAGAATATTAATTTAATATGTAGAAAATTATTTTAATGAATTTTAAATATGCAGAATATTAATTTAATATGTAGAAATTATTTTAATGAATATTAAATATGTATAATATTAATTTAATATACATAAAATTATTTTAATGAATTTTAAATATGCAGAATATTATTTTAATAAATTTTAAATATGCAGAATATTATTTTAATGAAATAAAAATTATTCTAACGAAATAAAAATTATTCTATTGCAATGAAAATTATTCTAATGGAATAAAAATTATTCTAAAGCTCACGATGGTGGTTTCACCAACTCGGAGCGCCCCTGCTCTGATACCAATTGTAGGATCGAGTAAGCCGAGAGAGGGGGGTCAATCTCGGTGTTTAATAATTTTTTTTATTAATTTTAATATGAGTACGCAGTGGAAATGAAATGCAATTAAAGACAGACAATTTACTTGGTTCACAACCCGGACTGGGTTGCTACTCCAAGGCCCATAGCAATACCACGAGCTACCTCGATGGACAATCTCTATAATGCCCTTCGATTCGAGAACTCTCGACTTCGGAGGGAGTTCGCTTTTTATAAGTATGAGAGAAGGGTAACAATCTACCCTCTCTTGAATTATAATACAAAAGCGAAATGGAAAATAAAGCTAAGACTACTTTATACTGACACTACTGAAGATTCAGATGCAGCTCAAGGTGTCAGAAAAGAGTCCTTTCTGAAGGTTGAAGTTCTTGTGATCGTGAGAAAATTTTGGCAGCACTTCGACGTTGATTAATTTCAATAATGGGATCTGGTCGAGCACAACTTTTATAAACTCTTTCCAGTAGACTGAAATGTCTTTCAGTCGACTCTACATCAGCCCATCGATATGGAATTCGTGGTCTTCCAGTCGACTGAATCCTCTCTAGTTGACTCCACGTCACTCGGCTCCACATCGGGAATTTTCCTTCTTCAGTTGACTCAAACTCTTTAGTCAACTCAAGCCCTTTCCATTTGTGTCACACGATCTCCAATCTATCACCAGCTGATCCTGCTAAATAGGAATCCAGTCGACTTGAATCCATTCAGTCGACTTTTCTCTGCAAAATATGATTAGTACAAGATATGAAATATGATAGAAGTAGTAATACTGCTCAATCTCGACTACTATGTTACACGTAGACTTTTCGTCGGATCGACGCCTAGCTTTGTCCCCCCAAAGAGGACTTGGCCTCACCTCTTCACTCGAGGCTTACCTGCTGGCTACTTGCCGGACTTACCATTCTTGACATCCGATCTGACCCACCAGGACTTCCACCAGCTGTCCGGTCTGCTTGACCCAGTTGGACTTTTTACTGATTGTCCGATCTCCTGACCAAACCGATCTTCTTGCCAAATGTCCGGTCCACGCGACTCATCTAGACTTCATGCACAGTGTCAGGTCTCTAATATGTCAAGATACATCCCTAGTATCCGGTCAACATGACCTACTTGAACTTCCTATTAAGCCTACATATTTAACACTTTTATTAGATCACAAATGTATCCTAACTCTTAACTGTGGTTCATACATCAAAATTAAGAAGTAATGCTTATTGCATCAATAGGATGCTCTTACATCTCATCATAATTTAATCTAAGATCTTGGATTCATGTTAGTTGACAAACACAACTTGGGAACACTTTACTTGTACAAGACTTTAACAACAAAGCCCTAAATAATCTAACTTCTACTAGGCAATCACAACATAGTACATTCTTACACAAAAAATAAATGTAAGATTATAATACAATCTCATATCAAGATTGACTTGTAGGATATTTGACGCCGCTAGAGGGGGTGAATAGCGTAGAATTCGTTCGTAGATTGAATTTGTTCGCGTTTGTTTCTACAATTTCGTTAGCGCAGTGGAAATAGAAAAAATAATAACGATAACGAAATGCACAACACGCTAACACAACGATATAACGTGATTCGGAACCGCACGGTTCCTACTCCACGGATCGAGCTCTACGAGCTCTAGTGATGCGCACGCAACCACTAATAAACACTCCTTCTCGGAACAATCCGGAGGCGGAGAAACCTCGTACAATAATGATTACAACAATAATCAATCAGATACAAGCAAATACAATATGAAATACAAATGCAAGTAAAGGAAAAACACTTTATAAGAGCTTTGGATTGCTTGATCTTTGATTGTCTTGAACTAGCTTTGAAGGACTGGAAAGCACCAACTTCCCCCTTCAATTTCGCCCAAGAAAATCGCTATCTTTTCTTTCATCACGAGCTCCTTATATAGCTTCAACTCTCTTTGGAAAAGGTCTATCACGATCGATCGGGACCATCACCGATCGATGCCATCGCTGTCGTGAGACAACGGCTAGATCCACGCTGGATAAGTCCAGCGGATCTCCTATCGATCTCATCGATGGAGTCCTCACTCGACCGGTCAGTCTCAACTCCGATTCTCGGGCCAATTTCGAGCACCCGGTCGACTAATCACACGATCAATCACTGCCGAGCCATCACGACTACCCACCTGCGATCATTGCTAGGCCATAACCCGCAAATAAACCCTAGTTGATTTCCACCGACCGCCACAAGGCACTGCAAACATGAGGTTTTAACCCAAGTATGGTTCCCCCATACTTGCTAGACCACCCTTAGCCTAGACCTAAGCCTTCTAGCCACCTCCATCAGCCTCACGCCTCTCGGATCCCTCCAAGTCATCCATGATTTATTCATCCATTGCGCTAGCCTTCAGGTGCTTCCATCGGCTATGTCATGCTAACGGTGTCTACACCGCCAAGGCACATTGGACTTACGCCGCCAAGACTCCGCTTGGACTTTACGCCGCCAACCATTGGACTTATGCTGCCAAGCTCCCACTTGGACTTTACGCCGCCAATATCAAACCCTTGGACTTCTCAAATGCCAAGACTCAAGCTTGGACTTTCCCTTGCCAAGAACCATGCTTGGACTTTACCAAATGCCAAGTGTCCCACTTGGACTTCCCATGCCAAGTACTCAAGACTTGGACTTTCCCATGACAATTATATTGTCATATGTTTTTGTCGAAACATCAAAACATCACTCGAGTCAAACTCGAGTCCTGGTCAATCGTGACCTGGGCCGATTGCACCAACAATCTCCCCCTTTTTGATGTTTGACAAAAACCAAACAAATCATTTGAGTTAGACCACTAACTCAAATCCCTTACCAATTATCCCAAATTGGTAAATACTCTCCAAATGTTCTCCCCCAAACATTCTCCCCCTTTTTGACTAACATCAAAAAGGTCTCCTCTCCAAGGAGGTCAATGTCTCATGTCCCAATGAAATCTTACAATCTCCCCCTTGGTCCAGAAATACTTAGGATGCCTACCATCTTCCTAGTGATAAGTCCAATATCACTCAAGAGAGGCAATCCCATTTACTCTCCCAATTTCCAAATTGGGTCTCTCAAAAGTCCCATCAATTTCCCAATTGATGTCATATTCTCCCAATAACTTCTCCTCTTCAAGGAGAAAAACACATCCATCATCCCAAGATGGATACCTCCCCCTAAAGGCTTGCTCCCCCTTGACCATTGCACCAACAATGTCCTTGGGAAGTCCCTAAGCCAATAGGAACTCTAAACCATCAAAATTAAGGTTAGAAATTCAATATTGAACTTTCCAACACCTTAAAATTGATACAAACCCTAAACACTTCTCTTAATCCATATCCAATGGATTTTCACCCTTTATAATGCTACCCAAAGCATATCCTAGGGTTAGGAGTGATTAGGGACCATAACCGTAGCTGAAATCGGGTTAAACAACCTTGTTTACCCCGAAATCAGGCTACCAGTCGAGTGATTCAGAAATCAGTCGACTGGCACCTCCATCGATCACCGTCACCAATGGTAGCGATCGATAACTAATTTCAATTTCGCTATTAGAGTTGAATTTTAGAAAATCATAAATAATTATACGTATATCGAAAAATCACGAAATTTGGTACGTATAATACTTATGACTAATACAATAGGTGAAAAATTTTGGAAAAATATTTTTACCATTGAAATAGGAGATTGGTACAAAGTTCAAAACTATTAAAAACTTTAAAGTTTTTGATCCACTTTGTATCAACTTCTACAATGATGATGACTATCAAAAGATAGATTTCACCAAGGTTTTCCAAATTGATTTTAAAATGTTTTCAAAACCTTATTTTGGATCATATTCCTTGGGCTCTATGTACATGACTTGTACACATGCTCTCCCAATGATCCACCAATAAAATTAGATGAGTTTTAGTTCATCTAGATGCAAAAACTATGCACCTTGAACTTAACTCATATCCTAGCATCTCACATGTATCTAGGGTGTATAAATACACATACATGTTAATTGGATGTGAGATGTGGGTTTTGGTTCATTTAAACTAGGGTTTCATGCATTTTCTAAGGCAACTCTACTTGATTCCCTTATAAATGGGACTCCAAGTCATGCCATTGTCCTTAGTTCAATTTTAATCAATTAAATGCATGAAATGATCATGGCATAATGATAGCAATAATTAAGCATGACCAATGATCATAATGTCATGACATATGATAAAATCTAAAAACACATGACACTTAAATCCTTAACCTAAGCATATTCATGACATATAAAATGATTAAGAATAAGCATGATGTCATGACATGTCATATGACAAACAAAGCATGACATATAAAATATATAGGTATAATAATACCTAAATTTTAATATTAGTTGCCATTTGTTGTGATTAAATATATTTTGCCACATTATCACTAGTTTCCTAGTGTGCCAAAAACCCAAAATGACACACTAACCGCTAAACCTAAATTGTGCCAATTTGATCACTTTATCAAACTTCATAATTAATATTGGCACATCCTAAGATCTTTTTAGGATTAAAACTCAAATGTATTTTCAAGATAACCATAACCTTGAAAATATCCTAAAGTGCCACCTTTACCATGGTTGAGTTAACTACTCATCCAATCAAGGTTGGCACACCCTAAACCCACCTTAGCGTGAATCAATCACGCTCTTAGGAACCCAAAGCCGATTTGAGCTCCTAGGGTTAATTAGGTATTCCTTAGGGATAACCTCCCTAGATACCTTCCTAATGACCCTCCTAGGCTTGTTGGCCTTGGTCATTTGGGTCTTACCTAGGTTGACTCTAGGGGTAACTCCCCTTGCAACCTTCTTAGTGGCCACCCTAGGTTTTCTAGAAACCCTAGCCACTAGACACAATCTTTGGTCAACCTTAGGGATGACTTCCTATTGACCTTGGTCTTCTTAGACCTAGTTTGTGTTCCATAATCAAATGGAACACTATGGTAAGCCACCTTAGGCTTAGGTTTGTGACCCAAACCTTGCTTGCCCTTGGTTGACTTTTGACTCTTAGGTCCTAAGTGTTGACTTTGAGATTTGGACCTAGACTTTTGATCATTTGACCCTTTAAATTGGTTTTGTATGTTCCTAAGGGTCTTCTCAAGTTTTTCAAGCCTTGAACTCAAGGCTTGATTTTCAACCTCTAATTGCCCAATTGATTTTTGATTAAGTTTTTGGGCATTTGACTTAGGCATATAGGCATATGCCTAGTCCATTTAGGATTGAAACCTAGGTGCTCTTGCACCTTTCTAATGGTCTCCCTAGGTAAAATTTTTCTAGAGTTATTTGACCTAGGTTTATCCTTAGATAAATTGTTTTTAGGGACATTAGTCCCAAATTTTTCCTTACTTTTGAAGTTAACGCTTTTAGCTCCTAAACAAATATATTTATCTCTAGCATGCTTTTCATGGTGAATTGCAAGAGAATTAAAATTTCTAGCATGCTTTTGACTTTTAAATTTGGAAGGTGCATTATTAAAATATACCTTAGGGTTAGCTATAGAAGCTCCCCCTACTTGTGATGCTCCTCCTTGCCCCTTCTTCTTCCCCCTAGGGCATTGACTCCGATAATGCCCCTTTGAATTGCACTTGAAGCATATGATGTTCTCCTTGCCTTTAGGTGTTGGGGAACCGAAATCCTTGACTTTTGGTGCCGGTGGATCTTTCCTAATCTTCTTTGGGCACTTGCTCTTATAGTGCCCAAATTCCCTACACTCAAAACACATAATATTATTTTTATTTGAAATTAGAGTGTTTGAGTTACCTAGGTTAGTGGTGGAGTTCGGAATTGACACTTCTTCATCTTGACTGGATGTAGAAGCTTCTTCTTGATGCTCCGGTGTTGAGGAAACTCTAATCTCCTCCTCAATCCTAGAAGTGGATGCTTCTTCCACTTCCTCCACCAACCCGGAAATTGACTCCCTATCAACTTCCGATTCTACTTCCTCTTCCTCTTTGGATGTTGATGATCTCTCAACCTCCAAGTCCTCACTTCCTTGTGAGGGTGATGCATTAGCCTCTTCGGTCTTTTCCTCTTGGACCATTGATGGGATTTCATGGAGCTTGGCCACTTGGCTCCATAGCTCGTTTGCATCTACATAATTACCTAACATACACAAGATATTGTTAGGTATTAAATCAATTAACAACTTCATTACCTTCTCATTCTTTTCGAAGGCTTGGACTTGCTCTTCGGTCCATCTCTTTTTCTTGAGGAATCCACCTTTTGGTCCTCTTGGATAGCTATATCCTTCAATTAAGATAGACCATTCTTCGAAGTCCCTCATCATTAGGAAGTCTTCAATTCTTGACTTCCATTGCTTAAACCCTTCTTGTCCATAGAAGGAGTAAGGGATCGGTGTGTTAATATTCCATCCCAATTGTTCTTCCATCTTCACCCTCTAGCTTCTTTGTCCTAGCTCCCGGCGGTTAGTCCGTAGAAGAGCCCCGGGCTCTGATACCACTTGTAGGAAATTTGACGCCGCTAGAGGGGGGTAAATAGCGTAGAATTCGTTCGTAGATTGAATTTGTTCGCGTTTGTTTCTAATTTCGTTAAGCGCGGTGGAAATAGAAAAAATAATAACGATAACGAAATGCACAACACGCTAACACAGCGATATATAACGTGGTTCGGAACCGCACGGTTCCTACTCCACGGATCGAGCTCTACGAGCTCTAGTGATGCACATGCAACCACTAATAAACACTCCTTCTCGGAACAATCCGGAGCTGGAGAAACCTCGTACAATAATGATTACAACAATAATCAATCATATACAAGCAAATACAATATGAAATACAAATACAAGTAAAGGAAAAACACTTTACAAGAGCTTTGGATTGCTTGATCTTTGATTGCCTTGAACTAGCTTTGAAGGACTGGAAAGCACCAACTTCCCCCTTCAATTTTGCCCAAGAAAATCGCTATCTTTTCTTCCATCACGAGCTCCTTATATAGCTTCAACCTGTGCTGGAAAAGGTCTATCAGTCGACTGATCGAGACCATCAGTCGACTGATGCCACTGTTGTCGTGAGACAACGGCTAGATCCACGTTGGATAAGTCCAACGGATCTCCTATCAGTCGACTGATCATACCCATCAGTCGATTGATGGAGTCCTCACTCGACCGATCAGTCTTGGACTCCGATCTGGTGATTTCTCGAGCACCACGATCGATCACATGATCGATCGGCCCACCTCAGCGATCGATCTAGGCCATAACCCGCAGTCAAACCCTAGTTGACTCGGTCCAGTCGACTGCCACAAGGCACCAGTTGATTGGCACACCTCAAACATGAGGTTTTAACGCAAGTATGGTTCCCCCATACTTGCTAGACCACCCTTAGCCTAGACCTAAGCCTTCTAGCCACCTCCATCAGCCTCACGCCTCTCTGATCCCTCCAAGTCATCCATGACTTGTTCATCCATCGCGCTAGCCTTCAGGTGCTTCCATCGGCTATGTCATGCTAACGGTGTCTACACCGCCAAGGCACATTGGACTTACGCCGCCAAGACTCCGCTTGGACTTTACGCTGCCAACCATTGGACTTATGCTGCCAAGCTCCCGCTTGGACTTTACGCCGCCAATATCAAACCCTTGGACTTCTCAAATGCCAAGACTCAAGCTTAGACTTTACCAAATGCCAAGTGTCCCACTTGGACTTCCCATGCCAAGTACTCAAGACTTGGACTTTCCCATGATAATTATATTGTCATATGTTTTTGTCGAAATATCAAAACATCACTCGAGTCAAACTCGAGTCCTAGTCAATCGTGACCTGGGCCGATTGCACCAACATGACTAAGCTCGAGTTGAGTATTAATATTTGATAATATGATGATAGTTAAACTATACATGATGGAGAGCATGGAAAGAAAGATTATTGATGTAATTATAATTGGGTCAAATTAACCATGATAGATATAGGATTCGATAAAAGGTAGTTGAACGAGAAGTCAGGTAAGTTAAGATTGATTGGATACTTAACAAGTAGAAAAGTTTAAGTGGATCACAATTGACTAAACACTTAGTGTGAATACAAAAATTCAAGTGGATCATGGAGGACCAAACACTTGGTATCAAGGCCAATAGAGTATTGGCAAGTGAGAAGTCCAAATAGGACATGGTTGACTAGACACTGACATTAGAATGGAAAATCTTAATAGATTATGGATGATCGAATGTTAGATGAGTGTGAGTTAGGGAATAATTGATGTCAGGTGAATGTGTAAGTCCAAATAAATCAAGAAAGATCGAATGTTTGATATCGGTGAAGTCCTGACAGATTAGATTGACCGAATATTAGACATGAGAGGAAAAGTCTAAAAAAATCAAAAGGATTGGATTTTTAGTATCGAATGAATTCCTGATAGATCAAGGGTAACCAGATGCTAAGCAAATGAAGTTCTGGTAGGTCAAAATTAACAAGCTAAGCACGAGAGGAAAAGTCCGAATAGATCAGAGAGGATTGAATGTTTAATGTAAGATAAATTCTTAGTAGATCAAGAGTGATCGAATACTAGGTGAAATCGATAGATCAAGATTGACTAGATGCCGACATGAAATAAAAATCCAAATAGATCGAGAGAGGATTGAATGTTTGATGCCGGATGCGGCCTTGATAGGTTAAGGGTGACTAGACGAGTTGAGTCTTGGTAGGACAAGAGTGACCGAAGGCTAAGCGAGAAAAGTCATTATAGGTTGAGGGTAATTGGATACCAATTGAAGTGAGAGTTATTCTTAGTTAGAAGTGAAACTAAGATATTAGTCAACTGATAGGGTATAATAGTCGATTGATAAATACTAAATTATACATTTAGGAATTTAAGGAAGTGCACAGTGAGTTTTATGATTATCAATCGATTGTTCAAATTGATCAGTTGACTGATGACATACCAATCGACTAATATCACTATAGAAGTGCATAGAAGGTTTTAAACTCGATTGATGGGTTTCACCAATCGATTGATGGATTTGACAATTAATTGATGTTGATGTGGATAAAATCGTTAAGTTGACAGTTCAAAGCAACATTTGAATCCATAGTGGAGTAGTCGATTGGTGGTAGATGACAATTAATTGGTAGGTAAAAATTAATTCGATAGCAACTCTATAAAAGAGAATTTCATAAAGAGTTAATTTGATTCTTGGAGACTTTGAAAAAGTGTTGTTGTATTTTAGACCTTCAAGAGACATTCCAAAAGCAACCAAATAGTGAGCGAGCAAAATTTCATTGTGTAAGCTATTGTTTACTTAGTATTTCATTTTACTTTCATTATATTTCTATTTGACTTGTATTTGTTGCAAAGAAATATATTTTAAGAGGTTTTTTCACTTTCGAAAGGTTTTCGAGAATGAGAAAAAGTAATAACGATATCACTAGGAGCTAGGTCATCGATTAGGAATCGAAGAATTTTGAGCCACATATAATAGAGGTGTCGTTGTGCTTATTTTATATTGTTATTTGTATTTCTTATTTCTGTTGCATATTAATATTGTATAGACTAATACACGTACAACAAACAATGATCAAATCACAAATGTTATTCATCTCCTCTCTAGCGTCTTAGTCCAAACACATAATGCATTCTTACATAAAAAATACACCTAAGATTATAATACAACTCGATATGTTTATTAGTGCTTCTTCAAACTTTATGATCATCCATGAATCCTAAGCTCACTCTTAGCTTCTCACTTGATCCACGATAATTATTGTCTAAGTTTAATCTACAATTAGCACAAAGTTATTGTATACTTAATGGATCAATATCAAATACATTTAACATAAATTGTACTATTAAACAATGAAAAATATCATGATAAAATTCAATCATGAGTATTGAACTTATTTTCCAACCACAACAACCTAGTCAATGCTTAGCAAAGAATCAAAGATTGTGAAAGGACTATGGTTAATATCATTAAGTTCAAGTTCCCCTTCTCATCCAACTCACCTTGATCAAACTTCCAATAACCAATTGGCATGAACTTCATTGTTATGGGGAAATCTACCCATTACCACATGGCACAAATCCTATAATGAAGTAGTTTTCGCTTAGTCTATGGGCAAACACTCATGACCAAGTTGAGCAATTAAGCCCACCAAGGGGAAGCAAAGGGGCTCCCAATAGGGGTCCATCATGTTGGGATGTATACTGAAAAGTCTATCTTTTGTATGAACATCTTTATTTTTGAAATAAGAATCACATGATCATTGTCTGCATATTTATGATTATGCATATTGTCTCATACATTACATTATAGATAACATGGTGTGTAGTGTCACACGATAGATCATGTTATCAGCTCCTTGTAGAGTATAAGTAAAGGCTCAAAACCGAGATGACTTTGGACAAACCATTGGTATAGTTGTAGTGTGATTTGGTATTGGTTTGTCTTGACCATAGAATCACACTAGTACACTTTGTGTGTATTGAGCAGGATCTACTTAGAGGTGATTCGATTTATTGCTGACTACATAATCAAATCGGATCTCAGATATTATATTGTACATGCTCTTAATCCCGATATAATAACGGGCACATATACTTAGTATTCATTTCTTTGATTTACCAATGGGCGAGATTTATATAGTAAATCGATAGGCTCGGCAAGTTGGTAAATGATATTATTTATATGGTGTGTCATTGATTATAGGAGGAAACCGTGTCCTATATATTAGGATGATGATGTCCCCTTGAGGAGCTCATAAGGTTCATCATGTAAACCCTGTAGGTGGACTTGGTCCGGCATGATGATAAGGTTGAGTGGTACTACTCATAAAGTTAGATGTTGATTAATTAATGGTCAGTAAATTAATTAATCAACGGACATTCGAGATCTTAAACACGGGGACAAAAATATACAAATAATATATGGAGCCCATATTAACTTATGGGGGTTGGTGAGGTAGATCAATGATAATCCTCTAGTGGAATGAATTATCATTAATGGATCAGACTTTATGTGGGCTTGATCCATTGGGTGGCCAAGATCCAACTCCTCCTCATGGTCCCTATTGTAGCCTATTAAAACCTCATGGAGACTAGATCCAATAATGGAAAACAAAACTCTAGATCCGACGGTGGAGATTAAATCTCTAGATCCGACGGTTGAGATTAAATCTCTAAATCCGACGGTTGAGATTAAATCCCTAGAACCGACGGTGGAGATTAAAAGGAGGCTTAAGCCTAACTCTATAAATATGGGCTTAAGGCTTGGGTGTGGAGAGTAATTAGAGAGATTAGGGTTTTGCTTCCTTGGGTTGGGCGACAAGGAACAAGTGGGCAGCTAGGGTTTTTGGAGGTGTCTTGGGCGGCCACAATTTTGGAAGGTTTTCTTCTTCCTTAGGTGTTGCCGGCGCCCTTCCTTCTCCTCTCTACCTTGGCCGGTGCTCAACCTAATTTCCCTCTTCTCTTTGGCTGGTGGAAACAAGGGTTAAGGTGATTCCTTGTAGCTCTTGGCTAGCGTCCATAACCTTCATCTCCTTTCCTTGGCTGGCGGCTACAACTAGGTCTCTTGACTTGGTGGCCGGTCCTAGATAGGGAAGAGTTTTGTTTTATTCTTCCTTTTGTTCAAGGAAGATTGGTGATCTACGAGGCTTCGACTTTTTGAAGATGGTCGCCCACACGACGTCCAAAAGGAGGAAGGACATACAATAGAAGATCGAGAGGTATAATGCTTGTTTATATTCTTTTGTATCATGTCTATAATTATTTTTCAATTATATACATGTTGTATGTTATGTTATGTGACTAATTTACTTGGACCCCGAATACAAACATAAAAACCGGTGATCCGTACATCGTCTATTCCGTGGCTAATCGTAGAATAGAGGTTGGTTGCTTGAACAATAAGTTTGTTCAAGTGACTACTCTAATCGAATAGCACGATGATGAAACGGTAGCTTGGGTAATCCCTCCTTGCCAAGGATAAATTTTTTTTATCCGGGGATGTAGAAGGGATCGCCATGAACAAGCGACCGAGTTGAAGTGGGAAGCGAAGTTTCCTACCTTCAAGTGGTATCAGAGCCATGGTTTCCGGTTTTGTGTGTTTAGGATTCGGTTACTTTTATGCACTTTTCATATATTATATGTGTCGGATAATAGTAGGATGTGCATAGGTTAACTTTTTGGTTGCAGGCATAGGATCCAACTATTATGGCCATATGTGTGTATGTGATTGTATGTGTGTAATTGTATATTTTGTTGAATCCTCGGGGTTGACGAGGCTAGTATTTAATTTTTGTAATTAGATACGACATTGTTTAGCCACTCTTTTTATTTTAGTTTACTTTCGATCTAGATTTCATGTACACTCCTTCGTGAAGTATAGGATTGATGGATGTAAATTAAAATAGTTTTTCTCGGCTCGGATCTCTGGATGGCTTGTACATGGCATAGGGAGGAGCGGACGAGACGACGATACGACAGGAGGCATATTGGAGACAAAAGCCATAATAGTTGGAAAATATTTCTTTTTCATATTTATTGCTTATTGTTTGATATGCATGTCGTAGGCTAGAAAATTCCTCAATTTTAAATTACTAAGTGGGAGAGGGATATTTTTATAAATTCCTACGGCCTCCATTACGGTTTGACATGTGATGCAAACAAACTTGCGCGTCGGCTCTGAGTGCCTTTCTCCCCATCGGATGAGTTTGTTTGCAGATCACAAGGTCGAATATGGTTATATGAAATTATTAAGGAGCGTGTGTACTTCCCCATCGGAAGACACATAACCCGAGATAATTACCTTAGTACCGAGTAATGATGAACACTTAGATGCAAATAGGAGTATCCTCCCCATCAGAGTCACTTCTCTTATTTATAGGGCCGAAGAGGAACCAACTATTAATTTTATTTTTCAAAAAATTAGGTTGATAAGATAGTAAAATTAATAGGTAAAACCTCCTCTTACAAATGTAGAATTCGTATACGTCCACACTATCGTGGCATACGATATTCTCGGTGTTTTGAGGTGTTGGTTGATTTTAAAATTTTATTATTTGAGGAATCAATAATTTTTTGAAATCTAATGTTTTGATCTATGTGATTCTTAGGTTTTTTCAAAATGACTTTCAACCCACTTGCTGTGATACTAAAAGAAAATAAACTTACTGGACCCAATTATGTTGATTGGAAGAGGAATCTTGATATTGTCTTGACTGCTGAGGAATACAAATATGTACTCCTCGAAGAGTGCCCTCCTAAGCCTGCGAATGATTCTGTGGAAAAAGAGAAGGAGAGTTATAAGAAGTGGATCAAGGCCGATGAGATGGCGCGGTGTTATATTTTAGCATCCATGTCAAATGTACTGCAACATTAACATTAAGCCATGCCCACTACTTATGACATGATGCTCAATCTCAAAGAGCTTTTCGGACACCAGAATCGGGCTGCTAGGCAGGAAGCCATGAGGAACTTGATGACGACCACCATGATCGAGGGAACACCCGTGAGGGATCATGTTCTCAAGATGATGACTCATTTGAATGAGCTGGAAGTCCTCGGAGCTGAGATTGATGGAGAAACCCAGGTCGATATCGTTCTCCAGTCTCTACCTAGGAGTTTTGAGTAGTTTCGCCTGAACTACAACATGAACAAGAGGTTGTATTCGTTGGCGGAGCTTCTGACAGAACTCCAGGTGGCAGAGGGGCTATTTTGTCAGAGTGCTCAGGCGCAGGCCATGGTTGCCCAAAAGGTTTCTACTTCTAAGCCGAAAGGCAAGAAGAAGAAGAAACAAGCTGGGGAAAAGGCGGCAGGAGGAACTCAGGGAGGAGTGAAGAAGCCTAAAGGCAAGTGCTTCACTTGTAAGCAGACTGGATATTGGAAGAAGGACTTCCCCAACCGGAAGCAGAACAAAGGTATATCTTTTGGTCTAGTCGTTGAAACATGTTTAGTGATGTTATCTACCGACACATGGTGTGTAGATACGGGAGCCACTGATCATGTCTGCAATACTTTGCAGGAGTTCCAGGAAACCAGACGACTAGCTGAGGGGGAGATTATCGTATACTTGGGCGATGCCATGAAGGTGGTGGCTATTGCAGTGGGAGATGTTTATTTGTATTTTGAGAGGAATAAAGTTTTGGTTCTTAAAAATTGCCTTTATGTACCTTTATTTAGAAAGAATTTAATTTCGGTTTCTAAATTGTTTATGGATGGATATTCTATTTCTTTTAATGACAGAGTTGTTATAAAAAGGAATAGGGAGATTATCTGTTCTGGTGCATTGATTGGAAATTTATATACACTTGAACCAAAAGCTCCCACGATGCAAATAGAAGTTAATTACTCATCTTCTAATTCCAATAAGAGAAAAGAATTACCTTCGAAGATGAACCAAACGTATCTTTGGCATCTAATACTTGGTCATATTAACCTAAGCAGAATTCAAAGGTTGATAGCTGATGGACCTCTGGGTTCATTAGTGGTGGAAGATTTCCCAACTTGTGAATCTTGCTTGGAGGGTAAAATGACCAAGAGGCCTTATAAGGCTAAGGGGTATAGAGCCAAAGATGTGTTGGAATTGGTTTATTCTGATTTGTGTGGTCCTATGTCTATCTAGGCTAGAGGTGATTTTGAGTATTTCGTCTCTTTCATAGACGATTATTCAAGATATGGATACATTTACTTGATGCTCCGCAAGTCTGATTGCTTTGACAAGTTCAAAGAATTCAAGACTGATGTGGAGAAACGTCAAGGTAAAAGTATCAAGACACTACGATCTGATCGTGGTGGTGAGTACCTCTTGGGAGAGTTTAGGAATTACTTATCAGAGGCTGGGATTCAATCCCAATTGTCTGCACCTGGCACACCCCAGCAGAATGGTGTAGCAGAGCGAAGGAATAGAACTCTTATGAAGATGGTTAGATCGATGATGAGTTATTCTGAGTTGTCAGATTCGTTCTGGGGATATGCTCTAGATACGGCAGTGTATATTCTGAACTTGGTACCATCTAAATCAATGCCTTCTACTCCCACAGAATTGTGGACTGGGCGAAAGCCTAGTCTAAGACATATTCAGATTTGGGGAGTCCACAAGACTTTGAAAGGCGATCGTAAGTTGTAACCTCGTACAAAAGTGCGCATGTTCGTTGGCTATCCTAAAGGAACGAAAGGAGGTTTGTTTTATAGTCCTAGAGATCAGAGGGTAATCGTTAGCACGAACGCCAGATTTCTAGAGGAAGACTATGTGATGAACCACAAGCCCATGAGTAAGATTGTTCTGAAGGAATTGAAAGGGGAAGTCACTACTTCAGTACCATCGGTACAAGAGGATATACCATAAGTCACTGTACCGCGTGTCACAGAGGATACACAAGTGATACCTCATCGTAGTGGGAGGGTTGTGAGACAGCCTGATAGATTCATGTTCTTGAGAGAATCTTCTGATTTGGTCCCTGGCGAACATGAACCTGATCTCTGGACATATGACAAGGCAATCCAAGATAAAGATGCGGTATCTTGGCAAAGTGCAATGAATGCTGAGATTGAATATATGAATTCAAATTAGGTCTGGGAGCTAGTAGAACCACCCAATGGTGTAAAAGCCATTGGATGCAAGTGGATCTACAAAAGAAATAGAGGAATAGACCGGAAGGTTGAGACCTTCAAAGCAAGGCTTGTAGTGAAGGGGTATACTCAGAAAGAGGGTATCGATTATAAGGAGACCTTTTCGCCGGTAGCCATGCTTAAGTCTATCCGGATTCTCTTATGCATTACTGCTCATTTGAATTATGAGGTATAATAGATGGATGTCAAGACAACTTTCCTTAATGGAAGTCTTGAGGAAAACATCTATATGAAGAAACCAGAGGGGTTCATTGCAAAGGGCAAGGAGCATCTTGTGTGAAAGCTTAATCGATCCATTTATGGATTGAAGCAAGCTTTGAGATCTTGGAACATCCGCTTTGATGAGGTAATCCAGTCTTATGGATTCATTCAAAGTCCGGATGAGTTTTGTGTATACAAGAGATGTGACGAAAACGTAGTGATATTTCTTGTATTATACGTAGATGGCATTTTGTTAATTGGCAACAATGTCAAAGTGTTATCGGACGTAAGGATATGGTTGTCCAAACAGTTTGATATGAAGGACTTGGGAGAAGTGAGACACATCCTTGGGATCAAGGTTATAATGGATCGCAGGAAAAGGATATTGTGCTTATCTCAAGCTTCATACATAGACACCATTTTGGCTCGTTTTAGCATGCAGAACTCCAAGAAAGGTTTTCTACCTTTCAAGCATGGAGTTCCTTTATCTAAGGAGATGTGTCCTAGAACATCTGAGGAGATAGAGGAGATGAAGGTGGTTCCTTATGCTTTGACAGTAGGAAGCCTCATGTATGCTATGTTGTGTATGAGACTAGATATCTGCTTTTCCGTTGGTATGGTTAGCAGATATCAGAGTAATCTAGGACAGGGACATTGGACTGCGGTAAAACATATATTGAAGTACCTGAGAAGGACTAGGGATCATATGCTAGTTTACCAGACAGACCAATTACTCTCTGTGGGTTACACAGATTCTGACTTCCAATCAGATAGGGATAACAGTAAGTCTACCTCAGGTTTTGTGTTTACTTTGGGAGTTGGAGCCATTGTATGGAGGAGTGTCAAGCAGAAATACGTGGCGGACTCTACCATGGAAGCTGAGTATGTGGCAGCCTCTGAGGCAGCCAAAGAAGCTGTGTAGCTCAGAAACTTCTTGATGGACTTGGATGTGATTCATGGTTTGCCCAGAACTATCACAATTTATTATGATAATAGTGGTGCAGTTGCAAACTCGAAGGAACCACGAGCCCATAAGGCAAGTAAACACATAGAGCACAAGTACCACCCGATACGAGAAATCGTAAAGCGAGGAGAAGTTGCTGTGGCCAAGATTACATCTGGCAGATCCTTTCACTAAGGCCCTTCTAGTGAGAGCTTTTGATAGGCATGTGGAGGGAATGAGAATCAGATGTATGACAGTTTGAGGGCAACATAGTCTTTTAGTATAAGTGGGAGATTATTTGGATGTATACTGAAAAGTCTATCTTTTATATGAACATCTTTATTTTTGAAATAAGAATCATATGATCATTGTCTGCATATTTATGGTTATGCATATTGTCTCATACATTACATTGTAGATAACATGGTGTGTAGTGTCAGACGATAGATCATGTTATCAGCTCCTTGTAGAGTATAAGTAAAGGCTTACAACCGAGATGACTTTGGACAAACCATTGGTATGGTTGTAGTGTGATTTGGTATTGGTTTGTCTTGACCATAGAATCACACTAGTACACTTTGTGTGTATTGAGCAGGACCGACTTATAGGTGATTCGATTTATTGTTGACTACATAATCGAATCGAACCTCAGATATTATATTGTACATGCTCTTAATCCCGATATAATAACGGGAACATATACTTAGTATGTTAGTGAAAGCCCTAGAGCCAATAATGTGATGATTGTTGTATGGATTTTATTGTATCATATTCCTATTTATAAAGGCATGGTTATTATATTTACTTGTATTGGTGCCAAATAACTAAATATAATAATGTCCTTGAGTAGTAGGTTCTTATCTATATCAATCGATTGGTTGAATCGATAATGAGATGATATAGAGAACACTACTCTTAATCATTCCTAGTCAAGTATTAACATTCAGGGACAATGTTAATGCATAGAGACTAGCATGTAGGTCAACACGATGACTTGATCTCACAAGTCATGGATATGAGATATCAAGTTGACACATGAGTATGCATTGGAGAATGTATACTGAATGACCCGTCATGAGAAAGTATCATGGATCGTTATATGAGTGTCATATACTTTCTCATGTGGCTATTAGTATGACTATTAGTCCTTAGACCTGAAGTCACCATGGTTCCCTACATAAGGAGTTGCATACTTTGGCTTCGTCAAACGTCACCCGTAAATGGGTGGACTATAAAGGCGATTACTGGGTATGTGAAAAATTATGCGGAGGGATGTGAGTGATGTAGATGAGATCTATCCCTCCTATATATGAGAGAGACATCGTTATTCTTGATAGAGTGAGACCACGAAGTGCATGGCCATGCCCAAATGAGTCAATATGAGATATTGAGCTCATTTTATTAGAGTGAGTCTACTTAGAGTTCAAGATATAGATTGTACCGAGGATGACACGGTCTATGCCTCAATTGGTCAATCTAGATGTCAAGGATAGAGGGACATTGTCACATATTGTGAGAGTCACAATTAGTAGTCACAAAGGTGATGTTGGAGCTCAACATTCTTGTAACTTGGGTAACAATGATGTGTTGCTAGATACCGCTCATTGCTTATGTTCCTAAATCGGTTTAGGGACATTGCCAACGTTACAAGAACCTATAGGGTCACACACAAAGGGCAATTAGATGGAGATTAGGTTCATGAGATGAATCAAATTGGATTAAGAGTAATCCAAATTAGACTAATTGAGTTGGACTCAATTTGATTCAAGTGTTGAATGAGTCTAATTTAGATTTGATTCATAAAATCAATTTAAATTAATGAATAGAGTTTCATTAAATTAAATTGACTTGAATTAAAAGGTTGGATTTGATCAATCATGGGAGATAAGAGGTCAAGTTTGACTTGACTTGAGAGGGAAGATGAAAGGTCAAGTTTGACTTGACCAAATGCCATGTCATGATGATGACTTGACATGGCCGGCCAATGATGATGCTCCACATCATCATGGACTTATCAAGTGGTGCCACCTCATGAGGGAGAGCCATTGATTTTTGGAGTTACATGCATGCATGTAACCCCCCAACTTGAAGTGGCCGACCACTATTCATCATGGGTGAATTCATTTTGTGAGTTACTCTCCAACTTCATCTTCTTCCTTGGATCACCTTCTCAAGCTCTCCAATCCCTCATCTTGCCAAAATTCCTAAAGGGTGCTAGCACACTCTAAGGTATTTTTCTCCACCATTTGTCCGTGTGGGTACCAATAGAGGAGTGTTCACTTGACACTCTTGAGTTCCGACGAAACGTTTGGATGAGCGGGATAAGCGAAGGGCGTCTCTACGAGGGTAATACTCTCAACTTCTAGATCTAAGGTAGATCTAGGTTTACTTAGTACATACATATTTTTATTTTAATATATCTTCGCACGGATCCGTGACCGGACTTCTGGGGTTTTCGCAACGCAAAAAGCGGTTTTTGCATCTCGGAAAGTCCAACATAGTATTCATTTCTTTGATTTACCAATGGGCGAGATTTATAGAGTAAATCGATAGGCTCGGTAAGTTGAGAAATGATATTATTTATATGGTGTGTCGTTGATTATAGGAGGAAACTATGTTCTATATATTAGGATGATGATGTCCCCTTGAGGAGCTCATAAGGTTCATCATGTAAACCCTGTAGGTGGACTTGGTCCGGCATGATGATAAGGTTGAGTGGTACTACTCATAAAGTTAGATGTTGATTAATTAATGGTCAGTAAATTAATTAATCAACGGACATTCGAGATCTTAAACACGGGGACAAAAATATACAAATAATATATGGAGCCCATATTAACTTATGGGGGTTGGTGAGGTAGATCAATGATAATCCTCTAGTGGAATGGATTATCATTAATGGATCGGACTTTATGTGAGCTTGATCCATTGGGTGGCCAAGATCCAACTCCTCCTCATGGTCCCTATTGTAGCCTATTAAAACCTCATGGAGCCTAGATCCAATGATGGAAAACAAAACTCTGGATCCGACGGTGGAGATTAAATCTCTAGATCCGACGGTTGAGATTAAATCTCTAGATCCGATGGTTGAGATTAAATTCCTAGAACCGACGGTGGAGATTAAAAGAAGGCTTAAGCCTAACTCTATAAATATGAGCTTAAGGCTTGGGCATGGAGAGGAATTAGAGAGATTAGGGTTTTGCTTCCTTAGCTTGGGCGGCAAGGAACAAGTGGGCAGCTAGGGTTTTTGGAGGTGTCTTGGGCGGCCACAATTTTGGAAGGTTTTCTTCTTCCTTAGGTGTTGCCGGCGCCCTTCCTTCTCCTCTCTACCTTGGCCGACGCTCAACCTAATTTCCCTCTTCTCTTTGGCCGGTGGAAACAAGGGTTAAGGTGATTCCTTGGAGCTCTTGACCGACGTCCATAACCTTCATCTCCTTTTCTTGGCCAGCGGCTACAATTATGTCTCTTGACTTGGTTGCCGATCCTAGATAGGAAAGAGTTTTGTCTTATTCTTCCTTTTGTTCAAGGAAGATTGGTGATCTAGGAGGCTTCGACTTTTGGAAGATCGTCGCCCACACGACGTCTTAAAGGAGGAAGGACATACAATAGAAGATCGAGAGGTATAATGCTTGTTTATATTCTTTTGTATCATGTCTATAATTGTTTTTCAATTATATGCATGTTGTATGTTATGTTATGTGGCTAATTTACTTGGACCCCGTATACAAACACAAAAACCGATGATCCGTACATCGTCTATTCCGCGGCTAATCGTAGAATAGAGGTTGGTTGCTTGAACAACAAGTTTGTTCAAGCGACTACTCTAATCGAATAGCACGACGATGAAACGGTAGCTTGGGTATTCCCTCCTTGTCAAGGATAATTTTTTTTTATCCGGGGACGTAGAAGGGATCCTCATGAACAAGCGACCAAATTGAAATGGAAAGCGAAATTTTCTACCTTCACATCGGACAAAAGAGATCTATAATTGTGTTCAGATGCAATATGAGCTTAGGTGAGAGACCAGAGTGGCCTCATATGGCCACTCTTTTTGGTGCAAAGAGTTAGTTTAGTGAATTCGTAGGAATATTACCAAAAGGATAAAGGGGTAATGGCCAAAGTGCCAATCATGTTATTCGTTTGACACAATGTTTATTAAATCTAAATGTGTACAAGAGGTGAGCTCTAAGAGAGTGCGGAAATTATAAAAGAGTGATTGCATCGATATAGGAGCTAAGTTAGTGAAACGCCAAGATTCAATTTGGAGTTAGTCGTTGCATCTTCAAAAGGATTTTAACATTACATAATTAAACCCTTCTGTTAGATGGATACAAGTTGTTCTTATGTTTTTGTTGGTCGGTTATTGTTAGATTTAAGGTATGCAATTAAATTATTGATTAATTAACATAACTTTGTATACATTTTAAAAATCTACAATAGATATTTTTTGAAAATGACTATAACATATTTATTTTGATATCAAATGGATTACAACTTATTAGATCCTATAAAAAGCCTAAGTAATCCATGTTATCATCCAAATTAATAACTTGACACAATGCTATGCTTTATGAATTCCACGTCAACCTTTTAATTGATACCGCTGGAAATAGATCCTCGACTAAATACTCATGGGCTTGGAGAATAGGAATAGGGGAGAAAATGAATAAGACCCGTGGGGCCCAATAGGAGCTTGAGGATGCAAGAGTCAGGAGCATGGGAGGTTAGGAGTGTTGGATCGAGCGAATCGCTAGAGGGGGGTGAATAGCGATAAAAATTTTCGTTCGTTTCGACTCTTGAGTTTATGCAGTGGAAAGAATAAAAAAATAAAAAAAAAGAAGACACGAGAGTTTTTTACTTGGTTCGTAGCCTTCGGCTACTACTCCAAGGCCCTAGTGGTCCTTGACCACACACGGAGGGCAAATCACTAACGGACTCCTCCTCGTTGGAGGTAGGAGTTAATCGGATACAAAACCACGAAAAGGATCGAGATAGAGGGACACTCCCTCTCTTCTCGTTATGATAAAAACACGATAAAAAGAACTCAAATATAGATTGAAACTAAAATAAACTTTTATCGACGACTTGTAGATGAAAAGATGGAGCTCTAGTCGTCGTGTCTACAGCACTTTGTCGTAGGGATGTCGGAGACTCGTAGCGTATCGGAAGCACTTGGAGGCTTTTAGAATTGATGAAAAACCCTTAGAGAAGCCCTCCTTTTATAGCCTTTGAGCCCCTCATCGAATGAGTCTTCAACCAATCACAAATAGGAACAAAGCTCCTTGGAATAAGGTGATAAGGCTTGACTCCTCGAAGCTGATCCTTGACCATCAGTCGATTGATGGCCATCATCAGTCGACTGATGGCAGCGCCAGTCGAGTCGCAACACTCAGCAGTCGACTGAGTTCACGCAGTCAAGTGGCTCTTGTGGACAGTCGACTGATGCTAGCTGAAATTACAAGTTAGCTTAACAAAAACATAATTTCGACGGCCGCCGACCGTCCGATCTCGACCTAGACTATCCATGAGTTGTATTTAGTTGGATCTATGCTTAAGACCATCCCCGTAAGGAGGATACGACCTCACTTATGCTCACGCACACGAGCTTATCTCGATACTTACTTTGTAGCTTTCGCTTCCGGCCTTCCACTCGAGTGTCGTCTGACCACCGCAGCTTCCTCCGGGTGTCGCTAGCCTTCAGCTTCAGCTTTTGCACTTTTCTGCACATTCGATTAAGCTCATGAGATAACGATATAATCTTAACTTTGCGTCTTTTGTCATAATCAAAACACATGTTCGATCATCTAGTGCCCCTACACCAACAAGGAGCTCGGGCACTCGAGAGTCGAAAGCAAAGGAGTTGGGAGTGTAGATACTCGAGAGTCAAGAGCATGAGAGGTCAGAAGCTCGAGCATTCGAGATTCAGGAGCAAAGGAGTCGGGAGCTCAGACACTCAGGAGTCGAAAGAGTCAAGAGCTCAACTACTCGGGATGTTAGGATTCGAAGGAGTCGGGACATGAGAAGTAGGGAATCCAGGATTTGGGAGCATGAGGATTTGGAAACTCAAAGACCATTGAGGGGATTCTTTTCAATAGTTGTCATATCTAGCCTCTCCTAATAGTCTCTCCCAATGATAATTCGTGAACACGTGGCACGACAGGTGGAGATTCCCTGTAATGGTTGTCCCCTAACAACTCATTAAAAGAGCACTACTGGGATATAAATCTGGTTCGAGAGAAGCTTTAGAGGTACTATATAAAGGCAGATTAAAGTAAAGAGGAGGATCTCTAGTTGAACTTTTTATTGTACTAGATATATTATACATTCTACTTTTCATCTTCTCTTATTTAACTTAAGCATTGGAGGGGTGTCGTCAGAGTACTGACATCCTCTGACTTGTGTTATATTTGACAAGATACTAATGCGATCGGATTGAACTCGATCTCAGTGAAAGATGGCCAAAAGCTGACCAAATTAGTTGGCACCATTTGTGAAAAACTTTGAGCGAAGATGTTGAGGATGCAATAGTGGGAAGTTCCCTCTTCAACCTCCACTTCAGAGAAGACCCCCATAACCCTAACTCACTGCTTGTTAGCTTTGATCATTCAGAATGCAATGAAGGAAGCGTTGTCCTAAGGAATTGGGAAGATCAATCAACCTCCACTCAATCCACAAAACGAAAGAGGAGCCCAACATTTCTCGAGGGAACAGTTTCCCCCGTTCCTCCACTTTTGGAAAGAACGAAGTAGAAGGAAGTTCAAGGGACCGCCCACTGGCATGGATAGCTTCCAAATTTGTTAGTGGGGAATAAGAGGAGTGTTGCTCGACAACATATCGAGCTCAGAGAAAATCGTCTCCATTCATAGAGGAGATTCTACTAGAGAAACTCCCATCTAACTTTCGGTCCCCTCATTTAGGAGAATATGATGACGCCATATATCTAGAGGAACACCTCAATAAATTTGAGAATGCAAAACTACTATATCAATATTCCAATGCTATGAAGTGTCAGACGTTTATCACCACCTTGGTGGCCTTGGTGCAAAAGTGGTTCCAGCTGTTAAGGTCGAACTCTTTGGCCTCTTTGGAAGACTTGTGCAAGATATTCTTGTAGCATTTTTCTAGCTACAAGAAGTATAAACCAATTACTTTTAGTCTGTTTAATGTAAAGTAGGATTCGACTAAGCCCTTGAGGGAGTATATTCAATGGTTCACTCGGACTTCCATGGAGGTCCCTACCGCTACTCACGGAGTCCTAATGACAACAATTTCCTAGGGATTGAAGAACATTTTTTTTTCATTTTCTGGTGAAAAAGCCCCCAGGAAGCTCAATGAACTGCTGGCATGAGCTGAGAAGTATATCATTAATGTAGAGGAGATTCATAAGGTCCACAAGATCTCGAAGGGACAAGGTGTAAGTACAAACTCAGTTGAAAAAAGCAACACATCCCTGTTGATGGTCCCAAGACTAGATGACTTTAAGTCGTTTCCTGTAGAAATCTCTCAAGGAAATCCCATGAGAGTGATAATGACCGAGTAACCTCTCCAATCTAGAACTATCCCGGATGAGAGGGAATAGAATGTTGGTGCAATCGGCTCAGGTCATGATTGACCGGACTCAAGTTTGACTTGAGTAGTATTTTGATATTTGACATTGATGTTTGACAAATGTTTTGGGGAGATTGTTGGTACAATCGACCCAGGTCATGATTGACCGAACTTGAGTTTGACTCGAGTGAGATTTTGATGTTTGACGATGGTTTGACTATTGTCATGGGAGAAGTCCAAGTCTTGTGTACTTGGCATGGTAAGTCCAACATGGGTTGTTAAGGAAAGTCCAAGTATGGGTCTTGGTGGTGAAAGTCCAAGTCATGAGTACTTGGCATTTGGGAAGTCCAAGGATTGATATTGGCGGTGTAAAGTCTAAGAGTGGAGTCTTGGCAGCATAAGTCCAATGGTTGGCGGCGTAAAGTCCAAGCGGGAGTCTTGGCAGCATAAGCACAATGTGCCTTGGTAGTGTAGACCACATTAGTATGACAATAGCTGATGGAAGCACTTGAAGGCTAGCATATGAATGAACAAGTCATGGAAGACTTGGAGGGATCCGATAGGCGTGAGACTGATGGAGGTGGCTAGAAGGCTTAGGTCTAGGGTAAGGGTGGTCTAGCAAGTATGAGGACATCATACTTGGTGTTAAAACCTCATGGATGAGGTTATCAGTCGACTGATATTATGGGCAGTCGACTGGTGTTCAACTGCAGAAAATAGCCTGGCAGTTGATTGCAAGCATTGGACAGTCGACTAATGGCCTGAGTAGTCGATTGATATGGTGATCAGTCAATTGCTTATCGAGTTTTCGGGGATAGAAAGTTTCTGAGTCGCCTGTTAGGGTTTGACAGTCGAGTGATGACTCGATCAGTCGACTGATAGGCATGATCAGTCGATTGATGGTCTATCCGTTGGAACTTATCCAATGTGGCTCATGCCATTGTGAGACAACGACTACAGGAGCAGTCGATTGATGGTCTCGATCAGTCGACTGCTAGGCGGAATCTAGCCTGAGTTGCAGCTTTAAAAGGAGCACGAAGGGAGGATTTTTGGCATCGGTTTCTAGAGTTTTTTAGGGTGATTTGCCAGTGCAATTCAGGGTCTCCAAGTGCAGCTCAAGCAACCAAACAAGCAAGCTTCTAAAAGATCATTTGTAAAGTTTTCTTTGTATTCTTTTGTGTATTTCACTTTGTATTAGCTTGTATTTGATTCTTATTGTTGTAAGAATTATTGTAAGAGAATGCCTCCACCTCCGAATTGTTCCGAGAAGGAGTGTTTTGATTATTAGTGGTGATTGGCATCACTAGGGCTCGTTCGAGCCCAACCCATGGAGTAGGAACCTTGAGGTTCCGAACCATATTACATCTTTGTGTTGTGATTGTGTATTTATCTCTATATTCGTATTCTATTTTGTATTTCTATTGCGCTAATCGAATTATAGAGACGAACGATCGAAATCCATCGAGCACGATGAAACGCTATTCACCCCCTCTAGCGGTCACCAACGTTCCAACAATTGGTATCAGAGTGAGGCCATTCTTCAAGGATTAACAACCAAGAGAGCACCGCTAGATAAAGAAGATGGAATTTGAAGGAAAATTAGGATGAAACATCAACACACCATATGACCAAGAAGATTTTTCGGCATGGAGGGAGAGAATGGAGACATTCTTGATGATGGACATAGAAGATTGGTTCATCATCATGGAAGGTTTTGAACCCCCTAGGTATAAGAAGGGAGATGTCTTGAAATTGAAGAAGTGGACCCAAGAGCAACGTCTAAAGTTCAAGACCGAAGTCAAGGTGACAAAACTTTTAGAAGATTTGATACCTAATGATATTTTGTCTAAACTAAGTGAATATCAAAATGCCAAGGAGCTTTGGGGCAAATTGGCAAAGTTCCATGAAGGTCCATCACCGGCTCATAAAGGAGAGGAGGAGTCTGAAGAGGAATACTCATCGGCTCAATCGGAGGAAACCGAAGAAGCAAGAACATCATCCTCACAAGCAAGTGAGAATTTGGAAGTTGAAGAGGAGTCAACATCCGGGTCAAGAGAAGAGTGTGAAGAATTGGAGGTTGAGAGACCATCAAAATCCAAGGAAGAGGAAGAATTGGAGGAGGCCTCCACTTCTAGGATTGAGGGGGAGGAGAGGATTCCCACACCGGAGCAAACTCAAGAGAAATCATCTACCTCCGGTCGAGAAGAAGATGAAGAACCAATTCCGACCACCATTGACCTAGGTAACTCAAGCAATCAATTCAAAATAAAAATCATATTATGTGTTTTGAGTGTAGGGAATATGGGCACTATAAGAGCAAGTGCCCTAAGAAAGTCAAGAAAAGTCAATCGACACCGAAACCTCAAGAAAAGACCAAGGAACCTGGTGCCTCAACCATTAAGAGCAAGAAGCACGTGGTATGCTTCAAGTGACGACAACCAGGGCATTATAGGAGTCAATGCCCTAGGAGGAAGAAGAAGGTTCAAGAAGGAGCATCAAATGTAGGGGGAGCCCCTAAGGCAAACCCTAAGGTACATTTAAATAATGCTTATTCTTTAAGTAATAAGAAAAAACATGCTAGAAGTAATCTTTCTATGTTTCATAAAGAGCATGCTAAAAATAATAAATTTTATTGTTTACGTGCTAAGAGTTACAATTTTAAAGATATGGAGAAATTTGGGACTAATGTCCCTAGAAAAATCCTATCTAGTGAAACCATTTTGAAGGTAGAGGACCATTTAGGCATTAACCCTAAGAAGGGTAGGCATATGCCTAGGAAATGGAACAATGCCCAAAGATTAGATCAAAATTCAAAAATTGGGCAATTAGAGCTAGAAAATCAAGTTTTGAGGTCAAAACTTGAAAAAATAGAGAAGATTCTTAAAAAGATGTAAAATCAAATTAAATGGTCAAATTGCCAAAATCTAGGGTCTAAGAGTCAAAGTCAAAGGCCTAGGAAACAAGAATCATCCAAGGACAAGAAAAGTTTGGGTCACAAACCTAAGCCCAAAGAGACCCACCATAGGGTTCCATTTGATTATGGAACTCAACCTAGGTCTAGGAAAACCAAGGTCACAAGGGAAGTCATCCCTAGAATTGACCATGGTGAGTGTCTAGTGGCCAAGGTTTCCATGAAACCTAGAAAGACCACTAAGAAGGTTACTAGGGAGGCAATCCCTAAGGTTAACCTAGTCAAGACCACAATGACCAAGGCTACCAAGCCTAGGAAGGTCATTAGGAAGATATCTAGGGAAGTTATCCCTAAGGAATACCTAGGAGCTCCAATAGGTATTGGGTTCCTAGGAGCGTGTCGATTCACGCTAAATGAGTTAGGTTGTGCCAACTTTAAATGGATAGGTAGTTAACCTAACCATGGTAAAGGTGACACTTTAGATCATTTCCAAGGTTATGGATATCTTAGAAATAAGTGTGATTTAATATCCTAAAGGATTTTAGGATGTGCCAATATCATTTAAGAAGCTTGATAATTTGATCAAATTGGCACAATTAGGTATAGGAGTCATGGTGTGCCATTATGGGTTTTGGCACACTTGGGGGATCAATGTATCAAGAAAATTATTTTAAGGTTTAGAAATGACATTTGAGATAAACTCTCAAGCACTACATATCTTGATGTCACATACTTGCCATGCTTCATGTGTCTTACCATATGTTTGCATGGAAGGTATGTTTATGATGTATTGCATTTCACAAAATATTTGATTCACCTTGATTGTGTATTTCAACACTTAGAAAGGGTGAGATACTAGGAATTAAAACTCTTGGATGTTAATGCTTGTGAAAATGGAATAAAATACCAAAAATACATTAATAAATATGTAAACACAGGCATAACACTAATATATTCGATATACATGCATAAACATGTTAAAATGGAACAAAATTGAGTAAAGAAATTGAAATTCACTTAATTTATAAACTGAAAATCAGATATCAGTCGACTGATAACACTATAGCATGACACCATGAGTTTAGCAGTCGAGTGCTGCTCCCAACACTCGACTGATTGTCCATCAGTCAACTGACGATCCACAACAGTCGACTAATGTTATTGTTGCTCGGGACAGAAGAGACAATAGTCGAGTGCCCAACCCAGCAGTCGAGTGTTGGTCACATCAATCGACTGACGACCCATAATAGTCGACTGATGATACTGTAGCTTGGCATAGAAGGTTCAACAGTTGAGTGCCGAGCCAAGCAATCGACTGCTGGCTTCGTGAACTGCTCATTGAACAGTGATCAGTCGACTGATAAGGCATATTAGTCGACTGTCGTCGCGATTTTATAAGGCCAAACCGCTAGGGTTTAACTTCTTCATGCCTTCTTCACCCGCGTGCTTCTTCTCCGATCGCTCCCAAAACCCTCCGATCGTCCTTCTCGTGCCCACGCCAGCGACTCAAAGCCTTAGGTTTGAAACCTAACCTTGTTCTTCGTATTTTGGTCCTTCTATCACGCTAATGGCACCATCTCATGGCTTCCATTCTCCTCCACCGCGAGTTAGGGTTCCGGCGAGACATTTTTCGATGTTCCTCCGACCTCTTCTCCAGCATTTGGGCTGCTCAGTTCATCCCTCTCAAGTCTGGATCCAAAATGGCACCAAAGTATATCTTCTAAACTCAAACTCTATTTTTTTTCTATACCATATTTTGATTTAACCATGTTTTTGGTGTCATTACATTGCATTGCATTCATTATAATCATGTAGAAAACAACGTAAGAGTGAGTCTAGTGAGGGTGGGTCGCTCTCGTACCAACCGATGCCGGTTAGGTACTTAGATGAGCGATTCTTTATATCATACTATGGAGATATCATTCAGATTCTGTGGCATTACCAGTTGATGAAGGTCGTTCTTTGCATGCATTCTATAAATGATGATCTTCTCAAGGAGTTTTACCTCAATTTGAGGAAAGTCAACGATAGCCCGAAGTACACCACTCGTGTTGCAAAATGCGACCTGGAGTTCACTCCTGCAATTTTGTAGGAGTTCCTGGAGTGTCGGGCATCCGATGACTTTTTTGTCTTTTACTCTGCTTTTGAAGCCCCTCTTCTTGCTCCGTTTGACCATATATCATTAGAGTCCATGCATGAGCACTTCTTTCTTTACCCTTGTCCACCAGCTCAAAACCTATTTCCAATCAATGACTTATCTGCACCTGACAATGTTCTTTACAAAGTCATTGTTGGGTGTATTCTTCCTATAGTGACTCGGGGTCAGACCAAGATCCGACCTCCCCATCTTTTACTCATGTATGACATGCACCACCTTTTGGACATAAACATTGCATTGAACATATTCCATTGCATTGTCCATTTTATGACCCCTGTACAAGGGAAGGTGCATATGCCCTTTAGACATATTATCACTGCATTGTTAGAGTCCATCAGTATCAACATATCCAGGGGATCACTGAGACCTTTATCAGACGCATACGACCGCATCACGGTACAGAAATTTACACTAGCTGGGATGCGAACTGGACCTGGACAGATGGAGTGGGCAGCTGAGCCTCAGCCCATGGAGCATGAGGAGATAGCTATAGAGCCTGGAGAGCCCACGACAGAGCATGAGGGGCCAGCTATTGAGGAGGATGATCCTATGATACCAGATGCACTAGCAGGTCTCTTGAAGCGCGCTGCATGCCTGGAGGCCAGATTTGAGGACTTCCATGAGGAGGTTGACTCAAGATTAGAGGAGCTCATCTTACGACAGTCCTCCATTGAGTATCGACTGAGTCAGATGGAGCAACATCAACTCGAGATCCTTGAGATGGTGCAGAGCTGGAGGCTCAGTCAGCAGCCTCCACCACCTCCAGGAGATGGTTCCAGAGATGACAGCTAGGCGCACATCATATATTTTGTTTTTATTTTCGTAGTGAGGTTGAAAGCATTTTGGACATCTATCTTGATTGTAGAACTAAATTTTTTGTTGAATGAAATCTTTTGTTTGTGCAAAATTATGTGTCCTTGCTTGGTTGTGTGTGTTGATTTATCTGTATATTCTTTTTGCCATGTCATGACATCACATTTTCTTTTATCATATGAAATGTCATGATATTGCTTAGGGTTACTTTCTATATCATGTTCATGTTTAGAGCCTATTCATATGTCATGACATCATGATCATTGGTCATGCTTATTTATGATTATCATTTATGCCATAATCATTCATGCATTAATTAAAATTGAGTTAAGGACTATGACATGATTTGAAGTCCCATGTATAAGGGAGTCAAATAGAGTTACCAAGAAAATACATGAAGCCATAATAACCCTAATTTCACATCTCACAATTACATTGACTTGTGCATGCTTTATACACCTTAGATACATGTGAGATGTTAGGAAAATGAGTTAAGTTCAAGGTGCATAGATAGTGCATCTAGATGAACTTAAACTTATTTCAATCATAAATATGGATCATGAGGAAATCTAATGTATAAGTTATGTACATCTAGCTCATAGTCCATGGTTCAAAATAGATTTTTAAAATCATTTTAAAATTCTTTTAAAAACCACAGTGAAATCTATCTTTTAATCGCAATCACCATTGAAGAAGTTGATACAACGGAGGTTAAAAACTTTGAAATTTCAATAGTTTTTTAAACTTTATATCAATCTCTTATTTTAATGGGAATTTTATTTTCAAACTATTTTTCACCCATTATATTCCATGTAAGTAATGTGCGTATGAAATTTTAAAATTTTTTGAAATATGTATATTTACTTACGCATTTTCAAATTTCATTTTTGAAAATCAGGTATCAGTTGACTCTTACAGTATATCAGTCGATTGTTATACAAAAGAGTCGATTAATGGACTGATTTCGGGAAAACAAAGATGGTTAGTCCATGTTTCAGCCATGTTAGGTTACCCTAACTGCTTCTAACCCTAGGATATGCTTTGGAAAGCATTGGAAAGGGTGAAAATCCATTGGATATGGATTAGGAGAGTTGTTAGGGTGTATATCAATTTTAAGGTGTGTGAAAGTTCAATGTTGAACTTTGAACTTTAATTTTGATGGTTTGGTGTTCCTATAGGTTTAGGGACTCTCCAAGGACATTGTTGGTGCAATGGTTAAGGGGGAGCCAACCTTTAGGGGGAGATATCCATTATGGGATGATGGATGTGTTCTTCCTCATGAGCGGGAGGAATGAGAATGTGAGATGCCCAATTTGGAAATTGAGAGAGTTTATAGGAAGCCTCTCTTAAGTGATATGAGACTTATCACTAGGAAGAGTAAAGGCATCCTAGGTGTTTTTAGACCAAGGGGGAGATTGTAAGATCTCATTAGGGTATGAGACATTGACCTCCTTAGGGAGAACCTTTTTGATGTATGTCAAAAAGGTGGAGAATTAATGGAAGAAGTTATGGGAGAATTTGAAACTACCAATTTGGAAGAATTGGTAAGGAGATTTGAGTTAGGGTTTAGGCCTAATTCAAAGATGTTTGGTTTTTGTCAAACATCAAAAATGGAGAGATTGTTGGTGCAATCATGTCCAGTCATGATTATGGACTCGAGTTTGACTCGAGTAGTGTTTTGATGTTTGACATTGATGTTTGATAAATGTTTTGAAGAGATTATTGGTGCAATCGGCCTAGGTCATGATTGACCGGACTCGAATTTGGCTCGAGTGGAATTTTGATGTTTGGGATGGTTTGAACATTGTCATGAGAGAAGTCCAAGTCTTGTGTACTTGGCATGGAAAGTCCAACATGGGTTGTCAAGGAAATTCCAAGCATGGGTCTTGGCAGTGAAAGTACAAGTCATGGGTACTTGGCATTTGGAAAGTCCAAGGGTTGATATTGGCGGTGAAAAGTCCAAGGGTGGAGTCTTGGCAACATAAGTCCAATGGTTAGCGGCGTAAAGTCCAAGCGGAAGTCTTGGCAGCGAAAGTCTTGGCAGCGTAAGCCCAATGTGCCTTGGCGGTGTAGACCACATTAGCACGACAATAGCTGATGGAAGCACCTGAAGGCTAGCATATGGATGAACAAGTATTGGATGACTTGGAGGGATTCGATAGGCGTGAGACTGATGGAGGTGGCTAGAAGGCTTAGGTCTAGGCTAAGGGCGGCCTAACAAGTATGAGGGCATCATACTTGGTGTTAAAACCTCATTGATGAGGTTATCAGTCGACTGATATTATGGGCAGTCGACTAATGTGAGTCGACTGGTGTTATTGCGAAATGACTTTGGCAATGATCGCAAGCATTAGGCGATCAACTAATGGCGAACAGTTGGTGATATGGTGATCGATCGCTTATCGAGTTTTCGAGGACAGAAAGTTTCCGAGTCAACTATTAGGGTTTGACAGTCGAGTGATGACTCGATCAGTTGACTGATGGTCTATCCATTGAAACTTATCCAATGTGGCTTATGCCATTGTGAGATAACGACTACAGGAGCAGTCGACTGATGGTCTCGATTAGTCGACTGCTAGGCGAAATCCAGCTCGAGTTGCAACTTTAAAAAGAGCACGAAGGGAGGATTTTTGGCATTCATTTCTAGAGCTATTTGGGGCTATTTGGTGGTGCAATTCAGGGTCTCCAAGTGCAGCTCAAGCAACCAAACAAGCAAGCTTCCAAAAGATCATTTCTAAAGTGTTCTTTGCATTCTTTTGTGTATTTCACTTTGTATTAGCTTGGTTCGAGCCCAACCCATGGAGTAAGAACCTTGAGATTTCGAACCACGTTACATCTTTGTATTGTGACTGTGTATTTGTCTCTATATTCATATTCTATTTTGTATTTTCGATGCGCTAACTGAATTGTAGAGACGAACGATTGAAATCCATCAAGCACGACGAAACGCTATTCACCCCCTCTAGCGATCACTGACGTTCCAACATAGAAGAGGTGATATATTGCTATAGTGTGCTATGAATGTTTGTGAAGTATCATTTTTAATAAAGTAGTGTATTCGCTTGGCTGAGCCGAGGCAGTTCGTAAGTCCTCGGTCTAATCTGAGTGCCTTTTATGAAGTGTTGTATTCCCCCGACTAGTGGTGAGGCAGGGAGGAGTCGAGCTGAGGTAATTCATATGTCCTCGACCCAGCCAAAGTTTTTTTTATTAAATATTGTTCTCCCAACTAGTAGTAGAGTGGGGAGGAGCAAAGAGTCGAGTATCGATTGAGTATTCCCTTAAAGTAGTGAAACAGGAAGGAGTGAAGAGCCAAGCTCGGGCCTACCAAGACAATTTATAAATCTTCTGTCCGGACAAAGCGTTATTATTCTCTCGAAGACATGAAGTGGGGAGGAGTGAAGGGCCACGCTCGGGTTAGCCGAGACAGTTCGTAAGTCATCGGTCTTTGATGAAATGTTATTATTCCCTCGAAGTAGTGAAGCGGGGAGGAGCAAAGGGTCAAGCCCAGACTAGGCAGTTCGTAAGTCCTTGATTCAGACAAAGTGTTACTATTCCCCTGTGGGGAGGAGCTAAGGGTTGAGCTTGGGCTGGCTGAGGTAGTACGTAAGTCCTCGATTTAGACGAAATACTATTATTCCCTTGAAGTAATGAAGCAAAGAGGAGCGAAGGGTCAAGCTCAGGTCGGCTGGGGCAGTTCATAAGTCCTCAGTCTGGACGAAGTATTATTATTCATCTGCAGGGAGAAGCGAAGGGCCAAGCTTAGGTCGTTCGAAGCAGTTCGCAAGTCCTCGGTTCGGATGAAGTGTTATTATTCCCTCGAAGTAGTTATTGGGATCAATGTGTTGCATTAGAGGGGGGCGAATAGTGTCAGAACTCAATCTTCTCTTCGTTCGATCATTCGTGTTTATCTACAAGCCGTTAGTGCACAGTGAAAATAAATATAAATAGAAATAACAAACTCACAAACACAATGCTGGGATTTTACGTGGTTTGGAATCTTAGTTCCAACTCCACAACCAAGCACTAGCAATGCACCATCACTAAAACTTTCTCCTTCTTGGAACCACTCCAGAGGTGGAGAAACCTCTTACAAGAGCTTTACAACAAAGAACAATAAAACACGTGTAAAGAAACAAACGGAATACAAATGAAACGAAAATACTTTACATGAGATATTTTGCTTGATCTTTGCATTTGGTTGCTTTAGAATGCATTTGAAGACTTGGAATGTAACAACACTTCCCTTCAAAATCCCCAAGAAATCGGCGCTTGAAAACGTCTTCAAGTCTTTCTTTTATAAGCTTCACCTCAACTAATTTCCGTCGATTAGTTGACTGATCTTACCTCTAGTCGACTGGTCACTTGACCGTTGTCTCACAATTGCTTAATCCACATTGGATTTCAGTCGAACAGTCGACTGCTCATACCCACCAATCGACTGCTCCATGTCACCAGTCGATTCCACAAGCTTCTATTCGCTAACCGCCGAAGACAGTCGACTGAGTAGTCGACTCCAGAGCTTTTTGTGCTCTGTTCGCTGAAGCAAGTCGACTGATCTTACCTCACCAGTCAATTGCTTCTTCGGAGCATTGTTTCTCAACACTCGAGCACCACATCGCCCGAGCACTAGTCAACTACTCACTCCACAGCGATCATTGCTCATCGAGCTTTCAGATTTCTCATACTTGACTCGACTTTTCTCCCCATCACCCGTGCACCAACTCGAGTGCCCAAGTCGGGAGCTTCCTGAGGGCCCAGGTTCTCAGGCACTCCCGTGTGCCTAAGTGCTTGATAAAGCGGTGAATTGTCGTGATACCGTTCCCAAATTATTTACCGAACCCCCTAACTACACTAATGCAATATAGGACTGACTCGGATCGTCTCTTAATGAACCTAATGGCTGGACGTTTGTTTTTAAACAGAAGTAAACACTGGGGTTTTTTACAATTATCAAAACAATTATTCAAAGCTAACCTAATGCAAGAACGATTCAACCTTGCACCGCACTGTCATTATACGATGCAATGGTCAAACAATTCTGATAAACAGACATGGAAATTAAATCTGCAGGAAGTAAATCTAACTACCAAATAACAATTAACAAGTAACTATCCTAATGTGCAAAAGTAAGTAATCACGCACCGCACTATCACTATACGGTACAATGATCACGAAATAAAGGTGAACAATTCAACCAAGCACTGCACTGTCACTATACGGTACAGTGATCAAACAGTCACTGAAAACTGCAATAAACGAAATGCAATAAACGAAAGCAATTCAACCAAGCACCGCACTGTCACTATACGGTACATTGGCCAAATGTAAATGAAATCTAAACTAATAACGAAAGCAATTCAACCAGACACCGCACTGTCACTATACGACACGTTGGTCGAATGTAAATGAAAACTAACCTAAACATGATCAAGCACTCCAACCAAACACCATACTATCACTATACGATGCATTGATTGGACAATTTTAATTGATGGGGTTAGTACATCAGCAACAAGAAATTAAACTAACCTACAACTAAATAACGAACAAAATTAAACAACTAAGCAACAACCAAACCTATAGAAATAACATTGCACGTAAACAAACAAACACTTAACAGAAACAAACCTAATCAACTACTAACAAATGCATAATCTAACAGAAATAATTAACAGAACGTAACTAACACAAAATCCCAACTAATTAGGTGTTCAACACACAAACAAACACGCATATTGATCCAAATAAAACAACGATCGGTAACCACACGACGGTCGCAACAAACCGAACAGCCCTCTCCGACGGTGAATGCGGCGCCCAATCGGCCTTGATAGGGAGGGCAGATGACGGAGGAACGCGATCACCGTTCCGACAACTGTGGAGTCACCGGACAGTGAAATGGGCCTTCATCGGTGGAGATGGCGTTGTCCTAAATCGGAACAGCTTGTGGGTGGCTCCTGCGAGATGGAAAGGCCTATCCCAGCCGCCAGAATGGAGTGAACGCCGGTGAAGGGTGTACTCGTTGGAATCCCGCGCTCGCCCCTCTTCCGATTAACTGTCCGAATCACGACATCTAATCGTCCGCCGAGGCTCACCTAGGATCATCGCCGGCTGTCAGAGGGAAGGTCGCCGGAGCGGAGTGCCGGACTGTTGCTGCCGCGCATGTAGTCGCCCGCGCTCACGAGAGGAAGAAGACGGCCGCTCGCTCGAAAGGATTCTACGCTTCTCTGTTTCGATTTGGGAAGGTAGGTTTTATTAAATGAAAAACCTTAGCCATCCGATCTGAGCCTCATCTAATCCCATCCGTCCAAACAAGCTAGGGTTTGATGGATATATTAATTGCTTAATTAGGCTGCTCCATCCAACGGCTGAAATCAGTCTGATTTGAAATGGACGGATCTGATCCGTCTGAAGGTATAATCACGATCCAACGGTCCGGATAAACAGCCAAGATGTGTAGATCTTAATGTATGGGCCGGATCGCTCCAGATCCAGATGGATGGCTCAGAATCAATCACTTTCCTCGGACGGTCCATAATGCTCAGATCTGAACCCTTGATTTAATTTGCCTTCTGATCTGGATGAAGGGCTCAAATTAAATCATTTTGAAATGTCCATTATGACCCCAGATGAAGCCATATTTGATCCAACTTGAGTTTAGTTCAGTGGCTCATCTCGATCTCCTACAAACAAATATAAAATTTACATATAAGTCCAAAAATTAGGAGAATTTACAATAAGGCCCAAAAATATATCCAACTCGTAAAACATGATAATAATCAATAATAAATCACTCGAGAGGATAAAAAACAGTGATATTAAGGACCAAAATAATACAACAAAATGGCAATTATCACTTCCCCCACACTTATTTTTGCGCGTCCTGAGCAATAATGAAAATAAAGAAACACTAACTCCCTAACTCATTTCCCTAGCAATACCTAGATCAATAATCAGAGACGAAAAATAAGTTACTTAGGATCACCAAATTCATCAGATCTAGGGTATTCAAAAGATCCGACTCCTACACAATAACATGTATGATGATTTACAATCAAATCAAATAGACTAAGCCTGATACAAAACCTCCCAAAATGGATAAATGCACTGATGCTCACATAATAACATAGGAGTGGGGCGCCCTCAAAACAACATGCAATTTTGTACTACCATATGCTTGCTTATCATCTACTTCTCTATCGATACATCTCATACATGAATCAAAAAGGTTTATCATGAATCAAAACAAGATCAAAAGTAGAGTGCAGAGGTATGCAAAGATAAGTACAAAACAAAGGTACAAATGAATAGGGAACAAGAGAAGAATTGGAGAAATAAACCTGATGAGTTGCTCTATGAAATACTCAGTAACCAACAATTGGAAAGATCACGAGGACAATTGGAAACTTTAGAATTGGATTCAAGATCAAATGACTCTAGCCAACACATTACAATTCCATTTGCCTGCATTACAATTGCACATATTTTTTTTTTGGTGTGCAGGAAATCAAGTACTAATCACAGATAAATATATCTCAGGACTAATGACCTCTGAAAACTATTCCTTCCATATCATGTTTCCAACAAAAATAATATAGCTCCTCCCCCACACTTAAAAATTTTGTCCGTCTCGGACAATACAACCCATCAAACTATTCCTCCAACATGGAAAACAATAGATATGAAAAAGATAATCCACAAAGATACAAAGACAATGGAAAGCAAATGAAGAGATATGACAAGTAAGACATGGAATAAGTAAGTATCACGTGGATTAGACAAGCAAACCAAGTCAGAAAAAGAGTCAAGAATGAAATCCTTCATCATATTCATGCAAATAAATGTTACTGCAGTTTTGAAAAGACTCAAAGCAAGTTCTAGAGTAACAAGAATCACATGTGTTATCACACAAAAGTGGGTAGATGATAAGAATGGCTTGTAACCTCACTAGGTGAATAAACATCAAGCTTAGACTATCAATAAAAAGTTCACCATCATAACAAGTGACTGCATGCAAGTGAAGTCTCCTATCATACATAAAAATCCATAATTTGATGATCAAACTTAACTAATTTTTACCACCTCTGAAATGATACTAAGGCATGCATAGGGAATATTATTCGACTCAACGAAAACAACTAAACAACCGAGGCAAACAGGCAAATAAACAAACAACCAACACAGATTATTCCGAACATGAAAGGAAGAAAACAAATGCAGTAAACAAAAAGAACACACTCCCCTTTCATGCTGGGGAAGAAGCATCCTCAAGGTCCACTTCCTCTACTATAGTTTCTCTCGCCCCTTCGTGAAATATCTTGAGACAGTGTCCATTCACTCTGTAAGTGTTCCCTGAAGAAGGTTCCTGCACCTCTACAACACCATAGGGAAACACATTAATCACACAAAAAGGACCGTCCCACCTGGATCTCAACTTACCTCCGATTAACCTGAGACGAGACTAGTACAATAAAACTTTGTCACCAATATGGAACTCCTTCCTCACAAGCCTCTTGTCATGAAAATTTTTGGTCTTCTCCTTGTAAATGCGGGAGTTCTCATATGCTTCTAACTGTATCTCTTCAAGTTCCTGAAGTTGAAGTTTCCTCTCTCTCCCAGCTCTGTAAGCCTCCATGTTGCAAGCTTTCACTGCCCAATAAGCCTTGTGCTCAATCTCCACTGGCAAGTGACATGCTTTGCCATAAACCAATCTGTAAGGGGACATGCCTATGGGAGTCTTATAGGCAGTCCTGTAGGCCCACAAAGCGTCCTCCAACCTTTTGCTCCAATCTTTCCTGTCTGGCCCCACTGTCTTCTCCAGTATAGATTTGATCTCTCTGTTTGACACTTCGGCCTGCCCATTCGTCTGAGGCTGATAAGGAGTAGAAATCTTATGAAACACCCCATACACCTTTCGGCCATGGCTTTCATGTGTCTGTTGCAAAAGTTAGACCCTTGATCGCTGATGATCGCCCTGGGTACCCTAAATCTGCAAAATATATGAGACCTAACAAAATTCACAACAACTGGAGAATCATCAGTCCTGGTGGGGATGACCTCTACCCATTTAGAAATATAATCAACTGCCAAAAGAATATATGAAAATCCAAAAGATACAGGAAACAGACCCATAAAATCGATACCCCAAATGTCAAAAATCTCATAGAATAACAAAGATTGTTGAGGCATTTCATTTCTATGTCCTATGTTCCCTGTTCGTTGACATCTCTCACAGGCTTTATAAAATTCATAGGCATCATGAAATAAGGTGGGCCAATACAAACCAGACTCTAAAACTTTCCTAGCAGTCCTTTGGGGTCCAAAATGCCCCCCACAAGCCAGAGAATGACAAAAAGTAAGTACAGAATGAAACTCATAGTCAGGAACACATCTCCTAATAATCTGATCACTACAAAACTTCCAAAGGTAAGGATCATCCCATACATAATACTTGGCATCACTTTTCAATTTCTGGACTTGTGCATGAGAAAAAAATGAAGGTACAACACGAGCAACTAAATAGTTAGCAATATCTGCATACCATGGTGTCTTACCCTGCAAGTGAAAAAGTTGCTCATCTGGGAAAGAATCTGCTATGGGGGTGGAATCTATCTCTGTCACTATCCTGCTCAGATGGTCTGCTACCCCGTTCTCCCTATCGCGTATCTCTACATCGAATTCTTGAAGCAGAAGCATCCATCTAATCAGTCTCGGTTTTGCACAGGCTTCTTTAGGAGGAATTTCAAAGCTGCATGATCAGAAAAAATAACCACATGAGAACATAGCAAATAAGATATGAATTTATCCAAAGCAAAAACAATAGCTAAAAGCTCTTTTTCTGTGGTGGTGTAGTTGGATTGTGCAGCATCCAATGTCCTCGAGGCGTAGCAGATCACATGAGATGCTCTGTCTACTCTCTGTGCCAAGACTGCTCCCACCGCGTAGTTCGAGGCATCACACATCAACTCGAATGGAAGAGTCCAATCCGGTGGTCTAAGGATCGGTGCTGATGTCAAAGCCTGCCTGAGCTGGTCAAAAGAGTCCTTGCACCTCTGATCAAACTGGAATCCCACCTCCTTCTGTAGCAAGTTGGTCAGGGGTAGGGCAATCTTGCTGAAATCTCTGATGAAACGTCTGTAAAAACCTGCATGTCCCAGAAAAGCACGTACTTCCCGCACAGAAGCGGGGTAAGATAGGGAAGAAATAGCATGAATTTTAGCAGGATCTACTTCAATACCATGCACAGAGATAATATGACCTAAAACTATCCCATGCCCGACCATGAAATGACATTTTTCGAAATTCAAAACCAAATCTGTATCAATGCATCTCCGTAAAACTCTCGACAAACTATCCAGACATGAATCAAAAGAAGAACCGTACATAGAAAAATCATCCATAAACACCTCCATGCAATGATCTAATAAATCACCAAAAATACTAACCATACATCGCTGGAATGTCCCGGGAGCATTGCAAAGTCCGAAAGGCATACGCCGATATGCATACGTCCCGAAAGGGCAAGTAAAAGTGGTCTTCTCCTGATCCTCTGGAGCAATACAGATCTGGAAATACCCAGTGTAACCATCTAGGAAGCAATAGTGTGACTTGCCTGCCAACCTCTCTAGCATCTGATCAATAAAAGGTAGGGGGTAGTGGTCTTTCCTGCTGGCCTGATTAAGCTTCCTGTAGTCTACACAAACTCTCCAAGAGTTCTGAACTCTGGTGGGAATCAACTCATTATCTGCATTAGCAACCACTGTAATACTAGACTTCTTCGGCACCACCTGAACAGGGCTTACCCAATTGCTATCGGAAATAGGATAGATGATACCAGCCTGCAGAAGCCTCGTCACCTCTTTCTTTACTACCTTAAGAATCAGTGGGTTAAGTCGTCACTGTGGTTGTCTAACTAGTTTTACATCTTCTTCCAAGTGAATCCTGTGCATACAGATCGAAGGACTGATACCCGGGATATCTGCCAGCGTCCACCCAATCGCTTTCCTGTGCTGCCTCAGAAGATCTACTAATCTGTACTCCTGATCTAGATCTAGATCTCGGGCAATAATAATGGGTCGTCGCTCGTCCTTATCCAAATACACATACTTCAAATGCTCGGGAAGAGGTTTCAATTCAAGCTGCTGTGGTTGCACATCTGATGGAAGTGATTCCTGGGGCGTTGCCTGAAGGTCGCAAGTCCCTACACATTCCATGTCCCTGTCAAAATCAAAGGGCCCACAAATAGGTCCTAACAAAACAGTATCTACACCAGAATCATTAGGATCACTGAAATCACTACAAAGAACAGAAGGTATAGAGATATCCAACTGAAAAACAGACTCAGAAATGAAATCCATGCAATCTAGCTCATCCTCTAAGTCCATGCTGAGTATAGAATGATCTTCCGTCGGGTGCTTCATCGCGTCTAAAATCCTGAACTGAACTACAATATCTCCTACCTCCATGGAAAGTGTACCTGCATGAACATCAATCTTGGTCTTGGCAGTCTTGAGGAAAGGCCTGCCCAGAATAAGCGGAGCTCTGCTGCTCTGTGAATCACCCTCCATGTCAAGAATGTAGAAATCTGCAGGGATTATCAGCTCTCTCACCTTAACCAACACATCCTCGATCACCCCAGTTGGGTGAGTCTGACCGCTGGCTATTAATCAATCACTACACCATCTACCGCAAGGGTCCAATACCTAGTGCACAAAAAACTGACCTTGGCATCACATTAATGGAAGCTCCTAGATCTAGCATAGCATCCTCGAACACATAGCTCCCAATCACACAAGGTACAGTGAACACTCCTGGATCCTCGCACTTCTGGGGCAAAGGCTGAATAAGTGCTGAAACATTTTTTCCAACTCTGATTAACTCATTTCCTTTCAGCTTCTTCTTATGCACACACAATTCTTTCAGAAACTTGGCATACTTGGGAATCTGCTCGATCATTGTCAATAGAGGACATTAACTTCCACCTTCTTGAACAAATCCACAAGCTCAAAATTCCCTAGCCTTTTCTTCACTAACCCCTTCCTAGGTTGCGGCCTCACGAGGGAAAGGTAATGGGCTGGCGACTACGATCGTCAGCTATGGATCTGCTCTGCTCTGCCTTTGCTCTGAACTACTCGAATCGATGCTTGGATCAGTGCGGGATCTGAGTAACTACCACTCCGCAGTGTAATCGAACTGATGTTTCCTTTAGGATTCGGGATGGTCTGAGATGGTAGCTGACTAGATCCCTGTGACTGCAGCTGGTTAATGTTGGATGCAAGCTGGCTAAGTTGTCTCTCTATGTTCTGAATAGATGCATCCGTCTTCTGCTGAAACTGCTGCTGTTGTACCAAAAACTGCTGCACAAGATCCTCCATCTTTGAATTTGAACTCGAACTGGAAGCCTCAGCTCTAACTGGTTGAACAGAAGGTCTGACCTGTACTGGGTTACTCTGGATGGCTAGGGGTCTCTGAAATGCTGGTCCTGGCTGAAACGGCTGCTGATAAAATGAATTCCCATACCTCAGATTTGGATGATCTCTCCATCCTGGATTATAAGTGGCAGACATCGGATCATATCTAGAATGTTGTTGTCTAGCATCGAGGTTGATCTTGATGTGTTGCGATCGATATGGAGGCCGTCTTGAGGTCTAGAAGGAAACTGATTAGCCGCTGCTACTATTTCATCTTGCTGGAGTGAAGGACATGAATCAGAAGGATGCTCTGGACTCAAACAAATACCACAAACTCTCATAGGCTGCATAGGCACTATAGAAGATTGGCTTGCCTGGTTCAGAGCCAATTGCCTAACTAAGGATGTGAGCTCCTGTATAGAATTCTTCATCTCTGCCTGATCAGTATAAGCCAGGTGAGCCTCACTCACCCCTCTAGTCACTATAGCTCTGCTCCCAAATTGCTGTGAGTTCTCTGCCATATTTGCAATAAGTTCTCTGGCCTCACTAGGAGTCTTGTTCACTAATGCCCCTCCACTAGCTGCATCTATCATACTCCTGTCCATGGGAAGCGATCCTCATAGAATCTTGAACAAGCAACTGGTCACTGATCTGATGTTGGGGGCAACTGGAACATAATTTCTTGAATCTCTCCCAGTACTCATACAACGTCTCTCCGAGATCACTGATATCTGCAGATGCTTTTCCCGATGGTAGCGATTCGATCTTTGGGAAGAACTTTTCCAAGAATGCTTTCTTCAATTCAAGCCAATTGTTGATACATCCAGGTGGAAGATAGTATAACCAATCCTTAATTTGCTCGGCCCCAGTGAAAATGGAAAAGCTCTCAATTTTATATCTTCCTCTGAAATGCCCTGTGGCTTCATAGTAGAGCACACCACATGGAACTCGTGCAAGTGCCTGTTGGGATCTTCACTAGACAATCCATGAAACTTAGGAAGCAAATGAACTGTACCCGATCTGAGCTCAAAATCCTCCTCTAAAGCTGGGTAGCTAATGCAAGAATACTAGTATGTCGCATCAAGGGATGCAAGCTCCTTCAGAGTCTTGTTGTTATCTGCCATGACTATCTGCAACTCTGATGGAATGTAATCAGAAGTATCAGCTGACCTGCCCTGTGCTCTTCGCAGTGCGTGAAAAGTCCTATCAATCTCCGGATCCAGCTCAAAGAGTTTATCGCCTGAAGACCTGGTCATTATCACAAACAACTATAATGAGAAACAAATATAGATGACAAGAAAGACAATAATAACAAAAGAAAAAGAAAACAAACAAACCAACTACAGTTTAAAGAAAAACGAACCCATTAAAGTCCCCAGCAACGACGCCAAAATTTGATAAAGCGATGAATTGTCGTGATACCGTTCCCAAATTATTTACCGAACCCCCTAACTATACTAATGCAGTATAGAACTAACTCGGATCGTCTCCCAACGAACCTAATGACTGGACATTTGTTTTTAAATAGAAGTAAACACTGAGGTTTTTTACAATTATCAAAACAATTATTCAAAGCTAACCTAATGCAAGAACGATTCAACCTTGCACCGCACTGTCACTATACGATGCAAGGGTCAAACAATTCTGATAAACAGACATGGAAATTAAATCTGCAGGAAGTAAATCTAACTACCAAATAACAATTAACAAGTAACTATCCTAATGCGCAAAAGTAAGTAATCACGCATCGCACTGTCACTATACGGTACAATGATCACGAAATAAAGGTGAACAATTCAACCAAGCACCACACTGTCACTATACGGTACAGTGATCAAACAGTCACTGAAAACTGCAATAAACGAAAGCAATTCAACCAAGCACCGCACTGTCACTATACGGTACATTGGCCAAATGTAAATGAAATCTAAACTAATAACGAAAGCATTTCAACCAGGCACCGCACTGTCACTATACGATACGTTGGTCGAATGTAAATGAAAACTAACCTAAACATGATCAAGCACTCCAACCAAACACCATACTGTCACTATACGATGCATTGATTGGACAATTTTAATTGATGGGGTTAGTACATCAGCAACAAGAAATTAAACTAACCTACAACTAAATAACGAACAAAATTAAACAACTAAGCAACAACCAAACCTATAGAAATAACATTGCACGTAAACAAACAAACACTTAACAGAAACAAACCTAATCAACTACTAACAAATGCATAATCTAATAGAAATAATTAACAGAACGTAACTAACACAAAATCCCAACTAATTAGGTGTTCAACACACAAACAAACACACATATTGATCCAAATAAAACAACGACCGGTAACCACACGGCGGTCGCAACAAACCGAACATCCCTCTCTGATGGTGAATGCGAAGCTGCCCAATCAGCACAGCAGGAAGGACGGACATACGGAGGAACGCGATCACCGTTCCGGCAGCTGTGGAGTCACCGGACAGTGAAATGGGCCTTCACCGATGGAGATGGCACTGTCCTAAACCGGCGCAGCTTGTGGGTGGCTCCGGCGAGATGGAAAGGCCTATCCCAGCCGCCGGAATGGAGTGAACACCGGTGAAGGGTGTACTCGCCGGAATCCCGTGCTTGCCCCTCTTCCGATTAACTGTCCGAATCATGACATCTAATCGTCCTCCGAGGCTTACAGGATCATCGCCCGGCCGGAGGAAGGTCGCCGGAGCGAGTGCCGACCGCGCCGCCCAAGTGTAGTTCTTATCGCCGCTCAAGGCCGCGAGAGGAAGAAGGCTCGAAAGGATTCTGCGCTTCTCTGTTTCGATTTGGGAAGATAGGTTTTATTAAATGAAAAACCTTAGCCATCCGATCTGAGCCTCATCTAATCCCAGTCGTCCAAACAAGCTAGGGTTTGATGGATATATTAATTGCTTAATTAGGCTGCTCCATCTAACGGCTGAAATCAGTCTGATTTGAAATGGACGAATCTGATCCGTCTGAAGGTATAATCACGATCCAACGGTCCGGATGAACGACCAAGACGTGTAGATCTTAATGTACGGGCCAGATCACTCCAGATCCAGATGGATGGCTCAGAATCAATCACTATCCTCGGACGGACCATAATGCTCAGATCTGAACCCTTGATTTAATTTGCCTTCTGATCTGGATGAAGGGCTCAGATTAAATCATTTTGAAATGTCCATTATGACCCCAGATGAAGCCATATTTGATCCAACTTGAGTCTAGTTCAGTGGCTCATCTCGATCTCCTACAAACAAAGATAAAATTTACATATAAATCCAAAAATTAGGAGAATTTACAATAAGGTCCAAAAATATATCCAACTCATAAAACATGATAATAATCAATAATAAATCACTCGAGAGGATAAAAAACAGTGATATTAAGGACCAAAATAATACAACAAAATGGCAGTTATCAGTGCTCGAGTCCCAAGCCCCGCTCGGGACCTCCCGAGCCCCGCTAGGGACTTCGTGCCTGACCACTCGACCAGTCGACTGCTCAAGCATCTGTTGGAGTTTTTCGAGTGTCGTGACTTCCTCACTCGTCTGAGCACTCGACTTGTCAAGACCACCAGTAGACTGGTACACCTCAAAATTGAGGTTTAACACATCAAGTATGATCCTCTCATACTTGACACTCACCCTTATCCTTGACCTAAGCCTTTAAACTCTTTCCATTAGCCTCTCGCTTTTAGGATGCCTCCGAATCCTGCACGACTCCTCATCCTTTACGCTAGCCTTCAAGTGATTCCTTCGGTTTTGTCATGTTAATGGGTCTTCCTTTGCCAAGAGGCCACACCTCCAAGACTTCTTCGCCAAGAGCCATGCTCTGGGACTTCCATTGCTAAGTTACACTTGGACTTTCCCTTGCCAAGTCTCCATAGTTCGACTTTCCTTGCCAAGTCTTTATACTTGGACTTTCCCTTGGTAAGTATTTATACTTGGACTTTCCTTGTCAAGTCTTCATACTTGGACTTTTCTTGCCAAGTTTCTATACTTGGACTTTCCCTTGTCAAATATCCATACTTGAACTTTCCTTACCAAGTCTCCATACTTGAACTTGTAGGGGATCGATTGGCCGGCTAGAGGGGGGGGGGGGTGAATAGCCCTCTTACGTTGGATAACGGAATTTGCTCGTCTACACAATTGTTAGCGCAAGCGGAATACTAATAAAGACAAGCAAATAAACAAAGAAGAATACAAACAATGCTAACACGAGATATAACGTGGTTCACGGCTACGCCGCTAATCCACGGTCCCCGATTCGTCCTCAGTGAATCACTCTGCCAAAACCAATCCACTATTGGTCTCTCCTTTGCACCAAGCTAGGTGGAGGTAACCTTTACAAATCAAGATCACTCTTCTTACAATAGAAATGAAGTAAAAGCTAGTAAGAAGAGTTTAAAGCTTGTGGGGCACTTGGATGATCACTTAAAGCATAAGCATTAGCCTCTCAAAGCCCCACACCCTCTCTTTTTATAGAGAGGAAGCTTTTCTTCCCGTTGGCCGCCACTACCGATCATTGCTGCCCTTGGCTGATCGTCGCCACTCCAACGACCTCCGAACACGTCGGATCCCAACCGTTGTAGTCCAACGGAACACTTGGCAGTCGACTGATGGACCTCATCCCGATCATTCTAGTCGATCGCCCGATCGGCCACGAGCGGTTCTGCGTTCGCGACATCCTTTGGCAATGATCGCGATTCCATGATACGATCACCGGGCATAAACCCATCAGTCAGATACCAGTCGAACCCATTCGACTCAGAGCAGTCGACTGTCATTCCATGGTAGTCGACTGATGTCGAAAAAACTCATCCGACACTTAGCCATTCGGCCAAGTTCACCTAATGAGCTACTTACAATTCACTCATTCTCTCATCTCACTCGAAGTCCCTCGCCGAAGCTCTCTTCGTTCACGGCCACGTCCCTCGGCAGCATCAGGCGCACGACTCTGCAATGCTCCTTCACGTCTCTTGCCTCCGAAGTCTGCTTCCTTAGCTTCGCTTCAAGTCATCTCATCTGGCGGTCCCTTGGCAGTATCAAGCGCACGACTCTGCAATGCTCCTTCTCCGACTCAAGCACGAGGTAGTAAGTGGTGAACCCGCCAAGACTCCATGTGCGAATTACTAAGCCCTGCAAGACTCCAACGCACATATCAAATCATAATCACAACCTAACTTAAACCCTTTGCCACACACATCAAAACCTTATCATGACAAGAGATTGCCCTAACAATCTCCCCCTTTTTGATGTGTGGCAATCCGTTTAAGTTAGATAAAACATTAAGAAAGGAAAGCATGTGAATAAACATGATTAGTAACTCTCCCCCTTAATACATGAAACTCCCCCTAAATATGTTCCCCCTTACTTAAACATATAGTTTTCTCCCCCTTTGACACCATCAAAAAGATTAAAACAAGTTTATATACCATGACATCAATTCTAAAGAGAAAGAAAAACCAAAATCAGTCAAAAACCTGATGAAATCAGGTTACTGTGCTCATTTGATAGTTCCATCACGATCAAGCTATCGTATGGCAATGATCGCACAAAGGAATCAATTTACGATTTTACGATTTAATTTCAGAAATGTATTATAAATTCCAAAAAACTCAAAAAATAGTGAAATTTGGAGAATACATTTCTTTTAAGTATATCTATCAATGAAAAATAGTTTTTCATGAAAAATCATCATATTTTTCGAGATTTGCTAAAAATCCAAAAGCTTTAAAAACCACTAATTTTTTAGCATTGTTAGTATCCATTTTAACACCTAGTCTTGCTTTGGATTGTTTCAAAACATGAATACACAGATTTTAAAGTAAGAAATTATTTTGAAAACATAAGAAATATCCAACCATGATCTTTGGGCAATATGTCTATGAATTAAACATAAGCCTTCCCCATGATTGGTCTATTATTGCTATTTTGATACTTTAAATGACCATCTAAATGCCATAGGCACTAGTGTACATTTGTATCATCCTAACATCTCACTCATGCTAAGTTTTCAATCAAGGTAGCCTATGGTGAGTGTGAGATGTATCCTAAAGGTATTTGTATATACTTAACCATTATATTTATGCAATTCTATCAAGGTTAAGTATCATCCTATCATTTCACATGATCATAAAGATGTATATGAATTAATTTCACATTATGATCATGAAACAAATATATTCATCAAATTGTTATCATGCATTAGGTATTTCATAATGGTAATAATCAAATATCACCTAAAGCATGATTTAAACCCTATTTCTTATGATTATGTGCCAAATATCAAGATCATAAATCATGATTTCAAACATACATAGCAATTTCATTAACTATCATGATTTAATCATTATTATCAATTTATAAGCACATTATCATCACCTAACACTATTTCAAAAATTATGCCCCGACATCTTAAGTCAACCAAAAATATGATATAGGTCAAGTCCATATGGTTGACTATCCTAGGGTTTTTCTAACCCTTAAGGATGGATTTTGGAACCCAAAATAGGTTCTTTCCTATTGGATTCACTAAATACTCCTTGGGGATCCATTTTCTAGCAATTACTTTCTTTTTGTCTTGACCCCTAGCTATTAAACATTTATAGGCCTTTTCATTTTTTCTTTTCTTTATATCCTAGGCCTTTTTGTTAAAGCTTGCCCTTTGGCTCCCTATGATCATGTTCAAAGTGTTGGAGCCTATAGTAAACTTTTCTAGGGCTTTGGTCAAATAGTCTACCTTTTCCCTTAAGACCCTATTTTCTTCTATGCATGCATCATTAACATCCAAAGGCATATAGTTATCATGTGGGCATGCATCATCATTATCATTATTAAAACATGCTTTTTCTAATTTTTGTTCTAAATCCTTAATTTGCTCAAGCATGCATTTATTTTTCTTTTTAGCTCTAAATAAATCCTTAGTGAGGCTAGAAATCATAGACATAATTTGCTTAGGGGGTAGATTCGTTACCTCACTTACCAAATCCTCTTCCGATAATGAGGATGTAGAGGAGGCTCCCCCTTCACTTGATCTCTCCTCACTTGAGCTTGCTTCATTTTTGGAGGAGGAGCAATCTAAGTCGTCAAAGGCTATCAATGCTAAGTTGGTGACAAAGGCATTCTCCTCTTCCGATGATGATGAAGATGATGAGGAGGAAGGATCATCCCATGTCTTTGCTTTGAATGCCTTGGCCTTCCCTTTTTCTTTGGCCTTCTTTTCTTCTTCCTTTTTCTTCTTGCTCCCCTTTTTCTTTTTCTTTTCTTCTTTCTTCTTCCTCTCTTCTTTGCTCTTGTTTAGAAGAGGACAATTGTCCCTTATGTGTCCCTCTCCTTGGCAATTGTAACAAATGACCTTTCCCCTTGGTCTTCTCCTCCTATCATTAGATTTATTAAATTGAAAACCTTTTAAAGCACGCCTTACCCTCCTTACCATGTAGGCTTCTTCCGTGCTATCCATGGAGGAAGATGATGACGCTTCATCGGAGGAGGAGGGGATCTCCATTTTCTTCTTCCCCTTATGTGTCATCAAAGCTACTCCTCTTGAAGGTTGAATTCTAGGCTCTTCAACTATTCCTTCAAGTCTCGTTTCATGGAGCTCCATTGTTGAGAAGAACTCCTCCAAGGTGCTCACTTCTAAGTTCTTGGACATGTAGAAGGAGTCCACCATTGAGCTCCATTTTGATGACCGGGGAAAAGCATCAATTGCTTTCATGAGCATGTCCCGGTTGGAGAGCCTTTCTCCAACACTTGTTAGTCCAATCAAAATTTCTTTAAACCTAGAATGCAATGATGTTACCTTTTCTCCCTTTTCTAATTTTATGTTGGATAGTTGGGAGCGGAGGAGGTCTCTCCTTGCAAGTTTGGCTTCCGAGGTGCCTTCATGAAGCTCTACTAGCTTCTCCCACATCTCCTTCGCACTAGAGCATTCCCCTATCCTATTCACCTCTTGTTGGGGGAGTACATTGTAGAGGTGGTGCTTGACCTTTGAATTTGCCAAGTATTCTTCCCTTTGCCTCTTGCTCCACCTTGCTTTCTCCAATGACTCCCCATCTTCATTCCTAGGCAATTCGAAACTATTTTCCATAATTAAGAGAATTTCAAAATCGGTCTCGAAAAATACCTCCATTCTCTTTTTCCACCAAGAGAATTCACCTTCGAACTTTGTTGGGTGAATGTTTGAGCCAACCATCCTTGAATGTGCTTGTTGTGGCGGTTAGTCCTTGACAAGCTTTCCTTGGATCTGATACCACTTGTAGGGGATCGATCAGCCGGCTAGAGGGGGGGTGAATAGCCCTCTTACGTTGGATAACGGAATTTGCTCGTCTACACAATTGTTAGCGCAAGTGGAATACTAATAAAGACAAGCAAATAAACAAAGAAGAATACAAACAATGCTAACACGAGATATAACGTGGTTCACGACTACGCCGCTAATCCACGGTCCCCGATTCATCCTCGGTGAATCACTCCGCCAAAACTAATCCACTATTGGTCTCTCCTTTGCACCAAGCTAGGTGGAGGTAACCTTTACAAATCAAGATCACTCTTCTTACAATAGAAATGGAGTAAAAGCAAGTAAGAAGAGTTTAAAGCTTGTGGGGCACTTGGATGATCACTTAAAGCATAAGCATTAGCCTCTCAAAGCCCCACACCCTCTCTTTTTATAGAGAGGAAGCTTTTCTTCCCGTTGGCGCCACCCGATCACGCCCTTGGCGATCGAATCGCCACTCCAACGACCTCGAACACGTCGGATCCGCTTGTAGTCAGCGGAACACTTGGTAGTAGGTGATGGACCTCATCATCATCACCCTCCGTAGTCGGCCTTGCCCATCGACTCTGGCGGTTCTTACTGCGCGACATCCTCTAGCGATCGCGCCATTCCATGATGATCAAGCTCAGGGCATAAACCCATCGATCGGATACGGTCGAACCCATTCGACTCGGAAGCGATCATTGTCATTCCATGGCAGTCGACTGATGTCGGAAAAACTCATCCGACACTTAGCCATTCGGCCAAGTTCACCTAATGAGCTACTTACAATTCACTCATTCTCTCATCTCACTCGAAGTCCCTCGCCGAAGCTCTCTTCGTTCGCGGCCACGTCCCTCGGCAGCATCAGGCGCACGACTCTGCAATGCTCCTTCGCGTCTCTTGCCTCCGAAGTCTGCTTCCTTGGCTTCGCTTCAAGTCATCTCGTCCGGCGGTCCCTCGGCAGCATCAAGCGCACGACTCTACAATGCTCCTTCTTTGACTCAAGCACGAGGTAGTGAGTGGTGAACCCGCCAAGACTCCATGTGCGAATTACTAAGCCCTGCAAGACTCCAATGCACATATCAAATCATAATCACAACCTAACTTAAACCCTTTTCCACACACATCAAAACCTTATCATGGAAAGAAATTGCCCTAACAGAACTTTCTCTTGCCAAGCACCATACTTGGACTTTTCCCGTCAAGTCTCTAGTTAACTTTGACCTACTTGACTTCTTGGTCAACAACTCCATATGACTATAGATGTCCTATACCATCCAGTCATATTGTCAAACATCAAAAATCTACTCGAGTCTCACTCAAGCTTAGTTGACCTTGACTTGAGGTTGATTGCACCAACAATCTTCCCCTTTTTGATGTTTGATAATATTTTTAAGTTAGGCTAGACCATAAGCTCAACTCGGCTCTTCTTATGCTAAAATGTAATGAAGGTTTCCTAACTTAAACCCTTCATTCTTCCCCTTTGGCACATATAAAAAAGTCTCTCAAAGACCTCCATATCTCATTCTTCAATGAGATCCTTCATTCTTCCCTTTTTCCAATCCATCATCTCCAATCCCTTTATTTTTCTTAGTGATAAAACCCTTATCATACAATGAAAGACAATTTTACATTCTCCCCCTTTTTCAAAATTCATCCATTATATCTTGATGGACAATCTCCCCCTAAAAGCTTGCTCTCATTGACCATTGCACAAACAATGTCTTTGGAGAGTTCCTGAGCCTATAAAAAATCTAAAAAATCAAAAAATAAGAGCAAAAATTCAAACTTGAACTTTAACATCCCTTAAAATTCGATTCTTATCCTAATTAGCTCTCCTAATTATTTTCATTGAAAATCTCACCCTTTCATTGCTTGCCTAAGCATATTATAGGGGTAGAAGTGGTTAACTAGCCTAGGATTGAAGTTTAACCCTTCTCATTCAGCCAAAAATCAACTCGATCAGTCGATTGGTAACTACCACAAATCGACTAATATCAATACCAATCGACTGACCAGTCGACTGGTTGCTAAAATAGGAATTTTAAATTTTTTAGTTGAGCTTAGGAATTGCTTAAGTAATTCTATGATTTTTGAAAAAATCTTGAAATTTCATACACACTACTTATACTAAATACTATGAGAGAAAAATAGTTTCATATGAAAATACCCATTATTTTGATAGAATGATACAAAGTTGAAAATCATTGAAAACTTTAATGTTTTTTCTTATCAATCTTATCAATGGTGATTGCTATCAAAAATGGATTTCACCAGATTTTTCAAAATGATTTTAAAATTATTTTAAAAACCTATTTTTAATCATTATCTATGGGCCAAGTGTGCATGACTTATACGTTAGCTTTCCTCATAATTCTTCTTATGATTTTAAAGAGTTTGAGTTCATATTGATGCAACATATAAGCACCTTAAACTCAACTCATTTTTCTAGCATCTCACATGTGTATAAAGTATTTTAATACACACATATGTCATTCTATAATCCTTGTGAGATGTAATTTGGTTCTTCCTCAATTAGGGGATCATGTATTGCTATCTAGACATATCCAATTTGACCTTCTTACCTAGGATGTCAATTAATGTTATTTGTCCTTAATTTTAAATTAATAAACAATGCATGAATTATGACTATGCATAAATGATTTGTTTAAGTTAAAAACCTTGCCAATGATGCATGATGTCATGACATAATAAATGTAATCTAAGTATTAGTATGACATTTTAAATAATCATGTGATACATGATATCATGACATGGAGTATGACAAATAAAGAATGATAAATTTTATAATGTAAAGGTACAGAGATATCTAAGTCTTAAATATAATTGTCATTATCTAAAATTATGTCAAATACCAAATTTGACACAATGTCGACCAAACTCCCTCGAGTATGCCAAATGTTATGACTGATTTGATGCACTAGAAGGGAGGTGAATAGCGATTTTTGATTTTCTTGTTTAGATTATGTTCGTCTACAAAATATTAGCACAACGGAATATACAAAATAATAGAAACAAATACAAGACAAACACAACATACACACATAATATTTTTATGTGGTTCGGAACCTATGGTTCCTACTCTACGGGTGAGCTAGTGATCTACCCTCACTATGCCTTCTCTTTCTCGGTAACACGCTGGAGGTGGAGAAACCTCTTATAAGATAGATCTTATAAGAAACAACAAGCAAAATGCAAGTATACAATGAAGAATAAATACAAGTAAAGAAAACTTTACAAAGAAATACTTTTGTTTGAATGCTCTTTTGGTACCTTTGGATTTCTCTTGAAGGTCTGGAATGAAACAATACTTCCCTTCGAAATCACCCAAGAAACTGCTACGAAATCCTCCATCTCGGGCTCCTTTTATAACCTACGTATGGCTAGATTTTCGCTTAGCAGTCGACTGTCAAAAGACACTAGTCAACTGCTCGCCTATCCATTGTCTCACAACGGATTAATCCATGTTGGATTATGTTAGTGTCTATAAGATTCAAATATCTCTACAATGGTATAATATTGTCCACTTTAGACCTAAGTTCTTATAGTTTTGTTTTTGAACTTTACCCAAAAGGCCTCATACCAATGGAGATATCTTTGTATCTTATAAGCACATGATCTTTTCCATGTCTTACCAATGCGAGACTTTGATTATATTCCTCATACTCCAAGCAATCCCCCCCCTCAAACAAAGGACCACATTGAGCCCCCTCAAGCTTATCCATCCTCAAAGGACTTTTTCTGTTTGATGTTCGATCCTCAACCCACCAGGATTTTCTGCCAACTGTATGATCCTCCTGACCCAACTGGACTTCCTGCTAGTTGTCTAACCCTTTTGGCCCAACTGGACTTCCTGCCAGTTGTTCTGTCCCCCCGACCCAACTGGACTTCCTGCCTTGTGTTTGACTCTCTTGATCCGGACATGGGAGCTCCACTTCCTTCGTTCGAGGTTCATGACTTGACATGAACCATGACTCTGATACCAATTGTTAATGCATATAAGATTCAAATATCTCTATAATTGTATGATATTGTCCATTTTGGGCCTAAGCCCTTATGATTTTATTTTTGGGCTTTACCCAAAAGGCCTCATACCAATGGAGATATCTTTGTATCTTATAAGCACATGATCTTTTTCATGTCTTACCAATGTGGGACTTTGATTGTATTCCTCATACTCCCAACAGATTCTGCTCAACGGATACCCTAACAGTTGACTTACATCACCATCAATCGACTGCCATCACCATTAGTCGAATGGCAGGCCTTCAATCGACTATCCAATTGACTACGAGACCTTCTATGCCTTGTCCACTTACGACCAATCAACTGGCCATCTATGGCAGTCGACTGCTAGAGGCCAGTTGATTGGTGATAGTCACCAGTTGACTGATAGAGCACAACTTGAGTAGTTGAACCTCAGTGACTACTCGACCAGTCGATTGGGTCATAACCCTAGTCGACTACCACAAGTCAGCTGAGCTCCTGAGTGTCGTGCACTCGGCCTGTCGACTGGTCAAAAGCCCAAGTCTACTGGTAAACCTCAAATAAGAGATTTAACCTAATTATGATCCCCTAATACTTGATACTCACTCTTAGCCTCCACTTAAACCTTCTAGTCACTTCCATCAGTCTCATGCCACAGGGTCCATCCGAGTCCTCCATGACTCGTTCACCCTTCATGTTTGCCTTCAAATACTTCCATCGCTTATGTCATGCTATTGGGTATTACGAAGACTATACACTTGGACTTACATGGACAAGACTACACCCTTAGTCTTTTCTTTTGCTAAATATCCATATTTGGACTCTCACTGCCAAGATTACACCTTTGTACTTACGTGGCCAAGGCTACACCCTTGGAATTTTCCATTGCCAAATATCCATACTTGGACTTTCCTTTGCCAAGACTTCACCCTTGGACTTTTCCTCGCCAAGTATTCATACTTGGATTCCTCCTTTGCCAAGAATCCAATCTTGGACTTTCCTTGCCAAGTCTTCAAATTTGGACTTCCATTCCAGTTTCACTCGAGCTAGGTCACCCTTGAACTGAGGTTGATTGCTCCAACAATCCCCTCATAACAATCTCCCCTAAACGACCTTGGATATCCAAACATCCACTTGTCATATGGTCAAACCATATTGTCAAACAATGGTCAAATCCATTGTCAACCTATTGTTAAACATCAAAACCCTATTTGAGTCTCGCTCAAGTCTGGTCAATCATGACCTGGGCCGATTGCACCAACAATCTCTCCATTTTTGATGTTTAATAACACCTTTAAGTTAGGTTGTCCCATAAACCCAACTTAACTCTTCTTATGTCAAAGCATAGTGAAGGTTTACCTAACTTAAACTCTCACTTCTCCCCCTTGGGCATACATAAAAAAGTCTACCAAGGTTTTCAATGTCTCATCTCCAAATGTGATTCTATATTCTCCTCCTTGGTCCAAAATTATCTTGGATGTCTTCACTCTTCTTAGTGATACAACCCTTATCACTAAATGAGAGGCAATCCTCATTCTCCCCTCATAAAAAAAACATCTATCATCCCTTGATGGACAAACTCCCCCTAAAGGTTTGCTCCCCTTGACCATTGCACCAACAATGTCCTTAGAGAGTTCTAAGCCTATAGGAAATCTAACCAATCAAAAATAAGGGTAAAAGTTTAAACTTGAATTTTAACCTCCCTTAAAATTTGATACTCCACCCTAACTAACCCTCCTAATCATTTTCAATGTTAATTCCACCCTTCCAAAGCTTTTCTAAGCATATCATAGGGTTAGGAGTGCTTAGGGCCCTCAGAATTATTGATAAATGACTAAACAAACCTTGTTCAGCTAAAATCAGACCCAACAATCGATTGAAATCAGATATCAATTGACTGGTTTCTGCATTTACAAAAATTAGCGTTTTTAGATTGAATTTAAAAAATTCATAAGTAATTATATGTTTTTCTAAAAATTTTGAAATTTCATACGTATAATATTTATGTCAAACATTATGGGTGAAAAATAATTTTATATTAAAATGTAGGATCAAAATTGACTGAGAGGGGGGGGGGTGAATCTCGGAATATAAATTTTCTTTACGAATATTAAAAACTTTTCTTTTAAGATTAAAAAAGTAATTGCAGCGGAAATGTAAAATAAATATGACAAGATTATTTTATTTTGTTCACAACCTTAGTAGGGTTGCTACTCTAAGGCCCGTAGCTCTCCGAAAGCTACCTTGATAGGCAATCACTAAAAAGTCCTCCGATTCAAAACTCTTGAACTCGGAGGGTATTCGCTTTTTTACAAAGATGAGAGGGAATGATAACACACTACCTTCCCTTTAGAAACTACATACAAAAGTGAAGAAGTAAATACAAATGTAAAGCTTATACTGACACTTCTTTGAATGTAGAAATGTAGCTCGGAGTGAAAAGTGTTGGTGTGTATATGCTTTTATGGATGAGGAATTCTTGCAAGAGTACTTGGACATAGTAGATGCATATTCCTTGAAGCTGGTCATGCATTTCTTTTATAAATCATTTCCAGTATGGTACTTCAGTCTTCCCAATCGACTAGACCTATTCTAGTCAATTCCAGGTCACCTAGCTCCGCATCGAGAAATTTGGATTTCTAGTCGATTGGACCTCCCCAGTCGACTAGAGATCTTTCCATCTTGGTTGTCAGATCTTTGATTGATCACCAGCTAATCTTGCCAACTAGGTGTCTAGTCGACTAGATCATACTCAGTCGACTGGTTCCCTACAAAATGAGATTAGCAAAAACATACAGTATAAAATATAATAGTAGTAGTAATACTGCTCGATCTCAACTTCTTAGTCTCACGCGAACTATCCGTCAGATCAACGCCTAGCTTTGTCCCCTACAGAGGACTCGACCTCACCTCTTCACTTGAGGCTTACCTGTCGGTTGCCCTTCCGGACTTACCATTCTTGATGTCCGATCTAACCTATCAGGATTTCTGCCAGCTGTCCGATCTCTCTAACCAGTTGGTCTTCATGTCGATTGTTCGGTCTCCTAACCCAATCGGTCTTCATGCCAGATGTCCGGTCTTCTAATCCATCTGGTCTTCCTGCATGATGTCTGGTTCTCTAGATCTATTAAGAATTCTGCCTAGTATATGGTCAACACGACCTACTAAGATTTGCAATACTCGTTATCTAGTATCTGGTCTGCATGACCTACTAGGGTTTTCCTGTTAGACTGCATACTTAATATATTTATTAAATCACAAGTGATTCCTAACTTTAACTATGGTTCATACATTAAAACTAAGGACTGGTGTTTTCTACACCAACAATCTCTCCATTTTTTATGTATGACAACACATCAGTTAAAGTTAGAAGAATCGATTTGCAATATTTAAGTTCAAAATATATTAGCAATGTATTAAGCTGAAAATGTATAACATTTAAATGCATTAAATGCTTATATGCACGAAGTGCTTCCTTACTTTGGACTTCTCTAACTTTAAACTTTTTCTTCTCTCCCCCTTTGGCATACATAAAAATAATATTATACACCAAATAATAAAATTCAAAGATGAGTTCAAAGTAATTAGCTTTTCAATAAAAATATATGAAAGTTGTTGGATCGAGATAAGCACTAGAGGGGGGGGGGGGTGAATAGCGCAAAACAAATTCTTCTTTTTCGTTCGATAAAGACACGAGTTTAGTGCAGCGGAAAGTAAAGTAAGACACAAGGAATTTACTTGGTTCACAACCTATGACTGCTAATCCAAGGCCCTAACGATCCTAGACCGTGTACGGAGGGCAATCAACTATACTACTCCTCCTCGACTAGACCTTGGCGTGAACGAGTACAAGAAGATACAAAAACCTTGAGGAAGAGGGACACTTCCCCTCTCCTCTTTACGATTAAAGCTCCGGAAATATAAACTTTAAAAAGAATATACTGAGTAGACGACTTTAAGTGTTACCGACGACTTGAGGAGTTGAAGCTTGAGCTTGGGTCATTAGTGTTTTGGCAGTGCTTCGTCGTCGTAGAGTTGTTGGAGAGTCACGGTGTTACGGGAGCAATTTGGAGCACTTAGAATTGATAAAATGGTGAGGAATGAACCTTCTTTTATAGCCCTAGAAGTCCCCTCCTCGAGCACATCAAGTTTTTACATCAATGGCCACCTCACCCTTGAAGAAAGGGATGAGTTTTGACTTATCTCGAAGCTGATCCTTGACCAGCGATTGAACTGATTCCTTGGCCGGTTGAACTGATGGCTCAACAGTTGAACTGATCCTTAGTCGGTTGAATTGATGACCCAGCAGTTGAACTGTTCCTTGGCCAGTTTAACTGATTTCCAGAATTCTCGACTGCAATATAGAGTTAGCTCGAAATATAAGTGAATTCGACGACCACTTGCCATCCAATCTCGACATAGACCTTCCATGGGAAGTCTTGGTCGGATCGTCGCCTAAGGATGTCCCCATATGGAGGACTCGACCTTACTTACATTCACTCATATGAGCTTACCTCAACTTTACCTTTGAAGCTTTTACTTCCGGTCTTCCACCTGATTCCTTTGGCTCCCTCCAAAGTCTTCCCGGTGTCACCCGACCACCACGGTTCCCTCCGAGTCTTGTTGACCTTCAGCTTTAGCTTAACATTTTCTTCACACTTGATTTATCTCGTGAGATTACAATGTAAACTTAACTTTATATCTTTGCCATAATCAAAACATAGGTTCGATTATCTGGTGCCCCTGCACCAACAATCTCCCCCTTTTTGATCTATGGCAAACCAACACAAAGTTAAGGGAAATTTAAAACATGAAAATAAGTGAAGTAATCGATAAACTCTCTTAAAAGAACTCCCCCTTAACCCTATGTGAGTTTTGAAAGAAATACTTTAACTTTATTAAATTTTGTGGTACTCTCCCTTAACTTACACTCTTCTCTCCCTTTTGCCATGAATCAAAAATAAGGTCAGGGGTTTATAAAAAAATAAGAGGTTTTAAAATGCATAATATTATAGCATGCATAAAAAAAATGAGTATGAGTCCAAGCATGCGTTTCGAATTGGTTAAGTAAATTGGTTCGAGGTATATCCCTCTGCACCAACAATAAGTTTTTGAAACTTAGCTTTGATTTTCAAAATACTTATAAGTTAATTTTCAAGAATAACTTTAAAGATTTATAACCCTTAGGGTTTGTTTGCTCTCCCCCTTAGTCAAGTATATGAGGTATAAGAGAGTTAGGGGGCGCTAAACTTTGACCTAGAGAGTTTTATAGTTAATATTGGCCGATTATAATTATTCGTTTAAGTGCAATAGTTAAAAAAACATCTTTTTGAAAAAGTTATATATTTTATAATTATTCCTTAATCATCTCACCCATTCTATGTGTCTCATATTTGTTCGCCTTATATGTTATGTGAGATGATTTTAACTTAATTAAAGTTAGTCAACCTTGGGTTAGATTCAGATTTAACCCTAAGCTCGTCAAGTAACCTTTTCGAGAAATTGGCTTCCAGGTCGTGGCGAGGCACAGGGCCCTTCTTTGATCGGAACAACGACCACTTTCTTAGACAAAGCCAAGTTCAGGAAAATGATAACTTGAGTCACTTAAGACTACTTCCTGGTCTAACTAGTTTAGGATACGATGAGGTAGCTTCAGCTAGTTCCACTTAGTCAAGTGCACCAAGCTAAATACGCCTTATCTAGCTCGAATACACGAGACTTTATTTTCCTAACGTACTATCATCTCGTCGCATCCTGATACAATGTTATCAAGAGTTGACTAACTACTTGTCCTATCTAGCCGTTCTAAAAAGTAAAATAAAAGTTTGATCATGCTGAGTTATCGGGTATACTATTTTGGTATTAGCTCCCCCTGGACTATTGAACCAATATGGTCTATTCAAATAATGAACTTGATCCTGGGGAATCCAATACTTATTGGTCCTTATATGTGAGTTTAATAGAGTTTTAGGGACCCAAGCTTGGACTCGTTGATGACTATGATTTACGATAGACATATATGATCTATTCGTAGTCTTTGGACTAAACTCGAGTCTGACTCTGTTGTACACAACTCTCTGAGTTCCAAGAAGTCGATTAAGATTCTTGGACCCCATTGAGAACTTGTCCAACCGAGCCTCGAGCTCTTGGACTTGTCCTTTTAAGAGGGAGTTCTCTTCTTCGAGTTTCTCAACTCGAGTTGAGTCCTCCTCTTAAAATCGACTAGTCGAAGAGGTCAGAGTGGTCTCTTGCTTGAGGGTTTCAACTTCCTCAAGCAAGGACTCGACCCTAGACTCGGACTTAGCTAATTTCCTAGTTAGCATTTTAATTGTATGATAAAGCATACTAATTAAAGAATGGCTAACCTTGACTTTCTCTTTCAACCTGGCTTTGAGTCTTTTCTCGAAGTCAGCTTCGGGGTCGGAGTCGGAGTTGGACTTGTACTCGGCTTCGGACTCTGACTCGAACTCTTCTGGTCTTGCCATGTATGCTATGTGGATGCCTTCTTCTTCTTCGTTCTCCCAAGTTGCATGAAGAGCCTTCTTTGCTCCCTTTTGTTTGGCCTCCTTTTTGATTCGAATCGCCCCTTCTTCTCGTTCCTCAATTTCTCTCTTTCTGTTCGAACTATTCTTCGCACCATGTTAACTATTGCAGCCTCCTCTTCAGATTCAGATTTGGATTCATCCTCGGGTTCGGATTCGTCTTTTTGCTCGGGAGGTGGCTTGTTCTTCTCCTTTCTTCTTTGTCCTGCAAGTAAACCAATACCTCTCTCGGCCCGGACCACATTAGTTTGTTCGTGAAGTTCGAATTCCGAAAATATTTCATCTAGTCTAAGTTTTGAAAGGTCCTTAGAAACCTTGTAGGCATCGACCATGGATGCCCACAAGGTAGTCCTAGGAAATGAATTCAAAACATACCTTATGAAATCACGGTTTTAGACCTTTTGTCCGATGGCGTGCCAATTGTTGACGATGTCTTGTACACGGACTTATAGTTGAGTCACCGTCTCATGTTCCTGCATTTTTAAATTATATAATTTATTGAAAAGAAGGTCCCGTTTGCATACCTTGGCTTCGTCGGTTCCTTCGTGTAGTTCCACTAACTTGGTCCATAAGTCCTTCACACTGATAAAGGGGCCGACGCGATTGAGCTCCTCCTTGGACAAGCCGCATTGGAGGATTTGAGTCACCTTGGCATTGGCTTCGACTTGTCTTTTTGTAGCATTGGTCTATTTGTCATAATCCAAGGATTCACCCACTTCATTAGTCGGAAGTGTGAACCTTGTTTGGATTATGATCCATATCTCGATCTGGACCTTAAGGAAGCACTCCATCCGACCCTTCCAATAATGGAAATCATCTCCGTTGTAAAACGGAGGTCGGACGGTGCTAAAACCCTCGAGATGAGCCATTGACAAAAAAAAAACAAGTGAAGAGAAAAAAAAATCTAGCAACGACAAAAACAATGAAATGTACCAGGACTTGCGTCTTGGATTAGTAGTGCGGGAGAAAATTTAAACGAACAAAAAAAAACTAATAAAATTAAAAAATCTGTAAAAAAATGCTAGATTGGCAGTTTCACCAAATCTTAGCGCCCCCGGCTCTGATATCAATTGTTGGATCGAGATAAGCGCTAGAGGGGGGGTGAATAGCGCAAAATAAATTCTTCTTTTTTGTTCGATAAAGACACGAGTTTAGTGCAACGGAAAGTAAAGTAAGACACAAGGAATTTACTTGGTTCACAACCTATGGCTGCTAATCCAAGGCCCTAACGGTCCTAGACCATGTACGGAGGGCAATCAACTATAATACTCCTCCTCGTTAGAGGTAGGAGTGAACGAGTACAAGAAGATACAAAAACCTTGAGGTCGAGGGACACTCCCCCTCTCCTCTTTACGATTAATGCTTCGAAAATATAAACTTTAAAAAGAATATACTGAGTAGATGACTTGAGGAGTTGATGCTTGAGTTTGGGTTGTCAGTGTTTCGGCAGCGCTTCGTCGTCGTAGAGTTGTTGGAGAGTCACGGCATTACGGGAGCAATTTAGAGCACTTAGAATTGATAAAATGGTGAGGAATGGACCTTCTTTTATAGCCCTAAAAGTCCCCTCCTCGAGCACATCAAGATCCTACATCAATGGCCACCTCACCCTTGAAGAAAGGGATGAGTTTTGACTCATCTCGAAGTTGATCCTTGACCTGCGGTTGAACTGATTCCTTGGCTGGTTGAACTGATGGCTTAGCAGTTGAACTGATACTTGGTCAGTTGAACTGATGGTCCAACAGTTGAACTAATCCTTGGCCAGTTGAACTGATTGCCAGAATTCTCGACTACAATATAGAGTTAGCTCGAAATATAAGTGAATTCAACGACCACTTGCCATCCAATCTCAACATAGACCTTCCATGGAAAGTCTTGGTCGGATCGTCGCCTAAGGATGTCCCCATATGGAGGACTCGACCTTACTTACGCTCACTCACACGAGCTTACCTCAACTTTACCTTTGAAGCTTTTACTTCCGGTCTTCCACCTGATTCCTTCGACTCCCTCCGAAGTCTTCCTGGTGTCGTCCGACCACTACGGTTCCCTCTGGGTGTCGTTGACCTTCAGCTTTAGCTTAGCATTTTCTGCACACTTGATTTAGCTCGTGAGATAACAATCTAAACTTAACTTTGTGTCTTTGCCATAATCAAAACATAGATTCGATTATCTAGTGCCCCTGTACCAACAAAAGTTATGCTTGATAAAAATACTTAAAAATTTCAAAAATACCTAAACTTTGCAATATTCATTTCCAAGTACTTCAAGCTTTTAAAGGTTCATAAAGCATTTTTAAAATTCATAGGCTCTTCAAAAATTTCGAAAATGAATATTTAAATTAAACTTTTAAATCATATTTCTAAAATTTAAAAGATTTTTGAAAATATCCAAAAGTTAAAGTATAAAATTTTCTCCCTCAATATTCTGAATTTTTTTAAAAAACTTCTTCTTAAATAAAGCTATTAAAATTTATTTTTTTAAAACTCCCCCTTAAATAAAGATTTCAATTTTTCAAAACTCCTCCTTAAATAAAAATTTTAATTTTTCAAAATTTTAAAAATCCCCCTCAAATAATGTTAAAATAATGCAAATGAAATAAAAAATGTCCAAGCATGAATTCCTATACAAAATTTATATATTGAAAATACACATCTAAAAATTATCCTTAAAGTAAATTTCCAACTCATAGTAGCTCAAGTGATATAGAATTATCATCAAGCTTTGAATTAGAGTTAGTCACTGAAGTGATTGATTTGCTTTTAAACCCTGTGTTGGTTCATATCAATGTACTAAATCTACATCTGGAACCTAGGGTGCAGTCCTAACATCTCACACCTATCTTCGTGGCTCAATACACAAACAGGTAGTCCTAGGTGTTTGTGAGATATGAAGGCTTACCTAAGTCTATAGGATCATGAAATTTAAAATTGACCTAGGCTAGATCAATTTTTAATTTTCCTTTAAGAAAATAATATTACTTAATAAAATAAAATAGATTTTGAATAGCATCCTAGTCTACTAAGAATAATCCAAGTTATGTTTAAGAATAACCAAAATTTGAAAGTTACCAAATTAACTACATAAGTTAAAACTGTAACAACTAATGTATCTAATACAATCCTAATCAGAGGAAGGAGGTGGAGGACTCATGCTCCAATATCGGAAAAACTCAATCATCTCTCGATGTTTCTCTTTTTGTGCCTGAAGCATCTGCATCATCTCGAGATGACGTGTCTAATGCTGCTGCTCCTGACGTTGCATCATATCCTCCAATCTGAATAATCTTTTGTTACAGTGGGAGGTGCTGGAAGCCCAAGGAAAGGAGATAAACTATCAAATCTTGGTGCTTCCTGATGCTCAGACTGAGGGTCGGAATGATGCTCTGGGTCGATCTCAGACTTAGGCTGGTTCTGGGGTTAAGGCTGAGGGTCATCTCTCCTCTATGTCACGATGTTATTTTCATCTAAATCTATTTTAACTAATGCAAACTGTCTAGAACCTATTATGTCATACTACTCAGAAAGTTGTTTGATGTTACCTATTGTAACATCAAACCCTAATGTAGCTAGTAAAGTTATAATGACATGGCAATAAGTCAGATGTGCCTTCCTACTAGTAACTACCCTAGAATGATGGATGATAGAATGAAACATCTATAAACTAATATCTAGGTCTAATCTATGACTAAGTACATAAAGTAGAAATGAATGATAGGGGTGCATCATAGCGATGCCCCTAGTGGTGAGTGGCAAAATACAGTTCACTATGAGTCTGTACAGGGCATAGTCCTGTACTCTAAGTCTAGTGTAACTAAAGATACTCATAGATGGAGTTCTCTCCTCACCAAAAAGATTCAAATGTATCCTATCTAATATGATTTGCGAGTAGGGATCACCATACGGTAATTCCATAGATGGAAAACATGCAACTGGACATGATCAATGCATAAGTCCTAAATGATCTCTCAACAATGAAGGGGTAAAGATAAAATGTTTACCCTGTACTCTAGTGGAATAAGATAATCAATTCTAGTGAAGTTATTGAAAAACTCAACACATAGATCTATTTTAATAGAGTTTTTACAATAAACTAGTTTATCTAGACCATAATATGCTATGACTTCAATACTAGGCATGCATGATGCACTAAAAAATGATCTACTAATATATCTAGTAGGCATGAAAGTATAATGAGTGTTATCAAATCTAATCCTATGTCCCTCAGTGGAAAACTTAATGTCCATACATGGAGTAGAAGATGACTCAGCCTCAACTGCTCTTCTTTTATCCCTAATTAAATTATAATAATTTAATATTTATGGAAAAATAATTGCAAATAAAGTTTAGAATTGTTACCTCGACATTATAAATGATATTATAAAAGAGATTTAACGACCTAAGTGTAGGATCGATGAAGTGTGGATGTGGGCGGCTAGAGGGGGGTGAATAGCCCTCAATCGTTCGATGACATAATTCGCTTGTTTTCGTTGCGTTGCTTGTCTACGATTGTTGTTAGCGCAGCGGAATAACAATGATAATAATAATACTAACAACACATAACAATCACAAGCAATACACAAGCATATACGTAGTTCGAAACCGAATGGTTCCTACTCCACGGACGAGCTCTAGTTATGCGCACGACACTAACTAAACTCCTTCTCGACTACACGTCGGAGGTGGAGAAACCTCTCATAAGCTATTACAACAGTAATACTACAAGAAATACAAAGACACAATAAATACAAGTAAAGAACGCTTTACAACTCTTTTCTTTGAACCCTTTCTTGTTGCTTGCTTTGGATGGCTCTTGAAGGACTGGAATGCAACAACAATTCCCCTCCAATCGCTTCCTTAAAGTCTTGGCGAAATCCTCCAACTTGAGCTCCATTTATAACCTGTATCAAGCTATTTTCGCGCCCAGCAGTCGACTGCCAAAAGGCTCCAGTCGAATGCCCCTGTAGCCGTTGTCTCACAATGGCCAGATCCACGTCGGATAAGTTCCAACGGATCACCTACGATTTGCCGATCCATGGCGTCGATCGGTGACTAGTAGCCGCGCGATCGCTATGGAGTTTTACGTACGCGCGACACTCCCATCGATGAAGCCGCCATCCCTCGATGGTCGGCCGCCGACATCGATCAGCCGACCCATGGCGATCGCCAAGCACAAAACCCGCAGTCTTACACCAGTCGAACCCTAGTTGACTTGGACCAGTCGAACATGCACCTATGCCAGTCGACTGCTGTCGGGCAAAACCTCAAACACCAAGTTGTTTGAGCATCCGACCGTCGGGTAAACCCTCAAACATCAAGTTTGAGCCTCCGACACTCAGTCTTAGCCACTTGGCCAAGTCCACATCATCCCTCATGGAGTTCCCCACCGAAGCTCTCTTCCCTCGGCCTACGTCCCTCAGATGCGCTAAGCGCATGACTTCACAACGCCATCCTTCGCATCTCTTACCCTCGAAGTATGCTTCCCTTTGGGCTCACTCCATTCGCTCCCCATTCGGTGGTCCCTCGGATGCACCACGCACGGCTTCGCAATGCCATCCTTCACCGACTCAAGGACCCCGAGCCTAGTGAACTTACCAACTCCTCAAGACTTCCCACATGCACCAAGCGCATGACTTCGCAATGCATTTCTCACCAAGCACCAAGCGCACGGCTTCGCAATGCTTTGGACTTTTCACACACCAAGCTCCATGCTTGGATTTTCCACGCCAACCCCATGTTGGACTTTCCCACACCAAGCTCCATGCTTGGATTTTCCATGCCAACTCCATGTTGGACTTTCCCATGACAATCCCATGTCATGAGTTTTGTCTATCATCAAAATCCTATCAAGGTACTACTTGAGTCAAACTCGAGTCAACTTGGGCCGATTGCACCAACAATCTCTCCCTTTTTGATGATTGACAAAACTACCATCTCAAGTCTACCAATTCTCCCATATTGACAATTCTCACATCCAAAATGAGAATTCCAAACCTAATTGGTAACTTGGTAACTTCTCCCCCTTTTTGACATTACATCAAAAAGGTCCTCCCCAAGGGTATGAATGTCTCAGGTCCCAATGAGATCTTACAATCTCTCTCTTGGAGGAACACATGCCTACAATCTTTCTAGTGATCCCATATCACCTAAAGAGAGGCAACCACATTTTCCTCCCATGAGGAAATACACATCCATCTTCCCATGATGGATACCTCCCCCTAGAGGCTTGCTCCCCCTTGACCATTGCACCAACAATGTCCTTGGAGAGTCCCTAAGCCAATAGGAATATTTAACCAATCAAAATTAAGGCAAAGTTCAACAATGAACTCTCTTCCACCTTAAAATTGATACTCTTCCTAAACCCTTCTCCTAATCCATGTCCAATGGATTTCCACCCTTTCTAATGCTCTCCCAAGCATATCCTAGGGTTAGGAGTGGTTAGAGGACCTTAACCTAGCTGAACATGGAACTAACCAACAAGATTTACCCATAATCAGCTTGGACAAGCGACTGAATTTAGAAATCATTCGACTGCCACCTCCATCAGTCGACTGGCCACCATGGCAGTCGACTGATAACTGCATTTGCAATTTTTTGAATTTCAGAAATGACTTTTCGAAATTCATAAGTAAATATACATAGGTTTAAAAATCTTGAAATTTGGTATGTATATTACTTATCACAATCATTATGGGTGAAAAATATTAGAAAATTATTTTACCCACTAAATTAAGAGATTGACACAAAGTCCAAAAGTTAAGAAAAGCTTCAATAAAGAGCCCTCTTTGTATCATCCCATTCAATGGTGATAGCTATTAAAAGATAGGCTTCACCAAGGTTTTTCAAAAAGTTTTCAAAATGTTTTTGAAACCTTTAATTTCTTTTTCCTAAACATCTCACTTGTATCTAGATGTGTAAAACACATACAAGTCAAGTTTTTAGTGAGATGTGGGGTTTTGATCTTTAATGGTCTCATGCATATTTCTAGGCAATATTCTTTGATTCCCATCAAATTATGCCATGGTCCTTAATTCCATTTTATTTAATGCATGATGATGATTATGGCATAAATATGATATAGATAAAAGCATATGCCAAAATCATGATGTCATGGCATGTGAGAGACATCTAATCATACATGACATCTAAAGATAATTCTAAACATGATCATGACATTTTTATAGATAAAAATGAAAATGATGTCATGACATGGCAAGACAAACAAATCATGGCAAGTAAAATATACTAAGGTATAAAATACCTAAGTGTTAAATCCAAATTTCCATTTCTAGGGTTAAGTCCATTTTTGCCTTAATAGCCATTTATCCCCCTAGTGTGCCAAAAACCCAAAATGGCACACCAATACCTCTAAGACCTAATTGTGCCAATTTAAATCATTTTTAACTTCTCAATCACATTGGCACATTCTAATGTGTCAACTCTACTATGGTTAGGTTAACCACCCATCCACTTAGGGTTGACACACCCTAACCCATTTAGCGTGAATCGATCACGCTCTTAGAAACCCAATACCTATTGGAGCTCCTTGGGTTAACAAGGTATTCCCTAGGGATAACTTCCCTAGATACATTTCTAATGACCCTTTTAAGCTTTAAAGTCATAGTCTTTTGGGTCTTTCCTAGGTCAACTCTAGAGGTGACTCCTCCTTTGACCTTCCTGTTAGGGCAATCTCTTGCCGTAATATGGTTTTGATGGTGTGGCAAAGGGTTTAAGTTAGTGTGTTATGTTGATTTGATATGTGCGTTGAAGTCGTGCAGGACTTAGTAATTCGCACATGGAGCCGTGGCGAGTTTCACATCTCATGACTCGTGCCTTGAGTTGGTGAAGGATAGCTTTGCGGAAGCCGTGCGCTTGGAGCATCCGAGGGACCGCCGGACGAGAAGCTTGGAGTGAAGCCGGAGGAAGTAGACTTCGAGGCAAGAGACGCGAAGGAGCATTGTAGAGCCGTGTGCCTGATGCTGTCGAGGGACGTGGCCGAGAACGAAGAGAACTTCGAAGGCAAGGGACTCCGAGAAATGAGAGTGAGCGATTGTAACCCGGGAAGGGGTAGCTCTTAGGTGAAACTTGGCCATTTGGCCAAGTGTCGGATGGGTTTTCCCGACACCGATCAGTATCGCCATGCCGCGGCGATCGGCCCGATCTGAGTCGAATGAAGTTCGACCGTATACGATCGATCGAATATGGCGTGAGCCATGGATTGCCATACGTAGAGATCATCATCGATCACCGAAGCGTGATCGGTAGTCAATAGGGTTTTAGCCAGAACCGTTCGTGGCCGGCCCCGCGATTGACTCGGTAGCGGCCGATCGATGAGGTCCATCGAGTCGGGCCAAGAGTTCCGTTGGACTACAATGGTCGGGATCCGACGTGTTCGAGGAGCGTTGTAGTGGCACGGTCATTGCCAAGCGCGATCAAGCCCGATGGCGTAGCAACGGAAGAAATTTAGCCCTCTATAAAGAGAGGGTGTGAGCCTTTAGAGGCTAATGTTTATGCTCTAAGTGATCTTCCTAGTGCCCCACAAGCTCTAAACTCTTCTTACTTGTTTTTACTCCATTCTTATTGTAAGAAGAGTGATCTTGATTGTAAAGGTTACCTCCACCTAGCTTGGTGCAAAGGAGAGACCAATATTGATTGGCTTTGGAGGAGTGATTCACCTCGGACGAATCGGGATCGTGGATTAGCGGCGTAGCCGTGAACCACGTTACATTCTTTGTTAGCGTTTGTATTTTCATTTATTGCTTTGTCTTTATTGTTTATGCTTCCGCTTGCGCGATTGTGTAGGCGAGCAAGCGAGCGAGAATTCCAACATTCATCGGAAGAGGGCTATTCACCCCCTCTGGCCGGCGTGCGATCTTCTACAAGTGGTATCGAGCCGAGAAGCTTGTCACCGGACTAACCGCCGCAACAAGCAACATTCAAAATGGCCGGCTCCAACATTCACCCACCAAAGTTCGAAGGCGAATTCGCTTGGTGGAAGAAGCGAATGGAGGTATTTTTCGAAACGGATTTTGATATTATGATTACAATGGAATCCGGTTTCGTTTTGCCTAGGGATGAAGAGGGGAAGCCAATAGAAAAGTCAAGGTGGACCAAGAGGCAAAGAGAGGAGCACCTTGCAAACTCCAAAGCCAAGCACCATCTCTACAATGTGCTCCCCCAACAAGAGATCAACCGAATAGGAGAATGCCTAAGTGCCAAGGAGATGTGGGAGAAGCTAATTGAGCTTCATGAAGGCACATCCGAGGCAAAGCTAGCAAGGAGAGACCTCCTCCGCTCCCAATTATCCAACATTAAATTAGAAAAGGGAGAAAAGGTAATTTCCTTACATTCTCGTTTCAAGGAAATTATAACCGATTTGTCAAGTGTAGGTGAAAAGCTCTCCAACCGGGATATGGTAATGAAGGCCATAGATGCTTTTCCCCGGTCCTCAAAGTGGAGCTCCATAGTGGACTCATTCTATATCTCAAAGAATTTAGAAGTGAGCACCTTGGAGGAGTTCTTCTCAACAATGGAACTTCACGAAACGAGGCTTGAAGGAATACAAGAAGAGCCTAGAATTCAACCTTCAAGGGGAGTAGCATTGTTGGCAAATAAGGGGAAGAAGAAGATAGAGATCCCCTCCTCCTCCGATGATGAAGCCTCCACCTCCTCCATGGATAGCACGGAAGAAGCCTACATGGTAAGGAAGGTAAGGCGTGCATTTAAGAATTTTAGATTTGATAAATCTCATGATAGGAATAGAAGACCAAGGGGGAAGGTCATATGCTACAATTGCCAAGGAGAAGGGCACATAAGGGACAATTGTCCTCTCTTAAACAAGAGCAAGGAAGAGAGGAAAAAGAAAGAAGAAAAGAAGAAGAAAAAGGGGAGCAAGAAAAAGAAGGAAGAGGAGAAGAAGACAAAAGAAAAGGGGAAGACCAAAGCTCTAAAGGCAAGGACTTGGGATGACCCATCCTCATCCTCCTCATCATCATCGGATGAGGAGAATGCCTTTGTCACCAATTTGGCCTTGATGGCCTTTGATGACTTGGATTGCTCTTCATCCGAAAATGTAGAATCAAGCTCAAGAGGAGAGAGCTCAAGTGAAGGGGGAGCTTCTACATCCTCATCATCCGAAGAAGAAGAGGACATGGAAACTATGGTAACGAAAGCTTCTCCTAAGAAAATAGTTTCCATAATTTCTAGTTTAACTAAGGACTTATTTGGAATGAAAAAGAAAAATAAAAGCATGCTTAATCAAATTAAGGCATTAGAAAATAAGCTAGAAAATGCATGCTTAAATAATAATGATACTTCTTCTTGCCATGATGATGCATGCTCACATGAATACATGCCATTTAATGTTAATGATGCATGCATAGAGGAAAATAGGGCATTAAGGGAAAAGGTAGACTATTTGACAAAAGCCCTAGAGAAATTCACAATTGGCTCCAACACATTAAATATGATCTTAGGGAGCCAAAGAGCTAGCTTCAACAAGAAAGGCCTAGGCTACAAGGAAAAGAAAAATGAAAAGGCCTACAAATGCCTAATTGCTAGGGGACAAGATAAGAAGAAGGTAATAGCTAGAAAATGGATCCCCAAGGAGTACTTAGTGAACCCAATAGGAAAGAATCTATTTTGGGTTCCAAAATCCATCCTTCAGGGTTAGAATAACCCTAGGGTAGTCAACCACATGGACCTAACCTATATCATATTTTGGTTGACTTAGGATGACGGGACAACATTTTTTAGATAGTGTTGGGTGATGATAACGTGCCCATAAATAGATAATAATGCTTAAATCATGATGATTAATGTAATTGCTATGTATATGTGCAATCATGATTTATGATTTTGATATTTGGCACGTAATCATGAGAAATAGGGTTGAATCATGCTTTAGGTGATATTTTGTTTATTATCATCATATAATACCTAATGCATGATTATTATTCAATGAATACATGTATTTAATGATCATAATGTGAAATTAATTCATATATGTCATTATGATCATGTAGGTTGTTGGGTTGATACTTAACCTTGATAGAATTGCATGAATATATTGGTTAAGTATGCACAAATACCCCCTAGGATGCATCTCACACTCACCATAGGCTACCTTGATTGAAAACTTAGCATGAGTGAGATGTTAGGATGATACAAATGTCCACTAATGCCTATGGCATTTAGATGGTCATTTAAAGTATCAAAATAGCAATAATAGACCAATCATGGGGAAGACTTATGTTTAATTCATAGACATATTGCCCAAAGATCATGGTTGGATATTTCATATGTTTTCAAAACAATTTCTTAATCTAAAGTCTATGTATTCATGTTTTGAAACAATTCAAAGCAAGACTAGGTGTTAAAATGGATACTCTTATGATAAAAAACCTAGTAGTTTTTAAAGCTTTTGGATTTTTGGCAAATACGTGGAAATATAATGATTTTTCATGAAAACCTATTTTTCCCTGATATATATACTTAAAAGAAATGTGTTTCCAAAATTTCATGATTTTTCGAATTTTCTGGAATTTTTAATGTATTTCTGAATTATTGAAAATCGTAAATTGAATCCATTGTGTCAGTCGCCATATCGATAGCGATCATGACCTAAAAACAGCCCAATATTTTCTGATTTCAGATTTTAATCAAGTTTTTGGTATTCTCTTTCCACTATATTGTTAGTGCATATAAGATCCACATATCTCCACAATGGTATGATATTGTCCACTTTGGGCCCAAGCCCTCATGGTTTTGTTTTTGGGCTTTACCCAAAAGGCCTCATACCAATGGAGATATCTTTTTTCTTATAAGCACATGATCTTTTCCATGTCTTACCAATGTGGGACTTTGATTGTATTCCCCATACTCCCAACAATCCCCCCCTCAAACGAAGGACCACATTGGGCCCCCCTCAAGCCTATCCCTCCTCGAAGGATTTTCTCTGCTTGATGTCCGATCTTCAACCCACCAGGACTTCCTGCCAGTTGTTCGGTCCCCCCGACCCAACTAGACTTCCTTCCTGATGTCTGGTTCTCTTGATCCGGACGTGGGAGCTCAACTTCCTTCGTTCGAGGTTCATGGCTTGACATGGACCATGACTCTGATACCAATTGTTAGTGCATATAAGATCCACATATCTCCACAATGGTATGATATTGTCCACTTTGGGCCCAAGCCCTCATGGTTTTGTTTTTGGGCTTTACCCAAAAGGCCTCATACCAATGGAGATATCTTTTTTCTTATAAGCACATGATCTTTTCCATGTCTTACCAATGTGGGACTTTGATTGTATTCCCCATACTCCCAACATATACTTGATGCCATGAGTTTATAAATTAGGATTAATCTTTTTGATGGTGTCAAAGGGGGAGATATGTATGTTTAAGTAAAGGGGAATATATTTTGGGGGAGAAATGATTATGCTTATGATAGGGGGAGAATATTTTTATGGGGAGTTTCATGGATTAAGGGGGAGTTGCATGTTGCTATATCATGTTTATCTTTACATGCTTTCTTACCTTAGAATTTATATCAAATGTTTTTACCTAACTTAAACGGATTGCCACACATCAAAAAGGGGGAGATTGTTAGGGCAATCTCTTGCCGTAATATGGTTTTGATGGTGTGGCAAAGGGTTTAAGTTAGTGTGTTATGTTGATTTTGTAGGGGATCGGATGGCCGGCTAGAGGGGGGTGAATAGCCCTCGTTCGTTGGATGTCGTATTTTGCTCGTCTACAAAAAACGTTAGCGCAAGCGGAAGCAATAAACTAAGACAAGCAAATAGAAGTAAAACAAAGACAATACAAACACGGAGATATAACGTGGTTCACGGCTACGCCGCTAATCCACGGTCCGATTCGTCCACGGTGAATCACTCCGAAACCCAATCACTATTGGTCTCTCCTTTGCACCAAGCTAGGTGGAGGTAACCTTTGAAAACACTCCTCTTACAAATAGAATGGAAATAAGCTTGAGTAAGAGGATGGAAAGCTTTAGGGATCTTTTGGGAGAGTATTAGAGCATGAGCATTAGGCTCCCAAACCCTTACCCCCTTCTTTTTTATAGAGGAAGAGGGTTTCTTCCCGTTGACACAGAGGATCGATCGTGATGCCCTCGATCATCGGTGATCGCCGCTGCCCAATAACGTGCTTTCCACGTTGGATTCCATCCAGCGGTATTGCATCACCGTGATGGGACCATCGATCGTGATGTTCGATCGATCGAGTGCTCGGTCGAGTCGACTCTACGTGCATGCAGTTCCATCGATCGTACGCTTCCCTGGCGATCATTGCCAATGATCGGGCCGATCATCGATCGTCCATGGCAATGATCGCTAAGCTAAACCGGTCTTATACGGTTGATCAACCCATCGACTTAGAAGCGATCGCCGCCATGACATGGCGCCGGTCGGTGTCGAAAACCCATCCGACACTTGGCCAAATGGCCAAGTTTCACCTAAGAGCTACCCTTCCCTAGGTTACAATCGCTCACTCTCATTTCTCGGAGTCCCTCGCCTTTGAAGTTCTCTTCGTTCTCGGCCACGTCCCTCGGCAGCATCAGGCGCACGGCTCTGCAATGCTCCTTCGCGTCTCTTGCCTCGAAGTCTACTTCCTCCGGCTTCACTCCAAGCTTCTCGTCCGGCGGTCCCTCGGATGCTCCAAGCGCACGACTTCCGCAAAGCTATCCTTCACCGACTCAAGGCACGAGTCATGAGATGTGAAACTCGCCACGGCTCCATGTGCGAATTACTAAGTCCTGCATGACTTCAACGCACATATCACATCAACAATACCAACCTAACTTCAACCCTTTGCCACACCATCAAAACCATATCACGGCAAGAGATTGCCCTAACAGATTTGATATGTGCGTTGAAGTCGTGCAGGACTTAGTAATTCGCACATGGAGCCGTGGCGAGTTTCACATCTCATGACTCGTGCCTTGAGTCGGTGAAGGATAGCTTTGCGGAAGCCGTGCGCTTGGAGCATCCGAGGGACCGCCGGACGAGAAGCTTGGAGTGAAGCCGGAGGAAGTAGACTTCGAGGCAAGAGACGCGAAGGAGCATTGCAGAGCCGTGCGCCTGATGCTACCGAGGGACGTGGCCGAGAACGAAGAGAACTTCGAAGGCAAGGGACTCCGAGAAATGAGAGTGAGCGATTGTAACCCGGGAAGGGGTAGCTCTTAGGTGAAACTTGGCCATTTGGCCAAGTGTCGGATGGGTTTTCCCGACACCACGATCGCCATGTCATGATACGATCGATTTGAGTCGAATCGAAGTTCGACCGGTATACGATCGATCGGAATGTGGCGTGATCGCCATACGTGGCGATCCATTGCCGAATCGAGATCGATCGAGGCGGCGAATGATCGGTAGTCAATAGGGTTTAGCCAGAAGCTCGTTCGTATCCGATCGGCCGATACGGAGAGGCCGATCGTGATGAGGTCCATCACCGATCGCCAAGAGTTCCGTTGGACTACAACGGTCGGGATCCGACGTGTTCGAAGCCGCTAGGATTGATGATCGCCAGGGCGGCAATGATCGATGGCGACCAACGGGAAGAATTTAGCCCTCTCTATAAAAAGAGAGGGTGTGAGCCTTTTAGAGGCTAATGTTTATGCTCTAAGTGATCTTCCTAGTGCCCCACAAGCTCTAAACTCTTATTACTTGTTTTTACTCCATTCTTATTGTAAGAAGAGTGATCTTGATTGTAAAGGTTACCTCCACCTAGCTTGGTGCAAAGGAGAGACCAATATTGATTGGCTTTAGAGGAGTGATTCACCTCGGACGAATCGGGATCGTGGATTAGCGGCGTAGCCGTGAACCACGTTACATTCTTTGTTAGCGTTTGTATTTTCATTTATTTCTTTGTCTTTATTGTTTATGCTTCCGCTTGCGCTAACGATTGTGTAGACGAGCAAACGAACGCGAGAATTCCAACATTCACTGGAAGAGGGCTATTCACCCCCCCTCTAGCCGGCCGTACCGATCTTCTACACTTCCTAGTGGCTATATTTGATTTCTTTGAGGTCTTAGCCACTAAGCAAACACCATGGCTAGACTTAGGGATAGCTTCCCTATTAGCCTTGATTTTTCTAGACCTAGAAATAGTTCCATAATCAAATGGAACATTATGATAAGTCTTCTTGGGCTTAGATTTGTGACCCAAACCTTCATTGCCATTAGACCATTTTTGAGCCTTAGGTCTTGGCTTTTGGACATTTGACCCTAGAATTGAATTTTCTATTATTCTAAGGGTTTTCTCCATTCTCTCAAGTCTTGACCTCAAGACTTGGTTCTCTAGCTCTAATTTTCCCATTTTTGAATTTTCATTAGGTTTTTGGGAAGACCTCTTCTTTTTAGGCATGTGCCTAGACTTTTTGGGATTAATACCCAAATTTTCTTCTACTCTCCTAATTGATTCCCTAGGCAAAATATTTATAGAATTATGAGTCCTAGGTTTATCCTTAGTTATACGAACATGCTTGGCACCTAAGCAATAAACCTTATTGTTTCTCTTAGCATGCTTTTCATTAATAATGGCAAGAGAACTAAAATAATTCTTGGCATGCTTTTTAACTTTAGAAGTTAAAGGTGCATTATTTAAATTTACCTTAGGGTTAGCTTTAGGAGCTCCCCCTACATGAGATACACTTTCTTGCCCTTTCTTCCTCCCCCTAGGGCATTGGCTTCGGTAGTGCCCCTTTTGATTGTATTTAAAGCACACAATGTGCTCTTTGCTCTTAATTGAGGGGACTTCAGCATCCTTTGACTTTGGGTTGACTTTTGGTGTCAATGCCTTTTCCTTAGCCAATTTAGGGCATTTGCTCTTGTAATGCCCTTTCTCCCTACACTCAAAGCATATTATGTGATTTTTATTTAAAATAATAACACTTGAGTTACCTAGGGAGGTGGTGGAGGCCTCTTCACTTCTTCCAGAGGTAGAAGCTTCATTTTGATCTTGCTCCGGATTGGAAATCCTTTCCTCCCCCTCAATGCTAGAGGTGGAGGTCTCCACCAAATGATCAACATCTTAAAATGTGGATGGGCTTTCTTCCACGACATCTTCCTCTACTTGTGCTGGTTGGGAATTTTCTTGAAATTTCATTATCTTCTCCCATAATTCCTTTGCATCCCTATAGTCACCCAATCTAGGCCAAATATGATTAGGTAACAAATCACCAAACAATTTTATTACCTCGAGATTTGTCTTGAAGTCCTTTATTTGGTCTTGGGTCCACCTTGACTTCTCAATTTGCCTATTTCTTTCATCCCTAGGCAATTTGAAACCGTTTTCTAAGATTAGCATAAAATCAAAATCGGTTTCTACCATAGAAAATCGGTTTATATACCTCTATTTTTCTTCTCCACCATAGAAAATCTCCTTCGAACTTTGGTGGTTGAAGGTTGTAGCCGGCCATTTTGTAGTGCTCTCGTGGCGGTTAGTCCTTGAAGAGAGACCTTGGCTCTGATACCACTTGTAGGATCGATGAAGTGTGGATGTGACCGTCTAGAGGGGGGTGAATAGCCCTCAATCGTTCGATGACATAATTCGCTCGTTCTCGTTGCGTTGCTTCTCTACGATTGTTGTTAGCACAGCGGAATAACAATGATAATAATAATACTAACAACACATAACAATCATAAGCAATACATAAGCATATACGTGGTTCGAAACCGAATGGTTCCTACTCCACGGGCGAGCTCACCGAGCTCTAGTTATGCGCACGACACTAACTAAACTTCTTCTCGACTACACGTCGGAGGTGAAGAAACCTATCACAAGCTATTACAACAGTAATACTACAAGAAATACAAAGACACAAGAAATACAAGTAAAGAATGCTTTACAACTCTTTGCTTTGAACCCTTTCTTGTTGCTTGCTTTGGATGGCTCTTGAAAGACTGGAATGCAGCAGTAATTCCCCTCTAATCGCTTCCTTAAAGTCTTGGCGAAATCCTCTAACTTGAGCTCCATTTATAACCTGCATCAAGCTGTTTTTGTGCCCAGCAGTCAACTGCCCCTGTAGACATTGTCTCACAATGGCCAGATCCACATCGGATAAGTTCCAACGGATCACCTACCAGTCGACTGCCAGTCCATGGCAATCGACTGGTGACCTAGTAGCCGACTGCCCAATCGGCTATGGAGCATTCTGTGCTCGCGACACTCCCATCAGTCGATTGTCATCCCTCGGCAGTCAACTGCTGTCGACATCAGTCGACTGCCAAGCACAAAACCTGTAGTCTTACACCAGTCGAACCCTAGTCGACTTGGACCAGTCGAACCGGCACCTATGCCAGTCGACTACTGTCGAGAAAAACCTCAAACACCAAGTTGTTTGAGCATTCGACCGTCGGGTAAACCCTCAAACATCAAGTTTGAGCCTCCGACACTCAGTCTTAGCCACTTGTCCAAGTCCACATCATCCCTCATGGAGTTCCCCACCGAAGCTCTCTTCCCTCGGCCTATGTCCCTCGGATGCACCAAGCACACGGCTTCGCAACGCCATCCTTTGCGTCTCTTGCCCTCGAAGTATGCTTCCCTTTGGGCTCACTCCATTCGCTCCCCGTCCGACGGTCCCTCGGATGCACCAAGCGCACGGCTTCGCAATGCCATCCTTCACTGACTCAAGGACCCCGAGCCTAGTGAACTTACCAACTCCTCAAGACTTCCCACATGCACCAAGAGCACAGCTTCGCAATGCATTTCTCACTAAGCACCAAGCGCACGGCTTCGCAATGCTTTGGACTTTTCACACACCAAGCTCCATGCTTGGATTTTCCATGCCAACCCCATGTTGGACTTTCCCACACCAAGCTCCATGCTTGGATTTTCCATGCCAACTCCATGTTGGACTTTTCCATGACAATCCCATGTCATGAGTTTTGTCTATCATCAAAATCCTATCAAGGTACTGCTCGAGGCAAACTCGAGTCAACCTGGGCTGATTGCACCAACACTAAGTGCTTCGAAGGGTTGAAAAGGGGTGTTTGATGGTTGTTTAGGGTTGTTGTGAGTCGACTCGGCGCTGCCCTAGCACTGGTTTTATAGACAAAATCCAGTCGACTAGAAATAATTTAGTCGACTGAATTTGAGTCGACTGGACTCGGTCCAGTCGACTGTAATAAATTTACCATTTACTATGTACACTACCCAATCGACTGTATTGTCTCGAGTCGACTGGATTAGTCTTAACTCTTATCTACTGGTGCATTCCAGTTGACTGAATTAGTTTCATTCGACTAAATTAGTTTTTACTTTTTCGAGGTTTGGAGGCAATTGGACATGATCCAGTCGATTCTTTTACAGTCGACTGGAAATGGTCCAATCGATTAGAATCGATAATTTTTTATTTTTGATTAATTTTTACAGTTAATTAATTAGGTTTAGTTGATTATGTTAATTGTGTTGATTACGTTGATTAAATTAAGTTAATTGGGTTGATTAATTTAATTGTATTGATTAAGTTAATTAAATTGAATTGATTAAGTTGATTGATTTGATTAGATTAAGTTGATTAAATTCATTAGATTAAGTTGATTAAATTGACTTGATTAAGTTGATTGATTTGATTAGATTAAGTCGATTAAGCTGATTAAATCAAGTTGATTAAGTTGAAATGGTTAAGTTGGATTGATTTGAATTGATTAAGATGTTTAATTTGAATTGATTAAGTTGGTTAATTTGAATTGATTATGATGGTTAATTTCTAATTCATCTCAGCCGATCTAAGTTTTCAATACACGTTAATCCGATGAGTTTTATGAGATGAGGATTTATTTTAATCTTAATTAATTTTAATGAAGAATTTCAAAGTTTTTAAACTTGTGTTAGATTCAAGTTTAGCTTGAGCTAATCAAGTAGTTTTTTCTAGCATTGACTTCCAAGTCGTGGTGAGACATATGACCTGCTTGGTTATCGGATGGACCACTTCCTAGACAAAGTCAATGAAGGAATCAAGTATTTGACTCACTTTGGACCAAGCTTTGTGTTGGTGCAGTAGGCACCTAAGTCGAACCTGAGTTTTGATTATAGCAAATGATACAAAGTTAAGCTCATGTTGTTATCTCACGAGCTGAATCGAGTGTGCAGAAAATTGCTATAGTTGGAGCTGAAGGCTAGCGACACCCGGAGGATGCCGTGGTGGTCGGGCGACACTCGAGTGACTTCGGAGGGAGCCGAAGGAATCGAGTGGAAGGCCGGAAGCAAAAGCAACACAGTAAGTATCGAGGTAAGCTCGTGTGTGCGAGCGTAAATAAGGTCGTATCCTCTTTACGGGGATGATCTTAAGCGTAGATCCGACCAAAGACATCCTATAGGTAGTCTAGGTCGAGATCGGATGGTCGGAGTCCGTCAAAATAATGTTATTGTTAAGCTAATTTTACCTTACAGCTAGCATCAGTCGACTGCCAGCTTGGAGGACTCAACTGCCGTCCAACAGTCGACTGCCGGAGGTTAGTATTCGACTGATGCTACCATCAGTCGACTGATGATGGCCATCAGTCGACTGATGGTCAAGGATCAGCCTCGAGGAGTCAAGCCTTATCACCATTTTTCAAGGAGCCATGTGCCAAAACTCTATTGGGTGAAGTTCCTCTCGAAAAGGGGCTCAAAGGCTATAAAAGGAGGGCCAATCCTAGGGTTTCTTCATCGATTCTAAGCTTCCAAAAGCCTCCGCCAAGCTACAACCTTCTGACAACGAAGTGCTTCTTCTCCGACGTCTAGGTTTATTTGTTTTCATTTTATTACGTCGGTTAAAGTTTTTATTTCAGTTTAGTACTTTCATTTCTCGGAGCTTTTATCGTAACGAGGAGAGGGGGAGTGTCCCTCTACCTCAAGCTTTGTGCTTCACTTGTATCGATTAAATTCCTACCTCTAATGGGGAGGAGTTCTTTAGTGTTTTTGCCCTCCGTACGTGGTCAAGGACTGCTAGGGCCTTGGAGTAGTAGCCGAAGTCTACGAACCAAGTAAAATTCCCTTGTCTCTTTTTACTTTACATTTACATTTCCGTTGCGTATAAGTGTTTTTGAATCGTCTACCGAAAGAAAAGAAAAAAAAAGGTTTATCGCTATTCACCCCCCCCCTCTAGCGATCTGCTTCGATCCAACACTTTGGTTTAACTAGTTAAAGACTTAGTGAGTTAGCTTCGGTTGATTCCACTCGACTTAGTGCACCAGGTCATGGTGAGGCATATGACCTTCTTGGATATCGGATGAACCACTTCCTAGACATGAACCTTGAAGAGCTTTCCTAACTTACTATCAGTTCACTTCATCTTAGTACTAGGTTGTTCAAGTTTAAATTACTTTGTTTCCTATCTAGTCCATTCTAAATTAAGCAAGTAAAGTAAACTAAGACATGCAAGAGTTTAACTAAATAAAAAAAAAAGCAAAGTGTTTGCTCCCCCTAAGTGATAACTTGGTCGAGTTTTGTTCACTAAGTAAACTTGACTCTTGGGAATCCAAAATTGGTTTGGTCCAACTTGGTTGACTAAGCTAGTCTTAGGAACCCATGCTTGAACTCGATTCTTAGCGTTTCGACTAAGTAGTGACATGTATGATTTATATGAGAATTTATCTTTGTGTCCGAGCCCGGACTTATTGTACATAGCTCGCTGAGATCCAAGCATCATGTTGAAATACTTAGAGCCTAAAGTGAACCTTTCCAATGATCCGGTGAGATCTTCTACTTGTCTTTTTAGGACCAAGTTTTATTCCTCAAGCTTTGCAACTTGAGTTGAGTCTCTATCCTCAACTTGGCAAGTCGAAATCTTTGAGTTTACTTGCTCCTTAAGTACTTGAACTTCCTTAAGGAGTAAGTCTACTCTGTTCTCAGACTTAGCTAATTTCTTAACTAGGCATGCAATTATGTTGTATAGTTTATCTTCTAAAGGAGAAGTTACCTTGTCTAGTCCTTCGGAAATGGATGTGGATCCGTGGCTTCTCTCGGACTCAGACTCAGACTCGAACGCAGACTCGGACTCATACTTAGAACTTGATTCAGCTTCGGAGCTTGATTCGACCATGAATGCTACGAAACTTCTCTTTGTTTCTTCTACGTCCGACTCTTCCGAAGACGATTCATCCCAAGTCGCCTTGAGTGCTTTTTTATTCTTTTCCTTTTTAGGTTTTTCTTCCTTTTTTAGATTTGCACATTTCGACTTGTAGTGACCTTTTCCATTGCACTCGTAACATGTCACTTCCGATCTAGGTCTTGGCTTGTTGTCGACGACCTTTTTGACATCTTTCTTTGTAAATCTTTTTCTCCAGTTGAACATCTTTCGGACCATGTTTACGATTTCTTCCTCTCCATTTAGGTCTGACTCCGACCTGTCTTCAGACTCACTCTTAGTTTTCCTTTCCTTTTTAGTCAAACATGCCACTAAAGCAATACCATTCTCGGTTTGACTCGAGTTAGCTTGTTTGTGTAGTTCGAGTTTGCAAAATAGTTCGTCTAATCTAATTAAGGAAAGGTCCCTGGAGACCTTATAGACATCAACGATGGATGCCCATAAGGCGTTCCTCGGGAATGGCTTAAGTATATACCTAATTACATCCCTATTTTCTATTTTATGACCTATTAGATGAAGTCCATTTAGTATGTCCTTTATTCTAGTGTGAAGTTGACTAGCATTTTCATTTTCAAGTATTTTACAATTAAAGAGTTTATTAAGTAACATATCTTGTTTAGCTATTCTAGTATCATTAGTCCCTTCATGTAATTCAATTAACTTATCCCAAAGTTCCTTAGAATTTTCAAAGGGACCAACTCTATTGAGCTCTTCTTTGGTAAGTTCACATTGCAAGGTGTTAAGGACCTTGTAATCGACATGAGCTCATTTTCTTACATTCACGGTCCATTTCTCTGGATCTAACAATTCTCCCGAGTCATCTACTGGAGAAATAAAACATTTTCTAATTGAAAATCATACTTCTAGGTCGGTTTTCAGATAACACTCCATTCACCTCTTCCAATAGGAAAAGTCCTCTCCATTAAAGAGAGGAAGGTGAATGGTGATGTATCCTTCTAAGTGTGACATAACTAATAGATTTTTATTATTAAATTTTTTATTTAATTTTAAATTAATATTCAGAAATATTCCTAGAGTTACTCAAATTAAGCAATATTATATTTGTGCAAAAAGAATAACTTTATACTAAAGCAAGTATAAAAAACTTTACTCTAGTGCAAAAGAAAAATATTAAAACTAATGCAAAATTTATTCTAAGACAAAAATACTAAAATTAAAGAAAATTTTAAATGCTCTCGTTGGTGGTTGCACCAAGCTCAGAGCGCCCCTAATCTAATACCAATTGTAGAATCGGAATTGACCAAGACAGGCGGGTGAATCTCGGAATAAATTTTCTTTACGAATATTAAAAACTTTTCTTTTAAGATTAAAAAAGTAATTGCAGCAGAAATGTAAAATAAATATGACAAGATTATTTTATTTGGTTCACAACCCTAGCAGGGTTGTTACTCCAAGGCCCATAGCTCTTCGAGTGCTATCTCGATGGGCAATCACTAAAAAGCCCCTCGATTTGAAACTCTCAAACTCGAAGGTTATTCACTTTTTTACAAAGATGAGAGGGAAAGGTAACACACTACCTTCTCTCTAGAAACTAAATACAAAAGCGAAGAAGTAAATACAAATGTAAAGCTTATATCGACACTTCTTTGGATGTAGAAATGTAGCTCGGAGTGCAAAATGTTGGCGTGTAGATGCTTTAATGGATAAGGAATTCTTGCAATAGTACTTGGATGTAGTAGATGGATATTCCTCGAAGCTGATCGTGCATTTCTTTTATAAGCCATTTTCAGTCGTCTAGAATGCCCTCCAGTCGACTCCACATAAGCCAGTCAATATAGTACTTTGGCCTTTCCAATTGACTGGACCTATTCCAGTCGATTCCAGGCCACCTAGCTCCGCATCGGAAAATTTACATTTCTAGTTGACTAGACATCCCTAGTCAATTGGAGCTCTTTCCATCTTGGTTGTCAGATCTTCGATCGATCACTAGCTAATCTTGGCAACTAGGTGTCCAATCAATTGAATCATACTTAGTCGACTGGAATGCAGTCGACTAGAATCCTTTCAGTCGAGTAGTTCCTTGCAAAATGAGATTAGCAAAAACATACAATATAAAATACAATAACAATAGTAATACGGCTCGATTTCGACTTCTTAGTCCCACACGGATTATCCGTCGAATCGACGCCTAGCTTTGTCCCCCCTATAGAGAACTCATCCTCACCTCTTGACTCGAGGCTTACCTGTTGGCTACCCTACCGGACTTACCATCCTTGACGTCTGATCTGACCCATCAGGACTTCTTCCAATTGTCTGGTCTCTCTAACCCATCTGGTTTTCGTTGATTGTTTGGTCTCTTGACCCAATCAGTCTTCATACCTGTTGTTCGGTCTCCTAACCAATATAGTCTTCCTGCATGATGTCTAATCCTTCTAATCTATCAAGACTTCTGCCTAGTATCCGGTCAACATGACCTACTAGGACTTGCAATACTCGTTACCTAGTATCTGGTCTGCCTGACCTATTAGGGGTTTCCTGTTAGCCAGCATACTTAATAAATTTATCAAACTATAAGTAATTTCTAACTTTAACTATGGTTCATATATCAAAACTAAGGATTTGTGTTTTCTGCACCAACATAAAATACTCATTCAATTCAAAGAATGATATAAAGTTCAAAAGTATTAAAACCTTCAATGTTTTTACCTAATTTTGTGCTAATCTTTTCAATGGTGATTGCTATCAAAAGATAGACATCATCAAAATTTTCTAAAATGATTTTGAAATTGTTTTCAAATCTTATTTCAATCATGGTCTATGGGCCAGATGTACATGAATTGTACATTAGCTTTCCTCATAATTTATCATATGATTGAATGAGTTTTAGTTTATTTTAATGCACCATTACAAGCACATGAACTTAACTCAAATTCCTAGAATCCCACTTGTGTTTAAGGTGTATTAATACACACACATGTCATCCTTATGATCTTTGTGAGATGTGGATTTGTTCTTCCCCAACTCTAAGGGTTCATGCATTCTATCTAGGCACACCCAATTTGATTTCCTTATTTTGGAACTTCAAATCAATGTCATTATCCTTAATTTCAAATTAATTATCCTAATGCATGAATGATGATCATGACATAAATTGATTTGTAAAATTAAGCATATTTGTCAATGATGCATGGTATTATAGCATGATATAAAGTTAACCTAAGTATTAGTCATGTCACAAATCAATTTAAGTACTATCATGACATTTAAAATGATAATATGAGCATAATATCATGACATGACTTATGACAAATAAAGCATGACATATAAATAATTAAAAGGTATAGAGATACCTGTCTTAATTCCAATTGTCATTTGTTAGAATTATATCAATTTTACCATAATAACCAAATCTCCCAAGTGTGTCAAAATCCAAAATGACACACTTTTGACTCTAAGCCTACTTGTGTCAATTATAATCAATTTTTTTTTTAACTTTTATAATTCTATTGACACATCCTAAATTTTTTTAGGATTAATTTCCAAATTCATTTCTAAGGTATCACATAACCTTGAAAATGTCTTAAAGTGTCAACTCTACCATGATTAGGTTAACTACTCATCCATTTAAGGTTGACATACCTTAAACCAATCTAGTATGAAGGAATCACACTCCTAGGAATCCAAAGTTTATTTGAGCTCCTTGGGTTAACTAGGTACTCGCTAGGGATGACTTCCCTAGATACCTTCCTAATGACTCTTCTAGGCTTGGAAGCTTGGGTCATTGTGGTCTTTGAGGGTTAATCTTAGGGATAACTTCCCTTGTAACCTTGTTAGTAGCTTTCCTAGGTTTCTTTGAAACCTTAGCCACTATACACTTACCATGGTCAACTCTAGGGATGAATTTCCTTGTGACCTTGATTTTTCTAGACCTAGGATTAGTTCCATAATTAAATGAAACACTATGATAGGTAGGTTTATCTACCTTGGACTTAAGTTTGTGACCCAAACCTTTCCTATCCTTGGATAGTTCTTGCCTCCTAACACCTAAGGTTTGCCTATTAGACTCTTTGATTGAATTTGTCATCTTATTGAGGGTCTTTTTCAATTTTTCAAGCCTTGATCTCAAAGCTTGATTTTCCTCTTCTAATTTCCAAATTTTTTATTTTTCAATCTTCTTTTGGGAATTTCTCTTCTTAAACATATGCCTAGTTTTCTTTGGATTATTTCCTAGGTTGTTATTATCCTTAGGTGGTGTAGTCCTATAATTATCCTTAGACCTAATATTATAAGATTTTGCTCCTAACTAAAAAAAAATTGTTGCTAAATTGATCCTTAGACTTACTTTCATGATATCTAGCATTTATACAATAAACCTTATAACTCACATGCTTTTTATCATGACGTAAGGATAGAATATTATTAAAATATAACTTAGGGTTTGCCTTAGCTCCCCCTACATTTGAGCTCTTCACTTTGTCCTTCCTAGGGTGACTCCCCCTCGAACATTGACTTAGGTAATGCCTTTTTTTGTTAGCATTTGAAGCACACTATGTGATCCTTGCTCTTCCTTATCGGGGCTCTGACCTCCTTTGACTTTTCTTTGGCCTTTAACACTTAAATTATCTTCTTGACTCTCTTTGGACATTTGCTCTTGTAATTTCCTACTTCTCTACACTCAAAACATGCTATGTGATATTTTATTTTTAATACCTATGCTTGAGTTACCTATAGGGGTGGTTGTAGGAACTTGAGTTTGTTCTTCACTTTGTTCGGATGTAGAGGGTTCCTCCTCTTGCTCCAGCATTGAAGGCCTAACCTCCCTCTCAATCCTATAAGTGGAAGTTTCCTCAATTTCTTCTTAGGATGTTGAACACCTATCAACTTCTGAATCTTCATGAGCTTGAGAGGATGAGCATTCCTCCTTAGACTCCTTTTCGATCTACTTTTTAAGCCGGTGAGGCATCTTCATGGAACTTGACCAAGTTGTTCCATAAATCTCTTGCATCCTTATAGCCACCTATCTTGGGAAAAATATCATTAGGTATTAATTTAACTAACATTTTAACTATCTTATCATTGATATCGAATTTTCGAAGTTGCTCCTCGGTCCATCTTTTCTTCTTAAGAAATCCACCATTTTTTCTCCTTGGAGGTTTGAATCCATCTACCAAAATAAACCAATCTTCTATGTTACACATAAGAAAGTACATCATTCTACTTTTCCAATACCCAAAATTCTCGCGGACGAAGATGAGTAGAACTGTGATGTCATAGCCAAGTTCATTGTTGGGCAACTCTATCTTCTCTTCCACTCCTCTAGTGCTTTTGCTTCTTCTGGCGATTAGTCCTTGAAGAGCGGTCTCACTATACCACTTGTTGGTATCTTCCAAGCGAGTCGGTCTATGATATCAATTATTTGTTGGTACAATCGGCCCAGGTCACGATTGACCAGACTCGAGTTTGACTCGAGCGATATTTTGATGTTCAACAAAATGAATGACAATGTGATTGTCATGAGAAAGTCCAAGTCATGGGTACTTAGGATGGAAAGAACAAGTGGGACACTTGGTAATGGGAAAGTCCAAGTCATGGGTATTGGGCATGGAAATTCCAACCATGGGTCTTAGCAAGGGAAAGTCCAAGCTTGAGTCTAGGCAATTGGAAAGTCCAACATGGGTTGGCAAGGAAAGTCCAAGAATGGGTCTTGGCAAGGGAAATGAAGGGTTTTTGTCCCCGGAACCAAAGCTCTTATTCCACATGAAGGTGGAGAAACTTCGCTTCCACCTTCAACTCGGTCGCTTGTTCATGGCGATCCCATCGGCGTCCCCAAATTAAAAAAATTTAATCCTAGACAAAAGGGATCATCCAAGCAACTGTTTCATCGTCGTGCTATTCGATTAGAGTAGTCACTTGAACAAACTTGTTGTTCAAGCAACCAACCTCTATTCTACGAATAGCCGCGGAATAGACGATGTACAAATCGCTGGCTTTTGTGTTTATGTTCGGGGTTCAAGTATATTTAACCACCTACATAAAGTAAACAACCACATACAACATGCATATAATTGAAAAACAATTATAGACATAATACAAAAGAACACTAATCAAAATAAATAATATTATATCTCTTGTTATACCTTTTGATCTTCTATTGTATGTCCTTCCTCCTTTTGGACGTCGTGTGGGCGATGATCTTCCAAAAGTCGAAGCCTCCTAGATCACCAATCTTCCTTTCCTTGTTCACTCCGAACAAAGGAAGATCATAAAACAAAACTCTTCTTCCTATCTAGAACCGGCCACCAAGTTAATAGACTCGATGTTGCCGCCGGCCAAGGAAGAGAACATGGAGTATGGGAACCGGCCAAAAGAGAATCAATGAGAGCATGGGTGTCGGCCAACACTTGGAGAAGAAAAAGGAAACCAATCTTCACCTTGTAGCTGCCCAATACCCTAACCCTAGCTCTCCTAGTTGCTTGCCAAGGAAGAGGAAAAGAAGGATGGGTTGAGCACCGGCCAAAGTAGAGGGAAGAAGGATAGGCTGCCGGCAACACCTTAGGAAGAAGAAGAAAAGAGCTTCTCCTCTTGTTGCCACCCAATCCAACACCCAAATCCTAGCCGCCCACTCCTAATCCTAACCTAACTAGGATTCCTAGACGCCCAAGGGAAGCAAACCCTAATCCCCTTCCATCAAGTTGCTGCCCACCCTATGCTCTCCTTTTATAGAGTTAGGGATAAGCCTTGTTTTAATCTCTACTATTGGTTCTAGGGATTTAATCTCAACCGTCAGATCTCGAGAATTAATTTCAACCATCGGATCTAGAGATTCAATCTCTACCATTAGTTCTAGAGTTTTGTTTTCATCCATTGGATCTAAGCTTCATGAGGTATTAATAGGCTACAATAGGGACCATGAGGAGGAGTTGTATCTTGGCCACCCAATGGATCAAGCCCACATAAAGTCCGATCCATTAATGATAATCCAATCCACTAAAGGATTATCATTGATCTACCTCACCAACCCTCATAAGTTAATATGGGCTCCATATATTATTTGTACATTTTCTCCCTGTGTTTAAGATCTCGAATGTCCGTCGATTAATTAATTTACTGACCATTAATTAATCAACATCTAACTCCATGAGTAGTACCACTCAACCTTTTCATCATGCCTGACCAAGTCCACCTGCAAGGTTTACATAATGAACCTTATGAGCTCCTCAAAGGGACATCATCATCCTAATATATAGGACACGGTTTCCTCCTATAATAAACGACACACCATATAAATAATATCATTTCTTAACTTACCGAGCCTATCGATTTAATCTATAAATCTCGCCCATTGGTAAATCAAAGAAATGAATATTAAGTATATGTGCCCATTATTATATCGGGATTAAGAGTATGTACAATATAATATCTGAGGTCCGATTCGATTGTGTAGTCAGCAATAAATCGAATCACCTCTAAGTCGGTCCTGCTCAATACACACAAAGTGTACTAGTGTGATTCTATGGTCAAGACAAACCAATACCAAATCATACTACAACCATACCAATGGTTTGTCCAAAGTCATCTTGGTTGTGAGCCTATACTTATACTTTACAAGGAGCCGATAACATGATCTCCCGTGTGACACCACACACCATGTTATCTACAATGTAATGTATTAGACAATATGCATAACCATAAATATGCAAACAATGATCATGTGATTCCTATTTCAAAATAAAGATGTTCATACAAAAGATAGACTTTTCAGTATACATCCCAATAATCTCCCACTTATACTAAAAGACTATGCTATCCTCTTACTGCCATACATCCGATTCCCATTCCCTCCACTTGCCTATCAAAAGCTCTCGCCAGAATGGCCTTCGTGAAAGGATCTACTAGGGTATCCTCTGATGCAATCTAGGCGACAACACCTTCTACCTCCTTTACGATTTCTCGTATCAGGTGGTACTTGCGCTCTATGTGTTTACTTGCCTTATGGGCTCGTGGTTCCTTCGAGTTTACAACTGCACCACTATTATCACAATAAATTGTGACAGTTCTGGGCAAACCAGGAATCACATCCAAGTCAATCAGGAAGTTCCTGAGCCACATAGCTTCTTTGGCCGCCTTAGAGGCCGCCACATACTCAGCTTCCATGGTAGAGTCCGCCACGCATTTCTGCTTGACACTCCTCCATACAATGGCTCTACCTCCCAAAGTAAACACAAAACCTGAGGTAGACTTACTGTTATCCCTATCTGATTGGAAGTCGGAATCCGTGTAACCCACAGGGAGTAATTGGTCTGCCTGGTAAACTAGCATATAATCCCTAGTCCTTCTCAGGTACTTTAATATATGCTTTACCGCAGTCCAATGTCCCTGCCCTAGATTACTCTGATATCTGCTGACCATGCCCACGACAAAGCAGATATCTGGACTCGTACATAGCATCGCATACATGAGGCTTCCTACTGCTGAAGCATAAGGAACCGCCTTCATCTCCTCTATCTCCTCAGATGTTCTAGGACTCATCTCCTTAGATAAAGGAACTCCATGCCTGAAAGGTAGAAAACCTTTCTTGGAGTTTTGCATGCTAAAATGATCCATAATCGTGTCTATGTATGAAGCTTGGGATAAGTACAACATCCTTTTCCTACGATCCCTTATAACCTTGATCCCAAGGATGTGTCCCACTTCTCCAAAGTCCTTCATATCAAACTGTTTGGACAACCATACCTTTACGCCCGATAACACCTTGACATTGTTTCCAATTAATAAAATGTCATCTACGTATAGTACAAGAAATACCAATACATTTCTGTCACATCTCTTGTATACACAAGACTCATCCGTACTTTGAATAAATCCATAAGACTGGATTACCTCATCAAAGCGGATGTTCCAAGACCTTGAAGCTTGCTTCAATCCATAAATGGACCGATTAAGCTTACATACAAGATGCTCTTTGCCCTTCGCAATGAATCCCTCTGGTTGTTTCATATAGATGTTTTCCTCAAGACTTCCATTAAGGAAAGCTGTCTTGACATCCATCTGCCACACCTCATAATCCATATGAGCTGCAATGCACAAGAGAATTCGGATAGACTTGAGCATGGCTACCGGCGAAAAGGTCTCCTCATAATCGATACCCTCTTTCTGAGTATACCCCTTTGCAACAAGCCTCGCTTTAAAGGTCTCAACCTTCCCATCTATTCCTTTCTTTCTTTTGTAGATCCACTTGCATCCAATGGTTTTTACACCATTGGGTGGTTCTAATAGCTCCCAGACCTGATTTGAATCCATAGATTCAATCTCAGCATTCATTGCACTTTGCCAAGATACCTCATCTTTATCTTGGATTGCCTCGTCATATGTCCAGGGATCAGGTTCATGTTCTCCAGGGACTAAATCAGAAGATTCTCCCAAGAACATGAATCGATCAGGCTGTCTAACAACCCTCCCACTACGACGAGGTATCACTTGTGTATCCTCTGTGACACATGGTGCAGTGACTTATGGTATATCCTCTTGTACCGGTGGTACTAAAGAAGTGACTTCCCCTTTCAATTCCTCCAGAACAATGTTACTCATGGGCTTGTGGTTCGTTACATAGTCTTCCTCTAGAAATTTGGCGTTCGTGCTAACGATCACCCTCTGATCTCTAGGACTATAAAACAAACCACCATTCGTTCTTCTAGGATAGCTAACGAACATGCGTACTTCTGTACGAGGTTCCAACTTACCAACATCCACCTTCAGCACATGTGCTGGACTCCCCCAAATCCAAATATGTCTTAGACTAGGCTTTCGCCCAGTCCACAATTCTGCGGGAGTAGAAGGCACTGATTTAGATGGAACCAAGTTCAGAATATACACCTTCGTATCTAGCGCATATCCCCAGAACGAATCTGGCAACTCAGAATAACTCATCATCGATCTCACCATCTCCATAAGAGTCCTATTCCTTCACTCTGCTACACCATTCTGCTGGGGTGTGCCAGGTGCAGACAATTGGGATTGAATCTCAGCCTCTGATAAGTAATTCCTAAACTCTCCCAAGAGGTACTCACCACCACGATCAGATCGTAGTGTCTTGATACTTTTACCTTGACGTTTCTCCATATCAACCTTGAAATCTTTGAACTTGTCAAAGCATTCAGACTTGCGACGCACCAGGTAAATGTATCCATATCTCGAATAATCGTCTATAAAGAGACTAAATACTCAAAACCACCTCTAGCCTGGATAGACATAGGACCACACAAATCAGAATGAACCAATTCTAACACATCTTTGGCTCTATACCCCTTGGCCTTAAAAGGCCTTTTGGTCATTTTACCCTCCAAGCAAGATTCACAGGTTGGGAAATCCTCCACCACTAATGAACCCAGAGGTCCATCAGCTATCAATCTTTGAATTCTGCTTAGGTTAATATGACCAAGTCTTAGATGTCAAAGATATGTTTGGTTCATCTTCAAAGGTTCTTTTCTCTTATTGGAATTAGAAGATGAGTTATAACTTCTATTTGCATCGTGGGAGCTTTTGGTTCAAATGTATACAAATTTCCTATCAATGCACCAGAACAGATAATCTCCCAATTTCTTTTTATAACAACTCTGTCATTAAAAGAAATAGAGTATCCATTCACAAACAATTTAGAAACTGAAATTAAATTCTTTCTAAATAAAAGTACATAAAGGCAATTCTTAAAAACCAAAACTTTATTTTACTCAAAAGACAAACAAACATCTCCCATTGCAACAACCTCCACCTTCGTCGCATTGCCCAAGTGAACGATAATCTCCCCTTTAGCTAGTCGTCAGGTTTCCTGGAACTCCTGCGAAGTATTGAAGACATGATTAGTGACTCTCGTATCTACACACCAAGTACCGGTAGATAACACCGCGAAACATGTTTCAACGACTAGATCAAAGGATATACCTTTGTTCTGTTTCGGATTGGGACAGTCCTTCTTCCAATGTCCAGTCTGCTTGCAAGTGAAGCACTTGCCTTTCGGCTTCTTCACTTCTCCTTGAGATCCTCCCACCAGCTTTGCTTCACCTTGTTTCTTCTTCTTCTTTCCTTTCGGCTTAGAAGTAGAAACCTTTTGAGCAACCATGGCCTGAGCCTGAGCAAGCCTTTCTGTCGACTGGAGAATGATATCGACCTGGGTTTCCCCATCAATCTCAGCTCCAAGGACTTCCAGCTCATTCACAGGCTTAGGAGGACACTCTTCGAAGAGTACATATTTGTACTCCTCAGCAGTTAAGACAATGTCAAGATTCCTTTTTCCAATCATCATAATTATGTACAGTAAGTTTATTTTCCTTTAGTATCATAGCAAGTGGACTGAAAGTCATTTTGAAAGAAAACCTAAGAATCACATAGATCAAAATATTAGATTTCAAAAAATTATTGATTCCTCAAACAATAAAATTTTAAAATCAACCAACACCTCAAAACACCAAGAACATCGTATGGCACGATCGTGTGGACGTATACGAATTCTACATTTGTAAGAGGAGGTTTTACCCATTAATTTTACTATCTTGTCAACCCAACTTTTTGACAAATAAAATTAATAGTTGGTTTCTCTTCGACCCTACAAATAAAAGCAGTGACTCCGATAGGGAGGATACTCCTATTTGCATCTAAGTGTTTACCATTACTCGATACCAAGGAAATTATCTCGGGTTATGTGCCTTCCGATGGGGAAGTACACACGCTCCTAAATAATTTTCTATAACCATATCCGACCCTGTGATCCACAAACAAACTCATCCGATGGGGAGGAAGGCACTCAGAGCCGACGCGCAAGTTTGTTTGAATCACATGTCAAATCGTAATGGAGGCTGTGAGAATTTATAAAAATATCCCCCTCCCACTTAGTAATTTAAAATTGAGAAATTTTCTAGCCTACGACATGCATATCAAAAAATAAGCAATAAATATGAAAAATAAATATTTTACAACTATTATGGCTTTTGTCTTCAATATGTCTCCCGTCGCATCGCCATCTTGTCTGCTCCTACGCCATGTACGAGCCATCCGGAGATCCGAGCCGAGACTAAAAAACTATTTTAATTTACATCCATCGATCCTATACTCCACGAGGGAGTGTACATGAAATCTAGATCAAAAGTAAACTAAAATAAAAAGAGTGGCTAAACAATGCCGTATCTAATTTACAAAAAATTAAATACTAGTCTTGTCAACCCCGAGGATTCAACAAAATATACAATTACACACATACAATCACATACATACATATGACTATAATAGTTGGATCCTATGCCTGCAACCAAAGAGTTAACCTATGCATATCCTACTATTATCCGACACATATAATATATGAAAAATGCATAAGAGTAACCGAATCCTAAACACACAAAACCGGAAACCTAGCTCTGATACCACTTGAAGGGTTTTTGTCCCCGGAACCAAAGCTCTTATTCCACATGAAGGTGGAGAAACTTCGCTTCCCACTTCAACTCGGTCGCTTGTTCATGGCAATCCCATCGGCGTCCCCGGATTAAAAAAATTTAATCCTAGACAAAAGGGATCACCCAAGCAACCGTTTCATCGTCGTGCTATTCGATTAGAGTAGTCACTTGAAGAAACTTGTTGTTCAAGCAACCAACCTCTATTCTACAAATAGCCACAGAATAGACGATGTACGGATCGCCGGCTTTTGTGTTTATATTCGGGGTCCAAGTATATTTAACCACATACATAAAGTAAACAACCACATACAACATGCATATAATTGAAAAACAATTATAGACATAATACAAAAGAACACTAATCAAAATAAATAAGATTATACCTCTTGTTATACCTCTTGATCTTCTATTGTATGTCCTTTCTCCTTTTGGACGTCGTGTGGGCGACGATCTTCCAAAAGTCGAAGCCTCCTAGATTACCAATCTTCCTTTCCTTGTTCACTCCGAACAAAGGAAGATCATAAAACAAAACTCTTCTTCCTATCTAAAACCGGCCACCAAGTTAATAGACTCGATGTTGCCACCGGCCAAGGAAGAGAACATGGAGTATGGGAACCGGCCAAAAGAGAATCAATGAGAGCATGGGTGTCGGCCAACACTTGGAGAAGAAAAAGGAAACCAATCTTCACCTTGTAGCCGCCCAATACCCTAACCCTAGCTCTCCTAGTTGCCGGCTAAGGAAGAGGGGAAGAAGGATAGGTTGAGCACCGGCCAAAGTAGAGGGAAGAAGGATAGGTTGCCGGCAACACCTTAGGAAGAAGAAGAAAAGAGCTTCTCCTCTTGTTGCCGCCCAATCCAACACCCAAACCCTAGCCGCCCACTCCTAATCCTAACCTAACTAGGCTTCCTAGCCGCCCAAGGGAAGCAAACCCTAATCCCCTTCCATCAAGTTTCTGCCCACCCTATGCTCTCCTTTTATAGAGTTAGGGATAATCCTTGTTTTAATCTCCACCATTGGTTCTAGGGATTTAATCTCAACCGTCGGATCTTGAGAATTAATCTCAACCGTCAGATCTAGAGATTCAATCTCTACCATTGGTTCTAGAGTTTTGTTTTCATCCATTGGATCTAAGCTTCATGAGGTATTAATAGGCTACAATAGGGACCATGAGGAGGAGTTGGATCTTGGCCACCCAATGGATCAAGCCCACATAAAGTTCGATTCATTAATGATAATCCAATCCACTAAAGGATTATTATTGATCTACCTCACCAACCCCCATAAGTTAATATGGGCTCCATATATTATTTGTACATTTTCTCCCCGTGTTTAAGATCTCGAATGTCCATCGATTAATTAATTTACTGACCATTAATTAATCAACATCTAACTCCATGAGTAGTACCACTCAACCTTTTCATCATGCTGGACTAAGTCCACCTGCAGGGTTTACATGATGAACCTTATGAGCTCCTCAAAGGGACATCATCATCCTAATATATAGGACACGGTTTCCTCCTATAATAAATGACATACCATATAAATAATATCATTTCCTAACTTACCGAGCCTATCGATTTAATCTATAAATCTCGCCCATTGGTAAATCAAAGAAATGAATACTAAGTATATGTGCCCGTTATTATATCGGGATTAAGAGTATGTACAATATAATATCTGAGATCCGATTCGATTATGTAGTCAGCAATAAATCGAATCACCTCTAAGTCGGTCCTGCTCAATACACACAAAGTGCACTAGTGTGATTCTATGGTCAAGACAAACCAATACCAAATCACACTACAACCATACCAATGGTTTGTCCAAAGCCATCTTGGTTGTGAGCCTATACTTATACTTTACAAGGAGCCGATAACATGATCTCCCATGTGACACTACACACCATGTTATCTACAATGTAATGTATTAGACAATATGCATAACCATATATATGCAAACAATGATCATGTGATTCCTATTTCAAAATAAAGATGTTCATACAAACTTTTCAGTATACATCCCAACAGGAAAGTCCAAGCTTGAATCTTGGCAATTAGAGGTCCAACATGGGTTGACAAGGAAAGTCCAAGGAGTGATATTGGCGGCGTAAAGTCCAAGCAGGAGTCTTGGAAGCATAAGTCCAATGGTTGGAGGTGTAAAGTCCAAGCGATAGTCTTGGTAGCGTAAGCCCAATGTGCCTTGGCTGTGTAGACCAACTTAGCATGACAATAGTCGATGGAAGCACCTGAAGGCTAGCGTATAGATGAACAGGTCATGAATGACTTGGAGGGATCCGATAGATGTGAGATTGACGGAGGTGGCTAGAAGGCTTAGGTCTAGGCTAAGGGTGGTCTAGCAAGTATGAGGGCATCATACTTGATGTTAAACCTCATGGTTGAGCTTATCAGTCGATTAGGGCTTTAGACCAGTCGATTAGTCAAGTGTTTTGACACTTGATACCGAAGAGTCGACTTTTGGCAATGGGATCGATTATGGCTAGTCAAACCGATCGTAGTCGATCGCGTTCGATCGCAGAAATGGCCCGATACCGATCGATAGTTGAGCAATGATCGCCATGGATGGCAATCGACTATTGGTCGGGGTTGCAGGAGCAGAATGTTCGGTAGCTAACTGGTCAGTCGGCTACGACCCTGACAGTCGACTACCAGTGTATCCGTTGGAACTTTTCTAGCATGGATCAAGCCGTTGTCTCACAATGGTACTGTTGGCAGTCGACTGGGGCCTTATGATAGTCGACTGTCAGGTGCGAATCCAACCCGATGCAGGCATAAAAGGAGCAGCTCGTGGAGGTTTTCACCATAGTTCTTTGAGTGATTTCTTGGGCATTTTTGAGGCGATTTGTTGGTGCAAATCAAGGTCTTCAAGCACGGTTCAAGCAATCAACAAGCAAGCTTCCAAAAGATCATTTGTAAAGTACTTTTTACATTCTTTTGTGTATTTCACTTGTATTTGCTTATTTTTTGTTTCTTATTATTGTAAGAACTTTTGTACGAGGTTTCTCTGCCTCCGACGTGCTGTCGAGAAGGAGTTTTATTAGTGATGAGTGTATCACTAGAGCTCATTAAGCTCGCCCCGTGGAGTAGGAACCCTAAGATTCCGAACCACGTATATCATGTGTATTTGTGTTTGTATTTGTTCCTACATTTATATTTTTATATTCCATTGTACTAACGATGATTGTAGAGATGAATGAATGAATTTTATCAAACTAAGAAAATGCGCTATTCACCCCCTTCTAGCGGTCATCAACGGTCCCTACATTATTAGGGACCGATTTGATGCGCTAGAGGGGGTGAATAGTGGTTTTTGATTTTCTTGTTTAGATCGTGTTCGTCTATAAAATGTTAGCACATCGAAATATGCAAAATAATAAAAAAAAATACAAGACAAACACAACACACGAACACAATGTTTTTACGTGGTTCGGAACCCACGTTTCCTACTCCTCGGATGAGTAAGTGATCTACCCTCACTTTGCCTTCTCCTTCTCGACAATACGCCGAAGGTGGAGAAACCTCTTACAAGATAGATCTTATAAGAAACAACGAGTAAAATACAAGTATACGATGAAGAACAAATACAAGTAAAGAAAACTTTACAAAGGAATGCTTTTTCTTGAATGCTCTTTTGGTTGCTTTGGATTGCTCTTGAAAGTCTCACCTTCAAAATCGCCCAAGAAACTATTGCGAAATCCTCCATCTCGAGTTCCTTTTTATAACCTGCGTATGGCTAGATTTTTTCCTAGCAGTCGACTGTTAAAAGGCACCAGTCGACTGCTCACCTATCCGTTGTCTCACAACGGATTTATTCACATTGGATTTTGTCAAACATATACCCTAGCAGTTGACTGCCATCACCATTAGTCGACTACGAGATCTTCTATGCCCTGTCCACTTATGAGAAATCAACTGCCCATCCATGGTAGTCGACTGCTAGAGGCCAATTGACTGGTGAAAGCCACCAGTCGACTAACAGAGTACAACTTGAGCAGTTGAGCCTCAATCGACTATTTGACCAATCAACTGGGTCTTAACCCCAGTCGACTGCCATGAGTCAGTTGAGCTTTCGAGTGTCGTTCACTCAGTTAGTTGACTGGTCCAAAGCCCCAGTCGACTGGTAACGCTTAAACATGAGGTTTAACCTAAGTATGATCCTCTCAGACTTGATACACACTCTTAGCCTATACCTAAGCCTTTTAGTCACTTTTATCAGTCTCACACTATCAGGGTCCATTTGAGTCCTCCACTACTTGTTCACCCTTTGTGCTAGCTTTCAAGTACTTCCATTGGCTATGTCATGCTATTGGATATTACACCGCTAAGACTACACACTTGGACTTACACGTATTCTATCAAGACTATACACTTGGACTTACATGAACAAGACTACACCCTTGGTCTTTTTCTTTGCCAAATATTCATATTTGGATTTTCACTGCCAAGACTACACCCTTGGACTTACGTGACTAAGACTACACCCTTAGACTTTTCCATTACCAATTATTTATACTTGGACTTTCCTTTGCTAAGATTTCACCCTTGGACTTTTCCTCGTCAAGTATCCATACTTGGACTTCTTGATGTGAGAAAAACATATAGGATTTTAGGAGTAGTTTTCGCTCACATCTCATCTCATTTTATGTTGGTTTCATGCATATTTTACTTTGTTTTCCATGCATTTCCTATTTTCTGATTCGGAGATCTGCTCTGTATACTTTTGTATGCAGGATAGCATTTCGTGGGGAAAACGGCGCACTTTCGGAGCAAAAAGAAGACATTTGGCAACTGGACGCAAAAGGGAACATGACAAGGGCATGTGCCTACACACGATCATGTTCAGAAGGCGAAAACGACTGCCACTGCCTGACACACAGCCAGGTCGTGTGTTTTCACATAGCCATGTGGCGGCCAAGTGATTTGATGCGACTAGGGTTTTTTCCAGATTTTGCAACAATCCGGTGTGATATCCATATAAGGAAAGATCTACCCAAACCCTAGGGGAGGCAGCCGTAGAGATGATACTCCAAATCCTAATCGAATCCTAAAAGCAGGGAACTCGCGCCGGGAAGGAGAGCAGGATCAAGATATGCACCACAATGCTAGAGGGAAGAGCTGCAATTACATTGTAATTCGTATTTCTTGCACATTTATCATTTTATTCATGAATTATATAATGTATTGTGACTCTCTTCTCATATTCATGGAGTAGATTCTCCAATTCTAGGATTAGGGAGTAGTTTCTATTGAGGAGAATATTGTTATTTCAAATATGTTTTTGTTCTTAAAATCGTATTTGCAATTGAATGAATATTTAGATCTATAGCTTTGTGTTTTGGTTTTCTATCTTCTATGCATAGACGATACAAGAAGTGACAATCCTCGTATTTAAGATTTAGGGGATATTAGGAGAAACCTATAGGTTGGTTAATGAAAGCCCTAGAGCCAATCATGTGATGATTATTGTATGGACTTTATTGTATCATATTCCTATTTATAAAGGCATGGTTATTATATTTACTTGTATTGGTGCCAAATAACTAAATATAATAATGTCCTTGAGTAGTAGGTTCTTATCTATATCAATCGATTGGTTGAATCGATAATGAGATGATATAGAGAACACTACTCTTAATCATTCCTAGTCGAGTATTAACATTCAGGGACAATGTTAATGCATAGAGACTAGTATGTAGGTCAACAAGATGACTTGATCTCACAAGTCATGGATATGAGATATCAAGTTGACACATGGGTATGCATTGGAGAATGTATACTGAATGATCCGCCATGAGAAAGTATCATGGATCGTTATATGAGTGTCATATACTTTCTCATGTGGCTATTAGTATGACTATTAGTTCTTAGACCTGAAGTCACCATGGTTCCCTACATAAGGAGTTGCATACTTTGGCTTCGTCAAACGTCACCCGTAAATGGGTGGACTATAAAGGCGATTACTGGGTATGTAACGAATTATGCGGAGGGATGTGAGTGATGTAGATGGGATCTATCCCTCCTATATGGAGGTGACATCGATATTCTTGATAGAGTGAGACCACAGTGCATGGCCATGCCCAAATGAGTCAATATGAGATATTGAGCTCATTTGATTAGAGTGAGTCTACTTGGAGTTCAAGATTTAGATTGTACCGAGGATGACACGGTCTATGCCTCGATTGGTCAATCTAGATGTCAAGGATAGAGGGACATTGTCACATATTGTGAGAGTCACAATTAGTAGTCACAAAGGTGATGTTGGAGCTCAACATTCTTGTAACTTGGGTAGCAATGATGTGTTGCTAGATACCACTCATTGCTTATGTTCCTAAATCGGTTTAGGGACATTGCCAACGTTACAAGAACCTATAGGGTCACACACATAAGAGCAATTAGATGGAGATTAGGTTCATATGATGAACCATGAGGATTAGGTTCATGGAATGAACCAAATTGGATTAAGAGTAATCCAAATTAGACTAATTGAGTTAGACTCAAGTTGATTCAAGTGTTGAATGAGTCTAATTGAGATTTGATTCATCAAATCAATTTAAATTAATGAATAGAGATTCATTATATTAAATTGACTTGAGTCAAGTGGTTAGATTTGATCAACCATGGGAGATTAGAGGTCAAGTTTGACTTGACTTGAGAGGGAAGATGAAATGTCAAGTTTGACTTGACCAAATGCCATGTCATGATGATGACTAGGCATGGTCGGCCAATGATGATGCTCCACATCATCATTGACTTGGTCAATTGGTGCCACATCATGAGGGAGACCAAGGGTCATGGGAGTTACATGCATGCATGTAACCCCCCCTTCCATGAAGTGGCCGGCCACTTTGGGGTTATGGGTGGTGAATTCATTTGGTGAGTTACACTCTTAACTTCATCTTCTTCCTTGGGAATTTTTCTCTCAAGCTCTCCCTCTCCAACCTCATCTTGCCGAGACACCATAGAGGAGTGCTAGCACACTCAAGTGTCTTTTTCTCCACCTATTGCTTGTGTGGATACCATAGAGGAGTGTGCACTTGACACTCTCGAGTTCCGGCGGACTTTTGGACGAGCGGGATAAGCGAAGGGCGTCGCTACGAGGGTAACGTTCTAACCTCTTAGATCTAAGGTAGATCTAGGATTTTTGTAAGCACATACATGTAATTATAATTTTTATACTTCGCACGGATCCGTGGGACGGGCTTAGAGGTTTCATAGCGCAGCGGTTTTGCGGCTCGGAAAAACCTTGATGTGTATCGAGCCACGTCACGAAGCATGTATGTGTTTCGTTTTGTAGTTTTATATTAGATATAAAAATTACAGATTTATATGTTTCTGTAAATTTTCTTATTTTATAGAATTTTTGGGTATTTTCTCGTAGAGTCGAAGCAACGAGTGTTGGGACACTCGTAGGCTTCAACCGTCGAGAAAAACTCTCCGAATCGGCGAGTTCTCGCTTTAGGTTTTTGGGACAGCGACTTAAGTCGCTGTAAGATCATTAGGGACACCTGAAGCTTATTTTGCAGTAGGGCGCTGCCCTATCCCGAAAGGGCCATGTCCCGCGATCGCGCCCGGAAACCGCTTAGCGGGACCGTTACGGAGAGTTGACTCATAAATTCGAAATAAATTAGGAAAAATTATAGAAATTTCTGTAAAAAATACATAATTTAGAATTATGTATAATTCTGTGATTGTCATGGCCCAATAACCCAATTGGATTGGATTAAATTGTGTTGTAATTCATAATACGGCTGCGTCTTGTTTGTAGTTAATGCGTGTTGTAAAGTGTTTTGCGACCTGTGGCGTCGTACCTATTCTTTTAATATTCTAGTTGTAATTAGTTTTTAGACTCGAATATAACTCGAGTTTTATATTTGTAATGTACAAAATGGAGCGGTGGAAAATCCACTCGAAGACGAGATTACGAGAAGGGTGACGACGACACATGGCGGTCAAAGGAAGCGCTTGGAGAAGCCGCTAGCCTTAGGTTGACCGTCCGATCTTCTCATTGGCTTGAGAAGATCGTAGTAGGGCCATGACTATATCACATTTAATGATATATATATATGTATATTTAATTGATTTTGCTTGTATGTATGTGATGCATGCTAGTAGAAAAATGTTTGTATGTATATGATGCATGCTAGGTTAATTTTCTTGTATGTATATGATGCATGCTAGAATAATTAATGTATGTATATGATGCATGCTAATATAGGATAATAAAGGCCTAAATGCGTATAAGATACACATTACGATTAGATTAGATCATAATCGAATCAACTCGAAAATGCCTACCGAGCCTTGATACCCATCACTACCTCGATCATTTGTTGTTGTTGAATCTGCCAAAGCAGAGCAACACATATTATCTTGGTAGGGTGCGGAGGGACAATCTTGGTCCCGCCTATCACGACTCGGGTTAGAGTAAGCTCAATTAGATTGAGCAAAACTAGTTAACTCAATTGGATCGAGTAGAACTATAGGCATATTCCAATCGTTGGAAAGATAGGTTAAGATCGCATTTACACTAAATCTTGGGCGATTTAGCCAAAGCTAACTCAAGGTCTTTTGTAAATGTGGGTCTTAATCCTATAAACAAGAGTTGCATAGAGATGTAATCGGTAATATGTTACCCACCGATCGTACTAAGTCTTGGGCGATTTAGCCAAAACTAACTCAAGGCTTAGTATGATGTGGATCTTGTCCCGCAAGAATTATAGCTAGTTTGTTTGAATCTAATAATGTGGTTTGACCACATCCATAACTCGATTCTACAAAATTCCTATAATTCAGTGGGAGCATCATTTGATTAAAGGCCTAATTAAATGATAAAAGGAATATGATATTAATTCTCTGCATTGTATGTTGTAGATAACTATGTCGACAACCACGAACACTCTCTCTCTGCGATCCGTCCTTGAGAAGGACAAGCTCAATGGAGCAAATTTCCTGGACTGGTACAGGAACTTGAGAATTGTTCTCACCCAAGAAAGGAAGCTGTACGTCCTGGAGCAGCCCATTCCGGAGGCACCTCCTGCCAATGCCTTGCGAGCTGACAAAGATGCTTACAAGAAGCATCAAGATGATGCATTAGATGTGTCATGTCTAATGCTCGCGACCATGAACTCTGAGCTTCAGAAGCAACACGAGTTCATGAATGCTTATGATATGGTTGGACATCTTCGTCAACTATATCAAGGACAAGCTAGGCATGAGAGATATGAAGTCTCTAAGGCATTATTTGGGTCCAAAATGCAAGAAGGGACTCTCGTAGGTACATATGTACTCAAGATGATTGGGTACGTAGAAAACCTACAAAGGCTGGGATTCCCACTTGGCCAAGAGCTGGCCACTGACCTAATCTTGCAATCTTTGCCACAAGCCTTCAATCAATTTGTCATGAATTATAACATGAATGAAATTGATAAGCCATTGCCTGAAATGCTCAGCATGTTGAGAACTGCAGAGCTTAACCTTAAGAAGGGTAAATCTGACACCATTTTGATGGTGCAGAAGAAGAAAGGCAAGGGCAAGCCTAAAGGTAAGGGAAAGTCCCAAGCCAAGGGCAAAGGCAAAGAACTTAAACCCAAAGGAGGGGTAGCCAAGGAAGGGGCTCGCTTCTTCTGCAAGGAAGCAGGACACTGGAAGCGTAACTGCAAGGCATACCTGGAAGATCTTAAGAAGAAGAGAAGTGAGACTTCTACTTCAGGTATAAATGTTATAGAAGTCAATCTATCTATTTCTTCATCTTGGGTATTAGATACCGGATGTGCATCTCATATTTGTACCAATGTGTAGGGGCTGAGAAATAGCAGGGCATTGACAAAGGGCGAGGTGGACCTACGAGTAGGCAATGGAGCAAGGGTTGCTGCTGTTGCTGTAGGAACTTATGATCTATCTCTGCCCTCTGGGCTTGTACTAGAATTAGATGAATGTTGTTATGTGCCTGCCTTAACTAAGAACATCATTTCAGTTTCTTGTTTGGACAAGAAAGGTTTTTCATTTATAATAAAGAACAAATGTTGTTCAGTTTATTTAAATGATATGTTCTATTGTAGTGCACCTCTAATGAATGGACTCTACTTTCTAGACTTAGAGAGCCCTATCTATAACATAAGTACCAAGAGGTTCAAGTCAAATGAGTTGAACCAAACCTATCTCTGGCATTGTCGCTTAGGTCACATAAATGAGAGTCGCTTATCTCAGCTCCAGAAGGATGGGCTGCTAGACTCATTTGATTTTGAATCATATGAGACATGCGAGTCTTGCCTTTTAGGCAAGATGACCAAGACTCCCTTTAGTGGACATAGCGAAAGAGCAACAGATTTGTTAGGACTTATACATAGTGATGTATGTGGTCCTTTCAATGTTGCTGCTAGAGGTGGTTACAGGTACTTTATTACATTTATTGATGACTTATATGGTTATGTGTATCTTATGACACAAATCTGAATCCTTTGAAAAGTTCAAAGAATTCAAGAATGAAGTACAAAACCAGCTTGGCAAGAGTATTAAGATACTTCGATCAGATCGAGGTGGTGAATACCTTAGCCATGAGTTTCGTGACTATCTAGCTGAGTGTGAGATTCTATCCCAACTCACTCCTCCTGGAACACCACAGTGGAATGGTGTATCCGAAAGGAGGAATCGTACCCTATTGGATATGGTACGATCTATGATGAGTCACAGATCTTCCTATATCCTTTTGGGGATATGCTCCGACACGACCTTTACCCTTAACCGTGTACCATCCAAGGCTGTGGTAAAGACACCATATACGATATGGACAGGGAAAAATCCCAAGATGTCTTTTATGAGGATTTGGGGTTGTGAGGCTTACGTTCGACGTCAAGTCTCAGACAAACTGGGACCCAAATCCGATAGGTGCTATTTTGTTGGATATCCCAAGGATACAAAGGGATATTACTTCTACATTCCCAGTCAGCACAAAGTGTTTGTGGCAAAGACTGGGGTTTTTCTAGAAAGGGATTTTGTTTCTAGAAAAACTAGTGGGAGTACCTTCGATCTTGAAGAAATTCAAGATAAGGACCATAGCACTGAGGCCTTGATGGAGGTTGAACAGGAACCACAAAGTGTTGTGGGTGATGAGGTTGTTGCACAAAGAGTTGTGGAACAACCACCTGTTCAAGTAGACTTACCTCTTCGCAGGTCTGATAGGGTACGTCGTCAGCCTGAGAGATACTCATTTCTCTTGTCTGACCATGATGACGTTATGCTCATTGAGAATGAGCCTACCTCCTATCAGGAAGCTGTGATGAGCCTAGATTCTGAGAAATGGCTAGACGCCATGAGATCCGAGATGGAATCCATGTACACTAACCAAGTATGGACTTTGGTTGATCCACCTGAAGGGGTCAAACCCATTGGGTGTAAGTGGGTCTTTAGGAGAAAGATTGACATGGATGGACTTACGCATACCTATAAGGGCCGATTGGTGGCTAAAGGTTTCGAGCAAATTCATGGTATTGACTATGATGAAACCTTTTCTCCAGTGGCGATGTTTAAGTCCATTCGGATCTTGCTTGCTATTGCAGCATACCACGATTATGAGATCTGGCAGATGGATGTCAAAACCGCGTTTCTGAATGGAAACTTACTCGAGGATGTGTACATGACACAACCTGAGGGTTTTGTAGATCCACAGCATACTGGGAAGGTATGCAAGCTGCAAAGGTCCATTTATGGGCTAAAGCAAGCTTCTCGGAGCTGGAATCTTCGATTCGATGATGCGATCAAACAGTTTGGTTTCATCAAGAATGAAGATGAACCCTGTGTCTACAAGAGGGTTAATGGGAACACAGTTGTGTTCCTTGTATTGTATGTGGATGACATACTACTCATTGGGAATGACATCCCTTTGCTACAGTCTGTGAAGACTTGGCTGGGGACGTGCTTCTCAATGAAGGACTTAGGTGAAGCAGCCTGTATTCTAGGCATAAAGATCTATAGAGATAGATCTAAGAGATTGCTTGGCCTAAGTCAGAGTACATACATTGATACGGTATTACTTCGGTTTGCCATGCAGAATTCCAAGAAAGGACTTCTGCTGATGTCACATGGTGTGAGTCTTTCGAAGACTCAAAGTCCCTCTTCTAGAGAGGAGAGAGACCGCATGGATAAGATCCCTTACGCATCTGCTATAGGATCTATCATGTACGCCATGCTGTGTACTCGTCCTGATGTCTCGTATGCTTTGAGCATGACGAGTAGATACCCGATCGGATCGGTGGCGTCCGGATAGCGATCAGAATATTCTTAAGTACTTAAGAAGGACTAAAGAATATTTCTTGATATTTGGAGGCGATGAGGAGCTAGTTGTAAAGGGTTACAGCGATGTCGGCTTTCAAACTGACCAGGATGATTATAGATCGCAGTCAGGGTTCGTGTTTTGCTTGAATAGTAGCACTGTGAGCTGGAAGAGTTCCAAGCAGGACACAGTTATTGATTCTACAACAGAGGCCGAATATATCGGTGCTTCCATCTCATTCGAGAGATTGTCGATAGAGGAGATGTGAAGATTTGCAGAGTACCCACAGAGGCTAACATCGCAGATCCCTTGACCAAGGCTTTGGCACAGAAAAAGCATGATGGTCACACTAGGTCATTGGGTATTAGATACTACGGTGATTGACACTAGTGCTAGTGGGAGATTGTTAGTGAAAGCCCTAGAGCCAATCATGTGATGATTGTTGTATGGACTTTATTGTATCATATTCCTATTTATAAAGGCATGGTTATTATATTTACTTGTATTGGTGCCAAATAACTAAATATAATAATGTCCTTGAGTAGTAGGTTCTTATCTATATCAATCGATTGGTTGAATCGATAATGAGATGATATAGAGAACACTACTCTTAATCATTCCTAGTCGAGTATTAACATTCAGGGACAATGTTAATGCATAGAGACTAGCATGTAGGTCAACAAGATGACTTGATCTCACAAGTCATGGATATGAGATATCAAGTTGACACATGGGTATGCATTGGAGAATGTATACTGAATGACCCGCCATGAGAAAGTATCATGGATCGTTATATGAGTGTCATATACTTTCTCATGTGGCTATTAGTATGACTATTAGTCCTTAGACCTGAAGTCACCATGGTTCCCTACATAAGGAGTTGCATACTTTGGCTTCGTCAAACGTCACCCGTAAATGGGTGGACTATAAAGGCGATTACTGGGTATGTAACGAATTATGCGGAGGGATGTGAGTGATGTAGATGGGATCTATCCCTCCTATATGACGGGGGTGACATCGATATTCTTGATAGAGTGAGACCACGAATTGCATGGCCATGCCCAAATGAGTCAATATGAGATATTGAGCTCATTTGATTAGAGTGAGTCTACTTGGAGTTCAAGATTTAGATTGTACCGAGGATGACACGGTCTATGCCTCGATTGGTCAATCTAGATGTCAAGGATAGAGGGACATTGTCACATATTGTGAGAGTCACAATTAGTAGTCACAAAGGTGATGTTGGAGCTCAACATTCTTGTAACTTGGGTAGCAATGATGTGTTGCTAGATACCACTCATTGCTTATGTTCCTAAATCGGTTTAGGGACATTGCCAACGTTACAAGAACCTATAGGGTCACACACATAAGAGCAATTAGATGGAGATTAGGTTCATATGATGAACCATGAGGATTAGGTTCATGGGATGAACCAAATTGGATTAAGAGTAATCCAAATTAGACTAATTGAGTTAGACTCAAGTTGATTCAAGTGTTGAATGAGTCTAATTGAGATTTGATTCATCAAATCAATTTAAATTAATGAATAGAGATTCATTATATTAAATTGACTTGAGTCAAGTGGTTAGATTTGATCAACCATGGGAGATTAGAGGTCAAGTTTGACTTGACTTGAGAGGGAAGATGAAAGGTCAAGTTTGACTTGACCAAATGCCATGTCATGATGATGACTAGGCATGGTCGGCCAATGATGATGCTCCACATCATCATTGACTTGGTCAATTGGTTCCACATCATGAGGGAGACCAAGGGTCATGGGAGTTACATGCATGCATGTAACCCCCCTTCCATGAAGTGGCCGGCCACTTTGGGGTTATGGGTGGTGAATTCATTTGGTGAGTTACACTCTTAACTTCATCTTCTTCCTTGGGAATTTTTCTCTCAAGCTCTCCCTCTCCAACCTCATCTTGCCGAGACACCATAGAGGAGTGCTAGCACACTCAAGTGTCTTTTTCTCCACCTATTGCTTGTGTGGATACCATAGAGGAGTGTGCACTTGACACTCTCGAGTTCCGGCAGACTTTTGGACAAGCGGGATAAGCGAAGGGCGTCGCTACGAGGGTAACGTTCTAACCTCTTAGATCTAAGGTAGATCTAGGATTTTTGTAAGCACATACATGTAATTATAATTTTTATACTTCGTACGGATCCGTGGCCGGGGCTTCCGAGGTTTCCGCAACGCAAAAAGCGGTTTTTGCGGCTCGGAAAAACCCAACAGGCCTCATCGCCTGCAACTATGGATAGAAGGATGCGATAGAGTCGGTAATGTGTCTCGTTTTTGGCTCGTCACAGGGATCGATTCGGCATCCTCGTACCATAGTTTATGATGTCCTTTCCACAAACTAGCTAGAAAATATGGATATATTCGATTGATAGCATGTTCTGCGATACACAAACGAAACTAAAGTCCTAGAATTCCATTCAAATCCTCGTAGCAACCTTTTCTCTTCTTCCGTGTGACACCATACTGAGTTCGAACCACCGACGACCTCTTATTCGTGACCCTCAGATTTCCAATCCGAATAACAACACATCCACTGGACAAACCGATACTCGAAATCTCAGTCCCTGTGGGATTGATATTTTTTATTACTTGACGACATCCGTACACTTGCAGGCATTGAGCGTGAGTGCGCACTTCGAGTCCTCGAGGGTCTCCGTCGCGAGATTTGAGGTCGCGTTTGTGTGCATCAAGTTTTTGCCGCTGTTGTCGGGGACTGATTGATTCGATATCGAATCAAGAAAGTGGATAATTGGATCGGACTTAGGTTAGATTTATTTACTTGCTTATTTTTATTTTTATTTTTATTTTATTTAAATTTTTAGATTTTCCATTTCTAGATTTAGTGTTGGTGCAATCGGCCCAGAACTCGAGTTTGACTCGAACTGTATTTTGATGTTAGACAAAACGCATGACAAGGGATTGTCATGGAAAGTCCAAGCATGGGGTTTGGCATGGAAAATCCAAGCATGAGGCTTAGTGTGGGAAGTCTTGAGGACTTAGCAAGTTCACTAGGCTCGGGGTCCTTTAGTCGGTGAAGGATGACATTACGAAGTCGTGCGCTTGGTGCATCCAAGGGACTGCCGGACGGGGAGCGAATGGAGTGAGGCCCAAGGGAAGCAGACTTCTAGGGCAAGAGACGCGAAGGATGGCATTGCAAAGCCGTGCGCTTGGCGCATCCGAGGAACGTAGGCCGAGGGAAGAAAGCTTCGGTGGGAAACTCCATGAGAATATGAGGTGGACTTGACCAAGTGGCTAAGACTGAGTGTCGGAGGCTCAAATGTGATGTTTGAGGGTTTACCTGATGGTCGGATGCTCAAACAACTTGGTGCTTGAGGTTTTACCCGACAGCAGTCGACTGACATAGGTGCCAGTTCGACTGATCCAAGTCGACTAGGGTTCGACTGGTGTTAGACTACTTTTTGTGGCCTAGCAATCGACTGCCAAGGGATGGCAATCAACTGATGTCGACAATAGTCGACTGCCGAGGGATGACAGTCGACTGATGGAAGTGTCGTGGGCACAGAACGCTCCATAGCCGAGAGAAGAAGTCAACTACGGGATCATCAGTCGACTGATGAAGGCATCAGTCGACTGATGGGTGATCCGTTGGAACTTGTCCAACGTGGATCTAGTCATTATGAGACAACGGCTACAGCAGCAGTCGACTGATGGGTGCAGAATCAACTCGATGCAGGTTATAAATGGAGCTCGAGATGGAGGATTTCGCCAAGGATTTTAGGGTGACTTTGGAGGGGAATTGCTGTTGCATTCCAGACCTTCAAGAGAAAACCAAAGCAAGCAACAAGAAAGCATTCAAAGCAAAGAGTTGTAAAGTGTTCTTTACTTGTATTTCTTAATGTCTTTGTATTAGCTTTAATCTTGTATATTACTGTTTGTAATTGCTTGTACGAGGTTTCTCCACCTCCGACGTGTTGTTGAGAAGGAGTGTTGTTAGTGTCGTGCGCATAACACGAGCTCATTGAGCTCACCCGTGGAGTAGGAACCATTCGGTTTCGAACCACGTATATCTTGTGTATGCTTGTATGTGTTGTTAGTATTTTCATTTGTATTACTATTCCGCTGCACTAACGACAATCATAGACAAGTGACACAAGAAGAATGAACGATTTCCATCGTCTACACATATCGGGCTATTCACCCCCCTCTAGCCGACCACTGACGTTCCAACATTTAGTTCTTATTTTATTTTAGTAGTGATTTTCTATTTATTATTTTCTCTTTGATTAGTTAGCTAGATTAGTTTATTTCCTGTTTCTAAACCTTAGGAAAATACTCCTAATTTTGTGGCTCGTCTCTTTGTATGCTTAGACACTTAGGATTGAAAGGCCTAATTCCGATCAATTTAGAAATCGAACGAATCTTTCATCGCCGAAAAGCCGAACAGAAGAGGATGGAGGACCAAGCTGCATCCGAAGTGAATATAGGTAGTCGACCCTTGTGGGATTACGCATCCCCTAGCGCTAAAGGATTTAGGTCGAGTATAGCTGGACCATCCATTTCGGCAAACAACTTTGAATTGAAGCCAACACTCATACATATGATCCAACAAAGTCAATTCAGAGGAGCTGCGACTGAGGACCCGAATCAATACTTGGAGTCATTCTTGGAAATCTGCTCGACAACAAAGATAAATGGAGTCCTTGCAGACGCGATCCGCCTGAGACTATTCCCGTTCTCATTGTGGGATAAGGCTAAGGCTTGACATCACTCCCTGCTTTCGGGAAGCGTTACTACATGGGAGCAATGTGAGCAGCAATTCTTGAACAAATACTTCCCACCAAGCAAAACTGCTCACATGCACCATCTGGTCACAAGCTTCCGTCAGAAGGAGGGGGAGTCCCTATTTGAAGCTTGGGATCGCTACAAGGGGCTACTTTACCAATGCCCCTACCATGGACTAGAAAGGTGGTTAGTGATCCACATCTTCTAGTCCCTCGATTCTGCCGCAGGAGGAGCACTTATGAATATGACTATCAAGGAAGCAGAGGAGCTGATAGAAGTGGTAGCCCAGAACCACCATCAATGGGCTTCCGAACGTAGTCACCCAGCTCCTGCAGCGGGATGATATACTGTCAACTTTGTGGACCACCTAGAGTGTATCGAGAGGACTACTATGGAGGGTAGGGTAGCTTAGAAGAGTAGATTGAGCATTGCGATGCGGTTGGGAACTACAATCAAAGGCCCAACAACCCATTCTCCAGTACTTACAACCCCGGATGAAAGAACCAACCGAACTTTTCCTATCGGAATGACTCGGGGAACTTCCAACCATCAGGAGAGGGGCAGCAGTGGGGCAATGGGCAGCAGCGACAACAAAAGTCTAGGTTAGAATTGATGATGGAAGACTTTATTGCTACCCAAACGAAGGCCAATGAAGAGTTCCGTCGCCAACATCAGAAAACAGAGGAGTCACTCATAGACTTGAAGGTCATTGTTGACGGTCTTGCAAGTCACACAAGGATGTTGGAGACACAAGTGGCCCAGATAGCCCAAACCGTGTTACAACCCATGGATAATTCTCCGTCATTACCTGAGCTGAGTCAAACTAAGGAGGAAGGAGTGTGCAGCGAGAGAGTAGCACAGCGAAACAAATTCGCCAAGGGATGTGCAGCCATGATTTCCACCCTACCAGACCAAGCTGAAATTGAAGATAAAATTCCACCCCAGCTTAAGGACCCTAGTGAATTTGTTATCCCCTGCTCGATTTATGGGGAAAGCTTCGATGAAGCGCTGTGCGACTTAGGGTCATCAGTAAGTGTGATTCCCTACACATACTACTTGAAGATGAGACTGAATGGGCTCCAACCAGCAAACCTTGGTATTCGTATGGGGGATGACTCAGTCAAGGAACCCATCGGCATGCTAACACATGTGCCTGTGGTTGTCGAGAACTTCGTGATATATACGGATTTTATCATACTCGACACAGGACCAGATCCCCAGAATCCCATCATCTTGGGAAGGCCCTTTCTAGCAACTGCGGGGGTGTGCATAGATGTAAAGGCACACCAGATCTCCTTAGAGGTAGATGGAGAGATCATCATTTTTATCCTATCAGAGTGTAGAGCTCCCTACCTAGACAACATTACTTTCAGCAGGATAAAGCCGAGCCCACTGGATCTAGATGCCGAGACGGATGAATGGAGGTTCACAGAACCTCCAGAGCCAAATTGATAATGGAGGTGGTTGAGCTAAATGACCTTAAACAAAGCGCTTCTTGGGAGGCAACCCAAGTTTAGTTTTTAGGTTTTCTTTTAATTGTATTGCATTCATTTGGTTAATTTGAACTTTGATTTCCATTTTGTTTAGCATTAGGACCAAAAAGAACTTGCTAGGTAAAAATAAAATCAATTTTTAGCTTACACGGCGAAGCGTGTGAGAAAATTCAGACTATTGTGCACAAAAGGAGAGAAATAGGGGGCACACAACCTGGCCATGTGTTTTCCTATGGCCGTGCCCGACCAACCCGAGGCGCACACAGTCTGGCCGTGTATTTTCACACGGTCGTGTTGCGCGAGGTTAAAAAGGGTACACTGTGCATTTTTGCCCCAAATGCGCCGTGTGTTTCGATTTTTCTTGCCCTAGCCATGTGAATCCTTTGTCCCCACCACCTAGGAGCTTTTCTAACCTTCAAAGAAGCCAAAAGAAGCAAGGATGAGAAGGACCAAGCAAGTGGTATCTCGATCTGGTGCTTCGAAGCCACGAGCAAGAAGAACTGACGCCCCTCAAGCTCTGGAGGAAGGTAACGCCTTACCAACCTTTTGTTTTCGAAACAATGAGCATAGGGATAGATATAACATGCTTTCTACTCATAAAATCACTACAACTAGGTATCTTGATGATGATTTACTAGAGTCCTTAGGGTTGTTGGGTGACATTCAAGCCCTATTTGCAAAAATAGGGTGGGGAGAGATAATAGGAATAAGACACCCAACATACCCTAGGATAGTTTTAGAATTTTTGAGTTATTTAGAAGCTGAAGTTTTAACGGGTAGAGAGAGCGAAGAGGGTAGGATTACCTTTAGGATATTTAACATTGAGCATGAATGGACACTATACCAATGGAATTCATGCTTTGGCTTGCCGAGTGGGGGAGAGAGAAGAACTTCTATAGAGTTCAACTCTCGAATCTTTTGGGCTGAATTGACAGGAGAGCACGCTTACGACCCTTCTAGAGCCAAAGCATCACACCTCCAAAACCCTATTTTTTGATACCTCCACCGAATCATAGCAAGCACTAGTTTTGGTCGTGGGGAGAGTGATGGTGTAGTGAGAGCTAGCAAGCTGCTTTGCCTATAGGACATGCTACAAGAAAGGAGTAGCATCGATGTAGGGTCCCATTTCATTAGACACTTAGTGAAATGGGCAAAGCAGCAAGAGGAGAGATTAATGTGGGGGGCCTGCTTACTCACATTTGCCATAGGATGGGGTACGACTACACTGCACTAGATAGCATAGAGGGGAGCCCTAGGATCGACCTGGGAGTGTGTATGGCCATGAAGATGATTGTAAGATAGGGACACTCCTTATGCTTTGTAAGGAAAAACCTGACGACCCTTAGGCTCCCCGACCCTGATTGTACCGCTATCACCACACGCACCAACTGACTCTTAGACATGATAGTGGAGTCCCCTCCATATGAGGGACCATCCACATCGGTGCCCATCTCTCCCCCTTTGCATCATGCTCCCTCTAGTCCATACATACATAGGAGCCCACCTAGTCCACGTCGACATGAGCCTACACCTGCACCACCACCTTTTTCTACTTCTGAGCAGGATGCAGGTACATTTGCCTATGATTTTTCAGAGTTCCGATTGTGCCTCGACAACATATATGCCGAGCAGCAGACACAGAGGCAGCGATGGGAGGAGCAGAGCGCCTACATACAGGCGGAGTTTTAGGACTTTCAGGAGCACTTCCAGTGCGCCGAGGAGTTCTACGATGAGGCATGTGTCTACTTCCAGGAGAAGGCTACCCCGTCACCAGGCGGAGGTCGCCTACCACCAGGATATGCGGCGGTAGCATATGCGAGCCCAGCAGGCACAGTGGGCTAGGGAGGAGGAGCACCGAGTAACCGCTGCATCCACTAGCTCTCAGATCGACCACATGTACATGTGGCATCAGCGACTCAGCAGCAGATTCTCTCAGGATCCCGAGATGCCGAGGCTACCAGACTTTCCACCTCATCCACCATACTAGAGGTATGCTTCACTTAAGTCTGAGGGGGACCCCAAGTTTTGTTTTGTTTCTAGCAGTGGTTTCTTTCCTAATGTTTTCATTTTAGTTAGCATTCATTTATTCATGCATAGTGTGTTTAGTTTCTTCCTGCACTTAGTCTTGGCTATCTTTAAGCTTCCTCAGTAGTATTTTTAAAGTTACTTTCATGAGTTGTTCCCATAGGTAGCTTAATCTTATTTATCTCATGGTATTTTATTTTATTTGCTCTAATGAATGTTCTATACTTACACTGGTTAGCTTTTATTTTTACACCTACACATGTCGAACATTCTGAAAGAGAGAGTCTTGTACATACCTAATTATGATTTATCTCAGTAGTCTAGTACTTTGGAATCCACAGGTGACCCTAAGTTTAGCATTTTAGTTACTGGAGATGCTCGAATTGTGTAAGCCCATTCGGAAAAATCAAAATCCCAGTGAGCCGAAATAATAAAAGAGAGAAAAGAAAAAGAAAATGAGAGAGAAAAGAAAAAAGAAAATGAGAGAGAAAAAGAAATGAAAAAAAAGAAAGAGGAAAAAGAGAATATGAGGGATAAAAAAAACAGTTGTCGTGGGTGGAAATGGTTAGGTGCCCCTTTGAGACCGAGTTAGGTTACTGGGGAAACACCTATCAATTTCTCTCAATACCGATCACACCTTTGAGACTTTGTGCTAGATCTAAGGAACGACCCTCGCTTTGGGCAGGTAAGTGCCTAAGAGCCGAGACCTTGGGAAAGCTATAGACAACTTAACTTACCATGGAACGAGTATCCCCTAAGAAGATTCGCTTAGCACGAGCACGAGGAGTTAACTTAGTGAATTTCTAGAACATATCTATTTTTCTTTAATTACAAATACCACTTGATAAATCTAGTTAACATGCTAAGTATGGAACAATACCTTTTTAAAATTTCATGGCACTGAGGTTTGCTTGAGGAGAAGCAAAGATCTAAGTCTGGGGAAATTGATGTGAGCAAAACATATAGGATTTTAGGAGTAGTTTTCGCTCACATCTCATCTCATTTCATGTTGGTTTCATGCATATTTTACTTTGTTTTCCATGCATTTCCTATTTTATGGTTTGGAGATCTACTCTATATACTTTTATGTGCAAGATAGCATTTCGTGGGGAAAACGGCGCACTTTCGGAGCAAAAAGAAGACATTTGACAGCTGGACGCAAAAGGGAACATGGCTAGGGTGTGTGCCTACACACGGTCGTGTTAAGAAGGCAAAAACAGCCGCCACAGCCTAACACACGGCCATACCGTGTGTTTTCACACGGCTGTGTGGTGGCCAAGCAATTTGACGCGATTAGGGGTTTTTTCCAGATTTCGCAGCGATCCGACATGATGTCCATATAAGGAAAGCTCCGCCAAACCCTAGGGGGAAGGCACGTCGGCCGGGACGACACTCCAAAGCCCTAAAAAGCTTCAGGAACTCGAATCGGGGAAGGAGAGAGCCGCTCGAGGATTAAGATCTACACCACAACGCTAGAGGGAAGAGTTACAATTACATTGTAATTCATATTTCTTGCACATTTATCGTTTTATTCATGAATTCTATAATGTATTGTGACTCTCTTCTCATATTTATGGAGTAGATTCTCCAATTCTAGGATTAGGGAGTAGTTTGTGTTGAGTAGAACATTGCTATTTCAAATATGTTTTCGTTCTTGAAATCGTATTTGCAATTGAATGAATATTTAGATCTATAACTTTGTGTTTTGGTTTTCTATCTTCTGTGCGTAGATGATACGAGGAGTGGCAATCCTCGTATCTAAGATTTAGGGGATATTAGGAGGAACCTATAGGTTGGCCTCATTGCCTGCAACTGTGGATAGAAGGATGCGATAGAGTCGGTAACGTGTCTCGTTTCTAGCTCGTCGTAGGGATCAATTCGACATCATCGTACCATAGTGTATGATGCCCTTTCCACAAAACCCTAGCTAGAAAATTTGGATATATTCGATTGATAGTATGATCTGCGACACATAAACGAAATCAAAGTCCTAGAATTCCATTCAAATCCTCGTAGCAACCTTTTCTCTTATTCCGTGTGACACCGTACTGAGTTCGAACCACCGACGACCTCTCATTCGTGAACCCTCAGATTTCCAATCCGAACAACAACACATCCACTGGACAAGCCGATACTCGAAATCTCAATCCCTATGGGATCGATATTTTGTATTACTTGACAACATCCGTGCACTTGCGGGCGTTGAGCGTGAGCGCGCACTTCGAGTCCTCGACGATCTCCGTCGCGAGATTTGAGGTCGTGTTTGTGTGCATCACTTCTCTATTGCCAAGAATCCAATCTCAGACTTCCCTTGCCAAGTCTCTAAACTTAGACTTCCACTCGAGTTTCACTCAAGCTAGGTCACCCTTAACTTGAGACCAATTGCTCTAATAATCACCTCCTAACAAACTCCCCCATATGACCTTGGATATCCCAAATATCCACTTATCATATGATCAACATATAGTCAAACTATATTGTCAAATAATGGTCAAATCCATTGTCAAATATCAAAACTCTACTCGAGTCTGGTCAATCGTAACCTGGGTCGATTACACCAATACCAAAAATCCAAATTTGACATACCATTGACTTTCACCTAATGTGTCAATCACAATCAACTTTCAACCATTTATTTCCATTGCCACATCTTAAAATCTTTTGGGAACATAGTTCTAAATTCATTTTCAAAGTATCACTATATCTCAAAAATTCTTTAAAATGTTAACTTCACTATGGTTAGGTTAACTAACTTTACATTTTAAGTTGACACACCCTATATCCTCTAGTGTGAAGGGATCACACTTCTAGGAATTCAATACCTATTAGAGCTCCTAGGATTTTCTAGATAGTCACTCGGGATAATCTCCCTTGCTACCTTCCTAATGACTCTTCTAGGCTTCTTGGAAGTTTTAGTCATTATAGTTTCTTCAAGGTTAATTCTAGGGATACCTTCCCTTGTAATCTTCTTAGTGACTTTTATTGGCTTCTTGAAACCTTAGTCACTTGACTCTCATCAAGATCAACTCTAGGAATGCCCTCCCTTGTAATCTTGACACTCTTAGACCTAGGCTTAGTTCCATAGTTATATGGAACACTATGGTAAGAGGCTATGATTTCCTTGGACTTAGGCTTGTAGCCCAAACCCTTCTTGTCCTTAGATAATTCTTTCCTACCAAATCCTAGATTTTACCCATTAGACTCTTTAAATGTATTATTCATCTTTTCAAGGGTCTTTTCTAATTTATCAAGTCTTGATCTCAAGACTTGATTTTCTTCTTCCAATTTCTCAATTTTTTGATTTTTTATTATTTCTTTGAACATTCTTCTTCCTAGACATATGTCTATTCTTCTTAGGATTATTGCCTAGGTTCTTCCTATCCTTCCTATCCTTATGTAGGATTGATCTACCTTCAAAGGTTCTAATATTTTCCTTAGGTACACTAGTTCTCGAGATAATTGACCTAGAATTATTCTTAGGCCTAATATCATTATGTTGAATATTTAAAAGACAAAACTTATTACTATCATGCTTTTTGTTATGAAAAATTGAAGGTACATTGCGTTAAGAGCTCCCCCTACACTTGAGCTCTTTCCTTTATTCTTATTTAAGCTCTTCCCCCTTGGACATTGGCTCTAGTAGTGTCCTTTCTCATTGCATGAGAAGCACACCATATGCTCCTTTCCTTTTTGCATTAGGGTTCCGGCCTTCTTCAGCTTCTCCTTGGTCTTTGACACCACTTGAGACTTTTTCTTGATTCTCCTTGGGCACTTACTCTTGTAATGTCCTTTTTCTCTACACTCAAAGAAAATTATATGTTCTTTATTTTGAATAACCAAGCTTGAATTACCTATCTCGGTGGTAAGGAAATCTTGAGCTTGTTTTTCATTGACTCTGGATGTAGAAGGCTCCTCCTCTTGCTCCAGTGTCATTTATCTATCCTCCCTCTCAATCCTAGAGGTGGAGACTTCTTCCATTTCTTCTATTTCAGATGTTGAATATCTCTCAACCTCCGAATCATCATGCTCTTGAGATGATGTACTTTCTTCTTCTTCGAGCTTGTCATCATATTTACTTTAGGCCAGTAAGGGTTCTTCATGGAGCTTGACCAAATTGCTCTATAGCTCGTTAGTGTCCTTAAACTCTCCTAACTCGGACAAGATATCGTTAGGTACTAAATTAATTAGCATTTTGATTACCTTATCGTTTGTCTCGAATTTTTGAATTTGGTCTTCTGTCTATTTCTTTTTCTTGAGCACTCTTGCCTTCTTATCCATAAAAGCTTCGAATCCATCTAAAATGCTAAATCAATTTTTTCAATTTCATTTATTAAAAAGTATTCCATTCTACATTTTCAATATATAAAATCTTCATGGTCGAAGGAAGGTGGAACTCCGATGTTATATCCTAGTCCATCATTGAACTCCATTGCTCTTGACGGATCCTCTAGCGTGTGCTCCCTTGACCGTTAGTACAGTGAAGAGCAACGTTGCTCTGATACCATTTGTTGGGATCGATGTGTTACGCTAGAGGAGGTGAATAGCATCGAAACTCAATATTCTCTTCGTTCGATCGTTCATGTTTGTCTACAAGTCGTTAGTATGCAACGGAAATAAATATAAACAGAAATAACAAACTCACAAACACCATGCCGATATTTTACGTGGTTTAGAATCCTAATTTCTACTTCACGACCGAGCTCTAGCGATGCACCACCACTAAAACTTTCTCCTTCTCGGAATCACTCGGAGGTGGAGAAACCTCGTACAAGAGCTTTACAATAAAGAACAACAAAATACGTGTAAAGAAATAAATGGAATACAAATGAAACGAAAACACTTTACATAAGAGTTTTTGCTTGATCTTTGCATATGGTTGCTTTGGAATGCTTTTGAAGACCTGGAATGCAACAACACTTCCCTTCAAAATCCCCAAGAAACTGGCGCTTGAAAACGTCTTCAAGTCTTCCTTTTATAAGCTCCACCTCGGTTGATCTCCACCGACTAGTCGATTGGTCTTACCCCCAGTCGACTGGTCACTCGATTGTTATCACATAACGACTTAATCCACGTTGGATTTCAATCGAACAATCGATTGCTCACATCCACTAGTCGACTTCTTGAGCCACCAATTGATTATTCCATGCCACTAATCAATTCCACGAGCTTCTATTTGCTAGCCATTGAAGACAATCAACTGGGCGGTCAACTCCAGAGCTTTTTGGCTCTATCCACTAAAGTCAATCAATTGGTCTTACCTCACCAGTCGATTGCTTCATCGGAACACTACTTCTCAACTCTCAAGCACCACATCGCCCGAACACCAATTGACTGCTCACTCCACAATAGTTGACTACTGCCATCGGAGCTTTCCTGAGTCAGGTTTCTCATACTAGACTCGGTTTTCTCCTCGCCATCCAAGCACCAGCCCGAGTGTCTAAGTCGGGAGTTTCCCAATCTCCCGATCGAACAGTGCTCGTACTTGAGGACTGGGGCACTCTTGAGCGCTCCTTGAGCGCCCAAGTGCTCGGGCGCTCCCATGCCCCGAGTGCTCGAGTCCCGAGCCCGACTTAGGACCTCTCGAGCACTTCTCGGGATAGACTTCCCAAGCTCGAGGACTTGGGAACTCCTGAGTGTTCCTCGAGAGCCCGAGTGATTAGGAGTTCTCGAACGCCTGAGTGCTCGAGTCCTGCTTAGGACCTCTCGAGCACCGCTCGGGACCTCTCGAACACCGTTTAGGACCTCCTAAGCACCGCTCGGGACAGACTTCCCAAGCTCGATCAGTCGACTAGTCCAAACTACTAGTCGATTGCCCGATCACTTGTCGGAGTTTTCTGAATGTCGCAACTTCCTCACTCACTCGAGCATCAACTAGTCGACTAGTACACCTCAAAATAAACATCAAGTATGATCCTCTCATAGTTGACACTCACCCTTAGCCTAGACCTAAGCCTTCAAGCTCCTTCCATCAACCTCATGCCTTTAGGATGCCTCTGAGTCCTTCACAACTCCTCATCCTTTGCACTAACCTTCAAATGATTCCTTCGGCTTTGTTATACTATTGGGTCTTTCTTTGCCAAGAGGTCACACCTCCAAGACTTCTCTCTGGGACTTCCATTGCCAAGTTACACTTGGTTTCCCTTGCCAAGTCTCCATAGTTAGACTTTCCTTGCTAAGTATCCATGCTTGGACTTTCCTTGCCAAGTCTTCATACTTGAACTTTCCCTTGCCAAGCATATATACTTGAACTTTTCTTGCAAGTCTCCATACTTGGACTTTCCCTTGCCAGCACCATACTTGGACTTTTCCCATCAAGTCTCTGGTCAACCTTTACCTACTTGACTTCTCGGTCAACAACTCCATATGACTATGAATGTCCTATACCATCCAATCATATTGTCAAACGTATTGTCAAACATCAAAATTCTACTTGAGTCCTACTCGAACTTGGTCAACATTGATCTGAGATTGATTGCACTAACAATCTCCCCAACAGTAGTAAAGTGAGGAGGAGCGAAGGGTCGAGTCACACTGATTGAGATAATTTGTAAGCCTTGAGTCCAGCTGGAGTGCATTGAAGAAGTAAATTCCACCAGACTTGTGAAGCAGAAAGGACTCTACATAATCGAGATAGTTCATAAGCCCTTAATCTGGCCAGAGTGCATAGAAGAAGTAAATTCTTCCAGACCTACGAAGTAGGGAGGACTTAGCCTAATCAAGACAGTTTATAATCCCTCGATTGGCTAGAATTCATCGAAGAAGTAAATTTCCCCAAATTTGTGAAGCAAGGATGACTCTTCCCAACTGAGGCAGTTCGTAAGCCCTTGGCCCGGTTAGAGGACATCGAAAAAATAAATTCTCCTAGACCTGTGAAGTAGGGAGGACTTTATCCAGTCGAGACAGTTTTCAAGCCCTCGATCTGGTTGGAGTGCATCAAAGAAGTAAATTCCCCCTACCTATGAAGCGGGGAGGACTCTGTCCAGCCAAGGCAGTTCGTAAGCCCTCGATTCGGCTGGAGTGAGTCAAAGAAGTAAATTCTCCTAGAACTATGGAGCAGAGAGGACTCTGTCTAGCTAAGCCAGTTCATAAACTCTCGGTCTGACTGGAGTGCATCGAAGAAGTAAATTCCCCCAGACATATAAAGCAGAGAGGACTTGGCCTAACCGAGGAAGTTCATAAGCTCTCAGCTTAGCTCAGACATTCTTTTTATGAAATATTATTCAGAGGGAAGTATTTTCACTGATTCAGTCGAGGCAGTTTGTAAGCCCTCGATCCATCTCAGATATTCTTTTTATGAAGTGTTGTTCAAAGGGAAATATTTCACCTATATGGCTGAGGCAATTTGTAATCCCTCGATTTGGCTTAGACATTCTGTTTATAAAGTATTTTTTGAAGGGAAGTATTTTCACCCACCAAGTTGAGGTAGTTTGTAAGCCCTCAACTCGGCTCAAACATTCTTTTTATGAAGTATTGTTCGGAGGGAAGTATTTTCACCCACTCAATCAAGACAGTTTATAAGCCCTCAACCCGACTCAGACATTCTTTTTATGAAGTGTTATTAGGAGAGAAGTATTTTTACTCACCTAATCAAGACAGTTTATAAGTCCTTAATTCGGCTTAGACATTCCTTTTATGAAGTATTATTTGGAGGGAAGTATTTTCACTCGCCTGACTGAGGCAGTTTGTTTGCCCTTTGCCTGTCTCAGGTACTCTCTTTATGAATTACTCTTCAAAGTGAAGTATCTTCACCCGTCCCTCCCCCCCCCTTCCCCCGAGGCAGTTTGTAAGCCTTCGGTCCGACCAGGATTTTCTTTGTTTGAAGTATCATTATGAGGCAAGTCTTTAGAGTGCAGAAGAGAAGAGAGTGTTGGGGATCATGTCAAGGCGAGAGGGGGGGGTGAATAGTCTTTCTATGATTCTTTCTACAACTTTGTTAGGGGAAGCAAGTATAGATTAAAATGCTAGAATGGAAAACAAGAAAAATAATGCTAACACAAAGATGTAACGTGACTCAGGTATCCACTCCAACTTCATGACAATCTTAAGACGGATTACTCCTCTTGCAAGCTTTCACTATTTTCTCCTTTTGATGAGTACCAAGGTGAAGGAAATCTTCTTACAACAATGATCTCTTCTTCTTAAAAGATTTGATGAATGAGCTTTGGAAGAAGAGATTGAGTGGAGGAAGTCTTAGAGATTGCTTTGAGAGCTTTAGGATATTTTTGTGACAAATTCGAACCCCTCCCCAAGCTCCAAGACTCCTCTTATATAGAGTTTGGAAGCCAACTTTCGGGTCACCCATTTCAATCGACTGATAGGACCATTAAACATCTCGAACGACTTTTGACACATCGTGATTTCTGAGATTTCGAACGTTACAACTCAATGATCTTCTACCAATCGACTAGTGTTTAAACTAGTCGTTTGGTCTTACCCCAGTCGATTACCAAATGTTTTGTGCGTTTTATATCTCATCTGTCCATTGGAACAAATATCAATCGACCGGTCTTTAGACCAATTGATTAGTCTCAACCCAGTCGATTCCCAACCATTCTATGTGATTTTTTAACTTATCAGTTGATTGATCTTTAGACCAGTCGACTAGAGCAAATTACCAGTTGACTAGTACACCTCAAAACTGAGATTTAACGCATCAAGTATGATTCTCTCATACTTGACACTTACCCATAACCTAAACATAAGCCTTCAAGCTTCTTTCATCAGCCTCGTGCCTTTTGGATGCATCCGAATCTATAACTTCTCACTCTTTGCGCTTGCCTTCAAGTGCTTCATTCGACTTTGTCATGTTATCGGGTCTTCCTTTGTCAATAGGTTGTGCCTCCAAGACTTTTCCGTTGCCAAGTTACACTTGGACTTACGCCGTCAAATCTTCATACTTGAACTTTTCTTGCCAAGTCTCTATATTTGAACTTTCCTTGCTAAGTCTTCGTACTTGGATTTTCCTTGTACCTATCACTCAATATCATGTTAGATTACCAACATTGCCTAACTTATACTTGATTGTCCAAACATCAAAAATAATTAATGCTTAGAGTAAGATTGCACCAACAGAGAAGTATCGTCTTCCAACCGAGGCAGTTCATAAGCTTTCGATTCGATTAAAGTGGGATGTATATGAGAAAGGACTCATTGATGTCAAACTTCTTCGAATCGCTTGACTCAAACTTATTCAAATTGTCTGACTATTTTGAAAAAAATGGCTAATGATAGTGCTGGAAACAGATCCTCGATTAAATGCTTATGGACTTGGAGAAAAGGGATAAAGGAGGAAATGAATGAGGCTCGTGGGGCCCAGTAGGAGCTTAAGGATGTAGGAATCGGGAGCATGGGAGGTTAGGAGCTCAAATACTCAGAAGTCGGGAGCTCGAACACTTGGGAGTTGGAAGCATGGGAGGTCGAGAGCTCGAGGACTTGGGAGTCGAAGGAGTTGGGAACTCAACGACTCAGGATGTCAAGAGTCGAAAGAGTGGGGGCATGAGAAGTAGGGAACCTAAGATTTGGGAGCATGAGAAGTCGGAAATCCGAGAACCACTAAGGGGATTTGATGCAGGCGTATCTAGCCACTTGATCAACTCTTATCATAAGATGTAATCCTGCCCTCCTCTAAATCATGTCGAAGAGAAATTGAGCTTCAAAATAAAGATTTCAATGCCTCCATGGCCTCCTGATATGGATATCCTTCATTTTGGATTACTTTTTTTCCTAAAGGTCACCATAGCCTTCTTGTGGTTACCACCACGAGTGTGAATCATTCCGTGACTCGATATGGGACCTCTAACAAGGACCACAACCTAACCATGGACCAAGCCATAACCGTAACACCCTGCCGTCGCTATTTAGAATTTCATTAATATTTTATTATTAATTTTATTTATTTCGAATTTTCATTTAATTTTAATTTTCCATCGCTACTTAGAATTTCATTAATATTTTATTATTAATTTTATTTATTTCGAATTTTTATTTAATTTTAATTTTTCGTCGCTATTTAGAATTTCATTAATAATTCATTATTAATTTTATTTATTTCGAATTTTCATTTAATTTTATTTTTTTTGTCGCTATTTAGAATTTTATTAATATTTTATTATTAATTTTATTTATTTCGAATTTTTATTTATTTATTTTATATTTACTTTTCTGTTTCATTAAGAAATTTTTGATTTAGTTTGTTTATTTTTTTTAACTTTCTTACTTGTTAAGAAATTTCTGTTAAAGTCAGTTTATTTTTTTTAGTATTAAGAAACATTCTCTTTCTAACCCTATTTAAACATAGGTTTAGGCTTTGTAAGATATTCAGTTTTGATTAATAATATTTCTTTTCATTTAAACTAAGAGATGTCCCTCTTTTGTTTATGAATCCCTCCTTCTCCTTCGATTCTCTCTGCCCCCTCTATTCTAACCTCATGCATGGAAGGTTTTTAGCGCAACCCCGCTACCCCGCCTGCGTCAATTGGTATCAGAGCCCTAGATCTATGGAGGGACATTGTGGTCGTGGTCATGGACGTGATAGGCAGATTCCGATTGAGGAAGTCGCACTCCAGGATCAAAGTACCCGCAAGCTCATCGATTTACAGAGATCAATCACGGAGTTATCTCGAAGATCCATGAATAGTTGTCATGGTCATGGTTATGGATATGATCGGCAGGTTCCGATTGAGGAAGCCGCACCTTAGGATCGATGTTCCCAAGAGACCATCAGAGATCTACAGAGACAAGTTGCAGAGTTATATCGGCGATTGCGATTCATAGATGATCATCATGGTTGTGATCATGGTCATGACTGGCAGATTCTGATTGAGGAAGTCTCACCCCAGGATCGAAGTTCCCAAGAGATCATCAAGAATCTACGAAGAACAATCGGAGCATTAACTCAGTGTGTAACATTGTGAGAACTTGAGGTATCTCTTCGACGCTCTAAAATTCTACGTCATCAAGAATATTTTGGTTGTAAAGAATGGTATGAAGACTCTATCTATGATGATGATGAAGACATTGAAGATTCTGTCGACGACGAGCAAACTAAAGAAGACGTAGAAGACCCCGTCTACGATGATGATAATATAGATGAGGTAATTAAAGTAAACATGGAAGACCCTGTCTATAACATTGACGAGGTCGTGGGCGACCCCATCTATGATGAGTACGATGATGACAAGCTACTTTGTGAAGATGACCTTGAGACATTATTTGATCTCTCACCTAAGGATGAAATGAGGGATGAAGACCACATTGTTGGTGCAATAATGCCCCAAGCATTTATATATTTTGATGTTTGGATAATCATCTAAGTTAGGCAATGTTTTGTGATCTAATTGTGAACTTGTTTAAGTGACAGGAAAATCCAAGTATGAAGACTTGGTAAAAAACAAGTCCAAGTGTGATCTTGGCAAAGAGAAGTCAAAGGAAAGGTCTTGGCGGCGTAAGTCCAAGCATATAGTCTTGGCGGCGTAAAGTCCAAGCAGTCCTTGGCAAAGAAAGACCAAAGGCAAGTCTTGGCGGCATAAGTCCAAGCATGTAGTCTTGGCGGCGTAAAGTCCAAGTGTACTTTGGCAAAGAAGAAACCCAAAGCATGACGAAATCGAAGGAAGCTTTTGAAGGCAAGCGCATGTATGGAGTCGTGGACTCAGAGAAATCCTGGAGGCGCAAGACTGATGGAGAAGCTAGAAGGTTAAGTCTAGGCTTAGAGTATATTTTCAAGTATGAATTAGTCATACTTGGGGTGTGTCAGTCGACTGGAACATGGTGTCAGTCGAAATGACCTTTAAAATGCAGCATTAGAGGTTGGAGGGTTGTTGGCAGTCGACTGGGGGTTATCCCAGTCGAACTGCTGAGAGTTGACTCAGACCCAACTGACGCATACAAGATGGAAGCCGACTGCCATTATTGGCAGTCGATTGCCATTTAATGTAGTATCTATAGCCGATCGCTAGGCTTATTTAGGCAAGATTACCGAACTACCATCATAAGGCCGATCGATAGTCTTCCCATTGGCGATGATGATGGCAAATCCCACGAATCCGGCTACTCAGAAGCCGTTAGAATCGGCGGCAGTCGACTGATGAAAGTCATCAGTCGATTGATAGACCTCCAACGGGAAAAAGAGGCTCTTTCCTATAAAAAGAGGCCAAGGGGAGCAAGAAGAGGCTAATGCTTATATTCTGATCATTCTCCTAAGCTCCCACAAGTTTTTCAAGCTTTCTAAGTGATCTTAAATCCTCTCCTCTCTCTCTAAGCTCAAGTTTCATTCTTTGTAAAGAAGAGGAGGTTTGTTGTAAAGGAAAGCTTCTTAGTGGAATTACTTGGGTTGATCCACCTTAAGGATCGCCGTGGAGTAGGAGCGTTATCTCCGAACAACGTAAAGGCCTTGTTAGCATTGTTCTTTCGTTTTTACTTATATTATCTTTGTTTGCTTCCGCTAATCATTCTTGTAGAAACGAAAATGCGCTATTCACCCCCCCCCCCTCTAGCTTCCAAACGATCACCAACAAGTGGTATAAGAGCCCAGATCGCATCGGAAGATCTAACCATCAACCGAAGCATGGCATTTCAAGAGGGATATAGTACGGCGAGGCCTCCGTTTTTCGACGGCAATGACTTCGGCTATTGAAAAGGTAGGATGAAATACTACCTCATGAATGACATCAAAAATTGGTTTAGTATTGTAGTTGGATTTGAAAAGCCGGTCGACGAATTCGGAGCACCACTACCGACAAAAGATTGGACAAGAGAGATGGCAAAGAATGTAGAATATAAAAAAAAAATTTGGATTAACCGTTAATTAATTAGGATTAATTAAGGGATTAATTAGGCTTAATTAGTGGGCTAATGGGTTAATTAATTAGTGGGCTGAAATTGGGCTTGATCTGTAATTGGGCTTGGGCTGAAATCGGGCTTGATCTGCAGTTGGATTTGGGCTGAACTCGGATTGAATCTGACTTGGGTTAAGTGGCTGAACCGGCTGGGCTGAATCCAAACGGATTGGGTTTGGAACGGGCTGGGTTAGCCAGATTTGGTCGAACGGCTTTTAAAAGCCACCGAACGAATCAAAGCCTTCGCGATCCCCATTTCGTCTTCTCCGCGACATTTCTCTGCTCCGCGCGGCGTCCGTCACCGACCTCCACTCGTCGGCGTCCGGGGCAAGCAGTTCGACGACGCCCCACTGGATTGATCTCCGGCCGGGGATTAGGGGGTTCTCGCCTGGAAAGAAATCGCGGCGACACTCCCAGCGGACAGCGGCGTCGTTGTCGCGGCAGCGAGCTGCCAATCGAGGTAATCAGTCTATCTAGGGCTAGATTTCCACCGAGGACTTCTTAGATCTACTATATTTGATCGGATGTTGGCATTACCCCGGCGGATTGGGGATTTCCGTCGATCGGTGCTTGCGGAGGTTACCTTCCGTCGGCAGATTTCGGGAGTGCTGAGCTCGTGGTGAGCTTGGATCGGTTGCGGTGAGCAGGAGGAGCAGAGTTGGAGGAATCTTCGGTGTGGTAAGTCGATCAATTCTTCTTTCTCTGTGCGGTATGAATTGGTTGATTTATGCTATAGATTTGGTAATCGATTGATAGGGTGTAGTTGGTATCCTGTGATTGCAAATGTTGTTGATGGTTTGATCGGGATTTTCTTCGGTGAGCAGAAGTTGAACAGGGGGTGCTACCGGAGATATTTTGTTTGGTGTCGAGTGTGAGGAGCTGCTGTCGGGAGAAATTCAAGCTGGGGAAAGTTGTTAATTAGGCTTTCCATGGTGTTATTTGTGTAGGAGATCGATTTGATTAGATGTAGGTTCTGTGGATGGTTTGGTTGAGTTAATGGTTGATTGTGTTCTGCTGTGATTACGGTAATTGTTTGGGAAGATTGTGGGCTGTGATCAGGAGGTGGAATTTGTATTGCCGATTGTCTCTTTTGATGTCTATATGGTTTGGGGAATTGGGTATGCTCGGTTAATATTAGTTGTTGCTTGACCTATTTGGATTTAGAGATTCTTAGTGTATTGGATTTTATTGGTTATCCTTTGTTAAGGAGAGGTGATGAGGGTAGTCTATATTGTTGGAAGTATTGTTCAGAGCTATATAAAGTTTAATTGATCTATGTAGTGTGTCGGAATGGGTTAGTCGGAGTGGTTAAAGTGCCTCCGGGAAAAAGAATACGAATATAAATGAGTTAGTATTTGGTTCGTATAAGTATCGGTGATTTGTACTTAATCGTAATTTGCTACTATTGTGCAGGTTTGGGATACGAAGCAGGTCCATGGCCGTGAGGATTATTCGAGCTTCGTATCAGGTGGGTAATATCTACCTGGTCCAGTAGTTTGATCAATTCCAGTGCATGATCTTGGATGTATGTTTATACTTGTTTACCTTAAATCCACTCTTATTTAATCATATGCTTGTACTGCCTTTGATCTTGAGATATATACTCTGTTACGTCATTGATTATCTAGCATAGATAGGAACTGTAAAACCCTATTATGTGTTAGCTGATCGAGGTTCAGTAAATACCTGTGGTTAGGGTTATCTTTATGACCTCAGATCTGGGTTACTGGGTTGCATCACTAGGTTAGGTGATGAGTCCAAATTACGAGGTCGGTCGTGTACCGTACACCTATTAGTGAGTTATCTTGACGGATCTATTTATCTGTACATAGGTAAATAGGTAGTGATTACGGATTAGTCGTCCGTGCATGGTTGACTTTTAGTTGACTAGGTCTCCCCGTGAGTTAGGGAGTGTTGCGAGGATTTGTGCGTGAACTATGCATCATTACATTGCATGCATGCTGACGACTGGGCCTACCTTATGGATGAGACGGGTCGTCAGTCATCCTGCCTCCCCAGCCACTCAGGGTAGTGGTGGCAAGGTTGAGGGCAGAGCATTAGATGTGCCGCGCTCGACCACTATGTATACGGTGGTAGCTGGAGATGCGCACCTGGCCACTGAGCAGAGTGGTGCTAGCACTCGCCCACTATAGACGGTGGTTGTGTGACGTGCAGTTTGTCCTGTGTGCGGCGCTTGTCTACTCATGGGTAGGGACCGCGTGGCTTGCAGCAGAGACCCCTAGGAGTAGTTAGCTCTTTACGCTTATACGCTACTCAGTCATACTACCCAACTCGGCCACTCGAGAGTAGTGGTAGCTAGAGTCGGGCTAGTTGTCATTTGTTGTGCCACCCTGGCCACTCTGAGGTCGTGGTTGGACGGGTCCGCAGACAGTGACCATGCATATGCATTACTGATATATATGTATGCATGTATTTGATATATGTTTTACATATGCCTGTGAGATCTTTGCATTTGATTCGCGATATGATTGTACATCATGCTACATGCCTTTTGCATATTTTATATACCGCTGTACATATGTTGAGCATGAGTGTGGACTATTTGGATTATGTCATGATATACCTGTTCAGGATGTTATAGATCATATGGAGGAATGAGGCCGTCACGTACATTACTTTATGTCAGTTGATCAGTTCAGTTTATGCTATGAGTAGGACATATCTGTGATTACTGATTACTATGCTTAGTATTGTATGTCTGTTGGACTCATGTTGCATACCTGTAGATCTCTTTACCCTGTATGTTATTCATGCACTTCTATATATTACCCCTGAGTTTTATACTCACCACCCTGGACCCTGGGTTTTCTGTCGCCCAGGTAGTAGATAGAAGACTTCGGCTTGGACTTGGAGCATTGCCACCTGATCCCATCTCGCCGTTTTTTCGAGGGTTTTGCTTCCCATCGCATGTATCTTCATATGGACTCTTATTATTTTGGAGATCATGCTGTATGTTTCTCTTTTGATATTCAGTATAGATTTTGTTCTAGTATGGATGGATATACCGATGTACTTATGTTGTCGAGTTTGTATTTCCATTGTGTTTGACTTTCGGTATTGATGTTATACATTTTTGCTGTGTTGTTATACATTTTCGATATGTGTTATACTGGCTGCGACTTTTGTACCGTATTGGAATTGTCATAAGGGGGTGTCGTCCGATGGTCGGACAGAGTCTACCTCGGGGCGTGACAAAGAAAGCACAAGCTAATGCAAAAGCAACAACCACACTTCAATGTGGTCTATCCAAGGAGCAACTTTCCAAAGTCAGGCATTTCAACTCCGCAAAAGAGCTTTGGGAGAAGCTCATCGAATTGAATGAAGGTTCAAAGGAGACTAGAAGAGCTAAAAGAGACCTATTGATAGGTCAACTCCAAAGCTTCACCATGAAGACCAACGAGACCGTGAGTCAAATGCATGGTCGCTTCAAGGAAGTAGTCAATGGACTACAAGTAATAGGTGAGAAGGTCGACAACCGAGGCCTTGTAAGGTATGTACTTCAAGCCTTCCCTAGAACAACCTTATGGGCTTCAATGGTAGATGCTTATAAGGTCTCTAGGGATCTCTCCTTGGTTAAGTTGGATGAGTTATTTTGTGAATTTCAATTACATGAACAAGCTAACACTTCATCCAAAGAGAAGGGTATAGCTCTTTTTGTAGGCAAGAAGGACAAAAAGAAGAAGGAGAAGAAAGAAGTGTCCTCCTCATCCGAATCCGAGGAAGATTCATCTAGTAGTGAAGATGAGCTATCGGCAAGCGAGGTGGCTCATTACGTCAAGAAGTTTGGAGGGAGATCAAGGAAACTCACCAAGAAAGATGTGAGGAGAATATTCCAATCCTCAAGAGGTAAGCCTTCAAATAGTTCAAATTCTTCATCTAATGTAACTTGTTATGGTTGCAATAAGAAAGGGCACATCAAGCCAAATTGCCCGGAACTAAAGAAGGAGGAGAAAGAAAAGAAACATAAGGAGAAGAAGGAAAAGAAGGAAAAGAAGAAGAAAAAATCAATGGTGGCTCAAACATGGGACACCCTAAGCATGGAAGACACCTCCGATGATGAAGAAGTATGTCATGCCACCAAGAATCTAGCCCTCATGGCATTGGAGGAAGAAGCCGGGAGCTCAAGCGACGAATCATCATCAAGTGATGATGATGAGGTAAACAACTCACCTAAAGTAGATTTACTTTACAAGACTATTGCATGCCTACAAAATGCTTTGAATAGATCGAAAATTAGGATTAAGGATTTAAAAATAGAGATTAAATCACTTAAGAGTATAGAATCATCTTGTGATAAGTTATCTAGTGATGAATGTACCCTTAGGGATGAAAATGATGAATTAAGAAAAGAAATAGGTAACTTAAGAGCATGCTTAGAAAAATTCACTAATGGTTCTAAATACCTAGACATGATAATTAAGAATCAAAGGGTTATTTACAACAAGGCCGGAATAGGATATAGACCTAAGGAAAAGGAGGTAGCATTTACATCCCTTGTAAGTAGAAAAACCATTATTAAAAGCAAGGGTAGAAAGGCTTGGGTTCCTAAGAAATTTCTAATTGATGCTAGTGGTCCTAAGATTTGGGTACCTAAGGATTGTGTTTTTCATGTGATATAGGTAGAAGAACCAAGCTTGTGGATAGTTGATAGTGGGTGCTCAAAGCACATGACTAGTGATGAGAGAAAATTCTCCACTATCAACCACACTAGCAAAGGAAAAGTATCATTTGGTAATAGCGGCAAACTTAAGATTCTAGGAAAGGGCACAATTGAGGTATCCCCCAACCTTGCCATTCATAAAGTATTATTAGTTAAAAATATGAAATTTAATTTACTTAGTGTAAGCCAACTATGTGATGCAAACTTTGATGTTAAATTTGATTCCTCAAAATATTTTATAAGACACAAAACTCTAAATGATTGCATGTTAGTAGGTTTTAGGAAATCAAATATATATTATGTTGATTTATCCTATGCTACTAATGCTTCTACTAAGTGTCTTATTGCAAAATAGGAAGAAAGTTGGCTTTGGCATAGGAGGCTAGGACACATAAACATGAAGAACATAGCCAAAATAGCAAAAATGAAGTTAGTCAAAGGGTTGCCCAAAGTTAAATTTCTCAAGGACAAAATGTGTGATGCATGCTAAGAAGGGAAACAATCAAAAACATCACACAAAGGTAAAAATTTACTTAGTACCGCTTTACCTTTGGAACTTTTACATATGGACTTATTTGATTGTCATAGTACACCTTCTATGATTGGTAGTAAATATTGCTTAGTAATAGTAGATGATTTCTCTAGGTTTACTTGGGTATTTTTCTTGAAAAATAAAGATGAAACCTTAGGAATAATCATAGGATTTAGCAAAAGAGTAGAAAATGAAAGAAAACTCAAAATCAACCGGATCCGTAGTGATCATGGTGGAGAATTTGAGAATTCTAATTTCTCAACTTTTTGCTTAGAGCAAGAGTACAAGCATGAGTTTTCTTGTCCTAGAACACCCCAACAAAATGGGGTTGTAGAAAGAAAAAATCGTGTCCTACAAGAAGCGGCTAGGACAATGCTTAATGCATACTCCTTACCTAGCTACTTGTGGGCGGAAGCAATTAACACCGCTTGCTATATCCAAAATAAGATATTAATCCATAGGTTTTTAGGAAAAACTCCATTTGAATTGTGGAATGGTACAATTCCAACAATTCATTATTTTAAGGTCTTTAGATGTAAAGTCTATATCTTAAATACCAAAGACAACCTATGTAAGTTTGAGTCCAAAGCGGATGAGGGAATCCTAGTTGGATACTCATCCACTAGTGTAGGGTATAGAATTTACAATAAAAGAACTCAAAAGATTGAAGAATCTTCAAATGTCCAATTTGATGAAACTTCCAATACATACCCTAGGAAATCCTCTATTGATGATGATATTAATAATGAACATCAAGAAATTACCCAACAATTCCAAGATCTAACTTTAGAGGGTAATGATCAAGGGGAAGGATTGAATCAAGGGGAAGTAAGAGGTGATTCTGATGATGAGCAAAGGATTGAGATTAATTATGATCAAACTCAAATTAATACACCTCCTAGAACCATAAGAGCTCATCAAAATCACCCCTTAGATCAAATTGTGGGTGAATTATCTCAAGGTGTTAGGACTAGGTCATTTCATAGGGATCCCACTAGTCATATAGCTCTAATTTCTCAAATTGAGCCTAAAACAATCAAAGATGCATTACTTGATCCGGATTGGATCTTAGCAATGCAAGATGAATTGACTCAATTTGAAAGGAGTCAAGTATGGGAGTTAGTTCCTAGACCTAATGAAAACACCATCATTACTACAAGATGGGTCTTTAGGAACAAACTAGATAACCAAGGGAATATTACTAGGAATAAGGCAAGATTAGTTGCAAGAGGCTTTAATCAAGTTGAAGGACTTGACTATGATGAAACATATGTCCCGGTTGCTAGGTTAGAGTCTATTAGAATACTATTAGGGTATGCCTCCTATATGGGTTTCAAACTCCATCAAATGGATGTTAAATCGGCATTCCTAAATGAGTTTATTAAGGAAGAGGTATATGTAGAACAACCTCCCGGGTTTGAGAATATGGACTATCCAAACCATGTATACAAGCTTAGGAAAGCTTTGTATGGTTTGAAACAAGCTCCCCGGGCTTGGTATGAAAGATTATCATCTTTTTTAATCTCTAAGGACTTTAAGAGGGGTAGTATAGATCAAACTCTATTTATAAAGTCAACATCAACGGACATCTTTGTAGCCCAAGTATATGTTGATGACATTATCTTTGGGTCAACAAATGATGAACTTCTCCCAGACTTTATTAAGAATATGGAAAAAGAGTTTGAAATGAGTCTAGTTGGGGAATTAAATTTCTTCCTAGGATTGCAAGTTAAACAAACTAGTGAAGGTATTTATATTTATCAAACCAAATATGCTAAGGAAATGATTAAGAAATTTGGTTTGGAAAATGCTAAGGTAGTTTCAACTCCAATGGCAACCAATACTAAAATAGATAGTAATAATGAAGGAAAACAAATTGATCCTACACTTTATAGGAGCATGATTGGTAGTCTTTTGTACTTAACCGCTAGTAAACCCGACATATTATTTGCGGTTGGTATGTGTGCTAGATATCAATCATGTGCTAAAGAATCTCATTTAGTTGTCGTTAAGAGAATCTTAAGATTTGTTAAAGGCACACTAAATGTAGGATTATGGTACCCTAGGACTAGATCTTTTGATTTAATTGGGTACACCGATTCCGATTATGCCGGTTGCAAATTGGATCGGAAGAGTACTAGTGGTGGATGCCAATTCCTTGGGTCCTCCCTAGTTAGTTGGAGTAGTAGGAAGCAACCTTGTGTTGCCCTATCCACCACCGAAGCCGAATATGTGGCTATGGGTGGTTGTGTAGCTCAACTTCTATTGATGAAACATACTTTAGAGGACTATGAGCTATCTTACTCCAACATAAAAGTATTTTGTGACAATGTGAGCACCATAAACTTGACCAAAAATCCGGTGCATCACTCTAGGACTAAGCACATTGAAGTGAAACATCACTTCATTAGAGATCATGTGGCTAAGGGGGACATTGAGCTTAATTACATTGAATCTAAGTCCAACCTAGCCGACATCTTTACCAAGCCTCTCCCCGAAATAGAATTTTCATCACTTAGGAGAGAACTTGGAATGTGCTTTGTAGAATAGAAGTGTAGGTTTGCATGATCCCATAAAAATCTAGGTTTTATACCTCTAACCATCTCACAATAGACCTAAGAAACCATGATTTGTGTATTTAGCCACCTAGAAATCATGTGAGATGTTAGGAAGATGCATTTGGTTCATCATGCTTGTTATGATGCATTACCATGAGCCAAAGTGCCATCTAGAGACATTAATCTTTTATTGGACCAATCATTGGGAAGGCTTATGTACAATTAATGTGCATATAGCTCCAAGAATATGATTAGAAATGTCAAATAAAACAAAATTTAAACTATGTCTATCAAACCTTGAGAAACAATTTTCAATTGATAAGCCAAAGTGATATAAAGTTTGCAAAAATATCATAACTTTTACAAAATCTCAAGATTGTGTCAATATCAAAATCCAGAGGTGATATATTTTTAAAATAATCTTTCCTTGATAGGAAATGATCTAACAATATTAACCACAAAATTTCATAATTTTTTAATCTTTATTGAATTAATTATGAATTTTTTAATCTGGCCAAAAAGGCTATCAGACTGATATCAGTCGACTAGCGCTTATCGCCAGTTTGACTGATACGACGATATCAAATCGGGCTTACGGTTCGCTTCTCGATTCTCGCCATTTATGGCGATCGTATCACCTGAACACTTACTAAATCACGTGGCCCAGTTATTATTCGCCATCGATTCGACTTCCATTTATAGCGATCGCCGCGCCTGCGCTTCGTATCTGGCCGTTCGTGATCTCCATCGATTCATTGCCGCTCCTCTTCCTCTTCCGACGAACTTCCACCACACTTTTTAGCCGTTCTCCCTCGTTTTCCGGCGACTTCACAAACCGGTGCTCCCATTTGGAGTGTTCTCCGACTCGCGGACCTCCTCTTCTCACCCGGTTCACGCCCTAGTCTCCACCGCAGATCACTCGCTCGGCTAGGGTTTCGTGGACACTCGCGTCCGACACAGTTCTTTGATCTTTCACCATGCCGCCTAGGTAAACCCTCATCCCTGCTCACAGTTTGTTTGTTCCTATAGTTTTGTTTCACTAACCGGTGTTTGTTTTGTTGTCTTTGTGCATGCATTCATCATCCTTAACCTACATTGCTCTTTTCGTACATTTAGACTTAAGCATTATGCATCTAAGCGTGCCTGGGGACCGCCGACCAACGAGGGCCCGTCAAACCCTTCACCCACTGTCGATCCTAGATTTCCAAACTCCGCACTTGAAAATGCCTTCAATAAAAATAAATTCCAACTCATTCCATCTCGATCAATGGACCCAAATTTTCTTAAGGACTACTGCTTTAATATTGTTCAAATCATCCAACACTACAAACTTAAATCATTAGTCTTTTGTGAACATCATGTAAATATCACTCTTCTTTCTGAATTCTTCAACAACTTGCGACCGGTTGGAGATGGCCTGAGATACCGGACTCGCATTGCTCAGTGCGATCTGGATTTCAACCCCCAGATCTGGATCGATTTTCTCAGATGTCTCTCTTCCGAGAATGATTTCATTTTGTATCCGTCTTGGAGTGATCCTCTTCCACCTCCCTTTGAGGAGATTTCTCTAGATTCACTTCATACTACTTTCTATCACTCTCCTCGTCCTTTGAACACCAATCTATTTCAATCCCAAGAGCTTTTTGCTTCTGACAATGTCCTTTATAAGGTCATTGCTCATTGTCTTCTTCCTATAGTTACCCGTGGGTTGACCTTAGTTCGACCTACACACTTCCTTCTCATGCATATCCTTCGTCAGTACTTAGACATCGATATTGGTCTCAACACCTTCCACTGCATCACTCATTTCATTAAGCCAAACAATGGAAAGGTTCATATGCCTTTTGAAAATGTCCTTACTCAGTGGCTTAGCTCCGTAGGCATTGATGTCAACATAGGGGTCATTAAAATTATGAATAAAAAATATGACCAGATGACTCGTCGGAGCTTCTCCTTGGTGGGCTTGAAGGCCAACAAAGGGTCCATTTTCTGGGACCCTGCACGATGGCCAGTAGGTGGCGCTCCGGCACCAGAGGATGCGGCTGCGGAAGGAGATGCTGAGGGTGTTGCTGAGGGAGCTGCCAGACTCATCTTTCATTGCCCGCTTCGATGCTTTTGCAGAGCGGGTAGATACACGTCTTGAGGAGCTGCGCTTGGGGCAACAGGAGCTTCGTCGGGAGCATCAGGAGCTCCTCTCCCTCATGAGTGGGATGCATCAGCAGCAGCAGGACATTTTGGCGATTCTCCGCCCTCCTGCACCCGAACACCCACCTCCTCACGATGGTTCGTCATCTTCACCGATGGATGTTGATGACGACGATTGTTAGCTAGCATGTTTTTTGTTATTTTCTTTTTGGACGTATGTACGACACAAACTTCAACTTGTGTAATGATTTTTGATTAATGAAATGAAGTTGTGTTTTGTTTAGTTTATTTCTATTAGTGCCTACAATTTGTTATTTTCAAATTTAGAGATTGAGCACATAGTACTAAGTTATGAATATTGATACGATACAATTCCACTTTTGCTTCATATTTTGTATCATTTTGAATATCGTATCAATCCGTTAATCTGATGGGCATGTTTTTCGTCTAATATTTTTCATATGTTATATTAGTAAAATAAAATGTCTATGACGAGTTTCGTGATTTTTGGACATCCACGGAATTTTCTACGCATTTTTAAACCTTGACTGAAAAATTCGGATTTTAGATTTGTCTTATATCAGTCGACTATCTTTATTATGCCGATCGCTAACGACAGTTGGTGATCGATGACAATTTCAATCGAAAATGGTTTTTCATCGGTTAAAAGGTCCAATTTTGGACATTATATGATTCCCACAGTATATACATGATAACTTGTATGGAAAGAAGGATCTTCTTGATGCACTGGTTTAGGGGGAGATATATCCCTTAATTCTATAATTGTTGGTGCAAAGCTAGGACATATTTGTCTATTCTATTGTTTATGCTTTGCTTCACATATTATTTCCACATTATGAATCATGTCTTGGATTAAGGGGGAGCTTCATATCAATTTTATACCTATGTTCAAGATGTGTCAATTATAATTCTTTCCTGCACTTATTGGATAAACTCTTCTCTTTTTGTTGTATGTCAAAGGGGGAGAAGGGATATTTAAGTTAGAATTCATATTGAAATATGTTTATATGCATGTGTTAAAGACCTAACTTAAATGATTGCCAAACATCAAAAAGGAGGAGATTGTTGGTGCAACAATGCCCCAAACATTTATATATTTTGATGTTTGGATAATCATCTAAGTTAGGCAATGTTTTGTGATCTAATTGTGAACTTGTTTAAGTGACAGGAAAATCCAAGTATGAAGACTTGGTAAAAAACAAGTCCAAGTGTGATCTTGGCAAAGATAAGTCAAAGGAAAGGTCTTGGCGGCGTAAGTCCAAGCATGTAGTCTTGGCGGCCTAAAGTCCAAGCAGTCCTTGGCAAAGAAAGACCAAAGGCAAGTCTTGGCGGCATAAGTCCAAGCATGTAGTCTTGGCGGCATAAAGTCCAAGTGTACTTTGGCAAAGAAGAAACCCAAAGCATGACGAAACCGAAGGAAGCTTTTGAAGGCAAGCGCATGGATGGAGTCGTGAACTCAGAGAAATCTTGGAGGCGCAAGGCTTATGGAGAAGCTAGAAGGTTAAGTCTAGGCTTAGGGTATATTTTCAAGTATGAATTAGTCATACTTGGGGTGTGCCAGTCGACTGGAACATGGTGTCGATCAGGCCGACCTTTAAAATCTGACATTAGAGGTTGGAGGGTTGTTGGCGATCGGGGGTTATCCGGTCAAGCTGGCGAAGTCGACTCAAACCCGCAGCACGATACAAGTCAGCGATCGCCATGCGAAAGGTGGCCGAGCGGTCGACTCGGCGATATCGATCGAAGCTCGCCACGCGCGTCGTGATAGTCTTCCCATTGGCGATGACGACGGCAAATCCCGCGAATCCGGCTGCTCAGAAGCCGTTAGAATCGGCGACAGTCGACTGATGAAAGTCATCAGTCGACTGATAGACCTCCAACAGGAAAAACAGACTCTTTCCTATAAAAAGAGGCCAAGGGGAGCAAGAAGAGGCTAATGCTTATATTCTAATCATTCTCCTAAGCTCCCACAAGTTTTTCAAGCTTTCTAAGTGATCTTAAATCCTCTCCTCTCTCTCTAAGCTCAAGTTTCATTCTTTGTAAAGAAGAGGAGGTTTGTTGTAAAGGAAAGCTTCTTAGTGGAATTACTTGGGTTGATCCACCTTAAGGATCGCCGTGAAGTAGGAGCGTTATCTCCGAACCACGTAAAGACCTTGTTAGCATTGTTCTTTCATTTTTACTTATATTATCTTTGTTTGCTTCCGCTAATCATTCTTGTAGAAACGAAAACGCGCTATTCACCCCCCTCTAGCTTCCAAACGATCACCAACACACATATCGATTGAAGAAGACATGAGCATATCGGTTGAAGGAGAAAATAGCATCTACGATAAAGATGACATATTGGTTGAAGAATACATGGGCATCTGCGATGATAATGAGGTACTTTATGGATATGACAATGAGATGCTAACTACTCAAAAGAATCTTCTCCTCCATAAGGTTGAAGCGATAGTTGTATGCTACATATTATTGGACCCAAATTGGCAGCACGATTGCAAAGTTATCCACGATGGATGGAAGAACACGTAACAGGTGATGAAGTTAGTAGATCAAGAATACACCCGAGAGAGCAAGATTCCTTATACCAAAGAAGGAGATTGCACTAGTTCGAACTTGAGGGCGAGTTCTTTTTAACCCTGGGTGACTGATGCAGGTGCATCCAGTCGCTTGATCGACTCTTATCATAAAATGCAATCCTGCCCTCCTCTAAATCATGACGAAGAGAAATTGAGCTTTAAAATAAAGATTTCAACGCCTCCATGACCTCCTAATATGGATATCCTTCATTTTGGATTAATTTTTATCCTAAATGTCACCATAGCCTTCTTGTGGTTACCACCACGAGCGTGAATCATTCGGTGGCTTGATATAAGACCTCCAGCAAGGACCACAACCTAACCATGGACCAAGCCATGGCCATAGCACTCTACCATCGCTATTTAGAATTTCATTAATTTTTTATTTATTTTGAATTTTCATTTAATTTTAATTTTTCGTCGCTATTTAGAATTTCATTAATATTTTATTATTAATTTTATTTATTTCGAATTTTCATTTAATTTTAATTTTCCGTCGCTATTTAGAATTTCATTAATATTTTATTATTAATTTTATTTATTTCGAATTTTTATTTAATTTTATTTTTTTGCCGCTATTTAGTATTTCATTAATATTTCATTATTTATTTTATTTATTTTGAATTTTCATTTATTTTTTTTTATATTTACTTTTTTGTTTTGTTAAGAAATTTTTGATTTAGTTTGTTTATTTTTCTTTTAACTTTCTTACTTGTTAAGAAATTTCTGTTAAAGTCAGTTTATTTTTTTTAGCATTAAGAAACATTCTCTTTCTAAGCCTATTTAAACATAGGTTTAGGCTTTGTTCTTTTTGTTTAAACTAAGAGGTGTCCCTCTTTTATTTACGAATACTCCTTTCTCCTTCGATTCTCTTTGTCCCCTCTATTCTAACCTCACTCATGGAAGGTTTTTAGCGTCACCCCGCTGCCCTGCCCGCATCAGGATTTCTCTCATCAACTCACATTCGACTCCCTCCCCCTCCCCTCAACAGCCTCTCCCAATGATAATTTATAAACATGTGGCACACCAAGTAGAGATTTCCTATAATGGTTGTCCTCTAACAACTCATCAAAGGACACTACTAGGAGATAAGCCTGAAGGCTCAAAAGTACTATATAAAGATAGGTTAAAGTACAAGGTATAGAGGAGACCCTCTAACTGCACTTTTTCTCATACTAGCTATATTCTACATTCTATTTTTCATCTTCTCTTATCCAACATAAGTATTGGAGAGTCGTCATCGAAATACCTACGCCCTTTGACTTGTGTTATGTTTAACAAGATATTGTTGTGGTCGAATCGAACTCGCTCTTGACAAAAAAGGGTCAAAAGCTAACCACATCATTAATAATAAGAGAATAAAAATATTAAACATGATAAAATAATGGAATATTAAGATAAATTTATTTAAAAATATAGACATATAAACTTAAATACAAAGAATCTTTTAATAATAATAATCATACGTGTCACAAGGTGGTTGTTAATGAGAATACCATAAATTTGACGAATATGTTAATTTTAAAATTATAAATTTCAAATAGAAATTACTTGGAGACATCTTATGTCTAAAATAATAGTAACAATATATTCATTGTGCAAAAGATTGAAATTGTCAATTTAATGATCCATTCGCTTCAGCTTTCTAAAATTCGAGATTGAATAAATCACGAAAAAACTATACTCTAGACGTGATTGATAAAATAGTAAATAGTCATCTGAGTCCATAACAAGATTTTAGAACCGATAAAACCCTTAAAAAAACAAGAGGACTAGAATTTAAATTTTAAATGAGCTAAATATTTTAAAAATCGACTTTTAATTTATGAATAAACTATACTTTGAATTTATCTACTAAAAAAATTAAAAGAAAATCATGTAGCTTTAGAATTAATAAGATTGAGGACGTGATTACTAAAATAAAAATAGCATCAATATGCTCTTTTATATATTTATCGATTGCTAATGATGTCACTCTACATTTAAAAATAAAAAAAATATAATTAAATAAAATAATTCCGAAAGGCCTTTAGCTTTCAGGTTGGTCTCCTTCGATCATGGTCTGTCTCTAAGGCTATGATTTGAGCTCAATGTCCTCATTTTTCTCGTAACTCGAGTCTTCCTGTATGATTCTCACCAAGTAATCAAATGATGCAGACGGTATGAGAAATCATCGTACACTTGAATTGTTTGCTTCTATACGAACTTATTATTTTTACAGTTTCTTAATTATAATATTTTCTAGAGATCGTAGTGATGATTGGTGATAAACTTACATTTAGTTAAACCCTATGATCCCTTACCTTTTGTTTAACAAGTTACAAAGAGCTTAAACTTGCCAACTACACTGTGGAGTGTTTCATTAGCTCTATATGTTTCATAAAACATTAAACAAACAGCTAATCCTGGGACCTTTGACCTTCTACGACATAACAGATGGTAACTGGATAGCTGCCCTCGGTGAAAACTATGGACAGCAATCAAAAAGAAAAAAACATATGTAGATAAGTGGCTGCCAAACTTCAGATAGCGAACTAGAAGTCAATCTCTCACCCATTCGTACTTTCCAGGAAGTGGGTGATCATCTACAGGATCGAAGTTGTACCTAGAGATGATATCAAATATACAGAAACGGATTATGAGAAAAATATATGTTTTGGTGGAACAAGGCTTTTGGAATTAACAAGTTTAGTAAGAACCTAGCAGGACTGAACAACTGAAGAGACTCAAAAATGTACCTTTCTATCAATATCTGGTGCTGGAGTTGCTCTGCCCTGGAAAAAAACTCTTCCATCTCATGGGCAGTAGGTATCTTCTGATGAACGGTTTGAGGAGTTCTGCTAGAGGCTCTAGAATTGGTCGGTCTATTTGTGGAACCTGGAGTCAGGATTTTTTCGGGATTCCTAATCAGACTGCACGGTGTAGTTTCCCTGTCATACCAAAAAACAACTGCAACATCAGAAACATTGATCTACCAAAATGTGTTTTTCCAGTGAAAGAATGATGAAGCAGACAATAACTGTGTAAACTCAACCTACATACTTGAAAATGATAGACGACGAGAATATAAAATTAGGAATAAAATTGATCTTTTTTCTTCCAAGAGAATAGGAACTACAGTGTGATCAAAATCTTTCCAACATAAAGTTGGTGCAAGTGAGAAGAAACAAAACGTTTACTACAGATTCCAAATCGCGTTAAAAAATTGCAAATCATATCTAGAAGATTTTATTAGAATGCAGAAAAACTAAATAGGGAAGGTAAGGTGCCCAAACAAAGACAACTTTTTGTTGACTACAGCTGTGACACTCAAACTACATAACGTGAGCATTGAAACTAGTCCTCACGGGACAGTCTTCTTGGCTAGCAGGAGACAAATTGCTCCCAGTAAGAAAGAGGTCAAATCTCACTGGGCGAATCCTACGGATCCTTTATATCTCCTTGCTAGTCTAAAAAATATTGTAATTTATCTCTTTTGTATTGGGTATGGAATCAGCTGATGGAGGCCCGAGATGACTAAACTGCAAGCATGGCCAAGGGCTAAGCTGGATAGAATTACTTGTAACTCAGTAGATTCTCAGACTAACGCCTCGTTGCCTGCCAGATAAATTTTCTGATCATGACACCCAATACAGATCCCGCACAGTTTGGAGCTTGGTATGTTGATGGTAAAATTTTCAACTTTAGAAAAATCAAAGAAACAAAGAGAGAAACGAGTTTGCCTGCACAAATTTGCTGAAGTCACCTGTGAGAAACAAACCGCAAAAACAGCCAAATTTCACAAGCCAAACATATTGGCAAATAGTCTAACAAATATTGGACGAAAAAAAATACTGTACTAACACATCACGAATTGGTTGTAACTGTGTACCGCTTGAATCACTAGGGAAAGAAATGACATGATAGAGAGCAGGAAGGGAAAGAATCAGTGCTCCTTGAGCAAAGAAGTAAGACAAAGAACAGAAAGGAACATGATATACAGTGTGTGTGTTTTTGTTACCTATCTATGCAATCCTATCATGTTTTTTTCTGGAATGGTTTGCGATGGAGAAGAGAGCATTTACTTCAACACGTGACAAAATGCATGGAATACACGCCATGTCAACAATATGTTGGAAGTCAGCTTAAAGTGAGTAAACATGCTCCGAATTTATCAGGACCGTCTACCTTAGAATTATATATATCTATTGCGCGCCAGAAAGCCCATTCACCATCATGGCCCAGTAATAAAACCAGAGCAGGAGTCGAAATGGTTACAGTCTGCAAACAGTACCACACAATACTATTCTCCAATAAACAACAAATGGGAATGAAGAAGCGAATCAACCCTAGGGATTCATACAGTACCATAGGAAACCAGCACCCATACCCCGGTAAAAAATCAACGGAGGGAAAAAAGTAAGAACTAAGTTATCTTGGAGCTAGAGAAAACCCATGATCAACTAGGATGACTTTATTTTAGCAATCGTGAAAAGGTGTTGTGTAAGAATAATATATATATTTCCGACAAAGCACCACCACTTCACACAGCGGATAACTTTCTTGTGGTAAGTGCAGAATAAGGAATAATCTCAAAGACCAGTAAGAACAAAATCTGCACAAAAAGAACAAAAAGAAATTATAGGAAACAAAAAGTTCTGAAGAAAAGCACGGTAGAAGAATCGCCAATTTTATAAAAGCTAGAAAATTACAGATTAAGTAGAAATGTTAGTTTATATTACTTCTATACAATGGTGTTAGATTCCTCTACATGAAATGTATTTCTTTCACTAGAATCCTTCTGGTCAGCACATAGAATAGTATTAACGCAACATGATCAGCGAAATGCTAATGTAAAAGCACAACTGCACATTAGGATCGCAGAGTTTGAAGAAAAAGCTGAGAAAACCCAAGTAAAAAAGAAGCCCTAATTTACCGAGTTAACCCACCTATCTCTCGCTTCCGCCTCGAGAATATTCTCCCCAAAGGACGCTTCTGCATCCGGCGGCGCCTCGGAGGCCGAGCACCTCCTCGTCCCCACGGATCCCGAATTTGCTTTCGGACAGGGGTCAGGGTTGGGCTTCACGGGACCCTTACAGGCCGGGAGCGGCAGGAGGGGCTTCTCGAGGCGGCGGCTCCGAAGCTCGAGGTAATCGCAAGAGTCCTGGGCCGCCGAAGCGGCGAGGGCCCTTGCGCGGGTGCGGACACCGAGGGTGGACTGGTGGGAGACCTCCACGACGGCGACCTCGGCGGAGCCCTTGGCCTTCCTCATATACTTGCCCATCGCTTCCTCCTATTCCGATCGCATGCGAGGAGGAGATGAAAGAGGGAGAAAACGAGGAGGCGGAGAGAATGGGATCGAAGTGGGGAAACGAGGAAGGGAAAAAGGAAAAAGGAGGAAGAAGAGAGCCCCTCAAAGTGAGCGAGCAAAAGGAGGGAAAAGAAGGTTTTGAAAGAAAACAAGAGGCGCAGAAAAGGGGAATAAAAGGAAGGGGAGGAAATAGTGGGCAGAGATAGTGAAAAAGAGTAAGAAAGGGAGTTGCACTGTATCAAGAATCTGTACTTGCATTTGGATCTGTATGGGAAAAGGATGCGGCTATTTCATACCCGCCGCATTCTGAAATTCCTATAACTCGTCTCGCACAGCAATTTATTTATTTTATTTTTTATGAAAAGATACATCTAATTTCAATAATATCAATCTTATTTTTTTTTTCTAAATATTTAATTATAATTTAAAAAGAATAGCCCGATGTGTATGAAATTTTCATCAATATTATGAGACTATTCCCATAATATTTAAGTCATAATTTAAATGATTTTTTATTCGAATATAAATTATCTGAACCACACAGACATCACTTAGAATTCTGTGCTTGGCGAGACTTAATTTACATAGAATTATTTCCATTGAAAATATTATTCTAGTGATATAATATCCGAGTAAAAATTGAAGGAAAAATTAAAGTCCAAGATTGATTGTTTTTTCAGAAGAAAATTGATTAACGTTTTGATTTCAGCGCGTATTTTCCATCTTCTAATTAATTCTCTTTGAGGCTTGCTCAGGGATATATTTTACAAGTGGAGGTCTTTTATTCATTTATAATTTGAATGTATAATATGAAAAAAATAATATATAATTTAAAAAATTATTTTAGGATAATTTTTAACAATTATAATTTATAATTGTTTAGAATATATTATTTTAAGATTTACTATCCATTGTTATGCAAAACGTGGATCTGATAATAAATGTTACACGTTCACCCCATCGAATATAAAAAAGCTCTTTAGAGAATTTTCTAATGAATTATTAGAAAAAAATTTGATGCCAATTTTTTTTGGACTTAGTCCATTTCTCTTACATGTCGTGTTCAACTTTTTAGTCTTGATTTCTCTAACCCGTAACACGATGACGTTGATTAATATAACCTAGGTGTGTTTGATTCAGGTAATCATGCATAATCTTAATTATATGATTATCAGAGAATAAAATATAACCTTAGAATAAAATATAACCTTTGATAAAAATCTTATTTGGTTAGAGGTTTTAATATATAACTTAGTTTAATATTTTACTAAATTATCCTTTGTTTTTTGCTCATTCAATTTGACGACGACGACGGAAATATTAATGACGATAAGATGTCGGTCGTGGCGATGCCGTGGTCGCCGGTGATAGTAATAAACCGATGGCGGTTGGCGACGGCGAGTTGGCCGCCGCCGGCGGCACGGTGGCCGTCGATCGCGGCGACAACGCAATCGGTCGTCGGCGGCTGCGATGGGCGATAGATCGCGTCAGCGATGGCCCGGCGAGCGGCAGTCGTGCATCTGCGGCGAAGCAGCGATGGCGTGGCCGCAGCGCAGCAGCGGCGGCAGCGGCGGCGGCGGCAGCGATGCGATAGGAAGCAGCGCGGCGGCGGCGGCAAGCGGCAGCGATAAGCGACAGCGACGGCGATAGCCAGTGAGTGGCGATGGGTGGCGCCCGGTGGCGGCAGCAGCGGCAACGCAGCGGCGGCGGCAGAGCGGCGAAGCGGCGCGGCGCATGGCAGCGGCAAGCGATAAGCGGTAGCGGCGGCGGCAACGGCGGCAACGGTGGTGGTGATAAGCGATAGCGGTTGGCAGCAGCGATGGCGATGGCGGCGGCGGCGAAGCGGCGGCAAGCAGCAGCAGCGGTGGCGACGGCGAGCGATGGCGGCGATGGCGGCGGCGACAGCGGCAACAGCGATAAGCGGCGGCGGCGGCGGCGGCAGCGGCGGCGGCAACGGCATTGACATTTAATATATTGCTAGGGGTAATATTGGAAAAAAATTTCTTTAACCCCGGGAATCAATAAAAATCTTGGTTCACCAAGGTTTTTCAATCCCCCTAAAAAGGTTTTTGTTCATAACCAGGTAATGAACAATTACCAGGTAATTATTCATAACCTAAACCAAACAAGGTTTTTGTTAATAACCTAACAAGGTTATCAACAAAAATCCCCAACCAAACACACCCAAAGAGTAATGTCAATGATACTGTTATAATATGACTTAGGAGATATAAACAGAAATTATAATTTATAAGATGAAATTGAAGGGAAGGAGCATAATATAGAATATACAATCTAGTCCAGCAAGACCCGACTCGGAAAAATAGGCGAGTCGGTGAAGTGGCAACTCAGGAAAGGAGAGGAGGTCTCATGGTCAAAATGAAACTAGATAGCAACTCAAGAAAATGAGTCAGGTTAAGGGGGGCAACTCGGGAAGTTTGAGGTGTGTTATAAGTGTTGGTGCATGGGCACCAGATAATCAAACCTAGGTTTTGATAATGACAAAGATTCAAAATTAAGCCATTTTATTATCTCATATGCTATGCTAAGTGTGCAAGTATTATATTAGACTTTGCTAAGGTCAACGATACTAAGAGAATCTTGGGACGAGAAACCTCGGTGGTCGGGTGACACCACACTACAAAAAAGCATGCATTTGACGACGAATTTTGCAATGAAATATTTTTCGTTGTAAATAATTTGCCGCAAAATTTTGCAACGAAAAAAAAATCCGTCACAAAAATTACAATGAATAAAATTTTTGTTGCAAAATTAATTACTACTTAGCGATAAAAATGACAACAAAAATAACTCATTGCAAAATTTGACGACGAAAATAATTATTCGTTGTAAAATTAGGCGACGAAAAAAATTATTCGTCGTCAAATTTGACGACAAAACATAGTTAGTCGCCAAATTTACGACAAAAACATATTTCGTCGCAAAAGACCAATAAATTTATTTACATATTACTTTGCATCAGAAATAAATTTGGCAACGAAAATAATTATTCGTCGCCAAATTTGGCGACGAAAATAATTATTCATCGCCAAATTTGGCGACGAAAATAATTTTCCATCGCAAAACAAATAACCATTTGTTTCCAAATTTAGCGACGAAATAACTATTCATCGCCAAAATTGGCGACATAAATAATTTTCCATCGCAAAACACTAATAAATTTATTAACATATTTTCATGAAAACTTTGCATGAAAATTTGATGACGAATTTAATTTTCATTGCAAAATATTTTAAGGTTAGTCGACTGGTCAATCGGCTATTAAAGTTTCTGTAAGGTGCTACAATACAAGTAGTCGACTGATCGTGTTGATCAGTCGGCTGGATGGCGATCAATCGACTGGCAGTCGAGTAAATAAGGTTATGTAAGGTAATATAGTAAATCAATCAACTAATCTTATTGATCAATCGACTGATAATGGATAATTTACGATAAAAAAATTTTTCGATGCTATTTCTGTGACGAAAAATTTTTTTGTCGCAATCATGGAATTATCAGTCGACTGATGGTTGGCGTCATTCAACTAGTAGTGGAGAAGCAGGACATAGAATATTTTTTAGTTGACTGCCCAATCGACTGTTGTTTCTTTTTTTGCAACAAAATTTTTTTTCATTGCCAATTCTATGATGAAAAATGATTATTCGTCGCAAATTTGTGACAAAATTTATTTTCGTTGCTAATATGGGAAAAAATATCATAATAAATTCTACTATTTTTTTCTGTTTAACAATAAACACATATAACAATATAAACTAATTTACATATCAGACTTTATAATCATCTAATAAATGAAATAATTCATTACCAAATCGATATATACATAACAAACATAAACGTAACTTAAAATACATGGATATCAAATGTGATATAAGTCAAGTAACATTTAAATACAACAAATTCAAACGTAACTACCATCGTCACCATCATTATCAAAAAATACATCTTCATTATCATTATTACATAGATCAACAGGAGGATCAGATCGAGAAGGAGGAAGTCGACTTGAACTAAATGTTAATTGAAGATGCTGCATAATTAACATATGTTGCCTCCGAAAATCATTCATTTGTTCATTTACTTCTTTCTTTGTCTCGATTCATTTTCCTTTTGTGCTAGTAACTCCCTCAAATGAGTAACCTCTTCGGTCAATTGATTTATTTCTGCTCTTACTGTCGGTGAAGATGAAGAAGAAGCACCAAGAGCTTTATAGGTTCGGCTCAAAGAACTGAATCCAATTATTCTTCCACTTTTCGCCCCTCCAGTTGCTTTGAGCCATAAATTGATATTGCTAATATAAGGCTCAGATTCGACTGCATCATCACTTGCACCTGAATTTATCTGTGCAAGTTCATTGTATTTCTCCTGTTTTGAAAAAAAAGTTAAATAATAACAAAAGACTGTAAAACTTTTAAAATTATAAACCTTTATTGTTCTAGCTCTTTTCCTACTCCATGTCTTATTTTTCTTTTGGAATGTACGAATGAAAGTGTCTATAAATAATGGCTCAGTTCCCGTCTCCTGGACCTAAATAAACATCGTTATAATGTATAAATTAGTGAGTATTAGATTACAAACTTAGGATTTGAAAAAACTCACCAATCGATATCTATGTTCATCGATATTGATTGAGCCTTCTGCATACATAGCAAACATAGCGCCGGAATTATAATGTTGATTTTTCTTATTTTGCTCACTCCTTCGTATACTATCCTCAGATTCCCAATATGCAATAATCTTATTCCAATTCTCCTTGATTATGCAGTGTGACTTTTTATTTCTGATTTTTTCATGACTGAGTTTGTTTCTGATATAGTCACTATATTTTTTCTTTAAAATCCTCCTTATCTCTAGTGTTTTACTCTCCTCCCAAGTAAATATCCACTGCAGTAGAGAAAAAAATGAATTGACTATATTAACTGTAATTTTATATACAAAATAATTTAAATAACTTACCTTAAACTCATTCTACTACAAACTTTTTATTTCTTTCGGCGTACTCGTATAAGTTATAGAAGCTTCGCCCCAATAGTTATTCACTATTTTATTCACCTCGTGAATAACATGTACAGAATTTGTAAATATATCATAAAATAAAAACAAACCATGTTAGATCTTTATAAAAATATATATCTTATTAAAAACATAGATAATTTAAAACTTGAATACTTCCGGATCTCCGCGCTGAGATATCAACTCTTGCGTATCTTCCCTCTCAACCAGTGATTGTTGTACAGGGGAAGATATATTAGCAGGGATCTATTGAGAACCAGAAGATCCTACAACTTGAGAAGTTTTAATATTTCTAAATAAAATTTATAGCCACCAAGATTCACCCCCTCTCTCAGAGCAATTCGATCCTATAATTGGTATCAGAGTGGGGGGCGCTCTGAATTTGGTGCAACCACCAAGGAGAGCATTAGAAATTTTCTTTAATATTAGTATTTTTGTTTTAGAATAATTTTTTCATTAGTTTTAATATTTTCTTTTTCACTAGATTAAATTTTTTAATACTTGTCCATCTTGCTTTAGTATAAATTCATTTTAGTATAATATTATCTCATTTGTAATTCTAGGAATATTTTTGAAAAATAAAAATCTATAATTAAAAAAAAATGTCGCATTTAGAGAGTTTAAGCACGGTTCGCCCTCCTCTCTTTAATGGAGAGAATTTTCCCTCTTGGAAGAGGCGAATGAAGTGCTTTCTGAAAACCGACCTCGAGGTTTGATTTTCGATTATGAAAGGGTTCGTAGCTCCGATAGATGACTCGAGAGAGTTGTTAGATCCGGAGAAATAGACCGCAAACATTAGGAAGAAGGCTCAAGTCAATTACAAGGCTTTAAACACCTTGCAATGCGGACTTACAAATGAAGAGCTAAGTCGAGTTGGGTCGGTTCAAAATTCTAAAGAATTATGGGATAAATTAATTGAATTACATGAACAGGCTAACTTGAGTCAACCTGAGGATGGTATAGTTTTGATGGTAGGAATGAACAAAAAGGAAAAGAAATCCAAACCTAGGAAAAGGAAAAGGAAAGAAGCATCTAAGCCAGCCATGGACAAATCATTATCGGACAAGTCGGATGCCAAATTACTGGAGACGAGTTTCGTAGCATTCATGGCGTCCAACGAGTCTGAAGCTGAGACAAACTCCGAGTCCGAGTATGAGAGAAGCCACAGATCCACATCCGTTTCTGAAGGACTAGACAAGGTAACTTCTCCCTTAGAAGATAAGTTGTACAATATAATATCATGACTAGGTAGGAAGTTAGCGATATACGAGAATCGAGTCGACTCGCTTCTTAAGGAAATCCAAGTACTTAAGGAGCAAGTCAACTTGAAGACTTCGACTTGCCAAATTGAGGATAGAGACTCAACTCAAGTTGCAAAGCTTGAGGAAGAGAACTCGATCCTAAAAAGGCAAGTAGAAGATCTCACTGGATCATTGGAAAGGTTCACTTCGGACTCCAAGTATCTCAACATGATGCTTGGGTCTCAATGAGTTGTGTACAACAAGTCCGCATTCAGATATAAGGCTAAGGGCACAAATAGATCATGCATGTCCTTGTTTAATAGAAATGCTAAGGATAGCATGGGTTCCTAAGACTAGCTTAGTCAACTAAGTTGGATCGAACCAATTTTGGATTCCCAAAGGACAAATTCACTTAGTGAACAAGACCCATTAGAGCTACTACGTAGGGGGAGATAGGAAACAAAGTAGTTAAACTTGAACAACCTAGTACTAAGACGAAGTGAACTGATAGTAAGTTGGAGAAGCTCTTCGAAGTGCATGTCTAGAAAGTGGTCTATCCGATATCGAAGAAGGTCATATGCCTCGTCACGACCTGGTGCACTAAGTCGAGTGGAACTGACCAAAGCTAACTCACTAAGTCTTTAACTAGTTAGACTAAGGCTTGGTCCAAAGTGAGTCACGTATTTGATTTCGTCATTGACTTTGTCTAGAAAGTGGTCCATCCGATATCCAAGAAGGTCATATGTCTCGCCACGACCTGAAAGTCAATGCTGGAAAAACCTTCTTGATTAGCTCAAGCTAAGCTTGAATCTAACACAAGTTTAAAAACTTTGAAATTGTTCATTAAAATTAATTAAGATAAAAAGAAATCTTCATCTCAAAAAGCTCATAGGATTAACGTGTATTAAAAACTTAGCTCGGGTGAGATGAATTATAACTTAATCAAGCTTAAATAGTTTAATTAACTAAACTTAACTACTTAACTAAAGTTAACAACCTAACTAAATTTAACAACTTCACAACTTAATAACTTAACAAATTTAAACAACTAAACCATCCTATCAACTTAACCATTTCAACCTATTCAACTTGACTTAATCAACTTAATCAATTCAACTCGACTTAATCAAATTCAACTTGATTTAATCAACTTAATCAAATTCAACTCGATTTAATCAACTTAATCAACTCAATCAACTTATTCAACTCAATTCTAATCAACTCAATTCAATCAACTTATTCAACTCAATTCTAATCAACTCAATCAACTCAACTTTAATCCTAAGTAAATCAACATAATTCAAAACGAAAGTAAGCATTTATGTTAGAATATCTTTTATCACAAAGAATCCAAGCTTAGAAAGTGGGTGTCCTTAAGTAATATTGCATTTTTACATGCATAAGCATGAGATTAAGAGGGAGTAAAGATATTTTGAAAAATTAAAATAAAATCATCATTCTAGGGGGAAATCAAGAATTTAGGAGGAGCCTAATGTTGGTGCAGTGAGGCACCGAAATCGAACCTGTGTTTTGATTATAGCAAAGACACAAAAGTTAAGTCTATTTTGTTTTCTCACGAGCTGAATCGAGTGTGCAGAAGATTGATATAGCTGGATCTGAAGGCTAGCGACACCCGGAGGAAGCCGCGGTGGTCGGGCGATACTCGAGTTACTTCGGAGGGAGCCGAAGGAATCGAGTGGAAGGCCGGAAGCAAAAGCGACACGTAAGTATCGAGGTAAGCTCGTGTGTGCGAGAGTAAGTAAGGTCGTATCCTCTTTACGGGGATGATCTTAAGCGTAGATCCGACCAAAGACTTCTTATATATGGTCTAGGTCGAGATCGGATGGTCGACGACCATCGAAATTATGTTTTTGTTGTGCTAACTTTGACTTGCAGCATCGGTCATTTGCCCGGCTTGGAGGACTCATTGCCATCAATGATCGGCCAGAAGGTCGATCGGCGATGCTGCCATCAGTCGACTGATGATGGCCATCAGTCGACTGATGGTCAATGATCAGATTCGAGGAGTCAAGGATTATCACCAAATTTCAAGGGAAGATGTGCTCAAATTTGATTGGCTAGGGTTCCTCTCGAAAAGGGGCTCAAAGGCTATAAAAGGAGGGCCAAACCTAGGGTTTCATCAACATTTCTAAGCCTCCAAAAAGTCTCCGCAAAGCTACAATTCTCCGACAACGAAGTCCTTCCTTCCGACGTCTAGGTTTAATTTTTCTTATTTGTCTTTTTACGTCGGTATTATTTTGTTATCAGTTGTTCATCTACTTTTCGGAGCTTTTATCGTATACGAGGAGAGGGGGAGTGTCCCTCTACCTTAAAGTTTTTTTTGTATCGATTAACTCCTACCTCCAACGAGGAGGAGTTCCTTTAGTGCTTCTGCCCTCCGTACGTGGTCAAGGACCACTAGGGCCTTGGAGTAGTAGCCTTCGGCTACGAACCAAGTAAAACCCTTGTGTCGATTGTCTCTTTTATTTTATATTTACATTTTTGCTGCAATTAATTTATTATATCTCGAGTTTTAATGAACGAAAAAAAAAGAAAAGGTTTTTCGCTATTCACCCCCCCCTCTAGCGAACCGCATCGATCCAACACCTAAAAGATTTGTGAGAAATGTTCTTAAAACGTGAGAGAAAAATTTAAAGAGCTGAAAAATAACTCAATTAATTCACTTGAACTTAATAAATTAGACTTATCAATATGAGTAATGTTCAATTACTTGATATTCAAACAACTTCCTTTCTAAGTAACTTAGCTTTATCTAAATTTGGAAAATGAGAGTTAGCTAAACTAAGTCTAAACTTAAAATATTTTTAAATCTAAAACAAATCATGATAGGAACTTTATTTAGAATTTTTAATAAGAAACTATCTTGAAAATTGTTTTTGAAAATATATTTTAATATGGATTATTCTCAAACTAATGAAAAAGAGAACAACCTTTTAGAAGACTAATTTCAAATGCACAAGAAGTACTACTTAGGTGTAAAATACCACAGAAAAAAAATATTATATATATATATATATGATAATAGAGGTTGGGTAATTAGGAGAATATGCTATAGAAATTTTCCAGGAATTTTTAGAAATTTTTTTGGACTCGAACGGAGATTTCTAAGACCCTTTTTTGTTTAGAAGAAGTTAAAGGGCTTATCGGGTCTGAAATTCGACCCGATTACATTCCACCCAACCCGTTAAACCCGTTGACTTCGCCTGACCCGCTAACCATTAAACACTGCCATTTTCACTCTTCCATTTCTCACCGCCGAAACGACGAGCGTTTCTATTCCGCGATTTCTTTTCCTCACGCCTCTGTTTCTCACCGACTCTTCATCCCGACTGCAGGCGACGACTGCTCCCTCTCGCTGCTTTCTTCCCCTCCTCTGCAAACACGATTGCCCGCTGCTCGTCGATACCCACGGACGACCCGGAGAAACAAGTGTGGGTCGACGGCATCTCTGCATCATTCCGGTCGGGTGTGGCTTCGCGATTCTGTCGGAGGATGATAGGGCGATCTCTCCCATTGGTAAGTTCTTTGCTCCCATCTACAATGAAATCCATCTTAGCCTGACAATCTTGCTCCCGTGTAGCTCACAAACCGGGAGTGATTGGTGCAGCGGTGTTGTCATTAGGTTTCCGACGACCCAAGCCGTCCACTGCCGGTTGTGGTCAGGGAAAGGTAAGCATCAATTTTGGGTCTCGTTACCTTGAATGAAAGTAAGGTGTTCTATGGATTTGCCGTGACCTAAATTGTTATTTGGTCAGGGATCCTGAGCGTCGATCGCAGCCAGTGAACGGAACTGCCAGTTTAGGGAAGAAGCAACGCCGGTGGTCGTCGGAGCTAGGTAAGGGACGATTCCTTACCTTGGATGATATCTACACCTACTGTGGCGGACACTCGGTATTGGATTTGTGATTTGGGCAGGAGGTTGATTGGTGAACGGGCTGCCAGGTTTTGGGGACCTTGCTGCCGATGGAGGTTCCAACGATTGGTAAGTTCAATTTGTTCTATCTCATATCTAAAATTTCTAAATTTTGAGTGTTGGGATGATCTTTGGTTGTGTCCCGATTAGGTTGAGTTTGGCGATGGTTTGAGCGGTTGAGCAGAGGCAGTTAGGGAGGATTGTCACCGGTGAAACTCCTAGGGTTGGTAAGCAAGATCAATTCCCTTTTGTGCAGTGAATTCCATTCGGTGGAGATGGCTATGGGTTGCTTGTGAAGTGTTGAATGGATGTGGGGGCTGTGAGGTTATGTTTTGACCAGCTGTGAGTGAGCCGTAAACGGGTCTATGAGTGTCAATGTAGTTGTTCATAGGCTATGATCGGCTGCGATTTGAGGTTTGATCATGTAGGTTTGACAGACTTTATATTTGTATAGTGTGCTGGGGTGAAGCCCTATTTATGTTGCGAGTGGATTTGTGAACTCGATTAATTATGGTATCAAATGGTCAAGTCTGGCTAATTGGGGTTTCTAATTCGTATTCGATTAAGGGACGTGAATATAGAAACGGGAGAACATCGAATTTATATATATATTGTTGTGTGCTTGGATTTGATTGTAATTAACCACAATATTTGAAATGTGCAGGATGTGGATACGAGACGGGTCGGCGACCGTGAGGACTTCATTATTACGAGCATTACATCAGGTGGGTAATTTCCTACCTGGTCCGGGTAGATGTATTGCATTCAGATTTAGACATAGATATGAGCATGTTATATGTTCATATTATCTTGACCCTGCTCTTATTATCCTGCGCTTGATACTTTACCGTTGGCTATTAACTCCATTGCTGATATCATGTTTATTTTATCATGATTAGGAGTTATACATATAGGTGATGTAAGTAACTTAGAATTTGTTTAAGTTAAGTGCAAATAGTAAAGTCCAGATGACAACCTGATTGTACATGGGGCAAAAATGTCATCCATAGGTAGATAATGTTTTTAACCTAGGGTTAGTTCTAGTACCCTTAGGTTGTATGTTACCACCGAACATGTATTGTGTAAATGGTCAGAGGAATGATACTTAGGGTATCGCTATGGACCGGTGGTCCAAGCTTGTTATAATCAGATGAGTACGACTCTCTACAGGATAGAGAGTGTGTCCATCAGTTGAGTACGACTCTCTAGAGGATAGAGAGTGCGCCGATTAGATTTGTATGACTCTCTACAAGATAGAGAGTATTATGATTAGTTGAGTACGACTCTCTGCAGGATAGAGAGTGCGTTGATCTGGTTAGTACGATTCTCTGTAGAATAGAGAATCTATGGTGGATGTCTGTATGGGAGACATTGCATTCATGTCATTTGCATGCACGCTGGCAACAAGGTCTCCCTTGTGGTTGAGAGTGTCAGCTATCTCCTCCACGGTTACTCATGGGAGTAATGCAGGTGTGAAAGCGAGCATTGTGGTGCCGCACTCTACCACTATAGACGGTGGTAGTTGGATTTGCGTGTCGTAGTCCTGCGTGTGTGGCACTCGACCACTCATGGGTAGTGACTGTCAGAGTGGCCAACAGCAGGGACCACCATCGTGTAGCTTGCTCTTTACGCTTATATGCTACTCGATCATACTGCCCACTCGGCCACTCAAGAGTAGTGGTTGGTGTTGAGTTGGGACAGTTGTCATGCTCGAGCCACCGAGGCCACACTGGGGTCGTGGTAGCTTTAGGGTGAGCCGACATGACCATGCATGCTGCATTGCCGACTTATGGCATTTTGCATATTAGTATATATACATATATGCATGTATATATATATATATGGATGATTGTGATTAGTATACATATATAGATGATATATATATATATATATATATATATATATATATATATATATATATATATATATATATATATATATATATATATATATATATATATATATATATATATATATATATATATATATATATATATATATATATATATATATATATATATATATATATATATATATATATATATATATATATATATATATATATATATATATATAGATGTACTATACTTCTTGCATTTGATTATACATCATATTCATGCATGTTTCTTGCATATGCTATCTGATTGTGTCGAATCTTGGTATGTATTGTCGATGACCATTAAATACTTTTTTAGCATGAGTAGATTATGAGTTAGAATTATTCTTCTATTATATATATATGTTGGATATATGTTCAGTTGGATCGAGTAGTGTAGCGGACTTGAGTATGTCATTTATATTATTCATTTGGTTAGACGGTATATGCTTGTATTTATATACTATGCAGATATACCTGTTGTACCTCTAGATTATGTTGTTGAAATATATGTAATATTACATATATACATGTTTTCTATTACCTGCTGAGTTTTACTCACCCCCCCAACGAACCACAGGTTTTTTCTCACGCCGTAACGTAGTTGACTTCGTGATGGACTTGGAGTACCGCTGGCTGACATAATCTCATCTCAACTCCGAGAGTCCGGATTTTTGGTGTTCTCATTTGTATTCCATTATGGATTTGTTTTATGTGATGATTGTAGTTGTGACTATTGATGTTGTACCCCTTTTCTTCCTTTCTGGTTTTATTATGGTGTCCTGAGTCGGTGTTAGGCATACCGGTATGCATGATGTGGATGTATTGTATATGTGGGGTTATGGGTCTGTCGTTGTATTAGTTTCCGCTGTGTTTCGTTATGTTGTTGTGTTTTATTTGTTATGTTATTGTTATTGTGGGCCTACGGGCCTTGTATTAACCCGAAATGTTGCCACGTACAGGGGAGGTGCCGTCCGTTTGATTTTCGACTCGGTATGCTCTTGGGGCGTTACAACTTTAGTGGTATTAGAGCTCAAGGTTTTACGATGCCATATAATGTTGTTTTTGTGTCGAGTCTTGGATTCTCAGGAGTCGATTTATTCGGTTTTGGTTTTTGAGATGAGATGGGATGCGAGCTCAGCGACGAGGTAAGAATTCCTGAAAAACTTATGGTTTAGTAGATATTTATCTAAACTTGATCAATAGGTGTATACAATAGAGTTATGACACCTATGCAGACTTGTAGTTGGGGTCGTCCACCGAGGCGACCAACCGGAGTGACCTTTAGGGTTTATACTCCCGGTTATATTGGCTATGTATTTAGATACTTATACTAGGGAATAATCTGTAGTGTGTTAGTTATTATTCGTAACCGTGGTATGAGTTGACCATGGGAACGACATTGTTAGTCTGTGAGTCTTGAACTTGTGTCAAGAAGGTGATTTATCTTTGAGAGCCGACTGATACCGAGTCAGAAAATAGGGGCTAATTCGTCACATTTATTATGGAAATCAGAGACTACAGTCTTATAGATTTCCACTAACTGTGCTAGTCAGATCATTACCTGTGGGTAATGAACAAACTTGTAGACTATTGTGATGCAGATAGCGGAAGGCTAGGTTAAGGTGTTTCATAGGGATTTTATCCCTGAGTTGTTCGTACTGAATTGTATAACTTTGAGAGTATTTAACTCATGTTATACCGAGAAAGAAGAGTGGTTTGCATACCATTATCGGGATCAAGCCGGTATTTGGTGATAAATACAGAAAATAATCTTCGAGAAATAGTATATCACTTGATCATGGTCTAGTGATGTTGAAAGAGAGTATTTCCCCGTGTCACTTTTAGTGACACATTGTAAGGAATTCTTGAGCTTCAAGAAAGGGTGATCGGTTAGTAATAGTATAATGTGCAGAGTTGTGAGACTTGCGGAGGTTACGACCACCTAATAGCTCAAGAAGATGAATTGATGATTTAAGCCACCCAGAGTTATTGGCTTATAGTTGGATTAGGATGTCGGGATCTTCTACCAAATCCTACCGGAAGACGTTGGATTGAGACAGGAGTTTAGAAATGACTCCGTACAAGGGTTTAAGAGTTGGAGACCGATAAACAAATATTGCAGGTCAACTTAATAGAGTCATAAATCTCCGACTGTGGGATAAAAGAGCAAGATCAGAGTCATAGACTTTGAGCTACTTTTCGATTATAGAAGACCAATCGCAAATCATCAGAAGGTTCTTGTGGATATCAAAAAATCGTAACAAAGACTCAAGGATTGTGTGCGGCAAAGGACACGTGAAGTCAGATTATCCATTGGATCAGTTCAGCTATTGCTATTGTGAGCAACCAGTACCGTGGAGGAGGTGTACCTTGAAGACTCAGTGGAAGACTATCGATGGTATTCCGGGAGGATGATGCACCGTCTCGACAGCAGAGATCAACATAGAAGATTGGGTTATCTCATCAGCATCGACCTACTACCTCAGGCGTGGTTGGAGTTCCTTGATACTCCCCTTCAGCAGAGATCAGCACAGAAGCAGCATCAGCAGAAGACATCGTAGAAGACTCAGCAGACAACAACAAACAGTTACCTTCATTGCTTAGTACAGAAGAGAGAGTATACGACGAAGGTCGTATCTATTCGGTATTCTACAGTTGCAGCTCGTAGGATTAAGTGATGGGATCGGATGATCTAGGAAAAATCCTAGGATCATTCATCGCAGAAATGCGACCGCTTTGTCGCGAACTGTTGGATCTGATCTGGTTCTCTTCGGAGAAAGGCCGAGACTTGCGGGGAGCCTTTGGATCGGATCGATAGATAATTGATGATTCAGGGTATTACTTTAGTTTACCCTCAATGTTAATATATTGAGAGATGCTTGTAGTTACAGGTATCTGTGTCTTGAACATTCTTAGTTCGGATCAGTAAGGTTTCTATACATTGACTGGTGGGTCGGTGGTATCTCTATCGTTAGGTGAGATGAGGACCAACAATTAAGAAGTTAAGGGATGCCCTTAGACTTGGATAGACATATCTTTACTATAGACATATCCTTACAGATGGTCAAATTATTGAAAGTATGGTATGAAATGTTTCTCGGATGTGTGTATAATTCGAGAGCCTTTGGATGTAGTTCGGATGAACTCCTAGCCTTGTCGTTGCATAGGCAAGTGGAGTAGGCGATTGAAATGATTGCGGAAATAGTTTCGATATCGAAGATCCTATACCGGGTGATAATTTGACTGGTATAAGTGTTACTAAACACTATGGAAATTGGAAGAACGTAAGTTGTGATTATAGGAGATGTTGGAGGGGATATTTATCTATCCTAGTATTCCTCCTAGATAAGATCCGGAACTCTTTGTTGAAAGAGAGATGTACCTTTGTGATTAGGCATCGATTATTAATGATGAAATACAGTAGTTGTTAAAAAAATTAATATCCTTCGTTGAGGATAAATGATCTGTTTAGATCAGCTATGGACACCTGGGTATACTCTACGGTTGATATATGACTGGATTGTTGATATTGTAGTGACATTGTGTCATACAATTATCATTATCGTTGTGATGATTGATATATATCATCAGTGTAGAATAAAGAGGATGCAGATGTGTGGAGACGACAATTTCATACTTAGTATGAATTGTATGAATTTTGATTAAATTGCTTGACTAATTAACGATTTAGTCGTCATTGGATTTGAGAATCGTGTATCCTGAACATAATTGGATCCCTTTGTAGTTGTTGGAGTTGCGTAACTTGGCCACTGTTGATTGTGGTAGTTGGAGTTGCGCACTTGACCACCGTAGATGGTGGTTTTCCTTGTATGTTTTGGTTAATTCCATAGATGTGGATAGACTGCTTGACATTACTATACCATGGACTTGTTTGACAAAAGTGATGTTGGAAATCATTTAGTCGGAAGCTGGTGAAACCAGTTACAAGACCTAGACGGCGGTTAACTTTTACATGAGTATTAGTTAATCTTTCCGGAGTGGATAAAAGGATGATGTACGCAGATGCGTCGTTTCAGGGATCAGAATAATTCCGATACAGATGAATGACGCATATCTTATGCATACGACAGTTAAGAAAATATGAGATAGTCTGTCATATACATGACGTGACTTTAGTAGTTATTATCTGGATTTGTAATTGTATGGAGCAGGAATGCTCATGGGATTTTGACTAGCTACTGGGTAGCTACTATAGAGTTGCTGGAGCGCGAACAGTTGCAACAATTGCAATAAGGGAGATTGATCGCTATAGTCTTCCATGCACTTACAGCGTGTGTGGAGTGTATCTTGGATGGTTGATGGATTTTTCTTTTGAGAAAATAATTCCTCGTCTCTGATAAGGATAGTGGGTTACGGAGTTGCAATGTTTAAGGAAGAGTTGCTACAAAAAGCACATCATTCGGGATGGGCTATATACCTTTGAGGTACTTAGATGTACCAAGAGTTGAAATGCTTATACTGGTGGAATAGTATGAAGAGAATCTGAGACTTTGTTCTTTGGATATATACTATACCAGCAGGTGAAGGTTGAACATTAGAAACCCGCTATATTGCTCCAGAAAATTCCAATTTCGAAATGGAAGTGGGAGCATATTACTATTGATTGCGTTACGGGATTGCCTAGGACCCGTAAAGGACATGATGCGATTTGGGTGAGTGTGGATCGACTGACCAAATCAGCTCATTTCCTTTCTATTCGTGGGTCATACTTGTTGGATCATTCGGTAGAGTTGTATTACCGAAAGATTATCAGATTGCGTGGGGTACTTTTAAGTACCATATCGGATAGAGATTCGCGATTTTGAAAGAGTCTGCATCAGACTATGGCCACAGAGCTTCGACTTAGTGCAACATTTCATCCGCGGACTGATGAACTATCTGAGAGTACCATTCAGACATTGGAGGATCTTTTGAGATCCTGTGTCATGGATTTCGGAGACAGTTGGAAGGATCATGTTCATTTAGTGGAATTGTCGATTGGCTTTACCTCCGACACTGGCGGGTGTTCACAATGTATTTCCTGTTTCTATGCTGAGGAAATGCGTGTCGCATGTTGAGCATGTCCTGAAGGAGATAGCAATTCCACCTCAGTCTAATGTGACATATGAGGAGATTTCGGTGCAAATTATTGGTCACAAGGAGCGACAGTAGCGGAACAAGACCATCCGACTCGTAAAAGTTGGATAACAGTATCATACTGATGAGGAGGCTACGTGAGAGCTGGAAGATACTATCCGAGCTCGATAGTCTCATCTGATCGCTTGAGGAAGGCATAATAGAGGTTGGGTAATTAGGAGAATATGCTATAGAAATTTTCCAGGAATTTTTAGGAATTTTTTCTAGACTCGAACGGAGATTTCTAAGACCCTTTTTCGTTTAGAAGAAGTTAAAGGGCTTATCGGGTCCGAAATTCGACCCGATTACATTCCACCCGACCCGTTAAACCCGTTGACTTTGCCCGACCCGCTAACCATTAAACACCGCCGTTTTCTCTCTTCCGTTTCTCACCGCCGAAACGACGAGCGTTTCTATTGCGCGATTTCTTTTCCTCACGCCTCTGTTTCTCGCCGACTCTTCATCCCGACTGCAGGCAACGGCTGCTCCCTCTCTCTGCTTTCTTCCCCTCCTCTGCAAACACGATCGCCCACTGCTCGTCGGTACCCACGGACAACCCGGAGAAGCAAGTGTGGGTCGACGGCGTCTCCGCATCATTCCGGTCGGGTGTGGCTTCGCGATTCTGCCGGAGGAAGATAGAGCGATCTCTCCCATCGGTAGGTTCTTTACTCCCATCTACGATGAAATCCATCTTCGCCTGACAATCTTGCTCCCGTGTAGCTCACAAACCGGGAGTGATTGGTGCAGCGGTGTTGTCATTAGGTTTCCGACGACCCAAGCCGTCCACTGCCGGTTGTGGGCAGGGAAAGGTAAGCATCGATTTTGGGTCTCGTTACCTTGAATGAGAGTAAGGTGTTCTGTGGATTTGTCGTGACCTAAATTGGAAGGCCGTCGATCGCTGACCCGATGAAGCCGAATCGCCGCTTTAGGGAAGAAGCAACGCCGGTGGTCGTCGGAGCTAGGTAAGGGACGATTCCTTACCTTGGATGATATCTACACCTACTGTGGCGGACACTCGGTATTGGATTTGTGATTTGGGCAGGAGGTTGATTGGTGAACGGGCTGCCAGGTTTTGGGGACCTTGCTGCCGATGGAGGTTCCAACGATTGGTAAGTTCAATTTGTTCTATCTCATATCTAAAATTTCTAAATTTTGAGTGTTGGGATGATCTGCCTTGGTTGTGTCCGATTAGGTTGAGTTTGGGCAGTGGTTTCGAGCGGTTGAACAGGGCAGAGTTAGGGAGGATTGTCACCGGTGAAACTCCTAGGGTTGGTAAGCAAGATCAATTCCCTTTTGTGCAGTGAATTCCATTCGGTGGAGATGGCTATGGGTTGCTTGTGAAGTGTTGAATGGATGTGGGGGCTGTGAGGTTATGTTTTGACCAGCTGTGAGTGAGCCGTAAACGGGTCTATGAGTGTCAATGTAGTTGTTCATAGGCTATGATCGGCTGCGATTTGAGGTTTGATCATGTAGGTTTGACAGACTTTATATTTGTATAGTGTGCTGGGGTGAAGCCCTATTTATGTTGCGAGTGGATTTGTGAACTCGATTAATTATGGTATCAAATGGTCAAGTCTGGCTAATTGGGGTTTCTAATTCGTATTCGATTAAGGGACGTGAATATAGAAACGGGAGAACATCGAATTTATATATATATTGTTGTGTGCTTGGATTTGATTGTAATTAACCACAATATTTGAAATGTGCAGGATGTGGATACGAGACGGGTCGGCGACCGTGAGGACTTCATTATTACGAGCATTACATCAGGTGGGTAATTTCCTACCTGGTCCGGGTAGATGTATTGCATTCAGATTTAGACATAGATATGAGCATGTTATATGTTCATATTATCTTGACTGATACTTTATCTGCTGGCTATTAACTCCAATGCTGATATCATGTTTATTTTATCATGATTAGGAGTTATACATATAGGTGATGTAAGTAACTTAGAATTTGTTTAAGTTAAGTGCAAATAGTAAAGTCCAGATGACAACCTGATTGTACATGGGGCAAAAATGTCATCCATAGGTAGATAATGTTTTTAACCTAGGGTTAGTTCTAGTACCCTTAGGTTGTATGTTACCACCGAACATGTATTGTGTAAATGGTCAGAGGAATGATACTTAGGGTATCGCTATGGACCGGTGGTCCAAGCTTGTTATAATCAGATGAGTACGACTCTCTACAGGATAGAGAGTGTGTCCATCAGTTGAGTACGACTCTCTAGAGGATAGAGAGTGCGCCGATTAGATTTGTATGACTCTCTACAAGATAGAGAGTATTATGATTAGTTGAGTACGACTCTCTGCAGGATAGAGAGTGCGTTGATCTGGTTAGTACGATTCTCTGTAGAATAGAGAATCTATGGTGGATGTCTGTATGGGAGACATTGCATTCATGTCATTTGCATGCACGCTGGCAACAAGGTCTCCCTTGTGGTTGAGAGTGTCGCAGTCATCCTGCCTCCACGGTTACTCATAGGAGGAGTAACCGGTGTGAGGGCAGAGCATTGTGGTGCCGCACTCTACCACTATAGACGGTGGTAGTTGGATTTGCGTGTCGTAGTCCTGCGTGTGTGGCACTCGACCACTCATGGGTAGTGACTGTCAGAGTGGCCAACAGCAGGGACCACCATCGTGTAGCTTGCTCTTTACGCTTATATGCTACTCGATCATACTGCCCACTCGGCCACTCAAGAGTAGTGGTTGGTGTTGAGTTGGGACAGTTGTCATGCTCGAGCCACCGAGGCCACACTGGGGTCGTGGTAGCTTTAGGGTGAGCCGACATAACCATGCATGCTGCATTGCCGACTTATGACATTTTTGCATATTGCCGTATATATACATATATGCATGTATATATATATATGGATGATTGTGATTAGTATACATATATAGATGCAGTATATATATATATATATATATATATATATATATATATATATATATATATATATATATATATATATATATATATATATATATATGCTTATTGTGATGATGCATTTGATTGTACTATGCTTGCTGCATTTGATTATACATCATATTCATGCATGTTTCTTGCATATGCTATACAGTTGTGTCAGATACTGGTATGTGTTGGACAGACCATTAAATACTTTGACCGGTAGCATGAGTAGATTATGAGTTAGAATTATTCTTCCTGTTATATATATATGTTGGATATATGTTCAGGTTGGATCAGAGTAGTGTAGCAGACTTCAGGTATGTCTGCATTTTATGTTGTTCATTTGGTTAGACGGTATATGCTTGTATTTATATACTATGCAGATATACCTGTTGTACCTCTAGATTATGTTGTTGAAATATATGTAATATTACATATATACATGTTTTCTATTACCTGCTGAGTTTTACTCACCCCCCCAACGAACCCTGGGTTTTTCTGTCGCCCAGGTAACAGGTAGTTGACTTCGTGATGGACTTGGAGTACCGCTGGCTGACATAATCTCATCTCAACTCCGAGAGTCCGGATTTTTGGTGTTCTCATTTGTATTCCGTTATGGATTTGTTTTATGTGATGATTGTAGTTGTGACTATTGATGTTGTACCCCTTTTCTTCCTTTCTGGTTTTATTATGGTGTCCTGAGTCGTTAGGGCATACCAGTATGCATGATGTGGATGTATTGTATTCGTTGTATTAGTTTCCGCTGTGTTTCGTTATGTTGTTGTGTTTTATTTGTTATGTTATTGTTATTGTGGGCCTACGGGCCTTGTATTAACCCGAAATGTTGCCACGTACAGGGGAGGTGCCGTCCGTTTGATTTTCGACTCGGTATGCTCTTGGGGCGTTACAACTTTAGTGGTATTAGAGCTCAAGGTTTTACGATGCCATATAATGTTGTTTTTGTGTCGAGTCTTGGATTCTCAGGAGTCGATTTATTCGGTTTTGGTTTTTGAGATGAGATGGACAGTGGCCTGAGCTCCAAGCAGCACGAGGTAAGAATTCCTGAAAAACTTATGGTTTAGTAGATATTTATCTAAACTTGATCAATAGGTGTATACAATAGAGTTATGACACCTATGCAGACTTGTAGTTGGGGTCGTCCACCGAGGCGACCAACCGGAGTGACCTTTAGGGTTTATACTCCCGGTTATATTGGCTATGTATTTAGATACTTATACTAGGGAATAATCTGTAGTGTGTTAGTTATTATTCGTAACCGTGGTATGAGTTGACCATGGGAACGACCTGTTGAGTCTGTGAGTCTTGAACTTGTGTCAAGAAGGTGATTTATCTTTGAGAGCCGACTGATACCGAGTCAGAAAATAGGGGCTAATTCGTCACATTTATTATGGAAATCAGAGACTACAGTCTTATAGATTTCCACTAACTGTGCTAGTCAGATCATTACCTGTGGGTAATGAACAAACTTGTAGACTATTGTGATGCAGATAGCGGAAGGCTAGGTTAAGGTGTTTCATAGGGATTTTATCCCTGAGTTGTTCGTACTGAATTGTATAACTTTGAGAGTATTTAACTCATGTTATACCGAGAAAGAAGAGTGGTTTGCATACCATTATCGGGATCAAGCCGGTATTTGGTGATAAATACAGAAAATAATCTTCGGGAAATAGTATATCACTTGATCATGGTCTAGTGATGTTGAAAGAGAGTATTTCCCCGTGTCACTTTTAGTGACACATTGTAAGGAATTCTTGAGCTTCAAGAAAGGGTGATCGGTTAGTAATAGTATAATGTGCAGAGTTGTGAGACTTGCGGAGGTTACGACCACCTAATAGCTCAAGAAGATGAATTGATGATTTAAGCCACCCAGAGTTATTGGCTTATAGTTGGATTAGGATGTCGGGATCTTCTACCAAATCCTACCGGAAGACGTTGGATTGAGACAGGAGTTTAGAAATGACTCCGTACAAGGGTTTAAGAGTTGGAGACCGATAAACAAATATTGCAGGTCAACTTAATAGAGTCATAAATCTCCGACTGTGGGATAAAAGAGCAAGATCAGAGTCATAGACTTTGAGCTACTTTTCGATTATAGAAGACCAATCGCAAATCATCAGAAGGTTCTTGTGGATATCAGCAAAATCAGAACAAAGACTCCGAAGGGATTGTGTGCGTGCAGTGCAGATCACGAAGACACGTGAAGTCAGATTATCCATTGGATCAGTTCAGCTATTGCTATTGTGAGCAACCAGTACCGTGGAGGAGGTGTACCTTGAAGACTCAGTGGAAGACTATCGATGGTATTCCGGGAGGATGATGCACCGTCTCGACAGCAGAGATCAACATAGAAGATTGGGTTATCTCATCAGCATCGACCTACTACCTCAGGCGTGGTTGGAGTTCCTTGATACTCCCCTTCAGCAGAGATCAAGCGACATCGTGAGAAGACATCGTAGAAGACTCAGCAGACAACAACAAACAGTTACCTTCATTGCTTAGTACAGAAGAGAGAGTATACGACAAAGGTCGTATCTATTCGGTATTCTACAGTTGCAGCTCGTAGGATTAAGTGATGGGATCAGATGATCTAGGAAAAATCCTAGGATCATTCATCGCAGAAATGTGACCGCTTTGTCGCGAACTGTTGGATCTGATCTGGTTCTCTTCGGAGAAAGGCCGAGACTTGCGGGGAGCCTTTGGATCGGATCGATAGATAATTGATGATTCAGGGTATTACTTTAGTTTACCCTCAATGTTAATATATTGAGAGATGCTTGTAGTTACAGGTATCTGTGTCTTGAACATTCTTAGTTCGGATCAGTAAGGTTTCTATACATTGACTGGTGGGTCGGTGGTATCTCTATCGTTAGGTGAGATGAGGACCAACAATTAAGAAGTTAAGGGATGCCCTTAGACTTGGATAGACATATCTTTACTATAGACATATCCTTACAGATGGTCAAATTATTGAAAGTATGGTATGAAATGTTTCTCGGATGTGTGTATAATTCGAGAGCCTTTGGATGTAGTTCGGATGAACTCCTAGCCTTGTCGTTGCATAGGCAAGTGGAGTAGGCGATTGAAATGATTGCGGAAATAGTTTCGATATCGAAGATCCTATACCGGGTGATAATTTGACTGGTATAAGTGTTACTAAACACTATGGAAATTGGAAGAACGTAAGTTGTGATTATAGGAGATGTTGGAGGGGATATTTATCTATCCTAGTATTCCTCCTAGATAAGATCCGGAACTCTTTGTTGAAAGAGAGATGTACCTTTGTGATTAGGCATCGATTATTAATGATGAAATACAGTAGTTGTTAAAAAAATTAATATCCTTCGTTGAGGATAAATGATCTGTTTAGATCAGCTATGGACACCTGGGTATACTCTACGGTTGATATATGACTGGATTGTTGATATTGTAGTGACATTGTGTCATACAATTATCATTATCGTTGTGATGATTGATATATATCATCAGTGTAGAATAAAGAGGATGCAGATGTGTGGAGACGACAATTTCATACTTAGTATGAATTGTATGAATTTTGATTAAATTGCTTGACTAATTAACGATTTAGTCGTCATTGGATTTGAGAATCGTGTATCCTGAACATAATTGGATCCCTTTGTAGTTGTTGGAGTTGCGTAACTTGGCCACTGTTGATTGTGGTAGTTGGAGTTGCGCACTTGACCACCGTAGATGGTGGTTTTCCTTGTATGTTTTGGTTAATTCCATAGATGTGGATAGACTGCTTGACATTACTATACCATGGACTTGTTTGACAAAAGTGATGTTGGAAATCATTTAGTCGGAAGCTGGTGAAACCAGTTACAAGACCTAGACGGCGGTTAACTTTTACATGAGTATTAGTTAATCTTTCCGGAGTGGATAAAAGGATGATGTACGCAGATGCGTCGTTTCAGGGATCAGAATAATTCCGATACAGATGAATGACATATCTTATGCACTCGCTTAAGAAAATATGAGATAGTCTGTCATATACATGACGTGACTTTAGTAGTTATTATCTGGATTTGTAATTGTATGGAGCAGGAATGCTCATGGGATTTTGACTAGCTACTGGGTAGCTACTATAGAGTTGCTGGAGCGCGAACAGTTGCAACAATTGCAATAAGGGAGATTGATCGCTATAGTCTTCCATGCACTTACAGCGTGTGTGGAGTGTATCTTGGATGGTTGATGGATTTTTCTTTTGAGAAAATAATTCCTCGTCTCTGATAAGGATAGTGGGTTACGGAGTTGCAATGTTTAAGGAAGAGTTGCTACAAAAAGCACATCATTCGGGATGGGCTATATACCTTTGAGGTACTTAGATGTACCAAGAGTTGAAATGCTTATACTGGTGGAATAGTATGAAGAGAGATACCGCAGACTTTGTTGCTGGATATATACTATACCAGCAGGTGAAGGTTGAACATTAGAAACCCGCTATATTGCTCCAGAAAATTCCAATTTCGAAATGGAAGTGGGAGCATATTACTATTGATTGCGTTACGGGATTGCCTAGGACCCGTAAAGGACATGATGCGATTTGGGTGAGTGTGGATCGACTGACCAAATCAGCTCATTTCCTTTCTATTCGTGGGTCATACTTGTTGGATCATTCGGTAGAGTTGTATTACCGAAAGATTATCAGATTGCGTGGGGTACTTTTAAGTACCATATCGGATAGAGATTCGCGATTTTGAAAGAGTCTGCATCAGACTATGGCCACAGAGCTTCGACTTAGTGCAACATTTCATCCGCGGACTGATGAACTATCTGAGAGTACCATTCAGACATTGGAGGATCTTTTGAGATCCTGTGTCATGGATTTCGGAGACAGTTGGAAGGATCATGTTCATTTAGTGGAATTGTCGATTGGCTTTACCTCCGACACTGGCGGGTGTTCACAATGTATTTCCTGTTTCTATGCTGAGGAAATGCGTGTCGCATGTTGAGCATGTCCTGAAGGAGATAGCAATTCCACCTCAGTCTAATGTGACATATGAGGAGATTTCGGTGCAAATTATTGGTCACAAGGAGCGACAGTAGCGGAACAAGACCATCCGACTCGTAAAAGTTGGATAACAGTATCATACTGATGAGGAGGCTACGTGAGAGCTGGAAGATACTATCCGAGCTCGATAGTCTCATCTGATCGCTTGAGGAAGGCATGTGGTCCCTTCGGAAACTTGCTTGAAGTAAATTTTTGCATGTTAAGTACGAAATTTGGGGACCAAATTTTACTAAGTGGGGGAGAATGTAAAATACCATAGAAAAAAAATTTATTATATATATATATGATAATAGAGGTTGGGTAATTAGGAGAATATGCTATAGAAATTTTCCAGGAATTTTTAGGAATTTTTCTGGACTCGAACGGAGATTTCTAAGACCCTTTTTCGTTTAGAAGAAGTTAAAGGGCTTATCGGGTCTAAAATTCGACCCGATTACATTCCACCCGACCTGTTAAACCCGTTGACTTCGCCTGACCCGCTAACCATTAAACACCGCCGTTTTCTCTCTTCCGTTTCTCACCGCTGAAACGACGAGCGTTTCTATTCTGCAATTTCTTTTCCTCACGCCTCTATTTCTCACCAACTCTTCATTCCGACTGCAGGCGACAGCTGCTCCCTCTCGCTGCTTTCTTCCCCTCCTCTGCAAACATGATCGCCCGCTGCTCGCCGGTACCCACGGACGACGCGGAGAAACAAGTGTGGGTCGATGGCGTCTCCACATCATTCCGGTCGGGTGTGGCTTCGCGATTCTGTCGGAGGAAGATAGGGCGATCTCTCCCATCGGTAAGTTCTTTGCTCCCATCTACGATGAAATCCATCTTAGCCTGACAATCTTGCTCCCGTGTAGCTCACAAACCGGGGGTGATTGGTGCAGCGGTGTTGTCATTAGGTTTCCGATGACCCAAGCCGTCCACTGCCGGTTGTGGTCAGGGAAAGGTAAGCATCGATTTTGGGTCTCGTTACCTTGAATGAGAGTAAGGTGTTCTGTGGATTTGCCGTGACCTAAATTGTGATTTGGTCAGGGATCCTGAGCGTCGATCGTAGCCAGTGAACGGAACTGCCGGTTTAGGGAAGAAGCAATGCCGGTGGTCGTCGAAGCTAGGTAAGGGGCGATTCCTTACCTTGGATGAGATCTACACCTGCTGTGGTGGACACTCGGTATTGGATTTGTGATTTGGGCAGGAGGTTGATTGGTGAACGGGCTGCCAGGTTTTGGGGACCTTGCTGCCGGTGGAGGTTCCAACAATTGGTAAGTTCAATTTGTTCTATCTCATATCTAAAATTTCTAAATTTTGGGTGTTGGGATGATCTGCCTTGGTTGTGTCCGATTAGGTTGAGTTTGGGCAGTGGTTTCGAGTGGTTGAACAGGGCAGAGTTAGGGAGGATTGTCACCGGTTAAACTTCTAGGGTTGGTAAGCAAGATCAATTCCCTTTTGTGCAGTGAATTCCATTCGGTGGAGATAGCTATGGGTTGCTTGTGAAGTGTTGAATGGATGTGGGGGCTGTGAGGTTATGTTTTGACCGGCTATGAGTGAGTCGTAAACGGGTCTATGGGTGTCAATGTAGTTATTCATAGGCTATGATCGGCTGCGAGTTGAGGTTTGATCATGTAGGTTTGTCAGACTTTATATCTGTATAGTGCGCTGGGGTGAAGCCCTATTTATGTTGCGAGTTGATTTGTGAACTCGATTAATTATGGTATCAAATGGTCAAGTCTGGCTAATTGGGGTTTCTAATTCGTATTCGATTAAGGGACATGAATATAGAAACGGGAGAACATCGAATTTATATATATATTGTTGTGTGCTTGGATTTGATTGTAATTAACCACAATATTTGAAATGTGCAGGACGTCGATACGAGACGGGTTCGCGACCGTGAGGACTTCATTATTACGAGCATTACATCAGGTGGGTAATTTCCTACCTGGTCCGGGTAGATGTATTGCATTCAGATTTAGACATAGATATGAGCATGTTATATGTTTATATTATCTTGACCCTGCTCTTATTATCCTGCGCTTGATACTTTACCGTTGGCTATTAACTCCATTGCTAATATCATGTTTATTTTATCATGATTAGGAGTTATACATATAGGTGATCTAAGTAACTTAGAATTTGTTTAAGTTAAGTGCAAATAGTAAAGTCCGGATGACAACCTGATTGTACATGGGGAATAAAGGTCATCCGTCGGTAGATAATGTTTTTAACCTAGGGTTAGTTCTAGTACCCTTAGGTTGTATGTTACCACCGAACATGTATTGTGTAAATGGTCAGAGGAATGATACTTAGGGTATCGCTACGGACCGGTGGTCCTAGCTTGTTATAATCAGATGAGTACGACTCTCTACAGGATAGAGAGTGTGTCCATCAGTTGAGTACGACTCTCTACATGATAGAGAGTGCGTCGATTAGATTGGTATGACTCTCTACAGGATAGAGAGTATTATGATCAGTTGAGTACGACTCTCTGCAGGATAGAGAGTGCATTGATCTGGTTAGTACGATTCTCTGTAGAATAGAGAATCTATGGTGGATGTCTGTATGGGAGACATTGCATTCATTTCATTTGCATGCACGCTGGCGACAAGGTCTCCCTTGTGGTTGAGAGTGTCGCCAGTCATCCTGCCTCCACGGTTACTCATAGGAGTAACCAGTGTAAGGGCAGAGCATTGTGGTGCCGCGCTATACAACTATAGACGATGGTAGTTGGATTTGCATATCGTAGTCCTGCGTGTGTTTCACTCGACCACTCATGGGTAGTGACTGTCGGAGTGGCCAACAGCAGGGACCCCTATCGTGTAGCTTGCTCTTTACGCTTATATGCTACTCGATCATACTGCCCACTCGACCACTCGAGAGTAGTGGTTGGTGTTGAGTTGGGATAATTGTCATGCTCGAGCCACCGAGGCCACACTGGGGTCGTGGTAGCTTTAGGGTGAGCCGACATGACCATGCATGCTGCATTGCCGACTTATGACATTTTTGCATATTACCGTATATATACATATATGCATATATATATATATATATATATGGATGATTGTGATTAGTATACATATATAGATGCAGTCTATATATATATGCTTATTGTGATGATGCATTTGATTGTACTATGCTTGCTGCATTTGATTGTATATCATATTCATGCATGTTTCTTGCATATGCTATACAGTTGTGTCAGATACTGGTATGTGTTGGACAGACCATTAGATACTTTGACCGGTAGCATGAGTAGATTATGAGTTAGAATTATTCTTCTTGTTATATATATATGTTGGATATATATTCAGGTTGGATCAGAGTAGCGTAGCAGACTTCAGGTATGTCTGCATTTTATGTTGTTCATTTGGTTAGACGGCATATGCTTGTATTTATATACTATGCTGATATACCTGTTGTACCTCTAGATTATGTTGTTGAAATATATGTGATATTACATATATACATGTTTTCTATTACCGGCTGAGTTTTACTCACCCCCCCAACGGACCCTGGGTTTTTCTGTCGCCCAGGTAACAGGTAGCTGACTTCGTGATGGACTTGGAGTACCGCTGGCTGACATCATCTCATCTCAACTCCGAGAGTCCGGATTTTTGGTGTTCTCATTTATATTCCGTTATGGATTTGTTTTATGTAATGATTGTAGTTGTGACTATTGATGTTGTACCCCTTTTCTTCCTTTCTGGTTTTATTATGGTGTCCTGAGTCGGTGTTAGTCATACTGGTATGCATGATGTGGATGTATTGTATATGTGGGGCTATGAGTCTGTCGTTGTATTAGTTTCTACTATGTTTCGTTATGTTGTTGTGTTTTATTTGTTATGTTATTGTTATTGTGGGCCTACGGGCCTTGTATTAATCCGAAATGTTACCACGTACAGGGGAGGTGCCGTCCGTTTGATTTTCGGCTCGGTATGCTCTCGGGGCGTGACATTAGGTTTTGATCTATGGGGGACTTTAAGACATTCAAAATTTTGTGGAAAGAATATGTTAAGAGGATGTTATTTCATTTGCTTCATCTTAACTTAATCTTTGTTGAAAATTTTGAAAAACCTTAAGTTTTTTTAGCTTTTATTGAGGGAGAGTTTTGTAAAGTTCTGAAAAGTAAGAATTTTAAAAATTTTAAAAACATTTTATTTAATGGGGAGTTTCAAAAATTTTGAAAATTTAGGATTTTAAAAAAATTTTTATTGAGGGAGAGTTTTGAAAAATTAAGATTTTTGACTTTTGGAATTTTGAAAATTTTATTTAAAATTTTAATCTTTTGTAAAGGTTTGAGTACTTTTGAAAATTTTGATTATTGGGATTCAAAGAAAAAGGGGGAGATCCTATTTTCAAATTTTATTGCAAGAATTTAGGGGGAGTATTGATAAATTATTTTCAAAGTTTTGTAAAGCTTAGGTATTTTTTGATAAAGCTTGTGTTTTAATCATTAGTTATATGATTGAAAAACTTTAATCCTCATCTTTAAATTGTGGCATTTGTTGTTTAAAAATTCTTTTGATGTATGCCAAAGGAGGGGGAGAGAGAAAAGAGTTAAAGTTAGAGAAATTTGAGAGAGAAAAGGGTTAAAATTTTAAAAATTTAAAGTAAAGCTTTTCTTGCATATGAGCATCTCATGCATATACATTTTTAGTTCAAATGCATTCCTGAAATATGCTAAATTTGAATATTGCAAATTGATTCTCCTAACTTTAACTGATGTGTTATCATACATTAAAAAGGGGGAGATTGTTGATGAAGAGAGCATCACTCCTTAGTTTTGATGTATGAATCAAAGTTAAAGTTAGGATTTACTGATGTTCTAATATGAGTGTTAAGTGTGCAAGTTTAATAGGAAGTCCTAGAAGGTCGTGTTGACCAGATACTAGGCAGACGTCTTGACAGATTAGGAGGATCGGACACCAAGCATGAAGTCCAGATGGGTCAAGTGGACCGGACATCTGGCATGAAGACCGATTGGGTTAGGAGACTAGACAATCGATAAAAAGTCCAGTTGGGTTAAGTAGATTGGACAACTAGTGGAAGCCCTGGTGGGTCAGATCGGATGCCAAGAATGGTAAGTCTGATAGGGCAACCGACAGGTAAGCCTTGAGAGGAGAGGTGAGGCCGAGTCCTCTATAGGGGGACAAAGCTAGGCGTCGATCCAACGAATAGTCTGCATGGGACTTAGAAGTCGAGATCAAGCAATATTACTACTGCTATCATGTTTTATATTATTTGCTTGTGCTATCTCGTTTTGCAGGGATCAGTCAACTAAATGGATTCCAGTCGACTAAAGTCCAATCGACTTGGTATGGGTCAGTTGACTGGATACCCAGTTGGCAGGATTAGTTGGTGATTGATCGAAGATCTGGCAACACAGATAGAAAGAGTTTCAGTAGACTGGGGAGGTCTAGTCGACTGGAAAGGCAAATTTCCTGATGCAAAGCCGGGTGACCTGGAGTCGACTGAAAGACTTGAAGTGTTAGTAATATATGAGAGATGTCCTAAGGCAATCGCCTTATGTATGAACCATTTATATGATAAATGAAGATTCACTATTTGAGTATACATGTTTTATGTATTTGATTGGATCTTAAACTCATTTACTGAATGTCCACGATACGATTCACAGCATGAGAGAATTTGTGATTGGATCACAACTAGTGAGTATCTCTACATGTGTAATTGTGATGTATCGGAATTATCCCTAGTCGATGAATTGATGGATCTGGACACCATCAATTCTGTTGAGACTAGCACGAGGTATACTCCTTGGTGTATCCAAGCAGCTGATTCTCACTGGCTGGAGACATAGTGATGTCCGGAGTTAATTGTGGATGCTAGTTATGGTAACTAGTTCATTGGAGTGACCAGCCGTAAGACTTCATATGGTTCTCTGCATATATAGATATGTCAATGAAGTTCTTACTGTGGCTTAAGTGCGATGTTCCTTTGACTTGCGGTATTCAAGTCATCTTGATCATGGAGACTTATGCTTTGACATCTTAAGCAAACATCTCTAAGGAGATGTGGACCCGGATGATTGGGTATAAGTCAAGTGATCGAAGGTGTTTGAATAGCCTATAAAGGATTCACCACTCCTTGAGGAGATGTATACCCATGGCCTCTCGTCGGATTGTTACTAAAGTCTTTGGCCAAAGCATTACATGTTTAGAGTAAGGTACTCTTCGATACATGTGGAGTAACTAGAATCTGTAGGACGAGGAAATGATACTTGGGCTAGGTGTGACGTAGTCAGCCTAGTGGGGACTGACACAATAGACCATGTCCTGAACCAAGTGGGTATAAGATGAGTGAAGGGAATGGGGCACGATTCATTCAAGCTACTGAAGGGTTTCAGAAATAGTTCTGGATCAACCGTTGATCTTTTCGGTTAATTGGGGATCATGATGTACTACTAGGTGCCACTCATGATCGTTCTATAATTAATGGTTAATTATAGACGGCCAACATAAACCGAGAACCTATTTGGTCACACGACAACGAGTGTAATCCAAAGGATTTAAAACGAGCTTGAGAATGGGATTCTCAGACCGAGAGAAACTATGTTTGGTTGGACCAAACATAAAGCGAGCATGAAATTGTTTCAGTCGCAATGGAAGCGTGGATGGGCCGTGTCTTATGAAGACATAATGGAAGGACCAAAATGGTTTGGTTCTAATCCAATGGATGAGAATAAACCAAAGGGTTTGGTTTATTTTAAACGAATGAACCAAAAGTTGGTTCGGTTCGTTTTAACTTAAAATAAACCATCATGGTTTGGTTTATTTTAACTTATCTTAATGGAGCGGGTTAACGGGCTTTATGGATATGATCCATTAACCACTAAGAGAATTAGTTCTCTATAAAATAGGGATTAAACCTAACCTAAATCTAATCAAACTTGGACGCCCAAACCCTCCCTCTCCTATTAGGCGCCCAACTCCAAGCTGCCGAAGCCCAGCCCAAATGTCATCCAAACGGCGTCCAGAAGGTTGCTTCCTTCATACTCGCCGGCGTCGAGCTGCTGCCGGAAGAGTTCCGGTCATCCTCCTTAGGTTTGGCATCAAGGTGAGCACTTTGCTTCCTTGGTTTTGGCCGGCGCCTACTCCTCCACCAAGCTGTCCAGTTTTCTGGACAGCTTCTTCTCCTCTCGTCGGAGCGTCGTTTAGACGACGGTTAGGGCTCCGACAGCGGCTAACATACCGGGGATTTGATCTCCGGTAATCCTCTGAGGTGGAGGACGAAGGATTCGTCAATCGGTTGACGAATACCTCTCCGGAGAAGCAAGTCTTGAGGACTTGTCTTTAGGTCCGAATTTGGATTCGGACCGTGATCATCTCTCGATCACATCGTCTTCAACACGAGGCTAGTAACCCGTACGAAGACGAAGCTCGTGGCTTGGCGAAGTCATCCCGAGGAGCTCGGCGTGGATACGGATAGAGACGATTCTTACGAGAATCGTTCCGGTTGATGCCGTTCCCGCTACACGTCATACGAAAGGTATAACGTAGTTTAATTTCCTTTTATTGCAATTTTAATTTACGGTTATGTCTACACTTGTTGTAATAGCATGCGTGTGTTGTGTGTGTTGTAATAAATAGGAGTATTTATTATTTTTGTTGCTTCCGCTGTGCACATGTTTACGAAACATGATCGAACACACACACGCCGCGGTGCCGGAAACCCAACATGAAGTTCCATATTGGCGGGCTGATGTGGAGTCTACTGGAAAAGCTTTATAAAAGAAATGCACGATCATCTCTGAAAAGAACTAATCTACTAAGTCCAAGTGTTGCTACTAATTGTCTTCATCCCTTCACGAAGACGCAATTCCGACACTCCATGCATACTTCGATAGCTTCAAAAGTGTCGGTATAATTTAGCTTTTAATACTGGTACTTACTTTGCTTTTTGTACTTAATTTCAAAGAGAAGGTAGAGTGTTACCTATCTCTTATTCCTTATAAAAAGTGAACCCCTCTGAAGTTGAGAGTTCTCGAGTTGGAGGGAATTATAGTGTATTGCCCATCAAGATAGCCCTCAGAGAGCTATGAGCCTTGGAGTAGCAACCTGGCTTGGGTTGTGAACCAAGTAAATACTTTGTCTCTCCAATTTATTTATTCCACTGCATACTCTTACTTCTAATAATTTCATATTTCAAAATAAAAAATAAGTTTAATATTTGTAAAGAAAATATTTAACCTTCGAGATTCACCCCCTCTCTCGGAGCAATTTGATCCTACACTTTGGGTGTGACTTAACTAAGTTATCTCAATTGGATTGAGGACTTAGAGACATCTCCCATATGGTTGGGTAAATGAACAAATAGTCTTGTTCACCAAAATATCCAAGAGTTGCATATGATGCAATTGGTAAAGAGTTGCCTACCTAAATTATACTAGTCATGTGGATCTTTGGCCACATGAATGATATTTGGTTTGGAGCTAGTTAGTATGGGAAAAATACATTTGCCTACATTCATGACTAACCTCTACTAAAGCTCTATGATTCAGTGGGAGTATCATTTAATTAAAGACCTAATTAAATGATTTAGAATATGATACTTATTTTTGCATTTTTTTATTGTAGATCACCATCATGTCGTCTAATATGTCAAATACTCTCTCTCTCTACGATCTATCCTTGAGAAGGACAAGCTCAACGAAGCTAATTTCCTAGACTGGTATAGAAACTTGAGGATTGTCCTCAAGCAAGAACGAAAATTGTATGTCCTAGAGCAACCTCTTCTTAAAGCACCCGCCACTATTGCCACTCGTGCGGAGAAAGATGCTTACAAGAAACATCAGGATGATGCACTAGATGTATCCTGCCTAATGCTTGTCACCATGAACTCTGAGTTTTAGAAGCAACATGAGAACATAGATGCACATGATATGGTTGAGCACCTGAAACAACTATATCAAGGGCAAGCTAGGCACGAGCGGTTTGAGGTGTCTAAGGCCCTATTTGCATGCAAAATGCAAGGAACTCCTGTAGGAACTCATGTGCTCAAGATGATTGGGTATGTCGAAAACCTTGAAAGACTAGGATTTCCATTAGGCCAAGAATTGGCTGTTAGGTGGATGCTTCGGAGGCTCATTGGCTCCCATGTCCCTGGATTAAAATTTTCACTAATGAAAGAATTAATCCGGATGGGATGAGCTTCCTTAGCACAACCTATTCATCGTCGTGCTAACAACTTGAGTGGTCGCTTGAACAAACTAGTTGTTCAAGCAACACAACTCTTCTAGTTGGTTAGCCGCGGAAGAGACGACGGATGGATTGCCGGTTTTTGTGTTTGTCTTCGGGGTCCATGATTATACAATATATATTCATACACACACATGCATAATCAAAACAAATAAGAACATGCTCAGATCTGTACATAAAGTTAAAATAACTTTATACCTCACGATCTTCTACCGTATGTCCTATCCTTCTCGTGAACGACGTGTGGACGAAGATCCTCCACGAGTAGAAGCCTTCTAGATCGCTTTCTTCTCTACCTTGTCCGCTGTGAACAAAGAGAAGAACTAGCAAATACCTTTCCTATCTAGAATCGGCTACCAAATTAGGGAATTTGGTGCAACCGCCGGCCAAGGAGCAATGGATGATGCGCCGGCCAACTTCTCCAAGAAGAGTTGCCGCCGACCACTTTTGGAGAATAGGGAGGAGGAAGAGAACCGGCCACCAATGGGAGGAGAACCGCCGGCCAAGGAAGAAGAGAAAAGCCTTAAGGTTGGGCGCCGGCCAAGTATTGATGGTGCAAGTTGGGCGCCGGCAACAACTTTGGATGAAGATGGTTGCCGCCCACCCTAGCTCCAAACCCTAGCCGCCCACCTCTCCAAAAACCAAACCCTAATTCCAAAACCAATTCTTGATTCTTATTGCCGCCCAACCATAAGCATCTATTTATAGAATAGGGCTTAAGCCTCCTTTAATCTCCACCGTCGAATCTAGGGATTTAATCTCCACCGTCGGATCTAGGGTTTTATCCCAACCGTCGGATCTAGGGTTTAATCCCAACCATCGGATCTAGGATTTCATCCCAACCTTCGGATCTAAGGTTTCATCCCAACCGTCGGTTCTAGGGTTTCATCCCAACCGTCGGATCTAGGGATTTAATCCCAACCGTTGATTCTAGGGTTTCATCCTAACCATCGGATCTAGGGATTTAATCCCAACCGTTGGTTCTAGGGTTTCATCCAACCATCGGATCTAGGGATTTAATCCCAACCGTTGGTTCTAGGTTTTGTTTTACATTCTTGGATCTAGACTTCATAAGGATTATATTAGGCTACGATAGGGACCATAAGGAGGAGTTGGGTCTTGGCCACCCGATGGATCGGAACCACACAAACTTGATCCATCAATGATGTTCCATTCCACTAGAGGATCATCATTGAACTACCTCACCAACCCCCATAAATCAATATGGGCTCCATATATTATTTGTATATTAATCTCCCCGTGTTTAAGATATCGAATGTCCGTCAATTAATTGATTTACTGACCATCAATTAATTAACATCTAATTCCTCGAGTAGTACCACTCAACCTTATCATCATGTTGACTAAGTCAACCTGCTAGGTTTACATGATGAACCTTATGAGCTCCTCAAGGGGACATCATCAACCTAATATATAGGATACAGTTTCCTCCTATAATCAACGACGCACCATGTAAATAATATTATTTCCCAACTTACCGGGCATATTGATTTAATCCATCTAAATCTCACCCACTGGTAAATCAAAGAAATAAATACTAAGTACATGTGCCCGTTATTATATCGGGATTAAGAGCATGTACAACATAATATCCGAGTTCCGATTCAATTATGTAGTCAGTACTAAATTGAATCACCTCTATGTCGGTCCTACTCAATACACCTAAGTGTACTAGTGTAACTCTATGTTCAAGATAAAACAATACCAAGCTACACTACAACCATGCCAATGGTTTGTCCAAAACCATCTTGGTTGTGAGCCTTTACTTATATTTTACAAGGTACTGATAACATGATCTTCTGTGCCACACCAAGCACCATGTTATCTACAATGTAAAATATTAGACAATATGCACACATATATAATGAATATATAAAATGCAAATAATGATCATGTGATTCTTATTTCAAAATAAAATATTCATACAAAAAGAGCTAGGCTTTCAGTATACATTCCAACAATCTCCCACTTATACTAAAAGACTATGCCGTCATCACTCTGCCATACATCTGATCCCCATGTCCTCCACATGCCTATCAAACGCTTTCGCTGGAAGGGCCTTAGTGAATGGATCCGCCAGGTTATCCTCTGATGCAATCTTGGCGACAGCAACTTCTCCTCGCTTTACGATCTCTCGTATGAGGTGGTACTTGCGCTCTATGTGTTTACTCGCCTTATGGGCTCGTGGTTCCTTCGAGTTTGCAACTGCACCACTATTATCACAATAAATTGTGATAGTTCTGGGCAAACCAGGAATCACATCCAAGTCCATCAAGAAGTTCCTGAGCCATACAACTTCCTTGGCTGCCTCAGAGGCTGCCACATACTCAGCTTCCATGGTAGAGTCCGCCACGCATTTCTGCTTGACACTCCTCCATGCTATGGCTCCACCTCCAAAAGTAAACACAAACCCCGAGGTAGACTTACTCTTGTCCCTATCTGATTGGAAATCCGAATCCGTGTAACCCACAGGGACTAATTGATCTGCCCGGTAAACCAGCATATAATCCCTAGTCCTTCTCAGGTACTTCAATATATGCTTTACCGCAGTCCAATGTCCTTGTCCAGGATTACTCTGATATCTGCTAACCATGCCCACGGCAAAGCAGATATCCGGTCTCGTACATAGCATAGCATACATAAGGCTTCCTACTGCCGAAGCATAAGGAACCACCTTCATGTCCTCTATCTCCTTTGATGTTTTGGGACACATCTCTTTAGATAAAGGAACTCCATGCCTAAAAGGTAGAAAACCTTTCTTGGAGTTCTGCATGCTAAAACGAGCAAGGATAGTGTCAATGTATGAAGCTTGAGACAAGCACAACATCCTTTTCTTGCGATCCCTTATAACTTTGATCCCAAGGATGTGTCCCACTTCTCTCAAGTCCTTCATATCAAACTGTTTGGACAACCATACCCTTACGTCTGATAACACTTTGATATTGTTGCCAACTAACAAAATGTCATCTACGTATAGTACAAGAAACACCACTACGTTTCCGTCACATCTCTTGTATACACAAGGCTCATCCGGACTTTGAATAAATCCATATGACTGGATTACCTCATCAAAACGGATATTCCAAGATCTAGAAGCTTGCTTCAATCCATAAATGGACCGATTAAGCTTACATACAAGATGCTCTTTGCCTTTAGCAATGAATCCCTCTGGTTGGCGCATATAGATGTTCTCCTCAAGACTTCCGTTAAGGAAAGCTGTCTTGACATCCATCTGCCAAATCTCATAATCCATATGAGCTGCTATAGATAAGAGAATTCGGATAGACTTAAGCATAGCTACCGGCGAAAAGGTCTCCTCATAATCGATACCCTCTTTCTGAGTATACCCTTTCGCAACAAGCCTAGCTTTGAAGGTCTCAACCTTCCCATCTACTCCTCTCTTTCTCTTGTAGATCCACTTGCATCCAATGGTTTTTACACCATCGGGTGGCTCCACTAGCTCCCAGACCTGATTAGAATCCATAGATTCTATCTCTGAATTCATCTCCCTTTGCCAAGATACTGCATCTCTATCTTGAATTGCCTCTTCATATGTCCAGGGATCAGGTTCATGTTCACCAGGGACTAAGTCCGAAGGATCTCCCAAAAACATGAATCTGTCGGGTTGTCTAACAACCCTCCCACTACGACGAGGTGCCTCATGTGTATGCTTTGTGACACGCGGTGCAGTGACTTGTGGTGTCTCCTCTTGTACCGGTGGTACTGAAGTCAGGACTTCCCCTGTCATCTCCTCAAGAACAATCCTACTCGTGGGCTTGTGGTTCATCACATAGTCCTCCTCTAGAAATCTGGCATTCGTACTTACGATCACCTTCTGATCTCTAGGACTATAGAATAAACCACCCTTCGTTCCCTTAGGGTAGCCAACAAACAAGCGCACTTCTGTATGAGATTCCAACTTACCAGCATCTCCCTTCAGCACATGTGCTGGACTACCCCAAATCCGAATATGTCTTAGACTAGGCTTTCGCCCAGTCCACAACTCTGTGGGAGTAGAGGGTACTGACTTAGATGGAACCAAGTTCGTAATGTGTGTTTCCAGAGCAAAACCCCGAACGAATCGTAACTCGAATAACTCATCATAGATCCGACCATCTCCATAAGAGTCCTGCTCCTTCGCCTCCGCCACACCATTCTGCTGGGGTGTGCTAGGTGCGGTCAATTGGGATTGGATCCCAGCCTCTGATAAGTAGCTCCTAAACTCTCCCAAGAGGTACTCGCCACCACGATCAAATCGTAATGTCTTGATACTTTTACCTTGACGGTTCTCCACATCAGCCTTGAATTCTTTGAACTTGTCAAAGCATTAATGTATCCATACCTTGAATAATCGTCTATAAATGAGACGAAGTATTCAAAGCCACCTCTTGCCTGGATAGATATAGGACCGCACAAATCAGAATGAACCAATTCTAACACATCTTTGGCTCTATACCCCTTGGCCTTAAAAGGCCTCTTGGTCATTTTACCTTCCAAGCAAGATTCGCAGGTTGGGAGATCCTCCACCACTAATGAACCCAAAGGTCCATCAGCTATCAACCTTTGAATTCTACTTAGGTTAATATGACCAAGCCTTAGATGCCAAAGATATGTTTGGTTCATTTGCGAAGGTTCTTTTCTCTTATTAGACTTAGAAGATGAGTTATTGATTTCTATATGCATAGTGGGAGTTTTTGGTTCAAGAGTATATAAATTGCCAACCAATGTACCAGAACAGATAATCTCCCTATTCCTTTTTATAACCACTTTGTCATTAAAAGAAACAGAATATCCATCCATAAACAATTTAGAAACTGAAATTAAATTCTTTCTAAAAGTAGGTACATAAAGACAATTTCTCAAAACCAAAACTTTATTCCTATCAAAAGATAAATAAACGTCTCCCACTGCAATAGCCGCCACCTTTGAAGCATTGCCCATGAAGACGGTAATCTCTCCCTCAGCTAGTCGTCGGGTTTCCTGGAACCCCTGCAAAGTATTGCAGACATGATCAGTGGCTTTTGTATCTATACACCAGGCACTGGTAGATAACACCGCTAAACATGTTTCAACAACTAAACAAGAAGATATACCTTTGTTCTTACGGCGAGGACAGTCCGCCTTCCAATGTCCAGTCTGCTTGCAAGTGAAGCACTTGCCTTTCGGCTTCTTCACTCCTGCCTGAGGTCCTGTTGCCACCTTCTTCGCTCCACCTTGCTTCTTCTTCTTCTTACCTTTCGGTTTAGAGGAAGAAACCTTCTGAGCGACCATGGCTTGAGAACTTTGACGAAAAAGCCCCTCTGCCGCCTGGAGTTTTGTCAGAAGCTCCGCCAGCGAATACAACCTCTTGTTCATGTTGTAGTTGAGGCGGAACTGCTCAAAACTCCTAGGCAGAGACTGGAGAATGATATCGACCTGGGTTTCCCCATCGATCTCAGCTCCGAGGACTTCCATCTCATTAAGATGAGCCATCATCTTGAGAACATGATCCCTAACGGGTGTTCCCTCGACCATGGTGGTCATCATCAAATTTCTCATTGCCTCTTGCCTAGCCGCCCTACTCTGATGTCCGAAAAGTTCCTTGAGATTGAACATCATGTCATAAGCTGTGGCTATGGCCTGATGCTGATGTTGCAGCACATTTGACATAGATGCCAAAATGTAACACTGCGCCATCTCATCTGCCTTAACCCATTTCTTATAACGTTCTATCTCCTTTTCATCAGAGTCATCTGAGGGCTTAGGAGGACAGACCTCGAAGAGTACAAATTTGTACTCTTCCGCAGTTAAGACAATATCCAGGTTTCTTTTCCAATCAATGTAGTTTGGACCAGTAAGTTTGTTTTCTTTTAAAATCACAGCAAGTGGGTTGAAAGCCATTTGAAAATCCTAAAAATCACAATGATCAAAATATTAGATTTCAAATATTATTGATTCCTCAAAACAATAAAATCCCGAAATCAACCAACACCTCAAAACACCGAGAATATCGCATGCCACGATAGTGTGGACGTATACGAATTCCACATTTGTAAGAGGAGGTTTTACCCATTAATTTTATTATCTTGTCAACCTTACTTTTTGACAAATAAAATTAATAGTTGGTTCCTCTTTATCCCTATAAATAAAAGCAGTGACTCCGATGGGGAGGATACTTTTATTTGCATCTAAGTGTACACCATTACACGATACTAAGGGAATTATTTCGGATTATGTGCCTTACCGATGGAGAAGTACACACGCTCCTAAATAATTTCCTATAACCATTATTTGACCTAGTGATCCGCAAACAAACCCATCCGATGGGGAGGAAGGCACTCAAAGCCAACGCGCAAGTTTGTTGCATCACACGTCAAATTGTAATGGAGGCCGCGGGAATTAATTAAAATATCCCTCTCCCACTTAGTAAATTGCAATCGAGGAATTTTAAACATACACAACATGCATATAAAACAAATAAGCAATAAATATGGAAAAAACAGAATTTTTTTCCAACTATTATGGCATTGTCCTCCAATATGCATCCCGTCGTGTCGCCACCTCGTCTGCTCCACCTTTTCCCGTGCACAAGTCACCAAAGATATCCGAGCCGAGATAAATCATTTTATTTACATCCATCGATCCTATACTCCACGAAGGAGTGTACAAATAATCTAGATCGAAAGTAAACTAAAATGATCGGCTAAACAATGCCGTATTTAATTACAAAAATTAAATACTAATCTAGCCTCGTCAACCCCGAGGATTCAAATAATAAATTTTTACACACATCCATTCACATACACACACATGGCCATAATAGTCGGATCTTATACCTGCAACTAAAGAGTTAAACTACGCATATCCTACTATTATCCGGCACATATAATATATGAAAAATGCATAAAAAATTAACCGAATCCTAAACACACAAAACCGGAAACCGATGGCTCTGATACCAATTGTTAGGTGGATGCTTTGGAGGCTCATTGGCTCCCATGTCCCCGGATTAAAATTTTCACTAATGAAAGAATTAATCCGGATGGGATGAGCTTCCTTAGCACAACTTATTCGTCGTCGTGCTAACAACTTGAGTGGTCGCTTGAACAAACTAGTTGTTCAAGCAACACAACTCTTCTAGTTAGTTAGCCGCGGAAGAGACGACGGATGGATCGCCAGTTTTTGTGTTTGTCTTCGGGGTCCATGATTATACAATATATATTCATACACACACATGCATAATCAAAACAAATAAGAACATGCTCAGATCTGTACATAAAGTTAAAATAACTTTATACCTCACGATCTTCTACCGTATGTCCTATCCTTCTCGTGAACGACGTGTGGACGAAGATCCTCCACGAGTAGAAGCCTTCTAGATTGCTTTCTTCTCTACCTTGTCCGCTGCAAACAAAGAGAAGAACTAGCAAATACCTTTCCTATCTAGAACCGGCCACCAAATTAGGGAATTTGGTGCAACCGCCAGCCAAGGAGCAATGGATGATGCGCCGGCCAACTTCTCCAAGAAGAGTTACCGCCGGCCACTTTTGGAGAATAGGGAGGAGGAAGAGAACCGGCCACCAATGGGAGGAGAACCGCCGGCCAAGGAAGAAGAGAAAAGCCTTAAGGTTGGGGCGCCGGCCAAGTATTGATGGTGCAAGTTGGGCGCCGGCAACAACTTTGGATGAAGATGGTTGCCGCCCACCCTAGCTCCAAACCCTAGCCGCCCACCTCTCCAAAAACCAAACCCTAATTCCAAAACCAAATCTTGATTCTTATTGCCGCCCAACCCTAAGCATCTATTTATAGAATAGGGCTTAAGCCTCCTTTAATCTCCACCGTCGAATCTAGGGATTTAATCTCCACCGTCGGATCTAGGGTTTTATCCCAACCGTCGGATCTAGGGTTTAATCCCAACCATCGGATCTAGGATTTCATCCCAACCTTTGGATCTAAGGTTTCATCCCAACCGTCGGTTCTAGGGTTTCATCCCAACCGTCGGATCTAGGGATTTAATCCCAACCGTTGATTCTAGGGTTTCATCCTAACCATCGGATCTAGGGATTTAATCCCAACCGTTGGTTCTAGGGTTTCATCCAACCATCGGATCTAGGGATTTAATCCCAACCGTTGGTTCTAGGTTTTGTTTTACATTCTTGGATCTAGACTTCATAAGGATTATATTAGGCTACGATAGGGACCATAAGGAGGAGTTGGGTCTTGGCCACCCGATGGATCGGAACCACACAAACTTGATCCATCAATGATGTTCCATTCCACTAGAGGATCATCATTGAACTACCTCACCAACCCCCATAAATCAATATGGGCTCCATATATTATTTGTACATTAATCTCCCCGTGTTTAAGATATCGAATGTCCGTCAATTAATTGATTTACTGACCATCAATTAATTAACATCTAATTCCTCGAGTAGTACCACTCAACCTTATCATCATGTTGACTAAGTCAACCACCGGCTTATACAAACCTTATGAGCTCCTCAAGGGGACATCATCAACCTAATATATAGGACACGGTTTCCTCCTATAATCAACGGCACACCATGTAAATAATATCATTTCCCAACTTACCGGGCATATTGATTTAATCCATCTAAATCTCACCCATCGTAAATCAAAGAAATAAATACTAAGTACATGTGCCCGTTATTATATCGGGATTAAGAGCATGTACAACATAATATCCGAGGTCCGATTCAATTATGTAGTCAGTACTAAATTGAATCACCTCTATGTCGGTCCTACTCAATACACCTAAGTGTACTAGTGTAACTCTATATTCAAGATAAAACAATACCAAGCTACACTACAACCATGCCAATGGTTTGTCCAAAATCATCTTGGTTGTGAGCCTTTACTTATATTTTACAAGGTACTGATAACATGATCTTCTGTGCCACACCAAGCACCATGTTATCTACAATGTAAAATATTAGACAATATGCACACATATATAATGAATATATAAAATGCAAATAATGATCATGTGATTCTTATTTCAAAATAAAATGTTCATACAAAAAGAGCTAGGCTTTCAGTATACATTCCAACATTGGCCACTGACCTTATCCTGCAATCGTTGTCCGAAGGGTATAGTCAATTTGTCATGAACTATAACATGAATGAAATTGACAAGCCTTTGCCTGAGACGCTTAACATGTTGAGAACTGCTGAACCCAATCTCAAGAAGACCAAGACTAGTAACGTACTGATGGTATAAAAGGCAAAGAAAAAAGAAAGCCTAAAGGCAAGGGTAAGACCCAAGACAAAGGCAAGGCCAACTCTACTACATCGAAGGCTAAAGGCGGTTGTCTAAGGAAGGGGACTGCTTCCACTGCGGTGAGACCGGGCATTGGAAGAGGAACTATAAGATATACCTGGAGGAAGTTAAAAAGAAAAGAATTGAGACTTCTGCCTCAGGCATATATGTTATAGAAGTCAATTTATCTATTTCTCCTTCATGGGTATTAGAAACCGGTTGTACATCACACATTTGTACTAATGTGCAGGGCATAAGAAAGACTAGATCATTGACAAAGGGCGAAGTGGACCTACAAGTAGACAATGACGCAAGAGTTGCTACTATTGCTGTAGGAACATACTCTTTATCTTTTCCCTCTTGGCTTGTTCTGGAACTAGAAGAGTGCTATTACGTGCTTGTTTTAACTAAGAACATTATCTCTGTTTCTTGTTTGGACAAGAAAGGTTTCACATTTATGACAAAGGACAAATGTTGTTCTATTCATTTAAATGATATGTTCTATTGTAGTGCACTTCTTATGAATGGACTCTATGTTCTAGACTTGGAAAGCCCAATCTATAACATAAATACCAAATGGTTCAAATCAATTGATTTAAACTAAACATATCTCTGGCATTGTCGCTTGGGTCATATAAATGAGAATCGCATATTATAACTCCATAAGGATGGACTTTTATGTTGGTGCAGGGGCACCAGATAATTGAACTTAGGTTTTGATTATGACAAAGATCCAAAGTTAAGGTCATATTATTATCTCATGAGCTGAATTAAGTGTGCAGGAAATGGTTAAGCTAAGCTGAAGGTCAGCGACACCCGGAGAATCCTGAGTCTGGAAACCGTGGTGGTCGGGTGACACCGGGGGAACTTCGTGGGAGTCGAAGAACCTAGGTGAAAGACCGGAAGCAAAGCGACAGGTCATAAAGGACCAGAGGTAAGCTCGTGTGAGTGAGAGATGGTAAGATCGTGTCCTATGTACGGGGACGACCGTAGGCGGTGATCCGACTAAGACTTCCTGTGGAAGGTCTAGGTCGAGATCGCATGCTAGAAACGCCGATTTATCATTTTCCGCTAACCTCTTACCGCAGGAAGTGGTTGTGCCGGGCGATCATTGGACATTCAGGCCGATCGATGCACTTCAGTCGACTGATGGGAGGCATCAGTCGACTGATGGCGACGAATCAACCTTTTGCGCTAGGTCAAAATGGATAATGTTTGACGCGGCCACTTCGCGATAAAATATGGTACCACCTCGTGATCGGTTCCAAAAGATGAGGAGACTTATTCCAAGGCAAAACTCTATAAAAGGAGGGGAGGACTCCAACCCAAAGATCAATCAAGATTATTCTTAAGTGCTCCTACAACACCAAAGCTCCAACACCGTCATAATGCCGACACGAAGCTAAGCTTTCATCTTCTTCATCGGCAGCAGTAGCAAGTATTTTTTATTTACTGTATTTGATCATGGTTTTATTCATAACGAGGTGAGGTAGGCCTGTTGCCTCATCCGTGTACTTTCGGTTTTGTGATCGTTGTCTCCTACCTCCCACAAGGAGGAGACTTTATAGTGGATTGCCCCTTCGTACGCGGTCAAGGATCGTGGGGCCTTGGATTAGTAGCCGGTGGGCTGTGAACCAAGTAAAAATAAACTTGTCTTATTTATTTTTTCGCTATTCTTGCTCGTATATCAAACGAAAAGAAAAGTTCTACGTTCGCTATTCACCCCCCTCTAGTGACGCTTTCGATCCAACAATTGATATCAGAGTGGGGGCGCTAAGATTTGGTGAAATCGCCAATCTAGCACTTTTTGGTTTTCTTTTTGTATTTTTTTATTCATCTTTTTTTTAGGTTTTTTTTCCTCCCGCACTACTAATCCAAGACGAAGTCTTGGTACTTTTCTTTTGGTTGTGTGTTTGCAAGTATTCTATTTTGGAGTAGCCGACGGTAAAATGACCATAACTTTTCTCACAAATGGACTCACAAAACGATCTACCTACCAAATCGAAGCTCTCTGAGAGATCTACACTTCTTACCAGGGATTACTCTTGTAACAAGCTATCTTCATCCCCAAAAACCAACGTTTAGTACCCTTTCAGGGACATCGAAAGTCGTAAGTTTCTAGTTTTTGTTAGTTTCTTATTCTTCTTATTTATTTCTTATTATTTCCTGCATTACTAATCCAATACCAAGTCTTGGAATTCCTTTTGGTTTTTATTCATGTTTTGCAAGATATTTAATGGCTCACATTGAGGGGTATAGCATCACCCAATCTCCGTTCTTTAACGAAAATGATTTCCGTTATTGGAAAGGTCGGATGGAGTGTTTCTTGAAAATACAAGTCGAGACTTGGATAATAATTCACACCGGCTTTGCTCTACCCACCAATGATCAAGGGGAGCCCTTAGATTTCAACAAGTAGACCAATGCAACCAAGAGGCAAATCGAAGTCAATGCAAGAGCAACCCAAATATTGCAATGCGGCTTGTCCAAGGAGGAGCTCAACCGACTTGGACCATTCATTAGCGCCAAAGACCTCTGGAACAAATTAATTGATCTACACAAAGGGACGTCCGATGCTAAGGTATGTAAAAGAGATTTACTTTTAAATAAACTGTATAATCTAAAGATGCAGGATCACGAGACCGCTTCATAACTCCATGCACGAATCCAAGACATTTTGAATGACCTACATGCCATTGGACAAAAGGTAGACAATCAGGATATAATAAGGTATGGTCTTAATGTTTTTCCTAGGACCACCTTGTGGGCATCCATGGTTGATGTCTACAAGGTATCTAAAGATTTATCTAAGATTAGGTTAGACGAATTGTTTTTGGAATTTGAGTTACATGAACAAACTAACGCGGTCTCGGTCGAGAGAGGTGTTGCTCTACTTGCAGGACGAAGAAGAAAGGAGAAGAGCAAGCCACCTCCCGAGCAAGAAGATGGATTCGAACCCGAGGATGAATCCGAATTCGAATCCGAAGAGGAGGCTGTAATAGTCAACATGGTGCGGAGAATAGTTCGACAAGAAAGAAGGCAATTGAAGAACAAGAACCAAGAACAATTCAAATCAAGGAGGTGGTCAAGGAAAAAGGGAGCAAGGAAAGCCTTCCATGCAACTTGGGACAACGGAGAAGAAGGCATCGTCATAGCTTACATGGCAAGACCGGAGGAGTCCGAGTCAGAATTCAAAGCCGAGTCCAACTACAACTCCAACTTCGACCCCGAAGACTACTTCGAGAGGAAACTCAAAGCAGGACAAAAAGGGAAAGTCAAGGTTAGCCACTCTTTAATTAGTACACTTTACCTTACAATTAAAATGCTTACTAGGAAATTAACTAAGTCTGAGTCTAGGGTTGAGTCGTTACTTGAGGAGGTTGAAACCCTCAAGCAAGAGGCTACTCTAACCTCTTCAACTAGTCAAATTCAAGAGGGAAACTCAACCCAAGTTGAAAAACTTGAGGAGGAGAATTCTCTCTTGAAAGACTGAGTTCAAGAGGTCGAGGCTAGGTTGGAAAGGTTCACGTTGGGATCTAAGAAACTTAACCAGCTACTTGGAACCCAAAGAGACGTGTACAACAAAGCCAAACTCGGATTTAGGTCAACGACTACGAATAGATCTTACATGTCTATTGTGAATCGTAGTCATCAAAGAGTCCAAGCATGGGTCCCAAAGGTTTTATTGAACTCACATATAAGGACTAATAAATATTAGATTCCCCAGGATCAAGTTCATTATTTGAATAAACCATATTGGTTCAATGGTCCAGGGGGAGCTAACACTAATATAGTATACCTACTTCCTTAGCAAAACTATTGCATGATTAGTTATTTTATTTTAATTTTTAGAACGGCTAGATAGGGAAAATAGTTAGTCAACTCTTGACAACATAGTATCAGGATGCGGCGAGATGATAGTATGTTAGGGAAACAAAGTCTCGTGTATTCGAGCTAGATAAGGCATATCTACCTTGGTGCACTTGACCGAGTGGAACTAGCTGAAGCTACCTCGTCGTATCCTAAACTAGTTAGACTAGGAAGTAACCCTAAGTGACTTAAGTGATATTTTCTTAAATTTGGCTTTGTCTAAGGAAGTGGTCATTGTTCCGATCAAAGAAGGCCCCTGTGCCTCGCCACGACCTGGAAGCCAGTTTCTCGAAAAGTTACTTAATGATCTAAAGGTTAAATCCGAATATAACCCAAGGTTGACTATATTTAATCAATTTTAAATCATCTCACAAAACATATAAGGTGAACAAATTTTGATACACAGAATGGGTGAGATGTTAAGGATAATTGAAATATAACATTTTCAAAATGCTACTTACTTTCTCAACTATTGTACTTAACGACTATTTACAACTCTCTAGGCCAAAGTTTAGCTCCCCCTACATCTCTTATACTTCATATATTTGACTAAGGGGGAGAGCAAACTAACCCTTAAGGGTTATATTACAAACCTTTAGATTATTGGTGCAGAGGGACACACCTCGAACCAATCTATCTAACTATTGCTAGACGCATGCTTGGACTCATAGTTGATTTATCTAGATGCATGCATATACGATGTTGTTTTTAAACCCCTATTTTATATAAAAAACTCCAACTTTTTTTGATTTATGGCAAAAGGAGGAGAAGAATGAAGGTTAAGGGGGGGGAGTAACACAAAATTTAATTTTGAAAATTCAAAACTCACCTAGGGTTAAGGGGGATTTTTTGAAAATGACATTCATCATTTACTCTACTTGTTTTATGCTTTAATTTTTCCCTTAACTTTGTATTAGTTTGCCATAGATCAAAAAGGGGGAGATTGTTGGTGCAAGGGCACCAGATAATCAAACCTAGGTTTTGATTATGGCAAAGATCCAAAGTTAAGGTCATATTGTTATCTCATGAGCTGAATTAAGTGTGTAGTAAATGGTTAAGCTAAGCTGAAGGTCAGCGACATTCGGAGAATCCTAAGTCGGGAAACCGTGGTGGTTGGGCGACACCGGGAGAACTTCGTGGGAGTCGAAGAACCTAGGTGGAAGACCGAAAGAAAAGCGACAGGTCATAAAGGACCAGAGGTAAGCTCGTGTGAGTAAGAGATGGTAAGGTCGTGTCCTCTGTACGGGGACGACCGTAGGCGACGATCTGACTAAGACTTCCTGTGGAAGATCTAGGTCGAGATCAGACGGTTAGAAACCATCGCATTTATCATTTTCCATGCTAACCTCTTACTGTAGGGAAGTGGCAGGCTAGCAGTCGACTGATGCACATCAGTCGACTGATGGGAGGCATCAGTCGACTGATGGCGACGAATCAGCCTTTTGCACTAGGTCAAAATGAATAATGTTTGACGCGGCCACTTCGTGATAAAATATTGTACCACCTCATGATCAGTTCCAAAAGATGAGGAGATTTATTCCAAGGCAAAACTCTATAAAAGGAGGGGAAGACTCCAACCCAAAGATCAATCAAGATTATTCTTAAGTGCTCCTACAACGCCAAAGCTCCAACACCGTCATAACTCTGACGCGATGCCAAGCTTTCATCTTCTTTGTCGGCAGCAGCAACAAGTATTTTTTATTTACTATATTCGATCGTGGTTTTATTCATAACGAGGTGAGGTAGGCTTGTTGCCTCATCCTCGTACTTTCGATTTTGTGATCGTTGTCTTCTACCTCCAACGAGGAGGAGACTTTATAGTGGATTACCCCTTCGTACGCGGTCAAGGATCGCGAGGCCTTGGATTAGCAGTCGGTGGGCTGTGAACCAAGTAAAAATAAACTTGTCTTATTTATTTTTCCACTGTGCTTGCTCGTATATCGAACGAAAAGAAAAGTTCTACGCTTGCTATTCACCCCCCTCTAGCGACGCTTTCGATCCAACATTTTAGACTCATTTGATTTTGAATCATATGAGGCATGTGAATCCTATCTTCTAGGCAAGATGACCAAGGCTCCATTTAGTGGACATGGCGAAAGAGCGACAGACTTGTTAGGACTCATACATGTTAAAGTATTGGGAATACAATCAAAGTCCCACGTTGGTAAGACATGGAAAAGATCATGTGCTTATAAGATGAAAAGATATCTCCATTGGTATGAGCTCTTTTGGGTGAAGCTCAAAAATAAAAACAAAGAGGGCTCAGGCCCAAAGTGGACGATATCATACCATTGTGGAGATATGTGGATCTTATATACACTAACAATTGGTATCAGAGTCATGGTCCATGTCAAGCCATGAACTTTGAATGAAGGAAGTTGATCTCCCATGTCCGAATCAAGAGAACTAAACACTAGGCAAGAAGTCCAATTGGGTTGGGAAGACTGAACAACTAGCAGAAAGTCCAGTTAGGCTACAAGGGCTGGACAACTGACAAGAAGTCCAGCTGGGTCAGGAGGACCAGACAGTTGGCAGGAAGTCCTGGTGGGTTGAGGATCGGACATCAAGCAGAGGATGCCCTTCGTGGACGGATACGTCTGAGGGGGGGGGGGGGTCAATGTGGTCCTTCGTTTGAGGGGGCGATTGTTGGAGTATTGGGAATACAATCAAAGTCCCACATTGGTAAGACATGGAAAAGATCATGTGCTTATAAGATGAAAAGATATCTACATTGGTATGAGGCATTTTGGGTGAAGCCCAAAAATAAAAACCATGAGGGCTCAACCCAAAGTGGACAATGTCATACCATTATGAAGGTATGTGGATCTTATATGAACTAACAATACATACTGATGTATGTGGCCCTTTCAATATCACTACTAGAGGAGGCTATGAATACTTCATCACTTTTATTGATGATGTCAGTAGATACGACTATGTGTATCTCATGAAACACAAGTTAGAATCCTTTGAAAAGTTTAAAGAATTCAAGAGTGAAGTACAAAACCAACTTGGCAAAAGTATTACCAACAGTTCCGTGACCATCTTGCTGAGTATGGGATCATATCTTTGTAGGATTGAAATATTCCGAGAGAGGGGGGGGGTGAATCTCAGAAGTTACAATTTTCTTTAGATTTTTAAAACTTATTTTATATTTTCAATTAGAGTAAGTAGCGGAATAAATAAAATCAAGACACAATCGATTTACTTGGTTCACAACCCTAACAGGGTTGCTACTCCAAGACCCATAGCTCTTCCAAGAGCTACCTCGATGGGCAATCACTATATACCCTCCGACTTGAGAACTCTCAATTTCGAAGGGGTTCACTTTTTACAAATAATTAGAGAAAGGTAACACTCTACCTTCTCTTTTGAAATTAAGTACACAAAGAGAAAATGAATACAAACAAAATTAGAGCTAAGTTACACCGACACTAAAGGAAATTTGGAAGTAGGCACGGAGTATCGGATGTGCGTCTTTGTGAGGAATTGAAGCTCTAGCAAATGAGAATGAATAGAGGTAGCACTTCGACATGGTAGCAGTATATTTTTCGGAGCTAGTCAAGCACTTATTTTATAAACCTTTTCAAGTCAACTGGCATGCCTTCCAGTCGACTCCACATCAGCCCGTCGATATAGAACTTCTGGTCTTCTAGTCGACTAAACATGCTCCAATCGACTCCAGGTCACCTGGCTCCATATCGGGAAGTTCGCCTCTTCAGTCAACTGAAACTCCCCAGTCGACTGAAACTCTTTCCATCTGTGCTGCTAGATCTTTGAACGATCACTAGCTAATCCTGCCAACTAGGTATCCAGTTGAGTGTAGTCCATTTAGTCGACTGATCCCTGCAAAATGAGACTATTACAAATAGATAATACAAAATAGGATAGCAGTAGTAATACTGCTCGATCTCGACTTCTAAGTCCCACGCTGACTCTCTGTCGGATAGACACCTAGCTTTGTCCCCCTAAAGAGGACTCGACCTCACCTCTTCACTCGAGGCTTACCTACCGACTACCTACCGGACTTTCCATTCTTGACATCCGATCTGACCCACCAGAGCTTCCAAAATTTACCTACGACCAGGTGAACTTTTGTCGATTATGTCGGTCTCGACCCAATCAGGCTTCATGCCAAATGTCCGATCCACACGACCCATCTAGACTTCATGTCTGATGTCTGGTCCTCATGATCTGTCAAGTCATCTGCCTAGTATCCGGTCAACATGACTTACTAGGACTTCCTGTTAAGTCTGCATACTTAACACTGATATTAGAACATAAGTAAGTCCTAACTTTAACTATTGTTCATACATCCAAACAAAGGAGTGATGCTCTCTGCATCAATAATCTCCCCCTTTTTGATATATAACAACACATCAGTTAAAGTTAGGAGAATTAAACTACAATATCCAATTATAGAATATATCAGAAATGCATTGAATATGCATGACATGCTCATATGCATTAAGAACTTTAAATCTCCCTCTCTTTAAGTCTCTTCTTTCTAACTTTAAATCTTCTCTCTCCCCCTTTGGCATACATCAAAAAACAACATTAAGTTCAAAATATCATAAGATGAGAATTAAAGTTTACAAATAAAGATCAAGCTTTATAAAAAATGCTTAAGTTTTGAAAATAATATATCAATACTTCTCTTAAATGAGATTTTCTTTTAAAGATGAGATCTCTCCTTGTATTTTTTGGATTCAAAATTTTCAAAAGATTAAATTTATAAAATTTTCAAAACTCTTAATGTTTCAATTTTCAAAATTTATCAATGATCCCCTTAAAATGTTTTCAAAAAATCTTTGAAATTCTTTAAAGTTCTAATTTTCAAAAATTGCCCTTAATAAAAACATTTTTCAAACTCTAAAATTTTCTAACTCCCCCTCAATAAAAACATTTTTCAAATTCTAAAATTTTCAAAAATTCTAACTCCCCCTCAATAAAAATATTTTTCAAATTCCAAAAGTTTCAAAAATTCTAACTCCCACTTAATAACAATATTTTTCAAATTCCAAAATATTCAAAAATTTTAACTCCCCCTTAATAACAATATTTTTCAAATTCCAAAATTTTCAAAAATTCTAACTCCCGCTTAATAACAATATTTTTCAAATTCCAAAATGTTCAAAAATTCTAACTCCCCCTTAATAACAACATTTTTCAAATTCCAAAATGTTCAAAAATTCTATCTCCCCCTTAATAGCAACATTTTTCAAAATTTTCAAGATGAAGTAAATGTGATAGAAAAATATGTCCAAGCATGAATTCCTAGATATATATTTTTTAAATATTTAAAAATACACATCTATGAATCGTCCTTAAAGCAAATGTCCAAGTCTTTATTAGCTCAAGTGATGTAAAATTATCATCAAGTTTTGAATTAGAGTTAGTCACTGAAGTGATTCATCTGCTCTTGTAAACCCTGTGTTGGTTCATATCGATGTACTGAATCTACATCTGGAACAAAGGGTGCAGTCCTAACATCTCACTCTCATCTTCGTGGCTCAATACACAAACAGGTAATCCTAGGTGTTTGTGAGATGCGAAGGCTTACCTAGATCTATAGGATCATGAAATCTAAATTGACCTAATCTAGATTGATTCTTAATTTTCCTTTAAGAAAATAATATAATATTACTTAATAAAATAAATTTTGAGTAATGAACATGAAAGCATCCTAGTCTACCAAGCATAATCCAAATCACAACCAAGATTTAAAAGTTATCAATTTATTATTTAAGTTCAAATAGTAACAACTAACATAACTAAAACAGTCCTAGTCAGAAGGTGGAGGTGGTGGAGGGGGAGGATGATCCATGCACCAAGATCTAAAAAACTCCATCATCTCTCGATGATCCTCTCTTTGATCTTGGAGCATCTGCATCATCTCAAGAAGACGAGTCTAATGCTGCTGCTCCTGGTGCTGTATCGCATCCTCCAATCTGGATAATCTCTCTGCTATAGTAGGAGGTGTTGGAATCCCAAGAAATGGTTATAGACTATTGATCACTACCATTTTATTGTATTATTTTGGTCCTTAATATCATTGTTTTTGTCCTTTCTAATGATTTATTATTGATTATTTGCATGTTTTATGAGTTGGATCATCTTTTGGACCTTATTGTAAATTCTCCTTAATTTTGGACTTATATGCAAATTTTATCGTTGTTTGTAGGAGATCGAGATGAGCCACTGGACTAGACTCAAGTTGGATCAAATATGGCTTCATCTAGGGCTAGAAGGATCATTTCAAATTGAATTAATCTGGACCTTTCATCAAGATCAGAAGCAGTTTAATCAAAGGGTTCAAATCTATTCAATCTTGACCGTCCGATGAGATCTGATTGATTCTAAGCCATCTATCCAGATCTGGAGCGATTCGGCCCATGCATTAAGATCTACATGTCTTGGGCGTTCATCCTGACCATTTTATCTCTGCCATTCCTTTAGATTGATCAGATCCGACCATCCAAAGTTCAATTGATCATCACCGTTGGATGGAGCAGCTTATTAAACAAATAATGGATACATTAAAACCTAGATCTAATGGGTGGTTGTGATCAAGAGAGCATTGAATCGGACGACTCAAGAAATTCATTTAATCAACCACCTTTCATCCTTCTCAGCGGCACACAGAATCACCGAGTGGCGCGACATAACCCTTCCTCGTGCGAGCGAGCGTCGGCGTCGCCGCTGCCTGCTCCTCGCGGGCGAGCGACGGCGTCGCCGCCTGCTCCTCGCTGGCGAGCGACGGCAGTGACGCGCATAGTAGTTCTTCTCCCCTTTCATGCGTGAGCGCCGGCGGATGGTCTTCCTCTCCATGTGCGGCGAGCGACGCTTCCTCCACAGTGTTTCCGATGACATTTTCGACAGCCATCTAGCAACATCACCCATCCCCCCTCTGCAGCGGCGGAACTAAGCTGTGGTGTTTCGGCAGCTTGGTTAGCTGCGGTGTTTCCGGTTCCATCCCTTCCCACAACATCGGAGATTCCGTTGTAGTATACTGGTGAGTATACTCGGTTCACAACCAAGAGACCCGAGTTCGGATCCCGGCAACAGAATCATGGGCTGCTCCACCTTCACAGAGTCATCCATAGGCTGTCAGGTTTTGGTGCCGTTGTAGTATAGTGGTGAGTATACTTGGCTACAACCGAGAGACTCGGGTTCGGCTCATGACAAACGCACTAGGATTTGACAGTTCCACACCACCCATCGGAGAAAAGGGCTCGCTTCATCCGTTAATTCAGTACTTGTTGGAAGATTTTTCGGCAAGGATCCAGCCATCTCATCCATCGGAGGAGCTCGATTGGATTGTTGTCACCATTGTGGAGATCGGTGGTTATGTTTGGATTTGTCCATTGATTTGGATGTTTATCTTGTTTACTTTGATGTTTAATTTCAGTGCATAATTCAATTGTTATTCTGTAGTTAATTAGGAGCTTAGCTGTAGTTTACTCTACATTTCAAATTCCTACACTTTCTTTATGTTTTTAAAGCTCTTGTTTTGAATGCTTTCCTTTACATGCTTAGTTTAGATCTTCTTTAATTTCATTGTCATCATAGTTAGTTAGATTAATGCTTTAATTACTTGCATTGTCTTTCATTCAGTAGGATTAGTCTTTTAAATTCCAAACCCCCATTCAGTAGGATTAGCAATAATTAGAAATCCTAAGTTTACTATTCTATCAATTACACTCGTTGGGAAACGATCCGGGTCATCCACTATACTATATTAGTGTAGAGGGGGTTCAGTAATTAATTTGTAACGATACCACGACAAAATACCGTGCACATAAAATTTTGGCGCCGTTGCCGGGGAGTGTAATGATGCTTAGTAAACTTAGGATTATTTTCCCATTTTTCTAAAAAAAAAATTAGGGCTTCATCCTTTCATTTTCTGTATATCCATGTATTGTGTCATGTCTATTTTCTGTGTCTTTTGATTTTGTGTTGGTGTTTTAGGAAATACCAGGAATTATCTTTTCTGAGAAACATGGATCAGTATTATCAGCAGCATGGAGACTATGGTGATAGTTAGCATCGCTAATTTAACAGCTAGATTAAATTGCAACATTCTTCAGCCAGATGTAGCACAAGAGTTCATTCAGCCTCCGTCAAAGACCACTTCTGTGGATATTGATGCGCTTAGGGAGATGGATTATGGAGCGAGTGATAGGCATACTGCTCCACAGGACTCCTATGAACCATTGTGTTGTGATGTGATTTCGGATGCTGATGGATGTGATTTCATTGATGAAGTTGTTGTTGTTTCAAATGTTGAGGATGTTGATACAGGAGTGGTGGATAGTTGGACACCCCCAGACTGGACACTCCCACCTAAGATAGAGTCTTCAAGAAGTTGTTGATGAAAGCCCTAACAACAAACGCAGTAATCCAGCCGCAAGGTTGGATACTTTTGCTGAAATGCCTCCGACCACCAGAGAGTACATATGATGAGGCGATGATCATTTCGGAGGGAGCAACATGGAACTACCCTGATCACATCAAGAGAGCACTCACCTCCATTCGATCCATCCCACTCCCAGCTTGGATTTCTTACTAAATCGCCTCCAATTGCCAGGACCTCAGGGGAGTTTGTTCTATCCCATCTACTTTTCTTTCCATTGTATATACACTTCTTTCACTTCATTTTACTTTATTTGTTTTTGTTTTAGTTGTTATGTTTCGTTTGTTGAGTTTTTATTTTGTCGGTGCTTTCAAATAAATTTCCTATGCATTCTTTTATATCATCTTAGAAGTCGTGAAAGCTAGTTGAATTTGATTGTCGAGTTTTGGGGATTTATTATTATGAATGGATTATTTGATTGCATATGGTTACTCCTTGGTGATGGATTCTGTGTTGATAGATTAAGATGATTTTTTTCATTCCTAGTGATGATTGTGCCTGTTTTTATTGCTTGTGTGTGGTGCACTTGTGGTCATTGTAACTCTAGAACTTGCTTTGATTCTTTCGAGACCACATAACCATAGGTTTGCATGACTATTATGAAGGCAATCTCATTTGTTTCCCTTTACTTCTTTTGTTGTCACATGTTATTCAAATAATTTTCTTATCATATGTCATGTCATTCTCATTATTCATTCTTCTGTCTTTCTATTCCTACATCATGTCATTTCTTCTCTATTTCCATTTTGTTGGATGTGGAATATTGGATGTTTCATGATGAGTTTTTGCCCGGTACAGACAAAAGTTTAAGTGTGGTGGAGAGAGTAGCTCAGGAGAATTTAATGTAAGAATAGGCATGTCGTGCTTGATCACCATGGACAAGCTGTGTTTTTATTTTTATAGCTGAGCTTAATGTTTTAGAGTATACGAAAGTGTACTGCATGTCAAGAAAAAAAATGGAAAAAAAATTGAAGAAAAAAAAAGTAAGAAAAAAAAAATTGGAAAAAAAGAACATTTGGCCAAAACAATAAAGGCAATAAAAAAAATCTTTGACATGTTGTGCAATTATTTATCTATGTGATAATATTTTTTTGATAGACATCCCTTATTACAACTATTGAGAGAGTTATTGGATATCATATCTGGACTTGTATTGTGAATGTGATAGGGGTTGTTTACATGTTTAGTGGATGGTAAAATGCTAGCTTGGATGAAAACTTTTGGGGCACTGCTTTCTTGTACTCATCTATGTAGCATTCCAGTATTTCCATGTCTCCTTGCATTGCTTTAGCTATTTCATTTCTTATCTTTCTTTCCTTACACACATACCATTGCTTTTATTCATGTTTCTCTTGCATTCCTAATAAGCCTTCAATAATTGTGCATTCTTATGTGTATATAGTGGTGAAGGTAGAAGAAAAGCAAGCATATGGTAGTGCATAAATTATGAGTAGCTTAAGTGAACTCCACTATGATATGTTTATGAGAGCGAGAGAAACCACCACTTATCTTGTGAGGCTTAATCATTCATAGTCTATTCAGAATGGATTAAGTCACCATGTTTGTTAACCTGTGTAGGATTTGAGTCCATGATTGCTTTGAATCTTTGAGAGTTGACAATCCTAGGTAACTTTCTTTCATGATTTTCTATGTATGATTGGGAATTATTAGGGAAATATACTTTCAGTTTACTTTTAGTTTTCTTTGCTTGCTCGGGACGTGCAAGAATAAGTGTGGGGGAATGGATCACTACCATTTTATTGTATTATTTTGGTCCTTAATATCACTATTTTTATCCTCTCTAGTGATTTATTATTGATTATTTGCATGTTTTATGAGTTGGATCATCTTTTGGACCTTATTGTAAATTCTCCTTAATTTTGGACTTATATGCAAATTTTATCTTTGTTTGTAGGAGATCGAGATGAGCCACTGGACTAGACTCAAGTTGGATCAAATATGACTTCATCTAGGGCTAGAAGGATCATTTCAAACTGGATTAATCTGGACCTTTCATCAAGATCAAAATCAATTTAATCAAAGGGTTCAGATCTATTCAATCCTGACCGTCCGATGAGATCTGATCGATTATGAGCCATCTATCTAGATCTGGAGCGATCCAGCCCATGCATTAAGATCTACACATCTTGGCCGTTCATCCGGACCGTTTGATCTCTGTCATTCCTTCAGATTGATTAGATCCGACCATCCAAAGTTGAATTGATCATTACCGTGGGATGGAGTAGCTTATTAAACAAATAATGGATACATTAAAACCTAGATCTAATGGGTGACTATGATCAAGAGAGCATTGAATCGGACGACTCAAGAAATTCATTTAATCAACCACCTTTCATCCTTCTCAGCGGCGCACAAAATCACCGAGTGGCGCGACAGAACCCTTCCTTGCACGAGCGAGTGCCAGTGTCACCGCTTGCTCCTCGCGGGCGAGCGACGACGGTGACGCACAGTGCGACAGCGGAGCGACATGCACAGTAGTTCTTCTCCCCTTTCATGCACGAGCGTCGGCGGATGGTCTTCCTCTCCATGTGCGGCGAGCGACGCTTCCTCCACAACATTTCCAGTGACATTTCCGGCAGCCATCCAACAGCGTCACACCATCCCTCCTCTGTAGCGGCGGAACTAAGCTGTGGTGTTTCAGCAACTTGGTTAGCAGCGAACGAAGGAGGTCCGACCATCTTCACCGACATTCCTTTCACGCCTGGCGACCGGAGCTGAGCGATTCAGTTGGACGTGATTTCAGAAGGCTGGGTTATCTTCTACTATCGTGGTCACGACAACACTTATTCCAGTTCCGACAGCCCTTGATTTGCACAAATTCGGTGTCAATTCCTGCATTCCATCGTCGGCGAAGAGTTTCAGCTTGTAATCCGATTCCATCCCTTCCCGCAGCGCCGGTGATTCCATTGTAGTATAGTGGTGAGTATATTCGGTTCACAACCGAGAGACCCGGGTTCAGATCCCGGCAATAGAATCATGGGTTGCTCCACCTTCACAGAGTCATCCATAGGCTGTCAGGTTTCAGTGCGGTTGTAGTACAGTGGTGAGTATACTTGGCTACAACCGAGAGACTTGGGTTCGCTCCCGGCAAACACACTAGGATTTGATAGTTCCACACCACCCACCGGAGAAAAGGGCTCGCTTCATCCATCAATTCAACACTTGCCGGAGGATTTTTGGCAAGGATCCAACCATCTCATCCACCGAAGGAGCTCGATTGGATTGTCGTCACCGTTGTGGAGATCAGTGGTTATGTTTGGATTTGTCCATTGATTTGGATGTTTATCTTGTTTACTTTGATGTTTAATTTCAATGTATAATTCAGTTGTTATTCTGCAGTTAATTAGGAGCTTAGCTGTAGTTTACTCTACATTTCAAATTGTTGCACTTTCTTTATGTTTTTAAAGCTCTTGTTTTGAATGTTTTCCTTTACATGCTTAGTTTAGATCTTCTTTAATTTCATTGTCATCATAGTTAGTTAGATTAATGCTTTAATTACTTGCATTGTCTTTCATTCAGTAGGATTAGTCTTTTAAATTCCAAATCCCCATTCAGTAGGATTAGCAATAATTAAAAATTCTAAGTTTACTATTCTATCGATTACACTCGTTGGAAAATGATCCGGGTCATCCACTATGCTATATTAGTGTAGAGGGGGTTCGGTAATTATTAGTGCAATCAACCCTTGATATGGTTTTGATGTGTGTGGCAAAGGGTTTAAGTTAGGATGTGTGGATTTGATATGTGCGTTGGAGTCTTGCAGGACTTAGTAATTCGCACATGGAGCCTTGGCGAGTTTCACATCTCATGACTCGGTCTTTGAGTCGGTGAAGGATGGCTTTGCGGAAGCTGTGCGCTTGGAGCATCTGAGGGACTGTCGGACAAGGAGCTTGGAGTGAAGCCAAAGGAAGTAGACTTCAGGGCGAGACGTGAAGGATGGCGCTGCAGAGCCGTGTGCTTGGCGCATCCGAGGGACGTGACCGGACAAAGATAACTTCAAAGGCGAGGGACTCTGAGGGATGAGAGTGAGCAAATGTAACCCGAGAAGGGGTAGTGCTCTTAGGTGAAACTTGGCAAATTGGCTAAGTGTCGGATGAAATTTCCCGACATCAGTCGACTGCCATGTTATGGTAGTCGACTACTCTAAGGCTACGTTTGGTACGGGGTAATCAACCTTGTAATGTAATAGGATTACATTACAAGATGATTTATTTTGTTTGGTAACATTTCAAAGATGTAATGTAATGTAATCGCATTACAAAATAAGAGCCAAGATCCGTAATCTCGATTATGAAGGAAAAGCAATGTAATCCGATTACATTACGGACTCAATATTTATCATGACAAATATATCCTTCTTTTATTTTTCTCATTGCTTCTCGATGCTCGTCGACGACGACCACCGGCGACAGTTGTCGACCAACGACCGGGCGGTGGTTGCCCGACGGTCGGTGACCGACCGGCGGATCGACGCCCGACGCGCCGGCCGATCGATGCGCCGGCCGACGCCGACGGCCGCCGACGATCGACGGCCGGCGTCGGACCGACGGCCGGCCCAGCGTCGGCGTCCGGCGTCGGCCAGCGTCGGCGGCCCGACCGGCAACCGGCCGGTGGCGGCGGCACCGACCGTGGTGGCGGCGATCGGTGCCGACGGTGATCCGGCCGTGTCGGATCGGCGGATCGACGTCGGCGTCCCGGCCGGCGGTCCGGCCCGGCTATCGGTCCGCCCGCTGATCGACGGGCCGGCGGCAGATGGTAACCGGCCGGTGGCGACGCCGGCGATCGACGGCGCGGCGACGGCACGACGGCCGGCAGCAGCGGCGTGGCGGCACGACCGTCGGTGTCGGAGGCGCCGGCCGCGGCGGCCGGCGCCGACGACGGCCGGCGGATCGGCCGATGGCCGGCCGATCCACCGATGACGTGTCAGCGGCGACGGCGACGGTCGCATCCGACCGACGTCCGACATCAGCCGTGTCGGATCGGCGTCGCCGCCTGACGGCCGACGACCGATCGGCGTCCGCTTCGGGCAGCCGGATCGGCCGTGGCGGCGACATACAACCGAGCGGCGTGCGGCGTGGCGGCGGCCGGCGACCGCCGGTGGCGGCAAACAACGAGCGACGATCGGTCGGTGCCTGCCTGTCGGTGACCGACGGCCGGTGGCGGTCGGCGACCGGGCGACGATCGATCGGTGCCCACCGACGATCGGTGCCCACCGACGATCGGCGACAACCTTATAAGGGTATTTTTGTCATTTTATAATAATATGAATTACATTTCTTATAAAAAATGTGGACACCAAACTAACGAATGTAATCACTTTTGTAATCAAATATTACACACTAATCACTAACCAAACACAGTAATGTATACACATTACATTACATTACATTACAAACTTGATTACATTACAAGGTTGATTACATTACCCCGTACCAAACGTAGCCTAAGTCGACTGTAACTCGACTAGTGTTCGAGTCCGATTCAGTGCGACATGATCGCCATGGAATGACGATCATGATGAGATTACTAGTCGATCAATGAAGGCATCGATCGATCGACGTAAGGGTTTCGGGCACAGAAGCGAGTCGAGCTCGTGAACACTCGACTGATAGGTCCATTAGTCGACTGATGGTAAGATCAGTCGACTGATTATGGTCTCGTTGGATGGAATCCAACGTGGAAAGCAGCTGTTATTGGGAAACGACTACAGGACCAGTTGACTGATAGGGACATCAGTAGACTGCTCTTGTGTCAACGGGAAGAAACCCTCTTCCTCTATAAAGAGGAAGGGTGTGGAGCTTTGGGAGCCTAAATGCTTATGCTCTAAAGTCTCCCAAAGTGCCCTAAAGTTTTTCCATCCTCTTGGTTTTATTTACATCATATTTGTAAGAGGAGTGAATTCTTGTAAAGAGGTTACCTCCACCTTGCTTGGTGTAAAGGAGAGAATAATGAAAGCTTGCGGAGTGATTCACCGTGGACGAATCGGACCGTGAACTAGCGGCGTAGCCGTGAACCACGTTACATTACAGTGTTAGAGTTTGTGTCTATTCTTCCTTTGCTTTGTCTTTAATTGTTTGTATTTGCATATTCCGCTTGCGCTAATAGTTTTGTAGACGAGCAACGAACGAACGAATTCCACCGTCTACGACAAAGGCTATTCACCCCCCTCTAGCCGACCAACATACATCGACCCTACAAGTGGTATCAGAGCCAAGGAAGCTTGTCAATGGACTAACTGCCGCTACAAGCACAATCAAGGATGACCGACTCTAACATTCATCCACCGAAGTTTGAAGGAGAATTCTCTTGGTGGAAAAAGATAATGGAGGTATTTTTCGAAACTGATTTCGAAATTCTTTTAATTATGGAAAACGATTTCGAAATGCCTAGGGATGAAGAAGGGGAGCCATTGGAAAAATCAAGGCAGAGCAAGAGGCAAAGGGAAGAGTACTTGGCAAACTCAAAAGCCAAACATCACCTCTACAACGTACTCCCCCAACAAGAAGTCAACCAGATTAGGAGATTATGCTAGCGCCAAGGAGATGTGGGAGAAGCTCATAGAGATTCATGAAGGCATATCCGAGGCCAAGCTAGCAAGGAGAGATGTCCTTCGCTCCCAACTATCCAATATCAAACTCGAAAAGGGAGAGAAGGTAAAATCCCTACACTCTAGGTTTAAGGAAATTCTAACTGGTTTGACAAGTGTAGGGGAAAAGCTTTCCAACCGGGATATGGTAATGAAGGCTATAGATGCCTTTCCCCGGTTCTCAAGATGGAGTTCTATGGTGGATTCTTTCTACATCTCCAAGAACCTAGAAGTTAGCACCTTGGAGGAATTTTTCTCAACCATGGAGCTCCACGAAACAAGGCTCGAAGGAGTAGTAGAAGAGCCAAGACTTCAACCTTCAAGGGGAGTGGCACTATTGGCCAACAAAGGGAAGAAGAAGATGGAGACTCCCTCCTCCTCTGATGAAGCATCCTCTTCTTCCTCCATGGATAGCACGGAAGAAGCATACATGGTAAAGAAGGTAAGGCGTGCTTTGAAAAATTTCAAATTTAATAAATCTAATGATAGGAGGAGAAGACCAAGGGGGAAGGTGATTTTCTATAATTGCCAAGGAGAGGGGCACATAAGGGACAATTGTCCCCTCTTGAACAAGAGCAAAGAGGAGAGAAGAAAGAAAGAAGAAAAGAAGAAGAAGGGGAGCAAAAAAAAGGAAGAGAAGAAGGCCAAAGAAAAGGGAAAGGCCAAAGCACTAAAGGCAAAGACATGGGATGATCCTTCTTCCTCATCCTCATCCGAAGAAGAAGAACATGTCTACTCAAATCTTGCCCTAATGGCCTTTGATGACCTAGACTCTACCTCCTCCTCCGAAAATGAAGAAGCAAGCTCAAGTGAAGGGGGAGCTTCTTCTACATCCTCATCATCGGGAGAGGATTTGGTAAGTGAGGTAACAAATCTTTCCCCTAAGAAAATTATGTCAATTATTTCTAGCCTCACTAAGGACTTGTTTAGGGCAAAGAAGAAAAATAAATGCATGCTTGATCAAATTAAGGACTTAGAAGAAAAACTAGAAAAAACATGCTTAAATGTAAATGATAATATTTCTTCTAGTCTTAATGATGCATGCTCACATGATAATTATATACCTTTCAATGTTAATGATGCATGTATGGATGAAAATAGGGTTCTAAGGGAAAAGGTAGACCACTTGACCAAGGCCCTAGAAAAGTTTACAATTGGCTCCAACACTCTTAACATGATCATAGGAAGCCAAAGGCCAAGCTTCAATAAGAAAGGCCTAGGATATAAGGAAAACAAAAATGAAAAGGCTTATAAATGCTTAATTGCTAGGGGTCAAGATAAAAAGAAAACAATAGCTAGAAAATGGATCCCTAAGGAATTTTTAGTGAACCATATAGGAAAGAACTTGTATTGGGTTCCTAAATCCATCCTAAAGGGTTAGGAAAACCCTAGGATAGTCAACCATATGGAATTTATCTATATCATATTTTGGTTGACTTAGGATGGCGGGACAATATTTTTGAAATAGTATTGGGTGATGATAATGCACCCTTAAATAGTTAAATCATGCTCAACACTTAGTGTTATGTGATACTCATGACCTATACATTTTTAGCATAGTGTTGGGTGATGATAATGTGCCCATAAATTGATAATAATGCTTAAATCATGATGATTAATGTAATTGTTATACATGTTTGCAATCATGATTTATGATCTTGATATTTGATAGATAACCATGGGCAATAGGGTTTAAATCGTGCTTTAGGTGATATTTGAATTTTTATCATAATTCATACCTAATGCATGATTATTAATTGATGAATACATTTATTTCATGATCACAATGTGAAATTAGTACATATATGTCTTTATGATCATGTGGTATGTTATGATGATACTTAACCTTGTATAGAATTTCATGAAAATAATGGTTAAGTATATACAAATACCTTTAGGATACATCTCACACTCACCATAGGCCACCTTGATTGAAAACTTAGCATGAGTGAGATGTTAGGATGATATAAATGTCCACTAATGCCTATGGCATTTAGATGGTCATTTTGAGTATCAAATAGCAATAATAGACCAATCATGGGGAAGACTTATGTTTAATTCATAGACATATTACCCAAAGATCATGGTTGGATATTTCATATGCTTTCAAAACAATTTTTTACTTTAAAATCTGAGTGTTCATGTTTTGAAACAATTTAAAGCAAAACTAGGTGGTAAAAGTGATACAAACTTGATCAAAAACCTAGTTGATTTTGAAACTTTTGGATTTTTGGCAAATACTTGAAAATATAATGATTTTTCATGGAGAACTATTTTTCACTGATAAAGGACCTTAAAAGAAATGTGTTTCCCAAATTTCATGATTTTTCTAATTTTATAGATTTTCTAATGCATTTCTGAAATCCACCCTGAAAATATGAAAAACCCGAAATCAGTGTGACAGTCGACTGGTAGTCTGAACCAGTCGACTGGTCATCTGATAACATGCCCAATAACCTCTTTTATCCGATTTTAAGGCATGTTTTGGCTTTTGTTTCCCTCTAAACTTGATACCATGCTTAGATAAACTTTGTTTAATAATTTTGATGGTGTCAAAGGGGGAGAAATATATTTGTTTAAGGGGGAATTATATTTAGGGGGAGTTTCATGTATTAAGGGGGAGAGTTGCTAATGATGTTATTTACATGCCTTCTTACCTTAACAGTTTTATCAAATGTTTTACCTAACTTAAATGGATTGCCACACATCAAAAGGGGGAGATTGTTAGTGCAATCAACCCTTGATATGGTTTTGATGTGTGTGACAAAGGGTTTAAGTAAGGATGTGTGGATTTGATATGTGCGTTGGAGTCTTGCAGGACTTAGTAATTCGCACATGGAGCCTTGGCGAGTTTCACATCTCATGACTCGGTCTTTGAGTCGGTGAAGGATGGCTTTGTGGAAGCCGTGCGCTTGGAGCATCCGAGGGACCGCCGGACGTGGAGCTTGGAGTGAAGCCGGAGGAAGTAGACTTCAGAGCGAGACGTGAAGGATGACGTTGCAGAGCCGTGCGCTTGGCGCATCCGAGGGATGTGGCTGGACGAAGATAACTTCAAAGGCGAGGGACTCCAAGGGATGAGAGTGAGCGAATGTAACCCGGGAAGGGGTAGTGCTCTTAGGTGAAACTTGGCAAATTGGCTAAGTGTCGGATGGGATTTCCCGACATCAGTCGACTGCCATGTTATGGTAGTCGACTACTCTAAGTCGACTGTGACTCGACTAGTGTTCGAGTCTGGTTCAAGTGCCAACAGTCGACTGCCATGGAATGACAATCGACTGCGAGACCACCAGTCAATTGATGAAGGCATCAGTCGACTGGTCGCAAGGGTTTCGAGCACAGAAGCGAGTCGAGCTCGCAAGCACTCGACTGATAGGTCCATCAGTCGACTGATGGTAAGATCGGTCGACTGATGATGGTGCCGTTGGATGGAATCCAATGTGGAAAGCAGTCGTTATTGGGCAACGGCTACAGGACCAGTCGACTGATAGGGACATCAGTCGACTGCTCCTATGTCAACGGGAAGAAACCCTCTTCCTCTATAAAGAGGAAGGGTGTGGGGCTTTGGGAGCCTAAATGCTTATGCTCTAAAGTCTCCCAAAGTGCCCTAAAGTTTTTCCATCCTCTTACTTGGTTTTATTTACATCATATTTGTAAGAGGAGTGAATTCTTGTAAAGAGGTTACCTCCACCTAGCTTGGTGCAAAGGAGAGAATAGTGGAAGCTTACGGAGTGATTCACCGTGGACGAATCGGATCATGAACTAGTGGCATAGCCGTGAACCACGTTACATTACAGTGTTAGAGTTTGTGTCTATTCTTCCTTTGCTTTGTCTTTAATTGTTTGTATTTGCATATTCCGCTTGCGCTAATAGTTTTGTAGATGAGCAACGAACGAACGAACTCCACCGTCTACGACAAAGGCTATTCACCCCCTCTAGCCGGCCAACATACATCGACCCTACAATAATTAATTTGTAATGGTACCACGATAAAATACCGTGCACATAAAATTTTGGCACCGTTGCCGGGGAGTGTAATGATGCTTAGTAAACTTAAGATTATTTTCCCATATTTCTAAAAAAAAAATTAGGGCTTCATTCTTTCATTTTCTGTATATCCATGTATTTTGTCATGTCTATTTCCTGTGTCTTTTGATTTGTGTGTTGGTGTTTTAGGAAAGACCAGGAATTATCTTTTCTGAGAAACATAGATCAGTATTATCAGCAACATGGAGACTATGATGATAGTTAGCATCACTGATCAAACAGTTAGATTAAATTGCAACATTCTTCAGCCAGATGCAGCACAAGAGTTCATTCAACCTCCGTCAAAGACCACTTCTGTGGATATTGACGCGCTTAGGGAGATGGATTATGGAGCGAGTGATAGGCATACTACTTCACATGACTCCTATGAACCATTGTGCTGTGATGTGATTTCGGACGCTGATGGATGTGATTTCATTGATGAAGTTGTTGTTGTTTCAGATGTTGAGGATGTTGATATAGGAGTGGTGGATAGTTGGACACCCCCAGACTGGACACTCCCACCTAAGATAGAGTCTCCAAGAAGTTGCTAATGAAAGCCCTAACAACAAACGCAGTAATCCTGTCACAAGGTTGGATACTTTTGCTGAAATGCCTCTGACCACCAGAGAGTACATATGATGAGGCGATGATCATTTCGGAGGGAGCAACATGGAACTACCCTGATCACATCAAGAGAGCACTCACCTCCATTCGATCCATGCCACTCCCAGCCTGGATTTCTTACTAAATCGCCTCCAATTGCAAGGACCTCAGGGGAGTTTGTTCTATCCCATCTACTTTTCTTTCCATTGTATATACACTTCTTTCACTTCATTTTACTTTATTTGTTTTTGTTTTAGTTGTTATGTTTTGTTTGTTGAGTTTTTATTTTGTCGGTGCTTTCAAATAAATTTCCTATGCATTCCTTTATATCATCTTAGAAGTCGTGAAAGCTAGTTGAATTTGATTGTCGAGTTTTGGGGATTTATTGTCATGAATGGATTATTTGATTGCATATGGTTACTAAAAAATTATTGAAAACTCTGCACATACGTCTATGTTAATAGAGTTTTTACAATAAACTAATTTTTCTAATCCGTAATGTGTTATGACTTCTATACTAGATGTGTATGAGTTACTAAAAAATGATCTGTTGATGTATCTAGTAGGCAGTGGAGTTTAAAGAGTGTTCTCAAATCTAATCCTATGCCCCTCAGTAGGGAACCTAATGTCCATGCATGAAGTAGATGACTCAACCTCAACAACTCTTCTTTTACCCCTAATTAAATTACAACTATTTAATATTTTAAAAAATAATTGAATTTAGAGTTTAGGATTATTACCTCGACATTATAGACGATGTTATTAGAGAGATATGATGACCTAGATGCTTTGAAGAGCTCAAAATAAGGTTTTCGCGGTGGATTTATGGTGGTTGTGAGTCGACTTGGCACTGCCCTAGCGGTGGTCTTATAGAGAGAATCCAATCGATCAGAAATAGTTTAGTCGATTGAATTAAAGTCGACTAGACTTATTTCAGTCGACTGTAATTAATTTCACCATTTATTGCGACACTTATCTTTTATTTACCATTGCATTCCAGTCGACTGAATTAGTTTCAGTCGACTAAATTAGTTTCAATCGACTGAATTAGTTTCAATGATCAAGTCACTTTTTACCTTCAGAGACTTGAGGCAACAAGTTGATTGATCGACTCTTTTAGTCATTTGGGAATATCAATCATGAAATCGATTAATTTTTATGTTTATTCAGTTTAGTTGATTTTATTTAATTTCGTTGGTTGATTTAATTTGATTGAATAGATTAAATTGGTTTGAGTTTGGGTTGATTAGTTAATTTTAATTAAATTTGTTAAGTTAGGTAAATTTGTTTTAGTTTAGTCAAATAGGTAAATTTGTTAAATTTAGTTTAAGTAAATTTGAGTAAATTTGTTAAGTTTAAGTAAATTTATTAAGTAAATTGTATTGAACTAATTAAACTTTATTAAATTCTAAATCATCTCACCCAAGCTAGGTTTTCAATACACGTTACTCCTATGGGTTTTGTGAGATGAAGATTTCTTTTTTTCTTAATTAAATTTAATGAGCAATTTCAAAGTGTTTAAACTTGTGTTAGATTCAAGCTTAGCTTGAGCTAGTCAAGTAGGTTTTTCCAGCATTGACTTCCAGGTCATGGCGAGGCACACGATCTTCTTGGATATCGGAGCAACGATCACTTCCTAGACAAAGTCAATGAAGGAATCAAGTACTTGATTGACTTTGGACTAAGCCTTGATCTAACTAGTTAAAGACTTAGTGGGTTAGCTTCGGTCAGTTCCACTCGACTTAGAGCATAAGATCGTGGTGAGGCACATGACCTTCTTGGTTATCGGAATAACAACTACTTCCTAGACATGCACTTTGAAGAGCTTCTCTCACTTACTATCAGTTCACTTCGTCTTAGTACTAGGTTGTTCAAGTTTAAACTGCTTTGTTTTCTATCTAGTCCATTCTAAATTAAGCAAGTAAAGTAAAATAAAGCATGCAAGAGTTTAACTAAACAAGGAAACAAGCAAGGTGTTAGCTCCCACTAGGTAATAGCTAGGTTGAGTTTTGTTCACTAAGTGAACTTGACTCTTGGGAACCCAAAATTAATTTGGTCTAGCTTGGTTGACTAAGCTAGACTTAGGAGACTTGATTCTTAGCGTTTCGACTAAATAATGATATGTATGATTTATAGTAGGATTTAGCTTTGTATCCAAGTCCGAACTTGTTGTACACAGCTCGCTGAGATCCAAGCATCATGTTGAGATACTTTGAGTCCGAAGTGAACCTTTCCAATGATCTGGTTAGATCTTCTACTTGCCTTTTTAGGACCGAGTTCTCTTCCTCAAGCTTTGCAACTTGAGTTGAGTCTCTATCCTTAGTTTGACAAGTGAAAGTCTTCGAGTTGACTTACTCCTTAAATACTTGGACTTCCTTAAGAAGCGAGTCAACTCGATTCTTGGATTTAGCTAACTTCCTACCTAGGCATGCAATTATATTGTACAACTTATCTTCTAAGGGAGAAGTTACCTCGTCTAATCCTTCAGAAATGGATGCAAATCCGTGGCTTCTCTTGGACTCAGAATCAGACTCGTACTCAGAATTTGATTCGGCTTCGGAGCTTGATTTGGCCATGAACGCCACAAAGCTTCTCTTCATCTCTTCTGCGTCCGACTCTTCCGAGGACGATTCATCCCAAGTTGCCTTAAGTGCTTTCTTCTTCTTTTCCTTTTTTGGTTTTTCTTCATTTTTTAGATTCGCGCACTCTGACTTGTAATGTCCTTTTCTGTTGCACTCGTAGTAGGTCACTTCCGATCAGGGTCTCGACTTGTTGTCGATGACTTTCTCAGTATCCTTCTTCGTAAATCTTTTTCTCCAGTTGAACATCTTCTGGACCATGTTTACGATTTCTTCTTCTCCATTTGGGTCTGACTCTGACTCATCTTCGGACTCACTTCTCGCTTTTCTTTCCTTTTTGGTCGAACCTGCCACTAAAGCAATACCATTCTCGGTTTGACCCAAGTTAGTTTGTTCGTGTAGTTCAAGTTCGCAAAACAATTCATCTAGTCTAATTGTGGAAAGATCCCTGGAAACCTTATAGGCATCGACAATGGATGCCCATAAGGCGTGTTGGATCGAGAAGTGTTGCTAGAGGGGGGGGGGTGAATAGCGATCGTAAATCTTTTTGTTCGTTTCGTTCGAGTAGACAATTAAACGAGTAAGCACAGCGGAAAATAAAGAGACATGTTTATTTTACTTGGTTCACAACCCAACGGTTGCTACTCCAAGGCCCTATCGGTCCTAGACTGCGTACGGAGGGCAAAGCACTATAACGTCTCCTCCTCGTTGGAGGTAGGAGACAACGATCACAAAATCAGAAGTATGAGGATGAGGCAACAAGCCTACCTCACCTCGTTACGATTAAAACAAAGAATACAATAAAAACAATTACTTGCTACTGCTGCCGACGAAGGAGATTTGAACTTGTCGTCGCGTCGGCGTTATGACAGTGTTGGAGCATTGGCATTGTAGGAGCACTTGAGAATAAACTTGATGTGATTTGGAGTTGGAATCCTCCCCTCCTTTTATAGATTTTGGCCTCTAAATTTGTCTCCTCATATTTCGGAACAGATCACGAAGTTGTATAAATTTTATCGCGAAGTGGCCGCTTCAAACCTTATCCGTTTTGACCTAGCGCAAGGGATGATTAGTCTCCATCAGTCGACTGATGCTTCCCATCACGATCGGTGATGAGGAGCATCGATCGGCCCCGCCCCATGTCCGCGGTGAGAGGTTAGCTAGGAAAATGATAAATACGATGGTTTCTAACCGTCCGATCTCGACCTAGACCTTCCACAAGAAGTCTTAGTCGGATCGCCGCCTACGGTCGTCCCCGTACAGAGGACATGACCTTACCATCTCTCACTCACATGAGGTTACCTCGATTCTTACTGTGTCACTTTCGCATCCGACCTTCCACTCGATTCCTTCGGCTCCCTCCGAAGTCACTCGAGTGTCGCCCGACCACCGCAGCTTCCTCCGGGTGTCGCTAGCCTTCAGTTCTAGCTTTAGTACTTTTCTGCACACTCGATTTAGCTCGTGAGATAACGATGTAAACTTAACTTTGTGTCTTTGCCATAATCAAAATACAGGTTCGATTATCTGGTGCCCCTGTACCAACAATCTCCCCCTTTTTGATCTATGGCAAACCAACACAAAGTTAAGGGAAATTAAAGCATAAAACAAGTATAGTAGATGATGAATGTCATTTTCAAAAACTCCCCCTTAACCAAAACTCCCCCTTAACCCTAGGTGAGTTTTGAAAGAGATACTTTAGTTTTCAAAATTAAATAAATTTTGTGTTACTCCCCCTTAACTTTCGTTCTTCTCCCCCTTTTGCCATAAATCAAAACAAATGTTGGGGGTTGTTATGTAAAATTGGAGTTTGTTATATAAAATAGGGGTTTAAAAACAATATGGTATATGCATGCATCAAGATAAATTATCTATGAATCCAAGCATGCGTCTAGCAGTAATTAGATAGATTGGGTCGAGGTGTGTCCCTCTGCACCAATAATCTAAAGGTTTGTAATATAACCCTTAGGGTTAGTTTGCTTTCCCCCTTAGTCAAATATATGAAGTATAAGAGATGTATGGGGCGCTAAACTTTGGCCTAAGAGTTGTTAAGTACAATAGTTGGGAAAATAAGTAGTATTTTGAAGAGGTTATATTTCAAGTATCCTTAACATCTCACCCATTTTGTGTCTCAAAATTTGTTCACCTTATATGTTTTGTGAGATGATTTTAAATTGATTAAAGATAGTCAACCTTGGGTTAGATTCGGATTTAACCTTTAGATCGTTAAGTAACTTTTCGAGAAATTGGCTTCCAGGTCGTGGCGAGGCACAGGGGCCTTCTTTGATCGGAACAACGACCACTTCCTTAGACAAAGCCAAATTCAAGAAAATATCACTTAAGTCACTTAGGGTTACTTCCTGGTCTAACTAGTTTAGGATACGGCGAGGTAGCTTCAGCTAGTTCCACTCGGTCAAGTGCACCAAGCTAGATATGCCTTATCTAGCTCGAATACATGAGACTTTGTTTCCCTAACGTACTATCATCTTGCCGCGTCCTGATACTATGTTGTCAAGAGTTGACTAACTATTCCCTATCTAGCCGTTCTACAAATTAAAGTAAAATATTCAATAGTTTTGCTAAGTAAGCGGGTATACTATTTTAGTGTTAGCTCCCCCTGGACCATTGAACCAATATGGTCTATTCAAATAATGAATTTGATCATGGGGAATCCAAAACTTATTAGTCCTTATATGTGAATTCAATAAAACCTTTGGGACCCATGCTTGGACTCTTTGATGACTACGATTTACGATATACATATATGACCTATTCGTAGTCGTTGACCTAAATCCGAGTCCGGCTTTGTTGTACACGGCTCTTTGGGTTCCAAGTAGTCGGTTAAGATTCTTAGATCCCAACGTGAATCTTTCCAACGTAGCCTCAACCTATTGAACTCGGTCTTTCAAGAGAGAATTCTCCTCCTCAAGTTTTTCAATTTGGGTTGAGTTTACCTCTTGAACTTGACTAGTTGAAGAGGTTAGAGTAGCCTCTTGCTTGAGGGTTTCAACCTTCTCAAGTAACGACTCAACCCTAGACTCGGACTTAGTTAATTTCCTATTAAGCATTTTAATTGTATTGTAAAGCGTATGAATTAGTGAGCGGCTAACCTTAATTTTCTCTTTTGGTCCGGCTTTGAGTTGCTTCTCGAAGTAGTCCTCGAGTTCGGAGTCAGTGTTGTAATTGGATTCGGATTCGGACTCTGACTCGGACTCTTCGGGTCTTGCCATGCATGCTATGCCGCCGCCTTCTTCGTTGTCCCATGTTGCATGAAAATCCTTCTTTTGATTTGATTTGAATTGTGCCCTCTTTTGATTCTTTAGTAGCCTCCTTTCCCTCCGAACGATCTTCCGCACTACGTTCACTATTACTTCCACATTTTCGGATTCGGACTCTAATTCGTCGTCGGGTTTGAGTCCATCTTCTTGCTTGGTAGGTGGCTTGCTTCTTTGTCCTGCAAGTAGAGCAATACCTCTCTCGGCCCGGACCACGTTAGTTTGCTCGTGAAGTTCAAACTCGGAAAATAATTCGTCTAACCTAAGCTTCGAAAGGTCCTTAGAGACCTTGTAGGCATCGACCATGGATGCCCACAAGGTAGTCCTAGGAAATGAATTAAGAACATACCTTAGTAGGTCACGGTTTTCGACCTTGTGTCCGATGGTGTGCAGGTCGTTGACAATGTCTTGGACGTGGGCGTGTAGTTGCGTCGTCGTCTCGTGTTCCTGCATCTTAAGGTTATACAACTTATTGAAAAGAAGGTCACGTTTACATACCTTAGCATCGGACATTCCTTCGTGTAGCTCGATTAATTTGTTCCATAGGTCCTTGGCGCTAATGAATGGTCCGATGCGGTTGAGTTCCTCCTTGGACAAGCCGCATTGCAATATTTGGGTTGCTCTTGCATCGACTTCTATTTGCCTCTTGGTTGCATTTGTCCACTTGTTGAAATCCAAGGGCTCTCCTTGATCATTGGTGGGTAGAGAAAAGCTGGTTTGGATTATTATCCAAGTCTTGACTTGTGTTTTCAAGAAACACTCCATCCGACCTTTCCAATAACGGAAATAATCTCCGTTAAAGAACGGAGGTCGGGTGGTGCTATACCCCTCAATGTGAGCCATTAAGTATCTTGCAAAACATGAATAAAAACCAAAGGGAATTCCAAGACTTGGTCTTGGATTAGTAATGCAGGAAATAAATAGGAAATAAATAGAATTAAATGAGAAAATAAGAAACTAACAAAAACTAACAACTTACGACCTTCGATGTCCCCGAAAGGGTACTAGATGTTGGATTTTGGGGCTGGATATAGCTTGTTATGAGGGTAAACCCATGTAAGAAATGTAGATCTCTCAGAGAGCTTCGATTTGGTAGGTAGATCGTTATGTGAGTCCACTTGTGCGAAAAGTTATGGCCGTTTTACCGTTGGCTACTCCAAGAGAGAATACTTGCAAGCACACAACCAAAAGAAACGTACCAAGACTTCGTCTTGGATTAGTAGTGCAGGAGGAAAAAGACCAAAAAAAAATACGAATCAAAAAATATGAACAAAAAACCAAAATGTGCTAGATCGGTGGTTTCACCAAATCTTAGCGCCCCCGGTCTGATACCAATTGTTGGATCGAGAAGCGTCGCTAGAAGGGGGGGTGAATAGCGATCGTAAATCTTTTCGTTCGTTTCGTTCGAGTAGACAATTAAATGAGTAAGCACAGTGGAAAATAAAGAGACACATTTATTTTACTTGGTTCACAACCCAGCGGTTGCTACTCCAAGGCCCTATCGGTCCTAGACCACGTATGGAGGGCAAAGCACTATAACGTCTCCTCCTCGTTGAAGGTAGGAGACAACGATGACAAAACCGAAAGTACGAGGATGAGGCAACAAGCCTACCTCACCTCGTTACGATTAAAACAAAGAATACAATAAAAACAATTACTTGCTACTGCTACCGACGAAGGAGATTTGAACTTGTCGTCGCGTCGGCGTTATGACGGCGTTGGAGCGTTGGCATTGTAGGAGCACTTGAGAATAAACTTGATGTGATTTGGAGTTGGAATCCTCCCCTCCTTTTATAGATTTTGGCCTATGAATTTGTCTCCTCATATTTTAGAACAGATCACGAAGTTGTATAAATTTTATCGCGAAGTGGCGGCGTCAAACCTTATCCGTTTTGACCTAGCGCAAGGGCTGATTCGTCGCCATCAGTCGACTGATGAGCATCAGTCAACTACCCCATGTCCAGCAGTCGAGTGCCAGCCTGGCCACTTCCCTGCAGTAAGAGGTTAGCTCGAAAAATGATAAATACGATGGTTTCTAACCGTCCGATCTCAACCTAGACCTTCCACAAGAAGTCTTAGTCGGATCGCCGCCTACGGTCGTCCCCGTACAGAGGACACGACCTTACCATCTCTCACTCACACGAGCTTACCTCGATTCTTACTGTGTCACTTTCGCTTCCGGCCTTCCACTCGATCCCTTCGGCTCCCTCCGAAGTCACTCGAGTGTCGCCCGACCACCGCGGCTTCCTCCGGGTGTCGCTAGCCTTCAGCTCTAGCTTTAGTACTTTTTTGCATACTCGATTTAGCTCGTGAGATAACGATGTAAAATAAACTTTGTGTCTTTGCCATAATCAAAACACAGGTTCGATTATCTGGTGCCCCTGCACCAACAAGACGTTCCTTGGGAATGCCTTAAGTGTATACCTAATTACTGTTGGTGCAATCGGCCCAGGTCACGATTGACCAGACTCGAGTTTGACTCGAGTGATGTTTTGATGTTTGACATAGTATGTTTGACATTGATGTTGGTTAATGTTTTGGAAAGATTGTTTATACAATCGACCCAGGTTATAATTGACCAGACTCGAGTTTGACTCGAGGGAGTCTTTGATGGTTGACTAGGGATTGACCATGTGATTATGGAAAAGTCCAAGCATGGGTCTTGGCAAGGTAAAGTCCAAGTCATGGGTACTTGGCATGGAAAGTCCAAGTGGGACACTTGGCATTTGGGAAGTCCAAGTCTTGAGTACTTGGCACAAGGGAAAGCCCAAGCATGGGTCTTGGCATGGAAAGTCCAACATGGGTTGGCAAGGGAAAGTCCAAGCTTGAGTCTTAGCATTTGAGAAGTCCAAGGGATTTGATATTGGCAGCGTAAAGTCCAAGCGGAGTCTTGGCGGCATAAGTCCAATGTGCCTTGGCGGTGTAGACACCGTTAGCATGACATAGCCGATGGAAGCACCTGAAGGCTAGCGCGATGGATGAACAAGTCATGGATGACTTGGAGGGATCCGAGAGACGTAAGGCTGATGGAGGTGACTAGAAGGCTTAGGTCTAGGCTAAGGGTGGTTTAGCAAGTATGGGGACACCATAACTTGGGTTAAAACCTCATCCTTGAGGTTGGAAGTCGACTGACATTATGGCCGGTTCGACTGCCATGAGTCGACTTGAGTTCGACTACCGTTTAAGAGCCGAATAGCAATGATCATCGCTCATTGGAGCAAGCCGATCGATGTCGACGGCAACGATCGCCCAGCTTGTGTTATGAACACGTAACGCTCCATAGCCGATCGGGCACGGCAATCGATCGCCAATGTTGGCGGAACTTATCCAACATGGATTGAGCCGTTGTCTCACCGCTAGAGTGTTAGCAATCGACTGGTGACTTATGGCAGTCGACTGCCAGGTGGAAATCCAGCCTGATGGACGATAAAAGCAGCTGTTCGTGGAAGGCTCATGCAGCAGTTTTCTTGGGCGATTTGAAGGGAATTGTTGGTGCTCTTCCAGTCCTTCAAGGCTAGTCCAAGACAACCAAAGATCAAGCAACCAAAGTGCTCTTGTAAAGTGTTTTTCTTTACTTGCATTGTATTTCTTACTTGTATTAGCTTGTATCTTTTGTATTACTTAGTGTAATCCTTATACGAGGTTTTTCCACCTCCGACTTGTGTCGAGAAGGAGTTATTTGTGATTCGTGAGTGCGTGTGCATCACTAGAGCTCTTTAGAGCTCGATCCGTGGAGTAGGAACCATTAGGTTCCGAACCACGTTATATGACCGTGTTGTGATTGTGTATCTTGTTATATTTATTTGTTATTACTATTCCACTGTGCTAACAAGATTGTAGATGATCAAACACGAAAGAATTCCATCATCGTACGATCACGCGACGCTATTTACCCCCCCTCTAGCGGCCTCAAATCTCCTACAATTGGTATCAGAGCCCGGGGCTCTTCTACGGATTAACAACCCAGAGTTAAGACGCTAGAGGAATAAGATGGAATTCAAGGAGAGATTGGGTGACAACATCAACGTTCTGCCTTCCTTCGACCGTGAAGGTTTCGCGTATTGGAAAGGTAGAATGATGCATTTTCTAATGTGTGATTTTGATAATTGGATTAGTGTCTTAGTAGGTTTTGACACTCCAAAAGATGAAGAAGGAAGAAAAATCAAGAAGAAGAATTGGAGTCAAGAACAACTCCGATACTATAACATCAACAATAAGGTAATGGGTATTTTGCTTAATATAATCCCTAATGATATTTTGATCAAGATAGGGGATTGTAAAGACACCAAGGAGGTATGGAACAAATTGGAAAAGTTCCATGAAGAGCCTCACTCAATCCAAGAAGATGAGGAGGATAAGGAAGAGAGCTCATCCTCACAAGAAAGTGAGGATTCGGAGGTCGAGGAGTGTTCGACATCCGAGGAAGAAGAAGTTGTGGAAGAGGTAGAATTAGAAGAAACCTCAACCTCTAGGATTGAGGGGGAGGGGATTAGAACATCTACACCGGAGCAACCCCAAGAAGAAGATTCGACATCCGGTCAAGATGAAGAAGCTCAAAATCCGATTCCGGCACCTACAACTACCCAAGGTAACTCAAGCATATGTGTTAATAATAAAATGCATATAATATGTTTTGAGTGTAGGGAAACCGGGCACTACAAAAGCAAGTGCCCAAAGAAGATTAGGAAAGCTCCACCCGCACCAAAAGTCAAGGATGTCGGTTCCCCAACACCTAAAGGCAAGGAGCACATCATATGCTTCAAATGCAATTCAAAAGGACATTATAGGAATCAATGTCCTAGGGGGAGCAAAAAGACCCAAGAAGGAGCATCACAAGTAGGGGTAGCTACTAAGGCAAACCCTAAGGTATATCATTTCAATAATGCTCATTCTTCTAGGTTTAATGTTAAAAAGCATGCTTTTAATTCTCTTGCAATTCATCATGAAAAGAATGTTAGGAACAATAAATATTATTGTTTAGGAGCTAAGAATGTCCATTTTGAAACTAAGGAGAAATTTGGGACTAATGTCCCTAAAAATATTTTACCTAGGGAATCTATCAAGAAAATAGGAGAACACCTAGGTCTTAATCCTAAATAGACTAGGCATATGCCTAGAGGAAATGGTAATGCCCAAGGACCAAATGAAAAATAAAAAATTGGGAAATTAGAGTTGGAAAACCAAGACTTGAGGTCAAGGCTTGAAAAACTAGAAAAGACCCTTAGGAATATACAAAATCAAGTTCAAGGGTCTAGTGGTCTAAGTCAAGGGTCCAAAAGTCAAAGTCAACACCTAGGACCTAAGAGTCAAAAGTCAACCAAGGGCAAGCAAGGTTTGGGTCACAAACCTAAGCCTAAGGTAGCTTATCATAGTGTTCCATTTGATTATGGAACACAAACTAGGTCTAGGAAGACCAAGGTCAATAGGGAAGTCATCCCTAGAGTTGACCAAGGTGTGTGCCTAGTGGCTAGGGTTTCAAGGAAACCTAGGGAAGCCACTAAGAAGGTTACAAGGGGAGTTAACCCTAGAGTCAACCTAGGTAAGACCAAAATGACCAAGGCTACCAACCTAGGAGGGTCATTAGGAAGGTATCTAGGGAGGTCATCCCTAAGGAATACCTAATTCACCCAATGAGCTCAAATAGATTTTGGGTTCCTAAGGGCGTGATTGACTCACGCTAGATGGGTTAGGTTGTGTCAACCTTGATTGGATGGGTAGTTAACTCAACCATAGCAAAGTTGACATTTTAGGTCATTTCCAAGGTTATGGATATCTTGGAAATAGATTTGATTATGAATCCTAAAGGTTTTTAGGATGTGCCAATATTAATTATGAAGTTAGATAAATCAATCAAATTGGCACAACTTAGAGTTTAGAGTCATAGTGTGTCATTTTGGGTTTTTGGCACACTTGGGAGATCAATTGGAATATGGCAAAAATCTACTTAATTATCTCAAAAGGCAATTAATATTATAATTTAGGTATTATTATACCTATATTTTTTATTTGTCATGCCTTGATTTGCCATATGTTATGTCATGATCATGCTAAGGGTTAGGATAAATGTCATGTGCTTTATTTTTATATCATATGCCATGACATCATGATCATTGGCCATGATTTATTTTTGCTATTATTATGCCATGATCATTTCATGCATTTAATTGATTAAAATTGATTTAAGAACAATGACATGACTTGGAGTCCCATTTGTAAGGGAATCAAGTAGAGTTGCCTTAGAAAAATGCACGAAACCCTAGTTTAGGGAGAACAAAACCCACATCTCATATTACATTGACATGTATGTGTATTTTATACACCCTATGTTGGTGCAATCGGCCCAGGTCACGATTGACCAGAACTCGAGTTTGACTCGAGTGATGTTTTGATGTGTTTTGATGTTTCGACAAAAACATATGACAATGTAATTGTCATGGTAAAGTCCAAGCATGGGTCTTGGCATGTAAAGTCCAAGCATGGTCTTGGCATGGAAAGTCCAAGTCTTGAGTACTTGGCAAATGGAAAGTCCAAGCATGGTCTTGGCAATTGAGAAGTCCAACATGTGTTGGCAAGGGAAAGTCCAAGCTTGAGTCTTGGCATTTGAAGTCCAAGGGGATTGATATTGGCGGCGTAAAGTCCAAGCGGTAGTCTTGGCAGCATAAGTCCAATGGTTGGCGGCGTAAAGTCCAAAGCTTTAGTCTTACGCGAAGTCCAATGTGCCTTATGTGTAGACACCGCTAGCATGACATAGCCGACGGAAGCATCAAGGCTAGCGCGATGGATGAACAAGTCATGGATGACTTGAGGGATCCGAGAGGCGTGAGGTCGATGGAGGTGACTAGAAGGCTTAGGTTCTAGGCTAAGGGTGGTCTAGCAAGTATGGGGAACCATACTTGAGTTAAAACCTCATGTTTGAGGTGTGCTACCGACCGCGCCATGTGGCGCGACCGACCGAGTCAACTAGCGCGGGGCCGATCGATGGCTCGAGCAAATGATCGATCGCTCGATCACCGACCGGGTGCTCGAGAATTCGCCACGTATCGGAGTCGAGACTCGACCGTCGAGTGAGGACTCCATCACCGATCCGATGGTCACAATCACCGATCGATGGTAGTTCCGCTGACTTATCCAACGGAACTAGCCGCTGTCTCACGACAACAAAGGGCATCGGGCCGATCGATGGTCTCGATCACCGATCGATCGACTTTTTCCAAAGACAAAGTTGAAGCTATATATGGAGCTCGTGGTGGAAAAAAGGTATGGTTCTTGAGGCGATTTGAAGTAGTTGTCACGCAATTCAGTGGTCTCCAAGTGCTACTCGATCAACCAAGTGATCAAGCATTCAAAGAGCATTTGTAAAGTGTTTCCTTTACTTGTATTGCTTTGTATTTCACTATATTGCTTGTATTCATTTGATTATTGTTGTAATAATATTGTACGAGGTTTCTCCACCTCCGGATTGTTCCGAGAAGGAGTTATTTGATAGTGGTGTGTGATTGGCATCGCTAGGGCTCATTTGAGCCCGATCCAGGAGTAGGAACCGCGCGGTTCCGAACCACGCTATATACTCGTGTTAGCGTGTTGTGTTTTCATTATTGTTATTGTATTATCTATATTCCACGCGCTAACGAATTTGTAGACACAACCGCGATTGAATTCCATTGACGCTTAATCACCCCTCTCTAGCGCTACAAAGGTCCTAACAAGTGGTATCAGAGCCCGGGGCTCTTCTACGGACTAACCGTTCGGAGCTAAGACAAGAAGCTAGAGGGAAGACGATGGATCTTCAAGAAAGATGGGGCGGGACATCAATCCCACCGCCATACGACTGAGAAGATTTTCCAGCATGGAGATCAAGAATGGAAAAATTCTTGATGATAAACATAGAGGATTGGTTCATCCTCGTTAAAAGCTTTGAACCCCCTAGGGACAAGAAGGGAAAGGTCTTAAAATTGAAAAAGTGGACCAAAGAGCAACGCCAAAAGCTCAAGACCGAAATTAAGGTAACAAAACTTTTGGAAGATTTAATCCCTAATGATGTTTTGTGCAAGCTAGGGGAGTACACGTATGCCAAGGAGCTATGGAGAAGATTGGCAAAATTCCATGAGGAGAGCTCATCCTCAAGTGAAAGTGAGGAATCGGAAGTTGAGATGGAGTCAACTTCCGGATCGGAGCAAGAAGAAGAAGAAGATGTAGAATGCTCATCGGTTCAATCGGAAGAGGCCGAAGAAGCAAGCTCTTCCTCACAAGCAAGTAAGGATTCGGAAATTGAAGAGGAATCAACACCCGAATCCGGAAAAGTGGAAGAAGTTGAAGAAGTATCCACCTCTAGAATTGAGGGGGAGGGAGTTAGACCATCCACTTCGGAGCAAGAGTCAAGTCAAGAAGAAGCTTCGACATCCGGTCAAGATGAAGAAGCTCAAAATCTAACTCCGGCACCTTTCACCACCCTAGGTAACTCAAACACTATAATTCGAAATAAAAATAATATCATGTGTTTTGAGTGTAGGGAATTTGGGCATTACAAGAGCAAATGCCCAAAGAAGATTAGGAAAGCTCCTCCGGCACCAAAAGTAAATGAAAAGGTCAAGGATGCCGATGTCCCCACCAAGAAGAGCAAGGAGCACGTGGTGTGCTTCAAGTGCCGGCAACCGGGACATTACCGGAGTCAATGCCTAAAAGGGGAGAAGAAAGGGAAAAAGGGAGCTTCACAAGTAGGGGGAGCTAAGGCAAACCCTAGGGTAACTTCTAACTTTGCTCCTTCTTCAATTTACAAACAAAAGCATGCTTTTAATTCTCTTGCTATTTATCATAGAGAGCATGCTAAAAATAACAAACATATTTGTTTAGGAGCTAAAAAGGTTCACTTAGGAAATAGGAAGAAATTTGGGACTAATGTCCCTAAATATATTTTACCTAAGGAAAGCATTAAGAAAATAGGAGAACATCTAGGCTTTAATGCTAAGAAATCTAGACATATGCCTAGAAATAAAAATATCTCAAGAGAAAATGAAAAATTAAAAATTGAGATATTAGAAAAGGAAAATCAAGTCTTGAGGTCAAGACTTGAAAAACTAGAAAAGACCCTTAAAATTATGCAAAATCAAATGCAAGGGTCAATTGGTCAAACTTTTAGGTCAAATAGTCAAAGTCAACAAGTAGGACCTAAGAGTCAAAAGTCAACCAAGGGCAAGAAAGGTTTGGGTCACAAACCTAAGCCTAAGGTGGCTTACCATAGTGTTCCATTTGACTATGAAACACTAACTAGGTCTAGGAAGACCAAGGTCAATAGGGAAGTCATCCCTAGAGTTGACCATGGTGTGTGCCTAGTGGCTAAGGTTTCTAGGAAACCTAGGGTGGCCACTAAGAAGGTTGCAAGGGGAGTTACCCCTAGTGTCAACCTAGGTAAGACCCAAATGACCAAGGCTACCAAGCCTAGGAGGGTCATTAGGAAGGTATCTAGGGAGGTTATCCCTAAGGAATACCTAATTAACCCTAGGAGCTCAAATAGGTTTTGGGTTCCTAAGAGCGTGATTGATTCACGCTAGATGGGTTAGGGTGTGCCAACTTTAAATGGAAGGGTAGTTAACCTAACCATGGTTAAGGTGGCACTTTAGGTCATTTTCAAGGTTGAGGTTACCTTGGGAATGTGTTTTGAATCATAATCCTAAAAGTCTTTAGGATGTGCCAATATTAATTATGAAGTTTGATAAAATGATCATTTTGGCACAATTTAGGTTTAGAGGTTAGTGTGTCATTTTGGGTTTTGGCACACTTGGGAGAAAAATAGAAATATGGCAAAATGAACTTAATCCCAACAAATGGCAACTAATATTAAAATTTAGGTATTGCTATACCTATATATTTTATATGTCATGCTTTGTTTGCCATATAACATGCCATGACATCATGTTTATTTTAATCATATAAAATGTCATGTTCATGTTTAGGATTTAAGGAGTAATGTCATGTGTTTTTAGATTTCATCTTATGCCATGACATCATGATTATGAGCATATGCCTATTTATATCATTTCAAATGTCATAATCATTCATGCATTTAAGTTAATTTGATTAAAATTGATTTAAGGACAATGGCATGACTTGGAGTCCCATTTATAAGGGAATCAAGTAGGGTTGCCTTAGGAAAATGCATGAAACCCTAGTTTAGGGTGAACAAAACCCACATCTCACATTCAATTGACATGTATGTGTATTTATACACCTTAGATACATGTGAGATGCTAGGATATGAGTTAAGTTCAAGATGCATAGTTTTTGCATCTAGATGAACTAAAACTCATCTAATTTTAATGGTGGATCATTGGGAAAGCTTGTGTACAAGTCATGTGCATAGAGCCCAAGGAATATGATCCAAAATAAGGTTTTGAAAACATTTTAAAATCATTTTGAAAAACCTTGGTGAAGTCTATCTTTTGATAGCAATCACCATTGATGAAGTTGATACAAAGTAGGGCCAAAACATTGAAAATTTCAATGGTTTTGAACTTTGTGCCAATGTCACTATTTAATGGGTAAAATAATTTTCAAACATTTTTCACCCATTGTATTGGTCATAAGTATTATACGTATCAAATTTCGTGATTTTTCGATAAACGTATAATTATTTATGATTTTTTGAAATTCATTTCTGATAACTGAAAATCGGATTAAGTTATCGATCGCCTTGGATGGCAATGATCGATGGGTATGGCAATATCGTTATCATTAGAGTCGATCGCCAAGGCTGATTTTGGGTTGACAAGGTTTGTTTAACCCGAATTCAGCTACGGTAAAGTCCCTAATCACTCCTAACCCTAGGATATGCTTTGGGAAGCATTATAAAGGGTGAAAATCCATTGGATATGGATTAGGAGAATTGTTTAGGGTTTGTATCAATGTTAAGGTGTTGGAAAGTTCAATGTTGAATTTCTAACCTTAATTTTGATTGTTTAGAGTTCCTATTGGCTTAGGGACTCCCCAAGGACATTGTTGGTGCAATGGTCAAGGGGGAGCAAGCCTTTAGGGGGAGGTATCCATCTTGGGATGATGGATGTGTTTTTCTCCTTGAAAAGGAGAAGTTATGGGAATGTATCATCAATTGGGAAATTGATGAGTTTTTGATACCCAATTTGGAAATTGGGAGAGTGAATAGGATTGCCTCTCTTGAGTGATATGGGACTTATCACTAGGAAGATGGTAGGCATCCTAGGTATTTTTGGATCAAGGGGGAGATTGTAAGATCTCATTGGGACATGAGACATTGACCTCCTTGGAGAGATAACCTTTTTGCTATTTGTCAAAAAGGGGGAGAATGTTTGGGGGAGAACATTCTGGGAGAAAACATTTTGGAGAATGTTTTTAAGATTACCAATTTGGGATAATTGGTAAGGGAATTGAGTTAGTGTTCTAACTCAATGTTTTTGTGTGGTTTTTGTCAAACATCAAAAAGGGGGAGATTGTTGGTGCAATCGGCCCAGGTCACGATTGACCAGAACTCGAGTTTGACTCGAGTGATGTTTTGATGTGTTTTGATGTTTCGACAAAAACATATGACAATGTAATTGTCATGGTAAAGTCCAAGCATGGGTCTTGGCATGTAAAGTCCAAGCATGGTCTTGGCATGGAAAGTCCAAGTCTTGAGTACTTGGCAAATGGAAAGTCCAAGCATGGTCTTGGCAATTGAGAAGTCCAACATGTGTTGGCAAGGGAAAGTCCAAGCTTGAGTCTTGGCATTTGAAGTCCAAGGGGATTGATATTGGCGGCGTAAAGTCCAAGCGGTAGTCTTGGCAGCATAAGTCCAATGGTTGACGGCGTAAAGTCCAAGCGGAGTCTTGGCGGCGTAAGTCCAATGTGCCTTGGCGGTGTAGACACCGTTAGCATGACATAGCCGACGGAAGCACCTGAAGGCTAGCGCGATGGATGAACAAGTCATGGATGACTTGGAGGGATCCGAGAGGCGTGAGGCTGATGGAGGTGACTAGAAGGCTTAGGTCTAGGCTAAGGGTGGTCTAGCAAGTATGGGGGAACCATACTTGAGTTAAAACCTCATGTTTGAGGTGTGCCAGTCGACTGGTGCCATGTGGCAGTCGACTGGACCAAGTCAACTAGGGTTTGACTGCGGGTTATGGCCTAGCGATCGCCATAGGTTGGCGCGATCGATCGATGCTCGAGCAATGATCGATCGTCGATCTCGACCGTGCTCGAGAATTCGGCCACGAATCGGAGTCGAGACTCGACCGGTCGAGTGAGGACTCCATCATCGATCGATGGTCACAATCGATCGATGGTAGTTCCGCTGGACTTATCCAACGTGGAACTAGCCGTTGTCTCACGACAACAAATGGCATCGATCCGATCGATGGTCTCGATCACCGATCGATCGATTTTTCCAAAGACAGTTGAAGCTATATATGGAGCTCGTGGTGGAAGAAAAAGGTATGGTTCTTTGAGGCGATTTGGGGCGAGTTGCTGCTGCAATTCAGGGTCTCCAAGTTCTACTCGATCAACCAAGTGATCAAGCATTCAAAGAGCATTTGTAAAGTGTTTCCTTTACTTGTATTGCTTTGTATTTCACTATATTGCTTGTATTCATTTGATTATTGTTGTAATCATATTGTACGAGGTTTCTCCACCTCCGGATTGTTCCGAGAAGGAGTTATTTGATAGTGGTGTGTGATTGGCATCGCTAGGGCTCATTTGAGCCCGATCCGTGGAGTAGGAACCGTGCGGTTCTGAACCACGTTATATACTCGTGTTAGCGTGTTGTGTTTTCATTATTGTTATTGTATTATCTATATTCCGCTGCGCTAACGAATTTGTAGACACAACCGTGATTGAATTCCATTGACGCTAATCACCCCCCCCCTCTAGCGTTACAAAGGTCCTAACACCCTAGATACATGTGAGATGCTAGGATATGAGTTGAGTTCAAGGTGCATAGTTTTTGCATCTAGATGAACTAAAACTCATCTAATTTCAATGGTGGATCATTGGGAAAGCTTGTGTATAAGTCATGTGCATAGAGCCCAAGGAATATGATCCAAAATAAGGTTTTGAAATCATTTTAAAATCAATTTAGAAAACCTTGGTGAAGTCTATCATTTGATAGCAATCACCATTGATAGAGTTGATACAAAATAGGGCCAAAACATTGAAAATTTCAATAGTTTTGAGTTTTGTATTAAACTCACTATTTTATGGGTAAAATAATTTTCAAATATTTTTCACCCATTTTTTTCCTTATAAGTAATATACGTATCAAATTTCGTGATTTTTCGATATACGTAGAATTACTTATGACTTTTCAAAATTTATTTCTGATAGTTGAAATTCGAGAATTTCAAGATTAATGAACGCCTTGGTGGCGCGAGTGATGTGAGTGGCAATCGACATCGTAAGTAGTCGATCGCTAAGTCGATCTCGAAAACAAGGTTGTTCAGCCCGTGTTCAGCTATGGTAAAGGTTCCTAATCACTCCTAACCCTAGGATATGCTTTGGGAAGCATTAGAGAGGGTGAAAATCCATTGGATATGGATTAGGAGAGGTGTTAGGGTAATGTATCAAATTTAAGGTGGGGAGTGTTCATGTTTGAACTTTAAGCCTTAATGGTTTAGAGTTTCTATTGGCTTAGGGACTTCCCAAGGACATTCTTGGTGCAATGGTCAAGGGGGAGCAAGCCTTTAGGGGGAGTCATCCATCTTGGGGTGATGGATGTGTTTCTCTTCTTGAAGGGGGAGAAGTTATTGGGAAAGTATCATCAATTGGAAAAATTGGTGGGATATTGAGAAACCCAATTTGAAATTTGGGAGAAAGTATAGGATTGCCTCTCTTGAGTGATATGGGACTTATCACTAGGAAAATGGTAGGCATCCTAGGTATTTTTGGATCAAGGGGGAGATTGTAAGATCTCATTGGGACATGAGACATTGACCTCCTTGGAGAGATAACCTTTTTGATGTTAGTCAAAAAGGGGGAGAAGTTTTGGAGAATGTTTGGGATTACCAATTTGGGATAATTGGTAAGGAAATTTGAGTTAGGAGCCTAACTCAAGGTTTGTTTTGTCAAACATCAAAAAGGGGAAGATTGTTGGTGCAATCGACCCAGGTCACGATTGACCAGACTCGAGTTTGACTCGAGTGATGTTTTGATGTTTGACATAGTATGTTTAGCATTGATGTTTGACATTGATGTTGGTTAATGTTTGGGGAGATTGTTTATACAATCGACCCAGGTTATAATTGACCAGACTCGAGTTTGACTCGAGGGAGTCTTTGATGGTTGACTAGGGATTGACCATGTGATTATGGGAAAGTCCAAGCATGGGTCTTGGCAAGGTAAAGTCCAAGTCATGGGTACTTGGCATGGAAAGTCCAAGTGGGACACTTGGCATTTGGGAAGTCCAAGTCTTGAGTACTTGGCGCAAGGGAAAGTCCAAGCATGGGTCTTGGCATGGAAAGTCCAAGCTTGAGTCTTGTAATTTGAGAAGTCCAACGGATTTGATATTGGCGGCGTAAAGTCCAAGCGGAGTCTTGGTGGCGTAAGTCCAATGTGCCTTGGGGTGTAGACACCGTTAGTATGACATAGCCGATGGAAGCACTTGAAGGCTAGCGCGATGGATGAACAAGTCATGGATGACTTGGAGGGATCCGAGAGACGTAAGGCTGATGGAGGTGACTAGAAGGCTTAGGTCCAGGCTAAGGGTGGTCTAGCAAGTATGGGGACACCATAACTTGGGTTAAAACCTCATCCTTGAGGTTGGAAGTCGACTGGCATTTTGGTCGGTTCGACTGCCGTGAGTCGACTTGAGTTCGACTGCCGTTTAAGAGCTGAAATTGCTACGACCTCTGGAGCGATCGATTGATGTCGATGCGATCGCGCTAAGGGATGGCAATGCCATCGCTGAGTTACGAGCATATCGCCCGTGAGCCGATCGGCGATCGATTACGGGCGTTATAGTCGACTGCCAATGTTGGCAGTCGACTGGTGAGAGTACCGTTGGAACTTATCCAACGTGGATTGAGCCGTTGTCTCACAGCTACAGTGTTGGCAGTCGACTGGTGACTTATGGCAGTCGACTACCAGGCGAAAATCCAGCCTGATGGAGGATAAAAGCAGCTATTCATGGAAGGCTCATGCATCGGTTTTCTTGGGCGATTTGAAGGGGAATTGTTGGTGCTCTTCCAGTCCTTCAAGGCTAGTCCAAGGCAACCAAAGTGCTCTTGTAAAGTGTTTTTCTTTACTTGCATTGTATTTCTTACTTGTATTAGCTTGTATCTTTTGTATTACTCAGTGTAATCCTTATACGAGGTTTCTCCACCTCCGACTTATGTCGAGAAGGAGTTATTTGTGATTAGTGAGTGCGTGTGCATCACTAGAGCTCTTTAGAGCTCGATCCGTGGAGTAGGAATCATTCGGTTCCGAACCACGTTATATGACCGTATTGTGATTGTGTATCTTGTTATATTTATTTATTTATTATTACTATTCCGCTGTGCTAACAAGATTGTAGACGATCAAACGCGAAAGAATTCCATCATCATACGATCACGCGACGCTATTCACCCCTCTCTAGCGGCCTCAAATCTCCTACAATTATGTTCCTATTTTCTAATTGTTGTCCAATTAAATGTAATCCATTTAAAATATCTTTTATTCTCGTATGAAGTTGATTAGAATTTTTATTTTCATTCATTTTAAAATTAAATAGTTTATTAAGTAACATATCCCGTTTAGCTATCCTAGTGTCATTTGTACCTTCATGTAATTTGATTAATTTGTCCCATAATTTCTTAGAATTTTTGAATGGACCCACCTTATTGAACTCTTCTTTGGTAAGTCTGCATTGCAAGGTGTTAAGCGCCTTGTAATCAACTTGAGCCCATTTCCTAACGTCTGCGGTCCATTTCTCCGGTTCTGACAACTCACCTCAGTCGTCTACCAGAGAGACGAAACCTTTCCTAATCGAAAACCAGACCTCTAAGTCAATTTTCAGATAGCACTCCATTCACCTTTTCCAAAAGGAAAAGTCCTCTCCGTTAAAGAGAGGAGGGCGAACAGTGTCATACCCTTCTAAGTGCGACATTATTAAATTTTTATTTAAATTAATTAAAGTTCAAAATTATTCCTAGAGTTGTTTAATTGCAATAATTAATAAAAATTATTCTAAGTGTAAAAATTAATAAAAAAATATTCTAAGTGATCGAATTATTTTAAGTGACAAAATTAATAAAAATTATTTTAAGTGACAAAATTAATAAAAGTTATTTTAAGTGACTAAATTAAATAAAATTATTCTAAATGTAGAAAATTAAATTAAATTATTCTAAATATAAAAAATTAAATAAAATTATTCTAAATATAGAAAATTAAATAAAATTATTCTAAATGCAGAAAATAAAATTATTCTAAATGTAAAAAATTAATTAAAATTATATTCTAAGAGAAAAAATAATAAAAAGTTATTCTAAAGAAAAAATTAATAAAAATGCAAAAAATATTAAGAAATGCAAAAATGTTAAGACTAAAGAAAATTCTATTGCTCTCGTTGGTTGTTGTACCAAATTCGGAGCATCCCTGCTCTGATATAAATTGTAGGATCGAAATATTCCAAGAGAGAGGGGAGAGTGAATCTCAGAGGTTACAATTTTCTTTAGATTTTTAAAACTTATTTTATATTTTTAATTATAGTAAGCAGCGGAATAAATGAAATCAAGACACAATCGATTTACTTGGTTCACAACCCTAACAGGGTTGATACTCTAAGGCCCGTAGCTCTTCCGAGAGCTACCTTGATGGACAATCACTATATACCCTCCGACTCGAGAACTCTTGACTTCAGAGGAGTTCGCTTTTTACAAATAATTAGAGATAGATAACCCTCTACCTTCTCTTTTGAAATTAAGTACATAAAGTGAAAATGAATACAAACAAAATTAGAGCTAAGTTATACCGACACTAAAGGAAATTTGGAAGTAGGCACGGAGTGTCGGATCTGCATCTTAGTGAGGAATTGAATCTCTAACAGACGAGAATGAATAGAGGCAGCACTTCGAAGTGGTAGCAGTATATTTTTCAGAGCTAGTCAAACACTTGTTTTATAAACCTTTTCCAATTGACTGGAATGCCTTCCAGTCGACTCCACATCAGCCCGTCGATATGGAACTTCTGGTCTTCCAGTCGACTGAACACGCTCCAGTTGACTCTAGGTCACCTGGCTCCATATCGAAAAGTTTGCCTCTTTAGTCGATTGAAACTCCCCAGTCGACTGAAATTCTTTCCATCTGCGCTGCCAGATCTTTGAACGATCACCAGCTAATCCTTCCAACTAGGTATCCAGTCGACTGAAACATACCTAGTTGGCTGGATGTCAGTCGACTGATCCCTACAAAATAAGATTAGCACAAATAGATAATATAAAATAGGATAGTGTTGGATTGATTTGAGCGCTAGAGGGGGGGGGGTGAATAGCACAAAAGAAAACTTTACGAGATCGTTCGATTAAAGAAAATGTACGCAACAGAAAAGTAAATGACACACTTTGTTTTTACTTGGTTAACAGCCTTCGGCTACTAATCCAAGGCCCTAATGGTTCGAGACCACGTACGGAGGGAAATACACTAAAATAATCTCCTCCTCGTTGAAGGTAGGAGACAACGCAATACAAAAGATTAAGTAGAGGGACACTCCCCCTCTCCTTGTTATGATAGAAAGCTCCGAATAAATGAAAAGAGATACAATAGACTTGAATAAAACTTATACCGATGATGAAGGGATGAGAGCTTGAGCTTAATCATCGGAGAAGTAGAGCTTCGTCGTCGTAGAGTTGTCGGAGAGTCGAGGCATTGCAGAGGCTTTTTGGAGAGCTTTTGATGATGGAAATGGGGTGGAGAACACCTTCTTTTATAGCCTTGTGAAACCCTAATCATTGAGATGAGGTTTCATGAGGTGATGCCACCTAGCCCTTAAGAAATGTAGATAAGCTTTGACTCTCCTCGAGGCTGATCCTTGACCAGCGGTCGACTGATAAACCTTATCAGTCAACTACTGGAGGTATCAGTCGACTGATACAAGGCATCAGTCGACTGATGGCAAGGTTTCCAACTGCAATGAAGAGTTAGCTCGAAAATGCAGTTAGTATAAGTAAGCTCGATGGTCATTTACCATCCGATCTCGACTTAGACCTTCTATGGGAAGTCTTGGTCGGATCGACGCCTAAGGATGTCCCCATACGGAGGACACGACCTTACTTACACTCACTCACACGAGCTTACCTCAACCTTTACCTTTGAAGCTTTGCCTCCGATCTTCACCTGAGTTCTTCGGCTTCCTTCGAAGTCCTCCCGGTGTCGTCCGACCACCACGATTCCCTCCGAGTGTCACTGACCTTCAGCTCTAGCTTTAGCACTTTCTGCACATTTGATTTAGCTCGTGAGATAACAAAATGAGCTTAACTTTGTATCGTTTGCTATAATCAAAACTCAGGTTCGACTTAGGTGTCTACTGCACCATCAATCTCCCCCTTTTTGATCTATGGCAAACCCAAACACAAAGTTAAGTAAATAATTGAAGTGCATTAAGTGAATGACAAGCATAAAACATGAATATGAAGAAATGAGTATACTTAGATTAGCAAGTTAAGTAGGAGTATGAAAAACCTTTTTCAAGTGCTCCCCCTTGAGGAATCCTCTCCCTTGACCGAGGGTGAGTACTTGAAAAAGGATCTTGACCCTCCCCCTTGCTGCGTGCTACTTAAGTAATCAAAATTACTTAATATTGGCCTTAGTGTTTAAAATAGGTTTAAGTTAAGATACCAAAAAAATGATCCCTTAACTTTTGCCTTTTCTCCCCCTTTTGCCATAAATCTGAAAGAGTGGGGGATTTTGAAAAACATAGTTTTTGAATTTAGTTTTAAGTCCAAGTATGTTCCAAATAAATTTTGAAAATAGTAATTTAAACATAAGCTCATCTATTTAAATGTTCAACTCTATTTGACTCGATTGATATGAAATAATCAATAAGTCTTGATTAGAGTTGGTTAATTTATGTAATTATACTCCGTGGTTCATGTTGATGCACTGAATCTACATCTAGAACCAGGAGTAAGGACCTAACATCTCACGCCCATCTACGTGGCTAAGTATACAAACACATTAGTCCTATGTGTTGTGAGATGTATTGGCTTCTTAAATCTATAGGTGCATGATTTCTAGGGTAAGCCTTGTTGGGAGTATGGGGAATACAATCAAAGTCCCACATTGGTAAGACATGGAAAAGATCATGTGCTTATAAGAAAAAAGATATCTCCATTGGTATGAGGCCTTTTGGGTAAAGCCCAAAAACAAAACCATGAGGGCTTGGGCCCAAAGTGGACAATATCATACCATTGTGGAGATATGTGGATCTTATATGCACTAACAATTGGTATCAGAGCCATGGTCCATGTCAAGCCATGAACCTCGAACGAAGGAAGTTGAGCTCCCACGTCCGGATCAAGAGAACCAGACATCAGGAAGGAAGTCTAGTTGGGTCGGGGGGACCGAACAACTGGCAGGAAGTCCTGGTGGGTTGAAGATCGGACATCAAGCAGAGAAAATCCTTCGAGGAGGGATAGGCTTGAGGGGGGGCCCAATGTGGTCCTTCGTTTGAGGGGGGGATTGTTGGGAGTATGGGGAATACAATCAAAGTCCCACATTGGTAAGACATGGAAAAGATCATGTGCTTATAAGAAAAAAGATATCTCCATTGGTATGAGGCCTTTTGGGTAAAGCCCAAAAACAAAACCATGAGGGCTTGGGCCCAAAGTGGACAATATCATACCATTGTGGAGATATGTGGATCTTATATGGCCCAAGGTGGACAATATCATACCATTGTGGAGATATGTGGATCTTATATGCACTAACAAGCCTAAGCTAATTCCATTTACGAGAAAAGTAAATAATAGAGTTATAAGAAGTTATGATTTGTAAATCCTACTCTATTACACACATGCCCAATTTTCGTCTAAGTAGACTAAATTCGGCTTCGGGTAGCGACTTGGTAAAAAGATCGGCTAGGTTTGACTTGGATTCCACATATTCAAGTTGAATGGTTCCATTAGCTACATGTTCTCGAATAAAGTGGTGTTTGACCTCTATATGTTTGGTCCTAGAGTGACATATGGGATTTTTGGTTAAGTTGATTGAACTAATATTATCTATGTGAGTTTTAATATTGTTGAAGTTTAAGTTAAAGTCTTAGAGAGTGTGCTTCATCCAAAGAAGTTGAGCTACACACTCACCCATCATGACGTATTCGGCTTCGGTGGTAGATAAAACAACACAGTGTTGCTTCCTACTACACCAACTCACTAGACTCAAGCCAAGAAGTTGACAATAACCACTTGTTCTCTTTCTATCGAGTTTACTATCGGCATAGTCCGAGTCAGAGTAGCCGATTAGTTCAAACTCGGTAGATCTAGGGTACCAAATACCTACTCTTAGCGTGCCCTTTAGATACCTAAGGATACGTTTAACTAATGTTAGGTGAGACTCCTTAGCACAGGTTTGGAACCTTGCACACATACTCACTGCGAATAGTATGTCGGGTCGACTCACAGTTAAGTAAAGAAGACTCCCTATTGCGCTCCTATAGTATTTTAGGTCAATAAGTTTTCCGTCTACATCTTCTCCTATATTAACATTTGTTGCCATGGGTGTATTAATGATTTTAGCATTTTGCATTCCGAATCGGTTAATTAATTCCTTAGCGTATTTTTGTTGATGTAAATAGATTCCTTCCCTAGTTTGTTTAATTTGTAATCCTAGAAAGAAATTTAATTCTCCTACTAAGTTTATTCAAATTCACTTTCCATGAGCGAAATGAACTCGTTTAGTAGGATTGAGTTAGTGGTTCCAAAGATAATGTCATCTACGTAGATTTGGGCTATAAAAATTTCTTTGCCTACGGTTTTTACAAAAAGGGTTGGGTCGACTAAGCCTTGGCTAAACCCTTTAGACTTAAGGTACACAGAAAGCCTCTCATACCAAGCTCTAGGAGCTTATTTTAGTCCATATAATGCTTTCTTGAGTTTAAACACATGGTCGGGTTTATCTAGGCTTTCGAATCCTGGGGGTTGACTAACGTACACCTCTTTCTTAATTAGTCCATTTAAGAATGCCAACTTGACATCCATTTGAAATAATTTGAATCCTAGATGTGTAGCGTATGCTAACAACATTCAGATAGATTCTAATCTAGCTACGGGGGCATAGGATTCATCGTAATCTAACCCCTCTACTTGACTAAACCCTTTCGCGACCAATCTCGCTTTGTTTCTAACTACTTCACCTTTGTCATCAAGTTTGTTTCAGAAAACCCACCTTGTTCCAATAATTGATTTATCTTGAGGTGGTGGTACTAATTCCCAAACTTCGTTCCTAGTAAATTGAGCTAGCTCTTCTTGCATTGCAATAATCCAATCGGGATCAAGAAGAGCTTGTTCAATGGTTTTGGGTTCGATTTTCAAAATCAAGGAGATTTGACTAAGATTTCTATATGATGATCTAGTTTGAACCCCTAGGCTAGGATCACCTATCACTTGGTCGATAGGATGATTCGATTGAATCCTAGAATGACTTGGGTTAGGGTCACCTATCACTTGGTCGATAGGATGACTCGATTGAATCCTAGAATGGCTCAGATTAGGATTGATACTAGACTCGTGTTCAAGCTCAGAATCGAGTCTGGTATGAATCGGTTCGCTAGTTGGCTTTACTACGGATTTTGTAGGTTCATGTCCTTCATCGAATACTACATTAATGGTTTCCTCAATTTTAAGGGTGTCATTGTTATATACCCTATAGGCTCTACTTGTAGTTGAGTATCCTAGGAAGATACCGGTAGAGGTTTTGGATGTGAACTTTCCTAGGTAGTCCTTAGTGTTTAGGATATGTAACTTACACCCAAATACCCTAAAGTATTTAATGTTAGGTACTTTGTCATGGTAGATTTTGTATGAGGTCTTAAGGTGCCTCTTTACCATAAGATTTCTATTTTGGACATAACAAGTTGTACTAACAGCTTCTGCCCAAAACCTATCGGTTAGATTGTATTCGTTAAACATGGTGCTAGCGGCTTCTTATAGGGTTCAATTTTTCCGCTCGACTAGGCCATTCTGTTGTGGGTTCTAGGACATGAGAACTCATGGTGGTATCCGTTTAGGTTACAAAAATATGTGAACCTGTGGTTCTCAAATTCACCACTATGATCGCTTCTAAGTCTTTTAATTTTAAGGTTCTTTTGGTTTTCGATTAATTTAAACAAATTGATGAGTTGGTCTAAGGTGTCACTTTTGTGTTAAAGAAACCTAACCCAGGTAAACCTAGAATAGTCGTCAATTATGACTAAGCAAAATTGACTCCCATTAAGTGACTTGGCTCCATGAGAATCGAATAGATCCAAATGAATGAGCTCAAGCACACTTTTGGTCCGTTCTTGGTTAGTTAGTTGATGTTGTGTCCTAGGTTGTTTACTTTGTTGACAAGCATTACAAATTTTATTGTCCAAGTTGTTAAGGTTGGGAAAACCTCTGACTAAGCCACTCTGACTCATCTTGTGAACGAGTCTTAGGTGCGAGTGACCGAGTCGTCAGTGCCACAACCAAGATTCATCTTGCTGTGTCATAAGACATTTGGTTGAGGAGTTGGGTAAGTTAATTGTGTAGATGCTGCTATTCCTAGTTACTTTAAGTATTGTTTTAGAGGTTTCATTTGTTTTAATTAAGCATTCATTTTCTTGGAATATAACCTTATAGTTGTTATCACACAATTGACTTACACTAAGTAAATTATATTAAAAATCTTCGACTAATAAAACATTATGAATTGTGAAATTAGAATTTAGCTCAATATCACCTGATCCTATGATATTGAGCTTGCCATTGTTTTCGAAAGCTACTGATCCTTGTCGTTTGAATCTAAGCTTCAAAAATTTAAGTTGGTCTCCGGTCATATGTCGGGAGCACCCATTGTCCAACATCCATTGATTCTACACACAAGGTAGTTGGATTGGATATTGGAATTTATGGGTTAGTTGAAGATTATTAGTCCTAGATCATCTCACCCATTTCTACATGATCAAACACGTTATCCTTATGTGTTCTTGTGAGATGACTTCAATTTTACTTGATTAATTTTAATGAATCAAAACTAGTCCACCTTGCGTTAGATTCGGATTTAACCCAAGCACACCAAGTCATCTTTTCAAGAAATTGGCTTCCAGATTGTGGCGAGGCACAGAGGCCTTCTTTGATCGGAACAATGACCACTTCCTTAGACAAAACCAAATTCGAGAAAGTAATAACTTGATTCACCTAAGGTCACTTCCTGGTCTAACTAGTTAAGGATACGACGAGGTAGCTTCAGCTAGTTCCACTTAGTCGAGTGCACCAAGCTAGAAATGCCTTATCTAACTCGGACACACAAGACTTCGCTTTCCTAGTGTACTATCATCTCGCCGCGTCCTAGTACTATGTTGTCAAGTGTTGATGAGTTATAGTTCCTATCTAACCATTCTAAAAGAAATAAAAATAAAAATATCTAAGCATGCAAAGTCTAATTAATAGCGCAAACAAATTTTATACTAGCTCCCCTGGACCATTGATTCGGTTTGGTCTTTCCACATAGTGGATTTGGTCCTTGGGAACCCAGTACTTGTTAGATCCTAATTGAGAAATCAAAATGGTCTTAGGGACCCATGCTTGGACATGTTTTTTATTTCTACTTACAATCGACATATACGACTTATTAGTCATATTTGAGCTAAACCCAAGCCCAACCTTGTTGTACACGACCATTTACGATCCAAGTAAAAGGTCAAGTCCCTCGGATCCCAAAGTAAACCTTTCCAACATATGCCTAAGGTCTTCGACTTGACTTTTCAAAAGTGAGTTCTCAACTTTGAACTTTTCAACTCGAGTTGAGTCCTCCTCTTGAACTTGACTAGTCGAAGAGGTTAGGGAGACCTTGTGTTTAAGGAGTTTAACCTCCTCAACTAAGGTCTCGACCTTGGACTCAAACTTAGCTAACTTTCTAGTTAAGAATTTAATTGCATTGTATAAAGTGCTAAGCAAAGACCGACTTACCTTAAGTGACTCTTTTGAACCGGATGCGTATCTGTGGCTTGTCTTGAATAGCGACTCATCATCGGATTCGGAGTCTTGTTCGGGCTCGATCAGCTTGGCCATGAAGACGAGATCATCATTTTCCTCCTTCGACGATTCTTCCCAAGTAGCGTTAAGCGCTTTCTTGGGTACTTTGTTCTTTAGTTTCGGACACTCCAACTTGATGTGCCCGAACCTGTTACATTCAAAACATCTCAAATTCGAATTAGATTTAGACTTAGTTTTACCTTGATTGATGGGTTGTTTCTAACTCTTGATCATCTTCCGAACTAGATTTACTAGTTCGGTTTCTATTTCGAGATCTACCTCCGACTCATACTCGTACTCGTCCTCTCCCTTGGGGGGTGATTTGTTCGCGGCCTTCTTCTTCGAACCTACAATTAAGGCAATATCTTTCTTGGCCCATACCACATTAGTTTGTTCATGATGTTCAAACTCAAAAAATAACTCGTTTAATCTAAGTTTAGAAAGATCCTTAGAAACCTTGTAGGCATCGACCATAGATGCCCACAAGGTGGTCCTAGGAAAAGAGTTTAAAGCGTACCTTATAAGGTCTCGATTATCGACCTTTTGTCCGATGGCGTGCAAGCTATTGACGATGTCTTGAATACGGGCATATAGTTGCGTCGCCATCTCATGTTCCTGCATCTTGAGGTTATACAACTTATTGAAAAGAAGATCACGTTTACATACCTTTGCATCATCAGTTCCTTCGTGTAGCTCTACGAGTTTAGTCCATAAATCTTTAGCGCTAATGAAGGGGCCAACGCGGTTTAGCTCCTCTTTGGATAAGCCGCATTGAAGGATTTGGGTTGCCTTGGCGTTGGCTTCCACTTGTCTTTTCATGGAATTAGTCCATTGATCATAATCTAACGATTCACCCACTTGATTAGTAGAAAGCGTGAATCCGGTTTGGATTATGATCCACATCTCGATTTGGGTCTTTAGGAAGCACTCCATCCGACCCTTCTAATAACGAAAGTTGTCTCCGTTGTAAAACGGAGGTCGAGTGGTGCTAAACCCTTCGAGATGGGCTATTTAGACAAAAAAATGAAAGACAAGTACCTCGCAAAAACAAAAACACCAAAATGTACCAAGACTTTCATCTTGGATTAGTAGTGCGGGAGAACGAATTTAATTTAAAAGAAAAATCTTGTAAAACTTGAAATAAACAGAAATAAATTAAAATAAATCTATAAAAATTGCTAGATTGGTGGTTTCACCAAATCGTAGCGCCCCCGGCTCTGATACCACTTGTTGGATCGATTTGAGCACTAGAGGGGGGGGGTGAATAGCTCAAAATAAAATTTTACGAGATCATTCGATTAAAGAAAATGTACACAGCGGAAAAGTAAATGACACACTTTGTTTTTACTTGGTTCACAACCTTCGGCTGCTAATCCAAGGCCCTAATGGTCCGAGACCACGTACGGAGGGCAATACACTAAAACAATCTCCTCCTCGTTGGAGGTAGGAGACAATACAATACAAAAGCTCGATAAAAGATTAAGGTAGAGGGACACTCCCCCTCTCCTTGTTATGATAGAAAGCTCCGAATAAATGAAAAGAGATACAATATACTTGAATAAAACTTATACCGACGATGAAAGGATGAGATCTTGAGCTTAATCGTCGGAGAAGTAGAGCTTCGTCGTCGTAGAGTTATCGGAGAGTCGAGGCTTTTTGGAGAGATTTTGATGATGGAAATGGGGTGGAGAACACCTTCTTTTATAGCCTTGTGATACCCTAATCGTTGAGATGAGGTTCATGAGGTGATGCCACCTAGCCCTTGAGAAATGGAGATAAGCTTTGACTCTCCTCGAGGCTGATCCTTGACCAGCAGTCAACTAATAAACTCTATCAGTCGACTGTTGGAGGTATCAGTCGACTGATAAAAGTCATCAGTCGACTGATGGTAGGGTTTCCAGCTGCAATGAAGAGTTAGCTCGAAAATGCAATTAGTATAAGTAAGCTCGATGGTCATTTACCATCCGATCTCGACTTAGACCTTCCATGGGAAGTCTTGGTCGGATCGACGCCTAAGGATGTCCCCGTACGAAGGGTACGACCTTACTTACATTCACTCACATGAGCTTACCTCAACCTTTACTTTTGAAGATTTACTTCCGGTCTTCACCTGAGTTCTTTGGCTTCCTCTGAAGTCTTTCTGGTGTCGCTCGACCACCACGGTTCCCTCCGGGTGTCGTTGACCTTCAGCTCTAGCTTTAGCACTTTCTACACACTTGATTTAGCTTGTGAGATAAAAAAATAAGCTTAACTTTATATCGTTTACTATAATCAAAACTCAAGTTCGACTTAGGTACCTACTGCACCAACAGATAGCAGTAGTAATACTGCTCGATCTCGACTTCTAAGTCCCATGCGAACTCTCTGTTGGATCGATGCTTAGCTTTGTCCCCCTAAAGAGGACTCAACCTCACATCTTCACTCGAGGTTTACCTGCTAGCTACCTACCAGACTTACCATTTTTGACATCCGATCTGATCCACCAGGGCTTCCACCAGCTGTCTAGTCTACCTGACCCAACTGGATTTTTTGACGATTGTCCGGTCTCCTGACTCAATCGGTCTTCATGCCAAATGTCCGGTCCACACAACCCATCTGTACTTCATACCCGGTGTCCAATCCTCTTGATCTGTCAAGTCATTTGCCTAGTATTCGGTCAACACGATATACTAGGACTTTATGTTAAGTCTGCACACTTAACACTAATATTAGAACACAAGTAAGTTCTATCTTTAACTATGGTTCATACATCAAAACCAATGAGTGATGCTCTCTACATCAACAATCTCAACTCACTCCACCTGGAACACCACAGTGGAATGGTGTATCCGAACGGAGATATCATACTTTATTAGTTATGGTATGATCGATGATAAGTCAGGCTGATCTACCTACTTCCTTCTGGAGGTTCGCTCTAGAGATGACTGTCTTTACACTTAACCGCATTCCATCTAAAGCTGTCATAAAGACACCATAAACGATATGGATTAGGTAGAGCCCAAAATGTCTTTTATGAAGATTTAGAGTTGTGAGGCTTATGTTTGACATCAAGTCTCTGACAAGCTAGGCCCCAAATCAGACAAGTACTACTTTGTAGGATATCTCAAGGAAACAAAGGAATATTACTTTTACAATCCCACACAAGGCAAAGTGTTTATCGCTAGAAATGACATATTTCTACAAAGAGAGTTCATTTCTAGAAGAATTAGTGGGAGTAAAATACATCTTGAAGAATTCAAGAAATAGATAGCACTGAGGCCTTTATGGAAATTGAACAGACACCACAAAGTGTTGTGGATGATGAGATTGTTGCACAAGAAGTTTGGAGCAACAACCTATTCAAGTAGACCAAGCTCTTCGTAGGTCTAATAGGATACGTCATCAACTTGAGAGATATTCATTTCTTTTGTCTGACCATGATGACGTTATGCTTGTTGAGTTAAACGAGCTTACATCCTATCAGGAAGCTGTGATGAGCCCAGATTCTGAGAAATGGCTAGAGGCCATGAGGTACGAAATGGAATCCATGTACACTAACCAAGTATGGACTTTGATTAAGCTACCTTAAGGGGTTAAACCCATTGGGTGTAAGTGGGTCTTTAAGAGAAAGACTGACATGGATGGTCTTATGCATACCTATAAAGGGAGATTAGTAGCTAAAGGTTTCAAGCAAATTCATGGTATTGACTATGATGAAACTTTTTCACCAGTTGTGATGCTTAAGTCTATTGGGATCATGCTTGCTATTGCAACTTACCATGATTATGGCAAATGGATGTCAAAATTGCATTTCTGAATGGAAACCTACTCGAGGATGTATACATGACACAACCTGAGGGGTTTGTAGATCCAAAGCATGCTAGAAAAATATGCAAGCTGCAAAGGTCCATTTATGGTTTAAAGAAAGAATCTAGAAGCTGCAATCTTCGATTCGATGATGCGATCAAAGAGTTTGGTTTCATCAAGAATGAAGATGAACCCTGTGTCTACAAGAGGGCTAGTGGGAGCATAGTTATCTTTCTTATCTTGTATGTTAATGACATACTTCTCATTAGAAAGAATATTCCTATATTGCAGTCTGTGAAAACATGGCTTATGAATTGTTTTTCAATGAAAGACTTAGTTTATGCCACCTACATTTTAAGCATCAAGATCTATAGAGATATATCTAAAAGATTACTTGGCCTAAGTCAGAGTACATACATTGACAAGGTGCTAAATTGTTTTTACATGCAGAATTCCAAGAAGGAATTTTTGCCAATGTCACATGGTTTGAGTCTTTCGAAGACTCAATGTCCCTCTTCTAAGGAGGAGAGAGACCACATGGATCAAATCCCTTATGCATCTACTATAGGGTCTATCATGTACGTCATACTTTGTACTCACCTCGATGTCTCATATGCTTTGAGCATAACGAGCAGATACCAATCAGATCCAAGTGAAAGTCACTGGACAACTGTCAAGAACATTCTTAAGTACTTACGAAGGACGAAAGAAAATTTCTTGATATTTGAAGGTGATGAGGATCTAGCTGTAAAGGGTTACAATGATGCAAGCTTCCAAACCGATAGGGATGATTTTAGATCACAGTCAGGGTATGTATTTTGCCTGAATGGTGGCGTTGTGAGCTGGAAGAGTTCAAAATAAAACAGTAGAAAATTTTACAATAGAAGTCGAGTATATTATTGCGTCTGATGCGGCAAAGAAGGCTATTTGGATCCGAAAATCATCACTGAACTTGGGGTGGTTCCTAGCATAGTGGGCCCTATAGACCTCTATTGTTATAACAATGGGGATATTGCACAGGCTAAGAAACCTCGCTCTCATCAGTGATCCAAACACATGCTACGGTGGTTTCATCTCATTCGAGAGATCATTAATAGAGGAGATGTGAGGATATGCAGAATACTGACTGATGCTAACATTGTGGACCCTTTGACCAAGGCTTTGACACAGAGGAAGCATGATGGTCACACTAGATCACTGGGTATTAGATATTACAGTGATTGACACTAGTACTAGTGGAAGATTGTTAGTAGTAAGCCCTAGAGTCAATTATGTGATAATTGACTAGGGACTTTTTGTATCATATTTTATTAATAAAAAGGCAAAGTTTGGTAATTATATTTACTTTATGCTTGTGTCAGCCAAATAAATATAATAATGTCCTAGAAAGTAGATTCTTATCTACAACACATCAATTGATAAAATTGATTGTGAGAGACTGTAGAGGATACTATTTTTAAATATTCCTAGTCAAGCATTAATATACAAGGGCAGTATTAATGTATTGAGACTAGCATGTAGGTCAATTGAAGACTTGTTCTTATAAGTCATGAATATGTGATATCATGTTGACACATGGGTATATATTAGAGAATATATACTGAATTGATCTGCCATGAGAAAGTTTCATGGATCATTATATGAGTGTCATAAACTTTCTCATATGACTATTAGTATGAATAGTCCTTAGACCTGAAATCACTACGGTTCCCTATATAAGGAGTTATGTACTTTGGTATCGTCAAACATCACCCGTAACAGGGTGGACTATAAAGGCGATCACTGTGTATGTAACAAATTATGCGAAGGGATGTGAGTGATGTAGATGGGATCTATCCCTCCCATATGAAGGGAGTGATATTTTTAGGCCTCTTGATAGAGTAGGACCACGAAATACATGGCCATGCTCAAATGAGTCAATATGAGATATTGAGCTCATCTGTTTGAGTGAGTCTACTTGGGGATCAAGAAATACAAAGATTGATAAGAGGATGACACGGTCTATGTCTCATTGATTAATCTAGATATCGAGGATAGAAGGACAAAGTCATACATTATAGTAGCCACGGAAAGGTTGTAACTTGGGTAGCAATGATGCATTGCTAGATGCCGCTCATTTCTTATGTATCTAAAGTGGTTTAGAGACATTACCAACATTACGAAAACCTATAGGGTCACACACAAAGAATATGCTTCTTTGGAGATGGGTTCAATTTAGTTTGACTAAATGAACCATTAGGTTATTAATTGGAATCATTGAGTTAGACTCATTGATTGGGCCAAATTGAGTTAGACTCATTGGTTGGCCGAAACTTGAGTTAGACTCAAGTTTCATTTAATTTGAGTTAGACTCAAATTAGGTTGAAGAAGATGAATGGATTTAGAATCTTCATGCATGATTAATGTAGGTTAATCATGCATTAAGGTGGAATACAAAGGGATGCAAAACCTTTGGTATTCATGGGATGTATATAAAAGGTCATGGGTGTTATTCTCTATGAGAGAGGTGAGTTGTTGCTCTTCATCTTCTTATCCTCTTGCTTGGCTGAAACCTTCTTGTGAAGGGGGTTGCTAGCACAATCTTTTCCTCTAAAGTGTGAGTTCGTGAGACGAACGGTGTGTTCGTGTGGATATGCATAGAGGCACTAACACTTGAACGTGCAAGAGATCCGATGATTCTTGGACAAGCGGGATAAGCTAAGGGTACGCATCAAAGGTATACCTATAAGATAGGGATTTATATATCTAAACTTGTATGAGTTTTCTTTCACATGGATCGCTAAAGGGATCCTTTTCCCGCTGCGATTTTATTGTTTATTGCATAGGATTCCCTACACGATTTACAATTTCTTTCATGCCATGCATCGTATTATGGACTTCAGTACATGAGTTTAAGATCCAATAAAATACATAGATAATGTATACTCAAATAGTGAATATTATTAATAATTTCTAAGGTGATTGCCTTAGGACACCTCTCGATTACATCAAACTCCCACTTGGCCTACAGCTAATCGCCTTGGTATCTAATACCATAGGCCTCTATATGCCTCTCGAAATTTTCTTGGGGAAGAGGCTTTGTCAAGGGATCTACTAGATTCCTATAAGTGGAAACTTTCTCTATTTGTACGTCTCTTCTACCTATGATCTCTCTGATTAGATGGTAACAACGTACTACATACTTGGATCGCTGATGAGATCATGGTTCCTTCGTTTGTACAATGGCGCCATTGTTGTCGCAGTAAACTAGTATTGCTTCAACAATGCTCAAAACTACTCCAAGTTCAGTAATGAACTTCTTGATCCAGACCGCCTCCTTTGCTGCTTCAGAAGCTACAATGTACTCTGCCTCCGTAGTAGAATCAACAACGGTGTCTTGCTTGGAACTTTTTCAACTCATCGCACCTCCATTCAAGATGAATATGCATCCAGACTGAGATTTGGAATCATCCTTATCTGTCTAGAAGCTGGCATCAGTATACTCGCTTACTACCATATCACCTCCTTCATATATCAAGAATAAATCCTTAGTCCTTCTCAAGTACTTAAGAATTGTCTTGACAATCACCTAATGGTCCATACTAGGATCCGACTGGTATCTACTCATAACGCTCAAAGTGTATGATACATCAGACCTCATACATAACATACCATACATGATCAATCCTATAGTTGACGCATATGGGATCTGACTCATGCGAATCCTCTCGTCTTCAGTGCGTAGGCACATAAACTTCAAAATGTGAATATCCTGCTTCATGGGAATAAAACCTTTCTTGGATTCTTCCATGCTAAACCATTTTAGCCCTTTGTTAATTTATGTAGACTATGAAAGACTAAACAACTGATTCGATCTATCTCTATAAATCTTAATCCATAAAATATAGGTTGCTTCTCCCATGTCTTTCATAGAGAACATTTTGGACAACCAAACCTTGACTATTTGCAAAATAGGAATATCATTTTCTATAATTAATATACATCGACATACAATACTAGGAACATGACCACACTCCCACTAACCTCCTTATACACATAGGGCTCCTCAGGATTTTGTGAAAAATCAAACTGTTTGATTGCCTCATCAAAATGAATATTCCAACTCTTGGATGCTTGCTTCAATCCATAAATGGATCGTTGAAGCTTGCATACTTTGTTCTTGTCAATGGATGTGAAACCCTCAAGTTGTATCATATATACATTCTCAGACAGGTTTCCGTTAAGGAAAACTATTTTCACATCCATCTGTCATATCTCATAATCAAAATGAACTGCTATGGATAGGAGTATCCGAATGAATTTAAGCATAGCTACTGGTGAAAAGATTTCATCATAGTCAATACCTTGTCTTTGACGATAGTCTTTTGCCACTAATCTAGCTTTATAGGTAATAACATTACCATTCATGTCGGTTTTCTTCTTGAAAACCCACTTGCACCCTATAGGCGTTATGCCTCCGGGTGGGTCTACCAAGTTCCAAACTTGATTTTCATACATGAAATCTATTTCTAATTTCATAGCTATTAGTCACCTATCCCTGTCTGAACTATTCAGTGCCTCTTCGTAACTAATGGATTTCTCATCCTCTATGAGCAACAAGTCATTATATTCACTTATGAGAAATCTATATCTCTTAGGAATCTTATGTGTCCTACTAGATCTATGAAGAAGTGGTGTATTATTAGGTTCATCTATTACCTTATCCGAATGAGTAATCAGCTATGGTTCTTGACTAGGCATCTCTTCTGTGTCTACCGGAGTCTCTTGAACTACGCTTAGTTCAATCTCACTCCCATTGCTTTCTTGTAAGAGAAACTCCTTCTCTAGGAATACATCATGCCTTGAAACCAACACCTTTTGTTCCAAGGAATGATAGAATTGGTAACCCCTTATTTCCTTAGGGTAACCAATAAATAGACACTTATCAGACTTAGCCTTCGGCTTGTCTGATACTGTCCTCTTCACATAAGCAGGACAACCCCATATCTTCAAATAAGATAAATGAGGTTTTCTACTATTCCACATCTCATATGGAGTAGTAGAGATTGTCTTAGTTGGGACTCTATTTAACAAGTAAACAATGGTCTCGAGTGCGTAACTCCAAAAGGTTTTTGGTAGACTTGTATGCTGCATCATTGACCTAACCATGTCCAACAAGATTCAGTTTTGCCTTTCAGCCACACCATTATGTTGTGGTGTGTAAGGTAGAGTCCTTTGGGACAAGATGCCATTGTCCCTTAGATAATCTTGAAACTCTTGGCTTAAGTATTCACCACCTCCATTCGATCAAAGTACTTTAATACATTTCCCAAGTTGTTTCGCTACTTCCTTTCTGAAATCTTTAAACCTTTCAAAGACTTCAGATTTGTATCTTAAAAGATACAAATATGGCATGAGTTGACATTGACCCACATACATCAGTATGTATAAGGCCCAATACCTCAACTGCTCGTTCACCTTTTCCACTAAAAGGTAATTTAGTCATCTTTTCTTTTAAGCATGAAACACATGTGTCTAATGAATTTGATTTATAAGACTCCAAAATGATAAGCTTATGTAGTTTGGACATGTGTTCATCGCTTATATGGCAAGACGACAATGCCATAATTGTGAGGTTAACTGATTATGTAACTTAGCGCGTTTGTTATTTGATTCGATATTAAATATCTCGTTGAATGTATCTAACGTGTAGATTCCATTATTTAACATTCCAGTAGCATAAAGAACACCATTTAATGTAATGTAACAACAATTATTACTAAACGTCAAATAATAACCTTTCTTATTCAAACATGAAATAGAAACAATGTTCTTTATTAATGCAGGAATATAAAAACAATCATACAACTTTAAAACTAGTCCTGTAAGAAGTTGCAACATATAAGTTCCCTTGGCTCCAACAACTTTTGCTTCATTGTCAACCCTTAGATCTGCTTCTCCCTTAACTAGCCTTCTTCTATTCCTAAGCCCTGTATGTCATTACATATATGTGAGCCACACCTGGTATCCAATACCCAAGTGCTAGAAGAAATAGTATGACATTCAATAACAAATATACCTGAAGTAGATTGGGCATTAGATGCCTTTTTTTTCTTTAGTGACTCCAGATACTGCTTGCAGTTTCTCTTCCAATGCTCATCCTTGCCACAATGATGGCAGGTGCCCTTGGGAGTTAATTCTTCCTTCTTTGCCTTTTTCTTCTCTTTGGCTTTGATTTTTGACTTCCTCTTAGAACCTTTCTTTGAGGAGTCAACCAACATCACCACCTTCTATTCTTTAGCAATAGATGACTCCACTGTTTTGAGCATATTGATCAATTCAGGAATTGTGGACTCAATCTTATTCATCCGAAGTTCATCACAAATTATGAATAGCTACCAGTCAGATTGTGAAAAATTAAGTCAATACTAAATTCATGGTTCATGAAAACCCCTAATGATCCTAATCGCTCAATATAGCTATTCATCTTTGTGCAAACTGTGCTACAGATGAACCCTCCTACATCTTTGATCGAAAGAGGAGCTGGGTGACCTCGAACCTTTCAGATTGCACCTGCTCATCAAACAACTCTCGAAGATGGAAAAAAATTGTATTACCATCCATATGCTCATGTTGCTTCTGCAACTTAGGAGACATCGAATCTAGCATAATGCAACTCGCCATCTCAGAGTCAGCAACATGTTTCTGGTAAGCCAACTTTTGGTCACCAGATGCATTATCTGTAGGAGGTTGGGGAAGAACCTCTTCAAGGACATAAGCTAACTTTTCAGCCTTGAGAACAATTCTCAGGTTGCGAAGCTAGTCCAAGAAGTTTAGCCCAGTCAATTTGTTGTTGTCCAAAATAGAATGTAAATTAATGGAGGTCGACATGCTATTCTAATTAGTACCTAGACATACAAAAAGAGGTGTATATAAGAGATGAATTTATAGTAATGTAAACAATTTACATTAACAAGAAACTCCCACTATTTTTATCAAATTCAATAGCCCTTACTTTGAATTCGAGAGATGGTAGGCTATCTCTTAGTGGGTTGATATCCATTATGACTAAAAACAACCTTGGCGAGAGTTCAACAAACCATTCATAGTCATAATGTTAGGTATCCCATTATATATCAAATATATAAGTATCACTTTATGTTATCAACTAATTGAATGTTCATATATACATTAGATTGTTAACTCATTAACATATATACATCCAATAAATATCACCTAATTTCACCTCTGCCCACATTGACCTTGGAGAGAGTCCAATAAATTAATGCTTTTAGTTAGGGCCGACCCATTAATCGTGAGATCGAATTTAAATGGTTTGAACACATCCAATTTACAAGCCAAGCTTGGAGAGAGTCCAACAACCCAAGCTTGAAATTGACCTCTAGTCCTTATCATTTAAAATAAACATCAAATCTCATATGAATTGAACATGCTCGATGTCATGCCAGGCTTGGAGAGAGTCCAACAACCCAAACACGAAAAAAAACTTTGGTTCAACCATATTAATGGAAGGTGTTGGTCCTAATATTTGCACGAGGGATTTTAGGTTATTATGGGTCTCATCTATAAAAGGAAATAACCTAAACATGGAAAAACCAAGGTCACATTAGGAAATAAATTTCCCAATGTGAACATGAGTCTATGCTAAGGCTCTAACGATGCGGCTGACACCTTCGATGTTTCCAAGCGCATCCTTGGTATTTCATTTTAGGTTACAAACATATCCTATATGTAGAATCATGCATACTCTAATCTATCATATAGAAAAATATGGCACAGGTATATTAAAACATCATACATGCTTTAACTATTCTTCTACAACATGCGATCTACGCCAAACAAACAAGGTGGCTCTGATACCACTTGTTGGAGATTCTGACATCATGCACAGTAGAATAAAGCAAATAAAATAATTTTATTATGTCCCAGACATCCCCTGGGGGCCAAGAAAACTTGCTTTGACATAATCACATGAAAACACACAAAAAGAATAGGAGAAGTTATACCTTCGAGTTTCTTTTGAATTCGTCGAAACCACAAGTAAGACCAACGAGCCTTGCCTCTATCAATATCCATGTCGGGATCACCTAAGACAACTCCTAGAGCAGCAAGCCTTTGTCTTCGATTGTTGATAGCCAACCGATGGAGACAAGAGAAGAAGAGAGAAGAAGATGACTACCAAAGAAGAAAACCTAAGGAAAAAACTCACTATCCAAAGATTATCAAGGGATCTATTTATATATCTCTTGATTAGGTCATCTTAGGAGGCTTAAACAGAACCTATTTTACCATAATTATCTCATAATTAAGGCAAGAACAAACCAAGAAATTTCCATAAGAGAAATCTCTAAAAATGATAGAATTGCGACACAAGCGTGTGTCTTACACACGGTTGGTCGTGCCAAGACACAAGGCTAGTCGTGTGTCCTTCTGGGCACAACCCAACTTTTGTCTATTTTTGGCTAGAGCCAGGCACGACCTGTGCTAGGTTAGGCACGACCGTGTGAGGTTTAGTATGGTCCGTTTGAGTTCGTTTAGGTGTGATATTGTCGTTCTAAGCCCGACAATGCCATAGGAGGTTCCATAGCCTCCATTTCGCACCCCCTTGGTATGGTCCAATGATGTGAGAAAATCATATATGGTTTTGGAGTAGTTTTAGGACACATCTCATTGCATTTCATACTTGTTTCATGCATATTCTCCCTTGTTTTGCATTCATTTACTATTTTCTAGTTCGGAGACCTGCTTTTGTTAATTTTTATGTGTAGGACAATGTTTGTGGAGAAAAAATGGAGCAATTTGTGGAGCACGGACCTTAGAGAACACGCACTGGCCATGTCCCAAGACATGGGCATGTTCTCGAAGCGAAACGGATCAAAATGGAGGCTCCAAGAGTGAGACACAACTGGTTGTGTCTTTTTTACAGCTCAATTTTCAGCCTATATTTCAGTCGTTTCCAGCCTTGCACATGACCCGGTCGTGTGAAATTCATATGTCCATGTGGCGACACCATAAATTCAACGAAATAGAGTTTTTTCAAGCATTTATGGAAAGTCGGAGCCACCTCTATATATAAGAAACTTGTCTAAGAGGCTGAGGATCATGAGGTAAGTCACCCTAGGGCTCCCAAACCCTAGAGGAGGCCCGACGACTAGAACAACAAGACAGTGCCCTAAAAAGCACTAGAGACTCGCAACAGGGAGGAAGGAAGTGACTAGGAGATCTATCCCAACTCTCTCGCATTGTGGAGAACAACCAAGACATGCATATTGGCTAGGACAGAAAGTACCTTCTCTATTTTCTTGTTCTACCTGCATTGCAATTATGTTTTCTAAGATGTCTTGTGTTTATTCTTTCTTGTCTATGGAGTAGATACTTCGATTCTAGGATTAGGGAGTAACTTGTGTTTGTGGACATGTTAGTTCAAATAGTCATTCATCTCCTTTGATTCTATTTTCAATTTTGTGTTGGTGAGATTGATGAAGATTTAGTCTTGATTATATTTCTACTGAGCATAGCCGATACAAAGGGTGACAACATTCGTATCAAAAACCTAGAAGAACCAAGGATGAGCCTTGTGGTCATCCTACCTCCCGTAATCATAGAAGATAGAATATGATAGGATAAGATATGAAATAAGATCTGTCTCTTCGTAGGGATTATAGGACGTCTTGGTACCCCAATAATCTATCTTAGTAGAAGGGCCAAAGTAGGAGAAATTAACTCTAGAAGGGTTGAGGGACCTTAGTGACAGAGGGATCCCAATGGTATCAACCCCCTGAGTTCTGATGATCCGAAAGGTAAACTTGGTTAGGAATAGGTAGCTTTCGGTAGAAGCAAAAGTTCATCGGGCAAATACATATTGATCCTCCCTCAAGATCGTAATTAGAGATCTCAACACACCAAATTGATAGCATGTTCCACGATGCACAAGTGAAATCAAAGTCCTAGAATCCTTTTTGAGAACTTCGAACCAACCTTATCTTCGTCCGAGTGACACCGTACTTGAGTTAGGACTACTGTCAACCTAGCAACCCATACTCTTAAGAGATTAATTCCGAACAACAACATTCACTGGATAGATGATATTCGAATCTCAGTCTCTGTGGGTTCGATAATCTTTTATTATTTGACATCTGTGCACTTGCGGGCGTTGAGCACGAGCGTGCGCTTCGAGCCCCTGACAATTTCTGTCAGAGATTTGAGGTCGTGCTCATGTGCATCAAGTTTTTGGCACTGTTATCGGGGACTATTGATTCAATATCGGATCGGAAGTGGATAGTTTGGATCGGACCTAGTTAGTTTAGGATTATTTTTCTAGTCTTTATTAATTTCTAGTTTAATCTAGTTCTAATTCAGATTTTAGTTTTTCTTCTAGCTTCGATTATTTTCTAGCAGTTTTTCTTTTTAGTTATTTTCTTAGCACCTGGTTTTCTTTATTTTGCCATTTGTTTTTTTCCTCCTACCAAGGAACTACTATTCTTTCCTTATCTATAATTTCCTGTATATAACAATGCATGATTTCACTCATGATTATGATCAATTTAATGTTGCGAGTTTTGGTAACATTTATTGTGAGCATTGTGGTGAAACATGACATACCATTAACGATTTTCTGAATATATTTGAACCTTCACAATTTGAACAAGAAAATGTCACCTACGATTACAACCAATGGCCACAAGATGATTCCTATTCATATAGTTATGACCCTGACTACTTAAACCCTTAATATTGTTCCCCTAAATTCCGACTTGAGTAGATGATGGAAAATTTCATTCAAACACAACAAATGGCGAACACTGAATTCCAGCAGTGACATTCGCAGACAAAGATGATACTAGAAGAATTAAGGTCATCTGTGAACGACATTACTAATTGACAAAAGAAGCTGGAGATTTAGATAACACAGATCGCCATCCAGTCTGCCAGAACACTAGGCCGATTACTAGAAAAATCAGAAGGATAATCCATTCAATCACCACTAGAGGGAGAACTTGAGGATTATATCATTGATACTTTAATCGAAGAGTGCATAGCTTCAATTAAAATACCTCCTAACCTCAAGGACCCAAAAGAGTCTGCTTTAACCCTCACCGAAACTTTAGTTATCACTAACAAAGCCCATTTAGTGATTGGTAATGATAAAATTTCATTCGACATAATAGAATCTACTAATCAATCTTTTGGTGAGGATATTTGTGGTGAGTTACATTATTTACAGCATATGGATGAAATAGAATATTATGATCAAACTCTTGAGGATTCTTTGAAGATAAGCATGTTCAATCTCGAACAAAGGAAGGAAGCTAATAAATATCTTGTCCATCCACAAAGCAAGATTTAAGAGATATAGTGATGGAGGACCACAAGGTAAGACGCATAAAGTGAGTAAGTATCTTTCCCCTCCACGAGCTAGATTAAAGGGATATGGTGATGAAGGACCACAAGGTAAGAGGCGTAAAGTGAGCAAATATCTTGCTCCCCTACGAACAAGATTCAAATGCATCAAGAAAGGGAGGAGGAAAAATCTCCTTGGGCCACCAGAGCCAAGATGAAACGTAGTGGTACAATCGAGCTAGAGACCTTAATAAGAGATTCTTGGGAGGCAACCCAAGTTTAAATTTACATATTTTTAGTCTTTTTTCATTCATCCATGTTAGTTTAAACTTTAATTTTTGTCCATTGGAATCTTCACAAGTGTTTTAGGGTCAGATAGAACTTGCTAGGTAGAAAGGAGATCCCTTGTTAGAACCTCAGAAGGAAGCACGGGCGGCCGTGTGGATTTCACATGGTCATGTCCAACAGTTAGAAGAGCACACGGTGAGGCGTGTGGAAAGTCTCAGACCGTGTTGCACTCTGGGAGAAATCCAAAGTCGCATCCGATCGACTATGTGAATTTCACACGGTCGTGCCAAATCTAGAACTTTTCCAAGCACCCAATAGGAGCCCACCTAGTCCACGTCACGAACCTACACCTGCATCACCTTCTTTTTCTACCTTTGAGTAGGATGCAGGTACATCAGACTATGATTCCTCCGAGTTCTGATCACGCCTCGATGACATATTCATGGAACAATAGACATAGGGGCAGCGATGAGAGGAGCACAGGACCTATAGATAGGTAGAGCTCCAAGATCTACGGGAGCATTTGTAGAGGGCCAAGGAGTTCTATGGCCAGGCTCGTGACTATTTTCAAGAGAAGGTTGCCTACCGTCAGGAAGTTCGGCAGTTCATGCGCGATACACAATCACAATGGGCTAAAGAGGAGGAGCACAAAGTAGTCGCTATGTCCACTAGTTCTAGATTGACCATATGTACATGTTGCACCAGTGGGTGAGCACACGATTCTCCCAAGAGCCCGATATGCCGAGACTACCCTACTAGAGGTACATTTTCATTCAGGTCTGGGGGAGGACCCCAAATTTTGATATTCTCTTCTACTAGTGTTAGTTTTCTTTGACATCTAGGTTTAGTGTTAGATTAGTTGCATTTATTTATTCATGTATAGGTTCCTTTAAGCACTTACTTTTTGGTCACTTTAAGCTTCCTTAGTGATGTTTTCAAAAAATTTCATGACTTGTTTCCATGCCATAGATAGCTTAACTTCATTTATCTTGTGGTACTTTATTTTTTGATGCTTGGATGGATGTTCTAGATTTTCACTTGTTAGCTTTTATCTTTCACATACACAAATCAAATATTCTGAAAGGGTGAATCTAGTACATAAGTAGTTATGATTTATCTCAGTAGTCTAGTACTTTGGAATCTATAGGTGACTCTAGATTTAACATTTTAGTTACTGGAGATGCTCGAATTGTGTAAGACCATTCGAAAAAATTTAAATCTCTATGAGCATGAAGGGAACAAAAGTTCTCTGAAAAGAAAAAAAAAAGAGAGAGACAAGAAAAGAGAGAGAAAATAGAAAAAAAATTGTGAGGTTAGGAAAAAAATATATTATTTTTTAGGGATAGAAAACAGTTGTCATGGGTGGAAATAGTTTGATGCCCCTTTGAGACCAAGTTATGTTACTGGAGAAACACCTACCAATTTCTCTCAATACCGAGCACGCCTTTGAGACTTTATGCTAATTCTAGGGCAGGTAAGTGCCTAAAAGTCGGAGACCTTAGGAAAGCTATAGGATGATGACTTGACTCACCATGGAATGAGTATCCCCTAGGAAATTTTCTCAGCATGTGCACGAAAAGCTAACTTAGTGAATCTTTAGAACATATCTATTTGCTTTGATTGAAAATACCACTTGATAATTTTAGTTGGCATGCTAAGTATGGAACAATACTTTAAAATTTCATGGCATTGAAGTTTGCTTGAGGACAAGCAAAGATCTAAGTCTGGGGGAATTGATATGAGTAATAAGATTTTTGGAGTAGTTTTAGCACAAATCTCATTGCATTTCATACTTGTTTTATGCATATTCTCCCTTGTTTTGCATTCATTTACTATTTTCTAGTTCGGAGATCTGCTTTTGTTATTTTTATGTGTAGGACGTCATTTTTGGAGCAAAATGGAGCAATTTGTGGAGCATGGACCTCAGGGAATATACACTGGGTATGTCCCAAGACATGGGCATATTCTCAGAGTGAAATGGATCAAAATGGAGGCTCCAAGAGTCATACATGGTCGACCGTGTGAATTAGCACGACCGTGTTAACTCGAAACGGGGAGGAAGGAAGCGGCTAGGAGATCCATCCCGACGCTCCAGCATTGTGGAGAACAACCAAGACACGCATATTGGCTAGGACATAAAGTACCTTCTCTATTTTCTTGTTCTACCTACATTGTAATTATGTTTTCTAAGATGTCTTGTGTTTATTCTTCCTTGTCTATGGAGTAGATACTTCGATTCTAGGATTTGTTGGTGCAATCGGCCCAGATCACGATTGACCAGACTCGAGTAGTGTTTTGATGTTTGACAAAAGAGTTGACCATTATTTGACAATGGGTTGACTAGATGGTTGACTTGGGGTTGAACATGTGATATGGAGAAATCCAAGTGGGACACTTGACAATGGAAAGTCCAAGTCTTGTGTACTTAGCATGGAAAGTCCAAGTCTTGTGTACTTGGCATGGAAAGTCTAAGCATGAGTCTTGGTAAGGGAAAGTCCAAGCTTGAGTCTTGGCAATTGGAAAGTCCAACATGGGTTGGCAAGGAAAGCCCAAGTCATGGGTACAATTGGGAAGTCCAAGGGTTGATATTGGCAGTGTAAAGTCCAAGCGGGAGTCTTGGCAGCATAAGTCCAATGGTTTGGCGGCGTAAAGTCCAAGCGTGTGTCTTGGCAGTGTAAGCCCAAATGTGCCTTGGCGGTGTAGACCAGCTTAGCATAACAATAGCCGATGGAAGCACCTGGAGGCTAGCATATGGATGAACAACTCATGGATGACTTGGAGGTATCCGATAGGCGTGAGGCTAACAAAGGTGGCTAGAAGGCTTAGGTCTAGGCTAAAGGTGGTCTAGCAAGTATGAGGGCATCATACTTGGGGTTAAACCTCATGTTTGAGGTTTGTCAGCCGATTGGGGTTATTGATCAGTCGATTGGTCAAGTGTTTTGACACTTGGACCGAGTTGATCATTGGCGATCGATCGCAAGCCGCCACATAGGTGCCTCGATCGAGTCCTAGTCGAGGCGACGCTGACCGGCCTCGGCAGGCGATCAGCAAATGCAAGCGCCTCAAACGACGCCTTGATTTCTTGATCAGGTGACTGCCATGAAGGACAGTCGAATGATGGGTTGGTCATGAGGGTAGAATGCTCTCGTGAGTCGACCGTCACGGCCAATGGATGGATGTAGATTAAGTCGTTGTGAGACAACAACTACAGAAGCAATCGATTGGGGCCTTATGGAAGTGGACTGCTAGGTGGAATCCAACCCGAGTTGCAGCTTTAAAAGGAGATCGAGGAGAGGGATTTTGGCATGGTTCTTTGAGGCGATTTGGAGGGGATTTGCTACTGCAATCCAAACCTTCAAGGCTCTTCTCAAGCAACCAAAAGTAAGCAATCAAAGTTCTCTTGTAAAGTGATTTCCTTTACTTGTATTGAATTTCATCTTTGTATTTGCTTGTATTTTCATTGTATTACTTTTGTAATCCTTGTACGAGGTTTCTCCGCCTCTGACTTGTTGTCGAGAAGGAGTGTTTAATGTTTAGTGGTGTTGTCCATCACTAGAGCTCTTTGAGCTCACCCCATGGAGTAGGAACCCTAAGGTTCCGAACCACGTGTATTCTTCTGTATTTCTCATTGTTTGTATTTGTTTTTGTTATTATTATTTTTGTTACATATGCTAACGTTTGTAGCAAGCACGATCGAATTCAATCAACCAACGAACGCGCCATTCACACCCCCTCTAGCGCTCACCGATGTTCCTATAGGATTAGGGAGTAACTTGTGTTTGTGGACATGTTAGTTCAAATAGGCATTCATCTCCTTTGATTTTATTTGTAATTTTGTGTTGGTGAGATTAATGAATATTTAGTCTTGATTCTATTTCTACTTTGCGTAGCCGATACAAAGGGTGACAACCTTCGTGTCAAAAACCTAGGAGAACCAAGGATGAGCCTTGCGGTCATCCTACCTCCCGTAATCGTAGAAGATAGAATATGATAGGAAAAGATATGAAATAAGATCTGCCTCTTCGTAGGGATTATAGGACGTCTTGGTAACCCAATAACCTATCTTAGCAAAAGGGCCAAAGTAGGAGAAATTACTCTAGAAGGATTAAGGGACCTTAATGACAGAGGGATCCCAACGGTATCAACCCCCTAAGTTCTGATGATCCAAAAGGTAAACTTGGTTAGGAATAGGTAGCTTCTGGTAGAAGCAAAAGTTCATCGGGCAAACACATATTGATCCTCCCTCAAGATCGTAATTAGAGATCTCAACACCCCAAATTGATAGCATGTTCCACGATGCACAAGTGAAATCGAAGTCCTAGAATATTTTTGAGAACTTCGAACCACCCTTATCTTCCTCCGAGTGATACCGTACTTGAGTTAGGACTATCGTTAATCTTGCAACCCATACTCTTAAGAGATTAATTCTGAACAATAACATCCACTGGATAGATGGTATTCGAATCTCAGTCTCTGTGGGATCAATAATCTTTTATTACTTAACGACATCCGTGCACTTGTGGGCGTTGAGCGCGAGCACCATCTTTGAGTCCCTCACGATTCCCGTCAAAGATTTGAGGTTGTGCTCACGTGCATCATCCAACCAGATATATCCTCCCTCATCGAAATCTCATTCTCAGATTTGTTTTACATCTTGAAATCACCCGTAGTGCGTGTGACCCAATAGGTTCCCGGTTATGTTGGTCATTCATAATTAACCCTTAATTATGAATAGATCATGAGTGGCACCTAGCAGTGCATCATGACCCCCCCCAATTGATCGGAAAGTCTAGACTGACTCCAGAATGTTTCTTAACCCTTCAACAACTACAGTGTTCATGCCTTGTTCATTTCACTTATCCTATACCCACTTGGTGCAGAACATGGTCTATGTGTTCGTCCCCACTAGGCTAACTACGTCACACCTAGCCCAAGTTAGTTTCTTTGTCTTGTGGATTCAAGTTACTCCTTCATGTTCCCAAGAAGACCATCTTCTTAACATGTTTGCTTTGGCCAAAGACTTCTGAGTAACAATCCTGATAAGAGGCCTAGGGTATACATATCCTTTATCAGGAGTGGTGAATCCTTTGTGGGATATTCAAACACCTTTGATCACTTTGGCTAATACCCAATCATCCCAGAGTTACATCTACTATGTAGATGGCTACGAAGAAGTCAAAGTATAAGACACCATGATCAAGGTGACTTGAATACCTCAAGTCTAAGGAAGCTCATGTTGGGGAAATTGAGCGTCGCTAGAGAGGGGGGGGGTGAATAGCACGTTCATTGTTGCTTGATGAAATTTGATCGTGCTTGTCTACAATCGTTATTAGCGCAGCAAAAATACAAAATAGAAATAACAAAATACAACAAATAACAACAATACACAATGACACACCGATATAACATGGTTCGAAACCTTAGGGTTCCTACTCCACGGATTGGGCTCGAATGATCCCTAGCGATGCAAACACCACTAATAATCAATTATACTCCTTCTCGACTGCAAGTCGGAGATGGAGAAACCTCGTACAATGATTACAACAATATTACAACAAAAATACAAGCAAATACAATAGAATGCAAGTAAAGAAAACTTTACAAAGAGCTTTTAGATGCTTGCTTGTTTGGTTGCTTGAGCTTCACTTGAAGACCTTAAATTGTACCAGCAAATCACCCCAAATCACCCTAAGAAACCTCCTCCATGAGCTACTTTTATAACCCGCATTCGGGGCTAGATTTCGCCTAGCAATCGACTGATCGTGACCATCAGTCGACTACTCCTGTAGTTGTTGTCTTACAATGGCCTGAGCCACGTTGGATAAGTTCCAACGGATAGACCATCAATCGACTGATAGAGCCATCACTCGACTGTCAAACCCTAACAGTCGACTCTTGAACCTTCTGTGTCCACAACATCGACCATCACGATCATTTGCTAGCCATGTAATCGATTATGCCATCGATCAGCGCCCAATCGGGCATCGGATCATCGAGCCATTTCCTATAATCGAGCTCCAATCGACTCCCATCAGTTGACTGATCATAATATCAGTCTACTGATAACCTCATCCATGAGATTTTAACACCAAGTATGATGGCCTCATACTTGCTAGACCACCCTTAGCCTAGACATAAGCCTTCTAGCCACCTCCGTCAGCCTCATGCCTATCGGATCCCTCCAAGTCATCCATGACTTGTTCATCCATACACTATCCTTCAGGTGCTTCCATCGGCTATTGTCATGGTAAGTTGGTTTATACCGCCAAGGCACATTGGGCTTATGCTACCAAGACTACCACTTGAACTTTACGTCGCCAACCATTGGACTTATGCTGCCAAAACTCCACCCTTGGACCTTACGCCGCCAATATCACCCCTTAGACTTCCCTTGCCAACCCATGTTAGACTTTCCATTTGCCAAGACTCAAGCTTGGACTTTCCCTTACCAAGACCCAAGCTTGGACTTTCCCTTACCAAGACCCATGCTTGGACTTTCCTTGTCAACCCATGTTAGACTTTCCGATTGCCAAAACTCAAGCTTGGACTTTCCCTTGGCAAGACCCATGCTTGGACTTTCCATGCCAAGTACACAAGACTTGGACTTCTCCATCATATGGTCAACCCCATGTCAACCATATAGTCAAACAATGGTCAAACCATCATCAAACATCAAAATACCACTTGAGTCAAACTCGAATCCGACAATCATGTCCCGAGTCGATTGTGTTGGAACGTCGGTGGTCGGCTAGAGGGGGGTAAATAGCCCTCTTTTGCGTATGGTGGAATTCGCTCGTTGTTTAATCGTACCAAGATGTAACGTGGTTCACGGCCTTGCCGCTAATCCAAGGACCGATTCGTCCCAAATGAATCACACCTAAACCTTCACTAGTCTCTCCTTTGCACAAAGCTAGATGGAGGTAACCTCTTTACAACAATGCACTCCTTCTTATAATAAGATTGAAGTAAGAACAAGAAGAAGGAGTAAAGCTTGGGTAGGGCACTTAGGGAATAGTTTGGAGCATGAAGATTAGTCATCCCAAAGGCCACACCCTCTCTTTTTATAGAGAAGGTTGATTTCTTCCCGTTGGTCGCTCATCAGTCGACTGCTACATTTGGCAGTCAACTGCCACCATTGCAATCACTTCTAAACACGTCAGATCCCAACCGTTATAGTCCAACGGGAGACTTGGCAATCGACTGATGTATCCCTCAGTCGACTGATGCCTTCATAGCCGCCGATCGATCAACTACAGAGGTTCGTACTGCATCGCCTTCATCACCGATTGCCATCCTTGATAGTGGATCGATGGTCGGCAATGATCGCCATTCCTTGGCGATCAGCTGGGCTAAAATCCACGATCGGACACCAGTCAAACCCATTTGACTTGGAGCAGTCGACTGTCATATCATGGCAATCGACTGATGTCGGGAAAACTCATCCAACACTTAGCCAATTAGCCAAGATTACCTAAGAGCTACCTCATCCCTGGGTTACAATCACTCACTCTCATTCCCTTGGAGTCCCTCGCCTTGAAGTTCTCTTCGTCCGGCCACATCCCTTGGATACGCCAAGTGCACGGCTTCGTAGTGCCATCCTTCGCATCTCGCCCTAAGTCTACTTCCTCCAGCTTCACTCCAATTCTCCTCGTTCGGTGGTCCCTCGGATACACCAAGCGCACGGCTTCTGCAATGCATCTTTCACCGACTCAAGGACCGAGTCATGAGAGGTGAATCTTGCCAATGCTATCGTCATCCATGTGCGAATTACTAAGTTCTGCATGACTTCAACGCACATATCAAATCCATATCAATCCTAACTTAAACCCTTTGTCATGTAGGGGGATCGATTGACCGGCTAGAGGGGGGTGAATAGCCCTCGTTCGTTGGATGTCGTAATTCGTTCGTTCTCGTGTGCTTGTCTACAATTGTCGTTAATATACGCAGCGGAATAACAATAGAAATAACAACAATACAAGCACAATCAATACACAAGCATATACGTGGTTCAGAACCGAATGGTTCCTACTCCACGGGGTGAGCTCAACGAGCTCGTGTTATGCGCACGGCACTAACAACACTCCTTGTCGACTACACGTCGGAGGTGGAGAAACCTCTCACAAGCTATTACAACAAGTAATATGAAATACAACAAGAAATACAAAGACAATACAAAAGAGAACTTTTACACAATTATTTTGATCGCTTTCTTGTTGCTTGCTTTTGCTTGCTCTTGAAGGTCTAGAATGCAACAGGAATTCCCCTCCAAAGTCACCTCAAAAGCCTTGGCGAAATCCTCCAACTCGTGCTCCTTTTATAACCTGCATCAACCTATTTTCGCGCCCATCAGTCAACTGATCGTGACCATCAGTCGACTGGTCTCGTAGCCGTTGTCTCACAACGGCTCGATCCATGTTGGTTAAGTTCCAACGGATCACACATCAGTCGACTGATGGCACCCATCACCGATCGACATCCATCACCGAGGCCGGGCGAGCTCGACTCCATTCTCGTGCCCGCACGCGGTCATCATCGATTGCCATCCCCTAGCCGATCGATCCTCCCAACGATCGCCTCTCTAATGATCGATCACCAGACTTAGTTCAGTCGAACACTGGTCGAACCCATACGACCTAGAGCTAATCGACACTATGCCTCAAACATAACGATGTTTGAGCCTCCGACACTCAGTCTTAGCCACTTGGCCAAGTCCACCTTATCCCACATGGAGTTCCCCACCGAAGCTCTCTTCCCTCGGCCTACGTCCCTCGGATGCGCCAAGCGCACGGCTTCGCAACGCCATCCTTCGCGTCTCATGCCCTAAAAGTATGCTTCCCTTTGGGCTCACTCCATTCGCTCCCCGTCCGGCGGTCCCTCGGATGCACCAAGCGCACGGCTTCGTAATGTCATCCTTCACCGACTCAAGGACCCGAGCCTAGTGAACTTGCCAAGTTCTCAAGACTTCCCAAATGCACCAAGCGTACGGCTTCGCAATGCATTTCTCACCAAGCACCAAGCGCATGGCTTCGGAATGCTTTGGATTTCCCATGCCAAGCACCAAGCGCACGGCTTCGCAATGCTTTGGACTTTCCCATGCCAAGGCTTCCCCCTTGGACTTCCACACCAAGCTCCATGCTTGGATTTTCCATGCCAACCCCATGTTGGACTTTCCCATGACAATCCCATGTCATGAGTTTTGTCTATCATCAAAATACTATCAAGGTACTGCTCGAGCCAAACTCGAGTCAACCTGGGCCGATTGCACCAACAATCTCCCCCTTTTTGATGATTGACAAAACTACCATCTCAAGTCTACCAATTCTCCCATATTGGCAATTCTCATATCCCAATGAGAATTCCAACGAACCCTAATTGGTAACTTGGTAACTTCTCCCCCTTTTTGACATTACATCAAAAAGGTCCTCCCCAAGGGTATGAATGTCTCATATCCCAATGAGATCTTACAATTTCTCCCTTGGAGGAACACATGCCTACAATCTTTCTAGTGATCCCATATCACTTAAAGAGAGGCAACCCAATTTTCCTCCCATGAGGAAATACACATCCATCTTCCCAAGATGGATACCTCCCCCTAGAGACTTGCTCCCCCTTGACCATTGCACCAACAATGTCCTTGGAGAGTCCCTAAGCCAATAGGAACATTAACCAAATCAAAATCAAGGTAAAGTTCAACAATGAACTCTCATCCACCTTAAAATTGATACTCACCCTCAACCCAACTCCTAATCCATATCCAATGAATTTCCACCCTCTCTAATGCTCTCCCAAGCATATCCTAGGGTTAGGAGTGGTTAGGGGACCAAAACATGGCTAAACATGAGCCTAACTATCAAGTTTACCTGAAATCAGCCTGTGCCAGTCGACTCCGTCAGATACCATGATCGAATTACCATCGATCGCCATTACAGCAATGATCGATAATCGTCTGTAGTTTTCAGTTTCAGAAAATGGATTTTCGAAATCCATAAGTAAATATATGTAATTCTAAAAATCTTGAAAATGCATACGTATAATACTTATCCTAAACACTATGGGTGAAAAATGTTGGAAATTTATTTTACCCATTAAATTAGGAGATTGATACAAAGTTCAAAATTTAAGAAAAGCTTCAATAAAGAGCCATCTTTGTATCATCCCATTCAATGGTGATAGCTATCAAAAGATAGACTTCACCAAGGTTTTTCAAAATGTTTTCAAAATGTTTTTCAAACCTTTATTTTCTTTTTCCTAAACATCTCACCAATATCTAGATGTGTAAAACACATACAAGTCAAATTTTTGTGAGATGTGGGTTTTGTTTTGTTTATGTTTTCATGCATATTTCTAGGCAACATTAATTTGATTCCCTTCAAATTGTGCCATAGTCCTTAACTCCATTTTAAACTATGCATGATGATGATTATGGCATAAATATGATATAAATAAAAGCATATGCCAAAATCATGATGTCATGGCATGTGAATGAGATCTAGGAATTCATGACATCTAAACATAATTCTAAACATGATCATGACATTTTATAGATAAAAATAAAAATGATGTCATGACATGGTAAGGCAAACAAATCATGGCAAGTAAAATATACTAAGGTATAGAATACCTAAGTGTGAAAATCAATTTGCCATTTTTAGGGATTAAATTCACTTTGCCTTAAACCTTTCATTTCCCTAGTGCGCCAAAAACCCAAAATGGCACACCAATACCTCTAAGACCTAATTGTGCCAATTTAATCATTTTTAACTTCTCAAACCATATTGGCACACCCTAATGTGTCAACTCCCAATGGCTAGATTAACCACCCATCCACTTAGGGTTGACACACCCTAACCCATTTAGCGTGAATCAATCACGCTTTTAGGAACCCAATATCTATTGGAGCTCCTTGGGTTAACAAGGTATTCCCTAGGGATAACTTCCCTAGATACCTTCCTAATGACCCTTTTAGGCTTTGAAGTCATAGTCTTTTGGGTCTTTCCTAGGTCAACTCTAGAGGTGACTCCTCCATTGACCTTCTTAGTGGCTACATTTGATTTCTTTGAGGTGTTAGCCACTAAACACATACCATGGCTAGACTTAGGGATGGCTTCCCTATTAGCCTTGGTTTGTCTAGACCTAGATGATGTTCCATAATTAAATGGAACATTATGGTAGGACATAGGTTTGTGACCCAAACCCTTCTTGCCCTTAGATGTTTCTTGTTTCCTAGGTCTTGACTTTTGTACATTAGACCCCTTAACCGAATTTGATATTATTGCTAGGGTCTTCTCCAATTTTTCTAGCCTTGACCTCAAGGCTTGGTTTTCTAACTCTAATTTTCCCAATTTTGAATTTTCATTTATCTTTTGGGAAATGTTTTTCTTTTTAGGCATATGCCTAGATTTCTTGGGATTAACACCCAAGTTTTCTTCAATTCTCCTAATTGACTCCCTAGGTAAAATAGATCTAGTGTTTTGAGTCCTAGGTTTGTCCTTAGAGAAACTAACATGTTTAGCACCTAAGCAATAAATCTTATTGTTTCTCCTAGCATGATTTTTATTGATAATTGCTAGAGAACTAAAATAATTCTTAGCATGCTTTTTGACTCTAGGAATTAAAGGTGCATTATTTAAATTTACCTTAGGGTTAGCTTTAGAAGCTCCCCCTACATGAGTTGCACCTTCTTGCCCTTTCTTCCTCCCCCTAGGGCATTGGCTTCGGTAGTGTCCCTTTTGATTGCATTTGAAGCACACAATGTGCTCTTTGCTCTTGATTTTGGGAACGCCGGCATCGTTTGACTTTGGGTTGACTTTTGGTGTCGATGCCTTCTTCTTAGCCAATTTAGGGCATTTGCTCTTATAATGCCCTTTCTCCCTACACTCAAAGCATATTATGTGATTTTTATTTAAAATAATAACACTTGAGTTACCTAGGGAGGTGGTGGAGGCCTCTTCCCGATCTTCACTTCTCCCGGATGTGGATGCTTCTTGTTCTTGCTCCGGGATGGAAGATTGCCTCTCCTCCCCCTCAATGCTAGAGGTGGAGGTCTCCACCAAGTCATCAACATCTTCAAATGTTGTGGGTTCTTCTTCCTCGGCATTTTCTTCTACTTGTGTCGGTTGGGAATTTTCTTGGAAATTTATTATCTTATTCCATAGTTCCCTTGCATCCCTATAATCACCCAATCTAGACCAAATAGTGTTAGGTAATAAATCACTAAGTAATTTTATTACCTCAAGATTTGTCTTGAAGTCCTTAATTTGGTCTTGGGTCCACCTTGACTTCTCAATTTGCTTGTTGTTTGTATCCCTAGGCATTTCAAAACCGTTTTCTATAATAATCATAAAATCAAAATCGGTTTCTAGGTATACCTCCATCCGTTTCCTCCACCAAGCAAAATCTCCATCGAATTTCGGTGGATGGATGAAGCCGGCCATTTGTAGTGCTCTCGCGGCGGTTAGTCCTTGAGGAGCAACCTTGCTCTGATACCACTTGTAGGGGGATCGATTGACCGGCTAGAGGGGGTGAATAGCCCTCGTTCATTGGATGTCATAATTCATTCGTTCTCGTGTGCTTGTCTACAATTGTCGTTAATATACGCAGCGGAATAACAATAGAAATAACAACAATACAAGCACAATCAATACACAAGCATATACGTGGTTCGGAACCGAATGGTTCCTACTCCATGGGGTGAGCTCAACGAGCTCGTGTTATGCGCACGACACTAACACCACTCCTTATCGACTACACGTCGGAGGTGAAGAAACCTCTCACAAGCTATTACAACAAGTAATATGAAATACAACAAGAAATATAAAGACAATACAAAAGAGAACTTTTACACAATTGTTTTGATCGCTTTCTTGTTGCTTGCTTTTGCTTGCTCTTGAAAGTCTGGAATGCAACAGCAATTCCCCTCCAAAGTCACCTCAAAAGCCTTGGCGAAATCCTCCAACTCATGCTCCTTTTATAACCTGCATCAAGCTGTTTTCGCGCCCATCAGTCGACTGATCATGACCATCAGTCGACTGGTCTCGTAGTCGTTGTCTCACAACAGCCCGATCCACGTTGGTTAAGTTCCAACGGATCACACATCAGTCGACTGATGGCACCCATCAGTCGACTGATCATCCATCAGTCGAGTGCTGGCGAGCTCGACTCCATTCTGCTGTGCGGTGTCATCGATCATTGCCATCCTCGGTAGTCGATGATCCTCCCAACGATCATTGCCCTCCCTCGGCGGTCGGTGATCGATCACCGAACTTGGTTCAGTCGAACACTGGTCGAATCCATACGACCTAGAGCAGTCGACTGGCACCTATGCAGTCGACTGATGTCGGCTAAAACCTCAAACATAACGATATTTGAGCCTCCGACACTCAGTCTTAGCCACTTGGCCAAGTCCACATTATCCCACATGGAGTTCCCCACCGAAGCTCTCTTCCCTCGGCCTACGTCCCTCGGATGTGCCAAGCGCACGGCTTCGCAACGCCATCCTTCGCGTCTCATGCCCTAGAAGTATGCTTCCCTTTGGGCTCACTCCATTCGCTCCCCGTTCGGTGGTCCCTCGGATGCACCAAGCGCACGGCTTCGCAATGTCATCCTTCACCGACTCAAGGACCCGAGCCTAGTGAACTTGCCAAGTTCTCAAGACTTCCCAAATGCACCAAGCGCACGGCTTCGCAATGCATTTCTCACCAAGCACCAAGCGCACGGCTTCGCAATGCTTTGGATTTCCCATGCCAAGCACCAAGCGCACGGCTTCGCAATGCTTTGGACTTTCCCATGCCAAGGCTTCCCCCTTGGACTTCCACACCAAGCTCCATGCTTGGATTTTCCATGCCAACCCCATGTTGAACTTTCCCATGACAATCCCATGTCATGAGTTTTGTCTATCATCAAAATACTATCAAGGTACTGCTCGAGCCAAACTCGAGTCAACCTGGGTCGATTGCACCAACATGTCACACACATCAAAACCACATCACATGGGTTGATTTCTCTAACAGATCGCACCAACAATCTCCCCAAAATATTGTCAAACATCAAAACACTACTCAAGTCCAACTCGAGTATGGTCAATCGTGACCTGAGCTGATTGCACCAACAACTCTCACTCGAGCTGCAATGAGATCTTCAACGATATATAGAACCATATGAAGTCTCATAGCAGGTCACTCCAATGAACTAGTTACCATAACTAGCATCCACATGTTCACTCTCAACATCCCTATGCTTCCATTTAATGACTACCGAATACTTGGATAAACTAAGGAGCATAAGATGTGCTAGTCTCACAAAACTGATGATGTCCAATCTCATCAATTCATCGATTAGGGATAGTTTTAATACTTGCATGATTACACATGATAAGATACCCACTAATTGTGATCCAATCACAATTTCTTTCATGCCATGAATCGTATTGTGGACTTCACTACATGAGTTTAAGATTCAACCAAATACATAGATAATGTATACTCAAATAGTAAATATTATTAATAACTTCTAAGATGATTGCCTTAGGACACCTCTCAATTACATCAAGAATAACTTAGACAAAACCCTAAGAAGAATAGACATATGCCTAGGAAGAAGAATGCCCAAAGAAAGAACGAAAAATCAAAAATTGAGAAATTGGAAGAAGAAAATTAAGTCTTGAGGTCAAAACTTGATAAATTGGAAAGTACCCTTAGAAAGATGAAAAATACAGTTAAAGGGTCTTATGGGCAAAATCTAGGGTTTGGTAGAAAAGAATCATCTAGGGACAAGAAGTGTTTGGGTTACAAACTTAAGTCCAAGGAGAATATGTCCTCCTATCATAGGGTTCCATATAGTTATAGAACTAATCCTAGGTCTAGAAAATTCAAGGTTACAAAGGAGGTTATGTTATATTTGAGAGGTGTTCTAAGGCAATTGCCTTATGATTAATATTATTTATTGGATAAATAAAGATTCACTATTTGAGTGTACATACTTAATGTATGTGATTGGATCTTAAACTCATTTATTGAATGTCTGCAATACGATTCATAGCATGAGAGAACTTGTGATTGAATCACAACTAGTGAGCATCTATACATGTGTAATTATGAATGTATTGAAATATTTCCTAGTCAACGAATTGATGCATTCTGACATCATTGATTCTGTGAGACTAGTACAGGTTATATTCCTTGGTCTAACCAAACAGTTGTTCCTCACTGGCTGGAGACATTGGGATGTTGAGAGTTAAATGTGAATGTTAGTTATGGTAACTAGTTCATTGGAGTGAATTATTATAAGACTTCATATGGTTTTCTACATATATGGATATGTTTATGAAGTCTTACCATAGCTTAAGTGTGATTTTCCTTTGACTTGAGATATTCAAGTCACCTTGGTCATAGAGACTTATGCTCTGACATCCTAAGCAAGAATCTCCTGAGGTGTGACCCCGGGATGGTTGGGTATAATTCGAAGTACCCGAAGGTGTTTGGATAGCCAACAGAGGATTCACTGCTCCTAGCAAAAGAGAAGTATACCCTATGACCACTTGTCAAGATTATTACTCGAAGTCTTTGGCCAAATCATCACATGTCAAGAGTATGGTACTCTTGGACACATGTATGAGTAATTTGAATCTGCATGATGAGGAAGTATAACTTGGGTTAGGTGTGACGTAGTCAGCCTAATGAGGATAGACACATAGACCATGTCCTGAACTAAGTGAGTATAAGATGAGTGAAAGGAACCAGACACCACTCACTATAGCTGCTGAAAGATTTAGAAACGATTCTGAGATCAACCATTGATTTTATGGTTAATTAGTGATCATGATATACTACTAGGTGCCACTCATTATTGTTTCATAATTAATGGTTAATTATGGATGACCAACATAAATATGAAACTTATAAGGTCATACACACTACGAGTCTTTCCAAAGGACCTAAAATGAGTTTGAGAATTGGATTCTCAAAATAAGAGAGACTAAATCTAGTTGGACTAGATGAAGGGAAAATATGGAAAGTATTTTGCCAGAGTAGAAACGTGGATGGGCCACGTCTTATGAAGATGAGTTGAACTTGTTTTGGTTTAATTATAAACCAAATTGGTTTTATTTGAATTAAAAGTGGTTTGATTATTGAACCAAGTGGTTTGGTTATGAACCAAACTTAATGCTATTGGTATGAGCTTCGAGTTAATGGATGCGGATTTAGAACTTGATCCTCTAACCTAATAGGAGATATGTATATTGGGTAAGAAACCTAGGGTGAAGAGTTAAGGCCTCCTTCTCTTCTCCTCCTCCTTTTGCCGCCCAAGCAAAAAATTTGAACAGATTTTCTTCCGCCCAATCCAAAGGTTGTTGGTGCAATCGGCCCAGGTCACGATTGACCAGGACTCGAGTTTGACTCGAGTGATGTTTTGATGTTTCGACAAAAACATATGACAATGTAATTGTCATGGGAAAGTCCAAGTCTTGTCAACTTTGTTGGGTTTCCGGCACCGCGGCGTGTGTGTGTTCGATCATGTTTCGTAAACATGAGCACAGCGGAAGCAATAAAAATAATAAATACTCCTATTTATTACAACACACACAACACACGCATGCTATTACAACAAGTGTAGACATAACCGTAAATTAAAATTGCAATAAAAGGAAATTAAACTACGTTATACCTTTCGTATGACGTGTAGCGGGAACGGCATCAACCGGAACGATCCTCGTAAGAATCGTCTCTATCCGTATTCACGCCGAGCTCCTCGGGATGACTTCGCCAAGCCACGAGCTTCGTCTTCGTACGGGTTACTAGCCTCGTGTTGAAGACGACGTGATCGAGAGATGATCACGATCCGAATCCAAATTCGGACCTAAAAACAAGTCCTCAAGACTTGCTTCTCCGGAGAGGTATTCGTCAACCGATTGACGAATCCTTCGCCCTCCACTCAGAGGATTACCGGAGATCAAATCCCCGGTATGTTAGCCGCTGTCGGAGCACTAACCGCCGCCCAAACGACGCCCGACGAGGAGGAAGAAGCTGTCCAGAAAACTGACAGCTTGGTGGAGGAGATAGGCGCCGCCAAAACAAGGAGACAAAAGCTCACCTTGATGCCAACCTTTAGGAGATCACCGAGGGTCGCCGAGGTTCACCGCTGAGCTTGACGCCGAAGGGTCTTGACGGCAGCACAATCAAGTGGGCGGCAAGGAGCTTGGGCGGCAACAAAGTTGGGCGGCAACTCGGAGGCTAGGGTTTTGATTTTGGATTAGGTTTAACAATCCCTTAAGCCCACTTTTATAGAGAACTAATTCTCTTAATGGTTAATGGATCATATCCATAAAGCCCGCTAACCCGCTCCATTAAGATAAGTTAAAATAAACCAAACCATGATGGTTTATTTTAAGTTAAAACGAACCTCAACCAACTTTTGGTTCATTCGCTTAAAATAAACCAAACCCTTTGGTTTATTCTTATCCATTGGATTAGAACCAAACCATTTTGGTCCATCCATTACGTCTTCATAAGACAGCCCATCCACGCTCCATTGCATCAAACAATTTCATGCTCGCTTTATGTTTGGTCCAACCAAACATAGTTTCTCTCCCGAGAATCCCATTCTCAAGCTCGCTTTAAATCCTTTGATTACACTCGCAGCGCGGTGACCAAATAGGTTCTCGCTTTATGTTGGCCGCCTATAATTAACCATTAATTATAGAACGATCATGAGTGGCACCTAGTAGTACATCATGATCCCCAACCGAAAAGATCAACTTGATCCGTAACTATTTCTCAAACCCTTCAAGAGCTCGAATGAATCGTGCCCCATTCCCTTCACTCATCTTATACCCACTTGGTTCAGACATGGTCTATTGTGTCAGCCTCACTAGGTCGACTACGTCACACCTAGCCCAAGTATCATTTCCTCGTCCCTACGGATTCTAGTTACTCCACATGTATCAAGAGTACTTTACTCTAAACATGTAATGCTTTGGCCAAAGACTTTAGTAACAATCCGACGAGAGGCCATGGGTATACATCTCCTCGCAAGGAGTGGTGAATCCTTTATAGGCTATTCAAACACCTTCGATCACTCGACTTATACCCAATCATCCCGGTCCACATCTCCTTAGAGATGTTTGCTTAAGATGTCAAAGCATAAGTCTCCATGATCAAGATGACTTGAATACCGCAAGTCAAAGGAACATCGCACTTAAGCCACAAAGAAGAACTTCATTGACATATCTATATATGCAGAGAACCATATGAAGTCTTACTACCGGGTCACTCCAATGAACTAGTTACCATAACTAGCATCCACGATTAACTCCGACATCACTATGTCTCCAAACCAAGGAGAATCACCGCTTGATACACCAAGGAGTATACCTCGTTAGTCTCGATGTAATTGATGGTGTCCAAATCCATCAATTCATCGACTAGGATAATTCCGATACATCACAATTACACATGTAGAGATACTCACTAGTTGTGATCCAATCACAAATTCTCTCATGCCGTGAATCGTATCGTGGACATTCAAGAAATGAGTTTAAGATCCAATCAAATACATAAAACATGTATACTCAAATAGTGAATCTTCATTTATCATATAAATGGTTCATACATAAGGCATTGCCTTAGGACATCTCTCATATATTACTAACAGACTCCCACTTGGCCTAATGCCAATCGCTACGGTATCCAATACCATAAGCTCTAACATGACCCTCAAACTTACTTTGAGGTAATGCCTTAGTCAAAGGATCCGCTAAGTTCCTTTCAGTGGGAATTTTATCGATTTGTATTTCGTTCCTACTGATGATCTCTCTGATAAGATGATAGCGGCGAAGCACATGTTTGGATCATTGATGAGACCACATCAAGTTCATAGATGAACTTATTGATCCAAACCGCTTCCTTTGCTGCTTCCAAAGCTGCAACGTATTCTGCCTTAGTGGCAGAATCCGCTATAGTGTCAAGCTTGGAACCTTTCCAACTTATTGCGCCTCCATTTTAGGTGAATACATACCCAGACTGAGACATGGAATCATCCTTGTCTGTCTGGATCTGGCATCCGTATACCCACGAATCACCATGTACCCTTCTCCATATATTAGGAACACATCCTTAGTTCTTCTCAAGTACTTAAGGATCGTCTTAACAGCCGCCCAATGATCCATTCCTGGATCAGACTGGTATCTGCTCGTGACACTCTGAGCATACGATACATCGGGCCTCGTACATAACATAGCATACATGATAGATCCTATTGCGGATGCATAGGGAATCTTACTCATGCAAATCCTCTCGTCTTCTGTGCGCGGACACATAGACTTCGAAAGGTGTACCCCATGCCTGATGGGCAGATAACCTTTCTTGGATTCCGACATGCTAAACCTCTTTAGCACTCGGTCTATATATGTAGACTGCGAAAGACCAAGCAACCGTTTCGATCTATCTCTATAGATCTTAATCCCAAGGATGTAGGTTGCTTCTCCCAGGTCTTTCATGGAGAATGTCTTGGATAACCAAACACTAACTGACTGTAAGATTGACACATCGTTTCCTATAAGTAATATGTCATCGACATACAATACTAGGAACACGACTGCACTCCCACTAACCTTCTTGTACACACAAGGTTCGTTTGGATTTTGTGAGAAATCAAACTTTTTGATCGTCTCATCAAAACGGATATTCCAGCTCCTGGATGCTTGCTTCAATCCATAAATGGATCGTCGCAATTTGCATACCTTGGTTTTATCAACCGATGTGAAACCCTCAGGCTGTATCATATACACGTCCTCGAGCAGGTTTCCATTAAGGAAAGCTATTTTCACATCCATCTGCCATATCTCATAATCATAATGAGCCGCTATGGCCAAGAGCATCCGAATGGATTTAAGCATAGCTACAAAGTAATAGGTTTCGGCCATAATCAACACCTTGCTTTTGACGATATCCTTTCGCCACCAATCTAGCCTTATAGGTAATCACATTACCATCCATGTCGGTTTTCTTCTTGAAAACCCACTTGCACCCTATAGGCTTTATGCCTTCAGGTGGGTCAACCAAGTTCCAAACTTGGTTTTCGTACATGGAATCCATTTCCGACTTCATGGCACCAAGCCACTTATCCCTTTCTGAACTTGTCAGCACTTCTTCATAACTGATAGGCTCCTCATCATCAATGAGTAACACGTCGTTCGATTCACTTACGAGAAATCCATATCTCTCAGGAATATTGCGTGTTCTACCAGATCTACGAAGATGTGGTGTTACAATAGGTCCAGCCGATTGCTCATCACTATGAGTTGTCGGCTGTTGTGCTTCACCAGGTATCTCATCAATGTCTATTTGAGTCTCTCGAGCCTCCTCAAGCTCGACGACACTCCCACTGTTTTCTTGCAAGAGAAACCCTTTCTCTAGAAATACAGCATGCCTTGAAACAAACACTTTTTGTTCCACAGGATGATAGTATTGGTAACCCCTTGTTTCCTTAGGGTATCCAATAAATAGACATTTATCAGACTTAGCATCCAGTTTGTCTGATACAGTCCGCTTCACATAAGCAGGACAACCCCATATCTTCAAGTAAGACACATGAGGTTTCTTACTAGCCCATATCTCATATGGAGTAGTAGAGACTACCTTGGTAGGCATTCTGTTTAACAAGTAAACAGCTGTCTGAAGTGCATAACCCCAAAAGGACTTGGGAAGAGTCACATGATTCATCATTGACCTGACCATATCCAACAAGGTCCGGTTACACCTCTCAGATACACCATTATGCTGTGGTGTATAGGGCGGAGTCCATTGAGACAATATGCCATTGTCTCTTAGATAATCAAGAAACTCTTGACTTAAGTATTCACCACCTCGATCCGATCGAAGTATTTTAATACTCTTGTCATGTTTTTTCTCTACTTCATTTTTGAATTCTTTGAACCTTTCAAAGGCTTCAGACTTGTGTTTCATCAAGAACACATACCCAAACCATGAGTGATCATCGGTGAAGGTAATGAAGTAGCTATAGCCTCCTAAAGATTGAGTTGACATAGGTCAATATACATCACTATGTATTAGGCCTAGCAACTCTCCCACTCGTTCACCTTTTCCCGTAAAAGGTAACTTAGTCATCTTGCCTTTTAAGCATGATTCGCATGTATCGTATGAATCCAATTCAAACGATTCCAGAATTCCACATCGGTGTAATTCGGACATGCGTTTCTTACTTACATGGCCAAGATGACAATGCCACATGTAGGAGTCTATTTGATTATCCTTTCGAGCACGCTTGTTGCTCGCTTCGATATTGCAAATGTCCTTTGGATACGTCCCAACGATATACACAATTGCTTAAAGTTCCAGTCCCATAAAGAACCCCATTCAAAGTTATGTAACAACAATTGTTACTAAAAGTCAAATGGTACCCATTTCTATTTAAACAAGAAATAGAAATGATGTTCTTTATCAACGAAGGAACATAAAAGCAATTGTCCAGTTCTAAGACAAGTCCTACAGGGAGTTCCAACAAATACGTTCGCGATGGCGAGAACTGCTGCTCCATTCCCAACACGTAAATTTGACTCTCCTCGAAGTCTTCTTCTATTCCTTAGCCCATGTATGTCATTACATATATGTGAGACACACCGATCGAATACCCAAGTGTCTGAGGAAATAGAATGACAATCAATAAAGAAGATTTCTGAAGAAGATGGGGCATCCGATGCCTTATCCTTCTTCACGAACTCAAGATAAATCTTGCACTTTCTTCACAAATGGCTCTCCTTGCCATAATGATGGCAAGTTTCCTTTTGTGCTAGTTCTACCTTCTTAGCCTTTTCTTCTTCCCCTTCTGTTGTTCCTTTGACTCCCTCTTAGAACCTTTCTTCGAGGAATCAACTAACAACACTGTCCCCTACTCATGCTTCTCAGAAGGCTCCACAGTCTTCAAAGATGTTGAGCAAGATACGCAGATGAACCTCCTTGCATCTCAGAGGTGAAGAGGAGCTTGGAGACTTCGAACCTTTCGAATCTCACTTGCTCATCAACCAACTCACAGAGATGAAGGACTACGATATGAGCATCCATATGCTCATGCTGCTTTCGTAGCTTGGGTTCCATCGCGGCTAGCATGATGCAACTCATTTGTTCAGAATCACTCACATGTTTCTGATAGGCCAACAATTGGTCCAAAGTTGCATCGTCACTAGGACGGGCGGGAAGAGGTGCTTCGAGGACATACACAAGCTTTTCACCTTGAGAACAATTCTCAAGTTTCTAAGTCAGTCCAAGAAGTTCGGCCCAGTCAATTTATTTGAATCCAAATGGAACGCAAATTCAAACACATCATGATCAATATATTAACTTAGAAATACAAAACGAGCATATATGAGAAAGATGATTTTAAAATGCATCAATATACATTTATAAATCCCATTCATTTTTCGAATTCAAAAACCCCAAAATCACTTCGGGAGATCGTAGGTCCATCTCCGAATGGGCTGATATCCATCATAGATAAGAACAACCTTGGAGTGAGTCCAACAAGCCATTCTTAGCTATGATGGTGGGTATCAAGTATACCGATTACATATCATGTATATGTAACTATCACAATGTGCTATCAACTAATTGAATGTTTACACATACATTGGGTTGTTAACACATTAACAAGTATGCATCATATGCATAGCACCCAACTTCACCTCTCTTCACATCGACCTTGGAGTGAGTCCAACAAATCGATGCTCCAAGTTAAAGCCGACCCATTAATCGTGAAATAGTTTTAATATGGTTAGAGCGCATTCAACCAATTAGCCAGGCTTGGAGTGAGTCCAACAACCCAAACTAACGATTGACCTCTGACTCTTACCATATTAGAGTTAAACTATTCCAATGATTTGAACATGTTCAGGTTCGAGCCGGGCTTGGAGTGAGTCCAACAAACCAAACAAGAAACAGAACTCTGGTTCTAACCATATTAATGGAAGGTGTAGGCTTTAATATTGAGTTAGGGTTTTATGTCTCATCCTCTTTGCATGCAAATAACTATTATCTACATGGCATGGCATACATGGCATACATCTACATGTCACGACATGCATGGCATAATGTTATGCATCTAATGCAATTACATGGCATACAATTATGTCATGTATATATTTCCTTATATGTCATAACTATTTATGGAAATAAAATATGTTTAAGATTTGATTCTCCAAATCAAATCATAATTAAATTAGGAAACAAATTTCCAAATCTAATCACATATTTTATTCATGGAATTATTTGATTAAGGAAAATCTATTTAGGAAACCAATTTCCTAAATCATTAAAACTACTTATGGAAATAAAATATTTTAAGATTTGATTCCCAAATCAAATCATGATTAAATTAGGAAACAAATTTCCAGAATCTAATCAAATATTTTATTTATGGAAAATATCAATTTCCATAAATACTTCCAACTTTCCAAAAGTGGAAGATTTCCATAAATACTTCTAGACTTTCCAAAATTGAAAAATTTCCATAAATACTTCTAAATTTCCAAAATTTAGAAAACTTCCAGAAATACATTATGACTATCGCAAAACCATTTTTACGATTATGTCGAAACACAACCTGGGCTCTGATAACACTGTTGGGTTTCCGGCACCGCGGCGTGTGTGTGTTCGATCATGTTTCGTAAACATGAGCACAGCGGAAGCAATAAAAATAATAAATACTCCTATTTATTACAACACACACAACACACGCATGCTATTACAACAAGTGTAGACATAACCGTAAATTAAAATTGCAATAAAAGGAAATTAAACTACGTTATACCTTTCGTATGACGTGTAGCGGGAACGGCATCAACCGGAACGATCCTCGTAAGAATCGTCTCTATCCGTATCCACGCCGAGCTCCTCGGGATGACTTCGCCAAGCCACGAGCTTCGTCTTCGTACGGGTTACTAGCCTCGTGTTGAAGACGACGTGATCGAGAGATGATCACGATCCGAATCCAAATTCGGACCTAAAAACAAGTCCTCAAGACTTGCTTCTCCGGAGAGGTATTCGTCAACCGATTGACGAATCCTTCGTCCTCCACCTCAGAGGATTACCGGAGATCAAATCCCCGGTATGTTAGCCGCTGTCGGAGCACTAACCGTCGTCCAAACGACGCTCCGACGAGAGGAGAAGAAGCTGTCCAGAAAACTGGACAGCTTGGTGGAGGAGATAGGCGCCGGCCAAAACAAGGAGACAAAAGCTCACCTTGATGCCGAACCTTTTAGGGGATCACCGGAGGGTCGCCGGAGGTTCACCGGCTGGAGCTTGGACGCCGGCAAGGGTCTTGACGGCAGCACAATCAAGCTGGGCGGCAAGGAGCTTGGGCGGCACAACCAGGTTGGGCGGCAACTCCTTGGAGGCTAGGGTTTTGATTTTGGATTAGGGTTTAACAATCCCTTAAGCCCACTTTTATAGAGAACTAATTCTCTTAATGGTTAATGGATCATATCCATAAAGCCCGTTAACCCGCTCCATTAAGATAAGTTAAAATAAACCAAACCATGATGGTTTATTTTAAGTTAAAACGAACCGAACCAACTTTTGGTTCATTCGTTTAAAATAAACCAAACCCTTTGGTTTATTCTTATCCATTGGATTAGAACCAAACCATTTTGGTCCATCCATTACGTCTTCATAAGACGAAGCCCATCCACGCTTCCATTGCGACTGAAACAATTTCATGCTCGCTTTATGTTTGGTCCAACCAAACATAGTTTCTCTCGGTCTGAGAATCCCATTCTCAAGCTCGTTTTAAATCCTTTGGATTACACTCATTGTGCGTGTGACCAAATAGGTTCTCGGTTTATGTTGGCCGTCTATAATTAACCATTAATTATAGAACGATCATGAGTGGCACCTAGTAGTACATCATGATCCCCAATTAACCGAAAAGATCAACGGTTGATCCAGAACTATTTCTGAAACCCTTCAGCAGCTCGAATGAATCGTACCCCATTCCCTTCACTCATCTTATACCCACTTGGTTCAGGACATGGTCTATTGTGTCAGTCCCCACTAGGCTGACTACGTCACACCTAGCCCAAGTATCATTTCCTCGTCCTACGGATTCTAGTTACTCCACATGTATCAAAGAGTACTTTACTCTAAACATGTAATGCTTTGGCCAAAGACTTTAGTAACAATCCGACGAGAGGCCATGGGTATACATCTCCTCGCAAGGAGTGGTGAATCCTTTATAGGCTATTCAAACACCTTCGATCACTCGACTTATACCCAATCATCCGGGTCCACATCTCCTTAGAGATGTTTGCTTAAGATGTCAAAGCATAAGTCTCCATGATCAAGATGACTTGAATACCGCAAGTCAAAGGAACATCGACTTAAGCCACAAGAAGAACTTCATTGACATATCTATATATGCAGAGAACCATATGAAGTCTTACTACCGTGGTCACTCCAATGAACTAGTTACCATAACTAGCATCCACGATTAACTCGGACATCACTATGTGTCTCCGGCCCGGTGAGTCATTGCTTGGATACACAAGGAGTATACCTCGTGCTAGTCTCGAGCAATTGTTATCAATGGTGTCCGAATCCATGATTCATCGACTAGGGATAATTAGATACATCACAATTACACATGTAGAGATACTCACTAGTTGTGATCCAATCACAAATTCTCTCATGCTGTGAATCGTATCGTGGACATTCAGTAAATGAGTTTAAGATCCAATCAAATACATAAAACATGTATACTCAAATAGTGAATCTTCATTTATCATATAAATGATTCATACATAAGGCGATTGCCTTAGGACATCTCTCATATATTACTAACAAACTTGGCATGAAAAGTCCAAGTGGGACACTTGGCACATGAAAAGTCCAAGCATGGGTCTTGGCAATGTAAAAGTCCAACATGGGTTGGCAAGGGAAAGTCCAAGCATGGTCTTGGCATTTGAGAAGTCCAACATGGGTTGGCAAGGGAAAAGTCCAAGCATGGGTCTTGGCAATGTAAAAGTCCAACATGGGTTGGCAAGGGAAAGTCAAAGCTTGAGTCTTGGCATGAGAAGTCCAAGGGGTTTGATATTGGCTGCGTAAAGTCCAAGCGGGAGTCTTGGCAGCATAAGTCCAATGGTTGGCGGCGTAAAGTCCAAGCGGAGTCTTGGCGGCGTAAGTCCAATGTGCCTTGGCGGTGTAGACACCGTTAGCATGACATAGCCGACGGAAGCACCTAGAGGCTAGCGCGATGGATGAACAAGTCATGGATGACTTAGAGGGATCCGAGGCGTGAGGTGATGGAGGTGGCTAGAAGGCTTAGGTCTAGGCTAAGGGTGGTCTAGCAAGTATGGGGCACCATACTTGGGTTAAAACCTCATTTTGAGGTTAGCGGTCGGAGCATTATGGCGGATTCATTGGTATCGTAGTCGACAGTTCATTGCGATTTAGAACTAGAAATGCTCTAGGCGATCATTGCTCATTGGGCGATCGGGAGCTGATCGGCAGCGATCGAGTCGGCGATCATTGCCCGATCCAATGTCGAGCCGCAGAATGCTCCGTAGCCGGTAGCGGCGGTCGGCTCACGCGTTAACGATCGACTCCCAAAGTCCGTTGGAACTTGTCGCGTGGATTAGTCGTTGTCTCCACGACAATGATGGCATCGATCGTGAGGACTTATGGCGATCGGGATAAATCGGCCCGATGCAAGATAAAAAGGGGAGCTCGTGGAGGATTTCATCATCAGTTCTTTGGGGGCTTTGGTGAGGTGATTTGAAGATGATTTGCAGGTGCATTTCAGGGTCCTTCAAGCTCATCCAAGCAACCGACAAGCAAGCGCTCAAAACCCTAGTTTGTAAAGTGTTCTTTACATTTTCACTTGTATTTGCTTGTATTTCTTTCGTTTATTGTTGTAAACATTTGTACGAGGTTTTTCCGCCTCTGACTTATTGTCGAGAAGGAGTTTATTGATTTGTGATTGCATTGGCATCGCTAGAGCTCGTTAGAGCTCGATCCGTGGAGTAGGAACCGTGTGGTTCTGAACCACGTTAAATCTTCGTGTTATTGTGTTTGTGATTATGTTTCATTATTGTTATCATATATATATTCCGCTGTGCTAACGAAACTTGTAGACATGAACACGCGATCGAATTCCATCTACGAACGGTCAAACGCTATTCCCCCCTCTAGCGGCGTCAAATTTCCAACAAGTGGTATCAGAGCTCGAGGCTCTTCTACGGACTAACCGCCGGGAGCTAAGACAAAGAGGCTAGAGGGTGAAGATGGAAGAACCATTGGGATGGGACATCAACACTTCAATTCCCTATTCCTTCTATGGACGAGAAGGTTTCAATTCTTGGAAGGCGAGAATTGAAGATTTTTTGATGATGAGAGACCTTGAGGAGTGGTCCGCGTTGATGGAAGGATTTGAATATCCTAAGGGACCAAAGGGAGGGTTTCTCAAGAAGAAGAAGTTGAGTGAGGAGCAACTCCAACAATTCGAGAAAAACAAGAAGGTAATCAAATTCATTTTTGATTTAATTCCTAATGACCTCTTGTGTAGTCTAGGTGACTATGTGGATGCCAAGGAGCTATGGAGCGATTTGGCCAAGCTCCATGAAAACCCTCAACTGGTCCAAGAAGAAGAAGAAGATGTAGAATGCTCATCGGTTCAATCGGAAGAGGCTGAAGAAGCAAGCTCCTCCTCACAAGCAAGTGAGGATTCGGAAGTTGAAGAAGAGTCAACATCCGAGGCAAGAGGAGAGTGTGAAGAATTGGAGGTTGAGAGGCCATCAATCTCCAAGGAGGTGGAGGAAGTGGAAGAAGCATCCACCTCAAGGATTGAGGGGGAGGAGATAACTTCCACACTGGAACATCAAGAAGAAGCTTCGACATCCGGTCAAGATGAAGAAGCCCAAAGTCCGATTCCGGTCTCCATTAACCTAGGTAACTCAAACATATGTGTTAATAATAAAATGCATATAATATGTTTTGAGTGTAGGGAAACCGGGCACTATAAAAGCAAGTGCCCAAAGAAGAATAGGAAAGCTCCACGGCTCCAAGGTCAAGGATGTCGGTCCCTCAATGCAAAAGAGCAAAGCAAGTAGTAATTTGCTTCAAGTGCGATAAAGGACATTTTTAGTCAATCAATGGAAGGGGACAAGAAGACTCAAAATGGAGCATCATATGTAGGCGGAGCTAAGGCAAACCCTAGGGTAACTTATAATTTTGCTCCTTCTTCAATTTACAAGCAAAAGCATGCTAGGGATTTCAATTCACTTGCAATTTATGAAAAGCATGCTAATAGGAACAAGTATTTTTGCTTAGGAGCTAAGAATGTCTACTTAGATAATAGGGAGAAATTTGGGACTAATGTCCCTAAAAACAATTTACCTAAGGACAAACCTAGGTCAAATAACTCAAGATCAATTTTACCTAGGGAGACAATTAGAAAGGTGCAAGAGCACCTAGGTTTCAATCCTAAATGGACTAGGCATATGCCTAAAGAAAATGGTAATGCCCAAAAACTTAATCAAAATTCTAAAATTAGGCAACTAGAATTAGATAACCAAGCCTTGAGATCAAGGCTTGAGAAATTAGAAAAGACCCTCAAAATTATGCAAAATCAAATGCAAGGGTCTAGTGGTCAAAATCAAGGGTCCAAAAGTCAAAGTCAAAGGTCTAGGACTCAAAGTCAACACCTAGGAGCTTAAAGACAAAAGTCAACCAAGGGCAAGCAAGGTTGGGTCACAAACCTAAGCCTAAGGTGGCTTACCATAGTGTTCCATTTTATTATGGAATACAAACTAGGTCTAGGAAGACCAAGATCAATAGGGAAGTCATCCCTAAGGTTGACCAAAGGTTGTGCCTAGTGGCTAAGGTTTCTAGGAAACCTAGGGTGGCCACTAAGAAGGTTGCAAGGGGAGTTACCCCTAGAGTCAACCTAGGTAAGACCCAAATGACCAAGGCCAACAAGCCTAGGAGGGTCATTAGGAAGGTATCTAGGGAGGTTATCCCTAAGGAATACCTAATTAACCCTAGGAGCTCAAATCGGTTTTGGGTTCCTAAGAGCGTGATTGATTCACGCTAAGATGGGTTTAGGGTGTGCCAACCTTGATTGGATGGGTAGTTAACTCAACCATGGTAAAGGTGACACTTTAGGATATTTTCAAGGTTATGGTTACCTTGGAAATAGATTTGAATCAATATCCTAAAAGATTTTAGGATGTGCCAATGCACTTTTGAAATTAAGAAAAATCAATTAAATTGGCACAATTTAGGTTTAGAGGTTAGTGTGCCATTTTGGGTCTTTGGCACACTAGGGAGATTAGGTTAATATGGCAAAATATGATTAATCCCAACAAATGGCAATTAATATTAAAATTTAGGTATTATTATACCTATATATTTTATATGTCATGCTTTGTTTGCCATATAACATGCCATGACATCATGTTTATTTTAATCATTTTATATGTCATGTTCATGTTTAGGATTAAGATTTCAAATGTCATGTGTTTTTAGATTTCATCTTATGCCATGACATCATGATTATGAGCATATGCTTATTTATATCATTTCTAATGCCATAATCATTCATGCATTTAGGACAATTGGTTGAAATTGATTTAAGGACTATGACATGACTTGAAGTCCCATTTATAAGGGAATCAAGTAGGGTTGCCTAGGAAATGCATGAAACCCTAGATAAAATGAATCAAAACCCACATCTCACATCCAATTGACATGTATGTGTATTTATACACCCTAGATACATGTGAGATGCTAGGATATGAGTTAAGTTCAAGGTGCATAGTTTTTGCATCTAGATGAACTAAAACTCATCTAATTTCAATTAGTGGATCATTGGGAGAGCATGTGTACAAGTCATGTACATAGAGCCCAAGGAATATGATCCAAAATAAGGTTTTGAAAATATTTTAAAATCATTTTGAAAAACCTTGGTGAAGTCTATCTTTTGATAGCAATCACCATTGATAGAATTGATACAAAATAGGGCCAAAACATTGAAAATTTCAATGGTTTTGAGTTTTGTATCAAACTCACTATTTTATGGGTAAAATAATTTTCAAATATTTTTCACCCATTGTAATGACTATAAGTAATATACGTATCAAATTTTATGATTTTTCAAATTACGTATAATTACTTATGTTTTTCCAGAAATTGAAATTTCAAAGAATCACCGATTGCCCTTGGTGGCATGATCGATATGGGTGACGATCGATCGACATCGTCGAGTCGACTTCAGTCCGATTCGGGTTAACAAGGTTTGTTTAGCCCGTGTTCAGCTATGGAAAAGGTTTCTAATCACTCCTAACCCTAGGATATGCTTTAGGAAGCATTATAAAGGGTGAAAATCCATTGGATATAGATTAGGAGCTATGCTAGGTCAAAGTATCAAATTTAGGGTGAGTGAAAGTTCTATGTTGAACTTAGAACCTTAATTTTGATGGTTTAGAGTTCCTATTGGCTTAGGGGCTTTCCAAGGACATTGTTGGTGCAATGGTCAAGGGGAAGCAAGCCTTTAGGGGGAGGAATCCATCTTGGGATGATGGATGTATTTTTCTCCTTGAAGAGGAGAAGTTATTGGGAGAGTATCATCAATTGGGAAAATTGATGGGCTTTTGATACCACATTTGGAAATTGGGAGAGAGTATAGGATTGCCTCTCTTAAGTGTTATGTGACTTATCACTAGGAAGATGGTAGGCATCCTAGGTATTTATTTTTGGATCAAGGGGGAGATTGTAAGATCTCATTGGTACATGAGACATTGACCTCCTTGGAGAGAAAACCTTTTTGATGTTAGTCAAAAAGGGGGAGAATGTTTGGGGGAGAACATTTGGAGAGTGTTTACCAATTTGGGATAATTGGTAAGGGATTTGAGTTAGTGCTCTAACTCAAATGTTTTGTTTGGTTTTTGTCAAACATCAAAAAGGGAGAGATTGTTGGTGCAATCGGCCCAGGTCACGATTGACCAGGACTCGAGTTTGACTCGAGTGATGTTTTGATGTTTTGACAAAAACATATGACAATGTAATTGTCATGGGAAAGTCCAAGTCTTGTCAACTTGGCATGAAAAGTCCAAGTGGGACACTTGGCACATGAAAAGTCCAAGCATGGATCTTGGCAATGTAAAAGTCCAACATGGGTTGGCAAGGGAAAGTCCAAGCATGGTCTTGGCATTTGAGAAGTCCAACATGGGTTGGCAAGGGAAAAGTCCAAGCATGGGTCTTGGCAATGTAAAAGTCCAACATGGGTTGGCAAGGGAAAGTCCAAGCTTGAGTCTTGGCATGAGAAGTCCAAGGGGTTTAATATTGGTTGCGTAAAGTCCAAGCGGGAGTCTTGGCAGCATAAGTCCAATAGTTGGCGGCGTAAAGTCCAAGCGGAGTCTTGGCGGCGTAAGTCCAATGTGCCTTGGCGGTGTAGACACCGTTAGCATGACATAGCCGACGGAAGCATCTAGAGGCTAGCGTGATGGATGAACAAGTCATGGATGACTTGGAGGGATCCGAGAGACGTGAGGCTGATGGAGGTGGCTAGAAGGCTTAGGTCTAGGCTAAGGGTGGTCTACACACCATACTTGGGTTAAAACCTCATTTTTGAGGTTGGCAATGACCGCATTATGGCCGGATTCATTGCCGCTTTAGAACTAGAATGCTCTGGCGATCGTTGCTCATTGGAAGCGATCGGTAGTGTCCATAATCGCTAATCGGCGATCATTGCCGATCAATGTCGAGCACCCAATGTCGATGCTCCGTGCCGGGCCACCGGCTACGGGCGCTGGCAACGATCGCCAAGAGTCCCGTTGGAACTTGTCCGACGTGGATTGAGCCGTTGTCTCACGACAGCGATGGCATCGATCTGAGGACTTATGGCGGTCGGTGATAAGTGGAATTCGGCCGACGCAAGATAAAAAGGGGAGCTCGTGGAGGATTTCATCATCAGTTCTTTGGGGGCTTTGGTGAGGCGATTTGCAGGTGCATTTCAGGGTCCTTCAAGCTCATCCAAGCAACCGACAAGCAAGCGCTCAAAACCCTAGTTTGTAAAGTGTTCTTTACATTTTCACTTGTATTTGCTTGTATTTCTTTCGTTTATTGTTGTAAACATTTGTACGAGGTTTCTCCGCCTTTGACTTGTTGTCGAGAAGGAGTTTATTGATTAGTGATTGCATTGGCGTCGCTAGAGCTCGTTAGAGCTCGATCCGTGGAGTAGGAACTGTGTGGTTCCAAACCACATTAAATCTTCGTGTTATTGTGTTTGTGATTGTGTTTCGTTATTGTTATCATATATATATTCCGCTGTGCTAACAAAACTTGTAGACACGAACACGCGATCAAATTCCATCTACGAACGGTCAAACGCTATTCACCTCCCCTCTAGCGGCGTCAAATTTCCAACAAAGGTGTTGTCGCTGCTCCCCTTGCCATCGACAACCCTCTCCAACTTCCCCATCTTCGGCTTCACCTTCTTTAATGAGTTCCCTGTTGGTAACACCTATTTCCATTGTCCAACAATCTCGAACAACATTGGTTTCCACCGGACAACAACCTTGTGAAGGTAGCTTGTTGATCAATTTGTGTCATCGGGTTGCTTCGGCCATTGGACATGAACCAAGCCCTTGATCCCTCTCTCGGATCGGGCTATCACCTACCTTCGGCTAGTACCGAAGCGGAGACATAACTCGGGCTTTGGAAGCTATCTTGACCAAAGCTCAGTGTGGATATGAGCAGAGGCAAATTCGACAGGTATACCTAGAATAAATATTATTCTATGTTTAATTATTTCATAAAATTTTATTAAGCAATTATGCCCGTACATGTTATATCTTGCATACATGGATGTGTGTGATGTTATAAATTAGAAATTTATTATGCTTTATTTCCATTATACATGTTTTGTGAAATGCATTCAAGCACGTATCCATGTCGAGCTCCCCAACAGCGGTATCAGAGCTTGACCATACTTCGACATAATCTTAAAAAGGTTTACGAGTTGTAGTTGGTCATATATATTAATTTTTGAAATTTTCTTATTTTGTTAAGAATTTCTATTTTGGAAAGTTTCCTAATTTGTTAGGAAATTTCAATTTTGGAAAATTTTTGAAATAATTTGAAAAATTTTGTTTTGAAAATATTTTGTAAAATAAGTTTGAAAATTTATTTTGGAAAGATTATGAATTTATTAAGAAAATTCCATTTAAAAAAAAGTTTCTAATTTGTTAGGAAATTCTAATTTTAGAAAGTTTCTAAAATAATTTCAAAAAATACCAAGTTTGAAAAATTCTGAATTAATTGAGAAATTCTAATTATATATTTTTCTAATTGGTTAGGAAATTTAAATTTAGAAAATTGTTTCCTAATAATTAGGTTTTCTTAATTGGAATAGTTCCATAAATAAAATATGTAATTAAATTTGAAAATTACTTTCTAATTTAATTAAAGAAATCTTGATTTATAAAATCAGATTATTAAAACATATTTTATTTCCAGAAAATATTATGACAATTATTCATACCATGTCATATGTATGTCATATAGATGATTAGATGCATATCATCATTTATGTTATGTGTGTGATGTCATTTGCATGATAACGATGAGATATAAATCTCTTACGTTAAATATTAAAGTGTACACCTTCTGTTAATATGGTAAGAACTAGAGTCTGAGTTCTTGTTTGGATTATTGAACTTACTCCAAGCTCAACATGAAATTAGATATGTTCGAACAATTGAGATACAATCTCGTGATTAACTGGTTAACTTTAACTTGAAGCATTAGCTTGTTGACCTCACTTCAACGTTAATGTGGATAGAGTTGAAGTTGGGTGATATACATACGATGTATATTTGTTAATGAGATAACAACCTGATGTTTATGCAAACATTCAATTAGTTGATAGCATAATGTGATAGTTATATATAAGTAATACATAATCGATATATGTGATACCTACCACTATAGCTAATAATGGCTTATTGGACTCATTCCAAGATTGTTCTTTTCTATGGTGGATATGAACTCATTCGGAGATAAACCTACAATCTCCCAAATTCAAAGTAAGAGCTCTTGAATTCGAAAATTGAATGAGATTCTAAAATGTATGTAAATTGTTTATGAATACATTATGAAAATACTCTCTCTCATATTTTTTTCTATTTTATATTTTTAGGTTAATCATTTGATCATGACGTCTTTAAATTTGCGTTCGATTATGGACTCAAACAAACTGACTGGGTCGAACTTTTTGGACTGGCTTAGAAATTCAAGAATTATTCTCAAATCTAAAAAGATAGCCTATGTCATCGAAGAGCCTCTTCCCGATCCTCTTATAGACTGTGCTACTGATGAATAAAGGTTGGTCTACAAGAAGCACTTGGCTGATTCTAAGCTTGCAAGTTACATCATGCTAGCCTCGATGACTCCTAAGCTATAGAAGCAGTATGAGCATATGGATGCTTATACTATCATCTTTCATCTTTGTGAGCTTTTAGATGAGCAAGCTATATCCGAAAGGTTCGAGGTCTCTAAGCTTCTCTTTAGCTCAAAGATGCAAGAGGGTTCATCTGCGGTGCAGTTTGTACTAAAGATGAATGACTATATTGAGCAATTGGGATCACTTGGTTTTGCGATGGGTCACAAATTAAGTATTGACTTAATTCTGCATAGTTTGTCCAAAAGTTACTCACAATTTGTAATGAACTATCGGATGAACAATTTTGAATCCACCATTCCTAAATTGATCAATATGCACAAGATTGTAGAGTCTTCTGTTAAGAAAGAAGATAAGACAGTATTGTTGGTTGATTCCTCAAAGAAAGGTTTTAAGAGAAAATCAAAGCATCAATCCAAAGGGAAGAAAAAGGATAAGAAAGAAGAACCAACTCCAAAAGGCTTATGCCACCATTGTGGCAAGACGGGACACTAGCGAAGAGACTATAATATCTATCTTGTGTCCGTGAAGAAGAAGAAGGCATCCGATGCCCCATCCTCTTCATGTATCTTCGTTATTAACTGTCATACTATTTCCTCATATGCTTAGGTATTGGATACTAGTGTAGCTCACATATATGGAATGACATAAAGGGGCTAAGGAATAGTTGAAGACTCATCAAGGGAGAATCAAATTTGCAAGTTGGCAATGAAGCAAAGGTTGATGTTGTGTCCATTGGAACATATTTGTTGAAGCTCCCTACTGGACTTCTCTTAGAACTGGATAATTGTTATTTTATTTCTGCATTAATAAAGAATATTGTTTCTATTTCTTATTTAAATAGAAAATATTTCCATTTGACTTTTAGTAACAATTATTGTTACATAACTTTGGATGACGTTCTTTATGGTATTGGAACTTTATGCAATGGGATCTACACATTAGATATATCCAGTGACATACTCAATATCGAAGCAAGCAACAAACGTGCTCGAAAAGATTATCAGTTGGCCTCCTACATGTGGCATTATCGACTTGGCCATATAAGTAAGAAACGCATGTCCGAGTTACACAAGTGTGAAATTCTAGAATCATCTAAATTAGATTTATTTGATACATGTGAATCATGCTTAAAAGGCAAGATAACAAAGTTACCTTTTACTAAAAAGGATGAACCAGTGGGAGAGTTGCTTGACCTTATACATACTGATGTATGTGGACCGATGTCAACTCATGCACTAGGAGGTTATAACCACTTCATTACCTTATCGATGATCACTCATGATTTGAGTATGTGTTTCTACTAAGACACAAATCTGAAGTCTTTGAAAGGTTCAAAGAGTTCAAAAGTAAAGTAGAGAAATAGCTTGGTAAAAGTATTAAAATACTTCGATTTGATCAAGGTGGTAAATACTTAAGTCAAGATTTTCAAGATTATCTAAGGGACAATTGAATATTATCTCAATGGACTCCGCCTTATACACCACAACACAATGGTGTATCGAAAAGGAAAAATTGAACCTTGTTGGGCATGGTTAGGTCGATGATGGATCATGCGAGTCTTCCTAAATTCTTTTGGGGTTGCACACTTGGGACAACTGTTTACTTGCTAAACAAAGTCCCAACTAAGATAATCTCTACTGCTCCATTTCAAAAATGGGCTAGAAAGAAACCTCACCTATTTTATTTGAAGATATGGGATTGTCTTGCTTATGTGAAGAAGACAATATCAAGAAATCTGGATGCTAAGTCTGATAGGTGTGTATTTATTGGTTACCCTAAGAAACAAGGAGTTACCAATTCTATCATCCCTTGGAGCAAAAGGTGTTTGTCTTAAGGCATGTTGTATTCCTAGAGAAAGAGTTCCTCTTGTAGGAAAATAGTGGCAGTAAGATTTAATTTAGGGAAGTTCAAGAGACTCCAATAGATGCTAAAGAGATATCTAATCAAGAACTACAACCGATTACTCATAATGATGAGTCGTCGGCCGAACCTATCAATACACCACCTCTTCGTAGATCTAGTATGATACATAATATTCCTAAGAGATATGGATTTCTTGTACGTGAATCGAATGACATGTTACTCACTCAGGATGAAGAGCCTAATATTATGAAGAAGTTTTGAAAAGTTAATAAAGAGACAAGTGACTTATATATATGAAATTGGAAATGAATTACATATATGAAAACCAAGTTTGGAACTTGGTAGATCCACTTGAAGGTATTACACCTATTGGGTATAAGTGGATCTTCAAAAATAAAACTGACATGGATGGTAATCTGATTACCTACAAAGCAAGATTGATGGCAAAAGACTATCGTCAAAGGTAAGGCATTGACTATGACAAAAAAAATCACTAATAGATATGCTTAAATCTATTCGGACAGTCCTAGTCATAGCAACTCATTATGATTATGAGATATGACAAATGGATGTGAAAATAGCTTTCCTTAATGGAAACCTATTTGAGGATATATATATGACACAATCTAAGGGTTTCACATATGTGGACAAAAATAAAGTATGCAAGCTTCAATGGTCCATTTATGGATTGAAGCAAGCACTTAGGAGTTAGAATATCCATTTTGATGTGACAATCAAAGAGTTTGATTTCTCACAAAATCTAGATGAACCTTGTGTGTACAAGAAGGTTAGTGGGAGTGCGGTCATATTCCTAGTATTATATGTCGATGACATATTACTTATAGGAAATGATGTACCTATTCTACAATCGGTTAAAGTCTGGTTGTCCATAATGTTCTCCATGAAAGACATGGGAGAAGCAACATGTATCCTTGGGATAAGGATCTATAGAGATAGATCGAAAATGTTGTTTAGTGTTTTGCAGTCTACATATATAAACAGAGCGATAAAACAATTTATCATGTCTAAATCCAAGAAAGGGTCCATACCCATGTGATATGGGATTCACCTTTCGAAGTCTATGTGCCCGCGCACAAAAGATGAGAGGATTTGCATGAGTAAGATTCCTCATGCGTCAATGATAAGATTTATCATGTATGTTATGTTATGTACAAGGCTTGATGTATCATACGCTCTGAGTGTCATGAGCAAATACCAATCTAATCTAGGCATGAATCATTAGGTGGTTGTCAAGGCAATCCTTAGGTACTTAAGAAGAACTAAGGATATGTTCTTGGTATATGGAGAAGGTGATATGGTCATATGCAGGTATACTGATGTAAACTTCCAAATAGACAAGGATGACTCCAAGTCTCAGTCTGGATACATATTCACATTGAATGGAGGTGCAATAAGTAAGAAAAGTTTTAAGCAAAACATTGTTGTGGATTTTACTACTAAGGTAGAATACACTACAACTTCTAAAGCAACAAAGAAAGCAATTTGGATCAAGAAGTTCATCTCTGAACTTGGGGTGTTCCATCTATTGTTAAAGCATTACTAGTTTACTGTAATAACACTAGAGCCATCGCATAGGCTAAGGAACCAAGGTCTCATCAACGGGCCAAACACGTGCTTCGCTGCTATCATCAGATAAGATAGATCGTCAGTAGGAATGAAATATAACTTGAGAAAATTCTTACCGAATGGAACCTAGTGGATCCTTTGACAAAGTCTCTACCACAAAGAAAGTTTGAGAGTCACGTTCAGGCCTACGGTATTAGATACTGTGGCGATTGGAATTAAGCCAAATGGGGGTATGTTATATTTGAGAGATGTCCTAAGACAATCAACTTATGATTAATAGTATTTATTGGATAAATAAAGATTCACTATTTGAGTGTACATATTTAATGTAAGCCATTGGATCTTAAACTCATTTACTGAATGTTTACAATACGATTCATAGCATGAGAGAACTTGTGATTGGATCACAACTAGTGAGCATCTCTACATATGTAATTATGAATGTGTTGAAATATTTCCTAGTCAAAAAATTGATGCATTCGGACATCATTGATTCTGTGAGACTATCATGAGTTATACTTTTTGGTCTAACCAAACAGTTGTTCCTCACTGGTTGGAAACATTGGGATGTCGAGAGTTAAACGTGGATGCTAGTTATGGTAACCAGTTAATTGGAGTGTCTTCTATAAGACTTCATATGGTTTCCTACATATATGGATATGTCTATGAAGTTCTTACTATAGCTTAAGTGTGAGTTACCTTCGACTTGAGGTATTCGAGTCACCTTGGTCATCGATGTAGGGACGTTCGTGACCGCTAGAGGGGGTGAATAGCACATTTTTGTCGTTTATTAATGGATTTCGCTTGCGATCGCGTGCTTGCTACAAAATATGTTATACACAGCAGAAATAGAAATAATACAATACAAATATACACGATGTAAGATGGTTCAGAACCGAATGATTCCTACTCCATGAATTGGGCTCTAAAAGCCCTAGCGATGCCAATACACATCACTATAATAAATAAATCCTTCTCGGAATAATCCGGAGGTGGAGAAACCTCGTACAAGTGATTACAACAGTAATACTAAGCAAATACAATCAAATACAAATATGAAATGCAATACAAGTAAAGAAAATAACTTTACAAGAGCTTTTGATTGCTTGAAGAGTAGCCTTGAAGGTCTAGATTGCAGAAGCAAATCCCCTCCAAATCGCCTCAAGAACCATGCCAAAAATCCTCCCCACGAATAGCTTTTATAACCTGCATTCGGGCTGATTTTATGCTTAGCAGTCGACTAATCGGGACCATCAGTCGACTACCCCTGTAGACGTTGTCTCACAACGCCATGAGCCACGTCGGATAAGTCCAACGGATAGACCATCAGTCGACTGATGGCTCAATCAATTGAGTTTTCGAGCTGATCACTCAGAGATCTTTACGTATGCGAAAAAATTGACGGCGAATGATCGATCTCGGATCGATCAAACCCTAGTTGACTCCCATCAGTCAACTGACCATAGTCCCAGTCGACTGATACACCTCAAACATGAGGTTTTAACCCAAGTATGGTGCCCCCATACTTGCTAGACCACCCTTAGCCTAGACGTAAGTCTTCTAGCCACCTCCATCAGCCTCACGCCTATCGGATCCCTCCAAGTCATCCATACGCTAGCCTTCAGGTGCTTCCATCGGCTATGTCATGCTAAGTTGATCTATACCACCAAGGCACATTGGACTTACGTCGCCATGACTCCGCTTGGACTTTACGCTGTCAACTATTGGACTTATGTTGCCAAGACTCGACCCTTGGACTTTACGCCACCAATATTCCCCTTGGACTTCTCAATTGCTAAGACTCAAGCTTGGACTTTCCCTTGCCAACCCATGTTGGACTTTCCATGCCAAGACCCAAGCTTGGACTTTTCATGCCAAATACACAAGGCTTGGACTTCTCCCATGACAATGGTCAAACCATCGTCAAACATCAAATACTAACCTGGGTCTATTGCACCAACAATCTCCCCAACACATGTCAGACATCAATGTCAAACATTAAAACACTACTCGAGTCAAACTCGAGTCTGGTCAATCATGACCTGGGTCGATTGCACCAACAATCTCCCCCTTTTTATGTTTGACAAAAAAAACCTTGAGTTAGGCCCCTAACTCAAATTCCCTTACCAATTTTCCCAAATTGATAATTCCATACATTCTCTCCCTTTTTGACATACATCAAAAAAGTTCACCCCAAGGAGGTCAATGTCTCATATCCAATGAGATCTTACAATCTCTCCCTTGGTCCAAAAATATCTAGGATGCCTACAATCTTCCTAGTGATAAGTCTCATATCACTTAAGAGGGACAATCCTACAAACTCTCTAAATTTCCAAATTGGGCATCTCAAATTCCCATTTCTCCCCCTCATGAGGAAAAATACATCCATCATCCCATGATGGATACCTCCCCCTAAAGGCTTGCTCCCCCTTGACCATTGCACCAACAATGTCCTTGGAGAGTCCCTAAGCCAATAGGAATACTAAACCATCAAAAATAAGGTCTAAAGTTCAACATTGAACTTTCCAACACCTTAAAATTGATACACACCCTAACAATTCTCTTAATCCATATCTAATGGATTTTCACCCTTTCTAATGCTTCCCAAAGCATATCCTAGGGTTAGGAGCAGTTAGGGAACCCTAATATAGCTGAACATGTGCTAAACATACCTTGTTTACCTGAAATTAGCCTTGGAAGTCGACTCTCTCAGTCAACAGTCAACTGCCATGCTCATCAGTTGACTGCTGTCAGGTGGCAGTCGACTGATAACTGAAATTCTGAATTTTAGTTATCAGAAATGTATAAGTAATTATACGTAACTCAAAAAATTATGAAACTTCATACGTATAATACTTATTACCAATACAATGGGTGAAAACTATTGGGAAAATAATTTACTGGTAAAATTGTGAAATTGATACAAAGTTCAAAAGTGAAGAAAAACTTCAATGTTCAAGCTCACTTTGTATCAACTTCATCAATGGTGATTGCTATCAAAAGATAGACTTCACCAAGGTTTTCTAAAATAAATTTAAAATGTTTTTGAAAACCTATATTGGATCATGATCAATGGGCTCAATGCACATGACTTGCACATTAGCTTTCTCCATAATCCACAAAGATTTTTAAATGAGTTTGAGTTCATCTAGATGCAAAAACTATGCACCTTGAACTTAACTCATATCCTAGCATCTCACATGTATCTAGGGTGTATAAATACACATACATGTCAATGTAATGTGAAATGTGGGTTTTGTTCATCCTAATCTAGGTTTTCATGCATTTCCAGGACAACACTACTTGATTCCCTTATACATGGGACTTCAAGTCTTGCCAATTGTCCTTAACTCAATTTTTATTAATGCATGAACGATTATGGCATTAATGATGATATAAATAGACATGTGCTCATAATCATGATGTCATGACATAAAATGGAATCTAAGCATACAAGACATTTAACCTTAATCCTAAGCATGATCATGACATATTATATAATTAAAAGTAGATATGATGTCATGACATGTTATATGGTAAATCAAGCATAGCAACTAAAATATAAAGGTATGTAATACCTAAATTTTAATATTTGTTGCTATTTATTATTATTAAACCCATTTTGCCATATTATCATTTATCTCCCAAATGTGCCAAAACCCCAAAATGACACACTATGACCTTTAAACCTAAGTTGTGCCAATTTGATTGATTTTTCATAATCCCAAAAATATATTGGCACATCCTAAAATCTTTTAGGATTTAAAATCAAACCTATTTCCAAGGTATCCATAACCTTGAAAATATCCTAAAATGCCACCTTTACCATGGTTAGGTTAACTACCCATCCATTCAAGGTTGGCACACCTAAACCCATTTAGCGTGAATCAATCACACTCTTAGAAACCCAAAACCTATTGGAGCTCCTTGGGTTTACTAGGTATTCCTTAGGGATTATCTCCCTAGATACCCTCCTAATGACCCTCCTAGGCTTTGAAGCCTTGGTCATTTGGGTTTTGCCTAGGTCAAATCTAGAGGTAACTCCCCCTTTGACCTTCTTAATGGCTTCCCTAGGTTTCTTTGAAACCCTAGCCACTAGGCACACACCTTGGTTACCCTTAGAGATGACTTCCCTAGTAACCTTGGTCTTCCTAGACCTAAATTGTCTTCCATAATCGAATGGAACACTATGATAGACCTCCTTGGGCTTAGGTTTGTGACCCAAATCTTTCTTGCCCTTGGTTGGACCTTGCTTCCTAAAACCTAGGTTTTGACTCTTAGACCTATATTTTTGATCCTTTGACCCTTGAATTTGATTTTGCATTTTTGCAAGGGTCTTTTCAAATTTTTCAAGACTTGACCTCAAGGCTTGATTTTCTAACTCTAATTGTCCAATTTTTTATTTTTCATCTATTCTTTGGACATGAGACTTCCTAGGCATATGCCTAATCCATTTAGGGTTGATTCCTAGGTGATCCTCTATCTTCCTAATGGTCTCCCTAGGAAGGATAGGTCTAGAATTGTTCGATCTAGGTTTGTCCTTAGGTAAAGTTGTTTTAGGGACATTAGTCCCAAATTTCTCCTTATTCCTAAGGTTGACACTCTTAGCACCTAAATAATAAAACCTATTTCTAGTTGCATGCTTTTCATGAGTAATTGCAAGTGAATTAAGAGCATGCTTTTGCCTATAAATTAAAGAAGGTGCATTAATAGATTTTACCTTAGGGTTTGCCTTAGAGGCTCCCCCTACATGTGATGCTCCCTCTTGGACCTTCTTCTTTCTCCTAGGGCATTGACTCCTAAAATGCCCCTTTTGGTTGCATTTGAAACAAATGATGTGCTCCTTGCTTTTATGTGTTGGGGGACCGGCATCCTTGGTCTTTTCTTGAGGTTTTGGTGTCGGTTGACTTTTCTTGACTTTCTTGAGGCACTTACTCTTGTAATGCCCGTAATCCCTACACTCAAAACATAATATATGATTTTTAATTTTAACCCAAACGCTTGAGTTACCTAGGGTGGTGGTCGGTGTAGGAATTGATTCTTCATTTCTTCCGGAGGTTGAAGCAACTTCTTGATTTTGTTCCGGCTCCAACGTGGATGATCTCTCCTCCCCCTCAATCCTAGAGGTAGAGGCTTCTCCTACTTTTTCCTCTTCTTCAACCAATCCTAATCCGGATGTTGATTCTCTATCAACTTCCGAATCCTCACTTTCTAGTGAGGATGATGAAGCTTCTACTTCGGGCTCTCTTTCTACTTGAGCCATGGATGGTTCTTCATGGAGCTTGGCCAATTCACTCCAAAATTCCTTTGCATCCTTATATTCACTTAACTTGTACACAACATTGTTAGGTATTAATTCAACCAAAAATTTTATTACCTTTTGATTTTTCTCGAACTCTTGGAGTTGTTCCTCGGTCCACTTCTTTATCTTGAGGAATTCTCCTTTTGGCCCTCTTGGAAATTCAAACCCTTCCATCAAGGCAGACCAATCTTCGAAGTCCTTCATCATAATGAATTCTTTGATCAGTGCCCTCCATTGCCTAAACCCTTCTTGTCCATAGAAGGTGTACGAGATCGGAGTGTTGATATCCCATCCTAATTGTTCTTCAAACTCCATCTTGTTCCTCTTCACCCTCTAGCATCTTTGCTCCCGGTTGTTAATCCGTAGAAGAGTCCCGGGCTCTGATACCAATTGTAGGAACGTTCGTGACCGCTAAAGGGGGTGAATAGTGCATTTTCGTCATTTGTTGATGGATTTCGCTTGCAATCGCGTGCTTGCTACAAAATGTGTTATACGGAGCGGAAATAGAAATAATACAATACAAATATATACGAGCACAAAAACACAAGGCGATGTAAGGTGGTTCGGAACCGAATGATTCCTACTCTATGGATTGGGCTCTAAAAGCCCTAGTGATGCCAACACACACCACTATAACAAATAACTCCTTCTCGGAATAATCCGAAGGTAGAGAAACCTCGTACAAGTGATTACAATAGTAATACTAAGCAAATACAATCAAATACAAATATGAAATACAATACAAGTAAAGAAAATAACTTTACAAGAGCTTTTGATTGCTTGCTTTTGGTTGCTTGAAGAGTAGCCTTGAAGGTCTGGATTGCAGTAGCTAATCCCCTCCAAATCGCCTCAAGAACCATGCCAAAAATCCTTCCCACGAATAGCTTTTATAACCTACATTCAGACTGATTTTTTGCCTAGCAGTCGACTGATCAGGACCATCAGTCGACTGGCCCTGTAGCCATTGTCTCACAACGGCATGGGCCACATTGGATAAGTCCAACGGATAGATCATCAGTCAACTGATCAGGCCCATCAGTCAACTGATGCTCAATCAGTCGAGTGTTCGGGCTAATCACTCGACTGGAGAGCTTTCTGTGTCCGAAAACTTGACCAGAAGTCGACTGATCTCCAGATCAGTCGACTGCCCAATGTTGGCAGTCGACTGCTAGGTCATTTCCCGCAGTCAAACCCTAGTTGACTCTCATCAGTCGACTGACCATAGTCCCAGTCGACTGATACACGTCAAACATGAGGTTTTAACCCAAGTATGGTGCCCCCATACTTGCTAGACCACCCTTAGCCTAGACCTAAGCCTTCTAGCCACCTCCATCAGCCTCACGCCTATCAGATCCCTCCAAGTCATCCATGACTTGTTCATCCATATGCTAGCCTTCAGGTGCTTCCATCGACTATGTCATGCTAAGTTGATCTATACCGCCAAGGAACATTGGACTTATGCCGCCATGACTCTGCTTGGACTTTACGCCACCAACCATTGGACTTATGCTGCCAAGACTCCACCCTTGGACTTTACGTCGCCAATATTCCCCTTGGACTTCTCAATTGCCAAGACTGAAGCTTGGACTTTCCCTTGCTAACCCATGTTGGACTTTCCATGCCAAGACCCAAGCTTGGACTTTTCATGCCAAGTACACAAGACTTGGACTTCTCCCATGACAATGGTCAAACCATCGTCAAACATCAAATACTAACCTGGGTCGATTGCACCAACAATCTCCCCAACACATGTCAGACATCAATGTCAAACATCAAAACACTACTCGAGTCAAACTCGAGTCTGGTCAATCATGACTTGGGCCAATTGCACCAACAATAGAGGCTTTTGATTTAACATCCTAAGCAAGCATCTCCTTAGAGTTGTGTCCCCGGGACGGTTGGGTATAAGTCGAAGTGTCCGAAGGTGTTTGGATAACCAACAGAGGATTCACTGCTCCTTGCAAAGGAGAAGTATACCCTATGACCACTTGTTCGGATTGCTACTCGAAGTCTTTGGCTAAAGCATAGCATGTCAAGAGTAAGGTACCCTTGGACATATGTTTGAGTAATTTAAATTTTTAGGATGAGGAAGTATAACTTGAGCTAGGTGTGACATAGTCAATCTAGTGGGGACAAACTCATAAAGCATGTCCTGGATCAAGTGGGTATAAGACGAGTGAAAGGAACGAGGCATGACTCACTTTAGTTGCTAAAAGATTCAAAAGTAGTTCTGAGATCAACCATTGATTTTTCGATTAATTTGGGATCATGATGTACTACTAGGTGCCACTCTTGATCATTCCATAATTAATGGCTAATTATAGATGATCAACATAAACTGGGAACCTATAAGGTCACATGCACTACGAGTTTCTCCGAAGGACTTAAAACGAGTTTGAGAATTGGAGTCTCAAATTGAGAGAGACTGAGTTTGGTTGGACCAGATGAAGGGAAAATATAGAAAGTGTTTTGTTGGAGTGAAAACATGGATAGGCCACATTTTATGAAGATGAGTTAAACCCATTTTGGTTTCATTCTAAACTAAATTGGTTTGATTTGAATTAAAAGCGGTTTGGTTATTAAACCAATTGGTTTGGTTATGAACCAAACTAAGGCTATTGGTATATATTGGGTAAGAAACCTAGGGTGAAGAGTTAAGGCCACCTTGTCTTCTCCTCCTCCCCTTGCCGCCCAAGAAAAAAATTTGCCTAGATTTTGTACCGCCCAATCCAAAGGTGTTGTCGTCGCTCCCCTTGCCACCGACAACCTTCTCCATCCTCCCCATCTCTGGCTGCACCTTCTCCATCGAGTTCCCTACTGGTAGCACCTGTTGTCGTCGACCAACAACGCTGAATAGCATTGGTTTCCACTGGACAGTAGCCTTGTGAAGGTAGCTTGTTGATCAGTTTGTGTCGTCAGGTTGCTTCAGCCGTTGGACATGAACTGAGCCCTTGATCCCTCGGATTGGGTTGTCACCTACCTTCAACTAGCACCGAAGCAGAGACATAACTCGGGGTTTGGAAGTTGTCTTGAAGAAAGCTCGGCATGGATATGGGTAGAGGCAAATTCCATTGAGTTTGTAGGTTGATGTCATTCCCACTTCGTGTCATCCGACAGGTATACCTAAAATAAATGTTATTCTTTGTTTAATTATTTTGTAAAATTTTATTTAGCACTTATGTTCGCACGTGTTATATCTTGCATGTGTGAATGTGTGTGATGTAAGAAATTAAGAATTTATTATATTTTATTTCCACTGTGCGCATTTTGTGAAACACATTCGAGCACGCATCCACGTCGGACTCCCCAGTAGGTTATCCCTAGAGTTAACCTTGATGAGAGTACAATGACTAAGGCTTACAAGATGCCTAGGAGAATCATTAGGAAGGTATCAAGGGAGGTTATCCCTAGTGAATACCTAGAATATCAAAGGAGATCCAATAGGTGATTGAGTTCTTAGGAGTGTGATTTTTTCACACTAGATGAGTATAGGGTGTGTCAATATAAAATGGAATGGAAGTTAGCCTAACCATAGTGGAGTTGACATTTTAGAGAATTTTCAAGGTATAGCTATACTTCGAAAATAAATCTAGAACTATGATCTAAAAGATTTTTGGAGGTGTTAATTGAAATAAAAGTTTAAAAAATTGATCATGGTTGACACAATTAGGTTAAAGTCAATAGTGTGCCAAGTTGGGAGTTTTGGCACACTCGAAGGAGTTAACACATTATTATGTCAAGTTTAATATTTGACATAATCCTAAATAATGACAATAAGGTTCAAGACTTAGGTATCGTTATACCTTTGTATTTTTACACATTTGTCATGCTTTGTTTATCATACCATGTCATGACATAATGTATCAATTGATTATATAGAACATGTCATTTTTGTCACGCCCCCGAGAGTATATCGAGCCCGAAAATCGGACAGCATCTCCCCAGTACGTGATACAATTCCCTATTGATACATAGTCTTCTGGCCACAACCACACAACATAAGGAAGTATATAACCAAAGTCACAGCGGAATACACCAACAATAATAAAAATACAAAGACTCAAATACATGTGTACCGATACGACTTTGACACCACAAGAAAACATGATCGAAACCAAATATGTAACAACATAACCGATTACCAAACAACAGAAACAATATAGGATAAAAATTCAAAACATACAATCCAAAATATACAATACCAATATGGATTTCAATCCAAATACTCAAGGAGAGATGGGATCAACTGGCAGTGCTCCGAGCATCCAAGGAATCTTCGACTTGTTACTGTTGGTGCAGGGGCACTAGATAATCGAACCTGCGTTTTGATTATGGCAAAGACACAAAGTTAAGTTTACATTGTTATCTCACGAGCTAAATCGAGTGTGCAGAAAAGTACTAAAGCTGGAGCTGTAGGCTAGCGACACCCGGAGGAAGCCGCGGTGGTCGGGCGACACTCGAGTGACTTCGAAGGGAGCCGAAGGAATCGAGTGAAAGGCCGGAAGCGAGAGCTACAAGATAAGTATCGAGGAAAGATCGTGTGAGTGAGAGATTGTAAGGTCGTGTCCTCTTTACGGGGATGACCGTAGGCAGCAATCCGACTAAGACTTCCTGTGGAAGGTCTAGGTCGAGATCGGACGGTTAGAAACCGTCGCATTTATCATTTTCCGAGCTAACTTCTTACTGCAGGGAAGTGGCCAGGCTGGTAGTCGACTATTGGACATTGGGCAGTCGACTGATGCTCATCAGTCGACTGATGGGAGTCATCAGTCGACTGATGACGACGAATCAGCCTTTGCACTAGGTCAAAACGGATAAGGTTTGACGCGGCCACTTCGCGATAAAAATTATACAACTTCGTGATCTGTTCCAAAAAAAGAGGAGACATATTCAGAGGCCAAAATCTATAAAAGGTGGGGAGGATTCCAACTCCAAATCACATCAAGTGTATTCATCAAGTGCTCCTACAACGCCAACGCTCCAACACCGTCATAATGCCGACGCGACAACAAGTTCAGATCTTCTTCGTCGGCAGCAGCATCTAGTAATATATTTTGATATTGTATTCGTTGTTTTTATTCGTAACGAGGTGAGGTAGGATTGTTGCCTCATCCTCGTACATTTGGTTTTGTGATTGTTGTCTCCTACCTCCAACGAGGAGGAGACGTTATAGTGCTTTGCCCTCCGTACGTGGTCTAGGACCGATAGGGCCTTGGAGTAGCAACCGCTGGGTTGTGAACCAAGTAAAAATAAACGTGTCTCTTTTCGCTGCTCTTACTCATTTAATTATCTACTCGAATGAAACGTCGAAAAGATTTACGATCGCTATTCACCCCCCCCCCCCTCTAGCGACGCTTCTCGATCCAACAGTTACCTCGGCGACAAGAAAACCCAGGGTCTATGGTGGTGAGTATAAAACTCAGCAGTAATATGCAAGATAGTGCATGATCAACAACTAAGATATAAAGGGCAACAGATATACAAATGGACATGAATAGATATATATAGATGGAGATCAACGGTATACAGTCGTAGAGGTGATAACAAAAAATTATCAGTGTAAATCTAAACATAGCATAAACCACCAACTGATCAACTGTACATAATGTAATGTACTGGCATACCTGAATGGTCCGCAATGACATAACCTAAACAAATATACAACAATATAGCACGTACGTCTGGATAGAGTAAAACTACCTCTGTATTTAATACATAATCTTGCAAACATACTACAACAAATACAACAATATACCTGATCTAACCTACTCAACATCAAGGCCTTTGGTCGAATTCATCTGGCGTCGATCAATTCATACATTGGTATCCCACACACAACGTATAAATCATGCAAATAACATGCAAGATGATGTACAATCAAATCTAAATGAAACATACAAAACAAATGACAACAAGTATATATATATATATATATATATATATATATATATATATATATATATATATATATATATATAACAAGCATATATATACACTGCTCACACACACACACACACAGATATATATATATATATATACTGCTCACACACACACACACACAGATATATATATATATATATATATATATATATATATATATATATATATATATAAATATATGTAAATCTATATATATATATATATATATATATATATATATATATATATATATATATATACTGCTCACACACACACACACACAGATATATATATATATATACTGCTCACACACACACACACACACACACACACACACACACACACCCACCCACCCACACACACACACATATATATATATACACATAAATATATGTATATACAAATGCCCTCACACATGGCAATGCAAAAGAATGGTCATGCTTACGCACCCCACTCGCTACCACGACCCCAGTGTGGCCTAGGTGGCACGACATGACAACTGTCCCAACTCAACAACAACCACTGCTCTCGAGTGGCCGAGTGGGTAGTATGAATAAGTAGTGATAAGCTAAAAAGCTATAAGCTACACTACGGCGTTCCTGCTGCTGGCCACTCCGACTGATACTACCCATGAGTGGTCGAGTGCCACACATCTAGGACAACTGCACGCAACTCCAACTACCACTATCAAGAGTGGTCGAGTGCGACACAATAAATGAACTGCTCTCACACTAGTTACTACTACCATGAGTAACCGTGGAGGCAGAATGACTGACGATCCTCTCAACCACAAGGGAGACCAAGTCGCCAGCATGCATGTAAATGAAATGAATGCTCAACCAATATATACCCACATACACAACACACTCTCCATCCAACAGAGAGTCGTACACAACTAACAATCGACCATGCTAGGACCTCTAATCCGTAGCGACACACTGTCGACAACCCACACTACCATGTACAGACATATAATCTGTAATAGTTATACAACGAAAGGTAAGATGATACAACAACTAACTCTACATTAAGGACATCACCCATCCCCGGATGATTGCTCCTGATGACACGAGTCAAATCAACAACTAGACTCTGCTACATACCGATGGTTAAACAACTAAAGATCCATATACCATATCATAGATAATTTATAGCAACGATGATCGAAATATGACAACAACAGTATAACTCAAAGTGCAAATACTAAGTATCAAGCACAGATTAATATGAGTAGAGTCAAGGTACAATATTAACAAAACTCAAGCACTAAGATTAATCAACTACCTGACCAAAGTAGGAAATATTACCCACCTGTCAAATAACTCTGCTAGTTGTCCATGTGTACATAGCATCTGTCACTAATAAAAGTTCTGCAAGAAAGAGCATGGAACATAACTAAGTTCTATCGTGAACCTAGTTACCAAATCAATTCCTAAATCACTTTTGCCTTAGCTATTTATCCAATTATCCTAAACAAGTATCCACATAAATGCATCAATCGGATCTCTACCAAATACAAAATTTCTTCTAGTTACGGTAAATCAGTAAACAACAACCAAAAATTATAACCGTTTATCACAATGGATTTCAACCGAACCTTACTCAGCCTGACTTTAATTCCAAAGCTTCTGATCAACGATCTTACTTAAATTAGATCTAAATCCAATCAGCTTCTTGATCCACCTACAAGTATACGATACGAATTAATCGGTTAAACTACAATCAAACTCAATTTCAATACCCTACTAATTAACCCAAAATTGATTCCATGGCATTACCTCCCTTCTCTGATAGTAATAATAGAAACAAAACCCCCTTCGATGTTGATCTAGCCACCAATACAACAACTAATGGCGACATCGAGTCACTGCTCCTTGCCCCATCTACCAACAGTAGGGAACATCACAACCCCTGGCGGCGACGAACATCAACGAGCACAACAGCTACTCCAAGAACGGGCACAGCGACAATGCCACCATGGTGAGCTTGCGCGCAGAAGAACATGAGAAGATAGGAATCAGGCAACTGTAGTTGGTGCTTTAGGTGTTTGGCTGTGAGATCGGGAGAGGGAAAGAGCAATTGCGATAAATAGGTCATCGATGCTCACCCCCATCTAGATCAGCGGAGCACAGTGAGGCAACGACAACAATAGATTGAGCCCGCGGTGGTTGCCGATGAAGATCTCTAGCATGGTCAGCGATGGAGCGGTGGTCGATGAGAACACGAGGAAGAAGAGAACCGCGACGGTGTTGGGATGTATACTGAAAAGTATATCTTTTGTATGAACATTTTATTTTGAAATAAGAATCACACGATCATTGTTTGCATATTTATAGTTATGCATATTGTCTGATACATTACATTGTAGATAACATGGTGTGTAGTGTCACACAGGAGATCATGTTATCGGTTCATTGTAAAGTATAAGTAAAGGCTCACAACCGAGATGGTTATGGACAAACCATTGGAATGGTTGTAGTGTGATTTAGTATTGGTTTGTCTTGACCATAGAATCACACTAGTACACTTTGTGTGTATTGAGAAGGACCGACTTAGAGGTGATTGGAATTATTGCTGACTACATAATCGAATCGAACCTCAGATATTATATTGTACATGCTCTTAATTCCGATATAATAACGGGCACATATACTTAGTATTCATTTCTTTGATTTACCAATGGGCGAGATTTATAGAGTAAATTGATAGGCTCGGTAAGTTGAGAAATGATATTATTTATATGGTGTGTCGTTGATTATAGGAGGAAACCATGTCCTATATATTAGGATGATGATGTCCCCTTGAGGAGCTCATAAGGTTCATCATGTAAACCCTGCAGGTGGACTTGGTCCGACATGATGATAAGGTTGAGTGGTACTACTCATGGAGTTAGATGTTGATTAATTAATTGTCAGTAAATTAATTAATCGACGGACATTCGAGATCTTAAACGCGGGGAGATATATGTACAAATAATATATGGAACCCATATTAACTTATGGGGGTTGGCGAGGTAGATCAATGATAATCCTCTAGTGGAATGAATTATCATTAATGGATCGGACTTTATGTGGGTTTGATCCATTGGGTGGACAAGATCCAACTCCTCCTCATGGTCCCTATTGTAGCCTATTAAAACCTCATGGAGTCTAGATCCAATGGTTGAAAACAAAACTCTAGATCCAACGGAGGAGATTAAATCCCTAGATCCGACAGTTGAGATTAAATCTCTAGATCCGACGATTGAGATTAAATTCCTAGAACCGACGATGGAGATTAAAGAAGTCTTAGGCCTAATTCTATAAAAGGAGGATAAGGGGTGGGCGGCAAGGAGAATTCATTGAAGAGGGGCTAGGGTTTGGGCGGCTAGGGTTTAGAGGCTTGGGCGGCCACTTTGAAGGAAAGTTCTTCCTTCCTTTCTTCTTGGCCAGCGCCCAACTTGTCTCTCTTATTCCTTGGTCGGCGTCCAACCTTCATCCTCTTCTCCTTGGCCGGTGGAAACAAAGGTTAGGGTGATTCCTTGAAGCTTTTGGCCAGCCCACTTCCTCATCTCTTCTTCTTGTTGGCCGGCGGCAAGCATCTAGGTTGGTGCTTGGTGGTTGGCTAAAGGAAGGAAAAGAGTTTTGTTTCTATACTTCCTCTTGTTCGGAGCGAGCAAGGAAGGAAGATTGGTGATCTAGGAGGCTTCGACTTTTGGAAGATCATCGCCCACACGATGTCCAAAAGGAGGAAGGACATACAATAGAAGATCGAGAGGTATAACGCTTGTTTATTTTCTTTTGTAGCATGTCTATAATTGTTTTTCAATCATATACATGTTGTATATTTTGTTTTGTGGTTAAATTAACTTGGACCCCGAACACAAACACAAAAGTCGGCGATCCGTACATCGTCTATTCCGCGGCTATTCGTAGAATAGAGGTTGGTGGCTTGAACAACAAGTTTGTTCAAGTGACTACTCTAATCGAATAGCACGACGATGAAACGGTTGCTTGGGTGATCCCTATTGTCTAGGATTAAAAATTTTTAATCCGGGGACATCAATGGGATCGCCATGAACAAGCGACTGAGTTGAAGTGTGAAGTGAAGTTTCCTACCTTCAAGTGGTATCAGAGCCACGGTTTCCGGTTTTGTGTGTTTAGGATTCGGTTACTTTTATGCACTTTTCATATATTATATGTGCTGGATAATAGTAGGATGTGCGTAGGTTAACTTTTTAGTTGCAGGCATAGGATCCAACTATTATGGTCATATGTGTGTATGTGATTGTATGTGTGTAATTGTATATTTTGTTGAATCCTCGGGGTTGACGAGGCTAGTATTTAATTTTTGTAATTAGATACGGTATTGTTTAGCCACTCTTTTTATTTTAGTTTACTTTCAATCTAGATTTCATGTACACTCCCTCGTGGAGTATAGGATCGATGGATGTAAATTAAAATAGTTTTTCTCGACTCGGATCTCCGGATGGCTTGTACATGGCGTAGGGAGGAGCGGACGAGATGACGATACGACGGGAGACATATTGAAGACAAAAGCCATAATAGTTGGAAAATATTTATTTTTCATATTTATTGCTTATTTTTTGATATGCATGTCGTAGGCTAGAAAATTTCTCAATTTTAAATTACTAAGTGGGAGAGGGATATTTTTATAAATTCCCACTACCTCCATTACGATTTGACATGTGATGCAAACAAACATGCGCATCGGCTATGAGTGCCTTCCTCCCCATTGGATGAGTTTGTTTGCGGATCATAGGGTCGAATATGGTTATAGGAAATTATTGAGGAGCGTGTGTACTTCTCCATCGGAAGGCACATAACCTGAGATAATTCCCTTGGTATCGAGTAATGGTGAACACTTAGATGCAAATAGGAGTATCCTCCCCACCGGAGTCACTGCTTTTATTTGTAGGGCCGAAGAGAAACCAACTATTAATTTTATTTGTCAAAAAGTTAGGTTGACAAGATAGTAAAATTAATGGGTAAAACCTCCTCTTACAAATGTAGAATTCGTATACGTCCACACGATCGTGGCATACGATATTCTCGGTGTTTTGAGGTGTTGGTTGATTTTAAAATTTTATTGTTTGAGGAATCAATAATTTTTTGAAATCTAAAAGTTTTTATCTATGTGATTTTTAGGTTTTTCAAAAATGACTTTCAGTCCACTTGCTGTGATACTAAAGGAAAATAAACTTACAGTACATAATTATGTTGATTGGGAAAAGGAATCTAGATATTGTCTTAACTGCTCAGGAGTACAAGTATGCACTCTTCGAAGAGTGTCCTCCTAAACTTGCGAATGAGCTAGAAGTCCTTGGAGATGACATCGATGGGGAAACCCAGGTCGATATCATACTCCAGTCTCTACCTAGGAGTTATGAGTAGTTTCGCCTGAATTACAACATGAATAAGAGGTTGTATTCGTTGGCGGAGCTTCTGACAAAACTCCAGGAGGCAGAGGGGCTTTTTCGTCAGAGTGCTCAGGCGCAAGCCATGGTTGCCTAAAAAGGTTTCTACTTCTAAGCCGAAAGGCAAGAAGAAGAAGAAACAAGCTGGGGCAAAGGTGGTGGGAGGAACTTTGGGAGGAGTGAAGAAGCCGAAAGGCAAGTGCTTCACTTGTAAGCAGACTGGACACTAGAAGAAGGACTGCCCCAACCGGAAGCAGAACAAAGGTATATCCTTTGGTCTAGTCGTTGAAACATGTTTAGCAGTGTTATCTACCAGCACCTGGTGTGTAGATAAGGGAGCCACTGATCATGTCTGCAATACTTTGCAGGGGTTCCAGGAAACTCGACGACTAGCTGAAGGGGAGATTACCGTTTACTTGGGCGATGTCATGAAGGTGGCGGCTATTGCAGTGGGAGATGTTTATTTGTCTTTCGAGAGAAATAAAACTTTGGTTCTGGAAAATTGCCTTTATGTACCTTTATTTAGAAAGAATTTGATTTCGGTTTCTAAATTGTTTATGGATGGATATTCTATTTCTTTTAATGACAGAGTTGTTATAAAAAGGAATAGGGAGATTATCTATTCTGGTGCATTGATAGGAAATTTATATACACTTGAACCAAAATCTCCCACGATGCAAATAGAAGTTAATAACTCATCTTCTAATTCCAATAAGAGAAAAGAACCTTCGAAGATGAACCAAACATATCTTTGGCATCTAAGACTTGGTCATATTAACCTAAGTAGAATTCATAGGTTGATAGCTGATGGACCTCTGGGTTCATTAGTGTTGGAAGATTTCCCAACCTGCGAATCTTGCTTGGAGGGTAAAATTACCAAGAGACCTTTTAAGGCCAAGGGGTATAGAGCCAAAGATGTGTTGGAATTAGTTCATTCTGATTTGTGTGGTCCTATGTCTATCCAGGCTAGAGGTGATTTTGAGTATTTCGTCTCTTTCATAGATGATTATTCAAGATATGGATACATTTATTTGATGCACCGCAAGTCTGAATGCTTTGACAAGTTCAAAGAATTCAAGGCTGATGTGGAGAAACGTCAAGGTAAAAGTATCAAGACACTACGATCTGATCGTGGTGATGAGTACCTCTTGGGAGAGTTTAGGAATTACTTATCAGAGGATGAGATTCAATCCCAATTGTCTGCACCTGGCACACCCCAGCAGAATGGTGTAGCAGAGCGAAGAAATAGAACTCTTATGAAGATGGTTAGATCGATGATGAGTTATTCTGAGTTGCCAGATTCGTTCTGGGGATATGCTCTAGATACGGCAGTGTATATTCTAAACTTGGTACCATCTAAATCAGTGCCTTCTACTCCCACAGAGTTGTGGACTGGGCGAAAGCCTAGTCTAAGACATATTCGAATATGGGGGAGTCCAGCACATGTGTTGAAGGCAGATGTTGGTAAGTTAGAACCTCGTACAGAAGTACGCATGTTCGTTGGCTATCCTAAAGGAACGAAAGGAGGTTTATTTTATAGTCCTAGAGATCAGAGGGTGATCGTTAGCACGAACACTAGATTTCTAGAGGAAGACTATGTGATGAACCACAAGCTCATGAGTAAAGATTATTCTGGAAGAATTGAAAGGGGAAGTCACTACTTCAATACCACTGGTACAAGAGGATATACCATAAGTCGCTGCACCACGTGTCACAGAGGATACACAGGTGATACCTCATCGTAGTGGGAGGGTTGTTAGACAGCCTGATAGATTCATGTTCTTGGAAGAATCTTTTGATTTGGTCCCTGGCGAACATGAACCTGATCCCTGGACATATGACGAGGCAATCCAAGATAAAGATGTGGTATCTTGGCAAAGTGCAATAAATGCTGAGATTGAATCTATGGATTCAAATCATGTCTGGGAGCTAATAGAACCACCCAATGGTGTAAAAACCATTGGATGCAAGTGGATCTACAAAAGAAAGAGAGGAATAGACGGGAAGATTGAGACCTTCAAAGCAAGGGTTGTAGCGAAGGGGTATACTCAGAAAGAGGGTATCGATTATGAGGAGACCTTTTCGGCGGTAGCCATGCTTAAGTCTATCCGGATTCTCTTATGCATTGCTGCTCATATGGATTATGAGGTATGGCAGATGGATGTCAAGACAGCTTTCCTTAATGGAAGTCTTGAGGAAAACATCTATATGAAGCAACCAGAGGGATTCATTGCAAAGGGCAAAGAGCATCTTGTGTGTAAGCTTAATCGGTCCATTTATGGATTGAAGCAAGCTTCGAGGTCTTGGAACATCCGCTTTGATGAGGTAATCCAGTCTTATGGATTTATTCAAAGTCTGGATGAGTCTTGTGTATACAAGAGATGTGACGGAAACGTAGTGGTATTTCTTGTATTATACGTATATGACATTTTATTAATTGGCAACAATGTCAAGGTGTTATCGGACGTAAGGGTATGGTTGTCCAAACAGTTTGATATGAAGAACTTGGGAGAAGTGGGACACATCCTTGGGATCAAGGTTATAAGGGATCGCAAGAAAAGGATGTTGTGATTATCCCAAGCTTCATACATAGACACCATTATGGATCGTTTTAGCATGCAAAACTCCAAGAAAGGTTTTCTACCTTTCAGGCATGGAGTTCCTTTATCTAAGGAGATGTGTCCTAGAACATCTAAGGAGATAGAGGAGATGAAGGTGGTTCCTTATGCTTCAGCAGTAGGAAGCCTCATGTATGCGATCTTATGTACAAGACCAGATATATGCTTTGTCGTGGGCATGGTTAGCAGATATCAGAGTAATCCAGGACAGGGACATTGGACTGCGGTAAAGTATATATTGAAGTACCTGAGAAAGACTAGGGATTATATGCTAGTTTACTTGGCAGACCAATTACTCCCTGTGGGTTACACGGATTCCGACTTCCAATTAGACAGGGATAACAGTAAGTCTACCTCAGGTTTTGTGTTTACTTTGGGAGGTGGAGCCATTGTATGGAGGAGTGTCAAGCAGAAATGCGTGGCGAACTCTACCATGGAAGCTGAGTATGTGGCGGCCTCTGAGGCGGCCAAAGAAGTTGTGTGGCTCAGGAACTTCTTAATGGACTTGGATGTGATTCCTGGTTTGCCCAGAACTATCACAATTTATTGTGATAATAGTGGTGCAGTTGCAAACTCGAAGGAACCACGAGCCCATAAGGCAAGTAAACACATAGAGCGTAAGTACCACCTGATACGAGAAATCGTAAAGAGAGGAGAAGTTGTTATGGCCAAGATTGCATCGGAGGATAACCTGGCATATCCTTTCACTAAGGCCCTTCCAGCGAGAGCTTTTGATAGGCATATGGAGGGAATGGGAATCAGATGTATGGCAGTTTAAGGACAGCATAGTCTTTTAGTATAAGTGGGAGATTGTTGGGATGTATACTGAAAAGTCTATCTTTTGTATGAACATTTTATTTTGAAATAAGAATCACATGATCATTGTTTGCATATTTATAGTTATGCATATTGTCTGAAACATTACATTGTAGATAACATGGTGTGTAGTGTCACACAGGAGATCATGTTATCGGTTCATTGTAAAGTATAAGTAAAGGCACACAACCGAGATGGTTATGGATAAACCATTGGAATCGTTGTAGTGTAATTTGGTATTGGTTTGTCTTGACCATAGAATCACACTAGTACACTTTGTGTGTATTTAGCAGGACCGACTTAGAGGTGATTCGATTTATTGCTGACTATATAATCGAATCGAACCTCAGATATTATATTGTACATGCTTTTAATCTTGATATAATAACGGGCACATATACTTAGTATTCATTTCTTTGATTTACCAATGGGCGAGATTTATATAGTAAATCGATAGGCTCGGTAAGTTGGGAAATGGTATTATTTATATGGTGTGTCGTTGATTATAGGAGGAAACTGTGTCCTATATATTAGGATGATGATGTCCCCTTGAGAAGCTCATAAGGTTCATCATGTAAACCCTGCAGGTGGACTTGGTCCGGCATTATGATAAGGTTGAGTGGTACTACTCATGGAGTTAGATGTTGATTAATTAATTGTCAGTAAATTAATTAATCGATGGACATTCGAGATCTTAAACACAGGGAGATATATGTACAAATAATATATGGAGCCCATATTAACTTATGGGGGTTGGTGAGGTAGATCAATGATGATCCTCTAGTGGAATGGATTATCATTAATGGATCGGACTTTATGTGGGCTTGATCCATTGGGTGGCCAAGATCCAACTCCTCCTCATGGTCCCTATTGTAGCCTATTAAAACCTCATGGAGCCTAGATCCAATGGTTGAAAACAAAACTCTAGATCCGACGGAGGAGATTAAATCCCTAGATCCGACGGTTGAGATTAAATCTCTAGATCCGACGGTTGAGATTGAATCCCTAGAACCGATAGTGGAGATTAAAGAAGGCTTAGGCCTAATTCTATAAAAGGAGGATAAGGGGTGGGCGGCAAGGAGATTTTATTGAAGAGGGGCGCTAGGGTTTGGGTGGCTAGGGTTTAGAGGCTTGGGCGGCCACTTTTAAGGAAAGTTCTTCCTTCCTTTCTTCTTGGCCAGCGCCCAACTTGTCTCTCTTATTCCTTGGCCGGCGTCCAACTTTCATCCTCTTCTCCTTGGCCGGTGGAAACAAGGGTTCGGGTGATTCCTTGAAGCTTTTGGTCGGCCCACTTCCTCATCTCTTCTTCTTGTTGGCCGGCGGCAAGCATCTAGGTTGGTGCTTGGTGGTTGGCTAAAGGAAGGAAAAGAGTTTTGTTTCTATACTTCCTCTTGTTCGGAGCGAGCAAGGAAGGAAGATTGGTGATCTAAGAGGCTTCGACTTTTGGAAGATCGTCGCCCACACGACGTCCAAAAGGAGGAAGGACATAAAATAGAAGATCGAGAGGTATAATGCTTGTTTATTTTATTTTGTAACATGTATATAATTATTTTTCAATCATATACATGTTGTATATTCTGTTTTGTGGTTAAATTAACTTTGACCCCGAATACAAACACAAAAGTCGGTGATCCGTACATCGTCTATTCCGCGGCTATTCGTAGAATAGAGGTTGGTGGCTTGAAAAATAAGTTTGTTCAAGTGACTACTCTAATCGAATAGCACGACGATGAAACGGTTGCTTGGGTGATCCCTATTGTCTAGGATTAAATTTTTTTAATCCGGGGACGTTAATGGGATCACCATGAACAAGCGACCGAGTTGAAGTGGGAAGCGAAGTTTCCTACCTTCAGACGGGACTGCCACTCACGGTGAGTGTTGGCCAATGGCATGCAAGTGGAGAGGCGACAGCAAAATAGTCGCGCAATCAATGAAGAGAAAGAGCGACCGATGCTCAAACGAGATCGTGAGAAGACGAATTAGGAAAATTGGGTCGCGATCGGGAGAAGGAAAGAGAAAAGAAGTCGCGTCGACGAGAAGAAAAGAGAGAAGAATCGGGGAATTCAGGAGAAGGGAATCACGACAAGAGAAGGAGGAGCGCCGTTCGGGGAAAGAAAATTGGAACATAATAAACCTAGGTTTTGATATCTCATTTAGGTTAATTAAACCCATTAACTCCTCATATGATAGTTTAAACAGGCTTTATCAAAGCCTATTAAATCTTTCCCCCTCAAAATACCATAGAAATTTCATTTAAGTCTAGAAAAAATTCTAAAAATGTTGGGATGTATAATAAAAAGTCTATCTTTTGTATGAACATCTTTATTTTGAAATAAGAATCACATGATCATTGTTTGCATATTTTTATGGCTATGCATATTGTCTAATACATTATATTGTAGATAACATGGTGTGTGGTGTCACACGGGAGATCATATTATTGGTTCCTTGTAAAGTATAAGTAAAGGCTCACAACCGAGATGGCTTTGGACAATCCATTGGAATGGTTGTAGTGTGATTTGGTATTGGTTTATCTAGACCATAGAATCATACTAGTACACTTTGTGTGTATTCAACATGACCGAATTAGAGGTGATTCGATTTATTGTTGACTATATAATCGAATCAGACCTCAGATATTATATTATACATACTCTTAATCCCGATATAATAACGGGCACATATACTTAGTAGTCATTTCTTTGATTTACCAATGGGCGAGATTTATAGATTAAATCGATAGGCTAGGTAAGTTGGGAAATGATATTATTTACATGGTGTGTCGTTGATTATAGGAGGAAACCGTGTCCTATATATTAGGATGATGGTCCCCTTGAGGAGCTCATAAGGTTCATCATGTAAACCCTGCAGGTGGACTTGGTCCGGCATGATGAAAAGGTTGAGTGGTACTACTCATGGAGTTAGATGTTGATTAATTAATGGTTAGTAAATTAATTAATCGACGGACATTCGAGATCTTACACACGGGGAGAAAATGTACATATAATATATGGAGCCCATATTAACTTATGGGGGTTGGTGAGGTAGATCAACGATAATCCTTTAGTGGATTGGATTATCATTAATAGATCGGACTTTATGTGGGCTTGATCCATTGGGTGGCCAAGATCCAACTCCTCCTCATGGTCCCTATTGTAGCCTATTAAAACCTCATGAAGCTTAGATCCAATGGATAGAAACAAAACTCTAGATCCAAAGGTGGAGATTAAATCTCTAGACCCGACGGTTGAGATTAAATCTCTAGATCCGACGGTTGAGATTAAATCTCTAGATCCGACGGTTGAGATTAAAACAAGGCTTATCCCTAACTCTATAAAAGGAGGGCAAGGGGTGGGCGGCAACTTGAATCCAACTAGAGATAGGATTAGGGTTTTGGGCGGCAAGGCTTGGAGGCTAGGGTTTAGAAGTTGGCGGCACCAAATAAGGAAGGTCTTTCCTTTCTTCTTTTTCCCTCAAGGTGGCCGGTGACCTAGCTTCCCTTTCTAGCCCTTGGCAGGTGTCCAAAGCAGCCCCTCTCCCTCTCTTTGGCCAGCAAAACCTAGGCTTAGGGTTCTCCCTTGGTGCTTTGGTTGGCATTCACCTATTCTCCTCTTCCTCCTTGGCCGACGGCAAGCTCCAACCTTGGAGTTTGGTGGTTGGTTAAAAGAAGGAGAAGAGTCTTGTTTCTATTTTTTCCTCTTGCTCGGAACGAGCAAGGAAGGAAGATTGGCGATCTAGGAGCTTCAACTTTTGGTAGATCGTCGCCCACACGGCGTCCGAAAGGAGGAAGGTCATACAATAGAAGATCGAGAGGTATATCGATTCTCTATTGTCTTTTGTAACATGTTTATATTTGTTTTTCAATTATGAGCATGATATATTCTGTTTGTGGCTAAATAATACTTGGATCCCGAACATAAACACAAAAGTCGGCGATCCGTACATCGTCTATTCCACGGCTACTCGTAGAATAGAGGTTGGTCACTTGAACAACAAGTTTGTTCAAGTGACCACTCTAAACGAATAGCACGATGATGACAAGGTTGCTTGGGCAATCCCTCTTGTCAAGGATAAATTTTTTTTATCCAGGGACGTAGAAGGGATCGCCATGAACAAGCGACCAAGTTGAAGTGGGAAGCGAAGTTTCCCCTCATGGACTTGAAGACACAATCCAACAAGTGGTATCAGAGCCACAATTTCCGGTTTTGTGTGTTTAGGATTCGGTTAATTTTTATACACTTTTCATATATTATATGTGCCGGATAATAGTAGGATATGCGTAGGTTAACTCTTTGGTTGCAGGCATAAGATCCGACTATTATGGCCATATGTGTGTATGTGATTGTATGTGTGTAAATGTTTATTTTGTTGAATCCTCAGGGTTGACAAGGCTAGTATTTAATTTTTTGTAAATTAGATACGGTATTGTTTAGCCACTCTTTCTATTTTAGTTTACTTTCGATCTAGATTTCATGTATGCTCCCTCGTGGAGTATAGGATCGATGGATGTAAATTAAAATAGTTTTTAGTCTCGGCTCGGATCTCCGGATGGCTCATACATGGCGTAGGAGGAGCGGACGAGAAAGCGATGCGACGGGAGACATATTGAAGACAAAAACCATAATAGTTGGAAAATAATTTATTTTTCGTATTTATCGCTTATTGTTTGATATGCATGTCGTAGGCTAGAAAATTCCTCAATTTCAAATTACTAAGTGGGAGAGGGATAATTTTATAAATTCCCACAGCCTCCATTACAATTTGACAAGTGATGCAAATAAACTTGCGTGTCGGCTCTGAGTGCCTTCCTCCCCATCGGATGATTTTGTTTGCAGATCACAAGGTCGAATATGGTTATAGGGAATTATTAAGGAGCGTGTGTACTTCCCCATCGGAAGGCACATAACCCGAGATAATTACCTTGGTACCGAGTAATGGTGAACACTTAAATACAAATATAAGTATCCTCCTTATCAGAGTTACTGCTTTTATTTGTAGGGCCAAAGAGGAACCAACTATTAATTTTACTTGTCAAAAAGTAAGGTTGACAAGATAGTAAAATTAATGAGTAAAACCTCTTCTTACAAATGTAGAATTCGTATACGTCCACACTATCGTGGCATACAATATTCTCGGTGTTTTGAGGTGTTGGTTGATTTTAAAATTTTATTGTTTGAGGAATCAATAATTTTTTGAAATCTAATGTTTTGATCTATGTGATTCTTAGGTTTTCTTTCAAAATGACTTTCAACCCACTTGCTGTGATACTGAAAGAGAATAAACTTACTGGACCCAACTATGTTGATTGGAAGAGGAATCTAGACATTGTCTTGACTACTGAGGAATACAAATATGTACTCCTCGAAGAGTGCCCTCCTAAGCCTGTGGATGATTCTGGGGAAAAGGAGAGAGAGAGTTATAAGAAGTGGGTAAAGGCTGATGAGATGGTGCGGTGTTACATTTTGGCATCTATGTCAAATATACTACAACATCAACATCAAGCCATGCCCACTGCTTATGACATGATGCTCAATCTCAAAGAGCTTTTCGGACACCAGAATCGGGCTACAAGGCAAGAAGCTATGAGAAACTTGATGATGACCACCATGATCAAGGGAACACCCGTGAGGGATCATGTTCTCAAGATGATGGCTCATTTGAATGAGCTGGAGGTCCTTGGAGCTGAGATCAATGGGGAAACCCAGGTCGATATCATACTTCAGTCTCTACCTAGGAGTTTTGAGCAGTTTCACCTGAACTACAACATGAACAAGAGGTTGTATTCATTGGCGGAGCTTCTGATAGAACTCCAGGCGACAGAAGGGTTATTTCATCAGAGTGCTCAGGCACATGCCATGGTGACCCAAAAGGTTTCTACTTCTAAGCCGAAAGGCAAGAAGAAGAAGAAACAAACTGGGGCGAAGGCGGTGGGAGGTACTCAAGGAGGAGTGAAGAAGCCGAAAAGCAAGTGCTTCACTTGTAAGCAGACTAGACACTGGAAGAAGTACTGCCCCAACCGCAAGTAGAACAAAGGTATATATTTTGGTCTAGTCGTTGAAACATGTTTAGCGGTGTTATCTACCGGCACCTGGTGTGTAGATACGGGAGCCATTGATCATGTCTGCAATACTTTGCAGGGGTTCCAGGAAACCAGACGACTGGCTGAGGGGGAGATTACCGTGTACTTGGGCGATGCCACGAAGGTGGCGGCTGTTGTAGTGGGAGACGTTCATTTATCTTTTGAGAAAAATAAACTTTTGGTTCTTAAGAATTTCCTTTATGTACCTTTATTTAGAAAGAATTTAATTTCGGTTTCTAAATTGTTTATGGATGGATATTCTATTTCTTTTAATGACAGAGTTGTTATAAAAAGGAATAGGGACATTATCTGTTCAGGTGCATTGATAGGAAGTCTATACACACTTGAACCAAAACCTCCTACGATGCAAATTGGAGTTAATAACTCATCTTCTAATTCCAATAAGAGAAAAGAACCTTCAAAGATGAACCAAACATATCTTTGGCATCTTAGGCTTGGTCATATTAACCAAAGCAGAATTCAAAGGTTGATAGTTGATGGACCTTTGGTTTCATTAGTAGTGGAGGATTTCCCAACCTGTGAATCTTGCTTGGAGGGTAAAATGACCAAGAGGCCTTTTAAGGCCAAGGGGTATAGAGCCAAAGATGTGTTGGAGTTGGTTCATTCTGATTTGTGTGGTCCTATGTCTATCCAGGCTAGAGATGGTTTTGAGTATTTTGTCTCTTTTATAGATGATTATTCAAGATATGGATACATTTACCTGATGCACCGCAAGTCTGAATGCTTTGACAAGTTCAAAGAATTCAAGGTTGATGTGGAGAAACACCAAGGTAAAAGTATCAAGACACTACGATCTGATCGTGGTGGCGAGTACCTCTTAGGAGAGTTTTGGAATTACTTATCAGATGCTGGGATTCAATCCCAATTGTCTGCACCTGGCACACCCCAGCAGAATGGTGTAGCAGAGCGAAGGAATAGGACTCTTATGAAGATGGTTAGATCAATGATGAGTTATTTTGAGTTGCCAGATTCGTTCTGGGGATATGCTCTAGATACGGCGGTGTACATTCTGAACTTGGTTCCATCTAAATCAGTGCCTTCTACTCCCACAGAGTTATGGACTGGGTGAAAGCCTAGTCTAAGACATATTCGAATATGGGGGAGTCCAGCACATGTGCTGAAGGCAGATGTTGGTAAGTTAGAACCTCGTACAGAAGTATGCATGTTCGTTGGCTATCCTAGAGGAACGAAGGGTGCCTTGTTTTATAGTCCTAGAGATCAGAAGGTGATCGTTAGCATAAATGCCAGATTTCTAGAGGAAGACTTCTTCAGTACCATCGGTACAAGAGGATATACCACAAGTCACTGCACCGCATGTCACAGAGGATACACAGGTGATACCTCATCGTAGTGGGAGGGTTGTGAGACAGCCTGATAGATTCATGTTCTTGGGAGAATCTTCTGATTTGGTCCCTGGCGAACATGAACCTGATCCCTGGACATATGACGAGGCAATCCAAGATATAGATGTAGCATCTTGGTAAAGTGCAATGAATACTGAGATTGAATATATGGATTCAAATCAGGTCTGGGACCTAGTGGAACCACCCGATGGTGTAAAAACCATTGGATGCAAGTGGATCTATAAAAGGAAGAGAGGAATAGATGGGAAGGTTGAGACCTTCAAAGCAAGGCTTGTTGCGAAGGGGTATACTCAGAAAGAGGGTATCGATTATGAGGAGACCTTTTCGTCGGTCATATGGATTATCCGGATTCTCTTATGCATTGCAGCTCATATGGATTATGAGGTGTGGCAGATGGATGTCAAGACAGCTTTCCTTAATGGAAGTCTTGAGGAAAACATCTATATGAAGCAACCAGAGGGATTCATTGCGAAGGGCAAAGAGCATCTTGTGTGTAAGCTTAATCAGTCCATTTATGGATTGAAGCAAGCTTTGAGGTCCTGGAACATCCTCTTTGATGAGGTAATCCAGTCTTATGGATTTATTCAAAGTCCGGATGAGTCTTGTGTATACAAGAGATGTGACGGAAACGTAGTGGTATTTCTTGTACTATACGTAGATGATATTTTGTTGATTGGCAACAATATCAAGGTGTTATCAGACGTAAGGATATGGTTGTCCAAACAGTTTGATATGAAGGACTTGGGAGAAGTGGGACACATCCTTGGGATCAAGGTTATAAGGGATCGCAGGAAAAGGATGTTGTGCTTGTCCCAAGCTTCATACATAGACACGATTATGGATCGTTTTAGCATGCAGAACTCCAAGAAGGGTTTTCTACCTTTCAGGCATGGAGTTCCTTTATCTAAGGAGATGTGTCCTACAACATCTGAGGAGATAGAGGAGATGAAGGCGGTTCCTTATGCTTCGACAGTAGGAAGCCTCATGTATGTGATGCTATGTACGAGACCAGATATTTGCTTTGCCATGGGCATGGTCAGCAGATATCAAAGTAATCCAGGACAGGGACATTGGACTGTGGTAAAGCATATATTGAAGTACCTGAGAAGGACTAAGAATTATATGCTGGTTTACCAGGCAGATCAATTACTCCCTGTGGGTTACACGGATTTCGACTTCCAATATGATAGGGATAACAGTAAGTCTACCTCAGGTTTTGTGTTTACTTTGGGAGGTAGAGCCATTGTATGGAGGAGTGTTAAGCAGAAATGTGTGGCGGACTCCACCATGGAAGCTGAGTATGTGGCAGCCTCTGAGGCGGCCAAAGAAGCTGTGTGGCTCAGGAACTTCCTGATGGACTTGGATGTGATTCCTGGTTTGCCCAGAACTATCACAATTTATTGTGATAATAGTGGTGCAGTTGCAAACTCGAAGGAACCACGAGCCCATAAGGCTAGTAAACACATAGAGCGCAAGTACCACCTGATACGAGAAATCGTAAAGAGAGGAGAAGTTGTTGTGGCCAAGATTGCATCGGAGGATAACCTGGCATATCCTTTCACTAAGGCCCTTTCGGCGAGAGCTTTTGATATGCATGTGGAGGGATTGGGGATCAGATATATGGCAGTTTGAGGACAGCATAGTCTTTTAGTATAAGTGGGAGATTGTTGGGATGTATACTGAAAAGTCTATCTTTTGTATGAACATCTTTATTTTGAAATAAGAATCACATGATCATTGTTTGCATATTTTTATGGCTATGCATAGTCTAATATATTACATTATAGATAACATGGTGTGTGGTGTCACACAGGAGATCATGTTATCGGTTACTTGTAAAGTATAAGTAAAGGCTCACAACCGAGATGACTTTGGACAATCCATTGGAATGGTTGTAGTGTGATTTGGTATTGGTTTGTCTTGACCATAGAATCACACTAGTGCACTTTGTGTGTATTGAGCATGACCGAATTAGAGGTGATTCGATTTATTGTTGACTACATAATCGAATCAGACCTCAGATATTATATTGTACATACTCTTAATCCCGATATAATAACGGGCACATATACTTAGTAGTCATTTCTTTGATTTACCAATGGGCGAGATTTATTGATTAAATCGATAGGCTCGGTAAGTTGGGAAATGATATTATTTATATGGTGTGTCGTTGATTATAGGAGGAAACCATGTCCTATATATTAGGATGATGATGTCCCCTTGAGGAGCTCATAAGGTTCATCATGTAAACCCTGCAGGTGGACTTGGTCCGGCATGATGAAAAGGTTGAGTGGTACTACTCATGGAGTTAGATGTTGATTAATTAATGGTCAATAAATTAATTAATCAACGGACATTCGAGATCTTAAACACGGGGAGAAAATGTACATATAATATATGGAGCCTATATTAACTTATGGGGGTTGGTGAGGTAGATCAATCATAATCCTTTAGTGGATTGGATTATCATTAATGGATCGGACTTTATGTGAGCTTGATCCATTGGGTGACCAAGATCCAACTCCTCCTCATGGTCCCTATTGTAGCCTATTAAAACCTCATGAAGCTTAGATCCAATGGATAGAAACAAAACTCTAAATCCAAAGATAGAGATTAAATCTCTAAACCCGACGGTTGAGATTAAATCCCTAGAAGTAATGGTGGAGATTAAAACAAGGCTTATCCCTAGCTCTATAAAAGGATTGCAAGGGGTGGGCGGCAACTTGAATCCAACTAGAGATAGGATTAGGGTTTTGGGCGACAAGGCTTGGAGGCTAGGGTTTAGGGGTTGGCGGCACCAAATAAGGAAGGTCTTTCCTTTCTTCTTCTTCCCTCAAGGTGGTCGGCGACCTAGCTTCCCTTTCCAGCCCTTGGCCGGCGTCCAAAGCATCCCCTCTCCCTCTCTTTGGCCGGCAAAACCTAGGCTTAGGGTTCTCCCTTGGAGCTTTGGTTGGCATTCACCTATTCTCCTCTTCCTCCTTGGTCGGCGGCAAGCTCCAACCTTGGAGTTTGGTGGTTGGTTAAAAGAAGGAGAAGAGGCTTGTTTCTATTTTTCCTCTTGATCGAAACGAGCAAGGAAGGAAGATTGGCAATCTAGGAGCTTCAACTTTTGGTAGATCGTCGCCCACACGACGTCCGAAAGGAGGAAGGTCATACAATAGAAGATCGAGAGGTATATCGATTCTCTATTCTCTTTTGTAACATGTTTATATTTGTTTTCAATTATGAGCATGATATATTCTATTTGTGGCTAAATAATACTTGGATCCCGAACATAAACACAAAAGCCGGCGATCCGTACATCGTCTATTCCGCGGCTACTGGTAGAATAGAGGTTGGTCGCTTGAACAACAAGTTTGTTCAAGTGACCACTCTAAACGAATAGCACGACGATGACAAGGTTGCTTGGGCAATCCCTCTTGTCAAGGATAAATATTTTTTATCCAGGGACATAGAAGTGATCGCCATGAACAAGCGATCGAGTTGAAGTGGGAAGCGAAGGTTCCCCTCATTGACTCGAAGACACAATCCAACAAAAAATTCTTGGGAAATTCCATAGGGTATTTTTCTAATTAACAAGTATTATTTTATTTTCTGGTATCTTACATTATCCTCCATTAATAAAAATTTGGTCCCCAAATTTCTTACTCATGTACTAATAAGCAATGTCACATTGCTCAACTCAAGTACTTAGAAAAACCACACACCAAGTAACTAAGTGGGGTACTAATAGCCTCAGAAATCTATCGCGTATACTCTCAACAAGCCTTCTAAAATATGAATAATACCTCCATATTGACCACCTGTCAAAAAGTAATTAATTGTACCAGAATGGAGCTCGATATCCACGACCTGTTGGAGACTTTGCCAAAATTGTAAGATGAATCATGAATCACTATCTGAAGTGATACTCAAGGATACTCAAAGAAAATCGAAAATCTTCTTGCAGTATAATTTCGTCGAGTGACCCAATGGAATACATCTTATGACTCGGTAGAAAATGAGCGGACCTGGTTAATCGACCACCGATTACCCTAAATCACATCAAGTCCTTTCCGAATTCTAGATAATCTCCCAACATAGTCCATCGTACTAGGCTACCACTTCCATCTCGGTACACAACCTTGCTCATCACTAGTATTTCACTTTTACTAATTGACACACCCAACATCAAATTATGGAATCAACCATGTCCCATATATCGTTCCACCAACAAGAACATTTCAAACCTTGATACATTCGAGAAACATCCGAATGTATCCCCAATCCCGAATGATGAGCTTCCTAAAACCACTCGTCCTAAATTGAAACAACTATGTAACCCACTATTCTCCTCGGAGATGAAGAATTCCTTTCTCGTAAAAGAAATAAATCTACTGTCCAAAGTCCACTCTATCGCATAGAACTGGAAGTGACTGGGAGACTATAATGACCAATCTGTTAGTTATAGCCCTAGAACCAATCATATGATGGTTGAATAGGGAACATTTTGTATCATATTCTATAAAGGCAAAGGATTGGTTATTATATTTACGTCTTGCTTGTGCCAGCTAAATTAAATATAATAATGCCCTAGAAAAGTAGGTTCTTATCTACAGCACATCAATTGGCAGAATTGATTATGAGAGGCTGTAGAGAACACTTTCCTAAAATGTTCCTAGTCAAGTATTAATATGCAAGGGCAATATTAATACATAAAGACTAGCATGTAGGTCAATTGATGACTTGATCTCACAAGTCATGGATATATGATATCAAGTTGACACATGGGTATATATTAGAGAATATATACTGAACTGACCCGCCATGAGAAAGTTTCATGGATCGTCATATGAGTGTCATAAACTTTCTCATGTGACTATTGGTATGAATAGTCCTCAAACCTGAAGTCACTACGGTTCCCTACATAAGGAGTTATGTACTTTGGTATCGTCAAACGTCACCCATAACAGGGTGGACCATAAAGGCGATTACTGGGTATATAACAAATTATGCGGAGGGATGTGAGTGATGTAGATGGGATCTATCCCTCCCATATGACGGGAGTGATATCTGTGGGCCCCTTGATTGAGTAGAATTACTAAAACGCATGGTCATGCTCGAATGAGTCAATATGAGATATTGAGCTCATTTGTTTGAGTTAGTTTACTCAGGGATCAAGAAACACATAGATTGATCGAGGATGACACGGTCTATGCCTCATTGGTCAATCTGATATCAAGGATAGAAGGACACGGTCATACATTATAGTAGTCACGGAAAGGTTAGTTGGATCTTGACTTATTTCGTAACTTGGGTAGCAATGATGTATTGTAAGATGCCGCTCATTGCTTGTGTATCTAAAAGAGTTTAGATCCACTGCCAACGTTATAAGAGCCTATAGGGTCACACACAAAGAGCATGATGATTAGAAGAATTAGTGCATTCTAGTTTGACTAGAATAATTTGGGAATAAGCTTAAGTACAAAATAGTTTTTGGACTTTAAGCTTAATGAGAATTTTAGCTTATTGATTTAATGAGATTAATTCAATATGCTAAGCTTATTAATTTAATAAGATTAAATAAATATGTTATCATGATAGCCTAAGCTTAATTGATTTAATAAGATTAATTCAATATGTTACCTTATTGATTTAATGAGATTAATTCAATATGATAACATAAGCTTATTGAATTAATAAGATTAATTCAACATGCATGAATGCCACATAAGCATGCCACCTAAGCATGCCACCTAAGCATGCCACATAAGCATGCCACCTAAGCTTGATGAGGTGGAAGGAGACAAGGGGTTTTGACCTTTGGAATTTCTCCACATGTGGCCGGCCAAATTTTTCAATGCAATTGATTGCATTGAATGTGATAGGAGGTGAAAGGTTTTTTCAATCCTATAAAACACTCCATGGGGTGGCCGGCCAAGGTGGTGGAAGCTTGAGGCTTGGAGAGAGCTTGGTGGTGAGAGGCTTTGGTTGTGTGGCTTTTGTGAGTGTAGGCTAGCAAGAAGAGTGGTCTTCTTCTTCCTTTCTCTTTTTCCCTACCTTCCTCTCCTTTAGGGACTTCTCTAGCAAGAAGTAAAGGAGAGCTCTTCTAGTTTCTTTTGTGAGACAAGAGCTTGCTCGTGTGGATACATATAGAGACACGAACAATTGAACGTGCTAAAAGATCCAACAAACCCAAGGAGAAGCGGGATTAAAAAGGGCACGTAACAAAGGTAATATTCTCCTATAAGATAGGTTTTTCTTTTAAAGAAATTTATTTATTTTGTACGAGGTTTTCTTTCGCAAGGATCACTTGGAAGGGATCCTATTTTTTCCGTTGCGCATATGTTATTTTGCATAAAGAAATCCCTACAGTGGTATCAGAGCCACTTGCGAAAGATTGTATAAAAAAAATAGGTTTTCTCTATTTTATATATGATATAGAAGTAGGATAAATTTTATTATGAGTTGATAATTGCATTAGCAATTTTTCAAACATAATAAAATATCCGATGTCTTTTAAAAGTTAAAATTGACATGGTGCATGGTTATGGCCTAGTCCCAAAAAGTTTGTGAATGTGTGTGTTGTAATTCTTAATACGGCCTGTGTATCGTGCCTTTCTCCTAAAATTCTTGTTGTAAAATTAGTTTTAGACTCGAATGTAACTCGAGTATTTCTCCTTTTGTAATATACAAAATAAAGATGGAGGGTCCATTGGAAGATGACGTTACAAGGAGGAAGTCAACAACACAAGACAACCAAAAGGAAGCACTTGGGAGAAGATGCTATCCCTAGGTTGACCAATCAATCTTTTCATTGGCTTGAGAAGATTGTAGAATAAGGGTCATAACCATGACACGCTTAGTTTAATATGTATGTGATGCATGTTAATTTAGCTTATATGTGATGTATGCTAATATGTATGTGATGCATGTTTAAGTTTATTTCTTAATAAGTCAAAAACGATATGCCTACCAAAGTTTGGTACTCACTACTTCCTCGATCATTTGTTGTTGGGTTTGCCAAAGCAAAGCAATGCATTTTATCTTGGAAGAGTGCGAGTGGACAATCGTGATGTCCCGCTATCAAACTTGGTTAAGACTTAATTAAGTTTTTCTTAATTAATTAAGAAAGTAGAGGCATATATTAGCTTTGAACATAAGTTTTAAAATTAGTTTTGTGTGATTTCTGAACATCAACTTTGTCTTAGAAAGTGGTCGCTGTTCGATATCAAAGAAGGCCTCTGTGCCTCGCCACGGCCTGGAAGCTGGTTTAGGAATAAGCACTAAACTAATCTAAACTTAACCAAAGCTATTAAAGAGTTACATCAGATGTAATTGGCAAAAGATTGCCTACCTAATCATACTACGTCTTGGGCGATTAGCCAAAGCTAACTCAAGACGAAGTATGATGTGGATCTTTATCCCATATAAATTTATAGCTAAATAGAAGCTAATGATGTAAGCAAAATGTGTTTGCCTACATCAATGATTAGCTCATATCAAAGCTATGAGAATTTAGTGGGAGCCTCATTTAATTAAAGGCCTAATTAAATGACTTAGGTATGATACTTAATTTTGCATTTTAATGTTGTAGATCACCATGTCATCTAACACGACACACCCCCTCAACTTGCGATCTGTCCTTGAGAAATACAAGCTCAATGGAGCTAACTTTCTAGACTGGTATAGGAACTTGAGGATTATCCTCAAGCAAAAATGTAAACTGTATGTCCTAGAGCAGTCTATCCCTGAAACACCCGCCCCTGTGGCCACTCATGTTGAAAATGATGCTTATAAGAAGCATCAAGATGACGCATTAGATGTGTCATGTCTTATGCTTGCCACCATGAACTCTGAGCTTCAGAAGCAACATGAGAACATGGATGCCTATGGTATGGTTGAGCATTTGAAACAACTATATCAAGGACAAGCTAGGCACGAGCGTTTTGAAGTGTCTAAGGCTCTTTTTGCATGCAAGATGCAAGAAGGAACACCTGTAGGAACTCACGTACTTAAAATGATAGGGTACGTTGAGAACCTTGAAAGACTAGGTTTTCCACTGAGCCAAAAATTGGCAACCGATGTTATCCTGCAATCATTGCCGGAAGCATATAATCAATTCATCATGAATTATAACATGAATGAAATTGATAAGCCTTTGCCTGAGATTCTCAGCATGTTAAGAACTGCTGAACCGAATCTCAAGAAGAAAGTTAGTAACATACTAATGGTCAAGAAGGGCAAAGGTAAGCGCAAAGGCAAGGGTAAGACCCAAGCCAAAGGCAAGGCCAATTCATCCACTTCAAAGGGTAAAGGTAAAGTACCTAAGGAAGGGATCGCTTTATCATTGCGGTGAGATCGACATCGGAAGCGAATCGCAAAGTCTACCTTGAGGAAGTAAAGAAGAAAAGAAGTGGGATTTCTGCCTCAGGTATACACGTTATAGAAGTTAATCTATCTATTTCTTCTACATGGGTATTAGATACCGGATGTGCATCTCACATTTGTACTAATGTGCAGAGACTGAGAAATAGTAGACTAATGGCAAAGGGCAAAGTGGACCTACGAGTAGGCAATGGTGCAAAAGTTGCTGTTGTAGCTGTAGGAACATATTCTTTGTCTTTGCCCACTGGGCTTATCTTAGAACTAGAGGAGTACTTTTATGTACCTGCATTAACGAAGAACATAATTTCTGTATCTTGTTTAGACAAGAAAAACTTTTCTTTTATAATAAAGGACAAATGTTGTTCCATTTATTTGAATGAAATGTTCTATTGTAATGCACCACTTATGAATGGTCTCTATGTTCTAGATTTAGAAAACCCAATTTATAACGTAAATACCAAATGGTTCAAATCGAATAATTTGAGCCAAACATATCTCTGGCACTGTCGCCTAGGTCACATAAATGAAAAACGCATATCCCAACTCCATAAAGATGGATTATTGGACTCATTTGATTTTGAATCATATGAGGTATGCGAATCTTGTCTTTTAGGAAAGATGACTAAAACTCCATTTAGTGGACATGGCGAGAGAGCGATTTAACTTGTTAGGACTCATACATACCGATGTATGTGGCCCTTTCAATGTCGAAGCAGAGGAGGCTATAAGTACTTTATTACTTTCACTGATGATATGAGTAGATTTGGCTACTTATATTTGATGAGACATAAGTCAGAATCCTTTGAAAAGTTCAAAGAATTCAAGAATGAAGTACAAAACCAACTTGGTAAGCGTATTAAGCTACTTCGATCAGATCGAGGTGGTGAATACCTTAGTCAAGAGTTTCGTGATCACCTGGCTGAGTGTGGGATAATATCCCAACTCACTCCACCTGGAACACCACAATGGAATGGTGTATCTGAGAGGAGAAATTTAGATATGGTACGATCAATGATGAGCCAGACTGATCTACCTACTTCCTTTTGGGGTTTAGCTCTAGAGACAGTCGCTTTCACACTTAATCGCGTCCCATCAAAAGCCGTAGAAAAGACACCATATACGTTATGGACTGGGAAGAGTCCCAAAATGTCTTTTATAAAGATTTGGGGTTGTGAAGCTTATGTTAGACGTCAAGTCTCAGATAAACTAGGACCCAAATCAGATAAGTGTTATTTTGTAGGATATCCCAAGGAAACTAAGGGATATTACTTTTACAATCCCACACTTGACAAGGTGTTTGTTGCCAGAAATGTTGTCTTTCTAGAAAGAGAATTTATTTCTAGAAAAACTAGTCGGAGTAAAATTCATCTTGAAGAAATTCAAGATGAAGATAACACTAAGGCTTCGATGGAAAATGAACAGGCACCACAAAGTGTTGTGGATGAGAAAATTGTTGCCCAAAGAGTTGTGGAGCAAACACCTGTTCAAGTAGACCAACCTCTTCGTAGATCTGATAGGATCCGTCGTCAACCCGAGAGATATTCTTTTCTCTTGACTGACAACGGTGATGTATTGCTTGTCAATCTTGACGAGCCTACATCCTATCAAGAAGCTATGGTGAGCCCAGATTCTGAGAAATGGCTAGAGGCCATGAGATCCGAAATGGAATCCATGTACACTAACCAAGTATGGACTTTGGTTGATCCACCTGAAGGGGTAAAACCCATTGGGTGTAAGTGGGTCTTTAAAGTAAAGACTGACATGGATGGTAATAAGCATACCTATAAAGGTAGATTGGTGGCTAAAGGATTCAAACAAATTCATGGTATTGACTATGATGAAACCTTTTACCGATTCGATGCTTAAATCCATTCGGATCATACTTGCTATTGCACTTACCACGATTATGAGATCCGGCAGATGGATGTCAAACCGCTTTCAATGGAAAGCTACTCGAGGATGTGTACATGACACACCGAGGGTTTTGAAGATCCAAAGCATCCTCGAAAGGTATGCAACCGCAAAGGTCCATTTATGGACTAAAGCAAGCCTCTCATTTGGAATCTTGATTGATGATGCAATCAAGGAGTTTGGTTTCATCAAGAATGAAGATGAACCTTGTGTCTACAAGAGAAATAGTAGCACAGTTGTATTTCTTATCTTGTATGTAGATGACATACTTCTCATCGGAAATGATATTCCCTCACTCCAGTCTGTGAAGATGTGGTTAGGGAATTGTTTCTCGATGAAAGACTTAGGTGAAGCTGCCTATATTCTAGGCATCAAGATCTATAGAGATAGATCTAAAAGATTACTTGGACTAAGTCAGAGTACATACATTGATAAAGTGCTAGATCGCTTTGCTATGCAAAATTCCAAGAAAGGATTTCGCCTTTATCACATGGTGTAAGTCTTTCGAAGACTCAATGTCCCTCTTCTAAGGAGGAGAGAGATCGCATGGATAAGATCCCCTATACATCTGCTATAGGATCTATCATGTACGCCATGCTTTGTACTCGTCCTGACGTCTCGTATGCTTTGAGCATGACGAGTAGATACCAGTCGGATCCAGGTGAAAGTCACTGGATAGCAGTCAAAATATTCTTAAATACTTACGAAGAACGAAAGAATATTTCCTGATATTTGGAGGCAATGAGGAGCTAGCTGTAAAGGGTTACAGTGATGCAAGCTTCCAAACAGACAAGGATGACTATAGATCGCAATCGGTACGTGTTTTGCACGAATGGTGGAGTGTGAGGAAGAGTTGAAGCGAGACACGATTCTTGATTCTACAGCGAAGAGTATATTGCTGCGTCTGATGCAGCAAAGGAGGTTGTTTGGCTCCGTAAGTTCATCAATGAACTTGGGGTAGTTCCTAGCATTGCAGATCCAATAGACCTCTATTGTGACAACAATGGGGCTATTGCACAGGCTAAGGAACCTCGATCACATCAGCGGACCAAACACATCTTTGCGCGCTTCCATCTCATTCGAGAGATCATCGATAGAGGAGATGTGAGGATATGCAGAGTACCGACAGAAGCTAACATCGCAGATCCATTGACCAAGGCTTTGGCACAGAGGAAGCATGATGGTCACACTAGGTCACTAGGTATTAGATATTATAGTGATTGGTACTAGTGCTAGTGGGAGATTGTTAGTTATAGCCCTAGAACCAATCATGTGATGGTTGAATAGGGAACATTTTGTATCATATTCTATAAAGGCAAAGGATTGTTTATTATATTTACGTCTTGCTTATGCTAGCTAAATTAAATATAATAATGCCCTAGAAAAGTAGGTTCTTATCTACAGCACATCAATTGGCAGAATTGATTATGAGAGGCTGTAGAGAACACTTTCCTAAAATGTTCCTAGTCAAGTATTAATATGCAAGGGCAATATTAATACATAAAGACTAGCATGTAGGTCAATTGATGACTTGATCTCACAAGTCATGGATATATGATATCAAGTTGACACATGGGTATATATTAGAGAATATATACTGAACTGACCCGCCATGAGAAAGTTTCATGGATCGTCATATGAGTGTCATAAACTTTCTCATGTGACTATTGGTATGAATAGTCCTCAAACCTGAAGTCACTACGGTTCCCTACATAAGGAGTTATGTACTTTGGTATCGTCAAACGTCACCCGTAACAGGGTGGACCATAAAGGCGATTACTGGGTATATAACAAATTATGTGGAGGGATGTGAGTGATGTAGATGGGATCTATCCCTCCCATATGACGGGAGTGATATCTGTGGGCCCCTTGATTGAGTAGAACTACTAAAATGCATGGTCATGCTCGAATGAGTCAATATGAGATATTGAGCTCATTTGTTTGAGTTAGTTTACTCAGGGATCAAGAAACCCATAGATTGATCGAGGATGACACGGTCTATGCCTCATTGGTCAATCTGATATCAAGGATAGAAGGACACGGTCATACATTATAGTAGTCACGGAAAGGTTAGTCGGATCTTGACTTATTTCGTAACTTGGGTAGCAATGATGTATTGCTAGATGTCGCTCATTGCTTGTGTATCTAAAAGAGTTTAGATCCACTGCCAACGTTATGAGAGCCTATAGGGTCACACACAAAGAGCATGATGATTAGAAGAATTAGTGCATTCTAGTTTGACTAGAATAATTTAGGAATAAGCTTAAGTACAAAATGGTTTTTGGACTTTAAGCTTAATGAGAATTTTAGCTTATTGATTTAATGAGATTAATTCAATATGCTAAGCTTATTAGTTTAATAAGATTAAATAAATATGTTATCATGATAGCCTAAGCTTAATTGATTTAATAAGATTAATTCAATATGTCACCTTATTGATTTAATGAGATTAATTCAATATAATAACATAAGCTTATTGAATTAATAATATTAATTCAACATGCATGAATGCCACATAAGCATGCCACATAAGCATGCCACATAAGCATGCCACCTAAGCTTGATGAGGTGGAAGGAGACAAAGGGTTTTGACCTTTGGAATTTCTCCACATGTGGCCGGCAATGCAATTGATTGCATTGAATGTGATAGAAGGTGAAAGGTTTTTTCAATCCTATAAAACACTCCATGGGGTGGTCGGCCAAGGTGGTGGAAGCTTGAGGCTTGGAGAGAGCTTGGTGGTGAGAGGCTTTGGTTGTGTGGTTTTTGTGAGTGTAGGCTAGCAAGAAGAGTGGTCTTCTTCTTCCTTTCTCTTTTTCCCTACCTTCCTCTCCTTTAGGGACTTCTCTAGAAAGAAGTAAAGGAGAGCTCTTCTAGTTTCTTTTGTGAGACAAGAGCTTGCTCGTGTGGATACATATAGAGGCACGGACAATTGAACGTGCTAAAAGTCCAACAAACCCAAGGAGAAGCGGGATTAAAAAGGGCACGCAACAAAGGTAATATTCTCCTATAAGATAGGTTTTTCTTTTAGAGAAATTTATTTATTTTGTACAAGGTTTTCTTTCGCAAGGATCACTTGGAAGGGATTCTATTTTTTCCGTTGCGCATATGCTATTTTGCATAAAGAAATCCCTACACAATCTCCCTTGTTATGTATGTCCATGTTCTAGCAACTCTATGCGGCTACCCAATAGGTACTCAAACTCCATGAGCACTCATGTTCCATACAGCTACAACCCCTCAGCTATCGTAAGCCTAGGATACGCCCCATTCAACTACATCAGAATCGCTCCAATCCCTGTAATGATGCATTTGCAAACAATATCCTTCCATCTACCCCGGAAGGATTAACTAATACTTGTGCAAAAGTTAACTACCATCTAGGTCCTAAAAATGAGTTTCACAAGCTTTTGACCAAGTGATTTCCATCACCCTCTTGGTCGAACAAGCCGACGGTATAGTAACGCTAGAAACACCCCATCTACATCTGTGGTAATAACCAAATCAATCCACGGAACCCACAACTTCCCTTAAAATTGTGAATATATCCAAAAATATTGTCTAAGAAGACAACCACAAACTGATCCAATCGCTTCCAGAATACTCATTTCCTCACGTCCATAAACAACTAAATCGTCAATAAGTCTAACAGCATTATTAAAAGCTCATAAAATCATACCAAGTATGAGACGTCGTCTCCTACACACATACATCCTTTTACTCTAAGCTGATGATATCTCAATCATCATACCGACAATGATAATTATATGACACTAAGTCACAATAATATCAACACTCCAATCATAACTCAACCCTAGGGTATACACAGGTGTCCTTAGCTAATCTAATCATATCATCTATCCACAATGAAGGATATTTATTCTCAATGGCTACTACATTCCATCATTGATAATCGATGCATAACCTCCAAAGTCCATCTCTCTTTTAACAAAGAGTTTCGAATCTTCTCAAAAAGAAACACTGGGACAAATAAATGTCCCATCCAATACCTCTTTAATCGCAACTTATATTTTTTTTCCCAATTCCCATAGTGTTTAGCAACACCAATACCAATAAAATTATCTCCTGGTATGAGGTCTTCAATATCGAAACTATTCCCGAAAACACTCCAATCACTTACTCCACTTGTCTATGCAGTGGCAAGCCTAGGAGTTCATCCGAAACTACATTCGAATACTCTCAAATTATATGCACATCCGAGAGACATATATACCATCATTTCAACAATTTAACTATCCGTAAGGATATATCTATAGTAAAAGTATGTTTACCAAAGTCTAAGGGCATCCCTTGACTTCTTAGTCATTGGCCAACATCTCACCTGATGGTAGAGAAACCACTAATACACCTGATCTGATTATAAAAATCCTTCTAGTCCTAGCTAAGAATGTTCTAGACAAAGATACCTGTAAACTACCAATATCTCTCACTATATCAACAGATAGGGTAAACTAAAGTAATACCTTGAATGGTCAATCCTTCGACCCTCTACATCTCCTCTCGAGTAAATATGTAAACTCATCCAACTTCTGCTCATGGCGACTGAGCTTATGTAGGCATAAAAGACTATCCTGGAGGAACTGACATCAACTGCTGAACTAAGGTACAAACCCAGAATGACTGCAATGGGGATGGTAAACACTATTGTACTGGTAAAGAATACACCATCGACTATAAGGTACTGAATAATTGTCAACATCGTAGCATGCTTCATACTCTGCAAATGGTATAACTGCAACTAGAGAACACAAAATAGATAAGACCATCGTCGTATACTCCCTCTTCTATACAAAGTATAACCACACCTAGAGATGTAACAGTTGTTGTTGTCTGCATGAGTCTTCTAAGATGTCTTCCACTGATAGTGCTGAATAAATCGTGTCTCCTAGATGGAAGTATCACGGAACTCTAATCATGCCTGAAGTAGTAGATCACTGCTGGTGTGATAACCTAATCTTCTATGATAATCTCTACTGTCGAGATTGTGAATCATCCCTCCTGAAAGCATCGTTGATGGTCTTTAACTGAGTCTTCAAAGTACACCTCCTCAAATGTATTGGTTGCTTACAATAGCAACAGATGAACTGATCCAACAGATAATCTGACTTCGCGTGTCTTCGTGATCCGCACTGCACACACATAATCCCTTCGGAGTCTTTCTTCTGATTTCACTGATAACATGAGAAAGTTCTGACGATATGCGGTTGGTTTTATATGATCGAAAAATAGCTCATAACCCATGACTCCGATCTTACTACTTTTGTCCAACATTCGGAGACTTCTAATTCCAATAATTTGACTTACAATGTCTGCTAATCGATCTTCAACTCTTTAAAACACTTGCTATGGAGTCATTTCCATAAACATGACTCGATCTAATGTCTTTCGGTATGATCTGATAGAAGATCCAACATCTTAATCTGAATGTAAGCAAATAAACCATGGGTGGCTTAAAACATCCCTTCACATTCTTGAGCATTAGGTGGTTGTAACCTTTGCAAGTCTAACAACTCTGCACGATACTCCCATTACCAACTGATCACCCTACTTGAAGCTCAAGAATTTCCTGACAATGAGTCAAAGAAAGTGACGTGGGGAAATACTCTCTCACAACATCACTAAATCGTGATCAAGTGATGTGTTATTCCCCAAAAATTATTTCCTACATCTTCCACCAAGTACCGGCTTGATCCCAATAATGGTATACAACTAACTCTACTTTCTCTGTATAACACGTTTTAAGTACTCAAAAGTACCTCCAAAGTTATACAACCTAGCACAACCAACTCAGGAATCAAAATCCCTATGAAACACCATATACTAATCTTCTACTGTCTGCATCAATAATAGCCTACATGTCGTGTCCATTACCCAACAGGTAATGATCTGACTAGCATAATTAGTGAAAATCTCTAAGACTGTAATCTTTGATATCCATAAGTAATGTGACTACTTGACCTTGCTTTCCGACTCAGTATTAGTCGGCTCTCAAAGGTAATTCACCTTTTTGAAAGTAGGTACGTGCCTAATGAACTCAACATGTCATTCCCGTAGTCAACCCAAACCACGATTATGAATAGTAACTAACACACTATATATCATTCCATGTTATAAACAACTAAATACATAACCAACAAAAGGATATGTGATAATAACTAGCATACCTTAAACCTTGCAGCTTGGAGATGTCCCGCAATAGCCAGATCCCAGAACTCACAAAACCAAAATAGAGTAAAACAAAACTCAACAATTGAATGAAATAAAATTTGAAAGTGGACTTCGCAACCTAGGTCTCTGATACCAATAAAGTTGTCATGCCCCGAGAGTATGTCGAGCTCGAAAATCGGACAACATCTCCCTTGTATATAGCCTTCCGATCACAACCACACAACATAAAGAAGTATATAACCAAAGTCACAGCGGAATACACCAACAATAATAAAAATACAAATACTCAAATACATGTGTACCGGTATGACTTTGACACCACAAGAAACCATGATCGAAACCAAACACATAACAGCATAACTGATCACCAAACAACGGAAACAATATAGGATAAAAATCCAAAATATACAATCCAAAATATACAACATCAATATGGATTTCAATCAAAATACTCAAGGAAAGATGGAATCAACTCGCGGTGCTTCGAGCATCCAAGGAATCTTCTTCCTATTACCTGGACGACAAGAAAACCCAGGGTCTGTGGTGGTGAGTATAAAACTCAGCGGTAATATGCAAGATAGTGCATGATCAACAACTAAGATATAAAGGGCAACAGATATACAAACAGAGATGAACAGATATATATAGATGGAGATCAATGGTATATAGTCGTAGAGGTGATAACAAACAACTATCAGTGTAAATCTAAACAGAGCATAAACCACCAACTGATCAACTGTACATAATGTAATGTACTGGCATACCTGAATGGTCCGCAATGACACAACCTAAACAATCTGAACAAATATACAACAATATAGCACGTACGACTGGATAGAGTAAAACTACCTCTGTATTTAATATATGATCTTGCGAACATACTAGAACAAATACAACAATATACCTGATCTAACCTACTCAACATCAAGGTACTGGTCAAATTCATACAACCGTCCAGTCCAAGTCATACATTGGTATCCCACACACAACAATATAGATCATGCAAATAACATACAAGATGATGTACAATCAAATGCAGCAAACATAACACAAACAAATGCAACAATACAACAAGCATATATATATATATATAGATCGTATCTATATATACTGCATACACACACACACACACACAGATATATATATATATATATATACACATAAATATATGTATATGTATATATATACAAATGCCCTCACATATGGCAATGCAAATGCATGGTCATGCCTGCACATAAATATATGTATGGCCTAGGTGGCACGACATGAAAACTGTCCCAACTCAACAACAACCACTACTCTTGAGTGGTCGAGTGGGTAGTATGAATAAGTAGCGATAAGCTAAAGAGTTATAAGTTACACAACGGGGGTCCCTACTGCTGGCCACTCCGACTGACACTACCCATGAGTGGTCGAGTGCTACACACCCAGGACAACTGCACGCAACTCCAACTACCACTATCAAGAGTGGTCGAGTGTGACACAACAAATGAACTACCCTCACACTAGTTACTACTACCATGAGTAACCATGTAGGCAGAATGATTGATGACCCTCTCAACCATAAGGGAGACCAAGTCACCAGCATGCATGTAAATGAAATGAATGCTCAACAAACATATACTCACATACACAACACACTCTCCATCCAACAGAGAGTCGTACACAACTAGCAATCGACCATGCTAGGACCTCTAATCCGTAGCAACATACTGTCGACAACCCACACTACCATGTACGACATATGATCCGTAATAGTTATACAACGAAAAGTAAGATGATACAACAACCAACTCTACACATTAAGGACATCACCCATCCTCGAATGATTGCTCCTGATGATACGAGTCAAATCAACAACCAAACTCAGCTACATACCCATGGTTAAGCATCTAAAGATCAACATACCATAGAATAGATAATTTATAGCAACGATGATCAAAATATGACAACAACAGTATAACTCAAAGTGCAAAGATTAAGTATCAAGCACAGATTAACATGAGTGGAGTCAAGGTAAAATATTAACAAAACTCATGCACTAAGATTAATCAACTACCTAACCAGGGTAGGAAATATTACCCACCTATTAAATAACTCTGCTAGTTGTCCATGCGTACATAGCATCTGTCACTAATAAAAGTCCTACAAGAAAGAGCATGGAACATAACTAAGTTCTATCATGAACCTAGTTACTGAATCAATTCCTAAATCGCTTTTGCCTTAGCTATTTATCCAATTATCCTAAACAAGTATCCACATAAATGCATCAATCGGATCTCTACCAAATACAAAATTTCTTCTAGTTACAGTAAATCAGTAAACAACAACCAAAAATTATAACCATCTATCACAATGGATTTCAACCAAAACTTACCTAGCCCGACTTTAATTCCAAAGCTTCTGATCAGCGATCTTACTTAAATTATATCTAAATTCAATCAGCTTCTTGATCCACCTACAAGTATACGATACGAATTAATCGGTTAAACTACACAAACTCAACTTCAATACCCTACTAATTAACTCAAAATCGATTCCATGACATTACCTCCCTTCTCCGATAGCAATAATAGAAACAAAACCCCCTTTGATTTTGATCTATCCATCAATACAACAAATAATAGCGGCATCGAGTCACTGCTCCTTGCCCCATCTACCAACAGCAAGGAACAACACAACCCCTAGTGGCGACGAACATCAATGAGCACAGCATCTACTCCAACAACGGGTACAACGACAATGCCACCGTGGTGAGCTTGTGCACAAAAGAACATGAGAAGACAGAAATTAGGCAGCTGTAGTTGGTGCTTTGGGTGTTCGGCTGCGAGATCGGGAGAGGGAAAGAGCTATCGCAATAAAGAGGTCACCAGTGCTCACCCCCATCTAGATCAGCAGAGCACATCTAGGCGGCGGCAACAGCAGATTGAGCTCTCGGTGGTTGCCGATGAAGATATCTAACGTGGTTGTGATGGAGCGACAGTCGATGAGAACACGAGGAAGAAGAGAACCGTGATGGGACTGCCGCTCTTGGCAGTGCTGCCGCTCACGGCGAATGTTGGCCGGTGGCGTGAAAGTGGAGAGGCGGCAAAAAAATAGGTGAGCAATCGGCGAAGAGAAAGAGCAACTGACGCTCAAACGAGATCGTGAGAAGACGAACAAGGAAAATTGGGTCACGATCGGGAGAAGGGAAGAGAAAAGATATCACGTCGGTGAGGAGAAAAGAGAGAAGAATCGGGGAATTCGGGAGAAGGGAATCGCGACAAGAGGAGGAGCGCCGATCGGGGAAAGAAAATAGGAAAATAAGAAACCTAGGTTTCGATATCTCATTTAGGTTAATTAAACCCATTAACTCCTCATATGATAGTTTAAACAAGCTTTATCAAAGCCTATTAAATCTTTCCCCCTCAAAATACTATAGAAATTCCATTTAAGTTCAGAAAAATTTCTAAAAATTCTTGGAAAATTCCATAGGGTATTTTCCTAATTAATAAGTATTATTTTATTTTCCAGTATCTTACAATTTTGATACTTGGGTTGATTTTTATCTTGTCATGACATCATTTAGGAATAATAGATTTTCTTTTGAAAATTATGAAATCAATATGCCATAATCATATTCATGCATTTACTAAATTGAAATTAAGGAAATTGACATTATTTGATATCCTAGGTAGGATGATCAAATGAGATATGCCTTGATAGAAATGCATGATCCCTTAGCTTAGGGAAAAACTAATCTACATCTCACAAAAATCATAGGATGACTTGTGTGTATGTATTGAAATATTTTAGACACAAGTCAGATATTAGGATAATGGGTCTATGTTCAAAATGCTTAGTGTTGGATGTGGGTTCACATGTGATTATCATAATTGCCTGATTGTGCCATATTGCTTCGGACCCGATTAAGTGATCTACTTATTAGTTTACGGATTTCGATTATAGGATCTAGAGATTTAATGTGTATAACCCATTAGAGTACATATATGTTATTGATGATGGGTCGATAACGGATCCAACCCGATCTCTATAAATAGGGCATGGTCCCCGCAGGGACTAGTCATTCTGATAGACTCCTCGCCTCCTATCGACGAGAAGTTTACTGCATCATCACACTGAACCCTGTGGAAGAACTGTCCCTCTTTTGCAGAAACTCCAGATATTGGATCTCAAAAGAAGAGGAATGATGGCCACTTCGATGCAATCAAGTTATATTATTCATGTTGTCATTTCATTTACATTCATTTATTGTCGTAGAAATTGATAAGACTAGATCCTAATATATGAATCGTGTTGTATATATCTGGTTTCTTGTATACATGTTTAGATTCATGAATTTCCATCAATTGGTATCAGAGCTCTGGTCATTTTGTCATTTTTATGGCATTAGGTTAAAGTTTTCATCATTTTTCATCAATTTTGCACAAGATTTGGATCTTTTGTCGCAAAACAATGGTTATTTGACAAAAAAAAGTAAGTAGAAAATCTAGTTGTAGGCGCTAGAACTTAGGTTTCATATTTTTTCATGAAGAACGGCGGTGTAACTGCCGCCATTCATGGTGAAACCATCATGTTTGACCTGGAAAAATCGAGCTAAGTCGCCTACCAGTCAACTGATGTCAAGCACCAGTCGACTGTTGCGCTTAAAATTGAGCTCAACTGCACATACCAATCGACTATCCTTGAGGTCAATAGTGTGATGTGCTTAAACTTGGGCACAAAACCTTTCCATCAGTCGATTGCCATAAGGCCTTAGTCGATTGATGTGATCGAGTTTGTGCACAGAAAGTATTTTAGTCGACTAGAGCAATCAACTTACTTTATCAATTGACTGTTGTCAATCATCAGTCGACTGGTGCTCTTGAAATCATCTACAGAAGGTATTCTAGTCTATTGAGACAGTCGATTGATTTGTGTCAGTTGATTGTCATAACTATTAGTCGACTGGTGATGAGTGTGGATGAGTTCAAGCACATTTTGACGTAGGAAACTTCCGAAGGCCATAACTTTTAGCTCCGGATGTGTTTTGTGTTGGTGCAATCGACTCAGGTCACGATTGACCAGACTCAAGTGGGACTCGAGTAGGGTTTTGATGTTCGACAATGGTTTATAATATGGTTTGACCATATGACTAGTGGATGGTATGGGATATCCAAGGTCATATGAGGGAGACTATTGGAGGAATCCAAGTCGGTCAAGGTTGACCGGAAACTTGGTGTTGTAAAGACCAACGTGTTGGATCGAGAAGCGTCGCTAGAGGGGGGTGAATAGTGAGTGTAAAACTTTCTTTCGTTCATTCGATAAGAGAAAGCATAGCGGAAAAATAAATAACACAATTTATTTTTACTTGATTCACAGCCCACTAGCTGCTAATCCAAGGCCCCGGATTCCTTGACCGCATACGAAGGGGCAATCCACTATAAAGTCTCCTCCTCGTTGGAGGTAGGAGACAACGATCACAAAACCGAAAGCATGAGGATGAGGCAACAAGCCTACCTCACCTCATTATTATTAAAACTACGATCGAATACAGTAAAAAAAATAATACTTTCTATCGATAAATAGATTTTTGAACTTGGCGTTGGGTCGGCATTACGGTGTTGGAGCTTTGGCATTGCGGGAGCACTTTGAGAGCAAGATGATTGATCTTTGGGTTGGAGTCCTCCTCTCCTTTTATAGACTTTTGCATTGGAATACGTCCCGATAGAAATCCTCAACTTTTGGAACTGATCACGAGGTGGCTCCTTATCTTATCGCGAAGTGGCCGCGTCAAACATTATCCATTTTGACCTAGCGCAAAAGGTTGATTCGTCGCCATCGATCGCGATGCCTTTCCATCATCGATCGATGTGCATCGATCCGCCCAATGACCATCACCAATCGCCACCGCTACCCTTCCCTGCAGTAAGAGGTTAGCACAGAAAATAGTAAATATGATGGTTCCTTACCGTTCGATCTTGACCTAGACCTTCCACTGGAAGTCTTAGTCGGATCGCCACCTACGATCGTCCCCACATAGAGGACATGACCTTACCATCTCTCTTCACACTCATTCTTACCTCTGGTCCTTTATGACATGTCGCTTTGCTTTCGATCTTCCACCTAGATTCTTCGACTCCCACGAAGTTCCCCTGGTGTCGTTCGACCACCACGGTTTCCCAACTCGAGATTCTCCGGGTGTCGCTGACCTTCAGCTTAGCTTAACCATTTCCTGCACACTTAATTCAGCTCATGAGATAACAATATGACCTTAACTTTGGATCTTTGCCATAATCAAAACCTATGTTCGATTATCTAGTGCCCCTGCACCAATAATCTCCCCCTTTTTGATCTATGGCAAACCGACACAAAGTTAAGGGAAAAATTAGAGCATAAAACAAGAGTAAATGATAAACGTCCTTTTAAAAACTCTCCCTTAACCCTAGGTGAATTTTGAAAGAGATACTTTGAATTTTTTAAAAAAGATTTAAATTTCTATTACTCTCCCTTAACTTTTGCTCTTCTCCCCTTTTTGTCACAAATCAAAAAAAGTGTCGGGGTTTTTATATAAAATAGGGGTTTAAAAATAACATGTGTCTAGAAAAGATAAATCAACTATAAGCCCAAACATGCGTCTAGCAGTAGTTAGATAGATTGGTTCGAGGTGTGTCCCTCTGTACCAATAATCTAAAGGTTTATAATATAACCCTTAGGGTTAGTTTGCTCTCCCCCTTAGTCAAATATATGAAGTATAAGGGATGTAGGGGGCGCTAAACTTTGGCCGAGAGAATTGTAAATAGTCGTTAAGTACAATAGTTGAGAAAATAAGTACCATTTTGAAAAGGTTATATTTCAATTATCCTTAACATCTCACTCATTCTATGTGTCTCAGAATTTGTTCACCTTATATGTTTTATGAGATGATTTGAAATTGATTAAAGATAGTCAACCTTGGGTTAGATTCGGATTTAACCTTTAGATCGTTAAGTATCTTTTAGAGAAACTGGCTTCCAGGTCATGGTGAGGCACAGGGGCCTTCTTTGATCGGAACAACGACCACTTCCTTAGACAAAGCCAAATTCAAGAAAATATCACTTAAGTCACTTAGGGTTACTTCCTGGTCTAACTAGTTTAGGATACGGTAAGATAGCTTCAGCTAGTTCCACTCGGTCAAGTACACCAAGCTAGATACGCCTTATCTAGCTCGAATACACGAGACTTTGTTTTCCTAACGTACTATCTATAGGATCGAGTGAACCGAGAGAGGGGGGTGAATCTCGATATTTTATAATTTTAAACTAATAAACATACGCAGCAGAATATAAAGACAATTGACAACACAAGCAATTTTACTTGGTTCACAACCCAGACTGGGTTGCTACTCCAAGGCCCGTAGCTCTACCATGAGCTACCTCGATGGGAAATTCACTAAATACCCTCCGACTCAAGTGCTCTCGACTTCGGAGGGTTTTGCTTTTACAAATGATAGAGTTATGTGATAAACCACCCACTCGGAGAATTAAGTATACAAGCAAAACAATAAAGTAAAGAGATTACAAGACTTTATATCAACACTTAATAATCGTAGAGGTAGTCACAGAGTGTCGGAGGAGCGTCTTGTCGTGGAGTCAAAGTGTAGTGGACGAGCAAGTATTTTGGCAGCACTTTGACGTTGATTCAATTTCGATAAATGGATCTGATCGAGCACAACTTTTATAAACTTTTTCCAATCGACTGGAATGCCTTCCAGTCGACTCCACATCAGCCCGTCGATATGGAAGTCGTGGTCTTCCAGTCGACTGAATACCCTTTAGTCGACTCCATGTCACTCGGCTCCGCATCAGGAAATTCCTCTCTTCAGTCGACTCAACATCTTCAGTCGACTCAAGCTCTTTCCATCTGCGTCGCACGATCTTCGATCGATCACAAGCTGATCCTGCCAAATAGGTATCCAGTCGACTGATACATCTTCAGTTGACTGGACTTCAGTCGACTTGAATCCATTCAGTCGACTGATCCCTGCAAAATAGGATTAGCACAAAATAGATAATGTGAATTATGATAGCAGTAGTAATACTGCTCGAACTCGACTACTAAGTCCCATGCAGACTTTTCATCGGATTGACGCCTAGCTTTGTCCCCCTACCGAGGACTCAGCCTCACCTCTTCACTCAAGGCTTACCTGCCGACTACCTGTCGGACTTATCATTCTTGACATCCGATCTGACCCACCAAGGCTTCCACCAGCTATCCGATCTGCCTGACCCAACTAGACTTTTTGTCGATTGTCCGGTCTCCTGACCCAACCGATCTTCATGTCAAATGTCGAGTCCACACGACCCATCTAGTCTTCATGCCTAGTGTCCGGTCCTCCTGATCTGTCAAGATTCATGCCTAGTATCTGGTCAACTCGACCTACTAGGACTTCCTGTTAAGCCTGCACACTTAACACTTATATTAGACTACAAGTGAATCCTAACTTTTAACTGAGGTTCATACATCAATACTTTGGAGTGATGCTCACTGCATCAACACTATCATCTCGCCGCGTCCTGATACTATGTTGTCAAGAGTTGACTAACTATTTTCCCTATCTAGCCATTCTAAAAATTAAAATAAAATAACTAATCATGCAATGATTTTGCTAAGGAAGCGGGTATACTATTTTAGTGTTAGCTCCCCCTGGACCATTGAACCAATATGGTCTATCCACAAAATGGACTTGATCTTGGGGAATCCAATACTTATTAGTCCTTATATGTGAGTTCAATAAAACCTTTGGGACCAATGCTTGGACTCTTTGATGATTACGATTCACAATAGACATGTAAGATCTATTCGTAGTCGTTGACTTAAATTTGAGTCCGACTTTGTTGCACACGGATCTTTGGGTTCCAAGTAGCCGGTTAAGATTCTTAGATCCCAACGTGAACCTTTCCAACCTAGCCTCGACCTCTTGAACTCGGTCTTTCAAGTGAGAATTCTCCTCCTCAAGTTTTTCAACTTGGGTTGAGTTTCCCTCTTGAACTTGACTAGTTGAAGAGGTTAGAGTAGCCTCTTGCTTGAGGGTTTCAACCTCCTCAAGTAACGACTCAACCCTAGACTCGGACTTAGTTAATTTCCTAGTAAGCAATTTAATTTTAAGGTAAAGTGTACTAATTAAAGAGCGGCTAACCTTGACTTTCCCTTTTGGTCTGGCTTTGAGTTGTTGGCAACCGTGCTTATTCTCGGAATGCTCATAGGCTCCCATGTCCCCGGATTAAAATTTTCACTAATGAAAACTAATCCGGATGGGATGAGTTTCCTAAGCACAACCAATTCGTCGTCGTGCTAACGACTCGAGCGATTGCTTGAACAAACTAGTTGTTCAAGCAACACAACTCTTCTAGTCGGTTAGCCGCGGAAGAGACGACGGACGGATCGCCGGTTTTTGTGTTTCTTATCGGGGTCCATTATTATACAAATACATGCAAATGCAAACTAGTATAATCAACATATACTAACATAAAGAACATAAGCTAGCATATCAAATAAGAACATGAAAAGAACAATAATAAAAGTTGTGAAACTTTTATACCTCTTGATCTTCTATCGTATGTCCTAACCTCCTTGTAGACTTCGTGTGGGCGAAGATCCTCCACAAGTTGAAGCTTCCTAGATCTTCTTCAATCCAAAGAAAGAAGAACTCTCTTTCCCTTCTTGCTTGAGCCAACCATCAATCCACAAAAGGATTGATGTCGCCGGCCCCAAGAATAGAGAGAACATAATGGAAACAACCAAGGAACCGAACTAGGGACAAACCCTAGTTTTGGTGTCACCGGCCAAGATGGAGTGAATAGGAGAAAAGGAATATGTTGGGCGCCGGCCACGGTGGAGGGAATAGAGGAAGGAGTCGGCCACACCCTAGGAAGAGGAAGACCTCCTCTCCTATAGTTGCCGCCCAACTTCCTTGCAATCCCTAGCCGCCCAACCTAAGGAGGAAACCCTAATTAGGGTTTCTCCTTAGGCTTTCTTGCCGCCCAACCATGGTGGTGAGAAGATATAGCCACCTCCAAGAAAGAAGACAAACTCCTCCACAAGTGGCCGCCCAACCTTCATTCCCATCCATGGTCGCCCATGCAAAAGAGCCAAAACCCTAATCAAATTAGGGTTTCCTCCATAGGGTTCCTTGCCGCCCAAGCATGGTGGAGAGAAGAGATCTAGAAGCTAGCCACCTCCATGGAAGAAGACAAGCTCCTCCATAGGTTGCTGCCCAATCTTCTTCCTCACCTTGGCCGCCCAACCTAAGGAGCCAAAACCCTAATTAGGGTTTCCTCCTTAAGTTGCTTGCCACCCAATCAATGCTAGGCAAAACCCTAATTTCCTTAGCATCCATCATCAACAAAAAAAAAACTTGTTGCCGCCCAACCCATAGCCACCCTTTTATAGAGTTAGGGTTTAGACCTTGGTTTAATCTCCACCGTCGGTTCTAGGGTTTTAATCTCAACCGTCGGATCTAGAGATTTAATCTCAACCATCGGTTCTAGGAATTTAATCCCAACCGTCGGATCTAGAGATTTAATCTCCACCGTCGGTTCTAGGAATTTAATCTCGACCGTCGGATCTAGAGATTTGTTTTCCATTATTTGATCTAGAGTTCATGAGGTTTATATTAGGCTACGATAGGGACCATGAGGAGGAGTTGGGTCTTGGCCACCCGATGGATCGGAACCACACAAACTTGATCCATCAATGATGTTCCATTCCACTAGAGGATCATCATCGAACTACCTCACCAACCCCCATAAATTAATATGGGCTCCATATATTATTTGTACAACCATCTCCCCGTGTTTAAGATATCGAATGTCCGTCAATTAATTGATTTACTGACCATCAATTAATTAACATCTAACTCCTCGAGTAGTACCACTCAACCTTATCATCATGTTGACTAAGTCAACCTGCAGGGTTTACATGATGAACCTTATGAGCTCCTCAAGGGGACATCATCAACCTAATACATAGGACACGGATTCCTCCTATAATCAACGGCACACCATGTAAATAATATCATTTCCCAACTTACCGGGCATATTGATTTAATCCATAGAAATCTCACCCTCTGGTAAATCAAAGAAATAAATATTAAGTACATGTGCCCGTTATTATATCGGGATTAAGAGCATGTACAACATAATATCCGAGGTCCGATTCAATTATGCAGTCAGCAATAAATTGAATCACCTCTATGTCGGTCCTACTCAATACACCTAAGTGTACTAGTGTAACTCTATGTTCAAGATAAAACAATACCAAGCTACACTACAACCATGCCAATGGTTTGTCCAAAACCATCTTGGTTGTGAGCCTCTACTTATACTCTACAAGGGACTGATAACATGATCTTCTGTGCCACACCCAAGTACCATGTTATCTACAATGTAAAGTATTAGACAATATGCACATATATAAAGTGCAAACAATGATCATGTGATTCTTATTTCAAAATAAAATATTCATACCAAAGAGCTAGGCTTTCAGTATACATCCCAACAATCTCCCACTTATACTAAAAGACTATGCTGTCCTTATACTGCCATACATCTGATTCCCCTTCCTTCCACATGCCTATCAAAGCTCTCGCCAGAAAGGCCTTAGTGAAAGGGTCTACCAGGTCATCCTCTGATGCAATCTAGGCGACAGCAACTTCTACCTCCTTTACGATTTCTCGTATCAGATGGTACTTGCACTCTATGTGTTTACTAGCCTTATGGGCTCGTGGTTCCTTCGAGTTTGCAACTGCACCATTGTTATCACAATAAATTGTGATAGTTCTGGGCAAACCAGGAATCACATCTAAGTCCATCAAGAAGTTCCTGAGCCATACAGCTTCTTTGGCTGCCTCATAGGCTGCCACATACTCAGCTCCCATGGTGGAGTCCGCCATGTATTTCTACTTGACACTCTTCCATACTATGGCTCCACCTCCCAAAGTAAACACAAACCCTGAGGTAGACTTACTGTTATCCCTATCAGATTGGAAATCAGAATCCGTGTAACCCACAGGGAGTAATTGGTCTGCCCGGTAAACTAGCATATAATCCCTAGTCCTTCTCAGGCACTACAATATATGCTTTACCGCAGTTCAATGTCCCTGTCCTGGATTACTCTGATATTTGTTGACCATGCCTACGGCAAAGCAGATATCTGGTCTTGTACATAGCATACATTAGGCTTCCTACCACCGAAGCATAAGGAACTGCCTATATCTCCTCTATCTCCTCAGATGATCTAGGACACATCTGCTTAGATAAAGGAACTCCATGCCTGAAGGGTAGAAAACCCTTCTTGGAGTTTTGTATGCTAAAACGATCCAAAACCATGTCTATGTATGAAGCTTGGATAAGCACAACAACCTTGATCCCCAAGGTTGTGACCCACTTCTCCCAAGTCCTTCATATCATACTGTTTGGACGACCATACCCTTACGTCTGATAACACTTCGATGTTGTCGCCAACCACCAAAATGTCATCTATGTATAGTACAAAAATACCACTACGCTTCACATCTGATATACACAAGACCCATCCGAACTTTGAATAAATCCATAAGACTGGATTTACTTCCTCAAAGCGGATGTCCCAAGACTTCAAAGCTTGCTTCAGTCCATTAATGGACCGATTAAGCTTATATACAATACGCTCTTTGCCCTTAGCAATGAATCCCTCTGGTTGCTTCATATAGATGGATTCCTCAAGACTTCCACTAAGGAATGCTGTCTTGACATCCATCTATCACACCTCATAATCCATATGAGTTGCTATGCATAAGAGCTCCTGACTGCCTCGAATCCATAGATTCAATCTCAGATTCATTGCACTTTGCAAAGATGTCAGATTTATATCTTGGATTGCCTCGTCAGATGTCTAGGATCAGTTCATGTTTGCTAGGGACCAAATCGTAAGATTTGTCCAAAAACATGAATCTAAGAGGTTGTCTAACAACCTCCCACTACGACGAGGTATCTTCCTGTATCCTCTCGTGACACGCGTGCTGACATGTGGTATGTCCTCTTGTACCGGTGGTACTAAAGAAGTGACTTCCCTTTTTAACTCCTCCAGAACAATTTTACCCTTGGGCTTGTGGCTTATCACATAGTCTTCCTCTAGAAATCTAGCATTCGTGTTAACGATCACCCTCTGATCTCTAGGACTATAAAACAAGTCAGAATAACTCATCATCGATCTAACCATCTCCATAAGAGTCCTATTCCTTCGCTCTGCTACACCGTTCTGCTGGGGTGTGCCAAGTGCAGTCGATTGGGATTGAATCCCAGCCTCTGATAAGTAGTTCCTAAACTCTCCCAAGAGGTACTCACCACCACAATCAGATCGTAGTGTCATCTTGAATAATTGTCTACGAAAAAGACAAAATATTCAAAACTACCTCTTGCCTGGATAGACATAGGACCATACGAATCAGAATGAACCAATTCCAACACATCTTTGGATCTATACCCCTTGGCCTTGAAAGGCCTCTTGGTCATCTTACCCTCCAAGCAAGATTCGCAGGTTGGGAGATGCTCCACCACTTATGAACCCAAAGGTCCATCAGCTATCAACCTTTGAATTCTACTTAGGTTAATATGACCAAGCCTAAGATCCCAAAGATATGTTTGGTTCATCTTCGAAGGTTCTTTTCTCTTATTGGAATTAGAAGATGAGTTATTAACTTCAATTTGCATCGTGGGAGGTTTTGGTTCAAATTTCCTTTCAATGTACCTGAATAGATATTCTCCCTGTTCCTTTTTATAACAACTCTGTCATTAAAAGAAATAGAATATCCATCCATAATAATTTAGAAACTGAAACTAAATTCTTTCTAAATAAAGGTACAAAAAGGGAATTTTCTAGAACCAAAGTTTTATTATTTTCAAGAGATAAATAAAACTTCTCCCACTGCAATAGCCGCCATCTTCATGGCATTGCCCAAGTAAATGGTAATATCCCCTTTAGCTAGTCATCGGGTTTCCTGGAACCCCTGCAATAGTATTGCAGACATGATTAGTGGCTCTCGTATCTACTCACCAGGTGCCGGTAGATATCACCGCTAATCATGTTTCAATGACTAGTCCAAAAGATATACCTATGTTCTGTTTTGGATTGGGACAGTCCTTCTTCCAATGTCCATCCTGCTTGCAAGTGAAGTACTTGCCTTTCGGCTTCTTCACTCTTCCCTGAGATCCTCCCACCATCTTAGCTTCACCTTGTTTCTTCTTCTTCTTGCCTTTCGGCTTAGAAGTAGAAACCCTTTTGAGCAATGATGGCTTGAGGACACTCTTTGAAGAGTGCATACTTGTACTCCTTAGCAGATAAGACAATATCTTGAATCTTTTCCAATCAATATTATTTAGGTACAGTAAGTTTATTTCCTTTAGTATCAAAATAAGTGGACTGAAAGTCAATTTTGAAAATCCTAAGAATCACATAGATCATTACTTTAGATTTCAAAAAATTATTGATTCCTCAAACAATAAAATTTCGAAATCAACCAACCCCTCAAAACACCGAGAATATCGCATGCCACGATAGTGTGGACGATACGAATTCTACATTTGTAAGAGGAGGTTTTACCCATTAATTTTATTATCTTGTCAACCTTACTTTTTGACAAATAAAATTAATAGTTGGTTCCTCTTTGGCCCTACAAATAAAAGCAAGGACTGATGGGGAGGATACTTTTTATTTGCATCTAAGTGTGCACCATTACACTACTAAGGGAATTATTTCGATTAGGTGCCTTACTCGTGGGAAGTACACACGCCCTAGATAATTTCCTATAACCATTATTTGACCTAGTGATCCGCAAACAAACTCATCCGATGGGGAGGAAGGCACTCGAGCCGACGCCAAGTTTGTTGCATCACACGTCAAATTGTAATGGAGGCGGAATTAATTAAAATATCCCTCTCCCACTTAGTAAATTGAAAATGAGGAATTTTCAAGCACACACAACATGCTTATTATTACTGTAGATTTCAATAAAAATTATTGATTCCTCAAACAATAAAATTTTGAAATCAACCAACACCTCAAACACTGAGAATATCGCATGCCACGATAGTGTGGACGTATACGAATTCTACATTTGTAAGAGGAGGTTTAACTCATTAATTTTATTATCTTGTCAACCTTACTTTTTGACAAATAAAATTAATAGTTGGTTCCTCTTTGGCCCTACAAATAAAACTACTTTTTATTTGCATCTAAGTGTGCACCATTACACGGTACTAAGGGAATTATTTCGGATTATGTGTCTTACCGCTGTGGAAGTACACACGCTCCTAGATAATTTCCTATAACCATTATTTGACCTAGTGATCCGCAAACAAACTCATCCGATGGGGAGGAAGGCACTCAAAGCCGACGCGCAAGTTTGTTGCATCACATGTCAAATTGTAATGGAGGCCGCGGGAATTAATTAAAATGTCCCTCTCCCACTTAGTAAATTGACAATGAGGAATTTTCCAAGCACACACAACATGCATATAAAACAAATCAGCAATAAATATGGAAAAATCAGAATTTTTCCAACTATTATGGCATTGTTCTCCAATATGCGTCCCGTCGTGTCGCCACCTCATCCGCTCCTCCTACGCCATGTACGAGCCAACCGGAGATCCGAGCCGAGAATAAAACCTATTTTATTTTACATCCATCGATCCTATACTCCACGAGGGAGTGTACATGAAATCTAGACCGAAAGTAAAATAAAATAAAGAGTGGCTAAACAATGTCGTATTCAATTACAAAAATTAAATACTAATTTAGCCTCGTCAACCCCGAGGATTCAAATAATATACAATCACACACACATGCAATCACATACACACATATATCGCCATAATAGTTGGATCTTATGTCTGCAACCAAAAAGTTAGCCTACGCACATCCTACTATTATCTGGCATACACAATATATGATAAGTGTGTGATAGTAACCGAATCCAAAACACACAAAACCGGAAACCGTGGCTCTGATACCAATTGTTGGTAACCGTGCTTATTCTCGGAATGCTCATAGGCTCCCATGTCCCCGGATTAAAATTTTCACTAATGAAAACTAATCCGGATGGGATGAGTTTCCTAAGCACAACCAATTCGGCCGTCGCGGTTAACGACTCGAGCGATCGCTTGAACAAACTAGTTGTTCAAGCAACACAACTCTTCTAGTCGGTTAGCCGCGGAAGAGACGACGGACGGATCGCCGGTTTTTGTGTTTCTTATCGGGGTCCATTATTATACAAATACATGCAAATGCAAACTAGTATAATCAACATATACTAACATAAAGAACATAAGCTAGCATATCAAATAAGAACATGAAAAGAACAATAATAAAAGTTGTGAAACTTTTATACCTCTTGATCTTCTATCGTATGTCCTAACCTCCTTGTAGACTTCGTGTGGGCGAAGATCCTCCACAAGTTGAAGCTTCCTAGATCTTCTTCAATCCAAAGAAAGAAGAACTCTCTTTCCCTTCTTGCTTGAGCCAACCATCAATCCACAAAAGGATTGATGCCGCCGGCCCCAAGAATAGAGAGAACATAATGGAAACAACCAAGGAACCGAACTAGGGACAAACCCTAGTTTTGGTGCCGCCGGCCAAGATGGAGTGAATAGGAGAAAAGGAATATGTTGGGCACCGGCCACGGTGGAGGGAATAGAGGAAGGAGTCGGCCACACCCTAGGAAGAGGAAGACCTCCTCTCCTATAGTTGCCGCCCAACTTCCTTGCAATCCCTAGCCGCCCAACCTAAGGAGGAAACCCTAATTAGGGTTTCTCCTTAGGCTTTCTTGCCGCCCAACCATGGTGGAGAGAAGATATAGCCACCTCCAAGAAAGAAGACAAACTCCTCCACAAGTGGCCGTCCAACCTTCATTCCCATCCATGGCCGCCCATGCAAAAGAGCCAAAACCCTAATCAAATTAGGGTTTCCTCCATAGGGTTCCTTGTCGCCCAAGCATGGTGGAGAGAAGAGATCTAGGAGCTAGCCACCTCCATGGAAGAAGACAAGCTCCTCTATAGGTTGCCGCCCAATCTTCTTCCTCACCTTGGCCGCCCAACCTAAGGAGCCAAAACCCTAATTAGGGTTTCCTCCTTAAGTTGCTTGCCGCCCAATCAATGCTAGGCAAAACCCTAATTTCCTTAGCATCCATCATCAACAAAAAAAAAAACTTGTTGCCGCCCAACCCATAGCCACCCTTTTATAGAGTTAGGGTTTAGGCCTTGGTTTAATCTCCACCGTCGGTTCTAGGGTTTTAATCTCAACCGTCGGATCTAGAGATTTAATCTCAACCGTCGGTTCTAGGAATTTAATCCCAACCGTCGGATCTAGAGATTTAATCTCCACCGTCGGTTCTAGGAATTTAATCCCAACCGTCGGATCTAGAGATTTGTTTTCCATTATTTGATCTAGAGTTCATGAGGTTTATATTAGGCTACGATAGGGACCATGAGGAGGAGTTGGGTCTTGGCCACCCGATGGATCGGAACCACACAAACTTGATCCATCAATGATGTTCCATTCCACTAGAGGATCATCATCGAACTACCTCACCAACCCCCATAAATTAATATGGGCTCCATATATTATTTGTACATCCATCTCCCCGTGTTTAAGATATCGAATGTCCGTCAATTAATTAATTTACTGACCATCAATTAATTAACATCTAACTCCTCGAGTAGTACCACTCAACCTTATCATCATGTTGACTAAGTCAACCTGCAGGGTTTACATGATGAACCTTATGAGCTCCTCAAGGGGACATCATCAACCTAATACATAGGACACGGATTCCTCCTATAATCAACGGCACACCATGTAAATAATATCATTTCCCAACTTACCGGACATATTGATTTAATCCATAGAAATCTCACCCTCTGGTAAATCAAAGAAATAAATATTAAGTACATGTGCCCGTTATTATATCGGGATTAAGAGCATGTGCAACATAATATTTGAGGTCCGATTCAATTATGCAGTCAGCAATAAATTGAATCACCTCTATGTCGGTCCTGCTCAATACACCTAAGTGTACTAGTGTAACTCTATGTTCAAAATAAAACAATACCAAGCTACACTACAACCATGCCAATGGTTTGTCCAAAACCATCTTGGTTGTGAGCCTCTACTTATACTCTACAAGGGACTGATAACATGATCTTCTGTGCCACACCCAAGCACCATGTTATCTACAATGTAAAGTATTAGACAATATGCACATATATAAAGTGCAAACAATGATCATGTGATTCTTATTTCAAAATAAAATGTTCATACCAAAGAGCTAGGCTTTCAGTATACATCCCAACATGAGTTTCCTCTTGAAGTAGTCTTCAGGGTCGGAGTCGGAGTTATAGTTGGACACGGCTTCGGATTTTGACTCGGACTCTTCCGGTCTTGCCATGTAAGCTATGTCGATGCCTTCTTCTCCGTTGTCCCAAGTTGCATGGAAGGCTTTCCTTGCTCCCTTTTGCTTTGGTCGCCTCCTTGACTTGAATTGCTCTTTGTTCTCATTCTTCAATTGCCTTCTTTCTTGTCGAACTATTCTCCGCACCATGTTGACTATTGCGGCCTCCTCTTCGGATTTGGATTCGGGTTCGTCCTCGGGTTTGGATCCATCTTCTTGCTCGGGAGGTGGCTTGCTCTTCTCCTTTCTTCTTCGTCCTGCAAGTAAAGGCACACCTCTCTCGACCGAGACAATGTTAGTTTGTTCATGTAACTCAAATTCTGAAAAGAATTCATCTAACCTAATCTTAGATAAATCTTTAGATACCTTGTAGACATCAACCATGGATGCCCACAAGGTGGTCCTAGGAAAAGCATTAAGAGCGTACCTTATTATATCCCGATTGTCTACCTTTTGTCCGATGGCATGTAGGTTGTTCAAGATGTCTTGGATCCACGCATGGAGTTGTGAAGTGGTCTCATGATCCTGCATCTTTAGATTATACAGTTTATTTAAAAGTAAATCTCTTTTACATACCTTAGCATCAGATGTCCCTTCATGTAGATCAATCTGACCGGCATTGGAGCTTTGGCCAGTTTGGATTATTATCCAAGTCTCGACTTGTGTTTTCAAGAAACACTCCATCTGACCTTTCCAATAACAGAAATCATTTCCGTTAAAGAATGGAGGTCGGGTGGTACTATACCCCTCAATGTGAGCCATTAAATATCTTGCAAAACACGAATAAAATCAAAAGGAATTCCAAGACTTGGCCTTGGATTAGTAATGTGGGAAATAATAAGAAATAAATAAAAAGAATAAGAAACTAACAAAAACTAGAAACTTACGACCTTCGATGTCCCCGAAAGGGTACTAAACATTGGTTTTTTGGGGATGAAGACAGCTTGTTATGAGGGTAGCACGTTTCGTGGGTCCACTTGTGCGAAAAGTTATGGTCGTTTTACCGTCGGCTACTCCAAAAGTGAATACTTACAATCACACAACCAAAAGAAGGGTACCAAGACTTTGTCTTGAATTAGTAGTGCTGGAGAAAAAAAACCTAAAAAAAACATGAATCAAAAAATACGAAAAGAAAGCTAAAAAGTGCTAGATTGGTGGTTTGACCAAATCTTAGTGCCCCCGCTCTGATACCAATTGTTGGATTGAGAAGCGTCGCTAAAGGGGGGAGGTGAATAGCGAGGGTAAAATTTTCTTTCGTTCGTTTGATAAGAGCAAGAACAGCGGAAAAATAAATAATACAATTTATTTTTACTTAGTTCATAGCCCACCGGCTGCTAATCCAAGGCCCCGCGATCCTTGACTACGTACGAATGGGCAATCCACTATAAAGTCTCCTCCTCGTTGGAGGTAGGAGACAACGATTATAAAATCGAAAGCATGAGGATGAGGCAACAATCCTACCTCACATCGTTATGATTAAAACCATGATCGAATACAGTAAATAAAAATAATACTTGGCACGATTTAATAGATTCTCGAACTTGGCGCTACGTTGGCTACTACAAGATTGGAGCCAGAGCAAGATGATTGATCTTTGGGTTGGATTTCTCCCCTCCTTTTATAGACTTTTGCATTGGAATACATCCTGATATAAATCCTCAACTTTTGGAACTGATCACGAGGTAGCTCCTTATCTTATCATGAAGTGGCCACATCAAACATTATCTGTTTTGACCTAGTGCAAAAGGTTGATTTGTCGCCATCAGTCGATTGATGTGCATCAGTTGACTGCCAACCTGGCCACTTCCCTATAGTAAGAGGTTAGCATGGAAAATGGTAAATATAACGGTTCCTTACCATCCAATCTCAACCTATACCTTCCACTGGAAGTCTTAGTCGAATCACTGCCTACGGTCGTCCCCGTACAGAGGACACGACCTTACCATCTCTCTTCGCACTCGTGCTTACCTCTGGTCCTTTATGACATGTCTCTTTGCTTCAGGTCTTCCACCTAGGTTCTTTAACTCCCACGAAGTTCCCCCGATGTCGCCCGACCACCACATTTTCCCGACTCGGGATTCTCTATGTGTCGTTGACCTTCAGCTTAGCTTAACCATTTCCTGCACACTTAATTCAGCTCATGAGATAACAATATGACCTTAACTTTAGATCTTTGCCATAATTAAAATCTAGGTTCGATTATCTAGTGCCCCTGCACCAACACAACGAGGAGTTGGCGAGGGAAGTCCCGACAGGTATGGGAGAACGTGCTTGGCAATGAAGTCCCAGACAAGGAGTCTTGGAAAGGGAAGTCTCGGAGGTGAGTCCTCTTGGTAGAGGTAGACCCGAGTGCATGGCGATAACCGATGGAAGCACTTGAAGGGTAGCGCAAGGATGAAGAGTCACCGACTCGAGGGATCTGGGAAGCATGAGGCTGATGAAAGTGGGTTGAAGGCTCAGGTCTAGGCTTAGGGTGAGTATCAAGTATGAAGAGATCTTACTTGGGGTGTTAAACCTCAGTGTAGAGGTATAACAGTTGACTACCAGTTTAGTTCAGTCAACTGGGCTTCGTTTGTAGGCAAACAGGAGCAAAGGAACCTTGACTAGCGCCTCAACTGGACTGTAGTCGAGGCGACACCTCGATTGGTAAGGGGTGTGTTCAAAGGTGAAACTTAGAGAGTCGAGTGAGTGCTATGAAAGCACTCAACTGGGGTCTCGACTATTGTATCAGTCAAGACAGTGCCTCAACTGGACAAGCACCTCGATCGGTCAGACGACTGAGTGTGAGAGGATTCACTCAGAAGTGAGGCAAGCTCGACCAATGCCTCAACTAGATGCTAGTCAAGGCGGTGCCTCGACTGGCGCCTCGACTGGTTCTAGAATAGGTATGAAGACATCTGCTCAGATGTAAGGCGCCTCGACTGATGCCTCGACTGGAGTCCCAGTCGAGGCAGTGCCTCGACTGGCAAAGCGACTGTTGCATATCGGGAAGCTTCGATGGAGCTCTATAAGAAGAAGTTTGAGGGTGTCTTCGAGCAAGGTTTTTTAGGGGCAATTTGAGGCGAGGTGTTGCTGCATTTCAGGGTCTTCAAAGTCATCCCAAAGCAACCAACAAGCAAAGATTCAAAAGCTCTAATCTGTAAAGTGTGTTCATTTGTTCTTCCATTTGCTTTTGTTATTGTTGTAGTTGTTTGTTGTATCTCCTTCTTATTGTTATAAGAGACTTGTAAGAGGTTCCTCCACCTCCAGTGTGTCACAGAGAAGGAGAAGTTTGATAGTAGTGGTTTGCATCACTAGAGCTCGCTAGGGCTCGACCGTGGAGTGGGAACTAGGGTTCCGAACCACATTAAATCCATGTTTTGATGTGTGTATTGTGTTTTGTGCCTGTATTTATATTTCCGCTGCATACTAACGATTGTAAACAAACACGATGAATTCCATCATCGATCGACATGGATTACTATTCACCCCCCTCTAGCGATGCCAACGGTCCTACAAGTGGTATCAGAGCCCGGTCGGCTCTAAGAAGAAGAAGATGCTCCGATATCTACAAGTGTCTTCAATCGGACTAACCGCCGAGGGAGCTAAAGCTAGAGACGATGGAATTTGAAGATGGATTTGGACGCAATGTTCGATTTCCACCACCCTATGGATTTGGAGGATTTTCTCAATGGAAGACGATGACAGAATTCTTCTTCCAAATGAACATAGAGGAGTGGTTCACACTAATGGAAGGGTTCAAGACTCCAACGGACAAAAAGGGGAGAACTCTAGATAGGAGTAAATGGACTGAGGGAGAAGTCCAAAGATTTGAAGTGAATGAAAAGGTAATGAACATTTTAGTTAATTTAATACCTAATAACATTTTTTGCAAATTAGAGAAGTTCATGGATGCCAAAGAATTATGGAGCAAACTTGCTAAGCTCAATGGAGAAACTTCCATGATCCAAGAGGAAGAGGATAAATCCAAAGAATTGGAATATTCATCCTCTCAAGAGAGTGAAGAACCAGAAGATAATAGGTGTTCAACTTCCGAGATAGAAGAAATTGTAGAGGCCTCCACTTCAAGAATTGAGGGGGAGCTTAGATCTATAACTCCGAAACAAGAACAAGAGGAGGAACCCTCTACCTCCGAGAGAAATGAAGAAGAAGTCCAAATTTCTCTAATCATTCAAGAAGGTAATTTAAATGCAATTGTTAAAGATAAAAGTCATATAACATGCTTTGAGTGTAGGGAAGTAGGGTACTATAAGAGTAAATGCCCAGAAAGAGTCAAAAAGGCTCAATTGGCCCCAATGGACCAAGAAAAATCAAAGGAAGCCGGAGCCCCAATTCATAAGAGCAAGGAGCATATAGTATGCTTCAAGTGCCACAAACGGGGATATTATCGGAGCCAATGTCCTAGGGGAGTCACTCTCAGAAGGGCAAAGGAGAGAGTTCAAGTGTAGGGGGAGCTAAGGCAATCCCTAAGGTAAATTTAAATAATGCTCTTCCTTTACGCAATGTCAGAAAGCATGCTCATAATTTTAATACACTTGCTATTGTTCATGAAAAGCATGCTAGAAATAGATTTTTTTGTTTAGGTGCTAAGAATGTAAATTTGTCTAAGGACATTGCTAGATCAACCTTACCTAAGGATAGGAAGGTAGAAAATAACAATTTAGGCATTAATCCTAAATGGACTAGACATATTCCTAGGAAGAAGAATATCTCAAGAAACAATGAAAATTCAAAAATTGAGGTAGTAGAAATTGAAAATCAAGCTTTGAGGTCAAGGCTTGAAAAATTAGAAAAGACCCTTCAAAAATTGACTAATATGATTAATGGGTCAAATGGACAAAATCTAGGTTTTAGGAGGCAAGGTGAATCTAAGGACAAGCAAGGCTTGGGTCACAAGCCTAGGTCCAAGGTAGATAAGTCTACCTATCACAATGTTCCATTTGATTATGGAACTAAATCTAGGTCTAGGAAAACCAAGGTCACAAGGGAAGCCATCCCTAGAGTTGACCATGGTAAGTGTCTAGTGGCCAAGGTTTTCATGAAACCTAGGAAGACCATTAAGAAGGTTACTAGGGAGGCAATCCCTAAGGTTAACCATGACAAGACCCAAATGACCAAGGCTTCTAAGCCTCGGAGGATCATTAGGAGGGTACTAAGGGAAGTTATCCCTAGTGAGTACCTAGTGAACCCTAGGAGCTTCAATAGGTATTGGATTCCTAGGAGCATGATCCCTTCACGCTAGATGGGTTAGGTTGTGTCAAATTGGATTGGTGGGATAGTTAACCTAACCATAGCAAAGTTGACATTTTAGATCATTTTCAAGGTTATGGGTGCCTTGGAAATAAGTTTGATCAAATCCTAAAGAATTTTAGGATGTGTCAATATCATTTAAGAAGTTTGAAAAATTAATCAAATTGACAAAACTTAGGTCTTAGAGTCATAGTGTGTCATTTTGGGTTTTTAGCACACTTGGGAGATAAGTAGTATCATGGTAAAATTGGATTTAATTCTACAAATGACAATTAATACTAAAACTTAGGTATTTTCATACCTTTATATTTTATTTGTCATGATTTGTTTGTCATTTACCATGTCATGACATCATATTTATTTTTAATTATAAATGTCATGATTATGCTTAGGTTTAGTTTAATGTCATGTATGTTTAAATATTATTTATATGTCATGACATCATGATTATTGGAACATATTTAATTATGCTATCATTTATTTCATAATCATCATTCATGCATTAATAAAATTGCGTTAAGGACAATGATATGATTTAAAATCCCATTTATAAGGGAATCAAATAGTATTGCCTAGAAAATGCACGAGACCTTAGTATAGGTATAACCAAAACTCACATCTCACATCAAATTGACATGTGTGTGTATTGATATACTCTAGACACATGTGAGATGCTAGGAAATGAGTAAAGTTCAAGGTGCATAGATGTTTCATCTAGATGAACTCAAACTCATCTTATATCATAAGTATAAATCATGAGGAAAGCTAGTATACAAGTCATGTATACTTATCCCATAGACCATGATTAAAATTAAGGTTTTGAAAACATTTTAAAATTATTGTGAAAAACCTTAGTGAAGCCTATCTTTTGATAGCAATCATCATTGAGAAGATTGAAACAAAGTTGACCTAAAACATTGAAAGTTTCAATGCTTTTGAACTTGGTATCATTCTTTGAATTTGAAAGTTATTTTCATTAAAAAAAACTATTTTTCCTCTATATTTTTTTGACATAAGTAATGTGTAGTTGAAATTTCATGATTTTTTGAATTTTCTAGAATTATTTATGCATTTCTAAAGTTTGTTTGAAAATTCAATTTCAGAAAATTTAAAAACCAGCCGAGGCTCCACCTCGACTGGAGATGTTGACACTCGAATGGAGCTTTCTCAACCGACTGTTGGCACTGTTTTGGCTTACTAATTTTAGTTTAAGCCAACTGAACATAACCCTAGGCTAGATAACTACTCCTACACGTCTAATATGCTTAGATAAGCATTGAAAGGGTGAGATTCTCATTGGAAATGAATTGGAGAGTTAATTAGAGTAAAAATAAAATTTTAAGGGTTGTGAAGGTTCAAATTTGAATTTTTATCCTTGTTTTCTATTGTTTAAAGTTCCTATAGGCTTAGGAATTCTCCAAGGACATTGTTAGTGCAACGGTCAAGGGGAAGTAAGCCTTTAGTGGGAGATTATCCATCTATGTATGATGGATAATGGTTTATAAAAAGGGGGAAAATGGAAGAATGCTTTTCATTTAGTGATAGATCACTAAGGAGAATCAAAGCATTCAAGATGATTTTTTACCAAGGAGAAGAAGGAAGAATCTCATTGTAAAATGAGACATGATAAACCTTGGTGGATTTTTTGATGTGTGTCAAGAAGGGGGAGAAATGGAAGGGGTTAAGTTAAGTTAGTTTTTTACCAAAAAAATTTCAAAAATTTAGAATTCTGATTTAGGAACACTTCGTTATGCTTTGGCATAAGAAGAGTCAAGTTGGGTTATGGGATAACCTAACTTAACGGTATTGTCAAACATCAAAAAGGAAGAGATTATTGGTGCAATCGACTCGGGTCACGATTGATCAGGCTCGAGTGGGACTCGAGTAGGGTTTTGATGTTCGACAATGGTTTACAATATAGTTTGACCATATGACTAGTGGATGGTATGGGACATCCAAGGTCATATGAGGGAGACTATTGGAGGAATCCAAGTCGGTCAAGGTTGACTGGACACTTGGTGTTGGAAAGACCAACGAGGAGTTGGAGAGGGAAGTCTCGACAGGTATGGGAGACCGTGCTTGGCAATGAAGTACCGGACAAGGAGTCTTGGCAAGGGAAGTCCTGGAGGCGAGGCCTCTCGGCAGAGGTAGACCCGAGTGCATGACGATAGCTGATGGAAGCACTTGAAGGCTAGCACAAGGATGAAGATGTTGATGCAGTAAGCATCACTCCTTAATTTTGATGTATGAACCACAGTTAAGAGTTAGGATTCACTTGTGATCTAATATAAGTATTAAGTGTACAGGCTTAACAGAAAGTCCTAGGAGGTCGTGTTGACTAGATACTAGGCACGTATCTTGATAGATCAGGAGGACCGGACACCAGGCATGAAGTCCAGATAGGTCACGTGGACCGTACATTTGGAATGAACACTGGTTGGGTGAGGAGACCAGACAATAGACAAAAAGTCCAGCTGGTTCAGGCAGACCGGACAGCTGGTGGAAGCCCTGGTGGGTCAGATCGGATGTCAAGAATGGTAAGTCCAGCAGGTAGCCGGTAGGTAAGCCTCGAGTGAAGAGGTGAGGCCGAGTACTCTCTTTAGGGGGACAAAGCTAGGCATCGATCCGACGAAAAGTCTGCATGGGACGTAGTAGTCGAGATCGAGCAGTATTACTACTGCTATCGTATTTCATATCTTGTACTAATCCTGTTTTACAAAGAACAGTCGACTGAAAGGATTCAAGTCGACTGAACTCCAGTCGACTGGAGTTGTATCTATCGACTGGATTCCTATTTGGCAGGATCAGCTGGTGATCGATCGGAGATCATGCGATGCAGATGGAAAGAGTTTGAGTCAACTGAAGAGGGAAAATTCCCGATGTGGAGTCGAGTGACGTGGAGTCGACTGGAGAGGATTCAGTCAACTGGAAGACCACGAATTCCATATCGACGGGCTGATGTGGAGTCGACTGGAAGGCATTCCAGTGGACTGGAAAGAGTTTATAAAAGAGTTGCTCCACCAGATCCAATTATAGAATTCAATCAACGTCGAAGTGCTACTAAAATATTTGCTCGTTCACTAAATTTTCATTCCACAACAAGGCGACCATTCCGACACACTGCAACTACTTCTACAATCTCTTAGTGTTGGTATAAAGTCTTGTATTTCAATTTAGTTTATTATTTCACTTTTGCACTTAATTTTAAGAAGAGTGGGTAGTGTATTACCCTCCTTCATCATTTGTAAAAAGTGAAACCCTCCGAAGTCGAGAGTTCTCGAATCGGAGGGTATTTAGTGAATTTCCCATCGAGGTAGTTCGTAGGAGAGTACGGGCTTTGGAGTAGCAACCCAGTCAGGGTTGTGAACCAAGTAAACTGTTGTTTCTATAATTGTTTTTAATTTCCACTGCGTACTGCTATTAGATAATTAATAATAAAAATTAGATAAAATTTTTAAACACCGAGATTCACCCCCCTCTCTCGGCTTACTCGATCCTACAGAAGAGTCACCGACTCGAGGGACCCGGGAGGCGTGAGGCTGATAAAAGTGGGTTGAAAGCTTAGGTATAGGCTTAGGGTGAGTATCAAGTATGAAAGGATCATACTTGGGGTGTTAAAGCTCAGTGTAGAGGTATAACAGTTGACGGCTAGCTCAATTCAGTCAACTGGGATTCGTTTGTAGGCAAACAAGAGCAAGGGGACCTCGACCGATGCCTTGACTGAGGCGACGCCTCGACTGGTAAGGGGTGTGTTCAAAGGTGAAACTTAGAGAGTCGAGTGAGTGCTATGGAAGAACTCGACTGGGGACTCGACTGTTGTATCAGTCGAGGCAGTGCCTCGACTGGTTAGGCGACTGTGTGTGAGAGGGTTCACTCAGAAGCGAGGCAGGCTCGACCAGCGCCTCGACTAGATGCTAGTCGAGGCGGTGCCTCAACTGGATCACTCGACTGGCACCTTGACTAGTTCCAACATGTATGAAATAGCTGCTCAGATGCAAGGCGCCTCGATTGGAGTCCCAGTCGAGGCGGCGCCTTGACTGGCGAAGCGACCGTTGTAGATCGGGAAGCTTCGATGGAGCTCTATAAGAAGAAGTTTGAGGGCATCTTCGAGCAAGGTTTTTTAAGGGCAATTTGAGGCGAGGTGCTGCTGCATTTCAGGGCCTTCAAATTCATTTCAAAGCAACCAACAAGCAAAGATTCAAAAGCCCTAATCTGTAAAGTGTGTTCATTTGTTCTTCCATTTGCTTTTGTTATTGTTGTAGTTGTTTGTTGTATCTCCTTCTTATTGTTATAAGAGACTTGTAAGAGATTCCTCTACCTTCAGTATGTCACCGAGAAGGAGAAGTTTAATAGTGGTGGTTTGCATCACTAGAGCTCGCTAGGGCTCAACCGTGGAGTAGGAACTAGGGTTCCGAACCACGTTAAATCCGTGTGTTGCTGTGTGTATTGTGTGTTGTGCCTATATTCATATTTGTATTTGTATTTTCGCTACATACTAACAATTATAGACAAGAACGACAAATTCCATCATCGATCGACGCAGATTGCTATTCACCCCCCCCCCTAGCGACGCCAACGGCCCTACATTTTGAGGTATTCTCGATTGCATTTCGAAGCTCGTTCAGAGCCCTACATTTATTACAATGGGATAAACCCCCTGTAATAGCCTATTTCGAGCCTTAAAAATGTCATTTATAGCCTTTTCAGAGGCTCTGAAGTTTTTTGGTCTGATGTTATGGTCATTTTGTACATTATTAGGCTACTAAAGTATAGTTGAGTATTTTAGATTTTCTAAAGTATCTATCTACGCATATGATTCTATTTCAAACTAATAATTATCACCAAAGTGAGAATTATTAGGGAGGTTTAGGACATACTGTGTAGAAAGATGTATGTCTATGCTAAATATAATTGGCCCAAAGGAAAGTTATGTTTATGTCTGACATATATTAGGAATGGTTTACATATAAAGAACAGATTTTGTTGATAAATTTTATTGATCATGCGCACAAGATGTCGGCCCAAAGGAAGGTATTTTATGTGGCAGATCAATAGCTTAATAAATTATGTTGATCATATGCACAAGATATCAGGCCAAAGGAAGACACTTTGTGTGGTAGAATAATAGTTTGATAAATTATGTTATAGATCATGCACACAAAATATCGGCTCAAAGGAAGGCATTTTATTTGGTAGATTTAAGAGTTTGTAAACCATAGACTCAAACAGAGATAGCTCATATAGTAGATAATTTATTTATGCATATCATGTGTCAGCCCAAAGGAAGGCACATGATGTGGCTAACGAAAATTATCATGAGCTATAATTTAATTTAGAGAGTACCACTAATAAGTTACACTGCATTCCAAAGACTAAGTGTAATGTTATACTTGGTACCTCATTTTTCCCATACATATTCATACTTGCATATAATATGTGTGTTATTTATTTATTATTATCTCTTCATGTTCTTGACAATAGAGTAAGGTTATATGTTGGTATACTTTCTTTCATATTTAGTGCACATAACGTATCTGCCTATAACATCAACATTCCAATAACTTAAGATTTTTAATACCACTGAATATAAAAGGACCATCAATATGTGTAAGGGTATTAAAACTGCAATGTTTGGTATTAAACTTCTCAATTAGGTTAGTTTATAAGTCAATTTTGTTATTGTACCTACTGATACTTAGTGGATAGACATTGGAGTTGCCACATATATTAGTGTTACTTAGCATGATTGTCTCAATAGTCGATTTCCTATTAATGGTGAAAGATACATCTATACTGGTAATAGAAAGAAGACTATAGTGACTGCTATAGGTGTTTTCAGCTTTATTTAGGAACCAATGTAATTTGAGTTTTAGAAAATATTCTTGTCATTTCATCATTTAGGCAAAATTTAATTTTCATTTCTTACTCGGACAAATTAAGATACACTTGTTCATTTGAGAATGAAATATTTAGTATTTTCTAAATTTCAATACTTTTTGGAATATGTTCCCTAATTGATAAGTTGTATAGATTAAACACCATAGCCCTCACAGCCAATAAAATAATGCACAGTGTAGGTATAAAGAACAAATTTGACTGATAAGAATTCATTCATGTTGTGACATAGACATTTAGGATGTATATCCAGACAATACCTAGAAAGGTTAATATCATAAGAAATTCTTCATTCCCTTAACATGTCAAACTTTGATGTCTGCATATAGTGGGTTAAAGGGAAAAGAACTAACAAAAGAAACATAGTACAAATCAATGTAGTGACACTTTGAAACTGATAAATATAGATACATGTAGACTATTCTCTAAGGAATTTTGGAATGGATAAACATATTTTATCAGTTTTATTGATGACTATTTTCGATATGCTTAGTTATACCTTTTGTTTGAGAAGATGAAGTCCTTGGATATGTTTAAGATTTTCAAAGTCGAAGCTGAAAATCAACTAGGCAAGAAGATCAAAGTTGTCAGATCCGACCGTGGAGGTAAATATTATGGTCATTATGATGGATTTGGTGAACAGTGTCCAGGACCTTTTACCAATTGTCTTTCTGAGTGTGGGATTGTGGCTCAATACACCATGTCTAGTACTTTTCATCGGAATAGTGTAGCTGAGTGAAGGAACTTGACTCTAAAGGACATGGTGAGACGTATGATGTCTTTACTTCTTTACTAAAACCTTTGTGGGATGAAACACTCAAAACTATAATTTACTTACTCAATAGACTTCCCAATTAGGCAGTGAGAAAAAAACCCCATATAGTATTAAACATTTACATGTTTTGGGTCATCCAAGTGAGGCTTGGCCTAATAGGCCTAATAAAAAGAAACTGGACTTAAGGACTATTAGCTACTATTTACATGTTATGACCCCCTAAAATAGGTCATTTTTCAAAATAAAAAATACCAAGTTCATTGAGGATAGTAGGAGAACAAACCTAAGGGATATATCTTTTGAGAAAGATAACACTTGCCATCTTACCTCAGTTACTACAGGTGCAACTAGTAGTGGTATAGTTACCAAACCCTATATTATTGATGTTGCACATCGGGTGGGAGCAATATTTCATGATGTCCCTGTGTCCTGTTCTATGCAAGTAGAGGAACTATCTGCTCAGGTTGAGATATACCATCCTATGGTTGAGCAAATTCCTCAAGCACCTCAAATGCCTTAACTAAAGCAATCGACTAGGGAAAGGAGATCCATAGTTTCACATGATTATGTTTATCTCCAAGAGCATGAGTTTGACATTAGGTTGGAAGATGATCCTTCATCTTTCCAGGAAGTCAAACATTGCTCTAAACTTGAAAAGTGGATTGAATCTATGAAAGATGAGATGAAGTCTATGACAGATAATAGCATATGGGAGCTTATTGAATTGCCTGAAGGATTGAAATTTGTTGGTTGTAAATGAATATTTAAAACCAAATGTGATTCACTAGGCAATATCGAAAAGTATAAGGCTCACATTGTAGATAAAGGATTCACTCAGAAGGAGGATATAGATTACACGAAGACTTTCTCACTTGTATCTATGAAAGACTCTTTAAGGGTAATCATGACATTTGTAGCTTATTATTATTTAGAGCTACACCAAATAGATGCCAAGACTGCATTCCTTAATGGAGACATTGAGGAATCGATATACATAGTGCAACCAGAGAACTTTGAATCTGATGATTCAAAGCACCTAGTATGTAAATTAAAGAAGTTCATTTATGGCTTAAAGCAGGCATCCCATCAGTGGTACAAGAAATTTGATCAAGCGGTTACTTCATTTGGTTTTAAGGAGAATCCAGTTGATCAATACATATATCTCAAGTTCAGTGGGAGCAAGTCTATAATACTTATCCTATATGTGGATGACATTTTGTTGGCAAGTGAATAATTATTGAATGAGATCAAGTCATTTTATCAGGTAAATTTAAAATAAAAGATCTTGATGACTAATCTAGCTTGCAATAATGTCCACAACGTGAACTTAAAATTAATGAGATGAAGAAACTTCCTTATGCATGGGCAGTAGGAAATCTCATGTATATATAGATATGTACACGTTTGATATAGTGTACATAATAGGAATGTTAGACAGATACATAAATAAATGCACTATAAAGAGAGTCTTGCAGTATTTGAATAAATTATTTAAATACTCATATAGTGAAGATCTAATTGTCTGAATGTGATTAGATATTAAAACTTCGCATTTTGATGGATGTTTGGATGGTGAGAGATTTACATTAAGATATATCTTCATATTGTTAGGAAGAACTAACATTTGAAAAAGCATCAAACAGATGCTGATAGCTATCTCAATAATGAAGCATGAATTAGTAAATTGCTACGAAACATCCAATTATGAAATATGTGTAGGATCGAGTAAGCTGAGAGAGGGGGTGAATCTCGGTGTTTAATAATTTTTTAATAATTTTAATACGAGTACATAGCAGAAATTAAATGCAGTCAAAGACATTGGCGATTTACTTAGTTCACAACCCGAACTGGGTTACTACTCCAAGGCCCGTAGCTCTACCAAGAGCTACCTCGATGGGTAATCTCTATAATACCCTCCGATTCAAGAACTCTCGACTTCGAAGGGAGTTCGCTTTTTACAAATGTAAGAGAAGAGTAACAACCTACTCTCTCTTGAAATTAAATTTACAAGAGAAATAAAAAGAATTAACGACTACTTTATATCGACACAATATGTAGTATAGGATGCAGCACGAGGTGTCGTAAAAGAGTCCTTTAGAATGGTTGAAGCCCTTGTGGTCGTGAGGAAATTTTGACAGCACTTCGATGTAGATAGAATTGATGATTGGATCTGGTCGAGCACAACTTTTATAAATTCTTTCTAGTTGACTGGAATGTCTTCCAGTCGACTCCACATCAGCCTGTCGATATGGCATTCGTGGTCTTCCAATCGATTGAATCCTCTCCAGTTGACTCCACATCACTCAGCTCCGCATCGGGAATTTTTCCTCTTCAGTCGACTCAAGCTCTTTAGTCGACTCAATCCCTTTCCATCTGCGTCGCACGATCTCCGATCGATCACCAGCTGATCCTGCCAAATAGGAATCCAATCGACTTATACAACTCCAGTTGACTGGAGTTCAGTCGACTTGAATCCATTCAGTCGACTGTTCTTTGCAAAACAGGATTAGTACAAGATATGAAATATGATAGCAGTAGTAATACTGCTGGATCTCGACTACTACGTCCCACAGGGAATTTTCGTCGGATCGACGCCTAGCTTTGTCCCCCTAAAGAGGACTCGACCTCACCTCTTCACTCGAGGCTTACCTGTCGGCTACATGCTGGACTCACCATTCTTGACATCCAATCTGATCCACCAGGGCTTCCACTAGTTGTCCGTTCTGCCTGACCCAGTTGGAATTTTTGCCGATTTTCCGGTCTCCTGATCTAACCGGTCTTCATACCAAATGTTCGGTCAACGCGACCCATCTAGACTTCATGCCTGGTGTCCGATCCTCCTGATCTGTCAAGATACATGCCTAGTATCCAGTCAACACGACCTACTATGACTTTCTATTAAGCCTGCATACTTAACACTTATATTAGATCACAAGTGGATCCTAACTCTTAACTGTGGTTCATACATTAAAATTAAGGAGTGATGCTTACTGCATCAACAATCTCCTCCTTTTTTATATATGACAATACATCAGTTAAAGTTAGGAGAATCAAATACCGATTTCCATATTTTGACATGTATAAGAAATGAACTAATAACTTTTGTCATGCATAAATTTAACCATGTATAAAATGCGTAGGTCCTTATCAATTTTTTTCATTCTCTTAACTTTTTAAGTCTATAATATTATATCTCTTCTCTTCCCCTTTGGGATACATCAAAATAAGGATTGAGTTAAAAAAATACGCCAACTTAATGTAGTCGAGATTTTAAAATAAAAAATTTACAAGCTCAACAATTAAGTTTTTAAAACATTCACCTACGAATTTGAATACAAAAACTTATTAAGCTTTTTAACAGTATTTCTAACTTCAACTTTTTTTAAAAAAAATTAAAATTTTCAACTTTTTCAACAACTCCAAAATCTCCCCCTAAATAATTCAAAAAAAAATTTTAACTTTTCAAACTTTTTCAACTTATTCAAAACTTCAGAATCTCCCCCTGAATAATTAAAAAAATTTCAAAATTTTCAACTTTTTCAAAACTTCAAAATCTCCCCCTGAATAATTTAAAAATTTTTAAAAAATTTCAAATTTTCAACTTTTTCAAAAACTCCAAAATCTCCCCCTGAATAATTCAAAAAATTTTAAAATTTTCAAATTTTCAACTTTTTCAAAAACTCCAAAATCTCCCCCTGAATAATTTAAAATTTTTAAAATTTTCAAATTTTTCAACTTTTTCAAAATTTCAATGCAGAAGTGATAGGGAATAAGTCCAACTATGAATTCCTAAATATTAAATTTAAATATTGAAAATACACATCTAAAAATTGTCCTTAAAGCAAATGTCCAACTCTTTACTAGCTCAAATGATATAGAATTAATCATCAAGCTTTGAATTAGAGTTAGTCACTGAAGTGATTGATTTGCTCTTGTAAACCCCATGTTGGTTCATGTCGATGCACTTGATCTACATCTGGAACCAAGGGTACAGTCCTAACATCTCACACCTATTGGTGCAATCGGCCCAGGTCACGATTGACCGGACTCGAGTTTGACTCGAGCGATGTTTTGATGTTTGACATGAGGTTTGATATTGATGTCTGATAATATTTTGAGGAGATTGTTGGTGCAATCTACCCAGGTCATGATTGACCGAACTCGAGTTTGACTCGAGGGGGATTTTGATGGTTGACTAGGGTTGACTATGTCAAGGAAAAGCCCAAGCATGGGTCTTGGCATGTAAAGTCCAACATGGATTGGCAAGGGAAAGTCCCAGCTTGAGTCTTGGAATTTGAAAAGTCCAAGGGTGTAGTCTTGGCCACGTAAGTCCAAGAGTGTAGTCTTGGCGGTGAAAGTCCAAGTCATGAGTACTTGGCATTTGAAAAGTCCAAGGGGTGATATTGGCGACGTAAAGTCCAAGGGTGGAGTCTTGGAAGCATAAGTCCAATAGTTGGCGGCGTAAAGTTCAAGCGGAGTCTTGGCAGCGTAAGTCCAATGTGTCTTGGCGATGTAGACACCGTAGCATGATATAATCGATGGAAGCACCTGAAGGCTAGCGTATGGATGAACAAGTCATGGATGACATGGAGGGATCTGATAGGCACGAGGCTGACAGAGGTGGCTAGAAGTCTTAGTCTAGGCTAAGGGTGGTATAGCAAGTATGGGGGCACCATACTTGGGGTAAAACCTCATGTTTGAGGTGTATCAGTCGACTGGGACCTATGGGCAGTCGACTGGAGTGAGTCAACTAGGGTTTGACTATAGGGAGTGCCCTAGCGATGACCGCTGAGGTGGGCAAATCAATCGCGACTCGAGATCGGCCGATCGATCTAGTGATCACCGACCGGTGCTCAAGAATTCGGCACGTATGAGTCGGACTCGATCGCTGAAGTTAACGATGAGTGAAGGCTCCATCAGTCTACTGATGTCCTATCCGTTGGATTTCCAACGTGGATTGCACCGTTATCTCACAGCAACAGTGTCATCAGTCAACTGATGGTCCCGATCAATCGACTGATAGGCGAAATCCAGTCCAATTGCAGGTTATAAAAGTAGCTCGGAAAAGGAATTTTGTCAAGCATTTCTTGAGAAGTTTTGGGGTGAATTGTTGGTGTAATTCAGGTTCTCCAAGTGCAACTCAAGCAACCACAAAGCAAGCAATCCAAAAGCTCTTGTAAAGTTGTTTTCTTTACTTATATTGCATTTTATTATTGTATCTTGCTTGTATTTGTTTCTTACTATTGTAAGAGTTATTGTACGAGATTTCTCCACCTCCGGATTGTTCCGAGAAGGAGTTTATTAGATTAGTAGTGCGTGTTTGCATTGCTAGGGCTTTCAGAGCTCAATCCGTGGAGTAGGAACCATTCAGCTCGGAACCACGTTATATCTTGCATTGTAATTATGTTTCTTGTTATTTCTATTTGTTATTACTATTTTGCTATGCTAACAAGAGTGTAGACGATCAAATGCGAATCAATTCCATCGACGCATTGAAACAAGCTATTCACCCCCCTCCCCTCTAGCGGTCACTGAATCCTCAACAATTGGTATTAGAGCCCGGGGCTCTTCTACAGATTAACAACCCAAAGCCAAGACGCTAGAGGGTGAAGAGGAACAAGATGGAAATTCAAGAGAATTTGGGTTGGGACATCAATACCCCAATCCCATATGCTTTCTATGGACGAGAGGGCTTCAACCAATGGAAGGCAAGGATTGAAGACTTCTTGATAATGAGGGACTTTGAAGAATGGTCCATGTTGATGGAGGTATTTAATTCTCCAAGAGGACCAAAGGGAGGCTTCCTCAAGAAGAAGAGATGGACCGAGGAGCAACTCCAACAATTCGATAAAAATAAGAAGGTAGTCAAATTTATTTTTGATCTAATTCCTAATGATATCTTGTGTAGCCTAGGGGATTACATGGATGCCAAGGAGCTTTGGAGCTAATTGGTAAAATATCACGAAAATCCATCACCGGTCCAAGAAGAAGAAGAAGAAGAGGAGTCTTCATCCTCTTAAGCTCAAGAAGAAGCAAGCACATCCTCATCACAAGAGCTTGAGGATTCAGATGGTGATAGAGAGTCGACATCTGAATCGGTAGAGGAGGTGGAATTGGAAGAAGCCTCCACCTCTAGGATTGAGGGGGAGGAGATTAGACCTTCCACACCGGAGGAACCTCAAGAAGAGCCATCCACCTCCGGTAGAGAGGAAGAGGAAGCTTGGGACTCGCATACCATGGAAGGTAACTCAAACACGCCTTTTCAAAATAAAATTCATATAATGTGTTTTGAGTATAGGGAGTTTGGGCACTATAAGAGCAAGTGCCCAAAGATGGTCAAGAAAAGTCCACCAGTTCCTAAAAGTCAAGAAAAGTCAAAGGATGTCGGTGTCCCCATCAAGAAGACCAATGAGCTCACAGTATGCTTCAAGTGCCATAAGAAGGGGCACTATAAAAGTCAATGTCCTAGAAAAAAGGAAATCAAAGAAAAGGAAGGAGCATCACATGTAGGGGGAGCTAAGGCTAATCCTAAGGTATATTTTAATAATGCACCTTCTAGTTTAAATGTCAAAAAGTATGCTAGGAATAATTTTAATAATCTTGCTATTGTACATGAAAAGCATGCTAGGAACAATAAATATTTTTGTCTATGTGCTAAGAGTGTTAATTTTTCAAATAAGGAGAAATTTGGGACTAATGTCCCTAGAAAAACTTTACCTAGGGCAAGCATTAAGAAAATTGAGGACCACCTAGGTTTTAACTCCAAATGGACTAGGCATATGCCTAGGAAGAACCATGCCGAAGGATTAAATCAAAATTCAAAAATTGGACAATTAGAAAAGGAAAACCAAGCCTTGAGGTCAAGGCTTGAGAAAATGGAAAAGACCCTTAGGATTATGCAAAACCAAATAAAAGGGTCAAATGGTCAAAGTCAAAGGTCTAGATCTAAGAGTCAACACCTAGAGTCTAGGAGGCAAAGCTCATCTATGGGTAAGAAAAGCTTGAGCCACAAGCCTAAGTCTAAGGTAGATAAGCCTACCTACCATAGTGTTCCATTTGACTATGGAACTAAACTTAGGTCTAGAAAGACCAAGGTTAATAGGGAAGTCATCCCTAAGGTTGACCAAGGTAGGTGCCTAGTGGTTAGGGTTTCAAGGAAACCTAGGGAAGCCACATAGAAGGTTACAAGGGGAGTCGCCCCTAGAATTAACCATGGCAAGACCCAAATGACCAAGGCTAACAAGCTTAGAAGGGACATTAGGAAGGTATCTAGGGAGGTCATCCCTAAGGAATACCTAGTAAACCCTATAACCTCAAATAGGTTTTGGGTTCCTAAGAGCGTGATCAACTCACGCTAGATAGGTTTAGGTGTGTCAACCTTGATTGGAAGGGTAGCTAACCCAACCATAGCAAAGTTGGCACTTTAGGATATTTTCAAGGTTATGGGTGCCTTGGAAAAAAGTATGGAGCTAAATCCTAAAAGATTTTAGGATGTGCCAATATACTTTGAAGATTATGAAAAATCAATCAAATTTGTACAATTTAGGTTTAGAGGTCTTAGTGTGCCATTTTGGGTTTTTGGTACACTTTGGGAACAATTGATAATATGGCAAAATGAGATTAATTATAACAAATGGAAACTAATATTAAAATTTAGGTATTATTATACCTATACATTTTATTTTCCATGTTTTGTTTGTCATATACTACGTCATGACATCATGTTTATTTTTACCATTTATATGTCATGATCATGCTTAGGATTTAGGTTTTTATGTCATGTGTATTTAGATTTATTCATATGCCATGACATCATGATCATTGGTCATACTTTACTTATGCTATCATTTATGCCATGATCATTTCATGCATTTAATTTGATTAAAATTGAGTTAAGGACAATGGCATGACTTGAAGTCCCATTTATAAGGGAATCAAGTAGTGTTGCCTTAGAAAATGCATGAAACTCTAGATTAGGAAAACAAAACCCACATCTCACATCACATTGACATGTATGTGTATTTATACACCCTAGATACATGTGAGATGATAGGATATGAGTTAAGTTTAAGGTGCATAGTTTTTGCATCTAGATGAACTATAACTCATCTTATGTTATTTGTGGATTATTGGGAAAGCTTATGTTCAAGTCATGTACATTAAGCTCAAAGAATATGATCCAATATAAGGTTTTGAAAACAATTTAAAATCATTTCAAAAAACTTTGGTGTAGTCTATCTTTTGATAGAAGTCACCATTGTTAAAGTTGATACAAAGTGAGCTAAAACATTGAAGTTTTTCTTCACTTTTGAACCTTGTGTCAATTTCATTATTTTATGGGTAAAATATTTTTCAAACATTTTTCACCCATTGTATTGGTCATAAGTATTATACGTATGAAGTTTCATGATTTTTCAAATTACATATAATTATTTATGAATTTTTGAAACTCGATTCTGATAACTAAAATTCAGAAATTTCAGTTATCAGTCAACTGGCCTTGTTGGCAGTCAACTGATGAGCACGACAGTCGACTGTTGCCTGATAAAGTTGACTATCAGGCTGATTTCAGATAAACAAGGTATGTTTAGCCCAATTTCAGCTAGGTTAGGGTTCTCTAACTACTCCTAACCCTAGGATATGCTTTGGAAAGCATTGGAAAGGGTGAAAATCCATTGGATATGGATTAGGAGAGTTGTTAGGGTGATGTATCAAATTTAAGGATGGGAAAGTTCAATATTGAACTTTAGACCTTATTTTTGATGGTTTAGAGTTCTTATTGGCTTAGGGACTTCCCAAGGACATTGTTGGTGCAATGGTCAAGGGGGAGCAAGCCTTTAGGGGGAGGTATCCATCATGGGATGATGAATGTTATTTTTCCTCATGAGGGGAAAAATGGGACTTTGAGTACCCAATTTGGAAATTAGGAGAGTGTGCAGGATTGTCTCTCTTGAGTGATTTGGGACTTATCACTAGGAAGATTGTAGGCATCCTAAATATTTTTGGACCAAGGGGGAGATTGTAAGATCTCATTGGGACATGAGACATTGACCTCCTTGGAGAGAACCTTTTTTATGTTAGTCAAAAAGGGGGAGAATGTTTGGGAGAATTATTGGGAGAATTTATGGGATTATCAATTTGGGATAATTAGTAAGGAGATTTGAGTTAGTGTTCTAACTCAAAGGTATGTAGTTTTGTCCAACATCAAAAAGGAGGAGATTATTGGTGCAATCGGCCCAGGTCACGATTGACCGGACTCGAGTCTGACTCGAGCGATGTTTTGATGTTTGACATGGAGGTTTGACATTGATGTCTGAAAATATTTTAAGGAGATTGTTGGTGCAATCGACCCGGGTCATGATTGACCAAACTCAAGTTTGACTCGAGGGGGATTTTGATGGTTGACTGGGGTTGACCATGTCAAGGAAAAGCCCAAGCATGGGTCTTGGCATGTAAAGTCCAAGATGGGTTGGCAAGGGAAAGTCCAAGCTTGAGTCTTGGCATTTGGAAAGTCTAAGGGTGTAGTCTTGGCCACGTAAGTCCAAGGGTGTAGTCTTGGCGGTGAAAGTCCAAGTCATGAGTACTTGGCATTTGGAAAGTCCAAGGGGTGATATTAGCGACGTAAAGTCCAAGGGTGGAGTCTTGGCAGCATAAGTCCAATGGTTGGAGGCGTAAAGTCCAAGCGGAGTCTTGGCAACGTAAGTCCAATGTGCCTTGGCGGTGTAGACACCGTTAGCATGAATAGCCGATGGAAGCACCTGAAGGATAGCGTATGGATGAATAAGTCATGGATGACTTGGAGGAATCGGATAGGCGCGAGGCTGACAGAGGTGGCTAAAAGGCTTAGGTCTAGGCTAAGGGTGGTTTAGAAAGTATGGGGGCACCATACTTGGGGTAAAACCTCATGTTTGAGGTGTATTAGTCGACTGGGACCTATGGGCAGTCGACTGGAGTGAGTAAACTAGGGTTTGACTGCGGGGAGTGCCCTAGCAGTCGACTGCTAGAGGTGGGCAGTCGACTGCTGGCTCGAGCAATCGACTGATGAGTATGATCAGTCGACTGATATCCTATCCGTTAGATTTTTTCAGCATGAATTGCACCGTTGTCTCACAGCAACAGTGTCATCAGTAGACTAACGGTCCCAATCAGTCAACTGATAGGTGAAATCCAGCCTGATTGCAGGTTATAAAAGTAGCTCGGAAGAGGGATTTTGGCAAGCATTTTTTGAGGAGTTTTGGGGCGAATTGCTGGTGTAATTCAGGGTATCCAAGTGTAACTCAAGCAACCACAAAGCAAGCAATCCAAAAGCTCTTGTAAAGTTGTTTCCTTTACTTGTATTGCATTTTATTATTGTATCTTGCTTGTATTTATTTCTTACTATTGTAAGAGTTATTGTACGAGGTTTCTCCACCTCCGGATTGTTCCGAGAAAGAGTTTATTGGATTAGTAGTGCGTGTTTGCATTGCTAGGGCTTTCAGATCTCAATCCGTGGAGTATGAACCATTCGGTTCCGAACCACGTTATATCTTGCATTGTAATTGTGTTTCTTGTTATTACTATTCCACTGTGCTAACAAGAGTGTAGACGATCAAACGCGAATCAATTCCATCGATGCATCGAAACGAGCTATTCACTCCCCCCCCCTCTAGCGGTCACCGAATCCTCAACAACACCCATCTTCGTGGCTCAATACACAAACAGGTAATCCTAAGTGTTTGTGAGATGCGAAGGCTACTTAGATCTATAAGATCATGAAGTCTAGATTGACCTTATCTAGATTAATTTTCAATTTTCATAAAAATATAATATTACTTTTCAAAATAATTCAGAATGATAAGCACAAAAAATTCCTAATCTACCAAGCATAAATCTAATTGTCTTCTAAGCATACTAAATTCTTTGTCTTAGTCGGATCGCCGCCTACGGTCATCCCCATACAGAGGACACGACCTTACCATCTCTCACTCACACGAGCTTACCTCGATACTTACTTTATAGCTCTCGCTTCCGGCCTTCCACTCGATTCCTTCGGCTCCCTCCGAAGTCACTCGAGTGTCGCCCGACCACCGCGGCTTCCTCCGGGTGTCGCTAGCCTTCAGCTCCAACTTTAGTACTTTTTTGCATACTCGATTTAGCTCGTGAGATAACGATGTAAACTTAACTTTGTGTCTTTGCCATAATCAAAACACAGGTTCGATTATCTGGTGCCTACACCAACAAATTATTAATTCGAGCAATAAAAAATTAAATAATTCAGATTTAATTGGTTTAAATAATAAAAATATTATTGAAGAAAATGATCAAATTAATCTGACCTTTGATATAATTAATCGAGAACTTGATCAAATTTTTAGTCTAATCAATATAGATATAGATCAAATCAAAATTAAACCAACTTAGGACTTGATCAGAATAATCAAAACATATGACAGAATTATCAAAACCTAGATCTTGATAATTTAGATAATTCCGATTTAAAAAGTTATATTATGAAAAATTCTAAATGTAATCCTACCTTAAAAATTCTAATAATCCTATTTTAAAAAATTCTAATAATCCTAATAATTCTATTTTCAAAAATTTTAATAATTCTAATAATCTTATTTTGAAAAATTCAAATTTGAAAAGTTCTAATAATCCTATTAATCCTATTTTGAAAAATTCAAAATCAAACTTAATTAAAAATTCAAAATTTAATAATAAAATTAATTATAATAGAGTACCATTTAATTATACACAAATCAACAATTTACAAGTTAAACCCTCAAATATTAAAAATTCAACTAATACTAAAAAGATAGACTTTAGTTACAAGTCTAGGTCGAACTTAACTAAAAAATCTAAAATTTGTGAACCTAATTATCATAATGTACCTTATGATTATGAAACATATAAAATTCTACCCAATAAACCAAATAATTTAAATTGGTTGAATTGAATGAATATGTCATGTTCATTCATACATTGATATCATGTTTTACTTTTCTTGTTTAGATAATGTCATGTCATACATGCTAGCCTTAAATTAAGAGAATTGTTGGATAGGATAAAGAATTGGTTGAACATTAACAACATAGTATCAAGATGCGGTGAGATGATAGTACATTAGGGAAACAAAGTCATATGTATTCGGGTTAGATAAAGAGTATCTAGCTTAGTGCATTTTGCTAAGTGGAACTAACTGAAGCTACCTCACCACATCCTAAACTAGTTATACCATAATTTGACCCTAAGTAATTGAGTGTATAATTTCTTAAGTTGGTTTTGTCTAAGGAAATAGTCGTTATTCCGATCAAAGAAGGCTTCTGTGCCTCGCCACGACCTGGAAGTCATCTTTCGAAATGTTCACTTAACTAAATAAAGGTTAAATCCGAATCTAACCCAAGGTTAACTAATTTATAAGACATTAAATTTAACTAAGTAAAATTGAATCCTTCTCACAACACCTATAAGATAACTTGATTGATCACATAGAAAGGGTGAGATGTTAAGGACAACCAAATTGAAAATATTTTTGAAAATGTGTTTAAAATCAATATTTTATTGAAACTACTTTTTGATTGTTGTGTGTGCTAATATGTAATTTTTAAATTCTATAATTCTTTAGGATATTGATTTGGTGACCAATACTAATTTTATAGATCCATAGGTCAACTTTAGATCCCTAACCCTCTAGACATTTAGGAAGTCTTCCTTGTAGTTAACAAGGATATCCTAAAGATGTGTCAGGTTAAGAGGGATGTCCTGATTGAAAGACAACCTCTAGACGTTTAGGTAGTTCTTCCTTGTGGTTAACAAGGATGTCCTAAAGGCATGTCAGGTTAAGGGAAAGGTTCTAATAGAAAGATCAGTATTTATAGGAGTTTTTTAAAGTATATTTGAAAATTCATGATTTGAAATTAACAATACTTTCAAAATGTTCAACTTTATTACAAGTCCTTCTTTATTAATTAAAAATCATTTAAAAAACAAATTTCGTTAAAATCAAAATTCTTTAAAAATTATTATTACAACTTTTTAAAGTAAATAAGTCCTAAAAAAATATTTTATAAACAATGTTAAAGGTTGGAAAGTATAATTTTAACCTAGGTTAAACATTATTGGTGCATGACCTAAGAAACCCTAAACCACATTTTTTTTAATGTATGCCAAATGGAGAGAGAAGATCTAAGTTAGACAAACTTAGGGAGCGTTTGGTAGAGAGAAAATTTTCTATTTTCTGTTTTCATTTTCTGAGAAAATGAGAAAACGCGTTTGGTTGGCGTTTTCCATCTCCGTTTTCTAAGAGAGAATTTTTTGGAAAACTGGAAAACAGAAAAAAAAACTGTTTTCTGTTTTCCAGAAAACAGAAAATGAGAATGCCAAACGCCCCCTTAATATCTCTAGCTATCTCTAGTTTGGCATAAGACATATTAGCCATTTTATTATACTAGTTTGTTAGACAAATTTAATATCTCTAGCAACCTCTAGTTTGGCATAAGACCTATTAGAAGTTTTATTATATTATTTTTGATATATGTCAAAAAGGGGGAGATGTTAAGTTAAGTTAATAAACCCACCAAATTTTAAAGGGGAGTCTTTTGTCTTTCATTTTATTAACGAATTTATTTCCTTAACTTTGAATCATGTTTCCATAAATCAAAAAGTGAAAGATTGTTGGTGCAGGGACACTAGATAATCGAACCTAAGTTTTGATTATGGCAAAGGTTCAAAGTTAAGTCATATTATGTCTTATATTCTGTGTCAAGCTTGCAGGTCTTAGTAAGTTTGCATGATCGGAAGCTAAATAGAGAAGTTCAACAAATTAGAGAATCAGGGGGTTGGCAAAGGTAAGCTCCGTGTGAGGAGCGGTGGTAAGGTCGCATCCTCGGTATGGGGACAACCTTATGTGTCGATCCGACTAAGGCTTCCGTAGGAATGCCAAAGCCGAAATCGGACAGTCAAGGATTGTCACTATCAATATCATCATATACATTGTGCTAAATCTATGTTATAGGCCTTGTACTACTTACTTTATGCCTTATACTACTTATTTCAAGCTACTAGTCGGACACCCAAGATCCTTGTCGAGCAACCAGTGTAATTCTCTAGTACCCTACAGCAGTCAACTGATCGAACAACAGTCAACTGAAGTCGAGCATCATGTTCTCCAGCCGAGCACCTAAGCCAAGTGTCGACTATGAAGGATCTACGCATCAGTTGATTGGGATCGGACGACAATCAATTGATGCAGGCGGATAAGTCAAAACGATGATGCTTTCTTTGGATCGGTCAAAGGCAATGCCACCTCATGATGAGATCCATTTTTATAGGATCTAGATTTGGATCTAGATCTGGACCAAGTCAAGTTGCGGTTCTATAAAAGAGGGGTTGGACACAAACCCTAATATCAAAAATTCTTCAAGCGATCTTGTTCTCCAATCATGCTACATCATGCTACAACACCACAAGTCCAACCATGCTTCATTAAGCTATCTTTGTCAGTATAATTTATTATTGGTTTCATTCTCGTGTACTTAATTTCTAAAAGGAGTGGTAAGGTTGTTACCGCTTCTTTTATCTTTTGTAAGCTTGTGTCTCTTACCTTTAATGAGGAAGAGATCAACTAGTAAATTACCCATCGAAGGTGATCAAGGATCGTGAGCCTTGGACTAACAGTCAGTTGGTTGTGAACTAAGTAAAATCTCCTTGTGTACCTTTGTTTGTGTTTTCGCATTTCCGCTACATTTAATATTGGTTTAACAAATAGGAAAAGAAAAAGTTTTTAATACGCTATTCACCCTCCCTCTACCATCTTTTGATCCTATAAGAATGAGGATTGCCTCTCATTTAGTGATAAAGAGTGAAGACATCTAAGATGTTTTTAAACCAAGGGAGAGAATGTGGGATCTCATTTGGTGATGAGACATTTAAAACCTTGGTAGCCTTTTTTATGCATGCCAAAAGGGAGAAATGAGGATTTAAGTTAGGTAAACCTTCATTATACTCTAGCATAAGAAGAGTCAAGTTGGGATTATGGGATAACCTAACTTAAAAGTGTTGTAAAACATCAAAAAGAGGGAGATTGTCAGTGCAATCAGCACAGGTCACGATTAACTAGACTCGAGTGAGACTCGAGTAGGGTTTTAATATTTAACGATGAGTTTGACAATGGGATTGCCAATGTATTTATCAATATACTTTGATCATATGTTGACCATATGATAAGTTGATGTTTGGGATATCTAAGTTCATATAAGGGAGATGTTAGGAGGCGATTGTTGGAGCAATCGACCTCAAGTCAAGGTTGACCTAGCTCAAGTGAGACTTGAGTGGAAGTCCAAGTATGAATACTTTGCAAGGAAAAGCCCAAGGGTGGAGTCTTGGCAAGAGAAAGTTCAAATATTGATATTTGGTAAAAGGAAAAGTCCAAGGGTGTAGTCTTGACAACGAAAGTCCAAGTATGGATACTTGGCAAAGGAAAAGTTTAAGTGTGTAATCTTGGTCGTGTAATTTGATAGTTGCATTTTTATTGTGTTATTTTTATTTATAAATTAGATATTTTAGGCTCTTTGATTGGGTAATTATTGTTATTCAGTATATTTTTACATATTGAGTTCATTTGCGATTAATTGCATTAATTCCTATAACTTTAGTATTTTTCACGAATTGCATGTGATTTTGTAGGAAACATATAAAGAGAAACTAATTGGAGCAATCGTAGTCGTTGATCCAGATCAGATCGAGCGTAGCCCTCGGATTTTATTGATTAGCCACTTAGGTGAAGCATTAATCGGATCAATTAAAACCTAGATCTAATGGGTGGTTGTGATCAAAAGGGCATGTGATCGGACAGCGCAGGAAATTCACCCTTAAATTACACATCTTCCCAATCGCGTGACAGAACAGAATCGCATGGCGTCTTCTTCCTCCTTTCACTCGTGCGAAGAGCAGCGATCATCCACAGCATTTTTGATGACGGTTCCGGCAATTCCAGCGGCCTCCCCTCCATCTTCACTCATCCAAATCTCCTTCCCTTGGTCCGGCAAAGCTGGGTTCAAAAGTTGGGCAGCGGCAGCTTCAACGACTGAGAGAGTGGGATTTCAGCCACCTTCAACGGCGATCCTCTTACGCCTGGCAATCGGAGCTGAGCGACCCAGTTGGACGTGATTTCAGAAGGCTAGGGTTATCTTCTACTGTCGTGATTACGGCAGCATGGTTATCCAGCTCCGGCAGCCCTTGATTTCTTCCGATTCCGACGGCAACGTCTAATTCCAACATTGGTGAAGACTGTTAAACGTTCACTGCCTTGGTTTCCTTCCATTTTCGCGGTCGTGATTCATGTTGCTTCGCCTCCGTAAATCCATCCATCGGCTGACGTGATTTCGCAGCCCCGAAGTCCATCACCGGAGCAGTGATCCGTTACCATCGATCCAGCTTTCGTCAGATTCTGACGAGAGATTCGTGCACTGAAGTCGTAGGAGCTGTTCAGCACTGTTGTGGGTCACCGAAGAGGGTGATTCCTTTCTGCTAGTTGTGGATGATTGGTGGTTGATTTTTACTCTATTGTTTCACTACTATTTCACTATTTTGTTTTAGTATTGTTTCACCAGTGTTCAGTTGTGTTTCAATTGTGTTTTAGTTGTGTTTTAATTTGTGTTTAATTTGTGTTGTGTTTGGTTACGTTTGTTTGGTTGTTGTTTGTGTTCGTGTAGTGTTTCATGTGATTATTTGTCTTGAGAGTTTAGCTCGTGTTGTTGATCATTTACTCTGTTTATTTGTTCGTTAGATTTATTTCCTGCAATGTTAATTGTTCTTTCTAGTTTTTAGTTAATGTTGATCAGTGTACCGTATAGTGACAGTGCGGTGCTTGGTTAAATTAGTTAGGTTTGTTTTGTTTAGTTTTCATTTACATTTGATCATCGTATCGTATAGTGACAGTGCGGTGCATGATTGAATTGTAGGTTTATTTCATTTAGTTTTCAGTTATTGTTTGACCATTTGTGTCGTATAGTGACAGTGCGGTGCTTGGTTGAATTGTTTATATTTGTTAGTTTAGTTTTCAGTTACTATTTGACCATTGTGTCATATAGTGACAGTGCATTGTTTGGTTGAATTGTTTAAGTTTGTTCAGTTAATCTTTGATCATTGTACCATATAGTGACAGTGCGGTGCGTGATTTACTTACTTTTGCATATCAGGTTAGTTTCCCAGGAATTGTTAATTGGTAGTTAGGTTTATTTCTAGTAGGTTTAATTTTCATGTCTATTAATCAGAATTGTTTAACCATTGTATCGTATAGTGACAATGCGGTGCATGGTTGAATCGTTCCTGCATTAGGGTAGCTTCAAATAATTATTTTGATAAGTTGTAGGAACCCCTAGTGTTAATAATGTTTAGAAATAAACATTCAACCATTGAATTCCATGGGAGATGATCCGAGTTATCCTATACTGCATTAGTATAGTTAGGAGATTTGGTAAATAATTTGGGAACGGTACTGCGACACAAAAATCATTCACAGTCAAATTTTAGTGTCGTTGCCAGGGATTCTTGTAATGGTGTTCGTTTATTTTTAAACTATTGTTTGTTTGCTTGATTTGATTTTCTTTTTTTCTTTCCTATTAATTCTATTTGTTACTTATTGTGTTGTTTTTTATAATGACTAGGTCTTCAGATGATAATCTGCTAATCTTATACAATATCTTTTTGTACAACAGAAGAAGTTATCTGTGCAGATTTTTATGCTGCTCATGCTCGAGAAAAGAAAGTTTCTGAAGAAGGTGGGTCCCTCAAGCGGAGAATTCGAAAATCTATTCCTAAGGAAGTAGAAATTATTGTAACAACCCTTAGTGGATGGGTGGTGATATATATATGGTGTGTGCTCCGGATCTGCTTCTAACAATAGATTTGGAGTTCACTCTGAGCACAACTGGTTCGATGTTGTTATTATTGATGAGGCGACTCAAGCTCTTGAACCTACAACATTAATTCCTTTTCAGCTACTCAAGTCCAAAGGAACATTCCTTTTCAACTACTCAAGTCCAAAGGAACCAAATGTATAATGGTGGGTGATCCCAAATAGCTTCCTGCCACTGTATTTTCTGATGTAGCTAGCAAATTTTTGGATGAGTGCAGTATGTTGAGCGGCTTTAAAGAGTTGGTCATCCAGTGATAATGCTTAATGAGCAGCATCGAATGCATCCTGAGATATGCAGATTTCATTCAATGCAATTTTTTTTATGGAAGTAAGTTACTGAATGGTGCTAAGGTGGCAGATAGGTCAATTTTGTTCCATGTGTCCTCAGATTCTGCTATTTCCAAAAAAAAAATCAGTTGCTAGTGCATTGTCTTCATTTTCAAGGCATGTTCCTTTTTGTGCACTAGTTTCTTCATTTGTTTGCTTGGGCAGCTGTGGGAAGTATTCAATCAGAATGTTAGAAATAGTGCACTCTCCCTTATTTCTAGATCTACTTAAAGATAAGATAGCCAAAGATTCAATTGATGACTTGGTTTTATATCTCGGATGTACACTCTTTTGGGCTCACCGTATATGGTCATTGTTGTAGATTTTCTCCTTCAGAGGGGAGAGATGTTGCACTGGCTTTGGATAGTCCTCTCAACGTCGGCGAAGTCAATTCAATAGAGCCAATTTGGCAGAGCCGATCGGAAGAGTTGATTCGGCAAAGTCGCAGAGCCATAGAGCATAACCGAAAGGCAGAGCCGCAGAGCCGCACCGCAGAACCGAATGGCAGAGCCGCAGAGCCGCACCGTAGAATCGAATGGCAGAGCCGCAAAGCAGAACCGAATGGCAAAGCTGCACCACAGAACCACACTACAGAACCGAATGGTAGAGCCAAATGGCAAAGCCACAGAGCCGAACCGCATAACCGAATGGCAGAGCTCAGAGAAGCGCTCGGTTGTTCCGCAGCACTACTCGGTGTCGAGGCCTATGGTTTCCACAGGCCCTTAAAATAGATTCGCCCCCTCTTTCATGCCTTCGAGGGTGATGGACGACTATTTCCCAGGGTACAATGATGAAACCAGATGAACGACGAAAGCACAAGTCATTTCCGGTGAACTGACTACACCAGAAAGCTATCAACGGCGCAGGGGAAAAGGAGGAGAGCTAGAGAAAAAATTGACTCATATCTCCAATGCTTCCTCTTTTATAACTTCGTAGCATATCTCTAATTAATTACGTAATTAATGGATTAATGGCTCGCTTTTGAAACGTCCTGCAATCAACTCGACCGTTTCAACGCCAAGCACTAATGTATACATTATAAAAAATGAAACGAATTAGAAAAAGGTTGGTTGGATCTACTTGGGCAAATTATGCCTCGACCGATCATACATTCGATGCGCGCAGGTCGCGCTCGCACACGAGTCGCCTTGCGGTAGTGCAACCTGGGCCCTGGATTCGCACCCCCTCCCCTGCGCACCCACGCATGAGAGAGAGCCTTTTCCCTTGCATATGTTTACAACTACATTGCTTGTGATACATTATAAACCAATCAAGTTGTCCCTCAACTTCTAGTGTGGGACTAAACTCCTCCACAAGAGGGTTTCTCCATCCTTCCATTTCCTTGTTTCCATTCACATTTTCAACAATCCCTCACATGAATGGAAATTGATATGTGATAGCTCTCAGCAGTAAAGTCCGACATAGGATAGGTAGGTTTTATCCTTTGAACCTTCCCTTATGATAATATGCTTTCTTACTGGTTGATTTAGTAGACGCGATATCTTTGAACTATTCGACCTTTCATATAAGCATTGACACATTTCACACAGAACTTTCCCTGATGTCCTTCAGTTCTCATGAGTGTGTTCGTTCTTGGCCATGAACACGCCTGGTTCTGCGAGAAGATTTAAGATTTCTGCCTTTCAAATCCCTTCGAAGCGGCCCCACTTCTTTCTCGCATAGGTGACCCTTTTAAGAGTATTCCATATCGCTCTATTGGATCATTAAAAGTCATATGCTTATCCTCCATCTTATCACTGTTTCATTATCTCATAACCCCCACAGTGATCCTTCTTAGTTGATGCAGTTAGGTTGTCCCTTTGAACCTAGTTCTTGGGATCTCCAATCTCCATAGGTTGGGTTTCCTTTACACCAACATTCGTTATTGGCATCAAACCCATCCTTCGAGATGAGCTCGCAACTAACTCTCTATTTAACCCTTTGGTTAGCGGATCCGCAAGGTTATCCTTTGACTTTACATAGTCAATAGTGATAACTCTCATTGAGAGTAGTTGTCTAATAGTGTTATGTCTTCGATGCATATGTCTAGACTTTCCATTATACAAATGACTTTGTGCCCGTCCAATCGCTGACTGACTATCACAGTGTATGCATATCGCAGGCATGGGTTTTGGCCATCTAGGAATATTTTCTAAAAATTGTCGTAACCATTCCGCCTCTTCACCACATTTGTCAAGCGCCACAAACTCATATTCCATCGTGGATCTAGTTATTATGGTTTGTTTAGAAGATTTCCATGACACAGCTACATCCCCTAAAGTGAACAAATATCCACTTGTAGACTTAGAGTCTTTCACTTCAAATATCCAATTAGCATCGTTGTATCCCTCGATCATAGCTGGATATCTTGTATAGTGCAACCCATAATCACGAGTATACCTCAAGTATCTTAGTACTCTTGTTATCCCTTTCCAGTGCTCAACACCAGGATTACTCGTGTATCTATTCAGTTTGCTAACTACGTAAGCTAAGTCTGGTCGTGTACAATTCATTAGGTACATCAGACTTCCAATCACTCTAGAGTACTCTATCTGAGAACTACTCTTTCCTCGATTTTTCGATAGATGTTGACTCATATCTATCGGAGTTCGTGCCAACACAGCATCATTCTTGTTGAACTTCTCAAGAATCTTATCCACATAGTGGGACTGACTGAGAACAAGTCCTTTAGCTGTTCTAAGAATTTTAATTCCTAGAATCATATCAGTTAGGCCCATGTCCTTCATGTCGAATCTTGAATTCAACATTTTCTTAGTGGATTTAATTATCTTATCATTATTTCCAATGATAAGTATGTCATCTACATAAAGACATAAGATGACAAAACCATCTTCCATGTCTTTACTGTAGATACATTTATCACACTCGTTGATTCTAAATCCATTATTTAGCATGACATTGTCAAATTTTTCATGTCACTGCTTAGGAGCTTGTTTCAATCCATATAGTGACTTGACCAATCTACATACCTTATTTTCCTGTTCAGGAGCAGAAAAACCTTCAGGTTGTTACATATAGATTTCCTCTTCTAAATTTTCATTTAGAAAAGCGGTCTTCACATTCATTTGATGTATTTCCCAATTCCACAATGTGGCAATTGCTAATAACACTCTAATAGAGGTTATTCTTGATACCCGAGCATATGTATCAAAATAGTCAAGGCCTTCACGCTGTCGGTAACCCTTAATTACCAATCTAGCCTTGTATCTATCTATTGTGTCATTTGATTTCTTCTTTCTCTTAAAAATCCACTTACAGCCTAATGGTTTACTTCCCGGAGGAAGATCCACAAGCTCCCAAGTATGATTTTGTAAGATAGAAGTGATCTCAAATGCAATCGCTTCTTTCTAGTGAGGTCCCTCAGAAGATCTTAAAGCTTCTGGATAGCTCTGTGGTTCACTTTCCAACATGAAAGTGATAAAATCTGATCCAAAGGATTTTTTTCGTACGAGCTCTTTTACTCCGTCTAGGCTCTAAGTTCACTCTTATGCTCTTCTTCTTGTGTTTCAAAGGTTCTTTTTGAGGAATTCACTTCCTCTCTAGACTTATACGAAAACACATCTTCGAAGAATGAAGCATTTCTCAATTCAATTATCGAGTTCTTATGTATTTTTGGAATTAGTGACTCATTCACTAGAAATCAATAGGCACTACTATTTTGTGCATATCTTAGGAATATGCAATCAACAGTTTTTGGTCCTATTTTAATCCTTTTTGGATTAGGCACCAATACTTTAGCAAGACACCTCCACACTTGTAAGTATTTATAGGATGGCTTTCTACCATTCCATAATTCATAAGGGCTCTTGTCTATATCTTTTCGGGGTACCTTATTTAATAGGTAATTCGCTGTCAAAATAGCCTCTCCCCATAAATTTTCTGGTAGCTCAGAACTTAATAAAAGAGCATTCATCATCTCTTTTAAAGTATGATTTTTCCTCTCAGCAACACCATTTTGCTGAGAAGTATATGGAGCTGTTGTTTCGTGTTTGATTCCATGTTCAGCACACAACTCAGTGAACGGTGAAACATATTCATCTCCTCGATCACTTCGAATCACCTTAATCTTCTTATTAAGATGATTTTCAACTTCATTTTTATAGAGAATAAATTTCTCTATAGCCTCATCCTTACTTTTTAGAAGATACATATAACAAAATTTTGTGTTATCATCTATAAAAGTAATGAAATATTTATTTCCACCATGCGTCGGAACCCCTTTTAGGTCGCATACGTCCGTGTGGATTAGGCCAAGTGGTTTTGTATTCCTTTCAACATGTTGGAAAGATGACCTTGTCATCTTTGCTTCGACACAAGTTTTACACTTGTGTTTCGGGTCTAGGAGGAATGTCGGAATGCTTTGCATATTAATTAATCTTCGTAATGAATTATAATTAACATGTCCTAGTCTACTATGCCACAACACAGATGACTCAAGCATATAAGAGGAAGAACTTTCAATTTTATTCATTTTAGGCCTAATGGCCATTACACTGAGCTTAAAAAGCCCATCATTTTCATACCCCTTGCCTACAAACATTCCACTCTTGGACAGAACTACTCTGTCTGACTCAAATACAATGCGAAAGCCATGCTTGCTTAAAAGTGATCCGAACACCAGATTCTTTCGGATCTCCGGAACATACAACACATTGTTCAGGGTTAAATCCTTGCCCGAAGTCATCTTCAGCACCACTTTTCCATGGCCCTTGATTTCCGAGATTGCTGAATTCCCCATATACAGTTTGTCTCCATCTTTAACTTCTTCAAAGTTATGGAGCAGCTACTTGTTGCAGCACACATATTTGGTGGCTCCTGTATCAATCCACCACTGTCGCGGGTTCGAACTAATGAGGTTCACTTCAGAAATTACGGTGCACAGATCTATGTCCGGCCCTTCGCTCACATTAGCCTCCTGCTTCTTCTTTGGCTTTCTACAGTCCAAAGATTTGTGACCAACATGGTCACATTTGAAGTATTTTCCTGTGAATTTCTTCTTGCTAATGCCTCCTTTAGACTTCAGTTTAGAAGCCTTTGACTTCTTCCATTGTGAGCCCTCGCCATGTTTAACCACATTGACTTTGACCATTGCCTGAGTGAATGATCGTCTGTCCGAGCTCCTATTGTCTTCCTCAATCCTGAGTCGGACGATGAGCTCCTCGATATTCATCTCCTTTCTTTTGTGCTTCAAGTAATTCTTGAAGTCCTTCCAGCCGGGAGGGAGCTTTTTTATGATTGCTGCCACCTAGAAGGTCTCACTCAGCATCATGCCTTCAGAGTGGATCTCATGCAGGATCACTTGAAGCTTCTGGACTTGGCTAATCACCGTCTTGGAGTCCACCATTTTGAAGTCCAGGAATCAACCAACAATAAATTTCTTGGCCCCCGCATCCTCTGTTCTGTACTTCCGATCTAAGGATTCTCATAATTCCTTAGCCATTTTCTTTGTGCAGTATATATTATACAACGCATCTGTCAAACAGTTGAGGATATAGTTTCTACAAAGAAACTCCGAGTGTTTCTAAGCCTCCACAGCGTTGAAAGTTTGGGTATCCAAAGTACCCTTAGGTACCTTGGGTGGTTCTTCTGTCAAGAACCTCGCCAGATTAAGAGTGGTCAGGTAGAAAAACATTTTTTGTTGCCACCTCTTGAAATTCAATCCAATGAATTTCTCTGGCCTCTCGGCGTGGTTGATTGGGACGGTCCCAATCGTTACAGTAGGAGGGTTTACCTGCACTTGTTGAGTGGTAAGTTGCGCTACCGTCATCTCAACTTGGTCCGCCGGCATCGCCGCTTGGTTCGTGATAACGGCGAATCTGTCGTGGTACTGTTTCAAATTAATTACCGAACCCCCTAACTACACTAATATAGCATAGTGGATGGCCCGGATCGTTTCCCAACGAGAGTAATAAATAGAATAGTAAAATTAGAATTTCTAATTATTGCTAATGGGGGTTAGGAATTTACAAGACTAATCCTACTGAATGAAAGACAATGCAGGTAATTAAAGCATTAATCTAACTAACTAAGATGACAATGAAATTAAAGAAGATCTAAACTAAGCATGCAAAGGAAAGCATTCAAAAATAAAAAGACAATGCTAAGTACGGAACAATTAAACTAAAGAACCATTAACCTAATGGACAACTACGCAAAGTGCAATTAACCACAAATTAAACTCTAAACTAAGAATCTAATTAAACTACAACTAAACTACCAATTGAAACTACTAATTAACTCTAATAAAAACTACAAATTAACTACAATTAAACTACAAGATAAGCTACAATTCACAATGTTGGGGGGCTTGAATTCAAACACAATGGAAAGTAATTAAACAATGCAATGATAATGTGAATTAACAGAAATTAAACAATGCAGGTAAAAATGATAACATCCAAATCAATGGATAAAAATCCAAATATAACCACCGATCACTCCACGACGATGACGACAATCCGAACAACTCCTCTGGTGGATGATATGGTTGGATCCTTATCGGAAATCCTCTGACAAGTGCTGAATTGATGGATGAAACGAGCTCTTTTCTCCGGTGGATGGTGCGGAACTCTCAAAGCCTGGTGTAGTTTCCAGGATCCGAACCCGAGTCTCTCGGTTGTAGCCGAGTATACTCACCACTATACTACAACGACACCGGAACCTGACAGTCTATGGATGACTCTGTGAAGGTGGAGCAGCTTGTAGTTTCGTCGTCGAGGATCGAACCCGAGTCTCTCGGTTGTAGCCGAGTATACTCACCACTATACTACAACGGAACTGCGGGAAGGGATGGAACCAGATTACAAGCGGAAACTCTTCCCCGACGATGGAATGAAATGCTTCCGCCGGAAATTGGCAAATCAAGGGCTGCTGGATGCTGGAAAATAATTTTTTCATGACCACGGTAGTAGAAAGTTTCTCTCGGCCTTTCAAACCACGTCCAGCCGAGGCGTCTCAGCTCCAGTTGCTGGCAATGGACAGTTCGCCGGTGAAGTTGGATTGAAATCTCCTCTTCTACACGCTGTCGATGAGCTGGCTGGAATCCCAGCATCTCCTCAGCAACTGCTTGGATGGAGGTTGCCGCCGGAATGGATGGAAGGAAGGGCCGCCGGAGATACTGCACGAAGTTGTCGCCACCGCGTGGAGGAGGCGTTGCTCGCTGTCGTCACTCGCGAGGAGGAAGAACTGCTCCCCGTTGTCGCTCGAGGAAGGGGACGTCGCCGCCGCTCACACGAGGAAGGGGACATCGTCGTTGGGTACATCACTTGAGGCGAGCAGCGGCGGTGCTCGCTTCGCCGCGAGCGGCGCCTTCGGTGATGATTATGCGGTGATAATGTTGTTGTAGCTGCGCGTCGCGATTGAGTGAAGAAGCTAGATTCCTTAGCCTAAATTTCCTTAGTCGTCCGATCTGAGCGGAATCAAATCCCAGTCGTCTGTTTAACGCTAGGGTTTAATGAATAAATAGTTTCTTGATTAAGCTGCTCCATCCAATGGCTGAAATTACTCCGACTTTGAATGGATGGATCTGATCCATCTAAAGGGATAATCACGATCAGTCGAATCTGGATGAATGGTCAAGATGGCCAGATCTAAATGTATGGACCGGATCTCTCCAGATCTAGATGGATGGCTCAGATCAAGCATATCACATTTGGACGGTCCAGATTGATCAGATCTTGTCCATTGATTAAATTGCTTCAGATCTTGATGAAGGGCTCAGATTAAATCAGCTTAAAATGCCCGTTATGGCCCTAGATGAAGCCATATTTGATCCAACTTGAGTCTAGTCCATTGGCTCATCTCGATCTCCTACAAACAAAAATAAAATTTGCATATAAGTCCAAAATTTAGGATAATTTATAAAAAGGTCCAAAATGAATTCAAACTCATAAAACATGCAAATAATCAATAATAAATCATTAGAGAGGATAAAAACAGTGATATTAAGGATCAAAATAATGCAATAAAATGATAGTGATCAATTTCCCCACACTTATTCTTGTGCGTCCCGAGCAAGCAAAGAAAATTAAAAGTAAACTGAAGGTATATTTCTCTAGCAATTTTTAAGCATACATAGAAAATCGTGAAAGAAAGTTACCTAGGATTGTCAACTCTCAAAGACTCAAGCAATCATGGACTCAAATCTTACACAGGTTAACAAATATGGTGACTTCAATCCATCATGAATAGATTATGAATGATTAAGCCTCACAAGATAAGTGGTGGCTTCTCTCGCTCTCATAAGCATATAATAGTGGAGTTCACTCAAGCTACTCATGGTTTATGCACTACCATATGTTTGCTTTTCTTCTACCTTCACCACTATATACACATAAGAATGCACAATTATTGAAGGTTTATTAGAAATGCAAGGGAAACATGAATGCAAGGGAAATGACAATATGTGTGAAAGGAAAGAAAGATAAGAAATGAAATAGCTAAAGAAATGCCAGAAGATGTGGAAATACTGGAATGTTACATAGATGAGTACAAGAAAGTAATGCCCCAAAAGTTTCCATCCAACCCAATAAACATGTAAACAACCCTTATCACATTCTTCAATACAAAACTACTCATGATATACAATAAATCTCTCAATAACTGCAACAAAGGATGTTATTAACAAAAATACTATCACACACAAATAAAAATGAATGGCACCACATGTCAAAATTTTCACAATTTTTTTTATTTCATGGGTACCCAATTTATTTTTTTTTCAACTTTTTTTTTCAATTTTTTTTTTCAAACTTTTTTTTCACTTTTTTTTTTCAACATGTAGTGCACTTCCCTATTCTCCAACATCAAGCTCAGCTAAAAAGATAAAGAGCATGGCTAGCTCATGGTGATCAAGCACAACTCGCCTCTGCTTCCACTAAATTCTCCTGAGCTACTCTCTCCCCAACACTTAAACTTCGACAATTTACCAAACATAGCTCCTAAAGTTCGGAAATGTCCAAAAAGCGTAGCATGGTTTTAGATTTACCAAATCGCGTACCTAATTCCCCTTTTACCCCTCCCGCCAAACAAACCTGCAATTTAATGATGAGAGAGAATTTTCATGCATTCGAGCCACTGCTGGAAATTCCGAACCATCTAAACGTGGTGCTGGGAATTCAAATCCCAACACCACCTTTTTTTTTATCTGATTTCTAATTTATATCGGTTTGATTTCTAAAATATTACTGTGAATATCTAATAAAACCTTGAATATCAGAAATTTTGACCACGAATACACAGAGGGACACTACTCAAACTCAATGGACTTGGATTGGATCGAAAAAGAGGTGAATAAGACCATCAATGGGTTTTGACCGAAACCCATTGATGGACTTAGAGGAGTCCAAATTTCAAAATCTTGACATAGACTGAAAGATCTTACAACATGAATTTTTGATATGTCGAGGAAACTTAGTTTTAATCCTCCTATCTCCCAACCATCAACTGTAATCTTCAAGATTGGAATTCGATCAAAGCGGTGAATTCCAAGACATCACTGCCGAAATCTGACCAGTTTGGAAATTCGATCTACCGCTGGAAAATTTCAATTCTGAAGACTACGGCGTGCTGAATCTTGGAATTTCAATTCAAGACTACAGCAAATGTTCTGATCCCAAAGACCACCACTGTGTTGGAATTCCAATTCCAAAGATCACTGGTGTTTGGAAATTATCAATAAATTATTTAATATATCATTAAAAACCTATGAATAAAATAATCATCCTCAAAATTAATTAAGTTGAAATTTTAAATAAAAAAAAATAGCTCCCTATGGAGCTAAAAGCCATAATCATATAAACTTTACAAAAATAATAAAAAAATAATTAAAGGACAATTTTTATTTCTTAAAAAAACATTTTTTAATTGAAATAGTCCTGATTATTCTCCTTTTTTTTAATGCCTATGCCAACTGCTGAATTATTTAAATATAATTAAAGCAAAAATGAATTAAAATTGTTGTATAGTTACAGCGTTAGGCTATAATATTAATGTTCAACATAATATAGATCAAAAATAAATATTTATATATAATAAATATTTATGTTTTTATGCGAATTTCTACAAGGAGCAAATTCGATTTCTACATTAATAGACTATTTAATATCCATATCGAATCATATTTTTTTATCGTATTTTTCAAAAGTTTTTTTATGATTCTAATAAAAAAAAGTGTTCTATAATTTTTATAAAAAATTAAATATCAAAGAAGCTATATATTTTTAATTTATCATAAAATAATCTGATAAAATTTAAACTTGCAATTCCTACTCATTAACTTTACTAGGAAAGAAATACAAAGATTAGCAGAGTGGTCTTTGGAAATAATCGATATTTTTAATTTATCATAAAATAACTGATAAAATTACCTTTATTAATTTTGAGAATGATCGAATTCCCAAAGACTACAACGATGATGATGTTGCAGGATCCCGACACCATCAAGGTGGTCGGGAATTCCAATCCCAAGATTACGCGTGGGCCGAAATTCTAATTCAAGCACGCGGTGGTCTTTGGAATCATCAAATTCCAACACCACTACCACTATCTTCCACCAGTTTCTCAACTTCCAGTACTATTTTTTTTTTCGACACAAGTTAAAATTGGGAGATAGGAGGATTAAAACTAAGTTTTCTCGACATATCAAAATTCGTATTTGTAAGATCTTTCTATGTCAAGATTTCGAAATTTGGACTCCTCTAAGTTCATCAATGGGTTTCGGTCAAAACCCATTGATGGTCTTATTCACCTCTTTTTCGATCCAATCCAAGTCCATTGAGTTTGAGTAGTGTACCTCTGTGTATTCGTGACCAAAATTTCTGATATTCAAGATTTTATTAGGTATTCACAGTAATATTTTAGAAATCAGACCGATATAAATTAGAAATCAGATAAAAAGGTGGTCTTTGATTCAATTCAAAGACCACGCTTAGATGGTTTAATTTCCAGAGTGGCTTGATGCATGAAAATTCTCTCTCATCATTAAATTGCAGGTCTGTTTGGCGGGAGGGGTAAAAGGGGAATTAGGTACGCGATTTGGTAAATCTAAAACCATGCTACGCTTTTTGGACAATTCCGAACTTTAAGAGCTGTGTTTGGTAAATTGCCGCTTAAACTTTTGTCCGTCCCAAATAAAAACTCATCATGAAACATCCAATATTACACATTCAAAAATAGAAATGGAGAAAAAATGACATGATGAAAATGCAGGAATAGAAAGACAATAGAATGAATAATGAACATGGCATGACGTATGATAAGGAAATTATTTAAGTATCATGTGGCAACAAAAGTAGTGAAGGGGAAACATGTGAGAATGCCTTCATAGTAATCATATAAACCTATGGTTGTATGGTCTCGAAAGAATCAAAGCAAGTTCTAGAGTTATAATAACCACAAGTGCACCACACACCAGCAATAAAAACAGGCACAATTCTCACTAGGAATGAAAAAAAATCATCTTAATCTATCAATATAGAATCCATCACCAAGGAGTAACCATATGCAATCAAATAATCCATTCATGACAATAAATCCCCAAAACTCGACAATCAAATTTAACTAGCTTTCACAACTTCTAAGATAATATAAAGGAATGCATAGGAAATTTATTTGAAAGCACCAACAAAACAAAAACTCAGCAAACGAAACATAACAACTAAAACGAAAACAAATAAAGCAAAATGAAGTGAAAGGAGTGTATATACAATGAAAAGAAAAGTAGATGGGATAGAACAAACTTCCCTGAAGTTCTGGCAGTTGGAGGCGGTTCAGTAAGAATATCCAGATTGGGAATGGGATGGATCAGATGGAGGTGAGTGCTCTCTTGATGTGATCAGGGTAGTTCCATGCTGCTCCCTCCGAAATGATCATCGCCTCATCATATATACTCTTTGGTAGTCAGAGGCGATCAGAAAAAGTATCCAACCTTAGGGTTGGATTACTGCATTTGTTGTTAGGGCTTTCATCAGCGACTTCTTGGTGACTATCTCAGGTGGGAGTGTCCAGTCTGGGGGTGTCCAGCTATCCATCACTCCTGTGTCAACATCCTCAACATCTGAAACAACAACTTCATCAATGAAATCACATCCATCAGAGTCCGAAATCACATCACAGCACAATGGTTCATAGGAGTTCTGTGTAGTAGTATGTCTATCACCCACTCCACAATCTTCCCTAAGCGCGTCGATTTCCACAGAAGTGGCCTTTGACGGAGGCTAAATGAACTCTTGTGCTGCATCTGGCTGAAGGATGTTGCAATTTGATCTAGTTATTTGATCAATGATGCTAACTATCACTGTAGTCTCCATACTACTGATTATAGAGATCCATGTTTCTCAAAAAAGAGAATTCCTGGTCTTTCCTGAAACACCAACAAACAAATCAAAAGACACAGGAAGTAGACATGACAAAATACATAGATATACAGAAAATGAAAGAATGAAGCCCTAAATATTTTTTTTTTTAGAAAAATGAGAAAGTAATCCTAAGTTTACTAAGCATCATTACACTCCCCAGCAACGGCGCCAAATTTTGATAATGGCGAATCTGTCGTGGTACCGTTTCAAATTAATTATCGAACCTCCTAACTACACTAATATAGCATAGTGTATGGCCCGGATCGTTTTCCAACGAGTGTAATAGATAGAATAGTAAACTTAGAATTTCTAATTATTGCTAATGGGGGTTAGGAATTTACAAGACTAATGCTACTGAATGAAAGACAATACAGGTAATTAAAGTATTAATCTAACTAACTAAGATGACAATGAAATTAAAGAAGATCTAAACTAAGCATGCAAAGGAAAGCATTCAAAAATAAAAAGACAGTGCTAAGTACGGAACAATTAAACTAAAGAACAGCTAAACTAAAGAACCATTAACCTAATGGACAACTACACAAAGTGCAACTAACCACAAATTAAACTCTAAACTAAGCATCCTAATTAAACTACAACTAAACTACCAATTGAAACTACTAATTAACTCTAATACAAACTACGAATTAACTACAATTAAACTACAAGATAAGCTACAATTCACAATGTTAGGGGGCTTGAATTCAAACACAATGGAAAGTAAATAAACAATGCAATGATAATGTGAATTAACAGAAATTAAACAATGCAGGTAAAAATGATAACATCCAAATCAATGGATAAAAATCCAAATATAACCACTGATCACTCCACGACGATGACGACAATCCGAACAACTCCTCTGGTGGATGATATGGTTGGATCCTTGTCGAAAATCCTCTGACAAGTGCTAAATTGATGGATGAAACGAGCCCTTTTCTCTGGTGGATGGTGCAGAACTCTCAAAGCCTGGTGTAGTTGCCGGGATCTGAACCCGGATCTCTCGGTTGTAGCCGAGTATACTCACCACTATACTACAACGACACCGGAACCTGACAGTCTATGGATGACTCTATGAAGGTAAAGCAGCCCGTAGTTTCGTCACCGGGGATCGAACCCGAGTCTCTCGGTTGTAGTCGAGTATACTCACCACTATACTACAATGAAACTCCAGAACTACGGGAAGGGATGGAACCGGATTACAAGATGAAACTCTTCCCCGACGATGGAATGAAATGCTTCCGCCAGAAATTGGCAAATTAAGGGATGTCGGATGTTGGAAAATAATTTTGCCGCGACCACGGCAGCAGAAAGTTGCTCTCGGCCTTTTGAACCATGTCCAGCTGAGGTGTCTCAGCTCCGATTGCTGGCAATGGATAGTTCGCCGGTGAAGTTGGACCGAAATCTCCTCTTCTGCACGCTGCCGACGAGCTGGCCGGAATCCCAGCATCTCATCGGCAGCCGCTTGGATGGAGGTTACCGCCGGAATGGATGGAAGGAAGGGGCGCCGAAGACGCTGCCCGAAGCTGCCGCACGTCGCGTGGAGGAGGCGCTGCTCGCCGCCGTCACTCGCGAGGAGGAAGAACTGCTCACCGCCGTCGCTCGAGGAAGGGGACGTCGCCGCCGCTCACACGAGGAAGGGGACGTCGCCATCGGCTGTCGCGCGAGAGGAGCAGGCGGCGGCGCCGGCGCTCGCTCGCCCGCGAGGAGCAGGCGTCGCTCGGTGATGATTATGCGGTGATAATGTTGCTGTAGCTGCGCGTCGCGATTGAGTGAAGAAGCTGGATTCCTTAGCCTAAATTTCCTTAACCGTCCAATCTGAGCAGAATCAAATCCCAGTCGTTTGTTTAAAGCTAGGGTTTAATGAATAAATAGTTTCTTGATTAAGCTGCCACATCCAATGGCTGAAATTACTCCGACTTTGAATGGATGGATCTGATCCATCTGAAGGGATAATCACGATCAGTCAAATCTGGATGAACGGTCAAGATGTCCAGATCTAAATGTACAGACCGGATCTCTCCAGATCTAGATGGATGGCTCAGATCAAGCTGATCACATTTGGACAGTCCAGATTGATCATATCTTGTCCATTGATTAAATTGCTTCAGATCTCGATGAAGGGCTCAGATTAAATCAGCTTGAAATGTCCGTTATGGCCCTAGATTAAGTCATATTTGATCCAACTTGAGTCTAGTCCATTGGCTCATCTCGATCTCCTACAAACAAAAATAAAATTTGCATATAAGTTCAAAATTTAGGAGAATTTATAAAAAAGTCCGAAATAAATCCAAACTCATAAAACATGTAAATAATCAATAATAAATCATTAGAGAGGATAAAAACAGTGATATTAAGGACCAAAGTCATGCAATAAAATGATAGTGATCAGTCCGCCGCCATCGCAACAGAGTAGAATCTGTTTTAAGTTCTGTTATAGATTTTCTCCTTCAGAGGGGAGAGTTGTTGCACTGGCTTTGGACTGTCCTCTCAGCGTCGGCGAAGTCAATTCAGCAGAGCCGATCGGAAGAGCTGATTTGGCAGAGTCGCAGAGCAGAATCGAATGGCAAAGCCGCACCGCAGAATCGAATGGCAGAATCTCAAAGCCGCCTCTTTCGTGCCTTCGAGGGTGATGACGCATTTGTTTCAGTACAACGAAAACCGATGAAGCGACAAAAGCCTCATATCTTCAAAGCTTCCTCTTTTATAACTTCGTAACATATCTCCAATTAATTACGTAATTAATGGATTAATGGGTTTAGGGTTTTAAAACGTCCTGCAATCAACTCGACCGTTTCAGCGCCAAGCATCAATGCATACGTTACAAAAAATAGAACGGATTAGCAAAAGGTTAGTTGAATCTACTTGGGCAAATTATGCCTCGACCGGTCGTACATTCGACGCGCTCGCACACAAGTCGCCTTGCAGTAGTGCAATCCGGGCCCTGGATTCGCACCCCCCTGCGCACCTACGCATGAGAGAGAGTCTTTTCCCTTGCATATGTTCACAAATACAATGCTTGTGATACATTATAAATCAACCAAGTTGTCCCTCAACTTCTAATATGGGACTAAACTCCTCCACAAGAGGGTTTTTCCATCCTTCCATTTCCTTGTTTCCATTCACATTTCTAACAGTCATTTTATAAAGTTGAGCCATCTGATGTTCTTGAAGAACTCTTCCAAGTGTGCTTCACTCTTGTAGAGTGCATCTTTGAGCATATTCTGGTAGATTCTGCAGCTGCAGTTTCACAAAATGGACAGTCTTGTGTTGCAACGTCTAACTAAGGGAAAACTTTGATGTGGTGTTGATAGGAGTTCTATGGTCGACCTTCTTCCTCACTTCTATATCTTTTACTCCATGATGAACTTCTGTTCTCCTTTTGATCTTCTTGAACTTGCTAACTGGATGTTTTCAAAGATAGAGACCAGAGCTTCTAGCTGTTGCTCAGATCTTCTTGTGCCTTTTCATTTCTGTATGACTATTGCTGATAGTGCAGGGGATTTGCTATACGGTTATATGAAACAGAGGATTGGTGCATCTGAATCATATGGGTTGTATCGAGTGGATGAGAAAAGTTTTAATATTGCCATTCTTCAGAAGGTTTACTGCAATATCATTCATTCGGTCTTATTCTTTAATATGAAAACTGAAATTACTTGCCTTCCGAAAGCTGTTTATATTGTGTACAATCAGAAGTCTTCATATGTTCACCCTACTTCTCTTCCATTGTACATGCTATTTCTAGAATGATCATCCATAGTCCAATGAATTTTGTTATCTGCTGCCTAAATTCCACAAGCAAGGTTAAGAGAATGATATTGTCATTGCTTATGGAAGTAAGTCCTTTGTTCATGAGTCTCTTTGGACAGATATTCTTGGGCATTTTGAGCAAGGGTACATCTGGTTGTGATTTCCTAAATATAGTTGGTGGATGGTCACAAAGGACTAAGGTGGTTAACCTGAACTATAATCTTTTGCCTTTCTGAAGATGATTTTATGCTTCTACTTCCAGCTGCTTTGTCATATGTCACCTCACATATAAAGGATTAGTTCTCTGGGAAATTCTGGACTGGAAACGACCCGAAACACAGACAATAAGCAACATCATAATGCCTACAGTGGAACATATATATAGTTATGCTGAATGCCTGACTTTGCAGAGAAATCAAACTCGTTCTGTTGCACCTGCTTTTGCATTGCTTAAGAAGCTTCTCTTTGCACCTTATGAAGCTGTTCAGACATCCAACAGTTTGGCTATATCATCTTGGTTGCTTCAAGTCCCTTTTCCAAAGCAAACAATTATACCTTCTGATGATCCTGCAGAATGTCACGTAACAACACAGGTGGCATGGTAATATTTGCCCAGATTTTGACTTGTGTAAAGTATGCTCCGAAGTTTTTGATGCTGACCAGCTCCCTCCATCACATTCAAGAGATCATTCAATGTCAGCTATTCCAATTGATATTGATTCTATTGCTGGTGATGGTAATGAAATGCATTTAACCATGGATGAGTTGAGTGAGGCAAGTTTAGCTCCATTGTCTACAGAGATAAGCATGCAAAAACCATCATCTTCAATTCAGGTCTTGGATACAAATGAAAGTGGAGACTGCACGATTACCTTATCTGATCAAACAATAGTTTCTATTTCTGCTTCACAACGTGCTTTGAATTCTCTGTTGCCTCGTCATTTGATAGAAGAGCTCAATGGCTGGATGGAGACATCATCTGGCATTGGAGATATGGATCACATTTGTGGAGTACATAGTGGTTTTATGTACAGAAGTCTAGTTCCACCTTTCTCATGGACTCAAAAAATATCTAGATTTGCAAGTTCTACATTCCCCCTTGCAAAATTTCTTGGATGGCTTGCAGTTTCTCGAAATGCAAAGCAATGCTTGAAGGAGCACCTGTCTCTCGTCTCTGATCTTTCAGAAATTTCATCGTTATTGTTAATTTTTGCTGATGAGCTGGAACTTACTGAAAATTTACAGAACAGGAAAGCTGACACAGTACTGGTACATCCATCGGACACCAAAATAAACTTGCAACTTGATAAAGATTTTGAATCCTCTAATCAGTTAGATGCTCAACTCTCCTTCCAAGTACTTTTTCCTCACCTGCATATGTTCTTTCCGAACATGAGAAGCTAGTTTGGTGAGTTCGGAGAGATTATTTTGCAAACTGTTGGGTGGCAGCTCAAATCTCTTTCTCCTAGTGTTGTGCCTGATTTACTCTGCTGGTTTGCTGATTTGTGTTTGTGGCCATACCTCAAAACATTAAAAGGTCATCTTTGTGTTGCAAAAGACGCTAACTCTTTGAAAGGGTATGCTGCTAGAAAGGCTGAAGCAGTTCTTCTTTATGTGCTTGAATCAATTATTGTTGAACACATGGAGGCATTAACACATGAAATGCTCAGGGTAGCTCATATCTTGATGTCATTTTGTAGAGCCCCATATTGCGATGTTGCTTTTCTTAACTCTGTTCTCTCTCTATTGGCTCCACTAGTTTCCTACTGTCTGTGGATTATTTGCATCAATGAGAAGCACTTGTCTGAAGCATCACTTGAAGAAGACTTTGATTCAGTGTTGGCATTGATGCTGGTGTTGAAGTTGTCCATAGTCTCTCTGCTGATGAAGTTGTCCCGCTATTGAAGCTAGCTGGAAAATGCATCATAAGTTGGCAACAAGGTTAACATTTACATCAGCCAACTGCTTATTATTCTCAAAATTCTTGTATTACTTCATCATGACAAAAGTAGGGAAGGGGATGATGTTGGCACACATCAAACCAGTTCAGATGACCATTCATCTAAATACTGGGTGAAAGCTCTTGAAGGACTCATAGAAACTGTCTCATCAAGTCAAGCTAATCATTGTTGGCGAGTAGCACTGGTCATGCTTGATTTCCTATTCAAGTTACCTAAGAACATTAGCTTTTACACTGTTGTCTCTCTTGTATGTTTTTTTTATCAAGAAGTTTTGTTGCCATGCACCAAAAATTTCATGGCATTTGCAGAGTGATAAATGGATTTCATATTTATTTGAAAGGGGCATCGATAACCTTAGTGGAAATGAGGCTCCATTAGTGGACTTATTCTGCACATTGCTGGGTCATTCAGAATCAGTACAACGGGTTGTTGCATTAAAGTATCTTGGAAGAATTATTGACCAAGACAGTTTTAAAAGTTGGATTAACCTCCCTTATTCAGTCAAACAATGTCTGATTTAATCTCAATCAGTAGGGACTATTCATGATGCAGTAGTTTCCATTTTGGTTGCACAGACATGGGATAGAGTAACTGCGGTAGCACTGTCATACCCTTCAAGGTTGTTGAGGACACATGCAATGGTTCTGTTAATAGCCTTCCTTCCTTTTGTGGAGAGAAATCAAGTGCAATCCACTCTTGTAACTACTTATTCCATTCTTAACTATTTGGAGGAACCTGGAGAAAATGGGAACATCAAAAACAGGAATGCTTAATGACTTGGAGAAAAGTTTGTGCTCATCCTTGTGTAAGCTTAGATCTGAATCTGACTATGCAAACTGGCTTTACGAGAACTTCTGTCATCCGGATCTGCTTGGAAACAAATTGATCCTAAATTCACAATCCAGGGCAATCATTAGCGATCAAGGGTCTCACTTTTGCAACAGACTCATGAAGTATCGAACACAGAAATTAAGTCTATACTGGAAAAGACAGTGGGGTCAGACAGAAAAGATTGGAGCTACAGTGAAGGAGGTGCGCCTTGAGGATGCTTCTTCTTCAACTTGAAAGGGGAGTGTGTTCTTTTATTTACTGCATTTATTTTCTTCCTTTCATGTTCGGAATAAGTTGTTAGGATTGTCTATTTGTTTGTCTGTTTACCTAGATTTGTTTGTTTGTTGTTGAGTTCAAATAATATTCCCTTTGTATATCTTAGTATCATTTCAGAGGTGATAAAAACTAGTTAAGTTTGATCATCAAATTGTAGATTTTTGTATATGATAGGAGACTTCACTTGCATGCAGTCACTTGTTATGATCGTGAACTTTTTATTGATAAACCAAGCTTGATTTTTTATTCACCTAGTGAGGTTGTAAGTCATTCTTATCATTTACCTACTTTTGTATGATAACACATGTGATACTTGTTACTCTAGAACTTGCTTTGAGTCTTTTCAAAACTGCAGTAACATTTACTTGCATGAATATGATGAAGGATTTCATTATTGATTCTTTTCCTGACTTGACTTGATTGTCTAATCCACTTGATACTTTCATATTCTATGTCTTACTTGTCTTATCTCTTCATATACTGTCCATTGTCTTTGTATTTTTTGGATTATCTTTTTCATATCTATTATTTTTCATGATTGGAGGAATAGTTTGATGGGTTGTATTGTCCGAGACAGGCAAAATTTTTAAGTGTGTGTGTGTGTGGGGGGGGGGGGGGAGCTATATTGTTTTGTTAGAAACATGATATGGAATGCATAGTTTTCAGAGGTCATTAGCCTTGAAATGTATTTGTCTGTGATTAGTATTTGATTTTCTGCACACACAAAAAAAAATGGCGTCATTGCATATTAAAAAAAAGAGAGAGAAAAGAAAAAAAATTGTGCAATTGTAATGCAGGAAAATAGAATTTACAATGTTTGGATAGAGTCATGTGATCCTGAAAACCTAATTCTTAAGTTTCCAAATATTCTAACCTCACTCCATATTATTGGTATCACTGAGCATTTCACAGAGTAACTCATCAAGTTTATTTCTCCAATTCTTCCATTGTGTCATGTTCATTGTACCTTTGTTTTGTACTTCTCTTTGTATACTTTATCTGCAGTCTACTTTTGATCTCGTTTTGATTCTTGATAAATCCTTTCAATTCATGTATAAGATGTATTGATAGCAGTAGAGAAGTAGATGATAAGAAAGCATATGGTAGTGTAGGATTACATATTATTCTGAGGGCGCCCCACTCCTACGGTTATTTTGTGAGCATCAGTATATTTATCCATTTTGGGAGGTTTTGTATCAGGCTTGGTTTATTTGATTGGATGGGGAATCATCATACATGTTGACTGTTGTAGGAGTCGAATCTTTTGAATACCTAGGATCCAGATCGATTTGGTGATCCTAAGTAATTTATTTTTTCTGTCTATGGATTATTGATCTGAGTATTGTTTGGGGAATGAGTTAGTGAGTCAGTGTTCTTTGTTTTTATTAATGCTCGGGACGCGCAAAAATAAGTGTGGGGGAATTTGATAGCTGCATTTTTATTGTATTGTTTTTATTTACAGATTGGATATTTTAGGCTCTTTGATGGGGTAATTATTGTTATTCAGTATGTTTTTACATATTGAGTTCATTTGTGATTAATTGTGTTAATTCCTATAACTTCAGTATTTTTCACAAATTGCATGTGATTTTGTAGGAAACATGTAAAGAGAGCCTAATTGGAGCAATCACAATCGTTGATCCAGATCAGATCGAGCGCAACCCTCAGATTTTATTGATCAACCACTTAGGTGAAGCATTAATCGGATCAATTAAAACCTAGATCTAATGGGTGGCTGTGATCAGAGCATGTGATCGAACGACGTAGGAAATTCACCCATAAATTCCACATCTTCCCAATCGCGCGACAGAACAGAATCGTGTGGCGTCTTCTTCCTCCTTTCACTCGTGCAACGAGTAGCGATCATCCACAGCACTTCTTGCGATAATTCTGGCAATTCCAGCGGCGTCCCCTCCATCTCTACTAATCCGAAGTCTCCTTCCCTTGGTTCGGCGAAGACGGGTTTTGAAGTTGGGCAGTGGCAACTTCGACGTTTGAGAGAGTGGGATTTCGGCCATCTTCACCGGCGCTCCTCTTACGCCTAGCAATCAGAGCTGAGCGACCCAGTTAGACGTGATTTCAGAAGATTGGGGTTATCTTCTACTGTCGTGATTGCGACAACATGGTTATCCAGCTCCAGTAGCCCTTGATTTCTTTCAATTCTGACAGCAGCGTCTAATTCCAGCATTGGTGAAGACTGTTAAACATTCACTGCTTTGGTTTCCTTCCATTTTTGCGATCGTGATTTGTGCTTCTTCAACTCTGTAAATTCATCCATCAACTGATGTGATTTTGCAGCTTCGAAGTCCATCACCGGAGCAGTGATCCGTTACCATCGATCCAACTTTCGTCGGATTCTGATGAGAAATTCGTGCACTGAAGTTGTAGGAGTTGTTCAGCACTGTCGTGGGTCACTGGAGAGGGTGGTTCCTTTCCGGTGGTTGTGGATGATTGTTGGTTAATTTTTACTCTATTGTTTCACTATTTTTTTCAGCATTGTTTCACCAATGTTTAGTTGTGTTTCAATTGTGTTTTAGTTGTGTTTTAATTTGTGTTGTGTTTGGTTACGTTTGTTTGGTTGCTGTTTGTGTTCGTGTAGTGTTGCATGTGATAATTTATCTTGAGAGTTTAGTTCGTGTTGTTGATCATTTACTCTGTTTACTTGTTCGTTAGGTTTATTTCTTGCATTTTTCTTTTCAGTTTTTAGTTAATGTTGATCAGTGTACCGTATAGTGACAGTGCGGTGCTTGGTTAAATTAATTAGGTTTGTTTTGTTTAGTTTCATTTACATTTGATCATCGTATTATATAGTGACAGTGCAGTGCATGATTGAATTGTAGGTTTATTTCGTTTAGTTTTCAGTTACTATTTGACCATTGTATCGTATAGTGACAGTGCGGTGCTTGGTTGAATTGTTTACGTTTGTTAGTTTAGTTTTTAGTTACTGTTTAACCATTGTGACGTATAGTAATAGTGCAGTGCTTGGTTGAATTGTTTAAGTTTGTTCAGTTAATCTTTGATCATTGTACTGTATAGTGATAGTGCGGTGCGTGATTTACTTACTTTTGCACATCAGGTTAGTTTCCCGGGAATTGTTAATTGGTAGTTAGGTTTTTTTCTTGCAGGTTTAATTTTCATGTTTGTTAACCAAAATTGTTTAACCATTGTATCGTATAGTGATAGTACGGTGCATGATTGATTCATTCTTGCATTAGGGTAGCTTCAAATAATTATTTTGATAAGTTGTAGGAACCTCCAGTGTTAATAATGTTTAGAAACAAACGTTCAACCATTGAGTTCCATGGGAGACAACCCGAGTTATCCTATACTGCATTAGTGTAGTTAGGGGGTTCAGTAAATAATTTGGGAATGGTACTGCGACACAAAAATCATTCACAGCCATAAGTCCAAGCGTGTAGTCTTGGCAGCGAAAGTTCAAGTATTGAGGCTTGGCAATGGAAAAGTCTCAGAGGCGCAACCTCTTGACAAAGGTAGATCCAATAGCGTGACATTGGAAGCATCTGAATGCTAATGCAAAGGGTGAACGAGTCATGGAAGACTCGGACGGACCCTGAGGGTGTGAGGCTGATGGAGGTGATTTGAAGGCATAGGACTAGGTGAAGGGTACTCGGTAGCATGACATAGCCAATGAAAGTACCTGAAGGCTAGCGCAAAAGATGAACAAGTCATGGAGGATTCTGATGGACTCTGAGAGCGTAAGGCTGATAGAGGTGGCTAGAAGGCTTAGGTCTAGACTAAGGGTGAGTATCAAATATGAGGAAAGCATACTTGGGTTAAACCTCAATTTTGAGATTTACCAGTCGATAGGTAGTATTGGTCAGTCAACTGGTCGAGTACATGACACTTGAGAGACCTAGTTGACTCAGGATATCAACTGGAGTTATGATCCAGTCGACTGGTCGTGTAGTCGATTAATGCTCGATTGCAACATGTGGCTATGGCAGTTGACTACTAGGGTTGACCAATTGACTGGCCACTGGCAGTTGACTGCTAGGGTTAAGAAGTTGATTGGCTTCCATGGACATGGGCACAAAAGGTTTGGCAGTCGATTACTGGCTTATGGCAGTCGACTGGTGGCTATAGCAGTCGACTATTAGGTATTGGCAGTCGACTGGTCGGGCCAAATCCGACGTGGATTAGTCTGTTATGAGACAACGATAATGTGGGCAGTTGACTGCTAGGCGGAAATCCAATAGACACAAAGTTATAAAAGGAGCTCGATGGGAAGAAATCAAGGTGTCAATTCTTGAGCATTTAAGAGGGGTTTTGTTATTGCATTCTAGACCTTCCAAGGCGTTCAAAGCAACCAAACAAAAAAGCATTCAAAGCATTCTCTTGTAAAGTGTTCTTTGTATTTCTTTTACCTGCTTTTGTATTTATTGTACTTGGTTGTTGTAATTTATATTGTAAGGGATTTTCTTCATCTCGGCGTGTTGCCGAGAATGAGACAAGGTTTAGTGGAGTAGACACTAAAGTCCAGCCGTGGAATAGGAATTGTAGGTTCCGAACCACGTAAAATCTCGTGTGTATTGCATGTGCTTATCTTTGTGATTCTTTCTATTGTATATTTTATATTCCACTGCTAACAATGATTGTAGACAAGCATGATTGAACGACGAAATAGAATGATACTATTCACCCCTCTCTAGCGCATCCAAAGGTCCCCAACACCCTCCCCTCAACCATGGGCTTCCACAAAAAAAAACTTTTGTAACAGAAGAAACCACGACCGTCACACACGGTCGTGGCTTCCCCTTTCTTCCTCTCTTCAAAAAAAAAAACTTTTGTACAAAAGAAACCATGGCGTTACACACGACCGTGGTTTCCCCTTTCTTTCTCTCTTCAAAAATAAATAAATAAATCAACTTTTGTACAAAAGAACCCACGGACAGTCACACGGTCGTTGTTTTTCTCTTACCTTCCGAGGAGGTGAATAGGTCGACCCATAACGATCTATCTAGTTCGCAGTAAATGGCTCACGGTAAAGACGACGCAAATCCACTTACGGATGGGGATTTGCTAAAATGCTCATATGGTGAATAGATCCACCAGAATGATCTATCTAGTCCATAGAAAATGGCTTGCGGTAAAGATATAACAAATCCATTAATAGCTGACCACTTGCTAAAAGTGAGTATGAGACTATAAAAGGATAGAGAAGGAGGCAAGGTGGGAGGAAGAAGATGGTTACAAATGACATTTGGGTGACATTGCATCTCCCATGACATCGAAGAAATAGGGACTTCGGGTATGGCAAAATGAGGGAGATGGTATGAAAAGAGCACATCTTGCTCTACACAAAGACTAGAGGAGACACTCCCCACATAATCGGCCCAGGTTGACTCGAGTTTGACTCGATCAGTACCTTGATAGGATTTTGATGATAGACAAAACTCATGACATGGGATTGTTATGGGAAAGTCCAACATGGGGTTGGCTTGGAAAATCCAAGCATGGAGCTTGGTGTGGAAAAGTCCAAAGCATTGCGAAGCCGTGCGCTTGGTGCTTGGTGAGAAATGCATTGCGAAGCCGTGCGCTTGGTGCATGTGGGAAGTCTTGAGGACTTGGTAAGTTCACTAGGCTCGGGGTCCTTGAGTCGGTGAAGGATGGCATTGCGAAGCCGTGCGCTTGGTGCATCCGAGGGACCACCGGATGGGGAGCGAATGGAGTGAGCCCAAAGGGAAGCATACTTCTAGGGCATGAGACGCGAAGGATGGCGTTGCGAAGCCGTGCGCTTGGCGCATCCGAGGGACGTAGGCCGAGGGAAGAGAGCTTCGGTGGGGAACTCCATGAGTGATGTGGACTTGGCCAAGTGGCTAAGACTGAGTGTCGGAGGCTCAAACAACTTGGTGTTTGAGGTTTTTCCCGACGACAGTCGACTGGCATAGTTGCCGGTTCGACTGGTCCAAGTCGACTAGAGTTCGACTGGTGTAAGATCAGGCTGGCGGCGCCGATCGCTATGGATCGGCAATGATCGATGTCGATAGGCAGCCGATCGCCGAGGGATGGCAACATCGATGGGAATGTCGCGAGCAGAACGCCCGTAGCCGATCGGGCGATTATTAGGTCACCAATGATCACGATGAGGGCCTATTAGTCGATCGTAGGAGATCCGCGGAACTTGTCCGACGTGGATCCGCCGCGAGTTGGAGGATTTCGCCAAGACTTTTGTGAAGCTATTGGAGGGGAATTGCTGCTGCATTCCAGACCTTCAAGAGTCATCTAAAACAAGCAACAAGCAAAGGATTCAAAGCAAGCGTTGTAAAGTGTTCTTTACGTGTATTTCGTATTTGTCTTTGTATTGCTTGTATTTCATTACTTAGTGTAATTGTTTGTGAGAGGTTTTTCCACCTCCGACGTGTAGTCGAAAAGGAGTGTTATAGTTAGTGTCGTGCGCATAACTAGAGCTCGAGGAGCTCGCCTGTGGAGTAGGAACCATTCGGTTCCGAACCACGTATATCTTTGTGTATTGCATGTGCTTGTGTGTATTTGTGTTTCTTGTTAGTATTATTATTGTTATTCCGCTGCGCTAACAAGTTTTGTAGACGAGCAAAATACGACACCCATCGGAAGAGGGCTATTCACCCCCCTCTAGCCGGCCGTATCGATCCCCTACAAGTGGTATCAGAGCCAGGTTGCTCTTCAAGGACTAACCGCCGCGAGAGCACTACAAATGGCCGGCTTCATCCATCCACCGAAATTCGATGGAGATTTTGCTTGGTGGAGGAAACGGATGGAGGTATATCTAGAAACCGATTTTGATTTTATAATTATTATAGAAAATGGTTTTGAAATGCCTAGGGACAAGTACAACAAGCCAATTGAGAAGTCAAAATGGACCCAAGACCAAATCAAAGACTTCAAGACAAATCTCAAGGTAATCAAGTTGATTAGTGATTTGTTGCCTAACACTATTTGGTCTAGATTGGGTGATTATAGGGATGCAAGGGAATTATGGAATAAGGTAATGAAATTCCAAGAAAATTCCCAATCGGCACAAGTAGAGGAGAATGCCGAAGAAGAAGCACCCATAACATTTGAAGATGTTGATGATTTGATAGAGACCTCCACCTCTAGCATTGAGGGGGAGGAAAGGCAATCTTCCATCCCGGAGCAAGAACAAGAAGCATCCACATCCGGGAGAAGTGAAGATCATGAAGAGGCCTCCACTACCTCCCTAGGTAACTCAAGTGTTATTATTTTAAATAAAAATCACATAATATGCTTTGAGTGTAGGGAGAAAGGGCACTACAAGAGTAAATGCCCTAAATTGGCTAAGGAAAAGGCATCAACACCAAAAGTCAATCCAAAGTCAAAGGATGCCGGTGTTCCCAAAATCAAGAGCAAAGAGCACATTATGTGCTTTAAATGCAACCAAAAGGGACACTATCGAAGCCAATGCCCTAGGGGGAGGAAGAAAGGGCAAGAAGGTGCAACTCATATAGGGGGAGCTCCTAAAGCTAACCCTAAGGTAAATTCACTTAATGCACCTTTAATTCCTAAAGTCAAAAAGCATGCAAAAAATTATTTTAGTTCTCTTGCCATTATTAATGAAAAGCATGCTAGAAGAAATAATAAGGTTTATTGCTTAGGTGTCAAGCATGTTCATATGACTAAAAACAAACCTAGGACTCATAATTCTAGAAATATCTTGCCTAGGGAGTCAATTAGGAGAGTAGAAGAAAATTTGGGTATTAATCCCAAAAAGTCTAGGCACATGCCTAAGAAGAAGAGGTTTTCCCAAAAACCTAATGAAAATTCAAAAATGGGAAAATTGGAGCTAGAGAACCAAGTCTTGAGGTCAAGACTTGGGAGAATGGAGAAAGCCCTTAGAATCATAGAAAATTCAATTCTAGGGTCAAATGTCCAAAAGTCAAGACCTAAGGTTTAAAAACGGTCTAAGGCCAAGGAAGGTTTGGATGACAAACCTAAGCCCAAGAAGACTTATCATAATGTTCCATTTAATTATGGAACTATTTCTAGATCTAGGAAAACCAAGGCTAATAGGGAAGTCATCCCTAAGTCTAGCCATGGTGTGTGTTTAGTGGCTAACACCTCAAAGAAATCAAATGTAGCCACTAAGAAGGTCAATGGAGGAGTCACCTCTAGAGTTGACCTAGGAAAGACCCAAAAGACTATGGCTTCAAAGCCTAAAAAGGTCATTAGGAAGGTATCTAGGGAAGTTATCCCTAGGGAATACCTTGTTAACCCAAGGAGCTCAAATAGATATTGGGTTCCAAAAAGCGTGATTGATTCACGCTAGATGGGTTAGGGTGTGTCAACCCTAAATGGATGGGTAGTTAACCTAACCATAGTAGAGTTGACACATTAGGATGTGTCAATGTGTTTGAGAAGTCTAAAAATGATTAAATTGGCACAATTAGGTCTTAGAAGTATTGGTGTGCCTTTTTGGGTTTTTGGCACACTAGGGAAATGAATGGCATTAAGGCAAAATTGATTTAATCCCTAGAAATGGCAAATTAATTTTAACACTTAGGTATTTTATACCTTAGTATACTTTACTTGCCATGTTTTTATTTGCCTTGCCATGTCATGACATCATTCTCATTTTTATCTATGAAAATGTCATGATCATGTTTAGATTTATCTTTATATGTCATGTATGCTTAAACATCATTCACATGCCATGACATCATGATTTTGGCATATACTTTTATCTATATCATATCTATGCCATAATCATATCATGCATAAATTAAAATAAAATTAAGGACTATGGCATGATTTGATGGGAATCAAATAATAGTGCCTAGAAATATGCATGAGACCTTTAAAAGAACAAAAACCCACATCTCACTAGATGAATTGCCTTGAATGTGTTTTACACATCTAGACATTGGTGAGATGTTTAGGAAAAATAAATTAAAGGTTTTGAAAACATGTTGAAAACATTTTGAAAAACCTTGGTGAAGCCTATCTTTTGATAGCTATCACCATTGGATGGGATGATACAAAGAAGGCTCCTGATTGAAGCTTTTCTTAAATTTTAGACTTTGTATCAATCTCCTAATTTAATGGGTAAAATAATTTTCCAATATTTTTCACCCATAGTGTTTAGGATAAGTAATATACGTACCAAATTTCATGATTTATCTACGTATGTATATTTACTTATGAATTTCGGAAATCCATTTGAATTCAAATCAAGATTAGATCACGACCGCTGCAGTATGCCGATCGATGGATGTGGCAATCGATCGATTGATTTCAATGATCGCCTAAGCCGATTTGTTGATTAGGCCCATGTTCAGCTAGGTTAAGGTCCCCTAACCATTCCTAACCCTAGGATATGCTTGGGAGAGCATTAGAGAGGGTGAAAATCCATTGGATATGGATTAGGAGTTGGGTTGAGGGTGAGCATCAATTTTAAGGTGGAAGAGAGTTCATTGTTGAACTTTGCCTTAATTTTGATTTGGTTAATGTTCCTATTGGCTTAGGGACTCTCCAAGGACATTGTTGGTGCAATGGTCAAGGGGGAGCAAGCCTCTAGGGGGAGGTATCCATCATGGGAAGATGGATGTGTATTTCCTCATGGGAGGAAATTTGGGTTGCCTCTCTTTAAGTAATATGGGATCACTAGAAAGATGGTAGGCATGGTTTCCTCCAAGGGAGGGATATAAGATCTCATTGGGATATGAGACATTCATACCCTTGGGGAGGACCTTTTTGATGTAATGTCAAAAAGGGGGAGATGTTACCAAGTTACCAATTAGGGTTCGTTGGAATTCTCATTGGGATATGAGAATTGCCAATATGGGAGAATTGGTAAACTTGAGATGGTAGTTTTGTCAATCATCAAAAAGGGGGAGATTGTTGGTGCAATCGGCCCAGGTTGACTCGAGTTTGACTCGATCAGTACCTTGATAGGATTTTGATGATAGACAAAACTCATGACATGGGATTGTTATGGGAAAGTCCAACATGGGGTTGGCTTGGAAAATCCAAGCATGGAGCTTGGTGTGGAAAAGTCCAAAGCATTGCGAAGCCGTGCGCTAGGTGCTTGGTGAGAAATGCATTGCGAAGCCGTGCGCTTGGTGCATGTGGGAAGTCTTGAGGACTTGGTAAGTTCACTAGGCTCGGGGTCCTTGAGTCGATGAAGGATGGCATTGCGAAGCCGTGCGCCTGATGCATCCGAGGGACCGCCGGACGGGGAGCGAATGGAGTGAGCCCAAAGGGAAGCATACTTCTAGGGCATGAGACGCGAAGGATGGCGTTGCGAAGCCGTGCGCTTGGCGCATCCGAGGGACGTAGGCCGAGGGAAGAGAGCTTCGGTGGGGAACTCCATGAGTGATGTGGACTTGGCCAAGTGGCTAAGACTGAGTGTCGGAGGCTCAAACAACTTGGTGTTTGAGGTTTTTCCCGACGACAGTCGACTGGCATAGTTGCCGGTTCGACTGGTCCAAGTCGACTAGAGTTCGACTGGTGTAAGGCTGCGTTTTGGTGCTTGGCGGCGATCGCTATGGATCGGCAATGATCGATAGTCGATAGCAGCCGATCGCCGAGGGATGGCAATGATCGATGGGAATGTCGCGAGCAATCGCCGTGAGCCGATCGCGCCGATTGACATTAATACTCCGATCACGAGGGCCATCACGATCGTAGGAGATCCGCTGGAACTTGTCCGACGTGGATCCGCCGCCAGAGACAACGGACAGCCGAGCTCGAGTTGGAGGATTTCGCCAAGACTTTTGTGAAGCTATTGGAGGAATTCTTTGCTGCATTCAAGACCTTCAAGAGCCATCTAAAGCAAGCAACAAGCAAAGTGTTCTTTACGTGTATTTCGTATTTGTCTTTGTATTGCTTGTAATTCATTACTTAGTGTAATTGCTTGTGAGAGGTTTCTCCACCTCCGACGTGTAGTCGAAAAGGAGTGTTATAGTTAGTGTCGTGCGTATAACTAGAGCTCGAGGAGCTCGCCCATGGAGTAGGAACCATTCGGTTCCGAACCACGTATATCTTTGTGTATTGCATGTGCTTGTGTGTATTTGTGTTTCTTGTTAGTATTATTATTGTTATTCCGCTGCGCTAACAAGTTTTGTAGACGAGCAAAATACGACACCCATCGGAAGAGGGCTATTCACCCCCCTCTAGCCGGCCGTATCGATCCCCTACAGTTAATAGGTCGACCCATAACGATCTATCTAGTTCGCAGTAAATGGCTCACGGTAAAGACGACGCAAATCCACTTACGGATGGGGATTTGCTAAAATGCTCATATGGTGAATAGATCCACCAGAATGATCTATCTAGTCCATAGAAAATGGCTTGCGGTAAAGATATAACAAATCCATTAATAGCTGACCACTTGCTAAAAGTGAGTATGAGACTATAAAAGGATAGAGAAGGAGGCAAGGTGGGAGGAAGAAGATGGTTACAGATGACATTTGGATGACATTGCATCTCCCATGACATCGAAGAAATAGGGACTTCGGGTATGGCAAAATGAGGGAGATGGTATGAAAAGAGCACATCTTGCTCTACACAAAGACTAGAGGAGACACTCCCCACATATGACATAGAGGTGCCTCCAGACGGAGATGGTTTGACATTGATGAGAGATTTCGATCGAGGATACATCTTCCATGATTTATCTGGAAGATGGGTACTCGATTGTAGCACATCTAATGGTTGATACATAGACAGCGTGTTGGTATTCATGTGTGCATATGTATGTTCTACCTTGGACACCTACTCAGATCTGACATTTTGTTTGACATGACAAGTGTAGGGTTCCTTGGCTCATGTACGATTGTGCTTTCTTTTAATGATATACATATTTACCATTTCATCAAAAGATATATCACATCTTGCTTAGTTGAAATAATCCAAGGACACATCTACACCACTTTATCTTGGGATGATAAGACCCTATTATTAGGACCTTTGGTGTCGCTACAAGGGGATGAATAGTGATTCACAATTTCTTCGACTTGATTTGTGTCGTTATTGTCTACAATTGTTGTTAGCGTAGCGAAAATAAATACAAATACAAATAACAAATAAATACACAACACAAGCACTACTCACGATTTTATGTGGTTCGAACTCCTAGTTTCTACTCCACGATCGAGCTCTAGTGATTCACACAACACTAAATCTTCTCCTTCTTAGAAACAATCTGGAGGTGAAGAAACCTCTTATAATGGAGTTTATACAACAAAAATAACCAAGATATAAGATAAGAATGAAATACACAGTAAAATCACTTTACAAGGGCGCTTTACTTAAATGCTTGTTTCATTGCTTTGAGATGCTTTGAAGGTCTAGAAAGCAGCATCATTTCCCCTCCAAAAACTCCAAGAACTGGCATCTTCAACCCTCCTCCATAGCCTCCACTTAAAGCACTACTCGGGTTGATTTTTCACCTAGCAGTCGATTGGTCTTACCCACCAATCAACTACCTAGTTATCCATTGTCTCACAACAGACTAATCCACGTCGAAAATAGTTGATAATCAACTGCCCTGACCCAACAGTCCACTGCTATAACCATCAGTCGATTGCCATAAGCCAATAGTCAACTCACAAACATTCTGTGCTCTGTCCACTTAAGATCAGTCGACTGCTCAACCCTAGCAGTTGACTATCAGTGGCCAGTTGACTGCCAGAGTCACAGTCAACAGTCGAGCCTCAATCGACTGCCAGAGCCAATCAACTGGGTTGTAACCCTAGTCGATTGCCCGAGTCAATCTGAGCTCCCGAGTGTCGAGCACTCGACCAATCGACTAGTCAATACCACGAGTCGACTGGTAAACCTCAAAAGTGAGGTTTAACCCAAGTATGATCCCCTCATACTTGATACTCACCCTTAGCCTAGACCTAAGCCTTCAAGTCACTTCCATCAACCTCATGCTCTCAGGGTCCATCCGAGTCCTCCACGACTCTTTCACCCTTCGCGCTAGCCTTCAAGTGCTTTCATTGGCTTTGTTATGCTATCGGATTTACCTTTGCCAAGAGGTCATGCCTCCGGGACTTACGCTGCCAAGACTTCACCCTTGGGCTTACACGACCAAGATTACACCCTTGGACTTTCTCTTGTTAAGTATCCATACTTAGACTTTCATCGCCAAGACCACACACTTGGACTTACATGGCCAAGACTACACCCTTGAACTTTTCTATTGTCAAGTATCCATACTGAGACTTTGCCTTGCTAAGAATCCATTCTTTGACTTCCCTTGTCAAATCTCTAAACTTAAACTTCTCCTTGCTAAGAATCCATTCTTGGAGTTCCCTTGCCAAGTCTCTAAACTTGGACTTCTCCTTGCCAAGAATCCATTCTTGGACTTCCCACTCGAGTCTTACTCAAGCTTGGTCAATTTGTCCTATGGTCGATTGCTCCAACAATCTCCTCCTAACAATTTCCCTCACATGACCTTGGATGTCTCAAACCATCCACTAGTCATATAATCATACATATGTCAAACGTATTATTAAGTTCAATGTCAAATATTAAAACCCTACTTGAGTCTCACTCAAGCTTGGTCAATATTGACCTGGGGTCGATTGCACCAACACCTATTATATTTTTCCTGGTTAAAATTTTTGGTGCAATCAACCTCATGTCAAGGTTGACCAAGCTCGAGTGAGGCTCGAGTTGAGTTTAAATATTTGACAATATTATAACAATATGACTATTGAATATTATAAGACATCGAAGGTCATATGAAGGAGTGTGTTGATGCAATCATCATTGGATTAGGATAACCATGATGGATAATGTCGAGGTTGTAATGAGAAATTCAAGTGGGTCATGGTTGACCAGACACTTGATAGCCGAAAGTCCAATAGGACGTTGGCAAGGTAGAAATCCAAGTGGATCATAGTTGACTAGATACTTGGTGGTTAAAAGTCCAATAGAGAGTTGGCAAGTGAGAAATCCAATTGGGTCAGGGAGGACCAGCACTTGGTGGTTAGGAAGTCCAACGAGGAGTTGGCAAGTGTGAAGTCCAAGTAGGTCAAGGTTGATCGGACACTTGGCACAAGAGAAAAGTCCAAGCAGATCAAGTAGGACCGGATGCTTGGTGTCAAAAAAGCCTTTACAGGTATGGAGACTGGAGGCAAGGTAAGAAAAGTCCAAACAGGTTAAGAAGGATAAGAAGTTTAGTGATAGGAAGCCATGACAGGTCAAGGTACGGATGACTAGGCAAGTGAAGTCCTAGCATGTCAGGGTGGTCGTGCTTAGCAAGTGAAATCCTAGTAGATCAAGGTGACTATGCTTGACAAGGGAAGTCCTGATACATCATGGTTGACTAGATGTTAGGAAAAGGAGGTTGATTAAGAGTGATTAGATATTGGACAAGAAAAGTCGTAGGTTAAGGTCAATCGGATACTAGGTGAAACGAGAATTAACTTGAAAATAGGCAAAAACGAAGGTATCAGTCGACTGATGTGTACTATTTAAGCATCATTGAGTTCAGAATTCAACTGTGAACAGTAGCTATCGATTGCTATTATTCATTAGTCGATTGCTACAGTAATAATTGACTTCTACAGTGGTTGATTTTTACAGTAACGGACAACAGAACTCGACTGTGAACAGTAACAATCATTTGCTACTGTTCACCAATTGACTGCTAAGTAACAATCGACTATGAATAGTATTTTCAGCCTATATAATGTTTCCGACTCAACCAATCGGTTCGAATGGAGCTTACCAATCGACTAGTGTGTTGTAGCAGGTCAAAATACGACATGGATTCAGCCATTGAAGAGCAACAATCAATTAACCAATCAACTGGGGGTAAGGTCAATCGATTGGTAGACGGAAATCAACCCAATGAAGACCTTATAAAAGAGGATTTTGAGGAGATTTTGATATGTCAGTTCTTGGAGACTTTGAAGGAGATTTTCTACTGCGTTCCAAACCTTCCAAAGCAACCAAGCTACAAGCAAGCAAGATCACAAGCGTGTAAAGTATTTTGATTCTTATTTTTTATTTCACTTGTATGTTTTGTATTTGGTTGCATTTTTTGTACAATCTCCAGATTGCAAGAGGTTTCTCCATCTCCGGAAGGTTTCCAATAAGGAGAAAGTAATAATGGGACTATCAGTAGGAGGTAGCCCATGGAGTGGGAATCGTGGATTTTGAAACACGTAAAATCCGGTGTGTTGTGTTTGTACTTTGGCTTGTCTTTTGATTGTATATTGTTTCCACTGCATTAATATTTTGTAGACAAGCACATGAACACAATCAACGATCGAGTTAGAATTGCTATTCACCCCTCCCCTCCCCCCTCGCTCTCTAGCGATGTGAAGGTCCTAACAAAAATAATCCAATAACACATCTATGCCATTTTGCCTTTGGATTATAAGACCCTATCATATCTTTCTTGGTTAAAATAATCCAAGAATACATATACACCACTTTGCCTTGGAATGATAAGACCCTTTGAGCCAAGGTATCACATCTTTCTCGGTTAAAATGATATAAGGACACACCCAACGCAGGGGAAAAGTATGAAATCCATTTTGGAGAGGAACAACCTTAAGCGGCGAGAAGTAACCTGGTTGAATGGCTAGGAGAGAAGCCCAGAGGGAAACCCAAATGGTAGAATATCGCAATGAATATCAAATCTCATGTGGCTACTATCTCGACGTCTTGCTCAGAATTTCCCATAGACAACGTCAATTGATGTGGTCGGATTTTTAACCCTCTTTCATCAAGGATGGGTTCGATCTAGCTGCAACAGTAACTTCTTTCTCCTATTAAAGTCAACACAGGTCAAAGGGGGTCATTGGTATTCTAGCGACGTCCCTTTAATGCTTAAGTCAGACTGAAACTTAGAAGAAAGAATGAATGTATTCAATGCAGCCAAAACTGATCGAGCTGAAGAAGAAAAAGAGGAGAACCCCATTTTATTTACCTTTGTGTGTCTTATATAACAACAGCTTACATACCACCTTACCAGCAAGCTTATTCATCTGTTATATTTCTTGGAAAACGAATAGGGGACCAACATTGCACAGAACCTCCACATGCTCTTACATATTTCTTCTTTGTCATATATTGATAATACCAGAATATTCTAGGTGGATCGTCATGTATGTCACACAGGTTGAGTGTCCGAGAGTGGAATCTGAGAGAAAAGATAAGGCTCAAGAAGAGTCACATACATACGTCGCATGCATCCACTTAGGAAGGATCGTATTTGAGAAAAATCACATGCATGTGTTGCATGCATTGGGAAGAGTCATATACATGCGCTATGTGTCTGACTCGAGAAGAGTCGCATACCTAAATTGGGAAGAGTTGCCCTCGGGAAGGGTCACATGCGTGACTCGGGAAAAGTCACATGTGTGACTCGAGAAGCGTCGCATGTAGACACTCGAGAGGCACTGCATGCAGACACTCGGGAGGCACCACATGCACGCACTTGGGAAGCGATGTATGCATGCATGCACTCAGGAAGAATTATATGTATGCCCTCAAGAAGAGTAGCATGCAGGCATGCACTCAGGAAGAGACACCTGTATGTATGCACTTGGGAAGAGCACTTGCATGTATTCACTCGGGGAAGTGTTGCATGCATGCATGCATTCGGGGAGAGTAGTTGACCTGACTGGGGAAGAGTCACCCTAGCGAAGGGGCACATGCATGACTCGGGAAAAGTCATATGCGTGACTTGAGAAGTGTCGCATGCAGACACTCATGAGGTGTTGCATGCAGGCACTCGGGAGGCACCGTATGTAGGCACTCGGGAGACATCGCATGCAGGCACTCAGGAAGTATTGCATGCATACATTCGGGAAGAGTAGTTTGTCTGACTCGAGAAGAGTTGCCCTCGAGAAGGGTCGCATATATAACTCGGGAAAAGACACATGCATGACTTGAGAAGCGTCACATGCAGACACTTGGGGCGATGCCGCATGCAAACAATCGCGAGGTGGCACATACAACCACTTAGAAAGCGACTTATACATGCATGTACTCAAGAAGATCAATAATGTTGCATGGGTTGCATACATGCACTCGAAGAGAGTAACATGAAAGCATCGGGAAAAAGTGTTTGCATGCACTCAGAAAGTGTAATATTACTCAAGAAAAAATATCAAATGGTTATAAGTACCTCTCAAGAATCATGGATACCATTAGATAGAACTAAGATTGCTTGTTGTTTAAGGAGGTTGTCATTGAGGTAACATTTGATTTAAGAGTTTGGGAATGAAATGATTCCTAATTATAGTGTTTAGTTAATGAGTTTGAGAATTGAGGAAATGGAATTATTACTAATTATTTAGGAATGAATAAAATCCAAGGAGATGGTGGGTTTAGGATTCATTCTCATCGGCCATTGTCGGCGTCACCTCCCGCCGACTATCGGCGTCGCTCGTTGGTCGTCGAACGTCGAACACCGATGCCAACCCGCCGACCGCTGGCATCGCCCATCGACCATTGGCGTCGCCCGTCGACCATTGGCGTCGCTCGTCACCATCGGTCGCCTACCATTGGCCATCGCACGTTGGTCGGCACCCATCGCTCATCGATCGCCACCATCATCATCTGTCGCAGTCGTCGTCGCCCGCTAGTCACTGTTGTTGTCGACAATCATATCTAATCCCAGCTTATAAACTAAACAATAATATTAAAATAATTAAACTAATTCTCATTTCTATTCTCACACTTAAACCAAACAACCAAACATCATCTAAATCTATTTTCTTCACCCCAATCATCTACTAATTGCACATCAAGGAACGTAACCCCATGCAAGATTCTTATTTATTTTTTTATTTTTTTTGCTATTGTTAACTTTCAATGTCCCTCCGCTATAGTCAATAGTCCGTTTTCTTTAACTTTTCTCCATCTTTTACAGCAAAATTGTCCTCTCTTTCTAAGTCAACGGTTTATTTTTCAATTCTCATCCGTCCCACAATGGAATTGATTTTTTTTCTATATTTTTTTATTAACATTGAATATTCAAATTTTAAATCCTATTAATTTGATATAATAAAAAATTTTATTAATATATCATAATTAAAAATAGAACTCCTATCACTGCCGTAAACCTGATCCAGAGTATTTCAATTTTATTTATTTATTGATACACAAAATTGATGAGGCTAGCTCCGTTGAATGTTCTCTCCGCCTTCTAGACTGGTGTGGACCGATGCAATTATTGGGGAAAAGAAAATGACAGAGAAGGTTTTTGTGAAGGCGCCGTGGACCAAGTGTTGACGATTCTGATGCCGTACGAGTTCAAAATTGTTATAGAATTATCGCTGCTGACTTCTTTGACCAACCACGAAGCATAATTTGTAGAAAATAATTTAATAGTTATGGGTAGTGTTTTTCGAGAAAACTCTTGAAATGCCACGTTGTAAAACATTTATGAAATAAGAATATATATTATCATAAAATTATTTGTTTGTCCATGAATGAAAAATAATATTTAAATGTAAGTTCATACAAACGTAGACGGGGGTTGCCCATGTGATGATCACATGGTTTACACACACAGCAGCTATAAATGCCACATGGTGGCTTGGAGAATGCTACAGAAAATTATAGCAGTCATGGCGTTGACTAGCGAGACCGACCCCTTGACTTTTATCCGAGCTTTAAAAGAGGCGAAGACCTCCTTCTCCATAAAGCGAAGGAAGGACAGAGCCAAATCAAAAGATAAAATAGACTTTGACCTTAGTCAAATTTTCCCTTACGGTAGTATGTATTTCTAAAATTATTTTAAATTGATATTCAAATATATTAAAAATTGATGACTAAAATTTTTAAAGTCTACAGACCCCCCAAAAAAAATGAATTTCTAATATCTAAAGTAAATAATAAAATATTTCAAAATCTTAAAATCATGAAGAAAAAAAAATAAAAATTACAAAATTTTCTAAAAATAATCTCTAAGAATCCCTTTAAAAATTATGAAAACTCACGAACAAGATTTTTCATTTTTTACTCACACTTTCAAATATTTCCATAATTCAGGTATCTCATATTTATTTTGGAGTAATTTATTTATAATGCGACGAGGATAAATTCTCTTATAACTGGTTACAAGTAATTTATGAAAGGACACCCAACTTTAGGGGAAAATACTTTTAAAAATAAAATAAAATAACAGAAAATTTCTGACACCAATGCAGACGCGCCTGTGGCTGTTAATCGTAGCCAAGTCGATCTTGTTAGTCCATCACAATCACAATCACAATCACAATCACAATCACAATCAGGCCGATCCTGACGAAGACGGTAGGTCGTAGCTCGACCATGATTTCGTAGTCAGAGGTCAAGACTGGTGCAGCCACTATTTGCCTCCTAACTACGATTAACTTCCTAACCATAACTGTACGGTCTCCAATCTCGATTGTGATCGCGCGACGCGACCAAAGTCGTGACTACTCAGGTCGCATGAAATTTTATGATTTGAGGTCAAAGTAAATCTGCCTGCAACCGATGGCTGTGTTAGTAGTCATGACTACTGTAATCATTGATTAGTATTTTTTTTTTATTTTTTAAAAAGGGAAATATTTTGAAAAATCAATATAAAAGTTCGATCAATAATAATAATAATAATAATAATAATAATAATAATAATAATAATAATAATAATTTGATATCGACTAATAGACGATCTTTTTTTATTCATCTATTTGGAAAATTTTAAAGTACAATTTTATATATATTTAAAAATTAATTTATAAAATATCTCATCCCTTGTTTTTGTAACTAGTCTTTTATAACTTGCAACGCCCAACATTGGGGGCACTTATTATTAAAAGTTGAGTGTGGCCTTAATCTGCATTTGATACGTTTAATTTATTTTATAATGTAATTTAAATTATATTACAAGGTTGATTACTTTGTTTATTATCGTTTTAAAATTAAAATGTAATGTAATTTGAATTATAAAAAAATACTAAAATTTTGTAATCTGGATTACGAAGCAAAATCTATATAATCCGATTACATTCCAAATCGTAATTTGAAAAGTATTGAATGCTCAACAATCGAAGTCGATCGTCGTCGTTCGTTATCGTATCGTCGTCGGCCGAGCCGTAAATTCGTTAAAATATAATTACTTTTATAATCTAAAATTATATATAATTTTTATCTAAATATAATAATATAATCAAGATTATATTATATTATATTATATTATAATCTTGATTACATTACAATTTTAATTATATTACGTCCAAATAATTGATACTAATGGTGTGTTAACTCCCCCGCCGAAAAAAAAATAAAAAATAAAATTGAAAGCTGATGGAAGAAAGATAAGGTTGAAGCATGAGGCTGTAACCACACAGATCTCATCCTCAATTCAACACCCTAAATTTGTGGCTCTACGATGGCAACCGCGCGACCTAGTCGACATGATGATGGTTGATATGGGCGACATACAAAAGAGACGTATAAAACATTTTATTTCATCCTGCGCCAAGTTAATTTGTCAGGTCCCAAGTGTCATGCCTGCATTTGTGCCATTCCTTGCCTTTCATTATCTTCTCCCTCTTTTCTATTCATATTAATATTTTTTTTAATAATTTAAGTGTATGAGTTGTCACAGATATGAATTAGAAAAGAATTTTGTCTCCGTGAGAAGAGTCTAATGACTAACACATATATAATATCATAGGATAACGGATCAATTTCTCGTAAATATGAGAATATTATCCCTCTATGTACTAATTACTAGTCTCAAATGTCAAAAATCTATCGTAATTTATCTCCTTTATGATGATCTAAAAACGAACTGATAGAAATCGTTAAATTGACGAATTTCAATATTTTGTATCATCGAAAAAAAATTATTTTACGAGTAAATATATATATAATTTGTTTTAAAAAGTAAGGTCAATCTCACACTTACGTAGAGTTTCGAGAAATATTTAAAAAACTCCACGGACATCAACCTTCTCCCATGTGCAAATCTGTCCAATTTTATACCAAGTAACGAGGAAAATTACCTTGATTTTTGTGTATTTTTTTTTCTGTCCTTCGGAGTAAACAGATTAAGGTCTCTCAATCACATGTTATTCTTATATTATTTAATATTCTTATTTATTTAATCAATCATTGTTTGGGCCAAAAAAACAATTGAGTTACAGTTTTTTAGCCACCAAAAATTGTCATTTTTCATTTATGACGAAATAATAATTCCGCCTAATTTTTCTACTGAATTTATCAGTTTAAACCCACTTAATATTTTATTTTTATCCTTCAGTAAAACTGAGAAAAATTCTATATATATATATATTAAAAAAATTTATCAAAAGTAAAATATTTTTTAAAATAACAGAGATAAAAGTACTGTAAATTTTATATATTTATCAGCAAACTAAATAAAGATAAATGAAAATACAATAAAGGCAATGGTCATATAATAATTTTGGTTAAAACTATTACATAGTTATTTTAAAAAAAAAATATTTAAATAGATAAATAAATTTTAAATGGCTATTAAAGTACACCTATAGTTTTAAAATGTCCACAAAAATTCATATTAGTCAAAATTGCTAATTTTTATTTTTTTTACAAATTTTAAATTTAAATAGAGATATTGAAATTTACTCATACTGGCAATGTAATTAAAAGAATATAATTATTTTGACCAAAATTTATACAAGATTAATTTTATTTTTTAATCTAAGTAAATCAACACACTCGATAAAATAATAAGAGTTCATGTTGGTGGTGGACTTATATGTTATTATATTGTAACACATCCAATTATATTATATTGATTCAAACCAGATTAAATGATCTAATTATATTTTTAGTTGTGAATTTATGTTATTGGATATGAATTCATATGTATAGAACTCTTTAGCTCGTTATCGTTAGAATTGATGGGTCATTAATAGGTTTGGACTTATTCTATATATAGGATGTGATCCCCATAAGAGAAAAAAATCAAACGACTATCTTTTTTTCTCCATCAGACAGAGCATTCAGAGTCATCTCTCTTGCACTTGAGGAAGATCAAGCCCTGCGACTCTTTGACTTCTTCCAACTTCAGATTCTTCTAGTGATGTCTCCGAATCCATATGCATATTTATGCTTCTGGTTTTATTTTATTTTTGCATATATCTATAGATTAGATGACAAAATCCTGTATTCACATCAGTTTGATTTCATTTTTTCAAATTCATATGAGGATGCGTGATCCATTGATAGATTGAGAGATCCATCAATTAGTATTAGCGCACAAGGTTAGGTGTCATTAATTGTACAATATTAGAATGTGAGTTTTTCGATGGTCTTGTTCCGAATGCATGTGTTTTGTATTAGATCTTGATCTAATGCATTTAAACAAGCATACTCGTCAAATCTAAGAGTTAGGAATCCTAGGTTTTGCATCAGATCTAAGTTTTTCACATTTTTCTACAAAGAACACGAAGAATAGCGACGTAATCGTCACTGTTTTCATCAAAATCGTTGTGTTTGATCCGCAGAAATTAAGTCACGTAAACATCAGTTGACTAATGTGGACCATCATTTGACTGCTGATTGAAAAATTGATGCACAGAATGTTTCTGAGTTGATTGGGGCACTTGATTGTTCGCCATCAGTCGACTGCTATAAGAACCAGTCAACTAATGTGCATAAAATTTTGAAAAGAATATTTACGAGTCAACTACGAGGCTCAACTGGACACATCAATCGATTGACATTTCAGACCAGTCGACTGATGGGTTTAAACTTGGGCACAAAATGATTTTGAATCGACTGAGGCAATTGATTGATGGTATCAATTGACTACTTTCAATCATCAATCGACTGATGATCCTAAGTTTAAGTATAGAAGGGTTGTTAGTCGACTAGAGCACTCAACTGATTGAATCAGTTGACTGTTATCAGGCACCAATTGACAGATAGTAATCATCTGGCGATGTAGGAAACTTCTAGAGGTCGTAACTTTTTACTCGGGATGAAGTTTTAAGACATTCCATGTTGTGTTTCAAAGTTCATTCATAGCTCTATGTTTGTTATTATGGAGTAAACCCCTTGTAATAGCTTGTCTCATGCCTAAAAAAATATCATTTAGAGCCTTTTTGAAGGCTTCAAAGTTTTAGTCCCATGTTAAGGTCATTTTTCATTCCTTATATCGTTTAACAACAATAATACAATCGAGTTACCTAGGATTTCATCTGTATTCATTAGCACATTTGTCATTAAGTTAAACTAATACTATCGCCAAAGTGAGAACTATTAGCTAAACTTAGTACGTCATTATATGAGTGGATGTATATCTACGATAAGGATGGTTGACCTAAAGGAAAATCATCTTTAGGCTAGATATATGCTTAAGGTGGTTCACTGTAAATATGTTGGTGTTGATCATACACATAATATGTTGGCTCAAAGGAAGACATATCATGTGACTCATTAAAGAAATAGTAAACTGTGATTATAATTGATATAACCAACCATGACTCATATTTAGTTATCAATCATACACATATTGTATCGACCCAAAGGAAGACATATTGTATAGTTGATTATGGTGTTTTGAGTTAGGATTATAGAGTACCACTAACAAGTTATAATTTAATCCAAAGATTAATTATAATGTTATATTTGATATCTCATAAAGAGACTCATTATAAGTGCATATATTTTAGTATTTACTTTATATCACTGTTTATATATATGCATATTTATAATTATTAATATGAGCATTTATTTTATTCTTTCTTTTGTCTTATAGCATAAATGATATTTGCCAATAAAAATAACATTCTAATAATTTTAGTTTTAGAACCCACTGATATGAAAGGACCATTAGAGTAAGGATACTAAAACTATCGTGTATGATAATGAACTTCTCATCTTGGTTTGTTTAGAAGTTGATTTTGTCACTATACCTACTGACACTTGGTGGATAGACATTGGGACTACCATTCATATTAGTGTCACTAAACATGATTATGTTAGTAGTCGTTTGCCTATTGATGGTAAAAGATACATCTATACAAGTAATGTCAAGAAGACTAGAGTGACTGTCATAAGTGTTTTCCGTTTTTATCTAGGGACCAATGCATTTTTGGATTTGGAGAATATGTATATTGTTCCATTTTATAGGAGAAACTTAATTTTCATTTCTACTTTAGAAAAATCAGAATATATTTGTTCATTTGGAAATAGAATATTTAGTATTTTTAAGATTCAATACTTATCGATACAATTTCCCTAGTTGATAGGTTATATAGGTTAAATATTATAGCTCTCACCGACAACATAATAATACATAGTATAGCTACAAAATATAATTTGACTAATGAAAATTCATCCATATTGTGGTATAAGCGTTTAGAACATATATTCAAACAACGTCTCGAAAGATTAATGTCACAATGAATTCTCTATTCCCTTGATATGTTAGACTTTGATGTCTGCATAGACTATGTTAAGGGGAAAACAACTAACAAAAAAAATAAATATGCAAATCGATATAGTACTTTAGAACTGATACATACATATATATTGTTAGTGTCAGTCATTAGTGTCAATCATGAGATGATTGATTAGGGATCATATGTATTATATTTAATAATAGACAAAGATTGATTATTATATTTACTTTATGTGTGTGTCAGCCAAATAAATATAATAATACCCTTGAATAGTAGATTATAATCTACAGTATATCAATTGGTAGAATTGATTATGAGAAGCTGTAGAGAACACTATACTTAAACATTCCTAGTTAAGTATTGTATTAATAGACAAAGGGATATATTAATACATTGAGACTAGTTTGTAGGTCAATGGATGACTTGATCTCACAAGTCATGGATATGAGATATCTCATTGACACATGAGTATATATATTGGAGAATATATGTACTAAATTTATCCGCCATGAGAAAGTATCATGGATTGTTATATAAGTGTCATATACTTTCTCATATGACTATTGGTATGAATAGTCCTTAGACCTGAAGTCACTACGATTCCCTGTATAAGGAGTTATGTACTTTGGTATCGTCTAACGTCGCCCGTAATAGGGTGCACTATAACAGTGATTGTTGGGTATATAACGAATTATGCGAAGGAATGCGAGTGATGTAAATGAGATCTATCCCTCTCATATGACGGGAGTGATATCTTTGGCCTCTTGATAGAGTATGATCACGAAATGCATGACCATGCTCAAATGAGTCAATATGAGATATTGAGCTCATTTGTTTGAGTGAGTCTACTTGGGGATCAAGAAACATAAAGATCGATAAGGGGATGACACGGTCTATGTCTCATTGATCGATCTAAGATATCAAGAATAGAAGGACACCATCATACATGATAATAGCCATGGAAAGGTTATCGGATCTCGACTTTCTTGTAACTTGGGTAGCAATGATGTATTGCTAGATGTCGCTCATTTCTTATGCATCTAAAATGGGTTTTAGACACATTGTTAACATTACAAGAGTCTATTAGGTCACACACAAATGACATTCTATTTTGGAGATGGTTTCTTTTAGTTGACTAAAAGAACAATTGAGCAAATGACCAAGACTTGAGTTAGACTCAAGCTGGTTAAACTTGAGTTAGACTCAAGTTAAACCATGGAAGATGATTCATCATGCAGAAAATCCAAGGGTCAACTATCATCATGTGATTAATCATGCAAGGGAATACCAAGGGTCTTGGTATTCATGATGAGGAGATGAGAGGTTTTCATGCATTGATGAAAGGGAATACCAAGGGTCATGGTATTCACGAGGAGATAAGGGAGTTGATTTTTGGTTAGACGCTTGAAGGTTTTGGACGTGTAAGCCAAGAGGCAAGCCAAGGAAGCTCTCTCCTTCTTCTCCTTCTTTCTTCCAAGTGTTCTTGGTGTTTTGCTAGGGTTTCTAGCACAACGTGACTCTAAAATTACAGAGTGTCAGTATGGATACATTAGAGATACGATTGTCCTTACCGTATTGAGATTCGACTGCATTTGGATTAGCGGGATTGCGAAGGGCTCGCATCGAAGGTATATTTCTTCTTCTATATAAGATCTAGATTAAACTAAGAAAATGATTTATATGTTTTGCATGGATCTCTGGAGGGATTCGGTTTGTATTTTTGTTTCCGCTGCGGTTGTGCAAAGTATTTCGCCCGCAATATTGTGAATGTCACGGTCCAAATTTTCCTACATATATGTGGATCATTCTCTAATGCATTTTGGAATAGATAAACATATTTTATCAGTTTTATTGATGATTACTCCTGATATGCTTATTTGTATCTTTTGCATGAAAAGTCAGAGTCCTTGAATATGTTCAAGATCTTTAAAGTCGAAGTTGAAAATCAACTATGTAAGAATATCAAAGTTGTTAGATCTAATAATAGAGGTGAATATTACGGTCGTTATGATAGATCTAATGAACAATGTCTAGGATCTTTTGTCAATTAATTTTCTGAGTGTGGAATAGTGACTCAATACATCATGTCTATAGTACTCCTCATTAGAATGGTGTAGTTGAGCGAAGGAATCATGCCCTAAAGGATACGATGAGAAGTATGATATCTTTCACTTCTTTATCGGAGTCCTTGTGGAGTGAAGCACTCAAGATTGCAGTTTACTTTCTCAATAGAGTACATATTAAGACAGTGAATAAAATCTTATAGGGTAAAAAGTTTAACATTAGGAATTTACACGTTTAAAGTTATCCAGCTGAGACTAGGCCTTATAGGCCTAATGAAAAGAAATTGGACTTAAGAATGATTAATTGTCATTTTGTAGGGTATTTTGAAAAGTCAAGGGGCTTTAAATTTTATAACCTCTTAAATAGGTATTTTTTACGAAATAGAAAATGTTAAATTCATTGAGGACAGTGGGAACATCATTACACTTAGGAGCATACCTTTGGAGGAGAAAAGCACTAATCATCCTACCTCAGTTACTACATGTGTAACCAGTAGTGGTATAATATTCATACCCTACGTTGTTGGTGTTACACATCCAATGGGAGTTGTACTTCGTGATGTTCCTCTATCCTCCCCTATGCAAGTACAGGAATCATCTTCTTAGGTTGAGGTACACCCTCTTATGGTTGAGCAAATTCCTTGACGTATGGAAACTAATCGAATTGCTTGAAGGAGTGAAACCTATTGGTTATAAATAGATATTTAAAATCAAATGGGATTCACCGAAAAATATCGAAAAGAATAAAACATGCCTTATAGCCAAGAGATTCACTCAGAAGGAGGATATTAATTACAAGGAGAATTTCTCACCTATGTCAACGAAAGACTCGTTAAGGATAATCATGACACTTGTAGCTAATTATGATTTAGAGCTACATCAAATAGATATCAAGACTGCATTCTTTAATGGAGACATTGAGGAAACTATATATATGGTGCAACCAGAGAACTTTAAATGTGATGATTCAAAGCACCTAGTATGCAAGTTAAAGAAGTCTATTTATGGCTTGAAGCAGATATCCCATCAGTGGTATAAGAAATTTGATCAAGTTGTTACTTCATTTGATTTTAAAGAAAATCCAATTGATCAATGCATATATACCAAGTTTAATAGGAGCAAGTTTGTAATACTTGTCCTATATGTGGATGATATTTTATTAGCAATCAATTGTAAGCAATTACTATATGAGACCAAGTTATTTCTATCAGGTAAATTTGAAATGAAAGATTTGGATGAAGCATCCTTCATATTAGGCATACAAATTTATCGAGATAGATCCAAGGATATACTTGGATTATCACAAAAGACCTATATTGAAAAGGTGCTCATAAGGTTTTCCATACAAAATTGTACACCTAGGGATACACTTGTATCTAGAGGTGATAAATTTAGTTTGGAACAATGTCCACAGCGTGAACTTGAAATCAAGGAGATAGATAAACTTCCTTATGCATCAGTAGTAGGGAGTCTCATGTATGCTCAGGTGTGTTCGTGTCCATATACAGTGTGCATAGTTAAAATGTTAGGCAGGTATCTAAGAACTCTAGACCAGTACATTGGAAAGTCATAAAGAGGGTTATGCAATATCTATAAAGAACCAAAGAACTCATGCTCACATATCGGAGATCCAGTCGACTAGAGGTAATTGGATATTCAGACTCTGATTTTTCTAGATGCTTAAATAGTAGGAAGCCCATCTCAGGTTTTGTCTACATGCTTGCTTGGGGAGTTTGATGCGCACGAACATAACCTCAAATCTCGCGATGGATACCGTCGAGGACCCAAAGCGCGCGCTCACGTTCAATGCCCGCAAGTGCACGGATGTCGTCAAGTAATAAAGATTATCGATCCCACAGGGACTGGGATTCGAATACCAATGTACTCAGTGGTTGTAATTGTTCGAACGTGATCTCTAAGAGGTTTCAGTTGGTGAGAGCTGTCGGTAGACTCTACTCTGTACGGTGTCACACGGAGGAGGAAAGGAGTGTGCCTAGGTCTTCAAAGGTGATTCTAGGACTTCGATTTCGCTTGTGTATCACAGAACAATATTGTCAATTGGCGTTGTCTAGACGTTTATCTACGGTTTTGTGGAAGGGACATCATACACTCTCCTGCAGAGTTGCCGCATTCACCGGGAGCTATCTCCGCCTAAAAAGACGGGATAGACGGTACGAGGATGCCAAATTAATCCCTACAGTGGACCATTTTCAATTCCACTGCACCCTTCTCCCTGCAGTTGTAGGAGATTAGGTTTACCCCTAGGTTCCTTAATCAAACCTCCTAAATTTTAGATTGCGAGAGTTGTCACTCCTCGTATCGCCTAAGCGCAGCGAAAAGAAAGCCAAATGCGCATAAATATAGTAAAGAGCAACTACCAATTGTCAAATCAAACTCATGGACAGAATTTAACGTGAACCAACATTGTTTATGTACACAAGCTACTCCCTAATCCTAGAATCGAAAGTACTACTCCATGTATACGAAGGAAGAATCACAAAGCATGTCTAAGATTGAATACATAAGGAATGAAACGCATAAATAGAGATATACAATGCTCCCGTGATCTTCTCTCCGGTGTTGTGTTGCAAGGTGTGGACCTCCGACGGCATTCCTCCTCCCCGTTGCGAGTTACCGAAGCTTTTTAGGGCTTCGGCGTGCTGTCCTAGCCATCGTGCCTCCCCCCTAAGGTTTGGGCGGAGCCATCCTTATATAGACATCGCCTCGGACCGCTACAAAATCTGGAAAAAGCCCTAGTCGTGCAAATCCGTCGGGCCGCCACACGATCGTGTGTTTCCACACAGTCAGGCCGTGTGCGGCCCTGGGGTGCTACTCTCGCCTATTGGACACGACCGTGGGAATCCCCACGATCTGGCCGTGTCCCACTCTGCGTCTAGCTACGAAATGTCCTTCTTTTGCTCCGAAAATGCATTTTTTTCACCCAAAAAGCTAACCTGCATACAAAAGTACAATGAGCAGACCTCCGAACCAGAAAATAGGAAATGCGTGTCAAAATAGAGTAACATATGCATGAAACTAACACAAAATGCAATGAGATTTGAGCAAAAACTACTCCTAAAACCCTATATGTTTTGCTCACATTAGAGTTATATTGTGGAAAAGTGTCAAACAGGTGCTTATAATGACTTCCACAATGGAGGTAGAATTAATATCCTGCTATGAAGCATCAAATCATTGGATATGGCTGCAGAATTATATCACAACATTATAGATCAGCAATGGTGTTGACAGACTATTGACAATTTTCTATGATAAGAAAGTTGCATAGTTTAATTCTAAGAACAACCGCAGCTCATTGAAGTTAAAGCACATCGACATCAAATTCCTAACAGTTAAGGAAAGAGTTCAAATTGGTCAAATAATGATAGAGTATATTCTGACAGACTCAATGATGGCGAATCCACTTACAAAGGGACTATTATCCAAGGTGTTTCATCAACATGTGTTGTGTATAAGAGTTCTTCATATGGATAAAGTACCCATTTAGTGGGAGTTTATATTTATTTGCTATTTTAGATGTTCTATGTATATAATGGGCATAAATACATTTTTTTTATTATCGTACGAAATAAAATTTTCTTTTATATGTGTATTTATTAACACTTTGAATAAAGACATTACGATTTACTAATGCAGTTTGTGTATGGTGATTGTAAATGTGATGTAAGACTCAGTATTGAGTCATAAGGTGATCATTGTTTGCTAATATGGTTTGCATATGGTGCTTGCAAACATGATCGAGATCTAGTTTTGGATCATAAAGAGGATTAGTGGAAAATAGGCATGTGTAGATCACGTTTCTTGTATTTCTTATGCTACACATTCACCATCAAGCAGAGCATTAGGAGTCGTCACTCTCAAACCCACAGAAGATCAATCCTAGGATTCCAATTGTTAGGCCCTGAATACTAGGACTGATGAAATTCATGTAGGGACCGATTTGACGCGCTAGAGGAGGGTGAATAGCAGTTCATCGATTTCGACTCTCAATTGCATTCATGTTCGTCTACAACAATGTTAGGACAACAAAAATATAAATATACAAAGATAAAAAAATGAGACAAGGACACAACGATTTAACATGGTTCAAAACCTTAGTTCCTACTCCACGTTGAGCTCTAGAGTGAGCTCTAGTGATGCACACTACCACTAACAAACTTCTCCTTCTCAGAAACAATCTCGAGGTGAAGAAACCTCTTACAATGGATTTACAAAAGAAAAATATAACCAAAGAAAAATACAAAGCAAATACAAGTAAAGACCACTTTACAAAGGAAGAAAACCTTGCTTGATCTTGTTGGTTGCTTTGAGATGCTTGGAAGGTCTGGAATGCAACAGCAACTTCCCATCAAAATCCTCAAGAAACTGCTGTCGAAATCCTCTATCTTGAGCTCCATTTAAAGCATGTGGTTGGCTGATTTCGTACGTGGCAGTCGACTGCCAAAAGGCATCAGTGGACTGCTTGTCTATCCGTTGTCTTACAACGGATTAATTCGCGTTTGCATTCTATCCAACGGATACCCTAGCAGTCGACTGTCCTTACCAGTAGTCGACTGCCCATTCGACTACGAGATATTCTATGTTAGTGTCCACTACCACCAGTCGACTGTCCATCATTGGCAGTCGACTATTATGGACCAATCGACTATCGATGTCTACCAATCGACTGCCAGAGAACTTAGTCGGCAGTCGAGCCTCGGTTAACTACATGACCAGTCGACTGAGTCATAACCCAGTCGACTACTACGAGTCAACTGAGCTCCTGAGTGCTAAACTTGGCCAATCGACTGGACAATACCACCAGTCAACTAGTAAACCTCAAAAGTGAAGTTTAATCCAAGTATGATCGCCTCATACTTGATTGACCACCCTTAGCCTAGACCTAAGCCTTCTAGTAACCTCCATTAGCTTCACACTCTCAGGGTCCATCCGAGTCCTCCATGACTCCTTCACCCTTTGCGTTATCCTTCAGGTGCTTCCATCGGGTATGTCATGCTAATGGGATCTCCTTTTCCAAGGTTCATTTGGACTTATGCCTCCAAGACCACATACTTGGACTTTATGCTGCCAAAATCTCACCCTTGGACTTCCTTGCCAAGTATCCATATTTGGACTTTCACTGCGAAGACTACACACTTGGACTTACGTGGCCAAGATTACACCCTCGAACTTTTCATTTGCCAAGTATCCAAACTTAGACTTTCACTTCCAAGACTATACACTTGTACTTACATGACCAAGACTACACCCTTGGACTTTCCATTTGCCAAGTATCCAAACTTGGACTTTCACCACCAAGACTACACACTTGGACATACATAGCCAAGACTATACCCTTGGAACTTCCATTTGGCAAGTATCCAAACTTGAACTTCTCTATTGCTAAGAATTCAATCTTGGACTTTCCATTGCCTAGTATCCATACTTGGACTTTCCCTCGAGTCTCACTCAAGCTTGGTCAACCATGACTTAAGGTTGATTGCTCTAACAATCGCCTCCTAACATTCTCCCCCATATGACCTTGGATATCCCAAACATCCATTTATCATATGGTCAACATATAATCAAACCCATATTGTCAAACAATGGTCAAAACCATTGTCAAACATCAAAATCCTACTCGAGCCTCACTCGAGTCTGGTCAATCATGACCTGGACCGATTGCACCAATAATCTCTCCCTTTTTGATGTTTGATAATACCTTTATTTGTTAGGCTATCTAATAAGTCCAACTTAACTCTTCTTATGTCAAAGCATAATGAAGGTTTACCTAACTTAAACTCTCACTTCTCCCCCTTTGGCATACATCAAAAAGTCTACCAAGATTTTCAATGTCTCATCTCCCAATGAGAACCCTCATTCTCCTCTTTGGGTTAGGAGACATTAGGGTACCTAGGAGTACTGATAACTAACTAAACAAATCTTATTCGGTTAATATCCTAGGGTTAGGAGACATTAGGGTACCTTGGTTATTGTAGTCTTACCGAGGTCAACTCTAAGGATGGCCTCCCTTGTAACACTCTTAGTGACTTTCCTAGGTTTCTTAGAAACCTTAGCCACTATACACTTACCATGGCCAACTCTAGGGATGACCTCCCTTATGACCTTGGTATTCCTAGACTTAGAAGTGGTTCCATAGTCAAATGGAATATTGTGGTTGGTTGGCATACCCTTGGACTTAGGTTTGTGACCCAAACCTTTCTTGTCCTTAGGTAGGTCTTGCCTCCTAACACCTAGACCTTGCTCATTTGACCCTTGAATCATATTTTTCATTTTCCTAAGAGTCTTTTCAAATTTCTCAAGTTTTGACCTCAAAACTTGATTTCCTATCTCAAGTTGCCCAATTCTTGAATTTTCATTATTTCTTAGGGAATTCTTCTTCCTAGGAATATGTCTACCCTTCTTAGGGTTAATATCTAGATTCTTGTTATCCTTATGTGAGGTAGTCTTAGAGCTAATTATTCTAGAATTTTTCTTAGGCTTAAATTTATAAGATTTTGCTACTAAGTAAAAATATTTATTACTAGCATGCTTTTTATGATAACTTGCATTAAGAAAAAAATTATTTCGAGGATGCTTTTTGTTATGAAGGATTGAAGGTGCATTAATAAATGATACCTTAGGGTTTGCTTAAGAAGCTCCCCCTACATTTGAGCTCCCTTCTTTGTCCTTGGTAATGTGACTCCCTCTAGGATATTGGCTCTGATAATGCCCTTTTTGTTTGCACTTGAAGCACACTATGTGTTTCTTACTCTTGCATATTGGGGCTCCGACTTCCTTTACCTTCTCCATCGCCTTTGGTGTCGGCTGAGCCTTCTTTACTCTTTTTGGATATTTGCTCTTATAATGTCCTACTTCCCTACCCTCAAAGCAAGTTATATGATTTTTATTTTTAATAATTGTGTTTGAGTTACCTAGCTCGGTGGGAAAAATTTGGTCGGATTCTTTATTTTTCTCAGATGTAGAAGTTTCTTCTTGTTCCAGTGTTAAGGATCTAATTTCCTCCCCCTCAATTCTAGAGATGGAGGGTTCTTCAACCTCCTCTTCTTCCACATATGTTGAGCATCTCTCAACTTCCGGCACCTCAAGCTCTTGAGGTGATGAACTCTCTTCCTCCTTGGCCTCCTCTACTTCTTGAGCCAGTGAAGGCTTCTCATGGAGTTTTGCCAACTTGCTTCATAGATCCTTAGCATCTTGATATGCACCTATCTTGCATAATAGGTCATTAGGAATTAATTTAATTATAAATTTTGTTACCTTAAAATCGGTCTTAAATTTTTGGAGTAGCTCCTTGGTCCATTTATTTATTTTTAGAACTCTTCCCTTCTTGTCCATAGTGTTAGTGCCTATAAGATTGACATATCTCCACAATGATATGATATTGTCCACTTTGAGCCTAAGCCCTCATAGTTTTATTTTTAAGCTTTACCCAAAAGGCCTCATACCAATGGAGATATCTTTTTATCTTATAAGCACATGATCTTTTCCATGTCTTACCAATCTAGGATTTTGATTGTATTCCTCATACTCTCAACAATTCTCCCCCTTAAACAAAGGACCACATAGACTTCCTCTGCTTGATGCCCGATCCTCAACCCACCAGGACTTCCTACCAACTATCTAGTCCTCCTGACTCAGCTGGACTTCCTGCCAGTTGTCCAACCCTTCTAGCCCAATTGGACTTCCTACCAGTTATTCGGTTCTCCCGACCCAACTGGACTTCCTGCCTGATATCTGGTTCTCTTGATCCAAACATGGGAGCTCCACTTCCTTACTTTGAGATTTATAGCTTGACATGGACTATGACTCTGATATCAATTGCTAGTGCATATAAGATTGACATATCTCCACAATGGTATGATATTGTCCACTTTGGGCCTAAGCCCTCATGATTTTATTTTTGGGCTTTACCCAAAAGGTCTCATACCAATGGAGATATCTTTTTATCTTATAAGCACATGATCTTTTCCATGTCTTACCAATATGGGACTTTGATTGTATTCCCCATACTCCCAACACATAGGGGCTTCAAATCCATTCATCAAGATGATCCAACCTTCGATGCTTATCATTTGCTAGAACGTCTCGATTCTTGCTACCCATAGATCAAATCACTCTACTCCGTAGAAACCATAGGTGGTGGAGTGTTGATGTCGTATCCCAATCCATCATTGGATAGCTCCATCTTCCTCTAGTGCTATGCTCCCTTGGTTATTAATTCTTGAAGAACGACCTCACTATACCACTTGTAGGTCTTCCGAGCGAGCCTGACTCTGATACCAATTGTAGGGATCAATTTGATGCGCTAAAGGAAGGGTGAATAGCGGTTCGTCATTTACGACTCTCGATTGCATTTGTGCTCGTCTACAATAATGTTAGCACAGTGGAAATGAGATAAGCATACAATGATTTAAAATGGTTCGGAACCCTAGTTCCTACTCCACAGTCAAGCTCTAGAGTGAGCTCTAGCGATGCACATCACCACTAACAAACTTCTCCTTCTCAAAAATAATTCGGAGGTGGACAACCTCTTACAATGGAATTACAAAAGAAAAATACAACCAAAGCAAATATATAAAAAGAACACTTTACAAAAGAAAAAAGTTTTGCTTGATCATGTTGGTTGCTTTAAGATGCTTGGAAGGTCTGAAATGCAACAACAATACCCCTTCAAAGTCCTCAAGTAACCGTTGTTGAAATCCACCATATTGAGCTCCATTTAAAGCATGTTGCTGGCTGATTTCACACCTAGTAGTCAACTGCTTGTCTATTCATTGTCTCACAACGGACTAATCCACATTGGCATTCTAGCCAATAGATATCCTAGCATTTGACTGTCTTTACCAACAGTCAACTACCAAATCATTAGTCAACTACCCAATCAACTACGAGATATTATGTGCCCATGTCCACTATCACCAGTTGACTGCCCATCATTGGCAGTCGACTGATGATGTCTACCAGTCGACTGCCAGAGCACTTAGCCGATAATCGAGCCTCAATTGACTGAGTCATAACTCTAGTCGACTGCTATGAGTCAACTAAGCTCCCGAGTGTTGAACACTCGGTCAGTCGACTAGCCAATACCATCAGTCGACTGCTAAACCTCAAAAGTAAGGTTTAACCCAAGTATGATCCCCTCATATTTGATCGACCACCCTTAGCCTAGACCTAAACCTTCTAGCCACCTCCATCAGCCTCATGCCCTCAGGGTCCATCCGAGTCCTCTACGACTCCTTCCCCTTCGTGTTAACCTTCAAGTGCTTCCATCGGCTATATCATTCTAATCGGGTATCCTTTACCAAGGTTCATTTGGACTTATGCCTCAAAGACTACATGTTTGAACTTTATGCTGCCAAAACCTTACCCTTTGACTTCCTTACTAAGTATTCATACTTGGACTTGGCTACACACTTGGACTTACGTGACCAAGACGATACCCTTGGACTTTCCATTTGCTAAGTATCTAAACTTGGACTTTCACCGTTAAGACTACACACTTGGACTTATGTGGTCACGACTACACCCTTGGACTTTTCATTTATCAAGTATCCAAACTTGGACTTTCATTGCCAAGACTACACACTTGGACTTTATGGCCAAGACTATACCCTTGGACTTTCCATTTTCCAAGTATCCAAATTTGGATTTCTCCATTGCCAAGAATCCAATCTTGGACTTTCCATTGCCAAGTATCCATATTTGGACTTTCCCTCGAGTCTCACTCGAGCTTGGTCAACCATGACCTGAGGTCGATTGCTCCAACAATCACCTCCTAACATCCTCCCCTATATGACATTAGATATCTCAAACCTCCACTTGTCATATGGTTAAACCCATATTGTCAAATAATGGTCGAACCCATTGTCAAACATCAAAACCCTACTCGAGTCCCACTCGAGTCTAGTCAATCGTGACCTGGGACGATTGCAACGAAAATTCACATATCTCCACAGTAATATGATATTGTTCATTTTGGGACTAAGCCCTCGTGGTTTTATTTTTTAGGTTATACACAAAATGTCTCATACCAATGGAGATATATTTTCATCTTATAAGCCCATGATCTTTTGCATGTCTTTCAAATGTGAGATTTTGTTTGTTCTTCCAACAATCTCAACAAGCCCCCCCTTCTCAAGCTCATCCATCCTCCTGACTTAATTGGACTTTCTGTCTGGTGTCTAGTTCTCTTGATTTGGGAATGGTAACTCCCACTTCCTTCATTTGAGGCTCATGGTTCGAAATGGACCATTGGCTCTGATATCAATTGTTAGGCCGGATGAAATCCATATATTTCAACAATGGTATCATATTATTCACTTTGGACTTAAATTCTCATAGTTTTATTTTTTTTTTGAGTTATATTCAAAATGTCTCATACCAATGAAGATATCTTTTCACTTATAAGCCCATGATCTTTTACATATCTTTCTAAGGTGAAATTTTAATTTTTCTCCTAACAATTCAACCGTTCATCCATAATTAATCAAAGGATTAAAAAATATTATATATTAATTTTGGCTATGCAATGTAGATAAATTTGTTGGAAAATGTGGATGGAAAAATGATGGAATGGATAAAAGAGACTCCATTGTGTTTAGTCTCACATTGAAAGTTTCAAGACATCATGGTTGGTTTATATTGTTTCACAAATATGTATATTGTGAACAAATGTATGGAGAGAAACTCTCTCTCACATGCATGCCCACAAATGGGATGTAGATCCATGGCTTGGATTGTTGAATGTCGGACTGTCGAGGCAAAATTTACCCAAGCGAATAAACCAATCTTTTGTTATCCAAATTATTTTTGCTCAATGATAACAAATGCATTAATGTGATTAATGAGAATCCTTATCACGTGAACCAGATGCCAACGTCTTAATCGCCGAAACGGTTGATGTTTCACTGTGGTGAATAAAAGCATTTTAATTTCTTTTATTCGGCAACCATAGAGATACATCTATAAAAGGAGCCTAAATCTTGAGCAGAAAGAGTGTCGAATAATTAATCCATCCGCTTGCGTTCTCCTCTCTCTCTCTCTTTGTTAAGCATTTCTTTCACTCAACAGAATTCCTTTGATAGCACTCAGATGTATTTTAGTTCTCCGTGACTACTAGTGCTTAGTAGATATTATAGTTTCACCGTTGTATCTTGGAAAACAGACAACCCACTATAACCTCGAAGTACCTCAGAAGTGGGACGGATCTATTTTAAGGAATTGCGTTGAATGCATGCCTCAGTTCCTCAGTATTCAGTCGGACACTCGACATGCTTCGGGTGACTCGGCAGTCGCCTGCTTGACACTTAGCCTCAGGTGACTCAACAGTCGGTCATTCGACCTCAGGCGACTCAGTAGTCGGCCACTCGGCTTTGACAACTCGACCATTCAACACTCAAACTCTCTAACTCGGCCACTCGGCTTCGGCAACTTGACCATTGGACACTCAACTTCGGCGATTAGGCCATTCGACACTCAAACTCACCAACTCAGCCACTCAACTTTAGTGAATCATCCATTCGACACTCAGACTCACCGACTAGACTTCGATGACTCAGTCGTTCGACACTCAGACTCACCAACTCAACCACTCGGCCACTTGACCATTCAATGACTCGACCACTCAATGACTCAACCACTCAACACTTAGCTTTAGTAGCTCAGCTCAGTCTTTCAAGGCAGCTTGAGATAATCAACTCAATCCACTCAACAGATAAGTCTAATTTGATTTGTTTTTCAAATTAAGATGCCCTTCCTTATTTTTCTAACCATCTTAAAATAGATTCAGTTTTATTGAGATGGCCACAAAAGAGGTTGAGGTGCAACATACTCAACGTATAATGATCCCCCTCCACCCCGATTGGAAATGGTCCAATCAACCATGGAGAAAATCCAGAAAAGTTCACTGGGTGGAACTTCAAGTGGTGGCAATAGAAGATGCTCTTCCATCTGACCATGCTGAATCTGACTTGGTTCTTAACCGAGGAACCTCCCAAGCTAGTTGAGGATTCAACTGATGTCCATTCCATCAGTACAGTTAAGGCATGGACTCATTTTGAGTTCCTACGCCAAAACTACATCCTCAACTACCTTGTTGACTCAATGTATGCTATGTATAGCATGAAGAGAACGACTAAGGAGTTGTAGGAGTCCCTGGACAAGAAGTACAAGATGAAAGATGCGGAGGCTAAAAAGTTCATCGTTGATCGATTCATGGACTACAAGATGGTTGACTCCTAGATAGTGATTAGCCAAGTTTAGGAGCTTCAGATGAATATGCATAAGATTCACTCGGAAGGTATGATTCTGAGTGAAATTTTTTACGTGGCAGCTATTATAAAGAAGCTACTTCTCGGCTGGAAAGACTTTAAGAACTACCTGAAACATAAGCAGAAGAAGATGAACGTGGATGAACTCATTGTTCGGGTTTGAATTAAGGAAGACGACAAGAGTTCAGAGAGGAAGATGTTCTCTCATACTACTGTGAAAGCTAATGTGGTCGAGCATGGTCAAAGCTCAAAATGGAAAAATTCCAAATCTTCCAAGATGTAACCCAGAGGAGGTGTCAACAAGAAGAAGTTCTATGGAAAATGCTTCAACTATGATCGAGTTGGTGATAAATCTTCGGAGTACAGAAAGTCGAAGAAGAAGTAGGAGGCCAACCTGAATGAGGGGCCAGAGGTGGACGACCTCTGTGTTGTGATCTCCGAGTTAAACTTGGTGGATTCAAACCCACAACAATGGTGGATGGATACTAGTGCTACTAGACATATGTGCTACAACAAGGATTTACTCAACAACTTCGAAGAGGTAAAAGGGGAGAAGTTGTACATGAGAAACTTAGCAACCTCGGACATCATGGGCCAAGAGAAAGTGGTGTTGCAAATGACCTCGGGCAAGGAGTTCACTCTAAATAATGTATTGTATGTTTCAGAGGTTCAGAAGAATTTGGTGTCCGGATCACTGTTAAGCAAGCATGGATTTCACATTATTTTAGAGTCGAATAGGATTGTACTATCCAAAAATGGAATGTTTATAGGGAAAGGCTATGTAATTGACTGGTTGTTTAAGCTAAGTATAATGGACATTCGGTCCAAAGTTAATAAGAATGAAAGTTCTTCGTCTTATATGCTTGAGTATTCATTTTTGTGGCATGGTAGATTAAGACATGTTAACTACGATGTGTTGTGTAGACTAATTAATATGCATAGCATACCTACATTCCACCTTGACCCGAAACACAAGTGTGAGACTTGTCTTGAAGTAAAAATGATAAGGTCATCCTTTCAACAAGTTGAAAGAAGTAATAAGCCACTCGTCTTGATCCACACTGACGTGTATGACCTAAAAGGGACACTGACACATGGTGGGAATAAGTATTTTATTACTTTTGTTAATGATTACACAAAATATTATTTTGTGTATCTTCTCAAAAGTAAGGATGAAGCTATAGAGAAATTTATTTTCTATAAGAATGAGGTTGAAAACTAACTTAATAGAAAGATTAAGGTGGTTCGAAGTGACCGAGACGGTGAATATGTATCACCATTCGCAGAGTTGTGTGCTAAACATAGAATCACACTCGAAACTACAACTCCATATATGCTTCAGCAAAATGGTGTTGCTTAGCAAAAGAATTTTACTCTGAAAGAGATGATGAATACTCTACTATTTAACTCTAGGCTACGAGAGCACTTATGGGGGGAAGTTATATTAACAGCTAATTACCTTTTGAATAAGGTGTCTCGAAATAAATTAGATATGAGCCCTTATGAGTTATGGAACAGAAGACAATCATCTTATAAATACTTTCAAGTGTAGAGGTGTATGACCAAATTTTTGGTACCTAATGTTGGATCGAGAAGCGTCGCTTGAGGGGGGGGTGAATAGCGATCGTAAATCTTTTCGACGTTTCGTTCGAGTAGATAATTAAATGAGTAAGAGAAGCGAAAAATAAAGAGACACGTTTATTTTTACTTGGTTCACAATCCAACGGTTGCTACTCTAAGGCCCTATCGGTCCTAGACTGTGTACGGAGGGCAAAGCACTATAACGTCTCCTCCTCGTTGGAGGTAGGAGACAACGATCACAAAACCGAAAGTGCGAGGATGAGGCAACAAGCCTATCTCACCTCATTACGATTAAAACAAAGAATAAAATAAAAATAATTACTTGCTACTGTTGCCGACGAAGGAGATTTGAACTTGTCATCGCGTCGGCGTTATGACGGCGTTGGAGCGTTGGCATTGTAGGAGCACTTGAGAATAAACTTGATATTGTTTGGAGTTGGAATCCTCCCCTCCTTTTATAGATTTTGGCCTCTAAATTTGTCTCCTCATATTTCGAAATAGATCACGAAGTTGTATAAATTTTATCGCGAAGTGGTCGCGTCAAACCTTATCCGTTTTGACCTAGCGCAAGGGATGATTAAATCGCCATCGATCGGTGATGCCTCCCATCACGATCGGTGATGAGCATCGATCGTGATGAGCATCGATCGGCGCCCCATGTCCAGCCGATCATTGCCGGCTGGCCACTTCCCTGCAGTGAGAGGTTAGCTCGGAAAATGATAAATACGACGGTTTCTAACCGTCCAATCTCGACCTAGACCTTCCACAAGAAGTCTTAGTCGGATCGTCGCCTACGATCGTCCCCGTACAGAGGACACGACCTTACCATCTCTCACTCACATGAGCTTACCTCGATTCTTACTGTGTCGCTTTCGCTTTCGGACTTCCACTCGATTCCTTCGGCTCCCTCCGAAGTCACTCGAGTGTCGCCCGACCACCGCAGCTTCCTCCGGGTGTCGCTAGCCTTCAGCTCTAGCTTTAGTACTTTTCTGCACACTCGATTTAGCTCGTGAGATAACGATGTAAACTTAACTTTGTGTCTTTGCCATAATCAAAACACAGGTTCGATTATCTGGTACCCCTGCACCAATAATCTCCCCCTTTTTGATCTATGGCAAACCAACACAAAGTTAAGGGAAATTAAAGCATAAAACAAGTATAGTAGATGATGAATGTCATTTTCAAAAACTCCCCCTTAACCAAAACTCCCCCTTAACCCTAGGTGAGTTTTGAAAGAGATACTTTAGTTTTCAAAATTAAATAAATTTTGTGTTACTCCCCCTTAACTCCCCCTTAACTTTCGCTCTTCTCCCCCTTTTGCCATAAATCAAAACAAATGTTGGGGTTTGTTATGTAAAATTGGAGTTTGTTATATAAAATAGGGGTTTAAAAACAATATGGTATATGCATGCATCAAGATAAATTAGCTATGAGTCCAAGCATGCATCTAGCAGTAATTAGATAGATTGGTTCGAGGTGTGTCCCTCTGCACCAATAATCTAAAGGTTTGTAATATAACCCTTAGGGTTAGTTTGCTTTCCCCCTTAGTCAAATATATGAAGTATAAGAGATGTAGGGGGCGCTAAACTTTGGCCTAAGAGTTGTTAAGTACAATAGTTGGGAAAATAAGTAGTATTTTGAAGAGGTTATATTTCAATTATCCTTAACATCTCACCCATTCTCTGTGTCTCAGAATTTGTTCACCTTATATGTTTTGTGAGATGATTTTAAATTGATTAAAGATAGTCAACCTTGGGTTAGATTCGGATTTAACCTTTAGATCGTTAAGTAACTTTTTGAGAAATTGGCTTCCAGGTTGTGGCGAGGCACAGGGGCCTTCTTTGATCGGAACAACGACCACTTCCTTAGACAAAGCCAAATTCAAGAAAATATCACTTAAGTCACTTAGGGTTACTTCCTGGTCTAACTAGTTTAAGATACGGTGAGGTAGCTTCAGCTAGTTCTACTCGGTCAAGTGCACCAAGCTAGATACGCCTTATCTAGCTCGAATACACGAGACTTTGTTTCTCTAACGTACTATCATCTCGCCGCATCCTGATACTATGTTGTCAAGAGTTGACTAACTATTTTACCTATCTAGCCGTTCTACAAATTAAAGTAAAATATTCAATGATTTTGCTAAGTAAGCGGGTATACTATTTTAGTGTTAGCTCCCCCTGGACCATTGAACCAATATGGTCTATTCAAATAATGAATTTGATCCTGGGGAATCCAAAACTTATTAGTCCTTATATGTGAATTCAATAAAACCTTTGGGACCCATGCTTGGACTCTTTGATGACTACGATTTACGATAGACATATATGACCTATTCGTAGTTGTTGACCGAAATCCGAGTCCGGCTTTGTTGTACATGGCTCTTTGGGTTCCAAGTAGTCGGTTAAGATTCTTAGATCCCAACGTGAACCTTTCCAACGTAGCCTCAACCTCTTGAACTCGGTCTTTCAAGAGAGAATTCTCTTCCTCAAGTTTTTCAATTTGGGTTGAGTTTCCCTCTTGAACTTGACTAGTTAAAGAGGTTAGAGTAGCCTCTTGCTTGAGGGTTTCAACCTCCTCAAGTAACGACTCAACCCTAGACTCGGACTTAGTTAATTTCCTATTAAGCATTTTAATTGTATTGTAAAGCGTATGAATTAGTGAGCGGCTAACCTTAATTTTCTCTTTTGGTCCGTCTTTGAGTTGCTTCGCGAAGTAGTCCTCGAGTTCGGAGTCGGTGTTGTAATTGGATTCGGATTCGGACTCTGACTCGGACTCTTCGGGTCTTGCCATGCATGCTATGTCGCCGCCTTCTTCGTTGTCCCATGTTGCATGAAAAGCCTTCTTTTGATTTGATTTGAATTGTGCCCTTTTTTGATTCTTTAGTAGACTCCTTTCCCTCCGAACGATCTTCCACACTACGTTCACTATTGCTTCCACCTTTTCGGATTCGAACTCTAATTCGTCGTCGGGTTCGAGTCCATCTTCTTGCCTGGTAGGTGGCTTGCTTCTTTATCCTGCAAGTAGAGCAATACCTCTCTCGACCCGGACCACGTTAGTTTGCTCGTGAAGTTCAAACTCAGAAAATAATTCGTCTAACCTAAGCTTCGAAAAGTCCTTAGAGACCTTGTAGGCATCGACCATGGATGCCCACAAGGTAGTCCTAGGAAATGAATTAAGAATGTACCTTAGTAGGTCGCAGTTTTCGACCTTGTGTCCGATGGTGTGCAGGCCGTTGACAATGTCCTGGACGCGGACGTGTAGTTGCGTCGCCGTCTCGTGTTCATGCATCTTAAGGTTATACAACTTATTGAAAAGAAGGTCACGTTTACATACCTTAGCATTGGACGTTCCTTCGTGTAGCTCGATTAATTTGTTCCATAGGTCCTTGGCGCTAATGAATGGTCCGATGCGGTTGAGTTTCTCCTTGGACAAGTCGCATTGCAATATTTGGGTTGCTCTTGCATCGGCTTCGATTTGCCTCTTGGTTGCATTTGTCCACTTGTTGAAATCCAAGGGCTCTCTTTGATCATTGGTGGGTAGAGCAAAGCCGGTTTGGATTATTATCCAAGTCTCGACTTGTGTTTTCAAGAAACACTCCATCTGACCTTTCCAATAACGGAAATCATCTCCGTTAAAGAACGGAGGTCGGGTGGTGCTATACCCCTCAATGTGAGCCATTAAGTATCTTGCAAAACACGAATAAAAACCAAAGAGAATTCCAAGACTTGGTCTTGGATTAGTAATGCGGGAAATAAATAGGAAATAAACAGAATTAAATGAGAAAAATAAGAAACTAGCAAAAACTAACAACTTACGACCTTCGATGTCCCCGAAAGGGTACTAGACATTGGATTTTGGGGCTGGAAACAGCTTGTTATGAGGGTAAACCCTCATAAGAAATGTAGATCTCTCAGAGAGCTTCGATTTGGTAGGTAGATCGTTATGTGAGTCCACTTGTGTGAAAAGTTATGGCCGTTTTACCGTCGGCTACTCCAAGAGAGAATACTTGCAAGCACACAACCAAAAGAAACGTACCAAGACTTCGTCTTGGATTAGTAGTGCGGGAAGAAAAAGACCTAAAAAAAATACGAATCGAAAAATACAAACAGAAAACCAAAATGTGCTAGATCGGTGGTTTCACCAAATCTTAGCGCCCCCGCTCTGATACCAATTGTTGGATCGAGAAGCGTCGCTTGAGAGGGGGGTGAATAGCGATCGTAAATCTTTTCGACGTTTCGTTCGAGTAGATAATTAAATGAGTAAGAGCAGCAGAAAATAAAGAGACACATTTATTTTTACTTGGTTCACAACCCAGCGGTTACTACTCCAAGGCTCTATCGGTCCTAGACCACGTACGGAGGGCAAAGCACTATAACATCTCCTCCTCGTTGGAGGTAGGAGACAACGATCACAAAACCGAAAGTGCGAGGATGAGGCAACAAGCCTATCTCACCTCGTTACGATTAAAACAAAGAATAAAATAAAAACAATTACTTGCTACTGCTGCCGACGAAGGAGATTTGAACTTGTCGTCGCATCGGCATTATAACGGCGTTGGAGCATTGGCGTTGTAGGAGCACTTGAGAATAAACTTGATGTTGTTTGGAGTTGGAATCCTCCCCTCCTTTTATAGATTTTGGCCTCTGAATTTGTCTCCTCATATTTCGGAACAGATCACGAAGTTGTATAAATTTTATCACGAAGTGGCCGCGTCAAACCTTATCCGTTTTGACCTAGCGCAAGGGTTGATTCGTCGCCATCAGTCGACTGATGCCTCCCATCAGTCGACTGATGAGCATCAGTCGACTGCCCCATGTCCAGCAGTCGACTGCCAGCCTGGCCACTTTCCTGCAGTGAGAGGTTAGCTCGGAAAATGATAAATACGATGGTTTCTAACCGTCCGATCTCGACCTAGACCTTCCACAAGAAGTCTTAGTCGGATCGCCGCCTACGGTCATCCCCGTACAGAGGACACGACCTTACCATCTCTCACTCACACGAGCTTACCTCGATTCTTACTGTGTCGCTTTCGCTTTCGGCCTCCCACTCGATTCCTTCGGCTCCCTCCGAAGTCACTCGAGTGTCGCCCGACCACCGCGGCTTCCTCCGGGCGTCGCTAGCCTTCAGCTCTAGCTTTAGTACTTTTCTGCACACTCGATTTAGCTCGTGAGATAACGATGTAAACTTAACTTTGTGTCTTTGCCATAATCAAAACATAGGTTCGATTATCTGGTGCCCCTACATCAACACCTAATCCGAAAAGAATCAAGATAGAATCAAAAATTGCAGATTGCATATTTATCGGATATGCACATAACAACAGTGTTTATAGGTTTCTTGTGTATGAGTCTCAAATTTTGAAGATACACATATGAAATACAAGAGAATGAAGAAGATTATGAACCAGTTGAGGGTGAGCTCAGATGAAGTAAAAGAGCTCAGGTGAAAAAAAAATTGGATCAAATTTTATCACTTTCATATTGAAAAGTGATCATCAAAGTAACTCAGAAGTAGTGAACTCGTCTGAGGGACCTCAATGGAAAGAGATAATTACATCCGAGATTGACTCTATCTTACAAAACCACACTTGGGAATTTATGGATCTTCCTTAGGGAAGTAAACTACTATGATGTAAGTGGATTTTCAAGAAGAATATGAAATCAGATGGTACAATCAATAAGTATAAGGCTAGATTGGTGATTAAATGTTATCAACAATGAGAAGACTTTGGCTACTTTGATATGTATTCTCTAGTATCCAAAATAACTTCCATTAGAGTGGTGTTGCTGATTGCCGCTCTATGTAATCTGAAAATACATCAAATGGATGTAAAGATAATCTTTCTAAATAGAAATTTAGAAGAGGAAATCTATATGGAACAACTTGAGAGATTTTGTGTGTTAGAATAAGAAAACAAAGTTTATAGATTGATGAAGTCATTATACGACTTAAAATAAGCACCAAAGAAGTGGCATAAAAATTTGGGTAATGTCATGTAGGAAAATGAATTTAAAATCAATGAATGTGATAAATGTGTCTACATGAAAGTCACAAATAATGACTATGTCATTTTGTGCCTATATGTAGATGTCATACTTATCATTGGGAGTGATGATAAAATAATCAAATCCACTAAAAAAATATTAAACTTAAGATTTGACATGAAAGACAGGTTTAGCTGATGTGATCTTAGGAATCAAGATTCTTTGAACATCAAAAAGGATTACTCTAAATCAGTCTCATTATGTGAAAAATATTCTTGAGAGCTTCACCAAGAGTGATACTGCATTGGCATGGACTCCGATAAATATGAGGCAACATCTATCAAAAAATTAAGTAGAGAGTATCTTTCAGATAGAGTGCGCTATGGTGATTAGAATTCTGATGTATTTAATGAATTGTACATGACCAGACTTAGCCTACATAGTGAGTAAACTAAGTAGACATACGAGTAATTCAGGTGTTGAGTATTGGAAAGGGATAACACGAGTACTGAAGTACTTGAAGTATACTCATGTATTGGTCTGCACTATACGAGATATCCTATTGTGATCAAAGGATACATTGATGCGAGATGGATATTTGACATAAATGACTCGAAGTCTACGAGTGGATATGTATTCACTTTTTTTAGGGGGAGCGAGGGGGTGCAACCATTTCATGAAAATCTTTTAAGGAAATCGTAATAATCAAACCCCCGATGAAATCTGAGTTTGTGGCTTTTGACAAATGTGGTGAAGAGGCAAAATGACTACGACAATTCTTAGAAGATGTTTCTAGATGGTCAAAATCTGTATCAGCAATTTGCATACATTGTGATAGTCAATCGACAATTGGTCGAGCACAGAGATATCTATATAATGGTAGGTCTAAATATATATGTAGTAAACATAATACTATTAGACAACTACTCTCAATGGGAGTTATCGCTGTTGATTATGTGAAGTCAAAGGATAACCTACTAAATCTGCTAACCAAATGATTAAATAGAGAGTTAGTTGTAAGCTTATCATGGGGAATGAGCTTGATGTCGATAAAGAATGTTGGTGCAAAGGAAATCCAACCTATGCAGATTGGAGATCTCAAGAACTAGGTTCAATGGGGCACCCTAACTGTACCAACTAAGTGGGAGAACTACCTAATGAAAGGATGAAGGTTAAGCACATAACTTTTATTGATCCAGGAGAGTAGTGTGGAAAACTCTCTAGAGATCACCTATGTGAGAAAGAAGTGGGGCCGGTTCGAAAAAAATTGAGATATATCAGGGAGGATCCTGGGTGGGATATGTCAATGCTTACACAAATGATAGAACAGTTCAAAGATATCATATCTACTATCAGCTAGTAAACAAACATATCTTCATAAGTAAGATTCAAAGGGTAAAATCTACCTATCCTATACTGGGCTCAACTAATGAATGCTATCACATACCATGTTTTCATCCATGTGGGGGATTATTGGAAAATGTGAATGAAAAGATGGTGGAATGGATAAAAGAGGCTTCATTGTGTATGAGACTTTAGTCTCACATTGAAAGTTTCAAGGCATCATAATTGATTTATATTATTTTACAAGCATGTATATTGTGAATAAATGTATGAGGAGAGACTCTCTCTCACGTGCACACCCACAGGGTGGGTGTAGATCCAGGGCCCATATTGCACTGTACCTAGGTGGCTCGTATGTGATCGTGACCTATGCACATTGAATGTCAGACCGATCAGAAAAAAATTGCCCAAGTAAATGAATCAATTTTTTGCCATCCAAATTATTTTTCTCAATGATAATGAATATATTAATGTGATTAATAAAAATCCTTATCACGTGAAATGGTTGGTGGTGTCTTAATCGTCAAAATGACTGATGTTTCACTACGATGAACAAAAGTGATTTAATAGCTTTTATTCGACATCCATAGAGACACTCCTATAAAAGAAGCCTAAGTCTTGAGCAGAAAGAGTGTCGAATAATCTATCCTCCTATATTCCTCTCTCTCTCTCTCTCTCTCTCTCACACACACACACACACAAGTATTTCTTTCACTCGATAGAACTCCTTTGATAGCACTCAGGCGTATTTCAATTTGTCGCAACCACCAGTGCTCGGTGGAGATTACAATTTCACCATTGTATCCTAGGAAAGAGATGACCCACTACAACCTCGAAGCATCTCGGAAGTGGGACGGATCTATTTTAAAAAATCTACATTGAACACATACCTCGACTCCTCAGTACTCGGACGACTCGACAATCAGTCACTCGACACTTGGCCTCGAGTGACTCAGTAGTCGGCCACTTGGCTTCGACGACTCGGCCATTCAACACTCGGACTCGCCGACTCGACCACTCGACTTCAATGACTCAGTCATTCGACACTCGGACTCGCGGACTTGACAACTCAGCTTTAGCAACTCAACCATTCGACACTCGGATTTGCCAATTCGGCCACTCAACTTCAGTGACTCGGCCATTCGGCACTCGGACTCGCCTACTTGGCTACTCGACAACTTGGCCACCCGATGACTCGGTCACTCTGCACTCAGCCTTAGCAACTCAATTTGGCCCTTCAAGACAACTTGAGATAATCAATTCAAGTCACTTAATAAATAAGTCCAATTTGAGTTGTTTTCAAATTAAGACTTCCATCCCTATTTTTCCAAAAAATTAATAGTTTCTAGATAGTCATTAAAGTTTGAAAGTGTAAAAAAGGATAAAATGATCATCTAGTAATTTTTTTGGGTTGGCATCAGGGTGTCCGACCCTTCGAGCCGACTAATCCCTAGGGTGATCACCTCGGCCCCATGGTCCTACAGAGATGCGTCTTCGACAGCTGAGTTGGATGAGATTGGAGTCCCTGTGGATCTCCACCAACTACCTAGATACATCAGGGAATGCTCGCAGCTTGGCAGTCTAGTCCGGACTCTACAGTCGTGTCATCCCTGAAAGACTATCCAATGCCGAAGTCTTACTCCATCCGTCAGATAAACTTCTGCATACAGAGTCATCCCCATAGATTTTTTCGAAATTCGTCGTCGAACATTATCTCAATATAGAATTGAACTATGTTCTTTTATGAAATATCTTTCATTTTTACCACTGCACAGTACCCCGATGAACATATCATCTAGCAGTTTGATCTCTATTGCTGTGTAGACTAGGAATAAATAGACGTGTTTTAATAAATCACTCAAATTAATTTTAGCTACAACTATCATATTTTTATTTTTATTTTATTTAATTTAAACCTAAATAGAAAAAAAACACATACGTACTAGCAAACTATTAGAGCACACTCACATTTATAAATTGATAAAAAAAACAAAAATTATTTTTTTTAGTCTAAATAAATAAATAAATACATTCTTCCTCTAAAAGATGATATCATTTATCCCAAATATGAAATATCTATCAACATCGATCCCATAACTATATGAAGAGAGATAAATTACAATTGATCTATAGTTGTACTAACGCTTAGCACAGAGAAGGATAGACACTCTATTTTCTATAGAGATTGATCCATGCTCATATTTTATATATTTACACTGCACTAGTCATTTAACTTTGTTTGTAAAACAATAATGGTAGTTTTAAAGATATTATATGATTATTTTTTAATTTGAATAAATAGGCGGATTCTAAAACATCCTAAGGTCGCCATATTATTAAAGTGATAAAATAAACTATATAACAATTTTAACTGACACAGTTAATTAAATAATTATTTCTTTTGAAATTTTATTTATCTATGTTTCAAGGGTAATTAAACAACTTCAAAATGACCACGAAAGAGCTCTTAAAAACAAATTAAACCACATGATCAAAATTATCATATTTTTATTTTTATTTTATTATTTAAAAATTTTGATTTGTTTCTAAGCTTAAAGAACTTGTTTCGTTTGTTCTTTACTATTTTTTTAAAAAAATAAATATATTTCGCTATACATTTTTTTAACTTATAATTTTTCTAAAAAATTTATATTTATATTTTATATTTTATAACTCATATTGATTTTAAAATTTTATGAAAAAATTGATACCATTCGGTATTTTTTTTATTTTTTATAAAAATATATTTTATGATGATTTTAAAATTTGTATATTTTTAATTTTATATTTTATATAGTTTTTGAAATTTTTAAGTATAGTTTTAAAATAATTATTTGATAATTTGCATACATTTACTTTATAAAAGGACAATCCAATATATGAAACTTCCGTCAATATAGAATTCTAAAAAATAATTTATTATATACAGTGTTATCCTACTTTACAATAGACTATTTCTATAATTCGAACTCGTGACTTTTAAATCATATGATAATAATCTTCCCTTTGTAATAGGCTATTTCATTTGGATTCATTTACTTCATATTATTTTTAATTTTATTTCAATAATTTTAAAATTTATAATTCATGCCATAATTTTGACCGATTTAAATGTACACATTGATTTGACCTATTTTACAATAGATGATCCTCTTGTAATTAAAAAAAAACACTAGTTTGAATTTTTTTTCTATAATAGAATTCTCAAAGGTATCTTTATTGACGCTTGATAGTTTTAAAATTTTCAAAAGGTATCTAATACCCCAAATATTCTCCATTCTTAATTCCTCTTGGTCCTTTCCGGTATTGCGAGCTTTCCCTTTTACGTTTTTTTTTTTCTTTCTCTTCTTATTTTTTCTCCTTTTTCCTCCATCAACTTCAACTGTGCATCTTCTATTTCCACAACAGCAATGGCAATGCCAATGCCAATGCCAATGGCCTCCTTTAGTTCTCATTCATCGAGGCTTTCGCAATGCCAATGCCAATGGCCTCCTTTAGTTCTCATTCATCGAGGCTTTCGCAACGTTGATCACTGTGTCAAACTCCATTGAACAAGACACGCAACACCTCAATTGAACAAGACACTCGACACCCTGATTCTGCCGCCATGTGAGCTTGAGCGAAAGGCACAACTGAGGGTATTTTAGATATTTCACTTGGGTATGAGATGCTTTCTAAATAATTTAAAAGTATGTGATGTATCATGTATGACAGAAAGAAATTTTGCCAAAATTTATCCCAATCAAGATTTGCTTGCTTTCATTTTCTTTTCTTTTTTCATAGTATTGAACAATGGCACTTCACATCATTTTTTTTTATGGGATTTCACATCATTTTTTTTATGGTCACTAATGAAGTTTAAAATCATTGGATGGATAGTATTCATTGTCAAATATTTTTCGATCGATTGAGTATAGATTGAGTATAGATTAGGTCGGTCTTCAATATAGTAGTCTAACTAGATCGATCTTCTTTTGTAAATCTTTATTAGGTCGGACAACACTTGCAGGAGGTCGGCTTCATCCGCACCTGTGGGAGGTTGACTGTGCATTTATGAGAGGTCGACTTCGGGAGGTTGAGCGACACTTGCAGGAGGTCGACTTCTTCCATACCTATGGGAGGTCGACTGTATTTGTTGGATGTCGACTTCGGGAGGTCAGCTTCTTCCGCACTAGTGGAGGTCGGTTTTGGGAGGTCAGACGACACTTGCGGAAGGTTGACTTTTTCTGTACATGTAGGAGGTCCACTTCTTCCGCACCTGTGGGAGGTCGACTACGCACCTGTGGGAGGTCGACTTCGGAAGGTCGAACGACACTTGTGGGAGGTCGACTTCGGGAGGTTGGACAACACTTGTGAAAGGTCGAACCCCTATGCACTTGCAAGAAATCTGCTTTCGCTCAAGTCAAAATAAAAGATCGTAGAAATAAAGATAATATAATTGAAGAAGAGTAGAGTTAGCATTATTCGGCCTCCTTTTTCTTTTAATCGGGAGAATTATATACTATAGTAAGAAGAGACGTAGAGATGTGTAGTGGGAGATGTGGAAATATGGAGTTGTAGAGAGTTTGGGACATGGGTATATGGAGTGTGGTGGTGTGTGATGGTAGAATCATAGAAATGTGGCAGAGTGGAGATGTATAGAGATGACGGGGATATAAAATAATGGAGATGACCAAGTCAAGATCGACTGAGTCAATTGATCACTTAACTCGGATTTAGCCCATGATAAAATAATTAATCAGTGATTAGCCCTGATATTAGGTCGGAATTGACTTTGCCCTAGTGATTTCTTGTCATGCAGTATCACCACATCGGTCACTAAATATTCAATTTTTTAGTTCGATTAATTTTAAAAATAATCGATTCGATCTCATTAAAAAAATTTCATCGTTCGTTCAAATAAATCGAAAATTATTCATAACCAACTAACAATCCAATAATTTAATATACTAAAATTTATCATTCTATTTTTAAAAAAATATATAAATACATATCACAGTTAATAATCAAATTAGAAATGATTGAAAATTTCTTGCCGCACCAATGCCCCAAGGACCACACAACCTTTTCTCGAACGATCTTCTATGAAGATCTCTTTTTTTGTTTTTGGGTAATTTAATATGTCATGGCTCAGGTTTTAAAAAAAACTTTAAAAACCCACCTAGCATATATATTGCATAGGAAATCATAATATATACAATAATAAAATTTATTATATAATATATTAAAAAAATACATATGAAACTTCCATTGGAATGCAGGGGATCTTCATACAGCTTTTATATATAATTTCTTTTAACACTTTATATACAATTTTTTTAATATCATGAGAACCATGCAATAATCTACATGACACCATTTTATCAGTCGAATTGACCGATTCAAACTATTCCATAGGATAGAAATCCAATTGAAACAGGAAACAAGTAGCCTGGTCCAGAGTTCACCATTTTGTTAACAAAGCAAAATAAAATATTATCAACAATCAAAGTAGACAAACAATGGACTCGAGAAGATAGGAAGAGCTGTTCATCATCCGATTGCCCTCTAACACAAATCCTATCAAACTGTACAAGAATACTACCGATTTTTCAAAACAAAAGGTCTATTTTTTTTAAAAATAAAAAATGTTTAAGAGAATACCAACGACTTCATGGGAGAGGGGGGAAGGCTAAACCTGCTCCTGGTTGGTGGCAGCCGCAGGAGTGGTCCGCGCCTCGACCCGCACCGCCGAGGACTTGAGCATGAAGCCGCCGCCGCCGGGACTGCCGTTTTGCGTTATTGAGTCGTCGTCTTGGTAGACGTAGGCTAAGCCGCCGTGGCGGGTGAGGTCCATGCCAGCCATCTCGTCCTCGCCGGAGATGCGGAGGAGGCCGAATTTGTGAAGGGCGTAGAAGAGCGGGCCCATGGTGGCGCTGACCCACCCGACGATGACGAGGATCTGCACGACGTGGGCCGCGAGCAGGCGGACGCCTCCGCCCATGAATAACCCGTAGGGCCGTCCCGGCCGCCCTGGGTACACCTCGTTCACGTACCTTTCCCTCGCAAAGAGCGCCGTGAAGATGATCCCCCAGGCGCCGCAGCCGCCGTGGAGCTGTGCGGCCTCAAGGGGATCGTCGAATCTAAGCGCCTCCGCGAGCTTGTTTAGGCCGATGAGGACCCAGGCGGAGACGAAGCCGCAGATGATGGCGGCCCAGGGGTCGACAACCGAGCAGCCGGCAGTGATGGCGGCGAATCCACCGAGGAGACCGTTGCAGACGTCGGTCACGTTCCAGTGGCCTGTCTGGAGGCGCTTCCCGAAAAGAGTGGTGAGCGCGGCCGTGCAGCCGGCGAGGGTAGTAGTGACGGCGGTGCGTCCGACAGCGGACCACTGGCCGTGGATGGAGCCGCTAGGGCCGTATGTCTTGAAGATGACGTTGAAGGAGCCAGGGTTGAAGCCGTACCAGCCGAACCAGAGGAGGAACGTGCCGAGAACCACGAGAGTGGCGGAGTGTCCGCGGAGGGCCACCGAGCGGCCGGCGTGATCGAAACGCCCGATGCGCGGACCCTCTATGAGGGCACCCCACAGCCCCGCGATGCCCCCTACCAAGTGCACCACCCCCGACCCGGCAAAGTCGATCACTCCCGACTTAAACAGAAGCGACTCCCCGGGGTTCCGCGCGGCCGCTGCCCATCCGTCGCCCGACCAAAACCTAATCAATTTCACATCGACACCATCAGCAATCGAATCGAAACCAAATCCAGATAGCCAGTTCACCAACATCAAATGGAAGCCAAAGTTAACATAGTCGAAAACAAAATCCTTTCGATCCGCAAGCAAAACGAAACGCAAAACTTGATACAGGAACTGAGAAAAAGCTGAGAGATGTGTGTTTGAGATAAAAATGGTAGGGATTGCGTACCAGTGAGAGACGACGGGGTATACGAAACCGGTGAGAAAGGATGAGTAGATGAGGTAGGCGACGAACTGGGTGCGCTCGGCGATGGAGCCGGAGGTGATGCCGGCAGCGGCGATGGCGAAGGCCCACTGGTAGAGGAAGTTAGAGTAGTCGAAGCTGGGCTCCGGCACCTCTTTGAGGCCAAAGAAGTGCTTCCCGATGAAGCCGTCGGAGGGCCCACCGAAGGCGAAGGCGAAACCGAAGAGGTAGTAGAATAGACCGCCGGCGGCCGCGTCCAGCACGTTGGTGAGCATGATGTTCATGGTGTTCTTGGCGCGCACCGATCCGGCACAGAGCATGGCGAAGCCGAGTTGCATCGAGAAGACGAGGTAGGCGGAGAACAGGAGGTAGGTGGTGTCGATGGCGTATCCCGCGTCGATGAACTGGCTGCAGATGTAGTCAGCAGCGGCCGAGGCGTTGGCGCTGCTGCCAAGGAGCAGCGCCAGATCTGAAGAAGAGCACGACATCTCCGTTCGCTCGACCACGCTCTCCTCTGCCTTCGCCGCGCTTCTTCCGATGGAGTGCGAAAGACGGGGAGGGGAGTCAATTTTATAGCCTAGTCTAAGCGACAAAATGCAAGGCCACAATAATTTTGACTTCTTATAATTTTATTTTATTTATGAAATGTTGCATAAACGACCTTGTCATTTACATGTATAGCCTTACAAAATTTTTAATATTTACAAAATGTAACGTGTAAAAATTAAAAGGGCAATGTTTGTTTTTCACGGAAAGAGAACTTTTTTATTTTATTATTTTTTAAAAAATAACATCACAGTCTATTTTTTATTCAAAAAAATATTTATTTTATTCTAGTGTTACAGTAATTTACAGCAGCAGTTAGATTACTGCATAATTGTTATAATGTGTTAAAAGGAAAAGATTACTATAAAGTATTTTTATATTAAAATATTTTTTATCAATTACATTTTTTAAATTTAATCTAAACGTTTTCAACTTAATCAAAATCGCTTTTAAATGATTTTTATCAATTTAAAATAATTTTTAATTAAATTTAAGTAACTTTTAAAATAAAAAATATATATTCAGTTTATTTGCTTTAATACTATGTAGCTAAAAAGGGCCTCCTTAAAAAAAACAACAATAACGGTTAATGCTTTCAATATAAATATAAATTAAAATTATTTTTTTATAAATATAAGTAAAATATCCCACAGTTATATTTTCTGAATTAAAGATGAAATTGCCAAATTTTTTAAAAGTATATTTAAAATTTATTATAAATTGGATTATTAATATTTGTACTTTAGAAAATTAAGATCAGATTTCATCGGTTTACAAATTTAAAATAAATAAAATTTAGATTTTATTTTTGTTTTTTTAAAATGCATCTTTAATTAACTATATTTTGTACTTATAGAAACTAATTTTTAAAACTATATTAGCAATTGTAAAATTCGAATAATTATAATATAAAGCTAGAAATGGCATCTAACAGATTTTAAATCAATTTCTAAAAAATTAAACTGTTTTAAAGCTATTATTAATTCTAAGAGTAACGAGTCAATCAATGAAAATTTTTAATCAACTGATATTAATTATAATAGAAAATTTGGAATAAATAATTAAATAAATAAAATTGTATTGCAGTAGTAGATGATCTATATGCTATAGTAGAATAGTCGATTAATTAGTCATTAACTGAATTGGGTTAAAGCTACAAGAGGAATCAATCGATTGATACGTGGATTCAAATGACTGATTAGCAATGCATATATCAACTTAACGAACTCTTCGAATGAACTGCAAGAGAAGTCTCGAACTCAACTCCAGGAACTCACATAGCACCCAATGAATGAATTGTTGTTACTTCTATTCTTCATGACGTATTAGATTCTTCACTTTTCCTGTACAAATGTTTTAATAAAGAATGATTTCCAATCCTTTCCTTTTTCTTTTATTGGCATCGAGAATCCGAATTTATTCTATGGATATTCGGAACATTTCATCAACAAGTGAATTGAATAAGATCGAAGTCTAATTGATTTTCATCGGTCATAAAAAATAAATCAGGAAAGTACTCGTAATTTTTTCACGGTTTAATCTGAATTTCGTAGTCGTATTATTCTTAAACAGCGATCAAATATCGAAATCGTACTTTATCTATCGGATAAATTTTTGACTCCAAGACTATTCGAATGATCAATTCAAGATGAATGAGAATTTAATTATTAAATTGAGTCCGAATAAAATCTACCAACGATAGGAATATAAAATTGTCACGTGACTTCCGAGGATTTATCATGCAAGAAGAGTTTGATTGCTCTCGGGATCATTTCTTAGAATTTTTGAGTTTGAACTCCCGAAGGTGTTTGAACTGTTAATGTCTATAAAATTTATATACACTTTGGATTTAAATTTTTATAGTTTTATTTTTGAGCTTTACTTAAAATATCTCATACTAAGATATCTTTTTATCTTATAAACGTATAGTATTTTTCATATTTTATCAATGTGAAATTTTGATTGTATTCTTCATACTTTCAACAATCTCTCTTCAAATGAAGGACCATATTGAGTCTCCCTTAAGTCTATCTATCTTTGAAAGACTTCCTCTGTTTGATGTATGATCCTCAACCCATCATAATTTCTTGCTAACTGTCTGATCCTTCTGATTCAGCTGGATTTCCTATCAGTTGTTCAGTTCTCCCGACTCAACTGGACTTCTTGCCTGGTGTCTGGTTCTCTTGATCCGAATATGAGAGCTCCACTTTCTTAGTTCAAGGTTCATGACTTGACATGGACCATGACTCTGATACCAATTATTAATGCCTATAAAATTGACATATCTCCACGATGATATGATATTGTTCACTTTTGACCTAAGTTCTCATGATTTTATTTTTAGGTTTTATCCAAAAGGTCGCATTCTAATAGAGATATTTTTTTATCTTATAAGCATATGATCTTTTTCATGTTTTACCAATGTAAAACTTTGATTGTATTCTCCATGCTTCCAACGTGAACCACTTACACAACTAGATCATTATCTGTTGGTCTCATTTGCACTACTCAAATTTATATGGTTGTTGATGGAAAAACTTACGTAGGATTGGATCATCGAAATAATAAAGTCAAAAATTTGAACACATAGATCATCAAAAATAAAATAAAATTGTGCCACGTCGAAAAGAATAGATTATTATGAACCTTATTTTCTTATATTTTATATTTAGATTTAATTGGTTCAACCCAACTCTTAGATCCTGCGACGGTGGTGCATTGCACCAACAGAGCATGCATGAACGTTGGGTGCTATAGGCCGCTCTTTCTTATTGAATAAATTGGCTCTCGAATTTGGCTTTGTATGGATAAGTGGCACGGCATGATTAGGAAATGAGGTGTCTTATATATCAATAACATGGCTTGATCTGGCTCATTTGATTAAAATGGATATATCAAGTTTATCCAAATGAGAGGATATGTGCTTTTTTGGATGACTCAATTTTAGTTGTTGAATTTAAAATGAATGACTCAATGCATCTAAATGAAAGGATAAAGTACCCTTTTAAAGGAAGCTCAATTTAAATTGTTAATTTCAAATTCACTATAAAAAAAAAAACAGTCATTAGCGACGAATTTAGCGACGAATCTTAAAAAAAAAATTCGTTGAAAAATAAATTAGCGACAAATTTTGCGACAAAAATATTTTTGTTGCGAATAAAGCGTCGCAAATAATAGCGACAAAATTTGCGACGAATTTTTGCGACGAATTTTAGGGACGAATTTAAAAATTCGTCGCTAATTTTGTTGCAGAAGTTACCAAGATTTCAAAAATTCGTCGCAAAAGGTTGCGACGAATTAAAAATTCGTCGCAAATTTGCGACGAATTATTTTTTTCGTTGGTAATTTTCGCGACGAAATAAGAAATTCGTTGGTAAATTGCCGACTGATACAAATTCGTCGCAAATTTCGTCGCTGAATTCGTCGCAAAATTCGTCGCAAAAAACCATATTTTGCGACGAATTAATTTTTTCGTTGGTAATTTTTGCGACGAAATAAGAAATTCGTTGGTAAATTTGCGACTGATAGAAATTCGTCGCAAATTTCGTCGCTAAATTCGTCGCAAAGTTCAATATTTTGCGATGAGTTCTTTTTTCGTTGCAAAAATTTGCGACGAATTTAATTTTCGTCGCAAATTTCGTCGCAAAATTCGTTGCAAAATTTGTCGCAGGTTGGATTCGTTGCTAAATTCGTCGCAAAATTCGTCGCAGATTTCTCAGAATTTAGCAACGAATTTGTATTTTTGTCGCTAAATAAAATTTTTTTTAACAGATTTCATCCGTTTCGATATTCTATCGTATATACAAATTTTCACACACACACAACAAAACACAATAAGTTCTAATATCCAAATAAATACATTCAATACAAACAAAACACACACACATTCAGTACAACAAAATAATATTCAATCATATCCAAATAAATACAAAGCAACACAATCAGTTAAGAACAATACAAGATTCCAAATAAAAAGTTATATCCTACAACATTTCAAACATCAACATAGTTCTGATATCCAAATAACAATGTCTACAAAAGATCTAAACACATGGGAAAGAAAAAAGAAAAGAGAATCTGGTAAGCAATCGTCGATATTTTTCTACCTGCATTAGAAAAGAAACAAACAAAAAGTATCATACATTAAAAAAAAACTATATAATAACACGAAAATAAATATGCAAAGACTTACAATGATGTTCATATTCAACCGCCATAAGGATTAACTTCATCGATCATTCCTGTTTAAAGAAAAATAAACAAAGTCAATAAACTAAAAAATTTTAAAAGTACTAATTAAAAACATGCATACAATATCATCATCGTCGCCACCATCATCGTCATGACTCGGAGGAATATGACTTGGACCAGAACTAAATTGCTGAAACTGTCGCATAAGAAAGGCTTGTTTTCAATCAATTATATTAATATAAACTCCTAGAAATTACAATAATACAAATATACAGTTAGTTCACATATGAATTCACTATGTTTAACAATCTTTAAACATAACCCAAAAAAGACAACAGTTGTATAGAGAGCTTACTGTTAATTTAGGTTTAAACATTTTGGGATGTTTAAGCCTGAAATGTTAAACAACTTAAGTTGATTGTGACAATTAATATCACAAATGAACACAATCCAAGGCATTGTGTGGTGTTAGAGATGGCTGTATGTGGGATAGTGTGGCTACCATTGGGCCTCACATTCTACTGATTAGGAATGGTTCAAATTATGTGTTGGGGTTTCGGTCTTAACGAGGACATCAAGACTTAAAATGGGGGTGATTGTGACACCCTAAATTTAGTGCCAAATTGTGAATTGTGGGCTAATAATATAGAGAAGCTTTATAAGCTTAGATGAGAGAGTTATTATTAACATAGGTCTAGGAGTTTTGTTAATCGGCCAATTCTCTCATCTAAGCAAGCAGTGACAACAAACTAATCAAATTTATTGAACATGAAAGATACTCATTGCAATTATGCCATTTAGGTCAAATTATTGTTGTAGATGTATAACAATCGTCGCAAATGAGACAACTCATTGACACACGAGGTCCAAGCGTGGATCAAAATGTATCACCACAAGTTAATACTAATCTAAGCCTTAAACACTAGCTCCCCCACCACCACTGATTTTAAGATGCTTGTAATTACTCAGGTAGATGTGCATGATTTGCTCATCTAAACCTTATAAACTGCTTGTTTTATCCCATAACTTCCTATATGTGACTAAACAAAATCATAAAATATTTCTTCCAACTTAGTACTTAGCATTATTTGGTATGTGTATCTCTATGGCAAATTAGCAGCTTAAAGCTTCTGTATTTTACAGTTAACTATATATAGTTACAGAATAAGTAGGATAGCAGCATAAAGCTTCTGTAGTTATGGAGTTAAATATAGGAAAAAAATAGTGGTCGCGTCGGACACCGGCGCCTGGCTCATGGCCGTGGCGAGCGGCCGTGCCGGAAGTGTCAGACAATGGCGATGAGACTCGCGGTCTTGTAGGAAGGAAGGCGCCGCGGCCGTGGCGGCGGCTACCGGCCGGTGGAGGCGGCGGTGGCGAGGCGGCCGGAGGCGGGCCGCGACCGGGGCACGGCGACCGGACGAGGCGATGTCAGCTTCTGCCGACTGCCGCCGTGGGCAAGGCGGCCGTGCGCGGCTCGGGGCCTGGCGGCAGTTCGGCCAAGAGCGCCCGGGAGGGCTGGTCGCCATGGCACCGGGGCGACGCGTTGGCCGGACGAGGCGCCGGCGGCCATTCGGCCATGTCGCCTCATGGCGTCGGTCGGTCTGTGGCCGTCGGCGTCGGTCGACCTAGCGGCCAGTATCGGCCTCGGGTGGGCGGCGGCGGGCTCGGTCTTGGCCGGGCCGGAGGGCGGTCGTGGCCGGAGCGTGTCGATGCGAGGCGAGGGAAGACCGTGGCGGCGGAAGGGAAGACCGTGGCGGAGGGGAAAGGTTAGGGCTCGGGCGCGATGCGAGGAGAAGGGAAAAAATTAGGGTAGCGGGGTAAGTTAATTAAATTTTGCAACGAATCCAGGATTCGTTGCAAAATTTAAAAAAAAAATTAAAGTTTTTAAAACGTTAAGTTTATTTTTTAATTTTAATTTAGCAACGAATCCGTGGATTCGTTGCAAATTTGCAACGAATCCACGGATTCGTTGCTAAATTAAAATTAAAAAAATCAGGCGTTCCAGCGCTCAACAGCAACCGACACGCCCCCGACACGCCCACCGACACGCCCACCGACACGCCCATGTCGCGCCGGTGCGACACGCCCGTGCCAAATGAGGGCACAAGCGTGTCGCGCCGGTGAGAAATGCAAACTTTAATTTTTTTTTTAAAATTTTCGCAACGAATCCTGGATTCGTTGCAAATTCGCAACGAATCCTCGATTCGTTGGAAATTTAAAAAAAAAAAATTTAAACTTTTTAAAACGTTAATTTATTTTTTAATATTAATATTAACTTTGCAACAAATCCACGGATTCGTTGCAAAATTGCAACGAATCCTGGATTCGTTGCAATTTTTAAAAAAATAATATTTTAAACTTTTTAAAACGTTAATTTATTTTTTAATATTAATTTTGCAACGAATCCTTGCTATTTTGCAACGAATCCTCGAATTCGTTGCAAAATATTTAAAAATTAACTCGTTCGACAGAACTTGTTTTCTTTTTTTTTTAAAATAAATTAAATATCTGCGACGAATTCTGAATTATTTCCGTCGCAAATTGGCGACGAAAAAATAAATTCGTCGCAAATATGTACAACGAATTCATAATTCGTTGCAGAAATTTGCAACGAATTTATTTTTCGTTGCAAATTACCGACGAAAATTTATTTCGTTACAAATTTGCGACGAAACCTAAAATTCGTCGCTATATTTGTTGCAGATTTGCAACGAAAATAATTCGTTGCTAAAATTCGTCGCCAAAAAATAGTTTTTTTTGTAGTGATTGATGAATGAAATGAACCCTAGTATAAGGATAATGTGTTCCTTAGGATGAGATATGATCTAATTCGTCCAATTTAAATTGAACGGATGATATCTGATTGAACTAAGAGATTTATCTAACCTTTCACATAGTATAAATAAAGTCTCTTATTTTTTAAAATTCATTCATTAAATTCAAAATACAAGCATAAACATTTTTTACTTATATTCTAGAGTTCGAGAAACATCTTCAATTTGAAGGTCATATAACTTACAGTACTGTTATTGTAAAATAAAATCGTTATATTTTGATAAACGATTATTATATTTCATAAGCACCATGTAAAAAAAAATTCATCTTACAAAGTTGAAATCTAATTCTAACTTCAACTTTATCTAAATGGTGCTATATTGTCATTATGTCCATGGCACATCTTCATAAGCTCCAACAAATTAAAGAGGGATATGATGAAAGCTATATAAAACAATGTAGATGTTCGAACACTAGCAAAGTAAATAAATCTTTTTATACATTTTAGTCTTCCACTTCATATTCAATTAATGATTTTGTAAGAAATTTTTCATCTCTAAAAGTTATTTGCAACAAAGAAAATAGTAAAATTTGTAGAAGTAACTCATCAATGAGCCATAAAATTATGAAATAGAAACGAGAATTACAAATCGTGTTACATGTCTTATTAACTATTAGTATACAACTTATTTATATTTATTTTTATTCCGTTGGATTAATTCTTGTATGACCTTGCTAAACAATTGTATCAAGAGTATGCTTAATTTTTAATTATAGATACAAGCACTATTTTTACCTTCTCTAGCTCATCCAACCATCTTCTACGTCGATTCTAACAACAATTAAGAGGAGATTTTATTCAAGTTCATGACCCATCAAATAAATAGGATTGGAGCTATTCAATTAGGGAGATCCAAAAGCTGAAGGGCAAATATGTATAAAAAAAGTCAACGCTCAGAGTTATATTTTAAATTGATCAATTTCCCATGTAGTTTGACTTTATAAGCACGTTCTAAATAAAAGTGAAGTGTCTCTGACGTTGAGAAAATAAATAATAAAATTAAACAGGTTCTATTTGACCATGATAATAATGGGTTACTTTTTTTTTTTTAATTACCATTTAGGATCTTCCATCAACTCCTACGCAACCAATTGATTCTCGGCGTGCAGGAGCAAATTAAAGTTGACCCTTATATATATATATACAGAAATTATATATAAAAGTGTTATCGGACACTTATCGTGTGCATATGTAAATATAAAAATACTTTCGATATGTATCATTGTTCCGATGGTCACGACATCGATTCTGACGGATTTAAAGAATTGACTATAATATTTTTGTCATTAGAGTAATTAACGACGTGCACGTCAAAAGCACTTTTGTATTTACGGACACACATGTGCATCTTTCATGTGCACTCGTGAATACAAAGGTGTTTTCGATGTTCATCGTTGCTCCGATGGTGACAGTGTCGACTCCGACGAATTTAGGAGATTGATTATAGTGCTCATCAGAGCAGCGACGTGCATTGACAAGTGCACGTACATGATAAGCACACAAGTTGCACTCCGCATGTCATGCAATATATACACCTGTACATGTTCATTAATGAACAGTAATTGAGTCGCGATTCGATTGCAATTCGACAAAAGAGACGACACGTCAATTTTGACGGATTCAAAGGCTGACTATAGTGCTCATCCGAGCAACGACGCGCGACAAAAATACTGTGCAATGCATAGATGCATACAAAGTGCACACAGTGAATTGCTCATCATTAACAAACCCTCTCTCTCTTTCTATTTATATTATCCTATATAATTCATTCGTGAGCATCTTCATTATCAATCGTCTGATCAGGTGCGCTTTATAGCTTAATTCTTAAATCCTATGGAATCAGACGGTAAATAATAGAGGTGTATACTCACGAATGAATTGTATTAAAGTAATTAATTGTAAAATTTTTTATTAAAATATTTTGACCAAAATTACTAAAATAAAGATATTTTTGAGAGAAAAATAGAACGTACATACTTGTACGATACTTTATCATACGAGATGTGCTTATTGACAATAAGAAAAATAAAGAATGTCGTTTTGATTTTTATTTATTCTAATCAGATTTGACACGTGAATCATGCATGGCTAGCCCAAATTCATGATAGACTCATTGGATCAGGTCCAATTTGACTCATATTTTATTAGACTGTCATAGGCACGATTCAATCCGAGTCAAGTTAATTATATATATAAGTCGAGTCATACCGAGTTGGATCTGATTGTTTGCTTATATATCTCCCGTTGGATTAATTGTTCAGCCATCTAATGATTGATGCATGGTTTTATATATAATAATATTTTGTTTGAATATATCCACGTCAATTCTTTTGGAAAATTCAAATTTTTAGTAAATATAAGAAAAGATATATATTAAATTTAATATACGGAAGCATGTGTATGGTAGGTCTTGATGGCTTCCAATCCAAAGTGGCCAATGGAACCTCGCCTTCAACTCTTCCATTCCACATAATACCACATCATTTTATCTCGTTGCTTTTTGTCTGATTGCCCAATATCGCTTTACCAGAAAATACTGATTTCTTCAAATTCTCAATCCTGAGGTATCAATACCATAAAAATAATCATGTGGCACGTCCCATAATATTAATCAAAAGCATCGACAGTCAATCAAACAAGTGCAATAACCAATCAATTAAATTTTTTGATATATATATATTTTTCTCATTTGCATCTATTTTATTTTTCAGTCTCATAAAACGAGATGCATAGGTTGGCTTCACATGCGTAACACATGAACCCTCTGTTGCCTTTCATACTCATTGTCTACCTTAAAAATAGGAAGACAGAATAATAGACATTGCCATTGCCAATGCATGGTGCAATAGAAAACATGCATGTTCTCTCGAGAAGAAATGTTAAAACACTATGCATGGTATATATATATATATATATTTTGTATATATATTTCCATTTCTACTTTAATTTGTGTTTCTTCTTCTATCACAATCTCTATGATTTTCATCAAAACGTAGGCTAGTAATTAATTTGTCTTTAAGTCAAGCAAATTCATAGTATAGTTGAAATGATCGAACGTTTTGTCATCAACTTTTTGTTTGTTGGAAGAGGTGACTGTACGTATTATGAATATATTGAACCTCTTAAGATGAGTTCTCCATGGTTATGAGAAGTAAAGTAATTATTAAAAAAAAAACTAGAATATGTATCGAAGTTTTCTTTCTGGAATACATCATTGGGACTGCAACTGTAAAGGCGATGCAAATTTGGACTTATGCAATAATTTTTTTTTAATATAATAGTGTTGTTATATGTCATATCATTCCAATGGTCCGACTTTGCAACCTGGAGGAGATTAATGAAAGAGATTTGAATCTTCGGATTCAGTATTATATATATATTTGGATTTGAATTTTTTTTAGTACTGTATAATTATGTTAGATTACTTTTTGTATAAAAAAAATTAAAAACTTCGAAAGATTCTACAGATCTTTGTTTTGGAATAACTCAGATTAATTAGTCTATTGATGATGTACACCAATATGACACAGGGAATCCCTATCTAATGGCTATAATTTTTATATTATTTTTGGTAGGTTCGCAGTTGCTTAACGTATAAAGTTCAGAGTGGTTATCAAAAAAGGATCTTTCATATATCAAAAAGTCAAATTGGAACCAAAACAATAATCTAAATTGTCGATATCAAATTAACCCCTTCTTCCACCTAAAGATCAACTTCACCTGAACCGCAACTCAATGCATCCTGAGATGCCTTAATTCATATCTTCGAGCTGATGAAGACATAAACGGAATTAAAATGATTCAAGCAGACAAGTAAATAAAAATAAAAATTGTAAAGATGAGAATTTTAAATTGGATGTATAAATATATAAGGACGAACAAGATAAAAAAAATAAAAAATTAAAGAGAAAATTAGAATTGTACCTAATGAAAAAAAACTCTAAGAGATGTATTCAATATATATAAATATATATTTAGACGACTAATAAATATTTCAGTTATGCGATTTAAATTATTATAAATATAAGACAAAAGAAAATTTAATTAATAATAATAAAATAAGATAAAAATTATTTAAATATAGAATATATAATATGAGATAGAGCCTAATGGTACCGGAGTGTATATATATATATATATATATATATATATATATATATATATATATATATATATAATACTATTGTTACCTCTTTTCTTTTTTGTGAATAAGGTAAAAAGACCCGCGCGTAGGATGCTGTCCGAACCAAGTAGCTGGTTCGGCGGGAGGAGTTTGAGAAGAATGGTTCGGGCATGCCAGTTTGGGGCAATTGGCACGGGAGGATGGTTTGAGGGAGTTGGCACGACCGGATGAATTTAAAGATTGATCCGATACGAGACGGATAAGAATTGACTCGGTTTAGCGGGCCTGGAAATGGTTCGGTACGGAAAGAATAGAAGTTGGTTCGGGCTACTGGGAAAGACCTAAGAGCTACGCTACACGTGAGCGGTAGGTCTAGGCTAGCTTTATTGAAGGTAAGTGGCTGAAAGGGATGAGCTAGAATATTTTCCGAAATATAGATAAGAAGTTATTGCACAACAAAATAGAGCCCCCACATAATATTCCGAGGAGCCTTCGCTCTTAGTGTCTGTAACATAATGATTCTCCAGATAAGTAAGGTGGCCACGTGTACGATGAAGGAGGTTCGCGGTGCAACAGCTGGCCGGGGGAAGGAGGATAAAAGGGAGAAGCAGGGCAAGAGGAAGAGGGATCCGCATTATTCCAACAAGCGATAGACAAAGGCACATCCGAAGGGGAGAGTGACCACATCGCCGGAGAAGGAGATGAGGAGAGTAGTGAGCTCCATCTTTCCGATACTTTTCTGTGTATTAAGCTAATTGTAAGAGGTTTTTTCCTCCACATCCGGAAGTTCTTTCCGTGAAGGAGGAAGTTTATAGTGAAAGTGCTTTGGCACTGTAGCTCATGGGAGAGCTCACCCCCGTGGAGTAGGAATCCTTATTCCGAACCACGTTATATCCTGTGTCTTTATTTATTGCTTGTGCTGCGTGCATTTCTCTTCTTCGTACCTCATTACTGTTGCGGTCGGAGAGAACCCTTAAGCTTCCTGCACACCCCCCTACGTCGGAAGGAAGCCAGAAAATCCTTCCCCGTATCGCATCAGTTGGCGCCGTCTGTGGGAAACTTTCTGAGTAAGACATAGAGATGCAGCCAGAGGAGATACATCATCCGATAACCTCCTCTGCGGAGGAAAATCCCATCACTATACTACCATCGCAGCTGAGAGCCATGGTGGACACCGCCGTGGCTGAGGCCCTTGCTAAAGAAAGGAGAAGGATGGAGTACCTTCATCCTCATTCTGGTGAATCTTCCTCCTGTGGACTGCCACAAGAGATGCCCCCTCCACTTCGTACAACTACTAACGTCGAAGCGTTGCCTGGGGAGGGGTTGGGGGGACGAGTACATCATACCACTATTCCATTAACCCAGAATCGATGAGAAGAGCAAGACGAAAGCCATTCAACTAGGGCTCCGAAAATTTACGAGCCCAATCCTTTCACCATGGACATCCTTTCTGAAGTCCAGCCATCATACTTCAGAAATCCTTAGGTAGACAAGTATAATGGCACGACGGATCCTGAGAAGCATCTATCACAGTTCGCAGGAGCCACCTCGCTCCATTGCTATACCGACACCCTCAAGTGTCGAGTCTTACGTACCACTTTAACCGGCTCGGTGCAAAAATAATTTAGTACCCTGCTCCCGGGGTCTATTACTTATTTTGTTGATTTTCAGGGGATGTTCCGGCAAGAGTTCGCCAGTTGTAAGACATACAAACATGATGCTTCCGTCCTACTGCATATTACGCAAGGGCTCTCAGAGTCACTCAGAAGGTATCTTTATCGATTTACTTCCACTGCCAGAAATATCCCCTCGGCAAGATCAGACGCCTTCAGAGTGGCCATTCCGCACGGGCTAAGGGAGGGTCCTTTCCTTAGCTCACTGTTGAGGAAGCCCGCGGCCAGCTACGAGGAACTGCTGAGCCGCGCAGAAAAATATATTAATGAGGAAGAAGGGCTGAAGGTCCGGAGAGCCGAACGAGCCTCCACAATGGTCCCTGCAGAAAGAAATTGCCCAACAACCCCTTGAGCACCTCCCCGACGGGACACACCCTTTATACCGAAAGCTCCCAGGCCTCGATTACTGATACAGGGAGCTCGCCCCACACCTCCATTGCAGATCATGGCCGCAGATGTAGTCCCTCCCCCAAGAACTTGGAAAGAGCGGGAGATGGAGTTCTATGACAAGCAAGGACTTCTACAACGGCCAATGAGGTATAGGGGAGTGCCTCGCAACCCCTCCCACTCCATTTTTTTTGCCAGTATCATATGGAATACGGCCATGCCAGTGGCCGATGTTTTAAATTGCAAGAAGAACTGGAGCGTATCCGGGCCACTTACCCACATGTGCGACCTCAGACGGGAGGACCGACACGCTGAGGCCAACGACCCAACATGGCTTGTCCGGGGCCCTATAACCAACGACCATAGGTCACTTTTCCTCCGGACCCTCAAACTCTAGCCCAGGAGGGTATCTCACAAGGAGGCCCGTCCGGTGAGGGCCCATCATCTGATCTGAATGACGTCCCCACACGAGGGGTTATTCACGTTATCGCAGAAGGACCCATTGATGGGGATTTCAATCGGGTGCGGAAATCATATGCCCGTCTAATGGAGCGTTTCGGTTACGTATTGCTTTCTTGCGGTTGGCTATCGATCTACCCTTCGTTCCGGCTCGAAGATCTCCGAGGCATTCTGCTGCCTCATACGGATGCTCTGGTGATCCGTATTTCCCTGGCCAACTATGAAGTGGCCCGGGTATTAGTCAATTCGGGAAGCTCTGTCAACATTCTCTTCCAAGAGGCCTTCGGACAAATGCAGCTGGGAAACGCTCAGCTGGAGGACGTGGCCACTCCTCTCTTCGGGTTTGCAGGACATGTGGTCCATCCCACAGGGCAGATCTCATTTCCCCTCACTCTGGGCACAAAGCCCAGCCAAAAAACCAACATTGTTCCTTTTCTTATTGTGGATGCTTCGTCCACTTATAATGCGATTCTGGGTCATCCCTTCCTTTCTATTTTTCAGGCGGTGACTTCTCCTTACCACGAGAAGGTGAAATTTTCGGTCGGGCAACTGATTGGAGAGGCCCGAGGTGAGTAGAAGGCTGCCTGGAGTTGCTACGTACAAATGGTCAGGGATGACCATGTCATGCCGCCCTTTTTCCCAAGGGGTCCGGAGGGGCGGCGCGTGACGCGATCGTACATACATACATTATATTACAGCGGAAGACCACCTATACTTCTTACAGCGGAAGATTTTAGACTTATTTTTTTTCTTTTAAACATAAACATGCATCGTCATTTCATAGATACTTCTTCTTAACATAGAACATGCATTATTATTTCATAGATACTTCTTCTTAAACATAGGGCATGCATCATCAGTTCATAAGTACTTAGTTCAATTCATAAACTAAATCATCTTAGGGAAAACATGTATAAAGAACATAACAGATCTTCTCCACCATGCCACTACCACACATACTTTGCCCCTCCTGCTGCTCCTTTTAGTTTAGCCACCCTTTACCCTTATCTGCAGTACAAGGGAACATAAACTATAAGCACATAGGGTTAGTAAGATCCTGTCCTACTCACAAAAATCATACGTAAGCATAACATGTAAACATACAAAGACATAAGCAGACATAACTTGAATATAACATCGTAGAACATAAGTAGGCATAACATAAACATAACATCATGGACATAAGTAAGCATAACATGAATATAACATCATAGACATAAGAAGGCATAACATAAACATAACATCATAGACATAAGCAAGCATAACATGAATATAACATCGTAGACATAAGCAGACATAACATGAACATAACATCATAGACATAAGCAAGCATAACATGAATATAACATCGTAGACATAAGCAGACATAACATGAACATAACATCGTAGACATAAGCAAGCATAACATGAATATAACATCATAGACATAAGCAGACATAACATAAACATAACATCATAGACATAAGCAAGCATAACATGAATATAACATCATAGACATAAACTGACATAACATAAACATAGCATCATAGACATAAGCAAGTATAACATGAAAATAACATCGTAGACATAAGCAGGCATAACATGAACATAGCATCATAGACATAAGCAAGCATAACATGAATATAACATCGTAGACATAAGCAGGCATAACATAAACATAACATCATAGACATAAGCAAGCATAACATGAATATAACATCATAGACATAAGCAGGCATAACATAAACATAACATCATAGACATAAGCAAGCATAACATGAATATAACATCGTAGACATAAGCAGGCATAACATGAACATAGCATCATAGACATAAGCAAGCATAACATGAATATAACATCGTAGACATAAGCAGATATAACATGAACATAACATCATAGACATAAGCAATCATAACATAAACATAACATCATAGACATAAACAAGTATAACATAAACATAACATCATAGACATAAGCAGGCATAACATAAAGGTATATGTAGGATGCTCTTCGAAACATATATTATAGGTATTTGAACATAAATCTCAACATATTGGGCCTGACATTGTACCACATCATCATCATCATAGCGCGCATCCCTAAATAGATCAGAGGTAGCAAGTCTCAAAACTACTAGGTTACTAGGCCCATACTATATCCGTCGACCTAGGGGCCATCATCATAACATAGAAGACCATCCTAGGCCCGTACTTATGACCGTCGGCCTAGGGCATCTGGGAGCCCATCCCGTACTAGGTCCGTACTATGACCGTCGACCTAGGGGCAATCATAACATAGAAGCCCATCCTAGGCCCGTACTAAGTCCGTTGGCTTAGGGCATCTTAGGAGCCCATCCCTTTGGACCTTGTTAGGGTCCTGATACAAGCCATGCAGAAAGTAAAATACATACATGCTTCTTATCATAACATATCATATTTCATTTCATAAACATATCATGTTCCTTATCATGACATATCATATTTTTCTTCTTCATATCATAACATATTTCTTCTTCATAACATATCATATGACTTTCATAACATATTTCTTCTTCATAACATATCATATGACTTTCATAACATATTTCTTCTTCATATCATATCATGTTTCTTTTCATGCACATCATGTTCCTTCCTTATAACACATCATACATTCATATAATCCCAAGGTAATGAGCATAACATGATCACAACATCACACACATATAAGCATGGCATAAGGCATAAACATCATGAACAAGTATACATGGAATGACCTAAACTTCATGGAGTTCTATCAAAGTTTTAAACACCAAACAACTTATATATGGTCTAACTAACCACATGTTAATTCTTTAACATATAAAGCATGGCATGGGAGGGCACTTAGGGTTTTAAATAAACCTTGGCCGAGAGTTCCAAGACAACCTAAGATCCATTTCTTAAATCTAGCTTAGCTTTCACATGTTATACCTATATCTACATTCAAAACATAACATGGTAATTTATAGATCATAACATGTTAGGCTTAAATGGGTCTTGGCCGAATGGGTTTAAAGAACATAAGGCTCAACCACTTAACTCTAGGTTAACCAACAACATGTTACCTTCATCTAACATCAAAAGTCATCATGAACTCAATCAAAACATGGCATAGAAACATATTAGGGGTCTTGGCCGAATGGTTCAAAGGGATTAAAGGTTCATCCACTTAAATCTAGGTTAACCAAACAATATGTTATCTTCATTTACCATCAAAACATAGCATGAACTTATCTATAGCATGGCATAGAACATGTTATCTTCTTTTAACATCAAACATGACATGAACTCATTTAAAACCTAGCATAGAGCATGTTATCTTCATCTAACACCAAAAGTCATCATGAACTCATCCAAAACATAGCATAGAAAGACACCTTAGGGGTCTAGATGGACTTGGCCGAATGGTTCAAGGGGCCTAAAGGTTCATCCACTTAAACCTAGGTTAAACAAACAACATGTTATCTTCATTTACCATCAAAACATTGCATGCACTTATCTATAACATAGCATAGAACATGTTATCTTCTTCTAACATCAAACATGGCATGAACTCATTTAAAACCTAGCATAGAACATGTTATCTTCATCTAGCATCAAAACATAGCATAAGCTCATCTAATACATGGCATAGAAAATCACCTTAGGGGTCTAGATGGTCTTGGTCGAGAGTTTTAGGGGAGGTTGAGGATCAACCACTTAACCAAACTCATCTAGACATCTATCATCTTCATATTAACACAAGTTTTAGCATGGATTTTCATGGAGAGCACAAATATTGGTCTTGGCCGAAATTTCCTTGGGGTTTTTAAGGTCAAACACCTAACCTAATCCATCTAGCATCCTATCTTTATCATGTTCATACAAGATATGACATGGATCTTCATGGAAAACTCAAACAAAGGTCTTGGCCGAATGGTTTTAAAGGGATTGACACAATAACATCAATCGAAAACTATTTGTATGTAGGTGAGGGGGATACTTACATCCTTCGCTTTGCTATGAGTTTGAAGACAACCTAAGGGAAACCAAACCTAGCCTTCTTCTTGCTTGGATGGATCTCGGAAAATGGTGAAAAGGGGAGCTTAGGGTTCGGTGAGGAAGAAGATGAGAAGGAGAGAAAAATAATTTGGTTTCTCATGTCTCCTCATTCCCCCTATTTATTCTCTTGAAGTGTCCCTTAGTCTCCCTTACCCCTAACTATAATTTCCCATATTCCTCTAATAGTACAACCCTGCTAGGCTTCTGGTTATTGGATGCATCTTTAGGGCTTAGCTATCTACTAGAGGTTTGGGGTTCAATTCCTAGGCCTTGCATCCCTTTTTGGCTCCTTTTCTTTTATTTTTGAAAGAGCCCACATAAAGCCCATTATAATCGTGCAAAAATTCTTATAAAATTGCTAGGAATTTTACGGGCGTTACAATCCTTCATACCTTTTAAAAGTTTCATCCTCGAAACTTAGAACAATTCGGTATACATTTTATATCTCCTCGCGTTCCCGGGTAGCTTCTTAATGCAGATTGATTACGCCATACTAAGGGCACCTCTTTATTCCTTAGCCTCTTAACTTCTCGGTCTAGTATCTGGAAAGGCCGACTTTCATAACTCAGGTCCTCTTGAACTTGCACTGTTTGTGGCTCGATCACTTGGTCCGTATTGGAAATGCACTTCTTGAGCATCGAAACGTGGAACACGTTGTGAATAATCGATGTCTCTTGAGGCAGCTCTAGCTCGTAAGCTACCTTGCCAACTCTCTTCAATATCAGATATGGTCCTACGTAGCGTGGACTCAGCTTACCCTTCCTTCCGAATCTCATCACTCCCTTCATAGGGGCCACTTTGAGGAATATCAGATCCCCGACTTCGAATTCTAACGGTCTACACCGCATATCTGCATAGCTCTTTTGCCGGTTCTGAGCATGTTGGAATGTATACTGAAAGCCTAGCTCTTTTTGTATGAACATTTTATTTTGAAATAAGAATCACATGATCATTGTTTGCATTTTATATATTCATTATATATGTGTGCATATTGTCTAAATATTTTACATTGTAGATAACATGGTGCTTGGTGTGGCACAGAAGATCATGTTATCAGTTCCTTGTAAAATATAAGTAGAGGCTCACAACCAAGATGGTTTTCGACAAACCATTGACATGGTTGTAGTGTAGCTTGGTATTGTTTTGTCTTGAACATAGAGTTACACTGGTACACTTAGGTGTATTGAGCAGGACCGACATAAAGGTGATTCAATTTAGTACTGACTACATGATTGAATCGGACCTCGGATATTATGTTGTACATGCTCTTAATCCCGATATAATAACGGGCACATGTACTTAGTATTTATTTCTTTGATTTACCAGTGGGTGAGATTTAGATGGATTAAATCAATATGCCCGGTAAGTTGGGAAATAATATTATTTACATGGTGTGCCGTTGATTATAGGAGAAGCGTGTCCTATATATTAGGTTGATGATGTCCCTTGAGGAGCTCATAAGGTTCATCATGTAAACCCGGTGGTTGACTTAGTCAACATGATGATAAGGTTGAGTGGTACTACTCGAGAATTAGATGTTAATTAATTGATGGTCAGTAAATCAATTAATTGACGGACATTCGATATCTTAAACACGGGGAGATGGATGTACAAATAATATATGGAGCCCATATTGATTTATGGGGTTGGTGAGGTAGTTCAATGATGATCCTCTAGTGGAATGGAACATCATTGATGGATCAGTTTGTGTGGTTCGATCCATCGGTGGCCAGACCCAACTCCTCCTTATGGTCCCTATAGCCTAATATAATCCTTATGAAGTCTAGATCCAAGAATGTAAATAAAAACCTAGAACCAATGGTTGGGATTAAATCCTAGATCCGATGGTTGGATGAAACCCTAGAACCAGCGGTTGGGATTAAATCCTAGATCAGATGGTTAGGATGAAATCCTAGAATCGGCGGTTGGAATTAAATCCTAGATCCAAGCGGTTGGGATAAAACCTAGATCCGATGGTTGGGATGAAACCTTAGATCCAGCGGTTGGGATGAAATCCTAGATCCGCGGTTGGGATTAAACCCTAGATCCGGCGGTTGGGATAAAACCCTAGATCGACGGTGGAGATTAAATCCTAGATCAGGCGGTGGAGATTAAAGGAGGCTTAAGCCCTATTCTATAAATAGATGCTTAGGGTTGGCGGAAAGATTGATCGAAGGATTGGAGTTAGGGTTTTGGGCGGCTAGGGTTTGGAGAAAAGTGGCGGCGGACCTCTTCCGTCTTGTTGATTCAGCGCCCGCTTCCATTGATAATTCCTTGGCAGCGCCCATCCTAGAGCTTCCCCTTCTTCCTTCTTCTTCGGTTCTCCTCCCATATTGGTGGCGGTTCTCTTCCTCCTCCTATTCTCCAAGTAGTGGCGGCAACATTGAATTAGTTGGCGGCGCATCATCCATTGTCCTTAAATTCCCTAATTGGTGGCGGTTCTAGATAGGAAAGGTATTTATGAGTTCTTCTCTTTGTTCGCAGCGGACAAGGTAGAGAAGAAAGCGATCTAGAAGGCTTCTACTCGTGGAGGAACTTCGTCCACACGTCGTCCACGAGAAGGATAGGACATACGGTAGAAGATCGTGAGGTATAAAGTTATTTTAACTTTATGTACAGATCTGAGCATGTTCTTATTTGTTTTGATTATGCATGTGTGTGGATGAATATATATTGTATAATCATGGACCCCGAAGACAAACACAAAAACCGGCGATCCATCCGTCGTCTCTTCCGCGGCTAACCAACTAGAAGAGTTGTGTTGCTTGAACAACTAGTTTGTTCGGCGACCACTCAAGTTGTTATTATACGGCAGCGAAAATAGGTTGTGCTAAGGAAGCTCATCCCATCCGGATTAATTCTTTCATTAGTGAAAATTTTAATCCGGGGACATGGGAGCTAATGAGCCTCCGTTGAGGCCAACCTTACAATTGGTATCAGAGCCATCGGTTTCCGGTTTTGTGTGTTTAGGATTCGATTAATTTTTTATGCATTTTTCATATATTATATGTGCCGGATAATAGTAGGATATGCGTAGTTTAACTCTTTGGTTGCAGGCATAAGATCCGACTATTATGGCCATGTGTGTGTATGTGAATGGATGTGTGTAAAAATTTATTATTTGAATCCTCGGGGTTGACGAGGCTAGATTAGTATTTAATTTTTGTAATTAAATACGGCATTGTTTAGGCGATCATTTTAGTTTACTTTCGATCTAGATTATTTGTACGCTCCTTCGTGGAGTATAGGATCGATGGATGTAAATAAAATGATTTATCTCGGCTCGGATATCTTTGGTGACTTGCGCACGGGAAAAGGTGGAGCGGACGAGGTGGTGACACGACGGGATACATATTGGAGGACAATGCCATAATAGTTGGAAAAAATTCTGTTTTTCCATATTTATTGCTTATTTGTTTTATATGCATGTTGTGTATGTTTAAAATTCCTCGATCTCAATTTACTAAGTGGGAGAGGGATATTTTAATTAATTCCCACGACCTCCATTACAATTTGACGTGTGATGCAACAAACTTGCACGTTGGCTTTGAGTGCCTTCCTCCCCATCAGATGGGTTTGTTTGCGGATCACTAGGTCAAATAATGGTTATAGGAAATTATTTAGGAGCGTGTGTACTTCCCCATTGGTAAGGCACATAATCCGAAATAATTCTCTTAGTATCATGTAATGGTGCACACTTAGATACAAATAAAGGTATCCTCCCCATCGGAGTCACTGCTTTTATTTGTAGGGCTAAAGAGGAACCAACTATTAATTTTATTTGTCAAAAAGTAAGGTTGACAAGATAATAAAATTAATGGGTAAAACCTCCTCTTACAAATGTAGAATTCAGTATCGTCCACACTATCGTGGCATGCGATATTCTCGGTGTTTTGAGGTGTTGGTTGATTTGAATTTTATTGTTTTGAGGAATCAATAATATTTGAAATCTAATATTTTGATCATTGTGATTTTTAGGATTTTCAAATGGCTTTCAACCCACTTGCTTTGTGATTTTAAAAGAAAACAAACTTCTTGGTCCAAACTACATTGATTGGAAAGAAACACGGATATTGTCTAGCTGCGGAGTACAAATTTGTACTCTTGAGGTGCATCCTCCTAACCCTCCGATGACTACGATGAAAAGGAGAAAGAACATTATAAGAAATGGGTTAAGACGGATGAGATGGCGCGGTGTTACATTTTGGCATATATATGTCGAATATCTTTAACATCGACATCGAGCCATAGGATGTTCAATCTCAAGGAACTTTTCGGACATCAGAGTAGGGCGGCTAGGCAGGAGGCAATGAGAAACTTGATGAGATGGAAGTCCTCGGGGCTGAGATCATGTTCTCAAGATGATGGCTCATCTTAATGAGATGGAAGTCCTCGGGGCTGAGATCGATGGGGAAACCCAGGTCGATATCATTCTCCAGTCTTTGCCTAGGAGTTTTGAGTTCGCCTCAACTACAACATGAACAAGAGGTTGTATTCGTTGGCGGGCTTCGTGAGAACTCCGAGGCGGAGGGGCTTTTTTCGAGTTCTCTCAAGCCATGGTCGCTCGAAGGTTTCTTCCTCTAAACCGAAGGTAAGAAGAAGAAGAAGCAAGGTGGAGCGAAGAAGGTGACAGTGGGATCTCAGGCAGGAGTGAAGAAGCCGAAAGGCAAGTGCTTCACTTGCAAGCAGACTGGACATTGGAAGGAGGACTATCCTCGCCGAAAGAACAAAGGTATATCTTCTTGTTTAGTTGTTGAAACATGTTTAGCGGTGTTATCTACGATTACGGTGTGTAGATCTGAGCCACGATCATGTCTGCAATACTGCGGGGGTTCAGAAACCCGGCGACTAGTGAGGAGAGATTACGTCTTCATGGGCAATGCTTGAAAGGTGGCGGCTATTGCAGTGGTTGTCATTTATTTATCTTTTAATATGAATATATTTTTGGTTTTGAGAAATTGTCTTTATGTACCTACTTTTAGAAAGAATTTAATTTCAGTTTCTAAATTGTTTTTGGATGGATACTCTCTTTCTTTTAATGACAAGGTGGTTATAAAAAGGAATAGGGAGATTATCTGATACAGTACATTGGTTGGCAATTTATATACTATTGAACCAAAAACTCCCACGATCTGCAAATAAGTAAATAACTCATCTTCTAAATCTAATAAGAGAAAAGAACCTTCATGAATGAACCAAACATATCTTTGGCATCTAAGGCTTGGTCATATTAACCTAAGTAGAATTCAAAGGTTGATAGTGATGGACCTTTGGGTTCATTAGTGGTGGAGGATCTCCCAACTGCGAATCTTGCTTGGAAGGTAAAATGACCAAGAGGCCTTTTAAGGCCAAGGGTATAGAGCCAAAGATGTGTTAGAATTGGTTCATTCTGATTTGTCTTGATCCTATGACTATCCAGCAAGAGGTGGCTTTGAATACTTCGTCTCTTTTATAGACGATTATTCAGGTATGGATACATTTACTTGATGCGCGCAAGTCTGAATGCTTTGACAAGTTCAAAGAATTCAAGGTGATGTGGAGAACCGTCAAGGTAAAAGTATCAAGACATTACGATCGATCGTGGTGGCGAGTACCTCTTGGGAGAGTTTAGGAGTTACTTATCGAGGTGGGATTGATCCCAATTGTCACTTTGGCACACCCAGTGAGAATGGTGTAGCGGAGCGAAGGAATAGGACTCTTATGGAGATGGTCAGATCGATGATGAGTTATTCTGAGTTACCTGATTCGTTCTGGGGGTTTGCTCTGGAAACGACAGCACACATTCTGAACTTGGTTCCATCTAAGTCAGTACCCTCTACTCCACGAGTTGTGGGTAGGCGAAAGCCTAGTCTAAGACATATTCGGTTGGGGTAGTCGGCACATGTCTTTGAAGGGAGATCTTTGGTAAGTTGGAATCTCGTGCAGTCGCTTGTTTGTTGGCTACCCTAAGGAGCGAAGGGTGGTTTATTCTATAGTCCAAGAGATCGGAAGGTGATCGTGAGTCACGAATGCATTTCTAGAGGAAGACTATGTGATGAACCACAAGCCCACGAGTAGGATTGTTCTTGAGGAGATGATAGGGAAGTCCCGACTTGATTACCACCGTACAGAGGAGACACCACAAGTCAACATGCAGCGTGTCCGCAGAGCATACACAAGAGGCACCTGTCGTAGTGGGAGGGTTGTTAGACAACCCGCAGTTCATGTTTTTAGGAGAGTCTTGGACTTAGTCACAGTGAACATGAACTGATCCCTGGACATATGACGAGGCAATCCAAGATAGAGATGCAGTATCAATCAGGTCTGGGAGCTAGTAGAGCCACCCGATGGTGTAAAAACCATTGGATGCAAGTGGATCTACAAGAGAAAGAGAGGAGTAGATGGGAAGGTTGAGACCTTCAAAGCTAGGCTTGTTGCGAAAGGGTATACTCAGAAAGAGGGTATCGATTATGAGGAGACCTTTTCGGCCAGCTATGCTTAAGTCTATCAGATTCTCTTATCTATAGCGACTCATATGGATTATGAGATATGCGGATGGATGTCAAGATGCGGCTTTCCTTACGGAAGTCTTGAGGAGAACATCTATATCACGGCAACCAGAGGGATTCATTGCTAAAGGCAAAGAGCATCTTGTATGTAAGCTTAATCGGTCCATTTATGGATTGAAGCAAGCTTCTAGATCTTGGAACATCCGCTTTGATGAGGTAATCCAATCATATGGATTTATTCAAAGTCCGGATGAGCCTTGTGTATACAAGAGATGTGACGGAAACGTAGTGGTGTTTCTTGTACTATACGTAGATGACATTTTGTTAGTTGGCAACAATATCAAAGTGTTATCAGACGTAAGGGTATGGTTGTCCAAACAGTTTGATATGAAGGACTTGGGAGAAGTAGGACACATCCTTGGGATCGAAGTTATAAGAGATCGCAAGAAAAGGATGTTGTGCTTATCTCAAGCTTCATACATTGACACTATCCTTGCTCGTTTTAGCATGCAGAACTCCAAGAAAGGTTTCCTACCTTTCAGGCATGGAGTTCCTTTATCTAAAGAGATGTGTCCCAAAACATCAAAGGAGATAGAGGATATGAAGGCGGTTCCTTATGCTTCGGCAGTAGGAAGCCTTATGTATGCTATGCTATGTACGAGACCGGATATCTGCTTTGCCGTGGGCATGGTTAGCAGATATCAGAGTAATCCTGGACAGGGACATTGGACTACGGTAAAGCATATATTAAAGTACCTGAGAAGGACTAGGGATTATATGCTGTTTTACCGGGCAGATCAATTAGTCCCTGTGGGTTACACGGATTCGGATTTCCAATCAGATAGGGACAAGAGTAAGTCTACCTCGGGGTTTGTGTTTACTTTTGGAGGTGGAGCCATAGTGATGGATCGAAAAGCGTCGCTAGAGGGGGGGGGTGAATAGCGATCGAAAATCTTTCGTTCGTAATCGTTCGTTAAGGCACAAGTAAGCGAGTAAGCAGCGGAAAATAAAATGACACGTTTATTTTACTTGGTTCACAACCCGGCGGTTGCTACTCCAAGGCCCTATCGGTCCTAGACCGCGTACGGAGGGCAAAGCACTATAACGTCTCCTCCTCGTTGGAGGTAGGAGACAACGATCACAAAACCGAATATACGAGGATGAGGCAACAAGCCTACCTCACCTCGTTATGAAGAAAAACAAAGAATACAATATCAAAAATATTACTTGAATCTGCTGCCGACGAAGAAGATTGGAACTTGGCGTCGCGTCGGCGTTATGACGGTGTTGGAGTGTTGGCATTGTAGGCGCACTTGATGAATAAAATTGATGTTCTTTGGAGATGAATCCTCCCCTCCTTTTATAGACTTTAGCCTCTGAATTTGTCTCCTATTTCTTTGGAATGGATCATGAATTTTTCCAAATTTTTATCGCGAAGTGCGCGTCGAAGCGTTATCCGTTTTGACCTAGCGCAAAGAGAATCGTCGCCATCGTCGATGATGCCTCCCATCGATCGGTGATGGGCATCGATCGGCGCTCTATGTCCGTGATCATTGGCTAACCACTTCCTGCGTGAGAGGTTAGCTCGGAAAATGATAAATACGACGGTTTCTAACCGTCCGATCTTGACCTAGACCTTTGACAGGAATTCTTAGTCGGATCGTCGCCTACGGTCATCCCCGTAAGGAGGACACGACCTTACAATCTCTCACTCACACGAGCTTACCTCGATAGTAGCTCTTGCTTCTGACCTTCCACTCGATTCCTTCGGCTCCCTCCGAAGTCACTCGAGTGTCACTCGACCACCACGGCTTCCTCCAGGTGTCGCTAGCCTTCAGCTCCAGCTTTAATACTTTTCTGTACACTCGATAGCTCGTGAGATAATGATATAAACTTAACTTTGTGTCTTTGCCATAATCAAAACACAGGTTCGATTATCTAGTGCCCCTGCACCAACACATAGCATGGAGGAGTGTCAAGCAGAAATGCGTGGCGGACTCTACCATGGAAGCTGAGTATGTGGCAGCCTCTGAGGCAGCCAAGGAAGCTGTATGGCTCAGGAACTTCTTGATGGACTTGGATGTGATTCCTGGTTTGCCCAGAACTATCACAATTTATTGTGATAATAGTGGTGCAGTTGCAAACTCGAAGGAACCACGAGCCCATAAGGCGAGTAAACACATAGAGCGCAAGTACCACCTCATACGAGAGATCGTAAAGCGAGGAGAAGTTGCTGTCGTCAAGATTGCATCAGAGGATAACCTGGCGGATCCATTCACTAAGGCCCTTCCAGCGAAAGCGTTTGATAGGCATGTGGAGGACATGGGGATCAGATGTATGGCAGAGTGATTACGGCATAGTCTTTTAGTATAAGTGGGAGATTGTTGGAATGTATACTGAAAGCCTAGCTCTTTTTGTATGAACATTTTATTTTGAAATAAGAATCACATGATCATTGTTTGCATTTTATATATTCATTATATATGTGTGCATATTGTCTAAATATTTTACATTGTAGATAACATGGTGCTTGGTGTGGCACAGAAGATCATGTTATCAGTTCCTTGTAAAATATAAGTAGAGGCTCACAACCAAGATGGTTTTGGACAAACCATTGGCATGATTATAGTGTAGCTTGGTATTGTTTTGTCTTGAACATAGAGTTACACTGGTACACTTAGGTGTATTGAGCAGGACCGACATAGAGGTGATTCAATTTAGTACTGACTACATGATTGAATCAGACCTTGGATATTATGTTGTACATGCTCTTAATCCCGATATAATAACGGGCACATGTACTTAGTATTTATTTCTTTGATTTACCAGTGGGTGAGATTTAGATGGATTAAATCAATATGCCCGGTAAGTTGGGAAATAATATTATTTACATGGTGTGCCGTTGATTATAGGAGGAAACTGTGTCCTATATATTAGATTGATGATGTCCCCTTGAGGAGCTCATAAGGTTCATCATGTAAACCCAGCTGGTTGACTTAGTCAACATGATGATAAGGTTGAGTGGTACTACTCGAGGAATTAGATGTTAATTAATTGATGGTCAATAAATCAATTAATTGACGGACATTCGATATCTTAAACACGGGGAGATTAATGTACAAATAATATATGGAGCCCATATTGATTTATGGGGGTTGGTGAGGTAGTTCAATGATGATCCTCTAGTGGAATGTAACATCATTGATGGATCAAGTTTGTGTGGTTCCGATCCATCGGGTGGCCAAGACCCAACTCCTCCTTATGGTCCCTATCATAGCCTAATATAATCCTTATGAAGTCTAGATCCAAGAATGTAAAACAAAACCTAGAACCAACGGTTGAGATTAAATCCCTAGATCCGATGGTTGGATGAAACCCTAGAATCAACGGTTGGGATTAAATCCCTAGATCTGATGGTTAGGATGAAATCCTAGAATCGACAGTTGGAATTAAATCCCTAGATCCGACGGTTGGGATAAAACCCTAGATCTGACGGTTGGGATGAAACCTTAGATCCGACGGTTGGGATGAAATCCTAGATCCGACAGTTGGGATTAAACCCTAGATCCGACGGTTGGGATAAAACCCTAGATCCGACGGTGGAGATTAAATCCCTAGATTCGACGATGGAGATTAAAGGAGGCTTAAGCCCTATTCTATAAATAGATGCTTAGGGTTGGGCGGCAAGATTGATCAAAGGATTGGAGTTAGGGTTTTGGGCGGCTAGGGTTTGGAGCAAAGTGGGCGGCAACCTCTTCCATCTTGTTGATTGCCGGCGCCCACTTCCATTGATAATTCCTTGGCCGGCGCCCATCCTAGAAGCTTCCCCCTTCTTCCTTGGCCGGCGGTTCTCCTCCCATTGGTGGCCGGTTCTCTTCCTCCTCCCTATTCTCCAAAGTGGCCGGCGGCAACAATTCTTGAAGTTGGCCGGCGCATCATCCATTGCTCCTTGGCCGGCGGTTGCACCAAATTCCCTAATTCGGTGGCCGGTTCTAGATAGGAAAGGTATTTGTGAGTTCTTCTCTTTGTTCGCAGCGGACAAGGTAGAGAAGAAAGCGATCTAGAAGGCTTCTACTCGTGGAGGAACTTCGTCCACACGTCGTCCACGAGAAGGATAGGACATACGGTAGAAGATCGTGAGGTATAAAGTTATTTTAACTTTATGTACAGATCTGAGCATGTTCTTATTTTTTTTGATTATGCATGTGTGTGGATGAATATATATTGTATAATCATGGACCCTGAAGACAAACACAAAAATCGGCGATCCATCCGTCGTCTCTTCCGTGGCTAACCAACTAGAAGAGTTGTGTTGCTTGAACAACTAGTTTGTTCAAGCGACCACTCAAGTTGTTAGCACGACGACGAATAGGTTGTGCTAAGGAAGCTCATCCCATCCGGATTAATTCTTTCATTAGTGAAAATTTTAATCCGGGGACATGGGAGCTAATGAGCCTCCGTTGAGGCCAACCTTACAGAGCAGTCTCAATTCTTTGGCGGATGTTCTATATAGCTCGGGTGGTGTCGTCAATGAAGTCCGTCTGGAGTCCCATCCCCTTCTTTTCACCACCCTCGTACCAGCATATTGGAGATCTACATTTCCTCCCGTATAGAGCCTCGTAGGGCGTCATTCCAATAGTAGCTTGGTAGCTATTATTGTAGGCGAATTCTGCCAAGCATAAGTATCGGCACCAACTACCTTTGAAATACAGGGCGCAAGCTCGTAACATATCCTCCAATACTTGATTTACTCTTTCGGTCTGTCCGTCCGTCTGAGGATGGAAGGCGATACTGAACAATAGCTTCGTGCCAAGTGCCTTCTGAACACACTCCTAGAAATGGGAAATAAAATGACCATCTCTGTCAGAAATGATGGTCTTAGGAATCCCATGTAATCTGATAATTTCCTTAGCATATAATTGAGCCAGTTGCTCAGTCGAATAGGTCATCTTGATAGCTAAGAAGTGGGCAGACTTCGTCAATCTATCCATAATTACCCATATAGTATCATATCCGTTTGTCGTCTTGGGCAATCCTGAGATGAAATCCATAGAAATATCCTCCCATTTCCATTCTGGAATTTGGATCGACTGCAGTGTTCCTCCAGGTCTCTGGTGTTCTGCTTTAACCCTCTGGCAGGTTAGGCAGGTACTGACATACTGAGCCACATCTCTTTTCATTCCGAACCACCAAAATTTTCTTTTCAGGTCTTGGTACATCTTGGTGGTTCCAGGATGCATCGCATAAGGAGTTCCGTGAGCTTCCTCAAATATCTTCTTTCGTAATTCTGGATCATCGGGAATACACAAGCGGTCCCTGAGATAGAGTATCCCACTATAAGAGATACGAAACCCATCATCCTTTCCTTCTAGAACCTCTTGCTTGATCCTCTGAATGCTTGGGTCACGGATTTGCTTTTCCAGTATATCGTTGAACAACGTCGGTGCTATTGTCATGGTCGAGAGCTGTCCGAAAATGATTTCAACCCCGTAACGCATAATCTCCTTTTCTAAGGGCCGAGATAATACTGATAGAGACATTAAGGTGGCGCAGGACTTCCTGCTGAGTGCATCAGCCACCTTGTTCGCTTTTCCTGGATGGTAGAAGATCTCGCAGTCATAATCCTTGATGAGCTCGAGCCATCTGCGTTGTCTCATGTTCAGGTCCTTCTGTGTGAAGAAATATTTCAGGCTCTGGTGGTCAGTATAAATCCTACACTGAGCTCCATATAGATAATGCCTCTATGTTTTGAGAGCAAAGACCATGACCGCTAGCTCTAGATCGTGAGTGGGATAATTCCTTTCATGTTCTTTGAGCTGCCTAGAGGCGTAGGCAATGACCTTGCCATTCTGCATGAGTACAACTCCGAGTCCCAACTTGGAAGCGTCGCTGTCGCTGTACATGTCGAAGCCTTCGTTACTGTCTGGAAGAGCAAGGATTGGAGCGCTGGTCAGTCTCTTTTTCAATTCTGTGAAACTCTTCTTGCAGGCGTCCGTCCATTCATACTTCTTGTTCTTTCTGGTGAGGACCATCATAGGGGCTGCAATTCTAGAGAAGTTCTCTACAAACTTCCTGTAGTAGCTTGCTAGCCCAAGAAATCTTCTGATCTCGCTGGCATTCTTTGATCGGTTCCAGTTACTCACAACTTCAATCTTTATTGGGTCTACCATCACTCCGTACTTGGATATAACATGACCCAAAAATGATACTTGATTGAGCCAGAATTCGCATTTGGAGAACTTTGCATACAACTGCTTTTCCTGAAGAATCCGATTCAGCAGATCATAGCAGGTGCATTCGTCACTCTAAAAGGCATAACTACGAACTCATAACGTCTGTATCTTGTTCGGAAAGCCATCTTCGGTATATCATCTAGTTTCACTTTCACTTGATGATAGCCAGACCTCAGATTAATCTGAGAGAAGACGGTGGCACCCTTTAACTGGTCGAACAGGTCATCAATCCGTGGTAAAGGGTACCTATTCTTGATCGTCACATTATTTAGCGCTCGGTAGTCTATGCACATTCGCATATACCAGTCTTTCTTCTTTACCAACAGTACTGAGCTCCCATGGAGAGCGAAATACTGTCTTATCGACTCTATTACTACGTCTCCAAGCCATGTTTATCTTTATATATTAGAGTAAGGCTAGTATAAGATTATCATTCATTTATCTATGCATAGTTAAACTAAAAGCTAGCATAAGGTTATCATACATATTTTCATGCATATTTAAGCTAGAAGCATTTCTTATCATACATGAACAAAATAGTGTAGGCATAAAAATTCTTACTTGGAGCGGCAGGATTTGGAGCTTGATGTGTGTGTAGTGGAAAGGCAGATTTGTTCTGAGACCAACCTGTCACGCCCGCCCTTTTTCCCAAGGGGTCCGGAGGGGTGGCACATGACGCGATCGTACATACATACATTACATTACAGCGGAAGACCACCTATACTTCTTACAGCGGAAGACTTTAGACTTATTTTTTTTTCTTTTAAACATAAACATGCATCGTCATTTCATAGATACTTCTTCTTAACATAGAACATGCATCATTATTTCATAGATACTTCTTCTTAAACATAGGGCATGCATCATCAGTTCATAAGTACTTAGTTCAATTCATAAACTAAATCATCTTAGGAAAACATGCATAAAGAACATAACAGATCTCCTCCACCATGCCACTACCACACACACTTTGCCCCTCCTGCTGCTGCCTTTAGTTTAGCCACCCTTTACCCTTATCTGCAGTACAAGGGAACATAAACTATAAGCACATAGGTTTAGTAAGATCCTGTCCTACTCACAAAAATCATACGTAAGCATAACATGTAAACATACAAAGACATAAGCAGGCATAACTTGAATATAACATCGTAGAACATAAGTAGGCATAACATAAACATAACATCATGGACATAAGCAAGCATAACATGAATATAACATCATAGACATAAGCAGGCATAACATAAACATAGCATCATAGACATAAGCAAGCATAACATGAATATAACATCGTAGACATAAGCAGACATAACATGAACATAACATCATAGACATAAGCAAGCATAACATGAATATAACATCGTAGACATAAGCAGGCATAACATGAACATAACATCATAGACATAAGCAAGCATAACATGAATATAACATCATAGACATAAGCAGGCATAACATAAACATAACATCATAGACATAAGCAAGCATAACATGAATATAACATCATAGACATAAGCAGACATAACATAAACATAGCATCATAGACATAAGCAAGCATAACATGAATATAACATCGTAGACATAAGCAGACATAACATGAACATAACATCATAGACATAAGCAAGCATAACATGAATATAACATCGTAGACATAAGCAGGCATAACATAAATATAACATCATCGACATAAGCAAGAATAACATGAATATAACATCATAGACATAAGCAGGCATAACATAAACATAGCATCATAGACATAAGCAAGCATAACATGAATATAACATCGTAGACATAAGTAGGCATAACATGAACATAGCATCATAGACATAAGCAAGCATAACATGAATATAACATCGTAGACATAAACAGACATAACATGAACATAACATCATAGACATAAGCAAGCATAACATAAACATAATATCATAGACATAAGCAAGTATAACATAAACATAACATCATAGACATAAGCAGGCATAACATAAAGGTATATGCAGGATGCTCTTCGAAACATATATTATAGGTATTTGAACATAAATCTCAACATATTGGGCCCGACATTGTACCACATCATCATCATCATAGCGCGCATCCCTAAATAGACCCGAGGTAGCAAGTCTCGAACCTACTAGGTTACTAGGCCCGTACTATATCCGTCGATCTAGGGGCCATAATCATAACATAGAAGCCCATCCTAGGCCCGTACTTATGACCGTCGACCTAGGGCATCTGGGAGCCCATCCCGTACTAGGTCCGTACTATGACCGTCGACCTAGGGGCAATCATAACATAGAAGTCCATCCTAGGCCCGTACTAAGTTCTTCGGCCTAGGGCATCTTAGGAGCCCATCCCTTTGGACCTTGTTAGGGTCCTGATACAAGCCATGCAGAAAGTAAAATACATACATGCTTCTTATCATAACATATCATATTTCATTTCATAAACATATCATGTTCTTTATCATGACATATCATATTTTTCTTCTTCATATCATAACATATTTCTTCTTCATAACATATCATATGGCTTTCATAACATATTTCTTCTTCATAACATATCATATGACTTTCATAACATATTTCTTCTTCATATCATATCATGTTTCTTTTCATGCACATCATGTTCCTTCCTTATAACACATCATACATTCATATAATCCCAAGGTAATGAGCATAACATGATCACAACATCACACACATATAAGCATGGCATAAGGCATAAACATCATGAACAAGTATACATGGAATGACCTAAACTTCATGGAGTTCTATCAAAGTTTTAAACACCAAACAACTTATATATGGTCTAACTAACCATATGTTAATTCTTTAACATATAAAGCATGACATGGGAGGGCACTTAGGGGTTTAAATAAACCTTGGCCGAGAGTTCCAAGACAACCTAAGATCCATTTCTTAAATCTAGCTTAGCTTTCACATGTTACCTATATCTACATTCAAAACATAACATGGTAATTTATAGATCATAGCATGTTAGGCTTAAATGGGTCTTGGCCGAATGGGTTTAAAGAACATAAGGCTCAACCACTTAACTCTAGGTTAACCAACAACATGTTACCTTCATCTAACATCAAAAGTCATCATGAACTCAATCAAAACATGGCATAGAAACATATTAGGGGTCTTGGCCGAATGGTTCAAAGGGCTTAAAGGTTCATCCACTTAAATCTAGGTTAACCAAACAACATGTTATCTTCATTTACCATCAAAACATAGCATGAACTTATCTATAGCATGACATAGAACATGTTATCTTCTTTTAACATCAAACATGGCATGAACTCATTTAAAACCTAGCATAGAGCATGTTATCTTCATCTAACACCAAAAGTCATCATGAACTCATCCAAAACATAGCATAGAAAGACACCTTAGGGGTCTAGATGGACTTGGCCGAATGGTTCAAGGGGCCTAAAGGTTCATCCACTTAAACCTAGGTTAAACAAACAACATGTTATCTTCATTTACCATCAAAACATTGCATGGACTTATCTATAACATAGCATAGAACATGTTATCTTCTTCTAACATCAAACATGGCATGAACTCATTTAAAACCTAGCATAGAACATGTTATCTTCATCTAGCATCAAAACATAGCATAAGCTCATCTAATACATGGCATAGAAAATCACCTTAGGGGTCTAGATGGTCTTGGTCGAGAGTTTTAGGGGAGGTTGAGGATCAACCACTTAACCAAACTCATCTAGACATCTATCATCTTCATATTAACACAAGTTTTAGCATGGATTTTCATGGAGAGCACAAATATTGGTCTTGGCCAAAATTTCCTTGGGGTTTTTAAGGTCAAACACCTAACCTAATCCATCTAGCATCCTATCTTTATCATGTTCATACAAGATATGGCATGGATCTTCATGGAAAACTCAAACAAAGGTCTTGGCCAAATGGTTTTAAAGGGATTGACACAATAACATCAATCGAAAACTACTTGTATGCAGGTGAGGGAGATACTTACATCCTTCGCTTTGCTATGAGTTTGAAGATAACCTAAGGGAAACCAAACCTAGACTTCTTCTTGCTTGGATGGATCTCAGAAAATGGTGAAAAGGGGAGCTTAGGGTTCGGTGAGGAAGAAGATGAGAAGGAGAGAAAAACAATTTGGTTTCTCATGTCTCCTCATTCCCCCTATTTATTCTCTTGAAGTGTCCCTTAGTCTCCCTTACCCCTAACTATAATTTCCCATATTCCTCTAATAGTACAACCCTGCTGGGCTTTTGGTTATTGGATGCATCTTTAGGGCTTAGCTATCTACTAGAGGTTTGGGGTTCAATTCCTAGGCCTTGCATCCCTTTTTGGCTCCTTTTCTTTTATTTTTGAAAGAAGCCACATAAAGCCCATTATAATCATGCAAAAATTCTTGTAAAATTGCTAGGAATTTTACGGGCGTTACTGACCAAAAGAAGGCCAGAATTGATGATCCTAAAGGAAAAGCCATCGTGATCTTCGACGTATGCATGCTGGAAGAGTCTCCCCCTAAAGCGGGGAAAATAGAAGAAGGAGAGCTAGTGGAGATAGCTCCCGGAAAAGTCACTCGGGTAGCCCAGCAGCTCGAGGCTAAGGAGGAGTTGGTGGCCTGCTTAAAGAAAAATGAAGATATCTTTGCCGGGGATGTGCATGACCTTATGGGGGTCGATCCTCGCGTTGCTGAACATCATTTCAACATTACCAGAGGGGTTCGACCCATCCAGCAGAAGCGGCGACATTTTGGACCCAAAAAAGACAAAGTGATAGCTGAGGAAGTAGATAAATTATTGAAAGCAGGTCATGTTAAAGTGATTCAATTCCCTGAGTGGATATCTAATGTAGTACTGGTCCCCAAGCCTTCAGGGTAATGGAGGATGTGTATTGACTTTCGTGATTTAAATAAATCATGCCCTAAAGACTGCTACCCCTTGCCTCACATTGATCAGTTGGTGGACTCTATGGTGGGATACGAGGTAGTGTCCTTAATGGATGCTTACCAGGGATATCATCAGATACCACTGGCCAAAGAAGATCAGAAGAGGGTTAGTTTCGTAACAGCGGGAGGGCTATATGTCTATGTGGTTATGTCATTCGGTCTAAAAAATGCGGGGGCTACGTACTAGAGGCTCATGGATAAAATCTTTGCAGAACAAAAAGGCAAGAATGTGGAAGTCTATGTTGATGACATCCTGTCAAATCGAAAACCACTCGGGATTTGGTTACTGACCTGAATGAAACCTTTGCTACTTTGAGGCGATATAACATGAAATTGAACCCTAAAAAATATTTGTTCGGGGTGAAGAGCGGGAAATTTTTGGGGTATATTGTAATCGAGAAGGGACTGCAGACCAATCCAGAGAAGGTGCAGGCGTTATGCAATATGAAGTCACCCACTAATATGCAAGAGACTCAAAAGCTGGTAGGGAGAATTATTTCCTTGTTCCGATTTATAGCCAGATCAGCAGACAAGGGGCTACCTTTCTTCAGGATTTTGCACAAGGCTACTAAATTTCAGTGGGATGATCAATACGAACAGGCTTTCTGAGAGCTAAAAAAATATTTAGCTGAACTTCCACTGTTAGCCAAGCCAGTAGCAGGAGAGCCCTTGTGGATGTACTTAGTTGTTTCAAAAGGAGCCATCAGTTCGGTATTATTAAAGCAAGAAGGTTCTCAGCAACAACCTATTTATTATACCAGCCATATCCTGAAAGGGGCTGAATCTCGTTACACTGAGCTGGAGAAGCTGACATATATTCTAGTCTTGACAGCCTGCAAGTTGAGGCCATACTTCCTAGCTCATCCAATTAATGTCTTAACACACAGTGAATTAGGCAAGGTGGTTACTAAGCCTATTTTTTTGAGAGATTGGCTAAATGGATAGTGGAACTAAGTGAGTATGACATTCATTATCAATCCCGAATCGTCATCAAGGCTCAGGCTCTCGCTGACTTTCTAGCAAAAGTACCTGTTGATTTAGAAGACGACTCGTCGGCAAAAGAAGAGGATCAGAGGCATGAAATGTATTTGTGGATGGCTCTTCTGGGTCTGCAGGCAGCGGGGTGGGAGTACTGTTAATATCCCCTGAGAAAGAGGAAACTCGCATAACCGTGCACCTGGGATATCGAGCGTCCAACAATGAAGCAGAATATAAAGCTATTTTAGCAGGGTTGCAAGCCGCTAGAGTCGTAGGAGCAACCTTCGTTATAATCCATTCAGACTCCCAGTTGGCAGTATCACAACTTCAAGGCTCTTTCACGGTTCGGGAAGAAAGATTGCAAAAATATTTGAAGGCTTTTGAAAAAGAAAAGGTTCATTTTCAGTAAGTTCTCATAAGACAGATTCCGAGGGAGAACAATGGGAAGGAGGATGAGTTGGCTCGATTAGCTAGTGCTATGGAAGGGGTGAAGCAATTTGAAACGGTCTGTGTGGAAGTCCCTACTTCTATGGTGATATACAATGTGGAGGGGGTCGTACCAGAACCAGATCAGATCTATGATTGGAGGACTGACATTATAGCATATTTACAACAAGGAAAGGTCCCAGAAGAAAGAGGAGCGACATCTGTTTTAATGAACAGAGCAAAATGATTCACCATCCTGAACGGAGATCTGTACAAGACGTCTTTTGGACGACCCCTGCTGAAGTGTTTAGGAAAGGAAGATATTGAATGGGTACTCCAAAAAATCCACGAAGGTTGCTGCAACAATCATTTGGGAGGGAGAACTTTGGCGAGAAAAGTCTTGTTAGCAGGATACTTTTGACCCACTCTTCAACAAGATGCAGCTCATATAGTGCAAATCTGTTCATCTTGTCAGAAGCATAGCAACTGGTCCGAACGACTAGCTGAATTGATGAAAGTGATTGTTGCTTCATGCCCTTTCGATCAGTGGGGAATGAATATAGTGGGCTCCATGCCTGTGACACCTTTGTAGAAAATTTTTTTATTGGTGGCTGTGGATTACTTCTCCAAATGGGTGGAAGCAGAGCCCCTTGCCAAAATCACTGAGAATGCCGTGATACAATTCCTATAGAAGAATATTGTCTGCCAATATAGAATTCCCAAAAGGTTAGTCAGCGACAATGGATGGTAGTTTTAGGGTAAAAAGATCAAAGAATGGTGCCAAAGTCTTAATATCCAGCAAGCTTTTACTTCGGTAGCCCACCCTCAGGCTAACAGGCAGGTTGAAGTAATTAATAGAATCCTCATTCAAGGATTGAAGGCCAAATTGGGTGCTCAGAGAGGAAACTAGGTGGATGAGCTGCCAGGGATCTTATAGGCCTACCGAACTATGCCAAAAACTGCAACAGGTGAAACTCCTTTCAACCTGGTATACGGAACAGAGGCCGTCATTCCGATGGAGGCCCTTTTAAGTAGCGCCCACACGGAAGTTTATGAGCCAGAGCAGAACCAAATCATTTGTGGCACTGAGCTGGACTTGGTGGAGAAAAAGAGGGAACATGCGAGGAGGCGAGCGGAATTTTATAAACAGAGGGTACAACAAGCCTTTAACAAAAGGGTAATGCTCCAGAGATTTCAAGAAGGAGATTTGTTTATGCGCAAGGTTAATCCTGTTGGAGATCTGGGAAAGTTAGCTTTAAATTGGGAAGGACCCTATGAGGTGACGCGCCATATGGCAGGATCAACGTATTATTTGAAGGATGATCAGGGCAAGGAATTCCCTTGTCCCTGGAATGCTATACACTTAAAATATTTTTATACTGTATAAGGGATGACGGATGAAGAAAATAATTAAGAGGTTTCTTAGGGAATGTATTTGACAATTCAATATGTCATTAGATGTATAACAAACATGAATATGATTAGTGAATCATTTGCATTAACATTAAATTCTCTTTGGCGGGCTATGAAAAGGAAAGAAGATGAAAAGGGAGCTATGTGTAATGAATCGAATACTTTAACGATGACTATTCTAAAGCAATGTATATTATGTTACAATTTAAAATGATCTGGAGGGTATCGCCGAAAGCCGGTCTCCCAATGCAGAAAGAGGGCCGGTTGACTCGCAGGAGGTAATCCTTGGTCGGCATACTGATGGATTGCCTCGTTAAATCCGTCCTAGAAAGTGGCCCGTATCAGAGCTATTAGCCGGTCTCGCTGGCACGGGTCATCAGGATTCTGATTCTGATGGAGCCTGTGACAATTCTCTTGATGCTCCCGAAGGGATCGACGCATTTCGATGTAGCGCTGGGATATTTCCATAATAGCGTCGGCCAGGACCGATATGTCGTCCGCTCAGGAAGTTTGGTTCTGCTGCAGGAGCCTCATCATATCCATCATATTCTGACGAATGGAGGCTGAAATCCCCTCTACCACCTTCGTATGGGATCTAGTGCGAATAAGCTCGCAACCCAATCTCTAGAGGGACGCTTCCTGCCTGCGTATATGGGTGTGAGCATGCGCCCTAGAAGTTATTAAGGAGGACTTTTCTTGTACCTCCTTGCACAAGCCGGTGTGGAGATCCACTATTTTGTCCTCCGCTCTTTGGTGCTGAACCGGCAAGCTTGCAATGATTTCAGAATCCTTTTGTTTTTCACGGAGGAGCTCAGCTATTTTCTCTTGAAGGTTCACCAACTCTAGAGGACAGGAGGCTATTACATCAGCCTGTTTCCATTGAACGTTCTGCAGATTGGGTAAAAATTCTGTGTGGGCCTGTCGTTGTGCTTGTAATGCCGCTATGGTCTAGACATCCTTTTGCTGTTGGCGATGAGCTTCTGTCAGTTTCTCCTGACATCGCTTCAATTATTGTAACAAAAGGTGCTCCTGGCTCTGGGCAGCAGTCTGGTCCTCCAGTCGTTGTTGCTCCCACTTTAGAAACTGAGCTTGATATTGTTGGAAGGAGCGGTCCAGTTCTTGATAATTGGTTAAGGCCTGGAGATTATTCATCAAAAAGAAATCATCAAGCGAAGAAAATCAGAGAAGTCAATTTGAGGAGCATACCAATTGTTGGTGCAACAATGCCCCAAGCATTTATATATGTTTTGATGTTTGGTTAAATCATCTAAGTTAGGCAATGCTTTGTGATCTAATTGTGCACATGTTTAAGTGACAGGGAAATCCAAGGATGAAGACTTGATAAAAGAGAAGTTCAAGTATGATCTTGGCAAGGAAAGTCCAAGGGACGGACTTGGCAGCATAAGACCAAGCTTGTAGTCTTGGCAGCATAAAGTCCAAGTGAACCTTGGCAAAGAAAGTCCAAGGGATGGACTTGGCAGCGTAAGACCAAGCTTGGAGTCTTGGCAGCGTAAAGTCCAAGTGAACCTTGGCAAAGGAAGTCCAAAGTAAAGTCTTGACAGCATAAGTCCAAGCTTGTAGTCTTGGCGGCATAAAGTCCAAGCATTTGGCAACCCAAGACATGACGAGGCCGAAGGAAACTCTTGAAGGCGGGTGCAAGGCTGAAGGAAGAGTTAGAAGGTCAAGTCTATGTATAGGGAGTCAATTCAAGTATGAATTATTCATACTTGACCGATGTCGATCGGCGATCGATGTATCGATCGTGATATGATGTATCAAGGAGTCGGTGCTCGGCCCGAGTCGAGGATGATACCACGACTATTAGTCATTGCTTGGTCATGCTGATCGGTGATGATAATCGGTCAGCCAATCGAGGCGATCGTGATCGAGTCTAAATGGGCATAAAATGGAGTCTCACTCGACTCCTCGCGGCGATCACTCGACTGATAGGCCTCCCGTTGGAAATGACGGCTGCGAATCCCCGCGGATCGGCTTTGTCGGTTGATGGTGATCATCGCTTCTTCTATAAGAAGGTGCCTTGGGGAGCTTGGTGAAGCTAGTGCTCTCATTCCTAACTACACCCTCGTGCTCACCAAGCTTTCTCCAAGTGTTTTTATGATTCTAAACCTCCTCTTCTCTAGTCTTCATCTTCCATCATTGTAAAGAAAAGGAGTGCATTATAATACAAGGTTTCTCCACCTTGATTCATCCAAAGGAGGATATAGTAAAGCTTGGTTAGGGCTAATCCACCTTACGGATTACCGTGGAGTAGGAGCGTCATCTCCGAACCACGTACATCGGGTGTTAGCATTGTTTTTCTTGTTTTCTTATTCTTATTCGTATTTGTATTTGTATTGCTTCCGCTAACGTATTTGTAGAAACAAAGAAAGACTAATCACCCCCCTCTAGCCGTTACAAAGATCCAACAAGTGGTATCAGAGCCCGGATAGCTTGGAAGATTTCACCATCAACCAAGGCATCAATAGCTCTTCAAGAGGGATATAGCACCGCCAAGCCATCGCTCTTCGATGGGAGTCACTTTGCGTATTGGAAAGGTAGGATGAAGTATTATCTAATGAGTGTAGGGGATCGGTACGGCCGGCTAGAGGGGGGGTGAATAGCCCTCTTACGATGGACGTCGTATTTTGCTCGTCTACAAAAATGTTAGCGCAAGCAGAAGCAATAAACTAAGACAAGCAATAAATGAAAATACAAACGCTAACAAAGAATATAACGTGGTTCACGGCTACGCCGCTAATCCACGATCCTGATTCGTCCGAGGTGAATCACTCCTTCAAAGCCAATCCAATATTGGTCTCTCCTTTGCACTAAGCTAGGTGGAGGTTACCTTTACAATCAAGATCACTCTTCTTATAAATAGAATGGAGTAAAAACGAGTAAGAAGAGTTTAGAGCTTGTGGGGCACTAGGAAGATCACTTAGAGCATAAGCATTAGCCTCTCAAAGGCTTACACCCTCTCTTTTTATAGAGAGGGCTGATTTCTTCCGTTGGCGCCACGATCATTGCCGCCCTTGGCGATCGTATCGTCATCTACTGAGCCTCCGAACACGTCGGATCGGACCATTGTAGTCAGCGGAACTCTTGGCGATCGTGATGGACCTCACCCGGTCATTCGCCTCATCGATCGCCCGATCGGCTACGGCCGGTTCTGCGGCCGCGATATCCTCTGGCGATCATGCCATTCCATAGCGATCATTGGGCATAAACCCATCGATCGGATACGGATCGAACCCACTCGACTCGGAAGCGATCGGCCATGACTTAGCGGATCGGTAGTGCGTGTAAAACTCAAACTTAACATAAGTTTGAGCTTAAATGATACCCTTGCGGTCAAGTCTCTGACACCCAGCCATTCGGCCAAGTTCACCTAATGAGCTACTTACATTTCACTCATTCTCTCATCTCACTCAAAGTCCCTCGCCGAAGCTCTCTTCGTTTGCGGCCACGTCCTCAGCGGCCATCGGCGCCGCGGCTCTGCAATGCTCCTCGCCGTGTCTCTTGCCTTTCACTTCAAGTCATCTCGTCCGGCGGTCCCTCGGATGCTCCAAGCGCACGGCTTCCGCAAAGTCATCCTTCACCAACTCAAGGACCGAGGTTGTGAGGGTGAACCCGCCAAGGCTCCATGTGCGAATTACTAAGTCCTGCAAGACTCCAACGCACATATCACATCAACATAACACACTAACTTAAACCCTTTGCCACACCATCAAAACCATATTACGGCAAGAGATTGCCCTAACAATCTCCCCCTTTTTGATGTGTGGCAATCCGTTTAAGTTAGGTAAAAACATTTGATATAAAATCTAAGGTAAGAAAGCATGTAAAGATAATCATGATATAACAACATGCAACTCCCCCTTAATCCATGAAACTCTCTATACAAATTTTCTCCCCCTATCATAAGCATAATCATTTCTCCACCAAAATATATTCCCCTTTACTTAAACATACATTTCTCCCCCTTTATTTTTCCCTTATCATAATTAACTTAAACATAATTATTTCTCCCCCTTTGACACCATCAAAAATATTAATACTAAGTTATAAATTCATGGCATCAAGTATAAAGATAAACATATATTAAAATCAGTCAAAACCTGATGAAATCAGATTCTTGTATTCTGATCCATCGATCATTGCTTGAGATGGTCGATTGCACAAGAATCAATTTAGATTTACGGATGAATTTCAGAAATGCATTAAAAATTCCAAAAAATTCGAAAAATCATGAAATTTAAGGAGCATATTTCTATTAAGTATATCTATCAAGGAAAAATAGTTTTTCATGAAAAATCATTATATTTTCCGAGATTTGCCAAAAATCCAAACACTTGAAAAACCATTAGTTTTTGAGCATGTTAGTATCCATTTTAACACCTAGTCTTGTTTTGAATTGTTCCAAAACATGAATACATAGATTTTAGGTTAAGGAATTGTTTTGAAAATATATGAAATATCCAACCATGATCTTTGGGAAATATGTCTATGAATTAAACATAAGCCTTCCCCATGATTGGTCTATTATTGCTATGTTGATACTTTAAATGACCATCTAAATGCCATAGGCATTAGTGGACATTTGTATCATCCTAATATCTCACCCATGCTAAGTTTGCAATCAAGTTAGCCTATAGTGAGTGTGAGATGCATCCTAGGGGGTATTTGTATATACTTAACCAATATATTCATGCAATTTTAACATGGTTAAGCATCAACCTAACAACCTACATGATCATAATGACATATATGATTTAATTTTACATTATGATCATGAAATGCATGTTTTCATCAATTTATAACCATGCATTAGGTATTATATGATGATAATAACCAAATTATCACCTAAGGCATGATTTAAACCTATTTCTCATGATGATGTGCCCAATATCATAAATCATAAATCATGATTGTACATATGTGTAACAATTACATTAATCATTATGATTTAAGCATTATTACCTATTTATGGGCACGTTATCATCACCCAACACTATCTAAAAAATGTTGTCCCGTCATCCTAAGTCAACCAACATATGATATAGGTCAAGTTCATATGGTTGACTACCCTAGGGGTTTTCTAACCTTTAAGGATGGATTTTGGAACCCAAAATAAATTCTTCCCTATTGGGTTCACTAAATACTCCTTGGGGATCCATTTCCTAGCAATTACTTTCTTTTTATCTTGTCCCCTAGCTATTAGGCATTTATAGGCCTTTTCATTTTTCTTTTCTTTGTATCCTAGGCCTTTCTTGTTGAAACTAGCTCTTTGGCTCCCTAAGATCATATTTAAGGTGTTGGAGCCAATTGTGAATTTCTCTAGGGCTTTGGTTAAATAATCTACCTTTTCCCTTAATGCCCTATTTTCATTTATACATGCATCACTAACATCCAAAGGCATATAATCATGTGAGCATGCATCATCATGGCAAGAAGAGGAATCATTATTATTTAAACATGCATTTTCTAGCTTATATTCCAAAGCCTTAATTTGATTAAGCATGCTTTTATTTTTCTTTTTCATTCCAAATAAGTCCTTAGTTAAACTAGAAATTATGGAAACTATTTTCTTAGGAGAAGCTTTCGTTACCATAGTTTCCATATCTTCTTCTTCTTCTTCGGATGAGGAGGATGTAGAAGCTCCCCCTTCATTTGAGCTCTCCCCACTTGAGCTTGATTCTTCATTTTCGATGGAGGAGCAATCCAAGTCATCAAAGGCCATCAAGGCCAAATTGGTGACAAAGGCATTCTCCTCATCCGATGATGATGAGGAGGATGAGGATGGATCATCCCAAGTCCTTGCCTTGAGAGCTTTGGCCTTCCCCTTTTCCTTTGCCTTCTTTTCTTCTTCCTTTTTCTTGTTCCTCTTTTCTTCTTTCTTTTTCTTCTCTTCCTTGCTCTTGTTTAGGAGGGGACAATTATCCCTTATGTGCCCTTCTCCTTGGCAATTGTAGCATATGACCTTCCCCCTTGGTCTTCTATTCCTATCATAAGATTTATCAAATCTAAAATTCTTAAATGCATGTCTTACCTTCCTTACCATGTAAGCTTCTTCCGTGCTATCCATGGAGGAGGAAGACGCTTCATCATCGGAGGAGGAGGAGATCTCTATCTTCTTCTTCCCCTTATTTGCCAACAATGCTACTCCTCTTGAGGGTTGAATTTTAGGCTCTTCTTGTATTCCTTCAAGCCTAGTTTCGTGAAGCTCCATTGTTGAGAAAAATTCCTCCAAGGTACTTACTTCCAAGTTCTTGGAGATGTAGAAAGAATCCACCATGGAGCTCCACTTTGAGGACCGGGGAAAGGCATCTATAGCCTTCATGAGCATGTCCCAGTTTGATAGCTTCTCACCTACACTTGTTAGCCCAATTAAGATTTCTTTAAACCTAGAGTGTAGTGAGGTTACCTTTTCTCCCTTTTCTAGTTTTATATTGGATAGTTGGGAGCGGAGGAGGTCTCTCCTTGCTAGCTTCGCCTCGGATGTGCCTTCATGAAGCTCAATTAGCTTCTCCCACATCTCTTTGGCGCTAGCACATTCTCCGATCCGGTTGATCTCTTGTTGGGGGAGCACATTGTAGAGATGATGCTTGGCTTTTGAATTTGCAAGGTGCTCTTCCCTTTGCCTTTTGGTCCACCTAGATTTCTCTATTGGTTTCCCTTCTTCATCCCTAGGCAAAACGAAACCGGATTCCATTGTAATCATTATATCAAAATCCGTTTCAAAAAATACCTCCATTCGCTTCTTCCACCAAGCGAATTCTCCTTCAAACTTCGGAGGATGAATGTTGGAGCCGGCCATTTTGAAAATTGCTTGTTGTGGCGGTTAGTCCTCGACAAGCTTTCCTCGGCTCTGATACCACTTGTAGGGGATCGGTACGGCCGGCTAGAGGGGGGGGGGGTGAATAGCCCTCTAACGATGGACGTCGTATTTTGCTCGTCTACAAAAAAGCGTTAAGCCTAACTAAGACAAGCAATAAATGAAAATACAAACGCTAACAAAGAATATAACGTGGTTCACGGCTACGCCGCTAATCCACGATCCCGATTCGTCCGAGGTGAATCACTCCTTCAAAGCCAATCCAATATTGGTCTCTCCTTTGCACTAAGCTAGGTGGAGGTTACCTTTACAATCAAGATCACTCTTCTTACAAATAGAATGGAGTAAAAACGAGTAAGAAGAGTTTAGAGCTTGTGGGGCACTAGGAAGATCACTTGGAGCATAAGCATTAGCCTCTCAAAGGCTTACACCCTCTCTTTTTATAGAGAGGGCTGATTTCTTCCGTTGAGCCGCCACCCGATCGCCGCCCTTGGCGATCGGCGCCATACAACGGCCTCCGAACACGCGATCCCGATCGGCCGGTCAGTCGGAACTCTTAGCGATCGGATGGACCTCACCGGTCGGCTTGCCTCCGTCAATCGGCCCCGGCTCTGGCGGTTCTGCCGCGATATCCTCTCGGCGATGATCGCCATGGAATGTGATCGGCTCGGGCATAAACCCATCGATCGGATACCGGATCGAACCCACTCGGACTCGAGTAGTCGATTGCCATGACTTTGATCGGTCGTGTAAAACTCAAACTTAACATAAGTTTGAGCTTCCGACGGTCGGGTAAACCTTAACCCTTGCGGTCAAGTCTCTGACACCCAGCCATTCGGCCAAGTTCACCTAATGAGCTACTTACATTTCACTCATTCTCTCATCTCACTCGAAGTCCCTCGCCGAAGCTCTCTTCGTTTGCAGCCACGTCCCTCGGCAGCATCAGGCGCACGGCTCTGCAATGCTCCTTCGCGTCTCTTGCCTCCGAAGTCTGCTTCCTTGGCTTCACTTCAAGTCATCTCGTTCGGCGGTCCCTCGGATGCTCCAAGCGCACGGCTTCCGCAAAGTCATCCTTCACCAACTCAAGGACCGAGGTTGTGAGGGTGAACCCGCCAAGGCTCCATGTGCGAATTACTAAGTCCTGCAAGACTCCAACGCACATATCACATCAACATAACACACTAACTTAAACCCTTTTCCACACCATCAAAACCATATTACGGCAAGAGATTGCCCTAACAATGAGTAATATTGAGATTTGGCATAGCATTGTAGATGGCTTTGAGGAACCGGTGGATGAACATAAAAACCCTATTCCAAGCAAGGATTGGACAAGGGAAATGAATAGGAGGTTCGAATCAAATGCAAAGGCGGTACTCACCATCCAATGCGGTATTACAATGGAGCAACTCAACAAGATGGGGCCTTTCGAATCCGCCAAGGAATTATGGGAAAAGCTCATTGAGCTAAATGAAGGATCCAAGGAGTCAAAGAGGGCCAAGAAGGACTTGCTAATTGGATAACTTCAAGCCTTCCAAATAAAGATGCATGAAACCGTAAGCCAAATGCATGGAAGGTTTAAGGAGATTGTGAATGGACTCCACATCATAGGTGAGCGAGTTGACAACCGGAATTTGGTAAGGTATATTCTCCAAGCATTTCCTAGAACTTCTCTATGGACTTCTATAGTTGATGCTATTAAGGTAACTAGGGATCTTTCTCAAATTAAAATTGATGAATTATTTTGTGAGTTTGAATTGCATGAGCAAACTAACATGTCCTCTAAGGAAAAGGGTTTAGCTCTATTTGTTGAAAAGAAGGAAAAGAAAAAGAAAGAAAGGAAAGAAGTGTCATCATCATCCGAGTCGGAGCATGATTCAAGTAGTGATGGAGACTCATCTAGTGAGATGACCAACTTTGTCAAGAATCTCTATAGAAAATCAAAGGACTTCAAGAATAGAGAAGCAAGGAAGGGGTCCCATTCTTCAAGAGGTAAGTTTAGTGGTAATTCAAATTTTAATAATAATGTGATTTGCCATGCTTGCAATAAGAAGGGGCACATAAAGCCAAATTGCCCGGAGCTAAAGAAGAAGTAGGAAAAAGAAAAGAAAAAGAAGGATAAGAAGGAAAAGAAGAAGATGGAGGCCATGATGGCTCAAACCACATGGGACACACCGAGTGTTGAAGATTCCTCCTCCGATGATGAGCTTTGCCACATCACACGCCATGTGGAACTCATGGCCCAAGGAGATGACTCCGGTACATCAAGTCAAGAAGAAGACTCTTCAAGTGATGAATCGTCATCTAGTGATGATGAGGTAATGAATTCTTCTAAAGTTAAGCTTCTCTATAAATCAATTGCTTATCTTAAAGAGGCTCTAGATAAGTCTAAATCTAAGGTTAGAAGCATGAAAGTAGAACTAAAGGCCATTAGGAATGAAAAACCTTCACATGTTGATTCTTGCATACTTAAGGAAGAGAATGACAAACTTAAGGATGAGGTTAGTGACCTAAAGGCATGCTTAGAGAAATTTACGAATGACTCAAAATATCTTGACATAATCCTTAGCCGACAAAGAGCCATTTACAACAAGGCCAGTTTAGGATATAAGCCAAAAGAAAAAGAAGTTGCTTATATCTCATTGATTAATAGAAAAGCAACCACTAAGGGTAAGGTTAAGAAAGCATGAGTACCTAAGAAGTTTTTACTTAATGTTACCGGTCCAAATGTTTGGGTACCAAAAGCTTGTGTTTTTCATGTGATTTAGGTAGGAGAGCAAGGTATGTGGATTATGGATAGCGGTTACTCAACACATATGACCGGGGATGTGAGCAAGTTCTCCACAATTAAGTATGTGAAGAAGGGAGCGGTGTCTTTTGGAAATAGTGGAAAACTCAAGATATTAGGTAGAGGTACAATTGAGGTATCCCCCAAATTGTCATTCACAAAGTTTTACTAGTTGAAAATATGAAATTTAATTTATTAAGTGTTAGTCAACTTTGTGATGCAAGCTACCATGTTTCTTTTGAATCTTCTAAATGCATGATTAGACACAAGGAATTAAATGATTGTATGTTAGTTGGATATAGGAAATCAAATATTTATTATGTTGATCTTTCATATGCTTCTAACATTTCTACTAAGTGTCTTGTTGCAAAAGAAGAAGAAAGTTGGCTATGATATAGGAGATTGGGGCACATCAACATGAAAAACATGGCCAAGGTAGTCAAATTGGAGTTGGTCAAAGGGCTACCAAAGATCAAGTATGTCAAGGACAAAATGTGTGATGCATGCCAAGAAGGAAAACAAGCAAAGACAGCACACAAAGGTAAAACCTTAACTAATACCTCTTTACCGTTAGAACTATTGCATCTTGACTTATTTGATTGCCATAGTACTCCTTCTTTAAATGGTAACAAATAATGTTTAGTCATAGTAGATGATTTTTCTAGGTATACTTGGATCTATTTTATGAAACATAAGGATGATACCTTAAAAATACTCATAGGATTTAGTAAAAGAGTTGAAAATGAAAAGAGTCTCAAAATCAACCGGATTCGTAGTGATCATGGTGGTGAATTTGAGAACTCTAAATTTTCACAATTTTGTTTAGAGCAAGGGTACAAGCATGAATTCTCTTGTCCTAGAACACCTCAACAAAATGGGGTGGTGGAAAGGAGAAATCGTGCCCTACAAGAGGCGGCTAGGACTATGCTTAATGCATATTCTCTACCTAGCTACTTGTGGGCAAAAGCGGTTAATACCGCTTGCTATATCCAAAATAGGGTTCAAATCCATAGGTTTTTAGGAAAGACACCATTCGAATTATGGAATGGGACTATTCCCACAATTCATTATTTCAAAGTCTTTGGATGTAAAGTTTACATTTTAAACACCAAAGATAACTTAGGAAAATTTGAATCCAAAGCGGATGGGAGAATTCTAGTTGGATACTCATCCACGAGTAGAGGATATAGAGTCTACAATAAGAGAACCCAAGGGATTAAGGAATCCTCTAATGTTCAATTTGATGAAACCACTAGTACCTACCCTAGAAAGTCCTCCATTGATAAGGATATTAATGACAATAATCAAGACATTACCCAAAAACTTCAAAATTTAACCATAAGGAGTAATGATCAAGGGGGAGGAAGAGGAGATTCCGATGATGAAAGGAGGGTAGAAGATAACAATGATCAATTTGAAACCCCTTCTAGAACCCTAAGAACTCATCAAGATCATCCACTTGACCAGATAGTAGGAGATCTATCTCAAGGAGTAAGAACTAGGTCATTTCATAGATCTCCTACTAGTCAAGTCGCTCTTATTTCACAAATTGAGCCCAAATCGATCAATGATGCATTACATGATCCGAATTGGATTTTGGCAATGCAAGATGAATTGGCTCAATTTGAGAGGAGTCAAGTATGGGAGTTAGTTCCTAGACCCAATGATAGCACCATAATTACTACAAGATGGGTCTTTAGGAATAAGCTAGATGACCAAGGAAATATCACTAGAAATAAGGCTAGGTTGGTTGCTAGGGGATTCAATCAAGTTGAGGGGCTTGACTATGATGAGACTTATGCCCCGGTTGCTAGGTTAGAATCTATTAGAATTCTCTTAGGGTATGCTTCCTATATGAGATTTAAACTTTATCAAATGGATGTTAAATCGGCATTCCTAAATGGTTATATTAAGGAAGAAGTATACGTAGAACAACCACCCGGGTTTGAGAACATAGATTATCCAAACCACGTATATAAGCTTAGAAAAGCATTATATGGGTTAAAAAAAGCTCCCCGGGCATGGTATGAAAGATTGTCATCTTTCTTAATTTCTAAGGATTTTAGAAGAGGCCAAGTAGATCAAACCTTGTTTATAAAGTCAACATTAAAGGATATCTTTATAGTCCAAATATATGTTGATGACATTATTTTTGGGTCAACAAATGATGATCTTTTTCAAGACTTTATAAAAAACATGGAGAATGAATTTGAAATGAGTTTAGTTGGAGAGCTTAACTTTTTCCTAGGGTTACAAGTCAAGCAAACCAATGAAGGGATTCATATTTATCAAACTAAATATGCAAATGAAATGATCAAAAAATTTGGTTTGGAAAATGCCAAAATTGTAACCACTCCTATGGCCACTAGCACTAGAATAGATAGTGATCATGATGGTAAATCAATTGATCTTAAACTTTATAGGAGTATGATTGGTAGCCTACTATACCTAACCGCTAGTAGACCCGATATCTTATTTGCGGTAGGTATGTGTGCAAGATACCAATCTTGTGCCAAAGAATCACATTTAGTAGCCGTTAAGAGAATTTTAAGATATATTAAAGGCACCCTAAATGTAGGACTTTGGTATCCTAGGACTAGGTCTTTTGAGCTGCTTGGCTATACCGATTCCGATTATGCCGGTTGCAAATTGGATAGGAAGAGCACTAGTGGTGGATGCCAATTTCTTGGGTCCTCCCTAGTTAGTTGGAGTAGTAGGAAGCAACATTGTGTTGCTTTATCAACCACCGAAGCCGAATATGTGGCTATGGGTGGTTGTGTAGCTCAATTACTTTGGATGAGACATACTCTTGAGGACTATGAGCTACACTACTCTAATATTAAAGTTTATTGTGACAATGTGAGTACCATCAACTTGATCAAAAATCCGGTACATCACTCTAGGACCAAGCACATTGAAGTGAAACATCACTTTATAAGAGATCATGTGGCAAGAGGAGACATTGAACTTAATTATGTAGAATCTAAGTCTAACCTTGCCGATATCTTCACCAAAGCTCTTCCGGAAACCGAATTTTCATCATTAAGGAGAGAGCTTGGTATGTGCTTTGTAGAGTAAAATTCTAGGTTTGCATGATCCCATATTCATAATGTTTAACCTTATACCTCGATGCATCTCACAAAAAGCCTTTAGAAACCTTGATTTTTGTATTGAGACACTTAGGAACATGTGAGATGATAGGGAAGGTGTACTTGGCTTATCATGCTTGTTATGATGCATTACTATGAGCCAATGACACACCTAGAAACATGAATACTTCATGGACCAATCATTGGGAAGGCTTGTATTCAAGTAATGAATACATAGCTCTAAGAACATGGTTGGAAATTCCAAATCATATATATTTTAAACTATGTTCATCATATTTTGAAAAACAGTTTTCAAGAGGAAGACAAAAGGGATACAAAGTTTGCCAAATTTTTAGAATTTTTGTTAGTTTCCAAGTTTGTATCAATCTTGGAATCTGGAAAACATAAAATTTTCAAATTATTTTTCCTTGATAGATAATGATTCCAGAAATGTGTACACTAAATTTCGTGATTTTTCGCGATTTCTAGATTTTTTAATGCATTTCTGAAGTTGGGCTGAAAAGGCTGAAATTCGGATTTTAGGCGTAGATCATTCGTTGAACTGACGGATCAGTGATACACTGTGTTTTCTGATAAATAGCTCTATTTTCTGATACTTAGTGTATCTTTGATGTCCTAAAACTATAGTATGATAATATTGAGTATAAACAAACTTTTAGGATTGCTTAATGCAGTGTTTTAGGGGGAGTTTCATAAAATATATCCTTTTCATCCCCAAACTTACATTGTTGGTGCAAAGTTAGGACTTAACTTTCGAACTTTTGTTATGCTTTGCTTCAAACGTTATTCACACATCATGAAGTATATCTTGGATTAAGGGGGAGCTTAATATCAATCTTATACCTTAGTCCAAGATACAACAATCTTAATTCTTTCATGAAATTTATGAATCCTTCTCTTTTTGATGCATGTCAAAGGGGGAGAAGGAATGTTTAAGTTAGAATTCATATTATGATTATGTAAAGACCTAACTTAAATGTTTGCCAAATATCAAAAAGGGGGAGATTGTTGGTGCAACAATGCCCCAAGCATTTATATATGTTTTGATGTTTGGTTAAATCATCTAAGTTAGGCAATGCTTTGTGATCTAATTATGCACATGTTTAAGTGACAGGGAAATCCAAGGATGAAGACTTGGTAAAAGAGAAGTCCAAGTATGATCTTGGCAAGGAAAGTCCAAGGGACGGACTTGGCAGCATAAGACCAAGCTTGTAGTCTTGGCAGCGTAAAGTCCAAGTGAACCTTGGCAAAGAAAGTCCAAGGGATGGACTTGGCAGCGTAAGACCAAGCTTGGAGTCTTGGCAGCGTAAAGTCCAAGTGAACCTTGGCAAAGGAAGTCCAAAGTAAAGTCTTGGCAGCATAAGTCCAAGCTTGTAGTCTTGGCGGCATAAAGTCCAAGCATTTGGCAACCCAAGACATGACGAGGCCGAAGGAAACTCTTGAAGGCGGGTGCAAGGCTGAAGGAAGAGTTAGAAGGTCAAGTCTAGGTCTAGGGAGTCAATTCAAGTATGAATTATTCATACTTGACGAAGATCGCCGATCGATATGATGTATCACCGATCGTGTCGTGCTTGACCGAGTTAGAATGATACCTCGACTATCACGATCGAGTCGATGATACTGACTATCATCATCGCTTGGTCGTAGCGATCGATGAGGTGATCACCCGATCGCCAATCCAGCAAACAATCCGATCGAGTCACAAATGGGCACAAAATGGAGTCTCACTCGACTCCTCGCGACGATCACTCGACTGATCGCCTCATCAGTCGACTGATGAGGTGATCAGTCGACTGATAGGCCTCCCGTTGGAAATGGCGGTTGCGAATCCCCGCGGATCGGCTTTGTCAGAAGCCGTTAGCTTCGACGGCAGTCGACTGATGGTGATCATCAGTTGACTGATCAAAGCCCAATGGGAAAAACAACCCTTCTTCTATAAGAAGGGGTCTTGGGGAGCTTGGTGAAGCTAGTGCTCTCATTCCTAACTACACCCTCGTGCTCACCAAGCTTTCTCCAAGTGTTTTTGTGATTCTAAACCTCCTCTTCTCTAGTCTTCATCTTCCATCATTGTAAAGAAGAGGAGTGCATTGTAATACAAGGTTTCTCCACCTTGATTCATCCAAAGGAGGATATAGTGAAGCTTGGTTAGGGCTAATCCACCTTACGGATTACCGTGGAGTAGAAGCGTCATCTCCGAACCACGTACATTGGGTGTTATCATTGTTTTCTTGTTTTCTTATTCTTATTCGTATTTGTATTTGTATTGCTTCCGCTAACGTATTTGTAGAAACAAAGAAAGGCTAATCACCCCCCTCTAGCCGTTATAAAGATCCAACACCAATTCCAGAGTGTGGCGCAAACTTTCCATCTTTGGGGTTAATTCTTCTAAGTTTAAGATTCGAAGACCACAGGTGGAAGAAGAAGAAGGGATAAATGACACCAAAGGCGAAGACTCACTCATGATGGGGGGATGAAAGGCGAGAGCAATGGGTTGTGCCGGGGGTTTAGGAGGAGGAGAGGTAGTGCCTAAAGGAATGGGAGACGACATGGGGATAGTCAGATGGGTTGAGGAAGCTGCGAAAAAGAGCTCTTGTTAGGAGGCTCAGAGAGATAGGAGAAGAAAGAGAAGAAGTGAAAGGGGGGGGGGGGTGGAGGACTCAACGTTGCTGGCTGTGAGACAAGAATGGAAGAACCTGTGGGAGGGGAGTGGTCCGGTGAGGAGTTTGGAGAAGAAGATATGGAAAGCACTGGGATTGAAAGCTCTATGCTGGGAGGGGGAAGAGCAGAGGGACCCTAGCTTGTACTCAAATGAGGATGGAGGAACCTCAACTATCATAGGTTCCGGTGCAGGGGAATGCTTTGGGGAAGGAGGAAGAAGGGGTGCAGAGGTGTCTTCTGCCTGTAGGCATTGTCGTGCAGCGCCTCGTTACTCAGCCTCATGTTGCAGGAAGGGAGGGGGTGATTTGTGGGTTCCCAAGAGGGAGGGCAAAGAGATGGGGGAGTTAGGGTTATCCAGCGGCGTCGAAAATGAGAGAGGGCATGTTACTTTCAGTGTATCTGGCATAGCTGAAACAGAAATTTCCGATGAATTGGGAAGGAAGGGGGGCACTGGAATAGAAGTGGTGGGAATGGGCGAAGGTAAAGGAGAAGGTGAAGGTGTTGCTAGTTGTGGACCCTCACCTCGCCTGGACTCGAGACGGCTCTTGGCCACTTCTTGTTGAAAAAAGGAATACATATTGCTCTTCGGGGGAAGAAAAGAAGCCCGAGAGTTAGTAGCGGAACACCGGGGGATGACGGTGGAAGAAAAAGAGGACAAAGAAGCAGAAGAAGATGGAGAGACCGATAAAGAAGCTGAAAATGGAGAAGAGAGAAGGCGAAAAGTCCTATATAAAGGGGCACTAAATGGGTTTACAATGTTGATTGGGCTTACAGGCAGCGAGGTGAACCCCTGGAAATGTGGGAGATAATAATTTATTGTTAGTAATATATGAGAGATGTCCTAAGGCAATCGCCTTATGTATGAACCATTTATATGATAAATGAAGATTCACTATTTGAGTATACATGTTTCATGTATTTGATTGAATCTTAAACTCATTTACTGAATGTCCACAATACGATTCACAGCATGAGAGAATTTGTGATTGGATCATAACTAGTGAGTATCTCTACATGTGTAATTGTGATGTATCGGAATTATCCCTAGTCGATGAATTGATGGATTCGGACACCATCAGTTATGTCGAGACTAGCACGAGGTATACTCCTTGGTGTATCCAAGCAGCTGATTCTCACTGGCTGGAGACATTGTGATGTTCGGAGTTAATCGTGGATGCTAGTTATGGTAACTAGTTCATTGGAGTGACCAGCCGTAAGACTTCATATGGTTCTCTGCATATATAGATATGTCAATGAAGTTCTTACTGTGGCTTAAGTGCGATGTTCCTTTGACTTGCGGTATTCAAGTCATCTTGATCATGGAGACTTATGCTTTGACATCTTAAGCAAACATCTCTAAGGAGATGTGGACCCGGGATGATTGGGTATAAGTCGAAGTGATCGAAGGTGTTTGAATAGCCTATAAAGGATTCACCACTCCTTGCGAGGAGATGTATACCCATGGCCTCTCGTCGGATTGTTACTAAAGTCTTTGGCCAAAGCATTACATGTTTAGAGTAAGGTACTCTTCGATACATGTGGAGTAACTAGAATCCGTAGGACGAGGAAATGATACTTGGGCTAGGTGTGACGTAGTCAACCTAGTGGGGACTGACACAATAGACCATGTCCTGAACCAAGTGGGTATAAGATGAGTGAAGGGAATGGGGCACGATTCATTCGAGCTACTGAAGGGTTTCAGAAATAGTTCTGGATCAACCGTTGATCTTTTTGGTTAATTGGGGATCATGATGTACTACTAGGTGCCACTCATGATCGTTCTATAATTAATGGTTAATTATAGACGGCCAACATAAACCGAGAACCTATTTGGTCACACGCACAACGAGTGTAATCCAAAGGATTTAAAACGAGCTTGAGAATGAGATTCTCAGACCGAGAGAAACTATGTTTGGTTGGACCAAACATAAAGCGAGCATGAAATTGTTTCAGTCACAATGGAAGCGTGGATGGGCCGTGTCTTATGAAGACATAATGGATGGACCAAAATGGTTTGGTTCTAATCCAATGGATGAGAATAAACCAAAGGGTTTGGTTTATATTAAGCGAATGAACCAAAGGTTGGTTCGGTTCGTTTTAACTTAAAATAAACCATCATGGTTTGGTTTATTTTAACTTATCTTAATGGAGCGGGTTAACGGGCTTTATGGATATGATCCATTAACCATTAAGAGAATTAGTTCTCTATAAAATAGGGCTTAAACCCTAATCCTAAAACCTTAATTGGAGTTGCCGCCCCTCCCTCTCCTCCACTAGTTGGCGCCAACCCTAGGTGTGCCGCCGCCCAGCCTTTGTGCCGCCGTCCAAGTCATTGCCGGCGACCAAGCTTCAGCCGGTGAACCTCCGGTGACCCTCCGGTGATCTCCTCTAGGTTCGGTGATAAGGTGAGCTTCCATCTCTCCTTGGCCGGCCTCTATTCCTCCACCAAAAGCTGTCCAGTTTTTCTGGACAGCTTGTTTCTTTGTTGTCGAAGCGTCGTTTGGACGACGGTTAGTGCTCCGATAGCACCTAACTTACCGGGGATTTGATCTCCGGTAATCCTCTGAGGTGGAGGATGAAGGATTCGTCAATTGGTTGACGAATACCTCTCCGGAGAAGCGAGTTTTGAGAACTCGTTTTAGGATCCGAATTTGGATTCGGATCGTGATCATCTCTCGATCACGTCGTCTTCAACACGAGGCTAGTAACCAGTACGAAGACGAAGCTCGTGACTTAGCGAAGTCATCCCGAGGAGCTCGGCGTGGATACGGATAGAGACGATTCTTACGAGGATCGTTCCGGTTGATGCCGTTCCCGCTACACGTCATACGAAAGGTATAACGTAGATAATTTCTTTTATTGCAAATTTTAATTTATGGTTATGTCTACACTTGTTGTAATATGCATGCGTGTGTTGTGTGTGTTGTAATAAATATAGATTTATTATTTTTAATTGCTTCCGCTGTGCTCATGTTTACGAAACATGATCGAACACACACACGCCGCGGTGCCGGAAACCCAACAGTGGTATCAGAGCCCAGGTTATGTTTCGACATAATCGTAAAATGGTTTTGCGATAGTCATAATGTATTTTTGGAAATTTTCTAATTTTGGAAATTTAGAAGTATTTATGGAAATTTTTCAATTTTGGAAAGTCTAGAAGTATTTATGGAAATCTTCCACTTTTGGAAAGTTGGAAGTATTTATGGAAATTGATATTTTCCATAAATAAAATATTTGATTAGATTCTGGAAATTTGTTTTCTAATTTAATCATGATTTGATTTGGGAATCAAATCTTAAAATATTTTATTTCCATAAGTAGTTTTAATGATTTAGGAAATTGGTTTCCTAAATAGATTTTCCTTAATCAAATAATTCCATGAATAAAATATGTGATTAGATTTGGAAATTTGTTTCCTAATTTAATTATGATTTGATTTGGAGAATCAAATCTTAAACATATTTTATTTCCATAAATAGTTATGACATATAAGGAAATTATAAACATGACATAATTGTATGCCATGTAATTGCATTAGATGCATAACATTATGCCATGCGTGTCGTGACATGTAGATGTATGCCATGTATGCCATGCCATGTAGATAATAGTTATTTGCATGCAAAGAGGATGAGACATAAAACCCTTAATCAATATTAAAGCCTACACCTTCCATTAATATGGTTAGAACCAGAGTTCTGTTTCTTGTTTGGGTTGTTGGACTCTCTCCAAGCCCGGCTCGAACCTGAATATGTTCAAACCATGGAATAGTTTAATACTAATATGGTAAGAGTCAGAGGTCAATCGTTAGCTTTGGTTGTTGGAATCTCTCCAAGCTGGGCTAATTGGTTGAATGCGCTCTAACCATATTAAAACTATGTCCTGATTAATGGGTTGGCTTTAACCTGGAGCATCGGCTTGTTGGACTCTCTCCAAGGTCGATGTAAAGGGAGGTGAAGTTGGGTGCTATGCATATGATGCATACTTGTTAATGTGTTAACAACCCGATGTATGTGTGAACATTCAAATAGTTGATAGCACATTGTGATAGTTGCATATACGTGATATGCAATCGGTATAGATGATACCTACCGTCGTAGTTATGAATGGCTTGTTGGACTCTCTCCAAGGTTGTTCATAACTATGATGGATATCAGCCCATTCGGAGATGGACCTACGATCTCCCGAAGTGATTTTGGGGTTTTTTGAAATTCGAAAAATGAATGGGATTTATAAATGTATATTGATGCATTTAAAAATCATCTTTCTCATATATGCTCGTTTTGTATTTCTAAGATTGATCATGATGTCTTTGAATTTGCGTTCCATTTTGGATTCGAATAAATTGACTGGGCCGAACTTCTTGGACTGGCTTAGAAACTTGAGAATTGTTCTCAAGGTGGAAAAGCTTGCGAATGTCCTCGAAGCGCCTCTTCCCGCCCGTCCTAGTGACGATGCAACTCTGGACCAATTGTTGGCCTATCAGAAACATGTGAGTGATTTTGAACAAATGAGTTGCATCATGCTAGCCACGATGAAACCCAAGCTACGAAAGCAGCATGAGCATATGGATGCTCATATCGTAGTCCTTCATCTTTGTGAGTTGGTTGATGAGCAAGTGAGATTCGAAAGGTTCGAAGTCTCAAAGCTCCTCTTCACCTCTGAGATGCTAGGAGGTTCATCTGTCTTGCCAATATCTTTGAAAGACTGTGGAGTCTTCGAGAAGCATGAAGCGAGGGGACAGTCTTGATTAGTTGATTCCTCGAAGAAAGGTTCTAAGAGGAAGTCAAAGGAACAGCAGAAGGGAAAGAAGAGAAGGGCTAAGAAGGTAGAACTAGCACAAAAGGAAACTTGCCATCATTATGGCAAGGATAGCCATTTGCGAAGAAAGTGCAAGATTTATCTTGAGTCCGTGAAGAAGGATAAGGCATCGGATGCCCCATCTTCTTCAGAAATCTTCTTTATTGATTGTCATTCTATTTCCTCAGACACTTGGGTATTTGATACTGGGTGTGGCTCACATATATGTAATGACATACATGGGCTAAGGAATAGAAGAAGACTCGTCAAGGGAGAGTCAAATTTACGTGTTGGGAATGGAGCAACGGTTGCTGCACTCGCCATCGGAACGTATTTGTTGGAACTCCCTGTAGGACTTGTCTTAGAACTGGACAATTGCTTTTATGTTCCTTCGTTGATAAAGAACATCATTTCTATTTCTTGTTTAAATAGAAATGGTTTCCATTTGACGTTTAGTAACAATTGTTGTTACATAACTTTGAATGGAGTTCTTTATGGGATTGAAACTTTAAGCAATGGTGTTTATACGTTGGACGTATCCAGTGACGATTTCAATATCGAAGTGAGCAACACGCGTGCTCGAAAGGATAATCAAATAGACTCCTATATGTGGCATTGTCGTCTTGGCCATATAAGTAAGAAACGCATGTCCGAATTACACCGATGTGGAATTCTGGAATCGTTTGAATTGGATTCATACGATACATGCGAATCATGCTTAAAAGGCAAGATGACTAAGTTACCTTTTACTGGAAAAGGTGAACGAGTGGGAGAGTTACTAGGTCTAGTACATACTGATGTATGTGGACCTATGTCAACTCAAGCTTTAGGAGGCTATAGCTACTTCATTACCTTCACCGATGATCACTCACGGTTTGGGTATGTGTTCTTGATGAAACACAAGTCTGAAGCCTTTGAAAGGTTCAAAGAATTCAGAAATGAAGTAGAGAAACAACATGACAAAAGTATTAAAATACTTCGATCGGATCGAGGTGGTGAATACTTAAGTCAAGAGTTTCTTGATTATCTAAGAGACAATGGCATATTGTCTCAATGGACTCCTATACACCACGACATAATGGTGTATCCGAGAGGCGAATCGGACCTTGTTGGACATGGTCGTCAATGATGAATCATGCGACTCTTCCCAAGTCCTTTTGGGGTTATGCACTTTATACGTTTACTTGTTAAGCGAGTCCCGACTAAGGTAGTCTCTACTACTCCATATGAGATATGGGCTAGTAAGAAACCTCATGTATCTTACTTGAAGATATGGGGTTGTCTTGCTTATGTGAAGCGGATGTATCGCATAATGGATGCTAAGTCCGATAAATGTCTATTTATTGGATACCTTAAGGAAACAAGGGTTACCAATTCTATCATCTGTGGAACAAAAGTGTTTGTTTCAAGGCATCCGTGTTTCTAGAGAAAGAGTTTCTCTTGCAAGAAAAGCAGGGGAGTATCGTCGAGCTTGAGGAGGCTCGAGAGACTCAAATAGACATTGATGAGATAGGTGAGCACAACACAAATGACAACTCATAGTGATGAGCAATCTTTGGACCTATTGTAACACCACATCTTCGTAGATCCAGTAGAACACGCAATATTCACGAGAGATATGGATTTCGTAAGTGAATCGAACGACGTGTTACTCATTGATGATGAGGAGCCTACAGTTATGAAGAAGTGCTGACAAGTTCAGAAAGGGATAAGTGGCTTGGTGCCATGAAGTCGGAAATGGATTCCATGTACGAAAACCAAGTTTGGAACTTGGTTGACCCACCTGAAGGCATAAAGCCTATAGGGTGCAAGTGGGTTTTCAAGAAGAAAACCGACATGGATGGTAATGTGACTACCTATAAGGCTAGATTGGTGGCGAAAGGATATCGTCAAAAACAAGGTGTTGATTATGACGAAACCTATTCGCCTGTAGCTATGATTAAATCCATTCGGATGCTCCTGGCCATAGCGGCTCATTATGATTATGAGATATGGCAGATGGATGTGAAAACAACTTTCCTTAATGGAAACACCGAGGGCGTGTATATGATCTGACTGAGGGTTTCACATCGGTTGATAAAACCAAGGTATGCAAATTGCGACGATCCATTTATGGATTGAAGCAAGCATCCAGGAGCTGGAATATCCGTTTTGATGAGACGAACAAAAAGTTTGATTTCTCACAAAATCCAGACGAACCTTGTGTGTACAAGAAGGTTAGTGGGAGTGCAGTCGTGTTCCTAGTATTGTATGTCGATGACATATTACTTATAGGAAACGATGTGTCAATCTTACAGTCAGTTAAGGTTTGGTTATCCAAGACATTCTCCATGAAAGACCTGGGAGAAGCAACCTACATCCTTGGGATTAAGATCTATAGAGATAGATCGAAATGGTTGCTTGGTCTTTCGCGGTCTACATATATAGACCGAGTGCTAAAGAGGTTTAGCATGTCGGAATCCAAGAAAGGTTATCTGCCCATCAGGCATGGGGAACACCTTTCAAAGTCTATGTGTCCGCGCACAGAAGACGAGAGGATTTGCATGAGTAAGATTCCCTATGCATCCGCAATAGGATCTATCATGTATGCTATGTTATGTACGAGGCCCGATGTATCGTACGCTCTGAGTGTCACGGCAGATACCAATCCGATCCAGAATGGATCATTGGCGGTATTAAGACGATCCTTAAGTACTTGAGAAGAACTAAGGATGTGTTCCTAATATATGGAGAAGGGACTGGCGGGTATACGGATGCGACTTTCGCATGACAAGGATGATTCCGTGTCTCGATGCGATCGTGTTCACCTTGAATGGGGGCGCAGTGAGTTGGAAAAGTTCCAAACAAGAGATTGTAGCGGATTCTACCACTGAGGCAGAATATATTGCAGCTTCGGAAGCAGCAAAAGAAGCGGTTTGGATCAAGAAGTTCGTTCATGAACTTGGTGTGATTCCGGCCATTGTTGAAGCAATACCGGTCTACTGCGACAACAATGGAGCAATTGCACAGGCGAAAGAGCCAAGGTCTCATCAATGATCCAAACATGTGCTTCGCCGCTATCATCTTATCAGAGAGATCATCAGTAGGAACGAAATACAAATCGAGAAAATTCCCACTGAAAGGAACTTAACGGATCCCTTGACTAAGGCATTACCTCAAAATAAGTTTGAGGGTCATGTTCGAGCTTATGGTATTGGATACCGTAGCGATTGGCATTAGGCCAAGTGAGAGTCTGTTAGTAATATATGAGAGATGTCCTAAGGCAATCGCCTTATGTATGAACCATTTATATGATAAATGAAGATTCACTATTTGAGTATACATGTTTCATGTATTTGATTGGATCTTAAACTCATTTACTGAATGTCCACGATACGATTCACAACATGAGAAAATTTGTGATTGGATCACAACTAGTGAGTATCTCTACATGTGTAATTGTGATGTATCGGAATTATCCCTAGTCGATGAATTGATGGATTTGGACACCATCAATTCTGTCGAGACTAGCACGAGGTATACTCCTTGGTGTATCCAAGCAGCCGATTCTCACTGGCTGGAGACATTGTGATGTCCGGAGTTAATCGTGGATGCTAGTTATGGTAACTAGTTCATTGGAGTGACCAGCCGTAAGACTTCATATGGTTCTCTGCATATATAGATATGTCAATGAAGTTCTTACTGTGACTTAAGTGCGATGTTCCTTTGACTTGCGGTATTCAAGTCATCTTGATCATGGAGACTTATGCTTTGACATCTTAAGCAAACATCTCTAAGGAGATGTGGACCCGGGATGATTGGGTATAAGTCGAAGTGATCGAAGGTGTTTGAATAGCCTATAAAGGATTCACCACTCCTTGCGAGGAGATGTATACCCATGACCTCTCGTCGGATTGTTACTAAAGTCTTTGGCCAAAGCATTACATGTTTAGAGTAAGGTACTCTTCGATACATGTGGAGTAACTAGAATCCGTAGGACGAGGAAATGATACTTGGGCTAGGTGTGACGTAGTCAACCTAGTGGGGACTGACACAATAGACCATGTCCTGAACCAAGTGGGTATAAGATGAGTGAAGGGAATGGGGCACGATTCATTCGAGCTACTGAAGGGTTTCAAAAATAGTTCTGGATCAACCGTTGATCTTTTTGGTTAATTGGGGATCATGATGTACTACTAGGTGCCACTCATGATCGTTCTATAATTAATGGTTAATTATAGACGGCCAACATAAACCGAGAACCTATTTGGTCACACGCACAACGAGTGTAATCCAAAGGATTTAAAACGAGCTTGAGAATGGGATTCTCAGACCGAGAGAAACTATGTTTGGTTGGACCAAACATAAAGCGAGCATGAAATTGTTTCAGTCGCAATGGAAGCGTGGATGGGCTGTGTCTTATGAAGACATAATGGATGGACCAAAATGGTTTGGTTCTAATCCAATGGATGAGAATAAACCAAAGGGTTTGGTTTATATTAAACGAATGAATCAAAGGTTGGTTCGGTTCGTTTTAACTTAAAATAAACCATCATGGTTTGGTTTATTTTAACTTATCTTAATGGAGCGGGTTAACGGACTTTATGGATATGATCCATTAACCATTAAGAGAATTAGTTCTCTATAAAATAGGGCTTAAACCCTAATCCTAAAACCTTAATTGGAGTTGCCGCCCCTCCCTCTCCTCCACTAGTCGGCGCCAACCCTAGGTGTCTGCCGCCATCCAAGTCATTGCCGGCGACCAAGCTTCAGCCGGTGAACCTCCGGCGACCCTCCGGTGATCTCCTCTAGGTTCGGTGATAAGGTGAGCTTCCATCTCTCCTTGGCCGGCCTCTATTCCTCCACCAAAAGCTGTCCAGTTTTTCTGGACAGCTTGTTTCTTTGTTGTCGGAGCATCGTTTGGACGACGGTTAGTGCTCCGATAGCACCTAACTTACCGGGGATTTGATCTCCGGTAATCCTCTGAGGTGGAGGACGAAGGATTCGTCAATTGGTTGACGAATACCTCTCCGGAGAAGCGAGTTTTGAGAACTCGTTTTAGGATCCGAATTTGGATTCGGATCGTGATCATCTCTCGATCACGTCGTCTTCAACACGAGGTTAGTAACCCGTACGAAGACGAAGCTCGTGACTTAGCGAAGTCATCCCGAGGAGCTCGGCGTGGATACGGATAGAGACGATTCTTACGAGGATCGTTCCGGTTGATGCCGTTCCCGCTACACGTCATACGAAAGGTATAACGTAGATAATTTCTTTTATTGCAAATTTTAATTTACGGTTATGTCTACACTTGTTGTAATATGCATGCATGTGTTGTGTGTGTTGTAATAAATATAGATTTATTATTTTTAATTGCTTCCGCTGTGCTCATGTTTACGAAACATGATCGAACACACACACGCCGCGGTGCCGGAAACCCAACATTTATTCCCCCTTACTCCCCATTCTCTATCAGAACCATCATCTTTATGCAACAAAAGAACAGAAAACATCCAACTTCATAGTAGGAATATGACCCTCGAAGGTATAGCCAAGACTGTTATCCCTGTTTAACGGATGAATGAGATTATTATATTATTTTATCCCCGTGCGGTGGTGGAATGGAAGAGCTGAGTTTATCCCTCAGCTATATATTATTTTATCCCCGTGCAGTAGTGGAATGGAAGAGCTAAGTTTACCCCTCAGCTATATATTATTTTATCCCCGTGCAGTGGCGGATCGGAAGAGCTGAGCATATCCCTCAGCTATATATTATTTTATCCCCTTGTGGTGGCGGATCGAAAGAGCTGAGCATATCCCTTAGCTATATATTATTTTATCCCCGTACGGTAGTAGATTGGAAGAGCTGAGTTTATCCCTCAGCTATATATTATTTTATCCCCGTACGGTGGCGGATCGGAAGAGCTGAGCATATCCCTCAGCTATATATTATTTTATCCACGTGCGGTGGTGGATCGGAAGAGTTGAGCATATCCCTCAGCTATATATTATTTTATCCCCGTGCGGTGGTGGAATGGAAGAGCTGAGTTTATGCCTCAGCTATATATTATTTTATTCCCGTGCAGTGGCAGTTCGGAAGAGCTGAATATTTCTTCAGCTATATATTATTTTATCCCCGTGTGATGGCGGATCGGAAGAGCTGAACATTTCTTCAGCTATATATTATTTTATCCCCGTGCGGTGGTGGAACGGAAGAGCTGAGCATTTTCTCAGCTATACATTATTTTATCCCTGTATGATGATGAACCTGGAGGGCTGAGTTTTCCCTCATCTATATATATCATTTTATCTCTGAATAGGTTGAAGTTTTCTGTCACTACAAGAAAATTTCCATATACCCACGGCAAAAAACCGTAGGTAAAAGTATGAAAACCGTAGGTATAGACCTCAAAAACCTATACCCACGGACGTCTATTTCCGTCATTTTTACTATGCCTTTACCTACGGTTTTTTTGCCGTGGGTGTAACATATAGTGAAGGTACCCATTACCGTCAGAAAATGCTTCGACTTATAGCTACAGATTTCATTGCGTCACTATAGGTTTTAGTGACAGAATTAAAAACCGTCACAAATCAAATTCCTAAATAATTACCCACAATCTTTTTTTCGTGGGTATAGCTTATATTCACATGATTTTTTCTCCGTGGGTATAGATTATTACCACACTTTTATTATAAAAAAATGAAATTTAGAATTCAATTTATATATTTAAATTTACATAAGAATAACAATCATCTTAAAAAAAAAGACTCCAATTATATTAAAAGTAAATCATGTCCTAAAATAATATGTAGCAATATTACAAACAAAAGGAATCATGAAAATCTAAAAAAGTACATATTATGCTCCATAAATTACATATATATGGTGCATACAAAATAAAATTCCAAAACATGATAGAGATAAATCACCAACAATCAACAAAATGAGCAGCTTCACATCTAGTTATCACCTGCAAATTAAATTATAATGAAGCATGAATATTAGTGAATGTATTTAACAAAATTAACATCAATCTTAATGAAAGTTAATCAAATTAAGTACCTACTATATTCATAATCTTCATGAACTTTGAGATCTTGAATTGCTTTGATCATTTGGTTTACTTGAAGCATCCGAAACCTATAAAAAAGTATGCAAATTTTGAACTAAGATAACAATTTAAGGAATTCTTCGTGATGAATGCTAAAACTAATTAAACTAGCGGACAAGACTAATATAGTGTTATATTGAATGCCTCTTAGTGTAACAGTAAATGAATAGTACTGAAAATTGAAAAAATAATTGGAATTTATATTGAAGCTGATATTTTTATATTGCATGGAGAACAAACTTTTCAAACAAAATAAAAATGGAATTTTATATGATGTTAGCATACCTATTCAGCTGCAAGTTGTAAGATGTTTTGCACATCTTCTCCTGGCAAACGACTTTGCATTAATTTTATCACATTAGTTAACAACCCCTTAATATGCATAACTTCTTCACGCAAATCTTCGTCTGTAGATGATGAAACTTTTGACTTTTTTGTAGGTGGAATCTTGCCCAAACAATGCACACGTCCTCTCTTTTCATTTTCAGGTCCTTGTACTTTTGCAAGCAAGTCATCCTTTCAAAATGTAGAACCTTGTTTCCTTTGAGATGCTTGTGATGTCTCACCCTCAGGTATGTGATTTTTAATTTCATCCTGAAATACCATTTATATAAAAAGAAGTCATAATTGTAAGTGTGTGACATATATACAACAAAGTAAAAATCAACAAAATAATGACAGACTTTCAGGCAAAACATATAAAATGAAATCTTACAATAACACTAGCAGCTTTGTCATTGACAATTGTTTCATTCTTACGAGTTCGAGTGTCAATATATACCATATGACGTTCAGGCAACACTCCTTTGTTTTTCTTTTTCTAAAACCAAATAAATTGTGAGTTTCACATAAAAATATATAATTCAATAACAATGAATACAAACAAACCTTCTCATCAATCACTACTGGAAGACTTTTTGTACCCATACAATGGATATCTTCAAGCTTAGCACGATTTTGCTTATTAATTCCATTTATTTTCTGTACAAAACAAGAATTCATAAAGAGGAAATGGCACATATGTGTATAATGTTATATAAAATACATATATATGTAAAACAACTTACTTGCCCTTCTTCTGAAAACCAATGATGAACTAAAGCACGGTATTGACCTGGATCAACCTGATCATCAAGTAATGTAGAAGCAATTTCTTCTTCTGTCTTACTGAGGTCAAATGCTCTCTTTAAATCATGCTTCCATTGTCTCCATTTGTCATTCATCTCAGATTTCAACATCTCACTTGTAGCATCATTTATAGGAGGGACGAACTCAAATTTACCCTAAACAATAAAAAATTGCAAACCAAAAATATGAATATAAATTTAATCATAACATAAATTATGAATGCATAGGTAAAAGAAAAATAACAATCATGGAACCTCTATTAGTTTAAGCATCTCCACTTTGTTATCCTTTGGCATTAATTTCCAACTTGTATAGTTGATTGGAGCATATTGGGGCCTTCGTACTACACTTCCTATGAATCAAGTAAGAGTCTTTGCTTCTTCACCAATAGGTCGACCAAGTTCATCTAACTTAACTCTTATAAAATCCTCAGGATCCATGTCCCACACATCTAACATTTTGGTAGGACCTCTAGTTGTTTTAGGTGGGGCCACAACTAATTAAAAAAAGAGACATAAGTATGAGACAATATATATATATATATATATATATACCTTCTTCATAAGCGTCTGTGTCAGATGCAACAGAGTGAGACTGAACAGATTCATGTATGCAATGTTCTATAGAAATTGAATCACAATGTGTTCCTTCATTAGGGCTTGATTTGAGGTAGAATTTAGAGTAGTTCGTGATTCTTCATTGTCTTGTGAAACATTCTTTGGATTCAGATATTTACTATAATTAACAATGTTTAATTTTCTTCGTCTTCCCATCGACCTATGGAGCTAATTAGTCTTTCAAAAACTAAAATCAAAATATTATATAATCAACCATAGACACAACAATATAATGAGCATAAACCAACAAAAAAGAATTATTGTCATAATCTAACACAAATGTAAAACACAATGCATAGAACAAAATAAAATAACCTAACAGATTCTATTATTCATCAAGTACTCAAGGTCGAAAACTTCTTGCTTGTCCAATAGCAGATAAAGGTTTAGTGTACTGAGTGTCGAAACACAATACACAATATTATAGCATTCATCATAATTCTAGAGGTTGTGTGGTTATGAGTTAGAAGGAAAAAGAAAAATACAAAAACTTGCATACTTTTGGGGTTTTCCATTGCCAGAATGAGGAGGTCAGGCCTCAACTTTCCCTCATGATTTCTTCTTTATTTCACTTTTCCATTGCAAGAGGTATACCATGTATCCAAACTATTGGACGATCAAGAATGCTTCTTAGAGCGAACAATGTATTTTTAGCTCATGATTCTATTTGATCCTTAGTGTGATTAATTATAGTCTAGATTCTGGATCATCTATTTATAGAATATATGTGCTTTGGTTTATTTTTGGTTGTTGTATGTTTACCAGTTAAACTTGTATTTGTATGCTTTAAAGTTAAAAACCTAGTTACATCTTCAATTGGTTGCATAACGAATGATTTGGCAGTTATTTGATAGTTAACATTTGTTATAGACCATCACGATTGCCATGCTTAGCAGAGTTAACAAGAATGAAAATGTTCATGCAAGAGAGTAGTAAAAAAACACAATGGCTGATTATTTTAGTAGGACACAACGTATCTTTTCAATTTTCCAATTGTAATCGGACAACTATTAGCCAAATGACAAAGAAAAGAGATTTATGGACACAAGGTTGACAAATAAGATTATTCTATAAAAGTATCATCCCATTCAGTTGGGCTGAAAATCTAAAGTTTGCAAATAATTTTATCATCAAAGGATGATATGGTTAAGGATCAAAAAAGTCTTAGTATAAATACAATAGAAGCATTGATCGAAGAAATAAGTCAAAAAAAAATAATGGATAGATTAGAAGAGCATAAGGTAGAGTGAAACAGAATGTTTGTTCCATTAGTTCACTAGGAAGAAGAGATACATTATTTGCTCTTTCTTGTGAAGATTTTAACGGTTGGAGAAAGACCTGTGTTTCTAACAAAAGGAGGTTTTTTTTAGCTCAGTTATTATTGTCACTGGTTGGAGAAACACCATTGACTTCTATCCAATCTACAAAAATTAGCAAATTCAGGACAAAACAAAGAACATGAAAAGAGAAACAATGGATTTTCTACAAAATCCAGTCTCACCTTAAACGTTTATAACTAATGATTTTCTACATTGCAATAGAAAACAATGGATTCAAATAAACTTAATCTATTTTAACGCACAAGTCAAAATTAACAACGATTTTACAATGCTAAAAGGGAAATAGTCGAATGCACCTCAGATTCTACTCCCATAAAGGATCGACGATGCCGCCAATGTCGGAGCGCAGCACCAGGCCAACGCGTGCCACCAGCGACTTCCTCTTCTTCCTCAACACTCGACCCTAAACCCTAAACTCTTACCTTTGTCCGTTGTTAAATAAGGAAAATTTAAATATTAAATTAAATGGCCAGAAATTAAGAAAAATAATCCTGGAAATTTTTCGGGATTTTTAGGAAATTTTAAGAATTTTTCTGGATTTAAACGGAGGTCGTACGAGAAAATTATGGGGATAAAATAAATAGGCTTTGGTGGAGTTTATTTAAGGGGGTTAATTGGTGACATTAACCTAAGGTTAGTTTCCCGATCACGATTTTATTTTTCCTTTCTCTCGGTTTCTCACGCGCCGCACCGGCAGTTTCTTCTTCCTCACGATCCAACTTAACACGATTCCTATTTCCCCGATCCCTTTTCTTTCTTGCGATCTCAGTCACCGTTCCTAAACTTTCCCAAGTTCTCCTTCCTCGCAGCAAAATAGCGGCCACCGGATCATCGCCTCTTCTTCTCGCCAACGCATCACCGAGCCTTTTTCTTCCTCGCTGTTTCTTCCCCTCACACCCGAAGCCGTCGTCTCTTTCTCTTCACTACCCGACGCCGTGGTCGCTGCTCACAGGCAGCGTTCGCCTCTGCCGATGCCCTCTTCTCGCGCTTTGTGTCGACGACCAGGCCACCGTTGCTCGCCGAGACGCACATGCCGCCCCCATCCGCGACCATCCTCCATCGGCTCCTCACATCGCCGCCACAAAGAACGCCTTCCACCGCCGGATAGGGGGTCAGGCTTGTTCCGGTTACGTATTGCTGTCGCCGTAACTCCTGATATTATTCGCAGCAGGCGGCCGATCACGAGCTGCGGAGTCCTCTTCCTTCCGCGGACCGCCAGAGGCCTCCGCACCTTTTCATATGTTAATTTCTGTGAGATACTTGTGCATCAACGAGATGTATTGCTATCGATGGTGCCTACCGGAGGGGTGACTGTGCATGTTTTGTGAAGTGGGATGGCTGCTGTGAGATTTTGGATGGCTGTCAAATGTGATTGAGCTGCTTTGTTTAGGTGTTTTGCTCGACCGGTGTTGTGAGAAGAGGAATTGAAGGGAATCGGGTGTGTTGGTGTCGGGTGGTGAGACATGGGAAGTGGTCGGCTGTGAAACAAGGATGGAGTCGCCTGTAAAGGGACTGTAACGAATACCAGTGTGTGTTTGTGGTGGAATAGCATTAAGTGATGATAATTAATTGGGTTGGGATCTGATTTGGGGAAAGGATTGGTTGCTGGTGGGATCCTAGGGCTGGTAAGCACTATTTTGGTGTTTTTCGGTTGATATTGGATGGTTGGATGATTGTTGGTTAATTTCAGATAAATTCTAGGTTGTGAGATGGATAATATTTTCATATGATGAGTATTGATCATGGTGAGATTAATTGCAAGGATATGTTCTGGGATTGAAGAGTTAATCACAATTTGTGATCTAGGGGTTGAGGGTCTACTTGGGGATACATAGTAGTAATTTAGCACGTTGTCGTGTGCTTGGATTTGATGGATTTACTTTGGATTATTTGGTTATGGAAGGAATCGATTAAGTATTCGATTTGTTGGTGAATGGTATTTTGTGCTTAACAATAGTTATGCATTATGCAGGTTTCGGTCACGAGGCAGGTTCACGGTCGTGACGATCTGGTTCTTTTTGCGGACATTTTGGCAGGAGGGTATTTTGACTTATCTCCTAGATATAGTCATGTTGATATGCTAGTTAGGATAGCTTGCAATAATTTTCATGTTTATATGCCTAGTATGTTTTTTGTGCCTACTAGATACATGCATTTGATCAGTATGATTATACCTTTTATTTGGATCATAGTTACTTGGATTATGGATATGTACATATTGATTGTGCATATTATTCGGATAGGTGTATTTAGTTGAATTTAAATGCTTTAGTATCATGCACCATCTTGCATGCTGGACGGGGTTCCATTATTGTTGAGCCCGCAGCTAGTTACATGGCCTGCACACACTGCCACTCATAGGTTAGTGGTACATCAGGAGGGTGTGTGCAGTTGCTCTGTCAGGCTCCGCTGGTCCGCTCATGGGTAGCGATGAGGCAGCATGGTAGCGGGCAGGGATCCCTCCTCTGGTCTATGACACCGGGAGATGAGAGCTTAGCTCCCCCACTCTGTTTGGGGCAGGAGGATAGGTGTACTCCGACAGCATCCTGTCCACTTGGTCACTCAGGGGCAGTGATGGCAGAGTGCACAGTTGTCATAGCCCTACCCACTCGGCTTCACCATCGCGTCTGAGGCGGCAGATTGGCGTCAGGGGTGACCATGTCATTTGAACGACATGCACTTTGCACGGATCACATTTGTATTGTGTTTGCTGCATTATTTTATTGATGCCTTGGATGTTGCATATGATTGCCATGCATACAGGATTCATATTCGTATATGGTGATGACTTTATCTCTTATAGTAGGGCACATGCTCCTATATCAGGGTAGGAGATTCAGGTGAGTACAATCCTTTTGCATTTATTTCTTGCTTACCCTATATGTGAGACTGTACTGGCATGATTTTTATTGTTAGCTATATCTTACTTCTCATATCTACTATACTCGCTGAGTTCTTTGAACTTACCCCATTGATTTATATCTATTTCAGGATGAAGCTGTCAAGAGAGTCCAGCTGCCAAACCCCACTCGTCGTGAATGTTTTTATTTGTTATTTGTTTCTATGGTTTGGATAATTTGATTAGAGGACATGTTTAGGATTGGAGTTGGATATTTGTATTCGTGGATTTTTGGCATCCTTATGGACCTTATTCGGATTTTATTTGGATTGGTTTTGGTTGAGTATTCCTGCCCAGATGGCAGAAGGGGTAAGTCTAGTTGTGATAGATGTTACCTATCTATTTTGGTTGATGGCCAGAGGCCTATTTTATTATCTGCGTGGGTTGTTTGGATTTCGATCGTGTTGACTGATGTATAGTGGCCGTGTAGGCCTTGTATGTAAATTGACATTGTCACCCGTACAGGGGAGATGCTGCCGGATTTTTGTCTGGCGGAGACTCCATCGGGGCATGATAATTTATTTGGTATCAGAGCGCCTAGGTTTTCGAGTTCCTAGGGGTTTTTGGTTTTTTTCGGAGTTTGCCACGTTTGGCAGGTTTTATAAGGCAATTTGGAAAATTTTAGATTGGTATGGATTTCCGACGATTTTTATGTTTCGGAAATTCGAGGATTTATGACGAGGTCAATATGGGGATTGGCGACGATGAGACCTCTCCTGCGGCGAAATAGGTATGCTTAAAATTTTTATATATTTTTATTTCTAGTAACATCTGTTCTAGTAACATCTGTAATAATTAAACAAATATGAGACGAGGTGAGCATGCTCTTGCTTCGAGATGTGGTGCAGGGTAACCATGCAAGAGGACAGTGAGATCTCTGGCTAAGGAGTTGCCAGAAGGGTCTATAGAGTTTTGACTCATGTGCAGACTCGTAGTAGGGGTCGCCCACCAAGGTGACCAGCCGGAGTTGCCGTAGTGTTTATACTCCAGGTTAGATTAGCTATGTGTTTAGTGGATAACAGGAAATAACATTTAGTGTATTGGTCACTATTCGTAATTGTGGATGGAGTTGACCACGTGAACAATCTGTTCAGTCTGTGAGTCTTGAACCTGTGTTGAAAAGGTGAATTTCCTTTGAGAGCTGACTGATACCGAGTCAGAAAGCAAGGGTCAAGTCATCACATTTGTTGTGGAAATCAAGGACTACGATTATTGATTTTCAGATTATAGTCGATTATTACTCTGGTGGGTAAGGGACAAGGAATGTATACTATTATTGATGCAGACAATGGAGGTTTAAGTTACGAAGTTCCATAGGGATTTTGATCCTTGAGCGGCTTGAGCCTTAGATTGATAATATTGAAGGTACTGTTAAGTACCTAATTGGTATTTATATAGGGGGAGTGGAGATAGTTTCTTACTATTGCAATGATCAAGTTGTTACTTGGTGGAATATGTAGAAGAAATTTATTTGGAAAAATAACCCATTACGGGATCACGGGTTCAGGATGTTTTCGAGAGACAGTATTTCCCCATGTTATTTTGTATGACTCATTGTTGGAGAATTCTTGAGCCGTAAGTTGAGTGATCAATAGCTAATGGAGTTTCACTATAGAGTTTGTTAGACTTGCAGAGTTTACCCCCATTTAAGGGCTCAAGATAGTGATTGAGTTATTTTTAAACACCCACGATTTATTGGCTTACATTTGGATTAGGATAGTTGGATCTTCCATCAGTTCCTATCGGGAGGCATTAGGGTGAGTCATAATTATGAAAATGACGCTGCAGCAAGTGTCTCAAGATAATAGTGTAGTCAACCTAGTGGTAATAACCTACACTTCTGATAAGGCAACCGTAGAAGTCGTGAACGTGCTCTTCTAGCGGGATTCACGTGGTATTATTTCGTTCCCATGTTGTTGCTCGATATTGATCAGGTCTGTTGCTAGAGGTGGTAATTTGATGTTGATGATGAAAGTTTACAATCTCTTGAGTGATTGAGGGATTAGTTGGAATTTTAGTTTATTTGGTGGTGATCAAGGCTCTATCCCGGGAATGAAAGATTGATGAAACACCTCATTTCCCAGCGGAAAACAGGAATATGGATTAAAGCTTTCTCCTCAGATTTACGTGGCTATCAGAAGTGGTTTGTGCACTTGTGGAGATATGAGGCTGGTTGTATGGTTCTTGAAGATAATGATAGGAAGAGGTGTATACACCTAGATTCATACAGTTACCGAATTCTTATTCTAGGTCACTGTGAAATAGGGAATTTGTTAAGAGCAGAACTTGGATGAGTTTGCATCTTTACTCGAAAGGAATTGTAGATGGTTGAAGGATTGATCATTGAGGTATTACTATTATTTACCTTACTTGATGATATATTGAGAGATACAGGTGTTTATAGATATCTGTGGTTAAAACATGTACAGATAGGATTAAAAGGATTTCTATATTTGGATTATGTGGATTAATAGTGTTTCCACCGATAGGTGAGATGTTGAGATGATTACTGTGATGATTATCAGAGGGGTATGATATTGATTTTGGATGTTTAGAGGTTGACTGATGGAAATATTATAGTATGGTGAGAGAGTTGACTTAGTTGTTTTATAGTTGACTTGGTTGATATGATGTGGATATTTGGATACTAACTTGGAGGTTATGATTGTGACATGATGGTATAAGAAGGTCTCTCGGATGCTTGTATAATTCGAGAGTAATCAAATGTAGCGTCGGATAAACTTCTAGGCTTGCCGCTGTATAGGCAAGTAGAGTAGGCGATTGGAATGATTTCGGAAATAGTTTCAATATCGAAGATCCCCTACTAGGTGATAATTTATTTGGTACTGAGGTAATGATATTTTACGAGCCAAATGTTTGTACTTATGGTGCGTTAGCTGAGGGCTAGTGTAAAGCGCACAAGGTTGTTGAAGCTCGTGATATACTCAAGGCAATGTCATCCAATTGGCTGAGCGCCAAATCGAGTTGCTTAGATACTATCATCGATCGGTCTTTCAAAGTTGGCAAGGTTGATGATGCCGAGAGGTATTTGTTAGAATGACGATATTTCCAGGAGATAATTTAGTTGGTATCAGTGTTGCTTAACACTATGGGAATTGGAAGAATCTAAGTTCCAATTAAAGGAGGTGTTGGATGGGATATTTGTTGTCCCAATATTTTAATTCTTGAGAAGCTCTGGAACTCGTTGTTCAAATAGAGATGAACCTTTGGGGTTATATATGTTGGATCGAAGCGGATCGCTAGAGGGGGGGGGTGAATAGCGATAAAACCCTTTTTTTTTGTTCGTTCGTTAAAACTCGAGTAGATAATTAATTTACAGTGGAAAGATAAGCAATAAATAAAATGAGACAAATATTTTTACTTGGTTCGTAGCCTTCGGCTACTACTCTAAGGCCCTAGTGATCCTTGATCATGCACGGAGGGCAATTCACTAAAAACACTCCTCCTCGTTGGAGGTAGGAGTTTGACGATTACAAAAAACCTTCGAAAGAAAAGATAGAGAGACAAACCCTCTCTTCTATTAATGTAAAGTGCAACGATAGAAAACCTCAATTAATAAAAGGAATTGCAATATTTAAAGAGACGATAAATTAAAATATCAACAACTAAAGAGTAGAAACTAAGCTAGGGTTGTTGACAGCACTTCGTTCGTAGAGTCGTCGGAGAATCGCGGAGTTGCAAAGGTTTTTAAGCACTTAGAGATGATGAAAAACCCTAGGAGAAGCCCTCCTTTTATAGCCTTTAAGCCCCTCATCGAATGGGTCTTCAACTAATAGGAATTGGGCACAAAACTCCTTGAAAAATGGTGATAAAGCTTAACTCCTCGAGGCTGATTTTTGACCATCGGTTGAACTGATTTCTTGGCCGGTTGAACTGATGGCTCGCGATTGAAGCGATCCTTGGCAGTTGAACGGCTTAGCAGCGATTGAACTGATCCTTGGCAGTTAGGCCCGATTTTCAGACTTTTCGACTGTAATAAAGAGTTAGCTCGAAATATAAGTGAATTCGATGGCCACTTGCCATCCGATCTCAACATAGACCTTCTATGGGAAGTCTTGGTCGGATCATCGCCTAAGGATGTCCCCGTATGGAGGACTCGACCTTACTTACGCTCACTCACACGAGCTTACCTCAACATTTACCTTTGAAGCCTTGCTTTCGGTCTCCACCTGATTCCTTCGGCTCCCTCCGAAGTCCTCTCGGTGTCGCCTGACTACTACGATTCTCTCCGAGTGTCGCTGACCTTCGGCTTAGCTTAGCATTTCTGCATACTTGATTCAACTCGTGAGATAACAATGTAATCTTAACTTTGCGTCTTTTCCATAATCAAAACACAGGTTTGATCGTCTGGTGCCCCTGCACCAACAATATATCGATCATCGATGATGGAATGCGGTAGTGGTAGAAGGAAATGAATATCCTTCATGGTGGATTGAGGATCTATTTAGATCAACTATAGGACACTTGTGTATACTCTAGGATTGATTTATGATTGGTGTGTTGATATTGTAGTGACAGAGTGTCATACAATTATCAAAGTCGTAGGGATGATTGATATATCAACAACCTAGAGTAAAGAGGATGAAGGTGTATAGTGGTGACAATTTTATACTTGGTATAAATTGCATGAGGTTTGATTATCATGTTAGACTTATGATGACTTAGTCGTTCAGGGATTTGGGAAATCGTGTATTCTAGACACGATTGGATCATTTGTGAGGGTGGTAGTTGGAGTTGAGCACTCGACCACCGTAGATGGTGATTTTGCTGGTATTGATTTGATTATTACCATAGATATGGATAGGATGCTCTAGTGGTTCTACACCGCTGATTGGTGATGGAATTTACTTGGTCTGAAGCTTGTGAAACTAGTTTCAGGGCTCAGACGATGGTTGACTTTTACGCCAGTATTGTTTAATTATTCTGGTGTGGATGGAAGAGTCAGGTACATGATGCATCATTTCGGGAATCAGAGCGATTTCAATGCTATTGAATGAGAGGTATCCTAAGCTTACGGCAGTTAAAGAATTGCGAGATAAGTTGTCAAATATATGACGTGGACTTAGCAGATGTTATGTTGTTTTGTAGAGGTGAGGAGCAGGAATGCTTATGAGGTTTTAGCTAGCTACTGTGTAGTTGCATGGAGTTGTTAGAACAAGGAAAGTTGCAACTAGGGAGATCGGTCATCATAGTCTCCCAGTCATCTCCCGTTTTTGTGCGATAGAGTGGATTTTTGAAAGTAGGTTTCTCTTGTGAGGAAATATTTCTCCGTCTCCGAGAAGAATGGTGGGTTATATAGTTGCATTCGAATTTAGGAAGAGTTACTATTGATTCAGGAACAACAGATAGATTCCTGTTGGGATGATAGAGAGCATCTACCATAGAGTTGTACTGTTGCTCTACCGGTTCGGAATTAGTGATAGTGGAATTTGTATGTCGTAGGTGGCTAGATAGCTACCTGACATCTTGACTGGCTACGAGTCCCGATCGTGGTAGCATGTCGTTGCCCATAAGTAGTGCCTTTTGCATTACCCCGAGAGCCACGAGGCTTGGTCACGATATTTTGATAAGTATTGCTGAAGATTGCAATAGGTTCTATATGTTACAGATATATAGGATTGTATCCGGAAAATAGTAAGTATTGAAACGTTCTCCGTGGTGGGACGTTATGCGGAACTTAGTTGATTTGGTGGTCTGGTGTTCAGTGTGTCAACTAGTAAAAGTGGAATACTAGTGATCAGCAAAGTGGTGTACCGAGAGGGAAGTGGGAGCCTAGTATGAGGGAAAGTGTTGGGAGATTATTTGGAATTCGGAAAGGACTTAGTATGATTAGCTAAGTCCGCTCATTTTCGTCTGATCCATACGATGAGTTGTTGGATCACTGGATAGGTTATACTGTGGAGATTTTCAGTTCATGGAGTATCTTTGAGTATCGTATGCGATAACGATTCAGGATTTACCTTAGGATTATGGTAAAGTCTTTAACAGGTCACGGATATCGAACTCCACTCTGGTACAGTTAGGTACTTTTTGATAGGTGGTCGATATGAAGATACTATTCATACTTTGGAAGGGTTGCTAGAAGCAAGTGTGATTTGATTTTTAGGGGATATCAGTAACCCCACTTAGTCACTTGAGGTGTGACTTGTCTCCAGATGCTTGAGATGGTTGTTGTGACATCTCGTACTAATATACAAGTAGGAAATTTGGGGACCAAATTTTTATTAGTGGGGGAGAATGTTAAATACGTAAAATTTAAATATTAAATTAAATGGCCAGAAATTAAGAAAAATAATTCTGGAAATTTTTCGGGATTTTTAGAAAAATTTAGGAATTTTTCTGGATTTAAAAGGAGGTCGTACGAGAAAATTACGGGGATAAAATAAATAGGCTTTAGTGGAGTTTATTTAAGGGGGTTAATCGACGACATTAACCTAAGGTTAGTTTCCTGATCGCGATTTTATTTTTCCTTTCTCTCGGTTTCTCACGCGCCGCACCGGCAGTTTCTTCTTCCTCACGATCCAACTCCACACGATTCCTATTTCCCCGATCCCTTTTCTTTCTTGCGATCTCATCCACCGTTCCTAAATTTTCCCGAGTTCTCCTTCCTCGTGGCAAAACAGCGGCCACCGGATCATCGCCTCTTCTTCTCGCCAACGCATCACCGAGCCTTTTTCTTCCTCGATGTTTCTTTCCCTCGCGCCCGAAGCCGTCGCCTCTTTCTCTTCGTTGCCTGACGCCGTGGTCGCTGCTCACAGGCAGCGTTCGCCTCCGCCGATGCCCTCTTCTCGCACTTTGTGTCGACGACCAGGTCGCCGATGCTCACCGAGACGCACACGCCGCCCCCATCCACGACCATCCTCCGTCGGCTCCTTTTCCACTGTCGCCACAGCAGCGCCTTCCACCGCCGGATTGAGGGGGGGGTCACGGTGGCTTGTCGTTGAAGCAAGATCTCCGTGTGGGGTGCTAGGGCAACAACAGGAATTCTGGTGAATAGAGATTTGGGAAGGATTGCTGCCGAGGGATTCCTAAGGCCTATAAGCTTCAGTTACCTATTCCTTTTCATATGTTAATTTCTGTGAGATACTTGTGCATCAACGAGATGTATTGCTATCGATGGTGCCTACCGGAGGGGTGACTGTGCGTGTTTTGTGAAGTGGGATGGCTGCTGTGAGATTTTGGATGGCTGTCAAATGTGATTGAGCTGCTTTGTTTAGGTGTTTTGCTCGACCGGTGTTGTGAGGAGAGGAATTGAAGGGAATCGGGTGTGTTGGTGTCGGGTGGTGAGACATGGGAAGTGGTCGGCTGTGAAACAAGGATGGAGTCGCCTGTAAAGGGGCTGTAACGAATACCAGTGTGTGTTTGTGGTGGAACAACGTTAAGTGATGATAATTAATTGGGTTGGGATCTGATTTGGGGAAAGGATTGGTTGCTGGTGGGATCCTAGGGTTGGTAAGCACTATTTTGGTGTTTTTCGGTTGATATTGGATGGTTGGATGATTGTTGGTTAATTTCGGATAAATTCTAGGTTGTGAGATGGATAATATTTTCATATGATGAGTATTGATCATGGTGAGATTAATTGCAAGGATATGTTCTGGGATTGAAGAGTTAATCACAATTTGTGATCTAGGGGTTGAGGGTCTACTTGGGGATACATAGTAGTAATTTAGCACATTGTCGTGTGCTTGGATTTGATGGATTTACTTTGGATTATTTGGTTATGGAAGGAATCAATTAAGTATTCAATTTGTCGGTGAATGGTATTTTGTGCTTAACAATAGTTATGCATTATGCGAGTTTGATCCACGAGGCGGGTTCCTGATCGTGGCGATCCGTTCTTTGCGGACATTTTGGCAGGCAGGTATTTTGACTTATCTCCTAGATATAGTCATGTTGATATGCTAGTTAGGAAAGATTGCAATAATTTTCATGTTTATATGCCTAGTATGTTTTTTGTGCCTACTAGATACATGCATTTGATCAGTATGATTATACCTTCCCTGTTTTATTTGGATCATAGTTACTTGGATTATGGATATGTACATATTGATTGTGCATATTATTCGGATAGGTGTATTTAGTTGGATTTACATGCTTTAGTATCATGCACCATCTTGCATGATTGCATGCTGACTGGACGGGGTTCCATTATTGTTGAGCCCGCAGCTAGTTATATGGCCTGCACACACTGTCACTCATAGGGTAGTGGTACATCAGGAGGGTGTGTGCAGTTGCTCTGTCAGGCTCCGCTGGTCTGCTCATGGGTAGCGATGAGGAAGCGTGGTAGCGGGCAGTGATCCCTCCTCTGGTCTATGACACCGGGAGATGAGAGCTTAGCTCCCCCACTCTGTTTGGGGCAGGAGGATAGGTGTACTCCGACAGCATCCTGTCCACTCGGTCACTCAGGAGCAGTGATGACAGAGTGCACAGTTGTCATAGCCCTACCCACTCGGCTTCACCATTGCGTGTGAGGCGGCTGATTAGCGTCAGGGGTGACCATGTCATTTGCACGGCATGCACTTTGCACGAATCGCATTTGTATTGTGTTTGTTGCATTATTTTATTGATGCCTTGGATGTTGCATATGATTGCCATGCATACAGGATTCATATTCGTATATGGTGATGACTTTATCTCTTATAGTAGGGCACATGCTCCTATATCAGGGTAGGAGATTCAGGTGAGTACAGTCCTTTTGCATTTATTTCTTGCTTACCCTATATGTGAGACTGTACTGGCATGATTTTTATTGTTAGTTATATCTTACTTCTCATATCGACTATACCCGCTAAGTTCTTTGAACTTACCCCGTTGATTTATATCTATTTCAGGATGAAGCTGTCAGGAGAGTCCAGCTGCCAAACCCCACTCGTCGTGAAAGTTTTTATTTGTTATTTGTTTCTATGGTTTGGATAATTTGATTAGAGGACATGTTTAGGATTGGAGTTGGATATTTGTATTTGTGGATTTTTGGCATCCTTATGGACCTTATTCGGATTTTGTTTGGATTGGTTTTGGTTGAGTATTCCTGCCCAGATGGCAGAAGGGGTAAGTCTAGTTGTGATAGATGTTACCTATCTATTTTGGTTGATGGCCAGAGGCCTATTTTATTATCTGCGTGGGTTGCTTGGATTCCGGTCGTGTTGACCAATGTATAGTGGCCGTGTAGGCCTTGTATGTAAATTGACATTGTCACACGTACAGAGGAGATGCTGTCGGATTTTTGTCTGGCGGAGACTCCATCGGGGCGTGACATCTGTGGTCGGTGCTCCAGAGGTGGCAGCGCCTTGCGGTGGAGGACGCTCCAATGGCAGGCTTGAGCCAGCGACGGCTTGAGATGTTAGGAAGGTTGTCGCGGTGATAGGGGGAAGTAAGGCACGGGAAAGGTAGGGCGCGCGGTAAGTGAATTTTAGGGAAAGTAAATAAAAATATATAGATAATTAGTTATGTTGGATTAATGAATTTGGGTTATTGGATTCAATTTTTATTGATTCAATACCCAATAAAACCTAGGTTTTAATCAATTAAAACTAAACTTAGGATTAATATTGAAACTTGAGTTATCATACTTAACCATTTTGATTAATTGGCTTAATCTGGGGTTAAGGGTCACTCCCTAATTATTCCTTAATCACTTTAATATTTAAAATAATTAATTTTAATAAATGTCATTAAAAAATATTTATAATGACGGTGAAACTTATAGTGACGGTAAATTATAAGTATAGGTATATGCTACTTATACCCATAGTAAAAAAAATTATATGTTGGAAATTTGACGCCGCTAGAAAGGGGTGAATAGCGTTTGACCGTTCGTAGATGGAATTCGATCGCGTGTTCGTGTCTACAAGTTTCATTAGCACAGCGGAATATATATAATAACAATAACGAAATGAACAACACAAACACAATAACACGAAGATTTAACGTGGTTCGGAACCACATGGTTCATACTCCACGGATCGAGCTCTAACGAGCTCTAGCGACGCCAATGCAATCACTAATCAATAAACTCCTTCTCGACAACAAGTCGGAGGCAGAGAAACCTCGTACAGACGTTTACAACAATAAATGAAATAGATACAAGCAAATACAAAGGAAATGTAAAGAACACTTTACAAAACTAGGGTTTGAGCGCTTTGCTTGTTGGTTGCTTGGATGAGGTTGAAGGGCCCTGAAATGCACCTTCAAATCGCCTTCAAATCGCCTCAAGAAAGCTCCCCAAGAACTGATTATGGAAATCTTCCACGAGCTCCTCTTTTTGACTGGATTTCCGCGCCATAAGTCACCGATCGATCGATCTCGTGAGACAACGACTCAATCCATGTCGGACAAGTTCCAACGAGACTCTTGGTAGTCGACTGCCAACATTAGCGATCGCGATCATACCAGAGCCGATCGCCGTGGCGATCGAGCTCGCGCTCGACATCGATCGCCGATCATTGACGGCGGGCCGATCATTGCATCCCTTGGCCGATCGACCCGTCGACACCGATCGGCTTCTCAATGTTAGCGATCGCGAGCATTTCCACTCTAAACTAAACTCAAGTCGACTCACGCGGTCGAGCACCGCCATAATGCGCCGATCGCCAACCTTAAAATGAGGTTTTAACCCAAGTATGGTGGCCCCATACTTGCTAGACCACCCTTAGCCTAGACCTAAGCCTTCTAGCCACCTCCATCAGCCTCACGCCTCTCGGATCCCTCCAAGTCATCCATGACTTGTTCATCCATCGCGCTAGCCTCTAGGTGCTTCCGTCGGCTATGTTATGCTAACGGTGTCTACACCGCCAAGGCACATTGGACTTACGCCGCCAAGACTCCGCTTGGACTTTACGCCGCCAACCATTGGACTTATGCTGCCAAGACTCCCGCTTGGACTTTACGCAGCCAATATCAAACCCTTGGACTTCTCATGCCAAGACTCAAGCTTGGACTTTCCCTTGTCAACCCATGTTGGACTTTTACATTGCCAAGACCCATGCTTGGACTTTTCCCTTGCCAACCCATGTTGGACTTCTCAAATGCCAAGACCATGCTTGGACTTTCCCTTGCCAACCCATGTTGGACTTTTACATTGCCAAGACCCATGATTGGACTTTTCATGTGCCAAGTGTCCCACTTGGACTTTTCATGCCAAGTACTCAAGACTTGGACTTTACCAAATGCCAAGTGTTCCACTTGGACTTTCCATGCCAAGTACACAAGACTTGGACTTTCCCATGATCATTTCATGTTTTTGTCGAAACATCAAAACATCACTCGAGTCAAACTCGAGTCCTGGTCAATCGTGACCTGGGCCGATTGCACCAACAATCTCTCCCTTTTTGATGTTTGACAAAAACCAAACAAATCATTTGAGTTAGACCACTAACTCAAATCCCTTATCAATTATCCCAAATTGATAAACACTCTCCAAATGTTCTCCCCCAAACATTCTCCCCCTTTTTGACTAACATCAAAAAGGTTTTCTCTCCAAGGAGGTCAATGTCTCATGTCCCAATGAGATCTTACAATCTCCCCCTTGATCCAAAAATAAATACCTAGGATGCCTACCATCTTCCTAGTGATAAATCACATATCACTCAAGAGAGGCAATCCTATACTCTCTCTCAATTTCCAAATTGGGTATAAAAAAAACCATCAATTTTCCCAATTGATGATACTCTCCCAATAGCTTCTCCTCTTCAAGGAGAAAAATACATCCATCATCCCAAGATGGATACCTCCCCCTAAAGGCTTGCTCCCCCATGACCATTGCACCAACAATGTCCTTAGGAAGCCCTTAAGCCAATAGGAACTCTAAACCATCAAAATTAAGGTTCTAAGTTCAACATAGAACTTTTACTCACCCTAAATTTGATACTTTGACCTAACACAGCTCCTAATCCATATCCAATGGATTTTCACCCTTTATAATGCTTCCTAAAGCATATCCTAGGGTTAGGAGTGATTAGGAACCTTTTCCATAGCTGAACACGGGCTAAACAAACCTTGTTAACCCGAAATCAGACTGACAATGACTCGAGAATCACCGATCACCCATATCACCGATCGGCCGCCACCAAGGCGGTCGGTAGCTGAAATTTCTGAATTTCAGCTATCAGAATCGAGATTTGGAAAAGCATAAGTAATTCTACGTATTTTGAAAAATCACGAAACTTGATACGTATATTACTTATAGTCAATACAATGGGTGAAAAATATTTGAAAATTATTTTACCCATAAAATAGTGAGTTTGATACAAAACTCAAAACCATTGAAATTTTCAATATTTTGGCCCTATTTTGTATCAACTCTATCAATGGTGATTTCTATCAAAAGATAGACTTCACTAAGGTTTTTCAAAATGATTTTAAAATGTTTTCAAAACCTTATTTTGGATCATATTCCTTGGGCTCTATGTACATGACTTGTACAAATGCTCTCCCAATGATCTACTAATTGAAATTAGATGAGTTTCAGTTCTTCTAGATGCAAAAACTATGCACCTTGAACTTAACTCATATCCTAGCATCTCACATGTATCTAGGGTGTATAAATACACATACATATCAATTGGATGTGAGATATGGGTTTTGATTCATTTTATCCAGGGGTTCATGCATTTCCTAGGCAACCCTACTTGATTCCCTTATAAATGGGACTTCAAGTCATGCCATAGTCCTTAAATCAATTTCAATCGAAAATTTTCTTAAATACATGAATGATTATGGAATTAATGATGATATAAATAAGCATATTCTCATAATCATGATGTCATTGCATAAGATGAAATCTAAAAACACATGACATTTAAAACCTTAATCCTAAACATGAACATGACATATAAAATGATTAAAATAAACATGATGTCATGGCATGTTATATGGAAAACAAAGCATGACATATAAAATATATATGTATAATAATACCTAAATTTTAATATATTAATTGCCATTTGTTGGGATTAATCATATTTTGCCATATTAACCTAATCTCCCTAGTGTGCCAAAAAACCCAAAATGACACACTAACCTCTAAACCTAAATGGTGCCAATTTAATTGATTTTTCTTAATTTCAAAAGTGCATTGGCACATCCTAAAATCCTTTAGAATTCAAATCTAACCACATCCCAAGGTAACCATAACCTTGAAAATATCCTAAAATTCCACCTTTACCATGGTTGAGTTAACTACCCATCCAATCAAGGTTGACACACCCTAAACCCATCTAGCGTGAATCAATCACGCTCTTAGGAACCCAAAATCGATTTGAGCTCCTAGGGTTAATTAGGTATTCCTTAGGGATAACCTCCCTAGATACCTTCCTAATGACCCTTCTAGGCTTATTAGCCTTGGTCACTTGGGTCTTGCCTAGGTTGACTCTAGGGGTAACTCCCCTTGCAACCTTCTTGGTGGCCACCCTAGGTTTCCTAGAAACCCTAGCCACTAGGCACAACCTTTGGTCAACCTTAGAGATGACTTCCCTATTGACCTTGGTCTTCCTAGACCTAGTTTGTGTCCCATAATCAAATGGAACACTATGATAAGCCACTTTAGGCTTAGGTTTGTGACCCAAACCTTGCTTGCCCTTGGTTGACTTTTGACTCTTAGGTCCTAGGTGTTGACTTTGACTTTTGGACCCTTGATTTTGACCACTATTTAAATTGATTTTGTATTTTATTAAGGGTCTTTTCAAGTTTTTCAAGCCTTGACCTCAAGACTTGATTTTCCTTTTCTAATTGCCCAATTTTAGAATTTTGATTTAAATCTTGGGCATTGGACTTCCTAGGCATATGCCTAGTCCATTTGGGATTGAAACCTAGGTGCTCTTGCACCTTTCTAATTGTCTCCCTAGGTAAAATTGATCTTGAGTTATTTGACCTAGGTTTGTCCTTAGGTAAATTATTTTTAGGGACATTAGTCCCAAATTTCTCCCTATTATCTAAGTAGACATTCTTAGCTCATAAGCAAAAATACTTGTTCCTATTAGCATGCTTTTCATAAATTGCAAGTGAATTGAAATCCCTAGCATGCTTTTTCTTGTAAATTGAAGAAGGAGCAAAATTAGAAGTTACCCTAGGGTTTGCCTTAGCTCCCCCGACATATGATGCTCCATTTTGAGTCTTCTTGTCCCCCTTCTTGCATTGACTCTGGAAATGTCCCGGTTGTCAACACTTGAAGCAAATTACTTGTTCTTTGCTCTTTTGCATTGAGGGACCGGCATCCTTGACCTTTGGAGCCGGTGGAGCTTTCCTATTCTTCTTTGGGCACTTGCTCTTATAGTGCCTAGTTTCCCTACACTCAAAACATATTATATGCATTTTATTATTAACACATATGTTTGAGTTACCTAGGTCAATGGAGACCGGAATTGGACTTTGGGCTTCTTCATCTTGACCGGATGTCGAAGCTTCTTCTTGATGTTCCGGTGTGGAAGTTCTCTCCTCCCCCTCAATCCTTGAAGTGGATGCTTCTTCCACTTCCTCCACCGATCCGGAAGTTGACTCCCTATCAACCTCCGAATCCTCAAGCTCTTTAGATGATGATGTACTTGCTTGAGCTTGTGAGGGTGAACACTCCTCTTCTTCTTCTTCTTCTTGGATTGATGATGAATTTTCATGAAGCTTTGCCACTTGGCTCCACAACTCCTTAGCATCCATATAGTCCCCTACCATACACACAATTTCATTAGGGATCAAATCAAGAATAAATTTTACTACCTTCATGTTTTTCTCGAAGGCTTGGAGTTGATCTTCACTCCACTTCTTCTTCTTGAGGAACCCTCCCTTTGGTCCTATTGGATAGCTAAAACCCTCCATCAAGATAGACCATTCTTCGAAGTCCCTCATCATTAGAAAATCTTCAATTCTTGACTTCCATTGCTAAACCCTTCTTGTCCATAGAAGGTATAGGGGATAGGTGTGTTGATATCCCATCCTAAATGTCCTTGGATTTCCATCTCTCCCTCTAGCGTCTTGACTCCGGGTTGTTAATCCGTAGAAGAGCCTCGGGCTCTGATACCACTTGTTGGAAATTTGACGCCGCTAGAGGGGGGGGGTGAATAGCGTTTGACCGTTCGTAGATGGAATTCGATCGCGTGTTCGTGTCTACAAGTTTCGTTAGCACAGTGGAATATATATAATAACAATAACAAAATGAACAACACAAACACAATAACATGAAGATTTAACGTGGTTCGGAACCACACGGTTCCTACTCCATGGATCGAGCTCTAGCGACGCCAATGCAATCACTAATCAATAAACTCCTTCTCGACAACAAGTCGGAGGCGGAGAAACCTCGTACAAACGTTTACAATAATAAATGAAATAGATACAAGCAAATACAAAGGAAATGTAAAGAACACTTTACAAAACTAGGGTTTGAGCGCTTTGCTTGTTGGTTGCTTGGATGAGGTTGAAGGGCCCTAAAATGCACCTGCAAATCGCCTTCAAATCGCCTCAAGAAAGCTCCCCAAGAACTGATTATGGAAATCCTCCACGAGCTCCTCTTTTTGACCTGCATCGGGCTGGATTTCCACCTATCAGTCGACTGCCATAAGTCACTAGTCGACTGATGCCACTGTTGTCGTGAGACAACGACTCAATCCACGTCGGACAAGTTCCAACGAGACTCTTGGCGATCGCCAATATTGCGATCATTGCAGCGCCCGCCAGGCCGGCGGTCGGCTACGGAGCGTTCATGCTCGACATTGGGCGGTCGATGCTGGCCCTTAGCGGTCGTATCGTCGACACCGATCATTGCTCAATGTTAGCGATCATGCGAGAGCATTTCGACTTTAAGCGGCAGTCAAACTCAAGTCGACTCATGGCAGTCGAACCAGCCATAATGCCAGTCGACTGCCAACCTCAAAAATGAGGTTTTAACCCAAGTATGGTGCCCCCATACTTGATAGACCACCCTTAGCCTAGACCTAAGCCTTCTAGCCACCTCCATCAGCCTCACGCCTCTCGGATCCCTCCAAGTCATCCATGACTTGTTCATCCATCGCACTAGCCTCTAGGTGCTTCCGTCGGCTATGTCTTGCTAACGATGTCTACACCGCCAAGGCACATTGGACTTACACCGCCAAGACTCCGCTTGGACTTTACGCCGCCAACCATTGGACTTATGCTGTCAAGACTCCCACTTGGACTTTACGCAGCCAATATCAAACCCCTTGGACTTCTCATGCCAAGACTCAAGCTTGGACTTTCCCTTGCCAACCCATGTTGGACTTTTACATTGCCAAGACCCATGCTTGGACTTTTCCCTTGCCAACCCATGTTGGACTTCTCAAATGCCAAGACCATGCTTGGACTTTCCCTTGCCAACCCATGTTGGACTTTTACATTGCCAAGATCCATGCTTGGACTTTTCATGTGCCAAGTGTCCCACTTGGACTTTTCATGCCAAGTACTCAAGACTTGGACTTTACCAAATTCCAAGTGTTCCACTTGGACTTTCCATGCCAAGTACACAAGACTTGGACTTTCCCATGACAATTACATTGCCATATGTTTTTGTCGAAATATCAAAACATCACTCGAGTCAAACTCGAGTCCTGGTCAATCGTGACCTGGGCCGATTGCACCAACATTATAGTGATAGTAAAATATAAGTGTAGGTATAGATATCCAATACCCACAGTATTGATATCTGTCCCTATAATCTATAGTGACGATGTCATATATCTGTGGCTATATGTTATCTATACCTACAGTTTATACATGCGTAGCTAAAACCTACCGTGGGTATATGACAATTTTCTTGTAGTGTGTTAACCATACATTGTCATATATCCTTGTGCTAGAGCGACATGAAGGAGCTGAGTGCTCATCTAAAGAAGTTTAAAATTTGGCATAGCAGAAGGAAGGCCAGAAAAGATGATAAACAAAAAATGATAGGGATGAAAGCTCATAATAAAGAAGTTCATTGCTATGGAGGAACTACATACTACAACTTCTCCTAAAATAAGAGAATAACAAAAGGAAGTCCCTGTTCACAGGGAATTACAGTTCTTTGTGAGGAGGTACTGAAGGAGTCTCTTTGCACGACTTTGGTTGACGTAGTAGCTGCCGGAGGTAAGATTATTGTATGAAGATGTGCTTGGATAAATTCTTCTGGGACACCGCTAATTGCTGGCGCAGGGAGTAGTTGTTGGTAGAAGACTCCCTCAAGCATCGTCTTAGATACCCAACCTGTTCTTCTAGACTAGCAATGTAGCGCTGTTCCTCGGTCTGTTCCTCAGGGGGAGGAAAGCTGCTGTCCTGTTCAGAGGTTTGTTCCATGGAGAGGAGAAGTAAAGGAACGAATGGATGCTAAGCAAATGATGGTTTGGGGTTTTTATAGTGGTGAAAGGAGAATGCGCATTGGCTCGCGGAGGAGGTAAAAATAATAAATGCGAATAAAGAAGAGGAAACGTAAAGACAGTAGTTGAGAGTTGTTGAGTGCAGTAACTCTGAGAAGGATGGTTTGAATTTCATGGAAGTAGTAAGGGGGAAGTATATTCAGATAAGGTTGCAATCCTTTCTAGTGAAAATCATGCTACATTTATAAGAAAGCGACAAAAATAAATATCAGTATCCCCATTTCTTTTTATTAACATACTCGACAACAGTTACATTATTTAAGCTAATAGTTATACAAGCTTTTTATGGTTATCATTAATAGGGGAACTATCAGAGGACTCCTCCGGAGGGGAAGGTTCCAAGATGACTCTGTAGAGATCACCTTGGGCCAGAGGTGCAGCTGGTGGAGTTTCATCAAAAGGGGGCTGATGAATCCCTGCTGAAGGGACTAGAGCGAAAGCTAGGGCCGACGGAAGCGGAGGGAGTTCGGCGGAGGCCCGAGGATCTCCTACAGTGTATTCCCATGTCAGGGGAGGATTCCAAACCCGGTTGTGGAATGAAGGGAAGGGGGCTTGGAAGGATCTCCCCGTGTTAGGGGTTGGAGTGGTGGTTGATGATGGAGGAGGAAACAGATGAAATGCCGAAGTTGTAGTTGATTGTGTTGCAGATTCTTCGGCATTCTCCGTGACCCAGTCATGCAATTCAAAAGAATCAGAGTCTGAGGAGATCTCAATGGGGTGTTCTGCGGAAGCCATGAAGGTGGGATGGAAGGCAGAAGACGCTCCTGGTGACAATTTATAATCGAGGGAGGAAGAACTGCATTTGTCCTTGGGAAGGAAAAGAAGATGGAAGGACTAACATCATAATGGCGTCAACATAGGAAATCATTGAGACGTCATTTCCAGAGCAGCCAATTAGCTTGAGAAGATCAAGAGGCAAAAGTAAATTAATTGTTGGCCGAGCCAAAATTGGTTCGGGCCGGAGGACGGTCATGCCGGGGATGTCCCGAACGAATTCCTAGGCAGGGAATGTCATCACTCATTTAACGCTATGGAAAGCAGAGAATAGGCAGTAACTTTGAAAAGAACAAAATCAAGAGCAGACTTAAAATTCCAGACCCATACCAATATATACATAAGAATCAGCACGGGGATGTGCCAGTTCAAACATTCTTTAACGACAAAAAATCAGTCAGTACAAGGAAGAAAATATGACAAGTCATAATTCAAAAAGTTTAGGGGGACATCTAGCCAAAGCTATTTCAGGGTCCAAGTAACTGGTGTCAGTGCCAGGAGGAGGGTATCCCCGTTCGGCATTTAAAGAGGAAGACTCGTCGAAGCCGAGCATGAACAAGTCTACCCCCTTCTGCACGTATCACCCTTTCAAATCTGCCTCTTGCTCCTTCAATTGGGACTGGCAAGTAGCTAGTTGAGCCTGGCAGGCGGCTAATTGGGTCGCCAAAGCATCCCTCTCTGTTGCTGCCATCACTGCCCGCTGACCTAGAGAAGATAAGGCTTCAGTATATTCTTTGCGAAGCTCTTGTTGTTGCTGGGTCACGGAGGACAAGATTTCAGGGAAAGTAGCCACCATGGAGGAGAGTTCTCTACACTTCTCCAAGTAGGATTTCTAGGCAGCCTCCCATGTATGGCATTCTCGCTGCAATTGATGGATAGTGGCTGAAGAGTCCGCAACCTGAATATATGCACCCGCAAGTTGCCTTTTATACCCGTCTAGCTTATGGGTCAAAAAATCAACTTGCTGAAGTTGGCTGGATTGCAAAAATACTTGCTACTGGAGGTCTTCATTTTTTCTTTGGAGTTCCTCCTTCTCACTCTGGGCCAAAGCCAGTTGAGTCATGGAATCTTCGCACCGAGCGATTAGATCAGATTCCTTCTGCTCACCTTCTTTTAGCTGCTGTGTGAGCTTCTTTTGGTGGGTTAGGGAGGCAAAATGGTGAGTCTCCATGTTGGATTGGTATTTAACCATGTGAGACGTTATCTTATTATAAGTGGCCGATACCTGAGGAAAAAGAGGCAGATATTACAAATGGTAAGCATAGACACATATATACTAAGGATAAAGATAGAGAGTAATTACCTCGCCCAAAAGATTGCCCATGTGATCGTAGGGGCCCTGCACACTTGATTGATTGAAGAATTTTACTTCTCCCAGGTGGTGGATCTTGAGGGAAGCCCCCAGAGTGGCTAGTGGAGGATTCGGGAGGGGAAGATCTCTCCCTTCCGGAGAGGGAGAGGGACCCATAGTCTGGGAAGGAACAGGAGAAAGATGTACATCAGTGGGAATATTCACAAGGGGAGATTTGGTTGGAGAATGAGTTGGAGAGTCGAGTGGAATGAGGGATGAAACAGGAGAGTGAGAAGGAGACCTTTCTCCTTGGGGGGAAGAGGGTGTGATGACTAATGTGGTATCCCTCACCCTGGGTTCATATATGACTAAGCGTTGGTGCTTCTTCAGTTTGGAGGGGGATGACAAAGGAGAAGAATGGGAAGAAGGATATGAGGGGATGGACGAGGAGCTGGGGACTCCTTCCCCGACAGGGCGCAACCTCTTCTGAGGTGAAGAGGGAGCAGCTGCAGATTTTCCTTTACCTCGCTTCGTGGAGGTCTTCATTTTCTTGGCTGCAGCAATCTCCTCACCTTTTACGAAGGCATCCTGCATTAGACTATCTGCGAAATCTATTGTTAAAAAAGGTAGTTTGATCTAGACAATTGGTTACAACAAAATATGAATAATGTCCTACCTATGGCGTCCGGGGCAGTTAAAGGAAAAGGGGATAGCCCGTGACGACTGAGGAGAGGAGATTTCATCAAATGGTCGGAACAATAGTGGGATTCTCTCAACACTCTATGGACCTCCGAAAAAGGACATTGGGTCCTCATTTTGCGAAAGGAGGGTAGCTCCGAAAGATCTAACTTCCAAGTATCCGAATAGGGGAGGGGCGTCGGAAGTTGAGCAAAGAAGTATAGTGCTTCCCATCCTTTGTGAGAAGATGACATGTTCACTAAAAATTGACAGTCCGAGCGGCTGGAGAGGTAGAAAAGACCCTCCTTAAAAGTTTTTAATTGGAAGAAGTAGTGGAATATTTGGGCGGACAAAGGGAGATCTATGTGTCGAAATACTATGATAGCTCTCGATAAAATGCGGAAGGAATTGGGAGTAAATTGGTTGAGGGGTAGTCTGTAAAAATCCAAGATTCCTAGATAGGGAGAGGGCACGGGCGATAGTCACATTTTTATCGCGTGATTTTCTATTTATATTTGGGGATTTTAGACTCTTTGATTTGAGTAATTACGACTATTCATGACGTTTTTGCATATTTTATCTAGCTGCATTAATTGTTTAATTCCTATAATTTTAGTATTATTTTTCACGGGTTGAATGTGATTTTGTAGGAAACATATAATGAGGGTCTAACTGGAGCAATCGCAGCCGTCGATCCGGATCAATTCGATCACAGCCATCGGATTTGATTGATCAGCCACTTAGGGATGATTAATTGGATTCATTTAACCCTAGCTCTAAATGGGAGGCTGAGATCAGAGATGGCTCGATCGAACGGCTGAGGAAAAGCCATTTAAAACACAACATTTTCCCATCATGCGAGAGAACAAAATCGTGCGACACAGAGAACAGCGAGCGATGCGTCTTCTTCCTCACGAGCGCGGTGACTGCTCCACTTCAGCACTCCGGTGACGATTTCGGCAATCCCAGGTTCTTCCCTGATTCCATTTCATCGGGCGTCCTCTCCTTCCTTTGGTCCGGCGGAGTTCGCAGTTGCATTTGGGGCAGCAGCAGTCCATCGATTGAGCGGTGGAGTTCGTCTGTCTTCATCGGTGATCCACAGAACCCTCACTGGAGGAGCTGAGCTACCCTAGCGGGTCGTGATCACGCGAAGCTAGGGGTGACTTACTCTGGGGGATCCAGAATGCTCGTTCCCGATTCGTGGCAGGCGCTTCTTCCAATCGAGGTGGTCTTGCACCGGTGGTGGCGATGATCCTCAGTTCCCAAATCTGATTCCATACACATTGACTTCTCGTGATCATGGCAGTTCCGCATCCATCATCGGAGCTGTGAACTACCGCATCGATCCAACTCTCGTCGGAATCCGACGAGAGATCCGTACCCTGAGACCCTTGGAGTGTTCGGTATTATCGTAGGTCATCGGAGAGGGTGGGACCTTTCCGGTGTTTGTGGATGACTGTTGATTTACTTTATTGATCTACTGTTGATTCAGTATTGTGTTTCTTATTGTTTTACTGCAGTGTTCACTTTGGGTATTTTCGTATTTTTACATTGTTGGCTCATTACTGTGCACTATATTTTTTCAGTATTGTTTCAGTATTGATTTCCTAGTGTTCAGTGTGTTTCAATGATGTTTCAATAGTATTTTGTTTATGTGTGGTAAATCGTGCACGTGGTAATTAGTTTGATAGTTTAGTGAGTCTTGTTATTCGTTACAGTGTTTACCTAGTGGTTAGATTTATTTCCTTTAGTGTAATTGTTCTTTTCCGTTTTAGTTAATCTTCAGCCAGTGTGCCGTATAGTGACAGTGCAATGCTCGGTTGAATTGCTTTTATCATTAGTTTAGGTTTTATTTACATTTGGCCAGTGCACCATATAGTGACAATGCGGTGCCTGGTTGAATTGCTTTCGTTTATTACATTTTGTTTATTACAGTTTTTAGTGACTGTTTGACTACTGTGCCGTATAGTGATAGTGCGGTGCATGGTTGAATTGTTCACATTTGTTTGATCAGTGTACCATATAGTGACAATGCGGTGCTTGGTCGATTTCTTTTCTATCTGTTAGTTTAGTTTTTCAGTGACTGTTTGATCATTGTGCCGTATAGTGACAGTGCTGTGCTTGGTTGGATTGTTCACATTTGTTTGATCATTGTATCGTATAGTGACAGTGCGGTGCGTGATCACTTACTTTTACACATTAGGATAGTTGCTTGTTACTTGTTATTTGGTAGTTAGATTTACTTTTTGCATGTTTAATTCTCATGTTTGCTTTTGATTTTGCATTTTAATTGTTTTGATAATTGTAAAAACCCCCAGTGTTTACTTCTGTTTAAAAACAAACGTCTAGCCATTAGGTTCGTTGGGAGACGATCCGAGTCAGTCCTATACTGCATTAGTGTAGTTAGGAGGTTCAGTAAATAATTTGGGAATGGTATTGTGACAATTAAAATCATTCGATCAAATTTTAGTGCCGTTGCCGGGGAATTTTAATGGGTTCGTTTGTCTTTAAACTGTAGTAGTTTGTTTTGTGTTGTGTTCTTTTGTTATTTGTGTCTTTATTATCATTTCTATCTTTTCTATTTGTACTCATTGTTGTTGTGATAATGACCAGGTCTTCAGGTGAAAAATTACTGGAGCTGGATCCTAATATTGATAGGACTTTTCACACACTGCAGAGAGCACAGGGCAGGTCAGCTGATACTTCTGATTGTAGTCCATCAGAGTTGCAGATAGTCATGAAAGATAACAACAGGACTTTGAAGGAGCTTGCAGCCCCTGATGTGACATACTAGTATTCTTGCATTAGCTACCCAGCTTTAGAGGAGGATTTTGAGCTCAAATCAGGTACAGTTCATTTGCTTCCTAAGTTTCATGGATTGTCTGGTGAAGATCCCAACAGGCATTTGCACAAGTTCCATGTGGTATGCTTTACTATGAAGCCACAGGGCATTTCAGAGGAGGATATCAAATTGAGAGCTTTTCCATTTTAACTGGCTGGAGCAGCTAAGGATTGGTTGTATTATCATCCTCCTGAATGTATCAACAGTTGGCTTGAATTAAAGAAAGCATTCCTGGAGAAGTTCTTCCCAGCATCCAGAACTGCTACCATCAGGAAAAGCATCTGCAGTATCCAGCAGTCTAACTGGAGAGACATTGTATGAGTACTGGGAGAGATTCAAGAAATTATGTTCCAGTTGCCCCCAGCATCAGATCAGTGACCAGTTTCTTGTTCAGTACTTCTATGAGGGACTGCTTCCCATGGATAGAAGTATGATAGATGCAGCTAGTGGAGGGGCATTAGTGAACAAAACTCCTAGTGAGGCCAGAGAACTTATTGAAAATATGGCAGAGAACTCACAGCAGTTTGAGAGCAGAGCTATAGTGACTCGAGGGGTGAGTGAGGCTCACCTGGCTTATACTGATTAGGCGGAGATGAAGAATTCTATACAGGAGCTCACATCCTTAGTTAGGCAATTGGCTTTGAATCAGGCAAGCCAATCTTCTGCAGTGCCTATGCAGCCCATGCGGGTTTGTGGTATTTGTTCAAGTCCAGAGCATCCTTCTGATTCATGTCCTTCACTCTAGTGAGCGGCGGCAATCGCTTTCCTTCCATACCTCGATGACGGCATCAACCGCCATATCAAGATCGCAAAGATCGATGCTCGCCACGCGATGCTCGTGAACATTCGGATATGATCCGATGTCTGCCACTTATAATCCAGGATGGAAAGATCATCCAAATCTGAGGTATGGGAATTCATTCTATCATTGCTTTGACAGGGACCAACATTTGAGACCCTAGCCATTCAAAGTAACCCGATAGATTAGACCTCTGTCACCACAATTAGAGAGTCCGAGTCTCGATTCGAGTTCAAAATGGAGGATCTTATGCAGCTTCGACAAAGGCGCAGATCGTGAAAATAGATGCATCTATTCAAAACATAGAGAGACTGCTTTGCCAGCTTGCATCTAACATTAACCAGCTACAGTCACAGGGATCTAGTCATCTACCATCTCAGACCATCCCGAATCCTAAAGGAAACATCAGTTCGATTACACTGCGGAGTGGTAGAGTTAAGGCTTCAGACCCTGTACCAGATCCAGTTGTTGATTCGAGTAGTTCAGAGTAGTGCAGAGTAGAGCAGGATCCACAGCCGCAACGATCTGAGTCGCCAGTTCCATTACCATTCCCTCAGAGGCCACAACCTAGGAAGAGGGTTAGTGAAGTAAAGGCTATGGAATTTCAGGAGCTTGTAGATTTGTTCAGTAAGGTGGAAGTTAATGTCCCTTTATTGACAATGATCGAGCAGATTCTCAAGTATGCCAAGTTTCTGAAAGAATTGTGCGTGCATAGGAAGAAGCTGAAAGGAAATGAGTTAATCAAAGTTGGAAAGAATGTTTCAGCACTTATTCAGCCTTTGCCCCAGAAGTGCGAGGATCCAAGAGTTTTCACTGTACCTTGTGTGATTGGGAGCCATGTGTTCGAGGATGCTATGCTAGATCTAGGAGCTTCCATTAATGTGATGCCAAGGTCAGTGTTTCGTTCACTAGGTATTGGACCCTTGCAACCGACATGTGTAGTGATTCAGTTAGCCAATCGCAGTCAGACTCACCCAATTGGGGTGATCGAGGATGTGTTGGTTAAGGTGAGAGAGCTGATAATTACTGCAGATTTCTACATTCTTGACATGGAGGGTGATTCACATAGCAGCAGAGCTTCGCTTATTCTGGGCAGGCTTTTCCTCAAGACTGCCAAGACCAAGATTGATGTGCATGCAGGTACACTTTCCATGGAGGAAGGAGATACTATAGTTCAGTTCAGGATTTTAGACGCGATGAAGCACCCGATGGAAGATCATTCTATACTCAGCATGGACATAGAGGATGAGCTGGGTTGCATGGATTTCATTTCTGAGTCTGTTTTTCAGTTGGATATCTTTATATCTTCTGTTCTTTATAGTGATTTCAGTGATTCTGATGATTCTGGTGTAGATTCTATTTTGTTAGGACCTATTTGTGGGCCCTTTGATGTGGACAGGGACATGGAATATGTAGGGACTTGCGATCTTCAGGCAACGCCCTAAGAATCACTTCCGTCAGATGTGTAACCACAGAAGCTTGAATTGAAACCTCTTCCTGAGCATTTGAAGTATGTATATTTGGATAAGGACGAGCAGCGACCCGTTATTATTACCCGAGATCTAGAGTCAGATCAGGAGTACAAATTAGTAGATCTTCTGAGGTAGCACAGGAAAGCTATTGGGTGGACGCTTGCAGATATTCCGGGTATCAGTCCTTTGATCTGTATGCACAGAATTCACTTGGAAGAGGATGTGAAACCAGTCAGACAGCCACAGAGATGACTTAACCCACTGATTCTCAATGTGGTAAAGAAGGAGGTGACAAGGCTTTTACAGGCTGGCATCATCTATCTTATTTCAGACAGTAAATGAGTAAGTCCTGTTCAGGTGGTTCCGAAGAAGTCTGGTATTACAGTGGTTGCCAATGCAGATAATGAGTTGATTCCCACTAGAGTTCAGAACTCATGGAGAGTTTGTGTAGACTATAGGAAGCTTAATCAGGCCAGCAGGAAAGACCACTACGCCTACCTTTTATTGATCAAATGCTAGAGAGGTTGGTGGGCAAGTCACACTATTGCTTCCTAGATGGTTACACTGGGTATTTCCAGATCTGTATTGTGAAGGTGAATTTGCCCCGGAAGCTCTCATACCAATTTAATGGTTTTAGCTTATCGAGTCCGTGAGGGGAAACTTCGCTTCCCACTTCACCTCGGTTGCTTGTTCATGGCGATCCCATCGATGTCCCCGGATTAAAATATAATCCTAGACAAAAGGGATTGCCCAAACCACCAAGCCATCGTCGTGCTATTCGTTTAGAGAGGTCACTTGAACAAACTGGTTGTTCAAGCGACCATCCTCTATTCTACGAGTAGCCGCAGAATAGACGATGTCCGGATCGCCGGTTTTTGTGTTTATGCTCGGGATCCAAGTATTATTTAGCCATATACAGATTTATATCATGCTCATTTTTGAAAAACAAATACAAGCAAGTAACATATAAAGATTAGAGAATCGATATACCTCTCGATCTTCTAATGTATGTCCTTCCTCCTTTCCGACGTCGTGTGGGCGACGCTCTACCAAAAGTCGAAGCTCCTAGATTGCAAATCTTCCTTCCTTGCTCTTCCAAAGCAAGAGGAAGAATAAAAACAAAGCTCTTCTCCTTACTATGGCCAACCAACAAGCAACAAAGAGAATGCTTGCCGCCGACCAACAAGGAGAAGGAGATAATGGTGGAAACCGGCCAAGACACCAAGGGAAAGCCCTATATCTTGTTTCCACCACCTAAGGAGAAGGAGAAGGGGCCTTTGGATGCCGGCCAAGGGCTGGGAAAAGGCTGTGGGCGCCGGCCACCAAAGGAGAGGAAGAAGAAAGCAAACTACTTCCTTATTTGGTGCCACCCAAGCCTCCTAAACCCTAAGCCTCCAAACCCTAATCCTAGCTCTCCTTATGGCCAGCCATGGAAGTGGGGAAGAAGATTAGGATGAGCTCAAGCCAAGGTAGAGGGAAGATGGAGGAACCGACCACACCTTAGGAAGAAGAAGATAAACTCCTCCCAATGTTGCCGCCCACCCATGACTCCCAAAACCCTAGCCACCAAACCCAATCCTAAACCAACTAGGATTCCTAGACTCCAAAGGAAGCAAACTCTAATCCCCTTAAGCCATGCTCTTAGATGAAAGGGAGAATGTTGGATGCTGGCCAAAACCAAGGAGAGTATAGGAAAGAAAAGTGCCAGCCACAATAAGGAAGAAGAAGAAGAAGAAGCATCTTTCCTTAATTGTGGCCACCCAAAACCCTAAATCTCCAAATCCCTTGCTACCCAACCTAAGCCCCCTTTCCTCTTCCATGTGTTGCTTCCCACCTTAAGCCAATATTTATAGAGTTAGGCTTAAGGCTTGATTTAATCTCCTCCATTGGTTCTAGGGATTTAATCTCAACCGTCGGATCTAGAGATTTAATCTCCACCTTTGGATCTAGAGTTTTGTTTCTATCCTTTGGATCTAAGCTTCATGAGGTGTTAATAGGCTACATTAGGGACCATGAGGAGGAGTTGGATCTTGGCCACCCATGGATCAAGCCCACATAAAGTCCGATCCACTAATGATGATCCAATCCACTAAAGGATCATCATTGATCTACCTCACCAACCCCATATGATAATATGGGCTCCATATATTATTTGTACATTTTCTCCCCGTGTTTAAGATCTCGAATGTCCGTCGATTAATTAATTTATTGACCATTAATTAATCAACATCTAACTCCTTGAGTAGTACCACTCAACCTTTTCTGTTAGGGCAATCTCTTGCAATGATAAGGTTTTGATGTGTGTGGAAAAGGGTTTAAGTTAGGATGATATTGTTATTTGATATGTGCGTTGGAGTCTTGCAGGACTTAGTAATTCGCACATGGAGCCTTGGCGGGTTCACCCTCACAACCTCGTGCCTGAGTCGGAGAAGGAGCATTGCAGAGTCGTGCGCTTGATGTTGTCGAGGGACCGCCGGACGAGATGACTTGAAGTGAAGCCAATGAAGCAGACTTCGGAGGCAAGAGACGCGAAGGAGCATTGCAGAGCCGTGCGCCTGATGCTGCCGAGGGACGTGGCCGCGAACGAAGAGAGCTTCAGCGAGGGACTTCGAGTGAGATGAGAGAATGAGTGAAATGTAAGTAGCTCATTAGGTGAACTTGGTCGAATGGCTGAGTGTCGGAGACTTGACCGCAAGGGTTAAGGTTTACCCGACCGCCGGAAGCTCAAACTTATGTTAAGTACCGATCGCCATGTAATGGTTGATCGCTTCGAGTCGAATGTAGTTCGACTGGTATTCGACTGGCTGTTTTGAGGCCATCAGTCGACTGCCATATGTGGGCAGTCGACTGGTCGAAAGGTTTTGGCCACAGAACCGCTCGTAGCCGACTGAGCAGTCGACTACGGAGGTAGCAGTCGACTGATGAGGTCCATCAGTCGACTGCCAAGTGTTCCGTTGGACTACAACGGTCGGGATCCGATGTGTTCGGAGACCGTTGTAGTGGCGGCAGTCGACTGCCAAGGGCAGCAGTCGACTGGTGGCGGCCAACGGGAAGAAAAGCCTCCTCTCTATAAAGAGAGAGGGAGTGAAGCTTTGGGAGGCTAATGCTTATGCTCTAAGTGATCTTCCAAGTGCTCCACAAGCTTTAAACTCTTCTTACTTGTTTTTACTTCAATCCTATTGTAAGAAGAGTGATCTTGATTGTAAAGGTTACCTCCACCTAGCTTGGTGCAAAGGAGAGACCAATAGTGATTGGCTTTGAAGGAGTGATTCACCTTGGACGAATCGGACCGTGGATTAGCGGCGTAGCCGTGAACCATGTTACATCTCGGTGTTTGTATTGCTTGTTTATATTTTGCTTGTCTTTATTTATATTTGCATATTCCGCTTGCGCTAATGATTGTGTAGACGAGAAAAATACGACATCCAACGAACGAGGGCTATTCACCCCTCTCTAGCCGGCCAATCGATCCCCTACAAGTGATATCAGAGCCAAGGAAAGCTTGTCGAGGACTAACCGCCACAACAAGCAACTTTTAAAATGGCCGGCTCCAACATTCACCCACCAAAGTTCGAAGGAGAATTCGCTTTGTGGAAGAAGCGAATGGAGGTATTTTTCGAAACGAATTTTGATATTATGATTACAATGGAATCCGGTTTCGTTTTGCCTAGGGATGAAAAGGGGAAGCCAATAGAGAAATCTAGGTGGACCAAAAGGCAAAGGGAAGAGCACCTTGCAAATTCAAAAGCCAAGCATCATCTTTTCAATGTGCTCCCCCAACAAGAAATCAATCGAATAGGAGAATGGCTAAGTGCCAAGGAGATGTGGGAGAAGCTAATTGAGCTTCATGAAGGCACATCCGAGGCGAAGCTAGCAAGGAGAGATCTCCTCCGCTCCCAACTATCCAACATTAAATTAGAAAAAAGAGAAAAGGTAACTTCTTTGCATTCTAGATTCAAAGAAATTTTAATTGGACTAACAAGTGTAGGAGAAAGACTCTCCAATCGAGATATGATAATGAAGGTCATAGATGCTTTCCCCCGATCATCCAAGTGGAGTTCAATGGTGGACTCATTTTATATTTCAAAGAATCTAGAGGTAAGTACTCTAGATGAATTTTTCTCCACTATGGAATTACATGAATCTAGGCTTGAAGGAATACAAGAAGAGCCAAAAATACAACCCTCAAGAGGAGTAGCTTTGATGGCAAACAAGAGGAAGAAGAAGATAGAGATCCCCTCCTCCTTCGATGATGAAGCGTCTTCCTCCTCTTCCATGGATAGCACGGAAGAAGCATATATGGTAAGGAGGGTAAGACGTGCTTTAAAAGGTTTTAGATTTAACAAATCAAATGATAGGAATAGAAGACCAAGGGGGAAAATTATTTGCTATAATTGCCAAGGAAAGGGACACATAAGGGACAATTGTCCCCTCCTAAACAAGAGCAAGGAAGAAAGGAAAAAGAAGGAAGAAAAGAAGAAGAAAAAGGGGAGCAAGAAGAAAAAGGAAGAGGAGAAGAAGACAAAGGAAAAGGGAAAGGCCAAAGCTCTCAAGGCAAGGACTTGGGATGATCCCTCCTCATCCTCCTCATTATCATCGGATGAGGAGAATGCCTTTGCCACCAATTTGGCCTTGATGGCCTTTGATGACTTGGATTGCTCCTCCACCAAAAATGAAGGATCAAGCTCAAGTGGAGAGAGCTCAAATGAAGGGAGAGCCTCCTCCACATCATCATCCTCCTCATCCGAAGAAGAAGAGGACATGGAAACTATGGTAATGAATATCTCACCTCATAAGATAGTTTCCATGATTTCTAGCTTAACTAAGGATCTATTTAGAGCCAAGAAAAAGAACAAAAGCATGCTTGACCAAATTAAGGAATTAGAGCAAAAATTAGAAAAATCATGTTTTAATGATAATGATTATGATGCTTGCTCACATGATAATTATATGCCATTAGATGTAAGTGATGCATGCATAGAAGAAAAAAGGGCCTTAAGGGAAAAGGTAGATTATTTGACAAAAGCCCTAGAAAAATTCACTATAGGCTCCAACACTTTGAACATGATCATAGGGAGCCAAAGGGCTAGCTTTAACAAAAAAGGCCTAGGTTATAAAGAAAAGAAAAATAAAAAGGCCTATAAATGTTTAATAGCTAGGGGACAAGATAAAAAGAAAGTAATTGCTAGAAAATGGATCCCTAAGGAGTTTTTAGTGAACCCAATAGGAAAGAACTTATTTTGGGTTCCAAAATTTATCCTTAAGGGTTAGAAAACCCCTAGGGTAGTCAACCATATGCAATTGACCTATATCATATTTTGGTTGACTTAGGATGGCGGGACAACATTCTTAAATAGTGTTAGGTGATGATAACGTTCCTATAAATAGTTAATAATGCTTAAATCATGATGATTAATGTAATTGCTATGTATGTTTGCAATCATGATTTATGATTTTAAAATTTGGCACGTCATCATGAGAAATAGGGTTAAATCATGCTTTAGGTGATAATTTGTATTATCATGACATAATACCTAATGCATGATAACAATTCAATGAATACATGTGTTTCATGATCATGATGTAGAATTGATTGATATATGCCTTTATGATCATGAGGATTGTTAGGTTGATACTTAACCTTGATAGAATTGTATGAATATAATGGTTAAGTATATACAAATACCCCCTAGGATGCATCTCACACTCACCATAGGCTACCATGATTGAAAACTTAGCATGAGTGAGATGTTAGGATGATACAAATGTCCACTAATGCCTATGGCATTTAGATGGTCATTTAAGGTATCAAAATAGCAATAATAGACCAATCATGGGGAAGGCTTATGTTTAATTCATAGACATATTGCCCAAAGATCATGGTTGGATATTTCATATGTTTTCAAAACAATTTCTTACCTTAAAATATGTGTATTCATGTTTTGAAACAATTCAAACTGAAACTAGGTGTTAAAATGGATACTATTATAATAAAAAACCTAGTAGTTTTTAAAGCTTTTGGATTTTTGGCAAATACGTGAAAATATAATGATTTTTCATGAAGACCTATTTTTCACTGATAAAGAATCTTACAAGAAATATGTTCCCCAAATTTCATGATTTTTTGAATTTTCTAGAATTTTTAATGCATTTCTGAAATTCGCCCAGAAAATCAGAATTTCGGAAACCATTGTGCCAGTCGACTGCCATACTGATAGCAGTCGACTGCTCATCTGAAAAACAGCCCAATATTTTCTGATTTCAGATTTTAATCATGTTTTTGGTGTTCTCTTTCTATTAGACTTGATGCCATGAGTTTATAAATTAGGATTAATCTTTTTGATGGTGTCAAAGGGGGAGAAATGTATGTTTAAGTAACGGGGAATATATTTTGGGGGAGAAATGATTATGCTTATGATAGGGGGAGAAAATTTTTATGGGGAGTTTCATGGATTAAGGGGGAGTTGCATGTTGCTATATCATGTTTATGTTTACATGCCTTCTTACCTTAGAATTTTCATCAAATGTTTTTACCTAACTTAAACGGATTGCCACACATCAAAAAGGGGGAGATTGTTAGGGCAATCTCTTGCCATGATAAGGTTTTGATGTGTGTGGCAAAGGGTTTAAGTTAGGATGATATTGTTATTTGATATGTGCGTTGGAGTCTTGTAGGACTTAGTAATTCGCACATGGAGCCTTGGCGGGTTCACCCTCACAACCTCGTGCCTGAGTCGGAGAAGGAGCATTGTAGAGTCGTACGCTTGATGCTGCCGAGGGACCGCCGGACGAGATGACTTGAAGTGAAGCCAATGAAGCATACTTCGGAGGCAAGAGACGCGAAGGAGCATTGCAGAGCCATGCGCCTGATGCTGCTGAGGGACGTGGCCGCGAACGAAGAGAGCTTCGGCGAGGGACTTCGAGTGGGATGAGAGAATGAGTGAAATGTAAGTAGCTCATTAGGTGAACTTGGCCGAATGGCTGAGTGTCGGAGACTTGACCGCAAGGGTTAAGGTTTACCCGACCGCCGGAAGCTCAAACTTATGTTAAGTTTGAGTTTCACACGGCACAAGTCGACTGCCATGTAATGGTAGTCGACTGCTCTGAGTCGAATGTAGTTCGACTGGTATTCGACTGGCTATTTTGAGGCCATCAGTCGCCATATGTGGCAAATGATCGTCAAAGGTTTTGCCATGATCCGCCGATCGAGCAATGATCGACTACGGTAGGCAATGATCGATGAGGTCCATCACGATCGCCAAGTGTTCCGCTGACTACACCACGGATCGGGACGTGTTCGGAGATCGTTGTAGTGGCGGCGATCGCCAAGGGCGCAATGACGTGGCGGCCAACGGGAAGAAAAGCCTCCTCTCTATAAAGAGAGAGGGAGTGAAGCTTTGGGAGGCTAATGCTTATGCTCTAAGTGATCTTCCAAGTGCTCCACAAGCTTTAAACTCTTCTTACTTGTTTTTACTTCAATCCTATTGTAAGAAGAGTGATCTTGATTGTAAAGGTTATCTCCACCTAGCTTGGTGCAAAGGAGAGACCAATAGTGATTGGCTTTGAAGGAGTGATTCACCTTGGACGAATCGAACCGTGGATTAGCGGCGTAGCCGTGAACCACGTTATATCTCGGTGTTTGTATTGCTTGTTTATATTTTGCTTGTCTTTATTTATATTTGCATATTCCTCTTGCGCTAACGATTGTGTAGACGAGCAAAATACGACATCCAACTAACGAGGGCTATTCACCCCCCTCTAGCCGGCCAATCGATCCCCTACATTTTCATCATGCCGGACCAAGTCCACCTGCAGGGTTTACATGATGAACCTTATGAGCTCCTTAAGGGGACATCATCATCCTAATATATAGGATACGGTTTCCTCCTATAATCAACGACACGCCATATAAATAATATCATCTCCCAACTTACCGGGTCTATCGATTTAATCTATAAATCTCGCCCATTGGTAAATCAAAGAGATGAATACTAAGTATATGTGCCCGTTATTATATTGGGATTAAGAGCATGTACTAAATAATATATGAGGTCCAATTAGATTATGTAGTCAGCAATAAATCGAATCACCTCTAAGTCGGTCCTGCTCAATACACACAAAGTGCACTAGTGTGATTCTATGGTCAAGACAAACCAATACCAAATCACACTACAACCATTCCGATGGTTTGTCCAAAGCCATCTCGGTTGTGAGCCTTTACTTATACTTTTCAAGGAGCCGATAACATGATCTCCCATGTGATACCACACACCATGTTATCTACAATGTAAAGTATTAGACAATATTGCATAACCATAAAAATATGCAAACAATGATCATGTGATTCTTATTTCAAAAATAAAGATGTTCATACAAAAGATAGACTTTTCAGTATACATCCCTACAATCTCCCACTTATACTCAAAGGCTATGCTGTCCTTATACTGCCATACATATGATTCCCCTTCCCTCCACATGCCTATCAAAGCTCTCGCTAGAAGGGCCTTAGTGAAAGGGTCTACTAGGTCATCCTTTGATGCAATCTAGGCGACATCAACTTCTACCTCCTTTATGATTTCTCGTATCAGGTGGTACTCGCGCTCTATGTATTTACTTACCTTATCGGCTCGTGGTTCCTTCGAGTTTGCAACTGCACCATTATTATCACAATAAATTGTGATAGTTCTGGGCAAACCAGGAATCACATCCAAGTCCATTAGGAAGTTCCTGAGCCACACAACTTCTTTGGCCGCCTTAGAGGCCGCCATATACTCAGCTTCCATGGTGGAGTCCGCCATGCATTTATGCTGGTCACTCCTCCATACAATGGCTCCACCTCCCAAAGTAAACACAAAACCTGAGGTAGACTTACTGTTATCCCTATCTGATTGAAATTCGTAATCCATGTAACCCACAGGGAGTAATTGGTTTGCCCGGTAAACTAGCATATATTCTCTAGTCCTTCTCAGGCACTTTAATATATGCTTTACCGCAGTCCAATGTCCCTGTCTTGGATTACTCTGATATCTGCTGACCATGCCCATGGCAAAGCAGATATCTGGTCTCATACATAGCATCACATACATGAGGTTTCCTACTGCCGAAGCATAAGGAACCGCCTTCATCTCCTCTATCTCCTCAGATGATTTAGGACACATCTCCTTAGATAAAGGAACTCCATACCTGAAAGGTAGAAAACCCTTCTTGGGGTTATGCATGCTAAAACGATCCATAATCTTGTCTATGTATGAAGCTTGGGATAAGCATAACATCCTTTTCCTGCGATCCCTTATAACCTTGATCCCAAGGATGTGTCCCACTTCTCCCAAGTCCTTCATATCAAACTGTTTGGACAACCATACCCTTACGCCTGATAACACCTTGATATTGTTGCCAATCACCAAAATGTCATCTACGTATAGTACAAGAAATACCACTACGTTTCCGTCACATCTCTTGTATACACAAGACTCATCTGAACTTTGAATAAATCCATAAGACTGGATCACCTCATCAAAGCGGATGTTCCAAGACCTTGAAGCTTGTTTCAATCCATAAATGGATCGATTAAGCTTACATACAAGATGCTCTTTTCCCTTAGCAATGAATCCCTCTGGTTGCTTCATGTAGATGTTTTCCTCAAGACTTCCATTAAGGAAAGCTGTCTTGACATACATCTGTCACACCTCATAATCCATATGAGCTGCTATGCATAAGAGCTCCTAGACCTGATTTGAATCCATAGATTCAATCTCAGTTTTCATTGCACTTTGCCAAGATGCTGCATCTATATCTTGGATTGCCTCGTCGTATGTTCAGGGATCAGGTTCATGTTCGCCAGGGACCAAATCAAAAGATTCACCCAAGAACATGAATCTAAGAGGCTGTCTCACAACCCTCCCACTACGATGAGGTATCACCTGTGTATTCTCTGTGACACGCGGTGCAGTGACATGTGGTATATCCTCTTGTACCAGCGGTACTAAAGAAGTGACTTCCCCTTTTAACTCTTCCAGAACAATTTTACTCTTGGGCTTGTGGCTCATCACATAGTCTTCCTCTAGAAATCTGGCATTCGTGCTAACGATCACCCTCTGATCTATAGGATTATAAAATAAACCACCCTTCATTCCTCTAGGATAGCCAACGAACAAGCGCACTTTTGTACGAGGTTCTAACTTTCTAGCATCTGCCTTCAGCACATGTGCTGGACTCCCCATTTCAGAATATGTCTTAGACTAGGCTTTCGCCCAATCCACAACTCTGTGGGAGTAGAAGACACTGATTTAGATGGAACCAAGTTCAGAATGTATACCGCCGTATCTAGAGCATATCCCCAGAACGAATCTAGCAAGTCAGAATAACTCATCATCGATCTAACCATCTCCATAAGAGTTTTATTCCTTCGCTCTGCTACACCGTTCTGCTGGGGTGTGCCAGGTGCAGTCAATTGGGATTGAATCCCAGCCTCTGATAAGTAGTTCCTAAACTCTCCCAAGAGGTACTCACCGCCACGATCAGATCGTAGTGTCATCCATATCTTGAATAATCGTCTATGAAAGAGACGAAATATTCAAGACCACCTCTTGCCTGGATAGTCATAGGTCCAAGCAAATCAGAAAGAACCAATTCTAACACATCTTTGGATCTATACCCCTTGGCCTTAAAAGGCCTCTTGGTCATCTTACCCTCCAAGCAAGATTCGCAGGTTAGGAGATCCTCCACCACTAATGAACCCAAAGGTCCAAAGATATGTTTGGTTCATCTTCGAAGGTTCTTTTCTCTTATTGGAATTAGAAGATGAGTTATTAACTTCAATTTGCATCGTGGGAGGTTTTGTATACAAATTTCCTTTCAATGTACCTGAATAGATATTCTCCCTATTCTTTTTTATAACAACTTTGTCATTAAAAGAAATAGAATATCCATCCATAAACGATATAGAAACTGAAACTAAATTCTTTCTAAATAAAGGTACATAAAGGGAATTTTCTAGAACCAATGTTTTATTTTTCTTAAGAGATAAATAAAACTTCTCCCACTGCAATAGCCGCCACCTTCATGGCATTGTCCAAGTAAATGGTAATCTCCCCTTTAGCTAGTCGTCGGGTTTCCTGGAACCCCTGCAAAGTATTGCAGACATGATTAGTGGCTCCCGTATCTACACTCCAGGTGCCGGTAGATAACACCGCTAATCATGGTTCAACGACTAGTCCAAAGGGTATACCTTTGTTCTGCTTTGGATTGGGACAGTCCTTCTTCCAATGTCCATCCTGCTTGCAAGTGAAGTACTTGCCTTTCGGCTTCTTCAATCCTCCCTGAGATCCTCCCACCACCTTTGCTCTACCTTGTTTCTCCTTCTTCTTGCCTTTCGGCTTAGAAGTAGAAACCTTTTTGAGCAACCATGGCTTGAGGACACTCTTCGAAGAGTGCATACTTGTACTCCTTAGCAGATAAGACAATATCTAGATTCTTTTCCAATCAACATTATTTGGGTATAGTAAGTTTATTTCCTTTAGTATCATAGTAAGTGGACTGAAAGTCATTTTTGAAAATCCTAAGAATCACATAGATCATTACTGTAGATTTCAAAAAATTATTGATTCCTCAAACAATAAAATTTTAAAATCAACCAACACCTCTAAACACCAAGAATATCGCATGCCACGATCGTGTGGACGTATACGAATTCTACATTTGTAAGAGGAGGTTTTACCCATTAATTTTACTATCTTGTCAACCTAACTTTTTGACAAGTAAAATTAATAGTTGGTTTCTCTTCGTCCCTACAAATAAAAGCAGTGACTCCGATGGGGAGGATACTTATATTTGTATCTAAGTGTTCACCATTACTCGGTACCAAGGTAATTATCTCGGGTTATGTGCCTTACGATGGGCAAGTACACACGCTCCTTAATAATTTCCTATAACCATATTCGACCCTGTGATCCACAAACAAACTCATCCGATGGGGAGGAAGGCACTCAGAGCCGACACGCAAGTTTGTTTGCATCACATGTCAAATCGTAATGGAGGCCGTGGGAATTTATAAAAAATATCCCTCTCCCACTTAGTAATTTGAAAATGAGGAATTTTCTAGGCTACGACATGCATATCAAACAATAAGCAATAAATATGAAAAATAAATTATTTTCCAACTATTATGGCTTTTGTCTTCAATATGTCTCCCGTCGCATCGCCTTCTCGTCCGCTCCTCCTACACCATGTACGAGTCATCCGGAGATCCGAGCCGAGACTAAAACATATTTTAATTTACATCCATCGATCCTATACTCCACGAGGGAGTGTACATGAAATCTAGATCGAAAGTAACTAAAATAAAGAGTGGATAAACAATGCCGTATCTAATTTATAAAAAAATTAAATACTAGCCTCGTCAACCCTGAGGATTCAACAAAATAAATATTTACACACATACAATCACATACACACATATGACCATAATAGTTGGATCTTATGCCTGCAACCAAAGAGTTAAACTACGCATATCCTACTATTATCCGACACATATAATATATGAAAAAGTGCATAAAAATTAACCGAATCCTAAACACACAAAATCGGAAACCTGGCTCTGATACCAATTGAAGGTGAATTTTCCCCGGAAGCTCTCATACCAATTTAATGGTTTTAGCTTATCGAGTCCGTGAGGGGAAACTTCGCTTCCCACTTCACCTCGGTTGCTTGTTCATGGCGATCCCATCGATGTCCCCAGATTAAAATATAATCCTAGACAAAAGGAATTGCCCAAACCACCAAGCCATCGTCGTGCTATTCGTTTAGAGAGGTCACTTGAACAAACTAGTTGTTCAAGTGACCATCCTTTATTCTACGAGTAGCCGCGGAATAGACGATGTCCGGATCGCCGGTTTTTGTGTTTATGCTCGGGATCCAAGTATTATTTAGCCATATACAGATTTATATCATGCTCATTGTTGAAAAACAAATACAAGCAAGTAATATATAAAGATTAGAGAATCGATATACCGCTCGATCTTCTAATGTATGTCCTTCCTCCTTTCGAACGTCGTGTGGGCGACGCTCTACCAAAAGTCGAAGCTCCTAGATCGCAAATCTTCCTTCCTTGCTCTTCCAAAGCAAGAGGAAGAATAAAAACAAAGCTCTTCTCCTTCCTATGGCCAACCAACAAGCAACAAAGAGAATGCTTGCCGCCGGCCAACAAGGAGAAGGAGATAATGGTGGAAACCGGCCAAGATACCAAGGGAAAGCCCTATATCTTGTTTCCAACACCTAAGGAGAAGGAGAAGGGGCCTTTGTATGCTGGCCAAGGGCTGGGAAAAGACTGTGGGCACCGGCCACCAAAGGAGAGGAAGAAGAAAGCAAACTACTTCCTTATTTGGTGCCACCCAAGCCTCCTAAACCCTAAGCCTCCAAACCCTAATCCTAGCTCTCCTTATGGACGGCCATGGAAGTGGGGAAGAAGATTAGGATGAGCTCAAGCCAAGGTAGAGGGAAGATGGAGGAACCGGCCACACCTTAGGAAGAAGAAGATAAACTCCTCCCAATGTTGCCGCCCACCCATGACTCCCAAAACCCTAGCCACCAAACCCAATCCTAAACCAACTAGGGTTCCTAGCCTCCAAAGGAAGCAAACCCTAATCCCCCTAAGCCATGCTCTTAGATGAAAGGGAGAATGTTGGACGCCGACCAAAACCAAGGAGAGTAGAGGGAAGAAAGGTGCCGGCCACAATAAGGAAGAAGAAGAAGAAGAAGAAGAAGAAGAAGCATCTTTCCTTAATTGTGGCCACCCAAAACCCTAAATCTCCAAAGCCCTTGCCGCCCAACCTAAGCCCCCTTTACTCTTCCATGTGTTGCCGCCCACCTTAAGCCAATATTTATAGAGTTAGGCTTAAGGCTTGATTTAATCTCCTCCATTGGTTCTAGGGATTCAATCTCAACCGTCGGACCTAGAGATTTAATCTCAACTGTCGGATCTAGAGATTTAATCTCCACCTTTGGATCTAGAGTTTTGTTTCTATCCTTTGGATCTAAGCTTCATGAGGTGTTAATATGCTACATTAGGGACCATGAGGAGGAGTTGGATCTTGGCCACCCATGGATCAAGCCCACATAAAGTCCGATCCACTAATGATGATCCAATCCACTAAAGGATCATCATTGATCTACCTCATCAACCCCCATATGATAATATGGGCTCCATATATTATTTGTACATTTTCTCTCCGTGTTTAAGATCTCGAATGTCCGTCGATTAATTAATTTACTGACCATTAATTAATCAACATCTAACTCCTTGAGTAGTACCACTCAACCTTTTCATCATGCCGGACCAAGTCCACCTGCAGGGTTTACATGATGAACCTTATAAGCTCCTTAAGGGGACATCATCATCCTAATATATAGGACACGGTTTCCTCCTATAATCAACAACACACCATATAAATAATATCATCTCCCAACTTACCGGGCCTATGAATTTAATCTATAAATCTCGCCCATTGGTAAATCAAAGAGATGAATACTAAGTATATGTGCCTGTTATTATATCGGGATTAAGAGCATGTACTAAATAATATATGAGGTCCAATTCGATTATGTAGTCAGCAATAAATCGAATCACCTCTAAGTCGGTCCTGCTCAATACACACAAAGTGCACTAGTATGATTCTATGGTCAAGACAAACCAATACCAAATCACACTACAACCATTCTGATGGTTTGTCCAAAGCCATCTCGGTTGTGAGCCTTTACTTATACTTTTCAAGGAGCCGACAACATGATCTCCCGTGTGACACCACACACCATGTTATCTACAATGTAAAGTATTAGACAATATTGCATAACCATAAAAATATGCAAACAATGATCATCTGATTCTTATTTCAAAAATAAAGATGTTCATACAAAAGATAGACTTTTCAATATACATCTCTACATATTGCTCCAAAGGATCAGGAGAAGACCACTTTTACTTGCCCTTTCAGGATGTATGCATATCGACGTATGCCTTTCAGACTTTGCAATGCTCCCGGGACATTCTAGCGATGTATGGTTAGTATTTTTGGTGATTTATTAGAGCATTGCATGGAGGTTTTTATGAATGATTTTTCTGTGTATGGTTCTTCTTTTGATTCATGTATGGATAGTTTGTCGAGAGTTTTACGAAGATGCATTGATACAGATTTGGTTTTGAATTTCAAAAAATGTCATTTCATGGTCAGGCATGGGATAGTTTTAGGTCATATTATCTCTGTGCATGGTATTGAAGTAGATCTTGCTAAAATTCATGCTATTTCTTCTCTATCTTACCCTGCTTCTGTGCAGGAAATACGTGTTTTTCTGGGACATGCAGGTTTTTACATACGTTTCATCAGAGATTTCAGCAAGATTGCCCTACCCCTGACCAACTTGCTACAGAAGGAGGTGGTATTTCAGTTTGATCAGAGGTGCAAGGACTCTTTTGACCAGCTTAGGTAGGATTTGACATCAGCGCCGATCCTTAGACCACTAGATTGGACTCTCCCATTTGAGTTGATGTGTGATGCCTCGAGCTACGTGGTTGGAGCAGTCTTGGCGCAGAGAGTAGACAGAGCATCTCATGTGATCTGCTACGCCTCGAGGACGTTGGATGCTGCACAATCCAACTACACCACGACAGAAAAGGAGCTTTTAATGATTGTTTTTGCTTTGGATAAATTCAGATCTTATTTGATATGTTCTCATGTGGTTATCTTTTCTGACCATGCAGCTTTGAAATTCCTCCTGAAGAAGCGATCTGCGACCGATTAGATGGATGCTTGAAGAATTCGGCGTAGAGATCGTGATAGGAGCGAGAAGGAGAACACAGTAGCGGACCATCCGGCGAAGGATAGTGACGGAGATCGAGACCACCCCCATAGCAGATTCCTTTCCCGATGAGCAATTTTTTCACCTGAAGGGTAAGACACCATGGTATGCAGATATTGCTAACTATTTAGTTGCCCGTGTTGTACCTTCATATTTTACTCATGCATAAGCCCAGAAATTAAAAAGTGATGACAAATATTATGTATGGGATGATCCTTACCTTTGGAAGTTTTGTAGTGATCAGATTATTAGGAGATGTGTTCCTGACTATGAGTTTCATTCTGTACTTACTTTTTGTCATTCTCTGTCTTGTGGGGGGCATTTTGGACCCCAGGGGACTGCTAGGAAAGTGTTAGAGTCTGGTTTGTATTGCCCCACCTTATTTCGTGATGCCTATGAATTTTATAAGTCTTGTGAGCAATGTCAACGAACAGGGAACATAAGACGTAGAAATGAAATGCCTCAACAACCTTTGTTATTCTATGAGATTTTCGATGCTTGGGGTATTGATTTTATGGGTCCATTTCCTGTATCTTTTGGATTTTCATATATACTTTTGGCAGTTGATTATGTTTTCAAATGGGCGGAGGCCATTCCCACCAGGACTGATGATTCTCCAGTTGTTGTGAATTTTGTCAGGTCTCACATATTTTGCAGATTTGGGGTACCCAGGGCGATCATCAGTGATCAAGGGTCTCATTTTTTGAGCGCATGGAACTTCGTTTCAGTTACATTGCTTATGTAATTTGCAGTTTCTACTCCTTATCACCCTCAGACAAATGGACAGGCTTAAGTGTCGAACAGAAAGATCAAATCCATACTGGAGAAGACAGTGGGACCAGACAGAAAAGATTGGAGGATGCTCTGTGGGCCTACAAGACTGCTTATAAGACTCCTATAGGCATGTCCCCGTACAGATTGGTTTATGGAAAAGCATGTCACTTTCCGGTGGAGATTGAGCACAGAGCTTATTGGGCAGTGAAAGCTTGTAACATGGATGCTTACACAACTGGGAGAGAGAGAAAACTCCAACTTCAGGAACTTGAGGTGTCACGCCCCGAGAGCATGCCGAACCGAAAATCAAACGGACAGCACCTCCCCTGTATGTGGCAACATTTCGGGTTAATACAAGGCCCGTAGGCCCACAATAACAATAATATATATGTATAAAAACAAAACTACACAAGACACAGTGGAAACAAATCACAACAATACAACAATCTCACACATGCATACCGGTATGACTAACACACCCCAACAACATAACAAAACTACTACGACAAATACACAGCGGAAACGATACAACAACAATACAATGTCACACACGGGCAGCAGGCCCAAAACAAAATACGGAAGCCTCGTGAGATGAGATGACGTCAGCCGACGATGCTCCAAGCTACCACGAAGTCTTCTACATTACACAGGCGGACGAATACCCGAGTCCGTGGGGGTGGTGAGTAAAACTCAGTAGGTAATCAGAGAAAAACATGTATATATGTAATATCACATGTAATTCAACGACATATCTAGATGTACAGCGGTATATCGACATAGTATATAAATACAAGCATATCTGTCTAAGCTGAATGAGCGATATAAAAATGCGGACATGCACGAGTGCGCTGCTACTCTGATCCAACTGAACATATATCAATATATATATAAGAAGAGTAATACCAACACATAATCTACTCATGCTACGAGGCAAGGTATCTATGGTCTATCTAACACATATACAATATAACATATGCAAGAAACATGCATGAATATGATGTCACACCCAAATCAAGCATAGTACAAACAAATGCAACATCACAATAATCGGATATATATATATATAGGTGTATCCATATATATATATTAATCTCAACCATCCATATATATATATATATATATACATGCATATATATATATATGGTAATATGCAAAAAGCATGCATCATATCGGCAATGCGGCATGCATGGTCATGTCGGCTCACCCTAAAGCTACCACGACCCGATGTGGCCTCGGTGGCTCGAGCATGACAAGCATCCCTGACTCAACACCAACCACTACTCTCGGTGGTAGGAGTGGGCGATATGATCGAGTAAGCATATAAGCATAAAGAGCAAGCTACGATGGGGGTCCTGGCATTGGTCACTCAAGCAGTCACTACCCATGAGTGGTCAGTACCACACCGGCGAGGACTATGGCACGCAAATCCAACTACCAGTCTATAGTGATAGAGTGCGGCACCTCAATGCTCTTCCTCACACGGGTGACTCCTCCTATGAGTAGCAGTGGAGGCGGGATATTTGGCGACACTCTCAACCACAAGGAGACCTCGTCGCGGCGTGCATGTAAATGCATGAATGCAATGTCTCACATACAGACATCCACTATAGACTCTCATTCTCTGAGAGAATCATACTAAACGGATCTCGCACTCTCTATCACGTGAGAGTCATACTGTCGATCATAATACTCTCTATCACATGTAGAGTCATACCAATCTAAGCGACACTCTCTATCACATGAGAGTTGTACTCAACTAATGGACACACTCTCTATCACATGAGTGGTACTTATCGATTATAACAAGCTAGGACCATCGATCGTAGCGATACCCTAAATATCATTCCTCGACCATTTACACAATACATGTTCGTGGTAACATACAACCTAAGGGTACTAGAACTAATCCTAGGTTAAAGACATTATCTACCTACGGATGACCTTTTTACCCAAAGTACAATCAGGTTGTCATCCGGACCTTACTATTTGCACTTAACTTAAACAAATTCTAAGTTATTTACATCATCTATATGTATAACTCCTAATCATGATAAAATAAACATGATATCAACAATGGAGTTAATAGCCGACGGTAGAAGATCAAGCATACGATAAAAGAACATGGTCAAGGTAATATGAACACCTAACATGCTCATATCAATGACTAAAATCGAATGAAATACAACTACGGACCGGTAGGAAATTACCCACCTTTGTAGACACGATCGTCTCACGTCCATGAATATCTCGAACCCAAAATCCTGCAAACAAACATATATGATCCAATCATATATCAATTATGATATTAGGATCAAATCATAATCCTACATCAACTTTATTTCCCGATCAACTAGGTTGATCTAGTTATCCAATTAACCTGATCAATCCTCCAATTCAATTACAACTTAATTCACAGCTAAATCACCTACACCTACACTACAGCCTATGAACAGCCACGTTGACCCCATAGACTCATTCACGGCAAAAACACAAACACCTCACAGATCCATTTGCTAACAACCTTATTGTAACGACTGGGCCCCTGTGGCGGAATTCGGTGACCCCTATTGGTCAACGATCGTCGCCCCTGTTGGCCCGTCGTTACTCACTGAACTTCCACCCACAGAGTGGGTTTTGCCTTCCCGAGTTCAAACTCTAGACCTCCGGGCTAAGTACTAAAGTTTATGAATCCACGGTAACCAGTGATCGGGATCACGGTTGCGAGATTCATAAACTTTACTAACTGAAGTCTAGAATCGAATCTGAGGGAAAACAAACCACTTCGAGTGAAAATCGGTAACGACGCCAGCGGCGACGATCGTTGACGATAGATAAGTCGCCAACGGCGACGATCGTTGACGATAGTCACGAATTCGCCACGGGGCCCGGTCGTTACAATAAAGGTGCCTTTTATTGTAGGCCCGGCCTGTGGCGGAATCGGTGACCCTATTGGTCAACGATCGTCGCCTGTTGGCGGGTCGGTGACTATTGGTCAACGATCGTCGCCCCTGTTGGCCCGTCGTTACTCACCTGGACTTCCCACCCCTGGAAGTGGGTTTTTGCCTTCCCCAGGATTCGAACTCTAGACCTCCAGGCTAAGTACTAAAGTTTATGAATCCTGGTAACCAAGTGATCAGGTGTCGTACTTCCCGATCGCTAACGGAGCAAGCTACCTTCGGGTCTTTCCGTCGCGAGTTGCTGATCTCCTCTGCCGATCAGTGCCGGCGATCACTGTGGGTGCTAGGTAAGGGCGCCAATTTCTCCTTGTCTAATCCCTTGCTTTGATTTCCTTGGTTGAACGGGATTTTGGGTGTATGGGCAGGGATCGTGAGTGTCGGTTGCAGCCGGTGAACGTGGTTGTCGGTTCTGTGGAGTTGATGCCGGTGAGGATTTACTGTCGGTGAAGCTTCAAGTGTAGGTAAGCAAGGTCAGTTCTCCCTTTTTGAGCTTAGTGAATTTCATTCGGTTGAAGTGGCTGTGGATGGAATATCTGAGAATCTTTCTGTGAACAAAACATATTGAAGTCTGTGGAGAAGACACCAAATTCGTATAACTCTCATTTTGTTTTCTCTCTTACATCGAGTGATTTACGGGTGGAATAGAAGGTATGGCTGGTATTAGATTCATATTTCTCGGTGTATATGGTTGTTAGCAAATGGATCTGTGAGGTGTTTGTGTTTTTGCCGTGAATGAGTCTATGGGGTCAACGTGGCTGTTCATAGGCTGTAGTGTAGGTGTAGGTGATTTAGCTGTGAATTAAGTTGTAATTGAATTGGAGGATTGATCAGGTTAATTGGATAACTAGATCAACCTAGTTGATCGGGAAATAAAGTTGATGTAGGATTATGATTTGATCCTAATATCATAATTGATATATGATTGGATCATATATGTTTGTTTGCAGGATTTTGGGTTCGAGATATTCGCGGACGTGGAGACGACTGGTGTCTACAAAGCAGGTGGGTAATTTCCTACCTGGTCCGGGTAGTTGTATTTCATTCAGATTTTAGTCATTGATATGAGCATGTTAGGTGTTCATATTACCTTGACCATGTTCTTTTTATCGTATGCTTGATCTTCTACCGTCGGCTATTAACTCCATTGTTGATATCATGTTTATTTTATCATGATTAGGAGTTATACATATAGATGATGTAAATAACTTAGAATTTGTTTAAGTTAAGTGCAAATAGTAAGGTCCGGATGACAACCTGATTGTACTTTGGGTAAAAAGGTCATCCGTAGGTAGATAATGTCTTTAACCTAGGATTAGTTCTAGTACCCTTAGGTTGTATGTTACCACGGAACATGTATTGTGTAAATGGTCAGAGGAATGATACTTAGGGTATCGCTACGGATCGATGGTCCTAGCTTGTTATAATCAGATAAAGCGACTCTACGGGATAGAGTGTGTCCATTAGTTGAGTACAACTCTCTACAGGATAGAGAGTGTGTCGCTTAGATTGGTATGACTCTCTACAGGATAGAGAGTATTATGATCGATTGAGTACGACTCTCTACAGGATAGAGAGTGCGTAGATCTGGTTAGTATGATTCTCTGTAGAACAGAGAGTCTATGGTGGATGTCGGTATGTGAGACATTGCATTCATGCATTTACATGCTTGGGTGGCGCGAGGTCTCCCTTGTGGTTGAGAGTGTCGCCAGTCATCCTGCCTCCACGGTTACTCATAGGAGGAGTAACCGGTGTGAGGGCAGAGCATTGTGGTGTCACACTCTACCACTATAGACGGTGGTAGTTGGATTTGCGTGCCGTAGTCCTGCGTGTGTGGTACTCGACCACTCATGGGTAGTATTTGTCGGAGTGACCAAGCGGCGGGGACCCCATCGTGTAGCTTGCTCTTTATGCTTATATGCTACTCGATCATACTGCCCACTCGGCCACTCGAGAGTAGTGGTTGGTGTTGAGTTGGGACAGTTGTCATGCTCGAGCCAGAGGCCTGCGGGGTCGTGGTAGCTTTAGGGTGAGCATGACCATGCATCTTTGCATTCTTAGTATATGATGGCGTTTTGCATATTACCATATATATATATACATATATGCATGTATATATATATATATATATATATATGGATGGTTGAGATTAATATATATATATGGATCTGATCTATATATATATATATCGATTATTGTGATGTTGCATAAGTTTGTACTATGCTTCTTGCATTTAGGTGGACATCATATTCATGCATGTTTCTTGCATATGTTATACACTTGTGTCGGATATTGATATGTGTTAGATAGACCATAGATACCTTGCCCTGTAGCATGAGTAGATTATGTGTTGGTATTACTCTTCCTGTTATATATATATTGGATATATGTTCAGGTTGGATCAGAGTAGTGTACTTGAGACTTGGTATATACGCATTTTTATATCGTTCATTGATTAGGCGGTATATGCTTGTATTTATATACTATGCTGATATACCTGTTGTACATCTAGATATGTCGTTGAATTACATGTGATATTACATATATACATGTTTTTCTCTGATTACCTGCTGAGTTTTACTCACCACCCCACGGACCTGGTATTACATGCCCGTGTGCAATGTAGAAGACCGTGGTAGCTTGGAGCATCGTCGGTGGCGTCATCTCATCTCACGAGGCTTCGTATTTTGTTTTAGGGCTCTTTGGCCGTGTGTGACATTGTATTGTTGTTGTATCGTTTCCGCTGTGTATTTGTCGTAGTAGTTTTGTTATGTTGTTGGGGTGTGTTAGTCATACCGGTATGCATGTGTGAGATTGTTGTATTGTTGTGATTTGTTTCCACTGTGTCTTGTGTAGTTTTGTTTTTATACATATATATTATTGTTATTGTGGGCCTACGGGCCTTGTATTAACCCGAAATGTTGCCACATACAGGGGAGATGCTGTCCGTTTGATTTTCGGTTCGGCATGCTCTCGGGGCGTGACAACTTTAGTGGTATCAGAGCCCAAGGTTCTGCGATGCCGTATTATGTTATTTTGAGTCGAGTGTTGGATTCTCGGGAGTCGATTTATTCGGTTTTGGTTTTCTGAGATGAGATGGACAGCGGCCTGAGCTCCTAGCAGCATGAGGTAAGAATTCTTGAAAACTTGTGGTTTAGTAGATATTTATCTAAACTTGAATAATAGGTGTATACAATTGAGTTATGACACCTATGCAGACTTGTAGTAGGGGTCGTCCATCGAGGCGACCAACCAGAGTGACCTTTAGGGTTGATACTCCCGGTTATGTTGTCTGTGTATTTAGATGCTTATACCAGGGAATAACCTGTAGTATGTTGGTTATTATTATTCGTAACCGTGGTATGAGTTGACCACGGGAACGACCATTGAGTCTGTGAGTCTTGAACACGTGTCGAGAAGGTAATTTACCTTTGAGAGCCGGCCGTAATCAGAGTCGGAAAGCAGGTCAAGTCGTCACATTTATTATGGGAAATCAGAGATTACAGTCTTAGAGATTTCCACTAACTGTGCTAGTCAGATCATTACCTGTGGGTACTGAACAGACTTGTAGACTATTGTGATGCAGATAGCGGAAGGCTAGGTTACGGTGTTTCATAGGGATTTTATCCCTGAATTGTTCATACTGAGATGTATAACTTTGAGAGTACTTTTGAGTACTTAACTCATGTTATATCGAGAAAGAAGAGTTGTTTGCATACAATTATCGAGATCAAGCTGATATTTGGTGATAAATGCAGAAAATAATCTTCGGGAAATAATATATCACTTGATCATGGATTAGTGATGTTGAAAGAGTGTATTTCCCCGTGTCACTTTTAGTGACACATTATAAGGAATTCTTGAGCTTCAAGAAAGGGTGATCGGTTAGTAACGATATGTGCGTAGTCGTGAGACTTGCGGAGGTTACGGCCACCTAATAGCTCAAGAAGATGAATGGATGATTTAAGCCACCCAGAGTTTGACTTATAGTTGGATTAGGATGTCGGGATCTTCTACCAGAACCTGCCGGAAGACGTTGGATTGAGACATGAGTTTAGGAATGACTCCGTATAAGTGTTTAGGAGATGAAGATCGATAAGCAGATATTGCAAGTCAGATATTGGAGTAAGAAGCCTCCGAATGTTGGACAAAAGGAGCAAGATCGGAGTCAGAGGCCTTGGGGTTACTTTCCGATTTTAGAAGACCAATCGCAGATTATCAAAAGGTTCTTGCGGATATCAGCAAAATCAGAACAAAGACTCCGAAGGAATTGTGTGTGTGCAGTGCAGATCACGAAGACACGTGAAGCCAGAATATTTGTTGGAGCAGTTCAGCTGTTGCTATTGATGAGCAACCAGTACAGTGGAGGAGGTGTACTTTGAAGATTCAGATGAAGACTATCGATGGTATTCCGGGAGGATGATGCACCGTCTCGACAGCAGAGATCGGCACAGAAGATTGGGTTATTTCGTCAGCAGCGACCTACTACCTCAGGCGTGGTTGAAGTTCCGTAATACTCCTCTTGGCCGAGATCGCCGAAGCGGCATCGAGAAGACATCTTAAAAGATTCAGCAGACAACAACAGTTACCTCCAGATGTGGATTGACTTTGTACAGAGGATAGAGTATACGACGATGGTCGTATCTACTCAGTAATCTTTAGTTGCAGCTCGTAGGATTAAGGGATGGATCGGATGATCTAGGGAAAAATCCCCGAGGCATTAATCGAAATCACAGCTTTGTCGTAATTGTTGAATATGATCTTTTCTCTTCGGAGAAAGGCCGAGACCTGTGTGGAGCCTTTGAGATCGGATCGACAGATATTTTATCGTTCAGGGTATTACTCTAGTTTACCCTCTAAGTTAATATATTGAGAGATACTTGTAGTTTACGGGTATCTTAGTCTAGAATATTCTTTGTTTGGATTAAAAAGGGTTGCTATACATCGACTTGTGGGTCGGTGGTATCTCTACCGTCAGGTGAGATGTGGACCAATAATTAAGAAGTCAAGGGAGGCCCTTAGACTTAGATAGATATACCTTTACTGCAGACATATCCTTACGGATGGTTAAATTATTGAGAGTATGGTATGATTATGTATCTAAGAGGTGCGAATAATCCGAGAGTATTCGGATGAACTCCAAGGCTTGCCGTTGCTTAGGCAAGTGGAGTAGGCGATCGAAATGATTGCGAAAATACTTCGGTATCGAAGATCGCATATCGAGTGATAATTTTATTGGTATCAGTGTTGTTAAACACTATAGAAATTGGAAGAATATAAGTTGTGACTATAGGAGATATTGGAGGGGATATTTATCTATCCCAGTATTCCTCCTTGTGAAGATCCAGAACTCTTTGTTGAAAGAGAGATGGACATTTGAGATTATGCATCGATTATCGATGATGGAATATAGTAGTTATTGTGAAGAATATCCTTCGTTATGGATAAATGATCTATTTAGATCAGCTAAAGACACCTGCGTATACTCTAGGGTTGGTTTACGACTGGAGTGTTGACATTGTAGTGACATAGTGTCATACAAATATCATAGTCGTTGTGATGATTAATATATATCATCAGCTTAGAGTAAGGGGGGATGCAGGTGTGTAGAGATGTCAATTTCATACTTACTATGAATTTTATAAGTTGTGATTAAGTTGTTAGATTAATTAACGATTTAGTCGTCACTGGATTTGAGAATCGTGTATCTTGAACACGATTGGATCCTTTTATGGTTGTGGGAGTTGCGTAACTTGGCCACTGTTGGTTGTGGTAGTTGGAGTTGCGCACTCGACCACCGTAGTTGGTGGTTTGCCTTGTATGTTTTGGTTAGTACTGTAGATATAGATAGAATGTCTTAACATTACTATACCACAGACTTGTTTGACTTAGGTGATTATGGAAATCATTTAGTGTCGTGAAAATCGGTTTACAAGACTTAGACGGTGTTAACTTTTACACAGTATTAGTTAATCCTTAGGAGTAGATAAAAGGATGATGTATGCAGATGCGTCATTTCAGGGATCGGAATGATTCCGATGCAGTTGAATGAGGCGTATCTTATGCTTACGTTAGTTAAGAAATTACGAGATAGTCTGTCATATACATGACGTGACTTTAGTAATTATTATTTGGATTTGTAGTTGTATGGAGCAGAAGTGCTCATTGAATTTAACAAGCTACTGGGTAGCTACAATGGAGTTGCTGGAGCACGAACAGTTGCAACAATTGCAACAAGGGAGATTGATCGCTATAGTCTTTCATGCACTTACAGAGTGTGTGATAAAGTGGATTTTTAATGGTTGATGGTTTTCTCTTTTGAGAAAATAAGCGTCTCTAATAAGGATAGTGTGTTCGGATGCGTCCCAAATAAGGAAGAGTTGCTACAGGAGGCACATCATTTGAGATTTGCTATGCATCTGGTGGTACTCGGATATACAGGAGTTGAAAGCGTTTATCTTGGTGGAATGGTATAAAGAGAGTTATAGCGATTTTCTTTGCTCGATGTTTAGTATGCCGAGTGAAGGTCAACATCGAAACTCATTTGGATTGCTCTAGAAAATTACGATTTCGGAATGGAAGTGGGAGCATATCACGATTGATTGCGTTACGGGATTGCCTAGAACCCGTAAAGGACGTGATGCGACTTGGGTGATTGTGGATCGACTGACCAAATCCGTCCATTTCCTTCCTATTCATGGGTCGTACTCGTTGGACGATCCGGCAGCGTTGTATTACCAAAAGATTATCAGATTGCGTGGGGTACTTTTAAGTACCAAATCGGATAGAGATTCGCGATTTACCTCGCGATTTTGATAGAGTCTGCACCAGACTATAGGCACAGAGCTTCGGCTCAGTGCAATATTTCATCCGCGGACTAATGGACTGTCTGAACATGACATTCAAACGTTGGAGGATCTATTCAGATCTTGTGTCGTGGATTATGGAGGTGTAGCTTATCGGTTGGCTTTACCTCCGACACTTGTGGGTGCTCACAATGTATTTCCTGTTTTTATACTGAGGAAATACGTGTCGCATGTTGATTATGTTCTAAAAGAGGTTTCGAATTCTACCTCAATCTAATGCGACTTACGAGGTAATTCCAGGGTGGAGCCTGGGTCGCAAGGAGCGACAGTAGTGGGACGAACATTATCCGACTCGTAAAGGTTGGATGACAGCATCGTACCGATGAGGAGGCTATGTGGGAGCTGGAAGATACTATCCGAGCTTGATAGTTTCATCTGGTCACTTGAGGAAAGTATGTGGTCCTGTCGAAAACTTGCTTGAAGTAAATTTTTGCATGTTAGTACGAAATTTGGGGACCAAATTTTTATAAGTGGGGGAGAATGTAAAATACCGCAAAAAAAAAAATTATAAAACAAAATAAAATAAAATGTTGGATAATTGGGAGAATACCTTATGGAATTTTTCAGGAATTTTTTTAGAAATTTTTCTGGATTTAAACGGAAGGTTTATGGATGTTTCATGGGGATAAACTGAACAGGCTTTTGAAAAGCCTATTTAGACTATCTTCTGCTGAGATATTAAATGGTAATTAAACCGAAACCTTTCATTCCCCGTCGGTTCCTATTTCGCGAATTCCCTTTCGCGAACTTCCTTCTCCCGCACCGCCGCTCCCCTTTCTCCTTCTCTTCACCGTCGCCGCCGAGCCCAAGCTCGATTTGCCACCGCAACTTTCCCTTTCCCCTTGATCCCGATCTCCTATTACCCTGCTTCATTTCGTCATCGACAACGTCGATCTCCTCGGTGAACGGGTGCGATTTTTGGGTGAAGCCGACAACGCCGATCTCCTCGACCCCTTGCATCTTCCCCCTCTTGATTTCTCGCCGTCATCGCCTCTCCTCTTGGCCTCCAGTGATTTCTCTGCCTCGACTCCATCGCGCACCAGCCGCTGCCGATGCGTTGCCGGTGGGAGATCCGGCTGTAGGCGAAGAGGACGACGGGCGTCGACGCACAAATAATAGAATATGGTTCGTTATAGCTAGGATTCGAACCATCAACTTTTAGATTGGGAGATAGCCTTGATACCACTATGCCATAGGATGCTTCTTCGTCAAGAGGAGTACAACCCTGCTAGGCTTCTGGTTATTGGATGCATCTTAGGGCTTAGCTATCCACTAGAGGTTTGGGGTTCAATTCCTGGGCCATGTGCGTCGACGCCCGTCATCCTCTTCGCCTACAGCCGGATCTCCCACCGGCAACGCATCGGCAGCGGCTGGTGCGCGATGGAGTCGAGGCAGAGAAATCACTGGAGGCCAAGAGGAGAGGCGATGACGGCGAGAAATCAAGAGGGGGAAGATGCAAGGGGTCGAGGAGATCGGCGTTGTCGGCTTCACCCAAAAATCGCACCCGTTCACCGAGGAGATCGACGTTGTCGATGACGAAATGAAGCAGGGTAATAGGAGATCGGGATCAAGGGGAAAGGGAAAGTTGCGGTGGCAAATCGAGCTTGGGCTCGGCAGCGACGGTGAAGAGAAGGAGAAAGGGGAGCGGCGGTGCGGGAGAAGGAAGTTCGCGAAAGGGAATTCGCGAAATAGGAACCGACGGGGAATGAAAGGTTTCGGTTTAATTACCATTTAATATCTCAGCAGAAGATAGTCTAAATAGGCTTTTCAAAAGCCTGTTCAGTTTATCCCCATGAAACATCCATAAACCTTCCGTTTAAATCCAGAAAAATTTCTAAAAAATTCCTGAAAAATTCCATAAGGTATTCTCCCAATTATCCAACATTTTATTTTATTTTGTTTTATAATTTTTTTTTTTGCGGTATTTTACATGAGGAGACACAGTTAGAGGCATATGAGAACTCCCGCATTTACAAAGAAAAGACTAAAAATTTTCATGACAAGAGGCTTGTGAAGAAGGAGTTCCATATCGACGACAAAGTTTTAGTGTACCAGTCTCGTCTCAAGCTGATCAGAGGTAAGTTGAGATCCAGGTGGGACAGTCCTTTCCTTGTTTCTAAGGTGTTTCCTTATGGTGTTGTAGAGGTGCAGGAACCTTCTTCAGGGAACACTCACAGAGTGAATGGACACCGTCTCAAGATATTTCACGAGGGGGCGAGCGATGCTTTGGTAGAGGAAGTGCGCTTTGATGATGCTTCTTCTCCGACATGAAAGGGGAGTGTGTTATTTTACTTACTGTATTTCCTTCCTTCCTTTCATGTTCGAAATAAACTGAGTTGTTTGTTTGTTTGTGTTTACCTATTGACTTAGGTTTGTTTGTTGTTAGGTTGTTGTTTAGTCAAATAATATTCCCTATGCATGCCTTAGCATCATTCAGAGGTGGTAAAAATTAGTTAAATTTGATCATCAAGTTGTGGATTTTTGGTGTATGATAGGAGACTTCACTTGCATGCAGTCACTTGTTATGGTGGTGAACTTTTTATTGATAGACTAAGCTTGGTGTCTTTTTCACCTAGTGAGGTTGTAAGTCATTTTTATCATTTACCTACTTTGGTGTGATACACATGTGATACTTGTTGCTCTAGAACTTGCTTTAAGTCTTTTCAAAACTGCAATAGCATTTATTTGCATGAATATGATGAAGGATTTCACTCTTGATTATTTTCCTCACTTGTATTGCTTGTCTAATCCATTTGATACTTCCATGTTGTCTTACATGTCATATCCTTACATTTGCCATTTATTATCTTTGTTATCTTTGTGGATTATCTTCTCTAGTATCTTTTGTTCCCATATTGGAAGAATAACTTGATAAGTTGTTTGTCCGAGACGGACAAAATGCTTAAGTGTGGGGGAGGATATATTGTTTTGTTGGGCAGAAATTTGCTACAGAGGTTGGAATGGCTTTTCAATCATGGTAGAATCAAATGTCACAAGCTTCAAATGAATAACCTCAGGTTGATGGAGATACAGTTTATTGGTTAGCTGGAAATGTGATACATTAATTGCAGCAACTGTGGATATTAGAAGAGGAACATAAGGCCAAGAAATTTTATGCAAGTGTGACAACGTTAGCAGAATTGTGCCAGTACCAATAGCAGCCTTACCTATATGTGCAACCCAATTTCAACCTCAACAAGGGTGCAGCAGAATTTCTGAAAATAGAAGCTGCAGAACGTTCTAAACCAAGCAACTTAATGCAGCTCCTGTTGCTGTGACATTCTGATAAGCTAGTAGATAAAGCTTGGGTTTTAGAGACTGCAAATCGTATTTCTGCTGAGAGCACAATAGAAAGAAAAAAATTTGGTTCTGCTTGGTGTAACCAGTTGGACAAGTAAAAATCTCAACGTGAAAGGACTAGGGAAAAGCAGTTCAAAATGCTGTGCCAATTACAAGGCCAACAAGTTAAAATTCTGCTTATGGAGTCAGAACTTAGGAATAGATTGAATGCATTTGGTTGTATCAGATTTTCAGGAGCTGTACGTGCAAGATCTGGATTGAATTGTGTTTAGTGTTGGACATTGTTACAACGAACAAACAAAAGGATGGACCTGGTGATTGATGTCAAATTCCAGTATTCTTGCTACATAACAGTTTTCTGAATCTAAAATTGGCATCCACTGTTCTAAATCTGAAAATCCAACAGTAGGAAGATGAGGGATTTTAGGAAAATTGATGCCTACTCAAAACCTTCAACCAGAAAAGATTTGAGCAGCATGTTTCTAGAAAGGAGCAACATGCAAATACCAAGGAAGAAAGTGATTGGCAGCAAGTTCTATTAGTGAAGTTCATGAACTCATTTAAATGGTTTTACCATTTTTTGATACTCTCAGTATCAGCAGCTTCTCTTGCTGCTGTAGCAGACGGGTAGAATTTCTGAAGATATTAGCTGCAGCACAAATGTGGGTTAGCTGGATACTTGGAGCAAATGGGTGTTGATTATGTAAAAACCTTGTTCATGGCACAGGTTGGCCATTGTGTACAACTCCCAAAGTCAATTTCCTGGAAAAACAGTGGCTATTTACTTGGATTGCATGCAACGATAGCTGAACAACAAATGTGCACAGGTGGAAGATACTCAAAGTACAACTTGAAAGGGTTCTTAAATCTGAGTTTACTAAACTTAAGTCAGAATTTATCGAAGAAAGCACAAGTGCTGCATGAATTGGAATTGAAAATTTTGAAATCATCTAATGAAATTTTTGAATTGGAGGAGGAAGAGACTAAGCTGCAGGATATTCTGGAAGAGAATGAAAGGCTGAGGTTTGACCTATTAAACAAAGATGACATCAAAACCTTCTGCCGAAGCCATCGAATTTCTGGAAAAATGCATAAGATATACCAAAGTGTGCCAATTCAGAGATCCTGATAAGAAATAGCATGACTTTCAATGAAGTTAGAGCAAGCTTACTCATCTAACAGAAACATCCAAATAGAAAAGAAAAAAATCTGATAAGATGATAGATGAAGGCTTGGAAGAAGAGAGGAAAGTGGTATTATCTTGCAATTGTACATAGCAAATATAATGCATTAGCTGGTCTACTCAATATTTGTTGTTGGAAGCTGCCGAAACTGGTCAGAATTTTATGCAGGATGTGCTACCCATGGATAGTAGTGTTTCAGGAATTGGCAGAGGTTGTGATATGGAAGGTCTGATTCAGAGTTTCTACATCTCTATGGAGATGTTTATATCTGCAATTAATTTGTGCACTTCAATTAGAGCTAGAGTTGCTTGCAATTTCTGAATCACCGGCTGCAGAATGTTCTGAGCAGTAAATTTCTGAAAGCACCAGAAACATACTTGTCGTGATCTTGTTTGCTTGCCTTTGAAGCTAAATGTGCAAGCTTGGGTATCCTTTACGGCATGGACAAGATGATAGGATTAAGGTCACTTATTGCTTGAAGTGCTCCAGTTGGAGATGATGCCCTTTGAATCTGATTGCAAAGGATTTAAATGTGTTGTCTATTATTCATGTTTACTACAGTTTCAGATTTGAGATATCCTCAATTTGGTGATTACCCCAGCTAGCTAAAGTTGTGGCTTATGGAAATAGAATGGAGATGTTGTGAGTGTTATTTTCTTGAATCGTATTGGAAATCTCCCTACACACTTCTAATTGCAACTAATCAGGTTTATTCTTCCAATTCTTCTATTGTTGCTCTGTTCATTATATCTTGATCTTCTGGTATGTTTCTTTTGCAGTCTACATCTGATCTTGTTTTGATATTCGATAAATCCTTTTGATTTATGTATGGAATGTATTGATAGCAGTAGAGAAATAGATGATAAGCAAGCATATGGTAGGACAAGATTACATAGTGTTTTGAGGGCACCCCACTCCTACGTTTATTATGTGAGCATTAGTGCAATTATCCACTTTGGGAGGTTTTTATATCAGGCTTGGTTTATTTGATCGGATTGGAACTCATCATACATGTTGACTGTTGTAGGAGTTAGATCTTTTGAATACCCTAGATCCAGATGAATTTGGTGATCCTAAGTAACTTACTTTTTCTGTCTCTGAATTATTGATCTAGGTACTGTTTGGGAAACGAGTTAGGGAGTCAGTGGTTCTGTGTTTTTAGTATTGCTCGGGACGCGCAAAAATAAGTGTGGGGGAATTTGATAGTCGCAATTTTATCGCGTGATTTCTATTTATATTTGGGGATTTTAGACTCTTTGATTTGAGTAATTACGGCTATTCATGACGTTTTTGCATATTTGATCTAGCTGCAATTAATTGTTTAATTCCTATAATTTAAGTATTATTTTTCACGGGTTGAATGTGATTTTGTAGGAAACATATAACGAGGGTCTAACTGGAGCAATCGCAGCCGTCGATCTGGATCAATTCGATCACAACCATCGGATTTGATTGATCAACCACTTAGGGATGATTAATTGGATTCATTTAACCCTAGCTCTAAATGGGAGGCTGAGATCAGAGATGGCTCGATCGAATGGCTGAGGAAAATCCATTTAAAACACAACATTTTCCCATCGCGCGAGAGAACAGAATCGCGCGACACAGAGAACAGCAAGCGATGCATCTTCTTCCTCACGCGCGCGGTGACAGCTCCACTTCAGCACTCCGGCGACGATTCCAGCAATCCCAGGTTCTTCCCTGATTCCATTTCATCGGGTGTCCTCTCCTTCCTTTGGTCCGGTGGAGTTCGCAGTTGCATTTGGGGCGGCGACAGTCCATCGATCGAGCGGTGGAGTTCATCTGTCTTCATCGACGATCCTCAGAGCCCTCACCGGTGGAGCTGAGCTACCCTAGTGGGTCGTGATCACGCGAAGCTAGGGGTGACTTGCTACTGTCGGGATCCCACAGAATCTGTTCCCAGTTCCGGCGGTAGCGCTTCTTCCAATCCAGGGTGGTCTTCAACAACAGCTGGTGGCGATGATCCTCAGTTCCCAGATCCGATTCCATCCACATTGACTGCTCGTGATCACGACAGTCTCGCATCCATCATCAGAGCTGTGAACTACCGCATCAATCCAACTCTCGTCGAAATCTGATGAGAGATCCGTACCCTGAGACCCTTGGAGTGTTCGGTATTATCGTAGGTCACTGGAGAGGGTGGGACCTTTCTGGTGTTTGTGGATGACTGTTGATTTACTTTATTGATCTACTGTTGATTCAGTATTGTGTTTCTTATTGTTTTACTGCAGTGTTTACTTTGGGTATTTTAGTATTTTTACATTGTTGGCTCATTACTGTGCACTATATTTTTTCAGTATTATTTCAGTATTGATTTCCTAGTGTTCAGTGTGTTTCAATGATGTTTCAGTAGTATTTTGTTTGTGTGGTAAATCGTGCACGTGGTAATTAGTTTGATAGTTTAGTGAGTCTTGTTATTCGTTACAGTGTTTACCTAGTGGTTAGATTTATTTCTTTTAGTGTAATTGTTCTTTCCCATTTTAGTTAATCTTCACCCAGTGTGCCGTATAGTGACAGTGCGGTGCCTGGTTGAATTGCTTTCGTTTATTGCAATTTTTATTGACTATTTGACTACTGTGCCGTATAGTGACAGTGCGGTGCATGGTTTAATTGTTCACATTTGTTTGATCAGTTTACCATATAGTGATAGTGCGGTGCTTGGTCGATTTCTTTTCTATCTGTTAGTTTAGTTTTTCAGTGACTGTTTAATCACTGTGCCATATAGTGACAGTGCGGTGCTTGGTTGAATTGTTCACATTTGTTTGATCATTGTACCATATAGTGACAGTGCGGTGCGTGATCACTTACTTTTGCGCATTAGGATAGTTGCTTGTTACTTGTTATTTGGTAGTTAGATTTACTTTTTGCATGTTTAATTCTCATGTTTGCTTTTGATTTTGCATTTTAATTGTTTTGATAATTGTAAAAACCCCTACTGTTTACTTCTGTTTAAAAACAAACGTCCAGCCATTAGGTTCGTTGGGAGACGATCCGAGTCAGTCCTATACTGCATTAGTGTAGTTAGGGGGTTCGGTAAACAATTTGGGAATGGTATTACGACAATTAAAATCGTTCAATCAACGGGCAAATACAAACCGTCGAGAAATTGTTCTGAAAAGAAACAAGTTAGGCCGGGGGGAGGACGATGTGGTCGGTAAGTAGTAGTGTTGAAACGGCATGGCACGAAAGGGTCTATGAATTGGTTCCTAAGATTAAAGAAATAGTGCTTGCTATCTAACTGGGTGATAGTGTGCTCATACCAGGGAATTGAAGGTGGGGTTTTCGGGGCCATAGGTATGGAATGAGGAAGAACACTTACTTGAAGGTTGAAGAAGGAACGCTTACAAAAGAAGAGGCTAGGGGCGCTGGAACACCGCCGAAAAAAACTGCTGGATGGGAAAAGGGGAAAAGATGGATTGGTAGGCACGTTAAGTTATGCATAAAGGGGAAGGATGGAGATTTATATAGGGTTTTGTGACTTTTCGACTACCTAAGAGAAAAAAGAAAAGCGGGGCCCATGGGCCCATTAAGCCGTTTCGAACATATGGGGTAAGGCAACGGGAAAAAGTAGATTTGAATTGGTAAGGAAAGGGTGAGTCAGAGGCCTTATACATTTAGAAAGTCAAGCTTATGACTTCGCTTGACTACTTTTAGGGGTTGACTAATGATACTGTTGCTACCTCTTTTCTGTGAATAAGATAAAAAGATTCGCGCGTAGGATGCTGTCCGAATCAAGTAGCTGGTTCAACGAGAGGAGTTTGAGAAGAACGGTTCAGGCACGTCAGTTTGGGGCAATTGGCACGGGAGGACGGTTTGAGGGAGTTGGCACGGCCGGGAAATCGATTCGATACGGTGATGCAATAAGAACTCCGCCTTGGGCTATAGCTGGTGCTTGAAATGGTCGGTTACCCAGAAGAATAGAAGTTGGTTCGGGCTACTAGGAAAGGCCTAAGAGCTACGCTACATGTGAGCAGTAGGTCTAGGCTAGCTTTATTGAAGGTAAGTGGCTGAAAGGGATGGGCTAACTATTTCCCGAAATATAGATATGAAGTTGTTACACAACAAAATAGGGCCCCCACATAATATTCCGAGGAGCCTTCGCTCCTCGTGTTTGTAACAGAATGATTCTCCAGATAAGCAAGGTGGCCACGTGTACAATGAAGGAGGTTTGCAGTGCAACAGCTGGCCGGAGGAAGGAGGATAAAAGAGAGAAGCATGGCAAGAGGAAGAGGGATCCACATTATTCCAACAAGCGATAGACGAAGGCACATCCGAAGGGGAGAGCGACCACGTCGCCGGAGAAGGAGACGAGGAGAGTAGTGAGCTCCATCTTTCCGATACTTTTCTGTGTATTAAGCTAATTGTAAGAGGTTTTCTCCTCCACCTCCGGAAGTTCTTTCCGTGAAGGAGGAAGTTTATAGTGAAAGTGCTTTGGTACTGTAGCTCGTGGGAGAGCTCACCCCCATGGAGTAAGAATCCTTATTCCAAACCATGTTACATCCTGTGTCTTTGTTCATTGCTTGTGTCGCGTGCATTTCTCTTCTTCGTACCTCATTACTATTATGACCAGAGAGAACCCTCAAGCTTCCTGCACGCCCCCCTGCATCGAAAGGAAGCCAGAAAACCCTTCCCCATACCGCATCAATATATATACTTGATTATTCGGGTGTTTATTCCTATATCATATTGAACAAATATTTTGTTAGAGAATTTTACTTTTTAATATTATTTCTAGAGCTACTTGGTAGTTCGAATTAAAATTATAAAAATCAAATCAGACTTATTTGTCAAGACGACCTAACACGCTAGAAGATGTTACTGCTGTGAGTTCGAGCGTGGTTAGGATGGACAGACACACAGTTCTTGAATGCTTGGAAGAATTTCTCGAGAAGATCGAACATGAGTGGGATGAGTGTTGAGTCCCAATCCACACGCATGATGAGGGGGATGAGTGTCGAGTCACCCGAGTGCTCATATGTTGGAGTGATCCAAGTCGTGTGTTCGAGCAGTTTGAGTGGCTTAGTCTGAGAGCCAAGGTCGAATGACAAGTTGTTGAGTGAGTAAGTAGGTCAACTGCCCGAGCAGGCCGGTCAAGCACTAAGAGAGAGGAGTGCCGAGAGGGAAGAGTGTTGAGTCGACTGAGTGCTTGGATGCTCCTATAGCGACTGAGCCAAGTACAAAGAGGCCCGAGTGAGCTGGCTACTGAGAAGCCCAAGTGAGTAGATCACCAAGACAGTGCTTGAGTGAGTCAGCTTTTGAGAAGACTTTCCAAGTATCACTTAGGTGTTGAGACAGAATGTAGAAGGCCTCAATTTGATGTTGGTGCAATCGACCTAGGTCACGATTGATTGGACTTGAGTTTGACTCGAGTAGTGTTTTGATGTTTTGACAAAATGATTAACAATGTGATTGTCATGAAAAGTTCAAGAATAGTCTTGAAAATTGAGAAGTCCAAGCATGGGTCTTGGCATGAAAAGTCCAAGTCATGTGTACTTGGCAAGGAAAGTCCAAGTCATGGGTACTTGGCATTTGGAAAGTCCAAGTCATGGGTACTTGGCAATTAGAAAGTCCAAGCATGGGTCTTGGCATGGAAAGTCCAAGCATGGGTCTTGGCAATGGTAAAGTCCAAGTCATGGTTACTTGGCAAGGAAAGTCCAAAGGTATAGTCTTGGCGACATAAGTCCAAGCTGTAGTCTTAGCGGCGTAAAGTCCAAGTGAACTTTGGCGGTGAAAGTCCAAGTATGAATACTTTGTAATTGGGAAGTCTAAGGGTGTGATATTAGTGGCGTAAAGTCCAAGCTGTAGTTTTGGTAGCATAAGTCCAATATTTGACAGAAAAAAGTCCAAGCGTTTGTCTTGGCGGCGTAAGTCCAAATGTATCTTGTCAATGTAGACCCAATTAGCATGACAATAGCCGATGGAAGCATCTGAAGGCTAGCGTATGGATGAACGAGTCATGGATGACTCGGAGGTATCCGTTAGGCATGAGACTGATGGAGGTGGCTAGAAGGTTTAGGTCTAGGCTAAGGATGATCTATCAAGTATGAGGGGATCATACTTGAGTTAAACCTTATGTTTGAGGTTTATCAGTCGATTGGGGTTATGGACCAATCAATTGGCCGAGTGTTTGACACTTGACAACCTAGTTGACTCAGTATGCCCCAGTCAACTGGTCGGGGAGTCAACTCAGATTTGACTACTGATCTGTGGCTCTAGTAGTTGATTGGTCCACAACAGTCGACTACTAGGGTTTGACAGTTGATTGATTTAAGTGGACATGAGCATAGAAGCTTTGGAAGTCGACTGGCCAGTCAACTACCGGGCAACAGTCGACTGCTAGTAAGAGCAGTTGACTGCTAGGGTATCCGTTAGAGTTTTCAAGCGTGGATTGAGTCATTGTAAGACAATAACACCTAGAGCAATCGACTGGGGACTTTTATAAATCGATTGCTAGGCACGAAATCAGCCATATGCAGGTTATAAAAAAAGCAACTAATGGATGATTTTGGCCATGGTTCTTGGGGTGATTTGATGCGAAGTGTTGGTGCATTTCAGGGTCCTTCAAGCTTGTCCAAAGCAATCAACAAGCAAGCAATCAAGAACTCTTTGTGTAAAGTTTTCTTTACTTGTATTTGTGTATTGCTTAGTATACTTGTTGTATTGTGTTTATTACTGTTATAATTCATTGTAAGAGGTTTTTCCACCTCCGGCGTGTCATCGAGAAGGAGAAGTTTGATAGTGGTGGTGTGCATCACTAAAGCTTGACTAGAGCTCGATCCGTGGAGTAGGAACCCTAGTTTCGAACCATGTTATATTGTCTTGTTGTTCTTGTGTATTTTTATTTGTATTTTTTATTGTATATTCTACTGCGTATAACGCTTTTTAGACGAGCACAACATGAACGCAATCGAATCCATCAAACGATGAGAAATCAGTATTCACCCCCTAGCGACGTCTAATGTTCTTAAAATTGGTATCAAAGCGGGCCACTCTTCAAGGCTTAACAACCAAGGGAGCATCACTAGAGGTGAAGAAGATGGATTTTCAAGAAAGATTGGGGGACGATATCACAATTCCACCCGCCTTCGATCGCGAGAATTTTGATTATTGGAAAGGTAGAATGATGTATTTTCTTATGTGTGATTATGACAATTGGATTAGTGTTATAGTAGGGTTTAATGCTCCGAAGAATGAAAAGGGGAGAATAATCAAGAAGAAGAAGTGGAGCAAGGAGTAAATCCGATATTTCAACATAAACAATAAGGTAACGAATATATTGGTTAATGTGTTACCTAATGATATTTTGGTAAAGATGCTAAAGAATTATGGAGCAAGTTGATCAAGGTCCATAGAACTTTCACCGACCCAAGTAGAGAAGGAACCTGAAGAAGAAGAAAACATATCTTCATCCCAAACTCATGGAGACTCGGAAGTTGATAGATGCTCAAGGTGGGAGAAGAAGAGGAGGTTGAAGAAACCTCCACCTCTAGAATTGAGGGGGAGGAGAGGCAATCTTCTATCCCGGAGCAAGAACAAAAAGCTTCAACATCCGGGAGAGATGAAGAGTAAATTCAAAATTCTAGCCTAGGTAATTCAAGCACAATAAATAAAGATAAAAAAAATCATATAATATGTTTTGAGTTTAGGGAACATGGGCATTACAAGAGTAAATACCCAAAATTGGCCAAGAAGAAAGCGCCAACACCAAAAGTCAATGAAAAGTCTAAGGATGCCGGAGCCCCAACAATCAAGAGCAAGGAGCAAATTATTTGCTTCAAATGCAATCAAAGGGGCCACTATAGGACTCAATGCCCTAGGGGGAGGAAGCAAAACAAGGGAAAAGGAGGAGCATCACATATAGGGGGAGCTTCTAAAACAAACCCATAGGTAAATTTAAATAATGCTCTTACTTTATGTAATGATAAGAAGCATGCTAAGAATTTTATTGTAATTGCTCATGATCATAAAAAGCATGCTAGTAACAATAAATTTTATTGCTTAGGCACTAAATCTTGCAATATTAGGGTTAAGTACAAATCTAGAATAAATACTCTTAAAACAATTCTACCTAAGGAAGCTATTAGGAAGGTAGAGAACCATTTAGGCATTAACCTTAAGAAGGGTAGACATATGCCTAAAAAGAAGAACAATGCCCAAAGAATAAATGAAAACTCAAAAATTGGGCAATTAGAGTTAGAGAACCAAGCTTTGAGGTCAAAGCTTGAGAGACTGGAGAAGACTCTAAGGAAGATGGAAACATGATTATAGTGTCAAATGGTCAAAACTTAGGTGTTAGGAGGCAAGAATTGCCTAAAGACAAGAAAGGCTTGGGTCACAAGTCTATGTCCAAGGTAGTCATGCCAACCTATCATAATGTTCCATTTGATTATGGGACTAAATATAAGTCTATGAAAACCAAGGTTACTAGGAAAATCATCCCTAAGGCTAACCATGATAAGTGTCAAGTGACTAAGGCTTCGAAGAAATCTAGGAAAGTCACTAGCAAGGTTACAAGGGGAGTTACCCCTAGTATTGACCTTGACAAGACTCAAATGACCAAGGCTTTAAAGCCTAGGAGAGTCTTTATAAAGGTACTAAGGGAAGATATCTCTAGTGGGTACCTATTAAATCCAAGGAGCTCCAATAGGTATTGGGTTCCTAGGAGTGTGATCTCTTCATGATAGATGAGTTAGGTTGTGTCAACCTTGAATGGATGGGTAGTTAACCTAACCATAGCGAAGTTGACACTTTAGGACATTTTCAAAGTAATGTGATACTTTGGCAATGAGATTATAATTTTGATCCTAAAGATTTTAGGATGTGCCAATAGAATTTGAGAAGTATGAAAAATTGATCAAATTGACACAATTAGATTTAGAGGTCATGGTGTGCCATTTTGAGGTTTTGGCACACTTGAGAGATTTGGTTAAGATAAATTAGTTTTAATCTTAGTAAATGGAAATTAGGCTTAACACTTAGGTATTATATACCTTTGTATTTATTTTTTCCATGCTTTGTTTGCCTTGCCATGTCATGACATCATATTTCATTTAATACAATATCATGATAATATTTAGTTAAATGTCATATTTGTACTTAAGTTAGAATTTTTTGTCATGACATCATGATTATTGGCACATGCTTTATTTATGCTATCATTATATGTCATGATCATATCTCATGTATTTAGGTTAAGTAAAATTGATTTAAGGACAATGACATGATTTGAAGTCCCGTGATAAGAGAATCAAATAGAGTTGTCTAGAAAAATACATAAAACCCTAAGAACTAAAGCCCACACTCATATTAAATTGACTTGTATGTGTTTTCATACACCCTAGACACATATGAGATGCTAGAAAATGAGTTAAGTTCATGTGCTTATTTAGTACATCATAGTGAACTTAGAACTCATTAAATAATAATGATGAATCATGAGGAAAGATTATGTACAAGTCATGTGCATTGAGTCCATAAACCATGGTTCAAAATAGATTTTCAAAAACATTTCAAAATCATTTTGAAAAACCTTAGTGAAACCTATCTTTTGATAACAATTACCATTGATGAAGTTGATACAAAGTAGACTCAAAACATTGAAGTTATCATTGTTTTTGAACTTTGTATTAATCTCTCATTTTAATGAGTATTTTAATTTAAAACTATTGTTCACCCATAATGATTGACATAAGTATTATACATATGAATTTTCATATTTTTTTAAATTATGTATAATTACTTATGACTTTTTAAAATTCATTTCTAATTTTTGATTTCTGTGTTTATAGAAATCAGTCGACTGCCGCCTTGAGTAGTCGACTGATGTTGATGGCAGTCGACTGGTCTCTGATTGAGTCGACTGCTGAAGCTGATTTCGACTAAACAAGATTTGTTCAGTCATTTATCAACAAGTTTAGGCTATCCTAACTGCTCCTAACCCTAGGATATGCTTTGGAAAGAATTGGAAGGGGTAAAATATCATTGAAAATGATTAGGAGAGTTGTTTAGGGTGAAAAATCAAATTTTAAGTGAAGTGGAAGTTCAATGTTGAATCTTTACCCTTAATTTCGATTGTTTAGTATTCCTATTAGCTTAGGAACTCTCCAAGGACATTGTTGGTGCAATGGTCAAGGGTGAGCAAACCTTTAGGGGGAGGTTAACCATCAAGGGATGATGGATGAGTTTTTTCCTCATAGGGGGAGAATTGGAGAATGAGGATCACCTCTCATTTAGTGGTATGAGACTTATCACTAGGAAGAGTGAAGACATCCTAAATATTTTTGTACAAAGGGGGAGAATGTAATATCTCATTGGTATATGAGACATTGATACCCTTGGGGAGAGACTTTTTTATGTATGTCAAAAAGGAGGAGAATTGATGGCTTGAGTTAGGTAGCTTAACTCAAAGGTTTGTCAAATATAAAAAAGAAAGAGATTGTTGGTGCAATTGGCCTAGGTCATGATTTGATTCGAGTAGTATTTTAATATTTTGACAAAACGATTGACAATGTGATTGTCATGGAAAGTCCAATAATAGTCTTGGCAATTGAGAAGTCTAAGCATGAGTCTTGACATGAAAAGTTCAAGTCATGTGTACTTAGTAAGGAAAGTCCAAGTCATGGGTACTTTGCATTTGAAAAGTCCAAATCATGGGTACTTGGCAATTGGAAAGTCCAAGCATGGGTCTTGGCAATGGTAAAGTCCAAGTCATGGGTACTTGGCATGGAAAGTCCAAAGGTATAGTCTTGGCGGCATAAGTCCAAACTATAGTCTTGACGATATAAAGTCCAAGTGAACTTTGGCGGTGAAAGTCCAAGTATGGATACTTGGCAATTGGGAAGTCCAAGGGTGTGATATTGGCGGCGTAAAGTCCAAGCTGTAGTCTTGGCGGTGTAAAGTCCAAGCGTTTATCTTGGCAGCGTAAGTCCAAATATACCTTGACAATGTAGACCCGGTTAGCATGATAATAGCTGATGGAAGAACCTAAAGGCTAGCATATGGATGAATGAGTCATGGATGACTCGGAGGGATCTGATAGGCGTGAGGTTGATGGAGGTGGCTAGAAGGCTTAGGTTTAGTCTAAGGGTGGTCTATTAAGTGTGAGGGGATTATACTTGAGTTAAACCTCATGTTTGAGGTTTATCAGTCAATTGGGGTTATGGACCAATCGACCGACCGAATGTTTGACACTTGGTAGCCTAGTTGACTCGAAGCAGTCGATTGGGGTTATGCCCCAGTTGACTGGTCCGGGAGTCGACTAAGGCTTGACTGCTGATCTGTGGCTCTGACAGTCGACTGCTAGGTTTTAGCAGTCGACTAGTCCACAGTAGTTGACTGCTAGAGTTTGGCAATCGATTGATTTATATGGACACGAGCACAAAAGCTTTAGAAGTTGATCAATTAATAGATCGTTGGTAGCAATGATCGCTAGTAAGGGCGATCATCGCTAGGTATCCGTTGGAGTTTTTTCAATGTGGATTGAGTCGTTGTGAGACAATGACACCTATAGCAGTTGACTGGGGCCTTTTGGCAGTCAACTTCTAGGTGCGAAATCAACTATCTGTAGGTTATAAAAGGAGCAACTAATGGAGAATTTTGGCCATGGTTCTTGGGGTAATTTGAGATGAAGTGCTGGTGTATTTTAGGGTCCTTCAAGCTCGTCCAAAGCAATCAACAAGCAAGCAATCAAGAACTCTTTGTATAAAGTTTTCTTTACTTGTATTTGTATATTGCTTAGTATACTTGTTGTATTGTGTTTATTATTGTTGTAATTCATTGTAAGAGGTTTCTCCACCTCCGGTGTGTCACCGAGAAGGAGAAGTTTGATAGTGGTGGTGTGTATCACTAGAGCTCGATCCGTGGAGTAGGAACCCTAGTTTCGAACCACGTTATATTGTCTTATTGTGCTTGTGTATTTCTATTTCTATTTTGTATTGTATATTCTACTGCGTATAATGCTTTTGTAGATGAGCACAACACGAACGTGATCGAATCCATCAAACGATGAGAAATTGCTATTCATCCCCCTCTAGCATCGTCCAACGTTCCTACATTTGAGAGCTGAGCACTTCAAGTGCTATGTTTCTGAGTGCTTATGCTTGGGCATCAAGGGGCATATTAATCGATTGATGAATGCCATACTATTTGACTGTCAAGCTCAACTAATGAGTGCTTCTTAGAGGCCGAGTGTCGAGTGGTTGAGAGTGGTCAATGTCGATTGACAATTCTCCCAAGTCTGATTGGTGATACTTTATTGTGCACTATTGAAACTTGTGTTAAATGTAATTTCTTTAAAATAAATTTGTCCCCTCTAATAGTACTTTAAGGTTATCTTGAGCATTTATTTCTCAGGATACAATGACAAACTACATACATAACCAACACTGGTTGTTCTTGACGAACATGTACTCAAATGTTATCACAAGGAAAATGAGAGTTGTCGAGCTAAGTGAATAACAAAGAAGAGGAGCAGGTGGGGGATGAAAGTAGATGGAAAGCTACAGATTTTCCTTTGTCTGTCTTCTTTTCTACTCATGGTTGTAGCCTTCTTATATATGGGCCTTGATCCTCGATTGCATTGAATAACTAAGTAAATATCTATTCATTTCCTCCGCCTACTCGAGTCACAATGTCAGTAGCCGACCATCAATGGTCGACCTTGTCATTCAGATGGTTACGAATTTGACATTAACATTTTAGATCGAATATCAATGTGTTTGTTATACAATTGGGTAGTGAGGAAAAAATTAATTCGGATGGCAAAATATAGGCTGATCAACTTGGACAAAATTTACCCTGACCAATCTGACATTGGTAGTTGAGGGGGTGAAAGGGGGCTCTCATACAAAGGAATTTTAGTCTCACATTGATAGTTGAGAGGTAAATTGGTTGATTTATATTTAATCACAATATCTATGGTTGTAAACATATATGAGTGAGAGCCTCTTTCTCATGCATCCACTTGATTGGATCGAAGCAACCATAGAGGGGGTTGGGGGGAGAGGGTGAATATTATTGCTTTAATTTTATAGAGCTAATAGTAAATGAACTAAAACAAGTAGAGTAAACTAACAATCAAATAGAGTAACAACAAGTCAAATCAATATAGACAGAGTATATAGTAGAAATATAAATTAATACATGTATTTAATGTGGATCATTTGAATGCAAACATCCCACTATTTTTTTCCCCAGAAGACCTAGAGATGAAGAAACCTCTTACCCAAAATATATAAAATGAGACGTAGTAAGAGTACAATTAAAAAGAAGATAACAATAAATATATTGATTACAAATAGGTTACCTTAGAAGAGAAAAGCATCTTACTTTGCCTGAATTAAGCTGATTAAGCTTTCTTCTATTCAATTTGATTGTTTTATTATTTAGAGCAGCTACTAGACTCCTCTTTTATAGGCATATTCTAGTCGCTTGGATGCACTTTCGGGCTCCCCGAGCTCAACCTCGATCAAGTATGGCCCATTCGGCTCATATCCACTTTCGATCACCCAAATCTCTTTCGACGACCCAGATGTTGATGTGGTAAAACATCAATGATGCTTGATTGATTTGATTTTATCAATTTTAATCCTTCTTTGATTGCTCAGTCTCTTTTTGGTCATCTGGATGCTAACATGGTGCACCATCGTGGATCCTCAATCTATATTTTTTGAGATAATCCCTACCACATCATCACATATCGACTTGATCTGGACCCAACCTAAATTTGACTTTGGACTCCTAGATTTGATAGGGGTGCTCGGATTCGTCTGGTTGATCTGGTCCAACCTATAAATCTAAATTCATACATCACAGAGTTAGCACAAAGGAAAGTATGGGTCTACATCAACTCAGTTGCCTCACTCTTACATTAGGATGGTGCCTAGCTCAAGTCTACCATGTCCCCAGAAATAGTGAAACTCTCCCACAATCTTTTGAAATAGAAGATCACTCAAGCTCGCCTTGCTTGAGACCTCTAGGACTTACCTTGCCTCGGACCTTCAAGACTTATCTACCTTGTTTGGGACCTCTAAGACTTCCTTCTCTTGCATGAAACCTCCAGGACTTCCTTACCAGACTCTACTTGTGTACTTCACCATCTTGGTTACTCTAGGTCTTTCTTGCCTTGTTTATGAGCTCTAGGACTTCCATGCTAGACTACACTTTTGAACTTCACCTGTCAAGCTTCTATACCTGCATACTTAATACAATATATTAGATTATCAAACATTCTAACTTTAAATCTTATTTCATACATAAAAACATAGGTATAATCTTATGGTACACCTGACACTAACAATATCCCCTTTTTGATATATGATAATCTTGTTTAAAATTAGGAGAAAACAATTTATAAATGCTCTCTCTCCCCTCCCCCGAATAATAGATTGGATCTTTAAAAAGTTAAACAACCCTCCCCCCTTTTGACAAGTAATTAATTTTAACTTTAAATTGTCTTATCTCCCCTTTAACATACATCAAAATATTCAAGATTAAATGACAAGTATGCATGATAACACTGTCTTAAGCATACCAAGAAAAAAAATAAGTCAAAGCTAGTGGGGCATAGAGTCAAATATGCATTGTCATCAAAAAGTCAAAAGTCATGTTTAGTTAACTTTCAACTAAAGTTAACTGATGTAGAACGGTACGCAGATTTTTTCACCTCCTTTTAACGTCAAAAGGCGTCTAGGAAGCTTAGGGTTAGAGTTCTCTCCGGCCGCAACAGTAATGAAAAAAGGAATAGATAGTAATAAAAAACCAACATAAAAAACGAGGACATAAGATTTTACATGGTTCAGAATGAGGATTCCTACTCCACAGGGTGAGTTCTCTCATGAGCTCCGGTGCCAAGGCACTTTCACTATCAAATTCCTCCTTCGTGGAAAAAAGTTTCCAGAGGTGGAGGGAAAACCTCTTACAACTTAGACTGTATATAGAATGGAAAGCGAAGTTCACTCTCCTTGAACTCACTTCTCGTGCTCCTCCCCTTCTCCCCTTTTCTCCTTTCGGCGATGTTTCCTTCCTCCCAAGTTCAGGTGTGGTGAGAATCGAGATTGGAAAAATCAGCCCCCTTCTTCCTTTGCTTTCTTCTGCTTTTATACCCCCTTATCTACGCCAGCTGTGATAGCGTAACAAATCACCCCCATCAGCATCCACGTGGAGGGCCTTATCTCCCCGGAGCATCATTCTGTTAATAAGGTAAGAAATGAAAACCTTCCCACATACTGTGCGAGTCCTAGTTTGTTATAACAAACTCCTGAGAATGCTTCGGGAAAACATCTTACCCTTCTTCTTTACCCTCTCTTCCTGCGTTAGGTGACTTATTGGCTCGACCCCCTCTCTACGGGATTCCCTTATTTCATATCCACCAGGGCATACCCTTCCTATTAACACCTAATCCCTTTCTAGCTCTTAAACTCAGTGCCTTAGACCTTTTCACAACAACCCGAGCCAATTTCCTAGGTTCACGTTACCGAGCCAATTCCTCTAGACTCACGTTACCGAGCCAATTCCTCAGACCTCCTTTACTGAGCCAATTCCCCCCAGACCTACTTTACCGAACCAATTCCCCCCTTTCCTATATCTTTATCTTGCCAGCCTGATCCACCTCCTGGAACTCCAATCCCCCGATTCAACTAGTGTCCTTCGCGTGGTCTTTCTTATTTTAATCCCTAAATAAGGTAGCATTATTATCATTAACTAAGAATAAATTAATCAATTTTGAAAAATATATTAAGTCAACTATTAAGTAACTAAATCAAATAAAGTTAGCAAGTTACTTCAAACTTTAAGTCAACTTTCAAGTTATTAAGTTAAGTCAAACAAGTCAACCAGACAAGTCAACCTTCAAGTAAATAATCAAGTAAACATATCAAATTTCAAGTAAGCTACTTAAGTCAAGTATTCAGTGTTGGTGCAGGGGCACCATATAATCAAATTTAGATTTTGATAATGACAAAGGTTTAAAGTTAAGTCATATTGTAATATGATATGTAATTAACTAGAGGAAGCCACATCATCATTCCAAGTGACTATACAAAGTCTAGACGACTGGAACAGAGATAATTTTCATCGGCTGAAGTGGAATCAGAGTTGAACCAGAGAAGGCCATGTCAACATTCTGAATGACTAGACTGGGTCTAGGCACCTGGAACCCCATAAAGTTCAGCCACATTGGATCATATCTGGACTGAGTTGGAGGTGCTTGGACTAGGTCTAGGCGTCTAGAAAACTCTATAAAAGAACTCTCTGTTGGTGCAATCGACCCCATGTCAATATTGACCAAGCTCAGGTGGGATTCGAGTAGAGTTTTGATGTTTGACAATGAGTTTAATAATACGTTTGACATATGTATTGAGGGAGATTGTTGGAGAAATCAACCTCAGGTCAAGGTTGACCAAGCTCAAGTGAGACTCGAGTGGAAGTCGAAGAGTGGATTCTTGGCAATGGAGAAGTCTAAGTCTGGATAGTTGGCAAGGAAAATTCCAAGGGTAGAGTCTTGGCAAGAGAAAGTCTAAGTATAGAAATTTGGCAAAGAGAAAGTCCAAGGGTGTAGTCTTGGCAGCGAAAGACGAAGAATAAAGACTTGACAATAGAAGTCTCGAAGGCGCAACCTCTTGGCAAAGGTAGACTCGAGAGCATGACAGAGTTGACGGAAGCACTTGAAAGCTACCGCAAGGGTGAGGAGTCATGGACTTGAACCAAAGGCACGAGGCTAATGGAAGTGGCTTGAAGGCTTAGGTCTATGTTGGTGCAATCAACCCAGGCCACGATTGATTAGACTCGAGTGGGACTCGAGTAGTGTTTTGATGTTTGCCAATATGGTTTGACCATATATTGACCATATGACAAGTGGATGATTGGGATATCCAAGGTCATATGGGGGAGATATTAGGAGGTGATTATTGGAGGAATCAACCTTAGGTCAAGGGTGACCTAGCTCGAGTAGAAGTCCAAGTATGGATACTTGGCATGGAGAAGTCCAAGTTTGGAGACTTGACATGGAGAAGTTCAAGTTTGGAGACATGGCATGAAGAAGTCCAAGGGTGTAGTCTTGGTAGTGAAAGTCCATATATAGCTATTTGGAAAAAGAAAAGACCAAGGGTGGAGTCTTGGTCGTGTAAGTCCAAGTGTGTAGTCTTGGCAGCGTATGTGTAAGTCCAAGTATGTAGTCTTGGTGACGTAAGACCTGGTAGCATGACTAGGCCACCAGAAGAACTTGAAGGCTAGGGCCAAGGATGAGGAGTCGTGGACTCGAACTAAGGGCTTGAGGCTGATGTAAGTGGTTAGAGGGCTTAGGTTTAGGCTTAAAGGTGAGTGTCAAGTATGAGGGGATCATACTTGAGTTAAACCTCATGTTTGAGATTTACCTGTTGACTGATGGCTTTGGCTAGTCGATTGGTGGAGTGTTCGCTACTCGGAGGCTCAATTGACTCGGAGAAGTCGACTGGCACTACAAAAAAGTTTGCATTTGGCGACGAATTTTGAATAAAAATTCGTTGCAAAAATTTTTTGCAAAGAAATTTGCAACGAAATATTTTTCTTTGTAAATAATTCGTCATAAAATTTTGCAATGAAAAAAAAAATTCATCGCAAAAATTACAACGAATAAAATTTTTATTGCAAAATTAATTGCTACTTAGTGATAAAAATGGCAACAAAAATAACTCGTCATAAACTTTGGTGACAAAAATAATTATTTGTTGCCAAATTTGGTGACGAAAATAATTATTCGTCGCCAAAAATGGCAACAAAATTAACTCGTCGCAAACTTTGGCGACGAAAATAATTATTAGTAGCCAAATATGGCGATGAAAATAATTATTCATCGCCAAATTTGGCAATGAAACAAATGTCATCACCAAATTTGGCGACGAATAATTATATTCTTCGCCAAATCTGTGACGAAAACATATTTCATCACAAAAGACTAATAAATTTATTTACCATATTTTCATGAAAACTTTGCATCGAAAATAAATTTCGTCACAAAATTTGCCACGAATCAAATTTTCGTTGCAAATTGTTGGTGCAGTAGGCACTAGAATCGAACCTAAGTTTTGATTATAGCAAAGACACAAAGTTAAACTAATATTGTTATCTCATGAACAGAATCAAGTGTGCAAAAATGCTAAGCTAAGCTGAAGGTCGGCGACACCTGGAGGTTCTCATGTTGAGAAATCGTGGTGGTTGAGCGACACCTGGAGGACTTCGGAGGGAGCCGAAGAAATCAGGTGGAGATCGGAAGCAAAAGCTACAAAGGTAAAGCTTGAGGTAAGCTCGTGTGAGTAAGTGTAAGTAAGGTCGAGTCCTTGGTACGGGGACGTCCTTAGGCGACGATCCGACTAAGACATCCCATGGAAGGTCTATGTCGAGATCGGACGATTGGTGGCCGTCGAAAACACTTAGTTTTATATGATTTCGAGCTAACTTTTTATTGCAATCGAAAACCCTAGCCAGCAGTCGACTGATGGCTTGTAGCAGTAGACTGCTGGGCATTAGTTCGACTGATAAGGGTGACAGTCGACTGTTGTTCAAATTCCAGTCTCGAGGATAGTCAAAACCTCATCCCCTTATGTTAGGGTGAGGTGGCTTTGGAAGATAAGACTTGAGCTCAACGTTTAGAGTTCTCAAATGTTAGGGCAATCTCTTGCCGTGATATGGTTTTGATGGTGTGGCAAAGGGTTTAAGTTAGTTTGATATGTTGATGTGATATGTGCGTTGAAGTCGTGCAGGACTTAGTAATTCGCACATGGAGCCGTGGCGAGTTTCACATCTCATGACTCGTGCCTTGAGTCGGTGAAGGATAGCTTTGCGGAAGCCGTGCGCTTGGAGCATCCGAGGGACCGTCGGACGAGAAGCTTGGAGTGAAGCCGGAGGAAGTAGACTTCGAGGCAAGAGACGCAAAGGAGCATTGCAGAGCCGTGCGCCTGATGCTGCCGAGGGACGTGGCCGAGAACGAAGAGAACTTCGAAGGCGAGGGACTCCGAGAAATGAGAGTGAGCGATTGTAACCCGGGGAGGGGTAGCTCTTAGGTGAAACTTGGCCATTTGGTCAAGTGTCGGATGGGTTTTCGACACCCGATCGCCATGGAATGGCTGATCGCTTCCGAGTCGAGTGTAGCTCGACCGGTATACGATCGATCGGGCAGCGATCGTCTCGATTACGCTGGCGCCGATCGCTAAGACTAGCAATGACGCCAAGGCGAGTCGATCGTCAATAGGGTTTTGCCAGAGACCGCCGTAGCCGATCGGGCATCGACTACGGGTCGCAGCCGAATGATCGGTGAGGTCCGAATGATCGCTAAGAGTTCCGCTGATGGAACAACGGCCGCAGATCCGACGTGTTCGGAGGCCGCTAGATTGGCAATGATCGCCATGGGCGGCAATGATCGATGGCGCCAACGGAAGAAGTTAGCCCTCTCTATAAAAAGAGAGGGTGTGAGCCTTTGAGAGGCTAATGCTTAAGTTCCAAACAATCTTCCTAGTGCCCCACAAGCTCTAAACTCTTCTTACTCAGCCCCTTTTTATAGAGTTAGGCTTAAGCCTTGTTTTAATCTCCACCGTTGGTTCTAGGGATTCAATCTCAACCGTCGGATCTAGAGATTTAATCTCAACCATCGAATCTAGAGATTTAATCTCCACCGTCGGTTCTAGGGATTTAATCTCAACCGTCGGATCTGTTGGATCGAGCGGATCGCTAGAGGGGGGGTGAATAGCGATAGAAATTTTTTGTTCAAAATCGTTCGTTAAAATGCGAGTAGACACAGCGGAAGATAAAAACAAAACAAGCGAGACAATAGACACAAGGGTTTTACTTGGTTCGTAGCCGAAGGCTACTACTCCAAGGCCCTAGTGGTCCTTGACCACGTACAGAGGGCAAACTACTAAAGAACTCCTCCTCGTTGGAGGTAGGAGTTAGACGGATACACAAAATGACAAAAGCTCGAGGTAGAGGGACACTCCCCCTCTCCTCGTTATAATGAAAGCTTTACTAAAAAATAAACTGAAATACAATTTAAACTTTCGTTACCGACGACTTCAAAGGTTGGAGGTTGAAGATCTAGTCGTCGTCTCGGCAGCGCTTCGTCGTAGGGATGTCGGAGAGTCGGAGCGTATCGAAAGCACTTGGAAGCCTTTTTAATTGATGAAAAACCCTAAGACAAGCCCTCCTTTTATATCCTTTGAGCCCCTCATTAAATGGGTCTTCAACCAATCACAAATGGACACAAAACCTCCTTGAAATGGTGTGATAAGACTTGACTCCTCGAAGCTGATCATTGACCATCAGTCGAGTGCTGACAGTATACAGTCGACTGATGAAGGGCAGTCGAGTCCTCCAAGCTGGCAGTCGACTGATGCTAGCTGCAAGGCAAAGTTAGCTCAAAGAAAACATTATTTCGACGGCCTTCGACCATCCGATCTCGACCTAGACCATCGATGGGATGTCTTTGGTCGGATCTACGCTTAAGACCATCCCCATAAGGAGGATACGACCTCACTTACGCTCGCACACACGAGCTTACCTCGATACTTACCATGTCGCTTTTGCTTCCGGCCTTCCACTCGATTCCTTCGGCTCCCTCCGAAGTCACTCGAGTGTCGCCCGACCACCCGGCTTCCTCCGGGTGTCGCTAGCCTTCAGCTCCAGCTTTAGCAATCTTCTGCACACTTGATTCAACTCGTGAGATAACGACATAAGTTTAACTTTGTATCGTTTGCTATAATCAAAACTCAGGTTCGACTTAGGTGCCTACTGTACCAACAATCTCCCCCTTTTTGATTTATGGCAAACCCATATACAAAGTTAAGTAAATAGCAAGCATGAAGAATAATGTGTATTAGAAACAAACAACAAAAAAATAAAGAAGATTAAGTTGGAGTAGTAAGGATTTTCTTCAAGCATTCCCCCTTGAGGAAACCTCCCCCTTGACCGAGGGTGAGTCTTGAGGAAAGGCCTTAATCCTCCCCCTTTGAGGGTTTCTTAACATTACTTAAAGTTGGCCTTAGTAAAACGTTTAAGTTAAGAGTTCTTCTTAACTTGGCCCTTTCTCCCCCTTAAGTAAAACATTAAAAATGAGTAAAACGTTGATGGCACAAATAAGTTTAAGTTAAGAATTATCTTAACTTGGTCTTAATAAGTTTTCAAAACTTAAAGTTAACTTTTGGTTTAAATATAAAGTAAGAGTTAAGTTGTAAAAAAAAATTTTGACCCCTTAACTTTGGCCTTTTCTCCCCCTTTTGCCATATATCGAAAAGAGTGAGGGTGTGTGTGGAAAACAAAAATAAGTGTTAAATATAAAGTCCAAGCATGTTCCACATTATTTTGAAAATAATATACTGAAAATAAGTTCATCTATAAAATGTTCGACTCATATTTGGCTTGATTGATATGAAAGATCAACCAGTCCTGGTTAGAGTCGGTTAGTATGTATGATTATACTCCGTGGTTCATAGCGATGCACTAGCTCTACATCTGGAACCAGGAGTAAGGTCCTAACATCTCACGCCCATCTACGTGGCTAAGTACACAAACACATTAGTCCTATGTGTTGTGAGATGTATTGGCTCCTTAAATCTATAGGTGCATGATATCTAAGGTATGTCCTATGCTAGTTCCATAAAAATGAAAATTTAAGAAATAGTAGTAAGAAAATATAATTTGCAAGTTCCTATTCTACTACGCACATGCCCAATTTTCGTCTTAATAGACTAAATTCGGCTTCGGGTAGGGGTTTAGTAAATAGGTCTGCTAAGTTAGACTTTGATTCGACGTATTCGAGTTGTATGGCTCCGTTGGCCACATGTTCTCGAATGAAATGGTGTTTGACCTCTATATGTTTGGTCCTAGAGTGACATATTGGATTCTTAGTAAGATTAATTGAACTAATGTTATCTACGTGAAGTTTTGTGTTCATAAAGTCTAACTTGAAATCGCGGAGAGTGTGCTTCATCCAAAGAAGCTGAGTGACACACTCACCCATCGCGATGTATTCGGCTTCGGTGGTAGATAAGGCAACACAGTGTTGCTTCCTACTGCACCAACTCACTAGACTCGAGCCGAGAAGTTGACAACAACCACTCGTGCTCTTTCTATCGAGCTTACTACCGGCATAGTCCGAATCGGAGTAGCCGGTTAGTTCGAACTCGGTAGATCTAGGGTACCAAATACCGACATTAAGTGTACCCTTTAGATATCTAAGGATACGCTTGACTAGAGTTAGGTGAGACTCCTTGGCACAGGTTTGGAACCTTGCGCACATACTTACTGCAAATAGGATATCAGGTCGGCTTGCAGTTAAGTAAAGGAGACTCCCTATTATGCTCCTATAGTATTTTAAATCAATTGAGTTTCCGATTAAATCTTCTTCTATATTCACATTAGTTTCCATTGGGGTATTAATAATTTTAGCGTCTTGCATTACAAAGCGTTTAATTAATTCCCTAGTATATTTGCGTTGATGTAGGTATATTCCATCTTTAGTTTGTTTAATTTGTAGACCTAAGAAGAAACTTAACTCGCCTACTAAATTCATTTCAAATTCACTTTCCATAAGTGAAATGAACTCATTTAGTAGGATTGAGTTGGTGGTTCCGAAAATAATATCATCTACGTAGATTTGGGCTATGAATATGTCTTTACCTAAGGTTTTTACGAAAAGGGTTGGGTCAACTACACCTTGGTTAAAGCCTTTAAACTTAAGATAAATCGAAAGTCTCTCGTACCAAGCTCGCGGAGCTTGTTTAAGTCCATAAAGAGCTTTCTTTAACCTAAGGACATGATCGGGTTTGTCTAAACTTTCGAAACCGGGGGGTTGACTAACGTAAACTTCTTCTTTAATGTATCCATTTAAGAATGCAGATTTCACATCCATTTGAAACAATTTAAATCCTCGATGTGCTGCATATGCTAATAGCATTCGAATGGACTCTAATCTAGCTAATGGGGCATAGGTCTCGTCGTAATCTAAACCTTCGACTTGACTAAACCCTTTAGCAACTAGTCTAACTTTATTTCTAACTACTTCACCTTTATCATCAATTTTATTTCTAAACACCCACCTTATTCCAATGATTGTTTTATCTTTAGGTGGTGGTACTAATTCCCATACTTCGTTCCTAGTGAATTGAGCCAACTCTTCTTGCATTGTAATAATCCAATCGGGATCAAGAAGAGCTTGGTCAATAGTTTTGGGTTCAATTTTAGAAATCAAAGATATTTGACTAAGGTTTCTGTATGAGGCTCTAGTTCGAACTCCTAGACTTGGATCACCTATCACTTGGTCGATAGGATGATTCGTTTGGGTCCTAGTTGGATTTGGGTTTGAGTCTACAACTTGATCCATAGGATGGCTTGTTTGAGTTCTAGTTTGGTTGGAGTCATCTATCACTTGGTCGATAGAGTGACTTGGTTGACTTAGGTTAGGATTAACACTAGACCTGATCTCCGGATCAGAGTTAGGTCTAGTATGAGTCAGCTCGCTAATTGGGGTTGCCGGGGGTTTTGTAGGTTCGTGTCCTTCATCAAATACTACATTGATAGTCTCCTCGACTCTAAGGGTGTCGTGGTTATATACTCTATAAGCTCTGCTTGTAGTCGAGTATCCTAGAAAGATTCCGGTCGTGGTTTTGGATGTAAATTTCCCTAGGTAATCCTTAGTGTTTAGGATATGTACCTTACATCCAAATACCCTAAAGTACTTGATGTTAGGTATTTTATCGTGATAAATCTCGTATGAGGTCTTAAGGTGCCTCTTTACCATAAGGATTCTATTTTGGACATAGCATGCCGTACTCACGGCTTCCGCCCAAAACCTATTGGGTAGGTTATACTCATTTAACATTGTCCTAGCGGCTTCTTGTAGGGTTCTATTTTTGTGTTCTACTAGGCCATTTTGTTGTGGAGTTCTAGGGCAAGAGAACTCATGGTGGTATCCATTTAGGTTACAGAATTCTGTAAACCTATGGTTTTCGAATTCACCACCATGATCATTCCTAAGTCTTTTGATTTTAATGCTTTATTGATTTTCTATTAACTTAAATATATTGATTAATTGATCTAGGGTATCATTTTTGTGTTTGATGAACCTAACCCAAGTAAATCTAGAATAGTCATCAATTATGACTAAGCAGAATTTACTTCCGTTAAGTGACTTAGCTCTGTGTGAATCAAATAGATCCATGTGTAGGAGCGCAAGCACACTTTTAGTTCATTCTTGACTAGTTAGTTGATGTTGTGTGTTAGATTGTTTACCTTGTTGATAAGCATTACATATTTTATTATCCAAGTTGTTGAGGTTAGGCAAACCTCTGACTAAATCACTCTGACTCATCTTGTGGATGAGTCTTGTGTGTGAGTGACCGAGTCGTCGGTGCCACAACCACGATTCCTCTTGCCGTGTCATAAGACACTTAGTTGAGGAGTTAGTTAAGTTGATAGTGTAAATGTTGTTATTTCTAGTCCCTTTAAGAATTGTTTTAGAGGTTTCGTTTGTATTAATTACGCATTCATTTTCTAGAAATATGACCTTATAGTTATTATCACACAATTGGCTTACACTAAGTAAATTATATTGAAAATTTTCTACTAATAAAACATTTTGAATAACAAAATTTGAATTGAGCTCAATATCACCTGATCCGATGATTTTGAGCTTGCCGTTATTTCCGAAGGCTACCGATCCTTGTCGTTTGAATTGAAGCTTCGAAAACTTGAGTTGATCCCCGGTCATGTGTCGGGAGCAACCACTGTCCAACATCCATTGATCCTACACGCAAGGTAGTTGGATCGGATATTGGATTTATTAAAAATTGGTTGAAGATTATTAACCTAAATCATCTCACCCATGTCTATATGATCAAACATGTTAATCCTATATGTTCTTGTGAGATGACTTCCAATTTTTTAGTTGAATTAAGTTTAATGACTTAAACACTTGTCAACCTTGTGTTAGATTCGGATTTGACCTTAGGCTCATCAAGTCACCTTTTCAAGATCATGGCTTCCAGGTCGTGGCGAGGCACAGAGGCCTTCTTTGATCGGAACAACGACCACTTCCTTAGACAAAGCCATTTTCAAGAAAATATAGACTTGACTCACCTAAGACCACTTCCTGGTCTAACTAGTCTAGGATACGGTGAGGTAGCTTTAGCTAGTTCCGCTCGGTCAAGTGCACCGAACTAGATACGCCTTATCTAGCCCGAATACACAAGACTCCGCTTTCCTAGCGTACTATCATCTCGCTGTGTCCTGGTACTATGTTATCAAGTAATGATGAGTTATAGTCCTATCTAACCATTCTAAAAAGGAAAATCAAACTAAATAAAAACCTAAGCATGCAATTTCTAAGTTAAAACACAAACAAATTTCGTACTAGCTCCCCCTGGACCGTTGAATCGATTCAGTCTCTCCACATAGTGGATTTGGTCCTTGGGAACCCAGTACTGGTTTGATCCTAAGTTTGAAATCAAGGTGGTCTTAGGGACCCATGCTTGGACACATTTTCTATGTCTACTTACGATTGACATATATGACTTATTGGTCGTGTTTGAGCTAAACCCTAGCCCGACCTTGTTGTACACGACCCTTTGCGATCCAAGTAGGAGGTCAAGTCCTTTGGATCCCAAAGTAAACCTTTCCAACGTATTCCTAAGATCTTCGACTTGACTTTTCAAGAGTGAGTTCTCAACTTCGAGTTTTTCAACTTGAGTTGAGTCCTTCTCTTGAACTCGACCAGTCGAAGAGGTTAGGGAGACCTCGTGTTTGAGGAGTTTAACTTCCTCAACCAGGGTCTCGACCTTGGACTCGGACTTAGCTAACTTTTTATTTAAAAACTTAATTGCACTATAAAGAGTAGTAATAAGAGACCGACTTACCTTGAGTGTATCTTTTGAACCGGATGCGTATCCGTGGCTTGTCTTGAATAGTGTTTCGTAGTATGACTTGTCTTCGGTTTCTGATTCTGGTTCCAGTTCCGACTCCATCTCCGATTCCATCGGTTTAGCCATAAGGACTCGATCGTTGTCTTCTTCCTCGGAGGCTTCTTCCCAAGTAGCGTTGAGTGCCTTTTTATGTTTTGGTGCCTTGCTCTTGAGTTTTGGGCACTCGGACTTAATGTGTCCAAACCTGTTGCATTCATAACATCTTATGTTTGAACTTTTAGGCTTACCTTCGTTGGGTGTAATGGCTCATTTTGACCCTTGACTATCCTCGAACTAGGTTGACTAGTTCGGCTTCCATTCAGTCGACCTCAGAATCGACTCATCCTCTTCTTCCTTGGGGTGGCTTGCGGTTTTCTTCCTCGAACACGCAAAAGTGCTATACCCTTCTCGGGTTCGAGTTAGGCCTCATGAAGTTGAAATCGAAAAAGTTCATCTAACCTAAGTTTAGAAAGATCCTTGGAGACCTTGTAGGCATCGACCATGGATGCCCACAAGGTAGTCCTCGGAAAAGAGTTTAGGACATACCTTATAAGGTCGCGGTTTTCGACCTTTTGCCCGATTGCATGTAGGTTGTTGACTATGTCTTGGACACGGGCGTGGAGTTGCGTCGCGGACTCGTGTTCCTGCATTTTTAGGTTATATAGTTTATTGAATAGAAGATCACGCTTACATACCTTGGCTTCATCGGTCCCTTCGTGTAGCTCCACTAGTTTTGTCCAAAGATCCTTTGCGCTTATGAAGGGGCTGACGCGATTTAGCTCCTCCTTGGATAGGCCGCATTGAAGGATTTGAGTTGCCTTAGCGTCGGTTTTGACTTGTCTTTTTGTCGCAATGGTCCATTGGTCATAATCCAAGGATTCACCCACTTCGTTAGTCGAAAGTGTGAATCCCGTTTGGATTATGATCCACATCTCGATTTGGGTTTTAAGAAAGCATTCCATCCGACCCTTCCAATAACGGAAGTCATCTCCGTTGTAAAACGGAGGTCGGACGGTGCTAAAACCCTCGAGATGGGCCATTTGGAAGGAAAACCTTGCACAAAAAAAATACAAAAAACACGAAAAAGGGTTCCAAGACTTCGCCTTGGATTAGTGGTGCAGGAAATAAAAAGAAACAAATGAGAAATAGAAAGTTAAGCAAAGAAATAAGAAACTAAATAAAAAGTAAGTACTCACAACCTTCGACGTCCCCGAAAGGCTACTAAACGTCGATTTTTGAGGATGAAAACAGCTTGTTATGGGGGTAAAACCCCATAAGAAGTGTAGACCTCTCAGAGAGCTTCGATTTGGTGGGTAGATCGTTTCGTGAGTCCCCTTGTAGCAAAAGTTATGCTCGTTTGATCGTGAGGTACTCCGAAGGCGATTAGTACTTGCAAAAAACACAACCAAAAACTATGTACCAAGACTTGGTCTTGGATTAGTAGTGTGGGAGAAATCTTAAAACAATAAATACGAAAAGAAAATTGCTCGATTGGTGGTTGCACCGAATCTGAGCGCCCCCGGCTCTGATACCAATTGTTGGATCGAGCGGATCGCTAGAGGGGGGGGGTGAATAGCGATAGAAATTTTTCATTCAAAATCGTTCGTTAGTAGACACAGCGGAAGATAAAAACAAAACAAGCGAGACAATAGACACAAGGGTTTTACTTGGTTCGTAGTCGAAGGCTACTACTCCAAGGCCTTAGTGGTCCTTGACCACGTACGGAGGGCAAACTACTAAAGAACTCCTCCTCGTTGGGGGTAGGAGTTAGATGGATACACAAAATGACAAAAGCTCGAGGTAGAGGGACACTCCCCCTCTCCTCGTTATAATGAAAGCTTTACTAAAAAATAAACTGAAATATAATTTACACTTTCGTTACCGACGACTTTAAAGGTTGGAGGTTGAAGCTCTAGTCGTCGTCTCGGCAGCGCTTCGTCGTAGGGATGTAGGAGAGTCGGAGCATATCGGAAGCACTTGGAAGCCTTTTTAATTGATGAAAAACCCTAAGACAAGCCCTCCTTTTATAGCCTTTAAGCCCCTCATCGAATGGGTCTTCAACCAATCACAAATGTGCTGGGTTTCCGGCACCGTGGCGTGTGTGTGTTCGATCACGTTTCGTAAACATGAACACAGCGGAAGCAATAAAAATAATAAATCTACATTTATTACAACACACACAACACACGCATGCATATTACAACAAGTGTAGACATAACCGTAAATTTAAATTTGCAATAAAAGGAAATTTATCTACGTTATACCTTTCGTATGACGTGTAGCGGGAACGACATCAACCGGAACGATCCTCGCTAGAATCGTCTCTATCCGTATCCACACCGAGTTCCTCGGGATGACTTCACTAAGCCACGAGCTTTGTCTTCGTATGGGTTACTAGCCTCGTGTTGAAGACGACATGATCGAGAGATGATCACGATCCGAATCCAAATTCGGATCCTAATACGAGTTCTCAAAACTCGCTTCTCCGGAGAGGTATTCGTCAACCAATTCACGAATCCTTCGTCCTCCACCTCAGAGGATTACCGGAGATCGAATCCCCGGTAAGTTAGCCGCTGTCGGAGCTCTAACCGTCGTCCAAACGACGCTCCGACGAGAGGAGAACAAGCTGTCCAGAAAACTGGACAGCTTTGGTGGAGGTGATAGGCGCCGGCCAACCAAGGGAGATAGAGCTCACCTTGATGCCAAACTTGAAGGAGATCACCGGAGCACTAACCGGCAGCAGCTCGACGCCGGCGAGGGAGAAGGTCAGCACCTTCTGGACGCCGGTTGGAGCCTCAAGGTGGGCGGCGGCAAGGAGGAGGAGAGTTGGCTCCGAATATCTCCAAGGAGAGGTGGGCGGCAACTTAGGGTTGTGGATTAGGACTTAACAATCCCTTAAGCCCTCTTTTATAGAGAACTAATTCTCTTAATGGTTATTGGATCATAACCATGAGGCCCGTTAACCCGCTCCATTAATATAAGTTAAAATAAACCAAACCATGATGGTTTATTTTAAGTTAAAACGAACCGAACTAACTTTTTGTTCATTCGTTTAAAATAAACTAAACTCTTTGGTTTATTCTCCTCCATTGGATTAGAACCAAACCATTTTGGTTCATCCATTATGTCTTCATAAGATACGACCCATCCACGCTTCCATTGTGACTGAAACGATTTCATGCTCGCTTCATGTTTGGTCCAACCAAACCTTGTTTCTCTCGGTCTGAGAATCCCATTCTCAAGCTCGTTTTAAATCCTTTGGATTACGCTCGTTGTGCGTGTGACCAAATAGGTTCTCGGTTTATGTTGGCCGTCTATAATTAACCATTAATTATAGAACGATCATGAGTGGCACCTAGTAGTACATCATGATCCCCAATTAACCGAAAAGATCAACGGTTGATCCAGAACTATTTCTGAAACCCTTCAGCAGCTCGAATGATTCGTGCCCTATTCCCTTCACTCATCTTATACCCACTTGGTTCAGGACATGGTCTATTGTGTCAGTCCCCACTAGGCTGACTACGTCACACCTAGCTCAAGTATCATTTCCTCATCCTACGGATTCTAGTTACTCCACATGTATCGAAGAGTACCTTACTCTAAACATGTAATGCTTTGGCCAAAGACTTTAGTAACAATCCGACGAGAGGCCATGGGTATACATCTCCTCGCAAGGAGTGGTGAATCCTTTATAGGCTATTCAAACACCTTCGATCACTTCGACTTATACCCAATCATCCCGGGTCCACATCTCCTTAGAGATGCTTGCTTAAGATGTCAAAGCATAAGTCTCCATGATCAAGATGACGTGAATACCGCAAGTCAAAGGAACATCGCACTTAAGCCACAATAAGAACTTCATTGACATATCTATATATGCAGAGAACCATATGAAGTCTTACGACTGGTCACTCCAATGAACTAGTTACCATAACTAGCATCCACGATTAACTCCGGACATCACTATGTCTCCAGCCAGTGAGAATCAGCTGCTTGGATACACCAAGGAGTATACCTCGTTCTAGTCTCGACGAAATTGATGGTGTCCAAATCCATCAATTCATCGACTAGGGATAATTCCGATACATCACAATTACACATGTAGAGATACTCACTAGTTGTGATCCAATCACAAATTCTCTCATGCTGTGAATCGTATCGTGGACATTCAGTAAATGAGTTTAAGATCCAATCAAATACATAAAAATATGTATACTCAAATAGTGAATCTTCATTTATCATATAAATGGTTCATACATAAGGCGATTGCCTTAGGACATCTCTCATATATTACTAACAGACTCCCACTTGGCCTAATGCCAATCGCTACGGTATCCAATACCATAAGCTCTAACATGACCCTCAAACTTACTTTGAGGTAATGTCTTAGTCAAAGGATCCGCTAAGTTCCTTTCAGTGGGAATTTTCTCGATTTGTATTTCGTTCCTACTGATGATCTCTCTGAAAAGATGATAGCGGCGAAGCACATGTTTGGATCATTGATGAGACCACATCAAGTTTAAAGATGAACTTCTTGATCCAAACCGCTTCCTTTGCTGCTTCCAAAGCTGCAACGTATTCTGCCTTAGTGGCAGAATCCGCTATAGTGTCAAGCTTGGAACCTTTCCAACTTATTGCGCCTCCATTCTAGGTGAATACATACCCAGACTGAGACATGGAATCATCCTTGTCTGTCTGGAGCTGGCATCCGTATACCCACGTATCACCATGTACCCTTCTCCATATATTAGGAACGCATCCTTAGTTCTTCTTAAGTACTTAAGGATCGTCTTAACAGTCACCCAATGATCCATTCCTGGATCAGACTGGTATCTGCTCGTGACACTCAGAGCATACGATACATCGGGCCTCGTACATAACATAACATACATGATAGATCCTATTGCGGATGCATAGGGAATCTTACTCATGCAAATCCTCTCGTCTTCTGTGCGCGGACACATAGACTTCGAAAGGTGTACCCCATGCCTGATGGGTAAGAAACCTTTCTTGGATTCCGACATGCTAAACCTCTTTAGCACTCGGTCTATATTTGTAGACTGCGAAAGACCAAGCAACCGTTTCGATCTATCTCTATAGATCTTAATCCCGAGGATGTAGGTTGCTTCTCCCAGGTCTTTCATGGAGAATGTCTTGGATAACCAAACCTTCACTGACTGTAAGATTGAAACATCGTTTCCTATAAGTAGTATGTCATCGACATACAATACTAGGAACACGACTGCACTCCCACTAACCTTCTTGTACACACAAGGTTCGTCTGGATTTTGTGAGAAATCAAACTTTTTGATTGTCTCATCAAAACGGATATTCCATCTCCTGGATGCTTGCTTCAATCCATAAATGGACCGTCGCAATTTGCATACCTTGGTTTTATCAACCGATGTGAAACCCTCAGGCTGTATCATATACACGTCCTCGAGCAGGTTTCCATTAAGGAAAGCTGTTTTCACATCCATCCGCCATATCTCATAATCATAATGAGCCGCTATGGCCAGGAGCATCCGAATGGATTTAAGCATAGCTACAGGCGAATAGGTTTCGTCATAATCAACACCTTGCTTTTGGCGATATCCTTTCGCCACCAATCTAGCCTTATAGGTAATCACATTACCATCCATGTCGGTTTTCTTCTTGAAAACCCACTTGCACCCTATAGGCTTTATGCCTTCAGGTGGGTCAACCAAGTTCCAAACTTGGTTTTCATACATGGAATCCATTTCCGACTTCATGGCACCAAGCCACTTATCCCTTTCTGAACTTGTCAGCACTTCTTCATAACTGATAGACTCCTCATCATCAATGAGTAACACGTCGTTCGATTCACTTATGAGAAATCCATATCTCTCAGGAATATTGCGTATTCTGCCAGATCTACGAAGATGTGGTGTTACAATAGGTCCAGTCGATTGCTCATCACTATGAGTTGTCAGCTGTTGTGCTTCACCAGGTATCTCGTCAATGTCTATTTGAGTCTCTCGAGCCTCCTCAAGCTCGATGACACTCCCACTGTTTTCTTGCAAGAGAAACTCTTTCTCTAGAAACACATCATGCCTTGAAACAAACACCTTTTGTTCCACAGGATGATAGAATTGGTAACCCCTTGTTTCCTTAGAGTATCCAATAAATAGACATTTATCAGACTTAGCATCCAATTTGTCTGATACTGTCCGCTTCACATAAGTAGGACAACCTCATATCTTCAAGTAAGATACATGAGGTTTCTTACTATTCCATATCTCATATGGAGTAGTTGAGACTACCTTGGTAGACATTCTGTTTAATAAGTAAACAGCTGTCTGAAGTGCATAGCCCCAAAAGGACTTGGGAAGAGTCGCATGATTCATCATTGACCTGACCATGTCCAACAAGGTTTGGTTACGCCTCTCAGATACACCATTATGCTGTGGTGTATATGGCGGAGTCCATTGAGACAATATACCATTGTCTCTTAGATAATCAAGAAACTTCTGACTCAAGTATTCACCACCTCGATACGATCGAAGTATTTTAATACTCTTGTCATGTTGTTTCTCTACTTCATTTCTGAATTCTTTGAACCTTTCAAAGGCTTCAGACTTGTGTTTCATCAAGAACACATACCCAAACCGTGAGTGATCATTGGTGAAGGTAATGAAGTAGCTATAGCCTCCTAAAGCTTGAGTTGACATAGGTCCATATACATCAGTATGTATTAGACCTAGTAACTCTCCCAATCGTTCACCTTTTCTTGTAAATGGTAACTTAGTCATCTTGCCTTTTAAGCATGATTCGCATGTATCGTATGAATCCAATTCAAACGATTCCAGAATTCCACATCGGTGTAATTCGGACATGCGTTTCTTGCTTACATGGCCAAGACGACAATGCCACATATAGGAGTCTAATTGATTATCCTTTTGAGCATGCTTGTTGCTCGCTTCGATATTGAAAACGTCACTGGATACGTCCAACATATAAACACCATTGCTTAAAGTTCCAAGAAAAGAACTCCATTCAAAGTTATGTAACAACAATTGTTACTAAAAGTCAAATGGTACCCATTTCTATTTAAACAAGAAATAGAAATGATGTTCTTTATCAACGAAGGAACATAAAAGCAATTGTCCAGTTCTAAGACAAGTCCTACAGGGAGTTCCAACAAATACGTTTCGATGGCGAGTGCAGTAACCGTTGCTCCATTCCCAACACATAAATTTGACTCTCCCTTGATGAGTCTTCTTCTATTCCTTAGCCCATGTATGTCATTACATATATGTGAGCCACACCCAGTATCAAATACCCAAGTGTCTGAGGAAATAGAATGACAATCAATAAAGAAGATTTCTGAAGAAGATGGGGCATCCGATGCCTTATCCTTCTTCACGGACTCAAGATAAATCTTGCACTTTCTTCGCAAATGGCCCTACTTGCCATAATGATGACAAGCGCCCTTTTGAGCTGGTTCTGCATTTTTAGCCTTTTTCTTCTTCCCCTTCTATTGTTCCTTTGACTCCCTCTTAGAACCTTTCTTCGAGGAATCAACTAACAACACCGTCCCCTGCTCATGCTTTTCAGAAGGCTCCACAGTCTTCAGCATGTTGAGCAGTACCACAGATGAACCTTCTTGCATCTCAGAGGTGAAGAGGAGCTTGGAGACTTCGAACCTTTCGAATCTCACTTGCTTATCAAACAACTCATAAAGATGAAGGACTATGATATGAGCATCCATATGCTCATGCTGCTTTCGTAGCTTGGGTTCCATCGCGGCTAGCATGATGCAACTTGTCAGTTCAGAATCAGTCACATGTTTCTGATAGACCAACAATTGGTCCAGAGTTGCATCGTCACTAGGATGGGCGGGAAGAGGCGCTTCGAGGACATACGCAAGCTTTTCACCTTGAGAATAATTTTCAAGTTTCTAAGCTAGTCCAAGAAGTTCGGCCCAGTCAATTTATTCGAATCCAAAATGAAACGCAAATTAAAAGACAACATGATCAATTTTAGAAATACAAAACGAGCATATATGAGAAAGATGATTTTTAAAATGCATCAATATACATTTATAAATCCCATTCATTTTTCGAATTCAAAAACCCTTGAAATCAATTCGGGAGATCGTAGGTCAATCTCCGAATGGGCTGATATCCAATATAGATAAGAACAACCTTGGAGTGAGTCCAACAAGCCATTCTTAGCTATGATGGTGGGTATCAAGTATACCGATTACATATCATGTATATGTAACTATCACAATGTGCTATCAACTAATTGAATGTTTACACATACATTGGGTTGTTAACACATTAACAAGTATGCATCATATGCATAACACCCAACTTCACCTCTCTTCACATCGACCTTGGAGTGAGTCCAACAAATCGATGCTCCAAGTTAGAGCCGACCCATTAATCGCGAAATAGTTTTAATATGGTTAGAGCGCATTCAACCAATTAGCCAGGCTTGGAGTTAGTCCAACAACCCAAACTAACGATTGACCTCTGACTCTTACCATATTAGAGTTAAACTATTCCAATGATTTGAACATGTTCAGTTCGAGTCGGGCTTGGAGTGAGTCCAACAACCCAAACAAGAAACAGAACTCTGGTTCTAACCATATTAATGGAAGGTGTAGGCTTTAATATTGTTTAAGGGTTTTATGTCTCATCCTCTTTGCATGCAAATAACTATTATCTATATGACATGACATACATGGCATACATCTACATGTCACGACACGCATGGCATAATGTTATGCATCTAATGCAATTACATGACATACAATTATGTCATGTATATATTTCCTTATATGTCATAACTATTTATGGAAATAAAATATGTTTAAGATTTGATTCTCCAAATCAAATCATGATTGAATTAGGAAACAAATTTCTAAATCTAATCACATATTTTATTTATGGAAATAGTTGATTAAGGAAAATCAATTTAGGAAACCAATTTCCTAAATCATCAAAACTACTTATGAAAATAAAATATTTTAAGATTTGATTTCCCAAATCAAATCATGATTAAATTAGGAAACAAATTTCCAGAATCTAATCAAATATTTTATTTATGGAAAATATCAATTTCCATAAATACTTCCAACTTTCCAAAAGTGGAAGATTTCCATAAATACTTCTAGACTTTCCAAAATTGAAAAATTTCCATAAATACTTCTAAATTTCCAAAATTAGAAAATTTCTAGAAATAACATTATGACTATCGCAAAACCATTTTACGATTATGTCGAAACACAACCTGGGCTCTGATACCACTGTTGGGTTTCCGGCACCGCGGCGTGTGTGTGTTCGATCACGTTTCGTAAACATGAACACAACGGAAGCAATAAAAATAATAAATCTACATTTATTACAACACACACAACACACGCATGCATATTACAACAAGTGTAGACATAACCGTAAATTTAAATTTGCAATAAAAGGAAATTTATCTACGTTATACCTTTCGTATGACGTGTAGCGGGAACGGCATCAACCGGAACGATCCTCGCTAGAATCGTCTCTATCCGTATCCACGCCGAGTTCCTCGGGATGACTTCACTAAGCCACGAGCTTCGTCTTCGTACGGGTTACTAGCCTCGTGTTGAAGACAACGTGATCGAGAGATGATCACTATCCGAATCCAAATTCGGATCCTAATACGAGTTCTCAAAACTCACTTCTCCGGAGAGGTATTCGTCAACCAATTCACGAATCCTTCGTCCTCCACCTCAGAGGATTACCGGAGATCGAATCCCCAGTAAGTTAGCCGCTGTCGAAGCTCTAACTATCGTCCAAACGACGCTCCGACGAGAGGAGAACAAGCTGTCCAGAAAACTGGACAGCTTTGGTGGAGGTGATAGGCGCCGGCCAACCAAGGGAGATAGAGCTCACCTTGATGCCAAACTTGAAGGATATCACCGGAGCACTAACCGGCAGCAGATCGACGCCAGCGAGGGGGAAGGTCAGCACCTTCTGGACGCCGGTTGGAGCCTCAAGGTGGGCGGCAGCAAGGAGGAGGAGAGTTGGCTCCGAATTTCTCCAAGGAGAGGTGGGCGGCAACTTAGGGTTGTGGATTAGGGCTTAACAATCCCTTAAGCCCTCTTTTATAGAGAACTAATTCTCTTAATGGTTATTGGATCATAACCATGAGGCCCGTTAACCCGCTCCATTAATATAAGTTAAAATAAACCAAACCATGATGGTTTATTTTAAGTTAAAATGAACCGAACCAACTTTTGGTTCATTCGTTTAAAATAAACCAAACCCTTTGGTTTATTCTCCTCCATTGGATTAGAACCAAACCATTTTGGTTCATCCATTATGTATTCATAAGACACGGCCCATCCACGCTTCCATTGCGACTGAAATGATTTCATGCTCGCTTCATGTTTGGTCCAACCAAACCTTGTTTCTCTCGGTCTGAGAATCCCATTCTCAAGCTCGTTTTAAATCCTTTGGATTACGCTCGTTGTGCGTGTGACCAAATAGGTTCTCGGTTTATGTTGGCCGTCTATAATTAACCATTAATTATAGAACGATCATGAGTGGCACCTAGTAGTACATCATGATCCCCAATTAACCGAAAAGATCAACAGTTGATCCAGAACTATTTCTGAAACCCTTCAGCAGCTCGAATGATTCGTGCCCCATTCCCTTCACTCATCTTATACCCACTTGGTTCAGGACATGGTCTATAGTGTCAGTCCCCACTAGGCTGACTACGTCACACCTAGCCCAAGTATCATTTCCTCGTCCTACGGATTCTAGTTACTGCACATGTATCGAAGAGTACCTTACTCTAAACATGTAATACTTTGGCCAAAGACTTTAGTAACAATCAAACGAGAGGCCATGGGTATACATCTCCTCGCAAGGAGTGGTGAATCCTTTATAGGCTATTCAAACACCTTCGATCACTTCGACTTATACCCAATCATCCCGGGTCCACATCTCCTTAGAGATGCTTGCTTAAGATGTCAAAGCATAAGTCTCCATGATCAAGATGACGTGAATACCGCAAGTCAAAGGAACATCGCACTTAAGCCACAGTAAGAACTTCATTGACATATCTATATATGTAGAGAACCATATGAAGTCTTACAGCGGGTCACTCCAATGAACTAGTTACCATAACTAGCATCCACGATTAACTCCAGACATCACTATGTCTCCAGCCAGTGAGAATCAGCTGCTTGGATACACCAAGGAGTATACCTCGTTCTAGTCTCGACGGAATTGATGGTGTCCAAATCCATCAATTCATCGACTAGGGATAATTCCGATACATCACAATTACACATGTAGAGATACTCACTAGTTGTGATCCAATCACAAATTCTCTCATGCTGTGAATCGTATTGTGGACATTCAGTAAATGAGTTTAAGATCCAATCAAATACATAAAACATGTATACTCAAATAGTGAATCTTCATTTATCATATAAATGGTTCATACATAAGGCGATTGCCTTAGGACATCTCTCATATATTACTAACAAAATGGACACAAAACCTCCTTGAAATGGGGTGATAAGCCTTGACTCCTCGAAGCTGATCATTGACCATCAATGAGTGATGATGAGATGCTTGATCGATGAAGGGCAATGAGTCCTCCAAGCCGGGCTGATGCTAGTTTAGCTCAAAGAAAACATTATTTCGACGACCTTCGACCATCTAATCTCGACCTAGACCATCGATGGGATGTCTTTGGTCGGATCTACGCTTAAGACCATCCCCGTAAAAAGGATACGACCTCACTTACGCTCACACACACAAGCTTACCTCGATACTTACCATGTCGCTTTTTCTTCCGGCTTTCCACTCGATTCCTTCGGCTCCCTCCGAAGTCACTCGAGTGTCGCTCGACCACCCGGCTTCCTCCGGGTGTCGCTAGCCTTCAGCTCCAGCTTTAGAAATCTTCTGCACACTCGATTCAGCCCGTGAGATAACGACATAAGTTTAACTTTGTATCGTTTGCTATAATCAAAACTCAGGTTCGACTTAGGTGCCTACTGCACCAACAATATGGTGATAAGGGATCACAAGGGAGGAGGCATACGGTGAGCAAATATCTTGCTCCCCCACGAGCAAGTTTCAAACGCCTCAAATGAAACGTAGGAATAAGGTCGAGCTAAAAGACCTTAAACAAAGCGCTTCTTGGGAGGCAACCCAAGTTTAGATTTTGTGTTTATTTCTTATTAGTTTGTTGCATTCGTTTGTTTTAAACTTTAATTTATATTCGTTTAGCATGTTGCATTTGAATTAGAGCTAGAAAGAATTTGCTAGGTAAAAACAAAAGTCATTTTAAGTTTATACGGTGAAGTGAGTGAGCGAAATCAGACCATTGTGCACCACGAGAAAAGAAACAAAGGGCGCACGGTCAGGCCGTGTGTTTTCACACAGTCGTGCCCTGACTTCTAGAGTCGCACACGGTCAGGCAGTGTGTTTTCACACGGTCGTGCCCTGACTTCCAGAGCCCCACACGGTCAGGCCATGTGATTTCACACGGTCGTGTCGCGCCCCCTAGTCCACGTGAAAAGCCTACACCTGCACCGTTTTCTTTTTCTACTTTTGAGCAGGATGCAGGTACTTCTACCTACGATTTCTCGGAGTTTCAATCGCGCCTCGATGGCATATATGCTGAGCAGCAGACGCAGGGGCAGCGATGGGATGATCATAGCTCCTATACGCAGGCGGAGTTTACAGGCTTACGGGAGCACTTCCAGTGGCCCGAGGACTCCTACGACGAGGCCAGTATTTACTTTCAAGAGGAGGATGCCCGACGCTAGGAGGAGGCCACCTATCGCTAGGAGATGCGACAACATATGCGTGTCCAGCAGGCATAGTGGGCTCGGGAGGAGGAGCACAGAGCGATCATTGCATCCACTAGCTCTCAGATCGACCACATGTACATGTGGCATCAATGGCTTAGCACCAGGTTTTCCCAGGAGCCTGACATGCCGAGACTACCAGACTTCCCGCCTCGACCATAATAATAGAGGTATTGTTTTGTATAAGTCTAGGGGGAGGACCCCAAAGTTTATTTTGTTTTGTTTCCTAGCAGTAGTTTCTTTTCTAATATTTTCATTCATTTATTCATGCATGAGTTGTTGAACTTCTTTCAGTACTTAGTTTTTGTTATCTATAAATCTGCCTCAGTAGTATTTATAAAAAGTTGCTTACATGAGTTGTTCCCATAGGTAGCTTAACTTCATTTATCTCGTGGTATTTTATTTTATTCGCTTTAATGAATGTTCTAGACTTACACTGGTTAGCTTTATTTCTTTACACTTACACATGTCGAACATTCTGAAAGGGATAATCTAGTATATACCTAGTTATGATTCATCTCAGTAGTCTAGTACTTTGGAATTCATAGGTGACTCTAGGTTTAGAATTTTAGTTACTGGAGATGCTCGGATTGTGTAAGCCCATTTGAAAAAATCAAAATCCTAGTGAGAAGAAAAAAAAAGAGAGAAAGAGAAAAAAGATGAAAAAGAAAATAAGAAAAAGAAAACAAAAGAGAGAGAGAGAGAGGAGAGAAAGATAGAATATTATGAGAAATAGAAAATAGTTGTCATGGGTGGAAATGGCTAGGTGTCCCTTTGAGACCGAGTTAGGTTATTAGGGAAACATCTACCAATTTCTCTCAATACCGAGCACGCCTTTGAGACTTTATGCTAGATCTAGGTAACGACCCTCGCTTTGGGCAGGTAAGTGCCTAAGAGCCGAAAACTTTAGGAAAGCTACGGGGTGACGACTTAACTCACCATGGAACGAGCATCCCTTAAGAATGATTCGCTTAGCACGAGCATGAGGAGCTAACTTAGTGAATTTCTAGAACATATTTATTCTGCTTTGATTGTAAATACCACTTGATAAATTTAGTTGTCATGCTAAGTATAGAACAATGTCTTTTTAAATTTCATGATACTGAGGTTTGCCTGAGAACAAGAAAAGATTTAAGTCTGGGGGAAGTGATGTGAGCGAAACATATAGGGTTTTAGGAGTAGTTTTCGCTCACATCTCATTACATTTTATATTAGTTTTATGCATATGTTACTTTATTTTGTACGCATTTTCTATTTTCTGGTTCAGAGGTCTGCTCTTTGTACTTTTGGGTGTAGGTTAGCATTTCGGGAGAAAAAGGCGCACTTTCGGAGCAAAAGACGGACATTTTACAACTAGACGCAGAGTGGGACATGGCCAGGGTGTGTGGCTACACACGACCATGTCCAATGGGCGAGATCAGCCAACTTAGGGCCGCATATGACCTGGCTGTATGGAAACATACGACCGTGTGGCGGCCCGCCAGATTTGTACCACTAGGATTTTTTTTCGGATTTTGCAGCGGTCCGAGGTGATGTCTATATAAGGATGGCTCTGCCCAAACCCTAGGGAGGAGGCATGACGGCTAGGATGGCACACTGAAGCCCTAAAAAGCTTCGGGAACTCGCAACAGGGAGGAGGAATGCCACCGGAGGTCCATGCCTTGCACTTCAACGCCGGAGAGAAGACCACAAAAGCATTGTAATCCCTTGTTCCTAAGTTTTCATTTTGATGTATTCGAACATGTATATGCTTTGTGATTCCTCCTTCATATACATGGAATAGTTCTTTTGGTTCTAGGATTAGGGAGTAGCCTGTGTGCACATTACAATGTTGGTTCATGTTAAATTATACCTTTGAGTTTAATTTGGCAATTGGTAGTTGTTTTTACTATATCTATGCATGTTTGATTTTCTACCTGCTGTGCTTAGGCGATATGAGGGATGACAACCCTCGTATCTAAGATTTAGGAGATTTGATACAAGGAACCTAGGGGTAAACATGATCTCCTGTTCCCGTGGGTAGAAGGATGCGATGGTACTGGACACGGTTCATCGTAGGGATTGATTCAGCATCCTCGTACCGTCTATCCCGTCCTTTTAGGCAGAGATAGCTCCCGGTAGATGCGGTGGCTCATCGGGAGAGTGTATGATGTCCCTTCCATAAAACCATACCTAAACGTCTAGACAACGCCAATTGACAACATTGTTTTGTGATATACAAGCGAAACTGAAGTCCTAGAATCACTTTTGAAGACCTCGACACGCTCCCTTCCTCCTCCATGTGACACCGTACAGAGTATAGTCCATCGACAGCCCTCACAAGTCAAAACCTCTTAGAGTTTACGTCCGAACAATTTAAACCACTGAACATACCAATATTCAAATCCCAGTCTCTGTGGGATCGATAATCTTTTATTACTTGACGACATCTGTGCAGTTACGGGCGTTGAGCGCGAGCATGCGCTTCGAGTCCTCGATGGCCTCCGTCGTAAGATTTGAGGTCGCGATCGCGTGCATCAGGGAGATTGACTCATTTACAGAAGTAGGGTCGCCAGGAGAGATATCTCCTTCACTCATGATATTCTTAGGGCATTTTTAGGGTGTAGAGAGTCAACATCAGTTCTTGAATTCTATCCAAGCATCCAAGAACCTATTGAAGGTTACTCTCTCAATGACATTCATGAACAATTTTTTAGGAGACCACGACAACCTGGTGTCAGCTTGGCTCCAGCCGTGGCATTAGCTGCCCCTGATAATGTCCTATATAAGGTCATTGTAGGTTGCATCCTTCCTATAGTCACGAAGGGGCAAGCTAAGGTAAGACCACATCATTTACTAGCCCTCCATTTCCTCAAGAACCATCTAGATTTCAACATTGCATTAAATATGTTTCTCTGCATCGTCCACTTCATAGTCCCTATCCAAAAGAAAATTTGCATGCCTTTTGGACATATCATTACATCTTGGTTAGAAGCCATAGGCATGAACACTAGCAGGGGCAAGGTCATGCAGATGACAGAATTTGATTTCATCAAATGGAGAAATTTTACCTTGGCTGGCATGGCCAAAGGCAAAAAGACTGTTGTGTGGGCTGATGGGCACCAGGCAGGTGAGAGATGGGATATGGGCGCACAAGAAGAAGAAGAAGAGGAATGTATGGCTCTAGCTAGCGAACCCTATGCGTCCGTATCCGAGCAGCTAGACAGTTTGCGCCGTGATTATGTTGAGTTCATAGAGATGGCGGACACACGACTCGGGGGTCTCGAGATGATGATTGATACATGTTTCTCGGAAGTCTCAACCCAACAAACAAAACTTTTGGATCAGCAGATGATGCACACGAACGCGACCTCAAATCTCGCGACGAAGGTCGTCGAGGACTCGAAGCACGCGCTCGCGCTCAATGCCCACAAGTGCACGGATGTCATCAAGTAATAAAGATTATCGATCCCACAGGGACTGGGATTCGAATACCAAATATTTTCAGTGGTTGTAATTGTTCGAACGTAACTCTAAGAGGTTTCGATTGGTGAAGGCTGTCGGTGAACTCTACTCTATACGGTGTCACACGGAGGAGGAAAGAAGTGTACCGAGGTCTTCAAAGGTGATTCTAGGACTTCAGTTTCGCTTGTGTATCACAAAACAATGTTGTCAATTGGCGTTGTCTAGATGTTTAGCTATGATTTTGTGGAAGGGACATCATACACTCTCCCGCAGAGCCGCCGCATCTACCGGGAGCTATCTCCGCCTAAAAGGATGGGATAGACAGTATGAGGATGTCAAATCAATCCTTACGATGAACCGTTTCCGATTCCACAGCACCCTTCTACTCACAGTTACAGGAGATCAGGTTTACCCCTAGGTTCCTTGTATCAAATCTCCTAAATCTTAAATACGAGGGTTATCACACCTCGTATCGCCTAAGCACAGCGGATAGAAAACCAAACATGCATAGATATAGTAAAAACAACTACCAATTGTCAAATCAAACTCAAAGGCAGAAGTTAACATGAACCAACATTGTAATGTGCACACAAGCTACTCCCTAATCCTAGAATCGAAAGTACTACTCCATGTATATGAAGGAAGAATCACAAAGCATGTTTATGTTCGAATACATAAGGAATAAAACGCAGGAACAAAGAATTACAATGCTTTCGTGGTCTTCTCTCCAGCGTTGAAGTGCAAGGCGTGGACTTCCGACGGCATTCCTCCTCCCTGTTGCGAGTTACCGAAGCTTTTTAGGGCTTTGGCGTGCCGTCCTAGCCATCGTTCCTCCCCCCTAGGGTTTGGGCGGAGCCATCCTTATATAGACATCGCCTCGGACCGTTGCAAAATCCAAAAAAAGCCCTAGTCGCGCAAATCTATCGGGTCGCCACACGACTGTGTGTTTCCATATGGCCAGACCATGTGTGGCCCTGGAGTGCTGATCTCATCCATTGGGCACGACCGTGTGCATCAACATGCCCTGGCCGTGTCCCACTCTGTGTCTAGCTGCGAAATGTCCTTCTTTTGCTCTGAAAGTGCGTCTTTTTAACCTGAAATGTTAACCTGCACACAAAAGTCCAACGAGCAGACCTCCGAACCAAAAAATAGGAAATGCGTGCAAAATAGAGTAACATATGCATGAAACTAACCTGAAATGTAACAAGATGTGAGCAAAAACTACTCCTAAAACCTTGTATGTTTTGCTCACATCACTTCCCCAAGACTTAAATCTTTGCTTGTCCTCAAGCAAACCTCAGTGCCATGAAATTTTAAAAAGATATTGTTCCATAATTAGCATGTTAACTAAATTTATCAAGTGGTATTTGCAATCAAAACAAAATAAATATGTTCTAGAAATTCACTAAGTTAGCTCCTCGTGCTCGTGCTAGGCGAATCATTCTTAGGGGCTACCCATTCCATGGTGAGTTAAGTCGTCATCCTATATCTTTCCTAAGGTTTCCAGCTCTTAGGCACTTACCTGTCCGAAGCGAAGGTCGTTCCCTAGATCTAGCATAAAGTCTCAAAGGCATGCTCGGTATTGAGAGAAATTGGTAGGTGTTTCCCCAGAACTTAACTCGGTCTCAAAGGGGGCACCTAGCCATTTCCACCCACGACAACTGTTTTTTATCCCTCATAATCTTCTCTCTCTCTTTTTTTTATTTTTTTTTCATCTTTTTTTTTCTCTCTCTTTTATTTTTCTTTTCTTTTATTTTTTTGGCTCACTGGAATTTTGATTTTTCCGAATGGGCTTACACAATCTGAGCATCTCCAGTAACTAAAATGCTAAACCTAGAGTCCCCTATGGATTCTAAAGTACTAGACTACTGATATGAATCATAAATCGTTATGTACTAGATTCTCCTTTTCAGAACGTTCGACATGTGTAAGTATAAAAATAAAGCTAACCAGTGTAAGTCTAGAACATTCAATAGAGCGAATAGAATAAAATATCACGAGATAAATGAGGTTAAGCTACCTATGGGAACAACTCATGCAAGCAACTTTCAAAAATACTACTGAGGTAGCTTTATAGATAATAAAAATTAAGTACTGAAAGAAACTCAACAACTCATGCATGAATAAATGAATGAAAATACTAGAAAAGAAACTACTGCTAGGAGACAAAGCAAAATAAACTTTGGGGTCTTCCCCCCCAGACTTAAATGAAAATATACCTCTAGTATGGTGGACGAGGTGGAAAATCTGGGAGCCTCGGCATCTCTGGATCCTGGGAGAACCTGCTGCTGAGCCGCTGATGCCATATATACATGTGGTCGATCTAGGAGCTGGTGGATGCAGCGGTTGCTCGGTGCTCCTCCTCCCTAGCCCATTGTACCTGTTGAGCATGCATGTGCTACCGCATCTCCCTGTGGTAGGCGGCCTCATCCTGGCGACGAACAACCTCCTCCTGGAAGTATATGCGGGCCTCGTCGTAGAACTCCTCAGCCCACTGGAAGTGCTCCCGGAATCCCTGGAACTCTGCCTGCTGGTAGGCGTTCTGCTCCTCCCATCACTGTCTCTGTGTCTGCTACTCAGTGTAAATGTCGTCAAGGCACGATCGGAACTCCGAGAAATCATAGGCCGACATACCTGTATCCTGCTCAAGAGTAGAAAAAGGTGGTGATGCAGGTGCAGGCTCATGTCGGCGTGGACTAGGTGGGCTCCTATGCATGTGTGGACTAGAGGGAGAGTGATATAAAGGTGGAGAGATGGGCGCCGATGTGGAGGGTCCCTCACATGGAGGGGACTCCACTATCAGGTCCAAGCGCCAATTGGCGCGTGTAGTGATAGTGGTACGATCAGAGTCAGGGAGCCTAAGGGTTGTCAGATTTTTTCTTACAAAGCATAAGGAGCCTTCTTCTCTCACAATCATCTTCATGGTCATGCACACTCCTAGGTCAATCCTAGGGCTCCCCTCTATACTCTCTAATGCTGTGTAATCGTAACCCATCCTATGGCAAATGTGGGTAAGTAGGCCTCCCACATTAATCTCTCCTCGTGCTGCTTTGTCCATCTTCACTAAGTGTTTGATGAAGTGGGACCCTACATCGATGCTACTCCTTTCTTGTAGCATATCCCATAGGCAAAGCAGCTCGCTAGCTCTAACTACACCGTCACTCTCCCCATGACCAAATATAGTACTGGCCATGATGCGGTGGAGGTATCGAAAGACGGGGTTTTGGAGGCGCGACACTTTGGCCCTAGAAGGGTCATAAGCATGCTCTCCCATCAACTCGGTCCAACATTCCCGAGAGTTAAACCCAATAGGGGTTCTTCTCTCTCCCCCACTTGGCAAGCCAAAGAATGAGTTCCATTGGTGAAGGGTCCACTCATGCTCAATGTTAAAAAGCTTAAAAGTCCTACCCTCCTCGCTCTCTCTACCCGTTAAAATTTCCGCCTCTAAGGAACTTAAAAATTCTAGAACTATGTTGGGTGCCTTATTCCCATCATCTCTTCCCACCTATTTTTGCAAATAGGGCTTGAATATCCCAACAACCCTAAAGACTCTAGCAAATCTTCATCTGAGTACCTAGTAGCAGTGAGTTTACGAGTAGAGAGCATATTATATCTATCTCTATATTTATTATTGCGAAAAAGAAGAGTGGGTAGGGCGTTACCCTCCTCCGGAGCTTAAGGGGCGTCGACTCTCCTTGTTCGTCGCTCCGAGGCACCGGATCGAGGTGCTACTTGCTTGGTCCTCCTCATCCTTGCTCCTTTTGGCTTCCTTAGAGGTTAAAAGTGCTTCTAGATGGTGGGGAAGACGAAATCACATGGCTAGGGCAAGAGCTTTCGAAGCACACAGTGCAAATGGGGTGAAAACACATGACTCACCCCTTTTAACCTCGCGCGACACGACCGTGTGAAAATACACGGCCAGGCTGTGTGCGCCTCGGGTCAGTCAGGCACGACTGTGGGAAAACACACGGCCAGGCCATGTGCCCCCATTTCTCTCCCCGTTTTGCGTCAGAGCTCGAATTCTCTCACACCTTTCGCCGTGTAGGTTAATATGGTTTTTTATTTTTGCCTAGCAAAGTTCTTTTCTAGTCCTAACCCTAAATGGGATGAAAATCAAAACTAAAATCACACAAATGCATGCAATGCAATCAAAAAGGGAAATCTAAAACTAAACTTGGGTTGCCTCCCAAGAAGCGCTTTGTTTAAGGTCGTTTAGCTCGACCACACTCCACTATCAACTTGGCTCTGGAGGTTCAGTGAACCTCCATTCATCAGTCTCGAGAGCTTCATCTGGAGGTTTCGACTTCATTCTACTAAATGTGAAGCCGTCGAGGTAGGGAGCTCTTTACTCCGAAAGGCTGAAGAGGATGATCTCCCCATCTACCTCCAAGGAGATCTGGTGTGCCTTCACATCAATGCACACTCCTGCAGTCGCTAGAAAAGGCCTTCCTAGAATGATGGGATTCTAGGGATTTGGTCCTGTGTCCAGTATGATGAAGTCCGTGGATATCATGAAATCCTCAATCATCACAGGTACATGTGGTAGCAGGCCAACGAGCTTCTTGATCGTGTCATCCGCTATACGTATACCTATACCCGTTGGTTGTATATTACCCAATCCCATCTCCAGGTAGAATGCTTAGGACATCACACTCACTGATGACCCCAAGTCACACAACGCGTTATCGAAGCTTTCTCCATAAATCGAGCAGGGAAGAACAAATTCACCAAGGTCCTCAAGCTGTAATGGAATTTTCTCTTCAAACTCAGCTTGGTCAGGTAGGGTGGTAATCATGGTTGCACACCCCCTGGCGAATTGGCTACTTTTCCCCACTCCTTCTTTTCCTTGACTCACCGGAGAGCTCTTCACAGGTTGCGACACAGATTGGGCTATCTGGGCCACTTGTGTCTCCAACATCCTGGTATGACTTGCAAGGCCGTCAACGGTGGCCTTCAAGTCTCTGAGTGATTCTTCAGACTTCTGATGTTGGCGATGAAATTCCTCATTGGCCTTAGTTTGGGTAGCGATGAAGTCCTCCATCATCAGTTCCAGTCTGGACTTCTGTGGTCGCTGCCCATTGCCCTGCTGCTGCCCATACCCTCCTGATGGTTGGGAGGTTCCCAAGTTATTCTTATAGGAGAAATTTGGGTGATTCCTCCATCCGGGATTGTAGGTATTGGAGTATGGGTTGTTGGGTCTTTGGTCATAGTCCTCAACCGCTTCAATATGCTCAATCTGCTCATCTGAGGTCCCCTGCTCTTCATAGTGGTCCTCTTGATATGCTGTCGCTCCCTCTCCAAAATCAATTGTCGTGCAGGTAGATGAAGGATTCAAATATTCAAACCGTCTGCTGAGCGCGTCCATCCTTGTTGCAAGGTGGTCCATGGAGTTGACAGTGTATCGTCCCGCTGCAGGTGTAGGTTGACCACGTTTGGAAGCCCATTAATGGTGGTTTTGGGCCACCTCTTTGATCAACTCTTCCACTTTCTCTATGGTCTTATTCATCAATGCTCCTCTTGCGGAAGAATCTAGGGACATCTTCGTGGCGTACGCGATCCCATTGTAGAAGATGTAGATCACTAGCCATCTCTCCAGTCCGTGGTGGGGACATTGGTAGAGTAGCCCCTTGTAGCGATCCCAAGCTTCGAACAAGGACTCCCCCTCTTTCTGGTGAAAGCTCGTGATGAGATGGCGCATGTGAGCAGTCTTACTTGGTGGGAAGTATTTATTCAGAAACTGCTTCTCACATTGCTCCCATAAAGTGATGCTACCAGAAGGTTGGGAGTGAAGCCATGCCTTATCACATTGCTCCCATTCTCACATTGTTCCCTACCAGAAGGTAGGGAGTGAAGTCATTTCTTGAAATATGCTCAACGATGAAAATGAACGGAGTCCCTTCTGACATGAAAATGGGAACAGGCTCAGGCGGATCATGTCAGAAGGGACTCCGTTCATTTTCATCGTCGAGCAGATTTCAAGAAATGACTCAAGGTGCTGATTCGGGTCTTCAGTCGTAGCTCCCCCGAATTGACTCTGCTGGACCATATGTATAAGTGTCAGCTTCAGCTCAAAGTTATTTGCCGAAATAGATGGTCCAGCTATACTCGGCCTGAATCTTCTAGCGCTAGAAGCTACGTAGTCCTGCAGAGGTCGACTATCTATGTTCACCTTGGATGCAGCTTGATTCTCCATCCTTCGCTGCTCTGCTCTCCATCGATGAAAGGTTCGCTCAATTTCTAAGTTGATCAGAATTAGACCTTCTGATCCTAAACGTCTAAGTATACGATGAACCAAGCCACAAAGTCAGGAGTGCTAATCTAATTCTAAGAGCAGAAAATAAAACAATCTAGCAAATCAAAATTTAAGATGCAATAAGTAAATAGGAAACTACTCTAAAAGTAAAAACTAAATCTAAATATGAGAAATATAGAACTAAAGCAAATGAAACAAACTAAAAAGAAAATAAAGCAAGTAAATAAATCTAATCATAAATCCGATCTAATTTACTACTGTTCGATTTGATATTGAATCGATCAGTCCTCGACAACGGCGCTGAAAACTTGATGCGCACGAACGCGACCTCAAATCTCGCGACGAAGGCCGTCGAGGACTCGAAGCGTGTGCTCGTGCTCAACGCCCACAAGTGCATGGGTGTCGTCAAGTAATAAAGATTATCAATCCCACAGGGACTAGGATTCGAATACCAAATATTTTCAGTGGTTGTAATTGTTCGGACGTAACTCTAAGGGTGCGTTTGGTTCAAGTAATCATACATAACCTTGGTTATCTGATTACCAGGGAATAAAACATAACCTCGGAATAAAGTATAACCTTAGATAAAAGCCTTGTTTGGTTGGAGGTTTTAATATATAACTTAGTTTAACATTTTACTAAATTATCCTTTGTCTTTGCTCAATCGATTAATCGATAGCGGCGATCATTTACGACGATGGCGGTCGACAATCGCCGGCGACGATCAGCCGTCGACGGCCGGCGGTGGCCGGGCGACGGGCGATGCGGCGGCGGCGATCGGCCGATGGCGGCGATGGTCGGCGATAAGCGGCAAGCGGTGGTGGCGACGAGTAGTCGGCGACGGGCGATGTGGCGGACGACGGGCGCGGCCGGCGGCGACGGTGACGACGACGGCGGCGGCGACGGCGGCGCGGCGACGGCGGCAACGACGGCCACGACGACGGCGGCGCGGCGGCGGCGATGTGCGGCGGCGGACGGGCGGCGAAGCGGCGGCGGCGGCGGGCGACGGCGGCGGTGGCCGACGACGGGCGACGACCGATGACGGACGACAAATCAATTGAGTTTTGACAAATTGACATTTAATATATTGCTAGGGGTAATATTGGAAAAAAGTTTTTTTAACCCCAGGAATCAACAAAAACCTTGGTTCTCCAAGGTTTTTCGATTCCCTCTAAAAAGGTTTTTGTTCATAACCAAGTAATGAACAATTACCAGGTAATTGTTTATAACCTAAACCAAACAAGGTTTTTGTTGATAACCTAACAAGGTTATCAACAAAAACCTCCAACCAAATGCACCCTAAGAGGTTTCGATTGGTGAAGGCTGTCGGTGGACTCTACTCTATACGATATCACATGGAGGAGGAAAGGAGTGTGCCGAGGTCTTCAAAGGTGATTCTAGGACTTCAGTTTCGCTTGTGTATCATAAAACAATGTTGTCAATTGGCGTTGTCTAGACGTTTAGCTATGGTTTTATGGAAGGGACATCATACACTCTTCCGCAGAGCCGTCGCATCTACTGGGAGCTATCTCTGCCTAAAAGGACGGGATAGACGGTACGAGAATGCCAAATCAATCCCTACGATGATCCATTTTCGATTCCACCGCACCCTTCTACTCACAGTTACAGGAGATCAGGTTTACCCCTAGATTCCTTGTATCAAATCCCCTAAATCTTAAATACGAGGGTTGTCACACCTCATATCGCCTAAGCACAGCGGATAGAAAACCAAACACGAATAGATATAGTAAAAACAACTACCAATTGTCAAATCAAACTCAAAGGCAGAATTTAACATGAACCAACATTGTAATATGCACACAAGCTACTCTCTAATCCTAGAATCGAAAGTACTACTCCATGTATATGAAGGAAGAATCACAAAGCATGTTTATGTTTGAATACATAAGGAATAAAATGCAGGAACAAAGAATTACAATGCTTCCGTGGTCTTCTCTCCGGCGTTGAAGTGCAAGGCGTGGACCTCCAGCGGCATTCCTCCTCCCCGTTGCGAGTTACCGAAGATTTTTAGGGCTTCAGCGTGTTGTCCTAGCCGTCGTGCCTCCCCCCTAGGGTTTGGACGGAGCCATCCTTATATAGACATCGCCTCGAACTGTCGCAAAATTCGGAAAAAGCCCTAGTCGGGCAAATATGTCGGGCTGCCACATGGCAGTGTGTTTCCACATGGGCAGGCCGTGTTTGGCCTTAGAGTGCTGATCTCGTCCATTGGGCATGGTCGTGTGAATCCACATGCCTTGGCCGTGTCCCACTCTGCGTCTAGCTGCGTAATGTCCTTCTTTTGCTCCGAAAGCGCATCTTTTTAACCCAAAATGCTAACATGCACACAAAAGTCCAACGAACAGACCTCCGAATCAAAAAATAGGAAATGCATGCAAAATAGAGTAACATATGCATGAAACTAACCTAAAATGTAACAAAATGTGAGAAAAAACTACTCCTAAAACCCTATATGTTTTGCTCATATCAACAAACAGAGATTCTCAGACTCCTACGCTCTCTGACGACTGATTCGTCGGGTCCCTCATCACCGACCATGTAGTGTTGATAGTTCTTCCGTTAATGAATTGTAGTATATCTGAATTTTAGAATTCTAGATGGTATCGAAGACTTAGAGACTTTGCGAAAAAATTAACACTATTAATGAATGTAGTAATCACAGTGTAAAAATGGCTTTTTGTGTGTCGGCTGAATGGTGGTATTTCTAGAGGTAGTTTTTTTAAAAAGAAATGCATATGAATGTGATTTTTTTTGCTAATTGTATGTGTTAAAATGTGGTTCTCATTGATGAATGTGAATTTGATATGATTTTTCTTGTTGTTTGTAAGTATTAAAATGTTGTTAGCAAGTTTTATCACAACCATTTTAAGGGGAAACTCTGTCAAATTATTTTTTCATGGTGCTTTCATTACATTTTGCTGAAATTTATTGTTGGTACATTGGATAACTGGGAGTAAGGATTCAGGGGAATGATGCTATGATTCTTTAATCCTTTTTGGGTTATTGTATTTCTCATATTCTCAATATCCCTATGATCCCTTTTAGGTGTTTGCCAAAGGGGGAGGAGAATATGTTTATAGTTTAGGTTATCATCCATCTCCTTAAGTTCTGATTGTAACTTAAACCTGAAAAGAGTAATCTAAACTTAAACGGGTTGTCAAACATTTAAAAGGGGGAGGCTGTTATGTTTTGGTGTTTGACAAACGTTTAAGTAAACAAAGGATTAAGTAAACAAAGGTTTAGGCAAGTGAAAAATCCAAGGGTGGACCCTTGGTGAAAAGTCCAAGATGGTTAATTCCTTGGCAGATGAGAAATCCAAGGGTGGACCTTGGTGAAAAGTCCAAGATGGCTAATTCCTTGGCAGATGAGAAATCCAAGGGTGGACCTTGGTGAAAAGTCCAAGATGGATAATTACTTGGTAGATGAGAAATCCAAGGGTGGACTTTGGTGAAAAGTCCAAGAAGAGTAATTCCTTGGCAGGCAGAAAATTCCTTGCGGAAGTGGCAAGGTGAAAAATCCAAGAATGGATGGAGGTCGGAGTCTTGGCATGTAAAGGGTCTCTGGGTAGAGTCTTTACTAGGCGTGTTTCAATCTTAGAGTTGAATGAAACAATGGGTCATAACGATAACAATGAGTTGACACCTTAACCGTTGCCCTTACTGCATTCATCAGTCGAAGAATTTGACGACATCCAGGAACAGTCGAGCCAGCACCTCAACTGGTCAAGGAAGCAGTCAAGGCAATGCCTCGACTGAACTCGTGTAGCAACTAATGAGATTGCTGTAGGATGAGTGGCAGTCGAGCCAGCACCTCGACCGACTCTTCGACTGAGGCAGTCGAGGCAATGCCTCGACTGTGTTAGTGGCTATAAGATCCACATATCTCCACAATGGCATGATATTTTCCACTTTGGGCATAAGCCCTCATAGTTTTATTTTTGGGCTTTACCCAAAAGGCCTCATACCAATGGAGATATCTTTTCATCTTATAAGCATATGATCTTTTCCATATCTTACCTGTTGGATCGAAGCGAATTGCTAGAGGGGGGGGGGGGGGTGAACAGCGATAAATCCTTTTTTTTGTTCGTTCGTTAAAACCCGAGTAGATAATTAATTGCAGCGGAAAGATAAGCAATAAATAAAGGAGACAAATATTTTTACTTGGTTCGTAGCCTTCGACTACTACTACAAGGCCCTAGTGGTCCTTGACCACGCATGGAGGGCAAAACACTAAAGAACTCCTCCTCGTTAGAGGTAGGAGTTAATCGTTACAAATAAAAGCAAAAAGCTTGAGGTAGAGGGACACTCCCCCTCTCCTCGTTACAATAAAAGCTCCGAGATTTAAAAGTAATGAACTGAAATAAACAACTTAAACTGACGTAATAAAAAGAAAATAATTAAACCTAGACGTCAGACAAGAAGCAATTCGTTGTCGGAAAGTTGTAGATTGGCAGAGGCTTTTGGAAGCTTAGAATTGATGAAGAAACTCTAAGATTGACCCTCCTTTTATAGCCTTTGAGCCCCTTTTCGAGAGGAACTTCACCCAATAGAGTTTTGGCACATGGCTCCTCAAAAAATGGTGATAAGACCATGATCGTGATGGAAGCATCGATCGAATCTTGGATCCTCGATGATCGCCGGATCGGCAATCGAGTCCTCCAAGCTGGCAGTCGACTGATGCTAGCTGCAAGGCAAAGTTAGCTTAACAAAAACATTAATTCGACGACCTCTAATCGTCCGATCTCGACCTAGACCACCTATAGGATGTCTTTGGTCGGATCTATGCCTAAGATCATTTCCGTAAAGAGGATACGACCTCACTTATCCTCGCACATACACACGAGCTTACTTCGATACTTACTGTGTTGCTTTCACTTCCAGCCTTCCACTCGATTCCTTCGGCTCCCTCCGAAGTCACTCGAGTGTCACCCTACCACCGCGGCTTTCTCCGGGTGTCGCTAGCCTTCAGCTCCAGCTATAGCAATTTTCTGCACACTCGATTCAGCTCGTGAGATAACGACATGAGCTTAACTTTGTATCGTTTGCTATAATCAAAACTCAGGTTCGACTTAGGTGCCGACTGCACCAACAATCTCCCCCTTTTTGATTTATGGCAAACCCACATACAAAGTTAAGAAAAATAAATTAAGTGCATTAAGAAAAATGAGTATAAGATATGCATGAATGAGCAGGAGTATATAAAAACTCTTTTTCAAGTGCTCCCCCTTGAGGAACCCTCCCCCTTGACCGAGGGTGAGTACTTGAGAAAGAGTTTTAACTCTCCCCCTTGATGTTTGCTACTAAAAAAGAGTTAAGTAACCGAAATTACTTAATATTGGTCATAGTGTTTAAAATAAGTTTTAAGTTAAGAAATCAAAAAATTGATTTCTTAACCTTGGCCTTTACTTTCGTTTTGTTAACAAGTTAACTTAAAGTTAAGTAAATTACTTTTTTGTTAACAAGTTAACTAAATGTGTTTAAGTTAAGAATTCTCTTAACTTGTTTTGTTAACTTAAAGTTAAGTAAGCCTTGACCATAAAAAAATTGATCCCTTAACTTTGGCCTTTTCCCCCCATTTGCCATATATTGAAAAGAGTGAGGGTGTGTGTGGAATAAAAAATAAGTATTAATTTTAAAGTCCAAGCATATTCCACATTATTTTGAAAATAATATACTGAAAATAAGTTCATCTATAAAATGTTCGACTCATATTTGGCTTGATTGATATGAAAGATCAACCAGTCCTGGTCAGAGTCAGTTAGTATGTATGATTATACTCCGTGGTTCATAGCGATGCACTAGCTCTACATCTGGAACCAGGAGTAAGGTCCTAACATCTCACACCCATCTACGTGGCTAAGTACACAAACACATTAGTCCTATGTGTTGTGAGATGTATTGGCTCCTTAAATCTATAGGTGCATGATATCTAAGGTAAGTCCTATACTAGTTCCATGAAAAATGAAAAGTAAGAAATAGTAGTAATATAATTTGCAAAGTCCTATTCTACTACGCACATGCCAAATTTTCGTCTTAATAGACTAAATTCGGCTTCGGGTAGGGGTTTAGTAAATAGGTCTGCCAAGTTAGACTTCGATTCGACGTATTCGAGTTGTATGGCTCCGTTGGCCACATATTCTCGAATGAAATGGTGTTTGACCTCTATATGTTTGGTCCTAGAGTGACATATCGGATTCTTAGTAAGATTAATTGAACTAATGTTATCTACGTGAAGTTTAGTATTTGTAAAGTCTAACTTAAAGTCGTGGAGAGTGTGCTTCATCCAAAGAAGCTGAGTGACACACTCACCCATCGCGATGTATTCGGCTTCGATGGTAGATAAGGCAACACAGTGTTGCTTCCGACTACACCAACTTACTAGACTCGAGCCGAGAAGTTGACAACAACCACTCGTACTCTTTCTATCGAGCTTACTACCGACATAGTCCGAATCGGAGTAGCCGGTTAGTTCGAACTCGGTAGATCTAGGGTACCAAATACCGACATTAAGTGTACCCTTTAGATATCTAAGGATACGCTTGACAAGAGTTAGGTGAGACTCCTTGGCACAGGTTTGGAACCTTGCGCACATACTTACTGCAAATAAGATATCGGGTCGGCTTGCAGTTAAGTAAAGGAGACTCCCTATTACGCTCCTATAGTATTTTAAATCAATTGAATTTCCGATTACATCTTCTTCTATATTCACATTAGTTGCCATTGGGGTATTAATAATTTTAGCGTCTTGCATTCCAAAGCGTTTAATTAATTCCCTAGTATATTTGCGTTGATGTAGGTATATTCCATATTTAGTTTGTTTAATTTGTAGACCTAAAAAGAAGCTTAACTCGCCTACTAAATTCATTTCAAATTCACTTTCCATAAGTGAAATGAACTCATTTAGTAGGATTGAGTTGGTGGTTCCAAAAATAATATCTTCTACGTAGATTTGGGCTATGAATATGTCTTTACCTAAGGTTTTTACAAAAAGGGTTGGGTCAACTACACCTTGGTTAAATATTTTGGACTTGAGATAAATCGAAAGTCTCTCGTACCAAGCTCGAGGAGCTTGTTTAAGTCCATAGAGAGCTTTCTTTAACCTAAGGACATGGTTGGGTTTGTCTAAACTTTCGAAACCGGGGGGTTGACTAATATAAACTTCTTCTTTAATGTATCCATTTAAGAACACAGATTTCACATCCATTTGAAACAACTTAAATCCTCGATGTGCTGCATACACTAATAGCATTCGAATGGACTCTAATCAAGCTACTGGGGCATAGGTCTCGTCGTAATCTAAACCTTCGACTTGACTAAACCCTTTAGCGACTAGTCTAGCTTTATTTCTAACCACTTCACCTTTATCATCAAGTTTATTTCTAAACACCCACCTTGTTCCAATGATTGTTTTATCTTTAGGTGGTGGTACTAATTCTCATACTTCGTTCCTAGTGAATTGAGCCAACTCTTCTTGCATTGCAATAATCCAATCGGGATCAAGAAGAGCTTGGTCAATAGTCTTGGGTTCAATTTTGGAAATTAAGGAGATTTGACTAAGGTTTATGTATGAGGCTCTAGTTCGAACTCCTAGACTTGGATCACCTATCACTTGGTCGATAGGATGATTTGCTTGAGCCTAGTTGGGTTTGGGTTTGAGTCTACAACTTGATCAATTGGATGACTCGTCTGAGTTCTAGTTCGGTTAGAGTCATCTGTCACTTGGTCGATAGAGTGGCTTGGTTGACTTAGGTTAGGATTAATACTAGACTTGATCTCCAGATCAGAGTTAGATCTAGTATGAATCGGCTCGCTAATTGGGGTTGCCGGGGGATTTGTAGGTTCATGTCCTTCATCAAACACTACATTGATAGTTTCCTCGACTCTAAGGGTGTCATGGTTGTATACTCTATAAGCTCTACTTGTAGTCGAGTATCCTAGAAAGATTCTGGTCGTGGTTTTGGATGTAAACTTCCCTAGGTAATCCTTAGTGTTTAGGATATGTACCTTACACCCAAATACCCTAAAGTACTTGATGTTAGGTATTTTATAGTGATAAATCTTGTATGAGGTCTTAAGGTGCCTCTTTACCATAAGGATCCTATTTTGGACATAGCATGTCGTATTCACGGCTTCCGCCCAAAACCTATCGGGTAGGTTATACTCGTTTAACATTGTCCTAGCGGCTTCTTATAGGGTTCTATTTTTGCGTTTTACTAGGTCATTTTGTTGTGGAGTTCTAGGGCAAGAGAACTCATGGTGGTATCCATTTAGGTTACAGAATTTTGTAAACCTATGGTTCTCAAATTCACCACCATGATCAGTCCTAAGTCTTTTGATTTTAATGCTTTGTTGATTTTTTATTAATTTAAATAGGTTGATTAATTGATCTAGGGTATCACTTTTGTGTTTGATGAACCTAACCCAAGTAAATCTAGAGTAGTCATCAATTATGACTAAACAGAATTTACTTCCATTAAGTGACTTAGCTTTGTGTGAATCAAATAAATCCATGTGTAGAAGCTCAAGCACACTTTTGGTTCGTTCTTGATTAGTTAGTTGATGTTGTGTCCTAGATTGTTTACCTTGTTGACAAGCATTACATATTTTATTATCCAAGTTATTGAGGTTAGGCAAACCTCTGACTAAGTCACTCTGACTCATCTTGTGGATGAGTCTTGGGTGTGAGTGACCGAGTCACCGGTGCCACAACCATGATTCCTCTTGCCGTGTCATAAGACACTTAGTTGAGGATATAGTTAAGTTAATAGTGTAAATATTATTATTTCTGGTTCCCTTAAGGATTGTTTTAGAGGTTTCATTTGTATTAATTACGCATTTATTTTCTAGAAATATGACCTTATATTTATTATCACACAATTGGCTTACACTAAGTAAATTATATTGAAAATTTTCTACTAATAAAACATTTTGAATAATAAAATTTGAGTTGAGCTCAATATCACCTGATCCGATGATTTTTGTTAGGGCAATCTCTTGCCGTAATATGGTTTTGATGGTATGACAAAGGGTTTAAGTTAGTGTGTTATGTTGATTTGATATGTGCGTTGAAGTCGTGCAGGACTTAGTAATTCGCACATGGAGCCGTGGCGAGTTTCACATCTCATGACTCGTGCCTTGAGTCGGTGAAGGATAGCTTTGTGGAAGCCGTGCGCTTGGAGCATCCGAGGGACCGCCGGACGAGAAGCTTGGAGTGAAGCCGGAGGAAGTAGACTTCGAGGCAAGAGACGCGAAGGAGCATTACAGAGCCGTGCGCCTGATGCTGCCGAGGGACGTGGTCGAGAATGAAGAGAACTTCGAAGGCGAGGGACTCCGAGAGATAAGAGTGAGCGATTGTAACCCGGGGAGGGGTAGCTCTTAGGTGAAACTTGGCCATTTGGCCAAGTGTCGGATGGGTTTTCCCGACACCAGTCGACTGCCATGTCATGGCAGTCGACTGCTCTGAGTCGAATGGAGTTCGACTGGTATACGACTGATTGAGGAGTGGCGATCATTCCATACATGGGCGATCGTTGCCAGAAATGATCGAGCGGCGGCGGTCGGTAGTCAATAGGGTTTTAGCAGAACCGTTCGTAGCCGATAGGCGTCGACTACGAGCGGCCAATCGTGATGAGGTCCATCGATCGCCAAGAGTTCCGTTGGACTACAGCGGTCGGGATCCGGCGTGTTCGGAGGCCGCGTTGTAGTAACGGTCGATCGCCAAGGCGTGATCGTGATGGCGGCCAACGGGAAGAAATTAGCCCTCTCTATAAAAAGAGAGGGTGTGAGCCTTTGAGAGGCTAATGCTTATGCTCTAAGTGATCTTCCTAGTGCCCCACAGGCTCTAAACTCTTCTTACTTGTTTTTGCTCCATTCTATTTGTAAGAAGAGTGATCTTGATTGTAAAGGTTACCTCCACCTAGCTTGGTGCAAAGGAGAGACCAATAGTGATTGGCTTTGGAGGAGTGATTCACCTCGGACGAATTGGGATCGTGGATTAGCGGCGTAGTCGTGAACCACGTTACATCTTATTGTTAGCGTTTGTATTTTCATTTATTGCTTTATCTTTATTGTTTATGCTTCCGCTTGTGCTAACGATTGTGTAGACGAGCAAACGAACGCGAGAATTCCAACACCCATTGGAAGATTCAGTTTACGTATTGCTTTGAGCCTACGATCCCTACTTTTGAGCTTGCAATTATTTTCGAAGGCTACCGATCCTTGTCGTTTGAATTGAAGCTTTGAAAACTTGAGTTGATCCCCAGTCATATGTCGGGTGCAACCACTGTCCAACATCCATTGATCCTACACGCAAGGTAGTTGGATCGGATATTGGATTATTAGAGATTGGTTGAAAATTATTAACCTAAATCATCTCACCCATGTCTACATGATCAAACACGTTAACCCTATATGCTCTTGTGAGATGACTTCCAATTTTACTTGATTTAAATTTAATGACTTAAACACTTGTCAACCTTGCATTAGATTCGGATTTGACCTTAGGCTCATCAAGTCACCTTTTCAAGATCATGGCTTCCAGGTTGTGGCGAGGCACAGAGGCCTTCTTTGATCGGAACAATGACCACTTCCTTAGACAAAGCCATTTTCAAGAAAATAGATACTTGACTTACCTAAGACCACTTCCTGGTCTAACTAGTCTAGGATACGGCGAGGTAGTTTCAGCTAGTTCTGCTTGGTCAAGTGCACCGAACTAGATACGCCTTATCTAGCCCGAATACACAAGACTCCGCTTTCCTAGCGTACTATCATCTCGCCGCATCCTGGTACTATGTTATCAAGTATTGAGTTATAGTCCTAGCAAAACATTCAAAAAGGAAAAACAAAAAAAATAAAAACATAAGCAAGCAAATAATAGGTAAAAACACAAACAAGTTTCGTACTAGCTCCCTGGAGTTGAATCGATTGGTCTCTCCACATAGTGGATTTGGTCATAGGAACCCGATCTTGGTTCGATCCTAAGTTTGAAATTAAGGTGGTCTTAGGGACCCATGCTTGGACATGTTTTTTATGTCGACTTACAATCGACATATACGACTTGTTGGTCGTATTTGAGCTAAACCCTAGCCCGGCCTTGTTGTACACGGCCCTTTGCGATCCAAGTAGGAGGTCAAGTCCTTTGGATCCCAAAGTAAACCTTTCCAACGTATTCCTAAGATCTTCGACTTGACTCTTCAAGAGTGAGTTCTCAACTTCGAGTTTTTCAACCCGAGTTGAGTCCTCCTCTTGAACTTGACTAGTCGAAGAGGTTATGGAGACCTCATATTGAGGAGTTTAACTTCCTCAACCAAGGTCTCGACCTTGGACTCGGACTTAGCTAACTTTCTAGTTAAAAACTTAATTGCACTATAAAGTGTACTAATGAGAGACCGACTTACCTTGAGTGTATCTTTTGAACCGAATGCGTATCCGTGGCTTGTCTTGAATAGTGCTTCGCAGTCTGACTCATCTTCGGTTTCCGATTCAGGTTCCGGTTCCGACTCCGTCTCCGATTCTACCGGTTTAGCCATGAGAACACGATCATTATCTTCTTCCTCGGATGCTTCTTCCCAAGTAGCATTGAGTGCATGTTTGTGTTTTGGTGCTTTGCTCTTGAGTTTTGGGCATTCGGACTTGATATTTACAAACCTGTTGCATTCATAACATCTAATATTTGAACTTTTAGGCTTACCTTCATTGGGTCGAGTGATGGTTCATTTTCATCCCTTGACTATCCTCCAAACTAGGTTGACTAGTTCGGCCTCCATTTCCGAGTCGACCTCCGAATCGGACTCATCCTCTTCTTCCTTCGGGGGTGGCTTGCTTGCGGTTTTCTTCCTTGAACCTGCAAAAAGTGCTATACCCTTCTCAGGTTCCGAGTTAGACTGCTCATGAAGTTCAAAATCAGAAAATAGTTCATCTAACCTAAGTTTCGAAAGATCCTTGGAGACCTTGTAGGCATCGACCATGGATGCCCACAAGGTAGTCCTCGAAAAGGAGTTTAGGACATACCTTATAAGGTCGCAGTTTTCGACCTTTTGCCCGATCGCGTGTAGATTATTGACTATGTCTTTGACGCAGGCGTGAAGTTGCGTCGTGGACTCGTGTTCCTGCATTTTTAGATTATATAGTTTATTAAATAAAAGATCACGCTTACATACCTTGGCTTCATTGGTCCCTTCGTGTAGCTCCACTAGCTTTGTCCAAAGGTCCTTTGCGCTTATGAAGGGGCCGACGCGATTTAGCTCCTCCTTGGACAAACCACATTGGAGAATTTGAGTTGCCTTGGCATCGGCTTCGACTTATCGTTTTGTCGCAATGGTCCATTGGTCATAACCCAAGGATTCACCCACTTCATTAGTCGGAAGTGTGAAACCCGTTTGGATTATGATCCACATCTCGATTTGGGTTTTGAGAAAGCATTTCATCCGACCTTTCCAGTAATGGAAATCATCTCCGTTGTAAAACGGAGGTCGGACAGTGCTAAAACCCTCGAGATGGGCCATTTGGAAGGGAAACCTTGCACAAAAAATACCAAAAAAAACACAAAAAAGGTTCCAAGACTTTGCCTTGGATTATTAATGTAGGAAATGAAAAGAAACAAAAGGAATAAATGAGAAATAACCAACTAAACTAAAAGATGAGCACTTACAACCTTCGATGTCCCCGAAATGGTACTAAACGTTGGTTTTTGGAGGTAAAGACAGCTTGTCACGAGGATAACCCCTCATAAGTAGTGTAGATCTCTCCGAGAGCTTTGTTTTGGTAGGTATCCCATTTCATGGGTCAACTTGTACGAAAAGTTATGCCCATTTTACCGTCGGCTACTCCAAAAGCGAATACTTGCAAAACAAAACCAAGCGAAGAGTACTAAGACTTCGTCTTGGATTAGTAGTGCGGGAGAAAAATTTAAACGAACGAAAAAAAAATCTGTAAAAAATGCTAGATTGGTGGTTTCACCAAATCTAAGCGCCCTCGACTCTGATACCAATTGTTGGATCGAAGCGAATCGCTAGAGGGGGGGTGAATAGCGATAAAACCTTTTTTTTTGTTCGTTCGTTAAAACCCGAGTAGATAATTAATTGCAGTGGAAAGATAATCAATAAATAAAGGAGACAAATATTTTTACTTGGTTCGTAGCCTTCGGCTACTACTCCAAGGCCCTAGTAGTCCTTGACCACGCACGGAGGGCAAAACACTAAAGAACTCCTCCTCGTTAGAGGTAGGAGTTAATCGTTACAAATAAAAGCAAAAAGCTTGAGGTAGAGGGACACTCCCCCTCTCCTCGTTACGATAAAAGCTCTGATATTTGAAAGTAATGAACTGAAATAAACAACTTAAACTGACGTAATAAAAAGAAAACAATTAAACCTAGACGTCGGAGAAGAAGCAATTCGTTGTCGGAAAGTTGTAGCTTGGCGGAGGCTTTTGGAAGCTTAAAATTGATGAAGAAACCCTAAGATTGGCCCTCCTTTTATAGCTTTTGAGCCCCTTTTTGAGAGGAACTTCACCCAATAGAGTTTTGGCACATGGCTCCTTGAAAAATGGTGATAAGGCTTGACTCCTCAAGGATGATCCTTGACCATCAGTCGACTGATGGCCATCATCATTCGACTAATGGCAGCATTAGTCGAATCGGTCGACCTCAGTGCAACGACTATTGGACGACAAAGTTGAGTCCTTAACAAAAACATTAATTCGATGGCCTCCGACCGTCTGATATCGACCTAGACCACCTATAGGATGTCTTTGGTCAGATCTATGCCTAAGATCATCCCCGTAAAGAGGATACGACCTTACTTACTCTCGCACACACACACACGAGCTTATCTCGATACTTACTGTGTTGCTTTCGCTTCCAGCCTTCCACTCGATTCCTTCGGCTCCCTCCGAAGTCAATCGAGTGTCGCCTGACCACCGCGGCTTCCTCCGAGTGTCGCTAGCCTTCAGCTCCAGCTATAGAAATTTTCTGCACACTCGATTCAGCTCGTGAGATAACGACATGAGCTTAACTTTGTATCGTTTGCTATAATCAAAACTCAGGTTCGACTTAGGTGTCTGCTGCACCAACATTACCAATGTGGAACTTTGATTGTATTCTCAATACTCCAATAATCCCCCCCTCAAATGAAGGACCACATTGACCCCCCTCAAGCCTATCCGTCCTCGAAGGACATCCTCTACTTGATGTCTAATCCTCAACCCACAAGACTTCCTGCCAACTGTCTGGTCCTCCTGACCTAGTTGGACTTCTTGCCAGTTGTCCAACCCTTCTAGCCCAACTGGACTTTCTGTCAGTTGTTCAGTCCTCCCGACCTAACTGGACTTCCTACCTGATGTTTGGTTCTCTTGATCCGAACATGGTAGCTCTACTTCCTTTATTCAAGGTTCATGGCTTGACATGGACCATGGCTCTGTTACCAATTGTTAGTACCTATAAGATCCACATATCTCCACAATGGCATAATATTGTTGACTTTGGGCCTAAGCCCTCATGATTTTATTTTTGGACTTTACCCAAAAGGCCTCATACCAATGGAGATATCTTTTCATCTTATAAGCACATGATCTTTTCCATGTCTTACTAATGTGGGACTTTGATTGTATTCTCAATACTCCAACAGACTGATCCTGAGCTGAAGCAGACAGAAGTAAGCCAAGCTCGATCGGTGCTTTGACTAGGGCAGTCGAGGAGGTGGCTCGACTGGTCTTTGGCAGCAGCGAATAGAAGCAAGGCGTCCCCGACTGACGCCTCGACTGCATCAGAAGAAACCTAGGCATTCAACACGAGCAGTTGAGGCGGCGGGTCGACTGGCCCTTCGCAAAGATGAACAGATGCAAGGCATGCTCGACTAGCGACTCGACTGCTAGAAAGTGAAGTCGTGATTCTGGTGGAGAAACTTATCTATTTCGACGCATGCTCCATTTCCATCGGCGTTTCTTCAAACAGCTAACAAATCCTACGGTTGGGAAAGGATTTGAATAGGATCCGAGCTTTAGGGATAGGTGTGCGATCGAGATTGGAGATCGGAGGAAGGATCGAAGTTTTTTTTGCTTGCGCAGAAAAATAGAGGAGTTACTACTTCGAGCCTTCATCTTCTGTCAAAAAAATTGATCATTGATTACTCTTCGCGCATTCTGCCTCTGCTGTGCAAAAGCTTCTCCCTCATGCATTCTGCTTCCATTGAGATAACCTCTTCCTGGTGCTCTCTTCTCTGCCAGAACGACTGCTTGTGCTTCTGCTTCCACTATGGTTCCGGTGCATCCTCCATCCCCTATGGCTTCGAGCACAGACAACCCAAACAACTGCTACACGAAGAATGAATTCCTGAAATACTACGCCATCACAACAAGGCAAAGGCTTACAAGTTTCAGTATAATCATATTTTTTTAATTCATATTCAAGATTCCTGTACATAAATTCATATATCTGTTAAATCTATAAACTATAAAGGTTTAAGAGGTTTTCTCCACCCTCGAAGCTTGGCTTCGAAAAGGAGAAAAGATAGTGGTAGACCTTGGACTAGCAGCTCTAGGAGAGAGCTATGAACCAAGTAAAAAATTAGTTGTGTCGTTTATCTTTTCTTTCGTGCACTGCATGCTTTTCGTGGGTTTTCTTTGTTTGTTTTTGAACGTGTTGACTTAGCTCTGGTTTCCGAGTTTCTGGTTTCATTTGTGTCTGCCATCGTTTTGTGTCAAAACTCCGCTGCATTGATTATGTAGTGTTTTTTTAAAAAGTACTCTTCCCCCTCTTGCGTATATCGGTCCTTTCACCATTAACCCTCTTGTACACATAAGGTTCATCAAGATTTTGTGAGAAATCAAACTCTTTGATTGCCTCATCAAAATGGATATTCTAAATCCTGGATGCTTGATTCAATCCCTAAATGGACCGTTGAAGCTTGCATACTTTGGTTTTGTCAACCAATGTGAAACCCTCGGGTTGTACCATATACACATCGTCATGAAGGTTTCCGTTAAGAAAAGTTGTTTTTACATCCATCTGCTATATCTCATGATTATAATGAGTTGCTATGGCCTGGAGTATCCGAATGGATTTAAGCATAACAACTGGTGAGAAGGTCTCGTCATAGTCGACACCTTGCTTTTGATGATAACCTTTTGCCACCAATCTAGCTTTATAGGTAATCATATTACCATCCCTGTCAGTTTTCTTCTTGAAAACCCACTTGCACCCAAGAGACATGATGCCTTCAGGTGGATCCACCAAGTTCCAAATTTGCTTTTCATACATGGAATCCATTTCTGACTTCATGGCTACTAGTCATTTATCCCTTTCTTAACTTTTCAGAACTTCTTCGTAATCGGTAGGTTCCTAATCCGCAATGAGTAACACATTATTAGATTCACTTATGAGAAATCCATATTGTTGGTGCATGAGCACCAGATAATCGAACCTAGGTTTTGATAATGACAAAGGTTCAAAGTTAAGTTATTATTGTTATCTCTCATGTTGTGTTGAGTGTGCAGGTAATGTATTAAGCTCTGGTAAGGTCAACGACACTAAGAGAATCTCAGGATGAGAAATCTCGGTGGTCGAGTGAAACCAGGAGAACCTCGGGGAGTCGAGGAACCTCGGTGGCGATCGAAAGCTAAGCGACAGGTCAGGAGGACCAAAGGTAAGCATCGAGTGCTGAGTGATGGTAAGGTCATGTCCTCTGTACGGGGACAACCATAGGCGGCCATTCAACTAAGACTTCTGGAGGAAGGTCTAGGTCAGACAGTGAGGAGCCATCGTAATTACCATCAATGAAGTATTCTATGCTAACTCTATGTTGCAGGTGAGTGATCAAGATGATAGTCGACTGGAGGCTAATGGCAGTCAATTGAACCTACCATTAGTTGATGACTATAGGGAATCAATCGACTACTTGTCAAGCTGATCACTTTGAAGATAGTCAAGATAAGAGCCACAAAATGAGGGGTGATACGGAGCTTTGCCCCATATATGGATCTCAACAAACTAGGGATATAAATGAAGAAGGGTTTCACCTCTTTTTATTATCTAAGTTTGCTCCCAAAGTGCTTCGACAATGCCAAGACTTCCTCGACAATGCTATGTCATCGTAACGCCGACATTACGCCAAGCTTCCAAATCTTTAGTCGATAGATCTTTTCAATTGTTGTCTTTACTTGTGTTTTTCGTTGCTAAGAGGAGAGGTAGTCTTGTTGTCTCTTTCTCTATCTTTTATTTGTATTCGTCATCTCTTACCTCCAATGAGGAAGAGACTCTTGTTAGTGGATTGCCCCATCGAAAGCAGTCTAGGATCACCAGGCCTTGGATTAGCAACCTTTTGGTTGTGAACCAAATAAAAACAAAGCGTGTCATTTTTTTTTTGCCTTTACTTTCCGCTGTGCAACTTGTGTTTTCGATGAAAAAGAAAAGGATTTATCGTACGCTATTCACCCCCCTCTAGCGTGTTTCTTCGATCCAACAATTGGTATCAGAGCGAGGGCGCTCAGATTTGGTGCAACCACTGGTCTAGTAAATTTTCTATTCTTTTTGTATTTTTTCATTGCTTAAATTAATTTAAGTTTTTTTATCCCGCACTACTAATCCAAGATGAAGTCTTGGGATTTCTCGTTGTTCTTATTTTTGTGCAAGATTCATTTTTGATGGCCCATCTTGAGGGGTTTAGCACCGCCCTGTAGGGGATCGATTGGCTGGCTAGAGAGGGGTGAATAGCCCTCTTACGATGGATGTCGGAATTCTCTCGTTCGTTTTCTTGTCTACACAATCGTTAGCGCAAGCGGAAGCATAAACAATAAAGACAAAGCAATAAATGAAAATACAAACGCTAACAAAGAAGTTGTAACGTGGTTCACGACTACGCCGCTAATCCATGATCTCGATTCGTCCGAGGTGAATCACTCCTTCAAAGCCAATCACTATTGGTCTCTCCTTTGCACCAAGCTAGGTGGAGGTAACCTTTACAAATCAAGCACACTCCTTCTTTTACAATAGATGTGAAAGAAAGCTAAGAGAAGGAGTTTGAATCTTGTGGAACACTTGGATGGTCGTTTTGAACTTGAGCATTAACCTCCCAAAGCCCCACTCCCTCTCTTTTTATAGAGAGGAAGATTTTCTTCCTGTTGGCCGCCACTACGATCACGCGCCCTTAGCGATCATTGCCGCCTACTACAGTCTCCGAACACGTCGATCCCGACCGCGTTGTAGTCCAGCGGAACACATAGCGATCGTGATGGACCTCACCCGGTCATTGCTGCGCCTCCATAGTCGACTGCTCAGTCGACTACGAGCGGTTCTGTGCCCGCGACATCCTCTGGCAGTCGACTGCTGGGCATAGACCCATCAGTCGGATACCAGTCGAACACTACTCGACTCAGAGCAGTCGACTGCCATTACATTGCAGTCGACTGGTGCAGTGTGAAACTCAAACTTAACATAAGTTTGAGCTTCCGGCGGTCGGGTAAACCTTAACCCTTGCGGTCAAGTCTCCGACACTCAGCCATTCGGCCAAGTTCACCTAATGAGCTACTTACATTTCACTCATTCTCTCATCTCACTCGAAGTCCCTCGCCGAAGCTCTCTTCGTTCGCGGCCACGTCCCTCGGCAGCATCAGGCGCACGACCCTGCAATGTTCCTTCGCGTCTCTTGCCTCCGAAGTCTGCTTCCTTGGCTTCACTTCAAGTCATCTCGTCCGACGGTCCCTCGGATGCTCCAAGCGCACGGCTTTCGCAAAGTCATCCTTCACCGACTCAAGGCCCGAGGTTGTGAGGGTGAACCCACCAAGGCTCCATGTGCGAATTACTAAGTCCTGCAAGACTCCAACGCACATATCAAATAACAATATCATCCTAACTTAAACCCTTTGCCACACACATCAAAACCTTATCATGGCAAGAGATTGCCCTAACAATCTCCCCCTTTTTGATGTGTGGCAATCCGTTTAAGTTAGGAAAAAAAACATTTGATATAAATTTCTATAGTAAGAAAGCATGTAAACATAAACATGATATAACAACATGCAACTCCCCCTTAATCCATGGATCTCCCCATAAAAATTTTCTCCCCCTATCATAAGCATAATCATTTCTCCCCCAAAATATATTCCCCGTTACTTAAACATACATTTCTCCCCCTTTGACACCATCAAAAAGATTAATCCTAATTTTTAAACTCATGGCATCAAGTCTAATAGAAAGAGAACACCAAAGACATGATTAAAATATGAAATCAGAAAATATTGGGCTATTTTTCAGATGAGCATTCTATTAGTATGTGATCGTGGCACAATGGATTCGAAATTACGATTTTACAATTTCAGAAATGCATTAAAAATTCCAGAAAATTCAAAAAATCATGAAATTTTAGGACATATTTCTTTTAAGTATATCTATTAATGAAAAATAGTTTTTCATGAAAATTCATTATATTTTCTTGTTTTTGCCAAAAATCCAAAAGCTTTAAAAAACCACTAGGTTTTTGATCATTCTAGTATCAAGTTAACTACCTAGTTTTGCATCCAATTGTTTCAAAACATGAATACATAGATTTTAGGGTGGGTAAGAAATTGTTTTGAAAACATATGAAATATCCAACCATGATCTTTGGGCAATATGTCTATTAATTAAACATAAGCCTTCCCCATGATTGGTCTATTATTGCTATTTTGATACTTTAAATGACCATCTAAATGTCATAGGCATTAGTGGACATTTGTATCATCCTAACATCTCACCCATGCTAAGTTTTCAATCAAAGTAGCCTATGGTGAGTGTGAGATGCATCCTAGGGGGTATTTGTATATACTTAACCATTATATTCATACAATTCTATCAAGGTTAAGTATCAACCTAACACTCCTCATGATCATAAAGACATATATCAATTAATTCTACATTATGATCATGAAACACATGTATTCATTGAATTGTTATCATGCATTAGGTATTATGTCATGATAATAAATAAATTATCACCTAAAGCATGATTTAACCCTATTTCTCATGATGACATGCCAAATTTCAAAATCATAAATCATGATTGCAAACATACATAGCAATTACATTAATCATCATGATTTAAGAATTATTATCTATTTATGGGCACGTTATCATCACCCAACACTATTCTAAAAATGTTGTCCCGCCATCCTAAGTCAACCAAAATATGATATAGGTCAATTGCATATGGTTGACTACCCTAGGGTTTTCCTAACCCTTAAGAATGGATTTTGGAACCCAAAATAGGTTCTTTCCTATGGGGTTCACAAGATACTCCTTGGGGATCAATTTCCTAGATATTACCTTCTTTTTATCTTGTCCCCTAGCAATTAGGCATTTATAGGCCTTTTCATTTTTCTTTTCTTTATAACCTAGGCCTTTCTTATTAAAACTTACCCTTTGGCTCCCAATTATCATATTCAATGTGTTGGAGCCTATAGTGAATTTTTCTAGGGCTTTTGTCAAGTAATCTACCTTTTCCCTTAGGGCCCTATTTTCATCCATGCATGCATCACTAACATTAAATGACATATATTCATGTGAGCATGCATCATCATGGCAAGAAGAAATATTTTCATTTTCATTTAAGCATGCTTTTTCTAACTTATTTTCCAAGTCCTTAATTTGATCTAGCATGCTTTTGTTCTTCTTTTTAGCTCTAAATAAATCCCTAGTTAAGCTAGAAACCATGGAAACTATTTTCTTAGGAGTTAGATTCATTACCATAGTTTCCATGTCCTCTTCTTCTTCTTCGGATGAGGAGGATGTAGAGGCTCCCCCTTCACTTGAGCTCTCTCCTCTTGAGCTTGATCCTTCATTTTTGGAGGAAGAGCAATCCAAGTCGTCAAATGCCATCAATGCTAGGTTGGTGACAAATGCATTTTCTTCCTCGGATGATGATGAAGATGAGGAGGAAGGGTCATCCCAAGTCTTTGCTTTGAATGCCTTGGCCTTACCCTTTTCCTTTGTCTTCTTCTCCTCTTTCTTCTTGCTCCCCTTCTTCTTCTTCTTTTCTTCCTTCTTTTTCTTCTCTTCCTTGCTCTTGTTTAGGAGGGGACAATTGTCCCTTATGTGGCCCTCTCCTTGGCAATTGTAGCATATGATCTTTCCTCTTGGTCTCCTATTCCTATCATTTGATTTGTTAAATCTAAAACCTTTTAATGCACGTCTTACCCTCCTTACCATATACGCTTCTTCCGTGCTATCCATGGAGGAGGAGGAAGAGGCTTCATCATCGGAGGAGGAGGGGATCTCCATCTTCTTCTTCCCCTTGTTTGCCATCAAAGCTACTCCCCTTGAAGGTTGGATTCTAGGCTCTTCTTGTATACCTTCAAGCCTCATTTCGTGGAGCTCCATTGTTGAGAATAATTCCTCCAAAGTGCTTACTTCTAAGTTCTTGGAGATATAAAATGAGTCCACCATGGAGCTCCATTTTGAGGATCGCGGAAAGACATCTATAGCCTTCATAACCATATCCCGGTTTGATAGCTTCTCACCTACACTTGACAAACCGGTTATAATTTCCTTGAAACGAGAATGTAAGGAAATTACCTTTTCTTCCTTTTCTAGTTTAATGTTGTTGAGTTGGGAGCGGAGGAGATCTCTCCTTGCTAGCTTCACCTCGGATGTGCCTTCATGAAGCTCAATTAGCTTCTCCCACATCTCCTTGGCACTTAGGCATTCTCCTATTCGGTTGATTTCCTGTTGGGGGAGCACATTGAAGAGATGATGCTTGGATTTTGAATTTGCAAGGTGCTCTTCCCTTTGCCTTTTGGTCCACCTAGATTTCTCTATTGGCTTCCCCTCTTCATCCCTAGGTAAAACGAAACCGGATTCCATTGTAATCATAATATCAAAATCCGTTTCGAAAAATACCTCCATTCGCTTCTTCCACCAAGAGAATTCGCCGTCGAACTTTGGTGGGTGGAAGTTGGAGCCGGCCATTTTGAATGTTGCTTGTTGTGGCGGTTAGTCCTCGACAAGCTTTCCTTGGCTCTGATACCACTTGTAGGGGATCGATTGGCCGGCTAGAGGGGGGTGAATAGCTCTCTTACGATGGATGTCGGAATTCTCTCGTTCGTTTGCTCGTCTACACAATCGTTAGCGCAAGCGGAAGCATAAACAATAAAGACAAAGCAATAAACGAAAATACAAACGCTAACAAAGAAGATGTAATGTGGTTCACGGCTACGCCGCTAATCCACGATCCCGATTCGTCCGAGGTGAATCACTCCTTCAAAGCCAATCACTATTGGTCTCTCCTTTGCACCAAGCTAGGTGGAGGTAACCTTTACAAATCAAGCACACTCCTTCTTTTACAATAGATGTGAAAGAAAGCTAAGAGAAGGAGTTTGAATCTTGTGGAACACTTGGATGGTCGTTTTGAACTTGAGCATTAACCTCCCAAAGCCCCACTCCCTCTCTTTTTATAGAGAGGAAGATTTTCTTCCCATTGGCCGCCACCAGTCGACTGCTGCCCTTGGCAGTCGACTGCCGCCACTACAATGGTCTCCGAACACGTTAGATCTCGACCGTTGTAGTCCAATGGAACACTTAGCATGATCGATGGACCTCACCCGATCATCGGCTACGCCTCCATCATTGCTTTCGGTCGGCTCTGGCGGTTCTGTACGCGACATCCTCAGCGATCATTGCCATTCCATAGCGATCATTGGTGGGGAACTCATCGACTAAACTTAACATAAGTTTGAGCTTCCGGCGGTCGGGTAAACCTTAACCCTTGCGGTCAAGTCTCCGACACTCAGCCATTCGGCCAAGTTCACCTAATGAGCTACTTACATTTCACTCATTCTCTCATCTCACTCGAAGTCCCTCGCCGAAGCTCTCTTCGTTCGCGGCCATGTTCCTCGGTAGCATCAGGCGCACGACCCTGCAATGCTCCTTCACGTCTCTTGCCTCCGAAGTATGCTTCCTTTGCTTCACTTCAAGTCATCTCATCCGGCGGTCCCTCGGATGCTCCAAGCGCACGGCTTCCGCAAAGTCATCCTTTACCGACTCAAGGACCGAGGTTGTGAGGGTGAACCCGCCAAGGCTCCATGTGCGAATTACTAAGTCCTGCAAGACTCCAATGCACATATCAAATAACAATATCATCCTAACTTAAACCCTTTGCCACACACATCAAAACCTTATCATGGCAAGAGATTGCCCTAACACGCCCGACCTCCGTTCTATAACGGAGATGACTTTCTTTATTGGAAGGGTCGGATGGAATGGTACCTAAAAACTCAAGTTAAGATGTGGATCGTCATCCAGACGGGCTTTAACTTATCAACAAATGAAGATGGAGAATTCTTGGATTATGACAAGTGGACAAACACAATGAAGTGGCAAGTAGAGGCCGATGCGAAAGCCACGCAAATCCTACAGTGCGGTCTCTCCAAGGAAGAACTCAACTGCGTCGACCCCTTCATTAGTGCCAAGGATCTCTAGAACAAGCTCATCAAATTATATGAGGGGACGACCGACACGAAGGTATGTAAAAGAGATCTACTATTGAATAAATTATTTAATCTAAAGATATAGGACAACGAGACGGAAATGCAACTCCACCCGTGAATTCAAGACATAATTAACGAACTCCATTCCATCAGACAAAAGGTGGGGAACCTAGCTAGATGTAATAAGGTATGCATTAAATGCTTTTCCTAGGACCACTTTGTAGGCATCTATGGTTGATGCCTACAAAGTATCTAGAGATCTTTCAAAGATTAGATTAGATCAGTTTTTTTTGGAATTTGAGTTGCATGAATAGTCTAACTCGTCCCTGGTCGAGAAAAGTATTACTTTGGTTATAGGTCAAAGAAAAAAGGGAAAGAGCAAGCCACCTCCCGAAAAAGAAGAGTACGAATCAGAGGTAGACAACGAAATGGAGATTGAGCTAGTGAACCTAGTTCAGAAGATGATCAAGAGTAGAAGGCAACCTATCAAGCAATCTAAGGAGAAGGGACCCGATCAAAACTCAAATTACAAGTGCTACGAATGCAACAAGAGAGGTCATATCAAATCTGAGTGTCCGAAGCTAAAGAACAAGCAACCACAAACCAAGAAAGCTCTCAATGCAACTTGGGAAGAGTCCTCGAAGGGAGAAGATGAACTCAACAACTTGGCGTTCATGGCGAAACCAATCGAGTCCGAGTCCGAATCCGAACCCGAGATCTATTAGGACTTGTACGCCCGCTAGAGGGGGGGGTGAATAGCGATTCGACGTTGCTTGATTGAAATTCGTTCATTTCTACAAATTGTGTTAGTGCGCAGAGGAATAATGATAATAACAAAAACAAAATGAACAAACACAATCACAACACCAAGTATAATGTGGTTCGGAACCGAATGGTTCCTACTCCACAGATTGGGCTCAAATGAGCCCTAGCGATGCCAATCACACACCACTACTAAATAACTCCTTCTCGGAACAATGCGGAGGTGGAGAAACCTCGTACAAAGATTACAAAAGTAATACAAGAAGTAAACAAGCAAATACAAGATGAATATACAAAACAACATAAAAAAACTTTATAACTATTGCTTTAGAGTGCTTGCTTGTTGATTGCTTGAACCATGCTTGAAGACCCTGATTTGCACCAGCAAATCGCCTCAAAAATGTCCAAGAAACGATGGCGAAAACCTCCTCTACGAGCTCCCTTTAAAGCTTCTCCTTGGGCTGGATTCTACCTATCAGTCGACTGCTCGGGACCATCAGTCGACTACTCCTATAGTCGTTGTCTCACAATGGCATGAACCATGTCAGATAAGTCCAATGGATAGACCATCAGTCGACTGATCATGCCCATCAGTCGACTGATCGAGCCTTCACTCGATTGCCAAATCCTAACAGTTGACTCGGGAACCTTACGTACGAGTTCCCGATAACGATCGGGATCTCCGATCGATCGACTACTCGAGCCACGGCCGCCCATCGTGATCGATTGCGAGCCATGTCGGCGGTCGAACTCGATCGACTCAAATCGATCGGTGACCATAGTCGATCGGTGATACACCTCAAACATGAGGTTTTACCCCAAGTATGATGCCCTCATACTTGCTAGACCACCCTTAGTCTAGACCTAAGCCTTCTAGCCACCTCCATAGCCTCACGCCTATCGGATCCCTCCAAGTCATCCATGACTTGTTCATCCATATGTTAGCCTTCAGGTGCTTCCATTGGCTATTGTCATGCTAATGTGGTCTAAATCGCCAAGGCACATTGGACTTACCCTGTTAAGACTCCGCTTGGACTTTACCTTGCCAAACCATTGGACTTATGTTGCTAAGACTCCACACTTAGACTTTACGCCGCCAATATTCCCCTTGGACTTCTCAATTGCCAAGACTCAAGCTTGGACTTTCCCTTGCCAACCCATGTTGGATTTTCCATGTCAAGACCCATGCTTGGACTTTTTCTTGCCAAGACCCATGCTTGGACTTTCCTTTGCCAAGACCAATGCTTGGACTTTCCTTGCCAACCCATGTTGGACTTTCCATGCCAAGACTCAAGCCTGGACTTTTCATGCCAAGTACACAAGACTTGGACTTTTCCCATGACAATGGTCAAACCTTCGTCAAACATCAAGTATGACCTAGGTTGATTGCACCAACAATCTCCCTAACACATTGTCAGACATCAATGTCAAACATCAAAACACTACTCGAGTCAAACTCGAGTATGGTCAATCATGACCTGGGTCGATTGCACCAACAATCTATCCCTTTTTGATGTTTGACAAAAACACTCTTGAGTTAGGCCCCTAACTCAAATTCCCTTACCAATTTTCCCAAATTGGTAATTCTAACATTCTCCCCCTTTTTGACATACATCAAAAAGGATCTCCCAAGGAGGTCAATGTCTCATATCCCAATGAGATCTTACAATCTCCCCCTTGGTCTAAAAACATCTAGGATGCCTATAATCTTTCTAGTGATAAGTCTCATATCACTTAAGAGAAGAAATCCTATACACTCTCCCAATTTCCAAATTGGGCATCTCAAATTCCCATTTCTCCACCTCATGAGGAAAAATAACATCCATCATTCCATGATGGATACCTCCCCCTAAAGGCTTGCTCCCCCTTAACCATTGCACCAACAATGTCCTTGGAGAGTCCCTAAGCCAATAGGAACACTAAACCATTAAAAATAAGGTTAAAAGTCCAACATTGAACTTTTCCACACCTTAAAATTGATACGTCACCCTAACAACTCTCTTAATCCATATCCAATGAATTTTCACCATTTCTAATGCTTTCCAAAGCATATCCTAGGTTTAGGAGCAGTTAGGGAATCTTACCATAGCTGAAATTAGGCTAAACAAATCTTGTTTACGAAATCGATGACGATCGACTCTATCGATCAACGATCATTTGCCCTACCCATCGATCATTGCCATCAATGAAGATTGATAACTGAAATTTCCTAATTTCAGTTATCAGAAATGAATTTTGAAAAAAACATAAGTAATTCTATACAACAACAATAACAACAACAACAAAGCCTTATCCCACTAGGTGGGGTCTGCTATATGGATCCTTCTACACCATTGGACTCTATCCCCTACTATATCATCATCTATATTTAAATAAATTTTATCTTATTTTATTGTTTCTAACCAAGTCTTTTTTGGTCTTCCTCTTCCTCGTTTGATGTGTATATTTGGTATAGTTTCACATCGCCTAACTGGAGCATTTATTGGTCGTCTAAGTACATGTCCGTACCACCTTAAACGTGTCTCTCGGAGCTTTCCTTCAATAGATGCAACACCAACTTTTTCTCTAATGCTCTCATTTCTTATTCTGTCCATCCTCGTATGTCCATACATCCACCTTAACATCCTCATCTCTGCAACTCTCATCTTTTGCTCATATGCTCGAGTCGTAGCCCAACATTCAGCTCCATATAACATAGCAGGTCTAATTGTCGTTTTGTAGAACTTCCCTTTAAGTTTTAGAGGCACTTTACGATCACATAAAATACCCGATGTTTTCCTCCATTTTAACCATCTTGCTTGTATTCTATGTAAGACATCTCTCTCAATCCCTCCATCATCTTGCAAAAATGATCCTAAATATTTAAAGCTCTCAATTCCAAACAACTCATCATCTCCTATCTTAACACTTGTCTCATTACATCTAATATTGCTAAATTTAAATTCCATATATTCTGTCTTTACTTTACTAAGCTTAAAACCTTTCACTTCTAGTGTTTCCCGCCAAGATTCTAGTTTAGCATTTACTCCTTCACGTGTCTCATCTACCAAAACAATATCATCTGCAAACAACATGCACCACGGTACTGTGTCTTGAATGTGTCCAGTGAGTTCGTCCATGATTAGTGTAAAAAGATAGGGACTTAAAGCTGATCCTTGATGTAACCCTATCTTTATTGGAAATGCTTCAGTTAATCCACCTGAAGTCTTCACTCTGGTCGTTACTTCCTTATACATATCCTTAATTAGTTCAATATATGTTACACTAACACCTCTTTTTTCTAAAATTCTCCATATTATTTCTCTTGGAACTCTATCATAAGCTTTTTCTAAATCAATGAATACCATGTGTAGATCTTGCTTTTGCTCTCTATACTTTTCAATTAGTTGTCTGAGAAGATGTATAGCTTCTATTGTCGACCTTCCTGGCATGAATCCAAATTGATTTTCGAGAACCATGGTCTCCTTCCTTAATCTTTTTTCTATTACTTTTTCCCAAAGTTTCATGGTATGACTCATTAGTTTAATACCCCTATAATTTTCACAAGTTTGTATGTCTCCCTTATTCTTATATAAGGGAATTAGGATACTTACCCTCCATTGATCAGGCATCCTTTTTGTTTTCAATATCATGCTAAATAATTTTGTAAGCCATTCAATATCTTGTTTCCCTAGACACTTCCATACCTCTATCGGAATATCATCTGGTCCAATGGCTTTTCCATTTTGCATTCCATTTAAAGCTTGTTCTACTTCTGAAATTTGAATTCTACGATAAAAATTTAAATTTCTATACTCATTTGACCTACTTAAATTACCTAAATTAAGTTGGTCTCCTAAACCTTCATTAAAAAGTTGATAAAAATATCTCTTCCACCGCTATTTTATTTCTTCATCATTTACTAGTACCCTATTGCATTCATCTTTAATACATCTTATTTGATTAAGATCTTTTGTCTTCCTCTCTCTCACTTTAGCTATTCTATAAATGTCTCTTTCCCCTTCTTTTGTATCTAATTTTCGATATAACCGTTCAAAAGTTTCAGTCTTAGCTTCATTCACTGCTTTCTTAGCTTCTTTCTTGGCTATTGTATATTTTTTCAAATTTTCCTCATTTTTACAAATATTTAATTTCTTATATGCTATTTGTTTTTCCTTGACTTTCTCTTGCACTTTTTCATTCCACCACCAAGATTCTTTACTTGGTGGTGCATGTCCCTTTGACTCACCGAGTACACTCTTAGCTACTATTTTCAATTTTGATACCATCTTATCCCACGTCGTATTAGGGTCACTGTATATGTCATCTAATACTTGTACTCCTACCTTCTCTTTGAATATATTTAGTTTCTCATCCTTTAACTTCCACCACTTAATTCTAGGGGTCGTGTATATTTTCCTTCTATTAATACTATATTTGAGGCGTATATCCAATACTACTAACCTATGTTGAGTAGTTAAACTTTCTCCAGGAATAACCTTACAATCTTTACAAATCTTTCTATCTCTCTTCCTAACCATAAGAAAGTCAATTTGTGATTTATTATTTCCACTTTTGAACGTGACTAAGTGTTCTTCTCTTTTCTTAAAAAATGTATTAGCTAGTATAAGATCATATGCTATTGCAAAATCCAATATAGTTTTACCTTCTTCATTTCTTGTTCCAAACCCATAACCCCCATGCACCCTCTCATATTCGTCATTTTTCACTCCGACATGCCCATTTAAATCACCTCCTATTAAAATCATCTCATTTGACGGAATATTTTGTAATACTTCATCCAAGTCCTCCCAAAACTTTAATTTGATATTTTCATCTAATCCTATTTGAGGTGCATATACACTAATTACGTTTATAGTTTCTTTCTCCACTACTATTTTGAGAGCTATAATTATATCCCCCTTTCTAATTACTCCTACAACTTCATCCTTTAACGAACTATCAACAATAATACCCACTCCATTTCTTGTTTTACTCTTGCCTGTATACCATAACTTAAAACCCGAGTTCTCTATCATCTTTGCCTTCTCACCAACCCATTTTGTCTCTTGTACACATACAATATTAATTTTTCTTCTAATCATTGTATCTACTATCTCCATTGTTTTACCAGTGAGGGTTCCTATGTTCCATGTACCAAATCTTAGACTACTAGTTTTTCTATAATATTTGTTCTTACCCAACCTATGATGTGAGAACTCTTGCTTATTTAAGACTACACCCAAGTTCTCATGGAGATGTAGCGGTCCTTGCCGATACGTTGCAGTCGGACCCTGCAACGTGAACTCTAGCATATTTTTCACTACACCCGAGTTCTGAAAATGTAGCGGTCCTTGCCGAGACATTACAGTCGGACCCTGTAACGCGTTTCTTCTGGGGAACAACCTAGCATTAGCACAATAGTTTGATTGATCCATTCATTGAACATTTGCCTTAGTTTAATTCTATGCATTTTGAAAAATCATGAAAATTCATATGTACATTACTTATAAGCAATACAATGGGTGAAAAATATTGAAAAAAAAATTTACTCATAAAATAGTGAAATTGATACAAAGTTTAAAAGTGAAGAAAAGCTTCAATGTTTGAGCTCACTTTGTATCAACATCATCAATGGTGACTTTTATCAAAAGATAGATTGCACCAAGTTTTTTCAAAATGATTTTCAAATTGTTTTAAAACCTTATATTGGATCATATTCTTTGGGCTCAATGTACATGGCTTGAACATAAGCTTTCCCAATGATCCATAACTAATATAAGATGAGTTTGAGTTCATCTAGATGCAAAAACTATGCACCTTGAACTTAACTCATATCCTAGCATCTCACATGTATTTAGGGTGTATCAATACACATACATGTCAATGTAATGTGAGATGTGGGTTTTGTTCATCCTAATCTAGGGTTTCATGCATTTTTCTAAGGCAACACTACTTGATTCCCTTATACATGGGACTTTAAGTTATGCCAATTGTCCTTAACTCAATTTTTATTAAATGCATGAATGATTATGGCATTAATGATGATATAAATAAATATGTGCTCATAATCATGATGTCATGGCATAAAATGTAATCTTAGCATATCATGACATTAAAAATAAACCCTAAGCATGACATTTTTAATGATAGAAAGTAAATATGATGTCATGACGTGACAAGACAAACAAAGCATGACAAGTATAAAATACTAAGGTATAAAATACCTAAGTGTTAAGCTCAAATTGTCATTTCTAGGATTAAACCCATTTTGCCTTAATGCCAACTATCCCACTAGTGTGCCAAAAACCCAAAATGGTACACCATCACTTCTAAGACCTAATTGTGTCAATTTGATTGATTTTTCATAATCTTCAAAATATATTGGCACATCCTAAAAACCTTTAGGATTAAAATTCAAACCACATTTCCAAGGTACCCATAACCTTGAAAGTGACCTAAAGTGTCACCTTTACTATGGTTAGGTTAACTACCCATCCATTCAAGGTTGGCATACCTAAACCCATCTAGTGTGAATCAATCATGCTCCTAGAAACCCAATACCTATTGGAGCTCCTTGGGTTAACTAGGTATTCACTAGGGATAACTTCCCTAGATACTTTCCTAATGACCCACCTAGGCTTAGAAGCCTTGGTCATTTGGGTCTTGCCTAGGTCAATTCTAGAGGTAACTCCCTCTTTGACCTTCTTAGTGGCTTCCCTAAGTTTCCTTGAAACCCTAGCCACTAGGCATCTACCTTGGTCAACCTTAGGAATGACTTCCATATTGACCTTGGATTTCCTAGACCTAACTTGAGTTCCATAATCGAATGGATCATTGTGGTAGGTTTCCTTGGGCTTAGGTTTTCCCTTGATTGGACCTTGCTTCCTAAAACCTAGGTTTTGACTCTTAGACCTAGATTTCTAATCCTTTAACTCTTGTATTTGATTTTGCATTTTTGCAAGGGTCTTTTTTAGTTTCTCAAGCCTTGACCTCAAGACTTGATTTTCAACTTCTAATTTTTCGATTTTGGAGGGCCCATTGTTTCTTTGGTCATTTTTGCCCTTCCTAGGCATATGTCTAGATTTCTTTGGAGTAAAACCTAGATGATCTTCAATTTTTCTAATACTTGCCTTAGGTAGAATATTTTTAGGGACATTAGTCTCAAATTTCTCCTTATTCCTAAGGTTGACACTCTTAGCACCTAAACAATAAAATATATTATTTCTACTAGCATGCTTTTCATGATGAATAGAAAGTGTATTAAGATTATCTCTAGCATGTTTTTTACTATAAAATTTAGAAGGTGCATTATTAAATTTTACCTTAGGGATAACTTTAGAAGCTCCCCCTACATGTGATGCTCCTTCTTGGGTCTTTTTCTTCCCCTTTGGGCATTGACTCCGGTAATGGCCCCATTGTTTGCACTTGAAGCAAATAACGTGTTCCTTGCTCTTAATTGTGGAGACACCAACATTCTTGACCTTTGGAGCCGGTTGATCCTTCTTGACCCTTTTAGGACACTTACTCTTGTAGTGTCCTTGCTCCCTACACTCAAAACATATTATATGATTTTTAATTTTAATTACAATATTTGAGTTACCTAGGGTGGTGGAAGTTTGGACTTCTTCCTCTTCTTGACCGGAGGTAGATGGTTCGTGTTCTTCTTACTCCGACATTGAGAATGATCTAATATCCTCCCCCTCAATCCTAGAGGTGGAGGCTTCTTCCACCTTTTCCTCCTCTTCTGATCCGGATCCGGATGTTGATTCTCTATCAACTTCCAAATCCTCACTTGCTTGTGAGGATGATGTGCTTGCTTCTTCGGTCTCCTCCGATTGAGACGATGAGCATTTCTCTTCTTCCCTTTCTTCTTGGATCGGTGATGGACTTTCATGATACTTTGTCAATTCGCTCCAAAGCTCCTTGGCATCTTTGTATTCACCTAAACTACATAATATATCATTAGGAATCAAATCAACCAAGAATTTTATTACCTTCTTGTTTATCTCGAATTCTTGGATTTGTTCCCCAGTCCACTTCTTCATTTTGAGGAAACCTCCCTTTGGCCCTCTCGAATACTTGAATCCTTCCATCAATGCAGACCATTCTTCAAAGTCCCTCATCATAATAAAGTCTTCAATCCGTGCCCTCAATTACCTAAACCCTTCTTGTCCATAGAAGGTGTACAGGATCGGAGTGTTGATATTCTATCCTAATTGTTCTTCAAATTCTATCTTCTTCCTCTAGCGGTGCTCTCTTGGTTGTTAATCCTTGAAGAGAGGCCTCGCTCTAATACCACTTGTTAGGACCTGTGCGCCTGCTAGAGGGGGGTGAATAGCGATTCGACGTTGCTTGATTGGAATTTGTTTGTTTCTATAAATTGTGTTAGCCACAGCAGAATAATAATAATAACAAAAAAAATGCACAAACACAATCACAACACCAAATATAATGTGGTTCGGAATTGAATGGTTCATACTCCACAGATTGGGCTCAAATGAGCCCTAACGATGCCAATCACAAACCACTACTAAATAACTTCTTCTCGGAACAGTCCGGAGGTGGAGAAACCTCATACAAAAATTAAAAAAGTAATACAAGAAGTAAACAAGAAAATACAAGATGAATTTACAAAACAACATAAAGAAACCTTTACAACTATTGCTTTGGAGTGTTTACTTGTTGATTGCTTGAACCATGCTTGAAAACCCTGATTTACACTAGCAAATCACCTCAAAAATGTCCAAGAAACGATGACGAAAACCTCCTCCACGAGCTCCCTTTAAAACTTTCCTTGGGCTGGATTCTGCCTATCAGTCGACTTCTCGAGACCATCAGTCGACTGCCCCTGTAGCTGTTCTCTCACAATGGAATGAACCACGTCGGATAAGTCCAACGAATAGACCATCAATCGACTAATCATGCCCATCAGTCATTGATTGAGCCTTCACTCGATTGCCAAATCCTAACAGTCGACTCAGGAACCTTACGTACGGTTCCGACCAGCGATCGGTGATCTTGGTCGATTCATTGCTCAAAGAATGATCTCCCATCTTGCGATCGAATGCCAGGCCATGTCCCGATAGTTAAACTCCGGTCGACTCAAATCAGTCGACTGACTATAGTCCCAATGGACTAATACTCCGCAAACATGAGGTTTTACCCCAAGTATGATGCCCTCATACTTGCTAGACCACCCTTAGCCTAGTCCTAAGCCTTTTAGCCACCTCTATCAGCCTCACGCCTATCAGATCCCTCTAAGTCATCCATATGTTAGCCTTCAGGTGCTTCCATCGGCTATTGTCATGCTAATGTGGTCTACACCACCAAGGCACATTGGACTTACGCTGTCAAGACTCTGCTTAGACTTTACGTCGCCAAACCATTGGACTTATGCTGCCAAGACTCCACGCGCTTGGACTTTATGCCGCCAATATTCCCCTTGGACTTCTCAATTGCCAAGACTCAAGCTTGGACTTTCCTTTGCCAAGACCCATGCTTGGACTTTCCATGTCAACCCATGTTGGACTTTCCATGTCAAGACTCAAGCTTGGACTTTTCATGCCAAGTACACAAGACTTGGACTTTTCCCATGACAATGGTCAAACCATCGTCAAACATCAAGTATGACCTGGGGCGATTGTACTAACAATCTCCCCAACACATTGTCAGACATCAATGTCAAACATCAAAACACTACTCGAGTCAAACTCGAGTCAGGTCAATCGTGACCTGGGCCGATTACACCAACAAGATCAACTATAAGTCTGAGACCGAGTCCGACTCTGGATCCGACATCGAGCTTCAATTCAAGATAAGTCATGGATCCACATTCGGTTCAGAAGATTCAATCAAGGTAAGTCGATCCCTAATCGATACTTAATATAATGCAATTAAATACTTAACTAAGAAGCTAGCTAAGTCCGAGTCTAAGGTCGAGTCCTTGGTTAAGAAGGTTAAACTCCTTAAGCATGAGGCTACCCTAATCTCTTCGACTAGTCAAGTTTGAGAGGGAAACTCAACTAAAATTGAAAAACTTGAGGAAGAGAATTCTCTATTGAAAGGACAAGTTCAAGAGATTAGGAAGTTGTTGGAAAGGTTTACTTTGGGGTCCAAGGGTCTTGACCTACTACTTGGATCACAAAGAGCGTTGTACAACAAGGCCGGACTCGGATTTAGAACAACGACAACAAACAAATCCTATATGTCAATTGTTAATCAAAATAATCAAAAAGTCCAAGCATGGGTCCCTAAGACCTTTTTGATTTCACAAATAGGAACTACTAAGTATTGGGTTCCCAAGGATCAAATCCACTATGTGGATAGACCGCATCGGTTCAATGATCCAGAGGGAGCTAATCCTAAACTTGCTCTACTTTCTAGATTTGCATGCTTAGTTACTTTTTGTTTTAATTTATAAAATGGGTAGATAGTGTTGGAGCTAATGCTCCAAGTTATGTTTTGGTGTTTGACAAACATTTAAGTAAACAAATTTTTAGACAAGTGAGAAATCCAAGGGTGGACCCTTGGTGAAAAGTCCAAGATGGTTAATTCCTTGGTAATTGGAAAAATCCAAGTGTTGACCTTGGTGAAAAGTCCAAGATGGTTAATTCCTTGGCGACTGGAAAAATCCAAGGGTGGACCTTGGTGAAAAGTCCAAGATGGGTAATTCCTTGGCAGATGAGAAATCCAAGGGTGGACCTTGGTAAAAAGTCCAAGAAGGGTAATTCCTTGGCAGGCAGAAAATTCTTTGCGGAAGTGGCAAGGTGCAAAGTCCAAGAATGGCTGGAGGCCAGAGTCTTGGAAGGTAAAGGGTCTCTGGGTAGAGTCTTTACTGTTGGTGCAATCGGCCCAGGTCACGATTGACCAGACTCGAGTTTGACTCGAGAGATGTTTTGATATTTGACATGAAGGTTTGACATTAATGTTTGACATTGATGTCTGATAATGTTTTGGGGAGATTATTGGTGCAATCGACCCGGGTCATGATTAACCGGACTCGAGTTTGACTCGAGAGGGATTTTGATGGGATTTTGATAAGAAGAGGAGTTGTGTTGTAAAGGAAAGCTTCTTAGTGGAATTGCTTGGGTTGATCCACCTTAAGGATCGCCGTGGAGTAGGAGCGTTATCTCCGAACCACGTAAAGGCTTTTGTTAGCATTGCTTATTGTTTTTACATATATTATTTGTGTTTGCTTCCGCTAATCACTTTTGTAGAAACGAAAAGTTCTATTCACCCCCCCTCTAGCTTCCAAACGATCTCCGACAAGTGGTATCAGAGCAATAAGCATGAACCCCAAAAACCCCCACCAGCCCTCTTTTTATAGAGAGAGGGCTGATTTTCCCGTTGGAGCATGATCGATCGGTGATGCCGCGATCGGTCGGTGGCGATCGATGCGACCTTTGAAGCGGCCGGATTGGATTTAGAGTCGTTTGTCAGCGACATTCTCATCGATCGATCCATCCATCCGATCGGTGATGGAATGATCATTCGAGTAATCACGGTCGCGATCAGTGTGACTCCACTCTGTGCCGTATTTTCCTTGATCGATCGGCCAGCATTGTTGGAAGTCGGTGATCGCAACATCGATCGACTACCATTGCCAAGTCGGTCGGTGATGGTCGAGTTTCACCCGACTCGGTCGACACTTGACGGTCGGTGATACATCGCATCAGTCGACTGATACATATCAAGTATGAGTATTTCATACTTGATTTCACCCCCTAGACCTAGACTCAACCTTCTAGCTCTTCCTTAAGCCTTACGCTTCCAGGATCCCTCCGAGTCCGCGACTTGTTCATCCTTTGCGCTTTGCTTCCAAGAGCTTCCTTCGGTTTTGTCATGTCTTGGGGTTTCCTTTTCCAAGGCGTGCTTGGACTTTACACCGCCAAGACTACATGCTTGGACTTATGCTGCCAAGACTTGCCTTTGGACTTCCTTTGCCAAGATCATACTTGGACTTTGCCTTTACCTGTCACTTAATCATGTTCACCATTAGATTACAATTTGTTGCCTAACTTAGATGATTATCCAAACATCAAAACATATAAATGCTTGGGGCATTGTTGCACCAACATAGAGTTGACCATGTCATGGAAAGTCCAAGTCTTGAGTACTTCAAATCACTAAGGTTGACCAAGTAAAATTGAAATCATCTCACAAAACATATAAGGTTAACATGTTTGATCATGTAGAAAGGGTGAGATGATTCATAGGTTAAAATCTTCAAACAAATTTAAAATTCTAATATCCGATCCAACTACTATATGTGTAGGATCAATGGATTTAGACAGTGGGTGCTTCCGACATATGATCGGATACTGACTAAAGTTTATGAAGCTCAGATTCAAAAACCAAGGATCGATAGCCTTCAGAAACAATGAGAAGCTCAAAATCATCAGATCAGGTGATATTGAGCTAAACTCGAATTTTATAATACGTCAAGTACTTTTAGTTGAAAACTTTGAATTTAATCTTCTAAGTGTTAGTCAATTGTGTGATAATAATTATAAGATTATTTTCTTACCAAATGAATGCTTGATTAAGAATAGTGATTGTTCAAAAACCATACTTAAGGGAACTAGGAATAATAACATTTATGTAATCGATTTACCTAACTCCTCAACCAAGTGTCTAATGACATGGCAAGAGGAATCATGGTTGTGACACTGACGACTCAGCCACTCTCATCCAAGACTCATATATAAAATGAGTCAAAATGGTTTAGTTAGAAGTCTACCCAACCTAAATAACCTAGAAAATAAAATATGTAATGCTTGTCAACAAGTAAACAAACTAGGACTTCATATAAACTAACTAATCAAGAAAGAACTAAAAGTGTACTTGAGCTCCTACGCTTAGACCTTTTTGACTCTCATGGAGCCAAGTCACTAAACGGAAGTCAATATTGCCTAGTAATAATCGATGATTACTCTAGGTTCCCATTAGTTATGTTTTTAAAACATAAGAGTGAAACCTTAGACCAACTCACTAATTTATACAAACTAATAGAAAATGAAAAGAACCTAAAGTTTAAGAGAATTAGAAGTAATCATGGTGGTGAATTCGAAAACCATAGGTTCACCGACTTTTGTAACCCAAATAGATACCACCATCAGTTCTCCTGCCCTAGGACCCCTCAACAAAATGGGCTAGTTGAACATAAAAATAGAACCCTACAAGAAGCGGTCAATACTGCCTGCTATGTCCAAAATAGGATTTTATTAGTTAAACGACACCAAAAGACATCATATGAAATTTATTACGAAAAGTTACCAAACATTAAATACTTTAGAGTTTTTGGATGTAGGGTACATATACTAAACACTAAAGATTACTTAGGAAAACTCACCTCTAAAACAACCACCGGAACATTTCTAGGTTGCTCAACCACTAGTAAAACCTATAGAGTATATAACAATGAAACCCTAAAAATAGAAGAAACAATTAATGTAGTATTTGATGAAGAAAACAAAACTACAAAATCCGAAGTAAAAGTTAACAATGAACAAATTAAAAATGATGTTAGACTTGAACCTAACTCACAAAACGAATCTAGTGTAGACCCTAACCAAAATTAATCAAGATTACAAATGAACCATCCAGTTGACCAAGTAATAGGTGATCCAAATTTAGGGGTTCAAACTAGAGCATCTTATAGGAACCTAAGCCAAATCTCACTCATATCTAAAATCGAACCTAAACCAATTGAACAAGATTTTTTTGATCCGGATTGGATTATTGCTATGCAAGAAGAGTTAGCTCAATTTACTAGAAGTCAAGTTTCAGAATTAGTACCCCCACTTAAAGGAAAAACAATCATTGGAACAAGTTGAGTATTTCGAAATAAACTTGATGACAAAGGAGAAGTTATTAGGAATAAAGCTAGGTTAGTAGCTAAAGGGTTTAGTCAAGTCGAGAGATTAGACTATGATGAGACATATGCACCCGTAGCTAGACTCGAATCAATTAGAATGTTATTAGCCTACACTGTGCATCGAGGTTTTAAATTGTTTCAAATGGATGTCAAGTAAGCATTTCTAAATGGATTTATCAAGGAAGAAGTTCATGTTAGCCAACCACCAAGATTTGAAAGCCTATACAAACCTAACCATGTACTCAAACTTAAAAAAGCCTTATATGGATTAAAGCAAGCTCCTAGAGCTTAGTATGAAAGACTTTCAATCTATCTTAAGTCTAAGGGATTCAATCAAGGTTTAGTTGACCCAACCCTTTTTGTAAAAACCATAGGAAAAGAGATTTTTATTGCACAAATTTACATAGATGATATAATCTTTGGAACAACTAATACAATACTTCTAAATGAGTTTATTTCACTAATGGAAAGTGAATTTGAAATGAGCTTAGTAGGTGAACTTACCTTCTTCTTAGGATTACAAATAAAACAAACTAGAGAAGAAATTTATTTACATCAATGTAAATATGATAAGGAATTAATTAGTAAATTTGAAATGTAAAATGCTAAGGAAATTAATACACCTATGACTACCAGTGTAAACATAGGAGAAGACTTAAAAAGAAAACCTATAGATTTAAAATACTATAGGAGCGCAATAGGTAGCCTTCTATACTTAACTATGAGTCGACCTGATATACTCTTTGCAGTGAGTATGTGTGCAAGATTTCAATCTTGTGCTAAAGAATCGCACCTAACGTTAGTTAAACAGATTTTTAGATACCTAAAAGGAACACAAAACGAAGGAATTTGGTTCTCTATGTCAAGCGAGTTCGAACTAATCGACTACTCCAACTCAGATTATGCTGGTAGTAAACTCAATAGGAAGAGCACGAGTGATTGTTGCCAACTCCTATGATCGAGTCTAGTCAGCTGGTGTAGTAGGAAGCAACATTGTGTTGCCTTGTCTACCACTGAAGTCGAATACATAGCCATGGGTGAGTGTGTAGCTCAACTTTTTTGGATGAAGTACACTCTCCAAGACTTTCAATTAAACTTTAGTAATACTAAAATTTTAATTGATAACATTAGCTCTATTAACCTAACTAAGAACTCAATATGTCATTCGAGAACTAAACACATAGAAGTTAAACATCACTTTATACGATAACATGTAGCTAATGGAAATATAAAACTTGAGTACATTGAGTCGAAATCAAACCTAGCGGATATTTTTACAAAACCCCTACCCGAAGCAGAGTTCAGTCTGCTTAGACGAAGATTAGGAATGTGCGTCGTAGAGTAGGACTTAATTCTTACTTATAATCTATCTTTCTTTCCTTTATGCTATTGGGACTAGCTTAGGTCTTACCTTAGAAATCATGCACCAATAGATTTAAGGAGTCAACACATCTCACAACACATAGGTTCAATGTGTTTGTATATTGAGTCACGTAGATGGGCGTGAGATGTTAGAACTTTACTCCTGATTTCAGATGTAGATCTAGTGCGTCGATATGAATCATGGAGTATAATGTTTCAAAATAACCAATCTAATCAAGACTTATTGATCATATTATATCATTTAAGTAAAAAAGAGTTGAACATATTTATTAGATGAAGTATATTGAAATTATTATTTTTCTAAATAAAAAGGGACATGCTTGGACTTACATTATAAACATTTCACACATTAAAACTTATAAATACACCCCAAAGCTTTTTCGATATATGGCAAAAGGGGGAGAAAAGGCCAAAAGTTAAGGGAAAAAGTTTTTTTACAAGAGGCCAAAAGTTAAGGGGGAGAAAGTAATTGAGAGGGAGAAGAGGTTAAAGTTGTTTTTCAAAATTTAAAAGTTAACTTTCTTTAAGTTTCTTTTTCAAAACTCACCTAGGGTCAAGAGGGAGGTAACCTTGAGGGGGAGGATTTGAAAAAGAAATTAATTCATTCATACTTACTATTCATACTTACTCATACTTAGTCATACTTGCTATTCATGCTTACTAACTTATTCATACTTACTACTACATGCTTACTATTATTCATTTCATGCTTATTTTTCCTTAATTTTGAATCAGTTTGTCATTGATCAAAAAGGGGGAAATTGTTGGTGCATGGGCACCAAATAATCGAACCTTTGATAATGGCAAAGGTTCAAAGTTAAGTTATTATTATTATCTCACATGCTGTGTTGAGTGTGCAAGTAATGTATTAAGCTCTGCTAAGGTCAACGATACCAGGAGAATCTTGGGACGAGAAACCTCGATGGTTGAGTGACACCAAGAGAACCTCGGGGAGTCGAGGAACCTCAGTGACGACTAAAAGCTAAGCGACAGGTCAGGAGGACCAAAGGTAAGCATCGAGTACAGAGTGATGGTAAGGTCGTGTCCTCCGTACTAGGACAAACGTAGGGGGTGATCTGACTAAGACTTCTAGAGGAAGGTCTAGGTCGAGGTCAGACGGTGAGGAGCCATCATAATTACTATCAATGAAGTATTCTATGCTAACTCTATGTTACAGGTGAGTGATCAAGCAGACAGTCGACTGGAGGCTAATGGCAGTCGACTGAAACTACCATTAGTTGATGGTTGTAGGGCATTAGTCGACTGCTGGTCAAGATGATCACTTCAAAGATAGTCAAGATAATAGCCACAAAATGAGGGGTGATGTGGAGCTTTAACCCAGATCTGGATCTCAACGAACTAGGGCTCCAAGGGATATAAAAGAAGAAGGGGTTCCCTTCTTTTTATTATCTAAGTTTGCTCCCAAAGTGCTCCGACAATGCCAAGACTTCCTCGACAATGCTACGCCGTCATAACGTCGACATTACGCCAAGCTTCCAAATCTTTAATCGGTAGATCTTTTCAATTGTTGTCTTTACTTGTGTTTTTCGTTGCTAAGAGTAGAAGTAGACTTATTGCCTCTTTCTCTATCTTTTATTTGTATTCGTCATCTCTTACCTCGAATGAGGAAGAGACTCTTGTTAGTGGATTGCCCCATCGAAAGTGGTCTAGGATCGTGGTGCCTTGGATTAGCAACCTTTTGGTTGTGAACCAAATAAAAACAAAGCGTGTCATTTTTATTTTTGCCTTTACTTTCCGTTGTGCAACTTGTGTTTTCGACGAAAAAGAAAAGGATTTCTCGTACGCTATTTGCGCCCCCCCTCTAGCGTGTTTCTTCAATTCAACACATATCTCTCAGAAATCTTATGTGACCTACCAGATCTGTGAAGAGGTGTGTAACGATAGATTCAGTCATTATCTCATCATCATGAATAATCTACTGTGGTTCTGGTATAGACGTCTCTTTAGTGTCTATTGGAGTTTCTTGAACTTCCTCAAGTTCAACCTGACTCCCATTGTTTTCTTACAAGAGAAACTCTTTCTCTAGAAATATAACATTCCTTGAAATAAACACCTTTTGTTCTAAGGGATGATAGAATTGGTAACCCCTCATTTCCTTGGGATATCCAATAAATAGACACTTTTCAGACTTAGCATCCAGCTTGTTTGATGTAGTCCTCTTCACGTAAGCAAGACATCCCCATGTCTTCAAATAAGACAATTGGGGTTTCTTACTAGGCCATATCTGATATGGAGTAACAGAGACTGCCTTGGTCGGGACTTTATTCAACAAGTGAATAGTTGTCTTGAGTGTGTAGCCCCAAAGGATTTGGGAAGGCTTGCATGATTCATCATCGATCTCACCATGTCCAACAAGGTGTGATTTTGCCTTTCAGATACACCATTAAGTTGTAGTGTATAAGATGGAGTCCATTGAGACAATATATCATTATCTCTTAGATAATCTTGAAACTCTTGGCTTAAGTATTCACCACCTAGATCGGATTGAAGTATCTTAATACTTTTACTAAGTTATTTCTCTACTTCATTTCTGAATTCTTTGAACTTCTCAAAGGCTTCAAATTTATATCTCATAAGATATACATATCCAAATCGTGAGTGATCATCGATAAAGGTAATGAAGTAGTTGTAACCTCCTTAAGCATGAATTTCTATTGGTCCACATACATCAGTATGTATGAGACCAAGTAACTCTTCCACTGGTTTACCCTTTCCAGAAAAGGCAACTTTGTCATCTTGCCTTGTAAGCATGATTCACATGTATCAAATGAATTCAATTCAAATGATTCTAGAATTCCACTCTTGTGTAACTCTGACATGCACTTCTTTCTTATATGGCCAAGGCGACAATGCCATGTGTAGAAGGTTAATTGATCATCCTTTCAAGCATGCTTGTTGCTTGCTTCGATATTGAATGTGTCACTGGATGTATCTAACACATAGATGTCATTGCATAAAGTTCTGGTGCCATAAAGAACGTCATTCAAGGTTATATAACAACAATTGTTACTAAACGTTAAATGAAAACCCTTTCTATTTAAACAAGAAATAGAAACAATGTTCTTTATTAATGTAGGAACAAAATAATAATTTTCTAGTTCTAAGACAAGTCCACTATGAAGCTTCAGCGAATATGTTCCGACGGCGACAACTGCAACCTTTGCTCCATTGCCGACTCGTAGATTTGCTTCTCCCTTGACAAGTCTTCTACTATCCCTTAGCCCCTGTATGTCATTACATATATCCGGGTATCAGATGCTAGCTTCTTCTTCATGGATTCAAGATAGATCTTGTAGTTCCTTCGCCAATGGCCCATCTTGCCACAGTGATGGCATGTGCCCTTTGGAGTTGACTCTCCAATCTTGGCCCTCTTCTTCTTCCCCTTTGGTTGTTGCTTTGACTTCCTCTTAGAACCTTTCTTCAAGGAATCAATCAACATCACCGTCTTCTATTCTTTAGTCACAGAAGGTTCTACAGTCTTGAGCATATTGATTAGCTCAGGAATGGTGGATTTAAGATTGTCATCTGATAGTTCATCACAAATTGTGAGTAACTCTTGGACAAACTATGCAGAATTAAGTCAATACTTAATTTGTGATCCATTGTAAACCCTACTGATCCTAGCTGCTCGATGTACCTATTCATCTTCAGTATAAATTGTATTACAAATGAACCCTCCTCCATCTTCGAGCTAAACAAAAGCTTCAAGACCTCGAACATTTCGTATCTCTACTGCTCATCGAAGAGTTCCAAAAGATGGTAAATTATCGTGTAAGCATCCCATCATCGCTACTAGCATGATGCAACCGCAAGCTCGAATCGGGCCACGATATGCTTCTGATGGGCCAACATTTGGTCCGGAGTTGCATCATGGTCAAGACTGGTGGGAAGAGGCTCTTCAAGGACATAAGCAAGCTTCTCTGCCTTGAGAACGATTCTCAAGTTTTGAAGACAGTCCAAGAAGTTAGACCCAGTCAGTTTGTTCGATTCCAAAATCGAACGCAGGTTAACAGATGACATTATCAAATGATTAACCTAGAAATACAAAATCAAGAATGTGAGAGAGATGATTTGATATGTAAACAATTTACATATTAGTCTTCCACTCACTTTTCGAATTCAAGAGCCCTTACTTTGAATTCGGGAGATCGTAGGTTTTTCTCTGAGTGGGTTTATATCCATTATAGATAAGAACAACCTTGACGTTAGGCCAACAAGTCATTCTTAGCTATAGTGGTAGGTATCAAGTATACTGATTACATATCACGTATATGTAACTATCACATTATGCTATCAACTATTTGAATGTTCTCATAAACATTGGGTTGTTAACACATTAACAAGTATACATCAAATGTATATCACCCGACTTCACCTCTATCCACATTGACCTTGCCGTTAGGTCAACAAGCCAATGCTTCAAGTTAAAGCCAACCCGTTAATCATGAGATCATATCTCTATGGTTTGAACATATCTAATTTCAGGTTGAGCTTAACTTGGGCCAACAACTCAAACAAGAAATTAGACTCTAGTTCTTACCATATTAACGGTAAGTGTAAGCTTTAAAATTTGCATAAGGGTTTTAGGTCTCATCCTCATGCATATGTTCTACCTATATAACATCGCACGCATGACATATATGATGACATGCCACAACACACGCATGACAAAATGCATTTAATCATGGCATATGATATATGATTATTTCATAATTGTCATTATATTATTTTGGAATTAAAATATATTTAAGAATTTGATTTCTATAAATCAAAATTCCATAATTAAATTAGGAAACAATTTCTAAATTTAATATCATATTTTTGTTTGAGAAAATATTAAAGATAAAATAAATTTTAGAATCTAGATTTCATAAATCATGATTCTTTAATTAAATAAGGATTTAGATCCGAATTTAATATTATATTTTATCTAGGAATTATATTAGAAATAAAATATGATGTAGAATCTTGATTTCCATAAATCATGATTCTCTAATTAAATAGGTAAATCATGATTCTCTAATTAAATAAGGAATTAATTCTGAATTTAATTTCATATTTTATTTGGTAAATATTTTTCAGAAATAAAATATATTATAAAATATTGATTTCTATAAATCAAAATTCCATAATTAAATTAGGAAATAATTTCCAATTTAATCACATACTTTATTTAAGGAAATAAATACCTATCAAGAAAATCCAATTAATTAGGAAACATTTTCCATATTAATATTTCTTGATCAAATATTTCAAGAAATATAATTTCCTAAATTATCTCTAAATTTTCCAAATTTGGATTTTTTAACAAATTAAAAAACTTTCCAAAAATAGAAATTTTCTCGAAATAAGAAAATTTCCAAAATAATTCTACGACCAACTACGACTTCGTAAAACCTATTTTACGAATATGTCGAAGCATGGTCAGGCTCTGATACCACTGTTGGGTGACGACCAATGCATAGATGTGTTTTTGTCATTTCACAAACGAATACAGCGGAAGAAAAATGTAATAATTTCCTAAATTATTACAACACTCACACCTACACATGGAGGATTACAACACGTGCGGATATATCCGCCAAATAAAATTTTACATACAATAAGAATAAAATAAATTTTACTCTAGATATACCTTTCGGATGATGGCGAGCTGGAAGGGCATCAACCGTACGATGCTCACGAAGCTTCGTCTCTACTCATATCCATGCCAAATCTTCGAAGGGATGACTTCTCAAAGCCACGAGTTTGACCTTCTCTTCACAACTAGAGGAAGCAAGAAGGTCGGGTGATCAGAGAGCAATCGCCGACTCGTTTTGCGACACAAACGAGTCCTCAAACAACCTTCGTAAAGTTTTCGATTGGTGTCAGAATTAGCCACTGTTTTGAAGCTTCAATAAGCAATAATAACATCCCTAAAACCTAGAGTTTCCGACCTCTAAAGAGGTGGAAACAACCCTTATTTCCTTGATGGTCAGTGGAACACCAAATCCTAATTCTCCTAGGTTCGACTAGGTTGAAGAAGATGGCCTTAAGGACTTCTATTCTTTAGGTTTAGCCTTTATAACCCTTTATATAGGCACTAATCCTAATGGGTTATAGGTTAGTGGATCAAATCCCTAAGTCCATAACCATTAAGGCTTAATCTTATCCATTAAACCCTAATTGGGCCCTTAACCAAAAGAGGGCCCTTTTAATTAAAATCAATTGGGGTTGGTTTATAATTAAACCTTTTAAGGATCAACCCGTCTTCTTAAGACATGCTCCTTTCACATTTTTGACTCGACAAATATTTTCATATTTGTCATGTGTTTGGTCCAACCAAACTTGATCTCTCTCGATCTTGAGAATCCAATTCTCAAACTCATTTTAAGTCTCTTCGAAGAATTCATAGTGTGTGTGACCTAATAGGTTCTCGGTTTATGTTGGTCATCCATAATTAACCATTAATTATGGAGCGATCATGAGTGGCACCTAGTAGTACATCATGGTCCCCAATTAATCAAAAAATCAACGATTGATCTCAGAACCATTTCCGAACCCTTCAGCAGCTACAGTGAATTGTGCATCGTTCCTTTCACTCATCTTATACCCACTTGGTTTAGGACATGGTCTATGTGTCAGTTCCCACTAGGCTAACTACGTCACACCTAGCCTAAGTCTTACTTCCTCGTCCAGTGGATTCTAATTATTTCAACATGTATCCAAGAGTACCATACTCTTGACATGCAATGCTTTAGCCAAAGACTTTGAGTAACAATCCTGATGAGTGGCCATAGGGTATACATCTCCTCGCAAGGAGTGATGAATCCTTTGTTGGCTATTCAATCACCTTCAAGCACTTTGGCTTATACCTAATCATCTCGTACCCACACCTCCGTAGAGATGTATCGACTAAGATGTCAAAGTATAAGTCTCCATGACCAAAATGACTTGAATACCTCAAGTCGAAGGAAACTCGTACTCGAGTTGCAGTAAGAGCTTCATTGACATATCTAATATGTAGAGAACCATATGAAGTCTTACAATAGGTCACTTCAATGAACTAGTTACCATAACTAGCATCCACATTTAACTCTCGACATCTCAATGTCTCCAACCAGTGAGGAGCAGCTGCTTGGATAAACCAAAGTATAAACCGTGCTAGTCTTCCAGAACTGATGATGTCCAAACTCATCAATTCATCGACTATGGATTATTTCAATACGTTCATAATTACACATGTAGAGATACTCACTAGTTGTGATCCAATCACAAGTTCTCTCATGCTATGAATCATATTGCGGACATTCAGTAAATGAGTTTAAGATCCAATCAAACACATATGACATGTGCACTCAAATAGTGAATCTTTATTTATTAAATAGTACAACCATAAGGTGATTGCCTTAGGAAACCTCTCAAACATAACAATAAGCCTATTCCAGTTGACTAGAATACCCTCCAGTCAACTCCAAATCAGCCCGTCAATTTGGTACATCAGTTTTTCCAATCGACTCTAGGTCACCTAGTTCCGCATCGAGAAACTTGCCTTTCCAGTCGACTTGACTTCCCCAGTCGACTTGACTTCCCCAGTCGAATGGAGCTCTTGCCATATTGGTCACCAGATCTCCGGTCGATCACCAATAGTCTTGCCAATTAGGCATCCCAATCGACTAGACCATACTCAGTCGACTAAAAAATCAATCAGTCGATTGGATACCTATAAAATGTGATTAGCACAAAATACAGTATGAAATTAAATAGCAGTAGTAATACTTCTTGACTTTGATTTCTTAGTCCCACATGGACTATTTGTTGGATCGATGTTTAGATTTGTCCCCCTATAGAGGACTCCGTCTCATCTCTTCACTCGAGGCTTAACTTGCCGGCTACCTAACCGGACTTACCATGCTTGACATCCGATCTGACCCACCAGGACTTTTGCCAACTGTCCGATCTCCCTGACCCAACTGGTCTTCATGTCGATTGTCCGACCTCCTGACCCAATCGATCTTCATGCCAAATATCTGGTCTCCTAACCCACCTGAACTTCCTGCCTGATGTCCAGTCCTCCTGATCTGTCAAGTCTTCTACCTAGTATCCGGTCAACATGACCTACTAGGACTTTCCATGCTTTGCCTTGTATCTGGTTTGCCTAACCTACTAGGGCTTTCCTGTTAAACCTTCACACTTAACATGCATATTAAAACACAAGTAATTCCTAACTTTAACTTATGATGCATACAGCAAAACTAACAAGTGATGCTCCCTACATCAACAATCTCCCCCTTTTTGATGTATGACAACACATCAGTTAAAGTTAGGAGAATCAATTTGCAATATCCAAGTTTAGCATATTCTCATGCAATGTATCAAACTAAAATGTATTTAAGTTTATATGCATGAATTCATGAAATGCTTTCTTACTTTAAACCCCTCTCTCTCCTCCTTTGGCATACATCAAAAATACTATTAATTGCCCCCCGAGGGCGCGGCGTGGTGGTTCTGAGCGAAGGCCTCCTCTGGATATGCCTGGGGTCGATTCCGCCCATTAGCAGCGCGGGCTGGGCGGGTGATGGTGCTCGATGCCCCCCTATCCCAGCGTGGTCGGCCCATCAGGCGCCCATGAGCTCGTACGCCACGGGCCACCCGTCCTCCCGATTTACCCTCGTCAACCGGTGGAGACTCTAGTTGAAGGCCTTGGGGCGGGGCGGGGCCGGTTGGCCCTGTGGATTAGTGGGCGCAAGCCCGATACCACAGGTTAATCAAAAAAAAAATACTATTAATTACCAAATGTCAAAATTCAAAGGTGAGTTTTAAGTATTAGTCTTTCAAAATAGGCAAGCATTGGTTTAAAATAAAAGCATATCACCTCTTTCTTAAGCTTTTCAAAAGACTTAAGATTGTTAAAGTTCAAAAGCATTTTGAAGTATTTAAACATTTTTAGAATGTTGTAGGAACTTTATAAGGTATATACATAAGCTTATCAAAAGTTTAGATATTATTAGCTTTTCACAAGTACTTAGTCTTTTCAAGCTAAGCTAAAATGAGCTTGTCAAAATAAGCTATGTAAGATTTTAGAAAATAAGATTTTTCAACCATGTCATATGAACTTCAAGAAAATAGGATTCTGAAGGTATATAATCTTTAAACTTTTTAGACTTTTCAAAATAAATTAACATTTTTAAGCTTAAATTAGTTAAGCTTTACGATGAGCATTTCAAAAGTAATCTATTCAAAGTAAGTTTTTTAAATAAGCTATAAAACATACCGGTTTTTTAAAGAATATTAGTGTTTAAAATTTTCAAAGTTTGAAATTACCTAAAATTTAAAGTGTTTCAAAGTTTTTCTCCCCCTTAATTTAAGCTTTTAAAATTTCAAAACTCCCCCTTAATGTAAGCTTTTAAATCTTCAAAACTCCCTCTTAATTTAAGCTTTTAAATCTTCAAAACCCCCCTCTTAATTTAAGCTTTTAAATTTTCAAGACTCCCTCTTAATTTAAGCTTTTAAATTTTCAAAACTCCCCCTTAATTTAAGCTTTTAAATTTGAAATTATTTTCTCCCCAAAATTTTAAGGTAATGCAAATGAAATAAGAGATGTCCAAGCATGAATTCCTATTCATTATTAAGTAAATAATATATTGGAAATAAACATCTTAAAATTGTCCTTAAAGGAAATTTTTAACTCTTTAGTAGCTAAAGTGATATAGAATTATCATCAAGCTTTGGATTAGAGTTAATCATCGAAGTGATTGATTTTCTTTTTAAACCCCATTTTGGTTCATGTTGATGCACTGAATCTACATCTGGAACCTATGGTGCAATCCTAGCATCCCATGCCCATCTTCGTGGCTCAATACACAAATAGGTAGTCCTAGGTGTTTGTGAGATACGAAGGCTTACCTAGGTCTATAGGATCATAAAATCTAAACTTGACCTAGGCTAGATCAATCTTTAATTTTCATTTAAGAAAATAATATTACTTAGTAAAAAAAATATATTTTGAATAATGAAGCATTAAAGAAGCCTAATCTACTAAGCATAACCCTAGTTGTCTTCTAAGGATACTAAACTCAGCTTCTGGAAGTGGTTTAGCAAAAATGTCGGCAAGATTAGACTTGGACTCAACATAATCAAGTTCAATACTCCCCTTGGCCACATGATCTCTTACAAAGTGATGTTTAACATCAATATATTTAGCATGTGAGTGATGAATTGGATTTTTAGTTAAGTTTATTAAACTTATGTTATCAACCAATGTTTTGACCTTTTTGTATTCTAATTCAAAATCTTTAAGTGTGTGCATCATCCATAATAATTATGCCACACATTCTCCTAATGCTATGTATTCGGCTTCAGTTGTGGATAGAGCAACACAATGTTGCTTTCTACTAAACCAACTAACCAAGCATGATCCTAAGAATTGACATCCACCACTAGTACTCTTCCTATCTAGTTTACACCCAGCATAGTCTGAGTCAGGGTATCCTACTAACTCAAAGTTATTAGTTCTTATGTACCACATTCCTATATTAATTATTCCTTTAATGTATCTTCGGATTCTTTTAACATGTGTTAAATGTGATTCCTTAGCACAAGTCTGATATCTGGCACACATACTTACTGTAAATAGTATGTTAGATCTACTTGCAGTTAAGTATAATAAACTTCCAATGACACTTCTATAGTTCTTTAGATCTACAGACTTTCCCTCTTTGTCATCATTTAATATAACGTTTGTTTCCATGGGTGTTTTTATTTCTTTTGCATTTTCCATTCCAAATTTTTTAATTAACTCTCTTGCATATTTGTTTTGATATATATAGTTACTGTCTCTTGTTTGTTTTATTTGTAGACCTAAAAAGAAGTTTAACTCACCTACTAGACTCATTTCAAACTCTTGTTCCATTAAGGCTATGAATTCTTTTAAAAAATTTAAATTTTTTGATCCAAACACTATATCATCGACATATCCTTGAGCAATAAAAATATCTAAGTCCAAAGTTTTCACAAAGAGGGTTGAGTCAATTTGTCCTTGTCTAAAGCCTTTTGAAATTAAGTATGAAGATAATCTTTTATACCAAGCTCTAGGAGCTTGTTTTCTTTATACCAAGCTCTAGGAGCTTGTTTTAGTCCATATAAGGTATTTTTCAATTTGTATACATGATTAGGGCATTCTAAGTTTTCAAAATTTGGGGGTTGACTTACATATACCTCTTCTTTTATTACTCCATTCAAGAATGATGACTTAACATCCATTTGATATAGCTTGAATCCTTTGTGTGTTGCATAGGCTAGCAACATCCTAATGGACTCAAGCCTAGCTACCAGGGCATAAGTCTCATCATAGTCTAACCCTTCTACTTGACTAAACCCCTTTGCTACTAATCGAGCTTTATTCCTTATGATTTCTCCTTGGTCATCTAGTTTATTTCTAAATACCCATTTAGTGTCTATGATTGATTTATTTGTTGGTTGATGTGTACAAATCATATAGGATTTTAGGAATAATTTTAGCACACATCTCATTGCATTTCATACTTGTTTCATGCATATTTCGCTTATTTTACACTTATTTTCTAGTTCGGAGATCTTCTTTTTCTATTTTTATGTGCAGAGTGGAATTTTAGAGGCAAAAATGACACCTAAATGGAGCTCAAGGAAGGCAAGCGTGCTCTGGAAGTGTTCCCAAAGACACGGGCACGCTTTGGACCAAAAGATGACATTTGCTCGGAGTTCTAGGGAAATAAATGGTCGGTCGTGTTAGATTCACATGGTCTTGCCTTTTGCCGAAAGCATATTTCAAGTCGCAACTTCCATATTTTCACATGGTCAGTCGTGTGGCCGCAACGCAGATTTTGGAGATCAATTTTCGCGAGCAATTATGGAAAGTCGGTTTCACCCCTATATAAAGAAAGGCATGCCTAAACCTAAAAGGGGAGAGGCCTGACGGCTAGACGATAGAGAGGTGCCCTAAAAAGCACCGAAGGCTCACAATGGGGAGAAGGAAAAGTGACTCAAGGGCAAAATTGCACTCCAATGTGCGAAAAAGTGGCCAAGACGTCTCTAAAAAGCATTCAGGATGTAATTTTTTGTTGTTTAATTTCTATTTGAATTGTAATGCTTGAAGATACAATGTCTTGTGTGTGTCTTTTCATATCTATGGAGTAGATCTCTCGATTCTAGGATTAGGGAGTAACTTGTGCAAGTTGGACATGCTACTTCAATTATATGTCTACTTTCCTTGAATATATTTGCAGTATATGATCTTTAGGTTTGATGATAATTGCATCTTGGTTCTATTCCTACCGTGATTAGTCGATATAGAGGACGAAAGTCTTCATATTGAAACCTAAGAGAATCAAGGGGGGACCTACCGGTCATCCTCCCTCTCAAAACCCTAGGAGATAGATCATGAAAGAGTAGGACATGAAATATGTTTCACCTGTTCATGGGGACCTATAGGACATCTTAGAACTCTACTAACCTATTCTAGCAAAAGGCCCAAAGTAGGAGAAGTCAACTCTAGAAGGGTTGTGGGACCCTAGTGATAGGGGTTTTCCTAAGGATAGCAACTCCCTAAGATCTGACGATCTGAAAGGGAAACTTGGATAGGAATAGACAATTCTCAGTAGAAGCAAATGTTCATCGGCATTACACACGATGATCCTCCCGCAAGATCGCAATTAGAGAACTTATGAGCATTAACTTAATAGCATGTTTGACAACACACAAGTGAAACTGAAATCCTGGAATCCCTTAACCAACCCTTGAGTAACACCTTGCTTCTTTCTCCAAGTGACATTGTACTAGAGCTTGCTCATAACCATCCACCTTAACTCAGGAAGTAATTCACTCCGAACAATGTACGTTCACTGGACACCAATACTCAAAATCACAGTCCTTGAGGAATCAATATATAATTTATTACTTGACGATAACTATGCATTTGCGGGCATTGAGCGTGAGTGTGCGCTTCAAGTCCTTGGCGGTCTCGGCCGAAGATTTGGGGTCATGCTCGTGTGCATCAAGTTTTTGGCACCATTGTCGGAGAGTGTAGATTCGATATTTGATCGAAGGTGAATAGTTTGGATTGGACATTGTTTAGATTTTCTTTCTAGTTTTACTTTATTTCAATTTATATAGTTTTAGATTTTTGTTATTTCTTTCTAGTTTAGATTAATTTCATTAGTCTTTATTAATTTCCAATTTAATTTAGTTCTAACCCAAATTTTAATTTTTATTCTAGCTTCAGTTATTTTCTAGCAATTTTTCTTTTCAGTTATTTTTTAACACTTATTTTCCTTTATTTTGTTATTTGTTTATTTTTAGTCTCTTGTTGAGGTATTGTTGTTCCTTTCCTTATTTATATTTCCCTATATATAACGATGCATGCTTTAACTCAAGATTATGATAAATTTAATGTTGTAAGTTTTGGTAACATTTATTGTGAACATTGTGGTGAGAAATGACATACCACTAACAATTGTCCAGATATATTTGAACTTTCGCAATTTGAACAAGAAGATGTCACCTACGATTACAACCAGTGGCCACAAGATGATTCCTATTCATATAATTATAACTCTGGCTACTTCAAGCCATAATATTGTTTATCAAGTGAGAACGAGAGCTATGAATTACCATGCCAATTTTATCCAGCACCAAAGTCCAACTTAGAAGTTTTGCTAGACAATTTTACTAGGCAATGTGAGGAGTATAGTCAACAATTTGCGGAGAGTATGCAACAAAAGCTAACAGAAGAAGAAACCAAATAATAGAAGGTGGCTTTGATGACTGGATTACATCTAATATGGTGGAAACTCACTTTGAACGAACGGATGAGGAAGACGTAGATGACATAGGAAGCGAAGAAGAACAATCCATTCAATCACCACTTGAAGGAGAATTTGAGGATTATATAGCCGATACTTTAATTGAGGAGTGCATTGCTTCAATTAAAATACCTAACCTCGAGGATCGAGAAGAACCTGCCTTAACCCTCACTAAAATTTTAGTTACCAATAACAGAGCTCTTTTAGTGATTGGTGACGATAAAATTTCATTAAACATAATAAAATCTACTAATCAATCTTTTGGTGAGGATATTTGTGGTGAGTTACATTATTTACAGCATATGGATGAAATAGAATATCACGATTAAACTCCTGATGATTCTTTGAGGCTAAACATGTTTCATCTCAAGCCAAGGAAAGCAGCTAACAAGTATCTTGCCCCTCCACAAGCATGATTTAATAGATATGGTGATGGAGGACCACAAGGCAAGAAGCGAAAAGTGAACAGATATCTTGCTCCCCCACGAGCAAGATTCAAATGCATCAAAATAGGGAGGAAGAAAATCTCCTTGAGTTGTTGGCACCGAGCTGAAAACAACAGCATGGTCGAGCTAAAGACCCTAAACAAGCGCTTCTTGGGAGGCAAACCAAGTTTAACTTTATTTATTTTCCGTTTACGCACTCATGCATGCTAGTTTAGGTTTTAATTTTTTGCATATTATTATCATTATATGTGTTTGTTTTGCATATAGAATTTTTCCAAGAAGAAGAAAGAATCTTTCCGTAACTCCAGAAGAAAGCACGAGCAGTCGTGTGAATTTCACATGGTCATGCCAAATGACCAGAAGGGAACACGACAGGGTGTGTGGAAAATATCAGACCGTATGGCGCTATAGAAAATTTTAGAGCTGCACACAGCCAACCATGTGAATTTCACACGATCGTACCTTTCTTTGAATTTTTCCAAGCGACCGCGGTAGAGCCACACACGGTCGGCCATGTGAATCCCACACGGTCGTGTTGTGCCCCATTAAAATGGTGAGAGCGGTGCGGTTTGCCCCAAATCAACTATGCCTTTAATTTTTTTCCCTAGACCATGCAAAACCGTCGTCTCCAACCTCCAAGAAGCTTTCTAAAAGCAAGAATGAGGAGGATCAAGCACACCGCAACAAGGGATGCCGCTTCAAGGCCGAGGTCAAGAGGAAGGGACGCTCAACAAGAACCGGAGGCAGGTAATGCCCCTTTGGATATCATAATTAGAGATAATGCCCATAGAGATAGATTTAACATGCTTTCATCTCGAAAAATTACTGCTACTAGATATTTAGATGTAGCTCTCTTAGAACCCCTAGGTCTTTGTGGGATGTGCAATTATTATTTGCCAAGGTAGGTTGGGAGGAGATCATGGGAGTTAGAGGTCCAACCTATGTCATGCCCCGAGAGTATATTTGTCCCTTGACCGGACGGTACCCACTTGTGACAATATAAGATAAATTACCAATACATGGCCCACATAACTGCTATCACAGATAAGCCATAAAACACAACGGAATACACTAACAAATAATAAAGATACAAAGACTCAAATATGCACTCCGAAGTGACTTTGACACAGCAGGAATCATAATAGAAACCAACACCCAAACCGAATTCATAATAAAGACCAAAAACATACAACACATCTGTATACCACAAATACGAAAACAATGTAGGATAAAATCCTAAAACCAACATCCGAAATAATACAATAACATGGAATAAGAATCCAACCACTTGGTGTGAGATGGGATCAGCGTGCGGAGCTCCGAACATCCAAGGACTCTTCTACCTGAACCTGAGCGACAAGAAAAACCCAGGGTATATGGTGGTGAGTATAAAACTTAGCAGTAATATGAAAGATAGTGCATGACCCACATTTAAAGATATGGAGATCAACAAGTACCAATAGAGATCAACAGGTATACATCAACAGGTATGCTTAGGGAGATCAACGGATATATAGTCTTAAAAGTAATAACAGCTAACCACCAGTATAGTCATAATCAATACAAATACTAAACTGATCATCTAAATAAAATATAACGTACCGACATACCTGAGGGTCTGCAACGACACAACTCATAACCACCTGAACAAGTATATAACAACATAACACATACCAATAACATACATAAACAATACCACATCTATGATCAACACATAATCATATGAACAACGTATAATTAAATGTATAGACAAACCTGATCCACACTCTATAATAACATGATATTGATCAAATGCATATAACATTATGACCCATTAGGTACACTGCACATACCTAAACAACGATCCACACTGATCCTACTCATACCCAAATACACCACATACCACAGTATAGAACATGCAAATGATATGCATAATGTTGTACAATCATATGCAACAATCATTGTTCAACCAAATGAAACATCTCACAGGCATATGTAAAACATACCTTAAACATACACAAATATATACATATCCCAGCAATGCATATGCATGGTCATGTATGCGAATCCTACACACAACCACGACCCCAGTATGCCTTGGGTGGCACGACATGACAACTATCCCAACTCCAACTACCACTACTCTAGAGTGACCGAATGGATAGTATGAGTAAGTAGCTAGCCGCCAGAGAGTTATATGCTACAACACAGAGGTCCCTGCTGCTGGCCGCTCCGTCACTACCAATGAGTGGTCGAGCACCGTACACAGGACAACTGCACACAACTCCAACTACCACCATTTATAGTGGTCGAGTGCGCAACGACTACCACCACCAATAGTGGCCAAGTACGCAAGTCCAACTACCACCATCAATAGTGGCCGAGTGCGAAAAAACAGATGATTTACACTCAACCCTACTACCACTACCCCGAGTGGCCGAGGAGGCAGGATGACTGACAACCTGTCTCAACGACAAGGGAGACCCATCCAACAGCATGCATGCAATGTAATGATGCATAATTCCACACACATAAATCCACAACACTCTCTCTATCACATAGAGATTCATACACAACTAACAGTCAACCATGCTAGGACCTCCAGTTCATAGCGACATATTATCGACAATCAACCATGCTAGGATCTCCAGTCCGTAGTGACACACTATCAACAATCCATACAACCATACACAGATACATGATCCATAATGGATATACAACCATGCTAGGACCTCTAGTCCATAGCGATACACTATCGATAACCCACACAACCACACACAGATACATGATCCATAATAGATATGCAATGTAAAGGAATATGATACGACAATCAACTCTACCTTTACAACATCACCCGCCCCCAGATAATTTATCCTGATGACACAAATCAAGTCTACAACCTTACTCAGCTACATACACATAGGTCCACATACCATAGCATCTGAAATCCATAATTAGGATGAACGAAATATAGAGATAACAACAAAACATCTCAAAGTCCAAAGACTAAGTATCAAGCAACGAAATAACATGAGTGGAGTCAAGGTAATAATGTCATCATCAACATAAAACTCATACACCAAGTTTAATCATCTACCTGACCGGGGTAGAATATTACCCACCTGGTATGTAGCTCGTATTAACTATCCACAAATACGAGCATCCATTTCTAATCAAAGTCTTGTACACAACATGAACTACAATTAAGTTCAATTATACAATGAATGATCGAATCGAATCCTACATCGACTCCGTATTTCGATCAACTAGATTGATCTAGTTATCCAATTATCCTAATCAAGCCTTCACATCTATCCACATATTGCATCACCAGCCAACCACCAGATCAGATAAACAAAACAACCAATGGTATAAATCCATAAACATCCAAATCTAGAATTACCTTGCACCGCATCAATTCCCATAGCTTATCTGAAAGAATAACCCTCTTCCAAAACCATTCAACTTCTTGATTTGCTGTAATAGTATCACCAACAAAAATAGTTATGAATCTAGTCCATAATCACAATAAATCACAGCTCTAATAAGATCCTTGCCTGAACTACTACTCCTTGAACTTACCATACAAAAAATAGCGAAATGAAGGAGGAATTACTCACAAGACAATCCACAAAATACATTCATCTAGCTTCTACGATGTCGTTCACAGCTCCATAATAGAGCATCAAACAGAGCACATTCCAGATCAACCCTGCCACAGCCAATCCATAACACCTTTACTCAACTAAAACCATTACTTCACCATCCACAGTAGCGCAACACAACATTCAACAAATCCATGGAAACAATCTTACCCACAAATCTAAGCCTTGGCGATCTGAAACTGGAACAAGCTCACAGTGGTAAGAGGAAGAAGAGCTAGACTCAAGAACAGAGAACACTGGTGGCAACTGTGAAGATCAATGAATGGTCACAAATCAGTATGGAAATCTGAGCTCCCAACTCCTCTGGTTGTCGGTTGTAGCTGTTCTACCCCATTGCATCTACAACACCATTGGAACCTCAACACTCACTATTCCAAGGAGACTGCACTTGTTGTTGTCGAGATCTAGAAATGGCACATCGTGATCAGAGGAAAGTGAAGTCACCATCGATCCAACTCTCGGCAAGGATGAGCTCGCTGTGATCGAGCTCACAGCGAGGTCTTGAAGATGACGACGACAACGTAAGTGTAGATCTCTAGCATGGGTGGAAACAAAGTGTCAACCTCTACTGAAGAGAAGAAGTTGATGGTGACGATGCTGGCTCGCATTGATCGGCCAGGCGGTGAAGTAGGCGGGAGGGTCAGTAGTGATCACTACCATTTTATTGCATTATTTTGGTCCATAATATCACCGTTTTAATCCTCTCGTGTGTTTATTTATCGATTATTTACATGTTTTATGAGTTGGATATATTTTTGGACCTTATTGTAAACTCTCCTAAATTGTGAACTTATATGCAAAATCTGTCTTTATTTGTAGGAGATCGAGATGAGCCACTGGATTAGACTCAAGTTGGATCAAATATGGCTTCATCTAGGATGAGAAAGATCATTTTAAACTGGATTAATCTGGACCTTTCATCAAGATTAGAGGTAATTAAATCAAGGGACTAGATCTGATCGGCCAGGAAAATCGGTGGATTCTAAGCCATCAATCCATATCTGGAGAGATCCAATCCATACATTTTGATTTGGACATCTGAGCCCTTCATCCAGATTCGGCCGATCGTGATTATCTATTCAGATTCAATCAGTTCCATTCATTAGAGATCGGAGAAATCTTGATCGTCCAATGTGATGGCTCGATCTGAGCCATTGATCTGAATCTGGAGCGATCCAGCCCATACATTGTGATCTACACATCTTGGCTGTTCATCCGGACCGTTGGATCTCGATTGTCCCTTCAAATTTATCAGATCCGACCATCCATAGTTGAATCGATCACCACCGTTGGATCTCGAGGATCGTTGCTCCTCGCGGGTGGCCGAGCGCCGACGCCACCGCCTGCTCCTCCAGGCGAGCAGTTCTTCCTCCTCGAAAGCGACGACGGTGAGCAGTTCTTCCTCCTCACGAGCGATGGCGGCGAGCAATTCTTCCTCCTCGCGAGCGACGGCGGCAAGTAGCGCTTCCTCCACGCGGCGGCGACAGCTTCGAGCAGCATCTCCAGTGTTAGTGAAAGCCCTAGAGCCAATCATGTGATGATTGTTGTATGGACTTTATTGTATCATATTCCTATTTATAAAGGCATGGTTATTATATTTACTTGGATTGGTGCCAAATAACTAAATATAATAATGTCCTTGAGTAGTAGGTTCTTACCTATATCAATCGATTGGTTGAATCGATAATGAGATGATATAGAGAACACTACTCTTAATCATTCCTAGTCAAGTATTAACATTCAGGGACAATGTTAATGCATAGAGACTAGCATGTAGGTCAACTCGATGACTTGATCTCACAAGTCATGGATATGAGATATCAAGTTAACACATGGGTATACATTAGAGATTGTATACTGAATGACCCACCATGAGAAAGTATCATGGATCGTTATATGAGTGTCATATACTTTCTCATGTGGCTATTAGTATGACTATTAGTCCTTAGACCTGAAGTCACCATGGTTCCCTACATAAAGAGTTACATACTTTGGCTTCGTCAAACGTCACCCGTAAATGGGTGGACTATAAAGGCGATTACTAGGTATGTAACAAATTATGCGGAGGGATGTGAGTGATGTAGATGAGATCTATCCCTCCTATATAATAGAGTTGACATCGATATTCTTGATAGAGTGAGACCACGAAGTGCATGGTCATACCCAAATGAGTCAATATGAGATATTGAGCTCATTTGATTAGAGTGAGTCTACTTGGAGTTCAAGATATAGATTGTACCGAAGATGACACGGTCTATGCCTCAATTGGTCAATCTAGATGTCAAGGATAGAGGGACATTGTCACATATTGTGAGAGTCACAATTAGTAGTCACAAAGGTGATGTTGGAGCTCAACATTCTTGTAACTTGGGTAGCAATGATGTGTTGATAGATACCACTCATTGCTTATGTTCCTAAATCGGTTTAGGGACATTGCCAACGTTACAAGAACCTATAGGGTCACACACAAAGGGCAATTAGATGGAGATTATGTTCATATGATGGACCATGAGGATTAGGTTCATGTGATAAACCAAATTGGATTAAGAGTAATCCAAATTAGACTAATTGAGTTAGACTCAAGTTGATTCAAGTGTTGAATGAGTCTAATTTATATTTGATTCATTTAGTCAATTTAAATTAATGAATAGAGATTCATTAAATCAAATTGAATTGAATCAAGTGGTTGAATTTGATCAACCATGGGAGATAAGAGGTCAAGTTTGACATGACTTGAGAGGGAAGATGAAAGGTCAAGTTTGATTTGACCAAATGTCATGTCATGATGATGACTTGGCATGGTCGGCCAATGATGATGCTCCACATCATCATTGACTTATCAAGTGGTGCCACCTCATAAGGGAGACCAAGAGCCATTGGCTCTTGGAGTTACATGCATGCATGTAACCCCCCCTCCATGAAGTGGTCGGCCACTTATTCCATTAGATGGAATTGATTTTGTGAGTTACTCCAACTTCATCTTCCTCCTTAGATCATCCTCTCAAGCTCCCCTCTCCTCCTTGGCCGAACCATCCATAGGGTGATAGCACACTCAAGGGTGTGTTTTCTCCACCTATTGCTTGTGTGGATACCAATAGAGGAGTGTACACTTGACACTCTAGAGTTCCGGCAAGCTATTTGGACGAGCGGGATTTGCGAAGGGCGTCGCATCGAGGGTAACACTCTCAAATTCTAGATCTAAAGTAGATCTAGGTTTACTTAGCACATACATGTTTTTATTTTAATATATCTTTGCACGGATCCGTGGCCGGACTTTCAGAGTTTTCGCAACGCAAAAAGCGGTTTTTGCGGCTCAGAAAGTCCAACAGTGGTATCAGAGCCACGTGCGAAGCATGTATGTGTTTCATTTTTGTAGTTTTTGTGTTAGATATAAAAATTACAGATTTTTATGTTTTTGTAAATTTCTTATTTTTATAGAATTTTTGGGTATTTTTCTCAAAGAGTCGAAGCAACGAGTGTTGGGACACTTGTAGGCTTCAACCATCGAGAAAAACTCTCCGAAACGGCGAGTTCTCGCTTTAGATTTTTGGGACAGTGACTTAAGTCGTTGTAAGATCATAGTAGGGACACTCACAAAGTTTATTTTGCGAGTAGGGGCACTGCCCCTATCCCCGAAAGGGGCCTTGTCCCGCGATCGCGCCCGGAAACCGCTTAGCGGGACCGCTACGGAGAGGTGACTCATTAAATTGAAAAAAAAAATAGGAAAAATTATAGAAATTTTCTGTAAAAATATATAATTTAGAATTATGTATAATTATGTGATTGTCATGGCCCAAGAACCCCAATTTGATTGGACGTTAATGTGTTGTAACTCATAATATGGCCTGCATGTCATTTTTATGGTTGTGCGTGTTGTATAGTGTATGCGACCTATGCATCGTGTCTCTTCTTTTGAAATTCTAGTTGTAAATAGTTTTAGACTCGAATGTAACTCGAGTTTCATATTTGTAATGTACAAAATGGAGCGGTGGAAAGTCCACTTGTAGACGAAGTTACGAGAAGGGTGCCAACGACACATGGCGGTCAAAGGAAGTGCTTGGAGAAGCCGCTAGCCCTAGGTTGATCGTCCGATCTTCTCATTGGCTTGAGAAGATCGTAGTAGGGCCATGACCACATCACAGTTAATTTTATATATATATATATATATATTTGATTTTGCTTGTATGTATGTGATGCATGCTAGTATAGAATAATAAAGGCCTCAATGCGTATATGATACACATACGATTAGATTAGATCTTAATCGAATCAACTCGTAAATGCCTACCAAGTCCTTGATACCCATCACTACCTCGATCATTTGTAGTTGTTGAATCTGCCAAAGCAGAGCAACGCATATTATCTTGGTAGGGTGCAGAGGGACAATCTTGGTCCCACCTATCATGGCTTGGGTTAGAGTAAGCTCAATTAGATTGAGTAAAACTAGTTAACTCAATTGGATTGAGTAGAACTATAGGTATATTCCAACCGTTGGAAAGATAGGATAAGATCGCATTTACACTAAATCTTGGGTGATTTAGCCAAAGCTAACTCAAGGTCTTTTGTAAATGTGGGTCTTGATCCTATAAACAAGAGTTGCATAGAGATGTAATCGGTAATGTGTTACCCACCGATTGTACTAAGTCTTGGGCGATTTAGCCAAAGCTAATTCAAGGCTTATTATGATATGGATCTTGTCCCGCAAGAATTATAGCTAGTTTGTATGAATCTAGTAATGTGGTTTGACCACATCCATAACTCGATTCTATAAAATTCCTATAATTCAGTGGGAGCATCATTTGATTAAAGGCCTAATTAAATGATAAAAGGAATATGATATTAATTCTCTGCATTGTATGTTGTAGATTACTATGTCGACAAACACGAACACTCTCTCTCTGCGTTCTGTCCTTGAGAAGGACAAGCTCAATGGAGCAAATTTTTTGGACTGGTACAGGAACCTGAGAATCATTCTTACCCAAGAAAGGAAATTGTACGTCCTGGAGCAGCCCATTCCGGAGGCACCTCCTACCACTGCCTCGCGAGATGACAAAGATGCATTAGATGTGTCATGTCTTATATTCGCGACCATGAACTCTGAGCTTCAGAAACAACACGAGTTCATGAATGCTTATGATATGGTTGAACATCTTCGTCAACTATATCAAGGACAAGCAAGGCACGAGAGATATGAAGTCTCTAAGGCACTGTTTGGTTCCAAAATGCAAGATGGGACTCCCGTAGGTCCATATGTACTCAAGATGATTGGGTATGCAGAAAACCTACAGAGATTGGGATTCCCCCTTGGCCAAGAGCTGGCCACTGACTTGATCTTGGAATCTTTGCTGCAAAGCTACAATCAATTTGTCATGAATTATAACATGAATGAAATTGATAAGCCACTGCCTGAGATGCTCATCATGTTGAGAACTGCTCAGCAACCGGCGCTGAGAAATAGCAGGGCATTGATAAAGGTCGAGGTGGACCTACGAGTAGGCAATGGAGCAAGGGTTGCTGCTATTGCTATAGGAACTTATGATCTATCTCTGCCCTCTAGGCTTGTACTAGAATTAGATGAATGTTGTTATGTGTCTGCCTTAACTAAGAACATCATTTCAGTTCCTTGTTTAGACAAGAAAGGATTTACATTTATAATAAAGAACAAATATTGTTCAGTTTATTTAAATGATATGTTCTATTGTAGTGGACCTCTAATGAACGGACTCTACTTTCTAGAATTAGAGAGCCCTATCTATAACATAAGTACCAAAAGGTTCAAGTCAAATGAGTTGAACCAAACCTATCTCTGGCATTGTCGCTTAGGTCATATAAACGAGAGTCGCTTATCTCAGCTCCATAAGGATGGGCTGCTAGACTCATTTGATTTTGAATCATATGAGACATGTGAGTCTTGCCTTTTAGGCAAGATGACCAAGACTCCCTTTAGTGGACACAGCGAAAGAGCAACAGACTTGTTAGGACTTATACATAGTGATGTATGTGGCCCTTTCAATGTTGCTGCTAGAGGTGGTTACAGGTACTTCATTACATTTATTGATGACTTTAGTAGATATGGTTATGTGTATCTTATGACACATAAATCAGAATCCTTTGAAAAGTTCAAAGAATTCAAGAATGAAGTACAAAACTAGCTTGGCAAGAGTATTAAGATACTTTGATCAGATCGAGGTGGTGAATACCTTAGCCATGAGTTTCATGACTATCTAGCTGAGTGTGGGATTCTATCCCAACTCACTCCTCCTGGAACACCACAGTGGAATGGTGTATCCGAAAGGAGGAATCGTACCCTATTAGATATGGTACGATCTATGATGAGTCACACAGATCTTCTTATATCCTTTTGGGGATATGCTCTAGACACAGCAGCCTTTACCCTTAACCGTGTACCATCCAAGGCTGTGATAAAGACACCATATACGATATGGACAGGGAGAAATCCCAAGATGTCTTTTATGAGGATTTAGGGTTGTGAGGCTTACGTTCAATGTCAAGTCTCAGACAAACTGGGACCCAAATCCGATAGGTGCTATTTTCTTGGATATTCCAAGGATAAACAAAGGGATATTACTTCTACATTCCCAGTCAGCACAAAGTGTTTGTGGCAAAGACTGGGGTTTTTCTAGAAAGGAATTTTGTTTCTAGAAAAACTAGTGGGAGTACGTTCGATCTTGAAGAAATTCAAGATAAGGACCATAGCACTGAGGCATTGATGGAGGTTGAACAGGAACCACAAAGTGTTGTGGGTGATGAGGTTATTGCACAAAGAGTTGTGGAACAACCACCTGTTCATGTAGACCTACCTCTTTGCAGGTCTGATAGGGTACGTCATCAGCCTGAGAGATATTCATTTCTCTTGTCTGACCATGATGACGTTATGCTCATTGAGAATGAGCCTACCTCCTATCAGGAAGTTGTGATGAGCCCAGATTCTGAGAAATGGCTAGAGGCCATGAGATCCGAGATGGAATCCATGTACACCAACCAAGTATGGACTTTGGTTGATCCACCTGAAGGGGTCAAACCCATTGGATGTAAGTGGGTCTTTAGAAGAAAGACTGACATGGATGGACTTACACATACTTATAAGGGCCGATTGGTGGCTAAAGGTTTCAAGCAAATTCATGGTATTGACTATGATGAAACCTTTTCTCCAGTAGCGATGTTTAAGTCCATTCGGATCTTGCTTGCTATTATAGCATACCACGATTATGAGATCTGGCAGATGGATGTCAAAACTGTATTTTTGAATGGAAACTTACTCGAGGATGTGTACATGACACAACCTGAGGGTTTTGAAGATCCACAGCATACTGGGAAAGTATGCAAGCTGTAAAGGTCCATTTATGGGCTAAAGCAAGCCTCTTGGAGCTGGAATCTTCGATTCGATGATACGATCAAACAGTTTGGTTTCATTAAGAATGAAGATGAACCCTGTGTCTACAAGAGGATTAATGGGAATACAGTTATCTTCCTTATATTGTATGTGAATGACATACTACTCATTGGGAATGACATCCCTTCACTATAGTCTGTGAAGACTTGGCTGGGGACGTGCTTCTCAATGAAGGACTTAGGTGAAGCAGCCTGTATTCTAGGTATCAAGATCTATAGAGATAGATCTAAGAGATTGCTTGGCCTAAGTCAGAGTACATACATTGACACGGTATTACTACGGTTTGTCATGCAGAATTCCAAGAAGGGACTTCTGCCGATGTCACATGGTGTGAGTCTTTTGAAGACTCAAAGTCCCTCTTCTAGAGAGGAGAGAGACCGCAAGGATAAGATCCCTTGCGTATCAACTATAGGATCTTTCATGTACGCCATGATGTGTACTCGTCCTGATGTCTCGTATGCTTTGAGCATGACGAGTAGATACCAATGAGATCCAGGTGAGCATCACTGGATAACAGTCAAGAATATTCTTAAGTACTTGAGAAGGACTAAAGAATATTTCTTGATATTTGGAGGTGATGAGGAGCTAGTTGTAAAGGGTTACAGCGATGCCAGCTTCCAGACTGACCAGGATGATTATAGATCATAGTCAGGGTTCGTGTTTTGCTTGAATGGTGGCGCTGTGAGGTGGAAGAGTTCGAAGCAGGACACAGTTGCTCATTCTACAATAGAAGTCAAGTATATTGCTGCATCTGAGGCAGCAAAGGAGGCAGTTTGGATCCGCAAGTTCATTACTGAGCTTGGGGTGGTTCCTAGCATAGCAGATCCCATAGAGCTCTATTGTGACAACAATGGAGCGATTGCACAGGCTAAGGAACCTCGCTCATATCAGCGGACCAAACATATACTACTGCGCTTCCATCTCATTCGAGAGATTATCGATAGAAGAGATGTGAAGATTTGCAGAGTACCCATGGAGGCTAACATCGCAGATCCCTTGACCAAGGCTTTGGCACAGAAAAAATATGATGGTCACACTAGGTCATTGGGTATTAGATACTACGGTGATTGGCACTAGTGCTAGTGGGAGATTGTTAGTGAAAGCCCTAGAGCCAATCATGTGATGATTGTTGTATGGACTTTATTGTATCATATTCCTATTTATAAAGGCATGGTTATTATATTTACTTGTATTGGTGCCAAATAACTAAATATAATAATGTGCTTGAGTAGTAGGTTCTTATCTATATCAATCGATTGGTTGAATCGATAATGAGATAATATAGAGAACACTACTCTTAATCATTCCTAGTCAAGTATTAACATTCAGAGACAATGTTAATGCGTAGAGACTAGCATGTAGGTCAACTCGATGACTTGATCTCACAAGTCATGGATATGAGATATCAAGTTGACACATGGGTATACATTAGAGAATGTATATTGAATGATCCGCCATGAGAAAGTATCATGGATCGTTATATGAGTGTCATATACTTTCTCATGTGGCTATTAGTATGACTATTAGTCCTTAGACCTGAAGTCACCATGGTTCCCTACATAAGGAGTTGCATACTTTGGCTTCGTCAAACGTCACCCGTAAATGGGTGGACTATAAAGGCGATTACTGGGTATGTAATAAATTATGCGGAGGGATGTGAGTGATGTAGATGAGATCTATCCCTCCTATATGACGAGGGTGACATCGATATTCTTGATAGAGTGAGACCACGAAGTGCATGACCATGCCCAAATGAGTCAATATGAGATATTGAGCTCATTTGATTAGAGTGAGTCTACTTGGAGTTCAAGATATAGATTGTACCGAGGATGACACGGTCTATGCCTCAATTGGTCAATCTAGATGTCAAGGATAGAGGGACATTGTCACATATTGTGAGAGTGACAATTAGTAGTCACAAAGGTGATGTTGGAGCTCAATATTCTTGTAACTTGGGTAGCAATGATGTGTTGCTAGATACTGCTCATTGCTTATGTTCCTAAATCGGTTTAGAGACATTGCCAACGTTACAAGAACCTATAGGGTCACACACAAAGGACAATTAGATGTAGATTAGATTCATATGATGGACCATGAGGATTAGGTTCTTGTGATGAACCAAATTGGATTAAGAGTAATCCAAATTAGACTAATTGAGTTAGACTCAAGTTGATTCAAGTGTTGAATGAGTCTAATTTAGATTTGATTCATTTAGTCAATTTAAATTAATGAATAGAGATTTATTAAATCAAATTTACTTGAATCAAGTGGTTGGATTTGATCAACCATGGGAGATAAGAGGTCAAGTTTGACTTGACTTGAGAGGGAAGATGAAAGGTCAAGTTTGACTTGACCAAATGTCATGTCATGATGATGACTTGGCATGGCCGGACAATGATGATGCTCCACATCATCATTGACTTATCAAGTGGTGCCTCCTTATAAGGGAAACCAAGAGTCATTGGCTCTTGGAGTTACATTTATGCATGTAACCCCCCCTCCATGAAGTGGCCGACCACTTATTCCATTAGATGGAATTGATTTTGTGAGTTACTCCAACTTCATCTTCCTCCTTGGATCATCCTCTCAAGCTCCCCTCTCCTCCTTGGCCGAACCATCCATAGGGTGCTAGCACACTCAAGGGTGTGTTTTCTCCAACTATTGCTTGTGTGGATACCAATAGAGGAGTGTACACTTGACACTCTAGAGTTCCGACAAGCTATTTGGACGAGCGGGATTTGCGAAGGGCGTCGCATCGAAGGTAAAACTCTCAACTTCTAGATCTAAGGTAGATCTAGGTTTACTTAGCACATACATGTTTTTATTTTAATATATCTTCGCACGGATCCGTGGCTGGACTTCCGGGGTATCCACAACGCAAAAAGCAGTTTTTGCGGCTCGGAAAGTCCAACATCCGGTGGCCCTTCCTTCCATCCATTTCGACGGCAACCTCCATCTAAGCAACTGTCGATGAGATGTTAGGATTTCGGCCAGCTTGTCGGCGGTGTGTAGAAGAGGAGATTCCGATCCAACTTCATCGGCTAACTGTCCATTGCTAGCAACCGGAGCTGAGATGCCTCGGTTGGACGTGGTTCGAAAGGCCGAGAGCAACTTTCTATTGTTGTGGTCACGGCAGAATTATTTTCTAGCATCCGACAGCGAGTTTGACATCCAATTTCTGGCGGCAGCACTTCATTCCATTGCCGACGAAGAGTTTCAGCTTCTACTCTGGTTCCATCCTCTCTACACAGCGCCGGCAGTTCCATTGTAGTATAGTGGTGAGTATACTCGGTTACAACCGAGAGACTCGAGTTCGGTCCCCGGCGGCGGAACTACGGGCTGCTCCACCTTCACAGAGTCATCCATAGACTATTAGGTTTTGGTGTCGTTGTAGTATAGTGGTGAGTATACTCGGCTACAGTCGAGAGACTTGGGTTCGGATCTCGGCAACTACACCAGGCTTTGGCAGTTCCGCACCATCCATCGGAGAAAAGGGCTCGCTTCATCCATCAATTCAACACTTGTTAGAGGATTTTCGGCAAGGATCCAGCTATATCATCCACCGGAGGAGCTCGTTTGGATTGTCATCATCGTCGTGGAGTGATTGGTGGTTATATTTGGATTTTGATCCATTGATTTGGATGTTTATCTTTTTTTATTGTATTTTTTGTTTACTTTACGTTATGTTTGGATTCATGAATTGAACTTATCAAAAACTCCCAAAATTATTGTTGTAGTTGACTTGTAGTTAGTTTGTAATTTAACTGTAGTCTAATTTGTAGTTAGTTTGTAGTTGTCTTGTAGTTTACATTGTAGCTATTTCGTAGTTTGACTTAGAGTAATTAGTAGTTTCATTTGGTAGTTTAGTTGTAGTTTAATTATTATGCTTAGCTTAATTAATTGTTAGTTTGATTACTTATCTATTTTAGTGTTAATTTCATTAGTTAGACGTGTTTAATAGTAAGTTAGATTTATTTCATGTTTTCCTTTACACACATGTTAGTTTGCATTTGACTTGTTGTTCAATTTTCTGCACTGTCTTTATGTTTTCGAATGCTTTTCTTTGCATGCTTAGTTTAGATCTTCTTTAATTTCATTGTCATCTTAGTTAGTTAGATTAATGCTTTAATTACCTGCATTGTCTTTCATTCAGTAGGATTAGTCTTGTAAATTCCTAACCCCCATCCAGTAGGATTAGCAATAATTAGAAATCCTAAGTTTACTATTCTATCTATTACACTCGTTGGGAAATGATCCGGACCATCCACTATGCTATATTTGTGTAGTTAGGGGGTTCGGTAATTAATTTGAAACGGTACCATGACAATTCACCGTTATCAAAATTTGGCACCGTTGTCGGGGAGTGTAATGATGCTTAGTAAACTTAGGATCATTTTTTCATTTTTCAAAAAAAAAAAATTAGGGCTTCATTCTTTCATTTTCTGTATATCCATGTATTTTGTCATGTCTACTTCTGGTGTCTTTTGATTTGTTTGTTGGTGTTTTAGGAAAGACCAGGAATTCTCTTTTTTGAGAAACATGGATCTCTATAATCTGCAGTATGGAGACTACGGTGATAGTTAGCATCATTGATCAAATAGCTAGATCAAATTGCAACATCCTTCAGCCAGATGCAGCACAAGAGTTCATTCAGCCTCCGTCAAAGACCACTTCTATGGATATCGACGCGCTTAGGGAGATGGATTGTGGAGTGGGTGATAGGCATACTACTACATAGGACTCCTATGAACCATTGTGCTGTGATGTGATTTCGGACCCTAATGGATGTGATTTCATTGATGAAGTTGTTGTTGTTTCAAATGTTGAGGATGTTGACACATGAGTGGTGGATAGCTGGACACCCTCAGACTGGACACTCCCACCTGAGATAGAGTCACCAAGATGTTGCTGATGAAAGCCCTAACAACAAATGCAGTAATCCAACCCCAAGGTTGGATACTTTTTCTGATTGCCTCTGACCACCAGAGAGTATATACGATGAGGCGATGATCATTTCGGAGGGAGCAGCATGGAACTACCCTGATCACATCAAGAGAGCACTCACCTCCATTCAATCCATCCCACTCCCAGCCTGGATATTCTTTCTGAATCACCTCCAACTGCCAGGACCTCAGGGGAGTTTGTTCTATCCTATCTACTTTTCTTTTCATTGTATATACCCTTCTTTCACTTCATTTTGCTTTATTTGTTTTCGTTTTAGTTGTTATGTTTTGTTTGTTGAGTTTTTGTTTTGTTGATGCTTTCAAATAAATTTCCTATGCATTCCTTTATATCATCTTAGAAGTCGTAAAAGCTAGTTAAATTTGATTGTCAAGTTTTGGGGATTTATTGTCATGAATGGATTATTTGATTGCATATGGTTACTCCGTGGTGATGGATTCTATGTTGATAGATTAAGATGATTTTTTTTCATTCCTAGTGAGGATTGTGCCTGTTCTTATTGCTTGTGTGTGGTGCACTTGTGGTTATTATAACTCTAGAACTTGCTTTGATTCTTTCGAGACCACACAACCATAGGTTTGCATGATTATTATGAAGGCAATCTCATTTGTTTCCCTTTACTTCTTTTGTTGTCACATGTTATTCGAATAATCTCCTTATCATACGTCATGTCATTTTCATCATTTATTCTATCGTCTTTCTATTCCTACATTTTCATCATGTCATTTCTTCTCTATTTCCATTTTGTTGGATGTGGAATATTGGATGTTTCATGATGAGTTTTTTCCCGAGACGGACACAAGTTTAAGTGTGGGGGAGAGAGTAGCTCAGGAGAATTTAGTGGAAGCATAGGCGAGTTGTGCTTGATCACCATGAGCTAGCCATGCTCTTTATCTTTTTAGCCGAGCTTGATGTTGGAGCATAGGGAAGTGCACTACACGTTGAAAAAAAAAGTGCAAAAAAAAAGTTTGAAAACAAAAAGCAGCTGAAAAAAAAAGTTGAAAAAAAAATTGAGTACCCATGAAATAAAAAAAAATATTGTGAAAATTTTGACATGTGGTGCCATTCATTTTTTTATCTATGTGATAGTATTTTTGTTATAGACATCCCTTATTACAACTATTGAAAGAGTTATTGGATATCATATCTGGACTTGTATTGTGAATGTGATAGGGGTTGTTTACATGTTTAGTGGATGGTAAAATGCTAGCTTGGATGAAAACTTTTGGGGCACTGCTTTCTTGTACTCATCTATGTAGCATTCCAATATTTCCATATCTCCTTGCATTTCTGTAGCTATTTCATGTTTTAGCTTTCTTTCCTTTCACACATATTGTCATTTCCCTTGCATTCATGTTTCCCTTACATTTCTAATAAGCCTTCAGTGATTGTGTATTCTTATGTGTATATAGTGGTGAAGGTATAAGAAAAGCAAGCATATGGTAGTGCATAAACCATAAGTAGCTTGAGTGAACTCCACTATTATATGTTTATGAGAGCCAGAGAAGCCACCACTTACCTTGTGAGGCTTAATCATTCATAGTCTATTCATGATGGATTGAAGTCACCATGTTTGTTAACCTGTGTAAGATTTGAGTCCAAGATTGCTTGAGTCTTTGAGAGTTGACAATCCTAGGTAACTTTCTTTCACGATTTTCTATGTATGCTTAGGAATTGCTAGAGAAATATATTCAGTTTACTTTTAATTTTCTTTGCTTGCTCGGGACGCGCAAGAATAAGTGTGGGGGAATTGATTACTACCATTTTATTGCATTATTTTGGTCCTTAATATCACCGTTTTAATCCACTCGTGTGTTTATTTATCGATTATTTACATGTTTTATGAGTTAGATATATTTTTGGATCTTATTGTAAATTCTCTTAAATTGTGGACTTATATGCAAAATCTATCTTTATTTGTATGAGATCGAGATGAGCAACTGGATTAGACTCAAGTTGGATCAAATATGGCTTCATCTAGGACGAGAAAGATCATTTTAAACTAGATTAATCTGGACCTTTCATCAAGATTAGAGGTAATTAAATCAAGGGACCATATCTGATCGGCCGGGAAAAGCGGTGGATTCTGAGCCATCTATCCAGATCTGGAGAGATCCAATCCGTACATTTTGATCTGGACATCTGAGCCCTTCATCCAGATTCGACCGATCGTGATTATCCATTCAGATTCAATCAGTTCCATTCATTAGAGATCAGAGCAATCTTGACCGTCCAATGTGATGGCTCGATCTGAGCCATTGATCTGAATCTGGAGCGATTCAGCCCATATATTGTGATCTACACATCTTGGTTTTTCATCTGGACCATTGGATCTCGATCGTCCCTTCAGATTTATCAGATCCGGCCATCCAGAGTTGAATCGATCACCACCGTTGGATGGTGCAGCCAAATTAAGCCAACTTAATTGATTAATCAAGCCCTAGCTTCAATTGGGCGGCTGAGATCAGATGAGGCTTTGATCGGACAGTCAAGGAAATTAGTTTTAAAAATCCAACATCTTCCCCAATCGCAGAAAAAACGCGCAGAATCACCGAACCGAGCGAGCGTCGGTGCCACCGCCTGCTCTGATGGCAATGTGCTATTCCTCGGAATGCTCATCGGCTCCCATGTCCCCGGATTAAAATTTTCACTAATGAAAACTAATCCGGATGGGATGAGTTTCCTAAGCACAACCAATTCGTCGTCGTGCTAACGACTTGAGTGATCGCTTGAACAAACTAGTTGTTCAAGCAATCAAGCTCTTCTAGTCGGTTACCCGCGGAAGAGACGACGGACGGATCGCCGGTTTTTGTGTTTATCTTCGGGGTCCATGATTATACAAATACATGCAAATGTAAACTAGTATAATCAACATATACTAACATAAAGAACATAAGCTAGCATATCAATAAGAACATGTAAAGAACAATAATAAAAGTTGTAAAACTTTTATACCTCTTGATCTTCTATCGTATGTCCTAACCTCCTTGTAGACTTCGTGTGGGCGAAGATCCTCCACAAGTTGAAGATTCCTAGATCTTCTTCAATCCAAAGAAAGAAGAACTCTCTTTCCCTTCTTGCTTGAGTCAACCACCCGATCCATGAAAAGGATTGATGCCAAACCCCCAAGAATAGAGAGAACAAAATGGAAACCACCAAGGAACCAAACTAGGGACAAACCCTAGCTTCTAGTGCCGCCGGCCAAGATGGAATGAAGAGGAGAAGAGGAATACATTGGGCGCCGGCCAAGGTGGAGGGAATAGAGGAAGGAGCCGGCCACACCCTAGGAAGAAGAAGAGCTCCTCTCCTATAGATGCCGCCCACCTTCTTGCAAACCCTAGCCGCCCAACCATAGGAGCCAAACCCTAATTAGGGTTTCCTCCTTAGGCTTTCTTGCCGCCCAACCAAGGTGGAGAGAAGAGATCTAGGAACCGCCCACCTTTCCTAGGAAGAAGAAGAACTCTTCCACAAGTTGCCGCCCACTTTCTTTCCATACCTTGGCTGCCCAACCATAGGAACCAAACCCTAGTTAGGGTTTCCTCCTTAGGGTTTCTTGCCACCCAAGCAATGCTAGGCAAAACCCTAATCTCCTTAGCATCCATCATCCTCAACCAACATCAATCTTTGCCGCCCACCCTAAGCCACCCTTTTATAGAGTTAGGGATAGGCCTTGGTTTAATCTCCACCGTCGGTTCTAGGGTTTCATCCCAACCGTCGGATCTAGGGTTTCATCCCAACCGTCAAATCTAGGGATTTAATCTCAACCGTCGGTTCTAGAGATTTAATCTCAACCGTAGGTTCTAGGGATTTAATCCCAACCGTCGGATCTAGAGATTTAATCTCAACCGTCGGTTCTAGGGATTTAATCCCAACCATCGGATCTAGAGATTTGTTTTCCATCATTTGATCTAGACTTCATGAGGTTTATATTAGGCTACGATAGGGACCATGAGGAGTAGTTGGATCTTGGCCACCCGATGGATCGGAACCACACAAACTTGATCCATCAATGATGTTCCATTCCACTAGAGGATCATCATTGAATTACCTCACCAACCCCCATAAATTAATATGGGCTCCATATATTATTTGTATATCCATCTCCCCATGTTTAAGATATCGAATGTCTGTCAATTGATTGATTTACTGACCATCAATCAATTAACATCTAACTCCTCGAGTAGTACCACTCAACCTTATCATCATGTTGACTAAGTCAACCTGCAGGGTTTACATGATGAACCTTATGAGCTCCACAAGGGGACATCATCAACCTAATATATAGGACACAGTTTCCTCCTATAATCAACGACACACCATGTAAATAATATCATTTCCCAACTTACCGAGCATATTGATTTAATCCATAGAAATCTCACCCTCTGATAAATCAAAGAAATAAATACTAAGTACATGTGCCCGTTATTATATCGGGATTAAGAGCATGTACAACATAATATCCAAGGTCCAATTCAATTATGTAGTCAGTAATAAATTGAATCACCTCTATGTCGGTCTTGCTCAATACACCTAAGTGTACTAGTGTAACTCTATGTTCAAGACAAAACAATACCAAGCTACACTACAACCATGCCAATGGTTTGTCCAAAACCATCTTGGTTGTGAGCCTCTACTTATACTCTACAAGGGACTGATATCATGATCTTCTGTGCCACACCCAAGCACCATGTTATCTACAATGTAAAGTATTAGACAATATGCACATATATCATAAATATAAAGTGCAAACAATGATCATGTGATTCTTATTTCAAAATAAAGATGTTCATACAAAAGAGCTAGGCTTTCAGTATACATCCCAACAATCTCCCACTTATACTAAAAGACTATGCTGTCCTCATACTGCCATACATCTGATTCCCCTTCCCTCCACATGCCTATCAAAGCTCTCGCCAGAAGGGCCTTAGTGAAAGGGTCTGCTAGGTCATCCTCTGATGCAATCTAGGCGACAACAACTTCTACCTCCTTTGCGATTTCTCATATCAGGTGGTACTTGCGCTCCATGTGTTTACTAGCCTTATGGGCTCGTGGTTCCTTCGAGTTTGCAACTGCACCATTATTATCACAATAAATTGTGATAGTTCTTGGCAAACCAGGAATCACATCCAAGTCCATCAGGAAGTTCCTAAGCCATACAGCTTCCTTAGCTGCCTCAGAGGCTGCCACATACTCAGCTTCCATGGTAGAGTCCGCCACGCATTTCTGCTTGACACTCATCCATACTATGGCTCCACCTCCAAAAGTAAACACAAACCCCGAGGTAGACTTACTCTTGTCCCTATCTGATTGGAAATCAAGTGTAACCCAGGTGGAATGATTAGTCCACTGGTAAACTAGCATATAATCCCTAGTCCTTCTCAGGCACTACAATATATGTTTTACCGCAGTCCAATGTCCCTGTCCTGGATTACTCTGATATCTGCTGACCATGCCCATGGCAAAGCAGATATCTGGTCTTGTACATAGCATAACATACATTAGGCTTCCTACCGCCGAAGCATAAGGAACTGCCTAAATCTCCTCTATCTTTTCAGATGATCTAGGACACATCTCCTTTAGATAAAGGAACTCCATGCCTGAAAGGTAGCAAACCCTTCTTGGAGTATTGCATGCTAAAACGATCCAAAATCATGTCTATGTATAAAGCTTGGGATAAGCACAACATCCTTTTCCAGCGATCCCTTGATCCCAAGGATGTGTCTCACCTCTTCCAAGTCCTTCATATCAAACTCATTGGACAACCATACCCTTACGTCCGATAACACTTCGATGTTGTCGCCAACCACCAAAATATCATCTACGTATAGTACAAGAAATACCACTACGTTTCCGTCACATCTCTTGTATACACAAGACTCATCCGGACTTTGAATAAATCCATAAGACTGATTTATCTCCTCAAAGCGGATGTTCCAAGACCTCGAAGCTTGCTTCAATCCATAAATGGACCGATCAAGCTTACATTCAAGATGTTATTTGCCCTTAGCAATGAATCCCTCTGGTTGCTCCATATAGATGGTTTCCTCAAGACTTCCATTAAGGAAAGTTGTCTTGACATCCATATGTCACACCTCATAATCCATATGAGTTGCTATGCATAAGAGCTCTCAAACCTGACTTGAATCCATAGATTCAATCTCAGTATTCATTGCACTTTGCCAAGATGCTGCATCTATATCTTGGATTGCCTCGTCATATGTCCGAGGATCGGGATCATGTTCACGATGGACCAACCGAAGATTCTCCCAAGAACACGAATCTATCAGCCGTCTCACAACCCTCCCACTACGACGAGGTATCACCGTGTATCCTCTGTGACACGCTGCTGACATGTGGTATATCCTCTTGTACCTGGTACTAAAGAAGTGACTTCCTTTAACTCCTCCGAACAATTTTACTTGGGCTTGTGGCTCATCACATAGTCTTCCTCTAGAAATCTGCATCGTAACGATCAACGATCACCGATCTCTAGGACTATAAAACAATCCACCCTTTGTTCCTAGGATAGCCAATGAACATGCATCTTTGCACACGAGGTTCCAACTTACTAAGATTCCGCCAAGAGACTGTGGACTCCCATATCCGAATATGTCTTAGACTAGGCTTTCGCCCACCCACAATTCGTGGGAGTAGAAGGCACCGATTTAGATGGAACCAGTTCATAATGTACACTATCGATCTAGAGCATATCCCCGTAACGAACCGCAAGTCGAATAACTCATCATCGATCTAACCATCTCCATAAGAGTCCTATTCCTTCGCCTCGCTACACCGCTCACTGGGTGTGCCACAAAATCAATTGGGATTGAATCCCAGCCTATGATAAGTAGTTCCTAAACTCTCCCAAGAGGTACTCAACACCACGATCAGATCATAGTGTCATCCGTATCTTGAACAATCATCTATGAAAAAGATGAAATGTTCAAAACTACCTCTTGTCTGGATAGACATAGGACCATACGAATCAGAATGAACCAATTCCAACACATCTTTGTATCTATACCCCTTGGCCTTGAGAGGCCTCTTGGTCATCTTACCCTCCAAGCAAGATTCACAGGTTGGGAGATCCTCCACCACTAATGAACCCAAAGGTCCATCAGCTATCAACCTATTGAATTTTGCTTAGGTTAATGTGACCAAGCCTAAGATGCCAAAAGATATGTTTGGTTCATTTTCGAAGGTTCTTTTCTCTTATCGAAATTAGAAGATGAGTTAATAACTTCTATTTTCTCCATGGGAGCTTGTGGTTCAAGTTATAAATTTCCTATCTATGTACCTGAATAGATAATGTCCCTATTCCTTTTATAAAATATCTGTCATCAAAAGAAATAGATTATCCATCCATAATTTAGAAACCGAAATCAATTCTTTCTAAATAAAGGTACATAAAGAAAATTTCTAAGAACCTAAAAACTTTATTTTTCTCAAAAGATAAATAAAACATCTCCCACTGCAATAGCCGTCATCTTCATGGCATTGCCCAAATAAATGGTAATATCCCTTTTAGCTAGTCGTAGGGTTTCCTGGAACCCCTGCAAAGTATTGCAGACATGATTAGTGGCTTTCGTATCTACACACCAGGTGCCGGTAGATAACACCGCTACCCATGTTTCAACGACTAGACCAAAGGATATACTTTTGTTCTGCTTTGGATTGGGACAGTCCTCCTTCCAATGTCCATCCTGCTTGTAAGTGAAGTACTTGCCTTTCGTCTTCTTCACTCCTCCCTGAGATCCTCCCACCACATTTGCTCCACCTTGTTTCTCCTTCTTCTTGCCTTTCGGCTTAGAAGTAGAAACCTTTTGAGCAACCATGGCTTGAGGATACTCTTCGAAGAGTGCATACACGTACTTCCTAGCAAATAAGACAATGTCTGGATTCTTTTCCAATCAACATTATTTGGGTACAGTAAGTTTATTTCCTTTAGTATCACAATAAGTGGACTGAAAGTCATTTTGAAAATCCTAAGAATCACATGGATCATTATTTTAGATTTCAAATATTATTGATTCCTCAAAACAATAAAATTTCGAAATCAACCAACACCTCAAAACACCGAGAATATCGCATGCCACGCAGTGTGGACGTATACGAATTCTATATTTGTAAGAGGAGGTTTTACCCATTAATTTTATTATCTTGTCAACCTTACTTTTTGACAAATAAAATTAATAGTTGGTTCCTCTTTGGCCCTACAAATCAAAGTAGTGACTCCGATGGGGAGGATACTTTATATTTGCATCTAAGTGTGCACCATTACACGATACTAAGGGAATTATTTCGAATTATGTGCCTTACCGCTGTGGAAGTACACACGCTCCTAGATAATTTCCTATAACCATTATTTGACCTAGTGATCCGCAAACAAACTCATCCGCAGGGAGGAAGGCACTCAGAGCCGACACGCAAGTTTATTGCATCACACGTCAAATTGTAATGGAGGTCGTGGGAATTAATTAAAATATCCCTCTCCCACTTAGTAAATTGAAAATGAGGAATTTTCAAGCACACACAACATGCATATAAAACAAATCAGCAATAAATATGGAAAAAATAGAATTTTTTTCCCAACTATTATGGCTTTGTTCTCCAATATGTGTCCCGTCGTGTCGCCACCTCGTCCGCTCCTCCTACGCCATGTACGAGCCATCCGGAGATCCAAGCCGAGAATAAAACCTATTTTATTTTACATCCATCGATCCTATATTCCACGAGGGAGTGTACATGAAATCTAGATCGAAAGTAAAATAAAATAAAGAGTGGCTAAACAATGTCGTATTTAATTACAAAAATTAAATACTAATCTAGCCTCGTCAACCCCAAGGATTCAAATAATATACAATCACACACAAACAATCACATACACACATATAGCCATAATAGTCGGATCTTATGCCTACAACCAAAGAGTTAGCCTACGCACATCCTACTATTATCCGGCATACTCAATATATGATATGTTCATGAAAGTAACCGAATCCAAAACACACAAAACCGGAAACCGTGGCTCTGATACTATTTGTTGGCAATGTGCTATTCCTCGGAATGCTCATCGGCTCCCATGTCCCCGAATTAAAATTTTCACTAATGAAAACTAATCCGGATGGGATGAGTTTCCTAAGCACAACCAATTCGTCGTCGTGCTAACGACTTGAGCGATCGCTTGAACAAACTAGTTGTTCAAGCAACCAAGCTCTTCTAGTCGGTTAGCCGCGGAAGAGACGACGGACGGATCGCCGGTTTTTGTGTTTATCTTCGGGGTCCATGATTATACAAATACATGCAAATGTAAACTAGTATAATCAACATATACTAACATAAAGAACATAAGCTAGCATATCAATAAGAACATGTAAAGAACAATAATAAAAGTTGTAAAACTTTTATACCTCTTGATCTTCTATCGTATGTCCTAACCTCTTTGTAGACTTCGTGTGGGCGAAGATCCTCCACAAGTTGAAGCTTCCTAGATCTTCTTCAATCCAAAGAAAGAAGAACTCTCTTTTCCTTCTTGCTTGAGTCAACCACCAATCCGCAAAGGATTGATGCCGCCAGCCCCAAGAATAGAGAGAACAAAATGGAAACCACCAAGGAACCAAACTAGGGACAAACCCTAGCTTCTAGTGCCGCCGGCCAAGATGGAATGAAGAGGAGAAGAGGAATACATTGGGCGCCGGCCAAGGTGGAGGGAGTAGAGGAAGGAGTCGACCATACCCTAGGAAGAAGAAGAGCTCCTCTCCTATAGATGCCGCCCAACCATAGGAGCCAAACCCTAATTAGGGTTTCCTCCTTAGGCTTTCTTGCAGCCTAACCAAGGTGGAGAGAAGAGATCTAGGAACCGGCCACCTTTCCTAGGAAGAAGAAGAACTCTTCCACAAGTTGTCGCCCACTTTCTTTCCATACCTTGGCCGCCCAACCATAGGAACCAAACCCTAGTTAGGGTTTCCTCCTTAGGGTTTCTTGCCGCCCAAGCAATGCTAGGCAAAACCCTAATCTCCTTAGCATCCATCATCCTCAACCAACATCAATCTTTGCTGCCCACCCTAAGCCACCCTTTTATAGAGTTAGGGATAGGCCTCGCCCAACCATAGGAACCAAACCCTAGTTAGGGTTTCCTCCTTAGGGTTTCTTGCCGCCCAAGCAATGCTAGGCAAAACCCTAATCTCCTTAGCATCCATCATCCTCAACCAACATCAATCTTTGCCGCCCACCCTAAGCCACCCTTTTATAGAGTTAGGGATAGGCCTTGGTTTAATCTCCACCGCCGGTTCTAGGGTTTCATCCCAACCATCGGATCGCGGGTTTCATCCCAACCGTCGGATCTAGGGATTTAATCTCAACCGTCGGTTCTAGAGATTTAATCTCAACCGTCGATTCTAGGGATTTAATCCCAACCGTCGGATCTAGAGATTTAATCTCAACCGTCGGTTCTAGGGATTTAATCTCAACCATCGGATCTAGAGATTTGTTTTCCATCATTTGATCTAGACTTCATGAGGTTTATATTAGGCTACGATAGGGACCATGAGGAGGAGTTGGATCTTGGCCACCCGATGGATCGGAACCACACAAACTTGATCCATCAATGATATTCCATTCCACTAGAGGATCATCATTGAATTACCTCACCAACCCCCATAAAGTAATATGGGCTCCATATATTATTTGTACATCCATCTCCCCGTATTTAAGATATCGAATGTCCGTCAATTGATTGATTTACTGACCATCAATCAATTAACATCTAACTCCTCGAGTAGTACCACTCAACCTTATCATCATGTTGACTAAGTCAACCTGCAGGGTTTACATGATGAACCTTATGAGTTCCACAAGGGGACATCATCAACCTAATATATAAGACATGGTTTCCTCCTATAATCAACGACACACCATGTAAATAATATCATTTCCCAACTTACCGGGCATATTGATTTAATCCATAGAAATCTCACCCTCTGGTAAATTAAAGAAATAAATACTAAGTACATGTGCCCGTTATTATATTGAGATTAAGAGCATGTACAACATAATATCCGAGGTCCGATTCAATTATGTAGTCAGCAATAAATTGAATCACCTCTATGTCGGTCCTGCTCAATACACCTAAGTGTACTAGTGTAACTCTATGTTCAAGACAAAACAATACCAAGCTACACTACAACCATGCCAATGGTTTGTCCAAAACTATCTTGGTTGTGAGCCTCTACTTATACTCTACAAGGGACTGATAACATGATCTTCTGTGCCATACCCAAGCACCATGTTATCTACAATGTAAAGTATTAGACAATATGCACATATATCATAAATATAAAGTGCAAACAATGATCATGTGATTCTTATTTCAAAATAAAGATGTTCATACAAAAGAGCTAGGCTTTCAGTATACATCCCAACATGCTCCTCACGGGTTGGCGAGCGTCGACGCCGGCGTCGCCACCTACTCCTCTAGGTGAGCAATGGCGGTGAGCAGTTCTTCCTCCTCGCGAGCGACGACGGCGAGCAGTGCCTCCTCCACACGGCGGCGGCAGCTTCGGGCAGCATCTCCGGCGGCCCTTCCTTCCATCCATTCCGGCGGCAACCTCCATCCAAGAGGCTGCTTATGAGATGCTGGGATTCCGGCCAGCTCGTCGGTAGCGTGTAGAAGAGGAGATTCCGTTCCAACTTCACCGGCGAACTGTCCATCGCCAACAACTGGAGCTGAGATGCCTCGGCTGGACGTGGTTCGAAAGGCCGAGAGCAACTTTCTACTGTCGTGGTCACAGCAGAATTATTTTCCGGCATCCGGCAGTGAGTTTGACATCCAATTTCTGGCGGTAGCACTTCATTCCATCGCCGGTGAAGAGTTTTAGCTTCTACTCCAGTTCCATCCTCTCCACGCAGCGTCGGCAGTTCCGTTGTAGTATAGTGGTGAGTATACTCGGTTACAACCGAGAGACTCGGGTTCGGTCCCCGGCGGCGGAACTACGGGCTGCTCCACCTTCACAGAGTCATCCATAGACTGTCAGGTTCCGGTGTCGTTGTAGTATAGTAGTGAGTATACTCGGCTACAGTCGAGAGACCTGGGTTCGGATCCCGACAACTACATCAGGCTGCGACAGTTCCGCACCATCCACCGAAGAAAAGGGATCTCTTCATCCATCAATTCAGCACTTGTCGGAGGATTTTCGGCAAGGATCTAGCCATATCATCCACCGGAGGAGCTCGTTTGGATTGTCATCATTGTCGTGGAGTGATCAGTGGTTATATTTGGATTTTGATCCATTGATTTGGATGTTTATCTTGTTTTATTGCATTGTTTGTTTACTTTACGTTATGTTTGGATTCATGAATTGAACTTATCAAAAAACCCCAAAATTATTGTTGTAGTTGACTTGTAGTTAGTTTGTAGTTTAACTGTAGTCTAATTTGTAGTTAGTTTGTAGTTGTCTTGTAGTTTACATTGTAGCTATTTCGTAGTTTGACTTTGAGTAATTAGTAGTTTCATTTGGTAGTTTAGTTGTAGTTTAATTATGATGCTTAGCTTAATTAATTGTTAGTTTGATTACTTATCTATTTTAGTGTTAATTTCATTAGTTAGACATGTTTAATAGGAAGTTAGATTTATTTCATGTTTTCCTTTACACACATGTTAGTTTGCATTTGACTTGTTGTTCAATTTTCTGCACTGTCTTTATGTTTTCGAATGCTTTCCTTTGCATGCTTAGTTTAGATCTTCTTTAATTTCATTATCATCTTAGTTAGTTAGATTAATGCTTTAATTACCTGCATTGTCTTTCATTCAGTAGGATTAGTCTTGTAAATTCGTAACCCCCATTCAGTACGATTAACAATAATTAGAAATCCTAAGTTTACTATTCTATCTATTACACTCATTGGGAATCGATCCGGGTCATCCACTATGCTATATTAGTGTAGTTAGGGGGTTCGGTAATTAATTTGAAACAGTACCATGACAATTCGCCATTATCAGGTAGCGACGCTGGCGTTGTCCGTTGAGCGACGGAGAAACTTGGGCGGATCGAGAGAAAGAAGGAGATGATCAGCGATGATGAAGGGGGATCGAGCAGAGAAACGTGGAGAAGGACAAGCGTTGAGGAAATAAATGGGGATCGAGGGATTTAATTAAAGGCTGAAACTATTTATATAGGTAATTAAACCTTAGGTTTAATTAATTAAGCCTTATTCAATCCAATTAATCTAATGATCCCTAATAGGTTTTAAACCCAAACAGCTATTGCAGAAATTAATCTGCATTTTTTTTCGGTATCTCACATTCTCCCCCACTAATAAAAATTTAGTCCCCAAATTTTTTACTCATGTACGAGTACGAAATGTCCCAACAACCATCTCAAGTATCCGGAGAAAAGTCACTCACCTCAAGTAACTAAATAGGGTACTGAGCTTGAATATTATTTTTCAGCTCTCATAAATACCCTCAACAGACCTATTAAAAGGTAATTTAACGATACCAGAGTGGAGCTCTATACCCGTGACCTGTTGGAGACTTTGTCAGAATTTTAAAGTAAATCATGAATCACTATCGGAAATGATACACAAAGATACTCCTTGTATATAATTCCATCAAGCGATCCAACGAAATCCACCTTATGACTTGGAAGAAAATGAGCGGACTTGCCTAATTGACCACCGATTATCTAAATCGCATCAAGTCCTTTTTGAATTCTAGATAATCTCCCAATACAGTCCATCTTACCAGGCTACCACTTCCATCTCGGTACACAACCTTGTTGGTCACTAGTATTCCACCTTTACTACTTGACACACCCAACATCAAACTACAAATTCAACCATGTCCTACATGTCGTTCCACTACCAAGAACGTTTCAACACTCACTATTTTTGGATCCACTCCGAATAAATCGCCGATCCCGAATGATGAGTCTCCTGAAACAACTCTTCCTAATTTGAATGCAACTCCGAAAACCACTATCCTCCTCATAGATGGAGAATTCCTTCCTCATAAGAGAAATCAATCTACTGTCCAAAATCCACTCCACCACATATACTATAAGTGATTGGGAAACTATAATGATCAATCTCCCTTGTTGCAACTGTCCGTGTTCCAACAACTCTATAATAGCTACACAATAGCTAGCTACATCTACAAATCAAGATAATAACTGCTAAGTCCACATCATGTGTATGACAACTTATCTCGTAGTTCCTCAACTGACGTAAGCATAAGATACGTCTCAATCAACTATATCGGAATTGCTCCAATCCCTGAAATGATACATCAATATATAATACCCTTCCATCCCCACCAGAAGATTAACTAACACTAATGCAAAAGTCAACCACAAATCGATCCAACTGCTTCCAGAATACTCGATTCCTCAAGTCCATGAACGACTAAACCGTCAATAAGTCTAACAACATAATCAAAAGCTCATAAAATTCATACCAAGTATGAGATGTAGTCTTCTACACACCCGCATTTTTTTTTACTCTAAGATGATGATATCTCAATCATTACACCGTCAATGATAATTGTATGATACTGAGTCACTATAATATCAACACTCCAATCGTAGATCAACCTTAGAGTATACATAGGTGTCCTTTAGCTGATCTAAACAGATCATCTATCCACAACGAAGGATATTTATTCTCAATAGCTACTGCATTCCATCATCGACAATCGATGCACAACCTCAAAGGTTCGTCTCCTTCTTAACAAAGAAGTTTGGATCTTCTCAAGAAGAAATACTGGGATAGATAAATATCCCATCCAACACCTTCTATAATCGCAACTTACATTCTTTCAATTTCCACAGTGTTTAGCAACACTGATACTAATAAAATCATCTCCCGATATGAGGTCTTCAATATCGAAACTATTCCCAAAATCACTCCAATCGTATACTCCACTTGCCTATGAAATGGCAAGCCTAGGAGTTCATCCGAAACTACATCCAAATACTCTCGGATTATACACACATCTGAGATACATATTATACCATCATTTCACCAATTTAATTATCCGTAAGGATTGTTGGTGCAGGGGCACCTAACTCGAACCTGTATTTTGATTATGGCAAAAGATGCAAAGTCAAGGATATATCATTATCTCACGAGCTAAATCAAGTGTGCAGAAAAGTGCTAAAGCTGGAGTTGAAGGCTGGCGACACCCGGAGGAAGCCGCGGTGGTCGGGCGACACTCGAGTGACTTCGGAGGGAGCCAAAGGAATCGAGTGGAAGGCCAAAAGCGAAAGCGACACAGTAAGTATCGAGGTAAGCTCGCGCGTGTGAGCGTAAGTGAGGTCGTATCCTCCTTACGGGGATGGTCTTAAGCGTAGATCCGACCTAAGACATCCCATCGATGGTCTAGGTCAAGATCGGACGATCGACGACCGTCGAAATTATGTTTTTGTTGAGCTAACTTTGACTTGCAGCAAGCATCACGATCGCTACTGAGGACTCGATCGGCCAATCACCGATCACGGAGGTCAAGACGATCGATGTCGCCATCACCATCACTGATGATGGCCATCAGTCGACTGATGGTCAAGGATCAGCCTCGAGGAGTCAAGGCTTATCACCTATTTTCAAAGAGGTTTTGTGCCCATTTGTGATTGGTTGAAGACCCATTCGATGAGGGGCTCAAAGGCTATAAAAGGAGGGCTTGTCCTAGGGTTTTTCATCAATTAAAAAGCTTCCAAGTGCTTCCGATACGCTACGAGTCTCCGACATCCCTACGACGAAGCGCTACCGAGACGACGACTCAAGCTCCAAGATTCAAGTCTTCAAAAGTCGTCGGTATAAGATTTAATTTTATAAGTTGTTCTTATTTCAAGCTTTAAATCATATCAAGGAGAGGGGGAGTGTCTCTCTACCTTGAGTATTTATTGAGTTTTGTATTCGTTTAACTCCTACCTCTAACGAGGAGGAGTTCGTTTAGTGTTTTGCCCTCCGTACGTGGTCAAGGACCATTAGAGCCTTGGAGTAGTAGCCGAAGGCTACGAACCAAGTAAAAATACTTGTCTTCTTTTATTATCTTTCCGCTGCAAATTATCTACTCGAGTTTTAACGAATGATTTCGTAAAAGTTTTATCACTATTCACCCCCCCCCTCTAGCGATCCGCTTCGATCCAACAAGGATATGTCTATAGAGAAGGTATGTCTATCAAAGTCTAAGGGCATCCCTTAACTTCTTGGTTGTTGGTCACATCTCACCTGACGGTAGAGAAACAACCAATACACATGATCTGAATATAGAAACCCTTCTAATCCTATCTAAGAATGTTCTAGATATAGATACGTATAAACTACCAGTATCTCTCAATATATCAACAAATAGGGTAAACTAAAGTAATACCCCCAATGATCAATCTTCGACCCTTCTACATCCTCTCTCGAGTAAAGATGTAAACTCATCCAACTTTTGTTCTTGGCGGCTGAGTTTCTGCAAGTACAAAAGACTGCCATAGAGAAACTAAAATCAACTGCTGAAACTGACATACAACCTGAAACGATTGCATGGAAATGGTAAACACTGTTGTACTGGCAAAGAGTACACAACCAACTATAAAATACTGAATAACTGTCAACATCGTAGCATGCTCCAACTCTGCGAAAGGTATAGCTGCGCTTGAGGAGATAATAGTTGTTGTCTGCATGAGTTTTCTAAGATGTCTTATGCTGATACTGCTTAGTGTATCGCTTCCCCTGAAGGGAAGTATCAAGGAACTCCATCTATGCCTGAGGTAGTAAATTGTTGCTGATGTGTTAACCCAATCTTCTATGATGATTTTCGCTGTCGAGATTGTGGATCGTCCTCCCGAAGGCAACATCGATGGTCTTCAGCTGAGTTTTCAAAGCACACCTCCCCCTCATATATACTGACTGCTTATAGTGGAAGCCGATAAAATGGTCTATCGAACAATCCAACTTTGCGTGTCGTCGTGACCTGCACTACACGCACATAACCCCCTCAGAATCATTCTTCTGATTCCAATATTTGACTTGCAATGTCTGCTTATCAATCTTCAACTCCTACAACACTTACTATGAAGTCATTTTCGTACACATGACTCAGTCTATTCCCTTCTGATAAGATATGATAGAAGATCTAAACATCTTAATCCGAATGTAAGCCAATAAACCAAGGGTGGCTTAGAACATCCATTCACATTCTTGAGCTATTAGGCGGCCGTAAACTTTGCAAGTCTAATGACTCCGCATGATATTCCCATTAACAAATGATCACTCTACTTGAAGCTCAAGAATTCCCTGACACTAAGTCAAAGAAAATGACACGGTAAAATACTCTCTCACAATATCATTAAACCGTGACCAAGTGAGGTGTTATTTCCCAAAGGTTATTTCCTACATCTTCCACCAAGTACCGGCTTGATCCCGATAAGGGTATGCAACTACCTCTACTTTCTCTGTATAACACGAGTTAAGTACTCAAAAGTACCTCCAAAGTTATACAACCCAACACAAACAACTCAGGGATCAAAATCCCTATGAAACACCATATACTAATCCTCCACAATCTGCATCAATAATAGTATACACAACTAGTCCATTACCCCACAGGTAATGATCTAACTAGCATAGTTAGTGAAAATCCCTAAGATTGTAATATTTGATCTCCACAAGAAATGTAACTACCTAACCCCTGCTTTCCAACTCGATATCAGTCGGCTCTCAAAGGTAATTTACATTTTTCGACAGCAGGTACAAGACTCATAGACTCAACACGTCATTCCCGTGGTCAACTCAACCCACGATTACGAATAGTGACTAATACACTACATGTCATTCCCTATTATAAACAACTAAATGCATAGCCAACAGAAAGGATATGCGATAACAGTTATCATACCTTAAACCTTGTAGATCGGAGATGTCCCGCTACAGCTAGATCCCAGAACTTACAAAATAAAAACCGAGTAAAACAAAACTCGATGTCCAACTGAAATAAAATCTGAAAGTGGTCATCGCAACCTGGGCTCTGATACCAATAAAATTGTCACGCCCCAAGAGTATATTTGTCCCTTGACTGGATGGTACCCTCTTGTGACAATATAAGATAAACTACCGATACATGGCCCACATAGCTGCTATCACAGATAAGTCATAAAACACAGCGGAATACACCAACAAATAATAAAGATACAAAGACTCAAATATGCACTCCGGAGTGACTTTGACACAACATGAATCATAATATAAACCAACACCCAAATCGAATTCATAATAAAGGCCAAATACATACAACACATCTGTATACCACAAATACGGAAACAATGTAGGATAAAACCCCAAAACCAACATTCGAAATAATACAACAACATGGAATAAGAATCCAACCACTTGGTGTGAGATAAGATCAGCAGGCGGAGCTCAGAACATCCAAGGACTCTTCTACCTGAACTTGGGTGACAAGAAAAACCCAGGGTCTGTGGTGGTGAGTATAAAACTCAACGGTAATATGAAAGATAGTGCATGAACCACATTTAATGATATGAAGATCAACAAGTACCAATAGAGATCAACAGGTATACATCAACAGGTATGCATAGGGAGATCAATGGATATACAGTCTTAAAAGTAATAACAGCTAATCACCAGTATAGTCAAAATCAATGCAGATACTAAACTGATCAGCTGAATAAAATATAATGTATCGACATACCTGAGGGTATGCAATGACACAACTCATAACCACCTGAACAAGTATACAACAACGTAACACATACAAATAACATACATAAACAATACCATATCTATGATCAACATATAATAATATGAACAATGTATAATCAAATATATAGACAAACCCAATCCACACTCTATAATAACATGAAGTGGATCAAATGCATATAATAGTCTGACCCATTAGGTACACTGCACATACCTAAACAACGATCCACACTGATCCTACTCATACCCAAATACACCACATACCACAGTATAGAACATGCAAATGATATGCATAATGTTCTACAACCATATGCAACAATCATAGTTCAACCAAATGCAACATCTCACAGGCATATGTAAAACATACCTCAAACATACACACATATATACATATCCCACCAATGCATATGCATGGTCATGTCTGCGGACTATACACACAACCACGACCCCAATATGGCTTTGGTGACATGACATGATAACTATCCCAACTCCAACTACCACTACTCTCGAGTGGCCGAATGAGTAGTATGAGTAAGTAGCTAGTCTCCAGAGAGCAATATGTTACACCACGAGGGTCCCTGCTGCTAGCTGGTCCGTCACTACCAATGAGTGGTCGAGCACCGCACACAGGACAACTGCACATAACTCCAACTACCACTATCTATAGTGGTCGAGTGCGCAACAACTACCACCACCAATAGTGGCCAAGTATGCAAGTCCAACTACCACCATCAATAGTGGTCGAGTGCGAAAAAACAGATGATTTGCACTCAACCCTACTACCACTACCCCGAGTGGCCGAGGAGGCAGGATGACTGACAACCTGTCTCAACGACAAGGGAGACCCATCCAACAGCATGCATGCAATGTAATGATGCATAATTCCACACACATAAATCCACAACACTCTCTCTATCACATAGAGATGCATACACAACTAACAGTCAACTATGTTAGGACCTCCAGTTCATAGCGACATATTATCGACAATCAACCATGCTAGGATCTCCAGTCCGTAGTGACACACTATCAACAATCCATACAACCATACACAGATACATGATCCATAATGGATATACAACCATGCTAGGACCTCTAGTCCATAGCGACACACTATCGACAACCCACACAACCACACACAGATACATGATCCATAATAGATACGCAATGTAAAGGAATATGATACGACAATCAACTCTACCTTTACAACATCACCCACCTCCAGGTGATTTATCCTGATGACACAAATCAAGTCTATAACTGTACTCAACTACATACACATAGGTCCACATACCATAGCATCTGAAATCCATAATCATGATGAACGAAATGTAGAGATAACAACAAAGCATTTCAAAGTCCAAAGACTAAGTATCAATCAACGAAATAACATGAGTGGAGTCAAGGTAATAATGTCATCATCAACATAAAACTAATACAACAAATGATCGAATCGAGTCCTACATCAACTCCGTATCTCGATCAACTAGATTGATCTAGTTATCCAATTATCCTAATCAATCCTTCATATATATCCACATATTGCATCACCAGCCAACCACCAGATTAGATAAACAAAACAACCAATGGTATAAATCCATAAACATCCAAATCTAGACTTGCCTTACACCGCATCAATTCCCATAGCTTATCTGAAAGAATAACCCTCTTCTAAAATCATCCAGCTTCTTGATTTGCTATAATAGTATCATCAACAAAATTAGTTATGAATCTAGTCCATAATCACAATAAATCATAGCTCTAACAAGAAGATCCTTGCCCGAACTACTACTCCTTGAACTTACCATCCAAGAAACAACGAAATGAAGGAGAAATTACTCACAAGATAATCAACAGAACACATTCATCCAGCTTCTACCATCTCGTTCACAGCTCCATAACAGAGCATCAAACAGAGCACATTCCATATCAACCCTGCCACAACCAATCTGTAACACCTTTACTCAACTAAAACCATTATTTCACCATCCACAGCAGCGCAACACAACATTCAATAGATCCATGGAAACAATCTTACCCACAAATCTAAGCCTTGGCGATCTGAAACTGGAACAGGCTCACGGTGGTCAGAGGAAGTAGAGCTGGACTCAAGAACACAGAACACCGGCGGCAACTTGCAGATCATGGAATGGTCACAAATCAGGTTGGAAATCGGAGCTCCCAACTCCTCTGGTTGTCGGTTGTAGTTGTTCTACCCCATTGCATCTACAACACCATTGGAACCTCAACACTCACTATTCCAAGGAGGCTGCACTTGTTGTTGTCGAGATCCAGAAATGGTAGATCGTGATCAGAGAAAAGTGAAGTCATCATCGATCCAACTCTCGGCGAGGATGAGCTCGCTATGATCGAGCTCACGGCGAGGACTCGAAGTCGGCGGCAATGGCGCAAGTGTAGATCTCTGGCATGGGTGGAAACAAAGCGGCAACCTTTGCTGAAGAGAAGAGGTCGATGGCGACGATGTTGGCTCGCATTGATCGGCTGCGACTCATGAGCAGGAGGGTCAGCGACCACTGTGGCACGTCGGCGGAAAGGTAGCGACGCCAGCGTTGTTCGTTGAGCAACGGAGAAACTTGGGTGGATCGAGAGAAAGAAGGAGATGATCGATGATGAGAAAGGGGGATCGAGCAGAGAAACGCGGAGAAAGAAACGCGTTGAGGAAATAAATCGGGATTGGGGGATTTGATTAAAGGCCCGAAACTATTTATATAGGTAATTAAACCTTAGGTTTAATTAATTAAACCCTATTCAATCCCATTAATCCAATGATCCCTAATAGATTTTAAACTCAAATAGCTATTGCAGAAATTAATCTCCATTTTTTTTCTCAGTATCTCACAACCTACCCTAGGATAGTTTTGAAATTTTTAAGTTCGATGGATGTGAAGATTCTGATGGAGGTAGATAGTAGAGAGGGCAAGATAACTTTTAGAATATTTAACATAGAGCATGAGTGGACCCTCCATCAATGGAATCTTTGTTTTGATTTACCTAGTGGGGGAGAGAAAAGAACACCGAAGGAGTTTAATGCAAGATCATTTTGGTCTGGTTTAACAAGAGAAATCACTGAACAACCTTCTGTGTCTGAACTTGCCTCGATCAGTCAACTGTCATCCTTTGACAGTCGATTGATAGTCGAGCAATCGACTACCAAACTCTAGCAATTGACTTTTGGGTCAGAAATAGTTCAGTCGAACACCGATCGAGTCCAATCGACCTAGAGCAGTCGATTGCTATCTATAGCAGTCGACTGGTGTCGGGTAAAACCTCAAACCAACCTTTGGTTGAGCATCTGACACTTGACTTAGTCATTCGGCCAAGTTCACCTATGAGTTACCCCGTCCCGGGTTACAATCGCTCACTCTCATCTCCCTTGGAGTCCTTCGCCTTGAAGCTCTCTTCGTCGGACCACGTCTCTCGGATGCACCAAGCGCACGGCTTCGCAATGTTATCCTTCACGTCTCGCCTTGAAGTCTGCTTCCTTGGCTTCACTCTAATGCTCCTCGTCCGGCGGTCCCTTGGATGCATCAAGCGCACGGCTTCGCAATGCCGTCCTTCACCGACTCAAGGACCGAGTTATGAGATGGTGATCTTGCCAATGCTTTGTCAAGCTAACAATGTGTGAATTACTAAGTCCTGCACGACTTCAACACATATATCAAATCCACAAACAACCTAACTTAAACCTTTGCCACACACATAAAAACCACATCATACATGGGTTGATTTCCCTAACAATCTCCCCCTTTGTGATGTGTGGCAACCATATTTAAGTTAGATAAAACATTAATCAAAATACATAAGGAAGGAAAGCATGTAAAACATAGATATCAAACATGAATATCAACTCCCCCTTAATACATGCAACTCCCTCTTAACACATGCTAATTCCCTCTAGCATGATTGTCTTAAACCTAATCATTTCTCCCCCTTTGATACCATCAAAAACATCTAACATATGTTATACAAGCATGACATCAAGTCTAGGGAATGAAAATCACCAAAATCAATTTAAAACTTGATAAAAATAGCTTACTGTGCTCGTGCACAGTACATCAGTCGACTGACACCTATATATCAGAATTTCTAATTTCTGAAGTCCAACTTCAGAAATGCATTAAAAATTTCAAAAAATTTGAAAAATCGTGAAATTTGGGGAGCATATTTTTTACAAGTCCTTTTATCAATGAAAAATAGTTTTCATGAAAATTCATCCTATTTTTGAAAATTAGGCAAAAACTCAAAAGTTGCAAAAAAGTCTCAAAGTTGTATCAACATGAAAGCTAGTTTTGCCTTAGAATCTTTTCAAAACATGAACTTGCAGATTATCAAAAATAAAATGATTTTAAAACATTTGAAATATTCAACCATGATCTTTGGGCAATATGTTTATGAATTAAACATATGCTCTCCCCATGATTGGTCCATTATTACTATCGTGATACCTATAATGACTCATCAAAATGTTATAATCATAAGTGAGTTATTTGTATCATCCTAACATCTCACCCATGTTATGTTTTCAATCAAGTTAGTCTATAGTGAGTGTAAGATGAACTTAAAGGTATTTCATACTTAACCATCAATTTTATGCAATTCTACCCAAGGTTAAGTATTATCCTAAAACCTATCATGATCATAAAACAAGTATTATCCATGCTTCCATATTATGATTATACACCAAATATTATCATCCAAATCATAAATCATGATTATTTATCAAGTATAAAATCAAGCATAAATCATGATTTAAGCATTCAATTCATGGGTTATACATTATCATCACCCAACACTAAATCAAAAATCATCACCCATGCTCATAAATGATAAGTCTAAAATTAACATCCTCATCATCCTAAGTCTACCATTTAACATGATATAAACTTAAGTTCACTTATGGTTGACTAACCTAGGGTTTTCCTAACCCTTAAGGATGAACTTGGGAACCCAATATAGATTCTTTCCAATAGGGTTCACCAAATACTCCTTAGGGATCCATTTCCTAGCTACCATTGTGGTTTTAGCTTGACCTCTAGCAATCAAACAATGGTAGGCCTTCTCATTCTTGGATCCCTTATATCCTAGACCCTTTTTGTTGAAACTTGCTCTTTGGCTCCCAATTATCATGTTCAGAGTGTTGGAGCCTATTGTAAATTTTTCTAGGGCCTTAGTTAAAGAATCTACCCTTTCCTTCAAAACCCTATTTTCTTCTAAGCATGCATCATTTACACTAGAAGAAATACAATCATCATGTGAGCATGCATTTTCAAGTTTGTCTTCTAGGGCCTTAATTTCATTTTGCATGCACTTATTTTTCTTCTTAGCCCTAAATAGGTCCTTAGTTAAACTAGTAATCATTGAAATGACCTTTTTAGGGGGAAGATTTGTTATCTCACTTACGCAATCCTCTTTTTCCGATTCTGATGAGGTAGATGGTCCACCTTCACTTGAGCTCTCCTCCTCACTTGTGCTTCTTTCTTCTTGCTCGGAGGAGGTGGAGTCCAAGTCTTCTATTGCCATAAGGGCAAGGCTTGTGAAGGATTGATCTTCCTCCGATGAGGATGAATCATCCCATGTCGCCTTGTGTGCCTTGGCCTTCCCTTTTTCTTTTGTTTTTCTTTCTTCTACCTTTTCCTTGCTCCCCTTCTTCTTCTCTTCTCTTCTTTCTCCTCTCTTCCTTGATTTTGTTCAAAAGGGGACAATCATTTCTTATGTGTACCTCTCCTTGATAATTATAACAAATGATCTTTCTTCTTGGCCTTCTTCCCCTCTCATGAGATTTATTAAATCTAAAACTCTTTAAAGCGCGTCTCACCTTTCTTACCATATAGGCCTCCTCATTGCTATCCATGGATGAGGAAGATGATTCATCGGATGAGGAGGGTGTGCTCTTCTTCTTCTTTCCTTTTTTGGCTACTAGTGCTACTCCCCTTGGCTTTATGCTTGGTTCTTCTACTATCCCTTCAAGTCTAGTTTCGTGAAGCTCCATAGTAGAGAAAAATTCATCTAGAGTACTTACCTCTAGATTCTTGGAGATATAGAAGGAGTCCACCATGGAGCTCCAATTTGATGACCGAGGGAATGCATCAATAGCCTTCATGATCATGTCCCGGTTGGAGAGCTTCTCTCCTACACTTGTTAAGCCGTTAATAATCTCTTTAAAATGAGAATGAAGAGATATTACCTTCTCCCCTTTATTGAGTTTGATGTTGTTCAATTGAGAGCGGAGAAGGTCCCTTCTTGCAAGCTTTGCCTCGGAGGTGCCCCTCATGAAGTTCTACAAGCTTTTCCCACATCTCCTTGGCGCTTGCGCACTCTCCAATCCGGTTGATCTCTTGTTGGGGGAGCACATTGAAGAGGTGGTGTTTTGCTTTTGAATTTGTCAAGTGCTCCTCCCTTTGCTTATTTGTCCATCTTGACTTTTCTATTAGCCTCCCTTCTTCATCCCTAGGTACTTCGAAACCGGTTTCCATTGTAATCATAATATCAAAATCCATTTAAAAAAATACCTCCATTATCTTCTTCCACCAAGAGAAGTCGCCCTCGAACTTAGGTGGATGAATGTTGGAACCGGTCATTGTCATTGATTGTTGCGGCGGTGAGTCCGGCGATAATCTCCTCGCTCTGATACCACTTATTGGAGGACCGGTGGCTGACTAGAGGGGGTGAATAGCCCTTCATGTACGATGATGTCGATTTCTTGCTTAATCATCTACAATTAGAGTTAGCACAATGGAATAATAAAGCTAAAGATAATTAAAAGCAAAACACAAAGTAGAGAGAAAGCAAACATGAACACAAGTGTGTAACGTGGTTCACGACCCTTGCCGCTAGTCTACGACCCAATTCATTCCAGGTGAATCACGCCTAAACCAATTCCACTAGTCTCTCCTTTGCACTAAGCTAGGTGGAGGTAAACCTTTCTTACACAATCTCCCTCTTTACAATATGATTGAAATAATAGCAAGAAGGAGGGAAGAAAACATTTAGGGCACTTGGGGAGTTCAAGCATTAACCATCCCAAGTGACCCAAGGCCCCTTCTTATAGGGAAGAGGCTATTCTTCCCATTGGGCACCGAGCAGTCGACTGCTGTTGTAGTCGTTGCCTCGCAACGACTTCATCTATGTTGGATTCCAACCAACGGCTACCACATCAGTCGACTGATCTTTCCATCAGTCGACTGATGGAGCCATCAGACGAGTGACCAAAGCGATCACTCGACTGAACAACCTTCTGTGCCTGAACTTGCCTCGATCAGTCGACTGTCGTCCCTTGGCAGTCGACTGATAGTCGAGCAGTCGACTGTCAAACCCTAGCAGTCGACTGTTGGGACAAAAATGGTTCACTCAAACACCGGTCGAGTCCAATCGACCTAGAGCAGTCGACTGCTACCTATAGCAATCGACTAGTGTCGGGTAAAACCTCAAACCAACCTTTAGTTGAGCATCTGACACTTGACTTAGCCATTCGGCCAAGTTCACCTATGAGCTACCCCATTCCGGGTTACAACCGCTCACTCTGATCTCCCTTGGAGTCCTTCGCCTTGAAGCTCTCTTCGTCCGACCACATCCCTCGGATGTACCAAGCGCACGACTTCACAATGCCATCCTTCGCATCTCGCCCTGAAGTCTGCTTTTTGGCTTCACTCCAATGCTCCTCGTCCGGCGGTCCCTCGGATACATCAAGCGCATGACTTCGCAATACTGTCCTTACCGACTCAAGGACCGAGTCATGAGATGGTGATCTTGCCAATGCTTTGTCAAGTTAACTATGTGTGAATTACTAAGTCATGCACGACTTCAACACACATATCAAATCCATAAACAACTTAACTTAAACCTTTGCCACACACATCAAAACCACATCATACATGGGTTGATTGCCCTAACAAGGGGCATTAATGAATAAAACTATCAAGGAACCAGAAGAACTAATTGAGGAGGTGGCCCAAAACCACCATCAGTGGGCTTTTGAACTTAGTCATCTAGCACCTGCAGCCGAAAGATATGCTGTTAACTCCATCAATTATCTGGCAGTAGGGATGGACGCATTAAACAGATGGTTCTATTCTCTAACCCCTACGTCTGTATGTGCGACCAATTATTCTAGTGATGGAGTAACAAGATATCAGGGAGACTATTATTATGGAGGGCAACACATCTCTGAAGAGTAGGTAGAGCATGTCGATGCAGTGGGTGATTATAATCAGAGGCCCAACAATCCATACTCTAGCATGTACAATCTCGGATGGAGGAACCACCCAAACTTTTCATATAAGAATAATTCGGGAAACTTCCAACAATCAGGTGGGTACGGACAGCAGAGCAGTGGGCAACAGCAACCGCCTAAATCCAGACTCAAGTTAATGATGGAAGGCTTCGTGGAAACCCAAACAAAGGCTAATGCAGAATTCCAACAGTGATATCAAAGAATAGAAGAGGTACTGAGGGAGTTGAAGGCCTCTATCAATGGTCTCGCAAGCCACACCAAGATGCTAGAAACGCAGGTAGCTCAGATAGCCAAGACGACATCACAAGCTACAGATGGCTCCCTTGGGAAGTCTAAGACAAGCTAGAGGGAACATTATAATGCTATGTACACTTTAAAAAGGCAACAAGACTCAGAAGAATGTGATGGGGCATCAAAGGAGTTAGGAGGTTTGAAAAACAAAGGCACCAGGAGGTGCGCAGCCTTGATTACAACACTGATAAGCCCAGTAGAAATTGAAATTAAGACCCCACCCAAGCTCGAGGACCCAGGTGATTTTGTTATACCCTGCATGATTTATGAGAAAGACTTTGACGAAGCATTATGTGACCTAGGGTCATCCATTAACATGATATCGTACGCATTTTATAAGGACATGGGACTGAATAGGGTAAAGTCGGATGATATGGTTCTTCAAATGGAGATGACACGCTTAGGGAACTAGTTGGTATTTTGGAAAATGTACCGGTCGTTATAGAAAATTTCTTGATACCTACGGACTTCATTATTCTAGACATGGGACACAACCCTCAGACCCCACTAATCCTAGGGAGACCATTTCTAGCAACTGCTAGGGCTCACATTGATGTGAAGGAGCACAGAATCTCTTTAGAAGTTGAAGACGAGATCATATAGTTTAACTTATCAGGGTATACTAACCCATTTTCAGAAGAGTATTCTTCTTGTCGGATAATAAAGACCCCAATGAAGTAGAAGGATTCCGAAATCGATGAGTGGAGGTTTACGGAACCACCGGAGCCAAGTTGAAACACAGGAGTATGGTCAAGCTAAAGACCTTAAACAAGCGCTTCTTAGAAGGCAATCCAAGTTTAACTTTATTTGTCTTTAAGTTTTTACATTCATGCATGTTAGTTTAGGTTTTAAATTTTATCCACTACTATCATTATGAGTGTTTAGTTTAGCATAGAATTTGCCAGGTAGAAGATAAAAATTTTTTCAGCACCCTAGAGGAAAGCACAGCAAGGCGTGTGGAAAATCTCGAACCGTGTGGTGCTCCAGAAAAATCCAAAGTCGAACACGGCCAACCGTGTGAATCTCATACGACTGTGCCTTTTTTTGAATTTTTCTTGAGCGACCAAGGCAGAGGCACACACAGTCGGCCAAGTGAATCCCACACGACCATGTCACACCCCATTAAAAGGGTGAGAGTCGTGCAGTTTGCCCCAAATCAACCGTGCCTTTCAATTTCTTGGCCTAGCCCGTGCAGAACCTTCGTTCTCCAACCTCCAAGGACCCTCTCCAACCTCCAAGAAGCCTTCAAGAAGCAAGAATGAGGAGGACAAAGCACACCGCAACAAGAGCGACTTCTTCCAGGCCAAGGACGAGAGAAAGAAGCGCCCAACAAGAGCCAGAGGTAGGTAATGCCCCTTTTGGTATCAATTTCTGAGATAATGCTCATAGGGATAGATTTAACATACTTTCTACTCGAAAAATAACTGCTACCATTTATTTAGATACTGCTCTTTTAGAAACCCTAGGTATTTTAGGGGATTTACAAGGGTTGTTTGTGAAGGTAGGTTGGGAGGAGATCATGGGAGTTAGATGTCCAACCTACCCAAGGATAGTTTTGGAGTTTTTAAGTTCGGAGACTTTGATGGGGGTAGATAGTAGAGAGGGCAAGATCACTTTTAGTCTATTTAACATAGAACATGAGTGGACCCTCCACCAATTGAACCTTTGTTTTGGATTACCTAGTGGGGTTGAAAGAAGAACTCCTACCAAATTCAATGCAAGATCCTTTTGGTTCGATTTGACAGGGGAAAATGCATTCCGTCTCCAAAACTTTATTTTTTGATATATTCACCGGGTCATGGCTAGTACTATATTCGATCAAGGAGAGAGTGATGGAGTCATGAGGATGAGTGAATTGCTTTGTCTATGGGACATGTTGCAAGGGAATAACACTATTGATGTGGAGTCCCATTTTATTAGACACCTAGTCAAGTTAGGCAAAGGACCCAGAGGGATATCATTTTAGGGGGTCTATTGACCCACATTTGTGTTAGGATCTTTGTAATGGCTAGAGGGGGGGGGGTGATTAGCCTTTCTTCGTTTCTACAAGATATGTTAGCGGAAGCAATACAAATACAAATGTAAATAAGAATACGAAACAATAAAACAATGCTAACACCCGATGTACGTGGTTCGGAGATGATGCTCCTACTCCACGGTAATCCGTAAGGTGGATTAGCCCTAGCCAATCTTCACTAAAACCTCCTTTGGATGAACCAAGGTGGAGAAACCTTATCTTACAATGCACTCCTCTTCTTTACAATGATGGAAGATTAAGATTAGAGAAGAGGAGATTTAGAATCATGAAAACACTTGGAGAAAGCTTGGTGAGCACAGGGGTGTAGCTAGGAATGAGAGCACTAGCTTCACCAAGCTCCCCAAGGCCCCTTCTTATAGAAGAGGGGCTATTTTTCCGTTTGATCGATCGTGATGATCACCATCGATCGCCAATCAAAGCTAACGACCGACAAAGCGGATCCGCGGATTCGCAGCCATTTTCAACGGGAGGCCTATCACGATCGATCCTCTCCATCACCGATGATGGAGTGATCACCGAGTGATCAAAGCGAACAGTGAGAGCGCATTCGTGGCGAATTTTTCCTTAATCGACCGATGATGCCTTTGGCAATGATCGATCGCAACATCAATCGATCGCCATGACCAAGGCGCTCGATCGTCGTGGTTTCATCCTCGACTCGGTCGAACACGACCGACCGTGACACATCGTATCAGTCGACTGATACTCATCAAGTATGAATACTTCATACTTGATTTTACCCCATAGACCTAGACTTGACCTTCTAACTCTTCCTTCAGCCTTGCGCCTGCCTTCAAGAGTTTCCTTCGGCCTCGTCATGTCTTGGGTTGCCAAACGCTTGGACTTTACACCGCCAAGACTACAAGCTTGGACTTATGCTACCAAGACTTTATTTTGGACTTCCTTTGCCAAGGTTCACTTGGACTTTACGCTGCCAAAACTAAGCTTGGTCTTATGCTTCCAAGTCCATCCCTTGGACTTCCTTTGCCAAGATCATGCTTGGACTTCCTTTGCCAAGGTTCACTTGGACTTTACACTGCCAAGACTACAAGCTTGATCTTATGCTGCCAAGTCCATCCCTTGGACTTTCCTTACCAAGATTATACTTGGACTTCTCTTTTACCAAGTCTTCATCCTTGGATTTCCCTGTCACTTAAACATGTGCACAATTAGATCACAAAGCATTGCCTAACTTAGATGATTTAACCAAACATCAAAACATATATAAATGCTTGGGGCATTGTTGCACCAACAATTTGTGATTTGATAAGGTACGATTGTGAGGGTTTGGATCGAGTAGAAGGGAGCCCTAGCATAGACCTAGGGGTGTGCATGGAGATGAAAATGATAGTTAGAATAGAAAAATCTTTTTGTTTTATAAGGAATAATTTGTCGCCCCTTAGGCTCCCCAACATCGATCGTACCACCATCGTCAACCGTGCCAATTGGCGATTGGATAGGGTAGTGGAGTCCCCACTACGTGAGAGGCCCTCTTCTGATGCACCCCCTTCACCACCTTCCCATCACTCCCCTATACATAGGAGCCCACCTAGTCCATGCCCCGATCCTACACCTGCACCACAATATTTTCCTTCTTTTGAGCAGGACACAGGGACATCCGATTATGATTTTTCAGAATTTCCATCGTGCCTCGATGATATTTACTTCGAGCAGCAAACACAAGGGCAGCGATAGGAGGAGCACATGACCTATATGAAGGCAGAGTTCCAAGACCTACGAGAGCATTTTCAGAGAGCCGACCAATTTTATGGCCATGCACAACAGTACTTCGAGGAGGAGGCCGCCTACCATCAGGAGGTGCAGCAGTTTATGCGATATGAGCAGATTAAGTTAGGTTACTGGAGAAACACCAACCAATTTCTCTCGATACCGAACACAACTTTGAGACTTTATACTAAATCTAGGGAATGACTCTCGCTTAGGGTAGGTAAGTGCCTAAAAGTTAGAAACCTTATGAAAGCCATAGAATGACGACTTAACTCAACATGGAATGTGAATCCCTTAGGAAATTTTCTTGGCATATGCATGAAAAGCTAACCTAGTAAATTTTTAGTGCGTATCTATTTTCTTTGATTGAAAGTACCACTTGATAGGTTTTAGTAAACATGCTAAGTATGGGAACAATACTTTTAAAATCCATGGCACTGAGGTTTGCTTGAGGACAAACAAAGATTTAAGTCTTGGGGATTTTGATGTGTGCAAATCATATAGGATTTTAGGAGTAGTGTTATCACACATATCATGGCATTTCATACTTGTTTTATTCCTTATTTCCTTTATTTTGCACTTGTTTACTACTTTCTAGTTCAGGGATATTATTTTGCTATTTTTGCGTGTAGGGAGGAATTTTTGAGGTGAAACGGCTAAATAAATGGAGCTCAAGGAAGGCAAGTGTGCTTTGCCTATCTTCCCAAAACACAGGCATGCTATGGATGAAAAGACGATATCAGTACAGAGTTCCAAAGAAATGCACAGTCAGCCATGTTAAATTCACACAATCGTGCCTTTTGCTGAAAGCTAATTTCAAGTCACAACTTCCAGATTTTCACATAGTCGGCCGTGTGGATTCCACACAGTCGTGTGGCGACAGTGCGACCTATGCGGATTCGATTTCATGAGCAAATAAGGAAAGTCAATTTCACTCCTATAAAAAGAAAGGCACATCAGAACCTAAAGGGGAAGGATCAATGGATAGACGGCACGAAGGTGCCCTAAAAAGCACTGAAGGCTCATAATGGGGAGAAGAAGAAGCGGCTCAAGGGTGGGATTGCACTCCAACACACGGGAAAGTAGCCAAGACATCTCCAGAAAGCATTCAGGGCATAATTTTTTACTGTTTACTTTCTATTTCAATTGTAATGCTTCAAGATACAATGTCTTGTGCATGTCTTTTCATATCTATGGAGTAGATCTCTCGATTCTAGGATTAGGGAGTAACTTGTGCGAGTTGGACATGCTACTTCAATTATATGTCTAGTTTCCTTGAATATATTTGCAGTTTATGATCTTTAGGTTTAATGATAATTGCATCTTGGTTATATTCCTACTGTGTTTAGTCAATATAGAGGGCAAAAGTCTTCATATCGAAACCTAGGAGAATCAAAGGGGGGCCTACCGGTCATCCTCCCTCCCAAATCGTAGGAAATAGATCGTGAAAGAGTAGGACATGAAATATGGTTCTCCTATTCATGGGGACCTATAGGACATCTTAGAACTCTACTAACCTATTCTAGCAGAAGGCCCAAAGTAGGAGAAATAAACTCTAGAAGGGTTGTGAGACTCTAGTGACAGGAGGTTTTCCAAGGATAGCAACTGTTGGATCGAGAAGCGTCGCTAGAGGGGGGGGTGAATAGCGATCGTAAATCTTTTCTTTTTCATTCGTTCAATACGCAAAGTAAGCACAGCGGAAAATAAATGAACATGTTTATTTTACTTGGTTCACAACCTAGCGGTTGCTACTCCAAGGCCCTATCGGTCCTAGACCGCGTACGGAGGGCAAAGCACTATAACGTCTCCTCCTCGTTGGAGGTAGGAGACAACGATCACAAAACCGAATATACGAGGATGAGGCAACAAGCCTACCTCACCTCGTTATGAAGAAAAACAAAGAATACAATATCAAAAATATTACTTGATTCTGCTGCCGACGAAGAAGATCGAAACTTGACGTCGCGTCGGCGTTATGACGATGTTGGAGCGTTAGCGTTGTAGGAGCACTTGATGAATAAACTTGATGTGTTTTGGAGATGGAATCCTCCCCTCCTTTTATAGACTTTGGCCTCTGAATTTGTCTCCTCTTATTTCGGAACAGATCATGAAGTTGTCCAAATTTTATCACGGCGGCAGCACAACGTTATCCGCTTTGACCTAGCGCAAAAAGATAATCGCCGCCATCACGATCGATGCCTCCCATCGATCGATGGGCATCACGATCGCTTCCATTTTCCGTGATCGCCAGCTTGGCCACTTCCCTGCAATAAGAGGTTAGCTCGAAAAATGATAAATACGACGGTTTCTAACCGTCCGATCTTGACCTAGACCTTCCACAGGAAGTCTTAGTCGGATCGCCGCCTACGGTCATCCCCGTAAAGAGGACACGACCTTACAATCTCTCACTCACACGAGCTTACCTCGATAGTAGATCTCGCTTCCGGCCTTCCACTCGATTCCTTCGGCTCCCTCCGAAGTCACTCGAGTGTCGCCCGACCACCGCGGCTTCCTTCGGGCGTCGCTAGCCTTCAGCTCCAGCTTTAACACTTTTCTGCACACTTGATTTAGCTCGTGAGATAACAATGTAGACTTAACTTTATGTCTTTGCCATAATCAAAACAAAAGTTCGATTATCTAGTGCCCCTGCACCAACAGCAACTCCTTGAGCTCTGACTATCCGAAAGGGAAACATGGCAAGGAATAGGCAATTCCCGGTAGAAGAAAAAGTTCATCGAGATTACACATGATGATCTTCTTGCAATATCACAATTAGAGAACCTAGGAGCATTAACTTAATAGCATGTTCGGCAACGCACAGGTGAAACCAAAATCCTAGAATCCCTTAACCAACCCTTGAGTAACACCTTGCTTCTTTCTCCAAGTGACACTGTACTAGATCCTGCTCACATCCAACCACCTTACTTTGGAAGTGATTCACTCTGAAGAAAGTATGTTCACAGGACACCAATACTCGAAATCATAGTCCCTATGGGATTGATACATAATTTATTACTTGACGAAAACCATGCACTTGCAGACGTTGAGCGCGAGCGCACACTTCAAGTCCTTAGCAATCTCGATCGGAGATTTGGGGTCGTGCTCATGTGCATCACTCCCCCTAAGTGATAACTTAGTTGAGTTTTATTCACTATGTGAACTTGACTCTTGGGAACCCAAAATTGGTTCGGTTGAATTTGGTTGACTAAGCTAGACTTAGGAATCCATGCTTGGACTCAACTCTTAGCGTTTCAGCTAAGTAATGATATGTATGACTTGTATGATGATTTATCCTTATATCCGAGTCCGAACTTGTTGTACACAGCTCGTTGAGACCCAAGCATCATGTTGAAATACTTAGAGCCCGAGGTGAACCTTTCCAACATTTTGGTGAGATCTTCTACTTGCCTTTTTAGGAATAAGTTCTCTTCTTCAAGTTTTGCAACTTGAGTTGGGTCTCTATCTTTAATTTGGCAAGTCGAAGTCTTCAAGTTGACTTTCTCCTTAAGTACTTGGACTTCCTTAAGAAGCGAGTCGACTCGATTCTCAGACTTGGCTAGTTTCCTACCTAAGCATGCTATTATGTTATATAGTTTATCTTCTAAGGCAGAAGTTACCTCGTCTAGTCCTTTGGAAATGGATGCGGATCCGTGGCTTCTCTCGAACTCGAACTCGGATTCGGTCTTGGAACTTGATTCTGCCATGAATGCTACGAAGCTCCTCTTTGTTTCTTCCGCATCTGACTCCTCCGAAGATGATTTGTCCCAAGTCGCCTTAAGTGCCTTCTTCTTCTTTTCCTTTTTAGGTTTTTCTTCCTTTTTTAGATTTGTGCACTCCGACTTATAGTGACCTTTCCCGTTGCATTCATAACAAGTAACTTCTGATCTAGGTCCTAGCTTGTTGTCGACTACCTTTTTGTCATCTTTCTTCGTAAACCTCTTTTTCTTGTTGAACATCTTCTGAACCATATTTACGATCTCTTCCTCTCCGTTTAGGTCTGACTCCGACTCATCTTGGGACTCACTCTTGGTTTTCCTTTCCGTTTTGGTCGAACCTGCCACTAAAGTAATACCATTCTCAGTTTGACTCGAGTTAGCTTGTTTATGTAGTTCAAGTTCGCATGTAGTTCAAGTTCACAGAAAAGTTCATCTAGTCTAATTAAGGAATGATCCCGGGAGACCTTATAGGCATCGAAAATGAATGTCCATAAGGCATTCCAAGGAAATACCCTAAGGGTATACCTAATTATCTCCCTATTTTCAATTTGATGACCTATTAGGTGGAGTCCATTTAATATGTCCTTTATCCTAGTGTGAAGTTGGCTAGCACTTTCATTTTCAAGTATTTTACAATTAAATATCTTATTAAGTAGCATGTCTCTTTTAACTATCCTAGTGTCATTAGTGCCCTCGTGTAATTCAATTAATTTATCCCAAAGTATCTTAGAATTTTCAAATGGTCCGACTCTATTGAGCCCTTCTTTGGTTAATCCACATTGCAAGGTGTTAAGGACCTTGTAATCGACTTGAGCTCGTTTCCTTACGTCTGTGGTCTATTTCTCTAAATCTAACAACTCTCCTGAGTTGTCTACCGAAGGAATGAAACCTTTCCTAATTGAAAACCACACCTTGAGGTCGGTTTTTAAGAAGCATTCCATTCGCCTTTTCCAATAGGAAAAGTTTTCTCCGTTAAAGAGAGGAGGGTGAACGGTGCTATACCCATCTAAGTGTGATATACTTTTTTTTATATTTATAAAAACATATTTTTTTTAACTTTCAAAAATATTCCTAGAGTTACACAATTAGAGTAAGATTGTGCTAGTGCAAAAGTTGAACTTATACTAAAGCAAGATAGACAAATATTAGAAAATTATTCCGGTGCAAAAGAAAAAATTAATATAAGACAAAAATAATAAAATTAAAGAAATTTTTTAAATGCTCTCATTGGTGATTGCACCAAAATTGGAGCGCCCCCATTCTGATACCAATTGTAGGATCGGAGAGTTCTGAGAGAGGGAGTGAATCTCGGAAGTTATAAAAGTTTCTTTTTACTTTTTAAAATATAAGAGTATGCAACAGAATTAGAAATAAGATAAGACAAGTTTTTACTTGGTTCAAAACCTGAGCCGAGTTTCTACTCCGAGGCTCATAGCTCTCTGAGAGCTACCTCGATGGACAATCTACTAAAGGACCCTCCGATTCGAAACTCTCGAACTCGGAGGGTAATCGCTTTTTACAAGGATGAGAGGGAAAGGTAACACACTACCTTCTCTCTAGAAATTAAGTACAAAAAGTGAAATCAAGTACAAGAAATGAATTTCAAATTTAAGCTTATACTGAAACTTGGAAATGTAGAGGTGTAGCTCATGTAGAACTTGCTGTTGGTGCAAGGCCACTAGATAATCGAACCTGTATTTTGATTATGGCAAAGACACAAAGTTAAGTTTACATCGTTATCTCACGAGCTATCGAGTGTGCAGAAAAGTATTAAAGCTGGAGCTGAAGGCTAGCGACACCCAGAGGAAGCCACGGTGGTCGGGCGACACTTGAGTGACTTCAGAAGGAGCCGAAGGAATCGAGTGGAAGGCCGGAAGCAAGAGCTACTATCGAGGTAAGCTCGTGTGAGTGAGAGATTGTAAGGCCATGTCCTCTTTACGGAGACGATCGTAGGCGGCGATTCGACTAAGACTTCCTGTGGAAGGTCTAGGTCGAGATCGGACGGTTAGAAACCGTCGTATTTATCATTTTCCTAGCTAACCTCTTATTGCTCGGCAATGATCACCGGACATGGAGCAAGCCGATCGATGCCCATCAGTCGACTGATGGGAGGCATCAGTCGACTGATGGCGACGATTCAGCTTTTGCGCTAGGTCAAAATGGATAACGTTTGACGCGGCCACTTCGCGATAAAATTTGGACAACTTCATGATCCATTCTGAAAAAAGAGGAGACAAATTCAGAGGCCAAAATCTATAAAAGGAGGGGAGGATTCCACTCCAAACACATCAAGATTATTCATCAAGTGCTCCTACAACGCCAACGCTCCAACACCATTATAACGCCGACGCGACGACAACCTCAGATCTTCTTCGTCGGCAGCAACATCTAGTAATTTATTTTAATATTGTATTCATTATTTTTATTCGTAATGAGGTGAGGTAGGCTTATTGCCTCATCCTCGTATTCCCGGATTTTGTGATCGTTGTCTCCTACCTCCAACGAAGAGGAGATGTTATAGTGCTTTGCCCTCCGTACGTGGTCTAGGACCGATAGGGCCTTGGAGTAGCAACCGCTGGGTTGTGAACCAAGTAAAATAAACGTGTCATTTTATTTTCCGCTTTGCTTACTTATTTACTTGTGTCTCAACGAACGAATTCGACGAAAGATTTACGATCGCTATTCACCCCCCCTCTAGCGATGCTTCTCGATCCATCACTTGCAAGTGGTCGACATGTCAATGTTTTTGCGGATGAGAGATAATAGTGACAATACTTGGACATATTTGAATTGTTGTACTCAGAGCTGGTCCACCATTTCTTTTATAAGCCTATTCTAGTCGACTGGAACACCCACCAGTCAACTCAAAATTAGCTCGTCGGTTTGTTACATCGGCCTTTCCAGTCGAATGGACCTGGTCTAGTCGAATGGACTTGATCCAGTTGATTGGACATGCTTTGCATCAGGAAATTTGCCTTTCCAATCAATTAGACCTCACCAGTCGACTGTGTTAGGGCAATCTCTTGCCGTGATATGGTTTTGATGGTGTGGCAAAGGGTTTAAGTTATTTTGATATGTTGATGTGATATGTGCGTTGAAGTCGTGCAGGACTTAGTAATTCGCACAAGGAGCCGTGGCGAGTTTCACATCTCATGACTCGTGCCTTGAGTCGGTGAAGGATAGCTTTGCGGAAGCCGTGCGCTTGGAGCATCCGAGGGACCGCCGGACGAGAAGCTTGGAGTGAAGCCGGAGGAAGTAGACTTCGAGGCAAGAGACGCGAAGGAGCATTGCAGAGCCGTGCGCCTGATGCTGCCGAGGGACGTGGCCGAGAACGAAGAGAACTTCGAAGGCGAGGGACTCCGAGAAATGAGAGTGAGCGATTGTAACCCGGGGAAGGGTAGCTCTTAGGTGAAACTTGGCCATTTGGCCAAGTGTCGGATGGGTTTTCGACACGCCGATCGCCATGTCATGGCAATGATCGATCTGAGTCGAGTGAGTTCGATCGTATACGACTTAATCGGATTGCGGCCATATGAGCGATCGTTATACGCGGAAGATCATCGATCACGATCAAGGCGCAATGATCGATCAATAGGGTTTTGGCCACAGAACCGTTCGTAGCCGATCGCGCGACTACGGAGAGATCCGATCGATGAGGTCCATCACGATCGCTAAGAGTTCCGCTGACTACAACGGCCGGGATCCGACGTGTTCGAGGAGGCCGCTAGAGGCAATGATCGCCAAGGGCGGCAATGATCGGTGGCGGCCAACGGGAAGAAAACAGCCCTCTCTATAAAAAGAGAGGGTGTAAGCCTTTGAGAGGCTAATGCTCATACTCCAAACGATCTTCCTAGTGCCCCACAAGCTTTAAACTCTTCTTACTTGTCTTTACTTCAATCCTATTGTAAGAAGAGTGATCTTGGTTGTAAAGGTTACCTCCACCTAGCTTGGTGCAAAGGAGAGACCATTTAGTGGATTGGTTTAACGGAGTGATTCACCGAGGACGAATCGGGGACCGTGGATTAGCGGCGTAGCCGTGAACCACGTTATACCATCGTGTTAGCGTTTGTTTTATTGTTTGTCTTTTGCTTTGTATTTGTATATTCCGCTTGCGCTAATCTTTTGTAGACAAGCAATTTACGACGTCAAACGTACGAGGGCTATTCACCCCCCTATAGCCGGCCATCCAATCCCCTACAAGTGGTATCAGAGCCAAGGAAAGCTTGTCGAGGACTAACCGCCACAATAAGCAACATTCAAAATGGCCGGCTCAAACATCCATCCTCCGAAATTTGAAGGAGAATTCGCTTGGTGGAAGAAGCGAATGGAGGTATTTTTCGAAACGGATTTTGATATAATGATTACAATGGAATCCGGTTTTGTTTTGCCTAGGGATGAAGAAGGGAAACCAATCGAAAAATCACGATGGACTAAGAAGCAAAGAGAGGAGCACCTTGCGAACTCAAAGGCAAAACATCATCTTTTTAATGTGCTCCCCCAACAAGAAATCAACCGAATAGGAGAATGCCTAAGCGCCAAGGAGATGTGGGAGAAGCTAATTGAGCTTCATGAAGGCACATCCGAGGCAAAACTTGCAAGGAGAGATCTCCTCCGCTCCCAATTATCCAACATCAAATTAGAAAAGGGAGAAAAGGTAATTTCTTTGCATTCTAGATTCAAAGAAATTTTAAATGGACTAACAAGTGTTGGTGAGAAGCTATCAAACCGGGATATGGTAATGAAGGCCATAGATGCCTTTCCCCGGTCCTCAAAGTGGAGCTCCATGGTGGACTCATTCTATATCTCAAAGAATTTAGAAGTGAGCACCTTGGAGGAGTTCTTCTCAACAATGGAACTCCACGAAACTAGGCTTGAAGGAATACTAGAGGAGCCTAGAATTCAACCTTCAAGGGGAGTAGCCTTGTTGGCAAACAAGGGAAAGAAGAAGATGGAAATCCCCTCCTCCTCCGATGACGAAGCATCTTCCTCCTCCTCCATGGATAGCACCGAAGAAGCCTATATGGTAAGGAGGGTAAGACGTGCATTTAAGAATTTTAGATTTGATAAATCTAATGATAGGATGAGAAGACCAAGGGGGAAGGTCATATGCTATAATTGCCAAGGAGAAGGGCACATAAGGGACAATTGTCCTCTCCTAAACAAGAGAAAGGAAGAAAGGAAAAAGAAAGAAGAAAAGAAGAAGAAAAAGGGGAGCAAGAAAAAGAAGGAAGAGGAGAAGAAGACAAAGGAGAAGGGAAAGGCTAAGGCTCTCAAGGCAAGGACTTGGGATGATCCATCCTCATCCTCCTCCTCATCATCGGATGAGGAGAATGCCTTTGTCACCAATTTGGCCTTGATGGCCTTTGATGACTTGGATTGCTCTTCATCCAAAAATGAAGGATCAAGCTCAAATGGGGAGAGCTCAAGTGAAGGGGGAGCCTCCACATCCTCCTCATCCGAAGAAGAAGAGGACATGGAAACTATGGTAACAAATCTAACTCCTAAGAAAATAGTTTCCATGGTTTCTAGCTTAACTAGAGATTTATTTAGAGCTAAGAAGAAAAACAAAAGCATGCTAGATCAAATTAAGGACCTAGAAAATAAACTAGAAAATGCATGCTTAAATGATAATATTTCTTCTAGCTTAAATGATGCATGCTCACATGATTATATGCCTTTAGATGTTAGTGATGCATGTATGAATGAAAATATGGCCTTAAGGGAAAAGGTAGATTATTTAACCAAAGCCCTAGAGAAATTCACTATTGGCTCCAACACATTGAACATGATCTTAGGGAGCCAAAGAGCTAGTTTCAACAAGAAAGGCCTAGGCTACAAGGAAAAGAAAAATGAAAAGGCCTATAAATGCCTAATAGCTAGGGGACAAGATAAAAAGAAAGTAATTGCTAGGAAATGGATCCCCAAGGAGTATTTAGTGAACCCAATAGGAAAGAATCTATTTTGGGTTCCAAAATCCATCCTTAAGGGTTAGGATAACCCTAGAGTAGTCAACCACATGGTCCTAACCTATATCATATTTTGGTTGACTTAGGATGACGAGACAACATTTTTTAGATAGTGTTGGGTGATGATAACGTGCCCATAAATAGGTAATAATGCCTAAATCATGATGATTAATGTAATTGCTATGTATGTTTCAAATCATGATTTATGATTTTGATATTTGGCATGTTATCATGAGAAATAGGGTTGAATCATGCCTTAGGTGATACATTGGTTATTATCATCATATAATACCTAATGCATGACTATAAATTGATGAAAACATGCATTTCATGATCATAATGTAGAATTAATTGATATATGTCATTATGATCATGTAGGATGTTAGGTTGATACTTAACCATGATAGAATTGCATGAATATATGGGTTAAGTATATACAAATACCCCCTAGGATGCATCTCACACTCACTATAGGCTAACTTGATTGCAAACTTAGCATGGGTGAGATGTTAGGATGATACAAATGTCCACTAATGCCTATGGCATTTAGATGGTCATTTAAAGTATCAAAATAGCAATAATAGACCAATCATGGGGAAGGCTTATGTTTAATTCATAGACATATTGCCCAAAGATCATGGTTGGATATTTCATATGTTTTCAAAACAATTTCTTACCTTAAAATACATGTATTCATGTTTTGAAACAATTGGATGCAAAACTAGGTAGCTAACTTGATACTAGAATGATCAAAAACCTAGTGGTTTTTAGAGCTTTTGGATTTTTGGCAAAAACAAGAAAATATAATGATTTTTAATGAAAAACTATTTTTCATTGATAGATATACTTAAAAGAAATATGTTCCCCAAATTTCATGATTTTTCGAATTTTCTGGAATTTTTAATGCATTTCTGAAATTCGTCCAGAAAATCAAAAATTCGGATTCCTTTGTGCGATCATTGCCATATCGATAGCAATAAGTGGCCTGTAAATCAGAACATTGAAGGCCGAATTCAGTTTGTAAACCTACAACAAGTGGTAGAAATATACTTGATGCCATCAACAAGTGGTACCCAATTTTAAATCAACTTGTGATATTTTCCCTCCATTTTACTTGATGCCATGAGCTTATAACTTAGTGTTAATCTTTTTGATGGTGTCAAAGGGGGAGAAATAATTATGTTTAAGTTAATTATTTTAGGGGGAGAAATATATGATAGGGGGAGAAATATATTTTAGGGGGAGAAATATATGATAGGGGGAGAAAATTTGCATAGAGAGTTTCATGGATTAAGGGGGAGTTGCATGTTGCTATATCATGTTTATCTTTACATGCTTTCTTACCTTAGAATTTATATCAAATGTTTTTACCTAACTTAAACGGATTGCCACACATCAAAAAGGGGGAGATTGTTAGGGCAATCTCTTGCCGTGATATGGTTTTGATGGTGTGGCAAAGGGTTTAAGTTAGTTTGATATGTTGATGTGATATGTGCGTTGAAGTCGTGCGGGGACTTAGTAATTCGCACATGGAGCCGTGGCGAGTTTCACATCTCATGACTCGTGCCTTGAGTCGGTGAAGGATAGCTTTGCGGAAGCCGTGCGCTTGGAGCATCCGAGGGACCGCCGGACGAGAAGCTTGGAGTGAAGCCGGAGGAAGTAGCTAGACTTCGAGGCAAGAGATGCGAAGGAGCATTGCAGAGCCGTGCGCCGATGCGCGAGGACGTGGCGTGAACGAAGAGAACTTGAAGGCGAGGACTCGAGAAATGAGTGAGCGATTATAACCCGGGAAGGGTAGCTCTTAGGTGAAACTTCGCCATTTGGCCAAGTGTCGGATGGGTTTTTCACCACGATCGACTACCATGTCATGGCGATCGATCCGAGTCGAGTGAGTTCGATCGTATACGGTTAATCGATTGTGCGATGATCGCCATCGCTGGCGATCGATGCCAAGATATCGATCATTGCTGAAGCAGCGGTCGACGATCAATAGGGTTTCGACCCATGAGAACCGTTCGAGTAGATGGCCAGGCGATCGACTACGGAGGCATCGATCGTGATGAGGTCCATCATCGGCCATCGCTAAGAGTTCCGTTGGACTACAAGCGGTTGGGATCCGACGTGTTCAGGCCGCTGAGGCGCTAACGAAGAAAACAGCCCTCTCTATAAAAAGAGAGGGTGTAAGCCTTTGAGAGGCTAATGCTCATACTCCAAACGATCTTCCTAGTGCCCCACAAGCTTTAAACTCTTCTTACTTGTCTTTACTTCAATCCTATTGTAAGAAGAGTGATCTTGGTTGTAAAGGTTACCTCCACCTAGCTTGGTGCAAAGGAGAGACCATTTAGTGGATTGGTTTAACGGAGTGATTCACCGAGGACGAATCGGGGACCGTGGATTAGCGGCGTAGCCGTGAACCACGTTATACCATCATGTTAGCGTTTGTTTTATTGTTTGTCTTTTGCTTTGTATTTGTATATTCCGCTTGCGCTAATCTTTTGTAGACAAGCAATTTACGACGTCAAATGTACGAGGGCTATTCACCCCCCTCTAGCCGGCCATCCGATCCCCTACAGACTGGACCTCCCCAGTTGACTGGAGCTCTTGCCATCTTGGTCGTCAGATCTCCGATCGATCACCAATTGTCTTGCCAATTAGGCATCCCAATCGACTAGACCATACTCAGTCGGTTGGAAACCAATCAGTCAACTAGATACTTATAAAATGTGATTAGGACAAAATAAGTATGAAATTAAATAGTAGTAGTAATACTGCTCGACCTCTACTTCTTAATCCCACACGGACTATCCATCAAATTGACGCTTAGCTTTGTCCCTCCTATAAAGGACTCAACCTAACCTCTTCATTTGAGGCTTACATGGCAGCTGCCTAGCTAAACTTACCATGCTTGACATTCGATCTGACCCACCAGAACTTTTGTCAGCTGTCCGGTCTCCCTGACCCAGTTGGTCTTCATGTCGATTGTTCGATTCCTGACCCAATCGATCTTCATGCTAGATGTTTGGTCTCCTGACCCATCTAGACTTCCTATCTGGTGTCCGATTCTCCTGATCTATCAAGTCTTCTACCTAGTATCCAATCAACACGATCTACTAGAACTTTCCATGCTTTGCCTAATATCCGATCTGCCTGACCTACTAGGGCTTTCCTGTTAAACCTGCACACTTAACACGCATATTAAAACACAAGTAATTCCTAACTTTAACTTATGGTTCATACATCAAAACTAAGAAGTGATACTCCCTGCATCAACAATAAGTATAAAGTTTATACTTACACCGTCGTAACTGTATTGAATGAATGATTTTGAACCACTTCGATGGTTATATGGGAGTTGTGATCGATTTTGGGCATTTGTTGTCGATCGTGTCTACAATACAAAAATTTCTTAAAATAAAACGTAAAGCATGAGTTATAGAACAAATATTTTAATTTTTATTTAACACAGATAATTGGTATAGATTGAGTTACCTAAAATTTCTCTGATTCAAAGAAATCTCATATATAATCCCAATCTTCCTATGTATCACAAAACTCGATCGACATATGATGTTGGCGCTTAGTAAAAGGAAGATGGAATAGGCTCTTATAATGAGTATGCATCTTATTTCTATTGTCTCTATACCTCGCACTCATTAACCTGTCGATCTCCTTTCTTATCGATGTTGCCTCCTCAAAATTGATATCGAAAGCAGCCTAAAAAATTACCATTATTGAAATTTATTAACAAAGGAGCAGTTGATTATATAAATATCAAATTACTTGTACTTACTAATAATCTATCGTAAATCATCCTTTTATTATCTGCGGGGACATACTTCCAACTCTTAGCTTGCAAGGAAGCGAACTTCTTAATTGACAGACTTAACTCTATCATAAAAGAAACTACATTTGGCCCAATCGAATGGCCATCGCTCTTACGAAAAGTAATAGGTATTCTGCCCCGTTCCACAATTTGGTGGCGAGTCAATCAGAGTGTGTGCCTCGTGTCTCCCTATGTGTCGGACGAACTGTAAATCAAAAAGTGTTAACAATTAACAAGCCAAATAAATAGCAAACTAAATAAATATATTTAAAACCAAAAAACTAACAAGTAGGAGCACTACCATCGTCAAGTGTAGGCACAACTGGGGGGCGCTCAATTCTCTTAGGTGGCATAGCGGATAAGCATCATATATAGATCGAGAAATAATGAAATATTATCTTATATACATGGATTATAAATGAAGAACAATATAAATACCATGTAAATAAATCTAATCATTATCATCATCTGAAAAGGATAAATGATCATCCGACAACGATACGACGCCGAAACGCTGCCTCAACACCGACGACACGACCTCAACCTCCACTTCTATTAGTCGTCGATATAGTCATTAGTTATATTTTCACTTTTGTAATCATAATCAGAGCTTCTATTTCTTGTAATCATTGTGCTTTCATCGTAAAGAGGAGAGGTGGGTTTGTACCTCATGCTCAATATCTTTTCTTTTGTATTCGTCGCCTCCTACCTCCAACGAGGAGGAGACTTAGTTAGTGATTTGCCCTTCGTATGTGATCTAGGATCACAAGGGCCTTGGATTAGCAACTGTCAAGTTGTGAACCAAGTAAAACAGTCTTGTCTCTTTCTATTTTTCACTGCTTTACTCTTGGTGTTTATCGAATCGATGAATAGACGAAAAGATTTGACGCGCGCTATTCACCCCCACCCCCCTCTCTAGTGCTCTTACGATCCAACAATTGGTATCAGAGATGGGGCGCTCAAATTCAGTGCAACCACCGATTGGGGACTTTTATTTTCGTATTTATTGTTTTAAGTTTTTCCCACACTACTAATCCAAGACCAAGTCTTCGTACATTATTTTTTATTTGTGTATTTGCAAGTAACAATTGAACTAATCACTTACGGAGTAGCTCACGATAAAACAGGCATAACTTTTTATACAAGTGGACCCACAAAACGTGATACCCACCAAATCGAAGCTCTCTCAGAGATCTACATTTTTTATGAGGGTTTACCTTCATAACAAGCTGTTTTAATCCCCAAAAAATGACGTTTAGTACCCTTTCAGAGACATCGAAGGTCGTAAGTTCTTAGTTTTTGTTTAGCTATTTATTTTTTCATTTATTTCTTTTTATTCCTGCATTAGTAATCTAAGGCGAAGTCTTGGAACTTTTTTCATGTTTTTTTTATTTGTGTGCAAGGTTTTAAATCAATGGCCCACATTGAGGAGTACAATACCACCCGACCTCCGTTCTTTAACGGAGATGATTTCCATTATTGGAAAGGTCGGATGGTGTGTTTTCTAAAAACACAAGTCGAGACTTGGATAATCATCCAAACCAGCTTTGCTCTTCCCACCAATGATCAAGGCGAGCCCTTGGACTTCGACAAGTGGACCAATGCGACCAAGAGGCAAATCGAAGCCGATGCAAAGGTGACTCAAATGTTGCATTGCAGTTTGTCCAAGGAAGAGCTCAATCGCGTCGGCCCATTTATCATCGTGAAGGACTTGTGGAACAAGCTCGTTGAGCTTCATGAAGGAACCGACGATGCCAAGGTATGTAAAAGGGACCTATTTTTAAATAAACTATATAATCTAAAGATGCAGGATTGCGAGATCGCCACCCAACTACATGCGCGGATCTAGGACATCATCAACGATCTCCACTCGATCAGGCAAGTCGTAGAGAACCGGGACCTAATAAGGTATACACTAAATGTCTTCCCTAGGACCACCTTGTGGGCATCCACGGTCGATGCCTACAAGGTTTCTAAGGACCTTTCTAAAATTAGGTTAGATGAGCTCTTTTCGGAATTTGAACTTCACGAACAAACTAATGCGGTCCGGGCCGAGAGAGGTATTGCTTTGCTTGCAGGTCAAAGAAGAAAGGAGAAGAGCAAGCCACCTTTTGAGCAAGAAGAAGGATCCGAACCCAAGGGCGAACCCGAGTCCGAATCTGAAGAGGAGGCCACAATAGTAAACATGGTCTAGAGAATAATCCGAAAAGAAAGGGAGCAGTCGAAGAAAAAAAAGAAGGGGCACTGGAAATCAAAAATGAAGCCAAAGCAAAAGGGATCTAAGAAGGCCTTTCATGCAACTTGGGACAACAAAGAAGAAGGCATCGGTGTAGCATTCATGGTAAGACTGGTAGAGTCCGAGTCAGAGTCTGAAGCCAAATACGAATCCAACTCTGACTCCGAGGACGACTTCGAGAAGAGACTCAAAGCCGGGTCGAAAGAGAAAATTAAGTTAAGTCGTTCGTTAATTAACAATCTTTACCATACAATTAAAATGTTAAGTAGGAAACTAACTAAGTTCGAGTCTAGGGTCGAGTCCTTGCTTGAGGAGGTCGAAACCCTCAAGCAAGAGGCCGATCTAACCTCTTCGACTAGTCAAGTTCAAGAGGGGAACTCAACTCAAGTCAAACAACTTGAGGAAGAGAATTCTCTCTTGAAAGGACAAGTCCAAGAGCTCGAGGATCAGTTGGACAAGTTCTCGATAGGATCCAAGAATTTTAACCAACTTCTTGGAACTCAGAGAGCTATGTACAATAGAACTGGACTCAGATTTAGTTCTAGGACTATGAATAGATCTTATATGTCTATCGTAAATCGTAGCCATCAACGAGTCCAAGCATGGGTCCCTAAAACTCTTTTGAACTCACATATAAGGACCAATAGGTATTGGTTCAATGGTCTAGGGGGAGCTAATACTAAATAGTATACCCACTACCTTAGCAAAATCATTGCATGATCAAACTTTTATTTTAATTTTTAGAATGGCTAGATAGGACAAATGGTTAGTCAACTTTGACAACTTAGTATCAGGACGCAGTGAGATGATAGTACGTTAGGGAAACAATGTCTAGTGTATTCGAGCTAGATAAGACGTATCTTGCTTAGTGCACTTGACTGAGTTGAACTAGCTGAAGCTACCTCGCCGTATCCTAAACTAGTTAGACCAGGAAGTAATCTTAAGTGACTCAAGTAATCAATTTCTTGAAGTTGGTTTTGTCTAAGGAAGTGGTCGTTGTTCCGATCAAAGAAGGCCCCTATGCTTCCCTACGACATAGAAGCCAATTTCTTGAAAAGGTTACTTGATGAACTAAGGGTTAAATCCGAATCTAACCCAAGGTTGACTAACTTTAATCAAGTTAAAATCATCTCACAAAACATATAAGGTGAATACATTTTGAGACACATAGAATGGGTGAGATGTTAAGGAATAATTACAATATACACAAAACATAACTTTTTCAAAATGCTACCTATTTTCTCAACTATTGCACTTAACGAATAATTATAACTTTGATTAGCCAATACTAAGTATATAACTCTCTAGGCCAAAGTTTAGCACCCCCTAAATCTCTTACACTTCATATATTTTGACTAAGGGGGAGATCAAACTAACCCTAAGGGTTATAATATAAACCTTTAAAGTTTTTTTAAAATAAACTTATAAGTGTTTTGAAAATAAAAATTATGTTTCAAAAACTTATTAAATTGTTGGTGTTGAAGGTTTGTGGAACCGAAGCTCTGATACCACTTGAAGGTAGAAAACTTCGCTTCCCACTTCAACTCGGTCGCTTGTTCATGGCAATCCAGTCTATGTCCCCGGATAAAAAATTTATCCTTGACAAAGATGGATTACTCAAGCAACCGTTCCATCATCGTGCTATTCGATTAGAGTGGTCACTTGAACAAACTTGTTGTTCAAGCAACCTACCTCTATTCTTCGAATAGCTGCGAAATAGATGATGTATGGATCGCCGATTTTTATGTTTGTATTCGGGGTCCAAGTAAATTAGCCACATAACAAAACATACAACATGCATAGAATAAGATAGGATTCATAAACAAGCATTATACCTCTTGATCTTCTATCGTATGTCCTTCCTCCTTTTGGACGTCGTGTGGGCGACGATCTTCCAAAAGTCAAAGCCTCCTAGAACACGTTCTTCCCTTCCTTGCTCGTTCCAAACAAAGGGAAGAATGAAATGAAACTCCTCTTCCTTTCTAAAACCAGCCACCAAGTCAAAGGACTTGATGTTGCTGTCGGCCAAGGAATAGGTGATGGAGCATCGGCCAACCTTGAAGAAGGGTTGCCGCCGACCTCAAGGAGAGGAGAAAAGGGAGCTCCGACCAAGGGATGAAGAAGAGATGTCAAACCATAACCACCTTGCCGTCGACCCCTTGCTCTTGGACAATTGGTGCCGCCCAAAGCAAAAGGAAACCCTAACCCTAATGCCTTGTCGCCCAAGCCAAGGAAGCAAAAACCCTAATCTCCAAAGTGTTTTTGCCACCCACCCCTTAGGCCTCCTTTTATAGAGCTAGGCTTAAGCCTCCTTTTAATCTCCACCGTCGGATCTAGGGATTTAATCTCAACTGTAGGATCTAGGGATTTAATCTCAATCGTCGGATCTAGAGATTTAATCTCTACCGTCGGATCTAAAGATTTAATCTCCACCGTTGGATCTAGAAATTTAATCTCCACCGTCGGATCAAGAGTTTCATTTTCCATCATCGGATCTAGAGTTTCATTTTCCATCATCGGATCTAGGCTCCATGAGGGTTTTAATAGGCTACAATAGGGACCATGAGGAGGAGTTGGATCTTGGCCACCCAATGGATCAAGCCCACATAAAGTCCGATCCATTAATGATAATCCATTCCACTAGAGGATTATCATTGATTTACCTCACCAACCCCCATAAGTAAATATGGGCTCCATATATTATTTTTACATATATCTCCCCGTATTTAAGATCTCGAATGTCCATCGATTAATTAATTTACTGACAATTAATTAATCAACATCTAACTCCATGAGTAGTACCACTCAACCTTATCATCATGCCGGACCAAGTCCACCTGCAGGGTTTACATGATGAATCTTATGAGCTCCTCAAGGGGACATCATCATCCTAATATATAGAACACGATTTCCTCCTATAATCAATGACACACCATATAAATAATATCATTTCCCAACTTACCGAGCCTATCGATTTTCTCTATAAATCTCGCCCATTGGTAAATCAAAGAAATAAATACTAAGTATATGTGTCCGTTATTATATCGGGATTAAGAGCATGTACAACATAATATCTGAGGTCCGATTCAATTATGTAGTTAGCAATAAATCGAATCGCCTCTAAATCGGTCCTGCTCAATACACACAAAGTATACTAGTGTAATTCAATGGTCAAGACAAATCAATACCAAATCACACTACAACCATTCCAATGGTTTGTCCATAACCATCTAGGTTGTGAGCCTTTACTTGTATTTTACAAGGAACTGATAACATGATCTCCCGTGTGACACTACACACCATGTTATCCACAATGTAATTTATTAGACAATATGCATAATCAAAAATATGCAAACAATAATCATGTGATTCTTATTTCAAAAATAAAGATGTTCATACAAAAGATAGACTTTTCAGTATACATCCCAATAATCTCCGACTTATATTAAAAGACTATGTTGTCTTCATACTGCCATACATCTGATTCCCATTCCCTCCACATGCCTATTAAAAGCTCTCACTGGAAGGGCCTTAGTGAAAGGATCTGCCAGGTTATCCTCTGATGTAATCTTGGCCACAACAACTTCTCCTCGCTTTACGATTTCTCGTATCAAGTGGTACTTGCACTCTATGTGTTTATTTGCCTTATGGGCTCGTGATTCCTTGGAGTTTGCAACTGCACCACTAATATCACAATAAATTATGATAGTTCTAGGCAAACCAGGAATCACATCTAAGTCCATCAAGAAGTTCATGAGCCACATAACATCTTTGGCCGCCTTAGAGGCTGCCACATACTTAGCTTCCATGGTAGAGTCCGCCACACATTTCTGCTTGACAATCCTCCATACAATGGATCCACCTCCCAAAGTAAACACAAAACCTGAGGTAGACTTACTGTTATCCCTATCTGATTGGAAGTCTAAATCTGTGTAGCCCATAGAGAGTAATTGGTCTGCTTGGTAAACTAGCATATAATCCCTAGTCCTTCTCAGGTACTTCAATATATGCTTTACCTCAGTCCAATGTCCCTGTCCTAGATTACTCTGATATCTGCTGACCATGCCTACGGCAAAGCAGATATCCGGTCTCGTACATAACATGACATACATGAGGCTTCCTACTACCAAATCATAAGGAACCGCCTTCATCTCTTCTATCTCCTTAGATATTCTAGGACACATCTCCTTAGATAAAGGAACTCCATGCCTGAAAGGTAGAAAACTTTTCTTGGAATTCTGCATGCTAAAATGATCCATTATGGTGTCTATGTATGAAGCTTGAGATAAGCACAACATCCTTTTCCTGTGATCCCTTATAACCTTGATCCCAAGGATGTGTCCCACTTCTCCCAAGTCCTTCATATTAAACTATTTGGACAACCATACCCTTACGTCCGATAACACCTTGACATTGTTGCCAATTAACAAAATGTCATCTACGTATAGTACAAGAAATACCACTACATTTCCTTCACATCTCTTGTATGCACAAGACTCATCCGGACTTTGAATAAATCCATAAGACTGGATTACCTCATCAAAGGGGATGTTCCAAGACCTCGAAGCTTGCTTTAATCCATAAATGGACCGATTAAACTTGCACACAAGATGCTCTTTTCCCTTTTCAATGAATCCCTCTGGTTGCTTCATATAGATGTTCTCCTCAAGACTTCCATTAAGGAAAGCTATCTTGACATCCATCTGCCATACCTCATAATCCATATGAGTAACAATACACAAGAGAATCCGGATAGACTTAAGCATGGCTACCGGCGAAAAGGTCTCCTCATAATCGATACCCTCTTTTTGAGTATACCCCTTCGCAACAAGCCTAGCTTTGAAGGTCTCTACCTTTCCGTCTATTCCTCTCTTTCTTTTATAGATCCACTTGCATCCAATGACTTTTATACCATTGGGTGGTTCTACTAGCTCCCAAACCTGATTTGAATCCATAGATTCTATCTCACAATTCATCGCACTTTGCCAAGATACTGCATCTTTATCTTGGATCACCTCGTCATATGTCCAGGGATCAGGTTCATGTTCGCCAGGGACCAAATCAGAAGATTCTCCCAAGAACATGAATCTATCAGGCTGTCTAACAACCCTCCCACTACGACGAGGTATTACCTGTGTATCCTCTGTGACAAGCGGTGTAGTGACTTGTGGTATATCCTCTAGTACCGGTGGTATTGAAGCAATGAATTCCCCTCTTAATTCCTCCAGAACAATCTTACTCATGGGTTTATGGTTCATCACATAGTCTTCCTCTAAAAATCTGGCGTTCGTGCTAACGATTACCCTCTGATCTCTAGGACTATAAAACAAACCACCTTTCATTCCTCTAGGATAACCAACGAACATGCTCACTTTTGTACGAGGTCCCAACTTACGAGCATCTGCCTTCAGCACATGTGCTCGACTCCCCCATATCCAAATATGTCTTAGACTAGGCTTTCACCCAGTCCATAATTCTGTGAGAGTAGAAGGCACTGATTTAGATGGTACCAAGTTCAAAATATACACTGCCGTATCTAGAGCATATCCCCAGAACGAATCTGGCAACTCAGAATAACTCATCATTGATCTAACCATCTCCATAAGAGTCCTATTCCTTCGCTCTGCTACACCATTCTGCTGGGGTGTGGCAGGTGTACACAATTGGGATTGAATCCCAGCCTCTGATAAGTAATTCCTAAACTCTCCCAAGAGGTACTCACCACCACGATCAGATCGTAGTGGCTTGATACTTTTACCTTGACGTTTCTCCACATCAGCCTTGAATTCTTTGAACTTGTCAAAGCATTCGGACTTACGACGCATCAAGTAAATGTATCCATATCTTGAATAATCGTCTATGAAAGAGACGAAATATTTAAAACCACCTCTTGCCTAGATAGACATAGGACCACACAAATCAGAATGAACCAACTCCAATACATCTTTGGCTCTATACCCCTTGGCCTTAAAAGGCCTCTTGGTCATTTTACCCTCCAAGCAAGATTCGTAGGTTGGGAAATATTCCACCACTAATGAACTCAAAGGTCCATCAGCTATCAACCTTTGAATTCTTCTTAGGTTAATATGACCTAGCCTTAGATGCCAAAGATATGTTTGGTTCATCTTCGAATGTTCTTTTCTCTTATTGGAATTAGAAGATGAATTATTTACTTCTATTTGCATCGTGGGAGCTTTTGGTTCAAGTGTATATAAATTTCCTATCAATGCACCAGAACAAATAATCTCCCTATTCCTTTTTATAATAACTCTGTCATTAAAAGAAATAGAATATCCATCCATAAATAATTTAGAAACCGAAATCAAATTCTTTCTAAATAAAGGTACATAAAGGCAATTTTTCAGAACCAAAACTTTATTCCTCTCAAAAGACAAATAAACATCTCCCACTGCAACAGCCGCTACCTTCGTAGCATCACCCAAGTAGACAGGTAATCTCCCCTTCAGCCAATCATTTGATTTCCTGGAACCCCTACAAAGTATTGCAGACATGATCAGTGGCTCCCGTATCTACACACCAGGTGTCGGTAGATAACACCGCTAAACATATTTCAACGACTAGACCAAAAGATATACCTTTGTTCTACTTCTGGTTGGGGCAGTCCTTCTTCCAGTGTCCAGTATGCTTGCAAGTGAAGCACTTGCCTTTCGGCTTCTTCACTCCTCCCTGAGATCCTCCCGCCACCTTTGCCCCAGCTTGTTTCTTCTTCTTCTTGCCTTTCGGCTTAGAAGTAGAAACCTTTTGGGCAACGATGGCCTGCACCTGAGCACTCTGACGAAATATCCCCTCTGCCGCCTGGAGTTCTGTCAGAAGCTCCGCCAACGAATACAACCTTTTATTCATGTTGTAGTTCAGGCGAAACTACTCAAAACTCCTAGGTAGAGACTGAAGAATGATATCCACCTGGGTTTCCCCATCGATCTCAGCTCTGAGGACTTCCAGCTCATTCAAATGAGTCATCATCTTAAGAACATTATCCCTCACGGGTATTCCCTCGATCATGGTGGTCGTCATCAAGTTCCTCATGGCTTCCTACCTAGCAGCCCGATTATGGTGTCCGAAAATCTCTTTGAGATTGAGCATCATGTCATAAGCAGTGGGCATGGCTTGATGCTGATGTTGCAGTACATTTGACATAGATGCCAAAATGTAACATCACGCCATCTCATCAGCCTTAATCCACTTCTTATAACTCTCTTTCTCCTTTTCCCCAAAATCATCCGTAGGCTTAGGAGGACACTCTTCAAAGAGTACATATTTGTACTCCTCAGCAGTCAAGACAATGTCAAGATTCCTCTTCCAATCAACATAATTGGGTCCAGTAAGTTTATTTTCTTTCAATATCACAGCAAGCGGGTTGAAAGTCATTTTGAAAAACCTAAGAATCACATAGATCAAAACATTAGATTTCAAAAAATTATTGATTCCTCAAACAATAAAATTTTAAAATCAACCGACACCTCAAAACACCGAGAATATCGTATGCCACGATAGTGTGGACGTATACGAATTCTACATTTGTAAGAGGAGGTTTTACCCATTAATTTTACTATCTTGTCAACCTAATTTTTTGACAAATAAAATTAATAGTTGGTTCCTCTTCGGCCCTACAAATAAAAGAAATGACTCCGATGGGAAGGATACTCCTATTTGCATCTAAGTGTTCACCATTACTTGGCACCAAGGTAATTATCTCGGGTTATGTGCCTTCTGATGGGGAAGTACACACGCTCCTTAATAATTTCCTATAACCATATTCGACCCTGTGATCCGCAAACAAACTCATCCGATGGGGAGGAAGGCACTCAGAGCCGACGCGCAAGTTTGTTTGCATCACATGTCAAATTGTAATGGAGGCCGTGGGAATTTATAAAAATATCCCTCTCCCACTTAGTAATTTAAAATGGAGGAATTTTCCTAGCCTACAACATGCATATCAAACAAGAAGTAATAAATATGAAAAAAACATTTTCTAACTATTATGACTTTTGTCACGATAAAGTTGTTGCCTTGTGACCAAGAGGTCACGGGTTCAAATCCTAGAAACAATCTCTTGCAAAAAAGCAAGGTAAGACTGTGTACAATGGATTCCTTCTCCAGTACCCAGCGTGGCGGAAGCTTCGTGCACCGGATTGTAGTTTTTTTATGGCTTTTGTCTCCAATATGCCTCCCATCATATCGCCATCTCGTTCGCTCCTCCCTACGCCATGTACAACCCATCCGGAGATCCGAGCCGAGAATAACTATTTTAATTTACATCCATCGATCCTATACTCCACGAAGGAGTGTACATGAAATCTAGATCGAAAGTAAACTAAAATAAATGAGTGGCTAAACAATGTCGTACTTAATTACAAAAATTAAATACTAGCCTCGTAAACCCCGAGGATTCAAATAATATTACACACATGCAATCACATACACACATATGGCCATAATAGTTGGATCTTATGCCTGCAACCAAAAAGTTAGCCTACGCACATCCTACTATCATCCGGCACATACAATATATGAATAGTGCATAAAATTAATCGAATCCTAAACACACAAAACCGGAAACCTGGGCTATGATATTACTTGAAGGTTTGTGGAACTGAAGCTCTGATACCACTTGAAGGTAGGAAACTTTGCTTCCCACTTCAACTCGGTCACTTATTCATGGCAATCCCATCTACGTCCCCAGATAAAAAAATTTATCCTTAACAAATATGGATTACCCAAGCAACCGTTCCATCATCGTGCTATTCGATTAGAGTGGTCACTTGAACAAACTTGTTGTTCAAGCAACCTACCTCTATTCTTCGAATAGCCGCGGAATAGACGATGTACGGATCACCGATTTTTATGTTTGTATTCGGGGTCCAAGTAAATTAGCCACATAACAAAACATACAACATGCATAGAATAAGATAGGATTCATAAACAAGCATTATACCTCTCGTTATACCTCTTGATCTTCTATCGTATGTCCTTCTTCCTTTTGGACATCGTGTGGGTGACGATCTCCAAAAGTCAAAGCCTCCTAGAACATGTTCTTCCCTTCCTTGCTCGCTCCAAACAAAGGGAAGAATGAAATGAAACTCCTCTTCCTTTGTAAAACCGGCCACCAAGTCAAAGGACTTGATGTTGCCACCGGCCAAGGAATAGGTGATGGAGCGCCGGCCAACCTTGAAGAAGGGTTGCCGCCGGCCTCAAGAAGAGGAGAAAAGGGAGCTCGGCCAAGGGATGAAGAAGAGATGTCAAACCTTAACCACCTTGCCTCCGACCCCTTGCTCTTGGACAATTGGCGTCGCCCAAAGCAAAAGGAAACCCTAACCCTAATGCCTTGCCGCCCAAGCCAAGGAAGCAAAAACCCTAATCTCCAAAGTGTTTTTGCCGCCCACCCCTTAAGCATCCTTTTATAGAGCTAGACTTAAACCTCCTTTTAATCTTCACTGTCAGATCTAGGGATTTAATCTCAACCGTCGGATCTAGAGATTTAATCTCAATCGTCGGATCTAGAGATTTAATCTCCACCGTTGGATCTAAAGATTTAATCTCCACCGTTGGATCTAGAGATTTAATCTCCACCGTCGGATCTAGAGTTTCATTTTCCATCATCGGATCTAGGCTCCATGAGGGTTTTAATAGGCTACAATAGGGACCATGAGGAGGAGTTGGATCTTGGCCACCCAATGGATCAAGCCCACATAAAGTCCGATCCATTAATGATAATCCATTCCACTAGAGGATTATCATTGATCTACCTCACAAATCCCCATAAGTTAATATGAGCTCCATATATTATTTGTACATATATCTCTCCGTGTTTAAGATCTCGAATGTTCGTCGATTAATTAATTTATTGACAATTAATTAATCAACATCTAACTCCATGAGTAGTACCACTTAACCTTATCATCATGCCGGACCAAGTCTACCTGCAGGGTTTACATGATGAACCTTATGAGCACCTCAAGGGGACATCATCATCCTAATATATAGGACATGGTTTTCTCCTATAATCAACGACACACTATATAAATAATATCATTTCCCAACTTACCGAACCTATCGATTTACTCTATAAATCTCACCCATTGGTAAATCAAAAAAATGAATACTAAGTATATGTGCCCATTATTATATCGGGATTAAGAGCATGTACAACATAATATCTAAGGTCCGATTCAATTATGTAGTCATTAATAAATCGAATCACCTCTAACTCGGTCCTACTCAATACACACAAAATATACTAGTGTAATTCAATGATCAAGACAAACCAATACCAAATCATACTACAACCATTCCAATGGTTTGTCCATAACCATTTAGGTTGTGAGCCTTTACTTATACTTTACAAGGAACTGATAACATGATCTCCTGTGTGACACTACACACCATGTTATCTACAATGTAATGTATTAGACAATATACATAACCATAAATATGCAAACAATGATCATGTGATTCTTATTTCAAAAATAAAGATGTTCATACAAAAGATAGACTTTTCAGTATACATCCCAATAGGTGCAGAGGGATATATCTCGAACCAATCTATCTAACTAATGATAGATGCATGCTTGGACTCATAGTTGATTTCTCCTTAATAATTCTAGATGCATGCTTATAACATGTTGCTTTTAAAACTCCTATTTTTATAAACACCCCAACCTTGTTTTTGATTCATGTCAAAAGGGGAAGAAGAGTGAAAGTTAAGGGGGAGTAACAAAAATTTAATTTTTAAAAATTAAAGTATCTCTTTCAAAACTCACCTAGGGTTAAGGGTGAGTCTTTGAAAAGGCATTTATCAGTTACTTTACTTATTTTATGTTTTAAATTTCCTTTATCAATTACTTTACTTATTTTATGCTTTAAATTTTCCTTAACTTTGTGTCGGTTTGTCATAGATCAAAAAGGGGGAGATTGTTGGTGCAGTAGACACCAGATAATCGAACCTAGGTTTTAATTATGGAAAAGACCCAAAGCTAAGGTCATATTATTGTCTAACGAGCTGAACCAAGTGTGCAGGAATGGTTAAGTTGAGCTGAAGGTCGGCAACACCCAGAGAATCCTGAGTCGGGAAACCATGGTGGTCGGGCGACACTGGGAGAACTTCGGAGGGAGCCGAAGAACCCAAGTGGAGACCTAAAGTGAAGATGCAAGTCACAAAAGGACCTAAGGTAAGCTCATGTGTGAGTGAATGTAAGGTCGGGTCCTCCGTACGGGGACATTCTTAGGTGGCGATTCGACTAAGACTTCCCGTGGAAGGTCTAGGTCAAGATCGGATGGTAAGTGGCCGTCGAATTCACCTGTATTGTTTTCATTTAGAGCTAACCTATTCTTGCAGTGGAGTAAACAAGCTGGTAGTTGACTGCTGGCTATTGACAGTCGACTACCACTATCATTAGTCAACTGATGGAAGTCATCAATTGATTGCCAATCAAACTGCCCACCTCGAGGAGAGTCAAGATAAGCTCCATTTATCTTGGGGAGATGAGGTTCTTTGACCATGAGATGGAACTGAACATTGGGGGGCTTCCAAGGCTATAAAAGAAGGGGGGTTTCACCCCTTTAGGCCATCATTCAAGCACTCCAAACACTCCCGCAACGTCGCTTCTCTACGACAACGATACGACGCCGAAATGCTGTCGGAATGTCGGTATAGTCGTTAGTTATATTTTCACTTTTGTAATCGTAATTGGAGCTTCTTTTTCTTGTAATCATTGTGCCTTCATCGTAAAGAGGAGAGGTGGGTTTCTACCTCATCCTCAATATCTTTTCTTTTGTATTCGTCGTCTCCTACCTCCAATGAGGAGGAGACTTAGTTAGTGATTTGCCCTTCGTACGCAATCTAGGATTGCAGGGGCCTTGGATTAGTAACTGTCAGGTTGTGAACCAAGTAAAACATTCTTGTCTCTTTCTATTTTCCACTGCTTTACTCTTGGTGTTTATCGAATCGACGAATAGATGAAAAGATTTGGCATGCGCTATTCACCCCCCCTTCTAGCGCTCTTACGATCCTATATAATCTTTTTGAAGAAACCACATAATCAATTAGTGTGCTATATATGTCTTTTTGAGAAAAATTTACGTACAACAACTGGAAGTATTCTTTGCAACAATACATGATAATCATGTCATTTTAGTCCATATATCTTTCCTTTATTTGCATTCACATTTCTAGATATATTAGCAGCACATCCATCTAGAAATTTCACAGATTTTAAAAATTGAAAAAATTCATGTCTTTCTTCCAATGTCAACGTGCAACTTGCATACGGTTTCTTGAATTTATCTCCTACTGTTTGTAAATGCAATTCACTGCTTATCCCCATGTCCTGCAAGTCTAATCTTGCTTTGAAAGTATCCTTTAACTTTCCATATATATTTAATAATGTGTCAATCAAAGCATCACAGATATTCTTTTCAATATGCATCACATCTAAATTGTGCCTTAACTTTAAATCTGACCAATATGCTAACTAAAAAAATATAGACTTCTTTATCCAATTTGTATCATTCAAAGATCGTTGTCATTTTTTTTTGAATGAAGATCATTACTGAATGTCACTTGGGATAACGCGTCTAACTATGCTAAAATCTCATAACCATTAATTCTTCATGGTGGTCCTTCTTTTTCAATCTTTCCATTGAAATCTTTATTTTTACGCCATGGGTGTTGCACATTCAAGAATCGACAGTGACATGTGTAGCATATTTTACTCCTTAATCCTTGAGATTTAGTTTCATGTAGACATACTGGACATGCTTTATAGCCCTTTGTGCTCCATCTAGAAACAATTCCATATGCATGAAAGTCGTGAATGGTCCACATCACAACAACATGTAATTAAAATACTTGTTTAGTCGATGCATCATATGCTTCCACTCCATCATCTCATAGCTCCTTCAATTCATTTATTAGAGGTCGTAGGTATACATCTATCTCTTTGCCAGGTGATTTAGGCCCAGAAATTAAAAGAGACATAATCAAGTATGGTGGCTTCATCATTTTTCTATGGTGGCAAATTATAATTCACAAGTATAATAGGTCATATACTATAAGCATTTGACATGTTCCCAAATGGATTAAAACCGTCAGTAGTCAACCCTAAGCGAATATTTCATGAATCACAAGCAAATATTTCATATGCATTGTCAAATTCTTACCATGATTCACTATCTGCTGGGTGTCTTAATAAACTATCTGTTTTAACTCGCTTTTCTTTATGTCATCTCATATCTTTTAGTGTATGATTCAAAATAAACAACTGCTTAAGTCTCGGTTTTAGAGGAAAATATCGAAGAATTTTCTGAGGATTTTGTTTCTTATTCATCCCGTCATACTTGTATCTAGGCTCCTTGCACACTGGACATGTATCCTTATTCTCATGCTCATCCCAAAATAATATACAATCATTTTTACATACATGTATCTTCTCATATGTCAATCCTAACTCTTTTAATAATTTTTTTTCTTTATAATGAGAGTTTGGAATCGCATTCGGTTTAGGAAATGTCTCTTGCAATAACAGAAGTAACATATCAAAAGATTTATTGCTTCAGCCATTTAACACCTTCACATGCATTAGATTTACCACAAAATTGAATACCAAAAAATTAGTACAATTGTGATACAGTTCTTTTTGTGCTTCTTCAAACATTGAAGTATAACTTCATCTAAAATCATTTGCATTAGTGTTTTCATTGATATCATATGATTGAGGTTGATTGCTATTTATATTTTTTGTATTTTATAAATCAGTAAACATGTCTTCAAAATTGTCTTCGAAATCATCTACTTCAACATCAAAATTATTTCCATCTTCATTGACAATATTTATATTAACGGATGATGTAGACGCTTCTCCATGAAAGTTTCAGACTTTATATAATTTATCAAATTCCCACCTATAAAGATGTCCTCGCATATAATCCAATTCATATTTAAATAAATTGTCACACCGTTGACATGGACAATGAATTTTCGATAAATTCTGACTAATCACATAATTCTCTACCACATTTAAAAACTGATTCAACCCATTTATATATTCAAGACTAATCTAATTCTGAATCGTTATCCAACTTTTATCTATATTTTAAAACCTAGTTAAACATATATTAAATGTCAAATTACTTAATAAATAATTCTTGAAAATAAGTTTGATGGTAACTTTCAATACAATTATTTTAGCAACTTAAATTTATTGATCACATCGAAATTAATCATAAAATTTATGATTTAAATATCACACAACATAACCTAAAATTTGCATTATAACCCCTAAGTTTATCATCACAAATTATAATCTAAGAATAAAAACCCCTAAATTTATTCTCTAATCGCAAAAAATCCTAGAATCATCATATAAATGACTAAATATCTCCAAATTTATCATCTAAGCAATAAATTAACGCTTAATTATCATGAATAGGTCCTAATATTAATGATATATAAATTACAATGACCTTAAAACCTAATCAAAAAAACTATAATTTTGACCTTAATTTGCACAATCGAAGCTGGCGGAGGAGCTGGAGCAGGAATAGCGGGAGTCGGAGAGATTGAAGGCAGTGGTGTCGGATGTTGGATCGCGCGGATCGTTAGAGGGGGGGTGAATAGCGATAAATTTTTTTGTTCATTTCATTCGTTAAAACACGAGTAGACACAGTGGAAGATAAAATTAAACAAAAGAGACAATAGTATTTTTTACTTGGTTCATAGCCTTCGGCTACTACTCCAAGGCCCTAGTGATCCTTGACCACGCACGGAGGGCAAATCACTAATGAACTCCTCCTCATTGGAGGTAGGAGTTAATCGGATACAAAAACCAAGAAAAAGGCTCGAGATAGAGGGACACTCCCCCTCTTCTCATTACGATAAAACCACAATAGAATAAACTCAAAGTACAGAATGAAATTAAACTAATCTTATACCGACGACTCGTAGATGAAAAGATGAAGCCCTAGTCATCGTGTCTGCAGCGCTTCGTCGTAGGAATGTCGGAGACTCGTAGCATACTGGAAGCACTTGGAAGCATTTTAATTGATGAAAAACCCTAGGAGTAGCCCTCCTTTTATAGCCTTTGAGCCCTTCATCGAATGGGTATTCAACCAATCACAAATGGGCACAAAAGCTCCTTGGAATGAGGTGATAAGGCTTGACTCCTTGAAGTTGATCCTTGACCATCAGTCGACTGATGGCCATCATCAGTCGACTGATGGCAGCATCAATCGAGTGCTGACCACGGGCAGTCGACTGATGGACGGTAGTCGAGTGCTCCAAGCTGGAAGTCGACTGATGCTTGCTGCAAGTCAAAGTTAGCTCAACAAAAATATAATTTTGACGGTCGTCGAACGTCCGATCTTGACCTAGACCATCCATGGGATATCTTTGGTCAGATCTACGCTTAAGACCATCCCCGTAAGGAGGATACTACCTCACTTATGCTCACACAAACGAGCTTACCTCGATACTTAATTTGTAGCTCTCACTTCCGGCCTTCCACTCGATTCCTTCGGCTCCCTCCGAAGTCACTCGAGTGTCACCCGACCACCACGGCTTCCTCCGGGTGTCGCTAGCCTTCAGCTCCAACTTTAGCACTTTTCTGCACACTCGATTCAGCTCGTGAGATAACGATGTAATCTTAACTTTGCGTCTTTGCCATATCAAAACACAGGTTCGATCATCTGGTACCCCTGCACCAATAATCTTCCCCTTTTTGATCTATGGCAAACTTACACAAAGTTAAGGAAAAATGTGGAAAATTAGTAAATGTAAATGATGCACTCATTATAATCAATTCCCCCTTAACCTTAGGTGAGTTTTAGAAAAAAAAGTTCATCTTAAAAATTTTAAAGTTTTGTTCTCCCCCTTAACTTGTGCTCTTCTCCCCCTTTTGCCATAAATCAAAAAAGATTTGGGGTTTTATATAAAAAGTAGGGTTTTTTAACAAAAAAGTAGCATGCATAACAATATGTAAAGATTATCTAACATGAGTCCAAGCATGTGTCTCGATTTACTTTGGTTCGAGGTATAACCCTCTGCACCAACAATATAAGTCTTGAGACTAATTTGATTTTCAAAATACTTATAAAATTATATTTGAGTTTCAAGATACGTATACGCTAATAACTTTTGAAAATACATAACCCTTAGGGTTAGTTTGCTCTCCCCCTTAATCAAGTATATAAGGTATAGAAGAGTTAGGGGGCGCTAAACATTGACCTAGAAGGTTGTATATTTAGAGTTTTGTCCGAGTATAAGTAAACGTTTAAGCTCGATAGTTTGAAAAATAGATAACATTTTTGAAAAGATTATGTAAATTGAAATTGTTCCTTATTCATCTCACCCATTCTAAGTGTCTTAGAATTGGTTCACCTTATATGTTGTGTGAGATGATTCCAATTTTATCTTGATTAAGTTTAATGATTTGAAACTGGTCAACCTTGTGTTAGATTCGGATTTGATCCTAAGCTCATCAAGTCACCTTTTCAAGACCTTGGCTTCCAGGTCGTGGCGAGGCACAGGGGCCTTCTTTGATAAAAAAAACGACCACTTCCTTAGGCAAAGCCAATTTTGAGAAAATAGTAATTTAACTCACCTAAGACCACTTCCTGGTATAACTAGTCTAGGATACGGCGAGGTAGCTTCAGTTAGTTCCACTCGGTCAATTGAACTGAACTAGATACGCCTTATCTAGCCCGAATACACGAGACTTCGTTTTCCTAGCGTACTATCATCTCGCCGCGTCCTGGTACTATGTTATCAAGCATTGATGAGTTATAGTCTTATCTAACCATTAAAAACAATTTATGTTACCGTATATACTATTTTAGTATTAGCTCCCCCTGGATCATTGAACCAATATGGTCTGGTCAAGTAATGAACTTGATCCTGGGGAATCCAAAACCTATTGGTCCTTATATGTGAGTTTAATAAAGTTGTCGGGACTCACACTTGGACTCGATGATGACTACGGTTTACGATAGACATGTAAGATCTATTCATAGTCTTTGAGCTATATCCAAGTCCGGCTCTATTGTACACATCTCTCTAAGTTCCAAGAAGTCGGTTAAGATTCTTAGACCCCGTCGAGAACTTGTTCAATCGAGCTTCGAGCTCTTGGACTCATCCTTTCAAGAGAGAGTTCTCTTCTTCGAGTTTTTCAACTCGAGTTGAGTCCTCCTCTTGAACTCGACTAGTCGAAGAGTTTAGGGGTGTCTGTTGTTTGAGGGTTTCAACCTCCTCAACCAAGGACTTGACCCTAGACTCGGATTTAGCTAATTTCCTAGTTAGCAATTTAATTGTATTGTAAAGCATATGAATTAGTGAGTGGCTAACCTTAATTTTCCCTTTCGGTCCGACTTTGAGTTGCTTCTCGAAGTAGTCCTCGAGTTCAGAGTCGGTGTTGTAGTTAGATTCGGATTCAGACTCTGACTCGGACTCTTCGGGTCTTGCCATACACGCTATGCCGACGCCTTCTTCATTGTCCCATGTTGCATGAAAAGCCTTCTTTTGATTTGATTTGAATTGTGCCCTCTTTTGGTTCTTTAGTAACCTCCTTTCCCTTCGAATGATCTTCCGTACTACATTCACTATTGCTTCCACCTCTTCGGATTCGAACTCTGATTCGTCTTCAGATTCGAGTCCATCTTCTTGCTTGGTAGGTGGCTTGCTTCTTTGTCTTGCAAGTTGAGCAATACCTATCTCTGCCCAGACCACGTTAGTCTGCTCGTGAAGTTCAAACTCGAAAAATAACTCGTCTAACCTAAGCTTCGAAAGGTCCTTAGAGACCTTGTAGGCATCGACCATGGATGCCCACAAAGTAGTCCTAGGAAATGAATTAAGAACGTACCTTAGGAGGTCACGATTTTTGACCTTGTGTTCGATAGTGTGCAGGTCGTTGACAATGTCCTGGACGTGGGCATGTAGTTGCATCGCTGTCTCGTGTTCCTGCATCTTAAGGTTATACAACTTATTGAAAAGAGGGTCGCGTTTACATACCTTAGCATCGAATGTTCCTTCGTGTAGCTCGATTAATTTGTTCCATATGATGAAGGGTCCGGCGCGGTTGAGCTCCTCTTTGATGACCGTGCTTGTAACATTTGGGTCACCTTTGCATCGGCTTCGATTTGCCTTTTGGTTGCATTGGTCCACTTGTCGAAGTCCAAGGGCTCGCCTTGATCATTGGTGGGTAGAGCAAAGTCGGTTTGGATGATTATCCAAGTCTCGACTTGTGTTTTTAGAAAACACTCCATCCGACCTTTCCAATAATGGAAATCATCTCCGTTGAAGAACGGAGGTTGGATGGTGTTGTACCCCTCAATGTGGGCCATTTGGAAGGAAACCCTTGCACAAAAAATAATAAAAAAACCACAAAAAAGGTTCCAAGACTTTGCCTTGGATTAGCAATGTAGGAAATGAAAAGAAACAAAAGGAATAAACGAGAAATAACCAACTAAAATAAAAGATGAGCACTTACAACCTTCGATATCCCCGAAAGGGTACTAAACGTTAGTTTTTGGGGATGAAGACAGCTTGTTACGAGGGTAAACCTAGGAGGTGTAGATCTCTCAGAGATCTTCGTTTTGGTAGGTAGCCCATTTCGTGGGTCAACTTGTACAAAAGGTTATGCCCATTTTACCGTCGGCTACTCCAAAAGCGAATACTTGCAAAACAAAACCAAAAGAAGAGTACCAAGACTTTGTCTTGGATTAGTAGTGCAGGAGAAAGTTTAAATGAATTAAAAAAGATTCATAAAATTCAAAAATAAATCTGTAAAAAGGCTAGATTGGTGGTTTCACCAAATCTTAGCGCCCCTGGCTCTGATACCAATTGTTGGATCGAGCGGATCGCTAGAGGGGGGGGTGAATAGCGATAAAACTTTTCGTTTGTTTCGTTCGTTAAAACACGAGTAGACACAGTGGAAGATACAATTAAACAAAAGAGACAATAGTATTTTTTACTTGGTTCGTAGCCTTCAGCTACTACTCCAAGGCCCTAGTGATCCTTGACCACGCACGGAGGGAAAATCACTAATGAACTCCTCCTCTTTAGAGGTAGGAGTTAATCGGATACAAAAACCAGGAAAAAGGCTCAAGATAGAGGGACACTCCCCCTCTTCTCGTTACGATAAAACCACAATAGAATGAACTCAAAGTACAGAATGGAATTAAACTAATATTATACCAACGAAACGTAGATGAAAAGATGAAGCCCTAGTCGTCGTGTCTGCAGCGCTTCATCGTAGGAATGTCGGAGACTCATAGCGTACCGGAAGTACTTGGAAGCTTTTGAATTGATGAAAAACCCTAGGAGTAGCCCTCCTTTTATAGCCTTTGAGCCCCTCATTGAATGAGTCTTCAACCAATCACAAATGGGCACAAAAGCTCCTTGTAATGAGGTGATAAGGCTTGACTCCTCGAAGCTGATCCTTGACCATCAGTCGACTGATGGCAGCATCAGTCAAGTGCTGACCACGGGCAGTCGACTAATGGATGGCAGTCGACTGATGCTTACTGCAAGTCAAAGTTAGCTCAACAAAAACATAATTTCGACGGTCGTCGACCGTCCAATCTCAACCTAGACCATCCATGGGATATCTTTGGTCAGATCTACGCTTAAGACCATCCCCGTAAGGAGGATACGACCTCACTTGCGCTCACACACACGAGCTTACCTCGATACTTATTTTGTAGCTCTCACTTCTGGCCTTCCACTCGATTCCTTCGGCTCCCTCCGAAGTCACTCGAGTGTCACCCGACCATCGCGGCTTCCTCCGGGCGTCGCTAGCCTTCAACTCCAGCTTTAGCACTTTTCTGCACACTCGATTCAGCTCGTGAGATAACGATGTAATCTTAACTTTGCATCTTTGTCATAATCAAAACACAGGTTCAATCATCTGGTACCCCTGCACCAACATCAGAGAGATTGCGGAGCCAGAGAACCTTCAGGCAGCCGGAGAGAAGAGAGAAGAAGGGGGTCGGAGCCTTACAAATCGCCTATGCTTGAGTAGGAGACGGAGGCGAAGCTGGAGATGCGCTGACAGGGAGATCGCCAAAGCTGAAGCAGGAGACAGAGGTGAAGTCGGAGATGCACTAACAGGGAGATCGTCGGAGCCGGAGAAGAAGAGGAGAGCGCTAGGGAAATCTGGCCAATCGGGCGTGTCGAGGGATTTTAGTCGGGCATTAGCAACGAATATTCATATTGACGTCGCTAATATTAATACTTTAGTGACAAAATATAGAGTTTCATCACTACGCTTATAATTAATAGCGATGAAATATTTTTTTCATCGCAAACCGCTCGACCTGACATGAACAGGTAGTCGACTGGTGGAGTTCTTCAGTCGACTCGATAGGGCACAAAATGTTTTTTAGTTGACTAGTCAGTCAACTTCCATTATTAGCGATGATTTTCAGATAATTCATCGCTAACGGTATAATTATTAGTGATGAATTAATAATTTCATCGCAAACTTTACATTTTTCGACAATTAATAATGGTGCGTTTATTTATGGCTATCTTAAAATTCATCGGTGATAGTTATATTAGTGATGAAATTCTAAGTCGTCGCTAATATTTCGTCACTATTTTACTGATTTTTTGTAGTGTATATTAAGATTTCGATGAGATTTTAATATGTAATCAATTTGATCAATCTAAATAAATATTTGAATATATTAAATATTATCATAGAGAATGTCATACATTTATTAAGATTTAGTTGTGCATAATTAAGTAAAAATATTATTTTGATATGCATAATTATAATCTTTTAAAATGGATCAAATGATTTCTCTTGATATGAAAAAGATCTCATCATCATTTATTCTAATACAACAACCAAGCTTTAACTAGTAGGTGGGATCAACTATATAGATCCTTCTATTTTATTGGATTCTATCCTCTACTACATCATCATCTATATTTAAATAAATTTTATCTTATTTTATTATTGTTAACCAAGTCTTCTTTAATCTTCCTTTTTCTCATCTGACTTGTATATTTATAATAGTTTCACATCGCCTAACTGGAGTATCTACCGATCGTCTAAGTCCATATATGTCATGCCCCGAGAGTATGCTATGTCGAAAAGCAAACGGATGACATCTCCCCTGTACATGGCAACATATCAGGTTAATATAAGGCCTGTAGGCCCACAACAACAATATAATATAAAGATATCAACATACCAAATACAGCGGAAACATACTATAGATAAAACAAGATACAAAGACCCAACTGTGCACTCCGGAGTGACTTGACACGACAAGAAACATAATAGAAACCACATCAAAAGCCAAATACATACAACACATCCGTATATCACAAATACGGAAACAATATAGGCTAAAACCCCAAAACGACAATCCACACAAATACAACAATGCAGATTAAATATCAGATGGGATCACCGTGAGCTTCAACATCCAAGGAATCTTCTACATTACACTGGCGACAGAAACCTGTGGTCCCGGGGTGGTGAGTATAAACTCAGGGGTAATATGTAGAGAGTGCATGAACATATAGGATAAAGAGATCTATAGGTATACAGTATGAGTCCAATAGACATACAGTCCTATCCAAATCTAATAATAAGTAACCACAGTATAGTCATACTCAATGTATATACTAAACTGATCAACTGAACATGAAGTAATGTACCAACGTACCTGACGGTCTGCAACACCATAAGCTATATCATCCTGAACAGATATATAATAACATAACCCATATAACGTACAAAGTCAATCTTATACCTGACCAACACTCAGACATATGAACAATATATAATAACATGTAATAACATCCCGGTCCATACCACACTATGACATGACGCTAATCAAATACATACAACAGTCTGGACCAACACATATATCATGCTCAACACACAACAGTATATAATATGCAAATGACATGTATCATGATGTACAAGCATGTGCAACAATCATAGCTCAATCAAATGCAGCATCTCATAGGCATATATAAAACATATATCAAATACATGCATATATATATATCAGCAATGCATATGCATGGCCATGTCTGCAGACCCGTCCAACCACAACCCCAGTATGACCCGGGTGGCACGGCATGATGACTAGCCTGACTCCAGCTGCCACTACTCTAGAGTGACCGAGTTGGGTAGTATGAATGAGTAGCATATAAGCGTAAAGAGCTAACTACTCCCCTGGAGTCCCTGCTGCTGGCCGCTCCGTCACTACCCATGAGTAGATGAGGTCCGCACACAGGATAACTGCACGTCACACAACCACCGTCTATAGTGGGCGAATTCTAACACCACTCTGCACAGTGGCCAGGTGCGCATCTCCAGCTACCACCATCCATAGTGGCCGAGCGCAGCATATCCAATGCTCTGCCCTCAACCCTGCTACCACTACCCCGAGTGGCCGGAGAGGCAGGATGACTAACGACCCGTTTCAACCACAAGGGAGACCCAGTCAACAGCATGCATGCAATATAATGATGCTTAGCTCCATACATGTATCCTCGCCACACTCCCTATCCCACGGGGAGTCCTGGTCAACCAAAAGTCAACTATGCAAGGACTATAATCCACAAGACTCTCTATCACACAAAGAGTCATACACATCTGACAATCAACCACGTTAAGACCTCTAGTCGGTAGCAATATACTATTGATAATCCATATAACCATACACAGGTATACGATCCATAATGGATATACCATCACGCTAGGACCTCTAGTCCATGGCCACATACTGACAACCACACACTTATCTATGCACAGACAACTAGATCCACCATAGATGCACCACTAATACAGGTATGATATAACAATCAACTCCATAATCTAATCCATCACCTAACCCTAGTGATGTAACCCAGTAACCCAATCTGAGGTCACAAAGATAACCCTAACCACATGTACTTACTGAACATCTATCAGCTAACACATAATAGGGTTTGTAGTTCATATCCATGATAGATAATCAATGAAATAACAACAATATATCTCAAAGGTCAAAGGCAGTACAAGCATATGATTAAACATGAGTGGGTTTAAGATAAACAGGTATAAACATATATCTAAATTCATGAACTGGAATCTGATCAAAACTACTGGACCAGGTAGATATTACCCACCTGCTATGAAGCTCGAATAATCGTCACGACCATGGACCTGCTTCGTATCCCAAACCTGCACAATAGTAACAAATTATGGTAAATATCCCACAATACACAACTAAATATTATGTCGTTTCTATATTCGTATTCTTTTCCCGAATACATTTTAACCACCCCGATTATATCTAACCGATTTGCATTAATCGATCGACCTCCACAACCAACTCAAATCCATTCAACAGAATACTCTTCACTCCACGACAACCCTGGAAAACCACTGGCCTAAGATAATCACCGCAAAATAGATACCAACAAATCTGGTCTATCCACCCTTCCAATTTCACAGCCAATACCAATCAACAACAAAACCCAATCAACAACTTCAATCCACTGCTTATCCCCAAATCACAGTAGCAAAACTCTAACCATCCGAACGCAAACAACTTACATACCCAATTGAAAACTCATCACAGATGACAAGAATCTATTAATTTCATCTACATACAAAATCACATCAACACACCCCACGCATAGCAACCCCAGATGAAACAATAGTAATACACACAACTTACCGACCTCAGATCTCCTTCGGCAGCCCACTCCTGCTCGACCTCTGCTCACCGAAGGAACTCTAGCTCCTAACACGATTCAAGCTACCGGCAGTGAGATGCACAACCAGACAGATTTAATCCACATCAAGGAAAGGAAATCGCCTACTCACCAAGCTCCGCACTCCACCAGCAGCCTCCCTTTTCACCGGTGAAATCAGCACCAAATCACTGCCAACCACAGATTAGCTAAGACACACCATTGATCTAAGCTACAACTCAAAAATCCACAACTAGTTGCAGATCTCAACTCAGAAGGGAAAGAAAATGATCGACAAAGACCACCGAATTCCTGGAAGGAAACGCCGACACTCCCCTAAGGCGAAGCACCTACTAACCTTCGATCAGAGATCAACTACTGAGGCGGCACTGTCGAGCGACTCTCACCAGACACCGACGATCTAGAACCCGACGACGCGATCACGCGGAGCAAAAGAGAAATGACGCGGAGTGGAAAGGAATCGGTGAGATCGCGAGTGAAATGGCCGATATGTTCGTTCGACAGCCTTTAAATGTCGTACGAGCGATTCGGTTAACCCAACCCAATCCAAATCCAATCTGATTTAGCCCAATCCGGTTCAAGCCCATTTCCAGCCCAAGCCCATTTAGTTAATCCACTAATTAACCTAATTAATTAAAGGGTTAATCCATATAATAATTTTTAATTTTTTTTTTCGTATCTTACAATATATGTATCATCTTAAATGTGTCTCTCGAAGCTTTTCTTTAGTAGGTGCAACTCAACTTTCATTCTAATGTTCTCGTTTGTTATTTTATCCATCCTCATATGATAACACATCTATCTTAACATCCTCATTCCTACAACTCTCATTTTTTACTCATGTGCTTGAGTCATAGCTCAACATTTAACTCCACATAACAGAGATGGTCTAACTTTCATTTTGTAAAATTTTCTTTTAAGTTTTAAAGGAATTTTACGATCACAAAATATACTTGATGGTCTCCTCCATTTAAACTATCTTGCTTATATTTTATATAAAACATCTCTCTTAATCCCTTCATCCTTTTATAAAAATGATCCTAAATACTTAAAAATTTCAGTTATAAATAACTCATTATCTCTTAACTTAATAATTATCTCATTGAATCTAACATTACTAAATTTAAATTCTATATATTATGTCTTTATCTACTAAGTGTAAGACCTTTCGCTTCTAATATTTCCCTCCAAAATTCAAATTTAGCATTTGCTCTTTTATGTATCTCATCTACCAAAATAATATCATCTACAAATAATAGACATCGTGCTACCAAGTCTTGAATATATTTAACAGTTCATCTATGATTAATGTAAAAATATAGGGACTTAAAGTTGATCCTTAATATAACCCTATCTTTATGGGAATCACTTTGGTTAATCCTCCTGTCGTTTTCACTTTTGTCATTACTTCCTCATACATATCCTTAATTATTTCAATATATGATATATTAACACTTTTTTGTAAATTTCTCCATATAATCTCCCTTGGAACTCTATCATAAGCTTTTTCAAGATTAATAAATATCATGTGTAAGTCTTTCTTTCATTTCTGATACATTTCAATTAATTGTCTAAAAAGAATAACTTCTATTATCGATCTTCTCGATAAAAATTTAAATTGATTTTTGTTCACTATGGTCTCCTTTCTTAGTCTTTTTTCTATTACTTTTTTCCATAGTTTCATAGTATGACTCATAAATTTAATGCCCTAATAATTTGTACAATTTTATATGTCTCCTTCATTTTTATATAAAGGAACTAAGGACTTATCCTCCACTGACAAGATATTTTTTTTTCCATTTTTAATATCATGCTGAATAACTTTGTAAGTTATTTAATACCTTGCTTTCCTAGACACTTTAATACCTATATCAGAATATCATCTGAACTAACTAGTTTTCTATTTTTCATCCCCTTTAAAGTCTATTCTACTTCTGAAGCTTAAATTCTACAATAAAAATTTAAATTTATGTACTTCTTTGACCTAGTTAAATTACCTAAGTTCATTTGATCACCTAAACTTCATTGAAAAGTTAATGAAAATAGCTCTTTCATCTATCTTTTATTTCTTCATTGGTCACTAGTATCCTATTGTATTCATCTTTACTACATCTTATTTGGGCAAGACCTCTAGTTTTTCTTTCTCTATCTTTAGCTATTCTATAAATATATTTTTTTTTCTCTTTTTTTGTATCCAGTTGTTGATATAAGCATTCAAAATTTTTATTCATAGTCTTACTCACTAAATTTTTAGCCTCTTTATTAGCCATTGTATAATTTTTAAAGTTTTTTTGTTCTTACAAGTGTATAATATCTTATAGACTTTTCATTTTTCTTTCACTTTCTCTTGTACTTTCTCATTCCACTACCAAGATTTATTACTTGGTGGTACACATCCTTTCGACTCGCCAAATAGATCTTTGACTATCTTTTTTTAACTTTAATGGCATATTATCCTATGTCGTATTTGAGTCATCATGTATCTCTTCTAATACTTGTACTCCTAACCTCTCTTCAAATATATTTTGTTTCTCATCTTTTAACTTCCACCATTTAATCCTAAGAGTTATATATATTTTTCTTCTATTAATACTATGCTTAAGGTGCATATCCAATACTACTAATGTATATTGGGTAGTTAAGTTTTCACCAAAAATAATTTTTTAATTTTTACAAATTTTTCTACCCTTCTTCCTCACCATAAGAAAGTCAATTTGTGACTTATTATTTTCACTTTTAAATGTGACCAAATATTCATCTCTTTTCTTAAAAAATGTTAATGTGTTATTGTAAAATTCAATATAGTTTTTCCTTCTTAATTACTTGTTCCAAAACCAAAACCACTAGGCACCTTATAATATTCCATATTTTTCACTCCTACGTAGCTATTTAGATCTCCTCCTATTAAAATCATTTCATTTGGTATAATTCTTTGTAATGCCTCACCTAAATATTCCTAAAACCTAGTTTTAGTGTTTTCATCTAATCCTACTTGAGGTGCATATATGATAATTATATTAATAGTTTCTTTCGCTATCACAATCTTGAGAGCTATAGTTCTATCATCTTTTCTAATTACTCCTACTACTTTATCATTTAATGAACTATCAACAATAATAGTTATTACATTTTGTATTCTACTCTTTCCTGTGTACCATAACTTAAAACCTGAATTCTCTACGATCTTAGTTTTCTCTCCTACCCATTTTATCTTTTGTAAACACAAAATATTAATTATTTTTCTAATCATAGTATCTACTACTTCCATTGTTCTATCAGTGAGTGTTCTAATATTTTATATTCCAAATTGTAAGCAATCAATTTTCTAATAATATTTATTTTTATCCAATCTATGGTGCGATAACTCTTGCATATTTAATATTACACCCAAGTTCTCATGGAGATGTAGCAGTCCTTGCTGAGACATTACAGTTGGACCCTGCAATGTGTTCCTTCTGAAGAACAACCTAGCATTAGCACAATATCGTGATGAATCCATTCATTGAAATTTACCAAAGTTCAACACTAGCTGGCAACTTAACATAATCATCCCATTTTATCATCCAGACTTAGGACCATCCACGGTGGGGTTATCATCATTTATTCTAATATAGAAAAAAAATATTACTATGATTTGTCACAATATTTTGAATTTACTTGATGATGATAACAACTTGCTTATAAATAGTGGCTTCGAGGTCCCTAAGTATACTTCTTCAGAAATTATTACACCATCTATAGTAAAATTTGGAGTGTTGGCCTAGGCAGGGTAGTGAGATGGGTGATCCTTTACACACACACTATTAAAAGAGAGAGGGGCAGAGAGAATCAAAGGAGGAGGGAATTTGCAAATAAAGAGAAATCGTCTTTAGGTTTAAATGAAAAAAATATTATTAACCAAACAATCAACGAATTACAAGACCTATAGCCCATGTTTAAATGGGTTAGGAAAGGAGAAAATTTTAACAAAAAAAATAAAAATTTTAAAACTAAATAAAACAATTCAAAACAAATAATAATAATAAAATAATGAACCCCTAATTTATGGCGGTAGCATGCCACGATCATGGTGGGGACTATGACCTAGCTGTGGTGGAGACCATGACCATGGTCCATACTGGATGCCCCCTTCAAGCTGCAAACTAGTCCATGCCCATGGAGGTGACTGTGGGTAGGATGTGGTAGCTTCTATAAGCTCCAACTTGTCTTGTTTTAATCCAGAATGAAGCATATCTATGTCAGGAGACCATGGAGGTGTTGAAATCCTTATTTGAGACCTAAATTGCTCTTCGACATGGCTCAAAAGAAGACAGGGTTGTATCATAAGAAGAGAGTCGATCGAGCTACTAGATGCGGTTGCATCAGATGCCCAGGGTTGGAAAAAATTCATCCTCAAGTTCGAACCAATGGCATCACTATTGAGGAGATTGTTGGTGCAATCAACCTCAAGTCAAGGTTGAACAAGTTTGAGTGGGACTCGAGTAGAGTTTTGATGTTTGACAATATCCATAGTCATATGGAGTTATTGATCGAGAAGTCAAATAGGTGAAGGTTGACTAGATACTTGACGAGAAAAGTCCAAGTATGGTGCTTGGCAAGGAAAAGTTCAAGTATGGAGACTTAGTAAGGAAAAATCCAAGTATAGCAAGGGAAAGTCCAAGTATGGAGACTTGGCAAGGAAAAGTCCAAGTATGGAGACTTGGCAAGGGAAGTCCAAGTATGAATACTTGGTAAGGAAAAGTCCAAGTATAGAGACTTGGCAAGGAAAGTCCAAGTATGGATACTTGACGAGAAAAGTCCAAGTATGGATACTTGGCGTGGGAAAATCCAAGTATGGAGATTTGGCAAAGGAAAGTCCAAGTATGGATATTTGGCGGGGAAGTCCCGGAGGCATGGTCTCTTGGCAAAGGAAGACCCATTAGCATGACAAAGTCGAAGGAAGCACTTGAAGGCTAGAGCTAAGGGTGAGGAGTCATGGACTCAACCTAAGGGTGTGAGGTTGATGGAAGAAGCTTAAAGACTTAGGTCTAGGCTAAGGGTACCCGATGGCATAACAAAGCTGAAGGAAGCACTTGAAGGCTAGCACAAAGGGTGAGGAATCGTGGACTCAACCTAAAAGCATGATGTTGATGGAAGAAGATTGAAAGCTTAGGTTTAGGCTAAGGTTAAGTGTCAAGTATGAGAGGATCACATAGATTATTTAGTAGTCGACTAGTGGTTTAGGTCAATCGACTAGTCGAGAAGTCGACTTGGGTACTTGGGAGATTCGATGTTCGGGTAGTCGACTGTTGTAGTGAGGCAGTCGACTGGCCACGGGTAGTCGGTACTCAGACTCAGATGCTCAGACAACTCGAGAAATAGTGCTCCAATGGAGAAGTCGAATGACTTCAAGGGACAGAGTAACTTCGTTCGGTTACGTATTGCTATAGCGATGTAAGGCGATCGACTAATATCTCTATCAATCGATTGATAGCTTAAGGCAGTCGACTGATCGACTAAAATTCGATGTGGATTAAGTTGTTATGAGACAACGATATAGTGGGAAGTCGACTGGGAGTAAGGCCAATCAACTGATCGGCAGAAATTAACCTGAGGAGGAGCTTATAAAAGGAAGATTCGTGGACGTTTGGAGAAACCAATTCTTGGTGACTTAGAAGAGGAATTTCTTTTGAATTCCAGATCTTCTAAAGCATTCCAAAGCAAGCAAACTTAAAGGCCAAGCAAAGCTCATGTTGGGATGTATACTGAAAAGTCTATCTTTTGTATGAACATCTTTATTTTGAAATAAGAATCACATGATCATTGTTTGCATATTTATGGTGATGCATATTGTATAATACATTACATTGTAGATAACATGGTGTGTGGTGTCACACGGGAGATCATGTTATCGGATCCTTGTAAAGTATAAGTATAGGCTCACAACCGAGATGGCTTTGGATAAACCATTGGCATGGTTATAGTGTGATTTGGTATTGGTTTGTCTTGACCATAGAATCACACTAGTACACTTTGTGTGTATTGAGCAGGACCGACTTAGAGGTGATTCAATTTATTGCTGACTACATAATCGAATCGGACCTCAGATATTATATTGTACATGCTCTTAATCCCGATATAATAACGGACACATATACTTAGTATTCATTTCTTTGATTTACCAATGGGCGAGATTTATAGATTAAATCGATAGGCTCGGTAAGTTGGGAAATGATATTATTTATATGGTGTGCCGTTGATTATAGGAGGAAACCGTGTCCTATATATTAGGATGATAATGTCCCCTTGAGGAACTCATAAGGTTCATCATGTAAACCCTGCAGGTGGACTTGGTCCGACATGATGAGAAGGTTGAGTGGTACTACTCATGGAATTAGATGTTGATTAATTAATGGTCAGTAAATTAATTAATCGATGGACATTCGAGATCTTAAACACGGGGAGAAAATGTACATATAATATATGGAGCCCATATTAACTTATGGGGGTTGGTGAGGCAAATGATAATCCTTTAGTGGATTGGATTATCATTAATGGATCGGACTTTATGTGGGCTTGATCCATTGGGTGGCCAAGATCCAACTCCTCCTCATGGTCCCTATTGTAGCCTATTAAAACCTCATGGAGCCTAGATCCAATGGTTGAAAACAAAACTCTAGATTCGACGGAGGAGATTAAATCTCTAGATCCGACGGTTGAGATTAATTCTCTAGATTCGACGGTTGAGATTAAATCCATAGAACCGACGGTGGAGATTAAAAGGAGGCTTGAGCCCAACTCTATAAATAGAGGCCTTTGGCTTGGGCGGCAAGAGGATGCTAGGAGATTAGGGTTTGCTTCCCTGGGGCGGCAAGGAATCCTAGGGAGGCTAGGATTGAGTTGGGCCGCTAGGGTTTGGGACATGGGGTGGGTGGCAACAATTGGAGAGGTTTTCTTCTTCTTCTTCCTTGGTGGCCGGCGCCTATCTCTCTCCCATATTCCTTGGCCGGTGCTCAACCTATTCCTCTTCCCCTCTTCTTTGGCCGGCGACAACTAGGAGAGCTAGGGTTAGGGTTTTGGGCGGCTACAAGGTGAAGGGTTGGTTTTCTTTCTCTTCTCCAAGAGTTGGCCGGCGCCCATCACCCTCCTTGATTCTCTTTTGGCCAGTTCCCATATTCCATATTTTCTTCCTTGGCCAGCGGCAACATCAAGTCCATTGACTTGGTGACCAGTTCTAGATAGGAAGAAGAGTTTTGTTTTATGATCTTCCTTTGTTAGGAGTGAACAAGGAAAGGAAGATTGGTGGTGTAGGAGGCTTCAACTTTTGGAAGATCATCTCCCACATGACGTTCAAAAGGAGGAAGGACATACAATAGAAGATCAAGAGGTATAACAAGAGGTATAATCTTGTTTATTTTGATTAGTGTTCTTTTGTATTATGTCTATAATTGTTTTTCAATTATATGCATGTTGTATGTGATTGTTTACTTTATGTATGTGGCTAAATTTATTTGGACCCCGAATACAAACACAAAAACTGGCAATCCGTATATCGTCTATTCCGCGGCTATTCATAGAATAGAGGTTGGTTGCTTGAACAACAAGTTTGTTCAAGTGACTATTCTAATCGAATAGCACGATGATGAAACAGTTGCTTGGGTAATCCCTCTTGTCAAGGATAAATTTTTTTTATCCGGGAACGTAGAAGGGATCGCCATGAACAAGCGACCAAGTTGAAGTGGGAAGCGAAGTTTCCTACCTTCAAGTGGTATCAGAGCTTCGGTTCTGGGACAAAAACCTTCAAGTGGTATCAGAACCACGGTTTCCGATTTTGTGTGTTTAGGATTCGGTTACTTTTATGAACTTTTCATATATTATATATCGTGGATAATAGTAGGATATGCGTAGGTCAACTCTTTGGTTGTAGGCATAGAATCCAACTATTATGGCCATATGTGTGTATGTGATTGTATGTGTGTAATTGTATATTTTGTTAAATCCTCGGGGTTGACGAGGCTAGTATTTAATTTTTTGTAAATTAGATACGACATTGTTTAGCCACTCTTTTTACTTTAGTTTACTTTCGATCTAGATTTCATGTACACTCCCTCGTGGAGTATAGGATCGATGGATGTAAATTAAAATATTTTTTCTCGGCTTGGATCTCCGGATGGCTTGTACATGACGTAGGGAGGAGCGGACGAGATGGCGATACGACGGGAGACTTATTGAAGATAAAAGTCATAATAGTTGGAAAATATTTATTTTTCATATTTATTGCTTATTGTTTGATATGCATGTCGTAGGCTAGAAAATTCCTCAATTTCAAATTACTAAGTGGGAGAGGGATATTTTTATAAATTCTAATGACCTCCATTATGATTTGACATGTGATGCAAACAAACTTGCGCGTCAGCTCTGAGTGCCTTCCTCCCCATTGGATGAGTTTGTTTGTGGATCACAAGGTCAAATATGGTTATAGGAAATTATTAAGGAGCGTGTGTACTTTCCCATCGGAAGGCACATAACCCGAGATAATTACCTTGGTACCGAGTAATGGTGAACACTTAGATACAAATATAAGTATCCTCCCCATTGGAGTCACTGCTTTTATTTGTAGGGCCAAAGAGGAACCAACTATTAATTTTACTTGTCAAAAAGTTAGGTTGATAAGATAGTAAAATTAATGGGTAAAACCTCCTCTGACAAATGTAGAATTCATATACGTCCACACTATCGTGACATACGATATTCTCGGTGTTTTAAGGTGTTGGTTGATTTTAAAATTTTATTGTTTGAGGAATCAATAATTTTTTGAAATCTAATGTTTTGATCTATGTGATTCTTAGGTTTTCTTTCAAAATGACTTTCAACCCACTTGCTGTAATACTGAAAGAGAATAAACTTACTGGACCCAACTATGTTGATTGGAAAAAGAATCTTGACATTGTCTTGACTGCTGAGGAATACAAATATGTACTCCTCGAAGAGTGCCCTCCTAAGCCTGCGGATGATTCTGGGGAAAAGGAGAAGGAGAGTTATAAGAAGTGGATCAAGGCCGATGAGATGGCGCAGTGTTACATTTTGGCATCTATGTCAAATGTACTGCAACATCAGCATCAAGCCATGCCCACTGCTTATGACATGATGCTCAATCTCAAAGAGCTTTTCGGACACCAGAATCGGGCTACAAGGCAAGAAGCCATGAGGAACTTGATGACGACCACCATGATCGAGAGAACACCCATGAGGGATCATGTTCTCAAGATGATGGCTCATTTAAATGAGTTGGAAGTCCTCAGAGCTGAGATCGATGGGGAAACCCAGGTTGATATCATTCTCCAGTCTCTACCTAGGAGTTTTGAGCAGTTTTGCCTGAACTACAACATGAACAAGAGGTTGTATTCGTTGGTGGAGCTTCTGACAGAACTCCAGGCGACAGAGGGGCTATTTCGTTAGAGTGCTCAGGTGCATGCTATGGTTACCCAAAATGTTTCTACTTATAAGCAAAAAGGCAAGAAGAAGAAGAAACAAGCTGGGGCAAAGGTGGTGAGAGGAACTCAGGGAGGAGTGAAGAAGTCAAAAGGAAAGTGCTTCACTTGTAAGCAGACTGGACACTGGAAGAAGGACTGCCCCAACCACAAGCAGAACAAAGGTATTTCTTTTGGTCTAGTCATTGAAACATGTTTAGCGGTGTTATCTACCGGCACCTGGTGTGTAGATACGGGAGCCACTGATCATGTCTGCAATACTTTGCGGGGTTCCAGGAAACCAGACGACTGACTGAAGGAGAGATTACCATATACTTGGGCGATACCACGAAGGTGGCAGCTATTGCAGTGGGAGATGTTTATTTATCTTTTGAGAAAAATAAAGTTTTGGTTCTTATGAATTGCCTTTATGTACCTTTATTTAGAAAGAATTTAATTTCGGTTTCTAAATTGTTTATGGATGGATATTCTATTTATTTTAATGACAGAGTTGTTATAAAAAAAATGGGGAGATTATCTGTTCGGGTGCATTGATAGGAAATTTATACACACTTGAACCAAAAGCTTCCACGATGCAAATTGAAGTTAATAACTGATCTTCTAATTCCAATAAAAGAAAAGAACCTTCGAAGATGAACCAAACATATCTTTGGCATCTTAGGCTTGGTCATATTAACCTAAGTAGAATTCAAAGGTTGATAGTTGATGGACCTCTGGGTTCATTAGTGGTGGAAGATTTTCCAACCTGCGAATCCTGCTTGGAGGGTAAAATCACCAAGAGGCCTTTTAAGGCCAAGAGGTATAGAGCCAAAGATGTGTTAGAATTGGTTCATTTTGATTTGTGTGGTCCTATGTCTATCCAGGCTAGAGGTGGTTTTGAGTATTTCGTCTCTTTTATAGACGACTATTCGAGATATGGATACATTTACTTGATGCGTCGCAAGTCTGAATGCTTTGACAAGTTCAAAGAATTCAAGGCTAATACGGAGAAACATCAAGGTAAAAGTATCAAGACACTACGATCTGATCGTGGTGGTGAGTACCTCTTGGGAGAGTTTAGGAATTACTTATCAGAGGCTGGGATTCAATCCCAATTGTCTGCACCTGGCACACCCCAGCAAAATGGTGTAGTAGAGCGAAGGAATATGACTCTCATGGAGATGGTTAGATCAGTGATGAGTTATTCTGAGTTGCCAGATTCGTTCTGGGGATATGCTCTAGATACAGCAGTGTACATTCTGAACTTGGTTCCATCTAAATCAGTGCCTTCTACTCCCATAGAATTGTGGACTGGGAGAAAGCCTAGTCTAAGACATATTCGGATATGTGGGAGTCCAGCACATTTGCTGAAGCTAAATGCTGGTAAGTTTGAACCTCGTACAGAAGTGCGCATGTTCGTTGGCTATCCTAGAGGAACGAAAGGTGGTTTATTTTATAGTCCTAGAGATCAGAGGGTGATCGTCAGCACGAACGCCAGATTTCTAGAGGAAGACTATCTCATGAACCATAAGCCCATGAGTAATATTGTTTTGGAGGAATTGAAAGGGGAAGTCACTTCTTCAGTACCACCAGGTCAAGAGGACAAACCACAAGTCATTGCAACGCGTGTCACAGAGGATACACAGGTGATACCTCGTCGTAGTGGGAGGGTTGTGAGACAGCCTGATAGATTCATGTTCTTGGGAGAATCTTCTGATTTGATCCCTGGCGAACATGAACCTAATCCCTGGACATATGACGAGGTAATCCAAGATAAAGATGCGGTATCTTGGCAAAGTGCAATGAATACTGAGATTGAATCTATGGATTTGAATCAGGTCTGGGAGCTAGTAGAACCACCCGATGGTGTAAAAACCATTGGATGCAAGTGGATCTACAAAAGAAAGAGAGGAATAGACGGGAAGGTTGAGACCTTCAAAGCGAGGGTTGTTGCGAAGGGGGTATAATCAGAAAGAGGGTATCGATTATGAGGAGACCTTTTCGCCAGTAGTCATGCTTAAGTCTATTCGGATTCTCTTATGCATTGCAGCTCATATGGATTATGAGGTGTGGCAGATGGATGTCAAGACAACTTTCCTTAATGGAAGTCTTGAGGAAAATATCTATATGAAGCAACCAGAGGGATTCATTGCAAAGGGCAAAGAGCATCTTGTATGTAAGCTTAATCGGTCCATTTATGGATTGAAGCAAGCTTCGAGGTCTTGGAGCATCCGCTTTGATGAGGTAATCCAGTCTTATGGATTTATTCAAAGTCCGGATGAGTCTTGTGTATACAAGAGATGTGACGGAAACGTAGTGGTATTTCTTGTACTATACGTAGATGATATTTTGTTAATTGACAACAATGTCAAGGTGTTATCGGACGTAAGGGTATGGTTGTCCAAACAGTTTGATATGAAGGACTTGGGAGAAGTGGGACACATCCTTAGGATCAAGGTTATAAGGGATCGCAGGAAAAGGATGTTGTTCTTATCTCAAGCTTCATACATAGACACTATTATGGATCGTTTTAGCATGCAGAACTCCAAGAAGGATTTTCTACCTTTGTATGCAATGCTATGTACGAGACAAGATATCTGCTTTGCCGTGGGCATGGTCAGCAGATATCAGAGTAATCCAGGATAGGGACATTGGACTGCGGTAAAGCATATATTGAAGTACCTGAGAAGGACTAGGGATTATATGCTAGTTTACTAGGCAGACCAATTACTCTCTGTGGGTTACACGGATTTCGACTTTCATTCAAATAATTATAACAGTAAGTCTACCTCAGGTTTTGTGTTTACTTTGGGAGGTGGAGCCATTGTATGGAGGAGTGTCAAGCAGAAATGCATGGCGGACTCCACCATGGAAGCTGAGTATGTGGTAGCCTCTGAGGCGACCAAAGAAGTTGTGTGGCTCAGGAACTTCCTGATGGACTTGGATGTGATTCCTGGTTTGCCCAGAACTATCACAATTTATTGTGATAATAGTGGTGCAGTTGCAAACTCGAAGGAACCACGAGCCCATAAGGCAAGTAAACACATAGAGCGCAAGTACCTCCTGATACGAGAAATCGTAAAGAGAGGAGAAGTTGCTGTGGCTAAGATTGCATCAGAGGATAAACTGGCAGATCCTTTCACTAAGGCCCTTCCGGCGAGAGCTTTTGATAGGCATGTGGAGGGAATGGGAATCAGATATATGACAATTTGAGGACAACATAGTCTTTTAATATAAGTGGGAGATTGTTGGGATGTATACTGAAAAGTCAATCTTTTGTATGAACATCTTTATTTTGAAATAAGAATCACATGATCATTGTTTGCATATTTATGGTGATGCATATTGTCTAATACATTACATTGTAGATAACATGGTGTGGTGTCACACGGAAGATCATGTTATCGGATCCTTGTAAAGTATAAGTATAGGCTCACAACCGAGATGGCTTTGGACAAACCATTAGCATGGTTGTAGTGATCATAGAATCGCACTAGTACACTTTGTGTGTATTGAGCAGGACCGACTTAGAGGTGATTCGATTTATTGCTGACTACATAATCGAATCAGACCTCAGATATTATATTGTACATGCTCTTAATCCCAATATAATAACGGGCACATATACTTAGTATTCATTTCTTTGATTTACCAATGGGCGAGATTTATAGATTAAATCGATAGGCTCGGTAAGTTGGGAAATGATATTATTTATATGGTGTGTCATTGATTATAGGAGGAAACCGTATCCTATATATTAGGATGATAATGTCCCCTTGAGGAGCTCATAAGGTTCATCATGTAAACCCTGTAGGTGGACTTGGTCCGGCATGATGAGAAGGTTGAGTGGTACTACTCATGGAATTAGATGTTGATTAATTAATGGTCAGTAAATTAATTAATTGACGGATATTCGAGATCTTAAACACGGGGAGAAAATGTACATATAATATATGAAGCCCATATTAACTTATGGGGGTTAGTGAGGTAGATCAATGATAATCCTTTAGTGGATTGGATTATCATTAATGGATCGGACTTTATGTGGGCTTGACCCATTGGGTGGTCAAGATCCAACTCCTCCTCATGGTCCCTATTGTAGCCTATTAAAATCTCATGGAGCCTAGATCCAATGGTTGAAAACAAAACTCTAGATTCGATAGAGGAGATTAAATCTCTAGATCCGACGGTTGAGATTAATTCTCTAGATCCGACGGTTGAGATTAAATCCCTAGAACCGACGGTGGAGATTAAAAGGAGGCTTGAACCCAACTCTATAAATAGAGGCCTTTGGCTTGGGTGGCAAGAGGATGCTAGGAGATTAGGGTTTGCTTCCCTTGGGCGGCAAGGAATCCTAGGGAGGTTAGGATTGAGTTGGGTGGCTAGGGTTTGGGACATGGGGTGGGCGGCAACACTTGGAGAGGTTTTCTTCTTCTTCCTTGGTGGTCGAGGCCTATCTCTCTCTCATATTCCTTGGCCGGTGCTCAACCTATTCCTCTTCCCCTCTTCTTTGCCCAGCGGCAACTAGGAGAGCTAGGGTTAGTGTTTTGGGCGGCTACAAGGTGAAGGGTTGGTTTCCTTTCTCTTCTCCAAGAGTTGGCCGGTGCCCATCACCCTCCTTGATTCTCTTTTGGCCGGTTCCCATATTCCATATTCTCTTCCTTGGCCGACAGCAACATCAAGTCCATTGAATTGGTGACCAGTTCTAGATAGGAAGAATAGTTTTGTTTTATGATCTTCCTTTGTTCGGAGTGAACAAGGAAAGGAAGATTGGTGGTCTAGGAGGCTTCAACTTTTGGAAGATCGTCGCCCACACGACATCTAAAAGGAGGAAGGACATACAATAGAAGATCAAGAGGTATAACAAGAGGTATAATCTTGTTTATTTTGATTAGTGTTCTTTTGTATTATGTCTATAATTATTTTTCAATTATATGCATATTGTATGTGGTTGTTTACTTTATGTATGTGACTAAATTTATTTAGACCCCGAATATAAATACAAGAATCGGCGATCCTTACATCATCTATTCCGCTGCTATTCTTAGAATAGAGGTTGGTTGCTTGAACAACAAGTTTGTTCAAGTGACTACTCTAATCGAATAGCACGACGATGAAACGGTTGCTTGGGTAATCCCTCTTGTCAAGGATAAATTTTTTTTATCTGGGGACGTAGAAGGGATCGCCATGAACAAGCGACCGAGTTGAAGTGGGAAGCGAAGTTTCCTACCTTCAGCTCACTTGTAAAGTGTTGTTGTTTCTTTCTTTTCATTTGTATTTGTATTTGGTTGTTGCTATTCTTGTAAGCTCCAGGTATTTGTAAGAGGTTTCTCCACCTTCGATGTGATTCTGAGAAGGAGGAAGTTCTAGTGGTGGTGCATTGCTAGAGCTTGATCGTGGAGCAGGAACTAGGGTTTAAAACCACGTAAAATCGGTATTGTAGTTTGTGCTTTTATTTCCGTTGCATACTAATATCTATAGAGACAAGCACGACGAACATGAATGAAATCGAAGAAATTCTATTCACCCCCCTCCCCCCCCCTAGCGCAACACATCGGTCCCAACAATCACCTTCTTTGGCATAAGGATTCATGCTCTCTTGGATGTATCCTTGATACATCAGCTTCATCACCTGTTACTTTTTCGATAAATTTGGACCTAAGTCTAACACGCTGCTTGGGTGAAGTAGTTGGGTATAGGCGACTTTCTCTTGTGTGCCCAACTCTAAATACATCGACATAGAAAAATAGGAGAGATAGAAGACACCAAAATAGGAGTGGACTTCTCTTGTCATAGTGCTAGTACAATATTTTAGTCTCTGACATAGGTGCTCTTTTGCCCATCATGGATAGCTTCGTGATCGTGCTACAAGGTGGTTCCAACAATATGTAGCATATATTCATCGCTTCATCCTTAGAAGTGAGTGTTGGTGCAATCGGCCTATGTCACGATTGACCAGACTCGAATAAGACTCGAGTAGGGTTTTGATGTTTGACATTTGGTTTGACAATATGGTTTAACCATATGTTGATCATATAACTAGTGGATAATTGGGATATCCAAGGTTATATGAAGGAGATTGTTGGAGCAATCAGCCTCAGGTTAAGGTGACCAAGCTTGAGTGAGACTCGAGTTAAAGTCCAAGATTGGATTCTTGGAAATGGAGAAGTCCAAGTATGGATACTTGGCAAGGAAAAGTCTAAGGATGGAGTCTTGGCAATGGAAAGTCCAAGTATGGATACTTGACAAAGGAAAAGTCCAATGGTGTAGTCTTAGTCATGTAAGTCTAAATGTGTAGTCTTGATGACAAAAGTCCATGTTTGGAGACTTAGCAAAGGTAGACCCGTTAGCATGACAAAGTCGACGAAAGCACTTGAAGGCTAGCACTAAGGGTGAGGAGTCATGGACTCGAATCAAGGGTGTCAGGTTAAGGGAAGTGACTTGAAGGATTAGGTCTAGGCTAAGGGCACTTGATGGCATGACGAAGTCGATGGAAGCACTTGAAGGCTAGCAGAAAGAGTGAAGGAGTCATGGAGGACTCGGATGGACCCTGAGAGCGTGAAGCTGATAGAAGTGGCTTGAAGGCATAGGCCTAGGCTATGGGTGAGTGTCAAGTATAAGGGGATCATACTTGGGTTAAACCTCAATTTTAAGGTTTACCAATCGACTGGAGCTTGGTTCAGTCGACTGGTAGATTAAAACAAATGGATAGATTGTTTAGCAATCGACTGGGGTTATGGACTAGTCGACTGGTCAAGTGCATGACACTCGGGAGGCTTAGTTAACTCAAGTAGTCGACTAGGGTTATGACCCAGTCGATTGGTCGAGTAGTCGATTGAGGCTTGATTGTTGGATTGTTGCTCTGGCAGTAGACTGGTGGCTTGCACTAGTCGATCATCCCACCGCAATCGATCGCCTTAAGTGGGCAAGACAAAAGGTTCGTTCGGTTACGTATTGCTGTATGATGATGCATTACATTACTATGACGATCTATGCGGTTCGGTCGATTGATCAACTGTTTTCCGGCGTGATTAGTTCGTTTGTGACGATGGATAACTGCTGTCGACTCTTGCTTAGAAGCGACTAATAAGCGAAAAATCAGCCCGACGAAAGCTTTAAAAGGAGGTTGTAGGGAGGATTTGGAGCAATCGGTTCTTGGAGATTTTGGAGAGTAAACGTTGTTACTTTCTAGATCTTCAAAGCATCTCAATGCAACCAAAAGATCAAGCAATCAAAACCTCTCATTTGTAAAGTGTTTTCACTTCTTGTTTTGTATTCTTTGTTTTGTGAATCTTATAGGCACTAACATGATGGACATCGAGCAATGGTTCATCCTAATGGACGGATTTGAACCTCCAAGGGGTAAGAAGAGTGGATTTCTTAAGAAGAAGAGATGGGCCGAGGAGCAATTGAAAAAGTCCGAGACCAATGATAAGGTAGGAAAAATGTTGGTTAATTTAATATCTAATGATATTTTGTCCAAGTTAGATGATTATAAGGATACAAGGGATTTATGGAACAACTTGGTCAAGTTCCATGAAGAACATTCACTGGGCCAAAGTAAGGATGATGACAAGTTTGAGAAAAAAGAAAGTCCATCATCATCCCAAGCTTTTGAAGATTCGAAAGTTGAGAGATACTCAACATCTGAGGAAGAGGAAGTTAAAGAAACCTCCACTTCTAGGATTTAGGGGGAGGAGAGACAATTGACACTGGATCAAGAGGAGGGATACATCTGGGAACCATGAAGAACAAGCTCACATTTCCCCTACCACCAAGATAGGTAACTCAAGCACAAGTATTAAAAATAAAAATCATATAATATGCTTTGAGTATAGGGAACAATGACACTACAAGAGCAAGTGCCCAAAAAGAATTAAGAAGAAGGCTCCTGTAGTGCCAAAGGGGAAGGAGAAGGTCGAGAAAGCTAGAGTCCTGATACGCAAAAGCAAATAGCACATAGTTTGCTTTCAGTGCAACCAACACGGTGTTGGGATGTATACTGAAAGCCTAGTATTTGTATGGACATCTTCATTTTGAAATAAGAATCACATGATCATTGTTTGCATTTTATATTTATTATATGTGTGCATCTTGTCTATACTTTACATTATAGATAACATGGTGTGTGGTGTCATACAGAGGATCATGTTATCAGTTCCTTGTAGAGTATAAGTAGAGGTTCACAACCAAGATGGTTTTGGACAAACCATTGGTATGGTTGTAGTGTAATTTGGTATTGGTTTATCTTGACCATAGAATTACACTAGTACTCTTTGTGTGTATTGAGCAGGACCGGCTTAGAAGTGATTCAATTTATTACTGACTACATAATTGAATCAGACCTCGGATATTATGGAGTACATGCTCTTAATCCCGATATAATAACGGGCATATGTACTTAATATTTATTTCTTTGATTTACCAATGGGCGAGATTTATGGGTTAAATTGATAGGCTCGATAAGTTGGGAAATGATATTATTTACATGATGTGTCGTTGATTATAGGAGGAAACCGTGTCCTATGTATTAAGATGATGATGTCCCCTTGAGGAGCTCATAAGAATCATCATGTAAATTCTACAGGTGAACTTGGTCCAGCATGATGATATGGTTGAGTGGTACTACTCATGGAGTTAGATGTTAATTAATTAATTTTCAGTAAATTAATTAATTAACGGACATTCGATATCTTAAACACGGAGAGATATTTGTACAATTAATATATGGAGCCCATATTTAATTATGAGGGTTGGTGAGATAGATCAATGATAATCCTCTAGTTGAATGGATTATCATTAATGGATCGGATTTTATATGGGTCGGATCCATTAGGTGGCCAAGATCCAACTCCTCCTCATGGTCCCTATTGTAGCCTATTAAAACCCTCATGAAATCTAGATTCAACGGACACGATTAAAAGGAGGCTTGGGCAAAATCTATAAATAGGAGGCAAGGCTTGGGCGGCAAAAAAAAAAAGGAATAGAGTTGTGCTATGGTTTTGGAGTTCTCTTTAGAGAGGTTTGGGCAGCAACCTAAGGTGGAGCTTCTTCATTGGGTGGCACCTCCCTCTCTCTCTCTAGTTTGGCCGGCGGCTCCTCCCTCTCTCTCTCTCTTTCTCTTTTGGCCGGCGGCAAGAGTTAGGATTTCTTCCCTTGGAGCTCTAGGCCGGCGCCCATATCGCTTCTCCCTCTCCTAGGGCCGGCGGCAACCCATCTTTGTGATTGGTGGTCGGCACAAGCAAAGAGAAGAAGGGAGTTTGTTCTTCCCTTGTTCGGAGCAGCAAGGAAGGGAAGCCACGATCTAAGAGGCTTCAACTCTTGGAGGATCGTTTCTCACACAACGTCCAAGAGGAGGATAGGTCATACGATAGAAGATCAAGAGGTCAACAAGAGGTATAATTCTTGTTTTGGTTTCCTTTTTGTTCTTTGTATTTGTTTACAATTGTATGATCATGGACCCCAAAGATAAACACAAAAACCGGCGATTTGTACATCATCTATTCTGCGGCTAATCGAGGAAAAGAGTTAGGTTGCTTGAACAATAAGTTTGTTCAAGCGACCACTCAAATTGAGAAGCACGATGATGGATCAGTTGCTTGGGTAATCCATCTTCATTTGGATTAAATTTTTTTTAATCCGGGGATGTATGATTGGATCGTCATGCACAAGCGACCGAGGTGAAGCGAGAAGCGAAGCTTCAAGTGGTATCAAAGTCATGGTTTCCGGTTTTATGTGTTTAGGATTCGGTTACTTTTATGCACTTATCATATATTATGTGTGCTGAATAATAGTAGAATGTGCGTAGGCTAACTTTTTAGTTGCAGACATAAGATCCAACTATTATGGTCATGTGTGTGTGTAAGTGATTGGATGTGTGTAATTGTAATATTATTTGAATCCTCGGGGTTGACGAGGCTAGTATTTAATTTTTGTAATTAAGTACGCCATTGTTTAGCCACTCTTTTATTTTAGTTTACTTTCGATCTAGATTTCATGTACACTCCTTTGTGGAGTATAGGATCGATGGATGTAAATTAAAATAATTTTTTTCGGCTCGGATCTCCGGATGGCTTGTACATGGCGTAGGGAGGAGCGGACGAGGTGGCAACACGACTAGAGGCATTTAGAGAACAAAAGCCATAATAGTTGGAAAATTTGTTTTTCATATTTATTGCTTTTGATTTATATGCTTATTGTGGTTGCATGGTTAAAATTTCTCAATTTTAAATTACTAAGTGGGAGAGGGATATTTTTTTAAATTCCCGTGGCCTCTATTACAATTTGACATGTGATGCGAACAAACTTACGCGTTGGCTCTGAGTGTCTTCCTCCATATTGGATGAGTTTGTTTTGCGGATCACTAGGTCAAATATGGTTATAGGAAATTATTTATGAGCATGTGTACTTCCCCATCGGAAGACACATAATCTGAGGTAATTGCCTTAGTATCGGGTAATGGTGAACACTTAGATGCAAATAAAAGTATCCTCCCCATCGGAGTCACTGCTTTTATTTGTAGAGCTAAAGAGGAACCAACTATTAATTTCATTTGTCAAAAAGTAAGATTGTCAGGATAATAAAATTAATGGGTAAAACCTCCTCTTACAAATGTAGAATTCGTATACGTCCACACTATCGTGTCATACGATATTCTCGGTGTTTTGAGGTGTCAGTTGATTTTAAAATTTTATTGTTTGAGGAATCAATAAATTTTTGAAATCTAATGTTATGATCTATGTGATTCTTAGGTTTCTTTAAAATGACTTTCAACCCACTTGCTATGATTTTAAAGGAAAATAAACTTACTGGACCTAACTATATGGATTGGAAAAAAAATCTAGATATAGTCTTGACTGTCGAGGAGTACAAGTATGTACTTCTCGAGGAGTGTCCTCCTAAGCCTATGGATGATTCTGGGGAAAAAGAGAAAGAGAGTTATAAGAAGTGGATCAAGGCTGATGGGATGGCGCGGTGTTACATTTTGGCTTCTATGTCAAATGTATTGCAACATTAGCATTAGGCCATGAATACTGCTTATGACATGATGCTCAATCTCAAGGAACTTTTCGGACACCAGAATCGGGCTGCTAGGCAAGAAGCCATGAGAAACTTGATGATGACCACCATGGTTGAGGGAACACCCATGAGGGATCATGTTCTCAAGATGATGGCTCATTTGAATGAGCTTGATGTCCTTGGAGCTGAGATCGATGGGGAAACTCAGGTCGATATCATTCTCCAATCTCTACCTAGGAGTTTTGAGCAGTTTCGCCTAAACTACATCATGAATAAGTGGTTGTATTCGTTGGTGGAGCTTCTGACAGAACTCCAGGCACCAGAGGGGCTTTTTCATCAGAGTTCTCAAGTTTTGGTTGCCCAGAAGTTTTCTACTTCTAAGCCAAAAGGCAAGAAGAAGAAGAAACAAGGTGCAGCAAAGGTGGTGGGAGGATCTTAAGGGGGAGTGAAGAAGCCGAAAGGCAAGTGCTTCATGAAGGGTTTTGCTTATCGAGTCCGTGAGGGGAAACTTCGCTTCCCACTTCACCTTGGTAGCTTGTCAATGGCGATCCCTTCGATGTCCCCGGATAAAAAAAAAATTAATCCTAGACAAAAGGGATTGCCAAAGCAACCAAGTCTTCGTCGTGCTATTCATTTAGAGAGGTCACTTGAACAAACTAGTTGTTCAAGCGACCATCCTCTATTCTACGAGTAGCTGCGGAATAGACGATGTCCGGATCACCAGTTTTTGTGTTTATGCTCGAGATCCAAGTATTATTTAGCCATTTATAGAAATATAACATGCTTATATTTGAAGAACAAAAACAAGCAACAAACAAAAGAAGAAAGTAGAATAGGTATACCTCTCGATCTTCTAATGTATGATCTTCCTCCCATTGGACGTCGTGTGGGCGACGCTCTACCAAAAGTTGAAGCTCCTAGATCGCAAATCTTCCTTCCTTGCTCTTCCAAAGCAAGAGAAAGAATAGAAACAAAGTTCTTCTCCTCCCTAAAACCAACCAACAAGGAACTAAGAAGATCCTTGCCGCCGGCCAACAAGGAAAAGGAGTTTGAGAGTGGCCGGCCAAAAGCTTCAAGGGAAGACCCTCAACCTTTGTATCACCGGACAAGGAGAATGAGAAGACTTGTTTTGGATGCCGGCCAAGGGCTGGAAGGAACTCCAAAGGCGCCGGCAGCTTGGGGAAGAAGAACAACTTAAGGAAAAAATTTCCTTAATAGGTGCCGCCCAAGCCCAAACCCTAATTCCTAGCCTTGCCGCCAACTCCAAAAACCCTAGATCTCTTTCAATTATCTCCACACCAACTCCCATGCCCTCCTTTTATAGTGTTAGGGATAAGTCATGAATTAATCTCCTCCATTGGTTCTAGAGTTTTAATCTCAACCGTCGGATCTAGAGATTTAATCTCAACCGTCAGATCTTAGAGATTTAATCTCTAGCAATGGATCTTAGACTTTTGTTTCTATCCATTGGATCTAAGCATCATGAGGTATTAATAGGCTACATTAGGAACCATGAGGAGGAGTTGGGTCTTGGCCACCCATGGATCAAGCCCACATAAAGTCCGATCCATTAATAATGATCCAATCCACTAAAGGTTCATCATTGATCTACCTCACCAACCCCCATATGATAATATGGGCTCCATATATTATTTGTACATTTTCTCCCCGTGTTTAAGATCTCGAATGTCCGTCGATTAATTAATTTACTGACCATTAATTAATCAACATCTAACTCCTTGAGTAGTACCACTCAACCTTTTCATCATGCCGGACCAAGTCCACCTGCAGGGTTTACATGATGAACCTTATGAGCTCCTCAAGGGGACATCATCATCCTAATATATAGGACATGGTTTCCTCCTATAATCAACAGCACACCATATAAATAATATCATCTCCCAACTTATCGAGCCTATCGATTTAATCTATAAATCTCGCCCATTGGTAAATCAAAGAGATGAATACTAAGTATATGTGCCCGTTATTATATCGGGATTAAGAGCATGTACTAAATAATATCTGAGGTCCGATTCGATTATGTAGTCAGCAATAAATCGAATCACCTCTAAGTCGGTCCTTCTCAATACACACAAAGTGCACTAGTGTGATTCTATGGTCAAGACAAACCAATACCAAATCACACTACAACCATTCCGATGGTTTGTCTAAAATCATCTCGGTTGTGATCCTTTACTTATACTTTTCAAGGGGCCAATAATATGATCTCCTGTGTGACACCACACACCATGTTATCTACAATGTAAAGTATTAGACAATATTGCATAACCATAAAAATATGCAAACAATGATCATGTGATTCTTATTTCAAAATAAAGATGTTCATACAAAAGATAGACTTTTCCATATACATCCCTATAATCTCCCACTTATTCTAAAAGACTATGCCGTCCTCAAAGTGCCATACATCTGATCCCCATACCCTCCACATGCCTATCAAAAGCTCTCGCCGGAAGGGCCTTAGTGAAAGGATCTGCCAGGTTATCCTCTGATGCAATCTTGGCCACAACAACTTCTCCTCTCTTTACGATTTCTCGTATCAGGTGGTACTTGTGCTCTATGTATTTACTCGTCTTATGGGCTCGTGGTTCCTTCGAGTTTGCAACTGCACCACTATAATCACAATAAATTGTAATAGTTCTGGGCAAACTAGGAATCACATCCAAGTCCATCAGGAAGTTCCTGAGCCATACAGCTTCTTTGGCCGCCTCAGAGGCCGCCACATACTCAGCTTCCATGGTGGAGTCCGCCATGCATTTCTGCTTGACACTTTTCCATACAATGGCTCCACCTCCCAAAGTAAACACAAAACCTGAGGTAGACTTACTGTTATCCCTATCAGATTGGAAGTCAGAATCCGTGTAACCCACAGGGAGTAATTTGTCTGCCCGGTAAACCAGCATATAATCCCTAGTCCTTCTCAGGTACTTCAATATATGCTTTACCGCAGTCCAATGTCCCTGTCCTGGATTACTCTGATATCTGCTGACCATGCCTACGACAAAGCAGATATCTGGTCTCATACAGAGCATCACATAGATGAGGCTTCCTACTGCCAAAGAATAAGAAACCACCTTCATCTCCTCAGATGATCTCGGACACATCTCCTTAGATAAACGAACTCCATGCCTGAAGGGTAGAAAACCCTTCTTGGAGTTCTGCATGCTAAAATGCTCCATAATCGTGTCTATGTATGAAGCTTGGGATAAGCACAACATCCTTTTCCTGCGATCCCTTATAACCTTGATCCCAAGGATGTGTCCTACCTCTCCCAATTCCTTCATATCAAACTGTTTGGACAACCATACCCTTACGTCTGATAACACCTTGGTATTGTTGCCAATCAACAAAATGTCATCTATGTATAGTACAAGAAATACCACTACGTTTCTGTCATATCTCTTGTATACACAAGACTCATCCGAACTTTGAATAAATCCATAAGACTGGATCACCTCATCAAAGTGGATGTTCCAAGACCTCGAAGCTTGTTTCAATCCATAAATGGACCGATTAAGCTTACATACAAGATGCTCTTTGCCCTTAGCAATGAATCCCTCTGGTTGCTTCATGTAGATGTTTTCCTCAAGACTTCCATTAAGGAAAGCTATCTTAACATCCATCTGTCACACCTCATAATCCATATGAGATGCTATGCATAAGAGAATCCGGATAGATTTAAGCATGGCTACCGGCGAAAATGTCTCCTCACAATTAATACCCTCTTTCTGAGTATACTCTTTCGCAACAAGCCTTGCTTTGAAGGTCTCAACCTTCCCATCTATTCCTCTCTTTCTCTTGTAGATCCACTTGCATCCAATGGGTTTTACACCATCGGGTGGTTCTACTAGCTCCCATACCTGATTTGAATCCATAGATTCAACCTCAGCAATCATTGCACTTTGCCAAGATATTGCATCTTTATCTTGGATTGCCTCGTCATATGTCCAGGGATCAGGTTCATGTTCGCCAGGGACCAAATCAGAAGATTCTCCCAAGAACATGAATCTATCAGCTGTCTCACAACCCTCCCACTACGACGAGGTATCACCTATGTATCCTCTGTGACACGCGGTGCAGTGACATGTGGTATATCCTCTTGTACCGGTGGTACTAAAGAAGTGACTTCCCCTTTTAACTCCTCCAGAATAATTTTACTCTTGGGCTTGTGGCCCATCACATAGTCTTCCTCTAGAAATCTGGCGTTCGTGCTAACGATCACCCTCTGATCTCTAGGACTATAAAACAATCCACCCTTCGTTCCTCTAGGATAGCCAACGAACAAGCGTACTTCTGTACGAGGTTCCAACTTACCAGCATCTGCCTTCAGCACATGTGCTGGACTCCCCCATATCCGAATATGTCTTAGACTAGGCTTTCGCCCAGTCCACAACTCTGTGGGAGTAGAAGGCACTGATTTAGATGGAACCAAGTTCAGAATGTACACCGCCGTATCTAGAGCATATCCCCAGAACGAATCTGGCAAGTCAGAATAACTCATCATCGATCTAACCATCTCCATAAGAGTCCTATTCCTTCGCTCTGCTACACCGTTCTGCTGGGGTGTGCCAGGTGCAGTCAATTGGGATTGAATCCCAGCCTCTGATAAGTAGTTCCTAAACTCTCCCAAGAGGTACTCACCACCACGATCAGATCGTAGTGTCTTGATACTTTTACCTTGACGTTTCTCCACATCAGCCTTGAATTCTTTGAACTTGTCAAAGCATTCAGACTTGCGGCGCATCAGGTAAATGTATCCATATCTTGAGTAATCGTCTATAAAAGAGACGAAATACTCAAAACCACCTCTAGCCTGGATAGACATAGGACCACACAAATCAGAATGAACCAATTCTAACACATCTTTGGCTCTATACCCCTTGGCCTTAAAAGGCCTCTTGGTCATCTTACCCTCCAAGCAAGATTCACAGGTTGGGAGATCCTCCACCACTAATGAACCCAAAGGTCCATCAACTATCAACCTTTGAATTCTGCTTAGGTTAATGTGACCAAGCCTAAGATGCCAAAGATATGTTTGGTTCATTTTCGAAGGTTCTTTTCTCTTATTGGAATTAGAAGATGAGTTATTAACTTCAATTTGCATCGTGGGAGGTTTTGGTTCACGTGTGTACAAAGTTCCTGTCAATGCACCCGAATAGATAATGTCCCTATCTCTTCTTATAACAACTCTGTCATTAAAAGAAATAGAATATCCATCCATAAACAATTTAGAAACTAAAATTAAATTCTTTCTAAATAAGGGTACATAAAGGCAATTCTTAAGAACTAAAAGTTTATTTTTCTCAAAAGGTAAATGAACATCTCCCACTGCAACAGCCGCCACCTTCGTGGCATCGCCCAAGTACACGGTAATCTCCCCCTCAGCCAGTCGTCTGGTTTTCTGGAACCCCTGCAAAGTATTGCAGACATGATCAGTGGCTCCCGTATCTACACACCAGGTGCCGGTAGATAACACCGCTAAACATGTTTCAATGACTAGACCAAAAGATATACCTTTGTTCTTGCGGTTGGGGCAGTCCTTCTTCCAGTGTCCAGTCTGCTTACAAGTGAAGCACTTGCCATTCGGCTTCTTCACTCCTCCCTGAGTACCTCCCACCGCCTTCGCCCCGGTTTGTTTCTTCTTCTTCTTGCCTTTCGGCTTAGAAGTAGAAACCTTCTGGGTCACCACGACATGCGCTTGAGCACTCGGACGAAATAGTCCCTCTGCCGCCTGGAGTTCTGTCAGAAGTTCCGCCAACGAATACAACCTCTTGTTCATGTTGTAGTTTAGGCGAAACTGCTCAAAACTCCTAAGCAGAGATTGGAGTATGATATCGACCTGGGTTTCCCCATCGATCTCAGCTCCTAGGACCTCCATCTCATTCAAATGAGCCATCATCTTGAGAACATGATCCCTCACGGGTGTTCCCTCGATCATGGTGGTCGTCATCAAGTTTCTCATGGCCTCTTGCCTCGCAGCCTGATTCTGGTGTTCGAAAAGCTCCTTGAGATTGAGCATCATATCATAGGCAGTGGGCATGACTTGATGCTAATGTTGGAGTACATTTGACATAGATGCAAAAATGTAACACCGTGCCATCTCATCGGCCTTGATCCACTTCCTAAAGCTCTCTCTCTCCTTTTCCCTAGAATCATCTGCAGGCTTGGGAGGGCACTCTTCGAGGAGTACATATTTGTATTCCTCAGCAGTCAAGACAATATCTAGATTCCTCTTCCAATCTACATAGTTGGGTCTAGTAAGTTTGTTCTCTTTCAGTATCACAGCAAGTTGGTTGAAAGTCATTTTGAAAGAAAACCTAAGAATCACATAAATCAAAACATTATATTTCAAAAATTATTGATTCCTCAAACAATAAAATTTTAAAATTAACCAACACCTCAAAACACCGAGAATATCGTATGCCACGATAGTGTGGGCGTATACGAATTCTACATTTGTAAGAGGAGATTTTACCCATTAATTTTACTATCTTGTCAACCTAACCTTTTGACAAGTAAAATTAATAGTTGGTTCCTCTTTGGCCCTACGAATAAAAGCAGTGACTCAGATGGGGAGGATACTTATATTTGTATCTAAGTGTTCACCATTACTCGGTACCAAGGTAATTATCTCGGGTTATGTGCCTTACGATGGGCAAGTACACACGCTCCTTAATAATTTCCTATAACCATATTCGACCTTATGATCCGCAAACAAACCCATCCGATTGGGAGGAAGGCACTCAGAGCCGACAAGCAAGTTTGTTTGCATCACTTGTTAAATTGTAATGGAGGCCGCGGGAATTTATAAAAATATCCCTCTCCCACTTAGTAATTTGAAATTGAGGAATTTTCTTAGCCTACGACATGCATATCAAACAAAAAGCAATAAATATGAAAAATAAATTATTTTCCAACTATTATGGCTTTTGTCTTCAATATGACTCTGTCGCATCGCCGTCTCGTCCGCTCCTCCTACGCCATGTACGAGCCATCTGGAGATCCGAGTCGAGACTAAAATCTATTTTAATTTACATCCATCGATCCTATACTCCACGAGGGAGTGTACAGGAAATCTAGATCGAAAGTAAAATAAAATAAAGAGTGGCTAAACAATGCCGTATTTAATTTACAAAAACTAAATACTAGCCTCGTCAACCCCGAGGATTCAACAAAATAAATATTTACACACATACAATCACATACACACACATGGCCATAATAGTCGGATCTTATGCCTGCAACCAAAGAGTTAAACTACGCATATCCTACTATTATCTGGCACATATAATACATGAAAAAGTGCATAAAAATTAACCGAATCCTAAACACAAAAAATTGAAAACCTTGGCTCTGATACCAATTGAAGGGTTTTGCTTATCGAGTCCGTGAGGGGAAACTTCGCTTCCCACTTCACCTCGGTAGCTTGTCCATGGCGATCCCTTCGATGTCCCCGAATAAAAAAAAATAATCCTAGACAAAAGGGATTGCCAAAGAAACCAAGTCATCGTCGTGCTATTCGTTTAGAGAGGTCACTTGAACAAACTAGTTGTTCAAGCGACCATCCTCTATTCTACGAGTAGCCGCGGAATAGACGATGTCCGGATCGCCGGTTTTTGTGTTTATGCTCGGGATCCAAGTATTATTTATCCATTTACAGAAATATAACATGCTTATATTTGAAGAACAAAAACAAGCAACAAACAAAAGAAGAAAGTAGAATAGGTATACCTCTCGATCTTCTAATGTATGACCTTCCTCCCTTTGGACGTCGTGTGGGCGACGCTCTACCAAAAGTCGAAGCTCCTAGATTGCAAATCTTCCTTCCTTGCTCTTCCAAAGCAAGAGGAAGAATAGAAACAAAGTTCTTCTCCTCCCTAAAACCAACCAACAAGGAACTAAGAAGATCCTTGCCGCCGGCCAACAAGGAAAAGAAGTTTGAGAGTGGCCGGCCAAAAGCTTCAAGGGAAGACCCTAAACCTTTGTATCACCGGCCAAGGAGAATGAGAAGACTTGTTTTGGACGCTGGCCAAGGGCTGGAAGGAACTCCAAAGGCGCCGACAGCTTGGGGAAGAAGAACAACTTAAGGAAAAAATTTCCTTAATAGGTGCCGCCCAAGCCCAAACCCTAATTCCTAGCCTTGCCGCCAACTCCAAAAACCCTAGCTCTCTTTCAATTATCTCCACGCCAACTCCCATGCTCTCCTTTTATATAGTTAGGGATAAGTCATGAATTAATCTCCTCCATTGGTTCTAGGGTTTTAATCTCAACCGTCGGATCTAGAGATTTATTCTCAACCATCGGATCTTAGAGATTTAATCTCTAGCAATGGATCTTAGACTTTTGTTTCTATCCATTGTATCTAAGCATCATGAGGTATTAATAGGCTACATTAGGGACAATGAGGAGGAGTTGGGTCTTGGCCACCCATGGATCAAGCCCACATAAAGTCCGATCCACTAATGATGATCCAATCCACTAAAGGTTCATCATTGATCTACCTCACCAACCCCCATATGATAATATGGGCTCCATATATTATTTGTACATTTTCTCCCCGTGTTTAAGATCTCGAATGTCCGTCGATTAATTAATTTACTGACCATTAATTAATCAACATCTAACTCTTTGAGTAGTACCACTCCACCTTTTCATCATGCCGGACCAAGTCCACCTGCAGGGTTTACATGATGAACCTTATGAGCTCCTCAAGGGGACATCATCATCCTAATATATAGGACACTGTTTCCTCCTATAATCAACGGCACACCATATAAATAATATCATCTCCCAACTTACCGAGACTATCGATTTAATCTATAAATCTCGCTCATTGGTAAATCAAAGAGATGAATACTAAGTATATGTGCCCGTTATTATATCGGGATTAAGAGCATGTACTAAATAATATCTGAGGTTCGATTCGATAATGTAGTCAGCAATAAATCGAATCACCTCTAAGTCGGTCTTGCTCAATACACACAAAGTGCACTAGTGTGATTCTATGGTTAAGACAAACCAATACCAAATCACACTACAACCATTCTGATGGTTTGTCCAAAGCCATCTCGGTTGTGAGCCTTTACTTATACTTTTCAAGGGGCCGATAATATGATCTCCTGTGTGACACCACACACCATGTTATCTATAATGTAAATTATTAGACAATATTTCATAACCATAAAAATATGCAAACAATGATCATGTGATTCTTATTTCAAAATAAAGATGTTCATACAAAAGATAGACTTTTCCATATACATCCCTACACTTCACTTGCAAGCAGACTAGACATTGGAAGGCTAACTGCCCGAACCAAAAGCAGAAAAAAAGTATATCTTTTGGTCTAGTCGTTGAAACATGTTTAGCGGTGTTATCTACCGGCACCTGGTGTGTAGATACGGGAGCCACTGATCATGTCTGCAATACTTTGCATGGGTTCCAGAAAACCAGACAACTAGCTCAAAGGGAGATTACCGTCTACATAGACAATGCTACTAAGGTGACAGCTATTACAGTGGGAGATGTTTATTTATCTTTTGATAGGAATAAAACTTTGGTTCTGAGACATTGCCTTTATGTACCTTCATTTAGAAAGAATTTAATTTTAGTTTCTAAATTGTTTTTGGATGGATATTCTATTTCTTTTAATGACAAAGTTGTTATAAAAAGGAATAGGGAGATTATCTGTTCATTTACATTGATAGGAAATTTATACACTCTTGAACCAAAAGCTCCCACGATGCGAATAGAAATAAATAATTCATCTTCTAAATCTAATAAGAGAAAAGAACATTCAAAAATGAACCAAACATATCTTTGGCATCTAAGGTTGGATCATATTAACCTGAGTAGAATTCAAAGGTTGATAACTGATGGACCTTTTGGTTCATTAGTGGTGGAAGATTTCCCAACCTATGAATCTTGCTTGGAAGGTAAAATGACCAAGAGGCCTTTTATGGCCAAGGGGTATAGAGCCAAAGATGTGTTGGAATTGGTTCATTCTAATTTGTGTGGTCCTATGTCTATCCAGGCTAGAGGTGGTTTTGAATATTTCGTCTCTTTTATAGATGATTATTCAAGATATGAATACATTTACTTGATGCGCCACAAGTCTGAATGCTTTGACAGGTTCAAAGAATTCAAGGATAATGTGGAGAAACATCAAGGTAAAAGTATCAAGACACTATGATCTAATCGTGGTGGTGAGTACCTCTTGGGAGAGTTTCTGAATTACTTATCAGAGGATGGGATTCAATCCCAACTGTCTGCACCTGGTACACCCCAATAGAATGGTGTGGTGGAGCGAAGGAATAGGACTCTTGTGGAGATGGTTAGATCAATGATGAGTTATTTTGAATTACCAGATTCGTTCTGGGGGTATGCTGGATACGATAGTGTATATTCTGAACTTGGTACCATCTAAATCAGTATCTTCTACTCCCACAGAATTGTAGACTGGGCAAAAGCCTAGTCTGAGACATATTCAGATTTAGGGGAGTCCAACACATGTGTTGAAGGTAGATGCTGGTAAGTTGGAACCTCGTACAGAAGTGCACTTGTTCGTAGGCTATCCTAGAGGAACGAAAGGTGGTTTGTTCTATAGTCCTAGAGATCAGAGGGAGATCGTTAGCACGAATGCTCGATTTTTAGAGGAAGACTATGTGATGAAACACAAGCCCATGAGCAAGATTATTCTAGAGGAGTTGAGAGGGGAAGTCACTACTTCAGTACCAATGGTACAAGAGGGCATACCACAAGTGACTGCACCGCGTGTCACAGAGGATACACAGGTGATACCTCATCGTAGTGAGAGGGTTGTTAGACAACCTGAGAGATTTATGTTCTTGGGAGAATCTTCTGATTTGATCCCTGGCGAACACGAATCTGATCCTTGGACATATGACGAGGCAATCCAAGATAAAGATGCGATATCTTGGCAAAGGGCGATGAATTATGAGATAGAATCTATGGATTCAAATTAGGTCTGGGAGCTAGTAAAACCACCCAATGGTGTAAAAATCATTGGATCCAAGTGGATCTACAAAAGAAAGGGAGGAACAGACAGGAAGGTTGAGACCTTCAAAGCAAGGCTTATTGCGAAAGGGTATACTCAGAAAGAGGGTATCGATTATGAGGAGACCTTTTCGCCGGTAGCCATGCTTAAGTCTATCCGGATTCTCTTATCTATTGCTGCTCATATGGATTATGAGGTTTGGCAGATGGATGTCAAGATAGCTTTCCTTAATGGAAGTCTTGAAGAAAACATCTATATGGAGCAACCAGAGGAATTCATTGCTAAGGGAAAAGAGCATCTTGTGTGCAAGCTTAATCGGTCCATTTATGGATTGAAGCAAGCTTCGAGATCTTGGAACATCCGCTTTGATGAGGTAATCCAGTCATATGGATTTATTAAAAGTCCGGATGAGTCTTGTGTATACAAGAGATGTGACGGGCATGTAGTGGTATTTCTTATACTATACGTAGATGACATTTTGCTCATTGGCAACAATGTCAAAGTGTTGTCAGACGTAAGGGTATGGTTGTCCAAACAGTTTGATATGAAGGACTTGGGAGAAGTGGGACACATCCTTGAGATCAAGGTTATAAGAAATCGCAAGAAAAGGATGTTGTGCTTGTCTCAAGCTTCATACATAGACACTATTTTGGCCCGTTTTAGCATGCATAACTCCAAGAAAGGTTTTCTACCTTTTAGGCATGGAGTACCTTTATCTAAAAAGATGTGTCCTAGAACATCAAAGGAGATAGAGGAGATGAAGGCGGTTCCTTATGCTTCGGCGGTAGGAACCCTCATGTATGCTATGTTATGTACGAGGCCGGATATCTGCTTTGCCGTGGGCATGGTTAGCATATATCAGAGTAATCTAGGATAGGGATATTGGACTGCAGTAAAGCATATATTAAAGTACCTGAGAAGGACTAAGATTATATGCTGGTATACTAGGAAGATCAATTACTCCATGTGGGTTACATAGATTCTGACTTCCAATCAGATAGGGATAACATTAAGTCTACCTTGGGTTTTGTGTTTACTTTGGAAGGTGGAGCTATTGTATGGAGAAGTGTCAAGCAGAAATGTGTGGCAGACTCCACCATGGAAGCTGAGTATGTGGCAGCCTCTTAGGCAGCCAAAGAAGTTGTATGGCTCAAGAACTTCTTGATGGACTTGGATGTGATTCCTAATTTTCTCAAGACTATCGCAATTTATTGTGATAACAGTGGTGTAGTTGCAAACTCGAAGGAACCACGAGCCCATAAGGCAAGTAAACACATAGAGCGCCAGTACCACCTGATACGAGAGATCGTAAAGCGAGGAGAAGTTGTTGTCGCCATGATTGCATCAGAGGATAACATGGCAGATCCTTTCACTAAGGCCCTTCAAGTGAGAGCTTTTGATAGGCATGTAGAGGGAATGAGAATTTGATGTATGACACTTCGATGGCAGCATAGTCTTTTAGTATAAGTGGGAGATTGTTGGGATGTATACTGAAAGCCTAGTCTTTGTATGAACATCTTCATTTTGAAATAAGAATCACATGATCATTGTTTGCATTTTATATTTATTATATGTGTGCATCTTGTCTAATACCTTACATTGTAGATAACATGGTGTGTGGTGTCACACAGAGGATCATGTTATCAGTTCCTTGTAGAGTATAAGTAGGGGCTCACAACCAAGATGGTTTTGGACAAACCATTGGTATGGTTGTAGTATAATTTGGTATTGGTTTATCTTGACAATAGAATTACACTAGTACACTTTGTGTATATTGAGCAGGACCGACTTAGAAGTGATTCAATTTATTACTGACTACATAATTGAATCGGACCTCGGATATTATGGTGTACATGCTCTTAATCCCGATATAATAATCGACACATGTACTTAATATTTATTTCTTTGATTTACTAATGGGTGAGATTTATGGGTTAAATCGATAGGCTCGGTAAGTTGGGAAATGATATTATTTACATGATGTGTCGCTGATTATAGGAGGAAACCGTGTCCTATGTATTAGGATGATGATGTCCCCTTGAGGAGCTCATAAGGATCATCATGTAAATCCTGCAGGTGGACTTGGTCCAGCATGATGATAAGGTTGAGTGGTACTACTCATGGTGTTAGATGTTAATTAATTAATTAATGGACATTCGATATATTAAACACGGGGAGATATTTGTACAATTAATATATGGAGCCCATATTTAATTATGGGGGTTAGTGAGGTACATCAATGATAATCCTCTAGTTGAATGGATTATCATTAATGGATCGGATTTTATGTGGGTAGGATACATTAGGTGGCCAAGATCCAACTCCTCCTCATGGTCCCTATTGTAGCCTATTAAAACCCTCATGAAACCTAGATCCAACGGACACGATTAAATGGAGGCTTAGACAAAATCTATAAATAGGAGGCAAGGCTTAGGCAGCAAAAAAAAAAAAAGGAATAGAGTTGTGCTAGGGTTTTGGAGTTGGCTTTAGAGAGGCTTGGGCGACAACCTAAGGTGGAGCTTCTTCATTGGGCGATGCCTCCCTCTCTCTCTCTAGTTTGGCCGGCGGCTCCTCTCTCTCTCTCTCTCTCTCTTTTGGCCGGCGACAAGAGTTAGGGTTTCTTCCCTTGGAGCTCTTGGTCAGCGCCCATATCTCCTCTTCCTCTTCTTGGCCCGGTGGCAACCCATCTTTGTGATTGGTGGTCGGCACAAGCAAGGAGAAGAAGGGAGTTTGTTCTTCCCTTGTTCGAAGCGAGCAAGGAAGGGAAGACACGATCTAGGAGGCTTCAACTCTTGGAGGATCGTTGCCCACATGACATCCAAGAGAAGGATAGGTCATACGATAGAAGATCAAGAGGTCAACAAGAGATATAATTCTTGTTTTGGTTTCCTTTTTGTTCTTTGTATTTGTTTACAATTGTATGATCATGGATCCCGAAGATAAACACAAAAACCGCCGATCTGTACATCATCTATTCCGTGGCTAATTGAGGAAAAGAGTTAGGTTGCTTAAACAACAAGTTTGTTCAAGCGACGACTCAAATCCAGAAGCACGATTATGGATCGGTTGCTTGGGTAATCCATCTTCGTTTGGATTATTTTTTTTTTAATCCGGGGATGTATGATTGGATCACCATGCACAAGCAACTGAGACGAAGCGAGAAGCGAAGCTTCAACCTTCACACGGGCACTACCGAAGCCAATGTTCAAGGGGGAGTCATCCTAGGAAGGACATGAGAGGAGCTTCATATGTAGGGGGAGCTAAGGCAAATCCTAAGGTATATTTTAATAATGTTCTTCCTTTATGTCATGATAAAAGGCATGTTAGTAATAAGTTTTGTTGTCTAAATGCTAGATATCATGAAAGTAAGCCTAAGGATCAATTTAGAAATAAATATTTTGTTTAGAGGCCAAGTCTTATGAAATTAGGATTAAGGACAAGTCTAGAACAACTACCCCTAAAACTACACTACTTAAGGAGAACCTATGCAATAACCCTAAGAAATATAGACACATGCCTAGGAAAAAGAAAATTTCCAAAAGAAGAATGGAAATTCAAAAATAGAGAAATTGGAAAAGGAAAATCAAGTTTTGAGGTCAAAACTTGAAAATTTAGAGAGAAAAAACCCTTAGTAGGATGGAAAACAAGATTAAAGGGTCAAATAGATAAGGTTTAGGTTTTAGGAGGTAAGACTCTTCTAAGGACAAGAAAGGTTTGGGTCACAAGCCTAAGTCCAAGGTAGATGAGCCCTCTTACCATAGTGTTCCATATAGTTATGGAACTAGCTCTAGGTCTAGGAGTGTCAAGGTCACAAGGGAAGCCATCCTAGAATTGACCATGGAAAGAGTCAAGTGACTAAGGCTTCCAAGAAGCCTAGACAAGTCACTAGGAAGGTTACAAGGGAAGTTATCCCTAGAGCTAACCTAGAAGAAACCAAAATGACCAAGGCTTCCAAGCCTAGGAGGGTCATTAGGAAGGTAGCAAGGGAAATTATCCCTAGTGACTACCTTGTAAACCCAAAGAGCTCCAATAGATATTGGGTTCCTAGGAGTGTGATTCCTTCATGCTAGATGGGTTTAGGGTGTGTCAACTTAAGATGGAAAGGTAGTTAACCTAACTATGGTAGAGTTGATACTTTAGGACATTTTCAAGGTGATGTGATACCATGGAAATGAGATAAGAATTAGATCCTAAAAGATTTTAGGAAATGCCAATGGATTTAATAGAAGATGAAAAATTGAATGAAATTGGAGGGTATTGGCACGCTTGAGGGATGTCATTATGGCAAACTTGACATAATTTTAGTAAATGGCAATTAATCTCAAAACTTTGGTATTTCTATACCTTTATATTATACATTTGTCATGCTTTGATTGTTTTGTCATGTCATGACATCATATATCACATGTGTATTTCAAATATGTCAATAATGTCATGCTTATACTTAGGATTATTTTTATGTCATGACATCATGCATCATTGGAAATGCTTGTAATTATGAAATCTTTTATTCCATGATCATATTCATTCATTAAAGCCATAAAATTGGATCTAAGGAAAAGTGGCATGATTTGAAGTCCTAGATAAAGGAATCAAATTGGAATGCCTAAATAAAATGCATGAATTCTTAGGATATGGAAAAATCAAATTCACATCTCACAAAGGCTATAGGAAGACATGATTTTGTATTGATACACCTTAGAAACATGTGAGATGCTAGGAAATTGAGTTAGTTCAATGTGTTTATATGGCACATCAAAATGGACTTAAACTCTTTCAATCATCAGAAGAAATCATGAGAAAAGCTAGTGTACAAGTCATGTATACTTAGCCCATAAACTATGATTGAAAATAGGTTTTGAAAATAATTTTAAAATCATTTTAGAAAACCTTAGTGAAATCTATTGTTTGATAGCAATCACTATTGAGAATGTTGATACAAGTTAGGCAAAATGTTGAAGTTTCAATGGTTTTGAACTTTGTATCAATCTTTTAAATTAATGAGTATTTTAATATAAAACTATTTTTTACCCATAATGTTTGACATATACGTATAAAGTTTCAAGATTTTTTGAATGACATATAATTACTTATATATTTTAAAAATCCGAACTGAAAGTCTAATTTCTAAAAAATCAGACTCTAGTCTACTGCTGCATATAGCCAGTCGAATGGTGGTAGTGGCACTCAACTGGTCAATGACAGAGTTGACTGTTGTGTCTGATTTTAGCTAAACAAGATTTGTTTAGCTAATTATCATCACCCATAAGGAGCCTAATCACTCCTAACCCTATGATATGCTTAGACAAGCATTGGAAGGGTGAGATGTTCATTGAAAATGAATAGGAGAGTTAATTAAGGTAAAGAATCAAATTTTAAGGGAGGTTAAAGTTCAAGTTTGAACTTTTACCCTTATTTTTGATTGCTTAGAATTTCTATAGGCTTAGGAACTCTCTAAGGACATTGTTGGTGCAATGGTCAAGGGGGAGCAAGCCTTTAGGGGGAGGTCATCCATCAAGGTATAATAGATAAATTTTGATAAAAAGGGGAGGATGAAGAATGCCTATCATTTAGTGATAATGGTTGTATCACTAAGGAGAATGAAGGCATGTGAGATGATTTTGGACCAAGGGAGAGAATGAAGGATCTCATCAAAAGATGAGACATTGGAAAATTTTGGTAGCCTTTTTGATGTATATCAAAGGGGGAGAAATGAAAGATTTAAGTTAGGTAGACCTTCATTATTCCTTGGCATAAGAAGAGTCAAGTTGGGCTTATGGGATAGTCTAACTTAAAGGTATTGGCAAGCATCAAAAAGGGGGAGATTATTAGTGCAATCGGCCTAGGTTACGATTGACCAGATGTTTGACAATGGGTTTGACAATATGATTTGACCATATGTTGATCATATAACTAGTGGATAATTGGGATATCCAAGGCTATATGAAGAAGATTGTCATGGAGAAGATTGTTGGAGCAATCGGCCTCAGGTCAAGGTTAACCAAGCTCGAGTGAGACTTGAGTGGAAGTCTAAGAATGGATTCTTGGCAATGGAGAAGTCCAAGTATGGATACTTAGAAAGAAAAAGTCCAAGGGTGGAGTCTTGGCAATGGAAAATCCAAGTATGAATACTTGGCAAAGGAAAAGTCTAAGGGTATAGTCTTGGTTGTGTAAGTCCAAGTGTGTAGTCTTGGCGATGAAAGTTCAAGTTTGGAGACTTGACAAAAATAGACCCATTAGCATGATAAAGTCAACAAAAGCACTTGAAGGATAGCACCAAGAGTGAGGAGTCATGGACTCTAACCAAGGGCATGAGGCTAAGGGAAGTGACATGAAGGCTTAGGTATAGTCTAAGGGTACCCAATGGCATGACGAAGCAGATAGAAGCACTTGAAGACTAGTGTGAAGGGAGAAAGTGTCGTGGAGGACTCTGATGGACCCTGAGGGTGTGAGGCTGATGGAAGTGGCTTGAAAGTTTAGGTCTAGACTATGGGTGAGTGTCAAGTATGAAAGGATCATACTTTGTGTTGGGATGTATACTGAAAAGTCTATCTTTTGTATGAACATCTTTATTTTTGAAATAAGAATCACATGATCATTGTTTGCATATTTATGGTTATACATATTATCTAATACATTACATTGTAGATAACATGGTGTGTAGTGTCACACAGTAGATCATGTTATCAGCTCCTTGTATAGTATAAGTAAAGGCTCACAACCTAGATGGCTTTGGACAAACCATTGGTATGATTGTAGTGTAATTTGGTATTGGTTTGTCTTGACCATAGAATCACATTAGTACACTTTTGTGTATTGAGCAGGACCGACTTAGAGGTGATTCGATTTATTGCTAACTACATGATCGAATCGGACCTCAGATATTATATTGTACATGCTCTTAATCCCGATATAATAACGGGCACATATACTTAGTATTCATTTCTTTGATTTACCAATGGGCGAGATTTATAGATTAAATCGATAGGCTCTGATCGTGGTGGTGAGTACCTCTTGGGAGAGTTTAGGAATTACTTATCAGAGGCTGGGATTCAATCTCAATTATCTGCACCTAGCACACCCCAGTAGAATGTTGTAGCAGAGCGAAGGAATAGGACTCTTATGGAGATGGTTAGATCGATGATGAGTTATTCTGAGTTGCCACACTCGTTCTGGGGATATACTATAGATACGGCAGTGTATATTCTGAACTTGGTACCATATAAATCAGTGCCTTCTACTCCCACAGAATTGTGGACTGGGCGAAAGCCTAGTCTAAGACATATTCGGATTTGGGGGAGTCCACCACATGTGCTGAAGGCATATGCTGGTAAGTTGGAACCTCATACAGAAGTACGCATGTTCATTGGCTATCCTAGAGGAACAAAAGGAGGTTTGTTTTATAGTCCTAGAGATCAGAGGGTGATCGTTAGCACGAATGCCAGATTTCTAGAGGAAGACTATGTGATGAACCACAAGCCCATGAGTAAGATTGTTCTTGAGGAATTAAAAGGGGAAGCCACTTCTTCAGTACCACCGGTACAAGAGGATATACCACATGTCACTGCACCGCGTGTCACAGAGGATACATAGGTGATACCTCATCGTAGTGGGAGGGTTGTGAGATGGCCTGATAGATTCATGTTCTTGGGAGAATCTTCTGATTTGGTCCCTGGCGAACATGAACCTAATCCCTGGACATATGACGAGGCAATCCAAGATAAAGATGCAATATCTTGGCAAAGTGCAATGATTGCTGAGGTTGAATCTATGGATTCAAATCAGGTATGGGAGCTAGTAGAACCACCCGATGGTGTAAGAACCATTGGATGCAAGTGGATCTACAAAATAAAGAGAGGAATAGACGGGAAGGTTGAGATCTTCAAAGCAAGGCTTGTTGCGAAAGGGTATACTCAAAAAGAGGGTATCAATTATAAGGAGACCTTTTCGCCGGTAGTCATACTTAAGTCTATCCGGATTCTCTTATGCATTGCTGCTCATATGGATTATGAGGTATTACAGATAGATGTCAAGACAACTTTCATTAATGGAAGTCTTAAGGAAAACATCTATATGAAGCAACCAGAGGGATTCATTGCAAATGGCAAAGAGCATCTTGTGTGTAAGCTTAATCGGTCCATTTATGGATTGAAGCAAGCTTCGAGGTCTTGGAACATCCGCTTTGATAAAGTAATCCAGTCTTATGGATTTATTCAAAATCCGGATGAGTCTTGTGTATACAAGAGATGTGACGGAAATGTAGTGGTATTTCTTGTACTATACGTAGATGACATTTTGTTAATTGGCAACAATGTCAATGTGTTATCGGACAAAAGGGTATGGTTGTCCAAACAGTTTGATATTAATGACTTGGGAGAAGTGGGACACATTCTTGGGATCAAGGTTATAAGGGATCACAGGAAAAAGATGTTGTGCTTATCTCAAGCTTCATACATAGACACCATTATGGATCGTTTTAGCATACAAAACTCCAAGAAAGGTTTTCTACCTTTCAGGCTTGGAGTTCCTTTATTTAAGGAGATATGTCCTAGAACATTTGAGGAGATAGAGGAGATGAAGGTGGTTCCTTATGCTTCGGCAGTAGGAAGCCTCATGTATGCGATGCTATGTACGAGACCAGATATCTGCTTTGCCGTGGGCATGGTCAGCAGATATCAGAGTAATCTAGGACAGGGACATTGGACTGCGGTAAAGCATATATTTAAGTACCTGAGAAGGATTATGGATTATATGCTAGTTTACCAGGCAGATCAATTACTCCCTGTGGGTTACACGAATTCTGACTTCCAATCAGATAGGGATAACAGTAAGTCTACCTCAGGTTTTGTGTTTACTTTGAGAGGTGGAGCCATTGTATGGAGGAGTGTCAAGCAGAAATGCATGGCGGACTCCACCATGGAAGCTGAGTATGTGGCAGCCTCTGAGGCGGCCAAAGAAGTTGTATGACTCAGGAACTTCTGGATGGACTTGGATGTGATTCCTGGTTTGCCCAGAACTATCACAATTTGTTGTGATAATAGTGGTGCAGTTGCAAACTCGAAGGAACCACGAGCCCATAAGTCAAGTAAACACATAGAGCGCAAGTACCACCTGATACGAGAAATCGTAAAGGAGGTAGAAGGTGTTGTCGCCTAGATTGCATCAGAGGATACCCTAGTGGATCCTTTCACTAAGGCCTTTCTAGCGAGAGCTTTTGATAGGTATGTGAAGGGAATGGGAATCAGATGTATGACAGTATGAGGACAGCATAGTCTTTTAGTATGAGTGAGAGATTGTTGGAATGTATATTGAAAAGTCTATCTTTTGTATGAACATCTTTATTTTTGAAATAAGAATCACATGATCATTGTTTGCATATTTATGGTTATGCATATTGTCTAATACATTACATTGTAGATAACATGGTGTGTAGTGTCACACAGTAGATCATGTTATCAACTCCTTGTAGAGTATAAGTAAAGGCTCACAAGCTAGATGGCTTTGAATAAACCATTGGTGTGGTTGTAGTGTGATTTGGTATTGGTTTGTCTTGACCATAGAATCACATTAGTACACTTTGTGTGTATTGAGCAGGACCGACTTAGAGGTGATTCGATTTATTGCTGACTACATGATCAAATCGGACCTCAGATATTATATTGTACATGCTCTTAATCCCGATATAATAACGGTCACATATACTTAGTATTCATTTCTTTGATTTACCAATGGGCAAGATTTATAGATTAAATTGATAGGCTCGGTAAGTTGGAAAATGATATTATTTATATGGTATGTCGTTGATTATAAGAGGAAACTGTAGGGTTTTGCTTATCGAGTCCGTGAGAGGAAACTTCGCTTCCTACTTCACCTTGGTCGTTTGTTCATGGTCATCCCCTCGATGTCCCCGGATTAAAAAAATTTAATCCTAGACACAAGGGATTGCCCAAACAACCAATTCATCGTCGTGCTATTCGTTTAGAGAGGTCACTTGAACAAACTCGTTGTTCAAGTGACCATCCTCTATTCTACGAGTAGCTGCGGAATAGACGATGTATGGATTGCCGACTTTTGTATTTATGATCGGGATCCAAGTATTATTTAGTCATATACAGATTTATATCATGCTCATAATTGGAAAAATAAATACAAAGCAAGTAACCATCCACACATAACATGCATATAATTGAGAAACAATTATAAACATAATACAAAAGAACACTAATCAAAATAAACAAGATTATACCTCTTGTTATACCTCTTGATCTTCTATTGTATGTCCTTCCACCTTTCGGACGTCGTGTGGGCGACGATCTACCAAAAGTTGAAGCCTCCTAGATCACTAATCTTCCTTTCCTTGTTCACTCCGAACAAAGGAAGATCATCAAACAAAACTCATCTTCCTATCTAGAACTGGCCACCAAGTCAATAAACTCGATGTTGCCGCCGGCCAAGGAAGAGAACATGGAGTATGGAAACCAACCAAAGGAGAAACAACAAGGGCATGGGCGCCGGCCAACACTTGGAGAAGAGAAAGAAAAACACTCCTTCTCCTTGTTGTTGCCCAAACCCTAAACTAAGCTCTCCTAACTTCTGGCCAAGGATGAAGGGAAGAAGAATAGATTGAGCTTTGGCCAAGGTAGAGGGAAGAAGGAAGAGGGGCCAACCAACCTTAGGAAGAGGGAGGAGAAGCTTCCTCCCCTTGTTGCCGCCCACCACCAACACCCAAACCCTAACCCTAGCCACCCACTCCTATTCCTATCCCAACTAGAATTGGTTGCTGCCCATGAGAAGCAACCCTAATACCATCCATCATAAGCCATAGATCAAGGGGAGAAGCTTGGGCACCGTCCAAACCAAGGAGAGAAGAAGGAGGAAGGGTTTCGGCCACCAAAAGAAGAAGAAGAAAAAAATACTTTCCTTAATTGTGGCCACCCAAAACCCTAACCTCCCTTGCTCTTGCCGCTCAAAACCCTAGCCCCCTTTCCTCTCCATTGTCTTGCCGCCCAACCCTAGTCCACCCTTTTATAGAGTTAGGGATAAGACTTGGTTTAATCTCCACCATTGGTTCTAGGGATTTAATCTCAACCGTCGAATCTAGAGATTTAATCTCAACCATCAGATCTTAGAGATTTAATCTCTACCTTTGGATCTAGAGTTTTGTTTCTATCCATTGGATCTAAGCTTCATGAGGTGTTAATAGGCTACAATAGGGACCATGAGGAGGAGTTGGATCTTGGCCACCCATGGATGAAGCCCACATAAAGTCCGATCCACCAATGATTATCCATTCCACTAGAGGATTATCATTGATCTACCTCACCAACCCCCATAAATTAATATGGGATCCATATATTAATTATACATTTTCTCCCCGTGTTTAAGATCTCGAATGTCCATCGATTAATTAATTTACTGACCATTAATTAATCAACATCTAACTCCATGAGTAGTACCACTCAACCTTTTCATCATGTCAGACCAAGTCCACCTGCAGGGTTTACATGATGAACCTTATGAGCTCCTCAAGGGGACATCATCATCCTAATATATAGGACACAGTTTCCTCCTATAATCAACGACACACCATATAAATAATATCATCTCCCAACTTATCGAGCCTATTGATTTAATCTATAAATCTCGCCCATTGGTAAATCAAAGAGATAAATACTAAGTATATATGTCCGTTATTATATCGGGATTAAGAGCATGTAATAAATAATATCTGAGGTCCGATTCAATTATGTAGTTAGCAATAAATCGAATCACCTCTAAGTCGGTCCTGCTCAATACACACAAAGTGCACTAGTGTGATTCTATTGTCAAGACAAACCAATACCAAATCACACTACAACCATTTTGATGGTTTGTCCAAAGCCATCTCGGTTGTGAGCCTTTATTTATACTTTACAAGGAGCCGATAACATGATCTCCTTGTTGGATCGATGCGGTTCGCTAGAGGGGGGGTGAATAGCGATAAAAACTTTTTCGTAATCGTTCGTTAAGGTATGAGTAAAATGCAACGGAAAGATAACAATAAATAAATAAAAACATGAGGGTTTTACTTGGTTCGTAGCCTACGACTACTACTCCAAGGCCCTAGTGGTCCTTGACCACGCACGGAGGGCAAAATACTAACCAAACTCCTCCTCGTTGGAGATAGGAGTTAAACGAATACAAAACTCGATAAAGACTCAAGGTAGAGGGACACTCCCACTCTCCTTGATATGATTTAAAGATTTACTAAAAGAAATAAACTAAAATACAATTTAGAACTTTCATTACCGACGACTTTAAAGGTTGGAGGTTGAAGCTCTAGTCGTCGTCTCGGTAGCGCTTCGTCGTAGGGATGTCGGAGAGTCGGAGCATATCAGAAGCACTTGGAAGCTTTTTAATTGATGAAAAACCCTAGGACAAGCCCTCCTTTTATAGCCTTTAATCCCCTCATCGAATGGGTCTTCAACCAATAGGAATTGGGCACAAAACTCCTTGAAAAATGGTGATAAAACTTGACTCCTCGAGGTTGATTTTTGACCACCGGTTGAACTGGTCGGTTGAACTGATGGCCAGGATTTTTGACTACAATGAAGAGTTAGCTCAAAATATAAGTGAATTCGACGGCCACTTGCCGTCCGATCTCAACATAGACCTTCCATGGGAAGTCTTGGGTCGGATCGTCGCCTAAGGACGTCCCCGTACAAAGGACACAACCTCACTTCACTTTACTCACTCGAGCTTACCTCGATACTTTACGTGTTGCTTTTGCTTCCGACCTTCCACTCAATTCCTTCGGCTCCCTCTGAAGTCTCTTGAGTGTCGCCCGACCACCGCGGCTTCCTCCGGGTGTCGCTAGCCTTCAGCTCCAGCGTTGAGGCTTTTCTGCACACTTGATTTAGCTCATGAGATAACAATATATGCTTAACTTTGTATCGTTTGCTATAATCAAAACTTAGGTTCGACTTAGGTGCCTACTGCACCAACAATCTCCCCCTTTTTGATTTATGGCAAACCCACATACAAAGTTAAGTAAATAGCAAGCATGAAGAATAATAATGTGCATGAGAAACAAAAAAAATATGAAGATTAAGTTGGAGTAGTAAGGATTTTCTTCAAGTACTCCCCCTTGAGGAAACCTCCCCCTTGACCGAGGGTGAGTCTTGAAGAAAGACCTTAATCCTCCCCCTTGAGGGTTGCTTTAAGTAATTAACATTACTTAAAGTTGGTCTTAGTAAAACGTTTTAGTTAAGCCCTTTCTCCCCCTTAAGTAAAATATTAACGGTATAAAGCTTAAAAAATAAGTTTAAGTTGGCCTTTTGTTAAAATTAAAAGTTAACTAAGTTTTAACTTTTGGTTTAAATATGAAGTAAGAGTTAAAAAAAATTTGACCCCTTAACTTAATTTTGACCTTAACTTTGGCCTTTTTCTCCCCCTTTTGCCGTATATCGAAAAGAGTAAGGGGTGTGTGAAAAACAAAATAAGTGTTAAATTTAAAGTCCAAGCATGTTCCCCATTTTTTATAAAAAAATATACTAAAAATAAGCTCATCTATAAAATGTTTGACTCATATTTGACTTGATTGATATGAAAGATCAACCAGTCCAGGTCAGAGTCGGTTAGTATGTATGATTATACTCCGTGGCTCATAGCGATGCACTAGCTCTACATCTGGAACCAGGAGTAAGGTCCTAACATCTCACGCCCATCTACGTGGCTAAGTACACAAACACATTAGTCCTATGTGTTGTGAGATGTACTAGCTCCTTAAATCTATAGGTGCATGATATCTAAGGTATGTCCTATGCTAGTTCCATAAAAATGAAAATTTTAAGAAATAGTAGTAAGAAAATATAATTTGCAAGTTCCTATTCTATTACGCACATGCCCAATTTTCGTCTTAATAGACTAAATTTGGCTTCGGGTAGGGGTTTAGTAAATAGGTCTGCCAAGTTAGACTTCGATTCGACGTATTCGAGTTGTATTGCTCCGTTGGCCACATGTTCTCGAATGAAATGGTGTTTGACCTCTATATGTTTGGTCCTAGAGTGACATATCGGATTCTTTGTAAGATTAATTGAACTAATGTTATCTACATGAAGTTTAGTATTCGTAAAGTCTAACTTAAAGTCGCGGAGGGTGTGCTTCATCTAAAGAAGCTGCGTGACACACTCACCCATCGCGATGTATTCGGCTTCGGTGGTAGATAAAGCAACACAGTGTTGTTTCCTACTGCACCAACTCACTAGACTCGAGACGAGAAGTTGACAACAACCACTCGTACTTTATCTATCGAGCTTACTACCGGCATAATCCGAATCGGAGTAGCCGATTAGTTCGAACTCCGTAGATCTAGGGTACCAAATACCAACGTTAAGTGTACCCTTAAGATATCTAAGGATACGCTTAACTAGGGTTAGGTGAGACTCCTTAGCACAGGTTTGAAACCTGGCGCACATACTTACTGCGAATAGGATGTCGGGTCGACTCGCAGTTAAGTATAGGAGACTTCCTATCGTGCTCCTATAGTACTTTAAGTCAATGGACTTACTTTCAGGGTCTTCTCCTATGTTAACATTAATCGCCATTGGGGTGTTTATTATCTTACCGTCTTGCATTCCAAATCTTTTAATTAACTCCTTAGTGTATTTCTGTTGATATAGGTATATACCATCCTTAGTTTGTTTAATTTGTAGACCTAAAAAGAAACTTAACTCGCCTACCAAGTTCATTTCGAACTCACTTTCCATGAGTGAAACGAACTCGTTTAGTAAAATTTGAGTTAGAGGTTCCAAAAATTATATCGTCTACGTAAATTTGAGCTATGAATATTTCTTTGCCTAAGGTTTTTACGAAGAGAGTTGGGTCAACTAAGCCTTGGTTAAACCCTTTTGACTTAAGATGGATTGAAAGTCTCTCGTACCAAGCTCGAGGAGCTTGTTTAAGTCCATAGAGAGCTTTCTTAAGTTTTAGAACATGGTCGGATTTATCTAGATTTTCGAATCCGGGGGGTTGGCTAACATAAACTTCTTCTTTAATGTATCCATTTAGGAATGCTGACTTAACATCCATTTGAAACAGCTTAAATCCTCGATGTGCGGCATAAGCTAGCAACATTCGAATGGATTCGAGTCTAGCTACTGGGGCATAGGTTTCGTCGTAATCTAAGCCTTCGACTTGACTAAACCCTTTGGCGACTAACCTAGCCTTGTTTCTAACTACTTCACCTTTATCATCAAGCTTATTTCGAAACACCCACTTTGTTCCAATTATCATTTTGTTTTTAGGTGGTGGTACTAATTCCCACACTTCATTCCTAGTAAATTGAGCTAGCTCTTCTTGCATTGCAATAATCCAATCGGGATCAAGAAGAGTTGTTCAATTGATTTGGGTTCTATCTTTGAAATTAAGGAAATTTGACTAAGGTTCCTATAGGATGCTCTAGTTCGAACTCCTAGATTAGGATCTCCTATCACTTGATCGATAGGGTGGTTAGTCTGAATCCTAGATTGGGTTGGGTTTGTGTCACCTAATGCTTGATCAATGGGGTGACTTGGTTGAACACTAGTTTGGTTGGAGTCATCTATCACTTGATCAATAGAGTGACTTGGTTGACTTAGGTTAGAATTAACACTAGACCGATCTCGGATCGAGTTAGGTCTAGTATGAATCGGCTCGCTAATTGGGGTTCTTGGGGTTTTGTAGGTTCATGTCCTTCATCAAATACTACATTGATAGTCTCCTCGACTCTAAGGGTGTCGTGGTTATATACTCTATAAGCTCGACTTGTAGTCAGTATCCTAGAAAGATTCGGTCGTGGTTTTGGATGTAAATTTCCTAGGTAATCCTTAGTGTTTAGGATATGTACCTTACACCCAAATACCTAAAGTACTTGATGTTGGGTACTTTATCGTGATAAATCTCGTATGAGGTCTTAAGGTGCCTCTTTACCATAAGGATCCTATTTTGGACATAGCATCTTTGTACTCACGCCCAAAACCTATCGGGTAGGTCGTATTTGTTCAACATGGTCCTAGCGGCTTCTTGTAGAGTTCGGTTTTTCCGCTCCACTAGGCCATTTTGTTGAGGGGTCCTAGGGCAAGAGAATTCATGGTGGTATCCGTTTAGGTTCTGAGTCGGTGAACCTTTGATTTTGAATTCACCACCATGATAAACTTCTAAGTCTTTTAACCTTAAGGTCTTTTTGATTCTCGATTAATTTGAATAGATTGATTAATTGATCTAGGGTATCATTTTTATGTTTGATGAACCTAACCCGAGTAAACACGGAGTAGTAAATCGATTATGACTAAGCAATATTGACTTCTATTGAGTGACTTGGCTCCATGTGAATCGAATAGATCCATATGCAGGAGCTCAAGTACACTTGAGGTTCGTTCTTGGTTAGTTAACTTGTGTTGTGTCCTAGGTTGTTTTCCTTGTTGACAAGCATTACAGATTTTATTAACCAAGTTGTTGAGGTTGGGTAAGCCTCTGACTAAGCCACTCTGACTCATCTTGTGGACGAGTCTTGGGTGCGAGTGACCGAGTCGTCGGTGCCACAACCATGATTCCTCTTCCTGTGTCATAAGACATTTGGCTGAGGATTTGATTAAGTTAATTGTATAAATGTTATTTGTCCTAGTTCCTTTGAGTATTGTTTTAGTTGTTTTATTTGTTTTAATTACACATTCATTTTCTAAAAATACGACCTTATAGTTATTGTCACATAATTGGCTTACGCTAAGCAGGTTATATTCGAAATTCTCTACAAGTAATACATTTTTAATAATAAAATTCGAGTTAAGCTCGATATCACCTGATCCGATGATTTTGAGCTTGCCGTTATTCCCAAATGCTACCGATCCTTGTCGTTTGAATCGAAGCTTTATGAATTTGAGTTGATCCCCGGTCATGTGTCGGGAGCAACCGCTGTCCAACATCCATTGAACCTACACACAAGGTGGTTGGATTGGATGTTAGAATTTTTTTTTAAAAAAAAATTGGTTGTAAGTTTTTAATCCTAGGTCATCTCACCTGTGTCTATATGATCAAGCATGTTATACTTATGTGTTTTTTGTGAGGTGATTTCCAATTAAGTTGATTAAGTGTATTTAGGTTCAAGTAATTTTATGTTAGATTTGGATTTGACCCTAGGCTTGTCAAGTTTACCTTTTCAAGATCATGGCTTCCAGGTCGTGGCGAGGCACAGGGGCCTTCTTTTATCGGATCATCGACCACTTCCTTAGACAAAGCCATGTTCAAGAAAATGATGACTTGACTCACCTAAGATTATTTCCTAGTCTAACTGGTTATTTTTTAAAAGAGGCTCCCCGAGGCTCAATCTTTTCGAAGAATTTTAGTTGGTTATGTTTTTGAAAAGAGGCTCCCCGAGGCTCAATCTTTTCGAAGTTGATTATGTTCATGTTCTAAGTGAGTTCACAAGTTTTAAAGTACAAACTTTCTAAGTTAAAGCATGCAATTTCTAAGTTAAAGCACAAACATTCTAAGTTAAAACATGCAATTTCTAAGTTAAAGCACAAACATGGTTTGTCGCTCCCTAGACCGTTGAATCGGTTCGGTCTATCCACATAGTGGATTTGGTCCTTGGGAATCCAGTACGGGTTGGATCCTAGAGTTGAAATCAAAAGGTTCTTAGGGACCCATGCTTGGACATGTTTCCTATGTCGACTTACAATCGACATATACGACCTATTAGTCGTGTTTGAGTTAAATCCTAGTCCAGCCTTGTTGTACACGACCCTTTGAGATCCAAGTAGGAGGTCAAGTCCTTTGGATCCCGAAGTGAACCTTTCCAACGTGTTCCTAAGATCTTCGACTTGACTTTTCAAGAGAGAGTTCTCAACTTCGAGCTTTTCAACTCGAGTTGAGTCCTTCTCTTGAACTCGACTAGTCGAAGAGGTTAGGGAGACCTCGTGTTTGAGGAGTTTAACCTCCTCAACAAGGGTCTCGACCTTGGACTCGGACTTAGCTAACTTCCTAGACAAAACCTAACCGTATTATGTAAAGTATTAAATAAAGTTCGACTTACTTTAAGGGTATCTTTTGAACCGGATGCGTATCCGTGGCTTGACTTGAAGGTAACCGTAGTCGAGTCATCCTCGAGTTACTCAAGTTCAGGCTCGGTCTCCGTGTCCGACTCAATTGATTTCGCCATGAAGACGTGGTCTTCATCTTCTTCGGATGACGCTTCTTCCCATGTCGCGTTGAGGGCCTTCTTGTGCTTAGGTGCTTGGTGGTTCAGCTTGGGGCACTCGGACTTGATATGTCCAAACCTGTTACACTCATAACACCTAATATTAGAACTTTTAGGCTTACCTTGGTTGAGTCGAGTCGTGGTTCGCTTTCGTCCCTTGGCTATCCTTCGAGCTAGGTTCATTAGTTCGGCAGTCAACTCCGGGTCAACTTCTTCTTCGGACTCGTCTTCCTCCTCGGTTGGTGGTGGCTTGCTTGCGATTTTCTTCTTCTTTGAACTTGTAAACAAGGCTATACCCCTCTCGGGCTCCGAGTTAGACTGCTCATGAAGTTCGAAATCCGAAAAGAGTTCATCTAACCTAATTTTGGAAAGGTCCTTGGAGACCTTATAGGCATCGACCATGGATGCCCACAAGTTAGTCCTCGGAAACGAGTTTAGAACATACCTTATAAGGTCGTGGTTTTCGACCTTTTGCCCGATTGCGTGTAGGTTGTTGACTATGTCTTGGACACGGGCGTGGAGTTGCGTCGCGGACTCGTGTTCCTGCATTTTTAAATTATATAATTTATTGAACAAAAGGTCGCGCTTACATACCTTGGCTTCATCGGTCCCTTCGTGTAGCTCCACTAGTTTTGTCCAAAGATCTTTTGCGCGTATGAAGGGGCCGACGCGATTTAGCTCCTCCTTGGATAGGCCGCATTGGAGGATTTGTGTTGCCTTGGTGTCGGCTTCGACTTGTCGTTTTGTCGCAATGGTCCATTGATCATAATCCAAGGAGTCACCCACTTCATTAGTCGGAAGTGTGAAACCCGTTTGGATTATGATCCACATCTCGATTTGGGTTTTGAGAAAGCATTCCATCCGACCCTTCCAATAACGGAAGTCATCTCCATTGTAAAATGGAGGTTGGACGGTGCTAAAACCCTCGAGATGGGCCATTAGAACAAAAGACACAAATAGATGGAGACGAAGAAACTAACAACGACAAAAACACGAAAACAAGTACCAAGACTCGCGTCTTGGATTAGTAGTGCGGGAGAAAAACTTAACAAGGTGAAATAAATAAAAAAAACATAATTAAAAGACAAATAAATCTGTAAAAAGGCTAGATTGGTGGTTTCACCAAATCTTAGCAACCCCCGGCTCTGATACCAATTGTTGGATCGATGCGGTTCGCTAGAGGGGGGGGGGTGAATAGCGATAAAAACTTTTTCGTAATCGTTCGTTAAGGTACGAGTAAAATGCAGCGGAAAGATAACAATAAATAAATAAAAACACGAGGGTTTTTACTTGGTTCGTAGCCTACGGCTACTACTCCAAGGCCCTAGTGGTCCTTGACCATGCACGGAGGGCAAAATACTAACCAAACTCCTCCTCGTTGGAGATAGGAGTTAAACGAATACAAACTCGATAAAGACTCAAGGTAGAGGGACACTCCCCCTCTCCTTGATATGATTTAAAGATTTATTAAAAGAAATAAACTGAAATACAATTTAGAACTTTCGTTACCGACGACTTTAAAGGTTGGAGGTTGAAGCTCTAGTCGTCGTCTCGGCAGCGCTTCGTCGTAGGGATGTCGGAGAGTCGGAGCGTATCGGAAGCACTTGGAAGCTTTTTAATTGATGAAAAACCCTAGGACAAGCCCTCCTTTTATAGCCTTTAAGCCCCTCATCGAATGGGTCTTCAACCAATAGGAATTGGGCACAAAACTCCTTGAAAAATGGTGATAAAGCTTGACTCCTCGAGGCTGATTTTTTGACCACCGGTTGAACTGGCCGGTTGAACTGGCCCGATTGAACTGGCCGGTTGAACTGATGGCCAGGATTTTTGACTACAATGAAGAGTTAGCTCAAAATATAAGTGAATTCGATGGCTACTTGCCACCCGATCTCAACATAGACCTTCCATGGGAAGTCTTGGGTCGGATCGTCGCCTAAGGATGTCCCCGTACAAAGGACACAACCTCACTTCACTTTACTCACTCGAGCTTACCTCGATACTTTACGTGTTGCTTTTGCTTCCAGCCTTCCACTCAATTCCTTCGGCTCCCTCCGAAGTCTCTTGAGTGTCGCCCGACCACCGCGGCTTCCTTCGAGTATCGCTAGCCTTCAGCTCCAGCGTTGAGGCTTTTCTGCACACTTGATTTAGCTCATGAGATAACAATATATGCTTAACTTTGTATCGTTTTCTATAATCAAAAGTTAGGTTCGACTTAGGTGCCTACTGCACCAACACTCCTGTGTGACACCACACACCATGTTATCTACAATGTAATGTATTAGACAATATTGCATAACCATGCAAACAATGATCATGTGATTCTTATTTCAAAATAAAGATGTTAATACAAAAGATAGACTTTTCAGTATACATCCCTACAATCTCCCACTTATACTAAAAGACTATGTTATCCTCATACTGCCATACATCTGATTTCCCTTCCCTCCACTTGCCTATCAAAGCTCTCGCTAAAGGACCTTAGTGAAAAGGGTATACCAGGTCATCCTCTGATGCAATCTAGGCGACAACAACTTCTACCTCCTTTACGATTTCTCGTATCAGGTAGTACTTGCGCTCTATGTGTTTACTTGCCTTATGAGCTCGTGTTTCCTTCGAGTTTGCAACTGCACAATTATTATCACAATAAATTGTGATAGTTCTGGGCAAACCAAGAATCACATCCAAGTCCATCAGTAAGTTCCTGAGCCACACAGCTTCTTTGGCCGCCTCAGAGGCTGCCACATACTCAGCTTCCATGGTGGAGTCCGCTACGCATTTCTGCTGGACACTCCTCCATACAATGGCTCCACCTCCCAAAGCAAACACAAAACCTGAGGTAGACTTACTGTTATCCCTATCTGATTGGAAGTCGCAATCCATGTAAACCACAGGGAGTAATTGATCTGCCCGGTAAACTAGCATATAATCCCTAGTCCTTCTCAGGCACTTAAATATATGCTTTACCGCAGTCCAATGTCCTTGTCCTGGATTACTCTGATATCTGCTGACCATGCCCACGACATAGCAGATATCTGGTCTCATACATAGCATTGCATACATGAGGCTTCCTACCGCCGAAGCATAAGGAACCGCCTTCTTTTCCTCTATCTCCTCAGATGTTCTAGGACACATCTCCTTAGATAAAGGAACTCCATGCCTGAAAGGTAGAAAAAACTTTCTTGGAGTTCTGCATGCTAAAACGATCCATAATTATGTCTATGTATGAAGCTTGGGATAAACACAACATCCTTTTCCTGTGATCCCTTATAACCTTGATCCCAAGGATGTCTCCCACCTCTCCCAAGTCCTTCATATCAAACTGTTTGGACAACCATACCCTTACGTCCGATAACACCTTGATATTGTTTCCAATCACCAAAATGTTATCTACGTATAGTACAAGAAATACCACTACGTTTCTGTCACATCTCTTGTATACACAAGACTCATCCGAACTTTGAATAAATCCATATGACTGGATTACCTCATCGAAACGGATGTTCCAAGACCTTGAAGCTTGCTTCAATCCATAAATGGATCGATTAAGCTTACATATAAGATTCTCTTTGCTAAGATACTGTATCTTTATCTTGGATTGCCTCGTCATATGCCTAGGGATCAGGTTCATGTTCGCTAGGGACCAAATCAGAAGATTCTCCCAAGAACATGAATCTATCAGGCTGTCTCACAACCCTCCCACTACGACGAGGTATCACCTGTGTATCCTCTGTGACACGCAATGCAATGACTTGTGGTATGACCTCTTGTACCGGTGGTACTGAAGAAGTGACTTCCCCTTTTAATTCCTCCAGAACAATTTTACTCTTTGGCTTGTGGCTCATCACATAGTCTTCCTCTGGAAATCTAGCGTTCGTGCTAACGATCACCCTCTGATCTCTAGGACTATAAAACAAACCACCCTTTGTTCCTCTATGATAGCCAACGAACATGCGTACTTCTATACGAGGTTCTAACTTACCAGCATCTGCCTTCAGCACATGTGCTGGACTCCCCCATATTCGAATATGTCTTAGACTAGGCTTTCGCCCAATCCACAACTCTGTGGGAGTAGAAGGCACTGATTTAGATGGAACCAAGTTCAGAATGTACACCGCTGTATCTAGAGCATATCCCCATAATTAATCTAACAATCTTAGAATAACTCATCATCGGTCTAACCATCTCCATAAAAGTCCTATTCCTTCGCTCTGCTACACCATTCTGCTGGGGTGTGCCAGGTGCAGACAATTGGGATTGAATCCCAGCCTCCGATAAGTAATTTCTAAACTATCCCAAGAGGTACTCACTACCACGATCAGATCATAGTGTCATCCATATCTTGAATAATCATCTATGAAAAAGATGAAATATTCAAGACCACCTCTAGCCTGGATAGTCATAGGACCACACAAATCAGAATGAACCAATTCTAACACATCTTTGGCTCTATACCCCTTGGCCTTAAAAGGCCTCTTGGTCTTTTTACCCTCCAAGCAGGATTCGCAGGTTGGGAGATCCTCCACCACTAATGAACCCAAAGGTCCATCAGCTATCAACCTTTGAATTATGCTTAGGTTAATGTGACCAAGCCTAAGATGCCAAAGATATGTTTGGTTCATCTTCGAAGGTTATTTTCTCTTATTGGAATTAGAAGATGAGTTATTAACTTCTATTTACATCGTGGGAGCTTTTGGTTCGAGTGTATACAAATTTTCTATCAATGTACCTGAACAGATATTCTCCCTATTCCTTTTTATAACAACTCTGTCATCAAAAGAAATAGAATATCCATCCATAAACAATTTAGAAACTGAAAACAAATTCTTTCTAATTAAAGGTACATAAAGGGAATTTTCCAGAACCAACATTTTATTTTTCTCAAAAGATAAATAAAACATCTCCCACTGCAATAGCCGCCACCTTAGTGGCATTGCCCAAGTAAACGGTAATCTCTCCCTTATCTCGTCGTCGGGTTTCCTGGAACCTTTGCAAAGTATTGCAGACATGATCAGAGGCTCCCGTTTCTACACACCAGGTGCCGGTAGATAACACCGCTAATCACGTTTCAACGACTAGACCAAAGGATATTCCTTTGTTCTGCTTTAGATTGGGACAGTCCTTCTTGCAATGTCCAGTCTGCTTGCAAGTGAAGTACTTGCCTTTCGGCTTCTTCTCTCTTCCCTGAGATCCTCCCACCACCTTTGCTCCACCTTATTTCTTCTTCTTCTTGCCTTTTGGCTTAGAAGTAGAAACTTTCTGAGCAACCATGTCCTTAGCCTAAGCAAGCCTTTCTGTCGACTGGAGAATGATATCGACTTGGGTTTCCCCATCGATCTCAGCTCCAAGGACTTCCAGCTCATTCACAGGCTTAGGAGGATACTCTTTGAAAAGTACATATTTGTACTCTTCGGCAGTTAAGACAATATCTAGATTCTTTTCCAATCAACATTATTTGGGTACAGTAAGTTTATTTTCCTTTAGTATCATAGCAAGTGGACTGAAAGTCATTTTGAAAATCCTAAGAATCACATAGATCATTACTTTGGATTTCAAAAAATTATTGATTCCTCAAACAATAAAATTTTAAAATCAACCAACACCTCAAAACACCGAGAATATCGTATGCCACGATAGTGTGGAGGTATACGAATTCTACATTTGTAAGAGGAGGTTTTACCCATTAATTTTACTATCTTGTCAACCTAACTTTATGACAAGTAAAATTAATAGTTGGTTTCTCTTCGGCCCTACAAATAAAAGCAGTGACTCCGATGGGGAGGATACTTATATTTGTATCTAAGTGTTCACCATTACTTGGTACCAAGGTAATTATCTCGGGTTATGTGCCTTACGATGGGGAAGTACACACGCTCCTTGATAATTACCTATAACCATATTTGACCTTGTGATCCGCAAACAAACTCATCCGATGGGGAGGAAGGCACTCAGAGCCAACGCGCAAGTTTTTTTGCATCACATGTCAAATCGTAATGGAGGCCGTGGGAATTTATAAAATATCCCTCTCCCACTTAGTAATTTGAAATTGAGGAATTTTCTAGCCTACGACATGCATATCAAACAAAAAGCAATAAATATGAAAAATAAATTATTTTCCAACTATTATGGCTTTTGTCTTCAATATATCTCCCGTCGCAACGCCTTCTCGTCCGCTCCTCCTACGCCATGTACAAGCCATCCTGAGATCTGAGCCGAGACTAAAACCTATTTTAATTTACATCCATCGATCCTATACTCCACGAAGGAGTATACATGAAATCTAGATCGAAAGTAAAATAAAATAAAGAGTGGCTAAACAATGTCGTATCTAATTTACAAAAAACAAATACTAGCCTCGTCAACCCCGAGGATTCAACAAAATACACACATACAATCACATACACACATATGGCCATAATAGTCATATCTTATACCTGCAACCAAAGAGTTAAACTACGCATATCCTACTATTATCCGACACATATAATATATGAAAAGTGCATAAAAAATTAACCGAATCCTAAACACACAAAACCGGAAACCTTGGCTCTTATACCAATTGTAGGGTTTTGCTTATCGAGTCCGTGAGAGGAAACTTTGCTTCCTACTTCACCTTGGTCGTTTGTTCATGGCAATCCCCTCGATGTCCCCGGATTAAAAAAATTTAATCCTAGACACAAGGGATTGCCCAAACAACCAAGTCATCGTTGAGCTATTCGTTTAGAGAGGTCACTTGAACAAACTCGTTGTTCAAGTGACCATCTCTATTCTACGAGTAGTCGCGGAATAGACGATGTACGGATCACTGACTTTTGTATTTATGATCGGGATCCAAGTATTATTTAGCCATATACAGATTTATATCATGCTCATAATTGGAAAAACAAATACAAAGCAAGTAACCATCCACACATAACATGCATATAATTGAGAAACAATTATAAACATAATACAAAAGAACACTAATCAAAATAAACAAGATTATACCTCTTGTTATACCTCTTGATCTTCTATTGTATGTCCTTCCTCCTTTTGGATGTCGTGTGGAGGACGATCTACCAAAAGTTGAAGCCTCCTAGATCACTAATCTTCCTTTCCTTGTTCACTCCGAACAAAGGAAGATCATCAAACAAAACTCATCTTCCTATCTAGAACCAGCCACCAAGTCAATAAACTCGATGTTGCCACCGGCCAAGGAAGAGAACATGGAGTATGAAAACCAACCAAAGGAGAAACAACAAGGGCATGGGCGTCGGCCAACACTTGGAGAAGAGAAAAGAAAACACTCCTCCTTGTTGCCGCCCAAACCCTAAACTAAGCTCTCCTAATTTCCGGCCAAGGATGAAGGGAAGAAGAATAGATTAAGCTTTGGCCAAGGTAGAGGGAAGAAGGAAGAGGGGTCGGCCAACCTTAGGAAGAGGAAGGAGAAGCTTCCTCCCCTTGTTGCTGCCCACCACCAACACCCAAACCCTAACCCTAGCCACCCACTCCTATTCCTATCCCAACTAGAATTGGTTGCCGCCCATGAGAAGCAACCCTAATACCATCCATCATAAGCCATAGATCAAGGGGAGAAGCTTGGGCGCCAGCCAAACCAAGGAGAGAAGAAGGAGGAAGGGTTTCGGCCACCAAAGGAAGAAGAAGAAAAAAAAACTTTCCTTAATTGTGGCCACCCAAAACCCTAACTTCCCTTGCTATTGCCGCCCAAAACCCTAGCCCCATTTCCTCTCCATTGTCTTGCCTCCCAACCCTAGTCCACCCTTTTATAGAGTTAGGGATAAGCCTTGATTTAATCTCCACCATTGGTTCTAGAGATTTAATCTCAACCGTCGGATCTAGAGATTTAATCTCAACCATCAGATCTTAGAGATTTAATCTCTACCTTTGGGTCTAGAGTTTTGTTTCTATCCATTGGATCTAAGCTTCATGAGGTGTTAATAGGATACAATAGGGACCATAAGGAGGAGTTGGATCTTGGCCACCCATGGATGAAGCCCACATAAAGTCCGATCCACTAATGATTATCCATTCCACTAGAGGATTATCATTGATCTACCTCACCAACCCCCATAAATTAATATGGGATTCATATATTATTTGTACATTTTCTCCCCGTGTTTAAGATCTCGAATGTCTGTCGATTAATTAATTTACTGACCATTAATTAATCAACATCTAACTCCATGAGTAGTACCACTCAACCTTTTCATCATGCCGGATCAAGTCCACCTACAGGGTTTACATGATGAACCTTATGAGCTCCTCAAGGGGACATCATCATCCTAATATATAGGACACGGTTTCCTCCTATAATCAACGGCACACCATATAAATAATATCATCTCTCAACTTACCGAGCCTATTGATTTAATCTATAAATCTCGCCCATTGGTAAATCAAAAAGATGAATACTAAGTATATGTGTCCGTTATTATATTGGGATTAAGAGCATGTACTAAATAATATCTGTGGTCCGATTCAATTATGTAGTCAACAATAAATCGAATCACCTCTAAGTCGGTCCTGCTCAATACACACAAAGTGCACTAGTGTGATTCTATGGTCAAGACAAACCAATACCAAATCACACTACAACCATTCCGATGGTTTGTCCAAAGCCATCTCGGTTGTGATCCTTTACTTATACTTTACAAGGAGCCGATAACATGATCTCCCATGTGACACCACACACCATGTTATCTACAATGTAATGTATTAGACAATATTGCATAACCATGCAAATAATGATCATGTGATTCTTATTTCAAAATAAAAATATTCATACAAAAGATAGACTTTTTAGTATACATCCCTACAGAAACCGTGTCATATATATTAGGATGATGATGTCCCCTTGAGGAGCTCATAAGGTTCATCATGTAACCCTTGCAGGTGGACTTAGTCCGGCATGATGATATGGTTGAGTGGTACTACTCATTGAGTTAGATGTTGATTAATTAATTATCAGTAAATTAATTAATCGACGGACATTCGAGATCATAAACACGGAGAGATAAATGTACAAATAATATATGGAGCCCATAATAACTTATGGGGGTTGGTGAGGTAGATCAATGATAATCCTCTAGTGGAATGGATTATCATTAATGGATCGGACTTTATGTGGGCTTGATCCATTGGGTGGCCAAGATCCAACTCCTCCTCATGGTCCCTATTGTAGCCTATTAAAACCTCATGAAGCCTAGATCCAATTGTTGAAAACAAAACTCTAGATCCGACGGTGGAGATTAAATCTCTAGATCCGACGGTTGAGATTAAATCCCTAGAACCAACGGTGGAGATTAAAACAAGGCTTAAGCCTAAATCTATAAAAGGGGGCTTAAGGTGGGCGGCAAAGGCATGGCTTGGAGATTAGGGTTTTGCCTCTCATTAGCTTGGGCGGCAAGAAATCCTAGGAAGGTTAGGGTTTGGTTGGGCGGCTAGGGTTTGGGAGGTGGAGTGGGCGGCAACAATAGGAGAGGTTCTTTTATTCTTCCTATGGTGTTGCCGGCGCCTATCTCTCTTCCCTCTACCTTGGTCGGTGCTCAACCTATTCCTCTTCTTCTCCTTGGCCGGTCGAAACAAGAGCTAGGGATTCTTTCCTTGGAACTTTTGGCCGGCGCCTACACTTATATCTTCATCTCCTTGGCCGGCGGCAACCACCAAGCAAGGTAGCTTGGTGGCCGGTTCTAGATAGGAGAAGAGTTTTATTTTATGATCTTCCTTTATTCGGAGCGAACAAGGAAGGAAGATTGGTGATCTAGGAGGCTTCGACTTTTGGAAGATCGTCGCCCACACGACGTCCAAAAGGAGGAAGGACATACAATAGAAGATCAAGAGGTATAACAAGAGGTATAATCTTGTTTATTTTGATTAGTGTTCTTTTGTATTATGTCTATAATTGTTTTTCAATTATATGCATATTGTATGATTTGTTTAATGGCTAAATTAACTTGGACCCCGAATATAAATACAAAAGTCGGCGATCTGTACATCGTCTATTCCGCGGCTATTAGTAGAATAGAGGTTGGTGGCTTGAACAACAAGTTTGTTCAAGTGACTACTCTAATCGAATAGCACGACGATGAAACGGTAGCTTGGGTAATCCCTCTTGTCAAGGATAAATTTATTTTATCCGGGGACGAATAAGGGATCACCATGGACAAGCGATCGAGTTGAAGTGGGAAGCGAAGTTTCCTACCTTCACTTTGGATAAACCTCAATTTTGAGGTTTACTAGTGGATTGGAGCTTGGTTCAGTCAACTGGTGGGTTAAAAAAATTGGTCAGATTATTTGCCAATTGACTGGGGTTATGGACCAATCGATTGGTCGAGTGCACGATACTCGGGAGGCTTAGTTGACTCGAGCAGTCGAGTGGGGCTATGACTCAGTCGACTGAAGCTCAACTGCAGTTGGCTTGCCACTGACAGTTGATGGCTAGAGTTGAGCAGTCTACTAGCCTTAAGTGGACAAGACACTAAAGGTTTCGGAGTCGACAGTTGTCTTATGATTGTCGAATGATGGCTATGGTAGTCGACTGCTAGGTCGAGATAGTCAACTAATCGATTATTTCTGACATGGATTAGTCCGTTGTGAGATAATGGATAAATGGGCAATCAACTGATGAGTGAGGGCAATCGACTGATAGGCAGAAAATTTGCCCGATGAAAGCTTTAAAAGGAGGTTATGGGGAGGATTTGGGGCAGTCGATTCTTGGAGCTTTTGGAGGGAAAATGTTGTTGCCTTCCAGACCTTCAAAGCATCTCAAAGCAACCAAAAAATTATGCAATCAAAAGCTCTCATTTATAAAGTGTTTTCACTTCTTTGTTTTGTATTCTTGTATTTGGTTGTCTTTTCATTTGGGTAATCTCTTGTAAGAGGTTTTGTGCCTTCGGAGTGTTTCTGAGAAGGAGAAGAGTTATAGTGGGTGTAGATCACTAGCTCAGTCGTGGAGTAAGAACCGTAGGTTTCGAACTACATAAAAATCATTGTCTTGTGCGTGTGTTGTTGTATTTTATGTTTATTTCTATTTGTCATGTATTTCACTGCTAACATTATTGTAGACAAACACGCAATCGAACAAAGAAATCGACGAACGCTATTCACGCCCTCCTTAGGTGCACCAAACAGTCTTAACAGCGAGAAGATTCTTATAATAAATCATCACCTTATCAATGTCATCCTCATTATAGACAGGGTCTTCTAAGTTTTCTTCCATTACCTCATCAATTTCAACATCGTCATAGATGGGTTCTTTCATGTCTTCTTTGAACTCGGTACTCTCAATGTCGTCTTTGTTATAGACGGGGTTTTGTTGGGGGATCGGTGACCATGCTAGAGGGGTGAATAGCATCTTCATGATTTCTTTATTCGATCGCAATTGCGTGCTTGTCTACAATTCATTAGTGAAGTGGAATATACAAAATAAACATAATAAAAAACAACACAAGAACAACACCACTATTTTATGTAGTTCGAAACCTACGGTTCCTAGTCCACAGCCGAGCATTAGTGTCTACTCCACTAAACTTAGTCTCCTTCTCGAAATACAATCCGAAAGTGGAGAAACCTCGTACAATAAGCTTACAATGGTAAACAACAACACAAATGAGAAAATACAAGATACAAATGAAATACTAAACAAAAACTACTTTACAAGTGTGCATTTGCTTTGAATGCTTGTTGGTTGCTTTGAATGCTTTGGAAGGTCCGAAATGTAGTAGCAAAATCCCTCCTCAAAGCTCAAGAATCGACTACTCCAAATCCTCCCATTGAGCTCCTTTTATAACTCATCTTGGGTTGATTCTCCACCTTACAGTCGACTGCTCTTACCTAGCAGTCGATTGGACCCTTAGTCGTTGCCTTACAATGGCTTAATCCATGTCAGAAAGTTACCCATCAATCGACTATCGTGACCTAGCAGTCGACTGTCATAGCCACCAGTCGACTGCCATGAGTTAGCAATCAACTCCTTAACATTTTATGCCCTGACCACTTAATTCCAATCGACTGCTTTACCCTAGCAGTCGACTATTGTGGACCAGTCGACTGTTCAACCCAAGAAATCGACTGTCAGAGCACAAATCAGTAGTCAAGCCTCAGTTGACTACCTGATTTGTCGATTGAGGCATAACCCCAATTGACTGCTCCAAGTCAACTAGGCTTCTGAGTGTCAAACACTCAGCCAGTCGACTAGTTCATAATCCCAGTTGACTCGTAAACCTCAAACATGAGGTTTAACCCAAGTATGATCCCCTCATACTTGATAAACACCCATAGCCTAGACCTAAGCCTTCTAGCCACCTCCATCAACCTCATGCCCTCGGATCCCTCAAGTCCATGACTCTTCATCCTTCGTGTTAGCCTTCAGGTGCTTCCATCGGCTATGTCATGCTAATCGAGTACTTTGCCAAGGTTCTTTTGGACTTATGCCACCAAGACCCATGCTTGGACTTTACACTGCCAAAACCTCACCCTTGGACTTCCACATTACCAATATCCATTTAGACTTACGCTGCCAAACCTACCCTTGGACTTTACGCTGCCAAACCTACCCTTGGACTTTACGCTACCAAACCTACCCTTGGACTTTCACTTTGTCAAGTACCCATGAATTGGACTTCCAATTTCCAAGACCATGCTTGGACTTTCCTTGCCAACTCCATGTTAGATTTTCCAATTTCCAAAGTTCACATGGATTTTACGCCGCTGAGACTACACACTTAGACTTATGCTGCCAAGACTATACCTTTGGACTTTACTATTTCCAAGTACCCATGACTTGGACTTTCCATGCCAAGTATCCAAACTTAGACTTCCGAGGTTGATTGCTCCAACAATCTCCACCAAATAAACTCCCTCATATGCCTTTGGATTGTTAGTGCAATCAAGCTCATCTAATGTTTCAATATTTAACAACAAGGTTTAAGTCAAGGAAATAGAAATCTAGTTTGAGCTAGAGTGTAGTCAAGACATTACCTCGACTGATACAAACTTAAGGTCACTAAGTTAGATGTTTAGAGTGACATTAGACCTTGGGAGAAATCCAAGGGTAAGTCTTGGTATGGATGAGAAATCCAAGGGTAAGCCTTGGTATGGATGGAAATCCAAAGGGGAACCTTGGTAGAGGAAGAGTACAAGCTGGCCGGAGGTCTGGAAGCTTGGTGATGGAGAGGGCATAGTAACGTGCTCGTTCTCCATTGGGAAGAGTACAAGCTAGTTGGAGGTCCGAAAGCTTGGTGATGGAGAGGGCATAGTAACGTGCTCGTTCTCCATTGGAGTTAGAGAGGGCACAAGGGAGTACTCGGTCTCTAGCTAGTGTACTCGTTACTAAGAGAGGGCACAGTAACGTGCTCGCTCTCTTACTTTGGCACATGGGCCCAATACTCATTAGACAGAGAGGGCACAATAACGTGCTCGTTCTTTGGCTAGGGTACTGGGAGTACTCGTTAGACAAAGAGGGCACCATAATGTACTCATTCTTTGGCTAGGGTATTGGGAGTACTCGTTAGACAAAGAGGGCACCGTAATATGCTCATTCTTTGGCTAGGGTACTGGGAGTACTCGTTAGACAAAGAGGGCACCGTAACGTGCTCGTTCTTTGCCTAAGGCACATGGAGTACTCGTTAGACAAGGAGGGCGTCGTAGCGCGCTCGGTCTTTGTCTAAGGTACTTAGAGCATTCATTAGTTGGAGAAGGCACCGTAACGTACTTGGTCTCCTACTAGGGTGCTTGAAACTCTAGAAGTGGCGGCTTACTAAGGAAGATACTCATGTGCTTCAAATATTTACCGCATCAGTCGAGCCACCATGGGGGTCAGCTCGACTAGCACTCTTGCACAAAGGCATAGAATCGAGCTGGCTCGACTGCCAGCTCGACTACTTATCATTTGGTATAGCATAGAATCGAGCTGGCTCGACTAGCAGCTCGACTGCTCACTACATGGAACAGTACAGAATCAAGCCCAGCTCAACTGCGGGCTCGACTATATGCTTTGATCGCCAAACTCTAAACCCTATACCAGTCGAGTTGATTTGGTAGTGGCTCGATTAGTAGCTATAGATTCGGTCACAGAACAGAGCCCGACTTGGTTACGGGCTCGACTGACAGGTGTTTTTCAAGCACAGACGTGAGTCAGACTCGACTGCGGGCTCGACTATAGAGGCGGCAACGGGATGCTTCCATTTCGAGTAAATATTCAAACGTGATGATTTCCAATTGGAGGAGCAGGTTCCTTTCCTAGCGTACCACCAGAGGTTGGAGGTGGTTACGGGGACAAGCTCAGGTGGTCAGATTTTGGTCGGGCATGAATTCTAGGGTTCCAATGGAGGAAGATAAAAGCTTTGCTGAAGAACAAGAGAAGCAGATCTTGGGCTCCAATTTTCATTTTGAGCGATACAAGCTTCCTGTGATTCATTCTGAAGGAGAATAAGTGAAAGACTTGGTCTCATCTTGCCTCCTCTCCAACAAGTGCTCACAACTGTTGTCAATCATCTTCTTGCAAGTGCTACAACTTCATCTTCAATGCAAGAAGCCGAACAACGATCTGTAACTTGTTTTAACTTCTTAGCTTACTGTTCTTGATTATATCTATTGCATTGTAAGCTTGTAAGAGGTGAAGTTTTTACCTCCGGAATCATTCCGATCCATTTATAGTAGACTTTCCTTTTGAGCTGCCCGTGGAGTAGGAACTACTGAGTTCCGAACCACGTAAATACCTGCGTATTGGTTGTGTTTGTGCTTTGTGCTTTGTTTTCTATTTCCGCTGCATAATCCGCTGTTTTGTAGTAGAATTTGAGTTAGATTTTTCAACTCGCTATTCACCCCCCCTCTCTAGCGAGCCTCGATCCCAACATGGATATCTCAATCATCCACTAGTCATATGGTCAACATATGGTCACACCATATAGTCAAACAATAATCAAATCCATTGTCAACCCATTGTCAAATAAATTGACAATCCAATTGTCAATCCCATTGTCAAATATCAAAACCCTACTCGAGTCCACTCAAGTCTGGTCAATCGTGACCTGGGTGGATTGCACCAACAATCTCCCTCTTTTTAATATTTGACAACACCTTTAAGTCAATAACCCAAACTTAAATCTTCCATTACCAAAGCATAGTGATAGTTTACCTAACTTAAACCTAACTTCTCCCCCTTTGGCATATATCAAAAATCCTACCAAGGTTTTTAATGTCTCATCTCTCAAAGAGATCCTACAATCTCCCCCTTGGTCCAAAAACATTTAGGATGCCTTCACTCTTCACAGTGATAAGTACCATATCACTAAATGAGAGGCAATCCTCACTTCTCCAATTTTCCCCCTTTGGTGAGTACAATGAGGGTTTCAAACCCTTCATTTCTCTCCCTTTGAGGAATACTCATCCATCATCCCTTGATGGATAACCTCCCCCTTGACCATTACACCAACAATGTCCTTAGAGAGTTCCTAAGCCAATAGAAAACTTAAATCATCAAAAATAAGGATAAAATTTTAAACTTGAACTTTCACGACCCTTAAAAGTCAATACTCCACCCTAAACACCTCTTCTAAACATTTTCAATGATATTTCACCCTTCCCATGCTTTCCAAAGTATATCATAAGGTTAGGAGACATTAGGGTAACCTAGGGTAGCTGATACATGGCTAAACAAAGCTTGTTCAGTCGAAATCAGGTTCAGCAGTCGACTAGGTTAGCAACAAGTCGACTATCTCACCACCAGTCGACTGCTCAAGGTAGCAGTCGACTGGTTTCTGCAAATGTAAAAAATAATTTTTCAGAAATGAGTTTTGAAAATACATAAGTAATTATGTGTAATTCGAAAAAATCTTGAAAATTCATACATATATTACTTACATCAATTACAATGGGTGAAAAATAATTTTAAATTAAAATACCCATTAAATTTCAAGATTGATACAAAGTTCAAAACCATTGAAAACTTTAATATTTTTCCTAACTTTGTACCAACTTGTTCAATGGTGATTGCTATCAAAATATAGGCTTCACCAAGATTTTCTAAAATAATTTTAAAATCTTATTTTGAACCATGGTCTATAAGCTAAATGTACATGACTTGTACATTAGCTTTTCTCATGATTCATAAATGTCATATTATGAGTTTGAGTTCATTTAGATGCAAGAACTATACACCTTGAACTTAACTCATTTTCTTAACATCTCACATGTGTCTAGGGTGTATCAATACACACACATGTCAATCTAATAATTTTGTGAGATGTGCATTTAGGTTCTTCCCTAATCTAGGGTCTCATGCATTTGTCTAGGCAACTCTATTTGATTCTCTTATCATGGAACTTCAAATCATGTCATTGACCTTAATTCTATTTTATTAACCTAAATGCATGAATGATGATCATGGCATAAGAATGTGCATAATTTAAAGCATTTGCCAATAATCATGATATCATGGCATAAAAATGACCTAAATACAAATATGATATATTAACCTAAGTATTAATCATGACATTTTATAAGATTAAATGAAATATAATGTCATGACATGACACAAGGAAAACAAAGCATGACAAATAAAATGTAAAAGTATAAGAATACATAAATTTTAATATTAATTGTCATTTGTTAGGATTAAACCCCAATTTTTCCATAATGACCAAATTCCCAAGTGTGCCAAAAATACAAAATGACACACCATTGACTCTAAACATAATTGTGCCAATTATGATTGATTTTTCAAACTTCTTAAATTCTATTGGCACATCCCAAATTCCTTTTAGAATTAAAATATCAATCTCATTTCCAATGTATCACATAATCTTGAAAATGACCTAAGGTTCCAACTTTGCTATGGTTTGGTTAACTACCTTACCAATTCAAGTTGATACACCTTAACCCATCTAGCATGAGAGAATCGCACTCCTACGAACCCAAAACCTATTTGAGCTCCTTGGGTTAACTAGGTATTCACTAGGGACGACCTCCCTAGATACCTTCCTTATGACCCTCTTAGGCTTTGAAGCCTTGGTCATAATGGTCTTGTCTAGGTCAACTCTAGGGATGACTTACCTTGTGACCTTTTTAGTGGCTTTCCTAGGTTTCTTCGAAACCTTAGCCACTAGACACCTACCATGATCAATTCTAGGGATGACTTCCCTTGTGAACTTAGTTTTCCTAGACCTAGGGTTTGTTTCATAGTTAAATGGAACATTGTGGTAAGCCTCCTTAGGCTTTAGTTTGTGACCCAAACCTTGCCTCCTAGTTGGTTCTTGCCTCCTAGACCCTTTAATTGAATTTGTCATTCTTGCAAGGGTCTTCTCTAATTTTTCAAGCCTTGGCCTCAAAGCTTGATTTTCTACCACTAATGCCTCCAATTTTGAATTTCCATTTGTTCTTTGGGCATTTTTCTTTCTTTTAGGCATATGCCTACCCTTCTTAAGGTTAATACCTAAATTGTTCTCTACCTTCCTAATAATTTCCTTAGGTAGAATAGTTCTAGGATTATCCTTAGGTAAATTGACATGTTTAGCACCTAAGTAATAAAATCTATTCCTAGCATGCTTTTGTTCATGAGAAATAGAAATAAAATTCTTAGCATGCTTCTTACCATTACTCAAAGAAGGAGCATTATTAAAGTATATCTTAGGGTTTGTCTTAGCTCCCCCTACTTGTGAGCTCCCTAATTTGCCCTTCTTGGAGTGACCTTCCCTAGGATATTGGCTTCGGTAATGCCCCCTTTGTTGGCATTTGAAGCACATCACGTGCTCCTTGCTCTTTCTTATTGGGGCTCCAACCTACTTTGACTTGTCCTTGACTTTAGGTGTCGGTTGAGCCTTCTTCTTGGCAAATTTAGGGTATTTGCTCTTGTAGTGTCCTACTTCCCTACACTCAAAACATGTTATATGATTTTATTTTTAATGAATGCATTTGAGTTACCCAATTGGATGGTAGGAGATGATTGAATTTGTTCTTCACTTCTCTCGGATATCGATGACTCCTCTTGCTCTTGCTCCGGGATTGGTTGCCTCTCCTTCCCCTCAATCCTAGAGGTGGAGATTTCTTCAACATCTTCTACCTCCTCGGATGTTGAACACTTCTTGACCTCCAATTCTTCAAGCTCTAAAGAGGATGATGATGATTCTTCCTCTTCGGATGTTGAGCATCTATCAACTTCTGAGTCTTCTTGAGCTTGAGATGAGGAGCACTCTTCCTTGGATTCCTCCTCTATTTGTGCAGGACCAAAAAACACTAGGGGGGGGAGGGTGAATAGCATTTGAAAATATTTTCTTTTCATTGTTAAAACCAAAGCTTGCCGTAGAAAATAAAAAGCACACGGCACAAGACACAAAAGGATTTACTTGGTTCACAGCCTACTGGTTGTTAGTCCAAGGCCCTGCGATCCTTGATCGCCTTTGAAGGGAAATCACTAAAAATCTCTTCCTTGTTGAAGGTAAGAGACAAGATGATTAAAAAGATGATAAGACCAGTAACAATCTTACCGATTCTTATACAAATTAAGTACAAAATAATAATAATAATATATCGACAATAAATAGAAGAGGACGCACGGTCGGAGTAGCGTTGTATCACGAAGAATCATGGCCGAAGAGCAAGAGCAATTAGGAGTTCATTGATTACTAGGGTTTGTGTCCTCCCCTCCTTTTATAAACTAGTGCCTTGGAATAAGTGCTGATCTAGATCCAAATCTCGTGGATCTTATCTTAAGGTAGCGGCTTATCTTATATTGATGTGGAAGCTTTGATTGATAACTCTTTGACCTTATGGTTTGGGTTGATTCGTCAACATTAGTCGACTACGTTCATTATCAGTCAGCTGCACCATGTCAGTCGACTGGTAATTCCAATCAGTCGACTGATGTAAGGTACTTGCTTGATGTTTCTTCAGTATTTCACCTGCATTACAAGATTAGCATAGAATATTCAATCATATTAATAATGACAGTCCTCCGATCTCAACTTCGGCATTCCTTTGGAAATCTTGGTCGAATTGACACCTAGGATTGTCTCCTTATCGAGGACGCGTTCTTCCATCGCTCCACACCAGGAGCTTACCTTTGCCAAACCCCTGGTCCTCTGACCAGTTGGACTTATCTACTTAGCTTCTGATCCTGCAAACTTACTAAGACTAGCAAGCTTGACACAAAACATTAGATCACAATATAACTTAACTTTGAACCTTTGTCATAATCAAAACTCAGGTTCGATTATCTAGTGCCCCTACACCAACAGCTTCTTCCTTCTCGTCTTGGACCGATTGAGGCTTCTCATGGAATTTTTCCAATTTGCTTCATAGCTCCTTGGCATCCATATAATCCCCTATCTTGCACAAGATATCATTAGGTATTACATTTATCAAAAAATTTGTTACCTTAACCTCGGTCTTAAATTTTTGGCCTTGCTCCTTGGTCCACTTCTTGATTTTTAGAACTTTTCACATCTTGTCCATGGGGGGTTCGAACCCTTCAACTAAACTGAACCAATCTTCGATGTTCATCATGAGAAAGGTTTCTATACTCTCCTTCCAAAGCTCAAATCCCCCTTGTCCATAAAATTTGTAAGGAGGTGGAGTGTTGATGTCGCATCCTAGTCCAAGCTTTAGCAACTCCATTACTTTTGATTCTCCTAATGAAACTTCTATTTCTCTAGCGCTTGCTCTCTTGGTGATTAGTCCTTAAAGAGAGACCCCGCTCTGATACCAATTATTGGGGGATCAGTGACCGCGCTAGAGGGGGCGAATAGTATCTTCATGATTTCCTTGTTCGATCGCAATTAAATGCTTATCTACAATTCGTTAGCGCAGCGGAATATACAAAATAGACATAAACGAAGACAACACAAGCACACCACCACTATTTTATGCGGTTCAAAACCTACGATTACTGCTCCACGATCGAGCTTTAGTGCCACTCTACTAAACCTCATCTCCTTCTCGGAATACAATCCAAAGGTGGAGAAACCTCATACAATAAGCTTACAACAGTAAACAACACCACAAATAAGCAAATACGAGATACAAATAAAATACTAAACAAAAACTACTTTATAAGTGTGATTTTGCTTTGAATACTTATTGGTTGTTTTGAATGACTTGGAAGGTCTAGAATGCAGTAGCAAAACTCCTCCTCAAAGCCCAAGAACCGGCTGCTCCAAATCCTCCCATCGAGCTCCTTTTATAACTCAGCTCGAGTTGATTCTCTACCTTCCAATCGACTGGTCTTTCCTAGCAGTCGACTGGACCCTTAACTGTGGCCTTACAATGACTTAATCCACATTAGAAAGTTGCCCATAATTCGATTGCCCTGATCTAGTAGGCGACTATCATAGCCACCAGTTGACTGTCATGAACTAGTAGTCAACTTCTCAACCCTAGCAATCGACTCCTAGATCCACAGATCAGCAGTCTAGCCTCAGTTGACTACCTGACCAATCGACTGGGGCATAATCCCAATCGACTACTCTGAGTCTACTAGGCTTTTGAGTGTCAAACACTCGACCAGTCGACTGGTTCATAACCCTAGTCGACTAGTAAACCTCAAACATGAGGTTTAACTCAAGTAATCTCCTCATACTCGATAAACACTGATAGCCTAGACCAAAGCCTTCTAGCCACCTCCATCAGCCTCATGCCTCTTGGATCCCTTGAGTCTGTGACTCTTCATCCTTCGCGTTAGCCTTCAGGTGCTTCCATTGGCTATGTCATGCTAATCGGATACTTTGCCAAGGTTCTTTTGGACTTATGTTTCCAAGACCCATGCTTGAATTTTATGCCACCAAAACCTCACCCTTGGACTTCCACATCGCCAAGATCTATTTTGACTTACACCGCCAAAACCCATGCTTGGACTTTATGCTACCAAACCTACCCTTGGACTTTCACTTTGCCAAGTACCCATGACTTGGACTTCCAATTGCCAAGACCATACTTGGACTTTCCTTGCCAACTCCATGTTATGTTGGTGCAATTGGCCCAAGTCACAATTGATCATACTCAAGTTTGACTCGAGTAGTATTTTGATGTTTGACAAAACGATTGACAATGTGATTGTCATGGGAAGTCCAAGAATGGTCTTGGAATTTGAGAAGTCCAAGTCATGTGTACTTGGCAATGGAAAGTCTAAGTCATGGGTACTTGGCAATTGAAAAGCCCAAGCATAGGTCTTGGCATAAAAAGTCCAAGCATGGGTCTTGGCAATGGTAAAGTCCAAGTCATGGGTACTTAGCAATTGGAAAGGCCAAGCATGGCTCTTGGCAATGGAAAGTCCAAGTCATGGGTACTTGGCAAGGAAAGTCCAAAGGTATAGTGTTGGTGGCATATGTCCAAGTGTATAGTCTTGGCAGGGTAAAGTCCAAGTGAACTTTGGTGGTGAAAGTCCAAGTAAACTTTGGTGGTGAAAGTCCAAGTATGGATGCTTGGCAATTGGGAAGTCCAAGGGTGTGATATTTGCGGCGTAAAGTCCAAGCATATAGTCTTGGCAGCATAAGTCCAATGTTTGACGGTGCAAAGTCCAAGCATTTGTCTAGGCAGCATAAGTCCAAATGTTCCTTGGCAAGGTAGACCAAGTTAGCATGATAATTGTTGGTGCAAAGAGTATCACTCCTTAATTTTGATGTATGAACCATAGTTAAAGTTAGGATTTACTTGTGTTCTGATATAAGTGAGTGTTAAGTGTGAAGACTTAACAGGAAGTCCTAGTAGGTCGAGTTGATCGAATACTAGGCAGAAGTCTTGACAGATTATGAGGAATGGATATCAGGAATGAAGTTTAGATGGGTTGAGTGGACCGGACATCTGGCATGAAAATTGGTTGGGCCAGGAGACCAGACAATCGGCAAAAAGTTCAGCTGGGTTAGGTAGACCGGACAGCTGGTGGAAGCCCTGGTGGATCAGATCAGATGTCAAGAATGGTAAATCCGGTAGGTAGCCAGTGGGTAAGCCTTGAGTGGAGAGGTGAGGTCGAGTCCTCTGTAGGGAGACAAGCTAGTTGTCGATCCTGTAGGGATATATACTGAAAAGTCTATCTTTTGTATGAACATCTTTATTTTGAAATAAGAATAACATGATCATTGTTTGCATATTTTTATGGTTATGCAATATTGTCTAATACTTTACATTGTAGATAACATGGTGTGTGATGTCACATAGGAGATCATGTTATCAGCCCCTTGAAAAGTATAAGTAAAGGCTCACAACCGAGATGGCTTTGGACAAACCATCGGAATGGTTGTAGTGTCATTTGGTGTTGGTTTGTCTTGACCATAGAATCACACTAGTGCACTTTGTGTGTATTGAGCAGGACCAACTTAGAGGTGATTCGATTTATTGCTGACTACATAATCGAATCAGACCTCAGATATTATTTAGTACATGATCTTAATCCCGATATAATAACGGGCACATATACTTAGTACTCATCTCTTTGATTTACCAATGGGCGAGATTTATAGATTAAATCGATAGGCTCGGTAAGTTGGGAGATGATATTATTTATATGGTGTAACGTTGATTATAGGAGGAAACTATGTCCTATATATTAGGATGATGATGTCCCCTTGAGGAGCTCATAAGGTTCATCATGTAAACCCTGCAGGTGGACTTGGTCCGGCATGATGAAAAGGTTGAGTGGTACTACTCAAGGAGATAGATGTTGATTAATTAATGGTCAGTAAATTAATTAATCGACGGACATTCGAGATCTTAAACACGGGGAGAAAATGTACAAATAATATATGGAGCCCATATTATCATATGGGGGTTGGTGAGGTAGATCAATGATGAACCTTTAGTGGATTGGATCATCATTAGTGGATCGGACTTTATGTGTGCTTAATCCAAGGGTGGCCAAGACCCAACTCCTCCTCATGGTCCCTAATGTAGCCTATTAACACCTCATGATGCTTAGATCCAATGGATAGAAACAAAAGTCTAAGATCCATTGGTAGAGATTAAATCTCTAAGATTCGACGGTTGAGATTAAATCTCTAGATCCGACGGTTGAGATTAAATCCCTAGAACTAATGGAGGAGATTAATTCATGACTTATCCCTAACTCTTTAAAAGGATGTCAAGGGGGTTGGTGTGAACTACATTGAAGAGAGCTAGGGTTTGGGCGGCAAGAAGGTGAATCCTAGTTGAGATAGGATTAGGGTTAGGGTTTGGAGGCTAGGGCGGCACCAAATAAGGCAAGGCTTTCTTTCTTCTTCCTTGTCCATTGGCCGGCGTCCAGCTTCTTTCCAGCCCTTGGCCGGCGCTCAAAAGCTCCCTTTTCCTTCTCCTTAAGTGGTGGAAACAAGATATAGGGCTTCCCTTGGTGTCTTGATTGTTTTCCATCATCTTCTCCACCTTCTAGTTGGTCGGCGGCAAGGAGATTGTGTGCTCCTTGTTGGTTGGTTTTAGGGAGGAGGAAAAGCTTGTTTCTACTCTTCCTCTTGCTTTGGAAGAGCAAGGAAGGAAGATTTGCGATCTAGGAGCTTCGACTTTTGGTAGATCGTCGCCCACACGACGTCCAAAAAAAGGAAGGTCATACATTAGAAGATCGAGAGGTATACCTATTCTACTTTCTTCTTTTGTTTGTTGCTTGTTTTTGTTTTTCAATTATAAGCATGTTATAAATCTGTAAATGGCTAAATAATACTTGGATCCTGAGTATAAACACGAAAACTGGCGATCCGGACATCGTCTATTCCGCGGCTACTCGTAGAATAGAGGATGGTCGCTTGAACAACTAGTTTGTTCAAGTGACCTCTCTAAATGAATAGCAAGATGATAACTTGGTGGCTTTGGCAATCCCTTTTGTCTAGGATTAATTTTTTTTTAATCCGGGGACATCGAAGGGATCGCCATGGTCAAGCTACCGAGGTGAAGTGGGAAGCGAAGTTTCCCCTCACGAACTCGATAAGCAAAACCCTTCAATTGGTATCAGAGCCAAGGTTTCCGGTTTTGTGTGTTTAGGATTCGGTTAATTTTTATGCACTTTTTCATATATTATATGTGCCGGATAATAGTAGGATATGCGTAGTTTAACTCTTTGGTTGCAGGCATAAGATCCGACTATTATGGTCATATGTGTGTATGTGATTGTATGTGTGTAAATATTTATTTTGTTGAATCCTCGAGGTTGACGAGGCTAGTATTTAGTTTTTGGTAAATTAAATACGGCATTGTTTAGCCTCTCTTTATTTTATTTTACTTTCGATCTAGATTTCATGTACACTCCCTCGTGGAGTATAGGATCGATGGATGTAAATTAAAATAGGTTTTAGTCTCAGCTCAGATCTCTGGAGGCTTGTACATGGCGTAGGAGGAGCAGACGAGATGGCGATGCAACGGGAGACATATTGAAGACAAAAGCCATAATAGTTGGAAAATAATTTTATTTTTCATATTTTTTGCTTTTTGTTTGATATGCATGTCGTAGGCTAGGAAAATTCCTCAATTTCAAATTACTAAGTGGGAGAGGGATATTTTTATAAATTCCCGCGGCCTCCATTACGATTTGACAAGTGATGCAAACAAACTTGCGCATCGGCTCTGAGTGTCTTCCTCCATATCGGATGGGTTTGTTTGCGGATCACTAGGTCGAATATGATTATAGGAAACTATTAAGGAGCGTGTGTGCTTGCCCATCGTAAGGCACATAACCCGAGATAATTACCTTGGTACCGAGTAATGGTGAACACTTAGATACAAATATAAGTATCCTCCCCATCAGAGTCACTGTTTTTATTTGTAGGGCCAAAGAGGAACCAACTATTAATTTTACTTGTCAAAAAGTTAGGTTGACAAGATAGTAAAATTAATGGGTAAAACCTCCTCTTACAAATGTAGAATTCGTATATGTCCACACTATCGTGGCATACGATATTCTCGGTGTTTTGAGGTGTTGGTTGATTTTCAAATTTTATTGTTTGGGGAATCAATAATTTTTTGAAATCTAATGTTTTGATTTATGTGATTCTTAGGTTTTCTTTCAAAATGACTTTCAACCCACTTGCTGTGATACTGAAAGAGAACAAACTTACTGGACCCAACTATGTAGATTGGAAGAGGAATCTAGACATTATCTTGACTGCTGAGGAATACAAATATGTACTCCTCAAAGAGTGCCCTCCCAAGCCTGTAGATAATTCTGGGGAAAAGGAGAAAGAGAGCTATAAGAAGTGGATCAAGGCCGATGAGATGGCGCGATGTTACATTTTGGCATCTATGTCAAATGTACTGCAACATCAGCATCAAGCCATGTCCACTGCTTATGATATGATGCTCAATCTCAAGGAGCTTTTCGGACACCAAAATCGGGCTGCGAGGCAAGAGGCCATGAGAAACTTGATGACGACCACCATGATCGAGGGAACACCCGTAAGGGATCATGTTCTCAAGATGATGACTCATTTGAATGAGCTGGAGGTCCTAGGAGTTGAGATCGATGGGGAAACCCAAGTCGATATCATACTCCAGTCTCTGCCTAGGAGTTTTGAGCAGTTTCGCCTCAACTACAACATGAACAAGAGGTTGTATTCATTGGTGGAACTCCGAGAACTCCGCAGAGGGACTATTTCGCCAGAGTGCTCAGATGTCGTGTGGTGACCCGAAGGTTTCTGGCCGAAAGGCAAAAAGAAGAAGAAACAAACCGGGGCGAAGGCGATGGGAGGTACTCAGGGAGGAGTGAAGAAGCCAAAAGGCAAGTGCTTCACTTGTAAGCAGACTGGACACTGGAAGAAGGACTGCCCCAACTGCAAGAACAAAGGTATATCTTTTGGTATAATCGTTGAAACATGTTTAGCGGTGTTATCTACCGGCACCTGGTGTGTAGATACAGGAGCCACTGATCATGTCTGCAATACTTTGCAAGGGTTCCAGGAAACCAGACGACTGGCTGAGGGGGAGATTACCGTGTACTTGGGCGATGCCACGAAGGTAGTGGTTGTTGCAGTGGGAGATGTTCATTTATCTTTTGAGAAAAATAAACTTTTGGTTCTTAAGAATTGCCTTTATGTACCTTTATTTAGAAAGAATTTAATTTTGATTTATAAATTGTTTATGGATGGATATTCTATTTCTTTTAATGACAGAGTTGTTATAAGAAGGAATAGGGACATTATTTGTTCGGGTGCATTGATAGGAAATTTGTACACACTTGAATCAAAATCTCCCACGATGCAAATTGAAGTTAATAACTCGTCTTCTAATTCCAATAAGAGAAAAGAACCTTCGAAGATGAACCAAACATATCTTTGGCATCTTAGGCTTGGTCACATTAACCTAAGCAGAATTCAAAGGTTGATAGTTGATGGACCTTTGGGTTCATTAGTGGTGGAGGATCTCCCAACCTGTGAATCTTACTTGGAGGGTAAGATGACCAAGAGGCCTTTTAAGGCCAAGGGGTATAGAGCCAAAGATGTGTTAGAATTGGTTCATTCTAATTTGTGTGGTCCTATGTCTATCCAGGCTAGAGGTGGTTTTGAGTATTTCGTCTCTTTTATAGACGATTACTCAAGATATGGATGCATTTACCTGATGCGCCGCAAGTCTGAATGCTTTGACAAGTTCAAAGAATTCAAGGCTGATGTCGAGAAACGTCAAGGTAAAAGTATCAAGACACTACGATCTGATCGTGGTGGTGAGTACCTCTTAGGAGAGTTTAGGAACTACTTATCAGAGGCTGGGATTCAATCCCAATTGACTGTACCTGGCACACCCCAACAGAATGGTGTAGCAGAGCAAAGGAATAGGACTCTTATGGAGATGGTTAGATTGATGATGAGTTATTCTGACTTTCCAGATTCGTTCTGGGGATATGCTCTAGATACCGCGGTGTACATTCTGAACTTGGTTCCATCTAAATCAGTGCCTTCTACTCCCACAGAGTTGTGGACTGGGCGAAAGCCTAGTCTAAGACATATTCAGATATGGGGGAGTCCAGCACATGTGCTAAAGGAAGATGATGGTAAGTTGAAACCTCATACAGAAGTATGCATGTTTGTTGGCTATCCCAGGGGAACGAAGGGTGGATTGTTTTATAGTCCTAGAGATTAGAGGGTGATCGTTAGCACGAACGCCAGATTTCTATAGGAAGACTATGTGATGAGCCACAAGCCTAAGAGTAAAATTAATCTGGAGGAGTTAAAAGGGGAAGTCACTTCTTTAGTACCACCGGTACAAGAGGATATACCACATGTCACTACACCACGTGTCACAGAGGATACACAGGTGATACCTCGTCGTAGTGGGAGGGTTGTAAGATAGCCTGATAGATTCATGTTCTTGGGAGAATCTTCTGATTTGGTCCCTGGCGAATATGAACCTGATTCCTGGACATATGACGAGGCAATCCAAGATAAAGATGCAGTATCTTGGCAAAGTGTAATGGATGCTGAGATTGAATCTATGGATTCAAATCAGGTCTGGGAGCTAGTAGAACCACCCGATGGTATAAAAACCATTGGATGCAAGTGGATCTACAAGAGAAAGAGAGGAATAGATGGGAAGGTTGAGACCTTCAAAGCGAGGCTTGTTGCGAAGGGGTATACTCAGAAAGAGGGTATCGATTATGAGGAGACCTTTTCGCCTGTAGTCATGCTTAAGTGTATTCGGATTCTCTTATGCATAGCAGCTGATATGGATTATGAGGTGTGGCAAATGGATGTCAAGACAGATTTCCTTAATGGAAGTCTTGAGGAAAACATCTACATGAAGCAACCAGAGGGATTCATTGCTAAGGGCAAAGAGCATCTTGTATGTAAGCTTAATCGATCCATTTATGGATTGAAACAAGCTTCGAGGTCTTGGAACATCCGGTTTGATGAGGTGATCCAGTCTTATGGATTTATTCAAAGTCCGAATGAGTCTTGTGTATACAAAAGATGTGACAGAAACGTAGTGGTATTTCTTGTATTATACGTAGATGACATTTTGTTGATTGGCAACAATATCAAGGTGTTATCGGACGTAAGGGTATGGTTGTCCAAACAGTTTGATATGAAAGACTTGGGAGAGGTGGGACACATCCTTGGGATCAAGGTTATAAGGGATCGCAGGAAAAGGATGTTGTGCTTATCCCAAGCTTCATACATAGACACGATTATGGAGCATTTTAGCATGCAGAACTCCAAGAAGGGTTTTCTACCTTTCAGGTATGGAGTTCCTTTATCTAAGGAGATGTGTCCTAGATCATCTGAGGAGATAGAGGAGATGAAGGTGGTTCCTTATGATGCTTGGCGATGAAGCTCTATGCGATGCTGCATGCGAGACGGATATCTTCTTTGCAGTGGGCATGGTCGTGAATATCGAGTAATCGAGGCGGGGAATATTAGGCTGCGGTAAAGCATATCTTGAAGTACACGAGAAGGACTAGGGATTATATCTTTGGTTTGGCGGACCAATTACTCACATGGGTTACAGTTCGACTTCCAATCTGATAGGGATAATAGTAAGTCTACCTCAGGTTTTGTATTTACTTTGGGAGACGAAGCCATTGTATGGAGGAGTGTCAAGCAAAAGTGCATGGCGGACTCCACCATGGAAGCTGAGTATGTGGCGGCCTCTGAGGCGGCCAAAGAAGTTGTATGGCTCAGGAACTTCCTGATGGACTTGGATGTGATTCCTGGTTTGCCCAGAACTATCACAATTTATTGTGATAATAGTGGTGCAGTTGTAAACTTGAAGGAACCACGAGCCCATAAGGCTAGTAAACACATAGAGCGCAAGTACCACCTGATACAAGAAATCGTAAAAAGAGGAGAATTTGTTGTGGCCAAGATTGCATCGGAGGATAACCTGACAGATCCTTTCACTAAGACCCTTTTGGCGAGAGCTTTTGATAGGCATGTGGAGGGAATGGGGATCAGATGTATGACACTTTGAGGATAGCATAGTCTTTTAGTATAAGTGGGAGATTGTAGGGATATATACTGAAAAGTCTATCTTTTGTATGAACATCTTTATTTTGAAATAAGAATCACATGATCATCGTTTGCATATTTTTATGGTTATACAATATTGTCTAATACTTTACATTGTAGATAACATGGTGTGTGGTGTCACACAGGAGATCATGTTATCGGCCCCTTGAAAAGTATAAGTAAAGGCCCACAACCGAGATGACTTTGGACAAACCATCGAAATGGTTGTAGTGTGATTTGGTGTTGGTTTGTCTTGACCATAGAATCACACTAGGGCACTTTGTGTGTATTGAGCAGGACCAACTTAGAGGTGATTCGATTTATTGCTGACTACATAATCGAATCGGATCTCAGATATTATTTAGTACATGCTCTTAATCCCGATATAATAATAGACACATATACTCAGTACTCATCTCTTTGATTTACCAATGGACGAGATTTATAGATTAAATCGATAGGCTCGGTAAGTTGGGAGATGATATTATTTATATGGTGTGCCATTGATTATAGGAGGAAACTGTGTCCTATATATTAGGATGATGATGTCCCCTTGAGGAGCTTATAAGGTTCATCATGTAAACTCTGCAGGTGGACTTGGTCCGGCATAATGAAAAGGTTGAGTGGTACTACTCAAGGAGATAGATGTTGATTAATTAATGGTCAGTAAATTAATTAATCGACGGACATTCGAGATCTTAAACACGGGGAGAAAATGTACAAATAATATATGGAGTCCATATTATTATATGGGGGTTGGTGAGGTAGATCAATGATGAACCTTTAGTGGATTGGATCATCATTAGTGGATCGGACTTTATGTGGGCTTAATCCATGGGTGGCCAATACCCAACTCCTCCTTATGGTCCCTAATGTAGCCTATTAACTCCTCATGATGCTTAGATCCAATGGATAGAAACAAAAGTCTAAGATCCATTGGTAGAGATTAAATCTCTAAGATCCAACGGTTGAGATTAAATCTCTAGATCCGACGATTGAGATTAAATCCCTAGAACCAATGGAGGAGATTAATTCATGACTTATCCCTAACTCTATAAAAGGATGTCAAGGGGGTTGGCATGAACTACATTGAAGAGAGCTAGGGTTTGGGTGGCAAGAAGGTGAATCCTAGTTGAGATAGGATTAGGATTAGGGTTTGGAGGCTATGGCGGTACCAAATAAGGCAAGGTTTTCTTTCTTCTTCCTTGTCCATTGGCCGGCATCTAGCTTCTTTCCAGCCCCTTTCCAGCCCTTGGCTGGCACCCAAAAGCTCCCTTCTCCTTCTCCTTAGGTGGTGGAAACAAGATATAGGGCTTCCCTTGGTGTCTTGATTGTTTTCCATCATCTTCTCCACCTTCTAGTTGGCCGGCGGCAAGGAGATTGTGTGCTCCTTGTTGGTTGGTTTTAGGGAGGAGGAAAAGCTTGTTTCTACTCTTTCTCTTGCTTTGGAAGAGCAAGGAAGGAAGATTTGCGATCTAGGAGCTTCGACTTTTGGTAGATCGTCGCCCACACGACGTCCAAAAGGAGGAAGGTCATACATTAGAAGATCGAGTGGTATACCTATTCTACTTTCTTCTTTTGTTTGTTGCTTGTTTTTGTTTTTCAATTATAAGCATGTTATAAATCTATAAATGGCTAAATAATACTTGGATTCTGAGCATAAACACGAAAATCGGCGATCCGGACATCGTCTATTCCGCGGCTACTCGTAGAATAGAGGATGGTCGCTTGAACAACTAGTTTGTTCAAGTGACCTCTCTAAATGAATAGCACGATGATAACTTGGTGGCTTTGGCAATCCCTTTTGTCTAGGATTATTTTTTTTTAATCCGGGGACATCGAAGGGATCGCCATGGTCAAGCTACCGAGGTGAAGTGGGAAGCGAAGTTTCCCCTCACGGACTCGATAAGCAAAACCCTTCAATTGGTATCAGAGCCAAGGTTTTCGATTTTGTGTGTTTAGGATTCAGTTAATTTTTATGCACTTTTTTATATATTATATGTATCAGATAATAGTAGGATATGCGTAGTTTAACTCTTTGGTTGCAGGCATAAGATCCGACTATTATGGCCATATGTGTGTATGTGATTGTATGTGTGTAAATATTTATTTTGTTGAATCCTCGGGGTTGACGAGGCTAGTATTTAGTTTTTGGTAAATTAAATACGGCATTGTTTAACCGCTCTTTATTTTATTTTACTTTCGATCTAGATTTCATGTACACTCCCTCGTGGAGTATAGGATCGATGGATGTAAATTAAAATAGGTTTTAGTCTCGGCTCGGATCTCTGGAGGCTTGTACATGGCGTAGGAGGAGCGGACGAGATTGCAAACAATGTGCTAAACTCACAACCTCGTGCTTGAGTCGGCAAAGGAGCATTGCGAAGCCGTACGCTTGATGCATCTAAGGGACCACCGGACGAGATGACTTGAAGCGAAGCCGAGGAAGCAGACTTCGAGGGCAAGAGACACGAAGGAGCATTGCGAAGTCGTGCGCTTGGTGTTGCCGAGGGACGTGACCGCGAATGAAGAGAGCTTCGGCGAGGGACTTCAAGTGAGATGAGAGAATGAGTGAAATGTAAGTAGCTCATTAGGTGAAATTGGCCAAATGGCTAAGTGTCGGAGGCTCGACCAAGAGGGTTGAGGTTTTACCCGACCGTCGGATGCTCAAACGGATGTGAAGTTTGAGGTTTACTCATCGATCATTGCCATGATATGGCAAATGACTACCAATCGACTATGACTCGGCGGTGTTCGAGTCTGGTTTCGTGCCATCGATCGGCTACCACGGGTTGGCGATGACTATCGAGATTATTAGTCATTCAGCGATGGCGTGATCGTCGCAAGGGTTTCGAGCACAGAATGTTGATCAATCGAGTGCTCACTTTCTACACTTGAATAATAGCTCCATTAGTCGACTGATGGGACGATCAGTCGACTGATGTTGGAGTCATTGGATGAAATCCAATGTGGAAGAAGCCGTTATTAGGCAACGACTACAGGAGCAGTCGACTGATCGGGGCATTAGTCAACTGCCAATGGCCAACGGGAAGAAAACAGCCTTCTCTATTTATAGAAAAGGTGTGGGCTTTTGGATGGCTAATGTTCATACTCCAAACTATCATCCAAGTTCCCCACAAGCTTTAAACTCCTTCTTCTTGTTCTTACTTCAATCTTATTGTAAGAAGGAGTGTTTTGTGTTGTAAGAAGGTTTACCTCCACCTTGCTTTGGTTAAAGAGAGAGACCATATTGGATTGGTTTCGGAGTGATTCACCGGAGACGAATCAGGTCATGGATTAGCAACGAGGTCGTTAACCACGTTATATCAGTTTGTTAGCATTGCCTTTGTATTGTCTTTACATTTCCGCTTGCGCTAATTATACTTGTAAGCAATCAACGAACGAATTCCACCATACGACGAAGAGGGCTATTCACCCCCCTCTAGCTGGTCACCTATGTCAGAAATTAGTATCAGGCCCGAGAGCTTGTGGCGAGACTACACAGCCATAGCAAGCACTACATCGAGGATGGCGGCTCTAACATTCATCACCAAGTTTGAAGGAGAATTCTCTTGGTGAAAAATAGAATGGAGGTATTCTTCCTTAAAAATTTTATTGATAATGGAAAATGGTTTCGAGATACCTAGGGATGAAGATGGGGAGCAAATAGAGAAGACTAGATGGACAAAGAGACAAAGAGAGGAGTACTTGGCGAATTTGAAGGCCAAGCATCATTTATTCAATGTGCTTCCTCAACAAGAGATCAACCGGATTGGGGAGTGCTCAAGTGCCATGGAGATGTGGGAGAGATTGGTTGAGCTTCATGAAGGCACTTCGGAAGCCAAATTAGCAAGAAGGGATCTTCTCCGCTCCCAACTCAATAACATCAAGCTTGACAAAGGGGAGAAGGTATTATCACTACACTCTAGGTTTAAAGAAATCATAACCAGTTTATCAAGTGAAAAACTCTCCAACCGGGATATGGTAATGAAGGCTATAGATGCCTTTCCTCGGTCCTCAAAGTGGAGCTCCATGGTGGACTCCTTCTACATATCGAAGAATCTAGAGGCGAGCACCCTAGAAGAATTCTTCTCCACCATGGAGCTACATGAAACAAGGCTTGAAGGAATAAGTGAAGAACCAAGCATCAAGCCAACAAGGGGAGTGACACTAATGGCCAACAAAGGGAAGAAGAAGGAGACTCCACCTTCTTCATCCGATGAAGCATCCTCATCCTCCATGAATAGCAATGAAGATGCTTATATGGTAAGGAAGGTAAGCCGTTCTTTAAGAAATTTAAAATTTAACAAATCTTATGATAGGAGAAGGCACAAGAGGAAGATAATTTGCTATAATTACCAACAAGAGGGACATATAAGAGATGAGTGTCCCCTCTTGAACAAGAGCAAAGAAGAGAGGAGGAAGAAAGAAGAAAAGAAGAAGGGGAGTAAGAGAAAGGAAGAAGAGAAGAAGGCCAAAGAAAAGGAGAAGGCCAAAGCACTCAAAGCAAGGACATGGGATGATCCTTCATCATCATCATCGAAGGAAGAAAATGCGTTTGTCACAAACCTTGCCCTAATGGCAATAGATGAATTGGACACCTCCTCCTCCGAGCAAGAAGAAAGAAGCATGAGTGAGGAGAGCTCTAGTGAAGGGGGAGCTTCATCCTCATCCTCATCGGAATCAGAGGAAGAAGACATGGAAACTATGGTAACGAATCTTTCTCCTAAGAAAATAGTTTCCATGATTTCAAGCTTAACTAAGGACTTGTTTAGGACTAAAAAGAAGAATAAGTGCATGATTGATCAAATTAAGGTCGTAGAGGAAAAACTAGAACATGCATGCGTTAATGTTAATGATAATATTTCTTCTAGTTTTGGCAATGCATGCTCACATGATAATTACATGTCTTTTGATGTTAATGATGCATGTATTGAGGAAAATAGGGCTTTAAGAGAAAAGGTAGACCATTTAACTAAAGCCCTAGAAAAATTTACAATAGGCTCCAATACCTTGAACATGATCATAGGGAGCCAAAGGGCAAGCTTCAATAGGAAAGGCCTAGGTTACAAGGGAAACAAAAATGAAAAGACTTATCATTGTTTAATTGCTAGGGGTCAAGCCAAGAACAAGACAATAGCTATAAAATGGATCCCTAAATAATATTTAGTGAACCCTATAGGAAAGAGCTTGTATTGGGTTCCAAAATCCATCATTAAGGGTTAGGAAAACCCTAGGATAGTCAACCATAAGGATTTTACTTATATCATATTACTTGGTTGACTTAGGATGATCGGGACTTAATTTTTGAAATAGTATTGGGTGATGATAATGCACCCATAAATAGCTTAAATCATGCTTTGGGTGATACTTGACTTATTATCATGACTTTATACCTAATTCATTATTACAAATTGATTGATACATTTGTTTCATAATCATAATGAGAAATCAATGCATATATGTCTTTATGATAATGTGGTATGTTAGAGTGAAACTTAACTTTGTGTAGAATTGCATAAATTTTGGTTAAGTACAAATACTTTTAGGAACATCTCACATCCCACTATAAGGCTAACTTTGATTGAAAACATAACATGGGTGAGATGATAGGATGATACAAATGGTTTAGTAATGCCTATGGCATTTAGATGGGTCATTAAGTGTATCAATAGAGCAATAATAGACCAATCATGGGAAAAGCATATGTTTAATTCATAGACATATTACCCAAAGATCATGGTTGGATATTTCATATGTTTTCAAAACCATTCCTTACTTTAAAATCTGTGTTTTCATGTTTTGAAACAATCTAAAGCAAAACTAGGTGTTAAAATTGATACAAACTTGATCAAATACTAGTTGTTTTTGAAACTTTTGGATTTTTGGCAAATCATTGAAAATATAAGTAATTTTTAATGAAAACTCATTTTTCACTGATAAAGGACTTTAAAAGAAATATGTTTTCAAAATTTTACAATTTTTTGGAATTTCTGGTGTATTTTTGAATTTCGATTCGAAAATCAGAAATTGTTGAAAAGTCGGTCGATCATGATCATCGATTGATCGGTGTGCATTCACAACCTGATTTCAATGTTTTCAGGCTGTTTTGATGGTGTTTCGACCCTTAGACTTTGATGCCTTGGATTATAACATTTGGATAATATTTTTGATGGTGTCAAAGGGGGAGAATTGATAGGTTTAAGGTTAATCATGCTAAGGGGGGAAATTTAGCATGTCTTAAGGGGGAGTTGCATGTTTAAGGGGGAGTTTGATACTCATATGATTTACATGCTTTCTTGCCTTATGTTGTTATTGTTATTTGTTTTACCTAACTTAAACGGATTGCCACACATCAAAAAGGGAGATATTGTTAGGGCAATCAACCCATGTGATATGGTTTTAATGTGTGTGGCAAAGGGTTTAAGTTAGGTTGTTATTGTTTTGATATGTGCGTTGGAGTCTTGCAGGACTTAGTAATTCACACATGGAGCTTTGGCAAGTTTCACCAACTCACAACCTCGTGCTTGAGTCGGCGAAGGAGCATTGCGAAGTCGTGCGCTTGATGCATCCAAGGGACCGTCGGACGAGATGACTTGAAGTGAAGCCAAGGAAGCAGACTTCGAGGGCAAGAGACGCTAAGCAGCATTGCGAAGCCGTGCACTTGGTGTTGCCGAGGGATGTGGCCGCGAACGAAGAGAGCTTCGGCGAGGGACTTCAAGTGAGATGAGAGAATGAGTGAAATGTAAGTAGCTCATTAGGTGAACTTGGCCGAATGGCTAAGTGTCAGAGGCTCGACCAAGAGGGTTGAGATTTTACCTGACCGCTGGATGCTCAAACGGATGTGAAGTTTGAGGTTTATCCGGCATCAGTCGACTACCATGATATGGCAGTCGACTACTCCAAGTCGACTGTGACTCGACTAGTGTTCGAGTCTGGTTTCAGTGCCATCAGTCGACTGGTGAGACCATCAGTCGACTGCTGATGGCAGTAGTCAACTGGTCGCAAGGGTTTCGGGCACAGAATGTTGATCAGTCGAATGCTCGCTTCCGGCACTTGACTGATAGCTCCATCAGTCGACTGATGGGATGATCAGTCGACTGATGTGGGAGCCATTGGATGAAATCCAATGTAGAAGAAGTCGTTATTGGGCAACGTCTACAAGAGCAATCGACTGATCGGGGCATCAGTCGACCGCCAGTGGTCAACGAGAAGAAAACAACCTTCTCTATTTATAGAGAAGGTGTGGGCTTTTGGATGACTAATGTTCATGCTCCAAACTATCATCCAAGTGCCCCACAAGCTTTAAACTTCTTCTTCTTGTTCTTACTTCAATCTTATTGTAAGAAGGAGTGTTTTGTGTTGTAAGAAGGTTTACCTCCACCTTGCTTTGGCTAAAGGGAGAGACCATATTGGATTGGTTTCGAAGTGATTCACCGAAGATGAATCGGGTCGTTGATTAGTGGTGAGGCCGTGAACCACGTTATATCAGTTTGTTAGCATTGCCTTTTTATTGTCTTTACATTTCCACTTGCGCTAATTATACTTGTAGGCAATCAACGAACGAATTTCACCATATGACGAAGAGGGCTATTCACCCCCCCTCTAGTCGGCCACCTACGTTCCAACAACTCCGTGCCCTAATTCAATAGCTCTAAAGTGTCGGTATATTTTATTTTTGTCTATTTTGCTTTATGTACTTAATTTCAAAGAGAAGGTAGATTGTTACCTATCTCTTAATCATTGCAAAATGCGAACCCCTCCGAAGTCGAGAGTTACGAGCCTTGGAGTAGCAACCTGACTAGGGTTGTGAACCAAGTAAATATCGTGTCTTCTTATTTTATTTAATTCTGCTGCATACTCTTCATTTCTAAAAGATTTCCAAAAATAAGTTTTTAATTTCTAAAGAAAATTATAACTTCCGAGATTCACCTCCCTCTCTCAGAACATTACGATCCTATAATTGGTATCAGAACGGGGGCGCTCCGAATTTGGTACAACCACCAACAAGAGCATTAGGAATTTTCTTTAGTTTTAGAAATTTTTTCATAGAATAATTTTTGCATTAATTTTTTCATTAGAATAAATTTTTAATATTTATCTTGCTTTAGTATAAATTTATTCTTTGTGCACAATACAATATTGCTTAATTTGTAGCTCTAGGAATATTTTTGAATATTAATTAAAATTAATTTAAATAAAAAATTTAATAATAAAAATTTACTAGTAATGTCACACTTAGAAGGGTATAGCACCATTCGCCCTCCTCTCTTTAATGGAAAGGATTTTTCCTATTGGAAGATGCGAATGGAGTGCTATCTGAAAATCGACATTGAGGTATGATTTTCAATTAGGAAAGAATTCGTTTCTCCGGTAGACGACTCAAGAGAGTTGTTAGAACTGGAGAAATGGACCGTGGACGTTAGGAAATGAGCTCAAGTCGATTACAAGGCCCTTAACACCTTGCAATGTGGACTTACCAAATAAGAGCTCAATAGAGTCGGTTGATGTGAGCAAAAGATATAGGGTTTTAGGAGTAGTTTTCGCTCACATCTCGCTGCATTTTATACTTGTTTCATGCATATCGTACTTTGTTTTTCATGCATTTCCTATTTTCTAATTCGAAGATCTGCTCTTTGTGTTTTTGTGTGCAGGACAACATTTTATAGGATAAAAGACACACTTTTGGAAAAAAAGGAAGGCATTCGGCAAGCGGAACGAAGGGAGGCACAGCCCGGTCATGTGAAATCACACGGTCGTGCCCCACCAACCCAACGCCACACACGACATGGCCGTGTGGATTCACACGGGTATGTGGCACTGGCGTTTTTTAGCACAACTAGGTTTTTTCATGGATTTGGGCGGCGTCAGCCTCAAGTCTATATAAGGAAGGCCACGCCCAAACCCAAGGGGAGGCATGACGGCCGGGACAGCACATCAACGCCCTAAAAAGCTTTGAAACTCGCAATGAGGAGGAAGAAGACGGCTAGAGGATCCCATCCTGTGCTCCGACGTCGAAGAGAAGAACCAAAGAGTACTGAAATTTACTTTCTATTCATCTCCTGCACTGTAATGATCTATTCTATTATGGATTGTGTTTTTTCTTTTCCGTCTATGGAGTAGAATCTTCGATTCTAGGATTAGGGAGTAACTTGTGTCCATAGAACATGCTAGATCGAATGTAAATTTTGTTTTAGAATTTTTATTCGCTGTTCGTGTTTGTTTGATTCGATGAAAATTGTATTTTGGTTTTCTATCTATTGTGCATAGCCGATACAAGGGGTGACAGCCCTTGTATCAAAGATCTAGGGGAATTAAAGAGGAACTAAGGGGTTGTCCTCATCTCCGGTAACCATAGGTAGAAGGGTATGATGGAGTAGGGAACGGGACACGTTCTGACTCCTTGTAGGGATTGATTTGGCATCCTCGCATCGTCTATCCTATCTTAACGAAAGGGTTGGTCTAGTTAAGGATAGGTAGTTCCCGATAGACGCGAAAGCTCATCGGGAAAGTGTATGATGTCCCTTCCACAAGACCCTAATTAGAGAACCAAACTATATTTAATTGATTAGCGTGTTCCATGTTGCACAAGTGAAACTGAAGTCCTAGGATCTCTTTTTAAACCTCGAACCAACCTTCCCTTTCTCCGTGTGACACCGTACTAGAGTTAGGACCGCCGACAATCCTCGTAATCATAACCTTTAGAATTAAACTCCGAACAATAACATCCAATAAACAATCGGTACTTGAATCTCAGTCTCTGTTGGATCGATAATCTATTTATTACTTGATGGCATCCTTTCACTTGTGGTTGTTGAGCGTGAGCGTGTGCTTCGAGTCCTCGACGGGTCCCATCGTGTTCGTGTGCATCAAGTTTTTGGTGTCGTTGTCGGGGACTGATTGATTCGATATCGAATCAAGAGGTGGATAGTTGGATCAGACTTAGGTTAGATTTATTTACTTGCTTTATTTTTATTTTTATTTTATATACTTCAGTTTTAGATGTCTAGATTAAATTTAGATTAATTTTAGTAGTTGCATTCATCAACCTTTAGTTTAAATTTTCTTCATTTTATTTAGTATTTAGACTAGTTTATTTTTTGTTTTTAAGAATTAGGTATACTCCTAATTTAGTGGCTCGGTTCTTCATATGCATAGACGTTTAGGATCGGAAAATCTATTTCCGATAGACCCAGAAATCAAAAGAACCTACCATCGCAGAAGAGCTAAGTAGAGAAGCATGGAGGATCTAGACACATCTATGGTAAACTTAGGTAGTCGGCCTCTACGAGACTATGTAGCCCCTAGTGCTAGAGGATATAGGTCGAGCATAACTAGACCATTAATTTCGGCAAACAACTTTGAACTGAAACCTATGCTCATACACATGGTCCAGCAGAGACAATTCGGAGGAGCTGCAACTGAAGATCCGAATCGGCACCTGGAGACATTTTTGGAGATATGCTCGATAATGAAATTCAATGGAGTACCTGTTGATGCGATCTGTATGAGCCTATTCCCGTTCTCACTACGGGATAAGGCAAAGACATGGCTCCAGTCCCTTCCTTCAAGAAGCATCACCACGTGGGAGCAATGTGAGCAGCAGTTCTTAAATAAATTTTTTCCACCAAGTAAAGACTGCCCACATGCGCCACTTGATCACGAGCTTCTGCCAGAAAGAGGGGGAGTCCTTGTTCAAAGCCTAGGATCACTATAAAGGGTTGCTCTACGAATGCCCCCATCATGGTCTAGAGAGGTGGCTGGTGATCCACATATTCTACAATGGGATCATGTACGCCACTAAGGTGTCCCTCGATTCTGCTGCAGGAGGTGCTTTGATGAATAAAACTATCGAGGAAGCAGAGGAGCTGAACGAAGAGGTGGCCCAAAACCACCATCAATGGGCTTCCGAGCGTATTCACCCAGCACCTACAGTCGGTCGATATGCTGTTAATTCTATTGACCACCTAGCAGCAAGAATGGACACACTTAGCAGACGGTTTGACTCTCTTTACCCTGCTTCTGCACGTGCAGTCAATACCTTTAGAGAGGGAGAAGCAGCATATCAAGAGGACTATTTTAGAGGGTGGGGCAGCTTAGGCGAGCAGAATGAGCATGTCGATGCGGTTGGCGACCACTATCAAAGGCCCAACAACCCATATTCCAGTACCTACAATCCTGGATGGAGGAACCACTCGAACTTTTCCTATAGAAATAACTCAGGGAATTTCCAACAATCGGGAGGATATGGGCAGCAACAGGGCAGCGGGAAGCAACAACCACCCAAGTCTAGGCTGAAACTAATGATGGAAGACTGTATTGCTACCCAAACAAAGGCAAATGCAGAATTTCAGCGCCAACATCAGAGATCAGAAGAGGCAATTAGGGAGTTGAAGGCCTCTGTCGATGGGCTTGCAAGCCACACTAAAATGCTGGAAATGTAAGTGGCTCAAATAGCCCAGACCGTATTGCAGTCCGCGGATAGCTCTCCACTATCAACTGAGAAAAACCAAGTTAAGGAAGAGGGAGTATATAGTGAGAGAGTAGGTTAGAAAAATAGATTCACCAAGGGGTGTGCAACCATTATATCGACGTTACCAAATCAGGCTGAGATTGAAGATAAAATCCCACCCAAGCTGGAAGACCCTGGTGAATTTTTCATACCCTGCATGATTTACGATGAGAGCTTCGATGAAGCACTGTGCGACCTAGGGTCATCAATTAGTGTGACGCCCTACGCATTCTACCTTGAGATGGGACTGAGTGGTATACAATCGACAGGCATAGGTATTCGCAAGGGGGACAACTCGATCAAGGAGCCTGTTGGCATGCTAGAACATGTACCTGTGGTGGTTGAGAATTTTTTTCATACCCACAAATCTTATCATACTGGACACAGGACCAAATCCTCAAAATCCCATCATTTTAGAAAGACCCTTTCTGGCAACTGTAGGAGCATGCATAGACGTGAAGGCACATAAAGTCTCCTTGGAGGTAGATGACGAGATCATAACTTTCAACCTATCATAGTGTAAGCATCCCTTCGCAGATGGGTATACCTCGTGTAGAATAACAACCACTTCACCCGAAGATAATGTTTTCAAGATGGATGAAGAGAGGTTCACGAAGTCGCCGGAGCCAAGTTGAGATGATGGAGTGTGGTCGAGCTAAAAGACCTTAAACAAAGCGCTTCTTGGGAGGTAACCCAAGTTTAGTGTTTACTTGTTTTTTTTACTTTATTGCATAATTTAGATTTTGATTTCTAGCATTTAGCATTTGTGTGAACTAAATCGGATTAAAAAGAACTTGCTAGGTAGAAGCAAAAGTCGTTTTGAGCCCACCTAGTCCACGCAGAGAGCCTGTACCTTCACCACTATTTTTTTCTACTTTTGAGCATGATGCAGGTACATCCACCTACGATTTCTCTGAGTTCTGATCGCACCTCGATGACATATACGTCGAGCAACAAATGCAGAGGCAGCGATGGGAGGAGCAAAGTGCTTACACACAGGCGGAGTTTCATGGCTTACGGGAGCATTTCCAGTGGCCCGAGGAGTTCTATGACGAGGCTCGTATCTACTTCCAGGAGGAAGTTGCCCATCACCAGGAGGAGGCCTAGCAGGCACAGTGGGCCCGGTTGGAGGAGCATAGAGTAGCCGCTGCATCCACCAACTCTCAGATCGACCACATGTATATATGGCATCAGTTGCTGAGCACTAGGTTTTCCCAGCATCCTGACATGCCGAGACTATCGAACTTCCCACCTCGACCGCCATATTAGAGGTATAGCTTCATACAAGTTTGGGGGGAGACCCCAAGTTTTGATTTATTTTGTTTTTAGCAGTAGTTTCTTTTTTGATAGTTGCATCTTTAGTGTTAGTTTGCATTCATATGTTCATGCATAGAGTGTTTAGTTTCTTTCAGCACTTAGTTTTTGCTATCTTTAAATTGCCTCAGTAGTATTTTTAAGATCTCTTTGCAAATTATTTCCATAGGTAGCTTAATTTTATTTATCTCATGGTATTTTATTTTATATGCTCTAATGAATGTTCTAGACTTGCATTGGTTAGCTTTTATTTTTGCACTTACACTTGACGAATATTCTGAAAGGAAGAATGTAGTACATACATAGTTATGATTCATCCTAGTAGTCTAGTACTTTGGAATCCACAGGTGACTCTAGATTTAGCATTTTAGTTACTGGAGATGCTCAGATTGTATAAGCCCATTTGGAAAAATAAAAAATACCAATGAGCTAGAGAGAAACGAAGTTCCTTGAAAAAAAGAGAGAAAAGAGACTTAAAAATAGTTGTCGTGGGTGGAAATGGTTGGGTGCCCCTTTGAGACCGATTTAGGTTACTAGGGAAACACCTACTCATTTCTCTCAATACCGAGCACGCCTTTAAGACTTTGTGCTAGATCTAAGGAACGACCCTCGCTTTGGGCAGGTAAGTGCCTAAGAGCCAGAGACCTTAGGAAAGCTATAAGATGACGACTTAACTTATTGTTGAACGAGTATCCCTTAAGAAGATTTGCTTAGTATGTGCACGAAAAACTAACTTAGTGAATTTTTAGAACATATAAATTTTGCTTTTATTGAAAATACCACTTGATAAATCTAATTGACATGCTAAGTATGGAATAATGCTTTTTAGAATTTCATGGAACTGAGGTTTGCTTGAGGACAAGCAAAGATTTAAGTCTGGGGGAATTGATGTGAGCAAAATATATAGGGTTTTAGGAGTAGTTTTCGCTCACATCTCGCTGCATTTTATACTTGTTTCATGCATATCGTACTTTGTTTTGTATACATTTTCTATTTTCTAATTTGGAGATCTACTCTGTGCTTTTATGTGCAGGACAACATTTTACGGGATAAAAGGCACACTTTTGGAGCAAAAGGAAGGCATTCGGCAAGCGGAATGAAGGGAGGCAAGGCCCGACCGTGTGAAATCACACGGTCATGCCCCACCAGCCCAGCGCCGCACACAGCCTAGCCATGTGGATCCACACAGCCATGTGGCGCTGGCATTTTTCAACACGACTAGGGTTTTTTCATGGATTCGGGTGGCATCGACCTCAAGTCTATATAAGGAAGGCCACGCCCAAATCCAAGGGGAGGCACGACGACCGAGATGGCACACCAACACCCTAAAAAGCTTCCAAACTCACAACGGGGAGGAAGAAGACTACTAGAGGATCCCATCCTGCACTCCGACGTTGAAGAGAAGAACCAAAGAGTACTAAAATTTACTTTCTATTCATCTTCTGCACTGTAATGATCTATTCTATTATGGATTGTATTCTTTCTTTTCCGTCTATGGAGTAGAATCTTCGATTCTAGGATTATGGAGTAACTTTGTGTACGTAGAACATGCTAGATCGAATGTAAATTCTATTTTAGGATTTCTATTCACAATTCGTGTTTGTTTGATTCGATGAAAATTGTATTTTGGTTTTCTATCTATTGTGGATAGCCGATACAAGGGGTGACAACCCTTGTATCAAAGATCTAGGGGAATTAAAGTGGAACCAAGGGGTTGTCCTCATCTCCGGTAATCGTAGGTAGAAGGATACGATGTAGTAGGGAACGGGATACATTATGACTCCTCGTAGGGATTGATTTGGCATCCTCATACCGTCTATCCTATCTTAACGAAAGGGTTGGCTTGGTTAAGGATAGGTAGTTACCAATAGATGCGAAAGCTCATCGGGAAAGTATATGATGTCCCTTCCACAAGATCCTAATTAGAGAACCAAACTACATTTAATTGATTAGCGTGGTCCATGTTGCACAAGTGAAACCGAAGTCCTAGGATCTCTTTTTGAACCTCGAACCAACCTTCCCTTCCTCCATGTGACACCGTACTAGAGTTAGGACTGCCGACAATCCTTTTAATCACAACCTTTAGATTTAAAGTCCGAACAATAATGTCCACTGAATAATTGATACTTGAATCTCAGTCTTTGTGGGATTGATAATCTATTTATTACTTGACGACATCCGTGCACTTGCGGGCATTGAGCGCGAGCGCGCGCTTCGAGTCCTCGACGGTTCCCATCACTAGATTTGAGGTCTATTCGCGTGCATCATCGGTCCTTTCGAAAACTCTAAGGAATTATGGGACAAGTTAATTGAATTACACGAAGGCACCAATGATACTAGAATAGATAAATGAGATATGTTACTTAATAAACTTTTTAATTGTAAAATGAATGAAAATAAAAATGCTAGTCAACACCACACTAGAATAAAAGATATAAATGGATTGCATTTAATAGGACATCAAATATAAAATAGGGGTGTAATTAGGTATACACTTAAGGCATTCTCGAGGAACGCCTTATGGACATCCATCGTCGATGCCTATAAGGTCTCCAAGGAGCATTCCTTAATTAGATTAGACAAACTATTTTGTGAACTCGAACTACACGAACAAGCTAACTCGGGTCAAATCGAGAATGGTATTGCTTTAGTGGCAGGTTCGACTAAAAAGGAAAAAAAACAAAAATTAAATCCGAAGATGAGTCGGAGTCAGACCTAAACGGAGAAGAGGAAATCTTAAATATGGTCTGGAAAATATTCAACTGGAGAAAGAGGTTTACGAAGAAGGATGCCATAAAGGTCGTCGACAATAAGCCAAGACCCAGATCGAAAGTAACATGTTACAAGTGCAACGGAAAAGGACACTACAAGTCGGAATCCGCAAATCTAAAAAAGGAAGAAAACCCTAAAAAGGAAAAGAAGAAGAAAGCACTTAAGGCAACTAGGGATGAATCATCCTCGGAAGAGTCTGACGCAAAAGAAACAAAGAGAAGCTTCGTGGCATTCATGGTCGAATCAAGCTCCGGAGCTGAATCAAGTTCCGAGTACGAGTCCAAGAGAAGTCACGGATCCACATCCGATTTCGAAGGACTAGACGAGGTAACTTCTCCTTTAAAAGATAAACTTTATAATATAATTGCATGCCTAGGAAGGAAATTAGCTAAATTTGAAAACCAAGTAGACTCACTCCTTAAGGAAGTTCAAGTACTTAAGGAGCAAATAAACTCGAAGACTTCAACTTGCCAAGTTGAGGATAGAGACTCAACTCAAGTTGCAAAGCTTGAGAAAGAGAACTCATTCCTAAAAAGACAAGTAGAAGATCTTATCGGATCGTTGGAAAGGTTCACTTCGGGCTCCAAGTATCTAAACATGATGCTTGGATCTCAATGAGTCGTGTACAATAAGTTCGGACTCTGACACAAAGCTAAATCCTCATATAAATTATACATGTCATTACTTAGCCAAAACGCTATGAATCGAGTCCAAGCATGAGTTCCTAAGTCTAGCTTAGTATACCAAGTTAAACCAAATCAATTTTGAGTTCCCAAGAGGCAAGTTCACTTACTGAACAAAACTCAACCAAGTTATCACTTAGGGGGAGATAACACTTTGCTTGTTCCCTTGTTTAGTTAAATTCTTGCATGTCTTAGTTTACTTTACTTGCTTAATTTAGAAGGGACTAGATAGGAAACAAAGTAGTTTAAACTTGAACAACCTAGTACTAAGACGAAGTGAACTGATAGTAAGTTAGGGAAGCTCTTCGAAGTGCATGTCTAGGAAGTGGTCCATCCGATATCCAAGAAGGTCATATGCCTCGCCACAACCTGGTGCACTAAGTCAAGTGGAACTGACCGAAGCTAACTCACTAAGTCTTTGACTAGTTAGACCAAAGCTTAGTCCAAAGTGAGTCAAGTACTTGATTCCTTCATTGACTTTGTCTAGGAAGTGGTCCATTCGATACCCAAGCAGGCTATATGCCTTGCCACGACCTGGAAGTCAATGCTGAAAAAACCTACTTGATTAGCTCAAGCTAAACTTGAATCTAACACAAGTTTAAAAACTTTGAAATTTCATTTTAAAATTAAGATAAAAGAAATCTTCATCTCACAAAACCCATAAGGATTAACGTGTATTGAAAACATAGCTTGGGTGAGATGAATTAGCATTTAATTAAACTCAACAACTTTACTTAACTTAATTAAACTTAACAACTTTACTTCACTTAATTAAACTCAACAACTTTACATAACTTAATTAAACTTAACAACTTTACTTAACTCAACAACTTTACTTAACTTAATTAAACTCATCAACTTTACTTAACTTAATTAAACTTAACAACTTTACTTAACTTAATTAAACTCAACAACTTAACTTAATTAAACTTAACAACTTTACTTAACTTCAATAAACTTAATCAAATCAATTTAACTAAAACTAACTAATTACCAGTAAAAAATAAAATTAACCGATTCCAGTCGACTGGAATATTTTTAGTTGACTCAAAAAGAGTAGACTGAATGATATTCAATTGCCTCCAAACCTCATAAAGGTAAAATGTGACTCCAGTCGATTGTAACTAATTCAGTCGACTGGAATGTAACAGTAGATAAGTGTTAGGCGGATGCAGTAAATGGTAAATTTATAATAGTTGACTGAACCAAGTCCAGTCGACTCAAATTCAGTCAACTAAACTCTTTCCAGTCGACTGGATTTTGTCTATAAAAATATATAAAAATAGTGCTAGGGCAGCACCGAGTCGACTCACAACCACCCTAACCAGTCGCGAAAAAATCCTTTTTTTCAACTCTTCAAAGCGTATAGGTGATCATATCTCTTTGATAATACCATCTATAATGCCGAGGTAAAAATTCTAAACTCTAATTTCAATTATTTTGTCAATAAATATTAAATAATTATAATTTAATTAGGGGTAAAAAAGAGGAGTTGAGGCTAAGTCATCTTCTACTTTGTGTATGGACATTAGGTTCCCCACTCAGGGATATAGGATTAGGTTTGAAAGCACTCTTTATACTCCCATGCCTACTAGATATATCAATAGATCATTTTTTAGTACATCATGCATACCTAGCATCGAAGTAATAACACATTATGGTTTAAAGAAATTAGTTTATTGTAAAAACTCTATTATCATAGATCTATATGCAGAGTTTTCCAATAATTTCACTAAAATTGATGATCTTACATATTCCACGAGAGTAGAGGGTAAGGATTTTATTCTTACCCCCTCATTATTGAGAGATCATTTAGGACTCATGCATTCATCATGTCCAGTTGCATATTTTCCATCCATGGAATTACCGTATGGTGATCCCTACTTGCACATTACATTAGATAGGATACACATGCATTTATTTAGTGAGGAGAGGACTCCATCTATGAGTATCTTTAGTTCCACTAGAGTTAGAGTACAGGACTATGCCCTATACAGAGTCATAGTGAACTGCATTTTTCCACTCACCACTAGGGGCATCACTATGATGCACCCTTATCATTCATTTCTACTCTATTTACTTAGTCATAGATTAGATCTAGACATTAGTCTACAAATGTTTCATTCTATCATCCATCATTCTAGGACAGTTACTAGTAGGAAGGCACATCTGCCTTATTGACATATCATCACATCTTTACTAGCCATATTAGGGTTTGATGTTACTATAGGTAACATCAAACAACTTTATGAGTATGACATGATAGGTTCTAGATAGTTTGGTTTAGCTAAAATAGGTTTAGATGAAAATAATGTCCTGACATGGAGGAGAGATGATCCTCAGCCCCAGCCTGAGCCTGAGCATGAGCCTGATATTGACCCAGAGCATCACTCTGACCCTAAGACTGAGCATCAAGAAGCACTAGGATTTGATAGTTTATCTCTATTTCTTGCGCTTCTAGTAGCCCCCACTATAGTTGAGAGATTATCTAGATTGAAGGATGCGATGCAACGTCAAGAGCAGCAGCATCAGGCTCGTCATCTTGAGATGATGCAGATGTTTCAGGCATAGAGAGAGGATCATCGAGAGATGATGGAGTTTTTTGTTCTTGGAGGATGGATCATCCACCTCCTCCACCTCCTTCTGATTAGGATTGTCTTAGATAACTACTTGCTACAATTTGAACTTATCGATTTGATAATTTTTAAATCTTGTATATTCTTGGAAATAACTTGGATTATGCTTAGTAGACTAGGATGCTTTGATTTCATTATTCAAAATCTATTTTGTTAAGTAATATTATTTTCTTAAAGGAAAATTAAAAATAATCTAGCCTAGGTCATTTTAGATTTCATGATCCTATAGACCTAGATAAGCCTTTGCATCTCACAAAACACCTAGGATTATCTATTTGTGTATTGAGCCACGAAGATGGGCATGAGATGTTAGGGTTGCACCCCAAGTTCCAGATGTAGATTCTGTTGGTGCAGGGGCACTGGATAATCGAAACTGTGTTTCGATTATGGCAAAGACACAAAGTTAAGTTTACATCGTTATCTCATGAGCTAAATCGAGTGTGCAGAAAAGTACTAAAGCTGGAGCTGAAGGCTAGCGACACCCGGAGGAATCCACGGTGGTCAGGCGACACTCGAGTGACTTCGAAGGGAGCCGAAGGAATGGAGTGGAAGGCCGGAAGTGAGAGCTACAAAGGAAGTATCGAGGTAAGCTCGTGTGAGTGAGAGATGGTATGGTTGTATCCTCTGTACGGGGATGACCATAGGCAGCGATCCGACTAAGACTTCCTGTGAAGGTCTAGGTCGAGATCGGACGGTTAGAAACCGTCGCATTTATCATTTTCTGAGCTAACCTTTTACTACAGGGAAGTGGCCAGGATGGCAGTCGACTGTTGAACATTGGGCAGTCGACTAATGCTCATCAGTCGACTGATGGCGACGAATCAACCTTTGTGCTAGGTCAAAACGGATAATGTTTGACGCGACCACTTCGCGATAAAATTTGTACAACTTCATGATCTATTATGAAATATGAGGAGACATATTCAGAGGCCAAAATCTATAAAAGGAGGGGAGGATTATAACTCCAAAGATCATCCAGTTTATTCTCAAGTGCTCCTACAACGCCAACGCTCCAACACCGTCATAACACCGACACGACGACAAGTTCTGATCTTCTTCGTCGGCAGCAGCATCAAGTAATATATTTTGATATTGTATTCTTTGTTTTTATTTGTGACAAGGTGAGGTAGGCTTGTTGCCTCATCCTCGTACTTTCAGTTTTGTGATCGTTATCTCCTACCTCCAATGAGGAGGAGACGTTATAGTGTTTTGCCCTCCGTACGCGGTCTAGGACCGATAGGGCCTTGGAGTAGCAACCGATGGGTTGTGAACCAAGTAAAATAAACATGACTCTTTATTTTCTACTGTGCTTACTCGTGTATCGAATGAACGAACGAAAAGATTTACGCTCGCTATTCACCCCCCCCCCCTCTAGCGACGCTTCTCGATCCAACAATTGGTATCAAAGCAGGGGCACTAAGATTTGGTGAAACCACCAATATAGCACTTTTTGGTTTTCTTTTCGTATTTTTTGAGTCGCAATTTTTTAGTTTTTTTTCCTTCCTCACTACTAATCCAAGATGAAGTCTTGGTACGCTTCTTTTGGTTGTGTGTTTGCAAGTATTCTATTTTGGAGTAGTCGACGGTAAAATAGCCATATCTTTTCGCACAAGAGGACTCTCAAAATGATCTACCTACCAAATCGAAGCTCTCTAAGAGATCTACATTTCTTACATGGGTTTACCCTCGTAAAAAGCTGTTTCCAGCCCCAAAATCCAACTCTTAGTACCCTTTCGGGGACATCGAAGGTCGTAAGTTTCTAGCTTTTGTTAGTTTCTTATTCTTCTTATTTATTTCTATTTATTTCCTATTATTTCCCGTACTACTAATCCAAGACCGAGTCTTGGAATTCTCTTTGGTTTTTATTCGTGTTTTGCAAGAGACATAATGGCTCACATTGAGGGGTATAGCACCACCCGACCTCCATTCTTTAACGGAAATGATTTCCATTATTGGAAAGGTTGGATGGAGTGTTTCTTGAAAACACAAGTCGAGACTTGGATAATAATCCAAACCGGCTTTGCTCTACCCACCAATGATCAAGGGGAGCCCTTGGATTTTAACAAGTGGACAAATGCAACCAAGAGGCAAATTGAAGCCGATGCAAGAGCAACCCAAATATTGCAATGCAACTTGTCCAAGGAGGAACTCAACTGCATCGGACCATTTATTAACGCCAAAGACCTCTGGAAAAAATTGATTGATCTACACGAGGGATGCCCGATGCTAAGGTATGTAAAAGAGATTTACTTTTAAATAAATTGTACAATCTAAAGATGCAGGATCGTGAGACCGCCACCCAACTACATGCGCGGATCCAAGATATCGTAAATGGTCTTCACTCGATCAGGCAAGCCGTAGAGAACCGGGACCTTATAAGGTACGCTTTAAATGCTTTCCCTAGGACTACCTTGTGGGCATCCATTGTCGATGTCTACAAGGTCTCTAAGGACCTTTCGAAGCTTAGGTTAGACGAATTATTTTCCGAGTTTAAACTTCATGAGCAAACTAACGTGGTCCGGACAGAGAGAGGTATTGCTCTACTTGCAGGACAAAGAAACGAGCCACCTACTAGGCAAGTAGATGAACTCGAACCCGAAGATGAATCAGAGTCCGAATCGGAAGAGGTGGAAGCAATAGTGAACGTAGTGCGAAAGATCGTTCGGAGGGAAAGGAGGCTACTAAAGAACCAAAAGAGGGCACAATTCAAATCAAATCAAAAGAAGGCTTTTCATGCAACATGGGACAATGAAGAAGGCGTCGGCATAGCATGCATGACAAGACCCGAAGAGTCCGAATCAGAGTCTGAATCCGAATCCAATTACAACACCGACTCCGAACTCGAGGACTATTTCAAGAAGCAACTCAAAGTCGGATCAAAAGAGAAAATTAAGGTTAGCCGCTCACTAATTCATATGCTTTACAATACAATTAAAGTGCTTACTAGGAAATTAACTAAGTCCGAGTCTAGGGTTGAGTCGTTACTTGAGGAGGTTGAAACCCTCAAGCAAGAGGCTACTATAACCTCTTCAACTAGTCAAGTTCAAGAGGGAAACTCAACCCAAATTGAAAAACTTGAGGAGGAGAATTTTCTCTTGAAAGATCGAGTTCAAGAGGTTGAGGCTAGGTTGGAAAGGTTCACGTTGGGATCTAAGAACCTTAACCGACTACTTGGAACCCAAAAAGCCGTGTACAACAAAGCCGGACTCAGATTTAGGTCAAAGACTACGAATAGGTCTTATATGTCTATCGTAAATCGTAGTCATCAAAGAGTCCAAGCATGGGTCCCAAAGGTTTTATTGAAATCACATTTAAGGACTAATAAATTTTGGATTCCCCAGGATCAAATTCATTATTTGAATAGATCATATTGGTTCAATGGTCCAGGGGGAGCTGATACTAAAATAGTATACTACTTACTTAGCAAAATCTTTACATTTTAATTTTTAGAATGGCTAGATAGGGAAAATAGTTAGTCAACTCTTGATAACATAGTATCAGGACGCGGCGAGATGATAGTACGTTAGGGAAACAAAGTCTCATATATTCGAGCTAGATAAGGCGTATCTAGCTTGGTGCACTTGACCGAGTGGAACTAGCTGAAGCTACCTCGTCGTATCCTAAACTAGTTAGACCAGGAAGTAACCCTAAGTGACTTAAGTGATATTTTCATGAATTTAGCTTTGTCTAAAGAAGTGGTCATTGTTCCGATCAAAGAAGGCCCCTGTGTCTCGCCACATCCTGGAAGCCAGTTTCTCGAAAAGTTACTTAATGATCTAAAGGTTAAATCTGAATCTAACCCAAGGTTGACTATCTTTAATCAATTTAAAATCATCTCACAAAACATATAAGGTGAACAAATTCTGAGACACATAGAATGGGTGAGATGTTAAGGATAATGGAAAAATACTTAAAATATAACCTCTTCAAATTGCTACTTATTTTCTCAACTATTGTACTTAATGACTATTTACAACTCTTTAGGCCAAAGTTTAGCGTCCCCTACATCTCTTATACTTCATATATTTGACTAAGGGGGAGAGCAAACTAACTCTAAGGGTTATATTACAAACCTTTAGATTATTGGTGCAGAGGGACACGCCTCGAACCAATCTATCTAACTACTGCTAGACGCATGCTTGGATTCATATTTGATTTATCTAGATGCATGCATATACGATATTATTTTTAAACCCCTATTTTATACAAAAACCCCAACATTTTTTTTTATTTATGGCAAAAGGGGGAGAAGAGCGAAAGTTAAGGGGGAGAAGAGCGAAAGTTAAGGGGGAGTAACACAAAATTTGATTTTGAAAACTAAATGAGCGAAAGTTAAGGGGGAGTAACACAAAATTTGATTTTGAAAACTAAAGTATCTCTTTCAAAATTCACCTAGGGTTAAGGGGGAGTTTTGGTTAAGGGGGAGTTTTTGGAAATGGCATTCATCATCTACTATACTTGTTTTATGCTTTAATTTCCCTTAACTTTGTGTTGGTTTGCCATAGATCAAAAAGGGGGAGATTGTTGGTACAAAGGCACTGGATAATCGAACCTGTGTTTCAATTATGGCAAAGGCACAAAGTTAAATTTACATCATTATCTCATGAGCTAAATCGAGTGTGTAGAAAAGTACTAAAGCTGGAGCTGAAGGCTAGCGACACCCGGAGGAAGCCGCGGTGGTCGGGCGACACTCGAGTGACTTTGGAGGGAGCCAAAGGAATGGAGTGGAAGGCCGGAAGTGAGAGCTACAAAGGAAGTATTGAGGTAAGCTCGTGTGAGTGAGAGATGGTAAGGTCGTGTCCTCTGTATGGTAAGCTCGCGTGAGTGAGAGATGGTAAGACTTCCTGTGGAAGGTCTAGGTCAAAATTGGACGATTAGAAACCATCGCATTTATCATTTTTCGAGCTAACCTTTTACTGCAAAGAAGTGGCCAGGCTGGCAGTCGATTGTTGGACATTGGGCAATCGACTGATGCTCCTCAGTCGACTGATGGGAGGCATCAGTCTCCCATCAGTCGACTGATGGTGACGAATCAACCTTTGCGCTAGGTCAAAATGGATAACGTTTGACGCGGCCACTTTGCGATAAAATTTGTACAACTTCGTGATTTGTTCTGAAATATGAGGAGACATATTCAGAGGCCAAAATCTATAAAATGAGGGGAGGATTCCAACTTCAAAGATCATCAAGTTTATTCTCAAGTGCTCCTACAATGCCAACGCTCCAACACCGTCATAACACCGACATGACGACAAGTTCTGATCTTCTTCGTCGGCAGCAGCATTAAGTAATATATTTTGATATTGTATTCTTTGTTTTTATTTGTAACAAGGTGAGGTAGGCTTGTTGCCTCATCCTCGTACTTTCGGTTTTGTGATCGTTGTCTCCTACCTCCAACGAGGAGGAGACGTTATAGTGCTTTGCCCTCCGTACGCGGTCTAGGACCGATAGGGCCTTGGAGTAGCAACCGTTGGGTTGTGAACCAAGTAAAAAAATGTGTCTCTTTATTTTCCGCTGTGCTTACTCGTGTATCAAACGAACGAACAAAAAGATTTATGCTCGCTATTCACCCCCCCCCCCCTCTAGCGACGCTTCTCGATCCAACAGATTCAGTGCATCAACATGAACCAACAAAGGGTTTAAAAAGAAAATCAATCACTTCGGTAACTAACTCTAATTCAAAGCTTGATGATAATTCTATATCACTTGAGCTAGTAACGAGTTGGAAAATTGCTTTAAGGATAATTTTTAGATGTGTATTTTAAGCACAAAAAAAATATATTTAGTAATTCATGCTTGGACATTTTTCTATCTCATTTGCATTATCTTAACTTAATTTTAGAAGAAATGTTGAAAATTTTGAAAACCTTAAGTTTCATTTGAAATTTTTTAGCTTTTATTGAGGGGGAGTTTCAAAAGTTTTGAAAATTGAGAATTTTGAAATTTTCTAAAATATTTTTATTGAAGGGGAGTTTCAAAATTTTTTTGAAAATTAAGAATTTTGAAATTTTCAAAAATATTTTTATTGAGAGGGAGTTTCAAAAGTTTTGAAAATTAAGATATTGAGAATTTTAAAAATTTCAAAAATATTTTTAAGGGGGTGTTTTGAAAATTGAAATATTAAGAATTTTGAAAACTTTGACTTTTGGATATTGAAAATTTTAGAAATTTGATTTAAAAATTTAATTTTTTGTAAAGGTTAAATACTTTTGAAATTTTTTATAAAAGTCATTCTTGAAACCCAAAGATAAAGGGGGAGATCCTATTTTTAAAAGAAAATTTTATTGTATGAATTTAGGGAGAGCATTGATAAAGTTTTCAGAAAACACTTCTATAAATGGTTTTCAAAACTTAGCTGATTCTGAAAAACCTAAGTCCTTTAAAAGATTTGGTGCTTTGAAATTTATAGGGCTTAGGCATTTTTGATGAAACTTGTCAAGAAAGTGTTATAATCTTTAGTCATTATATTTAAAAAGCTTTAATCACATCTTTAAATTGTGGCATTTGATGCTTAATAATGATTTTGATGTATACCAAATGGGAAGAGAATAGATTTAAAGTTAGAAAATTTTAAAGTAAAGAAAGTTTTTCATGCATATGAGCATCTCATGCATATACATTTTTAGCCCAATACATTTCTGATATATGTTAAATTTGAATATTGCAAATTGATTCTCCTAACTTTAACTGATGTGTTGTCATACATCAAAAAAGGGGAGATTGTTGGTGCAGAGAGCACCACTCCTTAGTTTTTGATGTATGAACCATAGTTAAAGTTAGGAATTACTTATGTTCTGATATGAGTGTTAAGTGTGCAGACTTAACAGGAAGTCCTAGTAGGTCGAGTTGATCGGATATTAGGCAGAAGTCTTCATAGATCAGGAGGACCGAACACCAAGCATGAAGTCCAAATGGGTCGAGTGGACCGGACATCTGGCATGAAGACTGGTTGGGTCAAGAGACCAGACAATCGACAAAAAGTCCAGCTGGGTCTGGTAGACCGGACAGCTGGTGGAAGCCCTGGTGGGTCATATCAGATGTCAAGAATGGAGAAAGCTAGGCAAGGTAGCCGACAGGTAAGCCTCGAGTGGAGAGGTGAGGTTGAGTCCTCTATAGGGGGAAAAAGCTAGGCGTCGATCAGACAGATAGTCCGCGTGGGACTTAGAAGTCGAGATTGAGCAGTATTACTACTGTTATTCGATGTCATATTGTTTACTTCTACTAATCTCGTTTTGCAGGGATCAGACTAAAAGGATTCCAGTCAACTGAGAATGGCCCAGTCGACTGGATACCCAATTGACAAGATTAGATAGTGATCGATCAAGGATCTGGCAGCCTAGATGAAAAGAGTTCCAGTCGACTGGGGAGGTCCAATCGACTAGAAAGGCAAACTTCCCGATGCGAAGCCAGGTGAGCTAAAGTCGACTGGAAATGCCGAAGAACCATATCGACGGGATAATGTGGAGTCGATTGGAGGGCATTCCAATCAACTAGAAAAGGCTTATAAAAGAAATGCACGACCATCTCCGAATACAATTAATCCATAACATCCAAGTGTTGCTACTAGTGTTTGTCATCCGCAGAAGCTACATCCCATTGCAAAGATGCAATCCTGACACTCCGTGCCCTAATTCAATAGCTCTAAAGTGTCGGTATATTTTATTTTTGTCTATTTCGCTTTATGTACTTAATTTCAAAGAGAAGGTAGAGTGTTACCTATCTCTTAATCATTGTAAAAAGTGAACCCCTCCGAAGTCAAGAGTTCTCGAGTAGAAGGGTCTTATAGTTCATTGCCCATCGAGGTAGCTCTCGGAGAGCTACGGGCCTTGGAGTAGCAACCCGGCTAGGGTTATCAACCAAGTAAATATCATGTCTTCTTATTTTATTTAATTCCGCTGCATACTCTTCATTTCTAAAAGATTTCAAAAAATAAGTTTTTAATTTCTAAAGAAAATTATAACTTCCGAGATTCACCCCCCCCTCTCTCGGAACATTATGATCCTACAATAATAACAGATGGAAGCACTTGAAGGCTAGCGTATGGATGAACGTGTCATAGTGGACTTGGAGGGATACAATAGGCGTGAGGCTGATGGAGATGGCATAATCAATGAGCCTGAGAAGAAGTAGATCATTGACGCAAGGGGAAGTGGACCTATGTGTGGGTAATGGCACAAGAGTTGCTGCTAGAGTTGTAGGAACATATTCCTTATTGTTGCCGAGTGGTTTGATTTTAGAACTTGATGAGTGTTATTTTTTACCTACAATAACTAAGAACATTATGTATGTTTCTTGTTTGGACAAGAAAGGTTTTTCATTTACTATAAAGGACAAATGTTGTTCTATTTATTTAAATGAAATATTCTATTGCAGTGCACATTTGATGAATGGACTCTATATTCTAGATCTAGAAAACCCAGTCTATAACATAAATACCAAACAATTCAAATCTAATGATTTGAATCAGACATATCTTTGGCATTGTCGCTTGGGTCATATAAATGAGAGTCGTATATCACAGCTCCATAGAGATGGATTACTGGACTCATTTGATTTTGAATCATATGAGACATGCGAATCTTGTCTTTTAGGAAAGATGACCAAGACTCCATTTAGTGGACAAGGCGAACGAGTGACAGATTTATTAGGCCTCATACATAGTGATGTTTGTGATCCTTTCAAAGTCGCAACCAGAGGTGGTTATCAATACTTCATTACATTTATTGATGATTTGAGTAGATATGGATATGTGTACCTTATGAGGCACAAATCAGAATCCTTTGAAAAGTTCAAAGAATTCAAGAATGAAGTACAGAACCAACTTGGAAAGAGTATTAAGATGCTTCGATCAGATCGAGGTGGGGAATACCTTATCCAAGAGTTTCATGACTATCTAGTTGAGTGTGGGATACGATCTCAACTCACTCCACCTGAAACACCACAGTTGAATGGTGTATCCGAGAGGAGAAATCGTACTCTGTTAGACATGGTACGATCAATGATGAGTCATACGGATCTTCCTCCTTCCTTCTGGGGATATGCTCTAGAGACAACTGCTTTCACACTTAACTGTATTCCATCTAAGGCAGTCATAAAGACACCATATGTTATATGGACTGGGAAGAGTCCCAAGATGCCTTTTATGAGGATTTGGGGATGTGAAGCTTACGTGAGATGTCAAGTTTCAGATAAATTAGGCCCCAAATCAGACAAGTGTTATTTTGTAGGATATCCTAAGGAAACGAAAGGATATTACTTTTACAACCCCACGCTAGCCAAAGTGTTTGTTGCCAGAAATGGTGTCTTTCTAGAAAGGGAATTTATTTCTAGAAAGGCTAGTGGGAGTAAAATTGATCTTAAAGAAATTCAAGATACACAAAATAGCACTGATGCCTTAATACAACAAGAACAGGCATCACAAGGAGTTTGTGGTACAACCTATTCATGTAGACCAAGCTCTGCGCAGGTCTGATAGGATACGTCATCAACCTGAGAGATATTCTTTTCTCTTGGATGACAATGATGGTGTCATGCTAGATGAGCCAACATCCTATCAGGAAGTTGTAATGAGCCCAGATTCTGAGAAATGGCTTGAGGCCATGAGATACGAAATGGAATCCATGTACACTAACCAAGTATGGACTTTGGTTGATCCACCTGAAGGGGTCAAACCCATTGGGTGTAAGTGGGTCTTTAGGAGAAAGACTGACATAGATGGTAATGTGCATACCTATAAGGGGCGATTGGTAGCAAAAGGATTCAAGCAGATTCATGGTATTGACTATGATGAAACCTTTTCTCCAGTTGCAATGCTCAAATCCATTCGAATCATGCTTGCTATTATTGCTTACTATGACTATGAAATATGGCAGATGGATGTCAAAACTGCATTTCTTAATGGAAATCTACTCGAGGATGTGTATATGACACAGCCTGAGGGTTTTGTCAATCCAAAGGATGCTGGAAAAGTCTGTAAGTTGCATAGGTCCATTTATAGTTTAAAGCAAGCTTCTAGAAGTTGGAATCGTCGATTCGATGATGCGATCAAAATGTTTGATTTCATAAAGAACGAATATGAACCTTGTGTCTACAAGAAAGCTAGTGGGAGCACAGTTGTTTTCCTCATTTTGTATGTAGATAACATACTACTCATTAGAAATGATATCCCTATGCTAGAGTTTGTGAAGACTTGGCTTGGAAATTATTTCTCAATGAAGGACTTAGGTGAAGCAACCTATGTTCTTGGCATCAAGATCTATAGGGATAGATCTAGGAGATTGCTTGGCCTGAGTCAGAGTACATATATTGACAAGGTGCTTAAGCATTTTGCCATGCAGAATTCCAAGAAGGGATTTCTGCCAATGTCACATGGTGTAAGTCTTTCGAAGACTCAATATCCCTATTTTGCGAAAGAGAAACAACGCATGGATCAGATCCCTTATGCATCTGCTATAGGATCTATCATGTACGCCATGATTTGTACTCACCCCGATGTCTCGTATGCTTTGAGCATGACAAGTAGGTACCAGTCAGATCCCAGTGAGTGTCACTGGATAGCAGTCAAGAATATTTTTAAGTACTTGAGAAGGATGAAAGAATATTTCTTGATCTTTGAAGGTAAGGAGGAGCTAGTTGTAAAGGGTTACAGCGATGCAAGCTTCCAAACCGACAAAGATGATTCGCGATCACAATCAGAGTATGTATTTTGTCTGAATGGTGGTGTTGTGAGCTGGAAGAGTTTAAAGTAAGACACAGTCACAGATTCTACAACAGAAGCCGAGTACATTGCTGCTTCGGATGCAGCAAAGGAGGTAGTTTGGATCAGAAAGTTTGTTTCTAAGCTTGGTGTAGTTCTTAGCATTGTGAGCCCTATAAAGCTTTATTGTGACAACAACGGGGCCATAGCACAGGCTAAGGAACCTCGTTCTCACCAGTGTTCCAGACATATATTACGGTGGTATCACCTCATTCGAGAGATCATCGATAAAGGAGATGTGCTGATATGCAGAGTAGATATTGATGATAACATTGCGGATCCCCTGACCAAGGCTTTGGCACAAAGAAAGCATGATGGTCATACTAGGTCACTGGGTCTTAGAGATTATAGTGATTGGCACTAGTGCTAGTGGGAGATTGTTAGTGTCAGCCTTTAGTGTCAATCATGAGATGTAGTGTCAATCATGAGATGATTGATTAGGGATCATGTGTATCATATTTCATTAATAAAAGGTAAGGATTGTTTATTATATTTACTTTATGCATGTGCCAGCTAAAATAAATATAATAATTCCCTTGAATAGTAGGTTCTAATCTACAGTTTATCAATTGGTAGAATTGATTATGAGAAGGTGTAGAGAACACTATTCTTAATATTCCTAGTCAAGTATTAATATACAAGGGCAATATTAATACATTGAGACTAGCATGTAGGTCAATGGATGACATAATCTCACAAGTCATGGATATATAATATCACATTGACACATGAGTATATATATTGGAGAATATATATACTGAATTAACCCTCCTTGAGAAAGTATCATGGATCGTTATATGAGTGTCATATACTTTCTCATGTGACTATTGGTATGAATAGTCCTTAGACCTGAAGTCACTATGGTTCCCTACATAAGGAGTTATGTACTTTGGTATCGTCTAACGTCACACAGTAACTGGGTGCACTATAACGGCGATCACTGGGTATGTAATGAATTATGCGGAGGGATGTGAGTGATGTAGATGGGATATATCCCTCCTATATGACAGGAGTGATACCTTTGGCCTCTTGATAGAGTAGGACCACGAAATGCATGGTCATGCTCAAATGAGTCAATATGAGATATTAAGCTCATTTGTTTGAGTGAGTCTACTTGGGAATCAAGAAACATAAAGATCGATAAGGGAATGACACTGTCACGCCCCGAGAGTATGTCGGTTCGAAAATCAAACGGATGACATCTCCCCTGTATGTGGTAACATTTCGGATTAATACAAGGCACGTAGGCCACAACAACAACAATATACATATATATATGAAAACAACAACTACACAAAACACAGCGAAAACATAATACAACATCTCAAACTACACACATGCATACCGGTATGACTAACTCATCACAACATAATGAAACATCGACAAAATCCGAATCCACAACATAGTACATCACGAAAACTACAAATATAATACACTCATACAGAAAGCCCAACACAACCACCAGAGTCTCGGAGATGAGATGAGATGTTAGCCAGCGGTGCTCCAAGCCGTCACGAAGACTTCTACCTGTTACCTGGGCGACAGAAAAACCCAGGGTCCGTGGTGGTGGTGAGTAAAACTCAGAAGGTAATAGAAAAACATGTATATATGTAAAATCACATGTAATTCAACAACATAATCTAGAGGTACAACAGGTATATCAGCATAGTATATAAATACAAGCATATACCGTCTAACCAAATGAACAACATAAAATGCAGACATACCTGAAGTCTGCTACGCTACTCTGATCCAACCTGAAGATATATCCAACATATATATATAACAGGAAGAATAATTCTAACTCATAATCTACTCATGCTACCGGTCAAAGTATCTAATGGTCTGTCCAACACATACCAGTATCTGACACAACTGTATAGCATATGCAAGAAACATGCATGAATATGATGTACAATCAAATGCAACAAGCATAGTACAATCAAATGCATCATCACAATAAGCATATATATATATACTGCATCTATATATGTATACTAATCACAATCATCCATATATATATATACATGCATATATGTATATATACGGCAATATGCAAAAATATCATAAGTCGGCAATGTAGCATGCATGGTCATGTCGGCTCACCCTAGAGCTACCACGACCCCAGTGTGGCCTCGGTGGCTCGAGCATGACAACTGTCCCAACTCAACACCAACCACTACTCTCGAGTGGCCGAGTGGGCAGTATGATCGAGTAGAATATAAGCGTAAAGAGCAAGCTACACGATGGGGGTCCCTGCTGTTGGCCACTCCGACAGTCACTACCCATGAGTGGTCGAGTGCCACACACGTAGGACTACGACACGCAAATCCAACTACCACCGTCTATAGTGGTAGAGTGCGGCACCACAATGCTCTGCCCTCACACCGGTTACTCCTCCTATGAGTAACTGTGGAGGCAGGATGACTGGCGACACTCTCAACCACAAGGGAGACCTTATTGCCAGCGTGCATGCAAATGACATGAATGCAATGTCTCCCATACAGACATCCACCATAGATTCTCTATTCTACAGAGAATCGTACTAACCAGATCAACGCACTCTCTATCCTATAGAGAGTCGTACTCAACTGATCATAATACTCTCTATCTTGTAGAGAGTCATACCAATCTAATCGGCGTACTCTCTATCTTGTAGAGAGTCATACTCAACTGATGGACACACTCTCTATCCTGTAGAGAATCGTACTCATCTGATTATAACAAGCTAGGACCACCGGTCCGTAGCGATACCCTAAGGATCATTCCTCTGACCATTTACACAATACATGTTCGGTGGTAACATACAACCTAAGGGTACTAGAACTAACCCTAGGTTAAAAACATTATCTACCTATGGATGACATTTTTGCCCCATGTACAATCAGGTTGTCATCCGGACTTTACTATTTGCACTTAACTTAAACAAATTCTAAGTTACTTACATCACCTATATGTATAACTCCTAATCATGATAAAATAAACATGATATCAGCAATGGAGTTAATAGCCAACGGTAAAGTATCAAGCACAGGATAATAAGAGCAGGGTCAAGATAATATGAAAATATAACATGCTCATATCTATGTCTAAATCTGAATGCAATACATCTACCCGGACCAGGTAGAAAATTACCCACCTAATGTAATGCTCGTAATAATGAAGTCCTCACGGTCGCGGACCCGTCTCGTATCCACGTCCTGCACATTTCAAATATTGTGGTTAATTACAATAAAATCCAAGCACACAACAATATATATATAAATTCGATGTTCTCCCGTTTCTATATTCACGTCCCTTAATCGAATACAAATTAGAAACCCCAATTAGCCAGACTTGACCATTTGAAATGCAGACATACCTGAAAGTTTGCTATGCTACTCTGATCCAACCTGAGCATATATCCAACATATATATAACAGGAAGAGTAATACCAACTCATAATCTACTCATGCTACAGGTCAAGGTATCTAATGGTCTGTCCAACACATATACAAGTAACTGACACAACCATATAACAAATGCAAGAAGCATGCATGAATATGATGTACACCCAAATGCAGCAAGCATAGTACAATCAAATGCAATATCGCAATAAGCATATATATATAGACTGCATCTATATATATATCTCAACCATATATATATATATATATATATATATATGGTAATATGAAAAGCGCCATCAGATACGGCAATGCAGCATGCATGGTCATGCCTGCGCACCCCTACTCGCTAGCACGACCCCAGTGTGGCCTAGGTGGCACGACATGACAACTGTCCCAACTCAACACCAACCACTTCTATAGAGTGGCCGAGTGGGCAGTATGATCAAGTAGCATATGAGCGTAAAGAGCTCGCTACACAACGGGGGTCCCTGCTGCTGGCCACTCCGACTGACACTACCAATGAGCGGTCGAGTGTAACGCACCCAGGACAACTGCACGCAACACCAACTACCACCGTCTATAGTGGTAGAGTGTGGCACAACAGATGCTCTGCCCTCACACCAGTTACTCCTCGGGGAGTAACCTAGGAGGCAAGATGACTGACGACTCTCTCAACCCCAAGGGAGACTATGTCGTCAGAATGCATGCAAATGACATGAGTATGCTATCACACGTACTGCCATCTACCACAGACTCTCTGTTCAACAAAGAGTCATACCCATCTGATCAATACACTCTCTATCCTGTAGAGAGTCGTACTCAACTGATCGATGGACTCTCTATCCTGTAGAGAGTCATACTCAACTGATCATAACTCTCTATTTAATAGAGAGTCGTACTCAACTGATCTACGCACTCTCTATCCTGTAGAGAGTCGTACTCGACTGATCATAACTCTCTATCCAATAGAGAGTCGTACTCAACTGATCGACGCACTCTCTATTCTATAGAGAGTCGTACTTGACTAATCATATCAAGATGGGACCACCGGTCCATAGCGACACACTAATCACCCTTCACTTAACCATTACACAACACATGGTTGGTAACAAGTATGCAACATACGGGTATTGGAAATAAATCCTACATTTAGGGCATTACCTACCCACAGATGACCTTTTTGCCAATTTATAAATTAGGTCATCACCCGTACTAACATTTACACCCTACTAAACATCTAGGCCAATTTACATCACATCTATAACTCCTAAATCATGATAGGGAATATGTGATATCAACAATTGAGCATAAATACATCCAACGATAAGTTCAAGCATAAGATAATCAAAGCAGGGTCAAAGTAACATGATCATATAAGATAATCATGCATCTAAATTTGTATGCATTAAAACTACCTGACCAGGGTAGGAATTACCCACCTGCCTTGTAGACACCAATCGCCTTCACATCTGTGAATGTCTCGACCCAAAATCCTACAACGTGCAATATGCATATCAATAGATCTCTAGCATAACCCTAAATCAATCCAAATTCTGATTAGTTAACCCCTACTAATCATTCCCTTTATGGATTCATATAACTCACGGTTTCATATAATTCACGGTCATCCCTAAGATGCCCAAACACTATATATAAATTCACAAATGGAACCAATAGTAAACTAGCAATAGATCTAGATCGCATCCTTAATACCTAGATTACATTTTCCTCACTATGTTCCATTTAACCATTTATTCTTGAATCAATATCAAATTAACTACCAATAAATCATATACTACTGTATCATGTTTCAATCTAAACTTACCACAGTAATTCGACACACCCTTCTACAATATATACCGTTAAATACACCCATTAGAATTTACCTTCACTGCCATCACAAATCTTGCTTCCCAGCTCAACTTCAAACACTACAACAGATCCAAGATCCAAGCCTCTTGTCTCCTGCCTCGGATCATCATCACAGAAGTCAAATAACCATAGTTGCAAATCGAGTAGGAGATAGCTGTGAATCTGACATGAGACAACAGATCTGAGGATAGCGGAGACAACCGATCCTACTCTCAACGAGAATGAGCTTACTGTGGAACCCCTGGCAGAGACATCGATCGACGTCGGCATTGTAGTTTGGCCACCGGGGTGAGCTTGTGCAAGGAAATCCTGCGAGCAAAAGGGTCGACGATGGTGGCATCACTGTGCTCGCGAAATCCCCAATTGCTTTGGTGGAGCTCCGACGAAGCGGCGGCGACAGTAGAGGAAGAGGTCACGACAGAGCTGGAAATGGGCTGCAGAGATCATGGAGGGGTCAACAACGACGACGCTCATCCACGGTGATAGCATCGCCGATCTGCTCGAACAAAAATAATCCTAACGAACGTGATGAACGCCACAGAATCGATGGCGGCATGCGGTTCGACGGTCGTGCAGCGTGCGGCTTGTGGAGGCAGATCAGTCGAGGAAGGAGCGGCGGCGGCGTGGCAACTACACTCTGCGTGGTCGGCTGGCTTAGGGCGTCAGCGATCAAAGAGAAGAGGAGAGCGCGTGGCGTGGATGAGGAGAAGGAGAAAAGTCCGATCGAGAAAAAAAACTGATGGATCCGGGAAAAGAAAACTCAACATTTAGCATTTATAGGTTAATTAAACCTATTAATTCCTCAGTAGTAGATAGTCTAAACAGGCTTTACAAAAGCCTATCTTCTTTATCCCCATTAAATGTCCATAAAACCTCCGTTTAAATCCAGAAAAATTTCTAAAAATTTTTGAAAAAATTTCTAATTATTTCTGGAAAAATTTTATAAGACCGCTCATTTCTTATGTATCTAAAAAGGGTTTTAGATACATTGCCAATGTTACAAGAGCCTATAGGGTCACACACAAATGATATTCTGTTTTGGAGATGGTTTCTTTTAGTTGGACTAAAAGGACAATTGAGCATATGTCTAAGATTTGAGTTAGACTCAAACTGGTTTAACTTGAGTTAGACTCAAGTTGAACCATGGAAGATGATTCATCATCATGCATGATTAATTTGATTAATCATGCATAGGAATACCAAAGGGCTTGGTATTCATGATGAGAATTAAAATAAGGGAATACCAAGGGTCTTGGTATTAAGAGAACTCTTAATGGGGAGATAATGGCATTGATGGCTATGGATTAAAAGGGCCTTTTGGTGTTCAACGTGGATGTGAATTTTTGTGGCTTTTGGTGTTTGGGCGTGCAAGCCTAAAGGGCCAAGAGAGAAAGAGTTATCTCATCTCTTCCTTCCTCTCCTTCTTCTTCCAAAAGAGTTATTGGCGTTTTGCTAGGGGTTGCTAGCACAACATGACTCCAAAGCTAGTGCAGATGTCAGTGTGGATACCATAGATATATGTTTACCCTTACCGTATTGAGATCCGACAGCATTTGGAAAAGTGGGATTGTGAAGGGCACGCACCGAAGGTATATTCCTCCTCTAGATAATATCTAGACTAGATTAAAGAAAATGATATATATAGTTTTGCATGAATCTCTAGTGGGATCCGGTACAATTATTGTTTCCGCTATGGTTGTGCGAAGTATTCGCCTGCAATGTTGTGAACATCAGATCCGGAGTAATTCCCAACAAAGCTCATCCAAGAAACCAACAAGCAAAGCATTCAAAGTGATCTTTCGTAAAGTTTTATTTACATTGTTATTGTATTTCCTTTGTATTTGCTTGTATCTTTATTTTTATTGTTGCAAGACTATTGTAAGAGGTTTCTCCACCTCCGGTGTGTAACCGAGAAGGAGAAGCTTGATAGTGGTGGTGTGCATCACTAGAGTCCACTTGTGTTAGTGCAATCGACCCAGGTCATGATTTACCAGACTCGAGATTGATTCAAGTAGTATTTTGATGTTTAACAATGTGATTTTCATGGAAAGTCCAAGCATGGGTCTTGGCATTTGACGATGTCAAATCTTTCGATGCCAAATCTCATAATTGTCACCATTCAACTTGTCTCCCTTCACGAGATCCAGTATGACACTCTTTGTCGCAACCATGTATCTATCACATAGAATACAGAGATGTAAGTGACTATTTATGCTTAATGTCTCTACTTTGTGTACCCTACTGATCATCAAAACTCAAAATGACTGGAATAAAATTCCAAGACAAGGATATGAATCAATGGACACCATACATCACAACCTAGAATTGCATCTCACCATTCAAATTAAGATACAGTACACAAATAGTTACATGTACTATAATATCCTCGGTAAGCCTACGCGCCACTTTGAGGGTTTACAAGCCGCCCAACATCGACAACTATTTTTGTCACACATCTCAGAGTTAGACCTCTTCATCTTCTCTAAGACACTCGGCTTAGGCCTGGTCCGAGTGGACTACTCCCACTCTGTGAGCCAAGTCCGAGTGTTATTACTCATGTCGAGCAACTCAGTGCAACCCGAGTACCTCTACTCGTGTTGAGCACTCGAGATTCTCAGTGACCTCAAGCACCAAGAACCTTGCTCATGCTGAGCTCCTTGGCTCTTCTCGAGTACCCCGAGGATCTCCAGTTGTTCTCAAATACGTTGAGCCAAGCATAACCGAGCACTCCCAAGCACTGTCGACCACTACCGAGAACTCTTAAGAACTACCAAGCACCTTTGAATACTCCCGAGCACCTATCCACATGGACGAACACCTCTGTGTGTCCAATCCCGCTGTGCCTGAGCACCTTTTTCGTGTGCCCGAGTGAAAAATGCAACCTCCACGTGCACACACACGCTCGAGTACCATTTGGACGTGATGAGCATTGTGTTCATCTAAGCGATTCTCATGCCCGAGTGTCTTATGCATTCGGCCTGCAATCCTTCTCGAGCACCTCAGTGTGCTCAAGCAAAAATCGTGACCGCTCGAGTAGTGCATGCGGGCCCAAGAACCTCCGCGTGCCCGAGCAACGGGCATCAACCGAGCAATGTGCGCATGCCCGAGCACTGCTGGCATGCCCGAGCACTGCAATGTGCCTAAGCACCATAGTGCGCCAAAGCATAATGAAGGTTTACCTAACTTAAACCCTCACTTCTCCCCCTTTGGCATATATCAAAAAGCCTACCAAGATTTTCAATGTCTCATCTCCAAATGAAATCCTACATTCTCCCCCTTTGTCCAAAATCATCTTGGATGCCTTCACTCTTCTTAGTGATACAACCCTTATCACTAAATGAGAGGCAATCCACAATGAAGGTTTATGTAACCCTCACTTCTCCCCCTTTGTAATCAAAATTTATCCATCATAGCAAGATGGATGACCTCCCCCTAAAGGTTTGCTCCCCCTTGACCATTGCACCAAGAATGTCCTTGGAGAGTTCCTAAGCTTATAGAAACTCTAGACAATCTAAATTAAGGGTAAGGGTTCAAACTTAAACTTTAACCTCTCTTAAAATTCGATACTCCACCCTAAATAACTCTCCTAATAATTTTCAATGATTATTTCACCCTTCCAATGCTTTCCAAAATATATCATAGGGTTAGGAGAAGTTAGGGTAGCCTAAAATTTTTGATAACTAACTAAACAAATCTTGTTCATCCAAAGATCTCAAATAGAAATCACGATTAGATTACCACCACCATGATCGTCTAGAGTGGCAATAATTGGTTTTTGCAAATGCAAAAATCAGTGTTTCAGAAATGAATTTTAGAAATTCATAAGTAATTATACGTATTTTAAAAATTTTTTAAAAATTTATACGTACATTACTTACATGAAATATAATAGGTGAAAATAGTTTTATATTAAAATACCCATTATTTTAAGGGATTGATACAAAATTCAAAAACATTGATAACTTCAATATTTTTGTATCAATCTTCTCCATGGTGATTGCAATTAAAAGATAGATTTCGCCAAAGTTTTTCAAAATATTTTTAAAATGTTTTTAAAACCTTATATTGAACCATAGTCTATGGGCTCTATGTGCATGACTTGTACATTAGCTTTTCCTATGATTTATCATTATCATTTAATGAGTTCTAAGTTCATATTGATGTAAAGTTTAAGTACCTTGAACTTAACATATTTTCCTAACATCTCATATGTATCTAGGGTGTATGAAAACACACACATGTCTCCTTATGGTCTTAGTGAGATGTGGGTTTTGTTCTTCCCTAAATCTAAGGGTGCATGTATTATATCTAGGCATATCCAATTTGATTCCTTTATATAGGACTTCAAATCATGTCATTGTCCTTAAATTCAATTTAATTAACCTAAATACATGAAAATGATCTTGGAATAAATGATTTGCATAAATTAAAGCATTTGCTCTTGATTCATGATGTCATAGCATGATAAAGAATTAACCTAAGTATTAGTCATGCCATTTATCAATCTAAAAGCTATTATGACATTTTAAATAATAATATGATCATCATGTCATGACATGGCATAGAGCAAACATAACATGGCAAGTATATGATACAAAGGTATAGAGATACCTAGGTGTTAAGCTTAATTATCATTTTCTAGATTATATCAAGCCATAATGCCTAATTTCCCTAAATGTGCAAAACCCCAAAATGACACACTTTTGACTCTAATCCTATTTGTGTCAATTTTGATTAATTTTTCAACATTTATAATTTCTATTGCACATCCTAAACTCTTTTAGGATATAATTCTAATTTCATTTTCAAGGTATCATATAACCTTGAAAATATCCTAAAGTGTCAACTCTACCATGGTTAGGTTAACTGCCCACCCATTTGAGGTTGACACACCTTAACCCATCTACCGTGAGGGAATCATGCTTCTAAAAACTCAATACCTATTGGAGCTCCTTGGATTTCCTAGGTACTCACTAGAGATAACTTCCCTTAGTACCTTTCTAATGACCCTTCTAGGCTTGGAAGCCTTGGTCATTGAGGTCTTCTCAAGGTTAACCCTAGGGATTTACTCCCTTGTAACCTTCTAAATGACTTTCCTATGTTTCTTGGAAACCTTAGCCACTAGACACCTACCATGGTCAACTCTAGGGATGGCCTCCCTTGTGACCTTGGTATTCCTAGATCTAGTATTTGTTCCATAGTCAAATGGAACACTATGATAAGATGGCATTACCTTCTTGGACTTAGGTTTGTGACCCAAACTCTTCTTTCCATAGGTAGGCCTTGCCTCCTAGAAACTATACCTTGCCCATTTGACCCTAGAATCATGTTTTCCATCTTTTTAAGGGTCTTCTCTAATTTCTCAAGCTTTGGCCTCAATGCTTGATTTTCAATTTCTAACTTCACCATTTTTGATTTTCCATTATATTTTTGGTAATTCCTCTTCTTAGGCATGTGTCTAGTCTTCTTAGGATTAATGTCTAGTTTCTCTACCTTCCTATCATTAGGTGGGATTGATCTAGCATTATCCATAAGCCCAATTTTATGACTCTTAGCACCTAAACTCAAATATTTATTGCTAGCATGCTTTTGATTATGAACAATTACAAGTTAATTAAAACATGATATATCATTAGCATGCTTCTTAATCTTAGAACTTGAAAGTGCATTATTAACCGTTACCTTAGCTCTAGAAGCTCCCTCTACTATTAAGCTCTCTCCCTTGTCCTTCTTAGGGTGACTCTCCCTCGGAGATTGGCTTTGGTAATGCCCCCTTTGTTGGCACTTGAAGCACACAATGTGCTCCTTGCCTTTGCATGTTGGGGCTTCGGTATTCGTCACCTTTTTATTGTCCTTAGATGGCACTTGAACTTTCTTCTTAATCAATCTAGGACACTTGCTCTTGTAGTGCCCTTATTCTTACACTCAAAATATGTTATATGATTTTTATTTTTAATACATGGACTTGAGTTACATATAAAGGATCATGAGCTTATTCTTCACTTCTCTCGGATGTGGAAAGTTCCTCTTGCTCTTGCTCCAACTCCGATGATGGTCTCTTGATGTGAGAAAATCATATAGGGTTTTTAGAGTAGTTTTAGCACACATCTCATTGCATTTCATACTTGTTTCTTACATATTCTACCATGTTTTGCATTCATTTACTATTTTCTAGTTCGAAGATCTACTTTTGTTATTTTTTATATGTAGGACATCATTTTTGGAGCAAAAATGGAGCTTTATTGGAGCACGGACTTTAGGGAACACGCTCTGGTTGTGTCCCAAGACTCGGGCATGTTTCCGAAGCAAAACAGATCAAAACGGAGGCTCCAGAGTAACACATGGTTGGCCGTATGAAATCCACACGGTCGTGTTAAAATTCCAGCTCAATTTTTAGCCTAGAATTTATCATTTTCTAGCCTTGCACATAGTCGACCATGTGAAATTCACACGGTCATGTGGCGGTGCTGCAAATTCGAGGAAATAGGATTTTTCCAAGCACTTATGGAAAGTCGGTGCCACCTCTATATATAGGAAACTTATCTAAGAGGCTGAGGAGGATGAGGGGTGATGCCCTAGGGCTCCCAAACCCTAGAGGAGGCACGATGGCTGGGAGGTTCACAACGGAGAGAGAGGAAGCGACTCAAAGACTAGGATCTATGCTCCAACGTCTCAGAGAATGACCAAGACATACATTGGATCCATCTGAACGTACTATCTCTTTTCTTTCAACTATTTGGATTGTAATGATCTACCTTAAGATGTCTTGTGCTTATTCTCATCCATTTATGGAGTAGATACTTCGATTCTAGGATTAGGGAGTAACCTATCTTGATTTGTAAACAGTATATTGCAATGAATCCATGTTTTCTTGCATTGTTTTCGATTGCTATATATTTATTCTTTCTTTTTATTCTATGAAATGAGTATTCATGGTCTGGCTTTATTGTGTTAATCTGATTTAGATGTCAAAAGCACTGGGTCATATTTTAGAGGTATGGGGAAGGACCGAAAGGAGAACTCAATCCTCCGAACCATAGAGAACTGAGACATGGGGGAATCGACTATGAGTGAGGAGTTAATCCGCTGGGGTTCTCGTGACAGGTTCCCTATGCGACTAAGGTTACCCCACAAGTAGATTAATTCACCATGAGGACACATAGGTATCATAGAACGTAATGAACCTATTCTAGCAGAAGGCCCAAAGTAGGAGAAATTAACTCTAGAAGCGTTATGGGACCCAGTGACAATGGGCCTCCCAAAGATAGCAACCCCCCTAAGCTCTAATGATCCGAAAGGGAAACTTGGCTAGGAATAGGGTAATCCGGTGTAGTTCCAAAAGATCACATCAGATAAAATATGATATCCTACCTACATGAATAACCATTGAGAGTTAGAAGTAAGACATATGCTTATAATCATTTAGGTGAAACCGAAATCTTAGAATCCTTTAAGGAACTTTGAGCCCACCTTCGCATTCTCCAAGTGACACCGTAATTGAGTTAGGATCGTCGTCAACCTTGCACACACGATTAGCAAGATATTTTACTCCAAACAAATGATATTCAATGGAAAAATGGTATTCGAATCACAGTCTCTGTGGGATCGATATTTTTATTACTTGACGACAACCGTGCACTTGCGGGCATTGAGCGCGCACTTCAAATCCTTGGTGATCATCATTGGAGATTAGAGATCATGCTCGCGTGCATCAAGTTTTTGGCACCGTAGCCAGGGACTGTTGATTCGATATCGAATCCAAAGTGGATAGTTTGGATCGAACCTAGTTTAGGATTATTTTCCTAGTCTTATTAATTTCCAGTTTAATCTAGTTCTTGAAGGTAGGAAACTTCGCTTCCCACTTCAACTCGATCGCTTGTTCATGGCGATCCCTTCTACGTCCCCGGATAAAAAAAAATTATCCTTGACAAGAGGGATTACCCAAGCTACCATTTCATCGTCGTGCTATTCGATTAGAGTGGTCACTTGAACAAACTTGTTGTTCAAGCAACCAACCTCTATTCTACGATTAGCCGCGGAATAGACGATGTATGGATCACAGGCTTTTGTGTTTGTATTCGGGGTCCAAGTATATTTAACCATAAAAACAGAATACACAACATGTATATGATTGAAAAACAATTATAGAGATGTTAAAAAATAAAATAGACAAGCGTTATACCTCTCGATCTTCTATTGTATGTCCTTCCTCCTTTTGGACGTCGTGTGGGCGATGATCTTCCAAAAGTCGAAGCTCCTAGATCACCAATCTTCCTTCCTTGCTCATTCCGAACAAGAGGAAGTATAGAAACAAAGCACTTCTTCTTCTTTCAACCAACCACCAAGCTCCAAGCTTGGTGCTTGCCGCCAGCCAAGAAGAAGAACAAGGAGAATTGGATGCCGGCCAAGAGCTTCAAGGGAAGATCCTAAGCTTTGTTTCCACCGGCCAAGGAGAAGAGAAGGAGGAGCTTTGAACGTCGGCAAAGGGGGAGAAGAAGATCATGGGCGCAGGCCATCTTGAGGAAGAAGAGAAGAAAGGAAAATATTTCCTTAATTGTGGCCGCCCAACCTCCAAACCCTAGCCGCCCAAACTCTAGCCCCTCTTCAATTGTTCTTGATACCCACCCCTTGCCTCCTTTTATAGAGTTAAGGATAAGCCTTGTTTTAATCTCCACCATTGGTTCTAGAGATTTAATCTCAACCGTCGGATCTAGAGATTTAATCTCAACCGTCGAATCTAGAGATTTAATCTCTACCGTTGGATCTAGAGTTTTGTTTTCATCCATTGGATCTTGGCTGCATGAGGTTTTAATAGTCTACAATAGGGACCATGAGGAGGAGTTGGATCTTGGCCACCCAATGGATCAAGCCCACATAAAGTCCGATCCATTAATGATAATCCAATCCACTAGAGGATTATCATTGATCTACCTCACCAACCCCCATAAGTTAATATGGGCTCCATATATTATTTGTACATTTTTCTCTCCGTATTTAAGATCTCGAATGTCCGTCGATTAATTAATTTACTGACAATTAATTAATCAACATCTAACTCCATGAGTAGTACCACTCAACCTTATCATCATGTCGTACCAAGTCCACCTGCAGGGTTTACATGATGAACCTTATGAGCTCCTCAAGGGGACATCATCATCCTAATATATAGGACACGGTTTCCTCCTATAATCAATGGCACACGATATAAATAATATCATTTCCCAACTTACCGAGCCTATCAATTTAATCTATAAATCTCGCCCATTAGTAAATCAAAGAAATGAATACTAAGTATATGTGCCCATTATTATATCGGGATTAAGAGCATATACAATATAATATTTGAGGTCTGATTCGACATGTAGTCAGCAATAAATCGAATCGCCTCTAAGTCGGTCCTGCTCAATACACACAAAGTATACTAATGTGATTCTATGATCAAGACAAACCAATATCAAATCACACTACAACCATACCAATGGTTTGTCCAAAGTCATCTAGGTTGTGAGCCTTTACTTGTACTCTACAAGGAGTTGATAACATGATCTACTGTGTGACACTACATACCATGTTATCTACAATGTAATGTATTAGACAATATGCATAATCACAAATATGCAAACAATGATCATGTGATTCTTATTTCAAAATAAAGATGTTCATACAAAAGATAGATTTTTCAGTATACATCCCAACAATCTCCCACTTATACTAAAAGACTATGTTGTCCTTAAATTGCTATACATATGATTCTCATTCCCTCCACATGTCTATCAAAAGCTCTCGCTGGAAGGGCCTTAGTGAAAGGGTCTGCTAGGTTATCCTCTGATGCAAATCTTGGCCACAGCAACTTCTCCTCGCTTTATGATTTCTCATATCAGGTAGTACTTGCGCTCTATTTGTTTACTTGCATTATGGGCTCGTGGTTCCTTCGAGTTTGCAACTGCACCACTATTATCACAAAAAATTGTGATAGTTCTAGGTAAACCAGGAATCACATCCAAGTCCATCAAGAAGTTCCTGAGCCATACAGCTTCTTTGGCCGCCTTAGAGGCTGCCACATACTCAACTTTCATGGTGGAGTCCGCCACGCATTTCTGCTTGACACTCCTCCATACAATGGCTCCACCTCCCAAAGTAAACACAAAACCTGAGATAGACTTACTGTTATCCCTATCTGATTAGAAGTCGGAATCTGTGTAACTCACAGGGAGTAATTGGTCTGCCTGGTAAACTAGCATATAATCCTTAGTCCTTCTCAGGTACTTCAATATATGCTTTACCGCAGTCCAATGTCCCTGTCCTGGATTACTCTGATATCTGCTAACCATGCTGACCGCAAAGCAGATATACGGTCTCATACATAGCATAGCATACATGAGGCATCCTACTGCCGAAGCATAAGGAACCGCCTTCATGTCCTCTATCTCCTCAGATGTTCTAGGACACATCTCCTTAGATAAAGGAACTCCATGCCTGAAAGGTAGAAAACTTTTCTTGAAGTTCTGCATGCTAAAATGATCCATAATGGTGTCTATGTATGAAGCTTGAGATAAGCACAACATCCTTTTCTGGCGATCCCTTATAACCTTGATCCCAAGGATGTGTCCCACTTCTCTCAAGTCCTTCATATCAAACTGTTTGGACAACCATGCCCTTACGTCCGATAACACCTTGACATTGTTGTCAATTAACAAAATATCATCTACGTATAGTACAAGAAATACCACTATATTTCCGTCACATCTGTTGTATACACAAGACTCATCCGGACTTTGAATAAATCCATAAGACTGGATTACCTCATCAAAGATGATGTTTCAAGACCACGAAGCTTGCTTCAATCCATAAATGGACCGATTAAGCTTGCACACAAGATGCTCTTTTTTCTTTACAATGAATCCCTCTGGTTGCTTCATATAGATGTTTTCCTCAAGACTTCCATTAAGGAAAGTTGTCTTGACATTCATCTATCATACCTCATAATCCATATGAGCAGCAATACATAAGAGAATCCGGATAGACTTAAGCATGGCTACCGACGAAAAGGTCTCCTCATAATCGATACCCTCTTTCTGAGTATACCCCTTCGCAACTAGCCTCGCTTTGAAGGTTTCAACCTTACCGTCTATTCCTCTCTTTCTTTTGTAGATCCACTTGCATCCAATGGTTTTTACACCATCGGGTGGTTCTGCTAGCTCCCAGACCTGATTTAAATCCATAGATTCAATCTCAGTATTTATTGCACTTTGCCAAAATACTGCATCTTTATCTTGGATTGGATCATCATATGTCCAGGGATCAGGTTCATGTTCGCCAGGGACCAAATCAGAAGATTCTTCCAAGAACATGAATCTATCAGGTTGTCTCACAACTCTCCCACTACGACGAGGTATCACCTGTGTATCCTCTGTGACACGCAGTGCAGTGACTTATGGTATATCCTCTTGTACCGGCGGTACTGAAGAAGTAACTTCCCCTTTTAATTCCTCCAGAACAATCTTACTCATGGGTCTGTGGTTCATCACATAGTCTTCCTCTAGAAATCTGGCGTTCGTGCTAACGATCACCCTCTGATCTCTAGGACTATAAAACAAATCATCTTTCGTTCCTCTAGGATAGCCAACGAACATGCGCACTTCTGTACGAGGTTCCAACTTACCAGCATCTGTCTTCAGCACATGTGCTGGACTCCCCCAAATCCGAATATATCTCAGACTAGGCTTTCGCCCAGTCCACAATTCTATGGGAGTAGAAGGCACTGATTTAGATGGTACCAAGTTCAGAATGTACACTGCCGTATCTAGAGCATATCCCAGAACGAATATGGAAACTCAGAATAACTCATCATCGATCTAACCATCTCCATAAGAGTCATATTCCTTCACTCTGCTACGCCATTCTGCTGGGGTGTGCCAGGTGCAAACAATTGGGATTGAATCCCAGCCTCTGATAAGTAATTCCTAAACTCTCCCAAGAGGTACTCACCACTACGATCAGATTGCAGTGTCTTAATACTTTTACCTTGATGTTTCTCCATATCAGCCTTGAATTCTTTGAACTTGTCAAAGCATTCAGACTCGCGGCGCATCAAGTAAATGTATCCATATCTTGAATAATCGTCTATGAAGGAGACGAAATATTCAAAACCACCTCTAGCTTGGATAGACATAGGACCACACAAATCAGAATGAACCAATTCCAACACATCTTTGGCTCTATACCCCTTGGCCTTAAAATGTCTCTTGGTCATTTTTCCCTCCAAGCAAGATTCGCAGGTTAGGAAATCTTCCACCACTAATGAACCAAGAGGTCCATTAGCTATCAACCTTTGAATTCTTCTTAGGTTAATATGACCAAGTCTTAGATGCCAAAGATATGTTTGGTTCATCTTCGAAGGTTCTTTTCTCTTATTGGAATTAGAAGATGAGTTATTAACTTCTATTTGCATCGTTGGAGCTTTTGGTTCAAATGTATACAAATTTCCTATCAATGCACCAGAACAGATAATCTCCCTATTTCTTTTTATAATAACTCTGTCATTAAAAGAAATAGAATATCCATCTATAAACAATTTAGAAATCGAAATTAAATTCTTTCTAAATAAAGGTACATAAAGGCAATTCTTAAGAACCAAAAGTTTATTTTTCTCAAAAGATAAATAAACATCTCCCACTGCAACAGTCGCCACCTTCGTGGCATCGCCCAAGTATACGGTAATCTCCCCCTCAACCAGTCGTCTGGTTTCCTGGAACCCCTGCAAAGTATTGCATACATGATCAGTGGCTCCCGTATCTACACACCAAGTGTTGGTAGATAACACCGCCAAACATGTTTCGACGACTAGACCAAAAGATATACCTTTGTTCTGCTTGCGGTTGGGGCAGTCCTTCTTTCAGTGTCCAGTCTGCTTACAAGTGAAGCACTTGCCTTTCAGCTTCTTCACTCCTCCCTGAGTTCCTCCCACCGCCTTTGCCCCAGCTTGTTTCTTCTTCTTCTTGCCTTTCGGCTTAGAAGTAGAAACCTTTTGGGCAACCATGGCTTGCGTCTGAGCACTCTGACAAAATAGCCCCTCTGCCACCTGGAGTTCTGTCAGAAGCTCCACCAATGAATACAACCTCTTGTTCATGTTGTAGTTTAGGTAAAACTGCTCAAAACTCCTAGGTAGAGACTAGAGAATGATATCGACCTAGGTTTTCCCATCAATCTCAGCTCCTAGGACTTCCAGCTCATTTAAATGAGCCTTCATCTTGAGAACATGATCCCTCACGGGTGCTCCCTCGATCATGGTCGTCGTCATCAAGTTCCTCATGGCTTCCTACCTAGCAGCCCAATTCTGGTGTCCGAAAAGCTCTTTGAGATTGAGCATTATGTCATAAGCAGTGGGCATGGCTTGATGCTGATGTTGCAGTACATTTGACATAGATGCCAAAATGTAACATCGCGCCATCACATCGGCCTTAATCCACTTCTTATAACACTCCTTATCCTTTTCCTCAGAATCATCCGCAGGCTTAGGAGAGCACTCTTCGAGGAGTACATATTTATATTCCTTAGCAGTCAAGACAATGTCAAGATTCCTCTTCAAATCAACATAGTTGGGTCCAGTAAGTTTATTTTCTTTCAGTATCACATCAAGTGGGTTGAAAGTCATTTTGAAAGAAAACCTAAGAATCACATAGATCAAAACATTAGATTTCAAAAATTATTGATTCCTCAAAAAATAAAATTTTAAAATCAACCAACACCTCAAAACACCGAGAATATCGTATGCCACGATAATATGGACGTATACAAATTCTTCATTTGTAAGAGGAGGTTTTACCCATCAATTTTACTATCTTGTCAACCTAACTTTTTGACAAGTAAAATTAATAGTTGGTTCCTCTTCGGCCCTACAAATAAAAGCAGTGACTCCGATGGGGAGGATACTTATATTTGTATCTAAGTGTTCACCATTACTCGGTACCAAGGTAATTATTTCGGATTATGTGCCTTCCGATGGAGAAGTACACACGCTCCTTAATAATTTCCTATAACCATATTCGACCTTGTGATCCGCAAACAAACTCATCCGATGGGGAGGAAGGCACTCAGAGCCGACGTGCAAGTTTATTTGCATCACATGTCAAATCGTAATGGAGGTTGTGGGAATTTATAAAAATATCCCTCTCCCACTTAGTAATTTGAAATTGAGGAATTTTATAGCCTACAACATGCATATCAAACAATAAGCAATAAATATGAAAAATAAATATTTTTCAACTATTATGACTTTTGTCTTCAATATGCCTCCCGTCGTATCGCCATCTCGTCCACTCCTTCCTATGCCATGTACAAGTCGTCCGTAGATCCGAGCCGAGAAAAAAACTATTTTAATTTACATCCATCAATCCTATACTCCACGAGGGAGTGTACACGAAATCTAGATCGAAAGTAAACTAAAATAAAAAGAGTGGCTAAACAATGCCATATCTAATTATAAAAATTAAATACTAGCCTCGTCAACCCCGAGGATTCAACAAAATATACAATTACACACATACAATCACATACACACATATGGCCATAATAGTTGGATCCTATGCCTGCAACCAAAAAGTTAATCTACACACATCCTACTATTATCCGGTACATATAATATATGATAAGTGCATAAAAGTAACCAAATCCAAAACACACAAAATCAGAAATCGTGGCTCTGATACCACTTGAAGGTAGGAAACTTCGCTTCCTACTTCAACTCGGTCGCTTGTTCATGGTGATCCCTTCTACGTCCCCAGATAAAAAAAAAATATTCTTGATAAGAGGGATTACCCAAGCTACCATTTCATCGTCGTGCTATTCGATTAGAGTGGTCACTTGAACAAACTTGTTGTTCAAGAAACCAACCTCTATTCTACGATTAGCCGCGGAATAGACGATGTACGGATCGCCGGCTTTTGTGTTTGTATTTGGGGTCCAAGTATATTTAACCATAAAAATAGAATACACATGTATATGATTGAAAAACAATTATAGAGATGTTAAAAAATAAAATAGACAAGCGTTATACCTCTCGATCTTCTATTGTATGTCCTTCCTCCTTTTGGACGTCATGTGGGAGACGATCTTCCAAAAGTCGAAGTTCTTAGATCACCAGTCATCCTTCCTTGCTCGCGAACAAGAGGAAGTATAGAAACAAAACACTTCTTCTTCTTTCAACCAACCACCAACCTCCAAGCTTGGTGCTTGCCGCCGACCAAGAAGAAGAACAAGGAGAATTGGACGTCGGCCAAGAGCTTCAAGGGAAGACCCTAAGCTTTGTTTCCACCAGCCAAGGAGAAGAGAAGGAGGAGCTTTGGACGTCGACAAAGGGGGAGAAGAAGATCATGGGCGCTGGCCACCTTGAGGAAGAAGAGAAGAAAGGAAAATATTTCCTTAATTGTGGCCGCCCAACCTCCAAACCCTAGCCCCTCTTCAATTGTTCTTGCCGCCCACCCCCTTGCCTCCTTTTATAGAGTTAGGGATAAGCCTTGTTTTAATCTCCACCATTGGTTCTAGGGATTTAATCTCAACCATCGGATCTAGAGATTTAATCTCAATCGTCGGATATAGAGATTTAATCTCTACCGTTAGATCTAGAGTTTTGTTTTCATCCATTGGATCTAGGCTTCATGAGGTTTTAATAGGCTACAATAGGGACCATGAGGAGGAGTTGAATCTTGGCCACCCAATGGATCAAGCCCACATAAAGTCCGATCCATTAATGATAATCCAATCCACTAGAGGATTATCATTGATCTACCTCACCAACCCCCATAAGTTAATATGGGCTCCATATATTATTTGTACATTTTTCTCTCCGTGTTTAAGATCTCGAATGTCCTTCGATTAATTAATTTACTAACAATTAATTAATCAACATCTAACTTCATGAGTAGTACCACTCAACCTTATCATCATGCCGGACCTGTAGGGAAATCTCGTATGCCAAATGGCATATGCGCAACGGAAAAATTAGGATCCCTTCCAAGTGATCCATGCGAAAGCAAACTCGTATAAAATAAATTTCTCTAAACCAAACCTATCTTATAGGAGAGGATTACCTTTGTTGCGTGCCCTTGTTAATCCCGCTTTTCCTTTCGGTTTGTTGGATCTTTAGCACGTTCAAGTGTCCGTGCCTCTATACGTATCCACACGAGCACGCTCTTGTCTCACAAAAGGAAAACTAGAAGAGCTCTCCTTTACTTCTTGCTAGAGAAGTCCCTAAAGGAGAGGAAGAGAGGGAAAAGGAGAAAGGAAGAAGAAGACTCCTCTTCTTGCTAGCCTACACTCACAAACCCACACAACCAAGGCTTCCACCAAGCTCTCTCACCACTAACACAACCAAAGCTTCCACCAACAACAAAAGCCAATGCTCTCTTTGGCCGGCCACTTAGGGTGTCTTTTATAGGGTTGGAAAAACCCTTTCACCTCCACACATTCAATGCAATCCATTGCATTGAGACATATCCTTGTTTGGCCGGCCACTTAAGGAGACAAAACCATTTTGTTTCCTTCCACCTTAACTAGCTTAGGTGGATGCTTAGGTGGCATGCTTATGTGGCATGCTTATGTGGCATTCTTATGTGGCATTCATGCATGTTGAATTAATCTTATTAATTCAATTAAGCTTATGTTATCATATTGAATTAATCTTATTAAATCAATAAGGTAACATATTGAATTAATCTCATTAAATCAATTAGCTAAAATTCTCATTAAGCTTAAAGTCCAAAACCATTTTGTACTTAAGCTTATTCCCAAATTATTCTAGTCAAACTAGAATACTCTAATTCCTCTAATTATCATGCTCTTTGTGTGTGACCCTATAGGCTCTCATAACGTTGGCAGTGGATCTAAACTCTTTTAGATACACAAGCAATGAGCGGTATCTTGCAATACATCATTGCTACCCAAGATACGAGATAAGTCAAGATCCGACTAACCTTTCCTTGACTACTATAATATATGACCGTGTCCTTCTATCCTTGATATCAGATTGATCAATGAGGCATAGACAGTGTCATCCTCGATCAATCTATGTGTTTCTTGATCCCTGAGTAAACTAACTCAAACAAATGAGCTCAATATCTCATATTGACTCATTCGAGCATGGCCATGCGTTTTAGTAGTTCTACTCAATCAAGGGGCCCACCGATATCACTTCCGTCATATGGAAGGGATAGATCCCATCTACATCACTCACATCCCTCCGCATAATTTGTTACATACCCAGTAATCGCCTTTATGGTCCACCCTATTACGGGTGACGTTTGACGATACCAAAGTACATAACTCCTTATGTAGGGAACCGTAGTGACTTCAGGTCTAAGGACTATTCATACCAATAGTCACATGAGAAAGTTTATGACACTCATATAACGATCCATGAAACTTTCTCATGGCGAATTGATTCGATATATATTCTCCAATATATACCCATGTGTCAACTTGATATCATATATCCATGACTTGTGAGATCAAGTCATCAATTGACCTACATGCTAGTCTTTATGTATTAATATTGCCCTTGCATATTAATACTCGACTAGGAACATTTAGGAAAGTGTTCTCTACAGCCTCTCATAATCAATTCTGCCAATTGATGTGCTGTAGATAAGAACCTACTTTTCTAGGGCATTATTATATTTAAATTAGCTGGCACAAGCAAGATGTAAATATAATAACCAATCCTTTGCCTTTATAGAATATGATACAAAATGTTCCCTATTCAACCATCACATGATTGGTTCTAGGGCTATAACTAACAGGACCAAGTCCACCTGCAGGGTTTACATGATGAACCTTATGAGCCCCTCAAGGGGACATCATCATCCTAATATATAGGACACGGTTTCCTCCTATAATCAACGGCACACCAGATAAATAATATCATTTCCCAACTTACCGAGCCTATCGATTTAATCTATAAATCTCGCCCATTAGTAAATCAAAGAAATGAATACTAAGTATATGTGCCCGTTATTATATCAGGATTAAGAGCATGTACAATATAATATCTGAGGTCCGATTCGATATGTAGTCAGCAATAAATCGAATCACCTCTAAGTCGGTCCTGCTCAATACACACAAAGTGTACTAATGTGATTCTATGATCAAGACAAACCAATACCAAATCACACGACAACCATACCAATGGTTTGTCCAAAGCCATCTAGGTTGTGAGCCTTTACTTATACACTACAAGGAGTTGATAACATGATCTACTGTGTGACACTACACACCATGTTATCTACAATGTAATGTATTAGACAATATGCATAATCACAAATATGCAAACAATGATCATGTGATTCTTATTTCAAAATAAAGATGTTCATACAAAAGATAGACTTTTCAGTATACATCCCAACAGTTCTAATTCAGATTTTAGTTTTTCTTCTAGCTTTAGTTATTTTCTAGCAGTTTTTCTTTTAGTTATTTTCTTAGCACCTGGTTTCCTTTATTTTGTTATTTGTATTTTTTTTAGTCTCTTACCAAGGCACTACTATTCCTTCCCATGTCTACATTTTCCTATATATAACGATGCATGCTTTCACTCATTATCATGATCAATTAAATATTGTGAGTTTTGGTAACATTTATTGTGAGCATTGTGGTGAAACATGACATGTCATTAACAATTGTTCGGATATATTTGAACCTTCGCAATTTGAACAAGAAGATGTCACCTATGAATACAATCAGAGGTCCAACAATCCATATTCTAGCATATACAATCCCGGATGGAGGAACCACCTGGACTTTTCCTAGAAGAATAATTCGGAGAATTTCCAATAGTCGAGAGGGTACAGACAGCAAGACAACGGGGCAGCAGCAACCGCCTAAATCCTAACTTGAGTAGATGATGGAAAATTTCATTCAAACGCAACAAGCGGCGAACATTGAATTCTAGCGACGACATTTACAGATAGAGATGATACTTGAAGAATTAAGGTCATTTGTGAACGACCTTGTGAGCCAACAAAAGAAGTTAGAGATTCATATAGCACAGATCGCCAGCCAGTCTGCTAGAGTACTGGGCCAATTACCAAGGAAATTAGAAGGACAATCCAATCAATCACCACTAGAGGGAGAACTTGAGGATTATATAGTTGGTACTTTAATTGAGGAGTGCATAGTTTCAATTAAAATACCTTCTAACCTCAAGGACCCAGAAGAGCCTGCTTTAACCCTCACTGAAACTTTAGTTACCAATAACGAAACCATTTTAGTGATTGGTAATGATAAAATTTCATTTGACATAATAGAGTATGCTAATCAATCTTTTGGTCAGGATATTTGTGGTGAGTTACATTATTTACATCATATGGATGAAATGGAATATTATGATCAAACTCCTGTTGATTCTTTGAGATAAGCATGTTCAATCTCGAACCAAGGAAGCTAATAAATATCTTGCCCCTCCACGAGCAAGATTTAAGAGATATGGTGATGGAGGACCAAAAGGAAAGAGGCATAAAGTGACCAAGTATCTTGCCCCTCCACGAGCCAAATTTAAGAGATATGGTGATGAAGGACTACAAGGCAAGAGGCGTAAAGTGAGCAAATATCTTACTCCCCCACAAGCAAAATTCAAACGCATCAAGAAAGGGAGGAGGAAAAATCTCCTTGGGCCACCTGAGCCAAGATGAAACATAGGGGTATGGTCGAGCTAGAGACCTTAAACAAGTTCTTCTTGGGAGGCAACCCAAGTTTAAATTTACATGTTTTTAGTCTTTTTGCATTCATGCAGGCTAGTTTAGGCTTTAATTTTGTCCATTAGAATCCGCACAAGTATCTTAGGGTCAGATAGAACTTTCTAGGTAGAAAAGAAATCCTTTTAGAACCCTAGAAGGAAGCACAGGCGGTCGTGTGAATTTCACACAGCCGTGCCCAACGATCAAAAGAGCACATGGTAGGGCATGTGGAAAGTCTCAAACTGTGTTGCACTCTGGGAGAAATCCAAAGTCGCACATGGTTGTGTCAAATCTCAAAAAATTTCTAAGCTCTCAGGTCAAAGCCTAGCACGGTCGGCCGTGTGGATTCCACATGGTCGTGTCACGCCCCTTTAAAAGAGCGAGAGCCGTGTGTTTTACACCAAGCTAGTCGTGTCTCTCAAATATTCTGCCCCAGATCTTGCACCACCTTTACATCACTCGCCCTCGGTTCCACCCATGTATAGGAACCCTCGAAGTCCACGCCATGATCCTACACCTTCACCGCATACCTTTCATTCTTTTGAGTAGGATACAGGTACGTCTTCCTACGACTTCTCGGAGTTTCGATCGCACCTCGTTGACATCTTCATGAAGCAGCAGATATAGGGGCAGCGATGGGAAGAGCACATGACCTATACACAGGCGAAGTTTCAGGGCCTCCAAGAACATTTTTAGTAGACCGAGGAGTTCTACGGGCAGGCTTGTGCCTATTTTCAAGAGGAGGTTATCTATCGCCAGGAGGTTCAACAGCTCATGCGCGATACACAATCATAGTGGGCCAGGGAGGAGGAGCACTGAGTGGCCGCTGCATCCACCAGTTCCCAGGTTGACCACATGTACATGTGGCACCAGCGACTGAGCACCCGATTCTCTAAAGCGCTCGACATGCCGAGACTGCTAAACTTCCCACCGCGACTGCCATGCTAGAGGTACGGTTTCATTTAAGTCTAGGAGAGACCCAAATTTTGATATGTTCTTCTACCAGTGTTAGTTTTTCTTTGACATCTAGGTTTAGTTTTAGATTGTTTGCATTTATTTGTTCATGCATATAGTGTTTAGGTTCTTTCCAGCGCTTAGTTGTTAGTCACTTTAAGCAGCCTCAGTGATATTTTCAAAAAATTTCACGATTTGTTTCCATGCCATAGATATCTTAACTTCATTTATCTTGTGGTACTTTATTTTTGGATGCTTTGATGGATGTTCTTGATTTTCACTTGTTAGATTTTATTTTCACCTACACTAATCGAATATTCTGAAAGAGAGAATCTAGTACATATGTAGTTATGATTTATCCCAATAGTCTAATACTTTGGGATCCATAAATAACTTTAGATTTAGTGTTTTAGTTACTGGAGATGCTCGGATTGTGTAAGCTCATTCAGAAAAATTAAAATCCCTATGAGCATGAGGGGAACAAAAGTTCTTTGAAAAGAAAAAAAAAAGAGAGAGAAAAAATATTATTTTTGAGGGATAGAAAACAGCTGTCGTGGGTGAAAATAGTTTGGTGCCCCTTTGAGACCAAGTTAGGTTACTGGGGAAACACCTACCAATTTCTCTCAATACCGAGCACGCCTTTGAGATTTTATGCTAATTCTAGGGAACGACCATCACTTAGGGCAGGTAAGTGCCTAAAAGTCGGAGACCTTAGGAAAGCTATAGGATGATGACTTGACTCGCCATGGAATGAGTATCTGTTAGATCAGGGAGTCGCTAGAGGGGGTGAATAGTGATCGTAAAAGCTTGTCTTTTTGTTTTGATAAAACCAAAGTATTGTAGCGGAAATAGAACTAAAGCTAAAGTAAATAGACACCTTTGTTTTTACTTGGTTCAAAATCGAAAGGTTGCTACTCCACAGCCCCGTGATCCTAGACCGCATACGATGGGGCAATCCACTAAAAGTCTCCTCCTCATTGGAGGTAGGAGACGAAGATTACAAGAAAAAGATAGAGGAAGATGCAACAAGCCTACCTCTCCTCTTTACAACGAAAAGCTCGAGTACAAGAAGTAAAATAAGTAAAGTAAGACAACAATAATGAAACTACCAATGAATGGATTTAGAATCTCGGTATGTCGTCAGTGTTATGATGGTGTAGCGTTGTCGTTGAAGCTTGGTGTCGTAGGAGCACATTGGGAGCAAGAATGGATGATACAAAGGGGTGAAAAACCCCCCTTCTATTATAGCCCTTCAAACCCTAGCTCATTGAGATCGAGATCTGGGTCAAAGCTCCTCATCCCCCCACTTTTGGTGGAGCTTATCTTAACTTTCTTTGAGCTGACCAGTTTGAATAGCAGTCGACTTATGGTAGGATCAATCGACTGCCAATAGCTTTCAGTTGACTATTGGCTTGGTCACTCACCTACAGCAAAGAGTTAGCACAGAAATGTCGAGAAATGAACATTACGATGGTTCCTTACCGTCCGATCTCGACCTAGACCTTCCCCAGGAAGTCTTAGTCGGATCGCCGCCTAAATTGGTCCTCGTGCGGAGGACACGGCCTCACCATTACTCTGCACTCAGTGCTTACCTCTGGTCCTCCTAACCTGTTTCTTAGCTTTCGGTCACCACCGAGGTTCTTCGACTCCAACGAGATTCTTCTGGTGTCACCCGACCACCACGGTTTCTCATCCCGAGGTTCTCCGAGTGTTGCTGACCTTGGGCTTAGCTTAATACAATTCCTGCACACTCAACACAATACATGAGATAACAATAATAGCTTAACTTTGAACCTTTGCCATAATTAAAACCTAAGTTTGATTATCTGGTGCCCCTGCACCAACAGTATCCCCTAGGAAATTTTCTCAGCACATGCACAAAAAGATAACCTAGTGAATCTTTAGAACATATCTATTTGCTTTGCTTGAAAATATCACTTGATAATTTTAGTTGCATGCTAAGTATGGAACAATACTTTTAAATTTCATGTAACTGAGATTTTCTTGAGGACAAGCAAAGATCTAAGTCTGGGGGAATTGATGTGAGCAAATCATATAGGATTTTTGGAGTAGTTTTAGCACACATCTCATTGCATTTTATACTTGTTTCACGCATATTCTCGTTTGTTTTGCATTCATTTACTATTTTCTAGTTCAGAGATCTTCTTTTGTTATTTTTATGTGTAGGGCATCATTTTTGGAGCAAAATGGAGCATTTATTGAAGCATGGACTTTAGGAAACATGCTCTGGTCGTGTCCCAAGATACATGCATGATTCCGAAGCGAAATGGATCAAAATAGAGGCTCCAGAGTGACACACGGCTGGTTGTGTGAAATCCACACGGCCGTGTTAAAATTCCAGCTCAATTTTCAGCCTAGAATTCAGCAGTTTCTAGCCTTGCACATAGAAGGCCGTGTGAAATTCACACGGTCGTGTGGCGGCACCACAAATTCAAGGAAATAGGGTTTTTCCAAGCACTTATGGAAAGTCGGAGTTGTCTTTATATATAGGAAACTCGTCTAAGAGGCTGAGGAGGAGAGGGGGGTCGCCCTAGGGCTCCCAAACCCTAGAAGAGGCACGATGGCTAAGAGGCTCACAACGGGGAGAGAGGAAGTGGCTCAAAGACCAGGATATATGCTCCAATGCCTTGGAGAACGACCAAGACATACATTGGATTCATCTGAACGTACTATCTCTTTTCTTTCAACTATTTGGATTGTAATGATCTACCTTAAGATGGCTTTTGTTTATTCTCATTCATTTATGGAGTAGATACTTCAATTCTAGGATTAGGGAGTAACTTATCTTGATTTGTAAACAGTATATTGCAATGAATTCAACGCTTGCATTGTTTTTTATTGCCATATATTTATGCTTTCTTTTTATTCTATGAAATGAGTATTCATGGTCCGGCTTTATTGTGTTAATCCGATTTATATGCCAAAAGCACTAGGTTGTATTTTAGAGGAATGGGGAAGGACAAAAAGAAGAACCCAATCCTTCGAACCATAGAGAACCGAGACGTGGGGGAATCGACTATGAGTGAGGAGTTAATCCGCTGGGGTTCTTGTGACAGGTTCCCTATGTGACTAAGGTTACCCCACAAGTAGATTGATTCACCATGAGGATACATAGGTATCATATAACGTAATGAACCTATTCTAGCAGAAGGCCTAAATAGGAGAAATTAACTCTAGAAGGGTTGTAGGACCCAGTGAAAGGGGGCCTCCCAAAGATAGCAACCCCCTGAGCTCTGATGATCTGAAAGGGAAACGTGGCTAGGAATAGGGTAATCCGGTGTAGATCCAAAAGATCACGTCGGATGAAATAAGATGTCCTACCTACATGAATAACCATTAAGAGTTAGGAGTAAGGCATATGTTTATAATCATTTAGGTGAAACCGAAATCTTAGAATCCTTTAAGGAACTTTGAGCCCACCTTCGCTTTCTCCAAGTGACACCATAATTGAGTTACGATCGTCGTTATCCTCGCACACCCGACTAGCAAGATATTTTACTCTGAACAAACGACATCCACTAGACAAATGGTATTCAAATCACAGTCTCAGTGGGATCGATATTTTTATTACTTGACAACAACTGTGCACTTGCGAGTGTTGAGCGCGAGCACGCACTTCGAATCCTTGGTGATCCTCGTTGGAGATTTGAGGTCGTGCTCGTGTGCATCATCTCTCCTCCCCCTCAATCCTTGAAGTGGAGGCTTCTGAGACTTCTACCTCTTTCGACTCGGATGTTGAGCATCTCTCAACTTCCGAATCTTCACATTCTTGAGTCAATGAGCAACTTGATTCTTCTTCGACTTTCTCCTCTACTTCTTGGCCAATGAGAGATTTTCATGGAACATGACCAAGTTGTTCCATAAATCTCTTACATCCTTATAACCACCTATCTTGGGTAAAATATCATTAGGTATTAATTTAACCAACATTTTGCCTACCTTATCATTGATATCAGATTTTCGAAGTTGCTCCTCGGTCGATCTCTTCTTCTTGAGAAATCCACCCTTTTGACCCCTTGGTCATTCGAATTCGTCTACAATAATAAACCAATCTTCTATGTTACACATGAGAAAATGCTTCGTCCTACCTTTCTAATACCTGAAATTCTCGCGATTGAAGACGGGTGGAATGGTGATGTCATAGCTCAATCCATCCTTAGGCAACTCCATCTTCTCTTCTCCTGTAGCACTTGTGCTCTCTTAGCAGTTAGTCCTTGAAGAGCGATCCACTCTAATACCAATTGTAGGGACCGTGACGTATGCTAGAGGGGGTGAATAGCATTACTTCGATTTCGTTCGTGTTCATCTATAAAACTTGTTATTTGCAGCAGAAATAATAATGGATAGACTAAAAACACAAAGACAAGCACTCACAACACAAGAGTTAACGTGGTTCGGAGATAAATCTCCTACTCCACGGCGATCCTTAAGGTGGATCACTCCTTTTCCAAGCTTCCACTAGCTTCCTCCTTTAGGTAAGCACCATGGTGGAGTAAACCTCTTTACAATATGATCTTTACAACAAAATACAAGTATACAATGTAATAAGAAAAATACAAGTAAAGAAAACTTTACACAATAACACTTTGCTTGAGTGCTCTTTGGTTTCTTTGAAAGGATTTTGAAGACCTGAAATGCAGCAGCAATTCCTCTCTAAAAACTCCCAATAATAGCTATCAAAATCCTCCATCTCGAGCTCCATTTAAAGCCTCCGCACGACCTTGATTTTTGCCTGAAAGTCGACTGCCTAAAGGCTCCAGCCGACTGTCCACAGTACCGTTGTCTTACAACGGACTAATCTACATTGAATTCTATCCAACGTATACTTGAGCAGCCGACTGCCCTTACTAGCAGTCAACTGCCAAGGCCTTAGTCGATTGCCAACTTAACTACCAGAGCTTCTGTGCTCATGTCCACTACCACGCAGTCGACTGCCTATCATTGGCAGTCGACTGGGGTAAGCCACCATTCGACTGCTAGAGCACTTAGTCGGCAGTCAAACCTTAGTCGACTACACGATAAGTCAACTGGTCATAATCCCAATTGACTGCTCCGAGTTGACTAGGCTACTGAGTGTTGAACACTCAACCATTCGACTAGCCAATACCATTAGTCGACTGGCAAAACTCAAAAGTGAGGTTTAACCCAAGTATGATCCCCTCATACTTGACCAACCACCCTTAGCCTAGACCTAAGCCTTCTAGCCACCTACATCAGCCTCATGCCCTCATGATCCATCCGAGTCCTCCATGACTCGTTCATCCTTCATGCTAGCCTTCAGGTGCTTCCATCAGCTATGTCATGCTCTTGGGTCTTACACTGCCAAAACTATACACTTAGACTTACATGTACATCACCAAGACTACACACTTGGACTTACACGGATAAGACTACACCCTTCGTCTTTTCCTTTACCAAATATTCATATGTAGACTTTCATTGTCAAGACTACACCCTTGGACTTACATGGCCATAACTATACCCTCGGACTTTCCATTTGCCAAGTATCCAAACTTAGACTTCTCCATTGCAGAAAATCCAATCTTGGGATTTCCATTGCCAAGTATCCATACTTGGACTTTTCCATGCCAAGATCATTCTTGGACTTTCCCTTGCCAAGTCTCCAGACTTGGACTTCTCCATTGACAAGTATTCATACTTGGACTTTCCCTCGAGTCTCACTCAAGTCTGGTAAACCTTGACCCGAGGTTGATTTCTCTAACAATCTCTCCCTTAAACAATTCCCCCATATGACCTTAGATATCTCAAACATCCACTTGTCATATGTTCAAACCATATTGTCGAACACATTGACAATCCCATTGTCAAACATCAAAATCCTACTCAAATTCCACTCAAGTCTGGTCAATCATGACCTGGGTCAATTGCACCAACATTAACTGCCCTATTCGCTAGAAGGAACAAAAGACTGAAAATCCAAAAAAAGAAAAGAAGGAAGAAGACCTAGTTAATGTTGGTACCTATAAGATCTGTATATCTCCACAATGGTATGATATTGTCCACTTTGGGTTTAAGCCCTCATGGTTTTATTTTTTGACTTTACCCAAAAAGCCTCATACCAATGGAGATATCTTTTTATCTTATAAGCACATGATATTTTCCATGTCTTACCAATGTGGGACTTTGATTGTATTCCTCATACTCCCAATAATCCCCCACCCCCTCAAATGAAGGACCACATTGAACCCCCCCCTCCCCCTCAAGCCTATCTGTCCTTGAAGGACTTCCTCTACTTAATATCCGATCCTTAACCCACCAAGACTTCCTGCCAACTGTCTAGTTCTCCTGACCCAGTTGGACTTTCTACCAATTGTCCAGCCCTTTTTTCCCAACTGGACTTCCTGCCTGGTGTCTGGTTCTCTTGATCCGGACATGGGAGCTCCACTTCCTTCGTTCGAGGTTCATGGCTTGACATGGACTATGGCTCTAATACCAATTGTTGGTGCCTGCCTGTAAGATCCACATATCTCCACAATGGTATGTGATGGGTGTGAGGGCTCCTTTTAAGCTAAGCCAGGGCAATTTTTTTTAGAAGGTACTTGTAAAACTTCACTCGACTTCACTCTTCAATTTTACTAAAGAGGGGAAACTTATGATGGGGTAGGGGTTTTTTAGGACAAGTACAAAGATTCTCAAGCAATCAGTATAATTCCTTCTGGAAGTTTCGTATCTTTCTAGGGTAGTGCGTTGAGTTCCAGGGTAGTTTGGTAGCTTTCCAGAGTTGTATGTTGAGTTCCAAGGCACTGTAGCATATTTCTAGAGCAGTATGGTGAAGTTCCAGAGTAGTTTGATAATGTTTCAGAGCAGTATGTTGAGTTCCAGGGTAGTTTGGCAGTGTTCATAGCCGTATGTTAAGTTTTAGGGCAGTGTAGCATCTTTCCAAAGTAGTTGGTGAAGTTCCAGGGTAGATTGGGCAGTTTAGCTTCTTTGCAGAGTAGTATGTCTATTTCCAGGGTGGTTGGACACCAGTCCAGAGCGGTATGTTTATTTTAGGGAGGTTTTGCTTGTTTCCAGAGTAGTATGTTTATTTCCAGGGCAGTTCGGCACCATTCCATGGTAGTTTGCTTAATGCCAAAGTAGTTTAACATGGTTCCAGGGTAGTATGTTAAATTCCAGAGCGATTTAGTATAGTTCCAGGGTGGTATAAGTAGTTCCAGGGCAGTTTAAGGAGTTCTAGGGTGGTATAAGGAGTTCCAGGGCGGTATAAGCAGTTCCAGGGTGGTTTAAGCAATTCCAAGGCAGTATAAGCAATTCCAAGGTGGTATAAGGAGTTTCAGGGCAGTATAAGAAGTTCTAGGGTAGTATAAGATAAGCAGTTCCAGGGCGGTATAAGTAGTTCCAGGGCAATCTATCTAATTCTAGAGCAGTCTATATAATTCCAGACAAGTTTATATAATTCCAGGACAGTCTATAACAATTATTTCTTAATATCTCAAGAGACATTATAGTCAATTAAGTTAGAGAGAAAGGCGATGGCCATTCCTATATAAAGGGGTGGAAATGAGAAAGCGGGGATAGAGTTTTTTGGATCTGGTATGCGGAGATAACTCTTCCCCTTCCATAATATGCTTTCCTTTACTTCCTTGTCTTTTAATGTACTCTTTTTATTCCTTCGATGGATACTAACTTGAGCGTCGGAGGTGTTGGTGCAATCGGCCCAGGTCACGATTGACCGGACTTGAGTTTGACTCGAGTAAGTGTTTTGATGTTTGACATGGATGTCTGACATGTGTTGGGAAGATTGTTGATGCAATTGACCCAGGTTAGTATTTGATGTTTGACGATGGTTTGACCATTGTCATGGGAAAAGTCCAAGTCATGGGTACTTGGCATGGAAAGTCCAAGTGGGACACTTGGCATTGGGAAAGTCCAAGTCTTGAGTACTTGGCATGTAAAGTCCAAGCATGGGTCTTGGCAAGGGAAAGTCCAACATGGGTTGGCAAAGGAAAAGTCCAAGCTTGTGTCTTGGCATTTGGAAAGTCCAAGGGGTTTGATATTGGCGGCGTAAAGTCCAAGTGGGAGTCTTGGCAGCATAAGTCCAATGGTTGGTGGCGTAAAGTTCAAGTGGAGTCTTGGCAGCGTAAGTCCAATGTGCCCTGGCAGTGTAGACACCGTTAGCATGACAATAGCCGATGAAAGCACCGGAAGGATAGCGTATGGATGAAAAAGTCATGGATGACTTGGAGGGATCCGATAGGCGCGAGACTGACGGAGGTGGCTAGAAGGCTTAGGTCTAGGCTACGGGTGGTCTAACAAGTATAAGGGCACCATACTTGGGTTAAACCTCATGTTTGAGGTGTATTAGTCGACTAGGACCATGGGTCAGTCGACTGGTGTGAGTCAACTAGGGTTTGACTGCGGGAAGTGTCCTAGCAGTCGACTACCAGAGCTTGGTAGTCAACTGCTAGCCTGAGCAGTCGACTGATCAAGGTGATCAGTCGACTGATGACCGGATTCTCGAGCACAGAATGTTCTCCAGTCGAGTGATCGGCCCGACCACTCGACTGATTGAGACATCAGTCGACTGATGGATATGGTTAGTCGACTGATGGTGTATCCGTTGGATTTTTCCAACGTGGATCTAGTCGTTGTCTCACGATAACAGTGGCACCAGTTGACTAATGATCCCGACCAATTAACTAATAGGCGAAATCCAACCCAGGCAGCAGCTTTAAATGGAGCTCGTGGAGGAGGATTTGGTAACCGGTTCTTGAGGAGTTTTGGGGTGATTTGCTAGTGCAAATTAGGGTCTCCAAGTGCATTTCAAGCAACCACAAAACAAGCAATCCAAAAGCTCTTGTAAAGTTATTTTCTTTACTTGTATTGTATTTTAATATTGTATCTTGCTTGTATTTATTCCTTACTGTTGTAAGAGCTATTGTATGAGGTTTCTCCACCTCCGGATTATTTCGAGAAGGAGTATTTGTGATTAGTAGTGTGTGTTTGCATTGCTAGGAATTTTAGAGCCCAATCCGTGGAGTATGAACCATTCGGTTCCGAACCACGTTATATCGTTGTGTCTCATGTGTTTTGTGTTGTATTTATTTTTGTTATTATATATTCCGCTGCGTTAATAAGTATTGTAGAGATGAACACGATCAAAATCCATCAAGCATCGACGATGCTATTCACCCCCCCCCCCTCTAGCGGGTGCATCGTTCCTAATAGGAGGGGTCGCACCGGGAAGTCGGCCCATCCCTAATCGCTCACTTCTATCGCAGATCAAGATCCTTAGAAGCATCTTCATAGATCTTACAGATCTTGCCTCTTCTCAGTGAGGGAGGAGGAATCCGAGCGTGCCGGAAAAAAGAACACCATCAAATTGGCGCCATCAGTGGGAACCTGAACAAAAAGTTGTTAGCTCTTGCTAGAGTTCAGTGCATCATTCTGTGTTCTAGCTTCAATAACTCAAATCTTAGAGGTTGGTGTCATGAATGTTTGGGATCGCTGTGATTTTTGAATCTGTCAGCAATCGCCAGATCCGATATTATGTTGTATTATTGGCATTATTATTTGCCAGATCTAATATTCTGTCGCCATATTGTATTATTGGCATCATTATTTACCAAATTACAGAGGTTATCAGGGTTACCTTGTTCTGTGTCGAAATGGGGTGGAAGGTGTAGTTTCAGATGTTTCATTCCAACGGTTGATTTAGTAGAGCTTCTGTATTTGCTGTTGAGATTTGTTTCTTGTGTTGATCTCTCCTTGGTATGGAATGTGTTCTTGTAGTGTGATGAAGTTATTAAGCTTCCGAAGCTGTTGATCTCTCCTTGGTATGGAATGTGTTCTTGTAGTGTGTTCTTGTAGTGTGATGAAGTTATTAAGCTTCCTAAAGGCAAATTTGACTCCAAATATGCCTGAAATTGATTTCTGCCATTTCCTAGTCATGTTTTTACTTTGTTTAATTCTTTCCTTCTAATTTTTAGTTACCCACATGCTTGATTTTTTACATGCAGAATATTCTCTTTAGTGCTATTACTTATTTTATGTAAACTTTAGCTACATACTGCCTTATGTTATTGCTCTTTAACATAAAGGGATGGCGTCAATTTTGATGTTATGATTGTATTTGTTTCAGTTATTTTAGCCTTTAAGGTGAATATGATCTATACTAGGGTGGGTATACGCTATGTTAGAAGGAAAGAATTTCATATGCGTACAGAGTATTGACTATCAATATTGGGTTCTAGGAAGTGTCGTAATTTTTGAGTTTTCAAAATTCTTTAAACTCTATTTGGTGTTGGTGACGTTTCTGTTTTTCCATTAGTGGATGTTGATATTTTCCCTTTAAAGTGTTATAGATAGCATGGAATGGTGGAGTTAGGATGGCATTATGTCATATCAATGGTGTTGTTATCCATATATGTGGAAACAATAGATTGTGATGCTAAAACTCGATGATATTTTTCTGGGTTTTTATGTCTGATACAAGAGCTTAAGTGTTAAGTTACTAATATTCTTTTGCAGAGATTAATGGTGTTTCTAAGGCATTTTACTGTTATGTTATTAGTATTATCATTCACCCGATCTGATATTTTTCATACTGTTTGTTGGTGCAGTAGGCACCTAAGTCGAACCTGAATTTTGATTATAGAAAACGATACAAAGTTAAGCTCATATTGTTATCTCACAAGCTGAATCGAGTGTGCAGAAAAGTGCTAAAGCTGGAGCTGAAGGCTAACGACACCCAAAGGAAGCCGCGGTGGTCGGGCGACACTCGAGTGATTTCGGAGGAAGCCGAAGGAATCGAATAGAAGGCCAAAAGCGAAAGTGACACAGTAAGTATCGAGGTAAAGCTCATGTGTGAGAGAGTAAGAGAGGTCGTATCCTCCTTACGGGGATGATCTTAAGCGTAGATCCGACCAAAGACATCCTATAGATGGTCTAGGTCGAGATCGGACGGTCGTCGGCCGTCGAAATAATGTTTTTGTTAAGCTAACTTTGCCTTGCAGCTAGCATCAGTCAACTGTCAGCTTGGAGGACTCGACTGCAGTCCATCAATCGACTGTCTGCGGTCAGCATTCGACTGATACTGCCATCAATCGATTGATGATGGCCATCAGTCGACTGATGGTCAAGGATCAACTTCGAGGAGTCAAGGCTTATCACCTCATTTCAAGGGGGGGGTGCTCAAATTCTATTGGCTGAAGTTTCTCTCGAAAAGGGGCTCAAGGGCTATAAAAGGAGGGCCTCTCCTAGGGTTTTCTCATCAATTCTAAGTGCTCAAAAGCCTCCGCAATGCTGCGACTCTCCGACGACTCTACAACGACGAAGTGTTGTCGAAACACCAACAACCCTAGCTTAATTTCTATTTCCTAGTTGTTTGTATAACCTTACTTTGTCGTCTCTTTAATACTGGAATTATTTTTGTTAATCGAGGTTTTCTATCTTGCATTTTACCTTAATATAAGAGAGGGTTTGTCTCTCTATCTTTTGCTTTCGAAGGTTTTTGTAATCGTCAAACTCCTACCTCCAACGAGGAGGAGTGTTTTAGTGAATTGCCCTTCGTACACGGTCTAGGATCGTTAGGGCCTTGGAGTAGTAGCCGAAGGCTACGAACCAAGTAAAAAAATACTATTGTCTCTTTTGTTTAATTCTATCTTCCGCTGTGTCTACTCATGTTTTAACGAACGAAAATTTTTATCGTTATTCACCCCCCCCCCCTCTAGCGATCCGCTCGATCCAACAATTGGTATCAGAGCCGGGGGTGCTAAGATTTGGTGAAACCACCAATCTAGCTTTCTACGAATTTTCTATTGATTTATTTTCCGTTTATTTTGAATTTTTTTTCTTTCTTATTTATGTAGTCTTTTTCCTCCCGCACTACTAATCCAAGACGCGAGTCTTGGGACATTTTCGTTGTTTGTGGTTTTAGGTTTTCTTCACTTCGTTCTTTTGTCTTTTTTGTTTCAAAGGCCCATCTCGAGGGTTTTAGCACCGTCCAACCTCCGTTTTACAACGGAGATGACTTCCGTTATTTGAAGGGTCGGATGAAATGCTTTCTTAAAATCCAAATCGAGATGTAGATCATAATCCAAACGGGATTCACACTTCCGACTAACGAAGTGGGTGAATCCTTGAATTATGACCAATGGACCAATGCGACAAAAAGACAAGTCGAAGCCGACGTCAAGGCAACTCAAATCCTCCAATGTGGCTTGTCCAAGGAGGAGCTTAACCGCGTCAGCCCCTTCATCAGCACAAAGGATCTTTGGACAAAGCTAGTGGAGCTACACGAAGGGACCGACGAAGCCAAGGTATGTAAGCACGATCTTTTGTTTAATAAGTTATATAACCTAAAAATGCAGGAACACGAGACAGCAACGCAACTTCACGCTCGCGTTCAAGACATAGTCAATAACCCACACGCGATTGGACAAAAGGTCGAAAATCGCGACCTTATTAGGTATGTTCTTAACTCTTTTCCTAGGACTACCTTGTGGGCATCCATGGTCGATGCCTACAAGATCTCCAAGAATCTTTCAAAACTTAGGTTAGATGAGTTATTTTTCGATTTCGAACTTCATGAGCAGTCTAACTCGGAACCTGAGAAGGGTATAGCACTTTTGTAGGTTCGAGGAAGAAAACCGCGAGCAAGCCACCCCCGAAGGAAGAAGAAGATGAGTCTGATTCGGAGGTCGACCCGGAAATGGAGGCCGAACTAGTCAACCTAGTTCGGAGGATAGTCAAGGACCGAAAGCAAACCGTCACTCGACCCAATGAAGGTAAGCCTAAAAGTTCTAATATTAGGTGTTACGAATGCAACAGGTTTGGACACATCAAGTTCGAATGCCCGAGGCTCAAGAGCAAAACACTGAAACACAAAAAGTCACTCAACGCTACATGGGAAGAAGCGTCCGAGGAAGAAGACGATGATCACGTCCTCATGGCTAAACCGGTTGAATCGAAGACAGAGTCAGAATCAGAACACGAATCTGAAATTGAAGAAGAGTCGGACTGCGAAGCGCTATTCAAGACAAGCCACGGATACGCATCCGGTTCAAAAGATACACTCAAGGTAAGTCGATCCCTTATTAGTATGCTTTATAGTGCAATTAAGTTCTTAACTAGGAAATTAGCTAAGTCTGAGTCCAAGGTCGAGACCCTGGTTGAGGAGGTTAAACTCCTCAAACACGAGGTCTCCCTAACCTCTTTGACTAGTCGAGTTCGAGAGGAGGACTCAACTCGGGTTGAAAAGCTCAAAGTTGAGAACTCACTCTTGAAGAGTCAAGTCGAAGATCTTAGGAACACATTGGAAATGTTTACTTTGGGATCCAAAGGAATTGACCTCCTATTTGGATCGCAAAGGGTCGTGTACAACAAGGTCGGACTAGGGTTTAGCTAAAATATGACCAACAAGTCGTATATGTCGATTGTAAGTCGACATAAAAAACATGTCCAAGCATGGGTCCCTAAGATCGCCTTGGTTTCAAACTTAGGATCGAACCAGTACTGGGTTCCCAAGGACCAAATCCACTATGTGGAGAAACCGAACCGATTCAACGGTCCAAGGGGAGCCAGTACAAAATTTGTTTGTATTTTAACTTAGAAATTGCATGCTTAGGTTCTTTATTTAGTTTGATTTTTCTTTTTAGAATGGCGATTGATAAGACGCCAGAAAGCGGAGTCTTGTGTATTCGGGCTAGATAAGGCGATCTAGTTCTGGCACTTGACCGAGCTGAACTAGCTGAAGGGTTACCTCGCCAGATCCTAGACTAGTTAGACCAGGAAGTGGTCTTAGGTGAGTCAAGTCTCTATTTTCTTGAAAATGGCTTTGTTTAAGGAAGTGGTCATTGTTCCGATCAAAGAAGGCCTCTGTGCCTCGCCACAACCTGGAAGCCATGATCTTGAAAAGGTGACTTGATGAGCCTAAGGTCAAATCTGAATCTAACGCAAGGTTGACAAGTGTTCAAATCATTAAATTTAAATCAAGTAAAATTGGAAGTCATCTCACAAGAACATATAGGGTTAACATGTTTGATCAAGTAGACATGGGTGAGATAATTTAGGTTAATAATCTTCAACCAATCTTTAATAAATCCAATATCCGATCCAACTACCTTGCGTGTAGGATCAATGGATGTTGGATGCTGGTTGCTCCCACGCATCGGGATCAACTCAAGTTTTCGAAGCTTCGATTCAAACGACAAGGATCGATAGCCTTCGGAAACAACGGCAAGCTCAAAATCATCGGATCATGTGATATTGAGCTCAACTCTAACTTTATTATTCAAAATGTCTAATTGGTAGAAAATTTTCAATATAATTTACTTAGTGTAAGCCAATTGTGTGATAATAACTATAAGGTCATATTTCTAGAAAATGAATGCGTAATTAATACAAATGAAACTTCTAAAACAATCCTTAAGGGAACCAGAAATAATAATATTTACACTATTAACTTAACTAACTCTTCAACTAAGTGTCTTATGACACGGCAAGAGGAATCATGGTTGTTGCACCAACGACTTGGTCACTCACACCCAAGACTCGTCCACAAGATGAGTCTGAGTGACTTAGTCAGAGGTTTGCCTAACCTCAATAACTTGAATAATAAAATATGTAATGCTTGTCAACAAGGTAAACAATCTAGGACACAACATCAACTAACTAATCAAGAACGAACCAAAAGTGTTCTTGAGCTCCTACACATGGATCTATTTGATTCACACGGAGCTAAGTCACTTAATGGGAGTAAATTCTGCTTAGTCATAATTGATGACTATTCTAGATTTACTTGGGTTAGGTTCATCAAACACAAAAGTGATATCCTAGATCAATTAATCAACCTATTTAAACTAATAGAAAATCAACAAAACCTTAAAATCAAAAGACTTAGGACTGATCATGGTGGTGAATTCGAGAACCACAGGTTTACAGAATTCTATAACCTAAATGGATACCACCATGAGTTCTCTTGCCCTAGAACCCCACAACAAAATGGCCTAGTAGAACGCAAAAATAGAACCCTACAAGAAGCCGCTAGGACAATGTTAAACGAGTATAACCTACCCGATAGGTTTTGGGCAAAAGCCGTGAGTACGGCATGCTATGTCCAAAATAGGATCCTTATGGTAAAGAGGCAACGTAAGACCTCATACGAGATTTATCATGATAAAATACCTAACATCAAGTACTTTAGGGTATTTGGGTATAAGGTACATATCCTAAACACTAAGGATTACCTAGGGAAATTTACATCCAAAACCTCAACCGGAATCTTTCTAGGATACTCGACTACGAGTAGAGCGTATAGAGTATATAACCATGACACCCTTAGAGTCGAGGAGACTATCAATGTAGTATTTGATGAAGGACTCAAACCTACAAAACCCCTTGCAACCCCAATTAGCGAGCTGATTCATACCAGACCTAACTCCGATCTGGAGATCAAGTCTAGTATTAATTCTAACCTAAGTCATTCTATCGACCAAGTGGTAGATGACTCTAGTCAAACTAGGACTCAAACGAGGCATCCTATTGACCAAGTGGTAGATGACCCAAACCCAAACCAAACTAGGACTCAAACGAATCATCCTATCGACCAAGTGATAGGTGATCCAAGTCTAGGAGTTCGAACTAGAGCCTCATACAGAAACCTTAGTCAAATCTCCTTGATTTCCAAAATTGAACCCAAAACTATTGACCAAGCTCTTCTTGATCCCGATTGGATTATTGCAATGCAAGAAGAGCTGGCTCAATTCACTAGGAACGAAGTATGGGAATTAGTATCACCACCTAAAAATAAAACAATCATTGGAACAAGGTGGGTGTTTAGAAATAAACTTGATGATAAAGGTGAAGTAGTTAGAAATAAAGCTAGACTAGTCGCAAAAGGGTTTAGTCAAGTCGAAGGTTTAGATTACAATGAGACCTATGCCCCAGTAGCTAGATTAGAGTCCATTCAAATGTTATTAGCATATGCTGCACATCGAGGATTTAAGTTGTTTCAAATGGATGTGAAGTCAACATTCTTGAATGGATATATTAAAGAGGAGGTTTATGTTAGTCAACCCCCCGGTTTCGAAAGCCTAGATAAACCCGATCATGTCCTTAGGTTAAAGAAAGCCCTCTATGGACTTAAACAAGCTCCTCGAGCTTGGTACGAGAGACTTTTGGTTTATCTTAAGTCCAAAGGATTTAACCAAGGTGTAGTTGACCCAACCCTTTTCGTAAAAATCGTAGGTAAAGACATATTCATAGCCCAAATCTACGTAGATGATATCATCTTCGGAACCATCAACTCGATCCTACTGAATGAATTCATTTCACTTATGGAAAGTGAATTTGAAATGAATTTAGTAGGTGAGTTGAGTTTCTTCTTAGGTCTACAAATTAAACAAACTAAAGATGGAATATATCTACATCAACGCAAATATACTAAGGAATTAATTAAACGCTTTGGAATGCAGGACGCTAAAACTATTAATACCCCAATGACAACGAATGTAAATATAGAAGAAGATGTAATCAGAAATTCAATTGATTTAAAATACTATAGGAGTATAATAGGGAGTCTCCTTTACTTAACTGCGAGCCGACCTAATATCTTATTTGCAGTAAGTATGTGCGCGAGGTTCCAAACCTGTGCCAAGGAGTCTCACCTAACTCTAGTCAAGCGTATCCTTAGATATCTAAAGGGTACACTTAATGTCGATATTTGGTACCCTAGATCTACCGAGTTTGAACTAATCGGCTACTCCGATTCGACTATGTCGGTAGTAAGCTCGATAGAAAGAGTACGAGTGGTTGTTGTCAACTTCTCGGCTCGAGTCTAGTGAGTTGGTGCAGTAGGAAGCAACATTGTGTTGCCTTATCTACCACCGAAGTCGAATACATCGCGATGGGTGAATATGATACTCAGCTTCTTTGGATGAAGTACACTCTCCGCAACTTTAAGTTAGAATTTACAAATACTAAACTCCACATAGATAACATTAGCTCAATTAACCTAACTAAGAATCTAATATGTCACTCTATGACCAAAAATATAGAGGTCAAACACCATTTCATTCAAGAACATGTGGCCAACGGAGCCATACAACTCGAATACGTCGAATCGAAGTCTAACTTGACAGACCTATTTACTAAACCCCTATCCGAAGCCGAATTCAGTCTATTAAGATGAAAATTGGGCATGTGCGTAGTAGAATAGGAACTTACAAATTATATTTTCTTACTACTATTTCTTACTTTTCATTTTCATGGAACTAGCATAGGACATACCTTAGATATCATGCACCTATAGATTTAAGGAGCCAATACATCTCACAACACATAGGACTAATGTGTTTGTGTACTTAGCCACATAGATGGGCGTGAGATGTTAGGACCTTACTCCTGGTTCCAGATGTAGAGCTAGTGCATCGACATGAACCACGGAGTATAATCATACATATTAACCGACTCTGACTAGGACTGGTTGATCTTTCATATCAATCAAGCCAAATATGAGTCGAACATTTTATAGATGAGCTTATTTTCAGTATATTATTTTCAAAATAATATGAAACATACTTGGACTTTAAATTTAATACCTATATTTGTTTTTCACACACCTCCACTCTTTTCGATATATGGAAAAAGTGGGAGAAAAAGGCCAAAGTTAAGGGATCAAAATTTTTGATAACTTAACTCACTTCATATTTGTTCACATGGCCAAAAGTTAAGTAAATGTTTACTTAACTTTAAGTTTTGAAAATTTACTTAACTTGTTTTTTTTAACAAAAAGGAAGTAAAGGCCAAGTTAAGAGAACTCTTAACTTAAACTTAATGTTTTACTTAAGAAAGGGAGAGAAAGGTCCAAGTTAAGAAGTCTTCTTAACTTAAACATTTTACTAAGGCCAACTTTAAGTAATGTTAATTACTTAAACTCTTCCTAAATAGCAACCCTCATGGGGGAGGATTAAGGTCTTCTTTCAAGACTCACCATCGGTCAAGGGGGAGGTTTCCCCAATGGGGAGTACTTGAAGAAAATCCTTACTACTCCTACTTAATCTTTATTATTATTGTTTCTCATGCACATTATAATTCTTCATGCATACTATCTTCTTAACTTTGTATGTGGGTTTGCCATAGATCAAAAAGGGGGAGATTGTTGGTGCAGTATGCACCTAAGTCGAACTTGAATTTTGATTATAGCAAACGATACAAAGTTAAGCTCATATTGTTATCTCACGAGCTGAATCGAGTGTGCAGAAAAGTGCTAAAGCTGGAGCAGAAGGCTAGCGACACCCAGAGGAAGCTGTAGTGGTCGAGCGACACTCGAGTGATTTCGGAGGAAGCCGAAGGAATCAAGTGGAAGGTCGGAAGCGAAAGCGACACAGTAAGTATCGAGGTAAAGCTCGTGTGTGTGAGAGTAAGAGAGGTAGTATCCTCTTTACGGGGATGATCTTAAGCATAGATCTGACCAAAGACATCCTATAGATGGTCTAGGTTGAGATCGGACGGTCGTCGGCCGTCGAAATAATATTTTTGTTAAGCTAACTTTGCCTTGCAGCTAGCATCAGTCGACTGCCAGCTTGGAGGACTCGACTGTCGTCCATCAGTCGACTGTCTGCGGTCAGCATTCGACTGATGCTGCCATCAGTCGACTGATGATGGCCATCAGTCGACTGATGGTCAAGGATCAGCTTCGAGGAGTCAAGGCTTATCACCTCATTTCAAGGGGGGTGGTGCTCAAATTCTATTGGTTGAAGTTCCTCTCGAAAAGGGCTCAAGGGATATAAAAGGAGGGCCTCTCCTAGGGTTTTCTCATCAATTCTAAGTTCTCAAAAACCTCCGCAACGCTGTGACTCTCCGACGACTCTACAACGACGAAGTGCTATCGAAACACCAACAACCCTAGCTTAATTTCTATTTCCTAGTTGTTGGTATAACCTTACTTTGTTGTCTCTTTAATACTTCAATTCTTTTTGTTAATCGAGGTTTTCTATCGTTGCATTTTACCTTAATAGAAGAGAGGGTTTGTCTCTCTATCTTTTTCTTTCGAAGATTTTTGTAATCGTCAAACTCCTACCTCCAACGAGGAGGAGTGTTTTAGTGAATTGCCCTCCATACACGGTCTAGGACCGTTAGGGCCTTGGAGTAGTAGCCGAAGGCTACGAACCAAGTAAAAAAATACTATTGTCTCTTTTTTTTAATTCTATCTTCCGCTGTGTCTACTCGTGTTTTAACGAACGAAAATTTTTATCGCTATTCACCCCCCCCCCTCTAGCGATCTGCTCAATCCAACACTGTTGGGGTTATTATTCATCAAATCTGATGGAGGGTTGCTTTTCCATTAAAATAGTTTTGTAGTTTAATATGTCCCTTTGTTATTTGGGGCAAGTTTGTCGTTCAGTTGCATGTGTTTCAATCTTTACCTGGGATCTATCCATGTTATGTAATTCTGATTGTTGCTAGTCGGCTGAGGGTTGTCGCAATTGGCTCTGAATCAGTTTGGGGGAGTACTGAGACGTAGGGTGTGTCTTATTGATCTATGTTATTTTGCAAATCAGATTATGCAATATGCATTTGTTTCTGTCCAGAACTTAATAATCTATCTTCCGATTAGGATTCTAAGAGACCTTTTCTAGGACAATATCTATTAAATTAGTAGACTATCAGGTTTACACTATTTTGTGCCAAGTTGTGCAGGATGTACAGTGCTAAGTGTTTTGTTTCATTATTTAATCTAGTGAAGTCTCTGCACTTAATACCAGAATTCATTTCTCATTGGTGATCTCTCTCTCTAGTATGAGTTGTGTTGATAAAATTTAGTAGTATCTCTCAATTTCTGAAACTGTTTCTGAACATGAGGATGATTCTGAAATTAAACGATAGCCCAAAAGTTGAATCTTCTTAGGATGTACTTAAAAGTGATTTTAGTTGTTGCATGATCACTTTTCTATTTAATTGATTCTTTTCTTTTAATCTTTTTGTTTTAGATAATTTCTATTTTTCTAGTTTGATACAAATTACAATGTTAGCTTTCCCTATCAATGTATCTCAGATATTAACTTGTAAGAACTCCCTAAAATATTCATGTTTAGTTGTGATTTTAGATCTAGGAAGGTTGAACGTAATTTTTTTAGGACATGTGACTTTGCCCATTCATTAAGAAATTTATGGAGAATGGTTTAGATATCAGTGTGACTAGTATTGAAATAAATCTATATTGATTGCATCAATATTATTGAGTTTTCTTTCAAGTTCATGCACAGATAAGCCTAGGTCCCTTTATAATTTTCGGTATGGGGGGTTTCCTTGCACCACGAGGTTGGTTATCTCAAGGTATATTGTTTATGGTTCTTTTATCTCTGTTATGTAGTATGTGTAGGGTTATCTTTGGGAGAAATTTGTATGCTTATCTCTATTGCTCAGCCTGTATACGATTATCTTTGGGAAGTTTACATAAGGTGGCATCTGTATTTCTTCTTTGACAGATCTGTACTCCCTTGAGGGCTCAAGTGTTCAAGTTCCCCTTTCTCTTTGGCCTCGTGTCAACTATAATAGCTGAAGGATTGACTAATATGTTTTTACAGGGGTTATTAATGTTTCTAGGATTTTTGACGCCTAATCAAATTCTCTATCACAGTAATCAATGGCATTTATTCTAAGGGTTTTTATACTTAGTCCAAATATCCTCTTGCAGGCATCAATGATATTTTTTCTAAGGCTTTTCAAGCGTCATATAATTTTCTTGCAAGATCAGTGATATTATTTCTAGGGCAATTCTTACGCAATGATATATTTATCTACGGTTTTTATGCATAAAGTATGAGTTTAGAAGATAAATTGCTAACAGTCAAGGCCTTGCACCTAACATGAGAGTTTAAAGCCCTGCCCCTCACTTGACAGTTTAAGGCCCGGCACCTCACATGAGAGTTTAAGGCTCTGTGCCTCAGTATGATAACTTGGGGGTCTTAGTATGGCAGCATTTAACATATTTTCAGAGGTATTGAGTGGAGTTTCTGGACAATTAGAGTGGTGCCTGTGCTATGAATGGGGTTCTAGGGCAGTTAGTATGTTTGTCGAATGATCAATATGGTTTTTGAACCATGTGGGTGCAAGTAAGTAATGATGTTGAGATTGGCATAGCAGTTCATGTCTTTACCGAGCAGTGTATGTATTTCCTGAGCAGTATGTGTGAGCAGTGCAGTGTGGCTCAGTGCTAAGTCTAGTGTTGACAGAGCAGTTTAAGCTTTTCCAGAGCAATATATGTGACGCCCTAGTAGAATAGGAGAAAGTTGAGTAATCGTATTCAATATATGTGGCAGTGTAGGCAAGTAGAGTAATTGTTCTCCGAAGTGTTGTTTGCAGAGCAGTGTATGTCTTTCCGGAGCTATTAATATCTGTATGCTTTTCCCGATCAGTATATATAAATCCCGAGCCCAATAGAGGTGAGTAGTACAGTATTGCTCAAGTATAAGTATTGACAAGGCAGTGTATGCAATTTCAGAGCAATATATATAATTCCAGACTAGTTTATATAATTTCTGACTAACTTTGGTGTGCATATGTGGAGAATACTTCTATTTATGCATTAATGGCCAGTTTAGAGGATATGAAGAGTGTATTTCTTGTAAAGGGAATAGTGGACCTGTGCAGGATAATGTAAAGTGATACAGAGTTAAACACAGTTTAAAGGATTTTGTGTTCATTGCAAGAATGTTCAAGTACAGATTGTTGAGGATTTGGTGGCCGCTAGAGGGGGTGAATAGCGTGTTTCGATGTGTCGATGGAATTTGATCGCGTTCGTCTCTACAATACTTGTTAACGCAGCGGAATATATAATAACAAAAATAAATACAACACAAGCACACAAGACACAGCGATATAACGTGGTTTGGAACCGAATGGTTCCTACTCCACAAATTGGGCTCGTAAGAGCCCTAGCAATGCCAATCACACACCACTAATCAAATAACTCCTCGGAACAATCCGGAGGTGGAGAAACCACGTACAAGTGATTACAAAAGCAATACACGAAAATATAAGCAAAATACAAATAAATGTAAAGAGCACTTTACAATCTAGGGTTTTTGAGCACTTGCTTGTTGGTTGCTTGGATGAACTTGAAGGACCCTGAAATGCACTTGTAATTCGCCTTCAAATCGCCTCACCAAAGCTCCCAAAGAACCAATTTCGAAATCCTCCTCGAGCTCCTCTTTTTAACCTGCATCGAGCTAGATTTCCGCCTGGCATTCGACTGTCATAAGGCCCCAGTCGACTGCCAACACTGTTGTCATGAGACAATGGCTCGATCCACGCTGAAAAAATTCCAATGGATCTCTTGGCAGTCGACTGATGACATCACCAGTCGACTGCTAGCGTCCGTAGCCGACTTCCCAGTCGGATACGGAGCGTTCTGTGCTCACGGTCGAACCATCAGTCGACTGTTGTTCATGGCAGTCGACTGATCAGCCCATCAGTTGACTGCTCCAATGAGCAGTCGATCGCCAGAGCCTTTTCAGCCCTTAAATGGCAGTCGAACTCTAGTCGACTCAGGCAGTCGAACCAGCCATAATGTCAGTCGACTGCCAACCTCAAATGTGAGGTTTTAACCTCAAGTATGGTGCCTCCATACTTGCTAGATCATCCTTAGCCTAGACCTAAGGCTTCTAGCCAACTCCATCAGCCTTGCGCCTATCAGATCCCTCCAAGTCATTCATGACTTGTTCATCCATACGCTAGCCTTCAGGTGCTTCCATCGGCTATGTCATGCTAATGGTGTCTACACCACCAAGGCACATTGGACTTACATTGCCAAGACTCTGCTTGGACTTTATGCCGCCAACCAATGGACTTATGCTGCCAAGACTCCCGCTTGGACTTTACGCCGTCAATATCAAACCCCTTGGACTTTCCAAATGCCAAGTACTCATGACTTGGACTTTCACCGCCAAGACTACACCCTTGGGCTTACGTGGCCAAGACTACACCCTTGGACTTTACATGTCAACCCATGTTGGACTTTCCATGCCAAGACCCATGCTTGGACTTTACATGCCAAGTACTCAAGACTTGGACTTTCCATGACATGGTCAACTCTAGTCAACCATCAAAATCCCCCTCGAGTCAAACTCGAGTCCGGTCAATCATGACCCGGGTCGATTGCACCAACAATCTTCCCAAAACATTATCAGATATCAATGTCAAACCTTCATGTCAAACATCAAAACATCGCTCGAGTCAAACTCAAGTTCGGTCAATCGTGACCTAGGCCGATTGCAACAACAATCTCCCCCTTTTTGATGTTTGACAAAATCACATACATTTGAGTTAGAACACTAACTCAAATCTTCTTACCAATTATCCCAAATTAGTAATACCATAAATTCTCCCAAACATTCTCTCCCTTTTTGACTAACATCAAAAAGGTTCTCTCCAATGAGGTTAATGTCTCATGTCCCAATGAGATCTTACAATCTCCCCCTTGGTCCAAAAATATCTAGGATGCCTATAATCTTCCTAGTGATAAGTCTCATATCACTCAAGAGAGGCAATCCTACACACTCTCCTAATTTCCAAATTGGATATCTCAAAGTCCCATTTTTCCCCTCATGAGGAAAAATAGCATCCATCATCCCATGATGGATACCTCTCCCTAAAGGCTTGCTCCCCCTTGACCATTGCACCAACAATGTTCTTCGGAAGTCTCTAAACCAATAGGAACTCTAAACCATCAAAAATAAGGTCTAAAGTTCAACATTGAACTTTCCCATACCTTAAATTTGATACATCACCCTAACAACTCTCCTAATCCATATCCAATGGATTTTCACCCTTTATAATGCTTCCCAAAGCATATCCTAGGGTTAGGAGTGGTTAGGGAACTTTACCATAGCTGAAAATGGGCTAAACATATCATGTTTATCGATGGATCGCCACCACAAGGGCGTTGATCGACAACGAAATTTCGATTTTCAGTTATTAGAAATGAATTTCGAAAAAACATAAGTAATTATACGTATATCGAAAAATCATTAAAATTCATACATATATTATTTATAAGCAATACAATGAGTGAAAAATGTTAGAAAAATATTTTACCCAAAAAATATCGAAATTGACACAAAGTTCAAAAGTGAAGAAAAACTTCAATGTTTTAGCTCACTTTGTATCAACTTCATCAATGGTAATTGCTATCAAAAGATAGACTTCACCAAGGGTTTCTAAAATGATTTTAAAATAGTTTTAAAACCTTATATTGGATCATATTCTTTGGGCTTAATGTACATGGCTTGAACATAAGCTTTCCCAATGATCCACCTCTAATATAAGATGAGTTTTGGTTCATCTAGATGCAAAAACTATGCACCTTGAACTTAACTCATATCCTAACATCTCACATGTATTTAGGGTGTATAAATACACATACATGTCAATGTAATGTGAGATGTGGGTTTTGTTCTCCTAATCTAGGGCCTCATGCATTTTCTAAGGCATCCCTACTTGATTCCCTTATGCATGAGACTTCAAGTCATGTCATAGTCCTTAAATCGATTTTAATTATTTTAAATGCATAAATGATCATGGGATAAATGATAACATAATTAAACATGGCCAATGATCATAATGACATGGCATATGATAGAGTTTAAGCATACATGACATTTTACCTTAATCCTAGACATGATTATGACATATTAAATAATCAAAAATAGATATGATATCATGGCATGTTATATGGCAAACAAAACATGGCAAATAAAATGTATAGGTATAATAATACCTAAATTTTAATATTAATTTTCATTTGATATAATTAAGTATATTTTGCCATATTGCTACTAATTCCCCAAGTGTGCCAAAAACCCAAAATAGCACACTAAGACCTCTAAACCTAAATTGTGCCAGTTTGATTGATTTTTCATAATTCTAAAAATATATTAGCACATCCTAAAATCTTTTAGGATTTAGCTCCATACTTATTTCTAAGGCACCCATAACCTTGAAAATATCCTAAAGTGCCAACTTTGCTATGGTTGGGTTAGCTACCCTTAGAATCAAGGTTGACACACCTAAACCCATCTAGCATGAGTCGATCACGCGCTAAGGAACCCAAAATCTATTTGAGCTCCTAGGGTTTACTAGGTATTCTTTAGGGATGACCTCCCTATATACCTTCCTAATGACCCTTCTAGGCTTGTTAGCCTTAGTCATTTGGGTCTTGCCATGGTTAATTCTAGGGGTGACTCCCCTTGTAACCTTCTTAGTGGCTTCCCTAGATTTCCTTGAAATCCTAGCCACTAGGCACCTACCTTGGTCAACCTTAGGGATGACTTTCCTATTGACCTTGGTCTTTCTAGACCTAAGTTTAGTTTCATAGTCAAATGGAACACTATGGTAGGTAGGCTTATCTACCTTGGACTTAGGCTTGTGGCTCAAGCCTTTCTTGCCCATAGATGAGCCTTGCCTCCTAGACTCTAGGTGTTGACTCTTAGATCTAGACCCTTGACTTTGACCATTTGACCCTTTTATTTGGTTTTGCATAATCCTAAGGGTCTTTTCCATTTTCTCAAGCCTTGAACTCAAGGCTTGATTTTCCTTTTCTAATTGCCCAATTTTTGAATTTTGATTTAATCCTTGGGCATGGTTATTCCTAGGCATATGCCTAGTCCATTTGGGGTTAAAACCTAGGTGGTCCTCAATTTTCTTAATGCTTGCCCTAGGTAAAGTCTTTCTAGGGACATTAGTCCCAGATTTCTCCTTATTTGAAAAATTAACACTCTTAGCAGCTAGACAAAAATATTTATTGTTCCTAGCATGCTTTTCATGTACAATAGCAAGATCGTTAAAATTATTCCTAGCATGCTTTTTGACATTTAAACTAGAAGGTGCATTATTAAAATAAACCTTAGGGTTAGCCTTAGCTCCCCCTACATGTGATGCTCCTTCCTTTTCTTTGATTTCCTTTTTCCTAGGACATTGACTTCTATAATTCCCCTTCTTATGGAACTTGAAGCATACTACGAGCTCCTTGGTCTTCTTGATGGGGACACCGACATCCTTTGACTTTTCTTGACTTTTAGGAACCGGTGGACTTTTCTTGACCTTCTTTGGACACTTACTCTTATAGTGCCCAAACTCCCTACACTCAAAACACATTATATGAATTTTATTTTGAAACATTGTGTTTGAGTTACCTTCCACAGTAGGGGAGTCCCGAGCTTCTTCTTTTTATCGACCGAAGGTGGATGGCTCTTCTTGAGGTTCCTCCAGTGTGGAAGGTCTAATCTCCTCCCCCTCAATCCTAGAGGTGGAGGTTTCTCCTACTTCTTCTTCCTCCTCTTCCACCGATCCGGAAGTTGACTCCTTTTCAACTTCCGAATCCTCACTTTCTTATGAGGATGAGCTCTCTTCCTCCTCTTCCTTATCTTCTTGGATTGAGTGAGGCTCTTCATGGAATTTTGCCAATTTTTTCCATATCTCCTTGGCATCTTTGCAATCTCCTATCTTGATCAAAATATCATTAGGAATTACATTATGCAAAATACCCATTACCTTATTATTGATGTTGTAATATCGGAGTTGGTCTTGGCTCCAATTCTTCTTCTTGATTTTTCTTCCTTCTTCGTCTTTTGGAGTGTCGAAGCCTACTGACACACTAATCCAATTGTCAAAGTCATACATTAAAAAGTGCATCATTCTACCTTTCCAATATGCGAAATCTTCGCGGTCAAAGGATGGTGGAATGTTGACATCGTTGCCCAATCTTTCTTGGAAATCCATCTTCTTCCCTCTAGTGTGTTTGCTCCCTCGGATGTGAAGCCGGTGAAGAGCTCCTAGTTCTGATACCAATTATTGAGGATTTGATGGCCGCTAGAGGGGGGGTGAATAGCGCGTTTCGATGCGGTGATGGAATTTGATCGTGTTCGTCTCTACAATACTTGTTAATGCAGCGGAATATATAATAACAAAAATAAATACAACACAAGCACACAAGACACAGCGATATAACATGGTTCGAAACCGAATGGTTCCTACTCCACGAATTGGGCTCGTAAGAGCCCTAGCAATGCCAATCACACACCACTAATCAAATAACTCCTTCTCGGAACAATCCGGAGGTGGAGAAACCTCGTACAAGTGATTACAAAAGCAATACACGAAAATACAAGCAAAATACAAAGAAATGTAAAGAGCACTTTACAATCTAGGATTTTTGAGCGCTTGCTTGTTGGTTGCTTGGATGAGCTTGAAGGACCTTGAAATGCACCTACAATTCGCCTTCAAAATTGCCACACCAAAGCTCCCAAAGAACCAATTTCGAAACCCTCCTCGAGCTCCTCTTTTTAACCTATATCGGGCTGGATTTCTACTTGGTAGTCGACTGCCATAAGACCCCAGTCGACTGCCAAGACTGTTGTCGTGAGACAACTGTTCGATCCACGCTAGAAAAATTCCAACGGATCTCTTGGCAGTCCACTGATGACATCACCAGTCGACTGCTAGCGTCCATAGCCGACTGCCCAATCAGCTACGGAGCATTCTTTGCTCGCGGCTGAACCATCAGTCGACTACCATCCATAGCAGTCGACTGATCAGCCCATCAATCGACTGCTCCAATGAGCAGTCGACTGCTAGAGCCTTTTTAGCCCTTACATAGGAGTCAAACTCTAGTCGACTCAGGCAGTCGAACCGGCCATAATGTCAGTCGACTGCCAACCTCAAATGTGAGGTTTTAACCTCAAGTATGATGCCCCCATACTTGCTAGACCACCCTTAGCCTAGACCTAAGCCTTCTAGCCACCTCCATCAGCTTTGTGCCTATCGGATCCCTCCAAGTCATCCATGACTTGTTCATCCATACGCTAGCCTTCAGGTGCTTCTATCAGCTATGTCATGCTAACAGTGTCTACATCGCCAAGGCACATTGGACTTACGTTACCAAGACTCCGCTTGGACTTTACGCCGCCAACCATTGGACTTATGCTGCCAAGACTCCCGCTTGGACTTTACGCCGCCAATATCAAACCCCTTGGACTTTCTAAATGCCAAGTACTCAAGACTTGGACTTTCACCACCAAGACTACACCCTTGGGCTTATGTGGCCAAGACTACACCCTTGGACTTTACTTGCCAACCCATTTTGGACTTTCCATGCCAAGACCCATGCTTGGACTTTACATGCCAAGTACTCAAGACTTGGACTTTCCATGACATGGTCAACTCCAGTCAACCATCAAAATCCCCCTCGAGTCAAACTCGAGTCCAGTCAATCATGACCCGGCTCGATTGCACCAATAATCTTCCCAAAATATTATCAGACATCAATGTCAAACCTTCTTGTCAAACATCAAAATACCGCTCGAGTCAAACTCGAGTCAGGTCAATCGTGACCTAGGTCGATTACACCAACACAGATAAGTGTTATATAGATTAAGTATTTATTATACATCTGTTTAGAAATTACAAGTATCAAACTTAAAATTTACTGCTCTTAGTCAATATTAAAGGCCTCCGGAGAAAATTTTTTGTAGGCTTCTTAATATTGAGCTTATGGAGGGGCGCGCTGGGTATAAGGTATTTATTTTCATCAGTTATCTATAGGGCACCCTCAAATCCCATCTGAGAATGTTTACTGAGCTGCTTAGTTGTTCTATTTAGGATCTTCGTTTGTTCTGCAACTCATTTCTTAGCTTTTGTCTCTTTTAATTAAGATAGTTCTTGGTTTTGTTTGTTGTCTCGAATAGTCTGTTCATGTGCAGTGTTGACCAACATATTGAAATGTCGTTGTAGTATGTGGAAGTGAAAGTGGAACTCATCTAGGCTGGCGAGGGTGGTCTCTTTTAGAGTAGTGTGAGCGTCTGACATCCTCCATGGGTTGGAATAATTCACCTGTGTGAAGGTTCCAATAGCATTCTTTTTGTTTCCACTTGCGGAGTTCAGATTGTTAGAGGGCTATAATTTTCTCTGATGTTTTAATTTTCTCTTGTAGCCACCTTATATGTGTATCTTAAGGGAGAGGTCTTTTTGTTTTGATAATATTCATTCTCGGTCGGCAGAGTAAGTCTCAACCTGAAGTTGTAGCCAATGTAGTTTTTTCTGAAGTACGTCTTCTTTTGCTGCTCGGTCTGGGGGAGTAGCAAAGTCAGTCTGTATGCTCAGGTTATTTGTAATTTCTTCAGAATTAGCTTGTATGCCCTTAGAAGAGGTGGAGGGTATTCTTTATGCCTAATGTATTGCTCGAAAAATAAGTTAGTATTCTAGGGAAGAAGGGTGGTCAATAATTCTAAGGCATTTTGTGCCTATTACAGAGTTTAAGGAATGATGAAAGCGTTCTTGTGTGGGTTATCAATTTTTATAAAGGGTTTCGGGCTATATAATAGTCTGTGGCAGAAGGTTATATGGTTTTTTCTAAGGCATTTTATGTTTTATGCAAAGATTGAAGGGTTTCTTATATTATTTTATGCAAAAGGGTTATCAAATTTTTATATGACATCATATGCTTGATATTAATGGCATTCATGCTGATGGTTATTAGGCTTGATCGAAATTCTTTTTCAATGGTATTCTTTCTAAGGTATGGCAAGTTTGGTGCTATTTCTTTTAAGTGTTGAATACTAACTCAGGCTCCACGCCTACTATAACAGCCTAAGGGCTAGATAGCTTTATTCCCCCATGGGGAACTATAACGCCTCTATATGGTATATGTAAAATGTTCTCACAGCTCTCCTATAATAGCTTAAGGGCTAGATATGTTATTTTCCCCCCATGGGGAACTATAACGCCTCTATATGGCATATGTAAATGTTTTCATGGCTCACCTATAAAAGCCTAAGGGCTAAATAGCTATTTTCCCCCATGGGGAACTATAACGCTAGCTAAAATGGGCAGATAACATGCTAACAAGGCTCAACGCCTCTAGTATTTTAAGGCATAAACGTCTCTTACAGTATTTTAAGGCATAAATACCTCCTACAGTATTTTAAGGCATAAACACCTTCTACAGTATTTTAAGGCATAAATGCCTCCTCCAGTATTTTAAGGCATAAACACCTCCTACAGTATTTTAAGGCATAAACTCCTCCTATAGTATTTTAAGGCATAAACGCCTCCTCTAGTATTTTAAGGCATAAATGCCTCCTACAGTATTTTAAGGCATAAATGCCTCCTATAGTATTTTAAGGCATAAATGCCTCCTACAACATTTTAAGGCATAAACGTCTCCTACAGTACTTTAAGGCATAAACGCCTCTTACAGTATTTTAAGGCATAAATGACTCATAACAACATTTTAAGGCATAAACACCTCATGCAACATTTTAGGCATAAACATTTTATACAATGTTAAGGTTCAGTGACTCATACAGTGTTCAGGATGTAGTACACAAGAAATGATGTTTAGTATAATAGTATGGTAGAATAGGGTGCAGGAGATTGATATGATGGGGTCACGGTTTGCAGAGCGGTTAGAAGGGTTGCAGAGCAGTATGTTTGTTTGCAGAGCAGTATGTTTGTTTGCAGAGCAGTTAGAAGAGTTACAGGGCAGTATGGGTGTTGGCAGAGTAGTTAGAAGGGTTTATAGGGCCGTATGGGTGTTTGCAGAGCAGTTAGAAGGGTTACAGAGTAGTATGGGTGTTTGTAGAGCAGTTAGAAGGGTGGTGGGGCAATATGTGTGTTTCCAAACCAGTATGTGCATTTGCTGAGAAGTAAAGTCATTTCTAGAGCATTCTGAGGAATTCTAGAGTATGTAAAACTTCATTCGACTTCGCCCTTCAATTTTACTAAAGAAGGGGAACTTATGATGGGTGTGAGGGCTCCTTTTTAGCTAAGGCAGGGTAGTTTTTTTGGAAGGTACTTGTAAAACTTCACCCGACTTCGCTCTTCAATTTTACTAAAGAGGGGAAACTTATGATGGGGTAGGGGTTTTTTAGGACAAGTACAAAGATTCTCAAGCAACCAGTATAATTCCTTCTGGAAGTTTCGTATCTTTCCAAGGTAGTGCGTTGAGTTCCAGGGTAGTTTGGTAGCTTTCCAGAGTCGTATGTTGAGTTCCAAGGTAGTGTAGCATATTTCTAGAGTAGTATGGTGAAGTTCTAGGGCAGTTTGATAATGTTCCAGAGCAGTATGTTGAGTTCCAGAGTAGTTTGGCAGTGTTCAGAGATGTATGTTAAGTTTCAGGGCAGTGTAGCATCTTTCCAGAGTAGTTGGTGAAGTTCCAGGGCAGTTTGGGCAGTTTAACTTCTTTGCAGAGTAGTATGTATATTTCCAGGGTGGTTGGACACCGTTCCAGAGCGGTATGTTTATTTCAGGGATGTTTCGCTTATTTCTAGAGTAGTATGTTTATTTCCAGGGTAGTTTGCTTAATGTCAGGGCAGTTTAACATGGTTCCAGGGTAGTATGTTAAATTCCAGAGCGGTTTAGTATAGTTCCAGGGCGGTATAAGCAGTTCCAGAGAAGTATAAGGAGTTCTAGGGTGGTATAAGGAGTTCTAGGGTGATTTAAGTAGTTCCAGGGCGGTTTAAGCAGTTCCAGAGCGATATAAGGAGTTCTAGGGCGATATAAGCAGTTCCAGAGTAGTATAAGATAAGTAGTTCCAGGGCAGTATAAGCAGTTCCAGGGCAGTCTATCTAATTCCAGAGCAGTCTATATAATTCCAGACTAGTTTATATAATTTCCAGGACAGTCTATATAATACCAGTTTCTTCCTCATTATGTATAACAATTATTTCTTAATATCTCAAGGGGCATTATAGTCAATTAAGTTAGAGAGAAAGGCGGTGGCCATTCCTATATAAAGGGGTGGAAATGAAAAAGCGGGGATGGAGTTTTTTGGATCTGGTATGCGGAGATAACTCTTCTCCTTCCTTAATCTGCTTTCCTTTACTTCCTTATCTTTTACTGTACTCTTTTTATTCCTTCGATGAATACTGACTTGAGCATCAGAGGGGCCGCACCAGGAAGCCAGCCCATCCCTAATCGCTCACTTCTATCGCAGATCAAGATCCTTAGCAGCATCTTCATAGATCTTATAAATCTCGCCTCTTCTCAGTGAAGAAGGAGGAGGAATCCGAGCGTGCCAGAAAAAAGAACACCATCAATATGATATTGTCCACTTTGGGCTTAAGCCCTCATGGTTTTATTTTTGGGATTTACCCAAAAGGTCTCATACCAATGGAGATATCTTTTTATAAGCACATGATCTTTTTCATGTCTTATCAATGTGGACCTTTGATTGTATTCCCCATACTCCCAACAGTTAAGGCAAAGGAGAGGCATAGTTTCTGTCATCCCAGGTGGAGTTGAGTCCTCTCTAATAGCTTCAGTAATCAAAATGCACCACACTAAAGGAGAAAAGGTTAAATTCCCTCAATCGGCATAGGAAAAATGTGCTCTAGAGAAAGTACTGTTCTTGTTCGGTCTCTTCGCTGAGACTAAATTATTCTTGTGAAGCATTTCTGGGCCAAAACATCCAGATAATTTTTCTTGATATGTTCTCCTCAATTTTTTTTTTTTTTTGGCTTTCTAAGTTGAGGGTTGGCACATGGTCTTCTTTATTAGTCTAAGGTGGTATCTTATTTTGCTTTACTCAACTATAGGGATACTCAAAAAGTTGCAGGATCAAGCTATTATTCACTCTCGAATTCCATTGGTTTTTCGAGGAGGGATGGGGTCGGTATTCCTATTATTTCCCCTGGATTTGAGAAGAAAGGGGAGAATGAAGTATTCCTTATTATTTCCCCAGGAGTGACAGAGTGGGGAGGAGAGAAGTTTCGGAGGTGTCTCGGCTCGATACAACCTGGTCCTTTGTAAGTAGGGCTATAAACGAGTCAAGTCAAGCCAAGCTTTACAGTCTTCAAGCTTGTTTGATAAGATAACCAAGTCTAGCCAAGCCAAGCCAAAAATTAACCAAGCTATTGAAAAACCTATTCAAGCTTGGCTTGGTTTCTTTTTTTTTAAGATTGAGCTTCGCCTGAGCTTGAATTGAACTTAGCTTATTTAATGAGTATCAATCTTCTAATCAAGCTCGATTCAAGCTTGAATCAAGCTTGTTTAAGTTTGGTTTATTTAAATATTATCAAGCTCTTAAGTCAAGCTTGTTTGTTTATTTAAATTTTTAATATTTTAATTCTTATTTATAAATTAGTATAAATAAGCTCATAAATAATTTTTAAATGAGTTTGTTCATGAATAATGTTCACGAATACTGTTCATGAACACTGTTCACAAACACTATTCATGAACATTAACAAGCCGAACACATATGTGTTCAAGCTTGTTTATTTAATTTATCAAGCTGTTCAAGCATGTTTATTAATTGATTTTGATGCATATTGAACGAACATAAATGAGCTCTTATCGAGTCGAACACCAAGCTTATTCATGAACACTTGGTTCGTTTATAGCCCTATTTGTAAGCCCTGGATTGCCCGTAGCCCTTATTCCCCCGAATGGTGGCGACATATGGAGGAGAGAAGTTTTGTAAGCGTCTTAGCTCGGCACAGCTAGGTCATTCATAAGCCCTGGACTGCCCATAGCCCTTATTCCTTTGAGTGGTGGCGATGTGGGGAGGAGAGAAGTTTCAGAAGTGTCTCGGCTCAGCATAGCCAGGTCATTCATAAGCCCTGGACCCCCCCCCCCCTAGCCCTTATTCCCTTGAATGGTGGTGACGTAGGAAGGAGAGAAGTTTCGAAAGCGTCGCGACTCGGCATGGCCAGTCCATTCATAAGCCTTGGATCGTCAGAAGTGTTATTCTCAACTAGGCACGATCATGCCATATGTAAGCTCTGAACAGCCCAAAGTGCTTAGTCTCAACTAAGCATGACCATGTCATCTATAAGCCCTGGACCACCTGAAATGCTTATTCTTAGCTCGACATGGCCAAGCCATTTGTAAGCCAAAGACCACCCGAATCACTTATTTTAAGCTCAACATTGCTAGGCCATTCATAAGCCCTATATCGCCCGAAGTGCTGATTCTCATCTCAGCATGGTCAGGCCATCTGTAAGCCCTAGACTGCTCGAAGTGCTTATTCTTATCTCGGCATGGCTAAGCCATCTGTAAGCCATGCACCACCCTAAGCGCTTAGTCTCAACTCGGCATGGCTATTTATCATCCCTAGACTGCCTGAAGCACTTATGTTAGGAATTGGAGGTCGCTAGAGGGGGTGAATGGCGTGTTCGTTCGGTTGACGGAATTCGTTCATGATTTGATCGTCTACAACACTTGTTATGCGCAGTGGAAATAAAGATAATAAAGCAATAACAAAATATAAAAGCATACAATACACAAGAACATGCCGATATAACGTGGTTCAGAACCTTATGGTTCCTACTCCACGGATTGGGCTCGAATGAGCCCTAGCGATGCAAACACCACAACTAAACCAAAAATACTCCTCCTCGACAACAAGTTGGAGGCGGAGAAACCTCGTACAATGATTACAAAAGTAATACACGAAATATAAAAGCAAATATGAATGAAATACAACAAAAGAAGTAAAGAACACTTTACAAAACTCTTTTGAATGCTTGCTTGAACCGCACTTGAAGACCTTGATTTGCACAAGCAAATCACTCCAAATCGCCCAAGAAATCACTGCAAAAATCCTCCCCTTTGAGCTCGCTTTAAAGCTGCAACTCGGGCTGATTTCCACCTAGCAGTCGACTGCCATAAGGCCCCAGTCGACTGCTCCTGTAGCCGTTGTCTCACAACAACTTAATCCACGTCAACAAAACTCCAACGGATACACTGGCAATCGATTTCCATTACCCATCAGTCGACTACCAAAGTTGTAGCTAACTGATCAGTTGGCTACCGAGCATTCTGCCCTCGTGACCAACCCATCCGTCGACAAGCCCTTCATTGCAGTCGACTGATCAAGAAGTCAAAGCACCGATGGAGTTTCCTTACATCTGTGGCTGCCGTAGTCGAGGCTAGTCAAGGCGCCACCTCGACTATAACACAAGTCGAGGTGCAAGTTGAGGTACCTTGCATCTATGATGGTAGCTAGACCGCAGTCGATCGCCAGTCGACTCACGGCAGTCGATTGGTCATAATCCCAGTCGACTTCTCGATGTTGACTCAGCTGTCAAGTATCAAAACACTTGACCAGTCGACTGGTCCATAACTCCAGTCGACTGCTACACCTCAACCATAAGGTTTACCCCAAGTATGATGCCCTTATACTTGCTAGACCACCCTTAACCTAGACCTAAGCCTTCTAGCCACCTCCATCAGCCTCACGCCTATTGGATCCCTCCAAGTCATCCATGACTTGTTCATCCATACACTAGCCTTTAGGCTCTTCCATCGGCTATTGTCATGTTTAGCTGATCTACACCGCCAAGGCACATTTGGGCTTACGCTTCCATGACTACCGCTTAGACTTTACGCCGCCAAATCATTGGACTTATGCTGCTAAAACTCTCGCTTGGACTTTACGCCGCCAATATCAACCCTTGGACTTTCCATGCCAACTCCATGTTGGACTTTCCAAATGCCAAGACTCAAGCTTGGACTTTCCCTTACCAAGACCCATGCTTGGACTTTCAATGTCAACCCATGTTGGACTTTCCAATTGCCAAGACTCAAGCTTGGACTTTCCCTTGTCAAGACCCATGCTTGGACTTTCCATGCCAAGTACTCAAGACTTGGACTTTCCCTTGTCAAGTGTCCCACTTGGACTTCTCCATTATGGTCAACCCATTGTCAAGCAACGGTCAACTCCTTTGTCAAACATCAAAACACTACTCGAGTCTGTCAATCATGACTTGGGTCGATTGCACCAACAATCTCTCCCTTTTTAATGTTTGACAAAAATCAAACACCTTTGAGTTAGAAGACAAACTCAAACAAATCCTCCCAATTTTCCAAATTGGGAATTCCCAAATTCTCCCCCTTTTTGACATACATCAAAAAGGCTCTCCCCAAGGGTGTCAATGTCACCCTTGAAGCTTGCTTGTTTGATTGCTTGAACCACACTTGAAGACCCTGATTTACACCAGCAAATCGCTCCAAATCTCCCAAGAAATTGCTGCAAAAATCCTCCCCCTCGAGCTCCCTTTAAAGCTACAACTTGGGTTTATTTTTGCCTAGCAGTCGACTACCATAAGACCCCAGTCGACTGCTCCTGTAGCTTTTATCTCACAATGACTTAATCCACGTCGGCAAAACTCCAATAGATACACTAGAAGTCGACTGCCATTATCCATCAGTCGACTGCCAAGGCCGTAGCCAACCCATCAGTCGACTGCCCTTCATGGCAGTCGACTGATTAGCAGTCGAGGCGCCTGGTGTATGTGGTCGTCGCAGTCGAGGCATCGTCTTGACTGGGACACCAATCAAGATGCCTTGCGTCTGTGACGGTAGCTCAACCTCAGTCAATCGCTAGTCAACTCACGATAGTCAACTAATCATAATCCCAGTCAACTGATCGATGTTGACTCGGCTGTCAAGTGTCAAAACACTTGACCAGTCGACTGGACCATATCCCCAGTCGACTGCTACACGTCAACCATAAGGTTTATCCCAAGTACGATGCCCTCATACTTGCTAGACCACCCTTAGTCTAGACCTAAACCTTCTAGCCACCTCCATCAGCCTCACGCCTATTAGATCCCTTCAAGTCATCCATGACTTGTTCATCCATATGCTAGCCTTTAAAAGCTTCCATCGATTATTGTCATGCTAAGCTGGTCTACACCGCCAAGGCACATTTTGGCTTACGTTGCCAAGACTACCGCTTGGACTTTACGTTGCCAAACCATTGGACTTATGTTGCCAAGACTCCACCTTTAGACTTTACGCTGCCAATATCAACCCTTGGACTTTCTATGCCAACTCCATGTTGGACTTTCCAAATGCCAAGACTCAAGCATGGACTTTCCCTTGCCAAGACCCATGCTTGGACTTTCCATGCCAAGTACACAAGATTTGGACTTTCCATGCCAAGTACACAAGACTTGGACTTTCCATTGCCAAGTGTCCCACTTGGACTTCTCCATCATATGGTCAACTCCAAGTCAACCCATTATCAAACAACGATCAACTCCTTTGTCAAACATCAATGTCGAATATCAAAATATTACTCGAGTCTGGTCAATCGTGACCTAGGCCGATTGTACCAACAATCTCTTCCTTTTAAATGTTTGATAGAAACCAATATCTTTGAGTTAGAACACTAACTCAATCCAATCCTCCCAATTTTCCAAATTGGGAATTTTCAAATTCTCTCCTTTTTGACATACATCAAAAAGGCTCTCCCTAAGGGTGTCAATGTCTCATATCCCAATGAGATCTTACAATATCCCTCTTAGTCCAAAAACATCTAAAATGCCTTCACTCTTCCTAGTGATAAGTCTCATATCACTAAAAAGAGGCAATCCCCACTTCTCTAAAAACTAAAAATTTGCCCCCTCATGAGGAAGAATACATCCATCATCCCATAATGGATAACCTCCCCCTAATGGCTTGCTCCCCCTGGACCATTGCATCAACAATGTCCTTGGAGAGTCCCTAAGCCTATAGGAACACTAAACCATCAAAATTAAGGTTAAAAGATCAACCTTGAACTTTCACACACCTTAACCTTGATACACACCCAAATAACTCTCCTAATCCATATCCAATGGATTATCACCCTTTTTAATGCTTTCCAAAGTATATCCTAGGGTTAGGAGCAGTTGGGGTAGCCTAACACAACTGAAATCAGGCTAAACAACCTTTGTTTATCCGAAATCAAGCCTGACAGTCGACTCTTTTAGCTACCAATCGACTGCCCCTAAGGTCAGTCAAGTGATAGCATTGCGCCGAGGCACCTCTCGATCGCTTGATGCAATCGATCGCCATACTTGTAGCGATCGATTTGCTATAAATCAAGTTCAGAAATCGATTTTCAGAAAATCATAAGTAATTATACATAATACGAAAAATCATAAAAATTCATATGTATAATAATTAAGTCAATCATTATGGGTGAAAAATATTAGAAAAATAAAATACCCATAAAATATTGAGATTTATATCAAGTTCAAAAATAAGAAAAACTTCATTTTTTTAGCCTACTTTGTATCAACTTCTACAATGGTGATTGCTATCAAAAGATAGATTTCACCAAGGTTTTTCAAAATGATTTTAAAATATTTTTAAAACCTTATATTGAACAATGGTCTATGGGCTTAATGCACATGACTTGTACATAAACTTTCCTCATGATTCATCCATGATATAAGATGAGTTTGAGTTCATCTAGATGCAAAAACTATGCACCTTGAACTTAACTCATTCCCTAGCATCTCACATGTGTCTAGAGTGTTTGAAAATACACACATGTCAATTTGATGTGAGATGTGAGTTTTGTTCATCCTAATCTAAGGTCTTATGTATTTTTCTAACGCAACACTACTTGATTCCCTTATACATGTGACTTCAAGTCATGTCAATTGTCCTTAAATCAATTTTCATAAATTCTAAATGCATGAATGATGATTATGGCATAAATGATAGCATAAATAGAAATATGTGTCAATAATCATGATGTCATGGCATATGATTAAATCTAAATACACATAACATAAAAGATAATCCCTAAGCATGATCATGACATTTTATATGATTAAAAATAAGAATGATGTCATGACATGTTATATGGAAATCAAAGCATGGCAAGTAAAATATAAGACATAAGAATACCTAAATTTTAATATTTATTGCTATTTGTTATGATTAATTCCATTTTATTATATTATCATCCAAGTGTGCTAAAATCTAAAATGGCACACCATGACCTCTAAATCTAGTTTATGCCAATTTGATCAATTCTCCATAGTTCTCAAATAATATTAGCACATCCTAAAATCTTTTAGGATTGAAATTCAAACTTATTTCCAAGATACCCATAACCTTGAAAATGACCTAAAGTGTCAACTTTGCTATGGCTAGGTTAACTACCCATCCATTAAAGATTGACACAACCTAACCCATCTAGCGTGAGTCGATTACGCTCCTAGGAACCCAAAACCTATTGGTGCTCCTTGGGTTTACTAGGTATTCCCTAGGGATGACTTCCCTATATACCCTCCTAATGACCCTTCTAGGCTTAGAAACTTTGGTCATTGTGGTCTTGCCTAGGTTAACTCTAGGGGTGACTCCCCTTGTAACTTTCTTAATGACCTCCCTAGGTTTCATGGAAACCTTGGCCACTAGGCACCTACCTTGGTTACCCTTAGAGATGACTTCCCTAGTAACCTTGGTCTTCCTAGACCTATGGGTAGTTCCATAATCAAATGGAACACTATGATAGGTCTCCTTGGGATTAGGTTTGTGACCCAAACCTTTCTTGCCCTTGGGTAGACCTTGCCTCCTAGACCCTAGATTTTGACTATTTGACCCTTGCATTTGATTTTGCATTTTCTTAATGGTTTTTTTGTCATTTTTCAAGTTTTGACCTCAAAACTTGATTTTTCAATTCTAAATGCCCAATTTTTGAGTTTTCATTTAGTCTTTAAGCATTACCAATTCTTCTAGGCATATGTCTATCCTTCTTAGGATTAATGCCTAAATGGTTTTCTACTTTCCTAATAGTTTTCCTAGGTAGGATTGTTTTAGGGATATTAGTCCCAAATTTCTCCTTATTTCTAAGATTGACATGTTTAGCTCCTAAGCAATAAAATATATTATTTCTAGCATGCTCTTTATGATAAATTGCGAGTGAATTAAAAGCATGCTTTTTGGCCTTATATAAAGAATGAGAATTACTTAAATATACCTTATGGATTGTTTTAGAAGTTCCCCCTACATTTGATGCTCCTTCTTCACCCTTGCTAGGCTTCCTCCCCCTAGGGCATTGGCTTTTATAGTGCCCCTTTTAATGGCATTTGAAGCAAATGACATGCTCCTTGCTCTTATGTGTTAGGGCACCAGCATCCTTGACCTTTGGTGTCGATTGAGCCTTCTTGACCTTCTTAGGGTACTTGCTCTTATAGTGTCCATATTCCCTACACTCAAAACACATAATATGATTTTTATTATTGACACATGTATTTGAGTTAACTAGGGTGGTGGTTGAATTTTGAACTTCCTCTTCTTCTTGATAGGAGGTAGATGGTTCCTCTTGAGTTTGCTCTGGTGTGGATGATCTCATATCCCCCCCCCCCTCAATCCTAGAGTTGGAGCCTTCTTCCACCTCTTCTACCTCTTCTCCATTGGATGTTGAGGACCTCTCAACCTTCGATTCCTCAAGCTCTTGAGCCGATAAGCATTCTTCGACTTCTTGGGATTGTTCTTCACTTGAGACCGGTGATGGTCCTTCATAGAGCTTTATCAATTCGCTCCAAAACTCCTTTGCATCCTTATATTCACCTAATCTACACAAAACATCATTAGGGATTAAATCATCTAAGAATTTTATTACCTTCTTATTTCTCTCAAAATTTTGGAGTTGTTCCTCGGTCCATTTCTTCATCTTGAGGAATCCTCCCTTCGAACTTCTTGGAAATACGAATCCTTCCATCAAGGCAGACTAATCTTCGAAGTTCTTCATCATTATGAATTCTTCAATCCTCATCTTCTATTGATTGAAGCCTTCTTGTCCATAGAAGGTGTATGGAATTGGAGTATTGATGTCTCATCCTAATTTTTCTTCAAATTCCATCTTCTTCCCCCTAGTGTGCTCCCTTAGTTGTTAAACCTTGAAGAACGGCCTCACTCTGATACCACTTGTTAGGAATTGGATGTCGCTAGAGGGGGTGAATGTCTTGTTCGTTCGATTGATGGAATTTGTTCGTGCTTGATCATCTACAACACTTGTTATGTGCAGCGGAAATAAAGATAATAAATCAATAACAAAATATACAAGCGCACAATACACAAGAACACACCGATATAATGTGGTTCGGAACCTTGGGATTCCTACTCCATAGATTGAGCTCGAATGAGCCCTAGCGATGAAAACACCACCACTAAACCAAAAACACTCCTTCTCGATAACAAGTCAGAGGCGGAGAAACCTCGTACAATGATTACAAAAATAATACACGAAATATACAAGAAAATATGAATGAAATACAACAAAAGAAGTAAAGAACACTTTACAAAACTCTTTTGAATGCTTGCTTGTTTGATTGCTTGAACCACACTTGAAGACCTTGATTTGCACTAGAAAATCACTCCAAAACACCCAAGAAATCGCTGTAAAAATCCTCCCCTTCAACCTCCCTTTAAAGCTGCAAATCGGGCTAATTTTCACCTAGCAATCGACTGCCATAAGACCCCAGTCGACTGCTCCTGTAGCCGTTGTCTCACAATGACTTAATCCACGTCAGCAAAACTCCAACAGATACACTGGCAATCGACTGTCATTACCCATCAGTCGACTGCCAAGGTTGTAGTCGACTGTCTAGTTAGCTACCAAGCATTATGCCCTCGAGACCAACCCATCAGTCAACTGCCCTTCATGGTAGTCGACTGATCAAGCAGTCGAGGCACCTTGCATTTGTGGCAGCCGTAGCCAAGGCTAGTCGAGGCGCCTTGCATCTGTGATGGCAACTCGATCGCAGTCGATCGCCAGTCGACTCACGGCAATCGACTAGTCATAATCCCAGTCGACTGGTCACGGCAGTCGACTGGTCATAATCCATGTCGACTGCTCGATGTCGACTGCTACACCTCAACCATGAGGTTTACCCCAAGTATGATGCCCTCATACTTGCTAGACCACCCTTAGCCTAGACCTAAGCCTTCTAGCCACCTCCATCAGCCTCACATCTATTAGATCCCTCCAAGTCATCCATGACTTGTTCATCCATATGCTATCCTTCAAGTGCTTCCATCGGCTATTGTCATGCTAAGCTGGTCTACACTGCCAAGGTACATTTGGGCTTACGCTGCCAAGACTACCGCTTAGACTTTACGCCGCCAAACCATTTGACTTATGATGCCAAGACTCCCGTCTTGACTTTACGCCGCCAATATTAACCCTTGGACTTTCCATGCCAACTCCATGTTGGACTTTCCAAATGCCAAGACTCAAGCTTGGACTTTCCCTTGCCAAGACCCATGCTTGGACTTTCCATGCCAACCTATGTTGAACTTTCCAATTGCCAAGACTCAAGCTTGGACTTTCCCTTGCCAAGACTCATGCTTGGACTTTCCATACCAAGTACTCAAGACTTGGAATTTCCCTTGCCAAGTGTCCCACTTGGACTTCTCTATTATGGTCAACCCCAAGTCAACCATCTAGTCAACCCATTGTCAAATAATGGTCAACTCCTTTGTCAAACATCAAAACACTACTCGAGTCCAACTCGAATCTGGTCAAACGTGACCTGGGCCGATTGCACCAATAGCTTAGTCTAAGCTCGGCATGACCATTTGTCAGCCTTAGACCTCTTGAAGTGCTTATTCTCAACTGAGCACAGCCAGGCCTTTGTAAGTCCTGGACTGCCCGAAGCACTTATTCTCAGCTCGACATAGTTAGGTCATTCATAAGCATTAGACCACCCGAAGCACTTATTCTCAACTCGACACAGCCAAGCCATCTGTAAGCCCTAGATCGTCTGAAACACTTAGTCTCAGCTCGGCACAACTAAATCATTCATAAGCCCTGGACCGCCCGAAGCGCTTAGTCGCAGCTCAGCACGACCAGGCCATTCATAAGCCCTGGACCACCCAAAGTGCTTATTCTCAACTCGGCACAGTCAGGGCATTCATAAACCCTAGACTGCCTAAAGCGCTTAGTCTCAGGTCAGCACGACAATGTCATTCGTAAGTGTTGGAGATTTGACGACGCTAGAGGGGGGGTGAATAGCGTTGTGACCGTATGAAGATGGAATTCAATCGTGATCGTGTCTACAATTTCGTTAGCGCAGCGGAATATATATAATAATAAAAGCAATAACGAAATGGACACAACACAAATCACAACAAGAGCATATAACGTGGTTCGGAACCGAACCGGTTCCTACTCCACGGATTGGGTTCGTACGAACCCTAGCGATGCCACAAACACCACTAACCAATAAAACTCCTTCTTGACACAAGTCAAGGGTGGAGAAACCCCTTACAAGTAATCTTACAACAATAAGATACAAATACAAGCAATTACAATAATGAAATACAATGCAAGTAGAGAAAACTACTTTACAATTACCTTTAGATTGCTTGAACTTTGATTGCCTTGAACTAGCTTTGAAGAACTGGAAAGCACCAACTTTCCTCTTCAATTTCGCCCAAGAAAATCGCTGCTAAAACCCTCCTTCCGAGCTGCCTTTATAACTGCGTGGTGATTTCCGCTTATCACCAATCGCCATAAGTCACGATCGATGCCACTGTTGTCGTGGAGACAACGGCTCGATCCACGCTGAAAACTCCAACGGATCTTGGCGCGATCGCCAACATTGGCCGATCGCGAGTCGATCGGCCTACGGCCACGGAGCATTCTCGCGGCGTCAACTAGCAATCCGATCCAACCCTTGGCGCCGATCGCCAGACATCGGGCCGATCGCTTCCAATCGAGCGCTGATCGCCAGGCAGATTCCAGCTCTTAAACGGCAAATGAACTCAGTCGACTCACGGCAATGAACCGCCATAATGCCAGTCGACTGCCAACCTCAAAGATGAGGTTTTAACCCAAGTATGGTGCCCCCATACTTGCTAGACCACCCTTAGCCTAGACCTAAGCCTTCTAGCCACCTCCATCAGCCTCACGCCTCTCGGATCCCTCCAAGTCATCCATGACTTGTTCATCCATCGCGCTAGCCTCCAGGTGCTTCCCTCGGCTATGTCATGCTAACGGTGTCTACACCGCCAAGGCACATTGGACTTACGCCGCCAAGATTCCGCTTGAACTTTACGCTGCCAATATCAATCCCCTTGGACTTCCAAATGCCAAGACTCAAGCTTGGACTTTCCCTTGCCAACCCATGTTGGACTTTCCATGCCAAGACCCATGCTTGGACTTTCCATTTGCCAAGACCCATGCTTGGACTTCTCATTTGCCAAGACCCCATGCTTGGACTTCTCATGCCAAGTACTCAAGACTTGGACTTTCCCAAATGGCAAGTACCCATGACTTGGACTTTCCATGCTCCAAGTGTCCCACTTGGACTTTTCATGCCAAGTACTCAAGACTTGGACTTTACCAAATGCCAAGTGTCCCACTTGGACTTTCCATGCCAAGTACCCATGACTTGGACTTTACCTTGCCAAGACCCATGCTTGGACTTTCCCATAATCACATGGTCAACCCCAGTCAACCATCAATGTCTTCCTCGAGTCAAACTCGAGTCCGGTCAAACATGACCCGGGTCGATTGCTCCAACAATCTCCCCAACATATTAACTGACATTAATGTCAAACATCAATGTCAAACCACTTTGTCAAATCCCTTTGTCAAATCCCTTTGTCAAACATCAAAACATCACTCGAGTCAAACTCGAGTCTGGTCAATCGTGACCTGGGCCGATTGCACCAACAGTAAGTCCTGGACCACCTGAAGTGCTTAGTCTCAACTCGGCATGGACAAACCATTCTTAAGTTTTGGACCGCCTAAAGTGCTTATTGCCTCGAGTGGCGGCGATCCGGGGAGGAGATAAGATCAAGCCAACATTATTATATTTATTCGAGGCAATTTGTAAGTCCTCGAGTCAATTATCTCCTTACTAGTCGGTCGAGGCAGTTCATAAGTCCTCGTGCCAACCTTCTTTGTATCTAGCCGAGGCAATTTATAATTCTTCGTGCCGGCCTTTTTCTTATTCGACCAAGGCAGTTCACAAGCCCTCACGCCGACTTCTTATTTGGTCAAGGTAGTTCATAATCCCTCGTGCTGACCTTCTTCTTATTCGGCTAAGGCAATTTGTAAGCCCTCATGCTGACCTTTTTTCTATACAGTCGAGACAGTTTGTAAGCCATCGTGTTGACCTTCTTCTTATTTGTCTGAGGCAGTGCACTAGCCCTCATGGCAACCTTTTTCTTATTCGACTAAGGTAGTTCATAAGTCCTCGTATCGACCTTCTTCTTATTCAGCCGAGATAATTCATAAGCCCTCATTCCGACCTTCTTCCTATTCAACCGAGGCAATTCGTAAGCCCTCGTGCCGACCTTTTTCGTATTGGGCTAAGCCAGCACATAAGCCCTCGCACCAACCTTATTCTTATTCATCTGAGGCAGTTCGTAGGCCCTTGCGTCAGCCTTCTTCTTATTCAGCAGAGGCAGTGTGCAAGCCCTCATGTCAACCTTTTATTATTCAGCTGAGGTAGTTCGTAAGGCCTCACATCGAACTTCTTCTTATTTGGTCGAGATAGTTAGTAAGCCCTCATAACAACCTTCTTCCTATTCAATCAAGGCAATTTGTAAGCCCTAGTGCTGACCTTTTTTCCTATTTGGCTGAGGCAATTCATAATCCCTCGTGCCGACCTTCTTCTTATTCGACCAAGGAAGTTCGCAAGCCCTTGTGCCGACCTTCTTCTTATTCGATCGAGGCAGTTCATAAGCCCTCGTGCCAACCTTCTTCCTATTTGGCCAAGGTAGTTCATAAGCTCTCATGCCAGTCTTTTTCCTATTCGATCAAGGTAGTTCATAAGCCCTCGCGCTGACCTTTTTTTATTCAACCGAGGCAGTTCGTAAGCCCTCATGCTAACCTTTTTCCTATTCGACCGAGGCAATTCTAAGCTCTCGCATTGACCTTCTTCTTATTCAGCCAAGGCAATTCTTAAGCCCTCGTGTTGACCTTCTTCTTATTCGGCCGAGGTAGTTTGTAAGCCCTCAAGGTGGCTATCTTTTGGCCCATTGAGGCAAATTCATAAATCCTCGAGTCGGTTATTTTTCTTTCCCACCAAGGCAATTCATAAGTCCTTGAGTTGGCTTTCTTCTAGCTTGCCGAGACAATTCATAAGCCCTCGCACCCTATTCTGTCGAGATTGTTTGTAAGCCCTCGCACCATATTTAGCCAAGGAACAGGGAGCATTGATATGGTTCGACTCGAGGCGATGAAGTAATAAAGTTGAAGTCAAACTCATTAGAGTGAATCGTCTGACTATTTTGAGGGGTTACTAATACTACGACTAGAATTGATCCAAGATAAATGATGATATCCAAGATTTAGAGGTAGGGATTCATGGTTGTCCCGAGCACCTTAGCTTCCCGAGTCAGTATCGCCCAAGTCCCTGCCTCCCGAGGAAATATCGGTCGAGCACCCTCTCGTTCTCGAGTCACGAACTCCTTTCCTGAGCATCCGCTCGCTCGCATGTCTGTGCACCCTAAGTTCCCACTCGCCCAAGCACCACCTCATTCCTGAGTCATGAAATACCTTGCCCCAGCAACTGCTCATGCCCGAGTCACAGGTTCTTGCCCAAGTAATCAACTCTCTCATGTTGATGGCTCTGCCCAAGTCGACGGTTCTGTTAGTAATATATGAGAGGTGTCCTAAGGCAATCGCCTTATGTTTGAACCATTTATATGATAAATGAAGATTCACTATTTGAGTATACATGTTTACATGTATTTAATTAGATCTTAAACTCATTTACTGAATGTCCACAATATGATTCACAGTATGAGAGAATTTGTGATTGGATCACAACTAGTGAGTATCTCTACATGTGTAATTATGATGTATTGGAATTATCCCTAGTCGATGAATTGATGGATTTGGAAACCATCAATTCTGTCGAGACTAGCACGAGGTATACTCCTTGGTGTATCCAAGCAGCTGATTCTCACTAGCTGGAGACATTGTGATGTCCGGAGTTAATCGTGGATGCTAATTATGGTAACTAGTTCATTAGAGTGATCAGCTGTAAGACTTCATATGGTTCTCTGCATATATGGATATGTCAATGAAGTTCTTACTGCAGCTTAAGTGCGATGTTCCTTTGACTTGCGGTATTCAAGTCATCTTGGTCATGAAGACTTATTCTTTGACATCTTAAGCAAGCATCTCTGAGGAGATGTGGACCCGGGATGATTGGGTATAAGTCGAAGTGACCGAAAGTGTTTGAATAGCCTATAAAGGATTCACCACTCCTTGCGAGGAGATGTATACCCATGGCCTCTTGTCGGATTGTTACTAAAGTCTTTGGCCAAATCATTACATGTTTAGAGCAAGGTACTCTTGGATACATGTGCAGTAACTAGAATCCGTAGGATGAGGAAATGATACTTGGGCTAGGCGTGACGTAGTCGACCTAGTGGGGACTGACACCACAAACCATGTCCTAAACCAAGTGGGTATAAGATGTGTGAAGGGAACGGGGTATGATTCATTGTAGCTGCTGAAGGGTTTCAGAAGTGGTTCTGGATCAACCGTTGATTTTTCGATTAATTGGGGATCATGATGTACTACTAGGTGTCACTCATGATTGTTCTATAATTAATGGTTAATTATAGACGGCAACATAAATCGAGAACCTATTTGATCACATGCACAACGAACGTAATCCGAAGGATTTAAAATGAGCTTGAGAATGAGATTCTCAGATCGAGAGAAACTAGGTCTGGTTGGACCAAACAAGTAGCGAGCATGAAATTGTTTCAACCGTAATGGAAGCATGGATGGGTTGAGTCTTATGAAGACATGATGGATGAACCAAATTGGTTTGGTTCTAATCCAATGGTGAAGAGTAAACCAAAGGGGTTTGGTTTGTTTTAAACAAATGAACCAAAGTTGGTTCGGTTCGTTTTAACTTAAAATAGACCAACTCGGTTCGGTTTATTTTAACTTAAGTTATTGGATCGGGTTAACGAGTTTTGGTTATGAACCAATAACTCTAAGGAGAAGTATTCTTAATGGTTAAGAAATACGGGCTCTATAAAAATGCGGTTAGGTTTTTGGAGAGCCCTAAGTTTTATTTTGGGAAATAATCTTCTTCTCCTCTCCCTCTCTTCTCCTTGCCGCCGCCCAAGGAGTCCACGTTGTCGTCCACCCTGCTACCGGTGTCCAATCTACCGTCGGCCATCCTCCGACGACTCACCTTCGTTCCTGCGACCAAGGGTTGGTCGGCCATCCTCTTTGGTTGGCTCAAATCCTCCACCAAGCTGTCTAGTTTTCTGGACAGCTTGTTTCCTTTCGTGTCGGAGCATTGTTTGGACGACGTTTGGAGCTCCGATAGCGGCTACCTTGTCGGGGATTCGATCTCCGGTAATCCTCATAGGTGGAGGACCAAGGATTCGTCAATCGGTTGATGAATACCTCTCCGGAGAAGCGATCTTTGGGGACTTATTTTCGAATCCGAATTTCGATTCAGATTGTGATCTTCTCTCGATCACAACGTCTTCAGCACGAGGCTAGTGACTCCTACGAAGATGAGGCTCGTGGCTTTGTGAAGTCATCCCGACGATACTCAGCGTGGATACGGATATAGGCGATTCTAGCGAGAGTCGCTCCGGTTGATGGCATTCCCGCTGCACGTGATACGTCAGGTATAACTAGTATAATTTTCTTTTATTGTAAAATTTGAAACTACAATTATGTCTACACATGTTGTACTATGCATGCGTGTGATGTGTGTGTTGTAATAAATTAGATTTATTACTTTTTAATTTTTTCGTTGTGCACATATTTACGAAATATGTTCGAACACACACTCACCGCGGTGCCGGAAACCCAACAGTGGTATCAGAGCCCAGGTTGTGTTTCGATATAATCGTAAAATTGTTTTACGATAGTCGTAATTGTATTTATGGAAATTTTCTAATTTTGGAAAGTTTATAAGTATTTATAAAAAATTTTTAATTTTGAAAAGTTTAGAAGTATTTATGGAAATTAATACTTTCCATAAATAAAATATTTGATTAGATTTGAAAATTTGTTTCCTAATTTAATCATGATTTGATTTGGAGAATCAAATCTAAAATATATTTAATTTCCATAAATAGTTTTGATAATTTAAGAAATTTATTTTCTAAATTAAATTTTACTTTCCTTAATTAACACTTTCCATAAATAAAATATGTGATTAGATTTGAAAATTTGTTTGCTAATTTAATCATGATTTGATTTGGAGAATCAAATCTCAAATATATTTTATTTCCATAAATAATTATGACATATAAGGAAATTTTGTACATGTCATAATTGTATGTCATATAATTGCATTAGATGCATATCATTATGTCATGCATGTCGTAACATGTAGATGTATGTCATGTATGTCATGTCATGTAGATAATAGTTATTTGCATTCAAAAGAGGATGAGACATTAAAACTCTTACACAACATTAAAACCTACACCTTCTATTAATATGGTTAGAACCAGAGTTCCGTTTCTTGTTTGGGTTGTTGGACTCTCTCCAAGCTCGGCTTGAACCTGAATATGTTCAAACCATTGGAATAGTTTATTACTAATATGGTAAGAGTCAGAGGTCAATCATTAGTTTGGGTTGTTAGACTCTCTCCAAGACTGACTAATTGGCTGAATGCACTCTAATCATATTAAAACTATTTCTCGATTAATGAGTTGGCTTTAACCTGGAGCATCGGCTTGTTGGACTCTCTCCAAGGTCAATGTGAAGGGAGGTGAAGTTGGGTGTTATGCATATGATGCATACTTGTTAATGAGTTAACAACCCGATGTATGTGTGAACGTTCAATCAGTTGATAGCACATTGTAATAGTTGCATATATGTTATATGCAATTGGTATACTTGATGCCTACCATCGTAGCTAAGAATGGTTTATTGGACTCTCTCCAAGGTTGTTCTTATTTATGTTGGATATCAACTCATTCAGAGATGGACCTACGATCTCCCGAATTAATTTTGAGGGTTTTTAAAATTCAAAAAATGAATGGGATTTTGTAAATGTATGTTGATGCATTTTAAAATGTTTTTCTCATATATGCTTGATTTGTATTTCTAGGTTAATCACTTGATCATGATGTCTTTGAATTTGCGCTCTATTTTGAATTCGAATAAATTGACTGGGTAGAACTTCTTGGACTGGCTTAGAAACTTGAAAATTGTTCTTAAGACGGAAAAGCTTGTGTATGTCCTCGAATAGACTCTTCCCGCCCGTCCTAGTGATGACGCAACTCTGGACCAATTGTTGGCCCATCAGAAATATGTGAGTGATTCTAAACTAGTGAGTTACATCATACTAGCTGTGATGGTACCCAAGCTGCAGAAACAGCATGAGCATATGGATGCTCATACTGTAGTCTTTAATCTCTATGAGTTGTTTGATGAGCAAGTGAGATCCGAAAGGTTCGAAGTCTCCAAGCTCCTCTTCACCTCTAAGATGCAAGAAAGTTCATCTGTGGTATTGCTCAACATGCTAAAGACTGTGGAGCCTTCTGTGAAGCATGAGCAGAAGATGGTGTTGTTAGTTGATTCCTCGAAGAAAGATTCTAAGAGGAAGTCAAAGAAATAGCAGAAGGGGAAGAAGAAAAAGGCTAAAATTATAGAATCATCTCAAAAGGGCACTTGCCATCATTGTGGTAAGGAAGGCCATTGGCGAAGAAACTACAAGATTTATCTTGAGTCCGTGAAGAAGAAGAAGGCATCCGATGTCTCATCCTCTTCGGGTATCTTCGTTATTGATTGTCATTATATTTCCTCTGACACTTGAGTATTGGATATCGGGTGTGACTCACATATATGTAATAACATACATGGGCTAAGGAATAGAAGAAGACTCGTCAAGGGAGAGTCAAATTTATGTGTTGGGAATGGAGCAAAGGTTGATGCACTAGCCATCGGAATGTATTTGTTGAGACTCCCTACAAGACTTGTCTTAGAACTGGACAATAGCTTTTATGTTCCTTCGTTGATAAAGAACATCATTTCTATTTCTTATTTAAATAGAAATGGGTATCATTTGACTTTTAGTAACAATTGTTGTTACATAACTTTGAATGGCGTGCTTTATGGGACTAGAACATTGTGCAATGGTATATATACATTAGACGTATCTAGTGACATTCTCAATATCGAAGCAAGCAACAAGCATGCTCAAAAAGATAATCAATTAGACTCCTACATGTGGCATTGTCATCTTGGCTATGTGAGCAAGAAACGCATATCCGAATTACACTGATGTGGAATTCTGAAATCGTTTGAATTAGATTCATACGATACATGTGAATCATGCTTAAAAGGGAAGATAACTAAGTTACCTTTTACGGAAAAAGGTGAACCAGTGGGAGAGTTGTTTTTTTTAATACATACTGATGTATGCGGACCTATGTCAACTCAAGCTCTATGAGGCTATAGCTACTTCATTACCTTCACCGATGATCACTCACGATTTGGGTATGTGTTCTTGATGAAACATAAGTCTGAAACTTTTAAAAGGTTCAAAGAATTTAGAAATGAAGTAGAGAAACAACTTGAGTCAAGAGTTTCTAGATTATCTAAGGGACAGTGGTATATTATCTCAATAGACTCTGCCGTATACACCACAACATAATGGTGTATCTGAGAGGCGAAACCGAACCTTGTTGTACATGGTTAGGTTGATGATGAATCACGCAAATCTTCCCAAGTCCTTTTGGGGCTATACACATCAGACTGCTGTTTACTTGTTAAACAAAGTCCCGACCAAGGTAGTCTCTACTACTCCATATAAGATATGGAATAGTAAGAAACCTCATTTATCTTACTTGAAGATATGGGGTTGCCCTGCTTATGTGAAGCGGACTGTATCCGACAAACTGGATGCTAAGTCTGATAAATGTCTATTTATTGGATACCCTAAGAAACGAGGGGTTACCAATTCTATCATCCTATGGAACAAAAGGTGTTTGTTTCAAGACATGTTGTTTTTCTAGAAAAAGAGTTTCTCTTACAAGAAAATAGTGGGAGCATTGTTGAACTTGAGAAGGTTCGAGAGACTCCAATAGACATTGAGGGGATACATGGTCAAGCACCTCAACTAATAATTCATAGTGATGAGACATCGACTAAACCTATTGTGACACCACATCTTCGTAGATCTGGTAGGATACACAACATTCCTAAGAGATATGGATTTCTCGCAAGTGAATTGAACGACGTGTTACTCATTTACAATGAGGAGCCTACTAATTATAAAGAAGTTCTGAAAAGTTTATAAAGGGACAAATGGCTTGAAGCCATGAAGTCAGAAATGGATTCCATGTATTAAAATCAAGTTTGGAACTTGGTGGACCCACTTGAAGGCATTAAGCCTATAGGGTGCAAATGGGTTTTCAAGAAGAAAACCGACATGGATGGTAATGTGATTACCTATAAGGCTAGATTAGTGGCAAAAGGCTATCGTCAAAAGCAAGGTGTTGATTATGACGAAACATATTCACCGGTAGCTATGCTTAAATCTATTCGGATGCTCCTGGCCATAGCGGCTCATTATGATTATGAGAAATGACAGATGGATATGAAAATGACTTTCCTTAACTCGAGGACGTGTATATGATACAGCCTGAGGGTTTCACATCGGTTGATAAAACCAAGGTATGCAAACTTCGATGGTCAATTTATGGACTGAAGCAAGCATCCAGGAGATGGAATATCCATTTTGATGAGACAATCAAAAGGTTTGATTTCTCACAAAATCCAGACGAACCCTGTGTGTACAAAAAGGTTAGTGGGAGTGCAGTCGTGTTTCTAGTGTTGTATGTCGATAACATATTACTTATAGGAAACGATATATCTATCTTACAGTCAGTTAAAATTTGGTTGTCCAAGACATTCTCCATGAAAGACCTGGGAGAAGCAACCTACATCCTCGGGATTAAGATCTATAGGAATAGATCGAAACGGTTGCTTGGTCTTTCACAATCTACATATATAGACCGAGTGCTAAAGAGGTTTAGCATGTCGAAATCCAAGAAAGGTTTCCTACCCATCAGGCATGGGATACACGTTTCGAAGTCTATGTGTCCACGCACAAAAGACAAGAGGATTTGCATGAGTAAGATTCCCTATACATCTGTAATAGGATCTATCATGTATGTTATGTTATGTACAAGGCCCGATGTATCGTATGCTCTGAGTGTCACAAGAAGATACCAGTCTGATCTAGGAATGGATCATTGGGTGGCTGTTAAGACGATCCTTAAATACTTAAGAAGAACTAAGGATGTGTTCCTAATATATGGAGAAGGGGACATGGTGATACGCGGGTATACGGATGTCAGCTTTCAGACAGACAAGGATGATTCCAGGTCTCAGTCTGGGTACGTGTTCACTTTGAATGGGGGCGCAGTGAGTTGGAAAAGTTCCAAACAAGACACTGTAGCGGATTCTACCACTGAGGCAGAATATATTGCAGCTTCGGAAGTAGCAAAGGAAGCGGTTTGGATCAAGAAGTTCATTCATGAACTTGGTGTGGTTCCAACCATTGTTGAAGCAATACCGGTTTACTGCGACAACAATGGAACAATTGCACAGGCAAAAGAACCAAGGTCTCATCAACGATCCAAACATGAGCTTCGCTGCTATCATCTGATCAGAGAGATCATTAGTAGGAAGGAAATACAAATGGAGAAGATTCCCACTAAAAATAACTTAGCGGATCCTTTAACTAAGGTCTTACCTCAAAGTAAGTTTGAGGGTCATGTTAGGGCCTATGGTATTGGATATCGTGGCGATTGGCATTAGGCCAAGTGGGAGTTTGTTAGTAATATATGAGAGGTGTCCTAAAGCAATCGCCTTATGTTTGAACCATTTATATGATACATGAAGATTCATTATTTGAGTATACATGTTTGCATGTATTTGATTAGATCTTAAACTCATTTACTGAATATCCACAATACGATTCACAGCATGAGAGAATTTGTGATTGGATCACAACTAGTGAGTATCTCTACATGTGTAATTGTGATGTATTGAAATTATCCCTAGTCGATGAATTGATGGATTTGGACACCATCAAGTCTGTCGAGACTAGCACGAGGTATACTCCTTAGTATATTCAAGCAGTTGATTCTCACTAGCTGGAGACATTGTGATGTCCGGAGTTAATCGTGGATGCTAGTTATGGTAACTAGTTCATTAGAGTGACCAGCTGTAAGACTTCATATGGTTCTCTGCATACATAGATATGTCAATGAAGTTCTTACTGCATCTTAAGTGCGATGTTCCTTTGACTTGCGGTATTCAAGTCATCTTGATCATGAAGACTTATGCTTTGACATCTTAAGCAAGTATCTCTGAGGAGATGTGGACCCGGGATGATTGGGTATAAGTCGAAGTGATCGAAGGTGTTTGAATAGTCTATAAAGGATTCACCACTCCTTGCGAGGAGATATATACCCATGGCCTCTCGTCGGATTGTTTCTAAAGTCTTTGGCCAAAGCATTACATGTTTAGAGTAAGGTACTCTTTTTTTTTATGAAAGATAAATATATATCATCAAAGTGAGATACAAACATCCATACACCTAGGTCCTAGCTCCAATCATGTCCGACAAAATTTCAGATCTGAGCAAGCAGCCCTAGTAGGGTATGGCTCCGAAATACAATCCAAACCAAAACAAAGCATGTCACACTATCTTGTCATGCTCTTATCCCTCACACAAGCCAGGGATCATGTGATGACCAGTGTCCATCCTCACTGGCTGGGTGCGCCAGTGTATCCTCAGCATATGTGATCTCCATCTCCAGTATCAGCCTAACCAGAAGCACTGTGGTTGGCGTGGCATCATCCTCATCTCTCTGTCCTCCATCCTCCAAAGTCCACTTTAAGCAAGTGGTCAGCTATCCACGGATTTGACGTGTCTTTACCGCAGCCGTTACTACGGACTAAATAGGTCATTCAGGTGGGTCTATTCACCTGCTCTAGGCTTTTTGGCAAAGCCTCAGCCATCAACGGATTTAATGTGTCTTTACCATAGTCGTTACTGTGGACTAGATAGGTCATCCTGGTGGACCTATTCACCTTCTCCACCATCATCAAAAAGTTACATATCCGCTCACCAAAAGTAGGGATTGGGAGTAGGAACCCTAACCCCAAATCCTATCCACAATAGAACCCTAATCCAAAACTTTTTTTTTAAGAGGAATATTGCCAGGGGGAATAGTGCCCTGGGAAATAGTGCCCTCCACCCGTGCACATTTTTTTTTTAAATAGTGCCCGGGGGGAATGGCACTATTCCCACTCGTGCTCTTGGATACATATGCAGTAACTAGAATCCGTAGGATGAGGAAATGATACTTGGGCTAGGTGTGACGTAGTCGACCTAGTGGGGACTAACACCACAGACCATGTCCTGAACCAAGTGGGTATAAGATGCGTGAAGAGAATGGGGCACGATTCATTGTAGCTGCTGAAGGGTTTCAGAAGTGGTTCTGGATCAACCGTTGATTTTTCGGTTAATTGGGGATCATGATGTACTACTAGGTTTCACTCATGATTGTTCTATAATTAATGGTTAATTATAGACGGCCAACATAAATCGAGAACCTATTTGGTCACACGCACAACGAGCGTAATCCGAAGGATTTAAAACGAGCTTGAGAATGAGATTCTCAGATCGAGAGAAACTAGGTTTGGTTGGACCAAACAAGTAGCGAGCATGAAATTATTTTAGTCGCAATGGAAGCATGGATGGGCCGAGTCTTATGAAGACATGATAGATAAACCAAATTGGTTTGGTTCTAATCCAATGGTGAAGAGTAAACCAAAGGGGTTTGGTTTGTTTTAAACGAATGAACCAAAGTTGATTCAGTTCATTTTAACTTAAAATAGACCAACTCGGTTCGGTTTATTTTAACTTAAGTTATTGGAGTGGGTTAGCGGATTTTGGTTATGAACCAATAACTCTAAGGAGAAGTTTTCTTAATGGTTAAGAAACACGGGTTCTATAAAAATGCGGTTAGGTTTTTGGAGAGCCCTAAGTTTTATTTTGGGAAATAATCTTCTTCTCCTCTCCCTCTCTTCTCCTTGCCGTCGCCCAAGGAGTCCATGCTGCCAACCACCTTGTGCCGCCGTCCACCCTACTATCGACGTCCAAGCTGCTGCCAACCATCCTCCGCGCGACCCTCTGGCGACTCACCTTGGTTCCGATGACTAAGGGTTGGACGGCCATCCTCTTTGGCCGGCGCAAATCCTCCACCAAGCTGTCCAGTTTTCTAGACAGCTTGTTTCCTTTTGTGTCAGAGCATCGTTTGAACGACATTTGGAGCTCCGATAGCGACTACCTTGCTGGGGATTCAATCTCCGGTAATCCTCATAGGTGGAGGACCAAGGATTCGTCAATCGGTTGACGAATACCTCTTCGGAGAAGCGAGTTTTGGGGACTTGTTTTTGAATCCGAATTTTGATTCGAATTGTGATCTTCTCTCAATCACATCGTCTTCGACACGAGGCTAGTGACTCCTACGAAGACGAGACTCGTGGCTTTGTGAAGTCACCCCGACGATACTCGGCGTGGATATGGATAGAGGTGATTCTAGCGAGAATTGCTCCAGTTGATGTCATTCCCGCTGTACTTGATATGTCAGGTATAACTAGTATAATTTCCTTTTATTGTAAAATTTGAAACTGCGATTATGTTTACACATATTGTACTATGCATGCGTGTGATGTGTATATTGTAATAAATTAGATTTATTGCTTTTTAATTCTTCCGTTGTACACATATTTACGAAACATGTTCGAACACATACTCGCCGCTATGCCGGAAACCCAACAGGTTCATCCCAAGTTGACAGTTTCTTTCTGAGTGCTCATCTTCTTGAACAGCTCTTCCCGATTCAGGTGCATGCAAGTGGCCCACCCAGCGGTTCCCTTGGAATATTTTAGTCTCCCCAATATGCAACCCAGAAGGAAGATGTCAGAGCAAATTAAAGCTCCACACAGTATCTTTCTCCTAACGACCTAACAAAGGACAAGGCTGATAGATAAGTCTGGTCAACGGAAAAATTAGAGGGTCAGTATAAGGGCCAAAGGAGGAGGGGACTCTTCTTCCTCCTCTCTCGTTTCTTCTACTTCTTCTTCTTCATCAATTTTACTGGACTTACATTTTATCTTTTCTTCTATGTCTTGTATGACTTAAGCATTGGAGGGGCATCACTGGAATATCGATAGTGCCTTTTAATATGTGTTCATCTTGACAACCCCTTTTTCAACCGCATCAATATACTTACTTTATTAAGTATTATTTTCAATCAAATTTATAATTGAATGCAATTGATGCAAATTAAAGCAACAAATAGAACTTCCCACGTAGCCTAGTAGTAGGTAGGGTAAATAAGACCGTAGCAATCTAAATGTGGAACTAACACGTGACCCCCCTCCTCAATTGTTCTTAATTGAAGAAGAAGATAAATTGAGCGGGTGTGAACATGGACTGTATCAATATACTTGAGCATCCCAAAGGACTGACTCTTATTTGGGAAAAAATCTATAAATACGTCATAGCTAAGGTTCGATCCAAGAATTCCTAGTTATCCATATACCAATCTAATGTGGGACCGTCACATTAGCGGTTCCTCTCAGTTGGCCCTAATGGAAGAGAGAGATAAATCAAACGGTGTGAGCATGGATTGTCTCAACAGACTTGAGTATCCCAAAGGATCGATCCTTATTTGAAAAAAAATTCACAAATATATCGTAGCTAAGGATCGATCTAGAGATCCTTAATTATCTATGTAAACAGTGGTATGTATCATAGTCCGGAAACTATCCGCATACCAATCTAAGTTCATTATAAGAGGTGCCATGATGATTTAAAAAGAGAACGTATATTAAGGAAAGGATCAGAACAAGAGTACTCGTAAGATAAAGAGAAAATTTTTATATATCTATGGTAGGAGCACTGTTATCTTGGGCGCTTCTCTTGTGCGTGCGCAGTGTCCAACTGTAGGGGGCGTCCACATGGCACGATCAACACTGATCCTGCCACATCGATGTGTCTCGTAGTCATACACTGTGCGTGCGCAATGGAGCCGCCTAGGATAACAGAATCGCCTATGGTAGAGTTAGTATAATCTTTTGTTACGCCCTAAAGAGTCAAAGGCAGAATAGAAGATTCGTTTCTTTCACTGTTGCTTAAGCACTATGGCAGAAGGATCTTCTTTCAAGCAATTGTAGTTCATAGAATAGTAAATACGCGAGTCCAGGAATGACCATTGTTTCACAACCATTCACTCTTTTCTTGTGGGTTGTGAATATTGAAACTGAATATAAACTATCCTCTTTTCAAGTTCTCGTTGTTGGCATAAACTCACAGAAGTGTCTTTAATTAGTTACAAAAGCTTCTCAGACTCCACCTTAGTAGGCTACAAGCATCCCATACGAGGAACGGTTAGGAAGACATCCGACTATTGAAACGGACAACCATTAATAAGATAATAGTTGTTGTCATTCCGAGTCGATCAGCAAAGGAGCAAAGCAAGTTAATGGCCAAATAGTAATCATTAAGAGGTAGGATTAACAGTGGCCAGGAGTTTTATCCATCAAACTTTTCAATGTTTTCTTTACTGTTTTTCTGTTTTTTTTTCTCCGACTTTTTGATTATTGTTGGTACAAACCTAAATTCTTATGTATGAATTATAATTTAAAATTAGAAATTATTTGTGATTTAATATGAATGTTAAATGTACAGATTTAATAGAAAGTTCTAATAGATCAAGTTAACTGAATATTAGACAATGAGATAGAAATTCTAGTAGGTCAGACTAATCGAATACTAAGCAAAAGTCTTGACAGATTAAGCGAACTGGACACCAGACAGGAAGCCCAGATGGATCGAGTGGGTCAGACATCTGACAAAATACGAGTTGGATCAGAAGTACTGGACAACTAACAGGAAATCCGACTAAGTCAGGAAAATTAAACAGCTGACATGAAGTCCTGGTGGGTCAAATCAAACGTCAAGCATGGTAAGTCCAATTGGGTCAGCAAGACAGGATAACTGGCAGGTAAGCTCTCAAGTGGAGAGGTGAGACCGAGTTCTCGGTTGAGGACAAGATAAGCGTTGATCCGACGGAGAGTCTAAGTTGGACTCAAAAATCGAGATCGGACAGTATTACTACTGCCAAATTCATTTTTATTATTATCCAACTAAGTCTATGTTGCAGCTCTCCAGACGACTAGACAAGGTCCAGGCGCCTCAGATCCAATCGACTGGACAAGATCTAGGCGACTGGGATGCCAAGTTGGCAAGGCGAGCTGTGGTTCGACTGGAGATCATGTAACCAAGATGGCAGGTATTTCAGTCGACTAGATCGGGTCCAAGCGACTGGGATAGAAAAATTCTAGAACTACGTCGGAATAGATAAGGGTAACTTGGTGTCGTCTTGACTAGGTCCAGGCATCTAGGAAGGCTAAGTTGACATTTTAAGAGGTTGATGTAGAGGCAATTGGGAGGTGGTCCAGGCACCTGGGATTGGCTTATAAAAGAAATGGTGATGCAGCTTCGAAAAAGTATTGACTACTACAAATCCTCTTGATCCTTGTGTGCTTCAATGTGAATGCTTGTCCGCAAGAGCTCCATCACGTTGATACTCCGACACTTGGAGCTACTTTGTACATCTTCCTGTGTCGGTATAAATTGTATTAGTTACTTTACTTTTTTCATTTTGTACTTAAATTAAAGAGGGAAGGTAGTGTATAACTTTTTCCCTCAATCTTTGTATGAGAAAAAATCCTCCGAAGTCAAGAGTTCACGAATCGAAGGAATCTTAGTGATTGTCTGACAAAGTAACCCTTGAGAAGGGTTACAAGCCTTGGAGTAGCAATCCGTCTAAAATTGTGAACCAAGTAAATTCTTGAGTACTTTATCTTTACTTTACATTTCCGCTGCATTTACTTTAGTTTCAAAAGAAATAAAAAGAAAAAGGGTTTTTAAAATAAAGAAAAAGAAAATTTTGAATACTGAGATTCACCCCCTCTTTCAGTCTCAACGATCCTATAATTATAGCATTAGGGTACAATGTTCATTTTCCCACAAACAACCATCAATTACTAAAACAAACATCCATTCAAACCTTAAGCATTGTCGAAGCCCCAGGCTATGGTGCAGTGGTAGGACGTCCATGCAGGTAACTAAGAACCCCTGGATTGATCCCTAGCTAGGGCATATTTGTGGACTTTTCTTCAAATTGGGGTCAACCCCTTGGGATGCTCAAGTCTGCTGAGACAATCCACACTCGCACTCGCTAGATTTATGTTCCTCTTCAGTTAAGGACGGATGAGGAGGAATGCTAATACGACGGTTTATTTTTTTTCTTTAAACATTGTCGAAGAAGAGATGAATCTATTTTAAAAATATATATATTTATTATGTGATGGATCTTTTGAATCACTTAATGGATCGCACATTCGCATATGTATTCAAGAAAAGAAAATAAAATGATCCAAACATAGGATCTTGTCAAATGATCTACAATAAGTATGCGAAACAAAATGAAAAAATGAAAGCATAAACATGCACCTGAATCCGGAGACATCATCGCCGGAAGGATCTGAAGTCGGAAGAAATTGAAGAGCCATAGGGGTTGATCTTCTACAGGTCGAGAGAGTCGGCCCCGCATGCTCTGCCCGATGGGGAAAAAAGAGTCGACTGAACATCCATCTCTCCTACGGGGATCACACCCTTATATAAAGCTAACCCTATAATTCGTTAACATCCCATCAATACTAACGGTATGAGTTAATGGGTTCTACATATATTGATCCAAAATTCATTAACCCATATCCAATAACACAAACCCAATAACCAAAACTATAATGATTAAATCACTTTAATCGGATTCGAACCAATACAACACAATTAGATGTGTTACGGTAATCATATGTGAGCCCACCATCAACAATCTCCCACTTAGGCTACATGTGATTCTGAATATAACACATAACCGAAATTCCTTAATTATGCACATCATGTCGTATTGAACTAAAATAATCTGGCCCATCAACTTCATTGGTATAGGACTAAAGTGATCGTTGCTACTCCATATATGTAATCAGTAGCAAGACCCATCAATAATCACGATACCAATATCATCAATGATATAGATCTGCTGTGGATGTGTAGCATGAGAAATGCATGAAATGTGATCTGCACATGCTTATTCTCAATTGATCCTCCTTATGTTCCAAAATCGGATCTGATCATATTTGCAAGTACAATATGCTAAACCACATTAGCAAACCATAATCATCTTATGACTCAATAATGAGTCTTACATCACATTTATAATCATCATATGCAAACTACACTAGTAAATCATGATGTTTCTTTATTCAGGGTGTCAACAAATACACATGCAAAAAGAAAAACTTTATTCGTATGATAATTAAAATTTACATGTGTCCATTATGTATATATATATAGAGTATCCAAAATGACAAATAAATACAGACCCCCACTAGATAGGCACTTCATCCATACGAAGGCTTCCCATATACTGCACATGCCAATGAAACACCTTGGGCAGTAATCCCTTGGTGAGCGGATCCACCAGCATTGAGTCTATCTGAATATGCTCTATCATTATTTGACCACTCTGGACTCTTTGCTTAACCGTCAGGTACTTGATGTCGATGTGATTGTTCTTGGAATAGAGTTTTGCAGCTTTGTTATTACAGAAAATTTTTAAAGGTCTGTCAATGCCATCGATGACCTGTAATGCTATGATAAAATTTCAGACACATATCCCATGATTTGATGCTTCATAGTAAGCTATTAATTCTGCCTCCATCGTGGAAGTCGCTATAAGAGTCTATTTGATGATTTTCTATGATATAGCTCCTCCAGCAAGTATGTAGATAAAACCTGAGGTGGACCTCCTACTATCCAAGCATCCAGCAAAATCAGAATCTGAATATCCAATCACCTCCAACTGACTGAACCTTTGATTTGTGAGCATGAGTTCTTTGGTTCTTTTTAGATACGGCATTACCCTCTTTACGGCTTTCCAATGCCCTAGTCTAGGGTTACTTAGATATTGATGCAATGGCATCTAACAGTAAACACGATCTAGATGCACTAAAATAGGGTTTTGACTTTTTCTATTAAAGTTTATTTTTTATTATTATTATTCGATCTAGATGAACTAAAAAAGGGTTTTGACTTTTTCTATTAAAGTTTATTTATTTTTTTATTTTTTGCTTTCTTGTTTGTTAAGAAATTTGTGTTATTAGTTTTTTTTTTTTTTAGCATTAAGAAACTTCCTCTTTCTCTAAGTCTATATAAACATAGATTTAGGCTCTTGTAAGGCATTCAATGTTTGATTAATAATATTTCTTTTCGTTTAAACTAAGAGGTGTCCCTCTTTGTTAGCGAAACTCTTCTTCCTACGACTCTTTCACTCTCCCTCTTTTCTAACTACGCACAATTATCGCTCATTTCGTTATCAGTCTGCGTTAGTTGGTATCACAGTCTTAGATCCATGGAAGGTCGATGAGGACATGGTCGTGGTCATGGTCAGTAGGTTCCGATTGAGGAAGTCGCACCTCAAAATCAAAATCCCACAAAGACCATCGAAGATCTACGGAGGCAAGTCACGGAGCTAACCCAATAGTTGGCTACACGAGATTTAGATGATCGTGAGGTACTAGATCGACTCTCTGTTAGTGCAATCGGCCCAGGTCACGATTGACCAGACTCGAGCTTGACTCGAGAGATGTTTTGATGTTCGACAAAAACATATGACAATGTAATTGTCATGAGAAAGTCCAAGTCATGGGTACTTGGCATGGAAAGTCCAAGTGGGACACTTGGCATTTGGGAAAGTCCAAGCATGGGTCTTGGCAATGGAAAGTCCAACATGGGTTGGCAAGGAAAGTCCAAGCATGGGTCTTGGCAATGGAAAGTCCAACATGGGTTGGCAAGGGAAAGTCCAAGCTTGAGTCTTGGCATTTGAGAAGTCCAAGGGGTTTGATATTGGCGGCGTAAAGTCCAAGCGGGAGTCTTGGCAGCATAAGTCCAATGGTTAGCGGCGTAAAGTCCAAGCGAAGTCTTGGCGGCGTAAGTCCAATGTGCCTTGGCGGTGTAGACACCGTTAGCATGGCATAGCCGATGGAAGCACCTGAAGGCTAGCGCAATGGATGAACAAGTCATGGATGACTTGAAGGGATCCGAGAGGCATGAGGCTGATGGAGGTGGCTAGAAGGCTTAGGTCTAGGCTAAGGGTGGTCTAACAAGTATGGGGGAACCATACTTGGGTTAAAACCTCATGTTTGAGGTGTGCCAGTCGACTGGTGTTATATGGCAGTCGACTGGTGTGAGTCAACTAGGGTTTGATTGCGGGAAGTGTCATAGCAGTCGACTGCTAGAGGAGGGCAGTCGACTGATTGGCCGAGTAGTCGACTGATCATGTGATCAGTCGACTGGTGCTCAGTTTTTCAAGCACAAAATGGAGTCTGACTCGACTATTGGGGTTAGCAGTCGGGTGGAGGCTCTATCAGTCGACTGATGATGGATCCGTTGGATCTTTCTAGTGTGGATCTAGCCGTTGTCTCACGACAACAGTGGCATCAGTCGATTGATGGTCCTGAGCAGTCGACTGATTGGCGTTTTCCAACACATGTTGAAGCTTTAAATGGAGCTCGTGAAGGAGAAAAAAGCATCTGATTTCTTGGATGTTCTTGAGGCGATTTGCTACTGCAAATTAGGATCTTCAATCACGGTTCAAGCGATCAACAAGCAAGCAATCCAAAGGCATTTGTAAAGTGTTTTCTTTATGTGTATTGCATTGTATTTCATATTATTTGCTTGTTGTATTTAGTTTATTGTTGTAAACTAGTGTAAGGGATTTCTCCGCCTCCAACTTGTGTCGATAAGGAGTTATTTGTGATTAGTGAGTGTGTTTTCATAACTAGAGCTCTTTAGAGCTCAATCCGTGGAGTAGGAACCGTTCGGTTCCGAACCACGTTAAATACTTGTGTGTTTGCATGTTTGTATGTTCGTTATTGCTTTAATATCATTATTCCGCTACACGCTAATGAAAATTGTAGACGAACATGCAAATGTATTCCATCGTACGAGCACGAAGCTATTCACCCCCCCCCCCTCTAGCTTCCAATGATCCCCTACAAGTGGTATCAGAGTGATGCCGCTCTTCAAGTTTAACAACTAAGGGAGTACGCTAGAGGGTGAAGATGGAGTTGGAAGAACAATTGGGATGGGATATCAACACCCCAATTCCCTATGCCTTTTATGGACGAGAAGGCTTCAATTCTTAGAAGGCGAGAATTGAAAACTTTTTAATGATGAGAGACCTTGAGGAGTGGTCCATTTTGATGGAAGGATTCGAATATCTAAAAGGAACAAAGGGTGGCTTCCTCAAGAAGAAGAAATGGAGTGAAGGTCAACTCCAAAGATTTGAGAAAAATAAGAAGGTAATCAATTTTATTTTTGATTTAATTCCTAATGACTTCTTGTATAGCCTAGGTGAGTGCATGGATGTCAAAGAGCTTTGGAGTGATTTGGCCAAGCTCCATAAAAGTCCATCACCGGTCCAAGAGGAAGGGACCGAAGAGGCAAGCACATCATCCTCACGAGGAAGTGAGGACTTGGAGGTTGAGAGACCATCAACATCCAAGGAGAAAGAGGAAGAGGAAGAATTGGAGGAGACCTCCACCTCTAGGATTGAGGGGAAGAAGATTAGAGCATCCTCAACACCGGAGCAACAAGAAGAACCATCTACATTCGGTAGAGAGGAAGAGCAAGCTCAAGAGAACCTCACCACCACCCTAGGTAACTCAAACACCTCAATTCAAAATAAAAATAATATTATGTGTTTTGAGTGTAGGGAATTTGGGCACTATAAGAGTAAATGCCCAAAGAGAGTAAGAAAAGCTCCACCGGTGCCCAAAAGTCAAGAAAAATCAAAGGAAGCCGGTTGCCCAACCATCAAAAGCAAGAAGCACGTTGTGTGCTTCAAGTGTCACCAAGAAGGACATTATAAAAGTCAATGTCCTATGGGGAAGAAAGAGCAACTCATGTAGGAGGAGCTAAGGCTAACCCTAAGGTATACTTCAATAATGCTCTTTCTAATTTAAATATCAAAAAGCATGCTAGGGATTTTAATTCTCTTGCAATTTATGAAAAGTATGCTAATAGGAACAAGTATTTTTGCCTAGGAGCTAAGAATATTCATTTTAACAATAAGGAGAAATTTGGGACTAATGTTCCTAAAACAAATTTATCTAAAAACAAATCAAGGTCAAATAATTTTAGATCAATTCTACCTAGGGATACAATTAGAAAGGTACAAGAGCACCTAGGTCTTAACCCTAAATGGACTAGGCATATGCCTAGGAAGAACCATGCCCAAGGATTAAATTAAAATTCTAAAATTGGGCAATTAGAGGTTGAAAATCAAGCCTTGAGGTCAAGGCTTGAGAAACTTGAGAAGACCCTTAAAATTATGCAAAATCAAATAAAATGGTTAAATGGTTAAAGACAAGGGTCTAGATCTCAAAGTCAACACTTAGGATCTAAGAAACAAAAGTCAACCAAGGACAAGAAAGGTTTGGGTCACAAACCTAAGCCTAAGGTGGCTTATCATAGTGTTCCATTTGATTATAGAACACAAACTAGGTCTAGGAAGACCAAGGTTACTAGGGAAGTTATCCCTAAGAGTAACCAAGGTTTGTGCCTAGTGGCCAGGGTTTCAAGAAAACCTAGGGTGGCCACTAAGAAGGTTATTAGGGAGGCAATCCCTAAGGTTAACCTAGGCAAGACCAAAATGACCAAGGCTACCAAGCCTAGAAGGGTCATTAGGAAGGTATCTAGGGAGTGTTAGGATCTTTGTAATGGTTAAAGGGGGGGTGAATAGCGCGTGTTTGTTTGTTTGATGGAATCCGATCATGATCGTCTCTACAATTTCATTAGTACGCAGCGAAAATAGAAATAATACAATAACGAAATAAACAATCACACATGAACACAATTGTTTAACGTGGTTCGGAACCGCACAGTTCCTACTCCACGGATCGAGTTCGTACGAACCCGAGCGATGACAATCACACACCACTATAAAACACTCCTTCTCGGAACAATCCGGAGGTGGAGAAACCTCGTACAAGATGATTACAACAATAATCAAAAGCTACAAGCAAATACAATGAAATACAAAGCAAGACTAGTAAAGAAAAACACTTTACAAATGCTCTTGAATGTTTGATCGCTAGGTTGCTCGAGTAGAACTTGGAGACCCTGAATTGCAGCAGCAACTCGCCCCAAATCGCCTCAAAGAACCATGCCAAATTCCTCCATCACGAGCTCCTTATAAAGCTTCAACCTGTGCTGAAAAAAATCGATCAGTCGACTGCTCGGGACCATCAGTCAACTGATGTCACTATTGTCGTGAGACAACGGCTAGATCCACGCTGGATAAGTCCAACGAATCTACTATCAGTCGACTGATCAAATCCATCAGTCGACTAATGGTGTCCTCACTCATTCCGCCGGTCTCGGTGATCGAGTGAGACTACACTGCGGGTCGATTCGAGCACCACCGATCGATCATGCAATCACGATCGCTGAGCCATCACCGATCACATTCTCTCACACCGACCGATCGCTAGGCCACTTCCCGCATAAACCCTAGTTGACTCACATGGCACAACATGAGGTTTTAGCCCAAGTATGGTGCCCCCATACTTGCTAGACCACCCTTAGCCTAGACCTAAGCCTTCTAGCCACCTTCATCAGCCTCACACCTCTCGGATCCCTCCAAGTCATCCATGACTTGTTCATCCATCGCGCTAGCCTTCAGGTGCTTCCATCGGCTATGTCATGCTAACGGTGTCTACACCGCCAAGGCACATTTGACTTACGCCGCCAAGACTCCGCTTGGACTTTACGCCGCCAACCATTGGACTTATGCTGCCAAGACTCCCGCTTGGACTTTACGCAGCCAATATCAAACCCCTTGGACTTCTCATGCCAAGACTCAAGCTTGGACTTTCCCTTGCCAACCCATGTTGGACTTCTCAAATGTCAAGACCATGCTTGGACTTTCTCTTGCCAACCCATGTTGGACTTTTACATTGCCAAGACCCATGCTTGGACTTTCTCTTGCCAACCCATGTTGGAATTTTACATTGCCAAGACCCATGCTTGGACTTTCTCTTGCCAACCCATGTTAGACTTTTACATTGCCAAGACCCATGCTTGGACTTTTCATGTGCCAAGTGTCCCACTTGGACTTTTCATGCCAAGTACTCAAGACTTGGACTTTACCTTGACAATTACATTGTCATATATTTTTGTCGAACATCAAAACATCACTCGAGTTAAACTCGAGTCCTGGTCACTCGTGACCTGGGCCGATTGCACCAACAATCTCCCCCTTTTTGATGTTTGACAAACACCAAACAAATCATTGAGTTAGAACACTAACTCAAATCCCTTACCAATTATCCCAAATTGGTAATCTTAAACATTCTCCAAATGTTCTCCCCCAAACATTCTCCCCAATTTTGACTAACATCAAAAAGGTTATCTCTCCAAGGAGGTCAAAGTCTCATGTCCCAATGAGATCTTACAATCTCCCCCTTGGTCCAAAAATACCTAGGATGCCTACCATCTTCCTAGTGATAAGTCTCATATCACTCAAGAGAGGCAATCCTATTCACTCTCCCAATTTCCAAATTGGGTTTCTAAAAGTCTCATCAATTTCCCAATTAATGATACTCTCCCAATAACTTCTCCTCTTTAAGGAGAAAAAAAAACACATTCATCATCCTAAGATGGATAGCTCCCCCTAAAGGCTTGTTCCCCCTTTACCATTGCACCAACAATATCCTTGGGAAGTCCTTAAGCCAATAGGAACTCTAAGCCATCAAAATTAAGGTTAGAAATTCAACATTGAACTTTCCAACACCTTAAAATTGATACAAACCCTAAACACCTCTCCTAATCCATATCCAATGGATTTTCACCCTTCATCAAGCTTCCCAAAGCATATCCTAGGGTTAGGAGTGGTTAGGGACCTTAACCGCAGCTGAAATCGGGTTAAACAACCTTGGTTACCTCGAAATCAGGCTATCAGTCGAGTGATTCAGAAATCAGTCGACCGATCGACGCATCAATGATCGACACCCTGTAAGGCCGATTAATTACCGATTTTCAATTATCAGAAATGAGTTTTGGAAAATCATAACTAATTATACGTATATCGAAAAATCACGAAATTTGATACGTATAATACTTATGACCAATACAATGGGTGAAAAATGTTTGAAAAATATTTTACCCATAAAATAACGAAATTGATAAAAAATCCAAAAGTGACTAAAAACATTGAAGTTTAAGCTCACTTTGTATCAATCTCATCAATGGTGATTGCTATCAAAAGATAGACTTCACCAAGGTTTTTCAAAATGATTTTAAAATGTTTTCAAAACCCTATTTTGGATCATATTCCTTGGGCTCTATGTACATGACTTGTACACAAGCTTTCCTAATGATCCACATGTTGAGTTAAGATGAGTTTGGGTTCAACTAGATGCAAAAACTATGCACCTTGAACTTAACTCATATCCTAGCATCTCACATATATCTAGGGTGTATAAATACACATACATGTCAATTGGATGTGAGATGTGGATTTTGGTTCATTTAATCTAGGGTTTCATGCATTTCCTAGGCAACCCTACTTGATTCCCTTATAGATGAGACTTCAAGTCTTGCCATTATCCTTAGTTTAATTTTAATCAATTAAATACATGAAATGATCATGGCATAAAGATAGCAATAATTAAGCATGGCCAATGATCATGATGTCATGGCATATGAGAAAATCTAAAAACACATGACATTTAAAACCTTAATCCTAAAACATGAACATGACATATAGAATGATTAAAAATAAGCATGATGTCATGGCATGTTATATGGCAAACAAAGAATGGCATATAAAATATATAGGTATAGTAATACCTAAATTTTAATATTAATTGTCATTTCATATAATTAATTATATTTTGCCATATTTCTATTTTTCTCCCAAGTGTGCCAAAAACCCAAAATGGCACACTAACCTCTAAACCTAAATTGTGTCAATTTTGATCATTTTATCAAACTTCTCAAGTAATATTGGCACATCCTAAAACTTTTAGAATTAAGACTCAAATGTATTTCCAAGGTAACCATAACCTTGAAAATATCCTAAAGTGTCACCTTTACCATGGTTGAGTTAACTACCCATCCAATCAAGGTTGGCACATCCTAACCCCATCTAGCGTGAATCTATCACGCTCCTAGGAACCCAAAACCTATTTGAGCTTCTTGGGTTAACTAGGTATTCCTTAGGGATAACCTCCCTAGATACCTTCCTAATGACCCTTCTAGGCTTATTAGCCTTGGTCATTTGTGTCTTACCTAGGTTGACTCTAGGGGTAACTCCCCTTGCAACCTTCTTAGTAGTCACCCTAGGTTTCCTAGAAACCCTAGCCACTAGGCACAAACTTTGGTCAACCCTAGGGATGACTTCCTCATTGACCTTAGTCTTCCTAGACCTAGTTAGTGTTCCATAATCAAATGGAACACTATGGTAAGCCACCTTAGGCTTAGGTTTATGACCCAAACCTTGCTTTCCCTTGGTTGACTTTTGACTCTTATGTCCTAGGTGTTGACTTTGACTTTTGGACCCTTGAAATTGATTTTGGATGTTCCTAAGGGTCTTCTCAAGTTTTTCAAGCCTTGACCTCAAGGCTTGATTTTCCAACTCTAATTTCCCAATTTTTGAGTTTTGATTTAAACCATGGGCATTGTCCTTTCTAGGCATATACCTAGTCCATTTAGGGTTAAAACCTAAGTGTTCTTGAATTTTCCTAATAGATTCCTTAGGTAAGGTTTTTCTAGGGACATTAGTCCCAAATTTATCCTTCTTCCTAAGGTTGATATTTTTGGCTCCTAGACAAAATTCCTTATGTCTAACATGCTCTTTGTGTTAAATAGCAAGATTGCTAAAATTATTTCTAGCATGCTTTTTACTAAAATTTAAGGAACGAGCATTGTTTAAATATACCTTAGGGTTTGCCCTAGAGGCTCCCCCTACTTGTGATGCTCCATCTTGTCCCTTCTTCTTCCCCCTAGGACATTGACTCCGGTAATGCCCCTTTGAGTTGCACTTGAAGCATATAATATGCTCCTTGCTCTTTTGACTTGGGGAATCGGCATTCTTTGACTTTTGTTGACTTTTGGATGTCGGAAGAGCTTTCTTAACCTTCTTTGGGCACTTGCTCTTATAGTGCCCAAATTCCCTACACTCAAAACACATGATATGATTTTTATTACAAATTGATATGTTTGAGTTACCTAGGGTCGTGGCGGAATCTCGAGCTTGCTCTTCCTCTTGACCGGAAGTAGAAGTTTCTTCTTGACTTGGCTCTTGCTCCGAAGTGGATGGTCTAACTTTCTCCCCCTCAATCCTAGAGGTGGAGGTCTCCTCCAATTCTTTCACCTCCTCTTCCTCTTCTTGTTGGACCGATGATGAGTTTTCATGGAGCTTTTCCACTTGGCTCCATAACTCCTTAGCATCCATATAATTGCCTAACATGCACAAGATATTTTTAGGTAGTAAATCAATTAAAAACTTCAATACCTCATCATCTTTCTCGAAGGCTTGGACTTGTTCTTCGGTTCATCTCTTCTTTTTGAGGAAACCACCCCTTGGTCCTTTTGGATATTCGAATCCATCCATTAATATTGACCACTCCTCAAAATCTTTCACCATCAAAAAATCTTCAATCCTTTTCTTCCAAGAATTGAAGTCTTCTCGTCCATAGAATGAATAGGGAATTGGGGTGTTGATATCCCATCCCAATGGTTCTTCCATCTTCACCCTCTAGCCTTTTGTCTTAGCTCCTGACGGTTAGTCCGTAGAAGAGCCCCGGGCTCTGATACCACTTGTTAGGATCTTTGTAATGGCTAGAGGGGGAGTGAATAGTGCATGTTCGTTTGTTTGATGGAATCCGATCGTGATCGTCTCTACAATTTCGTTAGTACGCAGCGGAAATAGAAATAATACAATAACGAAATAAACAATCACACATGAACACAATTGTTTAACGTGGTTCGGAACCGCACAGTTCCTACTCCACGGATCGGGTTCGTACGAACCCTAGCGATGCCAATCACACACCACTATAAAACACTCCTTCTCGGAACAATCCGGAGGCGGAGAAACCTCGTACAAGATGATTACAACAATAATCAAAAACTACAAGCAAATACAATGAAATACAAAGCAAGACTAGTAAAGAAAAACACTTTACAAATGCTCTTGAATGCTTGATCGCTAGGTTGCTCAAGTAGCACTTGGAGACCCTGAATTGCAGCAGCAACTCGCCCCAAATCGCCTCAAAGAACCATGCCAAATTCCTCCATCACGAGCTCCTTATAAAGCTTCAACCTGTGCTGGAAAAAGACGATCAGTCGACTGCTCGGGACCATCAGTCGACTGATGCCACTATTGTCGTGAGACAACGGCGTGATCCACGCTGGATAAGTCCAACGGATCTACCATCAGTCGACTGATCAAACCCATCAGTCGACTGATGGTGTCCTCACTCGACTGCTGGTCCCAGCGGTCGAGTGAGACTACACTCTGTGGTCGAATTCCCGAGCACCAGTCGACTGATCATGCAATCGCAGATCGCTGAGCCATCACCGATCATTCGCCATTCTCACAACATCGCTAGGCCACTTCCCACAGTCAAACCCTAGTTGACTCGGTCCAATCGACTGCCACATGGCACCAGTCGACTGGCACACCTCAAACATGAGGTTTTAGTCCAAGTATGGTGCTCCCATACTTGCTAGACCACCCTTAGCCTAGACCTAAGCCTTCTAGCCACCTCCATCAGCCTCACGCCTCTCGGATCCCTCCAAGTCATCCATGACTTGTTCATCCATCGCGCTAGCCTTCAGGTGCTTCCATCGGCTATGTCATGTTAACGGTGTCTACACCGCCAAGGCACATTGGACTTACGCCGCCAAGACTCCGCTTGGACTTTACGCCGCCAACCATTGGACTTATGCTGCCAAGACTCCCGCTTGGACTTTACGCAGCCAATATCAAACCCCTTGGACTTCTCATGCCAAGACTCAAGCTTGGACTTTCCCTTGCCAACCCATGTTGGACTTCTCAAATGCCAAGACTATGCTTGGACTTTCTCTTGCCAACCCATATTGGACTTTTACATTGCTAAGACTCATGCTTGGACTTTCTCTTGCCAACCCATGTTGGACTTTTACATTGCCAAGACCCATGCTTGGACTTTCTCTTGCCAACCCATGTTGGACTTTTACATTGCCAAGACTCATGCTTGGACTTTTCATGTGTCAAGTGTCCCACTTGGACTTTTCATGCCAAGTACTCAAGACTTGGACTTTACCTTGACAATTACATTGTCATATATTTTTGTCGAACATCAAAACATCACTCGAGTCCTGGTCACTCGTGACCTGAGCCGATTGCACCAACAATTTCCCCCTTTTTGATGTTTGACAAACACCAAACAAATCATTGAGTTAGAACACTAACTCAAATCCCTTACCAATTATCCCAAATTGATAATCTTAAACATTCTCCAAATGTTCTCCCCCAAACATTCTCCCCCTTTTTGACTAACATCAAAAAGGTTATCTCTCCAAGGAGGTCAAAGTCTCATGTCCCAATGAGATCTTACAATCTCCCCCTTGGTCCAAAAATACCTAGGATGCCTACCATCTTCCTAGTGATAAGTCCCATATCACTCAAGAGAGGCAATCCTATTCACTCTCCCAATTTCCAAATTGGGTTTCTAAAAGTCTCATCAATTTCCCAATTAATGATACTCTCCCAATAACTTCTCCTCTTCAAGGAGAAAAAAAAAACACATCCATCATCCCAAGATGGATACCTCCCCCTAAAGGCTTGCTCCCCCTTGACCATTGCACCAACAATATCCTTGGGAAGTCCCTAAGCCAATAGGAACTCTAAGCTATCAAAATTAAGGTTAGAAATTCAACATTGAACTTTCCAACACCTTAAAATTGATACAAACCCTAAACACCTCTCCTAATCCATATCCAATGGATTTTCACCCTTCATCATGCTTCCCAAAGCATATCATAGGGTTAGGAGTGGTTAGGGACCTTAACCGTAACTGAAATCGGGTTAAACAACCTTGGTTACCCCGAAATCAGGCTATCAATGAAAGTGCTTCGTAAATCAAATGATACGCCCATCACCGACTAACACCTGTGGCGATCAATCGACATCAAAATCTCGATTTTCAGTTATCAGAAATGAGTTTTGGAAAATCATAACTAATTATACGTATATCGAAAAATCACGAAATTTGATACGTATAATACTTATGACCAATACAATGGGTGAAAAATGTTTGAAAAATATTTTACCCATAAAATAGTGAAATTGATACAAAATCTAAAAGTGACTAAAAACTTTGAAGTTTAAGCTCACTTTGTATCAATCTCATTAATGGTGATTGCTATCAAAAGATAGACTTCACCAAGGTTTTTCAAAATGATTTTAAAATATTTTCAAAACCCTATTTTGGATCATATTCCTTGGGCTCTATGTACATGACTTGTACACAAGCTTTCCTAATGATCCACATGTTGAGTTAAGATGAGTTTGGGTTCAACTAGATGCAAAAACTATGCACCTTGAACTTAACTCATATCCTAGCATCTCACATGTATCTAGGGTGTATAAATACACATACATGTCAATTGGATGTGAGATGTGGGTTTTGGTTCATTTAATCTAGGGTGTCATGCATTTCCTAGGCAACCCTACTTGATTCCCTTATAGATGGGACTTCAAGTCATGTCATTATCCTTAGTTTAATTTTAATCAATTAAATGCATGAAATGATCATGGCATAAAGATAGCAATAATTAAGCATGACCAATGATCATGATGTCATGGCATATGAGAAAATCTAAAAACACATGACATTTAAAACCTTAATCCTAAAACATGAACATGACATATAGAATGATTAAAAATAAGCATGATGTCATGGCATGTTATATGGCAAACAAAGCATGACATATAAAATATATAGGTATAGTAATACCTAAATTTTAATATTAATTGTCATTTCATATAATTAATTATATTTTGCCATATTTCTATTTTTCTCCCAAGTGTGCCAAAAACCCAAAATGACACACTAACCTCTAAACCTAAATTGTGCCAATTTTGATCATTTTATCAAACTTCTCAAGTAATATTGGCAAATCATAAAACTTTTAGGATTAAGACTCAAATGTATTTCCAAGGTAACCATAACCTTGAAAATATCCTAAAGTGTCACCTTTATCATGGTTGAGTTAACTACCCATCCAATCAAGGTTGGCACATCCTAACCCCATCTAGCGTGAATCTATCACACTCCTAGGAACCCAAAACCTATTTGAGCTCCTTGGGTTAACTAGGTATTCCTTAGGGATAACCTCCCTAGATACCTTCCTAATGACCCTTCTAGGCTTATTAGCCTTGGTCATTTGGGTCTTACCTAGGTTGACTCTAGGGGTAACTCCCCTTGCAACCTTCTTAGTAGTCACCCTAGGTTTCCTAGAAACCCTAGCCACTAGGCACAAACTTTGGTCAACCCTAGGGATGACTTCCTCATTGACCTTGGTCTTCCTAGACCTAGTTAGTGTTCTATAATCAAATGGAACACTATGGTAAGCCACCTTAGGCTTAGGTTTGTGACCCAAACCTTGCTTGCCCTTGGTTGACTTTTGACTCTTATGTCCTAGGTGTTGACTTTGACTTTTGGACCCTTGAAATTGTTTTTGGATGTTCCTAAGGGTCTTCTCAAGTTTTTCAAGCCTTGACCTCAAGGCTTGATTTTCTAACTCTAATTTCCCAATTTTTGAGTTTTGATTTAAACCATGGGCATTGTCCTTTCTAGGCATATGCCTAGTCCATTTAGGGTTAAAACCTAAGTGTTCTTGAATTTTCCTAATAGATTCCTTAGGTATGGTTTTTCTAGGGACATTAGTCCCAAATTTCTCCTTCTTCCTAAGGTTGATATTTTTGGCTCCTAGACAAAATTCCTTATGTCTAACATGCTCTTTGTGTTAAATAGCAAGATTGCTAAAATTATTTCTAGCATGCTTTTTACTAAAATTTAAGGAACGAGCATTGTTTAAATATACCTTAGGGTTTGCCCTAGAGGCTCCCCCTACTTGTGATGCTCCATCTTGTCCCTTCTTCTTCCCCCTAGGACATTGACTCCGGTAATGCCCCTTTGAGTTGCACTTGAAGCATATGATATGCTCCTTGCTCTTTTGACTTGGGGAATCGGCATCCTTTGACTTTTGTTGACTTTTGGATGTCGGAGGAGCTTTCTTAACCTTCTTTGGGCACTTGCTCTTATAGTGCCCAAATTCCCTACACTCAAAACACATGATATGATTTTTATTACAAATTGATATGTTTGAGTTACCTAGGGTCGTGGCGGAAGCTCGAGCTTGCTCTTCCTCTTGACTGGAAGTAGAAGTTTCTTCTTGACTTGGCTCTTGCTCCGAAGTGGATGGTCTAACTTTCTCCCCCTCAATCCTAGAGGTGGAGGTCTCCTCCAATTCTTTCACCTCCTCTTCCTCTTCTTGTTGGACCGATGATGAGTTTTCATGGAGCTTTGCCACTTGGCTCCATAACTCCTTAGCATCCATATAATTGCCTAACATGCACAAGATATTTTTAGGTAGTAAATCAATTAAAAACTTCAATACCTTATCATCTTTCTCGAAGGCTTGGACTTGTTCTTCGGTCCATCTCTTCTTTTTGAGGAAACCACCCCTTGGTCCTTTTGGATATTCGAATCCATCCATTAATATTGACCACTCCTCAAAATCTTTCACCATCAAAAAATCTTCAATCCTTTTCTTCCAAGAATTGAAGCCTTCTCGTCCATAGAATGAATAGGGAATTGGGGTGTTGATATCCCATCCCAATGGTTCTTCCATCTTCACCCTCTAGCCTTTTGTCTTAGCTCCCGGCGGTTAGTCCGTAGAAGAGCCCCGGGCTCTGATACCACTTGTTAGGATCTTTGTAATGGCTAGAGGGGGAGTGAATAGTGCGTGTTCGTTTGTTTGATGGAATTCGATCGTGATCGTCTCTACAATTTTGTTAGTACACAGCGGAAATAGAAATAATACAATAACGAAATAAACAATCACACATGAACACAATTGTTTAACGTGGTTCGGAACCGCACAGTTCCTACTCCACGGATCGGGTTCGTACGAACCCTAGCGATGCCAATCACACACCACTATAAAACACTCCTTCTCGAAACAATCCGGAGGCGGAGAAACCTCGTACAAGATGATTACAACAATAATCAAAAACTACAAGCAAATACAATGAAATACAAAGCAAGACTAGTAAAGAAAAACACTTTACAAATGCTCTTGAATGCTTGATCGCTAGGTTGCTTGAGGCAACTCGCCCCAAATCGCCTCAAAGAACCATGCCAAATTCCTCCATCACGAGCTCCTTATAAAGCTTCAACCTGTGCTGGAAAAAGTCGATCAGTCGACTGCTCGGGACCATCAGTCGACTGATGCCACTATTGTCGTGAGACAACGGCTAGATCCACGCTGGATAAGTCCAACGGATCTACCATCAGTCGACTGATCAAACCCATCAGTCGACTGATGGTGTCCTCACTCGACTGCTGGTCTCAGCGGTCGAGTGAGACTACACTATGTGGCCAAATTCCCGAGCACCAGTCGACTGATCATGAAATCAGTCGACTGCTCGAGCCATCAGTCGACTGCTAGGCCACTTCCCGCAGTCAAACCCTAGTTGACTCGGTCCAGTCGACTGCCACATGACACCAGTCGACTGGCACACCTCAAACATGAGGTTTTAGCCCAAGTATGGTGCCCCCATACTTGCTAGACCACCCTTAGCCTAGACTTAAGCCTTCTAGCCACCTCCATCAACCTCACGCCTCTCGGATCCCTCCAAGTCATCCATGACTTGTTCATCCATCGCGCTAGCCTTCAGGTGCTTCCATCGGCTATGTCATGCTAACGGTGTCTACACCACCAAGGCACATTGGACTTACGCCGCCAAGACTCCGCTTGGACTTTACGCCGTCAACCATTGGACTTATGCTGCCAAGACTCCCGCTTGGACTTTACGCAGCCAATATCAAACCCCTTGGACTTCTCATGCCAAGACTCAAGCTTGGACTTTCCCTTGCCAACCCATGTTGGACTTCTCAAATGCCAAGACCATGCTTGGACTTTCTCTTGCCAACCCATGTTGGACTTTTACATTGCCAAGACCCATGCTTGGACTTTCTCTTGCCAACCCATGTTGGACTTTTACATTGCCAAGACCCATGCTTGGACTTTTCATGTGCCAAGTGTCCCACTTGGACTTTTCATGCCAAGTACTCAAGACTTGGACTTTACCTTGACAATTACATTGTCATATATTTTTGTCGAACATCAAAACATCAATCGAGTCAAACTCGAGTCCTAGTCACTCGTGACCTGGGCCGATTGCACCAACATGGAGGTTATCTGTCACGCCCCAGGGGAGTCCCCGTCAGACGAAAATTCGGTAGCATCTCCCCTGTACGGGTGACAATACCAATCTTGCATACAAGGCCTACACGGCCACTATACATCAGTCAACACGATCGGAACATACCATAACACAATATACATAATATGCAGTCTCAGGCCATCAACCAAAATAAATAAAAGATCTAAAACATCGAGACCTACCCCTTCTGCCATCTAAGAAGGAACATACAACCAAACAAATCGAATAGTCCATAAGGACACAACAAATATCTCCAAACTTTCACAAGTACATAACCAAAACATTAAGACCTAAACATATCTTCTATACAAAATCCAAAACCATAACTCAAATAACTAATAAATTATCATGACGAGGAGGGGGGAGGGTATGGCAACTGGACTCTCCTGACAGCTTCATCCTAAAATAAATATAAAACCACGGGGTAAGTTCAAAGAACTCAGCGGATATAGTCGATATGCAAAATAAGATATAGCTAACTATAACAATCATGCCAGTACAGTCTCGTATATAGGGTATGCAAGAAAGAAATACAAAAGGATTGTACTTACATGAATCTCCTATCCTGATATAGGAGCATGTGCCATACTAGATGAAATAAAGTCGCCGAATCATATACAAATATGTATCCTGTATGCATGGCAATCATATGCAACATCCATGGCAGCAATAAAAATACAGCAAACACAATACAATTGTTATCCATGCAAAATGCATGTCATGCAAATAACATGGTCACCCCTGACGCTAGTCAGCCACCTCACACGCGATGGTGAAGCCGAGTGGGTAGTGTTGGGTTTCCGGCACCGCGGCGTGTGTGTGTTCGATCATGTTTCGTAAACATGAGCACAGCGGAAGCAATTAAAATAATAAATACTCCTATTTATTACAACACACACAACACACGCATGCTATTACAACAAGTGTAGACATAACCGTAAATTAAAATTGCAATAAAAGGAAATTAAACTACGTTATACCTTCCGTATGACGTGTAGCGGGAACGGCATCAACCGGAACGATTCTCGTAGGAATCGTCTCTATCCGTATCCACGCCGAGCTCCTCGGGATGACTTCGCCAAGCCACGAGCTTCGTCTTCGTACGGGTTACTAGCCTCGTGTTGAAGACGACGTGATCGAGAGATGATCACGATCCGAATCCAAATTCGGACCTAAAACAAGTCCTCAAGACTTGCTTCTCCGGAGAGGTATTCGTCAACCGATTGACGAATCCTTCGTCCTCCACCTCAGAGGATTACCGGAGATCAAATCCTGATGTTAGCCGCTGTCGGAGCACTAACCGTCCGCCCAAACGACGCCCGACGAGAAGAAGCTGTCCAGAAAACTGGACAGCTTGGTGGAGGAGATAGGCGCCGGCCAAAACAAGGAGACAAAAGCTCACCTTGATGCCGAACCTATAGAAGATCACCGGAGGGTCGCCGGAGGTTCACCGGCTGGAGCTTGGACGCCGGCAACAAGTTGGAAGGCTGCACCACAAGCTAGGCGGCAACAAGGTGTTGGGCGACGAAAACCTTCAACAAGGGTGGGCGGCAACTATGTTGGGCGGCCAATTGTGATTAGGGTTTGGGATTAGGGTTTAAGCCCTATTTTATAGAGAACTAATTCTCTTAATGGTTAATGGATCATATCCATAAAGCCCGTTAACCCGCTCCATTAAGATAAGTTAAAATAAACCAAACCATGATGGTTTATTTTAAGTTAAAACGAACCGAACCAACTTTTGGTTCATTCGTTTAATATAAACCAAACCCTTTGGTTTATTCTCATCCATTGGATTAGAACCAAACCATTTTGGTCCATCCATTATGTCTTCATAAGACACGGCCCATCCACGCTTCCATTGCGACTGAAACAATTTCATGCTCGCTTTACGTTTGGTCCAACCAAACATAGTTTCTCTCGGTCTGAGAATCTCATTCTCAAGCTCGTTTTAAATCCTTTGGATTACACTCGTTGTGCGTGTGACCAAATAGGTTCTCGGTTTATGTTGGCCGTCTATAATTAACCATTAATTATAGAACGATCATGAGTGGCACCTAGTAGTACATTATGATCCCCAATTAACCGAAAAGATCAAACGTTGATCCAGAACTATTTCTGAAACCCTTCAGTAGCTCGAATGAATCGTGTCCCATTCCCTTCACTCATCTTATACCCACTTGGTTCAGGACATGGTCTATTGTGTCAGTCCCCACTAGGCTGACTACGTCACACCTAGCCCAAGTATCATTTCCTCGTCCTACGGATTCTAGTTACTCCACATGTATCGAAGAGTACCTTACTCTAAACATGTAATGCTTTGGCCAAAGACTTTAGTAACAATCCGACGAGAGGCCATAGGTATACATCTCCTCGCAAGGAGTGGTGAATCCTTTATAGGCTATTAAAACACCTTCGATCACTTCGACTTATACCCAATCATCCCGGGTCCACATCTCCTTAGAGATGTTTGCTTAAGATGTCAAAGCATAAGTCTCTATGATCAAGATGACTTGAATACCGCAAGTCAAAGGAACATCGCACTTAAGCCACAGTAAGAACTTCATTGACATATCTATATATGCAGAGAACCATATGAAGTCTTACGGCTGGTCACTCCAATGAACTAGTTACCATAACTAGCATCCACGATTAACTCCGAACATCACTATGTCTCCAGCCAGTGAGAATCAGCTGCTTGGATACACCAAGGAGTATACCTCGTGCTAGTCTCAACAGAATTGATGGTGTCCAGATCCATCAATTCATCGACTAGGGATAATTCCGATACATCACAATTACACATGTAGAGATACTCACTAGTTGTGATCCAATCACAAATTCTCTCATGCTGTGAATCGTATCGTGGACATTGATAAATGAGTTTAAGATCCAATCAAATACATAAAACATGTATACTCAAATAGTGAATCTTCATTTATCATATAAATGGTTCATACATAAGGCGATTGCCTTAGGACATCTCTCATATATTACTAACGGACTCCCACTTGGCCTAATGCCAATCGCTACGGTATCCAATACCATAAGCTCTAACATGACCCTCAAACTTATTTTGAGGTAATGCCTTAGTCAAGGGATCGCTAAGTTCCTTTCGGTGGGAATTTTCTCGATTTGTATTTCGTTCCTCTTGATGATCTCTCGATAAGATGATAGCGTGAAGCACATGTTTGGATCGTTGATGAGACCTTGGCTCTTTCGCTTTGTGCAATTGCTCCATTGTTGTCGCGATGACCGGTATTGCTTCAACAATGGCGGAATCACACCAAGTTCATGAGCGAACTTCTTGATCCAAACCGCTTCCTTTGCGCTTCGAAGCTGCAATGTATTACCTCGATGGTAGAATCCGCTCTGATCTCTTGTTTGGAACTTTTCCAACTCACTGCGCCCCCATTCAGGTGAACACGTATCGGTGAGACACGGAATCATCCTTGTATGCAGTGGCATCGTATCTATACCGCGTATCACCATGTCCCCTTCTCCATATATTAGGAACACATCCTTAGTTCTTCTTAAGTACTTAAGGATCGTCTTAACAATACCCAATGATCCATTCTGGATCGGTGAGTATCTGCTCGTGACACTCGGGCATACGATACATCGGGCCTCGTACATAACATAGAATACATGATAGATCCTATTGCGGATGCATAGGGAATCTTACTCATGAAAATCCTCTCTTCTTCTGTGCGAGGACACATAGACTTAGAAAGGTGTACACCATGCATGATGGGTAGGAAACCTTTCTTGGATTCCGACATGCTAAACCTCTTTGCTTTTTCGGTCTATATATGTAGGCTATGCGAAAGACCAAGCAGTTTGATCTATCTCTATAGATCTTAATCCGAGGATGTAGGTTGCTTCTCCCAGTCTTTCATGGAGAATGTCTTGGATAACCAAACCTTCAGCATTGTAAGATTGACACATCGTTTCCTATAAGTAATATGTCATCGACATACAATACTAGGAACACATTGCCTCCACTAACCTTCTTGTACACACAAGGTTAAATGCGGATTTTGTGAAATCAAACTTTTTGATTGTCTCATCAAGCGGATATTCCGACTCTGGATGCTTGCTTGATCCATAAATGGATCGTCGCAATTTGCATACCTTGGTTTTATCAACCGATGTGAAACCCTCAGGCTGTATCATATACACGTCCTCGAGCAGGTTTCCATTAAGGAAAGTTGTTTTCACATCCATCTGTCATATCTCATAATCATAATGAGCCACTATGGCCAGGAGCATCGAATGGATTTAAGCATAGCTACGAGGCGAATAGGTTTACGTCATAATCAACACCTTGTTTTTGGCGATATCCTTCGCCACCAATCTAGCCTTATAGGTAATCACATTACCATCCATGTTGGTTTTCTTCTTGAAAACCCACTTGCACCCTATAGGCTTTATGCCTTGGTGGGTCGAACCAAGTTCCAAACTTGGTTTTCATACATGGAATCCATTTCGACTTCATGGCATCAAGCCACTTATCCCTTCTGAACTTGTCGGCACTTCTTCATAAGCTGGTAGGCTCCTCATCATCAATGAGTAACACGTCGTTCGATTCACTTACGAGAAATCCATATCTCTCGGGAATGTTGCGTGTTCTGCGGATCTCTGAAGATGTGGTGTTCTGATGGAGTCCGGTAGGATTGCTCATCACTATGAGTTATCGGTGTTTGTGCTTCACCGTATCTCATCAATGTCTATTTGAGTCTCTCGAGCCTCCTCAAGCTCAGCGACACTCCCACTTGTTTTCTTGCAAGAGAAACTCTTTCTCTAGAAACACGACATGCCTTGAAACAAACACCTTTTGTTCCACGGGATGATAGAATTAGTAACCCCTTGTTTCCTTAGGGTATCAATAAATAGACATTTATCGGACTTAGCATCCAATTTATGCGTCTGATCGCTTCACATAAGCGAGACAACCCCATATCTTCAAGTAAGATACATGAGGTTTCTTACCATTCCATATCTCATATGGAGTAGTTGAGACTACCTTAGTAGGCATTACATTTAACAAGTAAAGCGGTATGCGAAGTGCATAACCCCAAAAGGACTTGGGAAGAGTCGCATGATTCATCATTGACGACCATGTCCAACAAGGTCGATTCGCCTCTCGGATACACCATTATCTTTGTGGTGTATAGGGCGGAGTCCATTGAGACAATATGCCATTGTCTCTTAGATAATCAAGAAACTCTTGACTTAAGTATTCACCACCTCGATCCGATCAAAGTATTTTAATACTCTTGTCATGTTGTTTCTCTACTTCATTTCTGAATTCTTTGAACCTTTCAAAGGCTTGGACTTGTGTTTCATCAAGAACACATACCCAAACCGTAGTGATCATCGGTGAAGGTAATGAAGTAGCTATAGCCTCCTAATGCTTGAGTTGACATAGGTCCACATACATCGTATGTACTAGACCTAGTAACTCTCCCACTCGTTCACCTTTTCGTAAAGGTAACTTAGTCATCTTGCCTTTTAAGCATGATTGCATGTATCGTATGAATCCAATTCAAAGCGATTCGAGAATTCCACATCGGTGTAATTCGGACATGCGTTTCTTGCTTATATGGCCAAGACGACAATGCCACATATAGGAGTCTATTTGATTATCCTTTCGAGCAGCGTGTTGCTGCGCGATATTGAAGATGTCCTTTGGAATCGTCCAGCGTATAAATGCCATTACTTAAAGTTCCGGTTCCATAAAAACTCGCCATTCAAAGTTATATAACAACAATTGTTACTAAGCGTTAAATGGAAACCATTTCTATTTAAGCGAAATAGAAACAATGTTCTTTATTAGAGAAGGAACATAATAGCAATTGTCGATTCTAAGACTAGTCCACTAGGGAGCTTCACAAATAAGTTCCGATGGCGGCGCAACCTTTGCTCCATTGCCAACTCGCAAATTTGACTCCCCTCGAGTCTTCTTCTATTCCTTAGCCCATGTATGTCATTACATATATGTGAGCCACACCGATATCAATACCCAAGTGTCTAAGGAAATAGAATGACAATCAATAAGAAGATACGAAGAGGATGGGGCATCGGATGCCTTCTTCTTCTTCATGGACTCAAGATAAATCTTGCAGTTTCTTCGCCAGTGGCCTTCCTTGCCACAGTGATGGCAAGTGCCCTTTTGCGCTGGTTCCGCCTTCTTTGCCTTTTTCTTTCCTTTCTTCTGTTCTTTTGCCTTCCTCTTAGAACCTTTCTTTGAGGAATCAATTAACAGAACCGCCTTCTCCTCATGCTTCACAGAAGGCTCCACAGTCTTCAGCATATTGAGGAGCTCGGGAATGGTGGATTCCAATTTGTTCATCCGATAGTTCATCACAAATTGCGAGAAACTCTTGGGCAAACAATGCAGAATTAAGTCAATACTTAACTCATGATCCATCACAAACCGAGGGTAGCTAGCGCTCGATGTACCGTTCATCTTTAGCACAAAGCGTACTCTGGCGAACCTTCTTGCATCTTCGTGGTGAAGAGGAGCCTAGAGACCTCGAACCTTTCGGATCTCGCTTGCTCATCGAACAACTCATGAAGATGGAAGACCATAGTGTTAGCATCCATATGCTCATGCTGCTTCTGCAGCTCAGGTACCATCGCCGCTAGCATGATGCAACTCGCCTCGCATGCTTACGATAGACCAACATTTGATGCAGAGTTGCATTGTCCTTAGGAGAAGAGGCTCTTCAAGGACATATGCAAGCTTTTCCGCCTTGAGAACAATTCTCGAGTTTCTAAGCCATCCGAAGTTAGGCCCGGTCTTGTTAGAATCCAAAATAGTAAATTTAAAGGCGTCGCATGATCAATTCCTAGAAATACAAAAGCGAGCATATATGAAAGATGATTTAAAATGCATCAATATACATTTATAAATCCCATTCATTTTCAATTTCAAAACCTCAAAATCACTTGGAGATTGTAGGTTCATCTCCGAATGGGTTGATATCCATCATAGTTATGAATAACCTTGGAGAGAGTCCAACAAGCCATTCATAAGCTTCTGACGGTAGGTATCATCTATACCGATTGCATATCACGTATATGCAACTATCACAATGTGCTATCAACTAATTGAATGTTCACACATACATTGGGTTGTTAACACATTAACAAGTATGCATCTTATGCATAGCACCCAACTTCACCTCCCTTAACATCGACCTTGGAGAGAGTCCAACAAGCCGATGCTCCAGGTTAAAGCCAACCCATTAATCAAGAATAGTTTTAATATGGTTAGAGCGCATTCAACCAATTAGCCCAGCTTAGAGAGAGTCCAACAACCAAAGCTAACGATTGACCTCTGACTCTTACCATATTAGTATTAAACTATTCCATGGTTTGAACATGTTCGGGTTCGAGCCGGGCTTGGAGAGAGTCCAACAACCCAAACAAGAAACAGAACTCTGGTTCAAACCATATTAATGGAAGGTGTAGGCTTTAATATTGTTTAAAGGTTTTTATGTCTCATCCTCTTTGCATGCAAATAACTATTATCTACATGGCATGGCATACATGGCATACATCTACATGTCACGACACGCATGGCATTATGTTATGCATCTAATGCAACTACATGTCATACAATTATGTCATGTACAATATTTCCTTATATGTCATAACTATTTATGGAAATAAAATATGTTTAAGATTTGATTCTCCAAATCAAATCATAATTAAATTAGGAAACAAATTTCCAAATCTAATCACATATTTTATTCATGGAATTATTTGATTAAGGAAAATCTATTTAGGAAACCAATTTCCTAAATCTTCAAAACTACTTATGGAAATAAAATATTTTAAAGATTTGATTTCCCAAATCAAATCAAGATTAAATTAGGAAACAAATTTCCAGAATCTAATCAAATATTTTATTTATGGAAAATATCAATTTCCATAAATACTTCCAACTTTCCAAAAGTGGAAGATTTCCATAAATACTTCTAGACTTTCCAAAATTGAAAAATTTCCATAAATACTTCTAAATTTCCAAAATTTAGAAAATTTCCAGAAATACATTATGACTATCGCAAAACCAATTTTACGATTATGTGAAACACAACACTGGGCTCTGATACCCTTGTTGGGTTTGCATGGCGCGTGTGTGTGTTCGATCATGTTTCGTAAACATGAGCACAGCGGAAGCAATTAAAATAATAAATACTCCTATTTATTACAACACACACAACACACGCATGCTATTACAACAAGTGTAGACATAACCGTAAATTAGAATTGCAATAAACGGAAATTAAACTACGTTATACCTTCCGTATGACGTGTAGCGGGAACGGCATCAACCGGAACGATTCTCGTAGGAATCGTCTCTATCCGTATCCACGCCGAGCTCCTCGGGATGACCGCCAAGCCGAGCCGTCTTACTGCGGGTTACTAGCCTCGTGTTGAAGACGACGTGATCGAGAGATGATCACGATCCGAATCCAAATTCGGACCTAAAACAAGTCCTCAAGACTTGCTTCTCCGGAGAGGTATTCGTCAACCGATTGACGAATCCTTCGTCCTCCACCTCAGAGGATTACGAGATCAAATCCCAGTATGTTAGCCGCTGTCGGAGCACTAACCGTCGTCAAGCGGCGCTCGGCGAGAGGAGAAGCTGTCCAGAAAACTGGACAGCTTGGTGGAGGAGTAGCGCCCGGCCAAAAACCAAGGAGAGAAGAGCTCACCTTGATGCGAACCTATAGAAGATCACGGAGGGTCGCGGAGGTTCACCGGCTGAAGCTTGGGCGCGGCAACAAGTTGGAAGGCTGCACCACAAGCTAGGCGGCAACAAGGTGTTGGGCGCCGAAACCTTCAACAAGGGTGGCGGCAACTATGTTGGTTGTGATTAGGGTTTGGGATTAGGGTTTAAGCCCTATTTTATAGAGAACTAATTCTCTTAATGGTTAATGGATCATATCCATAAAGCCCGTTAACCCGCTCCATTAAGATAAGTTAAAATAAACCAAACCATGATGGTTTATTTTAAGTTAAAACGAACGAACCAACTTTTGGTTCATTCGTTTAAAATAAACCAAACCCTTTGGTTTATTCTTATCCATTGGATTAGAACCAAACCATTTTGGTCCATCCATTATGTCTTCATAAGACACGGCCCATCCACGCTTCCATTGCGACTGAAACAATTTCATGCTCGCTTTATGTTTGGTCCAACCAAACATAGTTTCTCTCGATGCGAGAATCCCATTCTCAAGCTCGTTTAAATCCTTTGGATTACACTCGTTGTGCGTGTGACCAAATAGGTTCTCGGTTTATGTTGGCCGTCTATAATTAACCATTAATTATAGAACGATCATGAGTGGCACCTAGTAGTACATCATGATCCCCAATTAACCGAAAAGATCAACGGTTGATCCAGAACTATTTCTGAAACCCTTCAGTAGCTCGAATGAATCGTGCCCCATTCTCTTCACTCATCTTATACCCACTTGGTTGGGACATGGTCTATAGTGTCGTCCCACTAGGTAGTGACTACGTCACACCTAGCCCAAGTATCATTTCCTCGTCCTACGGATTCTAGTTACTCCACATGTATCGAAGAGTACCTTACTCTAAACATGTAATGCTTTGGCCAAAGACTTTAGTAACAATCCGTCGAGAGGCCATGGGTATACATCTCCTCGCAAGGAGTGGTGAATCCTTTATAGGCTATTCAAACACCTTCGATCACTTCGACTTATACCCAATCATCCCGGGTCCACATCTCCTTAGAGATGTTTGCTTAAGATGTCAAAGCATAAGTCTCTATGATCAAGATGACTTGAATACCGCAAGTCAAAGGAACATCGCACTTAAGCCACAGTAAGAACTTCATTGACATATCTATATATGCAGAAAACCATATGAAGTCTTACGGTTGGTCACTCCAATGAACTAGTTACCATAACTAGCATCCACGATTAACTCCGGACATCACTATGTCTCCAGCCAGTGAGAATCAGCTGCTTGGATACACCAAGGGGTATACCTCGTGCTAGTCTCGACAGAATTGATGGTGTCCAAATCCATCAATTCATTGACTAGGGATAATTCCGATACATCACAATTACACATGTAGAGATACTCACTAGTTGTGATCCAATCACAAATTCTCTCATGCTGTGAATCGTATCGTGGACATTCAGTAAATGAGTTTAAGATCCAATCAAATACATAAAATTATGTATACTCAAATAGTGAATCTTCATTTATCATATAAATGGTTCATACATAAGGCGATTGCCTTAGGACATCTCTCATATATTACTAACAGGTAGGGCTATGACAACTGTGCACTCTGCCATCACTACTCCTGAGTGACCGAGTTGACAGGATGCTGTCGGAGTACACCTATCCTCCTGCCCCAAATAGAGTGGGAGAGCAAAGCTCTCATCTCCTGGTGTCGTAGACCAGAGGAGGGATCCCTGCCCGCTACCACGCTGACTCAACGCTACCCATGAGCGGACCAGCGGAGCCTAACAGAGCAACTGCACACACCCTCCTGATGTACCACTAACCCATGAGGTGGCGGTAATGCGGACCATGTAATGCCATGAGCTCAACTATAAAGGAACCCCGTCCAGCCAGCATGCAATCATGCAAGATTGTGCATGATACTAAAGCATGTAAATCCAACTAAAATACCTATCCGAATAATATGCACCACCAATAAGTACATATCAAAGATCCGAGTAATACAGGGAAGATATAATCATAAACCGATCAAATGCATGTATCAAGTAGGCACAAAAACATATAAGGCAGATAAACATGAAAATTATTGCAAGCTATACTAACTAGCATATCAACAATGACTATATCTAAAAGATAAGTCAAAATACCCGCCTGCTCTGTAGAATATCGTTTGTCTTTACATCATAGAATCTACCTTCATCAAAGACCTACAGGTAAAATATAATTATTACCAAGTTCTATGATAAGTCCAATGAGGGTAATAAATCGAACTTAAATCCATATCTTGAATCTCCTAAAATAAACAAACATAATACCTCCTGTATGTGCAATCTGTGCTAACCATCTCCACATCCAAGATTCTATCACAATCAAAGTCATAGTCTGATACAATAGTCCCAGGTCAATCTGGAATAAAGCCAATCCACTATCACAATCTTCGTTCACCATCAATTGCCCGTATAGGCTATAGGAACTCCACCAGCACACCCTAAATCGAAGCCCTCAAATCACTGGGAGCAACAACAGTGGTGGAAATCTTTGGAGTGGTGACACCGACAAAGCCAAACCCCCCACCCAGTAATCACGGATTTCCAACACAAAGAATCTGAGATCTAGATCTGAAATCTCTGTCGAGATTAACCATTGTCAGCTCTCCCTCTTCGCCTCAAGCTCACTATGTTCGACCGAGGCACATGATTTGGAATGGTGGGCAGCATCACAAGTGGAGATCTGAATGGCTAGCAGTGACAACATCGCTGAATTGGGTACCTAGAAGAACAACAGTTGAAGGAGAGACGAAGACTCTCACTGTCGTTGGGGCTTACTGTCGGCGGTAACAAATTTGAGACAGTGCAGCGAAACAAAAACAATGGCAACTCCATCGACTGAGGCAATGGTGGCCCTAGAGTCGACACTGTCGGGAGGGGCACACAGCGGTGTGCATGCGGTGGCGGTGTGAGGCAGAGTCGAAGCAGAGGCATCGACGACGCTTGGGGTTGGCGACGCGAGCAACGGAGAGGAATTGGGTAGCGGACACACAACGCATGCGACGCGAGCAAGGTCGTGGCATAGGGTGAGTCATGTCCAGGGAGGCCGACAGGCATTGCGGGGGAGCAGCGTCGACGATGGGGCAAGCACGGTGTTGTGGTTGTGGACGCAAGGAAAAAGGTGGCGGTGTGGCCGCGTGAGGAGAAATCGAGAGAAGGCGACGACGCGGTTGTCAACCATAATGACGGTGACCTGGCCACTGTGAACGGCGGCGACGGTGAGCTGGTCATGGGCGGCGCATGGGGAAAGGGCAACGGGCAGTGGCAGCGTCGGAGCTTGAGCGGTGTGGCGACAATCCGGCTGGCGCGGCGAGGAAGAAGAGAGAAATCGTGGTCGCGAGAAAGGGGAAGGCTCGGGCGGCTAACCACGTGAGAGATGGGGAAATAGGAATAAAAAAACCTAGGTTTATAACTTAGGTTATTTAAACCCATTAAATAATCTAAACAGGCCCTTAAAAAGCATGTTTTTCTTATCCCCGTAAATATCCCGTACAAGCCCCGTTTAAATCCAGAAAAATTCCTAAAATTCTTTAAAAAATTCCAGAATAATTTCCAGGTTTATTTTTCCTAAATTTTGGCCATAAAATTTATATTTTAAATCTTCTGTATTTAACATTCTCCCCCACTAATAAAAATTTGGTCCCCAAATTTCCTACTCAAATGCATAATGAGTAAGAGATACCACAAGTACTGAAAATATATCTCACGTACCTTAAGTAAATAGGTGGGGGCATTCAACTTTGATATTTTCTTCAAACTCCCAAGTAGCCTCCTCATCTCACGTACCTTATGTAAACAGGTGGGGGTATTCAACTTTGATATTTTCTTCAAACTCCCAAGTAGCCTCTTCATCGGCGTGGTGACTCCACCCGACTTTAACAAGTCGCACGATCTTGTTCCGTAACTGTCGTTCTTTGTGATCCAAAACTCGTACCGGAACCTCTTCGTAAGTAGCATCAGGTTGAATGGAACCTGACACATCTGACAGAGTATGTGTAGAGTCTGGCACATACTTCCTCAGCATGGACTCATGAAACTCATCATGAATACCCATCAAGGACGGTGGTAGCGCTAGGCAGTAAGCGACTGCTCCTATCCTCTCCAAAATCTCAAACGAACCAATATATCTAGGAGCTAGCTTACCACGGAGGTTAAATCTCTTCACCCCTTTTGTGGGTGAGACTCGCAGGAATACATGATTACCAATAGAGAACTCTAGAGGTCTCCATCTCCGATCCATATAACTCTTCTGACGATCCTGCGCCTTTGTCATCCTACGTCTGATAGTACAGACCAACTCTGCCTCATGCTAAGCTTTCTGGGGTTCTAACAACTGAGCCTCCCCAACCTCCTCCTAGAGGGTGGGTATCCGACACTTTCTACCATACCATACTTCAAACAGTGTCATTTGGATAGCTGAATGATGGTTGTTGTTGTAGGAGAATTCCACTAACGGCAAATGGTCCTTCCAGTTGTCCCCAAAATCAATAACACAGGACCTCAGCAAGTCTTCTAGTGTCTGAATGGTCCGCTCAGACTGTCCATCTGTCTGCGGATGGAATGCAATACTAAAATGAAGCTATGTGCCTAAGGCCTGCTGCAGACTCTGCCAGAACCATGCAATCTGATGATCTCCCGATAATATAACTCTGCCAAATGATCCAGAGAGTCGGTCTTCCGAATCGTTAAGAAGTGCACGAAGTTGGTTAGTCGGTCAACGACTACCCAAATCGCGTCATGGCCTTAATGTGTCCTAGGCAAACCCACCACAAAATCCATAATAATACGCTTCCACTTCCATTCTGGAATCGGAATTTCCTGAAGCATCTGTTCCTTAAACTAATGCAACTCCGGAAACCATTATCCTCCTCGAAGTCAGAGACGGTAGTCCATCTACCGTCCAAAATCCACTCCACCACACACTCTGTAAGTGCATGGGAGGCTATCGCGACCAAACTTCCTTGTTACAACCATTCGTGTTCCAGCTACTCTATAGTAGCTATCCAGTAGCTAGCCAAAACCCCATGAGCATTACTGCTCCTCACCTCTACAAAACAACATAATCACTGCTAAGTCCACGTCATATATATGACAGCTTATTTCACAGTTCTTTAATTGTCGTAAGCTTAGGATATGTCTTATTCAATAGCATCGGAATCGCTACGATCCCCAAAATGACGCATCCATGTACACTACCCTTCCATCCACACCAGAATGATTAATCAACACTGGCGTAAAGGTCAACCATCGTCTGAACTCTGAAACTAGTTTCACAAGCTTCAGACCAAGTAAATTCCATCACCTTCCTGGTTCAACCCGATCCGATCCTATCCATATCTATGGTAATAATCAAATCAATAACAAGAAAACCACCATCTACGATGGTCGAGTGCGCAACTCCAACTACCACCATCAACAGTGGGCAAGTTACGCAACTCCAACGACCATAACTGATCCAATCGTGTCCAAAATACACAACTTCCCAAATCCCTGGATGACTAAGTCGTCAATAAGTCTAATAAGATAATCATAAGCTCATTCAATTCATACTAAGTATGAAATTATCGTCGCTACACACTTGCATTCTCTTTACTTTAGGTTGATGATATAACAATCATCACATTGACAATGATAATTGTATGACACCATGTCACTACAATATCAACACACCAGTCATAAATCAATTCTAGAGTATACACAGGTATCCTATAGTTGATCTAAATATATCCTCTATCTCAAATGAAGGATATTCATTTCCTTTCCCAACTACCGCATTCCATCATCGATAATCGATGCATAACCTCCAAGGTTCGTCTCTCTTTTAACAAAGAGTTCCAGATCTTCTCTAGAAAAATACTAGGACAGATAAATATCCCATCCAACACCTCCTATAATAATGTAAAACGATCTTTCATCGTCTTGACCAGTGTAGGCATACATGTCTTATCCATAACCAAATCACTATTAGTAGGGACTGATATTTTCTGAGGGTTTACTCCTTGTCCTTCAAATTGGTGGTTAGCAGGTCAAATCCCTAGCTTCCTAATTCGACATCAGTCGGCACCTCTAAAGAGTCCATACTTTCGAAATCATCGTTAGGTTCCGCAAGGTCAATACGTCATCGACCTCGTCCCCGACCATGAGTAGGGGCAATTTCACTAAGTCAATACTTTTCCTAACCACTAAAGTACAGTAACCACTAAAGACAATACGTTTCCTATAGCTCAGAGATATCCTTCAGCTTGCCTGGTCCCAAAACACGAGAACTCCCAAAAATCCAAGGAAAAGAAAATTCTCGAAACACTAAACCCACAAACCAAAATCGCAAACCAATAAAATTGTCACGTCCTGGGGCATATCCGTCATCCAAATGACAGAGGAGCACCTTAGTGATAATCTTCTGAAATCCATTGACCAGATCTGATAAAAACCTCGAAATAATAATAGAAATACAAATATTTTATTAAATGCATGCATGCACGACTAAACATATATCAATTAAAGTAAAATAGTTTTATGACACCAAATTAAACTGCGACAAAATTCAAAGTGCATAACAAAATGCAACACCGATAAAGTAGATCAAGCAGCATCTCGACGATGCAGTGGGACAAGGACGGCAAGAAACTCTCTGAGCGACACGAAGGTAGGTCAATAAGACACGTCCTCCATCAGCTAACCTAGAGGATAAGTGAGGAGGGGGGTAAGTACAACCACTCAGTGGATGGATAGACAATAGTGCATAATCATAATGCACCTAATGGAAGTCAAAGGAAACAAACTAGAATAACCCAACCCTCAGAGTACCAATATCAGTCTGCAACTAACCTGGTCAACAGTATAACCAATATACTTGCAACATACACAACCACTGCAATCTACATGCAATGCACATCCAGATACCACGATAATATCTCGTGACTCTCGCACACAAAGGAAACTGTCTATGAGCTACCGCGAACGGTACTCATGGGTCAACAATCAATACGCTAAGCACTGTCTACGCGCAACTACATGCTACTACGAATGAAACTCATGGGTAGACAGGCAATAGAAAGACTCAGTGTATGCGGCAATGACATGATACCACGAATGGGTCTCATGGGCAGACCGCGTATATAGATATCTAGTTATTGACTACTCACAACCACATGCTACCTCTAATGGGTTACGAGGGCAGTCGATTATCCTAGGTTGTTAAGCCTAGGGTTATCCAATACATCCAGCATAAAATGACTATCAAAATCGATAAAGATCATCAATCTACAATTAAACCCATTGAGGCGGTCAAGCGAGGGTTTCAACACCTCTAATACGAAATGTTTATCAAAGTCGGTAAAGATCATCGACTTATAAATACATAAGTCGAGATGGTTAAGTCTAGCGTTCCAACTCTTCTAACATGATCGATTATCAAGGTCGATAAAAATCATAATTCCACTAATAAATGCGTCGAGACGATTAATCATAGGGATTCGTCCCCAGCTACCAGGAAACGTCTATCAAGGCCAATAAGGACAACAAATCTACTAACAAGCCTGTCAAGAGGGTTAAGCCTAAATTATATCATTTCTACCAGTTCAATCATGCATGCCCCAACCTGCTACCACGAACATATCTTGTGGGTACTTAAGACATAAAGTAGCTATCTAGCTACAGGCATCATACGAATCCTATTATCACCAACTCCGAGCGAATAACGCAAGAATATAACCTTACAGTAGGTCATCTCAACCATAATTGGGAGGCATGATTGACCACAAATATACAAAAACAACCATAGAGAGACTCTACTGCAGACTCTCTCTCAACTAAGAATGGGAGATATAGTAAGGATTAATCGCATCCTAACCATACGAACTCTACTAGTCCGATCACCATATCACTGAAATAGTAAATGGATAAACATATACCAATATGCACATCCGGGTTATTACACCTAGGGTTCCAACACCTAGGGTTCTACTAAGGTTGGTTCATACCTGAGATCCACTCCTACAGTATAACCTCATCTAAGTTAATCTATCTCTACTAGTCTTAATCATGGTATCCACTGCCAAAAACACATAACCATATAATCACATAACACGCTGTCTAATAAATGACAGCATAGTCATACTAATGGCAATAAATGGTTGAAATTAATTTGGGTATAACTAAAGGGGCATGCCAGAATAAAGTCAAGGCAATACTAAATAAAGCATCAGATGCCTATATATACCCTAAACTACGTAAGCAATGTAATCATGTCATCATACACTAGGATCTAGAGAGTCAAAGAACCTATATGTATACCTTCTACGAATTTATTCATCTTAGTCATATTATTCAACTAGTCTAATCTCAATACTAGTCCAATCCTAATACTAGTCCAAAAAGTAAGAGATAAACATCTACCAATAATATCTAATCATTTATATCACCATGATAACTAGCTACGTATAGCAGTAATAGCAATTAATAACCATATACTAACGATAAACCAGCAACCTAAAAATTTAACAGTCTAACAGATATAAGGTTAAAACAATACTAGATAAAACATGATACCACCACATAACCAATATAACCAATACAAATATACACTAAATCTAGAAAAATTTCTAGAATTTATTCACCTGTTAGCCATCTGGAGATGTCCTATTGCCGCCAAATCCCCCATGTTGACCTCGTCAATAATACCTCGAATTTTCGAAACATAAAAATCGTCGGAAATCCGTACCAATCCGAAAATACCCCAGTTAACCTGTCAAACGTGGCAAACTCCTAAAACCCAAAGACCCTAAGGAACTCGGAACCTAGGCTCTGATACCAAATAAATTGTCACACCCCAGGGGAGTCCCCGCCAGACAAAAATCCGACAGCATCTCCCCTGTACGGGTGACAATACCAATCTTGCATACAAGGCCTACACGACCACTATACATCGGTCAACACAACCGGAACATACCATAACACAATATACATAATATGCGGCCTCAGGCCATCAACCAAAATAAATAAAAGATCTAAAACATCGAGACCTACCCCTTCTGCCATCTAAGCAGGAACATACAATCAAACAAATCGAATAGTCCATAAGGACACAACAAATATCTCCAAACTTCCACAAGTACATAACCAAAACATTAGGACCTAAACATATCTTCTATACAAAATCCAAAACCATAACTCAAATAACTAATAAACTATCACGACGAGGGGGGGGGGGGTTTGGCAACTGGACTCTCCTGACAGCTTCATCCTGAAATAGGGTATGCAAAGTCGATATAGTCGATATGAAAAGTAAGATATAGCTAACTATAATAATCATGCCAGTACAGTCTCGTATATAGGGTATGCAAGAAAGAAATACAAAAGGACTGTACTTACCTGAATCTCCTATCCTGATATAGGAGCATGTGCCATACTAGATGAAATAAAGTCGCCGAACCATATACAAATATGTATCCTGTATGCATGACAATCATATGCAACATCCGAGGCAGCAATAAAAATGCAGCAAACACAATACAAATGCTATCCATGCAAAATGCATGCCGTGCAAATGACATGGTCACCCCTGACGCCAGTCAGCCACCTCACACGCGATGGTGAAGCCGAGTGGATAGGGCTATGACAACTATGCACTCTATCATCACTGCTCCTGAGTGACCGAGTGGATAGGATGTTGTCGGAGTACACCTATCCTCCTGCCCCAAACAGAGTGGGGGAGCAAAGCTCTCATCTCTCGGTGTCGTAGACTAGAGGAGGGATCCCTGCCCGCTACCACGCTGACTCAACGCTACCCATGAGCGGACTGTTGGTGCAGTGAGGCACCGAAATCGAGCCTGTGTTTTGATTATAGCAAAGACACAAAAGTTAAGTCTATTTTGTTTTCTCACGAGCTGAATCGAGTGTGCAGAAGATTGATATAGCTGGAGCTGAAGGCTAGCGACACCCGGAGGAAGCCGCGGTGGTCGGGCGATACTCGAGTTACTTCGGAGGGAGCCGAAGGAATCGAGTGGAAGGCCGGAAGCAAAAGCGACACGTAAGTATCGAGGTAAGCTCGTGTGTGCGAGAGTAAGTAAGGTCGTATCCTCTTTACGGGGATGATCTTAAGCGTAGATCCGACCAAAGACATCTTATAGATGGTCTAGGTCGAGATCGGATGGTCGACGACCATCGAAATTATGTTTTTATTGAGCTAACTTGAGGACTCGACCGCGTATCACGATCGCTGAAGGTCATCAATCGATCGATGTCGCCATCACGATCGATGATGGCCATCACCGATCGATGGTCAATGATCGATTCGAGGAGTCAAGGCTTATCACTCCACCTCAAAGCGGTTTGGTGTCCATTTGTGATTGGTTGAAGACCCACTAAAAGGCTCAAAGGCTATAAAAGGAGGGCCAAACCTAGGGTTTTAACAACAATTCTAAGCTTCCAAAAAGTCTCCGCAAAGCTACCGACAACAACGTGCTTCTTCTTCTCCGACGTCTAGGTTTCATTTCCTTTATTTTTGTACGTCGGTTTTAATTTTAGTGTCGTTGCTCATTTACATTCTTCGAAGCTATTTTTCTATCGTAACGAGGAGAGAGGGAGTGTCCCTCTACCTCAAGTTTTTTTTGTATCGATTAACTCCTACCTCCAACGAGGAGGAGTTTGTTTAGTGATTTGCCCTCCGTGCGTGGTCAAGGACCACTAGGGCCTTGGAGTAGTAGCCTTCGGCTACGAACCAAGTAAATATCTTGTTTCTATTGTCTCCTTTACTTTTTGCTTTGCTTATCTTTCCGCTGCGTATATTTGTCTTGAAACGAATTCGAAAAAGTTTTTTCTTTCGCTATTCACCCCCCCCCTCTAGCGAACCGCATTGATCCAACACAGACCAGCAGAGCCTGACAGAGCAACTGCACACACCCTCCTGATGTACCACTAACCCATGAGTGGCAGCGTGTGCAGACCATGTAACTGGCTACGGGCTCAACTATAAAGGAACCCCGTCCAGCCAGCATGCAATCATGCAAGATGTGCATGATACTAAAGCATGTAAATCCAACTAAAATACCTATCCAAATAATATACACCACCAATAAGTACATATCAAAGATCCGAGTAATACAGGGAAGATATAATCATAAACCGATCAAATGCATATATCAAGTAGGCACAAAAACATGTAAGGCAGATAAACATGAAAATTATTGCAAGCTATAATAACTAGCATATCAACAATGACTATATCTAAAAGATAAGTCAAAATACCCGCCTGCTCTGTAGAATATCGATTGTCTTTGCATCATAGAATCTACCTCCATCAAAGACCTACAGGTAAAATATAATTATTACCAAGTTCTATGATAAGTCCAATGAGGGTAATAAATCGAACTTAAATCCATATCTTGAATCTTCTAAAATAAACAAACATAATACCTCCTGTATGTGCAGTCTGTGCTAACCATCTCCACATCCAAGATTATATTACAATCAAAGTCATAGTCTGATACAAAAGTCCCAGGCCGATCTGGAATAAAGCCAATCCACTATCACAATCCTCGTTCACCGTCAATTGCCCGTATAGGTTATAGGAACTCCACCAGCACACCCTAAATCGAAGCCCTCAAATCACTGGGAGCAACAACAGTGGTGGAAATCTTTGGAGTGGTGACACTGACAAAGCCAAACCCCCCACCCAGTAATCACGAATTTCCAACACAAAGAAACTGAGATCTAGATCTGAAATCTCTGTCGAGATTAACCATTGTCAGCTCTCCCTCTTTGCCTCGAGCTCACTATGTTCGACCGAGGCACACGATTCGGAATGGCTGGCAGTGACAACATCGCTGAATTGGGTACCTAGAAGAACAGCAGCTGAAGGAGAGGCGAAGACTCTCACTGTCGTTGGGGCTTACTGTCGGCGATAACAATGGTGGGCAGCATCACAAGTGGAGATCTGAATGGCTGGCAGTGACAACATTGCTGAATTGGGTACCTAGAAGAACAGCAGCTGAAGGAGAGGCGAAGACTCTCACTGTCGTTGGGGCTTACTGTCGGCGGTAACAAATCTGAGACAGTGTGGCGAAACAAAAACAACGACAGCTCCATCGACTGAGGCGACGGTGGCCCTAGAGTCGGTACTACTGGGAGGGGCACATAGCGGTGTGCACACAGCGGTGGTGTGAGGCAGAGGCATCGACGACGCTTGGGGTTGGTGACGCGAATGACGGAGAGGAACTGGGTGGCGGACGCACAACGCGTGCGACGTGAGCGAGGCCGTGGCGTAGGGCGAGTCGTGTCCAGGGAGGCCGACCGACATTGCGGGTGAGCAACGTTGACGATGGGGCAAGCGCGGTGTTGTGGCTGTGGACGCAAGGAAAAAGGCGGCGGTGTGGCCGCATGAGGAGAAATCAGGAGGCAATTACGCGGCTGTCAACCGTAATGACGGTGACCTAGCCACTGTGAACGGCTACGACGATGAGCTGGTCGTGGGCGGCACATGGGGAAAGGGCAACGGGCAGTGGCAGCGTCGAAGCTTGAGCGGCATGGCGACAATCCAGCTTGTGCGGCGAGGAAGAAGAGAGAAATCGTGGTCGCGAGAAAGGGGAAGGCTCGGGCGGCTAACCGCGTGAGAGATGGAGAAATAGGAATAGAAAAACCTAGGTTTATAACTTAGGTTATTTAAACCCATTAAATAATCTAAACAGACCCTTAAAAAGCATGTTTTTCTTATCCACGTAAATATCTCGTACAAGCCCCGTTTAAATTCAGAAAAAATCTGAAAAAAAATCCTAAAATTCCCTAAAAATTTCCAGAATAATTTCCAGGTTTATTTTCCCTAAATTTTGGCCATAAAATTTATATTTTAAATCTTCTGTATTTAACATTATCCCTAAGGAATACCTAATTAACCCTAGGAGCTCAAATAGGTTTTGAGTTCCTAAGAGCGTGATTGATTCACGCTAGATGGGTTTAGGGTGTGCCAACCTTGATTGGATGGGTAGTTAACTCAACCATGATAAAGATGGCACTTTAGGTTATTTTCAAGGTTATGGATACCTTGGAAATAGATTTGATATTATGATCCTAAAAGAATTTAGGATATACCTTGAAGATTATGAAAAATCAATTGAATTGGCACAATTTAGGTTTAGAGGTCTTAGTGTGTCATTTTGGGTTTTTGGCACACATGGGGGATATTTTGGTAATATGGAAAAATGAACATAATCCTAACAAAAGGAAATTAATACTAAAATTTAGATATTATATACCTTTATATCTTATTTGCCTTGCTTTGATTTGCCATATGTCATGTCATGATATCATATCTAATTTTTATCATTTATATGTCATGATTATGTGTAGGATTAAGGTTAATAATGTCATGTATTTTTAGATTTAATCATATGTCATGACATCATGATCATTGGTCATGCTTAAATATTGCTATCATTATGCCATGATCATTTCATGCATTTAAATTGATTAAAATTGATTTAAGGACAATGGCATGACTTGGAGTCTCATTTATAAGGGAATCAAGTAGAGTTGCCTTAGAAAAATACATGAAACCCTAGATTAGGGAGAACGAAACCCACATCTCACATCACATTGACATGTATGTGTATTTATACACCCTAGATAAATGTGAGATGCTAGGATATGAGTTGAGTTCAAGGTGCATAGTTTTTGCATCTAAATGAACTAAAACTCATCTTAATTCAAAGGTGGATCATTGGAAAAGCTTGTGTACAAGTTATGTACATTGAGCCCAAGGAATATGATCCAAAATAAGGTTTTCAAAATATTTTAAAATCATTTTAGAAAACCTTGGTGAAGTGTATCTTTTGATAGCAATCACCATTGATGAGATTGATACAAAGTGAGCTAAAACTTTGAAGTTATTATTCACTTTTGGATTTTGTATCAATTTTGATATTTTATGGGTAAAATATTTTTCTATTATTTTTCACCCATTGTATTGCCTATAAATAATATACGTATGAATTTTCATGATTTTTCGATATACGTATAATTATTTATGATTTTTCGAATTTCATTTTTGATAACTAAACGATATTTGATTATCGATCATACGCCTCGAGTGGCGATTAATCGATGAGGGTGGCAATGATCGTTGGTAGGTGAGAGAGTCGACTGCCAATACTATTTTCGGGAAAATAAGGTATGTTTAGCCTGTGTTCAGCTATGGCTAAGGTCCCTAACCACTTCTAACCCTAGGATATGCTTTGGGAAGTATTATAAAGGGTGAAAATCCATTGGATATGGATTAGGACAGGTGTTAGGGTGATATATCAAATTTAAGGTGTGGAGAGTTCATGTTTGAACTTTAGATCTTATTTTTGATAGTTTAGAGTTCCTATTGACTTAGGGACTTCCCAAGGACATTGTTGGTGCAATGGTCAAGGGGGAGCAAGCCTTTAGGGGGAGGTATCCATCATGGGATGATGGATGGTATTTTTTTTTTTTCTCATGAGGAGGAAAATGGGATTTTGAGATACCCAATTTGGAAATTGGGAGAGTGTATAGGATTGCCTCTCTTGAGTGATATGGGACTTATCACTAGGAAGATGGTAGGCATCCTAGGTATTCTTGGACCAAGGGGGAGATTGTAAGATCTCATTGGATATGAGACATTGACCTATTTGGGTGAACCTTTTTTATGTATGTCAAAAAGGGGGAGAAAGGTAAGATTACCAATTTGGCAAATTGATAAGGGAATTTGGGTTAGTGTTCTAACTCAAAGGTAAGTGTTTTTGTCAAACATCAAAAAGGGGGAGATTGTTGGTACAATCGGCCCAGGTCACGATTGACCGGACTCGAGCTTGACTCGAGAGATGTTTTGATGTTCGACAAAAATATATGACATCCTCCTCTAAAAAGCTTCCTTTACAAACACTCTGCTCTTCTTACAATTGATGAAAAAGAAGTTTAGAGAAGAGGAGGATTTAAAAACTCTTAGAAAGCTTAGAAATTTGTGAGGAGCTTGAGAGTAAGGTTGGAAGATAAGCACTAGCCTCATCAAGCACCCCATGGCCTCTTTTTATAGAGAATAGGTTGATTTTCCCGTTGAGCCTCAATCAGTCAACTGATGGTCTCCATCAGTCGACTGATGTTGTAGCCGATGCAATCCAACGGCTTCGGACAAGCCAGATTCGCGATCGTCACTGTTCAACGGGAAGATGATCAGTCGACTGATCATACCAACAGTCGATTGATCAGGTGACCAGTCGAGTGTTCCAAGCGATCACTCGACTGATGACCTTTATATGCTGAAGTCAACTTATAGCAATCGACTATTAGGTATAGCAGTCGACTGATGGATGGATCAGTCGACTACCAAACCCTAGCAGTCGACTGTTCTACCCCCGAATCAGCCGTCTTCAGTCGAGTGACTGATCAGTCGACTGATACTTCAAGTATGATGAAAGTCATACTTGAAACTAACTCCCTAGACCTAAACTCAACCTTCTAGCTCTTCCTTTAGCCTTGAGCCTCCAGGATCCCTTCGAGTCTGCGACTTGTTCATCCTTTGCGCTTGCTTCCAAGAGCTTCCTTCAGTTTCGTCATGTCTTGGGTTTCTCTTTGCCAAAGTACGCTTGGACTTTACGCCGCCAAGTCTACATGCTTGGACTTACGCTGTCAAGACTTGCCTTTGGACTTCCTTTTCCAAGGTCCGCTTGGACTTTACGCTGCCAAGACTACATGCTTGGACTTACGCCGCCAAGACCTTTCCTTGGACTTCTCTTGCCAAGATCACACTTGGACTTTTTCTTTACCAAGTCTTCATACTTGGATTTTTCTTTCACTTAAATATGTTCACAATTAGATCACAAATATTGCCTAACTTAGATGATTATCCAAACATCAAAACATATAAATGCTTGGGGCATTGTTGCACCAACAATCTCCCCCTTTTTTATGTTTGGCAATCATTTAAGTTAGGTCTTCAAATATCCTCAGAAATCATATATCACCATGTATCAATGTGAATTCTAACTTAAATCTTCCTTCTCCCCCTTTGACATACATTAAAAAGAGAAGGACCTAAGAAGAATAAGTCCATAAAATTTATCATGCCCTGAACTAAGGTATAAAATAGAATGAGGGCTCCCCCTTAATCCAAGACATAGGTTATGATGCATAAAACTCATGTTGAGCAAGAACACAAAAAAAATATGAACTATCTCCTATCTTTTGCACCAACAATTTAGTTTGTAGGGATGAAATGTTTATATTATAAAGCTCCCCCTAAAACATTGCATCATTCAGTCCTATACCCTTTTAATTACTTGAATTATCATATCATAGGGTTAGGACACTTTAATATTACACTTAAGTCAAGAAACAAGTCTAATTTGCAGAAAAATCAAAGTGGCAGTAGACTGATATCTGAATCAGTCGACTGCCAAGCTTGAAACGCCAATTTCAGCCTTTTCAGCCCAACTTTAAAAATGCCCCAAAAATTCTAGAAACATCAAAAAATCACGAAATTTTATATACACATTTCTGAAACTACTCTTTATCAAGGAAAAATAATTTGAAAAATATATATTTTTCAAATTTTGAAAATGATACAAATGTGAAAACTAGCAAAAGCTTTAAGTATTTTGTAAACTTTGTATCACTTTTGCTTAGTATTTGAAAATTGTTTTTCAAAATAGGATAAACATAGTTTAAAATATATTATATTTGACATTTCCAATCATGTTCTTAGAACTATATGCACATCAATTGTACATAAGTCTTCCCAATGATTGGTCCAATTAAGGATTAATGTCTCTTGATGACATTTTGGTTCATAGTAATGCATCATAACAAGCATGATGAACCAAATGCATCTTCCTAACATCTCACATGTTGTCTTGGTGGCTCAATACAAAAATCATGGTTTCTTAGGTATTTTGTGAGATACTTAGAGGTATAGTCCTAGATTTTCTATGGGATCATACAAACCTAGACCTCTATTCTACTAAGCACATTCCAAATTTTCTCTTAAGTGATGAATATTCCACTTCAGGGAGAGCCTTGGTGAATATGTCGGCTAGGTTGGACTTGGATTTTATGTAATTGATTTCAATGTCCCCTTTAGCCACATGATCTCTAATGAAGTGATGCTTCACTTCAATGTGTTTAGTCCTAGAGTGATGTACCAGATTTTTAGTCAAATTTATAGTACTCACATTATCACAATAAACCTTGACATTGGAGTAGTGTAGCTCATAATCCTCTAGAGTGTGTCTCATCCAAAGTAATTGAGCCACACAACTGACTATAGCCACATATTCGGCCTCGGTGGTTGATAAAGCAACACAAGGTTGTCTTCTACTACTCCAACTAACTAGGGAGGATCCAAGAAATTAGCATCCACCGTTAGTACTCTTCTGATCCAACTTGCAACCCGCATAGTCAGAATCGGTGTACCCAACCAAATCAAAAGACTTAGTCCTAGAGTACCAAAGTCCTACATTTAGTGTGCCTTTAATATATCTTAGAATTCTCTTAACGACCACTAAATGGGACTCTTTGGCACAAGATTGGTATCTTGCACACATATCTACCACAAATAAAATGTCGAGTCTACTAGTGGTTAAGTATAAAAGACTACCAATCATGCTCCTATAAAGCTTAAGGTCAATTGATTTTCCTTCATGATCATTATCTATTTTTGTATTGGTTGTCATAGGAGTTGAAACTACCTTAGCATTTTCCAAACTAAATTTCTTGATCATTTCTTTGGCATATTTGGTTTGGTATACATAGGTTCCTTCATTAGTTTGTTTGACTTGTAATCCTAAGAAGAATCTTAATTCTCTAACTAGACTCATTTCAAATTCATTCTTCATATTTTTGATGAAATCTTGAAGGAGTTCATCATTGGTTGACCCAAAAATTATGTCATCTACATATACTTGAGCCACAAAGATGTCCTTAGACTTTGATTTAATGAAGAGAGTTTGGTCTACTTGACCCCTTCTAAACCCCTTAGAGATCAAGAAAGATGACAATCTTTCATACCAAGCCCGGGGAGCTTGTTTCAAACCGTATAAAGCCTTTCTAAGCTTGAATACATGGTTTGGATAGTCTATGTTCTCAAACCCGGGAGGTTGTTCTACATACACCTCTTCCTTAATGAACCCATTTAGGAATGCCGACTTTACATCCATTTGATGGAGTTTAAAGCTCATGTAAGAGGCATATCCTAGTAGGATTCTAATCGACTCTAACCTAGCAACCGGGGCATAGGTTTCATCATAATCAAGTCCTTCAACTTGATTGAAGCCCCTTGCAACTAACCTTGCTTTATTCCTAGTTATATTATCTTGATCATCTAATTTGTTCCTAAAGACCCATCTTGTGGTAATAATGGTGTTATCATTGGGTCTAGGAACTAGCTCTCATACTTGACTTATTTCAAATTGAGTCAATTCATCTTGCATCGCTAAGATCCAATCCGGATCAAACAATGCATCATTGATTGATTTGGGCTCAATTTGAGAGATAAGAGCTATTTAACTAAAGGGAGCTCTATAGAAGGACCTAGTTCTAACCCCTTGAGATAATTCCCCTTCAACTTGATCTAAAGGATGATTTTGATGAACTCTTATTGTTCTAGGAGGTGTATCACATTGGTTTTAATCATGATTATCCTCAACCCTCCTTTCATCATCGGAATCACTTCTTACTCCCCCTTGATCCAATCCTCCCCCTTGATCATTACCCCCTAAAGTCATGTTTTGAAATTTTTGGATAATTTCTTGATTTTTGTCATTGATATCATTATCAATAGGGGATTTCCTAGGGTAAGTGGTAGAGGTTTCATCAAATTGAACATTTGAAGACTCCTCAACTATTTGAGTCCTTTTATTGTAGACTCTATACCCTCTACTAATAGATGAGTATCCAACTAGGATTCCCTCATCCACTTTGGACTCAAACTTACCTAAATTATCTTTGGTGTTTAAGATATAAGCTTTGCATCCAAAGACTTTAAAGTAATGAATTGTTGGAATCGACCCATTCCATAATTCAAATGGAGTTTTTCCTAAAAACCTATGGATTTGGACTCTATTTTGGATATAGCAAGTGGTATTAACCGCTTCCACCCATAAGTAACTAGGTAGTGAGTATGCATTAAGCATAGTCCTAGCGGCTTTTTGTAGGGCACGATTTTTCCTTTCCACCACCCCATTTTGTTGAGGTGTTCTAGGACAAGAAAATTCGTGCTTGTACCCTTGTTCTAAGCAAAATTTGGAGAAATTAGAATTCTCAAATTTTCCACCATGATCACTATGGATCTGATTGATTTTGATATTTCTTTCATTCTCTACTCTTTTACTAAAACCTATAATTATTTTAGGGTATTGTCCTTATGTTTCATGAAATACACCCAAGTATATCTAGAAAAATCATCTACTATAACTAAACAATATTTACTACCATTCAATGAAGGAGTACTATGACAATCAAATAAATCTAAATGAATAAGCTCTAAAGGTAAAGAAGTACTAATTAAATTTTTACCCTTGTGTGATGACCTTGATTGTTTCCCTTCTTGGCATCCATCACACATCTTATCCTTCATGTACTTCACTTTTGTCAATCCCTTCACTAGCTTCAATTTAGATACTTTGGCTATGTTCTTCATGTTGATATGCCCTAATCTCCTATGTCATAACCAACTCTCTTCTTCTTTTTCCATAAGACACTTAGGGGAAATGTTAGAAGCATAGGATAAATCAACATAATAAATATTTAATTTCCTATATCCTACTAACATGCAATCATTTAATTTCTTATGTCTTATCAAGCATTTTGAAGAGTTAAATTGCACATCAAAATTTGCATCACATAATTGACTTACACTAAGCAAGTTAAACTTCATGTTTTCAACCAATAATACTTTATGAATGGCAAGATTTGGGGATACCTCAATTGTGCTTTTTCCTAGAATTTTAAGCTTTCCACTGTTTCCAAAAGACACTTTCCCCTTGCCAATGTGGTTGATTGTGGAAAATTTGCTCTCATCACCGTCATATGTCTTGAGCATCCACTATCAACAATCCACATCCCCGGTCCTTCTACCTATACAACATGAAAAATACAAATCTTATGCACCCAAATTTTAGGTCCGGTAGCATCAACTAAAAATTTCTTAGGAACCCAAGCCTTTCTAACATTGCTCCTAAGTGTTGTTTTTCTACTTATTAGGGAGGCAAAAGCTACTTTCTTTTCCTTAGGTTTGTATCATATTTCGGCCTTGTTGTAAATGGTCCTTTGATCCCTAAGTATCATGTCTAGGTATTTTGAGTCATTTGTAAATTTCTCTAAGCATGCTCTTAATTTACCTATTTCCTTTTTAAGCTCATCATTCTCTTCCTTAAGTGAACATGCATCATTACAAGAAGGTTCTACATCTCTAATTTTACTAATTTCTACTTTTAAGTCATTAATCCTAGATTTTGATCTATTTAAAGCATTTTGAAGACATGCAATAGTTTTATAAAGTAACTGTATCCTAGGGGAGTCTTTTACCTCATCGTCACTAGAGGATGATTCATCACTTGAGGATGATGATGATGACTCACTTGAGCTTCCGACTTCATCCTCCATGGCCATGAGTGCAAAATTGTGGGCGACATGGCAAAGCTCCTCCTCATCCGTTGAGTCTTCTAGGCTTTGCGTATCCCATGTTTGTGCCACCATGGCCTCCTTTTTCTTCTCCTTCTTGTCCTTCTTCTTCTTTTCTTTTTCCTTCTTTTTCTTTAGCTCCGGGCAATTTGGCTTAATGTGCCCCTTTTTATTGCAACCATAACAAGTAACATTAGGAGTAGAAAATTGAACTACTAGAGGTTTTACCTTTGGAGGATTGGAACATCCTCCTCACATCCTTCTTGGTGAGTTTTCTTGACCTCCCACCAAATCTCTTTACGTAGTGAGCCACCTCACTAGCCGATAGCTCCTCATCGCTACTTGAAGATTCCTCCTCCAATTAGGATGAAAAAGAAGCCTCCTTCTTCTCCTTCTTATTCTTGTCCTTCTTACCTACAACAAGAGCTATACATTTTTCTTTGGAAGAAGTATTAGCATGCTCATGTAGCTCAAATTCACAAAAAAGTTCATCTATCTTAACTAAAGAAAGGTCCCTAGAAACCTTATAAGCATCTACCATTGATGCCCATAAAGTTGTTCTAGGGAAATCTTGAAGGGCATGCCTTACAAGGTCTCGGTTATCGACCTTCTCACCTATAACATGTAGTCCGTTGACTACCTCCTTGAAACGACCGTGCATTTGGCTCACAGTCTCATTGGTCTTCATGTTGAAATTTTGGAGTTGACCTATCAAGAGATCCCTCTTTGCTCTCCTCGTCTCCTTTGATCCTTCATTCAATTTGATGATCTTCTTCCAAAGCTCTTTAGCGGAGTTGAAGGGGTCGACTTTGGATAGTTGCTCCTTTGATAGACCATATTGGAGTGTGGTCATTGCTTTCGCATTTGCTTGCACCTTCTTTGACATTTCCCTTCTCCAATCCTTGGTTGGTAGTGGCACTCCAAACTCGTCGACCGGCTTCTCGAACCCATCTACAACACTAAACCAATTGTCAATATCATTCATAAGATAGTAGTCCATCCTACCTTTCCAATAACCGAATTTGTTACCGTCGAAGAATGGAGGCCTCGCCGTGCTATACACCTCTTGAAATGTCATTGTGCTCCGGTTGATTGTTAGATCTTCCGACATGATTCGAGCTCTGATACCACTTGTTAGAGATCTTTGGAAGGCTAGAGGGGGTGAATAGCCTCTTTTCGTTTCTACAAGCAAGGTTAGTGGAAGCAAAACAAAAGCTAAAATGAAATTAAGAAACTAACAAGACAATCGCTAACAAAGAAGAATTTACGTGGTTCGGAGATTAAGCTCCTACTCCACGGCAATCCTTAAGGTGGATCAATCCAAGCAATTCTCCACTAAAAAGCTTCCTTTACAAACACTCTCCTCTTCTTACAATTGATGAAAATGAAGTTTAGAGAAGAGGAGGATTTAAAAACTCTTAGAAAGCTTAGAAATTTGTGGGGAGATTAAGAGTAAGGTTGGAAGATAAGCACTAGCCTCATCAAGCACTCCATGGCCTCTTTTTATAGAGAAGAGACTGATTTTCCCATTGAACCTCGATCAATCGACTGATGGTCTCCATCAGTCGACTGATGTTGTAGCCGATGCAATCCAACGGCTTCGGACAAGTCGGATTTGTGATCGTCACTGTTCAACGAGAAGATGATCAGTCGATTAATCAGGTGACCAGTCGAGTGTTCCAAGCGATCACTCGACTGATGACCCTTCTGTGTCGAAGTCGGCTTATAGCAGTTGACTGCTAGGTATAGCAGTCGACTAATGGGTGGATCAGTCGACTGCCAAACCCTAGCAGTCGACTGTTCTACCCCCGAATCAGTCGTCTTCAGTCGAGTGACTTATCAATCGATTGAGACAAGTCTTCAGTCGACTGATACTTCAAGTATGATGAAAGTCATACTTGAAACTAACTCCCTAGACCTAGACTCAACCTTCTAGCTCTTCCTTTAGCCTTGCGCCTCCAGGATCCCTCCGAGTCTGCGACTTGTTCATCCTTTGCGCTTGCTTCCAAGAGCTTCCTTCGGTTTCGTCATGCCTTGGGTTTCTCTTTGCCAAAGTATGCTTGGACTTTACGCCGCCAAATCTACATGCTTGGACTTACGCTGCCAAGACTTGCCTTTGGACTTCCTTTTCCAAGTTCCACTTGGACTTTACGCCGCCAAGACTACATGCTTGGACTTACGCCACCAAAACCTTTCCTTGGACTTCTCTTGCCAAGATCACACTTGGACTTTTCCTTTACCAAGTCTTCATACTTGGATTTTTCTGTCACTTAAACATGTTCACAATTAGATCACAAATATTGCCTAACTCAGATGATTATCCAAACATCAAAACATATAAATGCTTGGGGCATTATTGCACCAACAGAACGATATGGAGACCTTGGTTTTCGTGTCGATCTCCCCGAGTTTTTTAGCACTTTACATGCAAAAGATTTTATTGATTGGCTTGATGAAATTGAACAAATTTTTGAATATAAAGAAGTCCCTGATCGTATTAAAGTAAAACTTGTCGCCCTCAAGCTCAAGGGTCGAGCCTCAACTTGGTGGGAACAACTTAAGCGCTCATGTGAGAGGCAAGGTAAGACCAAGATTACCACTTGGGACAAGATGAAGCAGCAACTGCGAGGTCACTTCCTTCCTTTTGGCTATACCCAATCATTGTTTTATGTCTTCATAACTTGAGACAGGGTGCTCGATCTATCAACAATTATACGAAAGAATTCTACCAACTTGTTGCTCGAAATGATCTATATGAGACAGATGATCAACTGATTGCACGATATTTAGGAGGCTTGCGACAACATTTCAGGATAGCCACAGCTTACACTCTTTTTTGACGGTTTCCGAAGCTCATCAGCGAGCCTTGGTACTTGGAAAGCAACAAATTTGGAAGCCCCTGATTCGAAGCAACCAAGCAGTGCACCCCCAGGAATCTCAGCCTACACCACAGGTTCTCCCTAAAACTACTATCAAATATTTTCATTGTGGTGAACTAGGGCATAAGGCTCCCAAATGCAAGAAATTTGCCAAAGGAAAAAACATGCTAATTGAAGAAGAAGATGATGAGGCAACCAACGATCCAACATATAGTGAAGATAACGATGACGAAATCCTCCAAGGAGATGGTCAAGAAACGCTAGTTGTTCTTAAGACACTTCTCACTCCCAAGGAAGAAACTATGAATGATTGGTTGAGAACAAATATTTTTTACACTACATTCACCATTGCGGATAAAGTATGCAAGATGATCATCGACAGCGGTAGTTGTGAGAATGTGGTATTTAGAGGAGCAGTGCAAAAATTACAATTGAAGATAGAACATCATCCTAAACCATACAAACTATCTTGGCTCAACAAGGAGAACTAGGTAATAGTTGATCAACGATGCCTTATTTCTTTTTCCATTGGCAGTAAATACTTCGATGAAGCATGGTGTAGCATTGTGTCAATGGATGCATGTCACATACTATTGGGACAACCTTGGCAGTACGATCGTAGCGCTATCCATGATGGACGGAAGAACACTTACACCTTCCACCTCCAAGGGAAGAAGATCATGTTAGCCCTACAATGAAAGGATTCTCCACCAGTACCGGTATCCCCTAGCTCTTCTCTCCTCTCTATATCCAGATTTCTAAATGAAGTAGCTCAAGAAAAAGTTGTCTATACCTTACTACCTCACCTAAAAGACACAATGGACTCCGAATCAAATTTACCAGTGGAGGTACAACATATACTTGAGGAGTTTTCGGATCTAATGCCTATGGATCTTCCCTCCAAACTACCACCCATGAGGGACCTTCAGCACCAGATTGATCTTATCCCAGGATCAAGCTTACCTAACCGGCCAGCTTATCACCTCAGTCCTAAGGAGGCTGAAGAGTTACAACGACAAGTGGTGGAGCTTTTAGAATGAGGATACCTCCGAGAAAGCATGAGCCCTTGTATCGTCACTACCCTACTTGTTCCAAAGAAGGACGGATCATGGCGTATGTGTGTGGACAGTCGGGCCATCAACAAAATTACCTTGAAGTACAGATTTCCAATTCCACTATTGGATGATATGTTGGATCAACTAGCAAGTGCAAAAGTCTTCTCCAAATTATATCTCAAGAGTGGTTATCATCAGATTCGGATCAAGTCGGGTGATGAATGGAAGACCACGTTCAAAACACAATATGGCTTATACAAGTGGATGGCCATGCCTTTTGGATTATCCAATGCACCGAGCACTTTCATGAGATTCATGCATCATGTACTACGATCTTTTATGGGTAAATTTGTTGTAGTTTTATTCAACGACATTCTTATCTATAGCCTAACCTAGTCATTACATTTTGAGTACCTATGAGCAGTTTTTGAGAAACTGAGGTCAGAGCAATTATTTCTTAGCAGAAAGAAGTGTTCTTTCTTCTCCACATCAATAACTTTTCATGGATTCATTGTCTCTACGGAGGGTGTTCATGTGGATCCCTCAAAGATTGACGCCATCCTAAAATGGCCAACACCACGGACCTTGCATGATATTCGGAGTTTTCATGGATTAATTTCTTTCTATCATTGATTTATCCGAAACTTTAGCACTTTAGCAACCCCTATTACCGAATGTCTAAAAGGTAAAATTTTCAAATGGTCTGATGAGGCCGAGAACAACTTTCAGTTGATTAAGCAAAGGATGACCGAAGCTCCCATCTTAGCACTTCTAGATTTTGAAAAAGTATTTGAGGTACATTGTGATGCTTCTGACACCGACATTGGTAGAGTTCTTAGTCAAAGCGGACGACCCGGGTCTTTCTTCAGTGAAAAATTGACAAGTTCTAAACTAAACTACTCTACTTACGATGTTGAATTCTACGCCATCATCCAATCCTTGAAATATTGGCGATACTATCTCATACAGCGAGAATTCATCCTCTTAACAAATCATGAAGCTTTAAAATACATCAATGGGCAGAACAAGTTAAGCAGATGACACGCTAAGTGGATGGTATATTTACAGGAATTCACTTTCACTATTTGACACCAAGCGGGGGTCCTGAATCGTGTAACGGACACCTTGAACTGACAATCTTCCTTACTTACCACCATGCGAGCCAAAGTTATCGGGTTTGAATCTTTTACGGAACTTAATGTATCCAACCCGTCTTTTAGTAAAATCTTTCAAGAAGTAATGGAAGGACTTCGTCATGATTACATAATACTCGATGGCTTCCTATTTCAAGGACTACAACTATGCATTCCGAATTGTTTACTAAGATGGCAAATTTTGGAAGAATTACATAACGAGGGTCATTTTGGTCATGATAAGATATTAGCCCTCATATCATCGGATTTTTATTGGCCAAAATTGAGAAATGACGTAACACATTTTGTGGCACGATGTTATATATGTCAATAAGCTAAGGGAACTCCCACTAATGCTAGTTTATATACTCCCCTACCTATTTCTGAAGCTTCATTGATAGACGTCAGCATGGATTTTATACTTGGACTTCCCCGCACTCAAAGGGCATCAAATTCTATTTTGGTAGTGGTTGACAGGTTCTCCAAGATGGGTCACTTTTTGGCTTGCAGGAAAACTATGGATGCAACACGAATTGCTCACCTATATTTCAGAGATGTTGTTCGACTACACGGCATTCCCCATTCTATTACCTCAGATCGAGACACCAAGTTCATCAGTCAATTTTGGAAGTACTTATGGAGTAAAATGGAGACTAAGCTTAATTTCAATAGTACCTATCACCCACAGACAGATGGACAGACAGAGGTCATCAATCGAAGTCTAGGCAACCTATTGAGGTGCCTAGTGGGATCTAAGCAAAAATAGTGGGATATGATGCTACCTCAAGCAGAGTTTTCCTATGACCGATCAAAGAACATAACTACCGGATTTACCCCTTTCGAGATAGTTTTTGAGCGGAATCCATCTGGCATATTAGACTTAGTTCTCATCCCTCACATTAAACAACATAACCATAAAGTAGAAGAGATGACTAAGCACCTTTAAAATATCCAAGAAAAAGTAAAGCAAACCCTCAATAAAAGTAACGATAAATACAAGGAGCAAGTGGAGCATCATCGTCGTCAAGTACCTTTCGATGTTGGAGATTTGGTTTGGGTTGTATTAACCCATGATCGCTTCCCTATTAGAGAATACAACAAGCTAAAAGAGCGAAAGGTGGGTCCTTGTGAAATCCTATAAAAAGTCAATGACAATGCTTACCGATTACGCCTCCCTAGCCACATGAAGACATCGGATGTATTCAACGTCAAATATTTAAGTCCTTATGCAAAAGAAGGAGAAAAGTTCACTTTGAACTTGAGATTGAGTTCTTCTCAACTCGGGGCGCCTGATGCAGGGGCATCTAACAGTAAACACGATCTACATGCACTAAAATAGGATTTTGACTTTTTCTATTAAAGTTTATTTATTTTTTTTTATTTGTTATTATTCGATCTAGATGCATTAAAATAGGGTTTTGACTTTTTCTATTAAAGTTTATTTATTTTTTTATTTTTTATTATTCGATCTAGATGGACTAAAATAGAGTTTTGACTTTTTCTATTAAAGTTTTTTTATTTCTTTATTTTTTTATTTTTTGCTTTCTTGCTTGTTAAGAAATTTCTATTAATAGTTTATTTTTTTAGCATTAAGAAACTTTCTCTTTCTCTAAGCCTATTTAAACATAGGTTTAGGCTCTTGTAAGGCATTCAATTTTTGATTAATAATATTTCTTTTCATTTAAACTAAGAGATGTCCCTCTTTGTTAGCGAAACTCCTCCTCCTATGACTCTTTCGCTCTCACTCTTTTCTAACTACGCACAATTAGCACTCATTCTGATATCTGCCTGCATCAGATATCTACCGAATATTCCAACAATATACGCTAAATTCGGACACATACAAACATGAGCATATATGACTCCCTACTGCTGATGCATAAAGAAGTTTCTTCATCTCATTTATTTCAAGTTCACATTGTGGACATTATTGCAAACTAAATCTATCACCTCTAGACATAGGTGTGTCCCCAAGTTTACAATTTTGTATGTCATACCATATGAGCACCTTTTTAATATAGGCCTTTTGTGATAATCCAAGTATACCCTTGGATCTATCAAGATATATCTGTAAGCCTAATGCAAAAGATGCTTCACCAAGGTCTTTCATTTCAAATTTACTTGATAGAAATGACTTGATTTCATGCAATAATTGTTTACAATTGATTGCCAACAAAATGCCATCCACATATAGGACAAGTATCACAAACTTTCTCCCATTGAACTTGACATAAATGCATTGATCAACTGGATTCTTCTTAAAACCAAATGAAGTAACCACTTGATCCAATTTCTTGTACCACTGACGGGATGCCTGTTTTAAGCCATAAATGGGCTTCTTCAACTTACATACTAGGTGCTTTGAATCATCAAATTCAAAGTTCTCTAGTTGCTCCATATATGTAGAGTCCTCAATGTCTCCATTAAGGAATGCAGTCTTAACATCCGTTTGATGAAGCTCCAAATCATAATGAGCTACAAGTACCATGATTACCCTTAGAGAGTCATTCATGGATACATGTGAGAAAGTTTCCTTGTAATCAATATCCTCTTTCTAAGTGAATCCCTTGGCTACAAGGCACGCCTTATACTTTTTGATATTGCCTAGTGAATCCCGTTTGATTTTAAATATCCATTTACAACCAATAGGTTTCACTCCTTCAGGTAATTTGACTAGTTCCCATATGCCACTGGTTGTCATAGACTTTCATGGCTTCAATCCACTTTTCAGGATTAGAGCACTGTTTGACTTCCTGGAAAGATGAAGGATCATCTTTCAACCCTATGTCAAATTCATGCTCTTAGAGATAAGCATAATCACGTGAAACTATGGATCTTCTTTTCCTAATGGATCGCCTTAGAGGCACTTGTACTTGAGGCATTTGAGTTGATTGAGGAAGCTACTCAACCATAGGAGGGTGTGCCTCAACCTGAGCAGATGGTTCCTCTACTTGAATAGGGGAGGATACAGGGACACCATGAAGTACTACTCCCATCGAATGTGCAGCATTAATAATGTAGGGTATAGTAACAATATCACTACTAGTTGCACCTGTAGTAACTGAGGTAGGATGGCAAGTGTTATCCTCCTCAAAAGATATGTCCCTTGGGTCTATTCTCCCACTGTCCTCAATGAACTTGGCATTTTCCATTTTGAAAAAGGATCAATTTGAGGGGTTATAAAACTTAAAGACCCTTGACCTTTCAGAATACCCTATAAAATAGTAGCTAATAGTCCTTGAGTCCAGTTTCTTTTCTTTAGGCCTATAAGGTCTAGCCTCAGCTGAACAACCCCAAATGTGTAAATCTCTAATGCTAGGTTGCTTACTTGTCCATAGCTCATATGGGATTTTACTTACTGTCTTATTGGATACTCTATTGATTAAGTACATTGAAGTCTTGAGTGCATCACCCTACAAGGACTCCGGTAAAGAAGCGAAAGACATCATGCTTCTCACCATGTCCTTTAGGGTTTGGTTTCTTCGCTCAGCTACACCATTCTAATGAGAAGTACCATGCATGGTGTATTGAGCCACAATACCACACTCAGATAGGTAATTGGAAAAAGATCCTAGACGTTGTTCACTTGATCCATCATAACGATGTAATATTCACCTCTACAGTCGGATATGACATCTTTAATCTTCTTACCTAGTTATTTTTCAACTTCGGCTTTGAAGATCTTGAACATGTCCAAGGACTGTGACTTCTCATGCAAAAGATACAAGTATGCATATCGAGAGTAATTATCTATAAAACTGATAAAATATGTTTGTCCATTCTAAGATGCCTTAGGGAATGGTCCACATATATCTATATGTATCAGTTCTAAAGTGCTACTACACTGACTTGCACCTTTATTCCATTTGTTAGTCATTTTCCCTTTAACAAACTATATGCAGACATCAAAGTCTGACATGCCAAGGGAAAGAAGAATTCCTTATGACATTAACCTTTCTAGGCATTGTTTGGATATATGTCCTAAATGCCTATGTCATAACATGGATGAATTCTGTAGGGACGTCGGTGAGTGCTAGAGGGGGGTGAATGGCACATTTTGATTCGCTTGATGGAATTCGTTCATGTTCATCTACAAAGCTTGTTATGCGCAGCGAAAATAATAATGTAATACAAAATGCAACAAATACAAACACGACACGAGAATATAATATGGTTCGGAACCTTAGGGTTCCTACTCCACGAGTTGAACTCAAACGAGCCCTAACGATGCAAACACCACTAATAACTCCTTCTCGACAACAATTCGGAAGTGAAGAACCCTCATACAATGATTACACAAGTAATACAAGTAAATAAAAGCAATTACAAGTGAAATACACAAAAACATGTAAAGAAACCTTTACAAATGCGCTTTTGGATGCTTGCTTGTTTGGTTGCTTGAGCTACACTTAGAGACCCTGAATTGCACTAGTAAATCACCCCAAATCGCCTCAAAGAACCATAATAAAATCCTCCTCCACGAGCTCCCTTTAAAGCTGCAACTCGAGCTGGTTTTCGCCTAGCGGTCGACTACTCCTATAGTCATTGTGAGACAACGACTCGATCCACATTGGATAAGTTCCAACGGATAGACCATCAGTCGACTGATCATGCCTCCACTAAACTACAAACCCTAGCAGTTGACTCCGAAATATTCTATGCCCATGTCCTCGACCATCAGTCAACTGACCTCCATATCAGTCGACTGATCAAACCACCAGTCGAGTACCCAATGTTGGCAGTCAACTGCCAAGGCCATGTGGCCGCAGTCGAATGTCAGTCAACTCCAGCCAGTCGACTGGTCATAATCCCAGTCGACTTCTCAGAGTCAACTCGACTGCCAAGTGTCAAAACACATGACCAGTCGACTGGTCCATAACCCCAGTCGACTGCTACACCTCAACCATGATGTTTACCCCAAGTATGATGCCCTTATACTTGCTAGACCACCCTTAGCCTAGACCTAAGTCTTCTAGCCACCTCCATCAGCCTCACGCCTATCGAATCCCTCCAAGTCATCCATGATTTGTTCATCCATACGTTAGCCTTCAGATGCTTCTATCGGCTATTGTCATGCTAACGTGGCCTATATCGCCAAGGCACATTTGGGCTTACGCTGTCAAGACTACCGCTTGGACTTTATGCCGCCAAACCATTTGACTTATGCTGCCAAGACCCCCGCTTAGACTTTACGTCGCCAATATCAACCCTTGGACTTTCCATGCCAACCCATGTTGGACTTTCCATTTGCCAAGACTCAAGCTTGAACTTTCCCTTGCCAAGACCCATGCTTGGACTTTCCAGGTCATCCCATGTTGGACTTTCCAATTGCCAAGACTCAAGCTTGGACTTTCCCATACCAAGACCCATGCTTGGACTTTCCATGTCAAGTACTCAAGACTTGGACTTTCCCATTGCCAAGTGTCCCACTTAGACTTCTCCATCATATGGTCAACCCTAAGTCAACCATATACTCAACCCATTGTCAAACAACAGTCAACTCATTTGTCAAACATCAAAACACTACTCGAGTCTAACTCAAGTCTGGTCAATCGTGACCTGGGTTGATTGCACCAATAATATCCCCCTTTTTGATGTTTGACAAAAACCAAATACCTTTGAGTTAGAGCACTAACTCAAACCAATCATCCCAATTGTTCAAATTGGGAATCTCAACTTCTCCCCTTTTTTGACATACATCAAAAAGGCTCTCCTCAAGGGTGTTAATGTCTCATATCCTAATGAGATATTACAATCTCTCCCTTAGTTCAAAAACATCTAGGATGCCTTCACTCTTCCTAGTGATAAGTCTCATATCACTAAAAAGAGGCAATCCTCATTCTCTCCCAATTCTCAAAATTCTCCCTCTCATGAGGAAGAACACATTCACCATCCCATGATGGATAACCTCCCTCTAAAGGCTTACTCTCCCTTGACCATTAAACCAACAATGTCCTTGGATAATGGATAACCTCCCCCTAAAGGATTGCTCTCCCTTGACCATTGTACCAATAATGTCCTTGGAGAGTCCCTAAGCCTATAGGAACACTAAACCATCAAAATTAAGGTTAAAAGATCAACCATGAACTTTTACACACCTTAAACTTGATACACACCCAAACAACTCTCCTACTCCATATCCAATGGATTTTCACCCTTTTCAATGCTTTCCAAAGCATATCCCAGGGATAGAAGCAGTTAGGGTAGCCTAACATAACTAAAACATGGGCTAAACATCCTTGTTTACCCGAAATCAATGTTGGCAATTGACTCTGTCAGTCAACAGTCGACTTCCCACAAGTGGCAGCTGACTGATATCTGCAAAATGCAAAAATAAAAAATCAGAACGAAAATTCAAAAATACATAAGTAATTATACATAAATCGAAAAATCATGAAAATTCATATGTATAATACTTATATCAAGCATTATGGGTGAAAAATATTGGAAAAATAAAATACCCATAAAATAATGAAATTGACACAAAGTTCAAAACTATTAAAAAGTTCAAAGTTTTGACCCTACTTTGTATCAACTCTATCAATGGTGATTACTATCAAAAGATAGACTTCACCAAGATTTTTCAAAATGATTTTAAAATATTATATTGAACCATGGTCTATGAGCTTAATGCACATGATTTGTACATAATCTTTCCTCATGATTCATCCATGGTATAAGATGAGTTTGAGTTCATCTAGATGCAAAAACTATGCACCTTGAACTTAACTCATTTCCTAGCATCTCACATGTGTCTAGGGTGTTTAAAAATATACGCATGTCAATTTGATGTGAGATGTGGGTTTTGTTCATCCTAATCTAAGGTCTCATGTATTTTTCTAAGACAACACTACTTGATTCCCTTATACATGGGACTTCATGTCATGTCAATTGTCCTTAAATCAATTTTCATAAATCCTAAATGCATGAATGATGATTATGGCATAAATGATAGAATAAATATACATATGTGCCAATAATCATGATGTCATGGCATGTGATTAAATTTAAATACACATGGCATAAAAGATAAACCCTAAGCATGATCATGACATTGTTGGGTTTTCGGCACCGCGGCGAGTGTATGTTCGAACATGTTTCGTAAACATGTGCACAGCAGAAGGAATAAAATAAAAAATCTAATTTATTACAACACACACATCACACGCATGTATAGTACAACATGTGTAGACATAACCGTAAATTCAAATTTTCCAATAAAAGGAAATTTAAACTACGTATACCTGACGTATCACGTGTAGCGGGAAAGGCATCAATCGGAACGATTCTAGCTAGAATTGTCTCTATCCGTATCCACGCCGAGCATCTTCGGGATGACATCACAAAGTCATGAGCCTCGTCTTCGTATGGGTTACTAGCCTCGTGTTGAAGACGATGTGATCGAGAGAAGATCACGATCCGAATCAAAATTCGGATCCAAAATGAGTCCTCAAAAACTCGCTTCTCCAGAGAGGTATTCGTCAACCGTTTGACGAATCCTTCATCCTCCACCTATGAGGATTACCGTAGATTGAATCCCCGGCAAGTCTACCGCTGTCGGAGCTCCAAACGTCGTCCAAACGATGCTCCGACGAGAAGGAAACAAGCTGTCCAGAAAACTGGACAGCTTTGGTGGAGGAATAAGGGCCGGCCAAAAGGGAAGGTTGAAGCTCACCTTATTGCCGAACCCAAGGGAGATCACCGGAGCTCCTCCGGCAGCAGCTCAACGCCGGCAAGAGGGAAGGACAGCTCCTTCTGGATGCAGGCAAGGGAGCTAGGTGGTGGGCGACGACAAGGGGGGTTGTTGGCGCCGACTTCACCAAGGAGAGGAGGGGGCGGCAACTATTAGGGTTGCTTGGGTTTTGATTAGGGTTTAACAAAAACCCTTAATCCCTATTTTATAGAGAATAAATTCTCTTAATGGTTATCGGATCATAACCAAAAGCCCGTTAACCCGCTCCATTAATTTAAGTTAAAATAAACCAAACCATGATGGTTTATTTTAAGTTAAAATGAACCGAACCAACTTTGGTTCATTCGTTTAAAATAAACCAAACCCTTTGGTTTATTCTCCTCCATTGGATTAGAACCAAACCAATTTGGTTCATCCATCAAGTCTTCATAAGACACGGCCCATCCACGCTCTCATTGCGACTGAAATGATTTCATGCTCACTCCATATTTGGTCCAACCAAACTTGTTTCTCTCGGTCTGAGAATCTCATTCTCAAGCTCGTTTTAAATCCTTTGGATTACACTCGTTGTATGTGTGACCAAATAGGTTCTCGGTTTATGTTGGTCATCTATAATTAACCATTAATTATAGAACGATCATGAGTGGCACCTAGTAGTACATCATGATCCCCAATTAACCGAAAAGATCAAGCTTGATCCGAACTATTTCAAAACCCTTCAAAGAGCTGCCCCATTCCCTTCACTCATCTTATACCCACTTGGTTCAGGACATGGTCTATAGTGTCAGTCCCACTAGGTTGACTACGTCACACCTAGCCCAAGTATCATTTTCGTCCCCACGATTCTGAATGCACATGTATCAAAGAGTACCTTACTCTAAACATGTAATGCTTTGTCCAAAGACTTTTACTAACAATCCGACGAGAGGCCATGGGTATACATCTCCTCGCAAGGAGTGGTGAATCCTTTATAGGCTATTCAAACACCTTCGATCACTTCGACTTATACTCAATCATCCCGGGTCCACATCTCCTCAGAGATGCTTGCTTAAGATGTCAAAGCATAAGTCTTCATGATCAAGATGACTTGAATACCGCAAGTCAAAGGAACATCGCACTTAAGCTACAGTAAGAACTTTATTGACATATCTATATATGCAGAGAACCATATGAAATCTTACGGGTGGTCACTCCAATGAACTAGTTACCATAACTAGCATCCACGATTAACTCCGGGCATCACAATGTCTCCAGCCAGTGAGAATCAGCTGCTCGGATACACCAAGGAGTATACCTCATGCTAGTCTCGACAGAATCAATGGTGTCCAAATCCATCAATTCATCGACTAGGGATAATTCCGATACTTCACAATTACACATGTAGAGATACTCACTAGTTGTGATCCAATCACAAATTCTCTCATGCTGTGAATCGTATCGTGGACATTCAGTAAATGAGTTTAAGATCTAATCAAATACATGAAAACATGTATACTCAAATAGTGAATCTTCATTTATCATATAAATGGTTCAAACATAAGGCGATTGCCTTAGGACATCTCTCATATATCACTAACAGACATTTTATATGATAAAGATGAAATATGATGTCATGACATGGTATATGAAAATCAAAGCATGGAAAATAAAATATAAGGCATAAGAATATCTAAATTTTAATATTAGTTGCCATTTGTTAGGATTAATTCCATTTTGCCACATTATCACCTATCTCCCAAGTCTGTCAAAATTCAAAATGGCACATCGTGACCTCTAAAACTAGTCTATGCCAATTTGATCAATTTTTCATAGTTCTCAAAATATATTGGCACACCCTAAAAACCTTTAGGATTAAATTCAAATCACATTTCCAAGGTATCCCAAAACCTTGAAAATGTCCTAAAGTGTCAACTCTATCATGGTTAGGTTAACTATCCATCCACTTAGGTTGACACAACATAACCCATCTAGCGTGAGTCAATCACGTTCCTAGGAACCCAATACCTATTGAAGCTCCTTGGGTTTACTAGGTATTCCTTAGGGATAGCTTCCCTAGATACCCTCCTAATGACCCTTCTAGGCTTAGAAGTCTTGGTCATTGTGGTCTTACCTAGGTTAACTCTAGGGGTAACTCCCCTTGTAACCTTCTTAGTGGCCTCCCTAAGTTTCCTTGAAACCTTAGCCACTAGACACCTACCATGGTTACCCTTAGGGATGACCTCCCCAGTAACCTTGGTTCTCCTAGACCTAGGTTGAGTTCCATAGTCAAATGGAACATTGTGGTAAGTCTCCTTGGGCTTAGGTTTGTGACCCAAACCTTTCTTGCCCTTGGGTGGACCTTGCTTCCTAAACCCTAGGTTTTGACTCCTTGATCCTAAATTTTGACTATTTGACCCTTGCATTTGATTTTGCATCTTTCTAAGGGTCTTTTCTAATTTCTCAAGTTTTGACCTCAAAACTTAATTTTCTAATTCTAATTGCCCAATTTTTGATTTTTGATTGAGTCTTTGGGCGTTACCATTTCTTCTAGGCATATGTCTACCCTTCTTAGGGTTAATGCCTAAATGGTCCTCTTCCTTCTTAATAGTTTCCCTAGGTAGGATTTTCCTAAGATTATTAGTCTCAAATTTCTTCTTATTTTTAAAATCGATATGTTTAGCTCCTAAGCAATAAAATTTATTATTTCTAGCATGTCTTTCATGAACAATAGCAAGATTACTCCTAGCATGCTTATCATTATAAAATAAGAAAGGTGCATTATTAAATTTTACCATAAAGTTTGCTTTAGAAGCTCCCCCTATATATGATGCTCTTTCTTGGACTTTCTTCCTCCCCCAAGGGAATTGACTCCTATAATGCCCCCTTTGATTGCACATGAAGCAAGTTACATGCTCCTTGCTTTTCATAGTGGGGACACTGGCATCCTTGACCTTTGGCATCGGTTGACTTTTCTTGACTCTTTTAGGATATTTACTCTTGTAATGTCCTACTTCCCTACACTCAAAGCAAATTATATGATTTTTATTTTTAACTAAATTGGTTGAGTTACCTCGGTCAATGGTGGATGGAATTGGTTCTTCATCTCTCTCGGAGGTTGAAGCTACTTCTAAAGTCCTCCCCCTCAATCCTAGAGGTGGAGGCTTCTTCCACCTCTTCTACTTCTCCTTCCTCCTCGGACGTCGAACACCTTTCGACCTCCGACTCCTCACTTTCTTGTTAGGATGAGCACTCTTCTTCAGGCTCTCTTTCTACTTGAGCCACAGATAGTTCTTCATGGAGCTTGGCCAATTTATCCCATAGCTCCTTGGCATCTTGAAATTCACCTAACCTAGAAATAATATTGTTAGGTATTGAATTTAATATTAATTGTGTTACCTTATCATTTCTTTTAAAATCTTGGACTTGCTCTTCAGTCCATCTTTCCTTCTTGAGGTATCCACCTTTTGGACCTCTTGGAATTTCAAACCCCTTCACTAGGAGCATCCAATCTTCAAAGTCCATCATGAAGAAGTTCTCCATTCGTGCTCTCCATTGCTCAAACCCTTCTTGTCCATAGAAGGTGTATGGAATTGGGGTGTTGATGTCCCATCCCAATTTTTCTTCAAATTCCATCTTCTTTCCTCTAGCGCTTTGCTCCCGGTTGTTAATCCATAAAAGAGCTCCTAGCTCTGATACCAATTGTAGGGTATTGGAATGTCTTCTTCTTCTTAGAGCCACCGGGCTCTGATACCAATTGTAGGGATGTCGGTGAGCGCTAGAGGGGGTGAATGGCGTGTTTTGATTCGTTTGATGAAATTCGTTCGTGTTCATCTACAAAACTTGTTATGCGCAGCGGAAACAACAATGAAATACAAAATGTGACAAACACAAACACAACACGAGAATATAACATGGTTGGGAACCTTAGGGTTCCTACTCCATGGGTTGAGCTCAAACAAGCCCTAGCAATGCAAACACCACTAATAACTCCTTCTCGACAACAAGTCAGAGGTGGAGAAACCTTATACAATGATTACACAAGTAATACAAGTAAATACAAGCAATTACAAATGAAATACACAAAAACACGTAAAGAAAACTTTATAAATGTGATTTTGGATGCTTGCTTGTTTGGTTGCTTGAGTTGCACTTAGAGACTTTGAATTGCACCAGCAAATCGCCCCAAATCGCATTAAATAACCATGCCAAAATCCTCCTCCACGAGCTCCCTTTAAAGCTGCAACTCAGACTGGATTCTACCTAGCAGTTGACTGCTCCTATAGTCATTATGAGACAATGACTCGATCCATGTTGGATAAGTTCCAATGGATAGACCAACAGCTGACTGATCATGCCTCCACTCGACTGTTAAACCCTAGCAGTCGACTCGGAAACATTCTGTGCCCGTGTCCTCGACATTAGTCGACTGACCTCCATATCAGTCGACTGATCAAGGCATTAATCGACTGCCCAATGCTGGCAGTCGACTGCCAAGGCCATGAGGCTGCAGTCGAACGTCAGTCGACTCCTGGCCAGTCGACTGGTCATAATCCCAGTCGACTGCTCAGAGTCAACTCGGCTGCCAAGTGTTAAAACACTTGACCAGTCGACTGGTCCATAACCCCAGTCGATTGGTCCATAATCCCAGTCGACTGCAACACCTCAACCATGAGGTTTACCCCAAGCATGATGCCCTCATACTTGCTAGATAACCCTTAGCCTAGATCTAAGCCTTCTAGCCACCTCCATTAGCCTCACGTCTATCGGATCCCTCTAAGTCATCCATGACTTGTTCATCCATACGTTAGCCTTCAGGTGCTTCCATCGGCTATTGTCATGCTAACGTGGTCTATACCGTAAAGGTACATTTGGGCTTATGCTGCCAAGACTACTGCTTGGACTTTACGCCATCAAACCATTAAACTTATGCTGCCAAGACTCTCGCTTGGACTTTACACCGCCAATATCAACCCTTAGACTTTCCATGCCAACCTATGTTGGAGTTTCTATTTTCCAAGACTCAAGCTTGGACTTTCCCTTGCCAAGACCCATGCTTAGACTTTCCATACCAACCCATGTTGGACTTTCCAATTGCCAAGACTCAAGCTTGGACTTTTCCTTACCAAGACTCATGCTTGGACTTTCCTTGCCAAGTACTCAAGACTTGGACTTTCCCATTGCCAAGTGTCCCACTTGGACTTCTCCATCATATGGTCAACCATCTAGTCAACCCATTGTCAAACAACGTCCAACTCATTTGTCAAACATCAAAATACTACTCGAGTCCAACTTGAGTCTGGTCAATCATGACCTAGACCGATTGCACCAATAAATTCTTGTCAGTCAAATTGTATTTCATACTTATACTGTGCATTATTATGTCATCTGTGAGAGCTATGGTGTTTAACCTGTATAGCTTATCTGTTGGTGCAACAATGCCCCAAGCATTCATGTGTTTTGATGTTTGGATAATCATCTAAGTTAGGCAATGTTTTGTGATCTAATTGTGAACATGTTTAAGTGACAGGGAAATCCAAGGATGAAGACTTGGTAAAAGAAAAGTCCAAGTATGATCTTGGCAAGGAGAGTCCAAGGGATGGACTTGGTAGTATAAGACCAAGCTTGTAGTCTTGGCAGCATAAAGTCCAAGTGAACCTTGGCAAAGGAAGTCCAAGTATGATCTTGGCAAAGGAAGTCCAAGGGATGGACTTGGCAGCATAAGACCAAGCTTGTAGTCTTGGCAGCATAAAGTCCAAGTGAACCTTGGCAAAAGAAGTCCAAAGTAAGGTCTTGACAGCATAAGTCCAAGCTTGTAGTCTTGGCAGCGTAAAGTCCAAGCGTTTGGCAACCCAAGACATGACGAGGCCGAAGGAAACTCTTTAAGGCGGGCGCAAAGCTGAAAGAAGAGTTAGAAGGTCAAGTCTAGGTCTAGGGAGTCAATTCAAGTATGAATTATTCATACTTGACTAGTATCAGTCGACTGATAAGGTGCTCGACTGTCAGTCAAAACCGTATCACGACTATCGATCGTAACAGAACCGGATCGATGAGGCAATCACCGATCACTAATCCATCACCGACTGATCAAGTCGAAAATGGGCACAGAATGGAGTCTCACTCGACTCCTCGCGGCGATCACTCGACTGATCGCTTCATCAGTCAACTGATGAAGTGATCAGTCGATTGATAGGCCTCCCGTTGGAAATGGCGACTGCGAATCCGCGATCCGCCGCGGTCGTTCAACGGAAAAACATCCCTTCTTCTATAAGAAGAGGCCATGGGGAGGTTGGTGAAACTAGTGCTCTCATTCCTAGCTACACCCTCGTGCTCACCAAGTTTTCTCCAAGTATTTTTGTGATTCTAAACCTCTTCTTCTCTAGTCTTCATCTTCCATCATTGTAAAGAAGAGGAGTGCATTGTAAGACAAGGTTTCTCCACCTTGGTTCATCCAAAGGAGTATTTAGTGAAGCTTGGCTGGGGCTAATCCACCTTACGGATTACCGTGGAGTAGGAGCGTCATCTCCGAACCACGTACATCGGGTGTTAGCATTGTTTTCTTGTTTCTCATTCTTATTTGTATTAGTATTTGTATTGCTTCCGCTAACGTACTTGTAGAAACAAAGAAAGGCTAATCACCCCCCCCCCTCTAGCCATTACAAAGATCCAACAAGTGGTATCAGAGCCCGGATATCTTGGAAGATTTCACCATCAACCAAGGCATCAATGGCTCTTTAAGAGGGATATAGCACCGCCAAGTCACCGCTCTTCGATGGGAGTCACTTTGCATATTGGAAAGGTAGGATGAAGTTTTATCTAATGAGTAATATTGAGGTTTGGCGTAGCATTGTAGATGGCTTTGAGGAACCGGTGGATGAACATGGAAACCCTATTCTAAGCAATGATTGGACAAGGGAAATGAATAGGAGGTTCGAATCAAATGCAAAGGCGGTACTCACCATCCAATGCGGTATTACAATGGAGCAACTCAACAAGGTGGGGCCTTTCGAATCCGCAAAGGAGTTATGGGAAAAGCTCATTGAGCTAAATAAAGGATCCAAGGAGTCAAAGAGGGCCAAGAAGGACTTGCTAATTGGACAACTTCAAGCCTTCCAAATGAAGATGCATGAAACCGTAAGCCAAATGCATGGAAAGTTTAAGGAGATTGTGAATGGACTCCACATCATAGGTGAGCGAGTTGACAACCGGGATTTGGTAAGGTACATCCTTCAAGCATTTCCTAGAACTTCTCTATGGACTTCTATAGTTGATGCTATTAAGGTAACTAGGGATCTTTCTTAAATTAAAATTGATGAATTATTTTGTGAGTTTGAATTGCATGAGCAAACTAACATGTCCTCTAAGGAAAAGGGTTTAGCTCTATTTGTTGAAAAGAAGGAAAAGAAGAAGAAAGAAAGGAAAGAAGGGTTTAGCTCAAGTAGTGATGGAGACTCGTCTAGTGAGATGGCCCACTTTGTCAAGAAGCTCTATAGAAAATCAAAGGAGTTCAAGAATAGAGAAGCAAGGAAGGGGTCCCATGCTTCAAGAGGTAAGTTTAGTGGTAATTCAAATTTTAACAATAATGTGATTTGCCATGCTTGCAATAAGAAGGGGCACATAAAGCCAAATTGCCCGAAGCTAAAGAAGAAGGAAGAAAAAGAAAAGAAAAAGAAGGATAAGAAGGAGGCCATGATGGCTCAAACCACATGGGACACACCAAGTGTTGAAGATTCCTCCTCTGATGATGAGCTTTGCCACGTCATACGCCATGTGGCACTCATGGCCCAAGGAGATGACTCCGGTACATCAAGCCAAGAAGAAGACTCTTCAAGTGATGAATCGTCATCTAGTGACGATGAGGTAATAAACTCTCCTAAAGTTAAGCTTCTTTATAAATCAATTGCTTATCTTAAAGAGGCTCTAGGCAAGTCTAAATCTAAGGTTAGAAGCATGAAGGTAGAACTAAAGGTCATTAGGAATGAAAAACCTTCACATGTTGATTCTTGCGTACTTAAGGAAGAGAATGACAAACTTAAGGATGAGGTTAGTGACTTAAAGGCATGCTTAGAAAAATTTACGAATGGCTCAAAATATCTTGACATGATCCTTAGCCGACAAAGAGCCGTTTACAACAAGGCCGGTATAGGATATAAGTCAAAAGAAAAAGAAGTTGCTTATATCTCATTGATTAATAGAAAAGCAACCATTAAGGGTAAGGTTAAGAAAGCATGGGTACCTAAGAAGTTTTTACTTAATGTTACCAGTCCTAATGTTTGGGTACCAAAAGATTGTGTTTTTCATGTGATTTAGGTAGGAGAGCAAGGTATGTGGATTGTGGATAGCGGTTGCTCAACACACATGACTGGAGATGTGAGCTAGTTCTCCACAATTAAGTATGTGAAGAAGGGAGCGGTGTCTTTTGGAAATAGTGGAAAACTCAAGATATTAGATAGAGGTACAATTGAGGTATCCCCCAAAATCGTCATTCACAAAGTTTTACTAGTTGAAAATATAAAATTTAATTTATTAAGTGTTAGTCAACTTTGTAATGCAAGCTACCATATTTCTTTTGAATCTTTTAAATGCATGATTAGACACAAGGAATTAAATGATTGTATGGTAGTTGGATATAGGAAATCAAATATCTATTATTTTGATCTTTCATATGCTTCTAACATTTCTACTAAGTGTCTTGTTGCAAAAGAAGAAGAAAGTTGGCTATGGCATAGGAGATTGGGGCACATCAACATGAAAAACATAGCCAAGGTAGCCAAGTTGGAGTTGGTCAAAGGGCTACCAAAGATCAAGTATGTCAAGAACAAAATGTGTGATGCATGCCAAGAAGGAAAACAAATAAAGACATCACACAAAGGTAAAACCTTAACTAATACCTCTTTACCGTTAGAACTATTGCATCTTGACTTATTTGATTGCCATAGTACTCCTTCTTTAAATGGTTACAAATATTGTTTAGTTATAGTAGATGATTTTTTTAGGTATACTTGGGTCGATTTTATGAAACATAAGGATGATACCTTAAAAATAATCATAGGATTTAGTAAAAGAGTTGAAAATGAAAAGAGTCTCAAAATCAACCGGATCCGTAGTGATCATGGTGGTGAATTTGAAAATTCAAAATTTTCACAATTTTGTTTAGAGCAAGGGTACAAGCATGAGTTCTATTGTCCTAGAACACCCCAACAAAATGGGGTGGTGGAAAGGAGAAATCGTGCCCTACAAGAGGCGGCTAGGACTATGCTTAATGCATATTCTCTACCTAGCTACTTGTGGGCGGAAGCGGTTAATACCGCTTGCTATATCCAAAATAGGGTTCCAATCCATAGGTTTTTAGGAAAGACACCATTTGAATTATGGAATGGGACTATTCCCAGAATTCATTATTTCAAGGTCTTTGGATGTAAAGTTTATATTTTAAACACCAAAGATAACTTAGGAAAATTTGAATCCAAAGCGGATGAGGGAATCCTAATTGGATACTCATCTACAAGTAGAGGATATAGAGTCTACAATAAGAGAACCCAAGGGATTGAGGAGTCCTCCAATGTTCAATTTGATGAAACCACTAGTACCTACCCTAGAAAGTCCTCCATTGATAAGGATATTAATGACAATAATCAAGACATTACCCAAAAGCTTCAAAATTTGACCATAAGGGGTAATGATCAAGGGGGAGGAAGAGGAGATTCCGAGGATGAAAGGAGGGTAGAAGATAACAATGATCAATTTGAAACCCCTTCTAGAACCCTAAGAACTCATCAAGATCATCCACTTGACCAAATAGTAGGAGATCTATCTCAAGGAGTAAGAACTAGGTCATTTCATAGAGCTCCTACTAGTCAAGTTGCTCTTATTTCACAAATTGAGCCAAAATCGATCAATGATGCATTACATGATCCGGATTGGATTTTGGCAATGCAAGATGAATTGGCTCAATTTGAGAGGAGTCAAGTATGGGAGTTAGTACCTAGACACAATGATAGCACCATAATTACTATAAGATGGGTCTTTAGGAATAAGCTAGATGACCAAGGAAATATCACTAGAAATAAGGCTAGGTTGGTTGCTAGGGGATTCAATCAGGTTGAGGGGCTTGACTATGATGAGACTTATGCCCCGGTTGCTAGGTTAGGATCTATTAGAATTCTCTTAGGGTATGCTTCCTATATGGGATTTAAACTTTATCAAATGAATGTTAAATCGGCATTCCTAAATGGTTATATTAAGGAAGAAGTATATGTAGAACAACCACCCGGGTTTGAGAACATAGATTATCCAAACCACGTATATAAGCTTAGAAAAGCATTATATGGGTTAAAACAAGCTCCCCGGGCATGGTATGAAAGATTGTCATCTTTCTTAATTTCTAAGGATTTTAGAAGGGGCCAAGTAGATCAAACCTTGTTTATAAAGTCAACATTAAAGGATATCTTTATAGCCCAAATATATGTTGATGACATTATTTTTGGGTCAACAAATGATGATCTTCTTCAAGACTTTATAAAAAACATGGAGAATGAATTTGAAATGAGTTTGGTTGGAGAGCTTCACTTTTTCCTAGGGTTACAAGTCAAGCAAACCAATGAAGGGATTCATATTTATCAAACCAAATATGCAAATGAAATGATCAAGAAATTTGGTTTGGAAAATGCCAAAATTGTATCCACTCCTATGGCCACTAGCACTAGAATAGATAGTGATCATGATGGTAAATCAATTGATCTTAAACTTTATAGGAGTATGATTGGTAGTCTACTATACCTAACCGCTAGTAGACCCGATATCTTATTTGCGGTAGATATGTGTGCAAGATACCAATCTTGTGCCAAAGAATCACATTTAGTAGTCGTTAAGAGAATTTTAAGATATATTAAAGGCACCCTAAATGCAGGACTTTGGTATCCTAGGACTAGGTCTTTTGAGTTGCTTGGCTATACCGATTCTGATTATGTCGATTGCAAATTGGATAGGAAGAGTACTAGTGGTGTATGTCAATTTCTTGGGTCCTCCCTAGTTAGTTGGAGTAGTAGGAAGCAACATTGTGTTGCTTTATCAACCACCGAAGCCGAATATGTGGCTATGGGTGGTTGTGTAGCTTAATTACTTTGGATGAGACATACTCTTGAGGACTATGAGCTACACTACTCTAACATTAAAGTTTATTTTGACAATGTGAGTACCATCAACTTGACCAAAAATTCGGTACATCACTCTAGGACCAAGCACATTGAAGTGAAACATCACTTCATAAGAGATCATGTGGCAAGAGGGGACATTGAACTTAATTATGTAGAATCTAAGTCCAACCTTGCCGATATCTTCACCAAAGCTCTTCCTGAAACCGAATTTTCATCATTAAGGAGGGAGCTTGGTATGTGCTTTGTAGAGTAAAATTCTAGGTTTGCATGATCCCATATTCGTAATGTTTAGCCTTATACCTTTATGCATCTCACAAAAAGCCTTTAGAAACCTTGCTTTTTGCATTGAGACACTTAGGAACATGTGAGATGATAGGGAAGGTGTACTTGGCTCATCATGCTTGTTATGATGCATTACTATGAGCCAATGACACACCTACAAACATGAATATCTCATGGACCAATCATTGGGAAGGCTTGTATTCAAGTAATGGATACATAGCTCTAAGAACATGGTTGGAAATTCCAAATCATATACATTTTAAACTATGTTCATCATATTTTGAGAAACAGTTTTCAAGTGGAACACAAAAGTGATACAAAGTTTACAAAAATTTTAGAACTTTTGTTAGTTTCCAAGTTTGTATCAATCTTGAAATCTGGGAAACATATATTTTTTAAACTATTTTTCCTTAATAAAGTATGATCTCAGAAATGTGTACACAAAATTTCGTGATTTTTCGAGGTTTCTAGAATTTCTAACGTATTTCTGAAGTTGGGTTGAAAAGGCTAAAATTCGGATTTAGCGTAGTGATCGGCGTTCGTAAACCAGTCATCGATAAAATCGTGCTTTCTGATAAATAGCTCCATTTTATGATATTTAGTGTATCTTTGATGTCCTAAAACTATAGCATGATAATACTGGGTATAAACAAATTTTTAGGACTGGTTAATGCAGTGTTTTAGGGGGAGTTTCATAATATATATCTTTTCATCCCCAAACTTACATTGTTGGTGCAAAGTTAGGACTTAACTTTCGAACTTTTGTTATGCTTTGCTTCAAATGTTATTCACACATCATGAAGCATATCTTGGATTAAGGGGGAGCTTAATATCAATCTTATACCTTAGTCCAAGATACAACAACTTTAATTCTTTCATGAAATTTATGAATTCTTCTCTTTTTGATGTATGTCAAAGGGGGAGAAGGAATGTTTAAGTTAGAATTCATATTAAAAATATGATTATATGCATATGGTAAAGACCTAACTTAAATGATTGCCAAACATCAAAAAAAAGGGAGATTGTTGGTGCAACAATGCCCCAAGCATTCATGTGTTTTGATGTTTGGATAATCATCTAAGTTAGGCAATGTTTTGTGATTTAATTGTGAACATGTTTAAGTGACAGGGAAATCCAAGGATTAAGACTTGGTAAAAGAAAAGTCTAAGTATGATCTTGGCAAGGAGAGTCCAAGGGACGGACTTGGCAGCATAAGACCAAGCTTGTAGTCTTGACAGCATAAAGTCCAAGTGAACCTTGGCAAAGGAAGTCCAAGTATGATCTTGGCAAAGGAAGTCCAAGGGATGGACTTGGAAGCGTAAAACCAAGCTTGTAGTCTTGGAAGCATAAAGTCCAAGTGAACCTTGGCAAAAGAAGTCCAAAGTAAGATCTTTGCAGCATAAGTCCAAGCTTGTAGTCTTGGCGGTGTAAAGTCTAAGTGTTTGGCAACCCAAGACAAGACGAGGCCGAAGGAAACTCTTTAAGGCGGGCGCAAGGCTGAAAGAAGAGTTAGAAGGTCAAGTCTAGGTCTAGGGAGTCAATTCAAGTATGAATTATTCATACTTGACTAGTATCAGTCGACTGATAAGGTGCTCGACTAAGTCAGGCTGAAAACCGGACTATCAGTCGACTGACAGGAACCGGCAGTCGACTGATGAGGCAATCAGTCGACTGCCAATCCATCAGTTGACTGATCAAGTCAAAAATGGGCACAGAATGGAGTCTCACTCGACTCCTCGCGGTGATCACTCGACTAATCACTTCATCAGTTGACTGATGAAGTGATCAGTTGACTGATAGGCCTCCCATTGGAAATGGCGGCTGCGAATCCCCGCGGATCCGCTCTGTCAGAAGTCGTTAGCTTCGACAGCAGTCGACTGATGGTGAGCATCAGTCGACTGATCAAAGCTCAACGGGAAAAACAGCCCTTCTTCTATAAGAAGAGGCCTTGGGGAGGTTGGTGAAACTAGTGCTCTCATTCCTAGCTACACCCTCGTGCTCACTAAGTTTTCTCCAAGTATTTTTGTGATTATAAACCTCCTCTTCTCTAGTCTTCATCTTCCATCATTGTAAAGAAGAGGAGTGCATTGTAAGACAAGGTTTCTGTCACGCCCCGAGGGAGTCCCCGCCAGATGAAAATCCGACAGCATCTCCCCTGTACGGGTGACAATACCAATTTTTATACAAGGCATACACGACCACTATACATCGGTTAACACGACCGGAATCCAATCACAACACAATATACATAATATGAGGCCTCAGGCCATCAACCTACCCCTTCTGCTATCTGAGCAGGAACATACAACCAAAACAAACCGAATATAAGTCCACAAGGACATAACTAATATAACCAAAACATCCACCAGTATACAATCCAAACATAAATCCTAAACATATCCTCTAATAAAATCCCAATCCATAAAACTAATAACCAAAATCATAAGACCCATAAAACCTATCCACTTCGATGAGGGGGATTAGCAACTGGACTCTCCTGACAGCATCATCCTGAAATAAATATAAAACCACGGGATAAGTTCAAAGAACTTAGTGGATATTTGTCGATATGAATAGAAAGATATAGCTAACAATACTAATTATGTCAGTACAGTCTCATATATATGGTAAGCAAGAAATAAATGCAAAAGGACTGTACTCACCTGAATCTCCTACCCTGATATAGGAGCATATGCCCTACTATAAGAGATAAAGTCATCATCATATATGAATATGAATCATGTATGCATGGCAATCATATGCAACATCCAAGGCATCAATACAATAATGCAACAAACACAATACAAATGCAATCCGTGCAAAGTGCATGTCGTGCAACTGACATAGTCACCCCTGACGCCAGTCAGCCGCCTCACACGTGATGGTGAAGCCGAGTGGGTAGGGCTATGACAACTGTGCACTCTGCCATCACTGCTCCTGAGTGACCGAGTGGACAGGATGTTGTCGGAGTACACCTATCCTCCTGCCCCAAACAGAGTGGGGGAGCTAAGCTCTCATCTCCCGGTCATGCTGGAGGAGGAGGGATCCTCGCCCGCTACCACGCCTCATCGCTACCCATGAGCGGACCGACGAGCTGGCGAGCAATCGCACACACCCTCGATGTACCACTAACCCATGAGTGGCAAGTGTATGTGCGAGCCATATCAAGCACGGGCTCAACAATAATGGAACCCCGTCTAGCCAGCATGCAATCATGCAAAAATGATGCATGATACTAAAGCATGTAAATCCTACTCAAAATACCTATCCGAATAATATGTACAATCAATATGTACATATCCAAAATCCAAGTAACTATGATCCAAATAAAACAGGGAAAATATAATCATAACCTATCACATGCATGTATCTAGTAGGCACAGATAACATACTAGGCATATAAGCATGAAAATTATTGAAAGATATCCTAACTAACATATCAACTTGACTATATCTAAAAGATAAGTCAAAATACCCACCTGAATATATATTCGCAAAAAGAACCAAATCGTCACGACTGGGGACCTGCCTCGTGACCGAAACCTGCATATAGCATAACTATAGTTAAGCACAAAAATACAATTCACCGACAAATCGAATACTTAATCGATTTCCTTCATAACCCAATTAACCCAAACTATTTCCAATTTTCCTTGTCCACAAATATCCCTATAATTAATTTAGCTCACTAAATCAATTGATATAAATTTTGATTAATTAATGATAAGCTAATTAATCAATTAAACCTGGTTTAACCCGCATTTTAACAACCTAAGCCAAATAAATAAAATTTAATGGCTTTTTAATTTATCCAATAATTGTACCAATCAATTTACCAAACTAATTCCTAATCACATAACCTAATTCATCACCTACCAAAAATCCTCAAGATCAAACAATATCACCCAAATCCCATATCCTCCGAATACCATACCGATCAACCGAATAACACCGGAATCAACCCAAATCGACCAATCAAGCTCACCTGCCCTAGAAATTCCACCGACAAATTTCTTAAATTCATAGTCGACACCTCCACCCACAGCCCACTAACATCCGACCTTGCACGACCACCTCCCAACCCTAACCACACAACACCCTCCAAATCAAACCCTCACAGCCTCTCACAGCCGGCCCCCAATTCCTTCCCTACTACCCTATTCACCATCACCAACTACACTCACCGATCGACCAAAACAGAAAAGACCCTTACCTACTCCGGCGACCACCAGCCAGAAGGGCAGAGGAGGAGGCGTCCGCTGTGGCAGAAGAGGCCGGCGTCGCCGTCTAGGGCAGAGGAGTCCGGCGAGCATGGCACGCGTGGTTGTGGTCGGCGAGGAAGAGAGCTCGGCGGCGGTTTGATGGCTGCGCATGATGAATCAAGTGCTCGAGCACCGTAAAAGGAGAACGGTGGCCGACGCTAGAGGAACTACGACCGACACCGTTGTCGCGCATGAGCGGCGATTTATTCCGTGGCCGTGGAGGCCGACACGTGCGGAGGAGGGGCGTCGGGCTGCCGTGAGAAAGAAAGCTGTCGCCGGCGAAGAAGAGGGCGCCGGCGGAAGTGGGCTCGCGAAATGGGAACTGCCGAACGAAGGAAGTCGCGGTGGGGGAAAAGGAAAAAGAAATAGAAATTAGGTTTTCCATCACGTATTTATCTCCTTTTAAATAGACCCCTCTAATTAAAGCCTATTTATTTTATCCCCGTAAAAATCTCGTACGAACTCCGTTTAAATCCAGAAAAATTCTGGAAAAATTTTTAAAATTCCCTAAAAATCCCATAAAATTTCCAGGATTATTTCCTAAATTCTTTGGCCATTGAATTTAGTATTTTAATATTTCAATATTTAACATTCTCCCCCACTAATTAAAATTTGGTCCCTAAATTTCCTACTCGGATGCACAACGAGTATGAGATGTCACAACAACCATCTCAGATATTTGGAGACAAGTCACATACCAAGGGACTAAGTGGGGTATTGAGCTCTGATCTTTTCTTCAAGCTCCCAAGTAGCTTCCTCATCGGTGTGGTGACTCCACCCAATCTTGACAAGTCGCACAATCTTATTCTACAACTGTCATTCCTTGTAATCCAAAATCCGTACCGGAACCTCTGCGTAAGTAGCATCATGTTGAATAGAACCTGACACATTTGATAGAATGTGTAGAGTCTGACATATACTTCCTCAGCATGGACACATGAAACACATCATGGATGCCGCGAGAAAGAAAGTTGTCGCCGGCGAAGAAGAGGGCGCCGGCGGAAGTGGGCTCGTGAAAAGGGAACTGCCGAACGAAGGAAGTCGCGGTGGGGGAAAAAGAAAAAGAAATAGAAATTAGGTTTTCCATCGCGTATTTATCCCCTTTTAAATAGACCCCTCTAAAGCCTATTTATTTTATCCCCGTAAAAATCTCGTACGGACTCCGTTTAAATCCAGAAAAATTCCGGAAAAATTTCTAAAATTTCCTAAAAATCCCATAAAATTTCCAGGATTATTTCCTAAATTCTTTGGCCATTGAATTTAGTATTTTAATATTTCAGTATTTAATAGTTTCTCCACCTTGGTTCATCCAAAGGAGTATTTAGTGAAGCTTGGTTGGGGCTAATCCACCTTACGGATTACCGTGGAGTAGGAGCGTCATCTCCGAACCACGTACATCGGGTGTTAGCATTGTTTTCTTATTTCTCATTCTTATTTGTATTTGTATTTGTATTGCTTCCGCTAACGTACTTGTAGAAACAAAGAAAGGCTAATCACCCCCCCCCTCTAGCCATTACAAAGATCCAACATTATCAACTAGAGAACCAGTACCAATGAGTTTTGATCTTAAAAAATACTAAATATTTCATTTCCAAATGAATAAGTATATCCTAATTTTTCCAAAGAAGAAATGGAAATTAAATTCCTCCTAAAGGATGGAACTACAAATGTATTTTCCAAATCCAAAAATATATTAGACCTTAGACAAAGCCTAAAAACACCTATAACAGTCACTCTAGTCTTCTTGCCATTACCAGTATAGATGTATCTTTCACCATCAATAGGTAGTCGACTAGTGAGATAACCATGCTCAGTGACACCAATATGAGTGGTAGCACCAGTGTCTATCCACCATGTGTTAATAGGTACAGTAGCAAAATTGACTTCTGAACTAACTAAGTCGAAAAGTTTATTACCAGACACTGCAGTTTTAGTAACTTTATTCCTAATGGTCCTTTTATACTCAGTGGTTTCTAAAACTAAAGTTGTTGGAATATTATCAGATATCATTTGTGATATAAGACAAAAGAAAAAACAGAACAAATGCTCACATTAATAATCATAAAAATACATATATATAAGCAGTGACATAAAATAAATACTAAATATATGCACATACAATGGATCCCTTTATGAGATATCAAATACAACATTACAATTAATCTTTGGATTAAATTGTAACTTTCTAGTAGTACTCTTTAATCCTAACTCAAAATATTGTAATCAACTAAATATTATGCCTTCCTTTGGGGCAACACAATATGTGCATGATTGATAACCCAATATAAGTCAAGTTTGGTTATATCAATTATAACCACAATTCACTATTTCTTTAATCAGTCACATAACATGCCTTCCTTTGGGCCGACATCGTACATGTATGATGTTTATAGTTAGCCCCCTTTAAACATATATGTAGCATAAAGATGATTTTCCTTTGGGCCAACCATCCTTAGCATAGATATACATCCACTCATATAATGATGCACTGTGTTTAGCTAATAGTTCTCAGTTTGATAATAGTATTAGTTCAACTTAATAACACATGTGTTAATGGATACAAATGAAATCCTAGGTAGCTCGACTGTATTTCTGCTATTAACTAATGTAGGGAATGCAAAATAACCATAACATGGGACTTAAAAACTTTGAAGCCTCTAAAAAGGTACTAAATGATATTTTTTAAGGCTCAAACAGGGTGTTACAAAGTTTTACCCCTGTAAGAAACATAGAGCTCTGAATTAGCTTTGAAACGCCATCGAGAATGCCTCAAAACTCATCCTGAGTAAAAAGTTATGGCCTCCGAAAGTTCCCTACGTCATCAGTCGACTGTTGTCATATAGTAGTCGACTGATGGTGATCAATTGATTGCTCCAGTCGACTAACAATCCTTCTATGCTCAAACTAAGGCTCAGCAGTCGGCTGAGGTTTGAAGGCAGTCAATTGCCTAATCAACTAAAAAAACATTCTGTGCCAAAGTCTAAGTCTACCAGTCGACTTCCAAAAATGTCAATTGATTGGAGTAACCCAGTCGAGTTTCGTAGTCGACTCACAAATATTTTGTTCAAAATTTTCCACGCACCAGTCGACTGGCACTTATAGAAGATGACTGATGAGGATCAATCGAGTGCCCCAGTCGACTAAAAATCATTCTGTGCATCGAATTTCGACCAGCAGTCGACTGATGGTCCATATCAGTCTGTAGGATCGTAAAGAAGCGCTAGAGGGGGTGAATAGTGCTTAAAATCTTTTCTTTCCTTATTTAGTAAACCTCATAAATCAAAGAAAAGCACGGTGGAATAAGTAAAAATAAAAACACAAGTACACTGAGGAATTTTACTTGGTTCACAGCCTATCGGCTGCTAGTCCAAGGCCCTGCGATCCTTGATCGCTTTTGAAAGAAAATCACTAAAAGAGTCTCTTTCTCGTTGGAAGTAAGAGACCACGTGATTACAAATAAAATAAAAAGGATCGGTAACAACCTTAGCAATCCCTAAACAAGTCAAGTATAAATTAAAAAACAAGCAACAACTAAAGATTACCGACAACAAATAAACTAAGGATGGAGCTTCATCGGGTATTAGAAGTTGTGTGGAAATTGGTTGCTAGAGAACTTGTGAGAGCTTGAGCGTTGGAAAGCATTAGCTAGGGTTTGCAATTGAGCCTTCTTTTATAGACCTTCCTAAGCCTTCAAGATCACTATTTTCGTCAAGATCTAGATCTAGATAAAACTCTATCCACAATTCTTATCTTTGAGGTGGCATTTGGCTCTTCACGAGTACACCAGTCGACTGTTGATCCTCCTAGTCGATTGTTGTACTTGAATTTCCATCCTATCACCTGCATCATAAGATTAATAAAATGTATACAATAATAGTGATTATGACAGTCTTTAGACCATCCGATCTTGACTTCGGCATTCCCTCAGAAGCCTTAGTTGGATCGATGCTTACAGTTGTCCTCATACTGAGGACGCAACCTCACCATCGCTCCACACTCGGAGCTTACCTTGGTTTACCTTTTGGCCCTTTATTCTATTGCTTAGCATCTGATCTTTGACCATCATTCCTCCTAGTGTCTTTGAGACCAGCTAAGACTACTCAAGTTCTGCACACTTGACATAGCATATTAGATAACAATATAACTTAACTTTAAACCTTTACCATTATCAAAACTCATGTTCTATTATCTGGTGTCCCTGCACCAACAATCTCCCTCTTTTTGATCTATGGCAACCCGATTCAAAGTTAAGGAAATAAAAAGCATTAATCAATCTTTTTTCAAAATCTCCCCCCTTAATAATACCTCCCTCTTAATGTTTGATGAGTTTTGAAAAAGAAATTAAAATTAAAATTTTAATATTAAATTTTAACATCTTTAACTTGTATCTCTCCCCTTTTGACATATATCAAAAATAATGTTAAGAGGAGTGCATTTTGAAAAGATACTTAAAGTCCAAAAAATCTAAAGTTCATTTTAAAGTTGTAAAATTTCAAGATATCTTTAAATTTTCGATATAGTTTTAAATGCAATATAAGTTCATTTTCAAATGTCCAAATAAAAAAAACTAAATACTTTTATGAATCCAATCATTTGTCCCCCTTTTTTTTGCAAAATAATATTTTTAATATAAAACATCTAATAAATTATCCTTAAGAAAATGTCCAACTCCGTTTTGACTCAATTGATATTAGATAATCAACGAGTCTTGGTAGAAGTTAGTCACTTACGTGATTAGTTTATTAATTATACTCTATGATTCATGTCGATGCACTTAGTCTACATCTGGAATCAAGAGTAAGGTTCTAACATCTCACGGTCATCTACGTGGCTCAGTACACAACCAGATTAAACCTAAGTGTTGTGAGATGCATCGGCTCTTTAATTATCTATAGGCTCATGATTTCTAAGGTAAGTCCTATGCTAGTTCCAAAGAAAATAAAATAAAAGATAGATAGATAATAAGAGCAATTCCTACTCTACAAAACACATTTCTAATTTCCTTCTAAGTCATTATCAACTTTTGCATTAGTTGCCATAAGTGTACTAATTAATTCCTTAGCATATTTATTTTGATACACATAAGTGCCCTCTTTTGTTTGTTTTATTTGTAACCCTAAGAAGAAATTAAGCTCACCTACAAACTCATTTCAAATTCACTCTCCATTAATGAAACAAATTCATTTAAAAATATACTATTTATTGACCCAAATATTATGTCATCTACATAAATTTGTGCAATAAATATTTGTTTTTCTAAGGTTTTTACAAATAGAGTCGGGTCTATTAATCCTTTCTTAAACCCTTTTGTATTAAGTAAATAGTTAGTCTTTCATATCATGCCCTAGGTGCTTGTTTTAATCCATATTATGCTTTCCTAAGCTTGAATACATGGTTAGGTTGGTTTAGTTCTTCAAATTCAAGTGTTTGGCTCACATATATTTCCTCTTTGATGAATCCATTTAAAAAGGTTGGCTTAACATCCATTTGATACAATCTAAAACCCTTATGTGCAGCATAGGCCAATAACATTCTAATTGACTCAAGTCTAGCTACAGATGTAAAGGTTTCATCATAATCTAACCTCTCTACTTGTCTAAACCCTTTGGCTACTAACCTAGCCTTATTCCTAACAATCTCACCTTTTTCATCAAGTTTATTTCGAAATACCCACTTTGTACCTATGATAGTTTTGTCTTTAGGTGCTGATATTAATTCCCAAACATGATTCCTAGTGAATTGGGCTAACTCTTCTTGCATAGCAATGATCCAATCAAGGTCAAGAAAAGCTTAATCTACAATTTTGGGTTCAATTTTAGATATGAGTGAAACCTGACTTGCATTCCTATGGGATGCTCAAGTTCGAACACCTAGATTAGGATCACCTAACACTTGATATATTGGATAATCAAATCTAACTCGATGTGCTCTTGAATTAGTGTTTATGGTTGATACATTTTGTGGGTTAAGTTCAAGTCTAACTTCATTTTCTAAGTTTTTGTTGTTTAATTCAATGTTCAATTCAGATTTATAGAATTGTTTTCTTCATTAAACACTACATTAATGGTTTCTTCAATTATTAAGGATTCATTATTATATACCCTAGAGGTTTTACTAGTGGTTGAATAACTTAAAAATATACCACTTGATTATTTTGAAGTGAATTTTGCTAAGTAGTCTTTAGTGTTTAGTATGTGTACTTTACAACCAAAGACTCTAAAATATTTAATGTTGGATATTTTACCGTAGTATGTTTCATAGGGTGTTCTATTATGTCTTTTAATAATTAAAGTTCTATTTTGGACATAACTAGCGGTATTTACCGCCTCAGCCCAAAATCTATCGTGTAATCTATATTCATTTAACATGGTTCTAGCAGCCTCTTGTAAAGTCCTATTCTTCCTTTTGACCAACCCATTTTGTTGGAGAGTTCTAGGGCAAAAAAATTCATGGTGATATTCATTTTGATTATAGAATCCAGTAAACCTATGATTCTCAAATTCTCCCCCATGGTCACTTCTAATTCTTTTAATTCTTAAGTTCTTTTCATTTTCTAATAATTTGCATACATTAGTGAATTGATCAAGAGTTTCATTTTTATATTTTAAGAATTTGACCGAAGTAAACCTAAAGTAGTCATTGTTGGTGCAATCGGCCCGGACTCGAGTTTGACTCGAACTGTATTTTGATGTTAGACAAAACGCATGACATGGGATTGTCATGGGAAGTCCAACATGAGTTGGCCACATAAATCCAAGTGTGTAGCCTTGGTGGTGTAAGTCCAAGTGTGTAGCCTTGGCGGTGAAAATCCAAGCATGAGGCTTGGTGTGGGAAGTCTTGAGGACTTGACAAGTTCACTAGGCTCGGGGTCTTTGAGTCGGTGAAGGATGGCATTGCGAAGCCGTGCGCTTGGTGCATCCGAGGGACCGCCAGACGGGGAGCGAATGGAGTGAGGTCCAAGGGAAGCATACTTCGAGGACAAGAGACGCGAAGGATGGCATTATGAAGTTGTGTGCTTGGTGCATCCGAGGGATGTAGGCCGAGGAAAGAGAGCTTTGATTGGGAACTCCATGAGAAGATGAGGTGGACTTGGCCAAGTGGCTAAGACTGAATCTCAGAGGCTCAAACGTGGTGTTTGAGGGTTTACCCAACAGTCGGATGCTCAAACAACTTGGTGTTTGAGGTTTTACTCAACATCAGTCGACTGGCATAGGTGTCAATCGACTGCTCTAGGTCGATTGGACTCGACCGGAGTTCAATCGACTGTGTTCGCCAATAATGATCGCCAAGGGGTGGTAGTCGATCGTTGACGATCATCACCGATCCGAGGGATGGCAGTCGATTGATCGAGGTATTTTCGACCACAAAAGGTCTTCCAGTCGAGTTATTACGGTGACCACTCAACTGATGGGATCATCAGTCGACTGATGGGCATGATCAGTCGACTGATGATGGATCCGTTGAAATTTGGCCAGCGTAGATCAAGTCGTTGTGAGACAATGGCTACAGGACCAGTCAACTGATGGTCATGATCAGTCGACTGATGGGCACGGAATTAGCTCGATGCAGGTTATAAATGGAGCTCGAGATGGAGGATTTCTCCAAGGATTTTGGGGAGATTTTGGAGGGGAATTGCTGCTACATTCCAGACCTTCAAGAGTCAAACCAAAGCAAGCAACAAGCAAGTGATCAAAGCAATTGTGTAAAAGTTTTCTTTTATATTGTCTTTTTATTTTGGCTTGTATTTTTGTATTACTATTGTAATTGCTTGTACGAGATTTCTCCACCTCCGACGTGTTGTCGAGAAGGAGTTTAGTTAGTGTCGTGTGCATAACTAGAGCTCGTTGAGCTCGCCCCGTGGAGTAGGAACCATTCGGTTCCGAACCACATATATCTTATGTATGCTTGTATGTGCTGTTAGTATTTTCATTTGTATTACTATTCTTCTGTGCTAACGACAATCGTAGACAAGTGACACAAGAAGAACGAACGATTTCCATCGTCTATGCATATCAGGCTATCACCCCCCTCTAGTCGTCCACCGACGTTCCAACAAGTGGTATCAGAGCTAGGAGCTTGTCGAGGACTATCCGCCAACACAAGCACGATAAGATGGCCGGCTACAACATCCATCCACCGAAATTCGATGGAGACTTTTCTTGGTGGAAGAAAAGGATGGAGGTATATATCGAAACCAATTTTGATTTCATGTTAATTATTGAAAATGGTTGTGTAGTGCCTAGGGACAAGGAAAACAAGCCAATAAAAAAATCAAGATGGACCAAGGACCAAATGAAGGATTTCAAGACAAATCTCGAGATAATAAAAATGCTAAGTGATTTGATTCCTAACAATATTTGGTCTAGGCTAGGTGAATATAGGGATGCAAAGGACCTATGGCATAAGGTGATCAATTTCAATGAACATCCCGAATCGGCACAAGTAGAGGAGGAAGCCGAGAAAGAATGCCCATCAACATCAGGATCCGAGGATGTTGAAGAATTGCCATCCACATTCGAAGATGTGGATGACTTGGTGGAAACCTCCACCTCTAGCATTGAGGGGGAGGAGAGGACTTCCATCCCAGAGCAAGATCAAGAAGAAGCTTCAACATCTGGGAGAAGTGATCAAGAGGATTCCTCCACCTCTCTAGGTAACTCATGTATTATAATTAAGGATAAAAATCATATAATATGCTTTGAGTGTAGAGAGAAAGGGCATTACAAGAGTAAATGCTCAAAATTGGCTAAGGAAAAGTTACCGGCGTCAAAAGTCAACCAAAAGTCAAAGGATGCCGGAGTCCTCGATAGAAAGAGCAAAGAGCACATTGTGTGCTTTAAATACAACCAAAGAGGACACTACTGAAGTCAATGCCCTAGGGGGAGGAAGAAAGGGCAAGAAGGTGTATCACGTGTAGGGGGAGCTTCCGAAGCTAACCCTAAGATAAAATTTAATGCACCTTCAATTTCTAAGGTTAATAAGCATGCTAGAAATTATTTTATCTCTCTTGCAATTATTAATGAAAAGCATGCTAGTAGAAACAAATATTTATGTTTAGGTGCCAAGCATGTTGACTTACCTAAGGACAAACCTAGACACATTAATTCTAGAAAAATCCTACCTAAGGAGTCCATTAGGAGGATAGAAGAAAATTTGGGCATTAACCCCAAAAAGTCTAGGCATATGCCTAAGAAGAGTTATTCCCAAAAGATAAATGAAAAATCAAAATTAGGGAAATTAGAACTAGAAAACCAAGCCTTGAGGTCAAGGCTTGAAAAATTGGAAAAAAAACCCTAGAAATTATCACAAATTCAATTAAAGAGTCAAATGTTCAAAATTCAAGACCTAGGAGACAAGAACTAGGTAAGGGCAAGAAAGGTTTGGGTCACAAACCTATGTCCTACCATAGTGTTCCATTCAATTATGAAACTATTTCTAGGTCTAGAAAAACCAAGGCTAATAGGGAAGTTATTCCTAAAATTAGCCATGGTGTGTGTCTAGTGGCTAAAAGATCAAGAAAATCTAATGTAGCCACTAGGAAGGTCAAAGGGGGAGTCACCTCTAGAGTTGACCTAAGAAAGACCCAATTGACCAAGGTTTCAAAGCCAAAAAGAGTCATTAGGAAGGTATCTAGGGAAGTTATCCCTAGTGAATACCTAGTTAACCCAAGGAGCTCCAATAGATATTGGGTTCCTAGGAGCGTGATCGATTCACGCTAGATGGGTTAGGGTGGGTCAACCCTAAGTGGATAGGTAGTTAACCTAGCCATGGTGAGTTGATGTTGACACCTTAGGATGTGCCGATATGGTTTAAGAAGATGAAAAATGATTAAATTGGCACAATTAGGTCTTAGGAGTAATGGTGTGCCATTTTGGATTTTTGGCACACTAGGGGGATAATTGGCATTAAGGCAAAAATGGATTTGAGTTTAGAAATAGCAATCTAGGCTTAACACTTAGGTATTCTATACCTTAGTATTTTATAATTGTCATGCTTTGTTTGCCTTGCCATGACATAACATCATATTTAGTTTTATCATATAAAATGTCATGATCATTTTTAGGGTTATTTCTATATGTCATGAATGCTTAGATTTCATTCACATGCCATGACATCATGGTTATATGGCACATGCTTTATTCTTATATCATTTATGTCATAATCATCATTCATGCATAAATAAAATGGATTTAAGATCTAAGGCATGATTTGAAGGGAATCAAATATTGTTGACTAGAGATATGCTTGAAACCCAACATAACAAAGATCCCACATCTCACTAATATTTGACTTGTATGTGTTTTATACATTTAGATACAAGTGAGATGTTTAGGAAAAAGGAATTAAAGGTTTTAAAAACATTTCAAAAACATTTTGAAAAACCTTGGTGGAGTTTATCTTTTGATAGCTATCACCATTGAATGGGACGATAGAAAGAGGGTTCAATATTGAAGCTTTTCTCAACTTTTGAACTTTGTGTCAATCTCACTATTTTGTGGGTAAATTAATTTTCTAATATTTTTTACCCATAATAATTGTAATAAGTAATATACATACAAAATTTCATGATTTTTCAACTTATGTATATTTACTTACGAATTTCAGAAATTCATTTCTGAAAACTTGAAAACTGCATTTTGCAGTTATCAGTCGACTGACATGGATGGCAGTCGACTAATGTGGGAAGGAGTCGACTGGTAGTTGAGAAAGTCGACTGATACTGCTGATTTCGGGTAAACCTTGATTGTTAGGCCCATGTTCAGCTATGTTTTGGTCCCCTAACCACTCCTAACCCTAGGACATGCTATGGAGAGCATTAGAAAGGGTGGAAATCCATTGGATGTGAATTAGGTGTTTAGGGTGAGTATCAATTTTAAGGTGGATGGAAGTTCATTATTGAACTTTGCCTAAATTTTGATTGTTTAGATGTTCCTATTGACTTAGGGACTCTCCAATGACATTGTTGGTGCAATGGTCAAGGGGGAGCTATCCATCATGGGAAGATAAATGTAGATTTTTTCTCATGGGAGGAAAATTGGGTTGCCTCTCTTAAGTGATATAGGACATAACACTAGAAAAATTGTAGGCATGTGTGTTCCTCCAAGGGAGAGATTGTAAGATCTCATTAGGATATGAGACATTCATACCCTTGGGGAGAATATTTTTGATGTATATATGTCAAAAAGAGGAAGAAGTTACCAATTGGGATAGTTGGAATTCTCATTAGGATGTGAGAATTGTCAATTGGGGATAATTGGTAGACTTGGGTTTGAGGTTTTGTCCAACATCAAAAAGGGGGAGATTGTTGGTGCAATCGGCTTGGACTCGAGTTTGACTCGAACTGTATTTTGATGTTAGACAAAACGCATGACATGGAATTTGTAGGGAATTCTTTATGCCAAATGGCATATGCGCAACGGAAAAATTAGGATCCCTTCCAAGTGATCCATGCGAAAGCAAACTCGTATAAAATAAATTTCTCTAAACCAAACCTATCTTATAGGAGAGGATTACCTTTGTTGCGTGCCCTTGTTAATCCCGCTTCTTCCTTTTGTTTGTTGGATCTTTAGCACGTTCAAGTGTCCGTGCCTCTATATGTATCCACACGAGCAAGCTCTTGTCTCACAAAAGAAAAACTAGAGGAGCTCTCCTTTACTTCTTGCTAGAGAAGTCCCTAAAGGAGAGGAAGAGAGGGAAAAGGAGAAAGGAAGAAGAAGACTCCTCTTCTTGCTAGCCTACACTCACAAACCCACACAACCAAAGCTTCCACCAAGCTCTCTCACAACCACAACAACACTTGCTTTGGCCGGCCACTTCATGGGGTCTTTTATAGGGTTGGAAAAACCCTTTCACCTCCACACATTCAATGCAATCCATTGCATTGGGACACAAGTTTGGCCGGCCACTTAAGGAGACAAAACCATTTTGTTTCCTTCCACCTTATCTAGCTTAGGTGGATGCTTAGGTGGCATGCTCATGTGGCATGCTTATGTGGCATTCTTATGTGGCATTCATGCATGTTGAATTAATCTTATTAATTCAATTAAGCTTATGTTATCATATTGAATTAATCTTATTAATTCAATCATATTGAATTAATCTTATTAATTCAATTAAGCTTATGTTATCATATTGAATTAATCTTATTAAATCAATAAGGTAACATATTGAATTAATCTCATTAAATCAATTAGCTAAAATTCTCATTAAGCTTAAAGTCCAAAAACCATTTTGTACTTAAGCTTATTCCCAAATTATTCTAGTCAAACTAGAATACTCTAATTCCTCTAATTATCATGCTCTTTGTGTGTGACCCTATAGGCTCTCATAACGCTGGCAAAGTGGATCTAAACTCTTTAGATACACAAGCAATGAGCGATCTAGCAATACATCATTGCTACCCAAGTTACGAGATAAGTCAAGATCCGACTAACCTTTCCGTGACTACTATAATATATGACCGTGTCCTTCTATCCTTGATATCAGATTGATCAATGAGGCATAGACCGTGTCATCCTCGATCAATCTATGTGTTTCTTGATCCTCGAGTAAACTAACTCAAACAAATGAGCTCAATATCTCATATTGACTCATTCGAGCATGGCCATGCTTTAGTAGTTCTACTCAATCAAGGGGCCCACCGATATCACTCTCGGCCATATGAGAGGGATAGATCCCATCTACATCACTCACATCCCTCCACATAATTTGTTATATACTCGAATCGCTTTTATGGTCCACCTGCTACGTGTGACGCTTGACGATACCAAAGTACATAACTCCTATGTAGGGAACCGTAGTGACTTGTGTCCGAGGACTATTCATACCAATAGTCACATGAGAAAGTTTATGACACTCATATAACGATCCATGAAACTTTCTCATGGCGTGGTCGGGCCAAAGATATATTCTCTAATATATACCCATGTGTCAACTTGATATCATATATCCATGACTTGTGAGATCAAGTCATCAATTGACCTACATGCTTAGTCTTTATGTATTAATATTGCCCTTGCATATTAATACTTGACTAGAACATTTAGAAAGTGTTCTCATGCCTCTCTCATAATCAATTACGCCAATTGATGTGTTTGTAGATAAGAACCTACTTTTCTAGGGCATTACTATATTTAATTTAGCACAAGCAAGACTTAAATATAATAACCAATCCTTTGCCTTTATAGAATATGATACAAAATGTTCCCTATTCAACCATCACATGATTGGTTCTTAGGGCTATAACTAACAATCTCCCACTAGCACTAGTACCAATCACTATGATATCTAATACCTAGTGACCTAGTGTGACCATCATGCTTCCTCCGTACCAAAGCCTCGTCAATGGATCCGCAATGTTAGCTTCTCGAGACTCAGATATCCTCACATCTCCTCTATCGATGATCTCTCGAATGAGATGGAAGCGCCGCAAGATGTGTTTGGTCCACGATGTGATCGAGGTTCCTTAGTTCGCAAATAGCCCCATTGTTGTCACAATAGAGGTCTATTGGATCTCGCAATGCTAGGAACTACCCCAAGTTCATCGATGAACTTACGAGCCAAATGCCTCCTCACGTGCATCGATGCAAAGCAATATACTCTTGTAGTAGAATCAAGAATCAGATATCCTCGCTTTGAACTCTTCCACCACACTCCACCATTCGTGCAAAACACGACTCGATCGATCGATCTATAGTCATCCTTGTCCTGCTTTGGAAGCTTGCAGATCATCAGAACCCTTTACGCCTAGCTCCTCATTGCCTCCAAATATCGTGAAATATTCTTTCGCTCTTCGTAAGTATTTAAGAATATTTTTGATCGCTATCCGTGACTTTCACCGATCCGATCGTATCTAATCGCCATGCTCAAAGCATACGAGACGTCGTGACGAGTACAAAGCATAGCGCATATGATAGACCCTACGGCTGCATAAGGGATCTTATCCATGCGATCTCTCTCTCCTTAGAAGAGGGACATTGAGTCTTCAAAGACTCACACCATGTGATAAAGGCGTAAATCCTTTCTTGGAATTTTGCATAGCAAAACGATCTAGCACTTTATCAATGTATGTACTCGACTTAGGCCAAGTAATCTTTAGATCTATCTCTATAGATCTTGATGCCTAGAATATAGGCACTTCACCTAAGTCTTTCATCGAGAAACAATTCCTAACCACATCTTCACAGACATCGGAGTGAGGGAATGTCATTTCCGATGAGAAGTATGTCATCTACATACAAGACAAGAAATACAACTGTGCTCCCACTATTTCTCTTGTAGACACAAGGTTCATCTTCATTCTTGATGAAACCAAACTCTTTGATTGCATCATCGAATCAAGATTCCAGAGAGGCTTGCTTTAGTCCATAAATGGACCTTTGCAACAGAGATACCTTTCCAGATGCTTGATCTTCAAAACCTCAAAGTGTGTCATGTACACATCCTCGAGTAGCTTTCATTCTGAAAGCGGTTTTGACATCCATCCGCCAGATCTCATAATCGTGGTAGGTCGCAATAGCAAGTATGATCCGAATGGATTTAAGCATCGCAATCGGTGAAAAGGTTTCATCATAGTCAATACCATGAATTTGTTTCAATCCTTTAGCCACCAATCTACCTTTATAGGTATGCTTATTACCATCCATGTCGCCTTACTTTAAAGACCCACTTACACCCAATGGGTTTTACCCCTTCAGTGGATCAACCAAGGTCCATACTTGGTTAGTGTACATGGATTCCATTTCGATCTCATGGCCTCTAGCCATTTCTAACTGGGCTCATCATAGCTTCTTGATAGGATGTAGGCTCGCCAAGATCGACAAGCAATACATCACCATTGTCGGCTACCAAGAGAAAAGAATATCTCTCGGGTTGACGACGGATCCTGTCGGATCTACGAAGAGGTTGGTCTACTTGAACAGTGTTTGTTCCACAACTCTTGGGCAACAATTTCCTCATCCACAACACTTTGTGGTTCCTGCTCATTTTCCATCGGCCTTAGTGTTATCGTCATCTTGAACTTCTTCAAGATGAATTTTACTCCCACTAGTTTTTCTAGAAATAAATTCTCTTCTAGAAAGAAAGATTTCGCAACAAAGACCTTGCCAAGTGTGGGATTGTAAAAGTAATATCCCTTAGTTTCCTTGGGATATCCTACAAAATAACACTTATCCGATTTGGGTCCTAGTTTATCCGAGACTTGACGCCTTACATAAGCTTCACAACCCCAAATCTTTATAAAAGACATTTTGGGACTCTTCCCATCCATATCGTATATGGTGTCTTTTCTACGGCTTTTGATGGGACGCGATTAAGTGAAAGCGGTCTCTCTAGAGCTAGTCCCCAAAAGGAAGTAGGTAGATCGCTCATCATCGATCGTACCATATCTAATAGAGTACGATTTCTCCTCTCGGATACACCATTCCATTGTGGTGTTCCAGAGTGAGTTGGGATATTATCCCACACTCAGCCAGGTGATCACGAAACTCTTGACTAAGGTATTCACCACCTCGATCTGATCGAAGTAGCTTGATACGCTTACCAAGTTGGTTACTCTTGACTAAGGTATTCACCACCTCGATCTGATCGAAGTAGCTTGATACGCTTACCAAGTTGGTTTTGTACTTCATTCTTGAATGCTTTGAACTTTTCAAAGGATTCTGACTTATGTCTCATCAAATATAAGTAGCCAAATCTACTCATATCATCAGTGAAAGTAATAAAGTACTTATAGCCTCCTCTGGCTTCGACATTGAAAGGCCCACATACATCAGTATGTATGAGTCCTAACAAGTCTGTCGCTCTCTCTCCATGTCCACTAAATGGAGTTTTAGTCATCTTTCCTAAAAGGCAAGATTCGCATACCTCATATGATTCAAAATCAAATGAGTCCAATAATCCATCTTTATGGAGTTGGGATATGCGTTTTTCATTTATGTGACCTAGGCGGATTGCGAGAGATATGTTTGGTCTGAATCATTCGATTTGAACCGCTTGTATTTACGTTATAAATTGGGTTATCTAAATCTAGAACATAGAGACCATTCATAAGTGGTGCATTACAATAGAACATTTCATTTAAATAAATGGAACAACATTTGTCCTTTATTATAAAAGAAAAGTTTTTCTTGTCTAAACAAGATACGTAAATTATGTTCTTTGTCAATGCAGTACATATAAGCACTCCTCTAGTTCTAAGATAAGCCCAAAGGCAAAGACAAAGAATATGTTCCTACAAATACAAAGAACTTTTATGCCATTGCCTACTCGTAGAGGTCTACTTCGCTTTTGCCATTTGTCTACTATTTCTCCCTCGCACATTATTACAAATGTGAGATGCACATCCTATCTAATACCCATGTAGAAGAAATAGATAGATTAACTTCTATAACGTGTATACCCGAGGCGTAAGTCCCACTTCTTTTATTCTTTACTTCCTCAAGGTAGACTTCATAGCCCGCTTCCAAAGGTCCGGCCTCACCGCAATGGAAGCAGCCCTTCCTTAGGTACTTTACCTTTACCCTTCAAGTGGATGAATTGGCCTTGCCTTTGGCTTGGGTCTTACCCTTGCCTCAAGGCTACCTTTGCCCTTCTTGACCATTAGTACGCTGTTAACTTTCCTTTGAGATTCGGTCAGTAGCTTCTAACATGCCGAGAATCTCAGCAAAGGTTTATCAATTTCATTCATGTTATAATTCATGACGAATTGATTATATGCTTAAGAACGATTGCAGATAACATCAGTTGCCAATTCTTGGCTCAGTGGAAAACCTAGTCTTTCAAGGTTCTCAACGTACCCAATCATTTTGAGTACGTGAGTTCCTACAGGTGTTCCTTCTTGCATCTTGCATGCAAAAAGAGCCTTAGACACTTCAAAACGCGCTCGTTCTAGCTTGTCCTTGATATAGTTGTTTCAAATGCTCAACCATATCATAGGCATCCATGTTCTCATGTTGCTTCAAGCTCGAGTTCATGGTGGCAAGCATAAGACATGACACATCTAATGCGCATCTTGATGCTTCTTATAAGCATCCTTTTCAAAGACGAGTGGCCGCAGGCTGGGTAGTGTTTCAGGTAGACGCTCTAGGACATACTTTATGCTCTTGTTTGAGGATAATCCTCAAGTTCCTATACCAATCTAGAAAATTTGCTCCATTAAGCTTGTCCTTCTCAAGGACAGATCGCAAGTTGAGGGGGTGTGTCGTGTTAGATGTCATGGTGATCTACAACATTAAAATGCAAAGTTAAGTATCATACCTAAATCATTTAATTAGGCCTTTAATTAAATGAGGCTCACTAAATTCTCATAGCTACTATTTAGCTATAAATTTATATGGGATAAAGATCCACATTATAATTGCCTTGAGTTAGCTTTGGCTAATCGCCCAAGACGTAGTATAATTAGGTAGGCAATCTTTTGCCAATTACATCTGATGTAACTCTTTAATAGCTTTGGTTAAGTTTTAGATTAGTTTAGTGTTTATTCCTAAACCACTTCCAGCCGTGGCGAGGCACAGGGGCCTTCTTAGATATCAGAGCAACGACCACTTCTAAGACAAAGCTGATGTTCGGAAATCACATAAAACTAATTTTAAAACTTATGTTCAAAGCTAATATATGCCTCTACTTTCTTAACCAATTAAGAAAACTTAATTAAGTCTTAACTAAGTTTGATAGGACATCACGATTGTCCACTCGCACTCTTCCAAGATAAAATGCATTGCTTTGCTTTGGCAAACCCAATAACAAATGATCGAGGAAGTAGTGAGTACCAAGCTTTGGTAGGCATATCATTTTTGACTTATTAAGAAATAAACATGTATCATATACATATTAGCATACATCACATATAAGCTAAACTAATCATGCATCACATACAAGCTAAACTAACATGCATCACATACATATTAAACTAAGCGTGTCATGGTTATGGTTTATTCTACAATCTTCTCAAGCCAATGAAAAGATTGATTGGTCAACCTAGGGATAGCATCTTCTCCTAAGTGCTTCCTTTTGGTTGTCTTGTGTGTTGACTTCCTCCTTGTAACCTCATCTTCCAATGGACCCTCCATCTTTGTTTTGTACATTACAAAAGGAGAAATACTCGAGTTACATTCGAGTCTAAAACTAATTTTACAATAAGAATTTTAGTAGGAAGGCACGACACGCAGCCGTATTTAAGAATTACAACACACACATTCACAAACCTTTGGGACTAGGCTATAACCATGCACCATGTCATTTTAACTTTTAAAGACATTGGATATTTTATTATGTTTGACAATTGCTAATGCAATTATCAACTCATAATAAAATTTATCCTACTTATATCACATATAAATAGAGAAAACCTATTTTATACGATCTTTTGCAAGTGGCTCGATACCATTGTAGGGAATTCTTTATGCCAAATGGCATATGTTAACGGAAAAATTAGGATCCCTTCCAAGTGATCCATAAAGCAAACTCGTAGATAAAATAAATTTCTAAACCAAACCTATCTTATAGGAGAGGATTACCTTTGTTGCGTGCCCTTGTTAATCCCGCTTCTTCCTTTTGTTTGTTGGATCTTTAGCACGTTCAAGTGTCCGTGCCTCTATATGTATCCACACGAGCAAGCTCTTGTCTCACAAAAGAAAAACTAGAGGAGCTCTCCTTTACTTCTTGCTAGAGAAGTCCCTAAAGGAGAGGAAGAGAGGGAAAAGGAGAAAGGAAGAAGAAGACTCCTCTTCTTGCTAGCCTACACTCACAAACCCACACAACCAAAGCTTCCACCAAGCTCTCTCACAACCACAACAACACTTGCTTTGGCCGGCCACTTCATGGGGTCTTTTATAGGGTTGGAAAAACCCTTTCACCTCCACACATTCAATGCAATCCATTGCATTGGGACACAAGTTTGGCCGGCCGCTTAAGGAGACAAAACCATTTTGTTTCCTTCCACCTTATCTAGCTTAGGTGGATGCTTAGGTGGCATGCTCATGTGGCATGCTTATGTGGCATTCTTATGTGGCATTCATGCATGTTGAATTAATCTTATTAATTCAATTAAGCTTATGTTATTATATTGAATTAATCTTATTAATTCAATCATATTGAATTAATCTTATTAATTCAATTAAGCTTATGTTATCATATTGAATTAATCTTATTAAATCAATAAGGTAACATATTGAATTAATCTCATTAAATCAATTAGCTAAAATTCTCATTAAGCTTAAAGTCCAAAAATCATTTTGTACTTAAGCTTATTCCCAAATTATTCTAGTCAAACTAGAATACTCTAATTCCTCTAATTATCATGCTCTTTGTGTGTGACCCTATAGGCTCTCATAACGTTGGCAGTGGATCTAAACTCTTTTAGATACACAAGCAATGAGCGGCATCTAGCAATACATCATTGCTACCCAAGTTACGAGATAAGTCAAGATCCGACTAACCTTTCCGTGACTACTATAATATATGACCGTGTCCTTCTATCCTTGATATCAGATTGATCAATGAGGCATAGACCGTGTCATCCTCGATCAATCTATGTGTTTCTTGATCCCTGAGTAAACTAACTCAAACAAATGAGCTCAATATCTCATATTGACTCATTCGAGCATGGCCATGCGTTTTAGTAGTTCTACTCAATCAAGGGGTCCACCGATATCACTCTCGTCATATGAGAGGGATAGATCCCATCTACATCACTCACATCCCTCCGCATAATTTGTTATATACCCAATAATCGCCTTTATGGTCCACCCTGTTACGGGTGACGTTTGACGATACCAAAGTACATAACTCCTTATGTAGGGAACCGTAGTGACTTCAGGTCTGAGGACTATTCATACCAATAGTCACATGAGAAAGTTTATGGCACTCATATAACGATCCATGAAACTTTCTCATGGCGGGTCAGTTCAGTATATATTCTCTAATATATACCCATGTGTCAACTTGATATCATATATCCATGACTTGTGAGATCAAGTCATCAATTGACCTACATGCTAGTCTTTATGTATTAATATTGCCCTTGCATATTAATACTTGACTAGGAACATTTAGAAAGTGTTCTCTACAGCCTCTCATAATCAATTCTGCCAATTGATGTGCTGTAGATAAGAACCTACTTTTCTAGGGCATTACTATATTTAATTTAGCTAGCACAAGCAAGACTTAAATATAATAACCAATCCTTTGCCTTTATAGAATATGATACAAAATGTTCCCTATTCAACCATCACATGATTGGTTCTTAGGGCTATAACTAACAGAATTGTCATGGGAAGTCCAACATGGGTTGGCCACGTAAATCCAAGTGTATAGCCTTGGTAGTGTAAGTCCAAGTATGTAGCCTTGGCAGTGAAAATCCAATCATGAGGCTTGTGTTGGTGCAATCGGCCCAGGTCACGATTGACCAGGACTTGAGTTTGACTCGAATGATGTTTTGATGTTCGACAAAAATATATGACAATGAAATTGTCAAGGTAAAGTTTAAGTCATGGGTACTTGGCATGGAAAGTCCAAGTTGAACACTTGGAATTTGGTAAAGTCCAAGTCTTGAGTACTTGGCATGAAAAGTCCAAGTGGGACACTTGGCACATGAAAAGTCCAAGCATGGGCCTTGGCAATGTAAAAGTCCAACATGGGTTTGCAAGGGAAAGTCCAAGCTTGAGTCTTGGCATGAGAAGTCCAAGGGGTTTGATATTGGCTGCGTAAAGTTCAAGCGGGAGTCTTGGCAGCATAAGTCCAATGGTTGGCGGTGTAAAGTCCAAGCGGAGTCTTGGCGGCGTAAGTCCAATGTGCCTGGCGGTATAGACACCGTTAGCATGACATAGCCGATGGAAGCACCTGAAGGCTAACGCGATGGATGAACAAGTCATGGATGACTTGGAGGGATCCGAGAGGCGTGAGGCTGATGGAGGTGGTTAGAAGGCTTAGGTCTAGGCTAAGGGTGGTCTAGCAAGTATGGGGGCACCATACTTGGGCTAAAACCTCTACGACCGACCAAGTCAACTAGGGTTTGGAGTCAGCAAATGACGCCGTGAGGTGGGCAATGATCGATGAGCTCGAGCAATGATCGATGATCGGTGATCACCGACCGGTGCTCGGATTTTCGAATTACGAATCGAAGTCTCACTCGACCGCTGCGACGAGCAATCGAGTGATGGCTCATCACCGATTGATGAAGCGGTCAGATTGGACTTATCCTCGGCGGTGATCTAGCCGTTCACTTCACAAAGAATAAGTGTGATCGGGCCGATCGATGGTCCCGAGCAATGATCGATCGACCTTTTCCAAAGACAAAGTTGAAGCTATAAAAGGAGCTCGTGATGAAGGAAAAGATAGCGATTTTCTTGGGCGAAATTGAAGGGGGAAGTTGGTGCTTTCCAGTCCTTCAAAGCTAGTTCAAGGCAATCAAAGATCAAGCAATCAAAAGCTTTTGTAAAGTGTTTTTCCTTTACTTGCATTTGTATTTCATTATTGTATTTGCTTGTATCTCGTTGATTATTGTTGTAATCATTATTGTACGAGGTTTCTCCACCTCCGGATTGTTCCGAGAAGGAGTGTTTATTAGTGGTTTCGTGTGCATCACTAGAGTTCGATCTGTGGAGTAGGAACCGTGCGGTTCCGAACCACGTTACATACTCTTGTTTGCGTATTTCGTTAATGTATCATATCTATTTCCGCTGCGCACTAACGAAATTGTAGAGACGAACACGCGATCGAATTCCATCTACGAACGGTCAACCGCTATTCACCCCCCTCTAGCGGCATCAAATATCCTACAATTGGTATCAGCTCGGGGCTCTCCTACGGATTAACCACCAGGAGCTAAAAGGCTAGAGGGAAGAAGATGGAATTCCAAGACAAGCTTGGATAGGACATCAACACTCCACTGCCATATGATCGAGAAGACTTTTGGGCGTGGAGAACAAGAATGGAGACGTTCTTGATGATGGATATAGAGGATTGGTTCATCCTCGTAGAAGGCTTTGAACCTCCTCGGGACAAAACTAAAGCGTCCTTGAAATTGAAGAAGTGGACACGAGAGCAACGTCTCAAGTTCAAGACCGAAATCAAGGTAATAAAGCTTTTAGAAGATTTAATACCTAATGACATTTTGTCTAGTATAGGTGAATTTCAAGGCGCCAAGGAGCTATGGGAAAATTTAGCCAAGCTCCATGAAGAACCATCCATGGCCCAAGAAGGAGAAAGTTGGAGGTTGATAGGGAATCAACTTCCGGATCAATGGAAGAGGAGGTGGAAGAAGTGGAAGAAGTATCCACTTCTAGGATTGAGGAGATTAGAGCATCCTTAACACCGGAGCAACAAGAAGTACCATCCTCATCCGGTCAAGAGGAAGAACAAGCTCAAGAGATCCTCACCACCGAACTAGGTAACTCAAACACTCCAATTTCAAATAAAATCCATATATTGTGTTTTGAGTGTAGGGAGTATGGGCACTACAAGAGCAAGTGCCCAAAGAAGGTTAAGAAGACTCTTTCGGCGCCTAAAAGTCAACAAAAGTCAAAGTATGCCAGTTCCCCATCATCTAAAGACAAAGAGCATATCATTTGCTTCAAATGTCGGCAACCGGGACATTACCGGAATCAATGTCCTAGGGGGAGCAAGAAGATCCAAGAAGGAGTATTACAAGTAGGGGGAGCTACTAAGGCAAACCCTAAGGTATATTTTCATAATGCTCATTCCTTAAATTCTAAGCAAAAGCATGCTAGAATTAATTCAAATAACTTTGCTATTACTTATGAATCAAAGCATGCTAGGAATGATAACTCTAGATCTATTTCAAAGAAGGAGAAATTTGGGACTAATGTCCCTAGAAATGTCATTCCTAAGAAAGCAATTAAGAAAATCGAAAACCATTTAGGTATCAATTCCAATAAGGGTAAACATATGTCTAAGGTAAATGGTAATGCCCAAAAACCTAATCAAAAATCATTTGGGCAATTAGAATTAGAGAATCAAGCCTTAAGGTCAAGGCTTGAAAACTAGAAAAGACCCTAAATAAGCTACAAAATCAATTTCAAGGGTCTAATAGTCAAAGTCAAGGGTCAAGATCTCAAAGTCAACATCTAGGACCCAAAAGACAAAAGTCAACCAAGGGCAAGAAAGGTTTGGGTCACAAACTTAAGCCTAAGGTGACTTATCATTGTGTTCCATTTGACTATGGAACACAAACTAGGTCTAGGAAGACCAAGGTTGCAAGGGGAGTTACCTCTAGAGTCAACCTAGGTAAGACCACAATGACCAAGGCTAACAAGCCTAGGAGGGTCATTAGGAAGGTATCTAGGGATGTTATCCCTAAGGAATACCTAATTAATTCAATGAGCTCAAATAAATTTTGGGTTCCAAAGAGCGTGATTGATTCACGTTAAATGGGTTAGAATGTGTCAACCATGATTGGATGAGTAGTTAACTCAACCATGGTAAAGGTGGCACTTTAGGTTATTTTCAAGGTTATGGTTACCTTGGAAATACATTTGAGCCTTAATCCTAAAGGATTTTAGGATGTGTCAATATATTTCTTGAAAACATGAAAATCAATAAAATTGGCACAATCTAGATTTAGAGGTCATAGTGTGTAACTTTGATTGTTGGCACACTTTAGAAGTTCATGTATCAAGAAAAGTGTGTTTAAGATGTAAAAGTAACATCTAGAGTGATACTCAAGTGCCACACAACTTGATGTCTTGTACTTACCATGCTTCATATGTTTCACCATGTGTTTGCATGGAAGGAATGTCTAGGATGGATTGCATCTCACAAAACAAGTCTTTTACCTTGATTGTGTATTTCAACACTTAGAAAGGGTGAGATGTTAGGATTTGGAAATCATTGGATGTTAATGTTTGCAAAATGGAATAAAACATTAAAATACATTAACGAATACATGAATATAAGTGTAACATCAATATGTTCGATATACAAGATTAAACATGATAAAATGGAATAATTTAGATGAAGAAATCGAGATGAATGAGCGCCGACTCGATCGGCCAACATCACCGACCGATGGTAATCGCTCACCGAGGTTGAGGGGCATCACGAAAGTGCTCGACATCACCGAGTGGTGACAACACCCGATCGTGATGAGCCACATCACGATCGATGTTCATCGTAGCACGCCAAAGGTTCGTGCCGATTCTTGAGCCGAGCAAGCCGATCACGGCTCGGTAAACTCGCTTAATAACCGCGATCGATCCGATCGATGTTGCACATCGATCGATCGCGAATTTATAACGCCGAACCGCTAGGGTTCGGCGTCTTCACGCGACGCTCCTTCATTTTTCCTCTCTTCTCCGATCGCCAACCTCCTCTCCGATCACTCTTTCCGGCCGTGCCAGCCACCCAAGTTTTTAGGTTTGATCGCTAAACCCCTCTTCTTGTGTTTTTCACTTATCTCAAGCCTTAGTTCACTCGTTCTAGGGTTTGTTTCCCTATTTCCGATTAGGGTTCCTATTCGAGTCCTCCTCGAACTTTCACGACCCTCGAATATCTGAGCATTCCCTCGTCACACCTCCAAATGGCACCTAAGTAAATTTTTCTTACCCAAAAACCCTAATTTTCTTTTCCATTGTATTTTATCTTTATCTAATCATGTATTGTTGTCCTTGCATGTCATATCATTACATTGCATTCATAATAGGAGAGCCCGTAGGAATGATCCACCCGAGGGTGAATCTCGATTGTACCAACCTATGTTGGTTAGGTACATCGATAGGGACTTTTTCAATCGCTACTGTAGTGATGTCATGGACTTATTTGCATACTATCATCTCATGAAAATTGTTTTATGCACACATCCCATTAACGATGACCTCCTTAAGGAATTTAGAACCTAAAGAAGGTAGACGATGGCCCTACCTACACTACTCGCGTTGCAAAACACGATTTAGAGTTCACTCCTGCGATACTGTAGGAGTTTCTCGAGTGTAAGCCCTCAGATGACACCTTCATCTTTTACCCCACCTTTGATGCTCCTTTACCCGAGCCATTTGACCACATCTCTTTAGACTCCATCCATGAGCATATTTTTGGTCATCCTCGTCCACCGGCCCAGAATTTATTTCCTATTAGTGAGTTATCTGCACCTGACAATGTACTCTACAAGGTCATTGTTGGGTGTTTTCTTCCTATCATCACTCGGGGTCTGGCCAAGATTCGGCCTCCCCATCTCTTTCTACTATACGCCATGCGTAATAGGTTAGACATAAACTTTGCCCTAAACATGTTTCATTGCATAGTGCATTTCATTTCCCCTGTACAAGGGAAAATGCATATGCCATATGGTCACATTATCACAGCATGGCTAGAGTCAGTAGGCATCAACATTCACAGGGATTCTCTGAGAGCGCTCCGAGGTGTACATCATATCGACTCGCAACTTCTCATTAGCAAAGCTGCGAATGGGGGCTGGACAGATGGCGTTGGCGCCTCGACCACCACCCAGGGCACGCAGAGAGCCTCCTCGGGTACCCAGAGAGGCGGTAGAGGACTATGAGGATTCAGATACCGCTGATGAGGATGATCAGATGCCGACAGATGCATCAGCGGCGGGTCCATCAGATCGTCGTGGTCAGCTGGAGTCCAGATTCCAGGACTATCAGCAGACGATTGACTCTAGGCTGTCAGAGATCTTAGCAGGCCAAGCATCTTTCGGCGCACGTCTTGATCGGATGGAGGAGTCCCAGAGCCACATCGAGCAGTGTCATCTCGATATGTTTGAGATGATGCGGGCTTGGATGTTGAGTCGGCAGCCTCCTTCACCGCCACCTCCTGCAGACGACTAGATATAGAGGATGTTAGATTTTCTTTGGTTTTCAGTTTTTGTAGTGAGATTGAGCATATCCAATCTCCATTTTGAATGTAAAAGACTGAAATCTTTTAGATTAAATGAAATTTCTGTTTGTGAAAATCTTGTGTGTTTGGATGAGTATTTGTATTATTGTGTTGGCTTATGAAAGTTGTTATATCATGACGTGAAATTGCATCTTATCATATAACATGTCATATCATTGTTTAGGATTATTTTAGATGTCATGTTGTTTTAAGATTATATCACATGCCATGACATCATTATCATTGGTCATTTTTATTTTGCTATCACTATGCCATGATCATTTCATGCATTAATTTGATTGAACATTGATTTAAGGAAAATGGCATGACTTGAAGTCTCATTTATAAGGGAATCAAGTAGGGTTGCCTAGGAAATGCATGAAACCCTAGATAAAAATGAATCAAAATCCACATCTCACATCACATTGACATGTATGTGTATTTATACACCCTAGATACATGTGAGATGCTAGGATAATAAGTTAGGTTCAAGGTGCATAGGTAGTGCATCTAGATGAACTCAAACTTATTTTAATTATCACCAAGAATCATAAGGAAAGCTAATATACAAGTTATGTATATTTAGCCAATTAATTATGGTTCAAAATAAGTTTTCAAAAACATTTTAAAATCAATTTAGAAAACCTTGGTGAAATCTATCTTTTGATAGCCATCATCATTGTAGAAGTTGATACAAAGTGGATCAAAAACTTTAAAGTTTTAATAGTTTTGAACTTTGTACCAATCTCCTATTTCAATGATAAAAAATATTTTTCCAAAATTTTTCACTGATTATATGTGTGATAAGTAATATACGTATCAAGTTTTGTGATTTTTTGATTTACGTAGAATTACTTATGAATTTCTAAAAGTCGAGTCTGATTTCTGAAAATCAGGTTTTGATTATCGATCATTGTCTCTGATGCGATCGATGGGGCGCGTTTGGACTCGATCAGTGTAGCGATATCACTCCTTTGTTGCCGTGCGGTCGGTGATGGACACATGATCATCGGTAACAGAGTCGACTGATAGCCTGATTTTGGGGTAACCAAAGTTGTTTAACCCGATTTCAGCTGCGGTTAAGGTCCTTAACCACTCCTGACCCTAGGATATGCTTTGGGAAGCATGATGAAGGGTGAAAATTCATTGGATATGGATTAGGAGAGGTGTTTAGGGTTTGTATCAATTTTAAGGTGTTGGAAAGTTCAATGTTGAATTTCTAACCTTAACTTTGATTATTTAGAGTTCCTATTGGCGTAGGGACTTCCCAAGGACATTGTTGGTGCAATGGTCAAGGGGGAGCAAGCCTTTAGGGGGAGGTATCCATCTTGGAGTGATGGATGTGTTTTTTTTCCTTCTTCTTGAAGGAGAAAATGTTATCAATTTGGAAAATTGATGGATTTTTAGAAACCCAGTTTGGAAATTGGGAGAGTGTATAGGATTGACTCTCTTGAGTGATATGGGACTTATCACTAAGAATATGGTAGGCATCCTAGGTATTTTTGGGCAAAGGGGGAGATTGTAAGATCTCATTGGGTCATGAGACATTGACCTCCTTGGAGAGATAACCTTTTGATGTATGTCAAAAAGGGGGAGAATATGTTTGGGAAAATATTTGGGATCACCAATTTAGAATAATTGGTAAGAGACTTGAGTTAGCGGTCTAACTCAAATGTTCTGGTTTTTGTCAAACATCAAAAAGGGGGAGATTGTTGGTGCAATCGGCCCAGGTCACGATTGACCAGGACTCAAGTTTGACTTGAATGATGTTTTGATGTTCGACAAAAATATATGACAATGAAATTGTCAAGGTAAAGTCCAAGTCATGGGTACTTGGCATGGAAAGTCCAAGTTGAACACTTGGCATTTGGTAAAGTCCAAGTCTTGAGTACTTGGCATGAAAAGTCCAAGTGGGACACTTGGCACATGAAAAGTCCAAGCATGGGTCTTGGCAATGTAAAAGTCCAACATGGGTTGGCAAGGGAAAGTCCAAGCTTGAGTCTTGGCATGAGAAGTCCAAGGGGTTTGATATTGGCTGCGTAAAGTCCAAGCGGGAGTCTTGGCAGCATAAGTCCAATGGTTGGCGGCGTAAAGTCCAAGCGGAGTCTTGGCGGCGTAAGTCCAATGTGCCTTGGCGGTGTAGACACCATTAGCATGACATAGCCGATGGAAGCACCTGAAGGCTAACGCGATGGATGAACAAGTCATGGATGACTTGGAGGGATCCGAGAGGTGTGAGGCTGATGAAGGTTGCTAGAAGACTTAGGTCTAGGCTAAGGGTGGTCTAGCAAGTATGGGGGCACCATACTTGGGCTAAAACCTCATGTTTGAGGTGTGTTAGTCGACTGGTGCCATGCGGCAGTCGACTGGACCAAGTCAACTAGGGTTTGACTACGGGAAGTGGTCTAGCGATCATTGCGAGAGGTGGGCGGTCGGTGATGGCTCAGCGATCGGTGATCGTGTGATCGATCGGTCGGTGGTGCATTTTGCCAGGAGAATGGAGTCTCACTCGCGCGACGGCGATCAAGTGATAGCTCATCGATCGTGATGCTCATGATCACCGATCGGTGGTGTCCTAGCCGTTAGATTTTTCCAGCGTGGATTACACCGTTGTCTCACAACAACAGTGTGATCAGTCGACTGATGGTCCCGAGCAGTCGACTGATCGACCTTTTCCAGCACAGGTTGAAGCTATAAAAGGAGCTCGTGATGGAGGAAAAGATAGCGATTTTCTTGGGCGAAATTGAAGGGGGAAGTTGGTGCTTTCCAGTCCTTCAAAGCTAGTTCAAGGCAATCAAAGATCAAGCAATCAAAAGCTTTTGTAAAGTGTTTTTCCTTTACTTGCATTTGTATTTCATTATCGTATTTGCTTGTATCTCGTTGATTATTGTTGTAATCATTATTGTACGAGGTTTCTCCACCTCCGGATTGTTCCGAGAAGGAGTGTTTATTAGTGGTTGTGTGTGCATCACTAGAGCTCGTAGAGCTCGATCTATGGAGTAGGAACAGTGCGGTTCTGAACCACGTTACATACTCGTGTTTGCGTATTTCGTTATTGTATCATATGTATTTCCACTGCGCACTAACGAAATTGTAGAGACGAACACGCGATCGAATTCCATCTACGAACGGTCAACCGCTATTCACCCCCCTCTAGCGGCATCAAATATCCTACAACTTGGTCTGGGAAGTCTTGAGAACTTAGCAAGTTCACTAAGCTCGGGGTCTTTGAGTCGGTAAAGGATGGCATTGTGAAGTCGTGTGCTTGGTGCATCCGAGGGACCGCCGGACGGGGAGCGAATGGAGTGAGGTCCAAGGGAAGCATACTTCGAGGGCAAGAGATGCGAAGGATGGCATTGCGAAGTCATGCACTTGGTGCATCCGAGGGACGTAGGCCGAGGGAAGAGAGCTTCGATGGGTAACTCCATGAGAGGTTGAGGTGGACTTGGCCAAGTGGCTAAGATTGAGTGTCGGAGGCTCAAACATGGTGTTTGAGGGTTTATCCGATGGTTGGATGCTCAAACAACTTGGTGTTTGAGGTTTTACCCGACATCAGTCGACTAGCATAGGTGTCAATCGACTGCTCTAGGTCGATTGGACTCGTGATGTTCGGGCGAGTTACGGCGAGCGGTCGATGCCAAGGATGGCGATCGCTGACGCATCACCGATCGCCGAGGGATGGCTCATCGATTGGGGTGTTTTTGGTCATAGAAGGTCTTCCAATCGAGTGATCGCGGCGACCACTCGACTGATGGGATCACCAATCGACTGATGGGCATGATCAGTCGACTGATGATGGATCCATTGGAATTTGGCCAGCGTGGATCAAGTCGTTGTGAGACAACAGCTACAGGACTAGTCGACTGATGGTCACGATCAGTCGACTGATGGGCACGGAATCAGCTCGATGCAGGTTATAAATGGAGCTCGTGTCACGCCCCGAGGGAGTCTCCGCCAGACGAAAATCCGACAGCATCTCCCCTGTACGGGTGACAATACCAATTTTTATACAAGGCCTACACGGCCACTATACATCGGTCAACACGACCGGAATCCAAACAACCCATGCAGAGTATAATTAGGCCTCAGGCCTTCAATCAAATGATATATCCAAAAGAATATCATAACTAAACCTACCTCTTCTGCCATCTGGGCAGGAATACTCAACCGAAATCCAATCGAAATAAAAATCCGATCAAAGATCCCTAAGGACATACCAAAACATCCACAGGTACAAATATCCAACTCCAGTCCTAAACACATATTCTAATCAAAATACCCAAAACCGTAAACACAAATAACAAAATACACTTCCACGACGAGGGGGTTTGGCAGCTGGACTCTCCTGATAGCTTCATCCTGAAATAGATATAATCAACGGGGTGAGTTCAAAGAACTCTGCGGGTATAGTAGATATGAATGGCAAGAAATAGCTAACAATACTAATCATGCCAGTACAGTCTCATATATATGGTAAGCAAGAAATAAATGAAAAAGGACTGTACTCACCTGAGTCTCCTACCCTGATATAGGAGCATGTGCCCTACTATAAGAGATAAAGTCATCACCATATAAGAATATGAATCCACATGCATGTCAATCATATGCAACATCCAAGGCATCAATACAATAATGCACAACACAATACAAATGCAATCCGTGCAAAAATGCATGCCGTATGACATGGTCACCCCGGCGCTTGATCGGCCTCACACACAATGGTGAAACCGAGTGGGTAGGGCTATGACAACTGTGCACTCTGCCATCACTGCTCCTGAGTGACCGAGTGGACAGGATGCTGTCGGAGTACACCTATCCTCCTGCCCCAAACATAGTGGGGGAGCTAAGCTCTCATCTCCCGGTGTCATAGGCCAGAGGAGGGATCCTCGCTTCTACCAGCCTCATCGCTACCCATGAGCGGTCGGTGAACTGACAGAGCAATGCACACCCTCTGATGTACCACTAACCCGCGAGTGGCGGTGTGCGAGCCATGTAACTAGGCTGCGGGCTCAACAATAATGGAACCCTCGGCCGATGCAATCATGCAAGATGGTGCATGATACTAAAGCATGTAAATCCAACTACAAATATCCATCCGAATAATATGCAAAGTCAATAAGTGCATATAACTGATCCAAGCAACCATGATCCAAATAAAACAGGGAAGATATAATCATACTGATCAAATGCATGTAGCAAGTAGGCACTAAGCATACTAGGCATATAAACATGAAAAGTATTGCATGCTATCCTAACTAACATATCAACTTGACTATATCTAAAAGATAAGTCAAAGTACCCGCCTGAATATATATCCGTAAAAAGAACCAAATCGTCACGACTGGGAACCTGCCTCGTGACCAAAACCTGCATATAGCATAATTATAGTCAAGCACAAAATATACAATTCAACAACAAATCGAATAATTAATCGATTTCCTTTATATCCCAATTAACCCAAACTATTTCCAATTTTCCTTGTCCACAAACAATCCATACAATTAATTTAGCCCAAATCCCATATCCTCCGAGTAACACATTTTTGAACCATTCCTCGCTCACTAACATGCCAATCAAACGGATAACACCGTAATCAACCCAATCGACCAATCAAGCTCACCCGCCCTAGGAATTCCATATACAGCCCACTAACATCCGACCTTGCACGACCACTTCCAACCCAAACCACACGACACCCTCCAAACAAAACCCTCACAGCCTCTCACAGCCGGCACTTCCTTGCTGCCCTAATCACTGCCCCCCACCACACCCATAGAATCCTTGTACAGCAAGAAAACCAGGGGAAATCTAGGTATTTACACAAGCTCCACCTCACCGGCGAAAGGCAAGCGCTGGAGCTTGCGATGAGGGACACACCGATCCGTGGGTGGCGCGGGAGGAAGAAGGGCTAGCGATGGGTCGATCCGAGCGAGGGCACCGGCGAAGGCGAGGACGACGGCTCAGGCAAGGACCGACGGCCGAGCAGCGGAAGGCGGTGGGCCGGCGAGCTCGTCGCCGGCCAACGGTGGCTCGCGGCAAGCGAGGATGCGACGGCTTTATCGTCGGCGAGGGTCGGCGAGCGCACGGTCGGCGCTCGCGGCTTGCCGACGCCAGAGAGACTAGGGCTCTGGATAAAAGCCTACAAGGCTTACTCGGCTTGGGCGGAGAAGAAGGCATCGCCGGCGAAGGACAGACGGGGGTCGCCGGCGAAGAAGAGGGCGGCTGCATCGGCGCCATGAGCGGCGGCGCATCAAGGAAGCGAGGAGAAATCAAAGAGAATAATCGAGGCGCAAGGAAAAAGGAAATAGAAAAAGTAAAACTTAGGGTTTCGGTTTAGGTTAATACCCCTTAGATAAAGCCTATTTATTTTATCCTGTAAAAATCTCGTGACGAGTCCGTTTAATTCCAGAAAAATTCCGGAAAAATTCCTAAAATTCCCGAAAAATCCCGAAAAATTTCCAGGATTATTTCCTTAATTATTTGGCCATTTAATTTAAATGTTTTAAATCCCCGTATTTAACATTCTCCCCCACTAATAAAAATTTGGTCCCCAAATTTCCTACTCGTATATTAGTACGAGATGTCCCAACAACCATCTCAAGCACCTGGAGACAAGTCACACCTCAAGTGACTAAGTGGGGTTACTGATATCCCTTAAAATCAAATCACACTTGCTTCTAGTAGCTCTTCCAGAGTATGAATAGTATCTTCATATCGACCATCTATCATAAGTATCTAACTGTACCCGAGTGGAGCTCTATATCCGTGACCTGTTAAAGACTTTACCATAATCCTAAGGTAAATCCTGAATCGCTATCGCATACGATACTCCAATGACTGGAAATCTTCATAGTATAAACCTATCCAGCGATCCAACAACTCACCGTATGGATCGAATGAAAATGAGCGGACTTAGCTAATCATACTAAGTCCTTTCCGAATTCCAAATAATCTCCCAACACTGTCCATCATATTAGGCTTCCACTTTCCTCTTGGTACAGAACCTTGCTGATTATTAGTATTCCACCTTTACTAGTTGACACACTGAACACCAGACTTCCAAGTCAACTAAATTCCGCATGACGTCCCACCACGGAGAACGTTTCAATACTTAATATTTTCCGGATACAATCCTATACATCTGCAACATACAGAACCTTTTTGCGATCATCAGCAATACTTATCAAAATATCATGATAAAGCCTCGTGGCTCTCGAGGTAATACCAAAGGCACTTACACCAACGACATGCTACCACGACAGTGACTCATAGCCAGTCAAGATGTCAGGTAGTTATCTAGCCACCTACGACATATAAATTCCACTATCACTAATTCCGAACCGGTAGAGCAAGAGTACAAATCTATGGTAAATGCTCTCTATCATTCCAACAGGAATCTATCTGTTGTTCCTGAATCAATAGTAACTCTTCCTAAATTCGAATGTAACTATGTAACCCACCATTCTCCTCAGAAATGGAGAAATATTTTCTCTCAAAAGCAATCTGCTGTCTAAAATCCATTCTATCGCATGCAACGGAAGGTGAGTGAAAAAACTTTCGACTACTTCCCAAAGGGCAACTATCCGTGTTCTAACAACTCGGTTACTCAAGAGCTAGCTAAAACCTCATAAGCATTCCCGCCTCACCTCTACAAAACAACATAATATCTCTAAGCTAAGTCCACGCTATATTATATATATGACAAACCATCCGTAGTTCCTCATTTGACGTAAACATAGGATATGTCTCGATCAACTAAATCGAAACGCCTATTCTCTCAAACATCGCATCCGTGATATAAATTAACCTTCCTTTCACTCGAGAATGATCACACAACACCGTGTAAAAGTCAACAATCGTCGAGCCTCAAACCAGTTCACAAGCTTCGCACCCAATAAATTCCATCACCAATCAGCGTGTAGTACCACTAGAGCATCCTATCCATATCTATGGTAATAATCAAATCAATACGAAAACCATCATTTACGGTGGCCGAGTGCTTAACTCCAACTGCCACCATCACAAATGATCCAATTGTGTCCAGAATACACGATTTCCCAAATCCCTGGACGACAAAGTCGTCAATAAGTTTAATATGATATCCAGAAGCTCATACCATTCATACCAAGTATGAAATTGTCACCACTATACACCTGCATCCTCTTTACTTTAGGCTGATGATATATCAATCATCCCTACGACTTTGATAATTGTATGACACCCTGTCCCTACAATATCAACGCACCAATCATAAATCAATCCTAGAGTATATACAAATGTCCTATAGCTGATCTAAATAGATCATCAATCCACCATGAAGGATAATCATTTCCTTCTACCACTACCACATTCCATCATCGAAAATCGTTGTATAACCTCAAAGGTCCATCTCTCTTTTAACCAAGAGTTCCGAATCTTCTCTGGAAGAAATATCGGGATGTATAAATATCCCATACAACACCTCCTATAATAAGATAAAACGATCTTTCATCGTCTTGACAAGTGTAGGCATATACGCCTAATCCATAACCAAATCACTATTAGTATGGACTGATATTCTCCGAGGGTTTACTCCTTGTCCTCCTAATGGGTGGCTAGCGGGTCTAACCCTAGCCTCCTAATTCGACATCAGTCGGCACCTCTAAAGAATCCGTACCTCTGAAATCATCATTAGATTCCTCAAGATCAATACGTTATCGACCTCGTCCCCGACCATGAGTAGGGACAATTTCACTAAGTCAATAGTTTTCCTAGCCACAAAAGTACCGTAATTTCTAAAGACAATACTTTTCTTATAGCTCAGAGATATCCTTCAGCTTGCTTGGTCTCAAAACACGAGAACTCCCAAAAATCCAAGGAAAAGAAAATCCTCGATACACCAAAACTCACAAACCAAAACCACAAACCAATAAAATTGTCACGTCCTGGGGGCATATCCGTCATCCAAATGATGGAAGAGCCCCTTAGTGACAATATCCAGAAATACCTGGACCAGATCTGGTAAAAACCTCGAAATAATTATAGAAATATAAGTATTTCAATAACTGCATGCATGCACGACTAAACATATATCAATCAAAGTAAAATAGTTTTATGACCCCAAATCCAATTGCAAAAATCCAAAGTGCACACTCAAAATGCAACACCAATCAAGAACACAAAGCAGCATCGCGACGAGGCAGGGAGACAAGCACGGCAAGGAACTCTCTGAGCGACACCACCGTAGGTCATCAGGACACGTCCTCCATCAGTTAACCTAGAGGATAAGTGAGGAGGGAGTGAGTACAACCACTCAGTAGATGGATAGATAATAGTGCATAATCATAATGCACACAATGGAAGTCACAGGGAACAAACTAAAGTAACCCAACCCTCAGAGTACCAATATCCCTACTACCATCTTGGTGGTGATAATAAATATACGTAAACCCAACCACTGCAACAAGCAAAGGTACATCGAGATACCACGACAAAGCCTCGTGGCTCTCGCACAAAAAGGGAACTGTCTATGAGCTACCGCGAATGGTACTCATGGGTCGACAATCAATAAACTCAGCACTGTCTACGTGCAACCACATGCTACCACGAATGAGACTCGTGGGTAAACAAGCAGTATAAAAATATTTAGTTATTGACTGCACGCACTAACATACTACCATTGATAGGTTGCATGAGCAGTCAATTTATCCTAGGTTGTTAAGCCTAGGGTTATCCAATATATCCAACATAAAACGACTATCAAAATCGATAAGGATCATCGATCTACAATTAAACCCATTGAGGCGGTCAAGCGAGGGTTTCAACACCTCTAAAATAAAATGTTTACCAAGGTCGATAAAGATCATCGACTTATAAATAAATAAGTCGAGAAGGTTAAATCTAGCGTTCCAACCCTTCTAACATGATCGGTTATCAAGGTCGATCGAAAATCATAAATCCAGTCCACTAATAATCCCGTCGAGATGATTAATCATAAGGTTTTGTCCCAACTAACAGGAAATGCCTATCAAGGCCAATAAGGACCACAAGTCTACTATCAAGCCCTTCAAGAGGGTTAATCCCAAATTATATCGTCCTACCAGCTCAATCATGCATGCTACAACATGCTACCACGAACAGATCTCGTGGTTACTTAACCTGTAAAGTAGCTATCTAGCTACAGACGTCATCCAAATCCGATTATCACCAACTCCGAACGAATAACGCAAGAATATATCTTGCAGTAGGTCATCTCAACCATGCATGAGAGACCACATGTATACAAAGCACCTACCTATAGAGAGACTCTACTGCAGACTCTCTCTCTCAACCAAGAATGGGAGATATAGTAAGGATTAATCGCATCCTAATCATTCGACCTCCGATCACCATATCACTGAAACAGTAAATGGGTAATCACATACCAATATGCACATCCGGTTATTACGCCTAGGGTTCCACTAATGTTGTTTCATTCCTGAGATCCGCTCCTACAGAATAACCTCATCTAAGTTATTCTACCTCTACCAGTCTTAATTATGGTATCCACAAAAACACATAACCATATAAACATATAACAAGCTGTCTAATAAACGACAGCATAGTCCTACTAATGGGAATCAATGGCTGAAATTAATTAGGGTATTACTAAAGGGTCATGCCAGAACAAAGTCAAGGCAATATATAAATAAAGCATCAGATGCTTATATATACTCTAAACTACATAAGCTATGTAATCATGTCCTCATGCCTTCTACGAATTTATCCATCTTAGTCATATCATTCAACTAGTCTAATCCCAATACCAGTCCAATCCTAATACTAGTCCAAAAAGGAATAGGTAAACATCTACCAATATCTAATCATTTATATCACAATGATAACTAGCTACCAATAGCAGTAATAGCAATTTATAACCAAATGCTATCTATAAACCAGCAACCTAAAAAATCTAATGTCAGCGGATATCATGTTAAAACAATACTAGATAAAACATGATATCACCGCATAACCAAATATAACCAAGATAAATATGCACTAAATCTAGAAAATTTTCTAGAATTTATTTACCTGTTAGCCGTCTGGAGATGTCCTGTCGCCGCCAAATTCCCCATATTGACCTCGTCAATAATACCTCGAATTTCCGAAACATAACAATCGTCGGAAATCCGTACCAATCCGAAAATACCCAGTTAACCTGCCAAACTTGGCGAACTCCATAAACCCAAAGACCCTAAGGAACTCGGAAACCTACGCTCGATGCGAATAAATTGTCACGCCCAGAGGAGTCTCAGAGCGAAAATCCGAATCTCACAGACGGGTGACAATACCAATTTTTATACAAGGCCTACACGGCCACTATACATCGGTCAACACGACCGGAATCCAAACAACCCATGCAGAGTATAATTAGGCCTCAGGCCTTCAATCAAATGATATATCCAAAAGAATATCATAACTAAACCTACCTCTTCTGCCATCTGGGCAGGAATACTCAACCGAAATCCAATCGAAATAAAAATCCGATCAAAGATCCCTAAGGACATACCAAAACATCCACAGGTACAAATATCCAACTCCAGTCCTAAACACATATTCTAATCAAAATACCCAAAACCGTAAACACAAATAACAAAATACACTTCCACGACGAGGGGGTTTGGCAGCTGGACTCTCCTGATAGCTTCATCCTGAAATAGATATAATCAACGGGGTGAGTTCAAAGAACTCTGTGTATAGTAGATATGAATAGCAAGAAATAGCTAATATCTTATATATATGGTAAGCAAGAAATAAATGAAAAAGGACTGTACTCACCTGAGTCTCCTACCCTGATATAGGAGCATGTGCCCTACTATAAGAGATAAAGTCATCACCATATAAGAATATGAATCCTGTATGCATGTCAATCATATGCAACATCCAAGGCATCAATACAATAATGCAGCAAACACAATACAAATGCAATCCGTGCAAAATGCATGCCGTGCCAATGACATGGTCACCCCTGACGCCAGTCAGCCGCCTCACACACAATGGTGAAACCGAGTGGGTAGGGCTATGACAACTGTGCACTCTGCCATCACTGCTCCTGAGTGACCGAGTGGACAGGATGCTGTCGGAGTACACCTATCCTCCTGCCCCAAACATAGTGGGGGAGCTAAGCTCTCATCTCCTGTCATAGGCGGAGGAGGGATCCTCGCCGCTACCACGCCGCCTCATCGCTACCCATGAGCGGTCCAATGAGCTCGACAGAGCAACCGTGACACACCTCCTCGATGTACCACTAACCCATGAGTGGCAGTGTGCGAGCCATGTAACTAGTCATGGGCTCAACAATAATGGAACCCGTCTACCAAAGATGCAATCATGCAAGATGGTGCATGATACTAAAGCATGTAAATCCAACTACAAATATCCATCCGAATAATATGCAAAGTCAATAAGTGCATATAACTGATCCAAGCAACCATGATCCAAATAAAACAGGGAAGATATAATCATACTGATCAAATGCATGTAGCAAGTAGGCACTAAGCATACTAGGCATATAAACATGAAAAGTATTGCATGCTATCCTAACTAACATATCAACTTGACTATATCTAAAAGATAAGTCAAAGTACCCGCCTGAATATATATCCGTAAAAAGAACCAAATCGTCACGACTGGGAACCTGCCTCGTGACCAAAACCTGCATATAGCATAATTATAGTCAAGCACAAAATATACAATTCAACAACAAATCGAATAATTAATCGATTTCCTTTATATCCCAATTAACCCAAACTATTTCCAATTTTCCTTGTCCACAAACAATCCATACAATTAATTTAGCCCAAATCCCATATCCTCCGAGTAACACATTTTTGAACCATTCCTCGCTCACTAACATGCCAATCAAACGGATAACACCGTAATCAACCCAATCGACCAATCAAGCTCACCCGCCCTAGGAATTCCATATACAGCCCACTAACATCCGACCTTGCACGACCACTTCCAACCCAAACCACACGACACCCTCCAAACAAAACCCTCACAGCCTCTCACAAATGGTAAGACTTCCTTGCGCCTAATCACCGCCCCACCACACCCATAGAATCCTTGTACAAAGAAGAAAACCAGGGAAATCTAGGTATTTACTCAAGCTCCACCTCACCGCGAAAGGCAAGCGCTGCGGAGCTTGCATGAGGGACACCACCGATGTGGGTGGCGTCGGGAGGAAGAAGGGCTAGCAGCGGTGGCTGATCTGGAGCGAGGGCGGCACCGGCGAAGGCGAGGACGACGGCTCAGAGGCAAGGACCGACGGCCAGAGCACTGGGAAGGCGGCGGTGGACGGCGAGCTCGCGTCGACCGGCAGCCGCGGGCGCGCGAGGATGCGACACTGTCGTCGCGAGGTCGCCGAAGCGGTCAAGATCGCGTTCGCGGCCGTTTGCCGACGCTTGCAGAGAGACGACCGGGCTCTCGGATAAAAGCCTACAAGGCTTACTCGGCTCGGGCGGAGAAGAAGGCATCGCCGGCGAAGGACAGACGAGGGTCGCCGCCTCTCGGATAAAAGCCTACAGAGCTTTCGGCTCGAAGGCGGAGAAGAAGGCATCATGCCGTGAAGAGATGACGGTCAGCGGCCGAAGAAGAGGCGCGGCCAAGAGAAGTAAAAACTTAGGGTTTCCGGTTTAGGTTAATACCCCTTAGATAAAGCCTATTTATTTTATCCCCGTAAAAATCTCGTACGGAGTCCGTTTAATTCCAGAAAAATTCCGGAAAAATTCCTAAAATTCCCGAAAAATCCCGAAAAATTTCCAGGATTATTTCCTTAATTATTTGGCCATTTAATTTAAATGTTTTAAATCCCCGTATTTAACAGCTCGAGATGGAGGATTTCGCCAATGATTTTGGGGAGATTTTGGAGGGGAATTGCTGCTGCATTCCAGATCTTCAAGAGCCAAACCAAAGCAAGCAACAAGCAAGTGATCAAACCAATTGTGTAAAAGTTTTCTTTTGTATTGTCTTTGTATTTTGGCTTGTATTTTTGTATTACTATTATAATTGCTTGTATGAGATTTCTCCACCTCCGACGTGTTGTCGAAAAGGAGTTTAGTTAGTGTCGTGCGCATAACTAGAGCTCGTTGAGCTCGCCCCGTGGAGTAGGAACCATTCGATTCCGAACCACGTATATCTTGTGTATACTTGTATGTGTTGTTAGTATTTTCATTTGTATTACTATTCCACTGCGCTAATGACAATCGTAGACAAGTGACACAAGAAGAACGAACAATTTCCATCGTCTACGCATATCGGGCTATTAACCCCCCCCCCCTTCTAGCCGGCCATCGACGTTCTAACAGTCATCTACTATTACTAAACAGTATTGACTCTCATTTGGTGACTTAGCTCCATGTGAGTCAAATAGGTCCAAGTGCGGGAGCTCAAACACACCTTTAGTTCTCTCTCCATTAGTCAACTTATGTGAAGTTTAATTTGTTTTCCTTGTTGACATGCATCATAAACTTTATTTTCTAAATTACCTAGATAGGTAGGCCTCTAACTAGTCCATTATGACTTATTTTATAGATAAGTTGTAGATGGGAGTGGCCCAATCATCTATGTCACAATCATGATTCCTCTTGCTGTGTCATTAGACACTTAGTTGAGGAGTTGGGTAGATTTATTGTATAAATATTATTATTCCTAACTCCCTTAAGTATCACACAATTGGCTAACACTTAGAAGATTAAATTTAAAGTTTTCTACTAATAAGACTTTGTGTATTATAAAATTCGAGTTTAGCTCAATATCACCTGATCCGATGATTTTGAGTTTACTGTTATTTCCAAAGGCTACCGACCCAAGATTTTTGAATCTCAACTTCGTAAATTTCAGTCGATCTCTGGTCATATGCCTGGAGCACCCACTGTCCAACATCCACTGATCCTACACATAAAGTAGTTGGATCGAATATTGGAATTTGATTAAGTTTAAGTATTTTTAACCTAGATTTCATCTCACCCTTTCTACATGATCAATCAAGTTATTTTATACGTGTTGTGAGATGAAGGTTTATTATTTCTTTTTAATTTAAATAAAAATTAAAAGTATTTAAACTTGTGTTAGATTCAAGTTTAGCTTGGGATAGTCTAGTAAATTTTCCAAAATCAATTTCTAGGTAGTGGCAAGGCATATAATCTTCTTGGACATCAGGTGAACTACTTCCTTAGACAAAACTGATTAAGAAATTAAATACTAGACTTGCTTTAGACTAATCTTTGGTCTAACTAGTTAAAGACTAAGTGAGTTAGCTTCGATTAGTTCCACTCGACTTAGTGCACCAGGTAGGACACATCCAGCCTAGACATGCACTTCGAAGATATTCCCTAACTTACTATCAGTTCACTTTGACTTAGTACTAGGTTGGCCAAGTTTAACTAACTTTGTTCCCTATCTAGTCCATTCTAAGTTAAGCAGGTAAATTAATCTAAACATGCAATCATTAGCGACTAAATCAATCATGTAATTATGCATACAAGTTTAGTATTGACTCCCCTTGGATCATTGTATCGATATAGTCTATCCACATAATGGATTTGATCCTTGGCAACCCAATACTTGGTTGAACCTACTTGATTATTTAGACTCGATTTAGGGACCCATGATTGGATTCGTCTACGATTTCCATTAATAAGTGAGAGAAATGATCTATTTGTCGATTTAAAATCGAGTTCGGTCTTATTGTACACGGCTCTTTGAGATCCAAAGGTTAGATCAAGACCCTTGGAACCCAACGTGAACCTTTCCAACAATTTCTTAAGCTCTTGAACTTGCCCTTTCTAGAGAGAATTCTCTTTCTCAAAGTTTTTGACTTGAGTTGAGTTTCCTTCTTGAACTTGACTAGTTGAAGAAGTTAGGGTAGCCTTGTGCTTAAGGATTTTAACCTCCTTAAGTAAAGACTCGACTTTAGACTCGCATATAGACAACTTTTTATTCAAAAATTTTATCGCATCGTATAAAGTTTTAATTAATGAATGACTCACCTTGATTTACCCTTTTGAATCGGATATGTATCTGTGGCTTGACTCGAACTCGGGCTCGGTGTCGGATTCAGACTCGGTATCGACCTCGGACTCAAATAGTCTTTCCATGATAACCAAGTTGTTGACTCGGTCTTCTTCTTCCTTAGATGATTCCTTCCATGTTGCGTTGAGTACTTTATTAGTTTGTGGTTGCTTATTCTTTAGCTTCGAACACTCAGACATGAATTTCCCCTTCTTGTTGCACTCGTAGCTTGTAGCTTTGACTTGTGTCGGATCTCTTCTCCTTCGTTAGCTTGGTTGGTCGCCTTCTACGCTTAATCAACCTTCGAACTAGATTAACTAGTTCAGTCTCCATCTCTTCGTCTAACTCCAATTTGGACTCGTCTTCCTCGGGAGGAGGCTTTCTTTTTCCCTTCTTTTAGCCTACACATAAAGCAATATTCTTCTCGACCGGGGCTGAATTACATTGTTCATGCAACTCAAATTCTAAAAACATTTCATCTAACCTTATTTTAGACAAATCTCTAGATACCTTGTAAGCATCAACCATGGATACCTACAAAGTAGTCCTAGGAAAAGCTCTTAGGGTGTACCTTATGATGTCGTGGTTCTCCACCTTTTGTCCGATGGCATGAAAGTCATTTAATATGTCTTGGATGCGAGTATGGAGTTGGCTCGCGGTCTCATTATCCTATATTTTAAAATTATATAATTTATTGACCAATAAATCTCTCTTACATACTTTCGTGTCGGACATCCCTTCGTGGAGTTCGATGAGCTTATTCCATAGATTCTTGGCGCTAATGAATGGACCAATGCAGTTGAGCTCCTCCTTGGATAAGTCACATTGCAAGATTTGAGTGGCTTTTGCATCGGCTTCAACTTATCGCTTAATTTCATTAGTCCACTTGTCACAATCCAAGAATTCTCCTTGATCATTAGTCGATAGATCAAAATCCGTTTGGATAATGATCCACATATCGACTTGAGTCTTGAGGTAACACTCCATCCGACCTTTCCAATAATGGAAGTCATCTCCATTAAAGAACGGAGGTCGGACGGTCTTGTACCCCTCAAGAAGAGCCATTGGATTACCTCACGAAAACACAAACATAAAATCGATTCCAAGACTTGGTCTTGGATTAGTAGTGCGGGGGAAAAGAGAAAAAATTAAAATACACCCAAAAAATGCAAGAAAGAAAAGAAAAATAAAATTGCTCAAAAATGGTGGTTGCACCAAATTTGAGCGCCCCCGGCTATGATACCAAATGTAAGATCATAAAGAAGCACTAGAGGGGGTGAATAGCATTTAAAATCTTTTCTTTATGTTTAGTAAACCTAGTAAAATCAAAGAAAAGCACAGCGGAATAAGTAAAAAACAAAAACAAAAGTACACGGAGGAATTTTACTTGGTTCACAGTCTATCGGCTACTAGTCTAAGGCCCTGCGATCCTTGATCGCATTCGAAGGGCAATCACTAAAAGAGTCTCTTCCTCGTTGGAGGTAAGACACCAAGCAATTACAAATAAAATGAAAAGGATCGGTAATAACCTTACCAGTTCCTATACAAGTTAAGTATAAATAAAAACAAACAAACAACAACTAAAGATTACCGACAACAAATAAACTAAGGATGGAGCTTCGTCGGGTTTTAGAAGGTGTGTGGAAATTGGTTGCTTGGGAACTTGTGAGAGCTTGAGCATCGGAAAGCATTAGCTAGGGTTTGCAATTGAGCCTTCTTTTATAGACCTTCCTAAGCCTTCAAGATCACTATTTTCGTCAAGATCTAGATCTAGATCTAGATAAAACTCTATCCATAATTCTTATCTTTAAGGTGGCATTTTGCTCTTCACGAGTACACCAATCGACTGCTCCTCTTGCCAGTCGATTGGCCCCAATCGACTGTTGATCCTCCCAGTCGACTATTGTACTTGAGTTTCCATCCTGTCGCCTGCATCACAAGATTAATACAATGTATAAAATAATAGTGATTATGATAATCTTTAGATCGCCTGATCTCAACTTCGGCATTTCCTTAGAAGTCTTAGTTGGATCGACGCTTACAGTTGTCCTCGTACTGAGGATGCAACCTCACCATTGCTCCACACCCAGAACTTACCTTGATTTACCTTTTGGCCCTTTGTCCTGTTGCTTAGCATATGATCTTTGACCACCATTCCTCCTAATGTCTTTGAGCCCAGCTAAGACTACTCAAGTTTTGCACACTTGATATAGCATATTAGATAACAATATGACTTAACTTTGAATCTAAACTCATATTTAATTATCTGATGCTCCTGCACCAACACAGTCGACTAAAGTCTGCGCCAGTCGACTGATGTTGACATCAGTTGACTAGTGACCTAATTTCTATAGATCTGAGTGACGATTTCGATGAAAAACGGTAGCAGTTATGTGGTTGTTCTTCATGTTCTTCACAAAAAAATACGAAAAACTCCGATCCGACACTAAATCTAAGATTCCTAACCCTTAGATTCGACAATTATGCGTGTTTAAACATGTTAAATGAAGATCTAATGCAAAACATATACATTTTGACCAAAATCATCGAAAATTCACAATCAGTGACACCTAACCTGTGCTCTGATACTAATTGATGGATTTTTTGAATCCCTTAATGGATCGCACATCCGCATATGTATTCAAGAAAAGAAAATAAAACAATCCAAACATAGGATCTTGTCAAATAATCAACAATAGGTATGTGAAACAAAATAAAAAAACAGAAGCGTAAATGAAAGTATAAACATGCGTACTTGAATCCGGAGACATCATCGTTAGAAGGATCAGAAGTTGGAAGAAGTCGAAGAGCTGCATTGCTGATCTTCCACAGATCGAGAGAGTCAGCCCCGTATGCTCTGCTCGATGGGGAAAAAAGAGTCAGTCAAACGTACATCCCTCCTGCGGGAATCACACCTTTATATAAATCTAACGATATAGCCCATTAACATCCCATCAATGCTAATGGTACGGATTAATGGGTTCTACACATATTGATCCAAAATCCATTAACCCACATCCAATAACATAAATCTGTTAATCAAAATCATAATGATTAGATCACTTTAATTGGGTTCGAACCAATACGATACAATCAGATATATTACGATAATCATATGTAAGTCCACCACAAACATTATAGACCTCAATTTTGCCCAACATAATCTCAACTTGATCTCTCAAATCACTCGACAATGTTACCTCCTTGTTAAGTGGTTCAGTGTTTCAACCTCCTAACTGTCAGACTCAACTTCCTAAGTCTCAGCGATTCGGCCTCCCAACTCAACCTATTAAATTGTTTAGTAGCTTGCCTCCCAACTACCTACCTCGATCTCCCTCAGTCATCTAGTAGCTTGGTCATCGAGTACTCCTACTCAGCTGAGTCCCTCAAACACTTCCGAGCTCCCTAACTTGGCTCAGTGCCTATTTGGCTCAATTTCTCAAGTACTCTACTTCGAGGAAGTGTTAGTGGGATTCCTATACATGTAGATTAGATCGATCTGATTTAATTATTTTCTTTTGTAATTTTATACTTGTCCGTTCAACAATGACTACCTGATTCAACGGAGACAGTCCATTCGGGATGGTCATAGAATGGCGTAGATGCTGTTAAAATGGACATAAGTTGATTCCCGACGTGAGATCTAAAATTCTCACTCAGACTCAAAAGTCCTGCGTCGTTTTTTATCAACGGATCAAGGAGCATAACCCCCGTGATTTACCTCTCTTTATCATCACCGAAAAACCAACGGGGAGGAACGTTGGAGGCAAACATAATCACCTTTTGCAAGAGTGATTCAACGAAGACAGTGTCTGGTCGGTTTACAGAATATTAGATCAGGTTGGCATAAATTATCATGGCACCATTTAGCTCATTGTGGAGTTTGACTTGCGAAACCCCTATATAATGTGTTGATCCCTCTCTACCATCAGCATTTCTGCCTCATTGCTTCAAATCTGGGAAGCAATTGACTGCATTAATTTCTCACGTAGTTATTTTGGCTTTCTTTCCAAACAAGTCAATGCCACTCTATGTCTATAACGAACTAGTTTGTTAATACTTCTTGAGGATAAACTCTGAGCTATTTTATCAACATTGACATTTTTTCTGTTGGTTTTGGAGAGCGAGCTGATCAATCATCTTTGATGAGCTTCATCTAATTTGTCTCGAATTCATGTTTGTTCTAGGAAATAAAAGATGTATTTGTCTTCCTTCTTTTTTTTTCTTTTTTTTTGCCGGATTGCTGTTTTAGAAGGAAACAAATTGTCACTTAGTATGCCTATTACTTGAGAACCAGCCAAATAAGTAAACTATCTTGAAGGTTGCAAGCCATCCTCTACAGAAAAATTAAGGCAGAGATTTTATCTTCTCTTGAACGGTATTTTCAAAGAAGTTCTTGGCTAAGCTACTCAATGTTGCATGTTTTTTCTCTATATTCATAACTGGTAACATCGATTGTAGAAAACTCCCATCGCAGAAAAAACTTTGTTTTCCCATTTTCATTGCATCACCTTAAATGTGAATCATGGCAACTATGTGTGCCCACTTTGCAAGACAATATGAAAAGAGATTTCCCTACCAAAGTCCCTTATCATTTGAGCCTCCTTATGGATGAGCCACGTTAAACCCAGTGAATGTGTCTCAGCAAGAAGGTCAGATCCCTGTTGCTTACCATGCTTGACAAAAGCATTCTACAACTAGGCAGCAACAGCATTTCCTTCCGCACTTTTGCGGTTCGTAACCGAGTAGGTTTCATGATGATGAAGCTGATCTAGATTTGAAATCTGAAAAGTTGCAAGGGATCGCCAACAAGGTTGTTCTAATGTGGTGGAGTTCAAAACTTATCCTGAATTCTCAGCGGTCACTCAATCAGCTTGCCTAGGAGATTTTGCTGTCCTGATCCTAAAGGCCCCTCATTGTAGGTTGAGTCCTCACAGAAACAGTAGTAATCCCTTCGGGATCTCATAACTATCGCACTCCGATGGACCTAGTCAGCAGTCACAGTGCTTGATGTGTGGGACTCCTTCGTGAGCCAAAACCTTGGGCCTTTTGGTTGCCTATCAATTATTGTTTTCTCACACAACTGCAATTAAAGTCGGTTGGCCCATCAATACCAAGCTGACAATCTGTAACCTCTCTGGTTGCCAGCATGAAACAAACATAACAGAAGGCCTTAGACAGGGAACCAAGGTGATTGAGTAATTGAAAGATAAGAATTCAGTGTGCAGCGTCATGCTTCTTTCTGATCGTCACGATAGCATTTCCGCTGCAACTGTTCCAGGTTCGGGCAGCTATAAAAACAAATTGTTGAATGACTAGTATTTCCGCTGCAACTGTTCCAGGTTTGGGCAGCTATAAAAACAATAGTATTTCCGCTGCAACTGTTCCAGGTTTGAGTACACCCGGAAGATATCTAATTGCTTGAAGTAACGTACCTACAAAGATATTGTTCAGTTAGTTGAAAAAGGTAAGAATTCAAAGGCCAGAAGTTGCCTTGTCTCATACCCCATCAATCCAGGCTGCTGCAGTTGTGTTAGAATTAGATGCCGGGCAGGTGCTGAGCAAGATGGCCTATCTAAATTCTAATGCAATTTCCACACTCGAGTAGCGTCGGTTTGCCATATATATCCAACTCATCGGGAGCGCAGTTAAACGACACGCTTTGCTTGGAATTGGACAAAGAGCTGATGGAGAAAATTATAGGGAACTGGCAGCATTAATTCGAGTCCTCGGATTCGTGCCTATGTGCTATCTGGACTGAGCTCGCACTCGAGGTAGAGAGCAACATCAATGCTGGAGAGATCCAGACATCAAAATTTATCTAATATTCAGAGAGTAATTAGATTAAATTTAATATTTAATTTTTGTTTTAAAAAATAGACAATAAAGGCCTAAGTAATTAAGGTATAAATTGAATATTAAAATAGAGATTCAACGTAAGAAAATTGGTATGAATAAAATTTTAGATATATTAGATTGATTAATATTATTGAAATTATAATTAATAGAATGAATAATAAATGGCTAAAATGAAGACGATGTTAGGAAGGCTAGATGCACATCAAGTAAATTCAAGAAGTTCATATGGCTCCATCAAAGTTGTTCGACGTCCAAAATCTCCTCCCACTAATTAAGTAGAAGTTGCAGCTAGGAATTGATCCATAGTTCGCTAGCTAATAAGTCCATTATTGATTTTACCACTGCACTATGCTTTAAAAAGCACTCATGCCCTCCATGCACATTTGATTTTAATTTGGTCGGTCGCGTGATTTATCTCTCTACGATGGCGGTGGTAGCCGCTAGATTGGCGGTTCCAACCTTTTACATAAAAGGAAGCACTCATGCAGCCCCCGCGGGAAGGACCTAGTGGTTAGCACATGTAGACGTTGCATCATAGGACAACGGGTCAATCTCTCACAAATGCGAGGGTGTTGTCCCTCCATGCGCTAGTTACTAGTCTCAATGGTCAAGGGTCAAGGGTCAAAGGTCTACCGTGATTTACCCCCCTTATGATGGTCGGGAGGCGAGCTGGTAGGGGTCGCTAGGTTGATGGATTTCAACCTTTGTATCATAGGAAGCACTCATGCATTTGCTCTCGTGGAGTAGCTCGGATGGTAAACACATATAAAATTTGTCCAAGGAAGCAAGGAGCAATCTTCCGCTTCTATAGATTTGTCGACTCTCCATGCGATTTATTAACGGACTTTGGGTCAAAAGCTCCTCGTGATTTATCTTCCTTACGATGGCATGGGGACAAATTGATAGGGGACGTTAGGTTGACGGATTCCAACTTTTTACCCAATAAAGCACTTATGCATTTACTAATAACTTACCAAGGATGATCAAACAAAAAATGCAAGGAAAATAAGAAAGATAAGAGATCAAATAATAACATTTTGATGTAACATAATTACAATTAGAATTAAAAGATTAAAATAATAAATACACAAAAGAGTTCAAAAAATCATAGTAATATGTAATGAATATTAGCCTTTAATTATTTATCTTCAACTTTACTTACTATTTTATTATTAATTTATTGTTAAATAATCGATCGATTGACTCTGAAAATTTTTTCGATTGTAACCACTTCCAATTTTTCTTACTTCAATTGATTAAATTATTGATTTGGATCATAAAAGTGTTATCCTTTTACTTTATTTTTTATTGTATGATTAGTTAAGTAGAATTTATCATTAATCAATGACTTCTAATTGAGTCAATTGTCTAGTCGAGTTGGCTACAAACCGAATATACTAATCAACTAGAATTCGTTGTCAATTAATTGACTCAGTTAATTATTCAGTTGACTCAATCACAAATAGAAATATTATATTTGTTGGTTGATCAACTTGAGTTGATACTTGGTCTACTCAAGCACAAATTGATTTGAAGACCATATCCAATCAATTGGATTGTTAACTATAACTATCCTAATGATCAAATGTATGTGAAAGTTGAAGATTACTCTCTCATAAATACAAGTTTCTCAAATTTCAACTCATTTAAGAGCTATCTTGCAACTTGTCTTTACAACGAGGTCGTCTCATATTAAGTTACTCATCCCTCGAATACACCAAATCCTTAACTTGCTTCAAGTGTCAGTTTTTTACATTTTACCTATACGATTTATTTTCTCTTGCTTCGTTGTACATCGATGCTCCTTCCTCAGGATATCGCATACTATCCTTCTCCCATCTCTAACAGACCTTAAACTATCAAGCTATCATCAACCTGGATTGAATTAAGTCTTCATGTGTATTTCAATCAAGAATTATATATATATATATATATATATATATATATCAAATGTAGAATATTATTTTAACTTAAATTCTTTGTCTCACTATTAAAACTCATGATCAAACTATCATTAAAGTGGCACAATTAATTGCACTAATAAATAAATATTTTAGAGTGACACCGTCAAAAATTTAATTTATTAAAAATTATTTAATTTTTATAATTAATTGGGACCTTTTTTAAAAAATATATATTTAGTTATTTTAGAAAAGTCTGTCAGATTTATATTAGAAAAATTAAGATTATTTTATTATTTTATAAAAATAAATTGTACCACAAACTATACAATTGAATTAGGATCTCATCTATTCTACACTTTTTGAGATAATAAAATTTCTAATTTTTTTTATTTAGATGAAAATTGATAAACTTTTCTCTGGATGAAGATCGCATCCTATTTGCTCTACTGTGTTGCATCAAATTGTATCAGAGCTGAATTTCTAATTTGATACTCAATATATGTCATTCATCTTCATTGCTATTTTTTTTCTTCATACTTTCCTTTCACCATTACCATCGTCATCCCCATCTCCATTGTACTTTCATTACTATTTATTCAATATGCTAATTTTGTTCTCGATATAATTATTGTCCTTTTTTGCTACTAATCTATCTATGGTAACTTCATCATCGAGTAATGTTGCTTCATCTTCTTCATCATTACTTTTATTGAGATTTTCTTTTTACATCATCAATAGAATCTTAGCCTTAGAACAAGAAAATAATAAAGAAGTTAACCATCTTAATAAGAACTATGGAAATAAGAAAATTGAAAAACAAACCAAAGGAACTAATATAATCGATTGCATCCTTTCAATGCCTAAATCAGATGACACATAGACATACACTAATATCTTCCACACATAAAAAATGTGAAAGTAAATCTTGTAAAATCATAGTCAATGAAGTTGCATTAACATAGTTTCCATACAAGTCCCTCCATAAGATTCAAGTCATCTCATAATCACACTCGAACCCTTACGAGGTGGGCATGGGTAAGTCAAACATCCCTTCCAATTACACAATAATATTTAGTTACAATAGAGATAAACTCATATATAGATAATATATGGTGTGACATTCTTATAAATGTAGCCCATGTATCCTTGGTAAACCTGTTGGTGCAGTAGGCACCTAAGTCGAACCTGAGTTTTGATTATAGCAAACGATACAAAGTTAAGCTTATGTCATTATCTCACGAGCTGAATCGAGTGTGCAAAAAATTGCTATAGCTAGAGTTGAAGACTAGCGACACCCGGAGGAAGCCGCGGTGGTCGGGCAACACTCGGGTGACTTCGGAGGGAGCCGAAGGAATCGGGTGGAAGGCCAAAAGCGAAAGCGACACAGTAAGTATCGAGGTAAGCTCGTGTGTGTGTGAGCGTAAGTGAGGTCGTATCCTCTTTACAGGGATGATCTTAAGCGTAGATCCGACCAAAGACATCCTATAGATGGTATAGGTCGAGATCGGACGATCGACGACTATCGAAATTATGTTTTTGTTGAGCTAACTTTGACTTGCAGCAAGCATCAGTCGACTGTCAGCTTGGAGGACTCGACTATCGTCAATCAGTCGACTGTCGGAGGTTAGTACTCGACTGATGCTGCCATCAGTCGACTGATGGTCAAAGGATCAGCTTTGAGGAGTCAAGGCTTATCACCAAATTTCAAGGGGAGTGGTGGTCAAATATGATTGGCTAGGGTTCCTCTCGAAAAGGGGCTCAAAGGCTATAAAAGGAGGTCCTAACCTAGGATTTCTTCATCAATTCTAAGTGCTCAAAAGCCTTCGCAACGCTGTGACTCTCCGACGACTCTACAACAACGAAGTGCTGCCAACAACCCTAGCTTAAGTTCTTTTTTCTTAGTTGTTGGTATAATCTTACTTTGTTATTGCTTTCAATATTGCAATTCTTTTTATTCAAGGTTTTCTATCGTTGCATTTTACTTAAATAGAAGAGAGGGTTTGTCTCTCTATCTTTTTTGCTTCGAAGGTTTTTGTAATCGTCAAACTCCTACCTCCAACGAGGAGGAGTGTTTTAGTGAATTGCCCTCCGTACACGGTCTAGGACCGTTAGGGCCTTGGAGTAGTAGCCGAAGGCTACGAACCAAGTAAAAAAATATCTTGTCTCTTTTTGTTTCATTTATCTTTCCGCTGCACTTAATTGTTTTGATACGAACTCGAAAAAAAGGTTTTTCGCTATTCACCCCCCCCCCTCTAGCGAACCGCTTCGATCCAACAATTGGTATCAGAGCCGGGGCGCTTAGATTTGGTGAAACCACCAATCTAGCATTTTTTACAGATTTATTTTTCGTTCGTTTAAATTTTTCTCCCGCACTACTAATCCAAGACGAAGTCTTGGTACTATTCGTTTGGTTTTGTTTTGCAAGTATTCGCTTTTGGAGTAGCCGACGGTAAAACGGGCATAACTTTTCGTATAAGTTGACTCATGAAACGGGATACCTACCAAAACGAAGCTCTCGGAGAGATCTACACTTCTTATGAGGGTAAACCCTCGTAACAAGCTGTCTTCATCTCCAAAAACCATCGTTTAGTACCATTTCGGGGACATCGAAGGTTCTAAGTGATCATCTTTTATTTTAGTTGGTTATTTCTCGTTTATTCCTTTTTTTTCTTTTCATTTCCTACATTACTAATCCAAGGCGAAGTCTTGGAACCTTTTTTGTGTTTTTTTTGGTATTTTTTGTGCAAGGTTTCCCTTCCAAATGGCCCATCTCGAGGGTTTTAGCATCGTTCGACCTCCGTTTTACAACGGAGATGATTTTCGTTACTGGAAAGGTCGGATGGAATGCTTTCTCAAAACCCAAATCGAGATGTGGATCATAATCCAAACGGGTTTCACACTTCTGACTAACGAAGTGGGTGAATCCTTGGGTTATGACCAATGGACCATTGTGACAAAACGACAAGTCGAAGCCGACGCCAAGGCAACACAAATCCTCCAATGCGGTTTGTCCAAGGAGGAGTTAAATCGTGTCAGCCCCTTCATCAGCGCAAAGGACCATTGGACAAAGCTAGTGGACCTACACGAAGGGACCGATGAAGCCAAGGTATGTAAGCGCGACCTTTTATTTAATAAATTATATAATCTAAAAATGCAGGAACATGAAACGACGACGCAACTCCACGCCCGCGTCCATGACATAGTCAACAATCTACACGCAATCGGGCAAAAGGTTGAAAACCGCAACCTTATAAGGTATGTCCTAAACTCCTTTCCGAGGACTACCTTGTGAGCATCCATGGTCGATGCCTACAAGGTCTCCAAGGATCTTTCTAAACTTAGGTTAGATGAACTTTTTTCTGATTTCGAACTTTATGAGCAATCTAACTCGAAACCCGAGAAAGGTATAGCACTATTTGCAGGTTCAAAGAAGAAAACCGCTAGCAAGCCACCCCCGAAGGAAGAAGAGGATGAGTCGGATTCGGAGGTCGACTCGAAAATGGAGGTCGAACTAGTCAACCTAGTTCGGAGGATAGTCAAGGGCCGAAAATGAACTGTCACTCGACCCAATGAAGGTAAGCCTAAAAGTTCAAATATTAGATATTATGAATGCAACAGGTTTGGACATATCAAGTCCGAATGGCCAAAACTCAAGAGCAAGGCACCGAAACACAAAAAGACACTCAACGCTACTTGGGAAGAAGCTTCCGAGGAAGAAGACGATGATCGAGTCCTCATGGCTAAATCGGTGGAATCGGAGACGGAGTCGGAATCGGAACTTGAATCGAAAACCGAAGACGAGTCGGACTGCAAAGCACTATTCAAGACAAGCCACGGATATGCATCCGGTTCAAAAGATACACTCAAGGTAAGTCGGTCTCTCATTACTACACTTTATAGTGCAATTAAGTTTTTAAATAGAAAGTTAGCTAAGTTCGAGTCCAAGGTCGAGACCCTGGTTGAGGAAGTTAAACTCCTCAAACACGAGGTCTCCCTAACCTCTTCGACTAGTCGAGTTCAAGAGAAGGACTCAACTCGGGTTGAAAAACTCGAAGTTGAGAACTCACTCTTGAAGAGTCAAGTCGAAGATCTTAGGAATACGTTGGAAAGGTTTACTTTGGGATCCAAAGGACTTGACCTTCTACTTGGATCGCAAAGGGTCGTGTACAACAAGGCCGGGCTAGGGTTTAGCTCAAACACGACCAATAAGTCGTATATGTCGATTGTAAGTCGACATAAAAAATATGTCCAAGCATGGGTCCCTAAGACCACCTTGATTTCAAACTTAGGATCAAACCAGTACTGGGTTCCCAAGGACCAAATCCACTATGTGGAGAGACCGAATCGATTCAACGGTCCAGGGGGAGCTAGTACGAAATTTGTTTATGTTTTAACTTAGAAATTGCATGCTTAGGTTTTTATTTAGTTTGATTTTTCTTTTTAGAATGGTTAAATAGGACTATAACTCATCAACACTTGATAATATAGTACCAGAACGCTGCGAGATGATAGTACGCTAGGAAAGCGGAGTCTCGTGTATTCGAGCTAGATAAGGCGTATCTAGTTCGGTTCACTTGACCGAGTGGAACTAGCTGAACCTACCTCGCTGTATCCTAGACTAGTTAGACCAGAAAGTGGTCTTAGGTGAGTCAAGTTACTATTTTCTTGAAAATGGCTTTGTCTAAGGAAGTGGTCGTTGTTCCGATCAAAGAATGCATCTGTGCCTCGCCACGACCTGGAAGCCATGATCTTGAAAAAGTGACTTGATAAGCCTAAGGTCAAATCCGAATCTAACGCAAGGTTGACAAGTGTTTAAGTCATTAAATTTAAATCAAGTAAAATTGGAAGTCATCTCACAAGAACATATAGGGTTAACGTGTTTGATCATGTAAACATGGGTGAGAAGATTTAGGTTAATAATTTTCAACCAATATTTAATAAATCCAATATCCGATCCAACTACCTTGCGTGTAGAATCAATGAATGTTGGAAAGTGGTTGCTCCCGACACATGACCGGGGATCAACTCAAGTTTTCGAAGCTTCGATTCAAACAACAAGGATCGGTAGCCTTCGGAAATAACGGCAAGCTCAAAATCATCGGATCGGGTGATATTGAGCTTAACTCAAATTTTGTTATTCAAAATGTTTTATTAGTAGAAAATTTTCAATATAATCTACTTAGTGTAAGCCAATTGTGTGATAATAACTATAAGGTCATATTTCTAGAAAATGAATGCGTAATTAATACAAACGAAACCTCTAAAACAATTCTTAAGGGAACTAGAAATAACAACATTTACACTATTAACTTAACTAACTCCTCAACTAAGTGTCTTATGACACGGCAAGAGGAATCATGGTTGTGGCACCGATAACTCGATCACTCACACCCAAGACTCATCCACAAGATGAGTCAGAGTGACTTAGTCAGAGGTTTGCCTAACCTCAATAACTTGGATAATAAAATATGTAATACTTGTCAACAAGGTAAACAATCTAGGACACAACATCAACTAACTAATCAAGAACGAACCAAAAGTGTGCTTGAGCTCCTACACATGGATCTATTTGATTCACATAGAGCTAAGTCACTTAATGGGAGTAAATTCTGCTTAGTCATAATTGATGACTACTCTAGATTTACTTGGGTTAGGTTCATAAAACACAAAAGTGATACCCTAGATCAATTAATCAACCTATTTAAGTTAATAGAAAATCAATAAAACATTAAAATCAAAAGACTTAAGACTGATCATGATGGTGAATTCGAAAACCATAGGTTTACAGAATTCTGTAACCTAAATGGATACCACCATGAGTTCTCTTGCCCTAGAACTCCACAACAAAATGGTCTAGTAGAACGCAAAAATAGAACCCTACAAGAAACCGCTAGGACAATGTTAAATGAGTATAACCTACCCAATAGGTTTTGGGCGGAAGCCGTGAGTACGGCATGCTATGTCCAAAATAGGATCCTTATGGTAAAGAGGCACCTTAAGACCTCATACGAGATTTATCACGATAAAATACCTAACATCAAGTACTTTAGGGTATTTGGGTGTAAGGTACATTTCCTAAACACTAAGGATTACCTAGGAAAATTTACATCCAAAACCACGACCGGAATCTTTCTAGGATACTCGACTACAAGCAGAGCTTATAGAGTATATAACCACGACACCCTTAGAGTCGAGGAGACTATCAATGTAGTATTTGATGAAGGACACGAACCTACAAAACCCCCGACAACCCCAATTAGCAAGCCGACTCATACTAGACCTAACTCTGATCCGGAGATCAGGTCTAGTGTTAATCCTAACCTAAGTCAACCAAGTCACTCTATCGACCAAGTGATAGATGACTCCAACCAAACTAGAACTCAAACGAGTCATCCTATGGATCAAGTTGTAGACTCAAACCCAAATCCAACTAGGACTCAAACGAATCATCCTATCGACCAAGTGATAGGTGATCCAAGTCTAGGAGTTCGAACTAGAACCTCATACAGAAACCTTAGTCAAATATCTTTGATTTCTAAAATTGAACCCAAAACTATTAACCAAGCTCTTCTTGATCCCGATTGGATTATTGCAATGCAAGAAGAGTTGGCTCAATTCACTAGGAACGAAATATGAGAATTAGTACCACCACCTAAAGATAAAACAATCATTGGAACAAGGTGGGTATTTAGAAATAAAATTGATGATAAAGGTGAAGTAGTTAGAAATAAAGCTAGACTAGTCGCTAAAGGGTTTAGTCAAATCGAAGGTTTAGATTACGACGAGACCTATGCTCCAGTAGCTAGATTAGAGTCCATTCGAATGCTATTAGCATATGCAGCACATCGAGGATTTAAGTTGTTTCAAATGGATTTGAAATCTGCATTCTTAAATGGATACATTAAAGAAGAAGTTTATGTTAGTCAACCCCCCGGTTTCGAAAGTTTAGACAAACCCGATCATGCCCTTAGGTTAAAGAAAGTTCTTTATGGACTTAAACAAGCTCCTCGAGCTTGGTACAAGAGACTTTCGATTTATCTTAAGTCCAAAGGCTTTAACCAAGGTGTAGTTGACTCAACCCTTTTCGTAAAAACCTTAGGTAAAGACATATTCATAGCCCAAATCTACGTAGATGATATTATTTTTAGAACCACCAACTCAATCCTACTAAATGAGTTCATTTCACTTATGGAAAGTGAATTTGAAATGAATTTAGTAGGCGAGTTAATTTTCTTCTTAGGTCTACAAATTAAACAAACTAAAGATGGAATATACCTACATCAACGCAAATATACTAGAGAATTAATTAAATGCTTTGGAATGCAAGACGCTAAAATTATTAATACCCCAATGGCAACTAATGTTAATATAGAAGAAGATGTAATTGGAAACTCAATTGATTTAAAATACTATAGGAGCGTAATAGGGAGTCTCCTTTACTTAACTGCAAGCCGACCTGATATCTTATTTGCAGTAAGTATGTGTGCAAGGTTTCAAACCTGTGCCAAGGAGTCTCACCTAACTCTAGTCAAGCGTATCCTTAGATATCTAAAGGGTACACTTAATGTCGGTATTTGGTATCCTAGATCTCTGGGAGTTCGAACTAATCGGCTACTCCGATTAGGACTATGCGATAGTAAGCTCGATAGAAAGAGTGCAGTGGTTGTTGTCAACTTCTCGGCTCGAGTCTAGTGAGTTAGTGCGATGGAAGCAATCTTTGTGTTGCCTTATCTACCACCGAAGCCGAATACATCGCGATGGGTGAGTGTGTCACTCAGCTTCTTTGGATGAAGCACACTCTCCGCGACTTTAAGTTAGACTTTACGAATATTAAACTTCACGTAGATAACATTAGTTCAATTAATCTTACAAAGAATCCGATATGTCACTCTAGGACCAAACATATAGAGGTCAAACACCATTTCATTCGAGAACATGTGGCCAACGGAGCCATACAACTCGAATACGTCGAATCAAAGTCTAACTTAGCAGACCTATTTACTAAACCCCTACCCGAAGCCGAATTTAGTCTATTAAGACGAAAATTTGGCATGTGCATAGTAGAATAGGAACTTGCAAATTATATTTTCTTACTACTATTTCTTAATTTTCATTTTTATGGAACTAGCATAGGACATACCTTAGATATCATGCACCTATAGATTTAAGGAGCTAGTACATCTCACAACACATATGACTAATGTGTTTGTGTACTTAGCCACGTAGATGGGCGTGAGATGTTAGGACCTTACTCCTGGTTCCAGATGTAGAGCTAGTGCATTGCTATGAACCACGGAGTATAATCATATATACTAGCAGGCTCGACCGGTGATTGATCTTTCATATCAATCAAGCCAAATATGAGTCGAACATTTTATAGATGAACTTATTTTCAGTATATTATTTTCAAAATAATGTGGAACATGCTTGGACTTTAAAATTAATACTTATTTCACACACACCCTCACTCTTTTCGATATATGACAAAAGGGGGAGAAAAGGGCCAAAGTATAGGGATCATTTTTTTTTATGGCAAAGGCTTATTTAACTTTAAGTTAACAAAACAAGTCAAGAGAATTCTTAACTTAAACACATTCAGTTAACTTGTTCTTGTTAACAAAATGGAAGTAATTTACTTAACTTTAAGTTAACTTGTTAACAAACGGAAGTAAAGGCCAAGGTTGATCTCTTAACTTAAAACTTATTTTAAATACTATGACCAATATTAAGTAATTTCGGCTACTTAATTCTTTTGTTTAATAGCAAACATCAAGGGGGAGAGTTAAAACTCTTTCTCAAATACTCACCCTCGGTCAAGGGGGAGGATTCCTCAAGGGGGAGCACTTGAACAAAAAGTTTTTATATACTCCTGCTCATTCATGCATAAAAGTTTTTTTACTCCTGCTCATTCATGCATATCTCTTACTCATTTTGCTTAATGCACTTAAGTTACTTTTCTTAACTTTGTATGTGGGTTTGCCATAAATCAAAAAGGGGAAGATTGTTGGTGCAGTAGGCACCTAAGTCGAACCTGAGTTTTGATTATAGTAAATGATACAAAGTTAAGCTCATGTCATTATCTCACGAGCTGAATCGAGTGTGCAGAAAATTGTTATAGCTAGAGCTGAAGGCTAGCGACACCCGGAGGAAGCCGCGGTGGTCGGGCAACATTCGGGTGACTTCGGAGGGAGCCGAAGGAATCGGGTGGAAGGCCGGAAGCGAAAAATGGTGTGTAAGCATAAGTGAGATCGTATCCTCTTTACGGGGATGATCTTAAGCGTAGATCCGACCAAAGACATCCTATAGATGGTCTAGGTCGAGATCGGACGGTCGACGACTGTCGAAATTATTTTTTTGTTGAGCTAACTTTGACTTGTAGCAAGCATCAGTCGACTGCCAGCTTGGAGGACTCGACTGTCGTCAATCAATCGGCGAGGTTAGTACTTGGCCGATCTTGCCATCACGATCGGATGATAGCCATCAGTCGGTGATGGTCAAAGGATCGACCGAGAGTCAAGACTTATCACCAAATTTCAAGGGGAGTGGTGCTCAAATATGATTGGTTAGGGTTCCTCTCGAAAAGGGGCTTAAAGGCTATAAAAGGAGGTCCTAACCTAGGGTTTCTTCATTAATTCTAAGTGCTCAAAAGCCTCCGCAACGTTGCGACTCTCCGACGACTCTACAATAATGAAGTGCTGCCAACAACCCTAGCTTAAGTTCTTTTTTTTTAGTTATTGGTATAATCTTACTTTGTTATTGCTTTCAATATTGCAATTCTTTTTATTCAAGGTTTTCTATCGTTGCATTTTACTTAAATAGAAGAGAGGGTTTGTCTCTCTATCTTTTTTGCTTCGAAGGTTTTTGTAATTGTCAAACTCCTACCTCCAACGAGGAGGAGTGTTTTAGTGAATTGTCCTTCGTACACGGTCTAGGACCGTTAGGGCCTTGGAGTAGTAGCCGAAGGCTACGAACCAAGTAAAAAAATATCTTGTCTCTTTTTGTTTCATTTATCTTTCCGCCGCACTTAATTGTTTTGATACGAACTCGAAAAAAAGATTTTTCGCTATTCACCCCCCCCCCCCTCTAGCAACCGCTTCGATCCAACAAAACCTTGGCCTTATGATTGTCTATCAGTTATGATGGATGAGAAAATCCATGACATTAAATCGAACCCTCTGAAACTTAAGAGCATGACTCGAACAAAATTATTTTATAGATCTCTACATATTTGTATGACCAATCACACCAAGAATTTGATCCCAAGTTCTTAATTGTCTAACCTACCACTTGTTGACTTCACTCACAACTCAATAAATCAATCTTCATACTACATTCAAAATAATATATGATTCAAAAATTCACCAACCTATGGACCTGATTCTCTTACCTATCACTTTTCCTTCTTTTAAGTTAGCTAAAAGTCACATACCGACGATGTTGACTCATACACTCCTATCAGTGACAATTTTTCTTCCTACGAGCTCTTGTTATCGAATAAATTATTCCAAACACTTGAAAAAGGCAATCCAAAAAGATAAGTCAACAATTTGCCAATAATCGAGTTCTCTTTAGTGGAGGAGAATAATACAAATAGAAAATCATATTGACAGTAAAAGAAATAACTAAAAAAAAAAATTAATACTGTCAGATTGGACTAAAAGGGCACCTCTATTTTACCACTATTCTACTATCCCACTTGACAAAATAAAATACATCGACATCAAAAAAATAATGTTTGAATAAATAAACTAACAATCAACATATTTAGCCAAAAAATACACTTTCATTCATAATTGCTCGACCTTACCACGTAACAAAGTCAAGTTATATATCTTCGGTTGAAGAGTCAAGTTCTTCTTTGTCTAGTGATTTACTTATATGTCCTATATGTATCATATCAATTTTGATGCTTCTATCTATAACATCACCTTCTCATCAAATTGAGATTTTACATAAATACCATCAAATAGTGATCTGTCATATGAAAACACTGGTCGATATTTAGTTCATTGGAAAAAACTTTCAAAGATTGATGATACATGGACCACTAAATATGAAGTTCAAAATCTCTCCTCTAAACTTTTGAAGGAAATAGAGAGACAATTATTTGATCTAGTCGGAAAGGCAATGTCACCTCGCACCAATATGTTACATTAATGGGCTTACTTTGTAAGTTCATCTGTCACTCGTCGGAGTCCGATTTTCTTTGATTAGAGAAAATGATACAATTAGGAATTTAATTTATTAAAAGTTATATGAATTATTAATTTTTATAATTAATTGAGACTTTTATTGAGTTGATAGAGATTTAATTTTTGTTACTTGATAAATAATATTTTTTTAGTTTGATAATTAATAAAAGATAATTACAATCCTCATTAAGATTAACTTATTTGTTATTTAAAATATATATTTCATATTTATTATCGAGTTGATTTTATTAAAAAAATCTAGAGTATTGTATGTTAATTATTTTTTAAATTAATATAATTTTAAAATTGACTTCTTTTTCTAATTTTTTCTAAGTGAAATGATTTTTTTATTACTTTATCCAAATTTTACGAAACATCACTAAATATATCGCCTTCGCCCAACCAATCCGCTTGGTCCACCTACCCAATTAGAGTTGCTCAATGAATGTACTCGATTAGTCCAACACATCGTGGTCAGATGGACAAGTTGAAGAGCAATGACAAAGAATTACTGGATCGATGGATATCGACATTTGTAGCAAATATATGACATGGTTAATTAGATGAATAAATATTTGTACATTCACACTTAAATTTTAAGCCAACCGGAAGATGTTTTTTTTTTCCAATCCTAAAGTATTACTAAATTGTACTATAGATATTACGAAATCTTATTATAAGTACTAATAGAATAAATTTATTTAGGTGCTGCTTAAATTATATTGCAGGTATTATTAAATTGGTCCTAAATTAAAAGATTATATTTTTCTTTAAATTTTAAAAACTTTTAATTCGAAAGCTAAATTTTCTTTGATCATGCAGTTTTTTTTTTTTCACTTTTGCCTCCTTTTAACCAAGCTAATTTTCCAAAAATTGTCATCGCCCACTGGACGTAAATGCGGCAAGTCAGCCAACGTGGCCGAGCAGAGACCCGCACGCTTCTTCTGCCACGTGCTTTTGATGGTAGCCATCAAATCACATCAAACACGTGTAGCAGCTGGCCGGCCACCCTGCCTTTGACCGGAATGCGGTCCACGTAGGATTCCTGAAACCTACGTCACTTCCAAATCAAAAGGTTGCTGACGTACACGTTGCGCCTTTCTGTGGACCATGTTTAGCAGCCACGTCATAATGGCATTGCATGTTTTCTTCCGTTCCACTAAAAGCTCAGGCAAAGCCACGTCATGATGGCATTAAATTTTGTTGTCGTTCCCTTAAAGCTCAGGCAAAGCCACGTCACAGCACCGCCCCTCGACTTCAAGCAGAAAACAGTCTTTTTCATCTGTGCCCGGTATAATCAGGTAAAAGTTGAGAATCTGTCCAACTAACAGCTTCCTGTCATTCATTCCAAAGCTGCAATGAGAGAGAGGTAAATCGCGAAGGGACGAAGTATCTTGAAACGGTGATAAAATAGAGGGGGATCATCTGAAGTCAGAGAGATTTTAGACCCCTCATTCAAAATCGACCCCTGTCCATTCTACAAGCAATCTCCTGTCTTACCATCGCACTATCCCCATAAGAACTGCCCGGTATAATCCGATTCAATTCGGGATTCGTTGGCTTCGGAACCGAATAAATTCGATTTGATCGATTCTGAATCTATTTTGATTCTAAGGATAAAAATTTCAGAAATAATTTAATTAATTATTCGAATCCATTTTGAAATTCGATATATTAATAAGATACATGATGTTTGATTAAAATAATAATAAATAAGAGATTGAGAATGACCCTGTTAATGTTAATGGTTGTCTTTAACAGCCAATGTCAATTTTGTTAATGTTAATGGTTGTCGTTGACAGCCAATGTCAATTTTACTCAAATCGAATTTGAACATGATCCGAATTTGAACTGACCGATTCCTATTCGACCAAAAAAACCATCCCAATTGATTACTTAATTAGTGGGTTTGGGACGATTTTAAAATCAGTTCGGATCCGATTTCAGATTTAACGAGTCGGTGTCGATTCAATTTCAGATCGTCAAGGCCGTCTAGTGCGCAAGGAGGGATTGCTATAATTTTTTTATTTTTTATTTTTAAGTTCTTCTTCTGCACTTGCTAATGACTTAAAATGACGCTTCGCTGAAAAGAAAAATGCATATGATGGGTCGATCGAGAAATTCGCGGGGGGATTAGACTTACGTACACAATTTTATATGTATATCCTTAAATTAATTTAATCCAAGATTACATTTTTCTTTTTCTGGTACAAATTCGACGATATCTTGATTTTATTCAAAATGCTAAAATTTCATCCTTTGAAAAAATGACTTGTCTGTAGTCTTTTTAGACTTTTCGCTATCTAATTTATTTTTTTTTTATAATCCAACTATTCAAATTTTACTCTATTAATTTTAGAAGTAGACAATTTTGATTAATCGGATAAATTCAAAATGCAGTTTATGCACACCCAACTAATTTAATTATTTATTGATCATTGAAATAGGTTAAATTGTGAACCAAATAAATTAGTTGAGATAAATCAATCAAATTAGATGAATTAAAACGTGAGCTGATAGATTGAGTAGACCAACTCAACAAAGACATCAAATAAATGGATTCAATTGGATTAATAGGCAACTAAATTTGGTGATACATGATGTAAGGTCAAAGAAAGGGACCTAAAAATTAATATGAAGGGTCCAAAAATCAATCCATTAATATTTGTTTAAAATTCGATTCAGATTTTAGATATGGCTCTCACTTTATTAACTATAAAACATAAGTTTTAAAAATAAAATACAGAGAATTTTATTCTATCTATCAATTAAATTATAAAAATATTTATTTTGATTATATTTTTTTTCTGTTTTATTCTTTAAAAATAACTATTATTATTTATTTTATTTCGTGTTATGAATAAACAAACACCATTATGTATTCATGAGTGTGATATATATATAATAATAAAATAGTCATAAGAACAACTAAGAATACTAGAATTTAAATCCTAACAAGAATGAGTATTTTACGGGTCAATTTTTAATTGTGTTTAAATTAAATTCTAAATTTATCCAATAGATAAACAAGGATATATATACCTATTATCAAAACAAAAACAAACCATTATTCTACCACTAGATGAGACCGACCAATTAATCCATTGATTCTTCTCTACGTCGTTGCCAACCTAAAAGTTCATCATTCGTAGACCTTCCCATAACTATTTATTTAATCACTAAAGAATTATCAGTGTAGATTAATTTAAAATAATGGAAATCAGTAGACACGCAAGATGCTCACGGACTCACACTCCATGAATTCTATTTTACTTACTCAATGAATCACACCACTCTATCTCCAACACAAGGCCTACTAAATAATAATATATACAGCTAATTAAATAATTATGTTGGCCGTCGCCCACAGGCTACACCTTTTTAATTAAATAGTTAGATTTATTTATTTATGGGATATATAATTAATTAATGCACCTATGCTGGGGCCTTGTTGTGGAAGTTTGACTTGGATAAGTTGGATAATACTTGCTTTGATGGGTGAGGTGTAGAAAGGGATGCAATACGTAGAGAGATATGATGGCAATTAAAGTGCGATTGTGGTGGTGACCACTGGCGTAGCACTTCAGATCACTTATCTTAAAATTAAGTTCGAAACTAAATTATTTATCTTGTTTAATTTCCTTACTGATATTAATTCGAGGGACAGTGTCTGAGTTATATATGCTCGCTATAAATAATAATAATATGGTATTATATGTAAATCACTAATATAATTAAAATAATGTATCTTGGGACCAAGGCACGTACCGAATGAGGATTTCGTTGTCGTTCACGGTTGCCTTTCTTTTTCTTAGGAAGGTGGAATGTGATTTGCCATCGAGGGATCGAGGAAAATGCAAGAGTAGTTATCAATATATCATGATCTTATTTAAATTATGTATACGCTAGCTGTCTTCTTAATTATATTACAAAATTTTATAATGTGTTTAATACTTGAAATTTTCTAATTATTTGAGTTTTTTTTTATTATAATCCTAAAATTTAGCAAAAGTAAATTGTTAAAATTAATAACCATTGAGGGTAATTAGAGTGCCATTGACTTCCGTATTCAATTTACTTGAGCTAGATTAATGACAATTAGGGGTTAGTTATACGTTAATTTAGGTTTGACTTAAATTTGAGAAAAAATTTGGTTTTTTTTTAATAATTAAAGTTGATCCAAACTATTGTCGATGATAATATTGTGCTTGATTAAAGTGCAAATTTTACATTAACAAGTTTGTGGGGTGGGCCTTGTGGTTAGAAGTAAGTTTTTTTTTAAAAAAAAATAATAATACTTTTAATTTAAATTAATTTTGATTAGTTTAGCATTAAACTAAAATTTTATTGAGAATCAACTGAGTTAGTCGGTTATGTTGAATTTTATAGAATTTTGAATTGCTTAGATAATTTTTTTTTTTATCTTCTCTTTAATTTCTAGGTGACTCGTACGTACGTCTTTTTCCAATTCTCTTCCTTTCACTTCTTTTCGCAATGTTACAGCTCGTGCATGACATAGTTGTGTGATTGAATCCACGATGCACACACGACGACCATTCCTCCCCTCTAATAGTCTGAGGCCTCTTTCTCTTTCCTTATTGATGAGTAATGACACTCTTTTTTCTATTCAATTGGGATAAAGAAATGATATGCTAATCGTTGATTCTATAGCTAGATAAAGAAAAATAAATTCTTTTTTCTATCCAAGACACAAGTAACCATCAGCAATGGTCCTGCCTGTATCAATCATTTTCTTGGTTAATTAGCTCTCTCCTCTCCTTTAATGACAACTCTTTCCGCATGTTATGGATATTGCAAATTAACTTTTAGAAGTTCTAGTTGAGATCACTAATCATCTGCATGCTATCGATTTGTGACTGTTTCTATTAAGTGATCTATTGGTGTTTGATTCACTTCTTAATTTTCTTTATGTGATCATTACCTTATGAATTAATCTTATTTCAGATGTTTTTAGTAAGAGGTTTAATTTTGAATTGTTTATATTGTTAGTCGGTTTAATTCTTGTATTTTTGACTCTTTAAATCTTAACCTAATACCTTTTTAAATGTCGATTGATATGATCTCCTTAGATTGGATTTGAAGTGTTTGTGTCATTTGAAATTTCTTTATTGAGCTACACCAACTTTAGAAACACTGAATTGAAGTGAATAGCTCCAACGGACGTAGTCGAGTTGGGTAAGGTGGCAAGGGTCAATTTCCTTGGCGCTCACGTCACTTGGAATTAATATTTTACCACTTAATTAGGAAATCGTTTGATTGATTTACTTCTTTCCAAATATTATAGAGCCGATTTGGATGAACATTATCATCTTTTTACTACAATGAATTGAATTGAAGTTATTAGTTTTGGAGTGTCAGTGGATCCATTTAATAAAGTCAAATATATATAGATAGAAGATATATTATGTGATTGATCAGTACGTAACGCATCCTCAGCCGTTCAATTCATGGATATGCATAGTAAATGAGAAATATATAATGTTTCTCTCTCACGACTCCCACGAAATATTTTTCATCACCGATCGTCGTCTGTACTATAGCTCAACCTCTGAACTCGTCGGGATCGTCATCGCCGTCAGACAGATCGAACCATGATTGGATTCCGACTGAATTGCAATCGGAATCCAACCGAATTACAACCGCCAACGTCGCAACTGTTGGCGACCGCAATTGAGGTCAGACTCCGATGCTGACCGGACTGCGATCGAATTCCAGCCAAATTATGGTCGAAACTCGACTGCTCGGTGGCAATGTCAAACGATAAAAGTCAGATGGAAAACACTGTGTATTTTCTATTGTAGTGCTTGCTCAGGCATGCACAAGTTGTGCAACGTAAGGAATGCAGTGTATATATATATATATATATATATATATATATATATTGCATTACAACTCATGCATGCCTGAGCAAGCATAACAACGGAAAATGCACAGTGTTTATATATATCAGTGAGCAGGTGGGCGCCGAAACGTTGCGCACCACTGTTCACAACAACTGTGGTGAATAGTGAAATTACTGTTCATCGCAGTGATTCGCGCACAAGCGCACATAGTTTCGACACTCAACTGACAAAATATATATATATATATATATATATATATATATATATATATATAGAGAGAGAGAGAGAGAGAGAGAGAGAGAGAGAGAGAGAGATCTTCTACACTACGTGTGGTGCGCGACACAATCTCAGTCGTCCATCATACGGAGATGCACATTATTTTTCTCCCGCGATCTCAAGCCAAATTCTTCACCATAAATCGCTACTCGTCGGGATCACCGTCGGCATCCCTCCGGCCGAACCATGGCCAAATTTCGACCAAAGTCTAGTTGAAATTCGACCAAATCGTTGTCGAATTTCGATTAAATATCGGTGGCATGTGAGGAGTTCGTACGAGGAAGAAATATTATGCATTTCTTATTACTGTGTGTTGCGGATGGGGTGCACAAGAAATAGGTGTTGGTGCAGAGAGCACCACTTCTGAGTTTTAATATATGAACCATAGTTAAAGTTAGGATAAGCTTGTGATCTAATATGCATGTCATGCCTCGAGAGGGGTACTAGTCCGACGAAAATCGGACGGCACCTCCCCTGTACGACGGACAATTGAAACATGTATACAAGGCCCACACGATCCACTATACATCGGCCAAAATGGCCGGAATATAAAAACACAATGCAGATAATATAAGGCCTCAGGCCAACATCCAAAGTAACTAAAAATGTCTAGACTTACCTCTTCTGCCATCTGAGCAGGAATATGCAACCACACATATAACCAAAAATATATCGAAACAAAAGTCCACAAAGACTTAAACTAGTACCACCAAAACGACAAAGAGTCTAAAGTTTTACAAGTTTGAAACATAGAGTCTTAGAAATCAAAATGCGGAAAAACTAAAAAGAGGATAGCAAAGTTGTCAAATCATGGGACTGGCAATTGGACTCTCCGGAAGGCTTCATCCTGAAATGAACAAATATCAACGGAGTGAGTAAAACTCAGCGGATATCTAGCAGTCATGCATAGTAAACTATAAGTAGCAATAGTAATCAAGCTGGTACAGTTTCTCAACAGAAATACATACCTGAAACTGTACATACCAGAATTACCTAAGCCTACATAAAATATATCCACACAGATATATGTAGAATCACCCAAAACAAACAACATAATATCTCCTGTATGTGCATGATAATCATATGCAACAACCAAAAGTGCAACAATCAATGCATATAGTAAAAACGTATGCCCATGATGCAATCACTTGTGTCACCCCTGACGTCAGTCTAGCCACCGACATGTCATGTGTGTCGGTCGAGTGGGTAGGGTTGTGACAATTGTGCACTCTGCCGTCACTATACCTATGTGATTGAGTGGACAGGATGCTGGCAGAGTATCACCCTCCTACCCCATGTATGTATATGGGGGACATCACCTCATCTCATCTCCTCGTCTCACGATAAAGGAGGGATCCCTGTCTGCTACCACGTCGCAAAATAAATCACCTGAGTGACTACCGTGGAGTCCTGACAGAGCAAATACATACACACCTGCAATACCACTAACCCATGAGTGGTTGTGTGTATAGGTAATGTGACTGACGATGGGCTCAACTACCAAGTAGTATCACCTCCTACCGAAGAGTCGATGACCGTCAGTCATGCAATAATGCAAGATGGTGCATGTCACTAAAGCACAACACACCTATCAATCCATGGCTACCTATGGTATGTACCAATAGGAGCTCATATCAAATAACCTAAGTACGTAAGTCTATGTACACATGCAAATTATATTCATTATTCATACAATGCCCAGTACGTAAGGCATGTCACTACTCTAGTGCTAAATAAACCATTGACAAGTATCCAGTGATAGAGTATAACATAACAGGCATATGAAAAACAAAACTACAACATGTACTAGGTAGTGACATACCAGGGCAGTTAACAAGCGTAGAAAAACTACTACTAGCTATAATAACCAATGCACAACAAGATGACAATATCTAAAAGAAGATAAGTCAAAGATATTTGCCTACTATAATGCTTGTAATAATAAAATCTTCACGCCCGTGGACCTGTCTCGTATCCACGTCCTGCATACAACAGAACTATTGTTAAGTACTATGACACGATCCACCGTCAAATCGAATCCTAAGTCGATTTCGTACATAAACCAATTAACCCAATTTCTTAATAAAATCCCGGTCACATCCCACCTAATATAACTATCATTTCGTCCAATTACTAGAATATGATTTTACAACCCTTATTATCATGTGTACAAAATCCAAACAGAACCTCACAGCCTATTCTATTCACCGGAGTAGCCCAAACGAGTTCTCTCCTCTCACTCACAGCTGTATAACCCCAAAATCTAGCCATTCACAGCTAAAAGAGAGAGAGCTAGATCAACTTACCAACACTTAGGACTCCACCGGAAGGAATTCCCCAACTCTATTCACCGGAGACAAATCTCGGTTGCCCTAAATCACTGCCCAAACACAAAGGATCAAAATTAGAATGAGAAATCCACAGCTAGGTGGAGGAGGTCGGCCTCTTACCTTGCTCCGGCAGAAACTTGCGGCCTCGAGCAAAACAAGGAGTAGCCGCCGCTGGTGAAATTTTTCGGCCACACGCACGCTCTCGTCGGCTTGTACGTGGGAACGTCGGCGAGTCCGGTTGAGGGGCTCGTTCGCCGCAGAGAAGGAAACGGTTGGGCAAGGGAAAATGGGAGTGACGACGCTCTCGACGACTGGTGTTGGCCAACCATGGCGAAGCTGCGCGTGGGGCGGTCTGGTCGTCGGCACAACACGCGAGGAGAGGGCATTGACGAAGAGGGGATCGCGAGGGAAACCGTCGACGGAGGAGAGGGGATCGTGAGGGAAACCGTCGCGATAGGGGAAAAATTGGATGGGTCGAAAAGTTAACCGGATTACCCTTTTATAAATAAATCAAAACCTAGGTTTTAATTAACACCTCATTAATTTAATTATACCCATATATATTCCATATAAACGCTGTTTAATTCCAGAGAAATTCCTAAAAATTCTTAGAAAATTACCTAAAATAATTTCTTAAGAAAAAAATAGGTATTTTTATTTTTATTTTTATTTTTATTTCGGTATCTCACATTCTCCCCCACTAATAAAAATTTGGTCTCTAAATTTCCCACTCAAATGCATAATGAGTAAGAGATAGCACAAGTACTGAAAATATATTTCACGTACCTTAAGTAAACAGGTGGGGGTATTGAACTCTAATCTTTTCCTCAAGCTCCCAGGTAGCTTCCTCATTGGTGTGGTGACTCCACCCGACCTTGACAAGTCGCATAATCTTGTTCCGCAATTGTCGTTCTTTGTGATCCAGAATCCGTACCGGAATCTCTTCGTAAGTAGCATCAGGTTGAATGGAACCTGACACATCCGACAGAATATGTGTAGGGTCTGGCATATACTTCCTCAACATGGACACATGAAACACATCGTGAATACCCATCAAAGATGGTGGTAGTGCTAGGCGGTAAGCGACTGCTCCGATCCTCTTCAAAATCTCAAACGGACCAATGTACCTTGAAGCTAGCTTACCACGGAGGCCAAATCTCTTCACCCCTTTCGTGGGTGAGACTCGCAGAAATACATGGTCACCAATAGAGAACTCCAGATGTCTCCGTCTCCGATCTGCATAACTCTTCTGACGATCCTACGCCTCTGTCATCCTTCATCTAATAGTACAGACTAGCTCTGCCTCATGCTGAGCTCTCTGGGGTCCTAGCAACTGGGCCTCCCCAACCTCCTCCCAGAGGGTGGGTGTACGACAATGTCTACCATACAATGCTTCAAACGTGGCCATTTGGATAGCCGAATGATAGTTATTATTGTAGGCGAATTCCACTAATGGCAAGTGGTCCTCCCAATTGCCCTCGAAATCCATAACACAGGACCTCAGCAAGTCCTCTAGAGTCTGAATGGTCCGCTCAGACTGTCCATCGATCTGAGGATGGAATGTTGTACTAAAATAGAGTTGTGTGCCTAAGGCCTACTGCAGACTCTGCCAGAAGCGGGACGTGAACCGGGGATCTCTATCTGATATAATGCTCAAAGGAACACCATGCAATCTGATGATCTCCTGACAATATAACTTCGCCAAACGATCCAAAGAGTTGGTCTTCCGAATCGCTAAGAAGTGCGCGGATTTGGTTAGTCGGTCAACGACTATCCAAATCGCGTCATGGCCTTGACGTGTCCTAGGCAAATCCACCATAAAATCCATGGTAATGTGATCCCACTTCCACTCAGGAATAAGAATCCTCTGAAGTAGTTCGGCTGGTCTCTGGTGCTCAGCCTTCACCTGTTGGCAAACTAGGCATCTAGCCACAAAATCCGTGATGTCTCTCTTCATGTCGTTCCACCAATACAAACGCTTTAAATCCCGATACATGCGGGTTCCACCTAGGTGGATCGTAAATCGAGAGCGATGAGCCTCCTAGAGTAACTCCTCCATGACCGGGTGAGACTGAGGTACGCATAGTCTGCCCGGAAAATAAATAATACCCTCGTCATCACGGGTGAACTCAGTCTGTTGTCCCGAGGTTATCTGGCTGCTAATGAACTGCAAGTGCTGATCACCGGCCTGGGCCTCTCGTCTTAATAGATGACTGAGCAACCATGGTAACAAGAATGTCCTGCTCTGTCGGTCCTTTCTCCTCAAGGCCCAACTCGGAGAAACACTGAATCAACTCCGTGACTAAAACTCGGTAGCAAGCTAAAGTCCCTCGGGACTTCCGGCTAAGTGCATCAGCAACCACATTGACTTTTCCCAGGTGGTTAAGTCTAGGATTTCAACCCTTCTAGCATGAACGCTTATCAAGGACGATAAGATCATAAGTCTACTTATAAATACATCAAGACGGTTAAGTCTAAATTATATCATTTCTACCAATTCAATCATGCATACTACAACATGCTACTACGAACAGGTCTCGTGGACAGTCAGAGTGTATAACTATCGACTGCACGCAACAACATGCTACCACGAACAAATCTCATGGGCAGTCAGAGTGTATAACTATCTAGCTATCGACTGCACTCAACAACATACTACCACGAACAGGTCTCGTGGGCAGTCAAAGTGTATAACTATCTAGTTATCGACTACACGCAATAACATGCTACCACGAACAGGTCTCGTAGGCAGTCGATTATCCTAGGGTATTAAGCCTAGGGTTATCCAATACATCTAGCATAGAATGTCTATCAATATCGATAAAGATCATCGATCTACAAGTATGTCGAGGTTATTACGCCTAGGATTCCAATAATATTATTTCATTCTTGAGATCCTCTCCTACGGCATGACCTCATCTAAATTATACTATCTACTAGTCTCAATCGTGGTATCAACCGCGACAACACATAACCAAATAAACATTTAACCATGATGTCCAATAATGACAACAAAAACATACTAATAGAAATCAATGACTGAAATTAATTAAGGTATAACTAAAGGGGTCATGCCAGTACGAAGTCAAGACAATACTAAATAGAGCATCAAGTGCAAATACACTATAAACCACGTAAGCAACATAATCATCTCACCATGCACTAAAATCTAGAGAGTCAAAGAACCAATATATACCTTCTAAGTATTTATCTCAATAATCTAGGTTCCCTTCGGTGGTAGCTAATGGTATAGTCCTAATCCTTCAGGAACTCCACCCATCTCCCTTGTCGGAGATTGAGTTCCTTCTGCATAAATATATATTTGAGACTCTTATGATCAGTGAGAGTCTCAAATGTAACACTAAACAAATGATGCCTCCAAATCTTCAAGGCAAAGATAATAGCAGCTAACTCTAGATCATGTACTGGGTAGTTTTTCTCATGCTCCTTCAACTGATGAGAAGCATAAGAGACCATCCTGCCATGTTGCATCAGTACTGCGCCTAAACCCTGGAGAGACGCATCGATATAAAGGACGAAACCGTCATCCCCTGACGGCAATACCAGAATCGATGCTGACACCAGTCACTTCTTCAACTCCTAAAAGCTAGTCTCGCAGGCCTCCGACCACGTGAACTTCACGCCCTTCCTGGTAAAGCGTGTCAACAACATAGCAATGCTCGAGAAACCCTCAACGAACCGTCTGTAATAACCAGCTAAGCCTAAGAAACTGTGAACCTCCTGAACCAATTTCGGCTGCTCCCAACTAGTGACTGCCTCGATCTTCTGGGGGTCAATTGAAATGCCTTTGCTAGAAACCACATGTCCTAGAAAGATCGGTGAGGTAACTAGACGCCATTCTTGAATTTACATCTGATTTATACAGCCGAAGCCTATCCAGGACCATGCGAAAATGTTGCGCGTGTTCTTCTTCAGAACGGGAATAGACCAGAATATCATCAATAAAAATAATGACGAACCGATCTAGGAAATCCATAAATTCACGGTTCATCAAGTCCATGAATACTATCAGAGCATTGGTAAGCCCAAATGGTATTACCAAAAACTCATAGTGCTCATATCTGATACGGAATGCTGTCTTCTGAATGTCTGAATCTCTAACCCTTAGCTGATGATATCCGGACCGCAGATCAATCTTAGAATATATTGATGTACCTCTGAGCTGATCAAATAAGTCCTCAATACGTGGCAGGGGATATTTATTCTTGATGGTGACGGTGTTCAACTGTCTATAGTCGATGCATAATCTCATCGAACCGTCTTTCTTCTTTACAAAGAGAACCGGAGAACCCCAGGGAGATACGCTAGGGCGGATAAAACCTCTGTCCAAAAGCTCCTGAATCTGGACTTTTAGCTCGTCCAACTCTTCCAGGGCCATACGATAAGGAGTTTTTGATGTCAACGCCGTCCCCGGAATTAACTCAATTGTAAACTCTACTTGCCTTCTGGGAGGCAGGCCCGGTAACTCCTCTGAAAAGACATCCGGATACTCTCGGACGATAAGAATGTCCGAGATCTGACAGTCACCACTGTCCTCGGTGTTGATCAATGATATCAGAAAACCCTGACAGTCATGTGATAAAACCTTCTGAGACTGATTCGCAAAAATGGTCGATATACCATCATTTCTGGTGCCAGTGAATTCCCACGAGGGTTGGTTAGGAGGATGGAATGTAACCACCCTCGTTTGGCAATCCATAGTGGCATGATATGTTGTTAGTCAGTTCATGCCAAGTATGATGTCGACTTCGATCATGTCGAAAATCAACAAATCTACCGGGAGTATAACGCTGTCGAAATCTAATGGACATCCTCTAACCTCCTAGGTGACCTCTATCGCCAGAGGGCAGAGATACCATTAATCTTTGTGACCTAAGTGTCAGTAGTCTACCAATCTCTCTCTCAGGAATGTCCGAGAAATAAATGAATGTGATAACCCACTACACCATGATACAATGTGAAGTCTGACCTTGATCGATAGGCTCATTCTCCATAGACCTTTCTGGCAACTCCATCGCCAGAGATCTCAATGTCCTTTTGCATGGCTGCCCTGCACCACGCCTCAGCATGAGAACACGCCCACCTCATTTCATATCTGCTAAATTATTACTCAAGTATCACTACAGATAGAAAAATCAAAATTTCACCTGTTAGCCATCTGGAGATGTCCTGTCGCTGCCAAGTCCCCAATACGATCTTGTCGAAATATGACTCCAAAATGTCTGAAATGTCAAATCGATGGAAATCCGTAAAAATCTGAAAATGCACAGATTAACCTGTCAAACGTGGCGAACTCTGAAAACCCAAAAAAAAATCCCTTAGGAACTCGAAACCTTGGCTCTGATACCAAATAAATTGTCACGCCCTGAGAGGGGTACTGGTCCGACGAAAATCGAACAACACCTCCCCTGTACGACGGACAATTGAAACCTGTATACAAGACCCACACGACCCACTATACATCGGTCAACATGGCCGGAATATAAAAACATAATGCAGATAATATAGGGCCTCAGGCCAACATCCAAAGTAACTAAAAATGTCTAGACTTACCCCTTCTGCCATCTGAGCAGGAATACGCAACCACACATATAACCAAAAACATATCGAAACAAAAGTCCACAAAGACTTAAACTAGTACCACCAAAACGACAAAGAGTCTAAAGTTTTACAAGTTTGAAACATAGAGTCTTAGAAATCAAAATGCAGAAAAACTAAAAAGAGGATAGCAGAGTTGTCAGATCAGGGGACTGACAACTAGACTCTCCGGAAGGCTTCATCCTGAAATAAATAAATATCAACGGAGTGAGTAAAACTCAACGGATATCTAGCAGTCATGCATAGTAAACTATAAGTAGCAATAGTAATCAAGCTGGTACAGTTTCTCAACAGAAATACATGCCTGAAACTGTACATACCAGAATCACCTAAGCCTACATAAAATACATCCACACAAATATATGTAGAATCACCCAAAACAAACAACATAATACCTCCTGTATGTGCATGACAATCATATGTAACAACCAAAAGTGCAACAATCAATGCATATAGTAAAAACGTATGCCCATGATGCAATCACCTGTGTCACCCCTGACGCCAATCTAGCCACCGACATGTCCTGTGTGTCGGCCGAGTGGGTAGGACTATGACAACTGTGCACTCTGTCGTCACTATACCTATGTGACCGAGTGGACAGAATGCTGGCGGAGTATCACCCTCCTACCCCATGTATGTATATGGAGGACATCACCTCGTCTCATCTCCTCATCTCACGACAAAGGAGGGATCCCTGTCTGCTACCATGTCGCAAAACAAATCACCTGAGTAACCACCGTGGAGCCCTGACAGAGCAACTACACACACACTTGCAATACCACTAACCCACGAGTGGTTGTGTGTGTAGGTAATGTGACTGACGATGGGCTCAACTACCAAGTAGTATCACCTCCTACCAAGGAGTCGATGATCGCCAGTCATGCAATAATGCAAGATGGTGCATGTCACTAATGCACGACACATCTATCAATCCATGGCTACCTATGGTATGTACCAATAGGAGCTCATATCAAATAACCTAAGTACATAAGTCTATGTACACATGCAAGTTATATTCATTATTCATACAATGCCCAGTACGTAAGGTATGTCACTACTCTAGTGCTAAATAAACCATTGACAAGTATCAAGTGATAGAGTATAACATAACAGGCATATGAAAAACAAAACTACAACATGTACTAGGTAGTGACATACCAGGGCAGTTAACAAGCGTAGAAAAACTACTACTAGCTATAGTAACCAATGCACAACAAGATGACAATATCTAAAAGAAGATAAGTCAAAGATACCCGCATGCTATAATGCTTGTAATAATGAAATCTTCATGCCCGCGAACCTGTCTCGTATCCATGTGCTGCATACAATAGAACTATTATTAAGTACTATGATACGATCCACCGTCAAATCGAATCCTAAGTCGATTTCGTACATAAACCAATTAACCCAAATGCTTAATAAAATCCCGGTCACATCCCACCTAATATAACTGTCATTTCGTCTAATTACTAGAATATGATTTTACAGCCCCTATTATCATGTGTACAAAATCCAAACAGAACCTCACAGCCTATTCTATTCACCGGAGTAGCCCAAACGAGTTCTCTCCTCTCACTCACAGCTGTACAACCCCAAAATCTAGTCATTCACAGCTAAAAGAGAGAGAGTTAGATCAACTTACCAACACTTAGGACTCCACCGGAAGGAATTCCCCAACTTTGTTCACCGGAGACAAATCTCGGTTGCCCTAAATTACTGTCCAAACACAAAGGATCAAAATTAGAACGAGAAATTCACAGCTAGTTGTAGGAGGTCGGCCTCTTACCTTGCTCCGGCAGAAACTTGTGGCCTCGAGCAGAACAAGGAGTAGCCGTCGTCGGTGAAATTTCCCGGCCACACGCACGATCCCGTCGGCTCGTCCGTGGGAACGTCGGCGGGTCCGGTCGAGGGGCTCGTTCGCCATAGAGAAGGGAACAACTGGGCAAGGGAAAATGGGAGCGACAACACTCTCGGCGACTGGTGCTAGCCAACCGTGGTGAAGCTATGCGTGGTGGCGGCCTGGTCTCGGCGCAACACGCGAGGAGAGGGCGTCGGCATAGAGGGGATCGCGAGGGAAACCGTCGGTGGAGGAGAGGGGATCGCGAGGGAAACCGTCGCGATGGGGGAAAAATTGGATGGGTCAAAAAGTTAACTCCCCTTTATAAATAAATCAAAACCTAGGTTTTAATTAACACCTCATTAATTTAATTATACTCATGTATATTCCATACAAACCCTGTTTAATTCCAGAAAAATTCCTAAAAATTCTTAGAAAATTATCTAAAATAATTTCTCAAGAAAAAAATAGGTATTTTTATTTTTATTTCGGTATCTCACATTACATGTTAACAGGAAAGTCCTAGTTGGTCGTATGGACCAAATACTAGATAAGAGTCTTGACAAATTAGAAGGACTAGACACCAAACATGAAGTCCAGATGAGTTGAGTCGACCGGACATCTGGCAGGAGACCGACTGGGTTAGAGAGACCGAACAACCGACAAGAAGCCTAGCTGGGTTAAGGAGATCGGACAGCTGGCATGAGGCCCTAGTGGGTCAGATCAGATGTCAAGCAAGATAAGTCCGGTTGGACAACCATAGGTAAGCCTCGAGTGAAGAGGTGAGGTCGAGTTCTCAGGTGGAGACAAAGTAAATTATCAATCCGATGGAGGACCTATGTTGGACTCGGAAGTCGAGATCGGACAATATTACTACTACCAAATGATATTATATTATATTTTGTGCTAATCTGATTTTTCATGTCTTCAGGCGATTGGACAGAGTCCAGGCGCCTCCAATCCAGTCGACTGGACCAGGTCCAAGCGACTGGGATAGAAAAATATCAAAACTACGGAGGAGTAGAGCCAACTAATACGGAGTCGACTGGACCAGGTCCAGTCGACTGGAAAGCCCATAATACCAAATTGACGGATTGATTTGGAGTCGACTGGAAGGGGTTTATAAAAGAAATGGAGGGTCATCTCCGAATTAAGAATTCCAAATACCTCAAAGTGTTGTCACTATTATTCATCATCTGCAAAAGCTTCCTCACACTGTCACTCCGCAAGACCGACACTCCAAGCCTTATTTCCAAGCTACAAGTGTTGGTATACTAATTTGCTTTTGTATCTTTTGCTTTGTTTGTACTTAATTTCATAAGGATAGGTAGTTTGTTACCTTATCCTTTTATCATTGTAAAATTGAAACCCTCCAAGATTGAGAGTTCTCGATTCAGAGGGACTTTTAGTATATTGTCCAACGAGGTGAGTCTCAGACAGTCATGAGCTTTAGAGTAGCAATTCGACTAGGATTACGAACCAAGTAAAAAACCTCGAGCACTTGTTTTTATTTATTTCCGCTGCATAACTCTTGATTTCAAAAAGACAAAAGAAAAGATTTTGAAAAGTAAAAGAAAATTTTGTAAACACCAAGATTCGCCCTCTCTCTCAATAGTAACGATCCTACAATTGGTATCAAAGCAGGGGGTGCTTCAATTTTGGTGAAACCACCAAAGTGAGCATACAAAAATTTCCTTTATACATTTGTCTTTCTTGCTTTGATTTTTGCACTAGATTAAGTTTTCATTACATTTGTTAATCTTGTCTTAATATTGTTTAATTTAAATCTTACACTAGTATAATTTTTCTCATTCTAGTAAAATTTTGCATTAGATAATTTTTTTTTGCAAATTTTAGTAAAATTAAAAAATATCACATTTAGAGGGATATAACATCGTTCGCCCTCCTCTTTTTAACGGAGAAGACTTTAATTATTGAAGAGGCGAATGGAGTGTTATTTGAAAATCGATCTCGATGTTTGGTTTTCTATTAGAAAAGGTTTCATTGCTCCGATAGACAACTCGGGAGAATTGCTAGATCCGGAGAAATGGACCGTAGACATAAAGAAAAGAGCTTAAGTCGATTACAAGGCTCTTAACACCTTGCAATGTGAACTTACGAAAGAAGATCTCAATAGAGTTAGATCATTCAAAAACTCTAAAGAACTTTAGGATAAATTGATAGAATTGCATGAAGGAAAAAATGATACTAGGATAGCAAAAGGTGGCATGTTGTTAAATAAGCTTTTTAATTGTAAAATGTTAGATGGTGAAAGTGCTAGTCAATTGCACACTAGGATTAAAGATATTCTAAATGGACTTTACTTAATAAGACATCAAATAGAAAATTCGATATACACTTAAGGCATTTTCTCAGAATACTTTATGGACATCCATTTTTGATGCCTATAAAGTTTCTAGGGATCTTTCCTTAATTAGGTTAGACGAGTTATTTTGCGAACTTGAATTGCATGAACAGGCTAACTTGGATCGAGCCGAGAATGGTATAGCTTTAATGGCAGGTTCGACTAGGAGCAAAGAAGGAAAGAAAGCCAAGCATGAGTCCGAAGACGAATCGAAATCAGATATTAATGGAGAGGAGTGTTGGTGCAATCGGCCCAGGTCACGATTGACCAGGACTCGAGTTTGGCTCGAGTGATGTTTTGATGTGTTTTGATGTTTCGACAAAAACATATGACAATATAATTGTCATGGAAAGTCCAAGTTGGACACTTGGCAGTTGGGAAAGTCCAAGTCCTGAGTACTTGGCAAATAGAAAGTCCAACATGTGTTGGCAAGGAAAGTCCAAGCATGGGTCTTGGCAAATGGAAAGTCCAACATGAGTTGGCAAGGAAAGTCCAAGCATGGTCTTGGCATGGAAAGTCTAACATGGGTTAGCATTTGAAGTCCAAGGGGTTTAATATTGGCGGCGTAAAGTCCAAGCGGAGTCTTGGCGGCGTAAGTCCAATGTGCCTTGGCGGTGTAGACACCGTTAGCATGACATAGCCGACGGAAGCACCTGAAGGCTAGCGCGATGGATGAACAAGTCATGGATGACTTGGAGGGATCCGAGAGGCGTGAGGCTGATGGAGGTGGCTAGAAGGCTTAGGTCTAGGCTAAGGGTGGTCTAGCAAGTGTGGGGGAACCATACTTGAGTTAAAACCTCATGTTTGAGGTGTGCGGTCGGCCCGGTGCCATGTGGCGATCGGACCGAGTCAACTAGGGTTTATTTGCGGGTTATGGCCTAGATCGTGATGGCTCGGCGGTCGTGATCGTCACGATCGATCGGGTGCTCGAGAATTCGGCCACAGAATGGAGTCAAGACTCGACTGGTCGAGTGAGGACTCCATCAGTCGACTGATGGTCACAATCAGTCGACTGATGGTAGTTCCGTTGGACTTATCCAACGTGGAACTAGCCGTTGTCTCACGACAACAGTGGCATCAGTCGATTGATGGTCCCGATCAGTCGACTGATAGACTTTTTCCAGCACAGGTTGAAGCTATATATGGAGCTCGTGATGGAGGAAAAACCAACCGGTTCTTGAGGGCTATTGGGGCGATTTGTTGGTGCAAATCAGGTCTCCAAGTGCAAGCAAGCAACCAAGCATTCAAGCAATCAAAACAAGTGTTGTAAAGTCTTTTCTTTACTTGTATTTCATATTTACATTGTATATTGCTTGTATTTCATTCTTACTGTTGTAAGATTTATTGTAAGGGGTTTCTCCGCCTCCGACTTGTGTCGAGAAGGAGTGTTTATCATTAGTGAGTGCGTGTGCATCACTAGGGCTCTTTAGAGCTCGATCCGTGGAGTAAGAACCGTGCGGTTCCGAATCACATTATATCATTGTGTTAGCTTGTTGTCTATTTCGTTATTGCTTTTATCATTATATATATTCCGCTGCGCTAACGAAATTGTAGACACAAACGAGATCGAATTACATCTACGCTATTCACCCCCCTCTAGCTATTCCAACGATTCCTAACAAGTGGTATCAGAGCCCGGGGCTCTTCTACGGATTAACAACCGGGAGCTAAGGTGAAAGGCTAGAGGGTGAAGATGGAATTCCAAGACAAGCTTGGATGGGAAATCAACACTCCACCTCCATATGATCCAGAAGATTTTCCGGCATGGAGAGCAAGAATGGAAACATTCTTGATGATGAACATAGAGGATTGGTTCATCCTCATTGAAGGTCTTGAACCCCCTAGGGATAAGAAGGGGAATGTCCTAAAATTGAAAAAGTGGACCCGAGAGCAACGCCAAAAGCTCAAGACCGAAGTTAAGGTAACGAAACTTTTGGAAGATTTAATCCCTAATGATGTTTTGTGCAAGTTAGGGGATTACATGTATGCCAAGGAGCTATGGACAAAATTGGCAAGATACCATGAGGAGAGTTCATCCTCAAGTGAAAGTGAGGAATCGGAAGTTGAGATGGAGTCAACTTCCGAATCGGAGAAAGAAGAAGTAGAAGAGGTGGAAGAAGCATCTACTTCTAGGATTGAGGAGGAGAGACCATCCTCTACACCGGAGCAACCTCAAGAAGAGCTCTCAACATCCGATCAAGATGAGGAAGCTCAAAATTCAACTCCGGCACCTACCACCATCCTAGGTAACTCAAACACTTTATTTTCAAACAAAAATCATATTATGTGCTTTGAGTGTAGGGAGTATGGGCATTACAAGAGCAAATGTCCAAAGAGGATCAAGAAAACCCCTCCGGCGCCTAAAAGTCAACAAAAGTCAACGGACGCCGGTTCTCCAAGACAAAAGAGCAAGGAGCATGTCATTTGCTTCAAATGCCGACTACCGGATCATTACCGGAGTCAATGCCCAAAGAAGAAGAAGAAGGGGCAAAGGGGAGCATCACAAGTAGGGGGAGCCACTAAGGCAAACCCTAAGGTATATTTAAATAATGCTCCGTCTAATTTAAAGCATGCTAGAACTAATTTTAGCAATTGTGGTATGTATCATAAAGAGCATGCTAGAAATAACAAACATATGTGTTTAGGAACTAAGAATGTTCACCTTAAGAATAAGGAGAAATTTGGGACTAATGTCCTTAGAAAAACAATACCTAAGAAATCTATTAAGAAAATCCAAGAACATCTAGGTTTTAATCCAAAATGGACTAGGCATTCGCCAAGAAAGTCCAATGCCCAAGAGTTAAATAAAAATTCTAAAATTGGGCAATTAGAATTAGAAAACCAAGCCTTGAGGTCAAGGCTTGAGAAATTGGAAAAGACCCTAAACAAAATACAAAATCAATCTCAAGGGTCAAATTGTCAAACTCTTAGGTCAAGAAGTCAAAATCAACTTCTAGGACCTAAGAGTCAAAAGTCAACCAAGGGCAAGAATGGTTTGGGTCACAAACCTAAGTCCAAGGTGACTTACCATAGTGTTATGTTTGACTATGGGACACTAACTAGGTCTAGGAAGACCAAGGTCAATGGGGAAGTCATTCCTAGAGTTGACCAAGGTTTGTGCCTATTGGCCATGGTTTCGAAGAAACCTAGGATGGCCAGAGAAGGTTGTTAGGAGGCAATCCCTAAGGTTAACCTAGGCAAGACCAAAATGACCAAGGCTAATAAGCCTAGGAGGGTCATGAGGAAGGTATCTAGGGAGGTTATCCCTAAGGAATATCTAATTAACCCTAGGAGCTCAAATCGATTTTGGGTTCCTAAGAGCGTGATTGATTCACGCTAAGATGGGTTCAGGGTGTGCCAACCTTGATTGGATGGGTAGTTAACTCAACCATAATAAAGGTGGCACCTTAAGGTTACTTTCAAGGTTATGGTTACTTTGGAAATATCCTTGAGTCTTAATCTCAAAGAATTTTAGGTTGTGTCAATATATATCTTGAAAACATGAAAATCAATAAAATTGACACGATCTAGATTTAGAGGTCATAGTGTGTACCTTTGATTATTGGCACACTTGGGAAGGTCATGTATCAAGAAATGTGTGGTTAAGATGTAAAGGTAATATCTAGAGTGATACTCAAGTGCCACACAACTTGATGTCTTGCATTCACCATGCTTCATATGTTTTACCATATGTTTGCATGGAAGGAATGTCTAGGATAGATTACATCTCACAAAACAAGTCTTTTACCTTGATTGTGTATTTCAACACTTAGAAAGGGTGAGATGTTAGGTTTTGGAAATCATTGAATGTTAATGTTTGCAAAAATGAAATAAAACATTAAAATACATTAACAAATACATAAATAAAAGTATAACATCAATGCAATCGGCCCAGGTCACGATTGACCAGGACTCGAGTTTGGCTCGAGTGATGTTTTGATGTGTTTTGATGTTTCGACAAAACCATATGACAATATAATTGTCATGGAAAGTCCAAGTTGGACACTTGGCAGTTGGGAAAGTCCAAGTCCTGAGTACTTGGCAAATGGAAAGTCCAACATGTGTTGGCAAGGAAAGTCCAAGCATGGGTCTTGGCAAATGGAAAGTCCAACATGAGTTGGCAAGGAAAGTCCAAGCATGGTCTTGGCATGGAAAGTCTAACATGGGTTAGCATTTGAAGTCCAAGGGGTTTAATATTGGCGGCGTAAAGTCCAAGCGGAGTCTTGGCGGCGTAAGTCCAATGTGCCTTGGCGGTGTAGACACCGTTAGCATGACATAGCCGACGGAAGCACCTGAAGGCTAGCGCGATGGATGAACAAGTCATGGATGACTTGGAGGGATCCGAGAGGCGTGAGACTGATGGAGGTGGCTAGAAGGCTTAGGTCTAGGCTAAGGGTGGTCTAGCAAGTGTGGGGGAACCATACTTGAGTTAAAACCTCATGTTTGAGGTGTGCCAGTCGACTGGTGCCATGTGGCAGTCGACTGGACCGAGTCAACTAGGGTTTGACTGCGGGTTATGGCCTAGCCGATCGCCATAGGTTAGCGATCGGTGATGGCTCAGCGATCGGTGATCGATCGTCGATCGGGTGCTCGAATCGACGCAGAATGGAGTCGAGACTCGATCGTCGAGTGAGGACTCCATCACCGATTGATGGTCACAATCCGATCGATGGTAGTTCCGCTGGACTTATCCAACGTGGAACTAGCCGTTGTCTCACGACAACATGGCATCGATCGACCGATGGTCCCGATCAATGATCGATAGACTTTTTCCAAAGACAAAGTTGAAGCTATATATGGAGCTCGTGATGGAGGAAAAACCAACCGGTTCTTGAGGGCTATTGGGGCGATTTGTTGGTGCAAATCAGGTCTCCAAGTGCAACCAAGCATTCAAGCAATCAAAACAAGTGTTGTAAAGTCTTTTCTTTACTTGTATTTCATATTTACATTGTATATTGCTTGTATTTCATTCTTACTGTTGTAAGATTTATTGTAAGGGGTTTCTCCGCCTCCGACTTGTGTCGAGAAGGAGTGTTTATCATTAGTGAGTGCGTGTGCATCACTAGGGCTCTTTAGAGCTCGATCCGTGGAGTAGGAACCGTGCGGTTCCAAACCATGTTATATCATTGTGTTAGCTTGTTGTCTATTTCGTTATTGCTTTTATCATTATATATATTCCGCTGCGCTAACGAAATTGTAGACACAAACGAGATCGAATTACATCTACGCTATTCACCCCCCTCTAGCTATTCCAACGATTCCTAACAAGGAGGAGATAGTGAACAAGATCTGAAAGATGTTCAATCAGAAGAAGAGGTTCATGAAAAGAGATGCTAAGAAAGTGGTCGACAACAAACCTAGACCAAGATCAGAGGTAGCATGCTATGAGTGCAACGGAAAGGGACATTACAAATTTGAGTGTGCAAATCTAAAGAAGGAAGAAAAGCCGAAAAGAAAAAGAAGAAGAAAGCACTAAAAGCGACTTGGGACGAGTCGTCATTGGAAGAATCGGATGTGGAAGAACCAAAGAAAAGCTTCGTCGCATTCATGACAGCCAACGAGTCCGAAGTCAAATTAAGCTCCGAGTCTGAGTCCGAGACAAACCACGGATCTGTATCCATTTCCGAAAGACTAGACGAGGTAAACTCTCCTTTAGAAGATAAGTTGTACAATATCATAGCATGCCTAAGTAGAAAATTAGCTAAGTCCGAGAATTGAGTCGATTTACTTCTTAAGGAAATACATGTACTTAAGGAGTAAGTCAACTCGAAGACTTCAACTTGTCAAGTTCAAGTTAGAGACTTAACTCTAGTTGCAAAGTTTGAGGAAGAGAACTCTGTCCTGAAAAGACAAGTAGAATATCTCACCAGAACATTGGAAATATTCACTTCAGACTCTAAGTATCTCAGCATGATGTTTGGGCCTCAACGAGTCATGTACAACAAATCCAGACTCGGATACAAAGCTAAGTCATCATACAAATCATATATGTCTTTACTTAGTCAAAACGCTAAGAGTCAAGTCCAAGCATGGGTCCCTAAAATTAGCTTAGTCAACTAAGTTGAACCGAACCAATTTTGGATCCCCAAATGTCAAATTCACTTTGTGAATAAGATCCATTTGAGCTATTACTCAGGGGGAGCTAATACTTTACTTGTTTCTATACTTAGTTAAACTCTTGCATGTTTAGTTTACTTGCGTAATTTAGAATGGACTAGATAGAAAATAAAGTAGTCGAACTTGCAAACATAGTATTAGGATAAAGTGAACTGATAGTAAATTAGGGAAGCTTTTCGAAGTGCATGTCGTATCCAACCTGGTGCACTAAGTTAAGTAAAACTAACCGAAGCTAACTCACTAAGTCCTGAACTAGTTAAACCAAAGCTTAGTCTAAAGTGAGTCAAGTACTTAATTTCTTGATCGACTGTCTTAGAAAGTGGTCCTCCTGATATCCAAGAAGGTCATATGTCTTGTCACTACCTAGAAGTCGATTTTGGAAAAACTTACTTGATTAGCTCAAGCTAAACTTGAATCTAACACAAGCTCAAAGGCTTTAATATTCACTATATTTAATCAAGTAAAAATGAATAATCATCTCACAAATACATAGGATTACCTGTTTGTGTATTGAGCTACGAAGATGGGTGTGAGATGTTAGAACGCACTCCAAATTTCAGATGTAAACTTAGTGCATCGACATAAACCGAATCGGGGTTTTTAATTCAAATGGATAACTTCGGTGATTAACTTTTATCTAAACTTGGTGATAATCTCATATCATTCGAGTTATTTCGAGAGTTAGATATTTACCTTAAGGACAAAATTTAGATGTGTATTTTCAATATAAAACTTTTATTTTCAAATTTGGACCCATGCTTGAATATTCTTAAGTCATAAATTGCATAAATCATTACTCAAAAATTAGTTTTAAAGCATGATTTAAAGGATATTTTGAAAAATTTTAAAATAACATGCTTGGATTAATGCATACATTATTTCTTAAACATTTTTTAACTCTAACATTTTAAACTACAATTAAGGGGGAGATATATTTTCAAACAAAAAAAATCTTAAGGGGGAGATATATTTTCAAAAATTCATTTAAATTTTTTTCTTAAGAGGGAGAAAAATATTTTCAAGATTTTTTTGGGGAGTAAGTTTACATGAATTCATTTTTTCAAAACTTGGACATAATTAAGGGTTTTTAAAATTTAAGTTTCAAAACTTGAAAAAGTTATTTTGGCATATAAAATATATTATTTTGATGTAGGTCAAAAGGGGAGAGAATGCAAGGTTTAAAGTTATATATAAATGCATTTCATTATATGTCATATGAACTTGATGCATTTCATTATATATAATGTGAACTTGTTATATTCCTCCTAACTTTAATCGATGTGTTGTCATACATAAAAAAAAAAAGATTGTTGATGCAGAGAGCATTACTTCTCAGTTTTGATGTATGAACCATAATTAAAGTTAAAATAAGCTTGTGATCTAATATGCATGATAAGTGTGCAAGCTTAATAGGAAAATCTTAGTAGGTCGTGTGGATCAGATACTAGGAAAGAGTCTTAACAGATCAAGATGACCAAACACCAGACATAAACTCTAGATGGGTCGAGTGGACCGGGCATCTAGTAGAAATCGGTCAACCAACAGGAAGCCCAACTGAGTTAGGGAGACGGGATAGCCAGCAGGAAGCCCAGTTGAGTCAAGGAGACCAAACAGCAAGCATGAAGCCCTGGTGTGTCAAATCAGATGTCAAGCAAGGTAAGTCCCACTAGACAATCGACAGGTAAGCCTCGAGTGAAGAGGTGAGGCTGAGTCCTTAGGTGGGGAGAAAGCTAGGCATCGATCTGACGAAGGGTTCATATTGGACTCGAAATCGAGATCGAACAGTATTACTACTGCCCAATGATATTATATTATGTTTATGCTAATCTAGTTTTGTAGATCTTCAAGTGACTAGACAGAGTCTAGGCCCTCTAACCCAGTCGACTAGACCAAGTCCAGGTGACTGGATGCTAAGATGGCAAGAGGAGTTGTCGATCGACTAGAGATCGTGCAATTGAGATGACAGATATTCTAGTCGATTGGATAGGGTCTAGGTGACTAGGATAGGAAAATATCAAAATTGTGGAGGAGCGGAGCCATCTGACTAGAGTCGACTAGAAAACTGAGAATATCAAATTGATGGGATGATTTGGAGTCGACTGGAGGGTATTCCAGTTGACTGGTAATGGCTTATAAAATAAATGGAGGGCCAACTCTGAATTAAGAATTTCAAATACCTCAAAGTGTTGTCTCTATTGTTCATCATCCGCAAAAGCTTCCTCACATCGTCACTCCGCAAGAATGACACTCCAAGCCTCATTTCCAAGCTATAAGTGTTGTTATACTAATTTGCTTTTGTATCTTTCTTTTTGCTTATACTTAATTTCATAAGGATAAGTAGCGTGTTACCTTATCCTTTTATTATTATAAAAGTGAAACCCTCCGAGATCGAGAGTTCTCGATTTGGAGGGACTTTTAATGTATTTCCTGACGAGGTGACTCTCGGAGAGTCACGAGCCTTGGAGTAGTAATCCGACTAGGATTGTGAGCCAAGTAAAAAACCTCGAACACTTGTTTTTATTTATTTTCACTGCATAACTCTTGATTTCAAAAAGACAATAGAAAATATTTTGAAAAGTAAAAGAAAATTTTATAAACATCGAGATGCACCCTCTCTCTGGACAGTAACGATCCTACAATAGGCGCCCCAGATATCAAATTTATATATACAAGAATGTTATCCTGAGCATCGCACAGTGCACAACTCATGTGTGCCTGAGCAAGCACAGTAATGGAAAATGCATAGTATTTCACTCCGTCGAAGCCATTTGCCACTCGACATCGCCGTTGAGTGGTCAGATTTTGACTGCAATTCAGCTGAAATTCGGTTGCGATTCGCCCGACATCAGAGCCTAGCTATATCGCAGTCGAAATCCGACCAAAATGTGGCCGCTAGCACCGCGGTCACTGACAGTTGAAATTGTTGTTGATTCCAACTGCGATCTAACCAAACTCCGATGTTGATCGAACCACAACCTAATTCCGACTGAACTGCAGTTGGAATCAGTCGCGATTGCAGGCCTTAGTGGTTGCAATGTTGGCGATCGCAATTCGGCCATAATCCAACCCAATTCAGTCGGAATCCGACCATAGTTCGATTGGTCGGACGGTGGTGACGACCCTGACGGATTCAGGGGTTGGACTATAATTCAGATGACGATCGACGATGAAGAACTTGGCTGGAGTTGCTGGAGAGAAATATTATGCATTTCACATTTACTATGCAATCATGTTTAATCAGACCATGGAGAGTTGGTTGCGCACATGCGATATATATAGAGTTTTGATATCCTGAGCGCCCATGTTTGTGCACTTCGTGCGCGACAAAGGAAATGCTCATTGACTCGTGCCCGACACCGCTCAATCTCATCGCCGGGAGGTCGGATTTTTGCCACGATCCGCGGGAATCCGCGCTGGTTCTGGCCGAATCGCGACGGTCCGATCAGACTGATCGCGATCCGACGCACCGAGTCCAATCGATTGCGTGTTAGCCGTGCCAAATCGAGCCGCATGGAAGAAATCACGACGGAGGAAGCAATGTGCATTTCCCATTTACTGTACAATAGCAATCGATCGAATGACAGAGAAATCGTCGAGCATAAGACGCGTAGCGAACGATGCTCAGGATATCAAACTCGTGTGTGTGTATGTGTGTATGTGTGTGTAGCTCATCATCGTCAATGAGCGATCGAATTCTCGTCATAATCCGACTAGAACTTGACCTCAATCAAGCTGAAACCCGACCTCTATCCTGTCGGAATCCGACCGCGATCCTATCGAAACTCGACCACTATCCTATCGGAACTTGACCACGATACAGTTGAAATCCGACCGTGATCCGACAAGAGTTGGAGTCTGCTGGCTGGACCGCAGTCGAATTATGGTAGGAATCCATCCGCAATCTAGCAGGAATCCGACCAGAATTTGACCATGATCCGATGAGAGGTACGACAACGGTGACCTCGACGGATTCAGGGATTGACTATAGTGCTTATCAAAGAAGATCGTCGCGGGCGAACACTATGCATTCACAGTTACTGTGCAATCCCATAGATCGAACGGTCGAGAAGTCGTCGCGCAAGATAAGTTACATAAGAGATCATCTCTCTCTCTCTCTCTCTCTCTCTCTCTCTCTATATATATATATATATATATATATATATAAGTTTGATATATTGGACGACGGATTCCTACGTGCTTTTGCGTGACTCACATAGTAATGAGAAATGCACAGTAACGAAACCCGAGCACCCACGCTCGAGTACTCGCATTGTAGAGTATCATATCGGAACTTGACCGCGATCCAGTTGAAATCCAACCGTGATCCGATAAGAGTTGGAGTCTGCTGGCTGGACCGCAGCCGAATTGTGGTAGGAATCCGTCCGCAATCTAGCAGGAATCTGACCAAAATTTGACCGTGATCCGATGAGAGGTACGACAACGGTGACCTCGACGGATTCAGGGATTGACTATAGCGCTTATCAAAGAAGATCGTCGCGGGCGAACACTATGCATTCACAGTTACAATGCAATCCCATAGATCGAACGGTCGAGAAGTCGTCGTGCAAGATAAGTTACATAATATATATATATATATATATATATATATATATATATATATATATATATATATATAAGTTTGATATATTGGACGACGGATTCCTACGTGCTTTTGCGTGACTCACATAGTAATGAGAAATGCACAGTAACGACACCCGATCACCCATGCCCAAGTACCCGCATTGTAGACCACATCGCCGTCAAGTGGTCGGAGTCCAGACGAATCGTGGTCGCGACATCAGTATGCATCACGACCGCGATTGGGTGTTATTCGGTCGGATTCCAATCAAAATCCGACCATGAACGGATGTCGTAGGTGCCCCGATTAAGTTCAGGGGTTAGCTATAGTGCGGTAATAGCGGTCGACAACGAAGGATTTGATCGGAGATCGTTAGAGAGAAGACACTGTACATTCTCAGTTACCATGCATTCTGTGCAATTGGACGACTGAGATCGAGGCAATATATATATATATATATATATATATATAGGCCGCCCGGAGGTCGCCGACCGGGCGCGACGGGCGCTGTGTGGCCGACGGTCCGGCCGGGCCGCGCCGGATTCCGGCCGACCGCGCGAATCCGGCGACCGCCGCTGGCGCGCATCGGGGCACAGCGACACGACGGATTCCGGCAGCGATTCGCCGAATCCGCACGGAAGGATCGCCGCGCCAGAGATCCTTCCCGCGCGACTCGCCGGACCGGGCGCGGCCGAGCCCGGCCGATCACGCCACTGGCGCCGATCGCGCCAGTCCGGCGGCCTCGGCTACCGGACGGCGCGGCGATGACGACGCCATCGTATGGTCGCACGAAGTCGCGGACGGCGGATAATCCCCACAAGAAAGAGATAATAACTCTATATATATATATATATATATATATATATATCACTACAAAAATTATAGAATTTAACGATGAATTTTGAATAAAATTTTTTTTCGTTGCAATGAAATTTTGTTCGTGGCAAATAATTCGCCGCTAAATTCTACAACGAAAAAAAAATTGTCACCAATATTGCAGCGAATAAAATTTTCGTTGTAAAATTCGTCGCCAAATTTAGCGACGAAAAACTTTTGTCATCGCAAAAATTGGCGACGAAACATAGTTTGTCGCCAAATCTACAATGAAAAAATAGTTCGTCGCCAAATTTGGCAATAAAAATTAAATTCATTGCCAAATTTTGCGATGAAAATAACTATTCGTTGCCAAATTTTACGACAAAAATAATTATTCATCGCTAAATTTGGCGACCAAAATAACTATTCGTCACCAAATTTGGTGACGATTTTAATTTTCGTCGCAAAAATCTAATAAACATATTTCCACGAATAAAAATAAATTTGGCGATGAATATTTTTTCGTAGTCAAATCTGCGACCAAAAAAATTCGTTGTAAAATTTTCAATCCCAGTCGACTGACGAATACAATCAGTCGATTGCCTATTGACCAGTTCGACTGATCGGTCGGCTACTAAAGGTTCTGTAATGTTCTATAGTAATGGCAGTCGACTGGTCATTTTCATCCGTCGACTGCCAAGTGAATAGTCAATTGCTCAATCGCCTACGAAAGGTTCTGTAAGATACATCAGTCGACTGATGATGATAATCTGCAACGGAAAAAATTTTCGACGCAATTTTTGCGACAAAAACAAAAATTCATTGCAAAATCTCATGTATCAGTCGACTGATGATTTCCATCAGTCCACTGATGCTGAAGATCTTGGTCAAGAAACCTTTTTTAGTCGTCTATGAAAAATGATTTTTCGTTGCAAATCTATGACGAAAATTTTTTTAGTCGCTAATATGGAAAATTTTTTTTGATAGTTTATGCTATTTTCCCTATTTTACAACAAACATACAACAATATAAACAAATTTACACATCAAACTTCAATACCGAATTAATATATACATAACAAACCTAAACATATATAAATTACAATACATAGATATCGTATGTGATAAGTCAAGTAACATTTAAATACAACAAATAAATTCAAATGTAAGCACCATCATCATTGTCATTATGACAGGGATCAGAAGGAGGAGCATATCCAGAAGGAGGAAGTTGACTTGAACTAGACGTTAATTGAAGATGTTGCATAATTCATCTGTTCATTTACTTCCTGCTCTCTTTGTCTCGATTCATTTTCCTTTTGCACTAGTAACACCCTCAAATGAGTAACCTCTTTGGTCAATTGATTTATTTTTGCTCTTACTACCGGGGAGGATGAAGAAGAAACACCAGGGGCTTTATAGGTTCGGGTCAAAGAACCGAGTCCAATTATTCTTCTACTTTTTGCCCCTCCAGTTGCTTCGAGCCATAAATTTATATTGCTAACAGAAGGCTCAGATTCGACTGCATCATCACTTGCACTCGAATTTCTCTGTGCAAGTTCATCGTATTTCTCCTGTTTTAAAAGAAAAAAAAATAAATACTAACATAAGAATTTAAATTTTTAAAATTACAAATCTTCATTGTTCTAGCTATTTCCCCACTCCACGTCTTATCTTTCTTTTAGAATGTACGAGTGAAAGTGTCTATAAATAATGGCTCAATCCCCGTCTCCTGTGCCTAAACAAACAACATTAAAATTTATAAATTAGTGTGTATTAGATTACAAAATTATGATTTGAAAAAACTCACCAATCAATGTCTATGCTCATCGATATTGATTGAGCCTCCCGCATACGTGGCAGACATAACGCCGGAATTACAATGTTGATTTTGCTTATTTTGCTCACTCCTCTGTTTGCTATCTTCAGATCTCCAATGTGCAATAATTTTATTCCAATTCTCCTCGATTATACAGTGTGACTTTTTATTTCTAGTTTTCGCATGATTGAGTATGTTTCTGATATGATCGTCACACTTTTTCTTGAAAATCCTCCTAATCTCTAGTGTTTCACTCTCCTCCCAAGTAATACCCACTGCAGCAGAGAAAAATTGAATTGATTATATTAACTATAATTTTATATACAAAATGATTTAAATAAGTTACCTAGAACTCATTCCACCATAAAATTTTTATTTCTTCCGGTGTGCTCGTATAAGTCATAGAAGCTCCGCCCCAATGGTTATTCACTATTTTATTCACCTCATGAATAACATGTACAGAATTTGTAATTCTAACATAAAATAAAAACAAACCATATTAGATACTTATAAAAATATATATCGTATTAAAAATTAAATATAGATAATCTAAAACTTGAATACTTACAAATCTCCGTGCGGAGATATCAACTCTCTGTATCTTCCCTCCCAACGAGTGATTTTTGTACTGGGGAAGATACATTAGCAGGTATTTGCTGAGAACCAAAAGATCCTGCAACTAGAGAAGAGGTGGAGGGCAAATTTCCTGCAAGACCATCAGACTGTGCAGGGGCTGAAGCAGAGGAAGACTGTGATCTTCCATTGCTACTCCGTCTATGACCGCCACGTCGAAACTAACAATTATAATTATTAGAAGAATATGACAGTGAAAAAAAATACATTTGTATATTGAATTTATAATATGTATATGAAAAAATTACCATATTCATAGCAACTGGATAACCTACAAAAAAAAAGACAGTTCATTAATATATTAAATATATGAAATTTTAAATTAGACAGCAAATTAAAACATAATTGGTACTAAATAAAAGTTATCCATAATTGTAAATCAAAGTCCACATTATAATTTTCATCCTAGTCATGCGTCTATTCGTCATTATCATCATCATCCTCATCCTCTAAATTAAATTTCTCATCTTCATCCTCATTCATTTCACTTGCATCAATGGCTATTACTACGCCACTGGGATCTCTTAACGTTGAAATATTATATTCTTCGATATGAAATGTCTTAGCGATCTCATCTTGTTGATATGCTATGTCTTCCATGTTCCTCAATTTTTTTTACGTGCTTTTGTTTTACAAACAGCCCACCAATCACTTTTGTCTCGTCTCATACTAGGATATGAAGCATAAAATACTTGAATTGTTTGTTGTGCTAACACAAATGGTTCATACCTCTTGTATAATTTTTTATAATTTATTTCAACCAAATTAAACTGTGGATGCACCCTCATGCCTTTGATAGGGTCAAACCAATAACACATAAATAAAATAACTTGTAAATATGAGCCTGGGTACGCTACTTCTAAAATTTCATCTAGCAAGCCGTAAAAATCATTCCTTGCACCTCCATCATTAGATGACTGAATACAAACTCCACTATTCATTGTAGCTTTCCCAGTTCTATATTCTTGAGTATGAAAATTATATCCATTTATGAAATATGTCGGCCAAGTTTTCACCACTGAGTTTGGACCCCATGACAGATGCTTTACTAGTTCTTGCTCAATGTGAGTGTGATTATCAAGAACCTAAAGTTAAATAAGTATGTGTTAAGGTCAAGATTTATCAAATTTATTATCATAGACTACTTACATATTTTTTGAACCATGGTGCAAATTCTTCATCGCAGAAACGATCAAACTCATGCTCCGGAAGCTCAGAATATAGAGTTTGGAAAATCTTACCATAAAATTAAATATAACACGAACAATAATTTACGATATATGAAATATAAAATATAATATTTATATACTCACTCAAAATATGACGTTACTTTTGGACAGTTCAGTAAAATATATGTGTGGGTTGCTCGTCACTCCTGACTAGTTAAGTATCTACTTGTACAAGATCCACTCGGTCGGCCAAGATAGTTAAAAATTAAGAATGCCCTTAAATTTAGACCAACATGACCCTCATCATTTCTTCCTACTCTCTGACTCTTGCATTGAACGTGATGTTCAAAATAATATGATGCAAAAGTTGTAACTTCCTCCACAATATATGCATTAATAATAGAAGCCTCAACATGAGCCTTATTTTTCACTTTTTTTTTCAAGTGATAGAGAAATCTAAGAGTAATAAAATATAATGCATTAGAAATTAATTTATACTAAAATTGATTAAATGAAATAACAATGATAAAAAAAACAAAAAATTCACCTTTCAAATAGATACATCCATCGAAATTGAACAGGACCTCCAACTTTAGCCTCATATGGCAAGTGAACCAAAAGATATTCCTTGGAATCAAAAATTATCGGTGAAAATATTCTTTCTAAATTACACAAAATGATCGGAATATCTCTTTCTAATGTCTCCATATGTGAATGACTCAATACTGTCGAGCAAATATCATGAAAGAAAATGCTCAATTTTGTAATTGCACCCCAGACAAAATTTAGTAACAGTTCGTTAAAAGCAATAGGAATTAGTCTTTCCATGAATATATGACAGTCATGATTTTTCAAACCAATCAATTTGCATTCTTTTAAATCGACGCATCTGCCAAGATTAGAGATATAACCATCAGGAAATCTCAATGATTTCAACCATTCACAAACAATCCGTCTCTGATCCTTATTCAATATATAAACTGCTTTTGGTTTTGGTCTCCTACTATTTTCATCAACATCAAAGGCGGGTCGTTTATAGATGAGACGCAAATCTTTTCTTGCATTCAGATTATCTTTTATTTTTCTAGTAATATCCATCACCGTATTTATCAGATTATCAAAAACAATCTTCTCAATATACATTACATCAAGATTATGATGAATCAAATTACTCTGTCAATACGGTAAATCCCAAAATATACTCTGTTTAGTCCATTTATGCATAATTTCATTGTCATATGTTGTAACATTTAGTTCTTCAATAACAGATAAAAAGTTAAGTACTCTGTGCCATAAAAATTGCCCGGTGAATCTCAATGGTGGAGGTGTTCTTTCAATTCTATTCTTAGTGAATTCTTCTTTAAATCTTTTGAATTTATGATTTGGCGGTAAAAATTATCTATGACAATCAAAATAACTCGGTTTCTTTCTATGTTTCAATCTGAATGACTTTGATCTCTCCATACATGTTGGACATCCTAAAATCCCTATGGTACTCCAGCCCGATAACATACCATAAGTAGGAAAATCATTTACGGTCCAAAGAAGCGCAATTCTCATTATGAACATCTGATTAGTATGAACATCATATGTAGAAACACCCTCGTCCCATAGTTGGTTCAACTCGACAATCAATGGTTGCATGTAAGCATCTATTAACTTCTTCGGATTATGAGGGTCAGGCACAATCAATGTTAAAAACATATAAGGTGTTTTCATACACATACTGGGTGGAAGATTATATGGAGTTACGATAATTGGTCAGCAAGAATAAGCTTTTCCTGATTTGTCAAATGGAGCAAATCCATCAGCACATAGACCCAACCTGATGTTTCGAGTCTCATTCGCAAACTCAGGATATGTTCTATCAAAATTTTTCCACGCCTCTGCATCTGATGGATGACACATTAGCCCCTGCTCTGTTTCATGATTTGCATGTCAAGTTATGTGTTCAGCAGTGACCTTTGATGCATAAAACCTTTGCAATCTAGGAGTTAAAGGCAAATAGAACATTTGTCTGAATGATTTACATCTCTTATTACGATTCGATCTCGTGGTACTCTTGTACTTGCATTGACTGCAGAATTTACAAGTCTCTAAATATGTATTATCTCCCCAATATAGCATACAATCATCTCTACAAACATCAATTCTTTGCACTGGAAGACCTAAATCTTTCACAAGTTTTTTCATACGGTAAAAATCGTTCGACATTATGTGATCACGTGGCAATACTTCTCCAATAACTTGAACAAAATCATTAAAACAATCTTTGGACACATTATGCTCAGCTTTAATATTTAACAATCTTGCGATGAGAGATAATTTAGTGACGCACACAACTGCACCATACGGTTCATCAGAGCCTCAACACTTCTTGAAATTTGAGATATGACTCATTGTATACATTTTCATGAACGCCAGTTGCTTCTACCTCCTCCAACGGCGATGAATAACTAGTACATATGTGTTCAAATGTTTGAGGATAACTAAAACTTGCAGTGTTTGGTTTGGTATTCAAATTATGACCAACTGCATCAACTATCATCCTCTGATATGGATTGAATTGATCGCAATATCTTTGCTCTCCACTAACTGTCCTTTGTATGTTTCTTTCAGCCTCTTCAATGGATATAAACAGTTCACCATGACAAGTCCAATTATAATAATTTGGAGTAAAACTAAATCTACAAAAATGTTCTCGAACTTTATCACACTGGAAAAATTTACTATTATGACATTTTTTGCACGAACACCTTAATTTATTCTCATCCATAAACTCAATATTGTTATTAGCAAAATTAAAAAAATTGTTCTAACCCAATAATAAATTCATCGGTTAAACCACGACGTTCTGGTAAATTCTTTTTATACATCCAACTTTTTTCTCTCTCCATTTATCTTGTTTTCAAATTTATATCAATGATTAATTTTATTTTATTTTTTCATATTTCATCCATATTAATCTAACAATAAATTTATACTCAAAATAAATTCTTCTAGTAATAAATGTGATTTTATGTGATATTGAATTGCAAACTATAATAACATATCGAACAAATATTAAATATTTACAGTAACAAAATTACTTAAAATCAAACATTAATTATATATAATATAAAATGATAATTCTACAAATTTATGAATATACAATATGTATACCTGTCCGGGTGGAAGCAACGGATGAGCTCACAGCTGAAGACTTCACGAACACACGGATCACCTAAATGACGAAGTACGACGATAAATCTATGAAAATTAAAATATTAGTTTTGTATTTATATTATTCATTTTACTGATTTATATAATTTAAATAACATGTTAATTTTATTGTGACAATGATGAACGATCTAACTTGGTCGTGCATGCGAAGCCTGGAACAAACGTACGTTCCACTTGGGACAATGATGAACCACTCAAGTGTGCGATGCAGGGGTCAACAATGAACCTCACCTGCCACGTTGTCTTGCCCCTACAACATGCACACACGGTAGCTGCCGCGAGGGCACGCGGCATGTGTCGCGAGGTGCGGCAGCTGTCGCCTCGCGGTCGTTGCCGCGAGGCCATGCAGATAGTGCCGCTAGGCCACGCGGCAGCTGCCGCGAGCCACGAGGGCGCGACACCTGCCATGTGAGCTCACGCGGCAGTGTCGCTGCCGCGAGCTTGCGACAACGATGCTGCTCCGGCGACGACAATGGAAGAGGGAGGGGGAGAAGGAATCGTACCGGATCGAGGAAGCGTCGTGAGGATGGATCGAGGAAAGGAGGGAGGAGCTCTAATTGTTGGGATGTATACTGAAAGCCTAGCCTTTTGTATGGACATCTTTATTTTGAAATAAGAATCACATGATCATTGTTTGCACTTTATATTTATTATATGTATGCATATTGTCTAATACTCTACATTGTAGATAACGTGGTGCTTGGTGTGACACAGAAGATCATGTTATCAGTTCCTTGTAGAATATAAGTATAGGCTCACAACCAAGATGGTCTTGGACAAACCATTGGCATGGTTGTAGTGTGATTTGGTATTGGTTTATCTTGACCATAGAATTGTAGGGGATCGATACGGCCGGCTAGAGGGGGGTGAATAGCCCTCTTACGATGAATGTCGGAATTTACTCGTTCTTCTTGCGTTGCTTGTCTACGATTATCGTTAGCGCAGCGGAATAACAATAATAATGAAACTAACAACAATACACAATCACACAACACAAGATATACGTGATTCGGAACCGAATGGTTCCTACTCCACGGGCGAGCTCACCGAGCTCTAGTTATGCGCACGACACTAACTATAACACTCCTTCTCGACAACACGTCGGAGGTGGAGAAACCTCTCACAAGCAATTACAATGTAATATAGAAATACAAGCAAATACACAAATACAATACAAAAGAAAACTTTCACCGATTGCTTTGATCGCTTTGCTTGTTGCTTGCTTTGATTGGCTCTTGAAGGACTGGAATGCAGCAGCAATTCCCCTCCAATAGCTCCACAAAAACCATTGCAAAAACCTCCATCTCGAGCTCCTTGTTTTGCGCCTAGCGATGGCCGCCAAAAGGCCCGATCATTGCCTGCGTAGTTGTCTCACAACGGCTAGATCCACGTCGGACAAGTTCCAACGGATCACCTACCAGTCGACTGATGATGCCCATCAATCGACTGGTGACCCAGTAGTCGACTGCCCAGTCGGCTATGGAGCGTTCCGTGCTCGTGACACTCCCATCAGTCGACTGCCATCCCTCGGCCGATCGGCTCTATCGACCGATCGATCATTGCCGTATCCATGGCGATCGGCGCCAAGCACAAAACCCTAGCCTTACACCAGTCGAACTCTAGTCGACTTGGATCAGTCGAACCGGCACCTATGCCAGTCGACTGATGTCGGGCAAAACCTCAAACACCAAGTTGTTTGAGCATCCGACCGTCGGGTAAACCCTCAAACATCAAGTTTGAGCCTCCAACACTCAGTCTTAGCCACTTTGCCAAGTCCACCTTATCCCTCATGGAGTTCCCCACCAAAGCTCTCTTCCCTCGCCCTACGTCCCTCGGATGCACCAAGCGCACGGCTTCGCAACGCCATCCTTCGCGTCTCATGCCCTAGAAGTATGCTTCCCTTTGGGCTCACTCCATTCGCTCCCCGTCCGGCGGTCCCTCGGATGCACCAAGCGCACGGCTTCGCAATGTCATCCTTCACCGACTCAAGGACCCGAGCCTAGTGAACTTGCCAAGTTCTCAAGACTTCCCAAATGCACCAAGCGTACGGCTTCGCAATGCATTTCTCACCAAGCACCAAGCGCACGGCTTCGCAATGCTTTGGATTTCCCATGCCAAGAACCAAGCGCACGGCTTCGCAATGCTTTGGACTTTCCCATGCCAAGCACCAAGCGCACGGCTTCGCAATGCTTTGGACTTTCCCATGCCAAGGCTTCCCCCTTGGACTTCCACACCAAGCTCCATGCTTGGATTTTCCATGCCAACCCATGTTGGACTTTCCCATGATAATCCCATGTCATGAGTTTTGTCTATCATCAAAATACCATCAAGGTATTGCTGGGCCGATTGCACCAACAATCTCCCCCTTTTTGATGATTGACAAAACTATCATCTCAAGTCTACCAATTCTCCCATATTGGCAATTCTCATATCCCAATGAGAATTCCAACGAACCCTAATTGGTAACTTGGTAACTTCTCCCCCTTTTTGACATTACATCAAAAAGGTCCTCCCCAAGGGTATGAATGTCTCATATCCCAATGAGATCTTACAATCTCTCCCTTGGAGGAACACATGCCTACAATCTTTCTAGTGATCCCATATCACTTAAAGAGAGGCAACCCAATTTTCCTCCCATGAGGAAATACACATCCATTTTCCCATGATGGATACCTCCCCCTAGAGGCTTGCTCCCCCTTGACCATTGCACTAACAATGTCCTTGGAGAGTCCCTAAGCCAATAGGAACATTAACCAAATCAAAATTAAGGCAAAGTTCAACAATGAACTCTCTTCCACCTTAAAATTGATGCTCACCCTCAACCCAACTCCTAATCCATATCCAATGGATTTCCACCCTCTCTAATGCTCTCCCAAGCATATCCTAGGGTTAGAAGTGGTTAGGGGACCAAAACATAGATGAACATGGGCCTAACCAACAAGATTTACCCGAAATCACCAATGATCAAATCGAAATCACGTTGCCATATCACGATCATTATCCATGGTAGTCGATCGATAATCGATTCAAAGATTTCAAATGGATTAAAATCCATAAGTAAATATACATAAGTGTAAAATTCGTGAAATTTCATATGCATATTACTTATCCTAAACATTATGGGTGAAAAATATTGGAAAATTATTTTACCCATTAAATTAGAAGATTGATACAAAGTTCAAAATTTTAGAAAAGCTTCAATAATAAGCCTTCTTTGTATCATCCTATTCAATGGTGATAGCTATCACAAGATAGGCTTCACCAAGGTTTTTCAAAATGTTTTCAAAATGTTTTCAAAACCTTTATTTTCATTTTTCTAAACATCTCACAAATATCTAGATGTGTAAAACACATTCAAGGCAATTAATCTAGTGAGATGTGGGTTTTTGTTCTTTTAAATTCTCATGCATATTTCTAAGGCAATATTATTTGATTCCCATCAAATCATGTCATAGTCCTTAATTTCATTTTAATTTATGCATGATGATGATTATGGCATAATTATGATATAGATAAAGACATATGTCAAAATTATGATGTCATGACATGTGAATGAAAATTAAGCATACATGACATACAAACATAAGTCTAAACATTATCATGACATTTTTATAAATAAAAATGAGAATGATGTCATGACATGGCAAGGCAATCATGGCAAGTAAAATATACTAAGGTATAGAATACCTAAGTGTTAAAATTAATTTGTCATTTCTAGGAATTAAATTCATTTTGCCTTAATGTCATTCATTTCCCTAGTGTACCAAAAACCCAAAATGACACACCAATACCTCTAAGACCTAATTGTGCCAATTTAATCATTTTTAGACTTCTCAAGCACATTGGCACATTCTAATGTGTCAACTCTACTATGGTTAGGTTAACTACCCATCCATTTAGGGTTGATACACCCTAACCCATTTAGCGTGAATCAATCACGCTTTTAGGAACCCAATATCTATTGGAGCTCCTTAGGTTAACAAGGTATTCCCTAGGGATAACTTCCCTAGATACCTTCTTAATGACCCTTTTAGGCTTTAAAGCCATAGTCTTTTGGGTCTTACTTGGGTCAACTCTAGAGGTGACTCCTCCATTGACCTTCCTAGTGGCCTTCTTGGTTTTTCTTAAGTCCTTGGCCACTAAACATACACCATGGCTAGACTTAGAGATAACTTCCCTATTAGCCTTGGTTTTTCTAGACCTAGATGTTGTTCCATAATTAAATGGAACATTATGGTAGGACATAGATTTGTGACCCAAATCCTTCTTGCCCTTAGATATTTCTTGCTTCCTAGGTCTTGACTTTTGGGAATTTGACCCCTTAACCGAATTTGATATTATTTCTAGGGTCTTCTCCAATTTTTCTAGCCTTGACCTCAAGGCTTGGTTCTCTAGCTCTAATTTCCTCAATTTTGAATTTTCATTAGATTTTTGAGGAATGATTTTCTTTTTAGGCATGTGCCTAGATTTCTTGGGATTAACACCCAAGTTTTCTTGAACTTTCCTAATTGACTCCCTAGGTAAAATAGGTCTAGTGTTATTGGTCCTAGGTTTGTCCTTAGAGAAACTAACATGCTTAGCACCTAAGCAATAAACCTTATCATTTCTCCTAGCATGCTTTTCATTTATGATTGCAAGAGAACTAAAATAATTTTTTGCATGCTTTTTGACTTTAGGAATTAAAGGTGCATTAACTAAATGTACCTTAGGGTTAGCTTTAGGAGCTCCCCCTACATGAATTGCACCTTCTTGCCCTTTCTTCCTCCCCCTAGGGCATTGGCTTCGGTAGTGTCCCTTTTGATTGCATTTGAAGCACACAATGTGCTCTTTGCTCTTGATTTTGGGAACACCAGCATCGTTTGACTTTGGGTTGACTTTTGGTGTCGATGCCTTCTTCCTAGTCAATTTAGGGCATTTGCTCTTGTAATGCCCCTTCTCCCTACACTCAAAGCATATTATGTGATTTTTATTTAAAATTACAACACTTGAGTTACCTAGGGAGTTGGTGGAAGCCTCTTGGTCATTTCTTCCGGAGGTAGATGCTTCATTTTGGCTTGGCTCCAGAGTTGAAATCCTTTCCTCTCCCTCAACGCTAGAGGTGGAGGTCTCCACCAAGTCATCCACATCTTCAAAAGTGGATGGTGATTCTTCTTCGGCATTCTCCTCTACTTGTGCCGATTGGGAATTTTCTTGGAATTTCATTACCTTATTCCATAATTCCCTTGCATCCCTATACTCACCCAATCTAGACCAAATAGTGTTAGGTAACAAATCACTAATCAACTTGATTACCTTGAGATTTGTCTTGAAGTCTTTGATTTGGTCTTGGGTCCATTTTGACTTCTCAATTGGCTTGTTGTACTTGTCCCTAGGCATTTCAAAACCGTTTTCTATAATAATCATAAAATTAAAATCGGTTTCTAGGTATACCTCCATCCGTTTCCTCCACCAAGAAAAATCTCCATCGAATTTTAGTGGTTGGATGAAGCCGGCCATTTTGTAGTGCTCTCGCGGCGGTTAGTCCTTGAAGAGCGACCTCGGCTCTGATACCACTTGTAGGGGATCGATACGGCCGGCTAGAGGGGGGTGAATAGTCCTCTTACGATGGATGTCGGAATTTACTCGTTCTTCTTGCGTTGCTTGTCTACGATTGTCGTTAGCACAGCGGAATAACAATAATAATGAAACTAACAACAATACACAATCACACAACACAAAGATATACGTGGTTCGGAACCGAATGGTTCCTACTCCACAGGCGAGCTCACCGAGCTCTAGTTATGCGCACGACACTAACTATAACACTCCTTCTCGATAACACGTCGGAGGTGGAGAAATCTCTCACAAGCAATTACAATGTAATATAGAAATACAAGCAAATACACAAATACAATACAAAAGAAAACTTTCACCGATTGCTTTGATCGCTTTGCTTGTTGCTTGCTTTGATTGACTCTTGAAGGACTGGAATGCAGCAGCAATTCCCCTCCAATAGCTCCACAAAAACCATTATAAAAACCTCCATCTCGAGCTCCTTTTATAACCTGCATCGAGCTGTTTTTGCGCCTAGCAGTCGACTGCCAAAAGGCCCCAGTCGACTGCCCCTGTAGCCGTTGTCTCACAATGGCCAGATCCACATCGGACAAGTTCCAACGGATCACCTACCAGTCGACTAATGATGCCCATCAATCTCGCCTCACGGCCATGTGAGCGCTCGCGTGCTCGCGACACTCCCATCACGATCGCCATCCCTCGGTCGATCGCCGCATCGCCAAGCACAAAACCCTAGCCTTACACCAGTCGAACTCTAGTCGACTTGGATCAGTCGAACCGGCACCTATGTCAGTCGACTGATGTCGGGCAAAACCTCAAACACCAAGTTGTTTGAGCATCCGACCGTCGGGTAAACCCTAAAACATCAAGTTTGAGCCTCCGACACTCAGTCTTAGCCACTTTGCCAAGTCCACCTTATCCCTCATGGAGTTCCCCACCAAAGCCCTCTTCCCTCGGCCTACGTCCCTCGGATGCGCCAAGCGCACGGCTTCGCAACGTCATCCTTCGCGTCTCATGCCCTAGAAGTATGCTTCCCTTTGGGCTCACTCCATTCGCTCCCCGTCCGACGGTCCCTCGGATGCACCAAGCGCACGGCTTCGCAATGTCATCCTTCACCGACTCAAGGACCCGAGCCTAGTGAACTTGCCAAGTTCTCAAGACTTCCCAAATGCACCAAGCGCACGGCTTCGCAATGCATTTCTCACCAAGCACCAAGCGCACGGCTTCGCAATGCTTTGGATTTCCCATGTCAAGCACAAAGCGCACGGCTTCGCAATGCTTTGGACTTTCCCATTCCAAGCACCAAGCGCACGGCTTCGCAATGCTTTGGACTTTCCCATGCCAAGGCTTCCCCCTTGGACTTCCACACCAAGCTCCATGCTTGGATTTTCCATGCCAACCCATGTTAGACTTTCCTATGACAATCCCATGTCATGAGTTTTGTCTATCATCAAAATACCATCAAGGTATTGCTGGGCCGATTGCACCAACAAGAATTACACTAGTACATTTTGTGTGTATTGAGCAGGACCGACATAGAGGTGATTCAATCTATTGCTGACTATATGATTGAATCAGACCTCGGGTATTATGTTTCACATGCTCTAAATCCCGATATAATAACGGGCACATGTACTTAGTATTTATTTCTTTGATTTACCAATGAGTGAGATTTATAGATTAAATCAATAAGCCCGGTAAGTTGAGAAATGATATTATTTACATGGTGTGTCGTTGATTATAGAAGGAAACCGTGTCCTATATATTAGGTTGATGATGCCCCCTTGAGGAGCTCATAAGGTTTATCATGTAAACCCCGCGGGTTGACTTAGTCAACATGATAATAAGGTTGAGTGGTACTACTCGATGAGTTAGATGTTAATTAATTGATGGTCAGTAAATCAATTAATTGACGGACATTCGATATCTTAAACACGAGGAGATAGTTGTGCAAATAATATATGGAGCCCATATAAATGGGGTTGGTGAGGTAGATCAATGATGATCCTCTAGTGGAATGGAACATCATTGATGGATCAAGTTTGTGTGGTTCCGATCCATCGGGTGGCCAAGATCCAACTCCTCCTCATGGTCCCTATCGTAGCCTTATTAAAACCTCATGGAGCCTAGATCCAATGATGGAACATAAAACCCTAGATCCGACGGTTGGGATGAAACCCTAGATCCGACGGTGGAGACTAAGTCTCTTGATCCGACGGTGGAGATTGAAAGGAGGCCTAAGTCTAACTCTATAAAAGGAGGGCTAAGGGTTTGGGCGTGAAAAAGATAGAGAGAAATCAAGAAGGAGATTAGGGTTTTTGGCTTGGACGGCTAGGGTTTGGGAAAAGGTTTGGGCGGCAATCCTTGGAAGGATTAAGGTTTGTTTCCTTCTCTTCCTAATTGGTAGCCGGCGCCCATCTTCTTCCTCTTTGCTTTGGCTGGCGCCCATACCCATTATTCCTTCTCCCTCTCTCCTTGGTGGCCGGCGGCAACCTTTCTTCAAGGTTGGCCGGCGCTCAATTATCTACTCCTTGGCCGACGGCTATATCAAGCTCCTTGGCTTGATGGTCGGTTCTAGATAGGAGAAAGAGTTTTTGTTTGGTTCTTCTCTTTGTTCGGAGCGAGTAAGGAAGGGAAGAACGTGATCTAGGAGGCTTCAACTCGTGGAGAATCTTCGCCCACACAATGTCCACGAGGAGGATGGGACATACGGTAGAAGACCAAGAGGTATAAAAGTTTTACAAACTTTATTCTTGATCCTCTTATGATAAGATATGCTAGCTTATGTTCTTTATGTTAGTATGTGTTGATTATACTAGTTTGCATTTGTTTGTATTTGTATAATCATGGACCCCGATAAGAAACACAAAAATCGGTGATCCGTTCGTCGTCTCTTCCGCGGATAACCGACTGGAAGAGTTGATTGCTTGAACAACAAGTTTGTTCAAGCGATCGCTCGAGTCGTTGGCACGATGATGAAACGGTTGTGCTTCGAAAACTCATCCCATCCGGATTAGTTTTAGTTGATAAAATTTTAATCCGGGAACATGGGAGGCAATGAGACTCCGACGCAACCAATGACACTCCCTACAATAATTAGGGGAAAATCGATGACGAATTCTATTTCATATTCGTTAGAAAATTGGCGACGTATACTAGATTCGTCGCCAATTTCACGACGAATAATTGATTCATCGCTAAACAAATATAGTATTCGTCGCCAATTTGACGACTAATATAGTATTCGTTGCCAATTATAATTAGCAACGAAAAAATTTCTATCGCTAAATTTATCGCATATTTTACAACGGATTATTAAATCATTGAAAAATTAGCGACGAATTTATATTTCGTCATAAAATTTTGCGACGAAATTTATTTTTCGTCGCAAAATTAGCGATGAAAAATAAATTCATCGCCAAATTAGCGACGAATATTATATTCGTCGCAAATTTCATAATTTTCGCCATGCCAAATAATTGAAATTGTAAGTCGAAAATCTTTCGTCGCCAAATTTGTTGGAAAATTTGCAACAAAATCATAATTCATTGTAAATTTTCGCAACGAATTAAATTTTCATTGCCAATTTGCAACGAAAATGTAATTCGTTGCAAATTTTGCAACGAAAATAGAATTCGTTGCAAAATTTTGCAACGAAATCATAATTCGTTGCAAATTTTTGTAACGAAAATCTAATTCGTTGCAGAATTTGCAACGAATTTGATTTTTCATCGTAAATTTGCGATGAAAAATCATTTTCGTTGTAAATTTGCGATGATATTTGCGACGAAAATAAATTTGTTGGAAATGTAAATAATTTTGCAACAAAAAAATTCCGGTTGGAAATTTCGTTACAAATTTGTGACGAAATTTTGAATTCGTCGTAAATTTTATTGTAGATTTGAAACAAATTATTTTCATTGTCAAATTTCATCGCTAAATTGATGTATTTTTGTAACGTGTGTGTATATATATATATAATGAGCGCCCAAAATGGGCAACTGAGTGTTGTGAATGATATTTTCACTGTGTTGTGTATAGTGAAAATACTGTTCATGGGAGAGTCACCCATTTTGAGACCTTATTTATAATCCCTTATACAACTCATCCGTGAGCATTCATGAGCATCTCTATTATCCACCTTCCGATCGAGTGAATATTATAGCTCAATCCTTGAACTATAGGGGGTCGGACGATAGATAATTGAGTAATATATATATATATATATATATATATATATATATATATATAGAGAGAGAGAGAGAGAGAGAGAGAGAAAAATCTTCTCTGCATTGAGCCGTCAGTGCCGTCGGCGACGTGTCGACCTCCGTTATTGCCGCCATCGCCATAGCACGGCCGGGCCGCCGCGATCGGCCGACTTCATGTGGTCCGTGATGGCCGGATTCGATCGTTTAGCGGCGAGAATCCGGCGAATCGGCGGAAGCAGCCGCTTCGCGCCGAAATCGCCGCCCGACGGCGGATTGGCCGCGATTCGCGACGGCCGAATGGCGGCCACCCCATTATCTTTGGGCGGCCGGCGTCCGATCCGTCCGGCGGTCCGGCCCGATCACGGCCGTGATGCAGCGCCGCGCACGCGTGGCGGTCGTTCCGGACGGTTCTGCCGGATTCCGACGCTAACGGCCGAAATCCGATCCGCCATCCGCGCGTGAGTCGGTGTGAATCGCGCCGATCGGCCGTGATGGCGGGCCGACGGCGCGCAGCGGCAAATAACGGAGGTCGCGGCGCGACGGCGGTTCAATCGCGGCGAAGATTTCTATATATATATATCCATTATCCATCGGACATTATAGCTCAACCGAGATGACAACGGGCGACCACCGACAACTATAACAGCTGCACCGCCAATCGATGGAGGTGGCGACGATCGAGGACCGACGACGGTGGAGGTCAACGATCGACAGCGGTGACTGACGATCGATGGCGACGATCGACGATCGATGGCAACGATCGAAGACCAGCAGCAACGACCAGAAGCTGGCGACGATGACGACGATCAATGAGCGACGACAATCAATGAGCGATGGTGGTCGGTGGGCGACGACGGCGACCAATGAGCACAGACGATCGACTAAGATTTTGATTATATTAATAATTTATGTATAGTTGGATTGTCATTTGATAAATCATTAGGAGTATTTTTGTTCAAAAGAGTAAAAAACGATGGATAATTTTAAAAAGAAAATTCATTAATTCCAGAATAAAAAAATCTCACTTTTTCGAGATTTTTCCTTTTCGAATTATATACCCTATTTGCTGTCAGACATTCATCGTGGCTGTTAATCGTTTAAGTCCTAAATCAAATAAAATTTTTACTCATAATTTTAAATAGATAATTAAAATTATCAATAAATATTGTGAACCAAATACACTCTAAGGGTGCGTTTGGTTCAAGTAATTATATATGACCTTGGTTATATGATTACCAGGGAATAAAACATAACCTTGAAATAAAGTATAACCTTAGATAAAAACCTTGTTTGGTTGGAGGTTTTAATATATAACTTAGTTTAACATTTTACTAAATTATCCTTTGTCTTTGCTCAATCAATTCGATGACGACGACAGAAATATTAATGACGACGACAGCGATTTGCCGTCGGCAGTGCCCGGCCGACCGGCGGTGGCGGTGACCGACCGGCAACAGTGGTGACCGATCGTCGACGACGACGGTCGACCGATTGGTGGCGACGATGGTGGTCGACCGATCGACGATGACAACGACGATCGGTCGACCGACGGCGACAACGATGGGTGGTGATCGACGGCGGCGGCGGCTGGCCGAGCGGCGTCGTCGGCTACCGATCGCGACAGCGGCGATGGCGGCGATGGCGGCGGCGAGTGGCGGCGAGGCGACTGACGGCAGCGGTAGCAACAGTGATGGCGACGGTGGTAGCCCGGCGGCGCGGGCGGCAACAAGCGATGCGATGGCGCGGCGGCGGCGGCGGCGACGGCGACGGCAAAGATGGTCGCATGGCGGCGGCGGCGAAAGCGGCGGCGGGTAACGATCGGCAAGCGGCGATGGCGACGGCGGTGGTCGGCGACGAGCCAATGGCGCGGCGCAACAGGCGGGCGGCAACGGCAGCGGCAACGGTGGCCGGCACGAGCGGCGGCATGGCGACGACGAGCGGCGGCGGCCGACGATGGCGGCAGCGGCGGCGCCGGCGAGCGATAAGCGGCGGCGGCGGCGGCGGCCGGTGACGGGCGATGGCGGCGGCCGGCGATGGGCGGCGGCGACCGGCGACAGGCGGCGATCAACGACGGACAATAAATCGATTGAGTTTTGACAAATTGACATTTAATATATTGCTAGGGGTAATATTGAAAAAAAAATTCCTTAACTCCGGGAATCAACAAAAACCTTGGTTCTCCAAGGTTTTCCGATTCCCCCTAAAAAGGTTTTTGTTCATAACCAAGTAGTGAACAATTACCAGGTAATTGTTTATAATCTAAACTAAACAAGGTTTTTGTTGATAACTTAAAAAGGTTATCAACAAAAATCCTTAACCAAACGCATCCTAAGAGTTTGAGGATAATTAAATGTGCATTTATGATGTATGGCTAATCAAAAAATTTCCAAAAACTAATTTTATTTATAATACAAGAAAATTAATTAACATGGACAAAGTAAATGACTTAGTTTAATTAGTGAATCTTATTTCGAATATAATCGACAAAGATAATTTATCTTTGAATCGACAAATATACTTGAAATAAACTATTTGCATCCAAGTTACAATGGAATGCAATGTAATCTTGATTACATTACTATGTTTGGATACAAATTGTATGTAATCTTGGATTACAAAGGTCATTACATTCTTTTGTTTGGTGTCCATTATAAAGACGATAGGAATGAATAAACAGCGATAGCGTGAACAACGGCAGCGATGATGGCGGCTGAACCGTGATCGTTGGTCGATCGACGGCAAACCGACATTTGGCGTTTCGTCGGTCATCCGCAAATCACCGGCCGATCCACCGTCGTCGGCCGATCCGTCGGCCGGTTGTCGGTCCACCGTCGATTATCGGCGATCGGCCGCCGTCGATAACCAGTCGATCGCCGTCGATCGTCGATCGGCCGCCGCCTCGCCGTACCGCCGTCAATTGTCGCCCGGCCATTGCCGATCGATCGGAGTCGTCGATCGCCCATCGCTCACCGGTGCCGATCGACCGAAACGACGTCGCCGATCAAACGAATCTAATTTCCATTTGCATGCTGATAAATCACATTTGCATGCACGATAAATAACATTTGCATGCATGCAATGTAATTTATCGTCACGAAATGAAAGTTTCAGAATGTAATCCTGGATTACATAGATTTTGCTTTATGTCAGATTCTAAAACTTTAGTGTCTTTTATGAATCCATATTACATTACATTACAATTAAGACGATAGAACAAAAGGAATGCATGTAATATAATCAGGATTACATTACAAGATAGAATTCTGACGTCACCAACAATACTTAGTTTATTTCTGATGTAAGCAGTGGAATTTTCAACAGACAAAAGACTAATGCCTTGTATTAAATTAGTCATTAAATTAAACTTTAAAAGTTTCATAGACAAGAATGTTACCATATTAAATGCAATGCTTTGGAACCCATCATTAAATCAATTTAGAGACATTAAAGAGAGAGAGAGAGAGAGAGAGAAGTGAGTGATTTGGTAAATTAAATACAGAGACAATTTTATTTAAGTGCAAGTTTTGAAATAAACCTAAAATGGCAGATTAAAAATTTTCTATTATTTGAAATGAGACAACAAGATGCTGTAAAAATTAGCTAAGATGAATCAAAAGCATGCACCGAGGCGGATTAATAAATGAATCTCCAGGCAGTGACGCACATGTGTCTTAATTGCGACATCAAACTGGCCAAATCCCACCATCTATTGAAGTGGATCTTCCACGAGCCAATGTCGCTACATAACCACCCTCCTGTTTCTGATCACGGCATCGCTCCCACTTGACGTAGGGCAAGATTGCAGCGCAGGGAAGGGGAGGAAGACGGAGGAAAGAAAAGGCTTTGGATCGTGGAGCACCCGAAGGCAGCTCATTCCCTTGCTCCAACTCGCGCCGCCTCTATCGACCACTGGCGTCGCGCAAAATCGCGGCTTTGGAACCATCGGAGGAGGAGGAGAAAGAGAAAGAAGAGAGGAGGTGGGAGTAGAACGAGCCCCACACACGGGTTAGGTAAAGATTGGATGTTTCTGTGAATTGCTATCGTCGCCTTGTGCAAAATTATATTTTGTTTTCTTTGGTATGTGACCAGGAAGGGCGTTTTGTTCTCATCTGCAATGTGTCTTCTGCTGCTGTAGAACAGACATCGCTCCCTCTGCAACCCGTGCCGTGTCTTAGTTTTCCTCCTCGCATTTAATCTCTCCGCATCCTTGATGGTGAAATGCCCGTAGCTGAATTCTTCGCCTCCACGCCGAACATTCGAGATCGCTCATCAAAATCCAAACTTTGTCCAGGCCATGGGTTCCTTTTCCCTCAGCTCGTTCGATGACCTCCCTTTACACGAGCAGATTGTGACAGTGGCCCATGCATCGCTTGTCATCTGCTTCTTTTTCTTCGCTTCAATGCGGCGAATTATTGCCTGTGCCGCCGGCCGGGTTCCTTCCATCAAGGATGATGAACGGATCCCTCTAACTGCTCTCCGCAGTAATGGTGGTGATCGATTTGTAAGAGTCGGCTATTGGTTCAAGATTACAGTTTTCTGTTGCTTCTATGTTTTCTTCCTCCAAGTGGTGGTATTAGTATACGAGATTGTAAGGTCGGTTACAAGAGAGGCAGAATCCAGAAACTACAATATTCTTTACCTGCCGTCTGTGGAAGCATTGGGATGGCTTGTCTTATGCTTGTTGGTACTCCATTGTAAATTTAAGGCATTGCCTAAATTTCCATTATCGATTAGGCTATGGTGGTTTATATCATTCATTTTTTGCCTTTACATTGGATACGTTGATGGAAAGGGATTAGTAACCGAGTTGGTTAGCCTAAATTCACACACACTTTCAAATTATGCAGCATTTCCTGTCCTTGCTTTTCTTTTTGTTGCTTCAGTTTGGGGTGGCACATCCTTGGGACTTTATAGGGATCATCAAGACCTCAGGGAACCATTGATTGCTGGAGAAGAAGAAGCTGGTTGTCTTAAAGTAACTCCTTACAGTGACGCAGGTCTTTTCAGCCTTGCAACTCTGTCCTGGCTTGATCCACTCTTATCATTGGGTGTGAAAAGGCCATTGGAACTACGGGACATACCTTTACTAGACCCAAAAGATCGTTCAAAGACTTGTTACAAAATACTTAATTCAAATTGGGAAAGGTTGAAAGCTGATAACCCTGAGAATCAATCATCATTGGCAGTGGCTATTTTCCGTTCCTTTTGGAAAGAAGCTGCTTTGAATGCTGTCTTTGCTGGGCTGAACACAGCAGTTTCTTATGTAGGTCCCTATCTGATAAGTTATTTTGTTGATTACCTGAGTGGCAAGATAACATTCCCTCATGAGGGTTACATTTTAGCCTCAATTTTTTTTGCTGCTAAGTTGATAGAAACTCTTACTAGTCGACAGTGGTACTTGGGAGTAGACATATTGGGCATGCATGTTAGATCTGCCTTGACAGCCATGGTATACAGAAAAGGTCTCAGGTTATCCAGTACATCTCGACAGACCCATACAAGTGGTGAAATTGTAAACTACATGGCAGTTGATGTACAAAGGGTGGGCGATTATTCTTGGTATTTGCATGACATATGGATGCTTCCACTGCAAATCATTCTTGCTTTAGCAATCTTGTATAAGAATGTAGGTATTGCGACAGTTGCAACACTGGTAGCAACCATTATCTCCATCCTCGTTACTATCCCTCTTGCGAAGATTCAAGAAGAGTATCAAGATCATTTAATGGCTGCTAAGGATGAAAGAATGAGGAAGACCTCTGAATGTTTAAGGAACATGAGAATCCTGAAGTTGCAGGCATGGGAAGACAAATACCGCTTGAAATTAGAGGGCATGAGGAATGTTGAGTTCAAGTGGCTCAAGAAAGCCTTATATGCACAATCTTTTGTAACCTTCATTTTCTGGGGATCCCCTATATTTGTCTCAGTCATAACTTTTGCCACTTCTATTTTGTTGGGCGGCCAGCTAACAGCTGGAGGTGTGCTTTCAGCTTTAGCCACTTTTAGGATTCTTCAAGAGCCTCTTAGGAATTTTCCAGATTTAGTATCCATGATTGCTCAAACAAAGGTCTCGCTGGACCGAATATCTGGTTTCCTACAAGAAGAAGAGTTACAAGATGATGCTAGTATAGTAGTTCCTCGGGGCCTTACAAATAATGCTGTTGAAATTAAAGATGGAGAATTTTCTTGGGATCCCTCCTCTGCAACACCTACACTCATTGGTATTCAACTGCAATTTGAAAAGGGCATGCGTATTGCAGTCTGCGGTGTTGTTGGTTCTGGCAAGTCTAGTTTTCTTTCTTGCATACTGGGTGAGATCCCAAAAATTTCTGGTGAAGTAAGTTGTACACAGAGAGTTGGCTGTCTATTGTGTAAATGTTTCCTATGTTCTCAGTGTCTCTAACTGTTGCCTCTTTTCCAGGTTAGGATAAGTGGATCTGCAGCTTATGTCCCTCAGTCAGCTTGGATACAATCTGGGAATATAGAAGAGAACATTCTGTTTGGTAGTCAAATGGATAAGCCAAGATACAAAAGTGTTATTCATGCTTGTTGCTTGAAAAAGGATTTGGAATTGTTAGCACATGGAGACCAAACAATAATTGGTGATAGAGGTATTAACCTGAGTGGTGGACAGAAACAAAGGGTGCAGCTAGCTAGAGCACTTTATCAAGATGCAGATCTTTATTTACTTGACGATCCTTTCAGTGCACTTGATGCTCAAACAGGAAGTGAACTGTTTAAGGTGAGGATGCATAACTCTTCCTCATTTTTCTCCCATCCTGCAACCTGGCTCACGCAACTGTTGTTCTGCAGGAATATATACTGACAGCACTAGCTAGCAAGACTGTAATTTATGTTACTCATCAAGTTGAATTTCTTCCAGCTGCTGACAAAATATTGGTACCACAAGCTTAAATATCCCTAATTATTTTTTCATATTATTCAATCTGTTAGAAAGAATATTTTAATCACTTCTCTCACAAGCATGTGCATTTAGCTTATTATAAATACAAGATTTTAAATGTCAGTTTCAGTAGTATTGTTGATACCAACCTGTAATGGTGTTGATACCAGAGCCGACATAAATTGACACAATGCATCTTGGCACCAGTCTGACTGTGTTGGCCTATGCTTTATTATGAATTTACCCTTTATAAACTCATTAAAAATGTCTCTTTATGATCTGCTTCAATAAGTCTATAGAATTGAACTTTCTAATTTAATGTTCTTGTTTACCCTACTAAAGTTGGATGATTTTCTAATTACAATTTCACCCGCTATGAACTTTTGGATATCAAATGTGTCAAAATCAATCTTGTTAAAGTTGTTTACAGATTAAAATGAAAGTCAACAATAAATTAATTTAGTTTGTAATTGTCACCTAAAAACATATGTTTACTTTTGTTTTGTAGATTATTTTGTATTCTTTTCATATTTAGGAATATTATTCTAAGCAAATATTTGTAGAGCTTGGACTTGTAATGGATTATTATGTGAAATTCAAAAAGTGCGATTACTGCAAAATTTCTCTTAATAGCACAACATGTAAATTATATGCCATATTTAGGATAATTAAAAAATTAAATGCAATTCAAATAGAGCCTTAGAAAGGGTTAGGATTTAAACTTTGACAATATAAGATCATGTTCATGCTATACCAAATTTTATCAATTATAATATTACAACTTTGAAGGTAATAGCATGTAGAATTTTGAAATATGAGATTATTCTAAGACAAAGTTTCTCTAACCTAATGGCATGTAAGTTTGTTTGTAACTCGTGATAATTAAAGACTAAAGGATTCCTTTCTAGACTAATTTTTACTTGCAATTTTGTTTACCTTCACTATGCATTATAGTTATATAGTCTAATTTTTATATTATATGTGCTTCTCTTGTGTTAGAATTGTTTCTTTGAATTTTCTTTCATTCACATATGAGGCTTTATATCACTTGCATTGAACGTCTATAGAAATGTCAAATAGTGTTATTACAACCTTATGGATAGCAAACACTTCAGTTAATTTACGTGGAGGCTTCAATCTTGTTATTACATCCTTGTGGATATCCTTAATTGCTTCAATATATGTTACAATAATACTTTTTTCCCTATAATTCTCTATATAATTTTCCCCGCGACTTTGTCATAAGTTTTTTTAGGTAAATGAATACCATGTGTAAATTTTATTTTATTTTATTTTCTAATACTTTTCAATCAATTGGCTCAAGTGATGTATAGCTTTTATTGTCGACATTTGAGGAATGAATCCAAATTGATTTTTGATCATTTTAGTCTCCTTAATCTTGTTTCTATCTCTTTTTCTTAAAGTTTCCTGGTATAACTCATTAATTTAATGCCCCTATACTCCTTTGTTTCTACAAGGGGAGTAAAGTACTTACCCTCTATTAATTAGGTATATTCTTCATTGTCAATATCAGGATGAATAACTTTGTAAACTATTAAATACCCTACTTTTCTACGAGCTTCTACATCTCTATTGGAATATTATCTAGTCGAACTGCTTTTTCATTTTGTATTCCATTTAATGCGTGTTCTACTTTTGAGATTTGAATTCTTAAATAAAATTTTAAATTTCTATGCTCTTCTAACCTACTTAAGATTCATACATTAAGTTGGTCATTAAAACTTTTATTGAAAAATTAATGAAAATACTTCTTCCATAGCTCCTTTATTTCCTCATCCTTCATTAATATTATATCGAACTCATTTTTAATGCATTTTATTTGGGGTAAAATCCCTTGTTTTCCTTTCTCTCATTTTAACTATTCTATAGATGTTCTTTTCTCTTTTTTTTTGTATCAAGTTGCTGATACAAGCATTTGAAAACTTCATTCTTAGCTTCATTTATTGCTTTTTAAAGTCTCTTTCTTAGCTATTGTATGTTGTTTAAAGTATTCTTTGTTTTTGTAAGTATACAGTAACTTATAGTTCTTCATTTTTCTATCACTCTCTTATACTTCCTTATTCTACCACCAAGATTTTTTATTTGGTGGTACCCATTTTTTTTGACTCACTGAATATACTCATGGCCATCGTTTTCAAATTTGATGTCATCTTATCCTATGTCATAGTCAAGTCACTTTGTGTTTCTTCAAATACTTATGCTTCTACTCTTTCTTTAAAGATGTTTTGCTTTCCATCCTTTAATTTCCACCGCTTAATTCTAAAAGTCATGCATGTTTTCCTTCTACTTATACTATGCCCGAGACACAACTAACTACACTAACTTATGTTGGTTTGTTAAGTTTTCTCTAATGATAGTTTTGCAATTTTTACAAAACTTCCTATTCGTTTTTTTTACTATAAGAAAGTCAATTTGCAATTTATTGTTCCCACTTTTGAATGCAAGTAGAGGTTTTTGCTCTTCTTGAAAATATGTATTAACTATTATAAATTCATATGCTATTGCACCAATATGGTTTTTCCTTTTTGATTTTTTTGTCCAAAGCTATGACCCTCGTACACTCTATTATATTATTTATATTTTACTCCTAAATGCCTATTTTGATCTCCTATTAATTAAAATAATCTAATTTGTCAAATATTTTGTACAACCTCATCTAGTTTTTTTTTTTCAAAATTTATGTTTAATGTCTTCATCTAATTCTACTTAAGTTATATATATTAATTTTATTAATAGTTTTGGTATAATCTTATCTTCCTTCTTAGTTACTCTTGCTATTTCATCACTTAACAAACTATTTACAACAATGCCTACTATTTACAACTATTTTGTCCCACTACATCTCCATGAGAATTCGGATGTAATGTTAAATATGCAAGAGTTCTCACACCATATGTTGAATAAAAATGAACGTTATAGAAAAATTTATTATTTAAGATTTGGAACATAGAATATAGGATTGTTCACTGATAAAACAATGGAAGTCGTAGATACTATAATTAGAATAAGAATTAATATTTTTTGTTTACAAGGAATAAAATGCATAGGAAAAAAGGCAAAAGATGTTAGAGAATTCAGGGTTTAAGTTATGGTACTAAGAAAGAGTAAAACACGAAATGGAGTAGTTATTATTGTAGATAGTAAATTAAAGAATGAAATAGTATGAGCAATTAGAAAAAGAGACAAAATTATAGCTCTCAAAATAGTGATGATGAAAAGACTATTAATATAATTAGTACATATGCACCTCAAGTAAGATTTGATATAGACTCTAAAATTAGATTTTGGGAAGACTCAGATGAGGTACTATAAAGAATTCTATCATATAAAATATTTTAATAGGAGAAAATCTAAATGGACACATAGGAGTAAAAAATAAGGAATATAATAAGGTGTATGGGAGTTATGAGTTTGGAACAAGCAATGAAAAAGGAAAAATTATATTTGATTTTGCAATAACATATGAATTTATACCAGCTAATACATTTTTTAAGAAAAAAGAAGAACACTAAGTCACGTTTAAAAGTGAGAATAATAAATCGCAAATTGACTTTCTTATGGCAATGGAGGATAGAAAGATATGTAAGAATTGTAAGGTTATTCCTGGAGAAAGCTTAACTATCCAATATACGTTGGTAGTGTTAGATATATAGCTTAAGTATAGTATTAATAGAAGAAAAATATATATAACTCTTAAAATTAAATAGTGAAAATACAAAAATGAGAAACAAAACATATTTAAAGAGAGAGTATAACGTAAGTTGGGTAGCAGGATGACGTTAAAAACCTTCTATGCGTGAGGTTAGAATAGAGGGGGCAGAGAGAAACGAAGAAGAGAGAGAATTCACCAATAAAAGAGGATCTATCTCTATATTTAAACAAAACCAAAATAAACTTTATTAATCAAAAACAAATCTCCCCTTTACAAGATCCTAAGTCGACGTTTAAATAAGTTAGAGAAAGGGAAAGCTTCTTAACAAGCAAGAAAGCTAAACAAACTAAACAAACTTAAACAAAATTTCTTAACAAGTAAAAAACTTTTAAACTAAAAAAAATCAAAATAGAAATTTTTTAAAACTAATCCAAAATTTCAAAACTAATAAAATATAAAAATTTAAGAAACCCTAATTTATCTTGATGGCAGCGGCAGCGATACTCCACGGTCGTGGAGGGGTCCACGACTTGGCCATGGTCTGGACCATGATCATGTGAGTGGCCATGACCTGATCATGGTGGGGACCATAGGCAAGCTGTGGTCCCTGTTAGAGATCCCGTGTCGAGTCACAGAATGATCCACACTCGTGTTGGTGACCACGGGTAGGTCATGGTAGGCTCTGGGAGCTTCATTATGTCTCGTTTCAATCCAAAATGAAACATATTCATATTAGGGGGCCATGAAGGTGTTGAAATCCTTATTTGGGATCTTGATTGCTCTTCGTTATAGTTCGGAAGAAAGTAAGGTTGCATCACAAGATAAAAGTTGATCAGACTGTTGGATATGCCTGCATCAGTCACCCGGGGTTAAAAAAAACTCGTCCTCGAGTTCAAACTAGTGTCATCCTCTTCTTTAGCAGAAGGACTTATGCTTTCTCTTTCATCCACTAGCTTCATCACCGATTGCTTTGCTTTTAAATCCAAAATATTGCTCGGGCAAAGTAGTAGGGCATAGGCAACTTCCTTTTATGCGACCACCTTGAAATACTTGGAAAGAAGAGAAGAGATAGAATATACTAAAATAGGAGTGGATCCCCCCGCGCCTGGCCAAGTACAATCTTCCGCTGCTCAATATAGGTGCTATTCCATCGTATAGCTTCGATCAAAGCGCCAAGGTAGTTCCAATAATATACAACGCAACCATCGCCTCAACTCGGGAGGAGAAGATTCTTTCAATACCATCATCTCATAATTATCTCTCAGAAAGTACCATCATCACGACGAGGTCAATTACACTTCTCCAATCAACAGAATTTAACTCTCGGTGTTCTCATGTCCATCTTTATATATGACCTCGTCAATATTATCCTCATCATGGATGCCCATGTCTTTTTCAACCAACCAAGGTTGCTCCTCTGTCTTCTCATGCCCATCTTTGTATTTGACCTTGTCAACATCATCCTCATCTTAGATGGGGTCTTTTATATTTTCTTCAATTACCTTATATTCATCGTTGTAGATGGGGTCCTCCATGTTTTCAATTATCTTGTTAACATTATCATCGTATGAGGTCTTCTATTATCTCATTAATATCATAGTTGACGTAGATAGGGTATCCCAGGTTTTCTTCAATCACCTCATCTTCAATGTCATAGATGAGGTCTTCCATATCTTCAATTATCTCGTCAATGTTATCATTGTCGTAGATGGAATCTTCCAGTACCTCGTCAATGTCATTTTTGTTGTAGATGGGGTCTTCCATGTTTTTGGTGCTTTCAAGGTTGACCTCATTGTAAACGGGATCTTCCATGTCTTCTTTAAACTTGGTGTTCTCAAAGTCTTCATCATTGATGTAATCTTTGAGTTCGGTGTTCTCAAGGTTGTCCTCGTCATAGTCGAGATCTTCCACATCTTTTTCATCATCGTAGATGGAGTCTCCCATGTCTTCTTCAATCAAGTACTGCTCCTCTATCTTTCGCTTCGTTTTGAAAAAAAAACTCGTCCTTGAGTTTGAACCGGGGCCATTATCTACGCACGACCTCTTGCTTTTTCAATCGATAGAGACTACTCTTTTATTGATTGAGTGGCCTGCCTTAAAGTATGAAAAGGTTGAAATAACGACTGAGTATAACAAAAAGGAAGGAAATGACCTTTCATCTTCTCCCAATCTGTAATCTTAGCCTTGCCCTGTTTCTTGCTCGAGTACCACAATTGTAAGCATCAAACGGAGGCTTCTTCCTTAAGCATTATGACTACTAACTTTACTTTAGCATGATCAGGAACTTCTTCAAAATAAAAAATCTGTTTGACTTCCTCGATCCAATAAATAAAATTTTCTACGTGTAATGCGCCGAAAAACTCGGGAAGGTTGATCCGGAAACTAAGGTCTTCATACTGTTTTTTATGATTACGGTGATCTCGATGATACGGTTGTTCAAAATTTGAAGTAGTGTGTCGATTAAATACCTTATAATCTTTAAGATCTAGATGTCGATATAACTCTGTGACTTGTCTCTATAGATCTTTAATGGTTTCTTGAGAACATCGATCCTGAGGTGCGACTTCCTCAATTGGAACCTGCCGATTACGTCCATAACTATGATCATGATAACCATTCATGGATCGTCGAGATAACGGGTCTCGTGAGATCGTGAACTCATGGATACTTTGCTTACATGGGTGTGGCTTCTCAATCTGAACTCGCTCACACGTCTATGACCACAACCACAACGTCCCTCCATGGATCTAAGACTCTGATACTAATTGATGCAAGCGGGGTAGCGGGATGGTGCTAAAAACCTTTCATGCATGAGGTTAGAATAGAGAGCGGCAGAGAGAATTGAAAGAGAGGGGGAATTTGCCAACAAAAGAGGATCCGTCTCTATGTTTAAACGAAACTAAAATAAACTTTATTAATCAAAAATCAATCTCCCCTTTATAAGAGCCTAAGCCCAAGTTTAAATAAGCTAGAGAAAGGGAAAGTTTCTTAACAAGCAAGAAAGCTAAAAAAACTAAACAAACTTAAACAAAAATTTCTTAACAAATAAAAAAACTTTTAAACTAAAAAAATTCTAAATAGAAAATTTTTAAAACTAATCCAAAATTTCAAAACTAATAAAATATAAAAATTTAAGAAACCCTAATTTATCCGACGGCAAAGAACGACGACACTCCACGGCTACGGAGGGGTCCACTACCGTCGTGGTCCGACCACGACATTATGAGTAGCTACGACATGGTCAGTATGAGATCACGATCGTGGTGGGGACCGCGGTAGGTCACGATCCTCCGCCGGAGGTCCCACGTCGAGCCGAGCCGGAATGATCAACATCCATATTCGCGACTACGGGTAGGTCGCGATAGGCTTGGGAGCTTCATTATGTCTTGCTCCAATCTAGAAACGGCGTATATCCATATTAAGAGGTCACGGAGGTGTCAAATCCTTATTCGAGGCATCGATCGCTTCGACGGGCTTGAAGAAAGCAATGTCAGATCACAAGATAAAAGTCGATCGACCGCTGACGCGCTCAGACGTAGTGTATACAAATATTGAAAGAGATATATAATGATTCAAACAAGACATCAGATAAATGACATTAAAGTTAAAGATGATAACAAAAGGTTTATATAGTGAATCAATGAGATATACACCGCAAAGTAAAGAATCTTGGTGGTGGAATAAAAAAGTAGAGGAAAAAGTAAAGGAAAAACGAAATACGTATTATACATTTGAATGAGGAAAATTTAAAAAAGTATATAATAATCAAGAAAAAGGCTAAGAAAGTAGCAAGTGAAGTTAAAAATAAAACTTTTGAATGTTTATATCAACAATTGGATACAAAAGAAGGAGAAAAAAAATATTTATAGAATAGCTAAAATTAGAGAGAGACTAGAGATCATACCCAAATAAGATGCTTTAAAAATCAATACAATAAAGGGATACTATTAGACAATGAGGAAATAAAAGAGTGATAGAAGAAGTATTTTCATCAACTTTAATGAAAGTTTAGGTGATCAATTTAATTTAGGTATTTTAAGTAGGTCAAAAGAGTTTATAAAAATTTAAATTTTTATCATATAATTTAACCTTTAAAAGTAGAACAAGTTTTAAATGAGATGTAAAATGGGAAAGTAGTTGGATTAGATAATATTTCAATAGAGCTATGGAAGTATCTAGGCAAGCAAAGTATTTAATGACTTAGAAAGTTATTCAATTTGATATTGAAAACAAAAAAAAAATGTCTGATCAATGGAAGATAAATATCTTAATTCCTTTATATAAATACAAAGGAGGCATATAAAATTATGCAAATTATAGGAATATTAAACTAATAAGTCATATCACGAAACTACGAGAAAAAGTAAAAAAAAAAGACTAAGGAAGGAGACCATAATGATTGAAAATCAATTTGGATTTATGTCGGGAAGGTCGACAATAAAAACTATACATTTTCTTAGACAGCTAATTGAAAAGTATTGAGAATATAAACAGACTTTACATATGATATTTATTGCTCTTGAAAAGTTTATGATAAAGTCACAAGGAAAATTACGTAGAGAATTCTAGAAAAAAAAAGTATTAGTATAATATATATTGAAATAATTAAGGATATATATGACGATGTAACAAAAATGAAGACACTAAGAGGATTAACCGAAACTACAACTCGGTGTACGAAGCTCCCGCCACGCAGGGTACCGGAGAAGGAATCCATCACGCAATTTCACTTTTTTCGCAAGAGGTCGCTTCTGTGATTCAACCCGCGACTTTCATAAGGCAAAGAACCTTACCATCGTGCTGGTTCCTTCTAGAGGATTAACCGAAACGTTTTCTATAAATATAGGGTTACATCAAAGATCAACTTTAAGTCTCTATCTTTTTATATTAATCATGAATGAACTCACTAGATATATCTAGGATATGATATGTTATTTGCAAGTGATATTATTTTAGTAGATGAAACACGTGAAGGAGTAAATGCTAAACTTTAATTTTGGAAGGAAACACTAGAAGTGAAAGAGTTTTAGACTTAGTAGAGTAAAAATAGAATATATGAAATTTAAATTTAGTAATGTTAGATACAATAAAATAATTGTTAAGTTAGGTGATAATGAGTTATTTGTAACTGAAAATTTTAAATATTTAGAATTATTTTTGCAAAAGGATAGAGATTGAGAGAGATGTTTTATATAGAACACAAGCAGGATGATTGAAATAGAGGAAAATATCAAGTGTTCTTTGTGATCGTAAAATTTCTTTAAAACTTAAGGGATGTTTTACAAAATGGTAGTTAGATCTGCTATGTTATATGAAGTTTAATGTTTGACTATAACTCGAACACATGAGCAGAAAATGAGAGTTGCAGAAATAAAGAGGTTAAAGTGGATATGTGGACATATGAAGATAGATAAAATAAGAAATGAGAATATTAGTGCGAAAGTTGAAGTTGCACCTATTGAGGAAAAACTTTAGGAAACGCATTTAAGAAGGTACGAACATGTATTTAGACGACCGTTAAATGTTCTAGTTAGGTGATGTGAAACTATTACAAATATGCAAATCAAACGAAAAAAAGAAGACCTAAGAAGACTTTGTTAGCAATGATAAAAGATAAAATTTATTTAAATATTGATGATGATATAGTAAGGGATAGAGTTCAATGATGCAGGAGGATCCATATAGTAGATCTCACCTAGCGGGATAAAATTTGATTGTTGTTGTCTTTCTTGTATATCATAATTGTAAATCTAAATTCTCTATCATTTTTGCTTTCTTCTCTACCATTTTGTCTCTTATAAGCAAAACATTATTTATTCTCCTAATTGTTGTCTCTATTACTTTCATTGTTTTGCGGTGAGTGTTCCTTTGTTTCGTATTCTAAATCTAGGACAATCGATATTCTTGTGATGTTTGTTCTTATTCAACTTAAGGTGTGAGAAGTTTTACATATTTAATATTATATCTAAATTTTTATGGAAATGTAGAGATCCATGCCTAGATATTATAGTTAGATCATGCACCATATTTCTTCCGAAGAACAATTTAGTATTAACACAATAATTTGATGAATCTATATATAACATTTGTCTTTATTTGACACGAGCAAACAACCTAATGTAATCTTCTCATTTATCCAAGTTTGGGACCGGTCCAAAGGATGGGGTTTATTCACCATGGGTGGAGTTATACTGTAAATGCATAAATGAGGCAATATAGAGTTGAAAGATTTGGGAGCAAACCATAAATATCAGAAAAAAATATTAAAGAGTTCTTCCTCCATTTAATTTGGATTTTCTATTTCTCCCTCCCTAAGCCCGTTTAAAAAAATATTTTATTTTATTTTATTTTATTTTTAGCCGTGCCACAGCGAATGCAATGGTAAAGTTATTGTCTTATGATTCAGAGGTCATGGATTCGAATCTTGGAAATAATTTCTTGCAAAGTAAGATAAAATTGCGTACAATAGATCCTTCTTCGGGATCCCGTATGGTGGAAGTTTTGTGCACCAGACTGTCTTTTTTTTTTTTTAATGCCACAACAAAAAGCAAGGAACTTATTGAACCATACTAGGGCCACTAAATTGGAAGATACATCCATAAGAACTTGCTGTTCATTTTAGGACAGTGACTCGTCAAGTTAAAAGCATCATCAATTCCTTGGGTAATTTTCAAATGCCCCCGTGTGCCCCCACCCCAACCAACATTTAATAGATTTTTCAAGATGTTCCCGACATTTATTAATATCAAAATGCCCCAAAGAGTTCTATTATGCTCCCTTATTTAAGACTAAAATATCTATTTTACCCTTCTAATATATAACCTCAATCACTCTTATTATGGTAGAGGGAGCATTTTGGCCATAAAAGATTAAATATAAGGGGTATTTTGACATCAATGAAACTTTAGAAGTCATTTCAAAGAAGCTTTCAAATGTTGGGGACCTTTTGGAAATTACAATAATTCCTTCGTCCTTCCCATATGTCTTTTCTAATGTCCCCCAATAGAAGACTATTGGAAGCCCAATTCCTTCAACAAGCATGAAGGGGTAATGTTGCCTACCAGGAAGCATAATCTACTCCAAAGCATAACAGTAAAGATAATAATAATGGAATGGAGCTATCACAACAGTCGACAATCTAAAACAAACAACAACCCTATTTAGTGGAGGAACGGACCCAAGCATATAATAAGGATCCTATATTGAGGTAGTGATCATGGTTGCTGCTCTCTATTAATCAGGCCTATTCATTGCAAATCGCTGAGTAAGCACTCAAGCTAGGCAATCACATGGCTGCTGGTGTGGGCATGAATCCAAGAGAGGAAACTCTCAACCTCCTTGCTTATTGCAACACAGCTGTTGTGAGCATGAATCCAAGAGAGGAGGAAATTCTCAACACTCTTGCTCGATGTCACACAAAAAAACACACACCCGACATGATTACACGGATTTCACATCCTAGGTGGTTCCTAAAAGTTAATCTGGTGTTCTTGTTGTTTGTGGAAGGAGCAACAGGGTAAGTAAGGTTCATGAGCGTTGCATAGGAAGAACAGTCATTAGACATGATGGAACTTGTCGGTGGCTCCTAATTGACTCATTAGAAGTTGCAAAATGGGGGTACAGGAGTAGCCACGACAACCGCTGAGAATTAGTTCACAATTTGAGCTCGGCATTGGCAGGAGAGGATTAGAACAACTTCACCACTGCCTGATTTCTCTGTTGGATCAAGCTAACAAAATCATGGAAAAAGAGGGATTTTCAACATCTTGTTGGTTGTGGGGGATGGGTGAGTGGGACTTGTCGGGTTTAAGAGGAGCAGTAATAGGTAAGGACTGGGTTAAAAGGACTTCAAGTTTGAAAATTCATGTAGAACACCACAGTATTTAAATTCATAAATAATATAAGCAGCTAGTGGCACAAATACATTTGTTATTATATATATGAATTTAAATATAAAAAAAAGTATTTAAATTCACATATAAATTAATTTGTTAAGAATTTATCTAGTGGCACAAATACATTTGTTATTATCCCATTTGCCACCTTACCTTCTTCTGTGGTTCATCAACCATCCAGCACCTCTATTTGTCTTGATTAACATAAGCAGCTAAATCATTTGTGTTACTGCTGTTTTTCTTGTAGTTGATTCCCACAGTTAACTTTACTCCCCAATTGTTCTCCCGAATCTTTTTGCTGATAACTGCTGTTGCTAGTTATTCCTGTGATTAATAGTTAATATATAACATGATGACTAGTAATGACGGTGTGTTATTACCCATTCTGTTTTTATCAGAATAAATAGTGCATTCTAAGTTTGATATTGTACATTTTGGTAATTGAAATCTAGTTTGGAGCTTACTCAATGTATCTTCTGAGAAACTGATGGATTCACTTAATTAATGTTACTGCTTATGCAGATTGTCTAGGCAGTAGACATATTGATCCTTATCTCAGTTTCTATGGACTTACTGTTCTTTGCTTATTTCTCTAATTGCTGTAGGTTCTGAGAGATGGCCAAATTATACAGGCTGGAAAATATGAGGATCTTTTGCTGGCTGGTACTGACTTCAATGAACTAGTTTCAGCTCATCATGAAGCAATTGAGACAATGGACATTTTGGAAGATTCTAGTGGAACCATTCACGCTGGAATTTCTTCCATCTCTGGTAAACGGTTGACAATGAGTCCTAGCAGCATTGATAAAATGGAAAGTGAAACACCAGAAGATGGAACACCATCAGAGAAAAAATTAATAAAAGAGAAAAAGAAAGTGAAACGAACAAGAAAAAAACAACAGGCTCAAGAAGAGGAGAGAGAGAGAGGAAGAGTTAGTTTGAAAGTTTATCTGTCATATATGACTGCAGCATACAAGGGAACATTAATTCCATTAATTATTCTTGCTCAGACTATGTTTCAGGTGCTACAAATAGCAGGTAATTGGTGGATGGCATGGGCCAATCCTCAAACCAGAGGCGACAGACCAAAGACAAATAGCATGGTTCTTTTAGTTGTTTACATGAGCCTTGCTTTTGGAAGTTCTCTGTTTGTTTTTATCAGAGCTGTTTTTGTAGCTACATTTGGTCTAGCAGCTGCTCAAAAATTGTTTGTAAGGATGCTCAGAACTATCTTTCGTGCCCCGATGTCTTTTTTTGATACTACTCCAGCTGGAAGGATACTGAATCGAGTAAGCAACCATATTTCTTATTTTTAGCAGTTCTAAACCAGTTTATCAGACTGCTGACTGTCATTTCTGTTTGGAAATGATCAGGTCTCCGTGGATCAAAGTGTTGTAGATCTTGATATACCTTTCAGACTGGGTGGTTTTGCTTCCACCACGATACAGCTTCTTGGTATAGTTGGTGTTATGAGCAAAGTTACATGGCAAGTTCTTCTTCTGTTTTTTCCCATGGCACTAGCTTGCTTATGGATGCAGGTACTTGAATTAAGTGGGATATTATGATGACTGTATTTGGCAAATATTATCTCCAAGTTTATGCTTGTCTTTCAGATAGATAAAAGAGGGTTACAAGTGTATTCTTTGGTAATGTACTTCATAGCAGGATGGTAATAACCATCAATAACTTTGGCAGTTAAATTATAATCAGTTTATCACTTTTATTTTTTTGTTTTTCTTTTCTTTTGAAAATTAAGATCTGTCTAGGAGAAATTATGGTTTGTTCCTGATTTTACTACTTTCGGACACTAGATGAATTGCATAGGAATTTTCGGTTATGTTGTAATCATGTTTGTTACATCGTGCCGAATGCTCTAAACAGACTAAAGTTAATTAGGTATGTTAGTTTTCTTCTATATTTTTATGTTACTACACTTCTTAGTTATTTGCCCGATATGCTGAACAATGATATAGCGGCTGCACCATTCCTTGATTGTTTGAACTCTTGTCAAAATGTTTTATCTTTGGACTCTTGCTTGATTTGCAGAAATATTACATGGCTTCGTCAAGGGAGCTGGTTCGGATTGTTAGCATCCAAAAATCCCCTATCATTCATCTCTTTGGAGAGTCAATTGCTGGGGCTGCTACTATTAGAGGTTTTAGCCAAGAAAAACGTTTTATGAAGAGGAACCAATACTTGCTTGATTGCTTTGCCCGTCCATTCTTCTGTAGTATTGCAGCGATTGAATGGCTTTGTTTGAGGATGGAGCTACTCTCAACTTTTGTATTTGCTTTCTGCATGGCTCTGCTTGTTAGCTTCCCACATGGATCCATTGATCCCAGTATGGCTTCTAATGGCCTTCAAAATTCTGTTTCACAAATTATTTCTAGTGCTTGCATATATTGTGATTTTGTTTATTTTATTTTAACTGTTTTGCACAAAGAGAAAGATATTAAAGGAAGGATGACCTTTTTCTTATTACATAAATTTGAAGGAAAAGTGATATTTACATGATTTTTTTTTTATATTGTAGGTATGGCAGGTCTAGCTGTAACATATGGCTTAAACCTGAATGCCCGTTTATCACGGTGGATACTGAGCTTTTGTAAGCTTGAGAACAAAATTATTTCCATTGAGCGCATAAATCAGTATTGTCAAATCCCAAGTGAAGCACCACCCATTATTGAGAATTGTCGCCCTCCGACTGCATGGCCAGAGACTGGGAATATGGAATTGATTGATCTCAAGGTGTGCATCCAAAGTTTTTTTTAATAATAAGTCATCATTCACTACATGCCTTGCTAAGAATCAAAACAAAAGATATCAAAAAATATGATTGCTGCTAACTGTTGAGGAGAAATGTTATATAACAGAAACTCAAGGAACTACATATTTTGTTGTGATGATCCAAGAAGAAAAAAAAAAAAAAGACAGTCTGGTGCTTTAGATAGTTGTGTGCAATTGGTAAAGAATTAAAATATGACAGAGTTAACCTAGTACACTGTACTGTTATTACTAATCATGTATATGTGTGCTCACGAGAAAGTTTTTTCCTGAAGTGTATATAGCTTGTTTGACAATGTAAATGCTAATGAAAGTTTGTTTAGTGCCAAAACCTAAGCCTTTGTTTAGAAGGTCCAAGGCACAGCCACGGCACACCTGATATAGTATTTAACGGCTTTTATATACTTTCTTTATAAAAACTGGAACGTGTGAGGACTCTGAACTTTTGCATTTGAGGATAATACTTAGTTACATTCAAAAGTGGAAAGAAGAAATTGTAAATTGACTTTCTTATGATCAAGAAGAGAGATAAAAAAATTTATAAAGATTGCAAGTTCATCTCTAGAGAAAACATAACCACCCATCATAGGTTAGTGGTGTTAGATACGCGTCTCAAGTATAATATCAATAGGAAGAAAATGTGCATGGATCCTAGAAATAAGTGGTGGAAGTTAAAGGATCATAAGCAAAACATCTTTAAACAGAGGATAGAAATACAAATATATTGAAGTTAACCCTATGGGGTATGTACAATGTCATCTAATATGTGGGCCCAAGTTAACTAATGATAGACAACAATATAGTGAAGCATACAAAGATGATTGGACGTGATGCACACTCCCACATCATATAACTAGGATATTTACTTTTTAGTATTGTTATGACTATTTTAGTCAATTTAGGATTCCCCAATTTTGCATTTGAACACCATATATCAATTTTACATTTGGTTAGTCCAAGGAATTAACCTATGTCACTATTCGCTATTTAACAATGTGTTATTATATTATCTTCATAGACTTTTATACCATAAGGGAAATATATACATAGAATCAATATTGAACATGGAAGATAAATTACTTTTATAAGTATCATTTAGTGAGTATCAAGTGCATTATTTTATCATTTAAAGGTTTTCTCCAAGTTAATACATGATAACTCAAGTACGACACAGGATAATCTCAAATTTGAACAGTGGCCAAGAGTGTACTCGGTGAATTAAGAGAACGGACACTGCCAAATAAAGATTAATGGTGGTGGAATGAGGAAGTAATGGAGAAATTGAAGGGGAAAAAAGAACACCTTATTGCACTTCTAAGAAAAAAGAAAATTTTAAAAAGTAGGCCAAAAAAAAGCCAAAAAAGAAGTGAGTGAAGCCAACAATGTTGCTTTCGAATGCTTGTATCGATAATTGGATATACAAGAAGGAAGAAAGGACATCTATCAAATAGCTAAAGTGAGAGATAAAGAAAATAAGGGATTGTACCTAAATAAGATACATTAAAGATAGATCCAATATAGTACTAGTAAAGGATGAGGAAATAAAGAAATGATGGAAGTAATATTTTTATTAATTTTTTAATGAAGGTTTAAGTGACGAACTTAACTTAGAAAATTTAAATAAGTTATAGGAGTATAGAAATTTAAATTTTTATTGGAGAATTTAAATTTCAGAAGTAGAGCATGCGTTAAATAGGATGAAAAATGGAAAAACAACTAGAATTGATGATATTTTAATAGAAATATGAAAGTGTCTATGGAAACAGGATATTAAATGACTTAGAAGTTATTTAACTTGATATTAAAAATGAATAAAATATTTAATCAGTGGATGATAAGTACTTTAGTTACCTGTATAAAAATAAAGGAGACATATAAAATTATACGAATTATAAAAATATTAAGCTAATGAGCTATACTAGAAAAAAAAAATTAAGAAAGCAGGCCAATGTAACCAAAATTCAATTTGAATTTATGTTTGAAAAGTTAATGATAAATAAGACGAGTGTTAAGATAGGAGATGATGAGTTATTCGGAACTGAGAGTTTTAAATATTTAGGATCATTTTTGCAAGGTGATGGAGGGGTTGAGAGAGATGTTTTACATAGAATACAAGCAGGATGGTTGAAATGGAGGTAAGCGTCGGGTGTTTCATGTGATTGTAAAGTATCTGTAAAACTTAAAGGGAAGTTCTACAAAACGGCGGTTAGACCTGCTAGGTTATATGACATTGAATGTTGGACTACGACTTGAGCACATGAGCAAAAGATGAGAGTTGCAGAGATGAGTATGTTAAAGTGGATGTGTGGACATACGAAGATGGACAGAATAAAAATGAGAGCATTAGAGAGAAAGTCGAAGTTGTATCTATTGAAGGAAAACTCCGAGAGACATGTTTAAGGTGGTACGGATATGTACTTAGACGACCAATAAATACTCTAGTTAGACGATATAAAATGATGACAAATATATACATCAAACGAGGAAGAGGAAGACCAAAGAAGACTTGGTTAGCAACAATAAAATAAGATAAAATTTAAGTATAGATGATGATATAGTAGGGGATAGAGCACAATGACGTAGAAGAATTCATATAGCCGACCCCACCTAATGGGATAAAGCTCGGTTGTTGTTGTTGTTTGAAAAGTTAATGATAAAAGCTATAGATCTTGATTGAAAAGTATTGGCAACTTGCACATGATATTTATTGACATAGATTAAGTTTATGTTAGAGTCCCAAGTCATAGTAGGTGGAGAATTAAAAAAATAAAATAAAGTGTTAGTCTAGCGTTTATTGAAACAATTAAAGATATGTATGAAAATATAATAACAAGAGTGAAGGATGCAAATGGATTAACTGAAATATTTTTTATAAAAATAGTCTTACATTGAGAATCAATTATAAGCCTATATCTTTATGTTAATTATGGATAAACTCACTAGATACATTCAATACAAGTTATCATAGTGTATGTGTTTGCAGATAATATTATTTTGATCAATGAAACATGTGAAAAAGTAAATGTTGAGTTCAAATCCCGACAGAAGACATTAGGAGCCTAAAGGTGTTTTAGTAGAATAAAAACAATATTTGAAATTTAAGTTTAGTAATTGTAGACGTAACAAGACAATTGTTAAAATGAGAGATGATAAGTTACCTCTAACTAAGAGTTTAAGTACAACGATCCTTTTTACAAAAAGGATGGAGAGGTTTGATAGAGATATTTTATGTAGGATACAAATAAGATAGTTGAAATGAAGGAGATTATCAGGTGCTCTTTATGATTATAAGGTACTCCTAAAGCTTAAAGGGAAGATTACAAAATGATGGCTATAGTTTCTATATTATATAGAGTTGAAGGTTGGACTATCAAATGAACACATGAACAGAAAATGAGAGTTGCATGGAAAAGTATTTTAAGGTAGATGTGCGGATTTATTAGGATAGACAAGATAAGAAATGAAAACATTAGGGGTGCGTTTGGTTCAAGTAATCATACATAACCTTGGTTATGTGATTACCAGGGAATAAAACATAACCTTGGAATAAAATATAACCTTAGATAAAAACCTTGTTTGGTTGGAGGTTTTAATATATAACTTAGTTTAACATTTTACTAAATTATCTGATGGTGATCGGCCGCAACGACGATCGGCCGGCCGGTGGCGGCGATGGTGGTCAGCCGATTAGCGGCAACGCAACGATCGGTCGGCCCGGCGGCAGCAACGATATAGGCGGCGATAAGCGACGGCGATCGGCGGGCGGCAGCCGCCGGCGCAGTTGGCCAGCGGCAAGCGGCACGGCAACGATGGCAGCGGCAAGCGATCGGCCAGTGGCGAGCGCAAGCGCGATGGCCGGCGGCGACGGCGCAGCGTGGCCGGCGGCAAGGCGGCAAGCAGGCCGGCGGCGCGGCGGCAGTGACAGCGGCAATTTGCGAGGCGACGGCATGCGGCGGGCCGATATGACGATGCATGGCCGGCCCGGCGACAATGGCCGACGGGCGGCGGCGGCGACCAACGACGGACGACAAATCGATTGAGTTTTGACAAATTGACATTTAATATATTGCTAGGGGTAATATTGGAAAAAAGTTTCCTTAACTCCGGGAATCAACAAAAACCTTGGTTCTCCAAGGTTTTCCGATTCCCCCTAAAAAGGTTTTTGTTCATAACCAAGTAATAAACAATTACCAGGTAATTGTTTATAACCTAAACCAAACAAGGTTTTTGTTGATAACCTAACAAAGTTATTGTTATTTCGTAATTTTTGAGATATCAAACTTACATGAAAGAAGCCCTATTTATAGACAAGATTAGGGCTTATTCAAAAGAATAAATCAAACCCTATCCTAGGAATAAATCAAAAACTCTATCCTAAGAAATAATTATTCCTAATAGATATTTAGGGATAATAATTATCCCTAATCATATCTACAATATTCTAACACTCCCCCTCAAGCTGAAGAATATAAATTATATGCACTCAGCTTGTTACATATGTAGTCAATTCGGGGACCTCTCAGTGACTTAGTAAATATATCTGCTAGCTGATCATGTGAGTTAACAAAACTAGTAGATATTTCTCCAGATATGACTTTCTCTCGACAAGTAATGATCGACTTATATGCTTTGTCCTCTAAAAGATTTGGATTTGAGCGATATGCATGGCGGCTTAGTTATCACGTATAAGTGACGTTTGTGTAACGTCTCCAATTTTAGCTCTGAGCAATTGTTTGAGTCGTATAAGTTCTCGATTGGTAAGGCCGTAGCTCGATACTCGCCTCTGTTTGGATCTTGCCTGACGATTACGCTTTTGCTTTTCAAGAAAACAAGGTTATCTCAACAAATATACAAAAAAGTAGATCTCCTATCGATGGGAGATCCCGCGATCTGCGTCGAGAATATCCTATAACTCGAGTATGTCCTTTGTCTTTATCTGAAAAGACCCTTTCTGGAGCGCCTCGATATATCGAGCAATCACGAATCGATCCGTCGATGTTCTTTACGTGGTGAGTTGAGAAAGCGACTTACTACACTTACTGCTGAATGAGATATACGGATGAGTACTTGATGGGTAACTTAGTCTTCTACTAATCGCTTTGTATCGTTCGGGGATCTAATAGAGGCTCCCCTGATTTGGTAGGAGCTTGACATTAGGATCCGTAGGGTTGTCATTGTCTTTGAGTTTAACATTCTGCTTTCTTACAGAATATCTATTACATACTTCCTTTGAGATATAATGATCCCATTTTGACGTCTACTTATTCCCAAGTATTTAAGTCTGCCGAGATCCTTTATGCGGAAATGTTTGAAAAGATGTTGTTTCACGCTGAGATCCCGAGATGATCACTACTGTGATGATACAATATCATCAACATAAACCACTAGGTAGATGCACCAGTAGATGAGTGGCGATAAAAGAGAATGGTCGACCTCGCTCAGTCACGCCGAGCTGTTGAATTACAATACTAAATCTAGAACCACGTGGTATTGTTTGAGACCGTATAAAGATTTTCATGGCGGACACACAAGACCGAAGACTTCGAGCAACAAAACACGGAGGTTCCTCCATGTAGACTTCTTCAAACAGGTCACCATGTAAGAATGCATTCTTGATATCTAAGCGATAAAGAGACCGTGTTGAATCGCGTGATGGATAGTAAGTAGCGTATGGAGGACATCTTGCAGCGGGAGAAAGCGTGTCCCATAATCTAATCCAAAGATCCGAGTATAACCTTTAAAGAGACGAGCCTTAAGCCGATCAACTGTTCCGTCCGGACCAACCTTCACTGTATATACCCATCGACAACCAACAACTGACTTTCCTGGTGGTAGAGGAACGAGATCCCAAGTTCCACAACTCTGTAAAGCACTCATTTCGTCTAACATAGCCTGTTTCATCTGGATAGGCAAACGCATCTCTGCAGTCTTTGGAAGAGAAGCAGATTTACAAAGAGGAAAGACAAGAATAATAGGAAGGAGATAGGCGATGGTAACTCGAAAGAAACATAATGTGGAGAAGGATTACGAGTGGGCATTATACCTTTCGAAGAGCGATGGGAATATCAGTTGAGAATCGGGCCGGAGGAGGGAGCGGAGGATTTGTCTCCAGAGATGATTCCATGGCAGAGTCAGTGTTGGCCGGCAGCAAAGCAGAACGAGGACGACGCTGATAAACCTGCAACGGAGGAGGAATTGGGGCTGGGGGTGATAAAGAAACTTCCGGAGGATCAAAGATCTGACGTAGAAGGATGAAACTCGGGACGATGACTCTAAAGACAAAGAAAGGAATCAATCAAAGAACGTGGCTGGCAGAGATAAATACCGAAGCGGAGAGTAGGGAATAGACTTATATCCTTTACGAGGCCGTGGGTAACGAGGAAAACACATTTATGCGTAGGAGAGAGTTTATCAATGTCGGGATCAAGCAGAAAGCATATAGTAACCAAAGACCCTAGGTGGTAAGGATGAAGGACTGTTTGGATAAAGTACATGATGAGGTATTTGACCGTAAAGTAGAGGAAGGCGCGATTGATGAGATAAACACGATAAATCACGTCCAGCGAAGAAGCGTGAGATGGAGGAGAAGAGTCTGGGTGGTCTCGAGAATATGGCGATTCTTGCGTTCTGCAACTCCATTCTCGTTGGGGAGTATGAGGACAAGACTTAGATGTAATACGCGTGAGATGCCAAAAGGTTTGAAACGGAGTAGATAGATATTCACGTCATTATCACTCTGCAAGGACCAAGAGGGATACCAAATGTGTTTTGACTTCATTAAAAAGATCAAAAATAAAACAATTCGAGAGCGATCTTTCATCGGATATAACCAAGTCTGGAAAAATCGCCTACAAAAGTAACAAAATATCGTGACCCCGATGTAGAGGTAATACGACTTTCGGACCAAATATCGAGAATGAACTAAAGCAAAGGGAGAAATGGCACTCAAATGCGAGGAGAAAATGAACTACGATACGCCGCTTAATCGATACGTGACTCAAGATAAAGACTACAAGTGAGACTCTAGGATGTAATTGTTTTAACTTATCAAGACCGGGATGTCCCGACTTAGCATGGATAACAAGTGGAATCCTTGCGCACCAACAAGAGAGTTTTGGTGAAGTTGATATAGACGAGATTCACATCCGAGTCAATCATCCTCCCGTACTCGGTCTATGATGAAACGAAGATTTAGTGAATGAGATGACATGATCAAGAGCCGAGTGAGTGACTTATTGATAATAAATTAAAGGGAGCTCGAACATAAAGAACATTCTGAATGGGAAGAGATGGAGAAGAATGAATACCAACACCTTGGGATCGAGTCGAGAACCATTTGCCATGGTAATGAATGGTAAATAACTGTAGATAGTGAGGAAAAGAGATCTATTACAGGTGATATGATCGGTGGCCCAGCAGTCAGTACCCAAGGACCAAGAGCGAGATATGCCAGTGAAGAATTGCGACGTGTAATGTGAAGAAGGGAATTAGACTCTGTCGACCCTCATACCACTTCAGTAAAGTCATCATGGGAAGCGGTGGAGTTGGGTGGTGTTGGTCGAGGCGGTGGAGTTAGGTGATGTCAATGTGAAGGCGAAGACGTGATGAATTTTGAGCGATCCGAAGCGATCGAGGAGGTCGACCATGAGACTCCAACATTTATCAATCGTGTGTCTGGTCGGTGAATGAGTTACACCAAGGACGTCCTTTGCCATTCTTACGCAGCGGTGGAAGTTTGTTGTTATTTCAGACCCGATCGAAGAGTCAATTGGAGCGGAGGATGGTAATGTCAAGACTTTGGTAGGGACACGGCGAGAGTCGCCAGTAGAATCCATGGTTGCCATGGTTTGCGCCGAGGATCCGATCACGAACACGAGTAATGAGTAATCTGGCGAGACCGTATAATAACGCCAGACGTAAAAAATTTCTTCCGATTTTCAAGCTCGCATAGAGTGGCCGCAGTGGAAGCGGGTCGTTGAACTCACGAGAAGGCTAGGCGATCCCAAATAAGTCGTAGACTCTTTGATCCGGCATTAAGAATGGTCGAGGAGTCATCACAAACTTGATAGACACGAGAAGTGTTCGTAAAAAGTTGTTGAGCTTGTATCCAAACATCCTGGGTCTTATGAGTTCTAAGACATCCCAAGAGATGGATGGATGGTGGCTCGGATAATGCGCAACACAACTGAGCATCAACTTTTCTCCATAAAGGACGATCGACCACTTGAATATCCTTTTCAGTTTGTGTGAGATGCTTTTCATAACCCTGTTCAACAAGCCAAAGCTCAATATAAGAGACCCAAGAGGAGCTTTGGCTTGCCGAGGGGAGCCTAGATGGAACTTAGGTCTTGTCGACGAGAAAGAAGGAGTGGCGGAGTCAGAAAATCTGGAATCAAGCCGGCAGTGTTACGCGTGAGCTACGGAGTGCGACGTTGAGGCGTCGGAGGCGCAGTATTGGAGGAGAGAGCGCGAATCCAAATTGGAGACCTGATATCGCCGCTTGCCGAGAAGGATAATCCGGCCAGAGGTCCTGGAAGACGCCGCGGAGGATGTCGCGACGCGCTCGGTCGGACACCGCCGACGCTACCGAGGCGCGACGTGCTCGGCGCCGAGGCGCTGGACGGGCCGACGCAGTAGGCGACGCCGGAGGATGTCGCAGACTTGATGAGTCGCAGACGGAGTGAGCGCCAGCGGCGAATCGAGTCTTCGCGGCGAAACCGAATCGGTCCGGCGTGGCGTCGCAGGAAGAAGAAGGCAATCGAGCGCAGGAAGAAGATGTCGAAGCGAGGCGCGCGTGCGGCGGCGAGGCGGAATCGAGTCGTCTGGCAAAGCGGGCCGCAGGAAGAAATCGCTATTCGAAGGAGAAATCGCGTAACGCAGGAAAGAGATCGCGTCTGGAAGGAGAAGCGCGCTCAGGAGAAGAACACAGATCGCGAAAGGTAGAAAACCTAAAGCTCTGATACCATGTTATTTCGTAATTTTTGAGATATCAAACTTACATGAAAGAAGCCCTATTTATAGACAAGATTAGGGCTTATTCAAAAGAATAAATCAAACCCTATCCTAGGAATAAATCAAAAACTCTATCCTAAGAAATAATTATTCCTAATAGATATTTAGGGATAATAATTATCCCTAATCATATCTACAATATTCTAACAGTTATCAACAAAAACCCCCAACCAAACGCACCCTAGAGATAAAGTCATGATTGCACCTATTGAGAGAAAACTCCCAGAGACATGTTTAAGATGGTATAGGCAATTAATAAATGTCCTAATTAAATGATGCGGGTGACCAATATACATATTAATCAAGAAAGAGGAGAATTAAAAAAGACTTGATTAGCAATAATAAAAGAGGATAAAATTCATTTAAATATAAATAAATATATAATATCGATCGAGTCCAATGGTATACGAGGATCCATATAATCGATTCGACTTTGAGAAATAAAGGTTTAGTTGTTGTTATTGTTGTTATGGAACTTTTTATGCTAATTTAGCCTTATTTAATTCCCTCTTGAAAATACTTATAGCAATATGCTTATTCCCAATTTAAGTTATTATTAACTTTATTTCATAAACAAGGGATCATTAGCAAGGACATTTACCAACCTTTCTATGTATAAAGGAAGATCCAAAAGTCTATCAAGGTAGTGTACTACTTGTAGGCGAACCTCTGTGTAATCAAAATAATAGTAGCTTAGAAAGGGTCCAAAATATAACTAATCACAATAAAAAATGCTATATCCAAAAGTTCATAGATCCAATCTTAATATTTCAATCGCAATACAACCTAATTTAAAGAATAAATACACCCTACATCAATAACCAATCCTTAAATCCTCAGTCAATAAAACTAACTTCAATAACCTGTTAACTCGCTCGATCAGAGAAGTAAAAGTGGTAGTTTGAATGGTGTGAAAATTTTGTACTAATTTAATCTAGACAAATAACGAGAATTTGATTTAAAAAAGTGATTATTCTACTAAACAAATAGGAAAAATGTTAACCTGATGCTTACCCAAGCTTGACCCATAATCAGGGTCCTCTAGTTGAAGAGACAAGGATCCTGATCAAGGAATTGTATTTATTAGGTTTGCAAATGAGAGAAAAGGGCAAGTGACTGTCAGAGGGAAAGATTGCCCATCGCTGGTCCCTTGGCATCCAATGTTACATGGGTGAGAAAACACTAGAACAAACATGAGAGAAAATTTGAGATTTTAGGAGCGAGGCTTCATTAGCTTCGCTCACACACTTGCATTGGGAATAGGATGTTATTGTAAGGAATGAGGAGAAAGAGGAGTGTTTCTTGTTGGCAACTTGGGTTGGGGTCTCATGCATGGGGATTCGAGATGATAATGGCCGATGCTCTGCACATGTGTGTGTAAGGTTGAGATGATAACGATTGACGCTTTGCATGTGCATGCAAGAGGTCAGTGGCCATGACTGTATACATAGGTGTGTGAGCTTGGGATGATGATGACTGTTGCTTTATGTGTGCGTGCAAGGGGTCAACGACCACAAATCAGGAGGGGGAGCATAACAGAGTTGTAGAGGCTCTGAAAGAGAATGGATTACATGGAGAACGAAGAGGAAAGAGGAGCTTCATATAATTCGGTTTAGTCCTAAACTAAGAAATGTAGGTTCAAGTCGAACTTGATTTATCCACCTAGTTAAATCCTAATTAGATATTAAATGGTCCTCTTGCAGCTAATAAGTTGTGTCATGGTCCGGGAGTTCCACCTAGATCACTAACACAATGATCTAAATAATAACTAGAGCAACATATTGCTACCATGCCTCTAGGCCCGCCGCTCTCGGCGATTATCCGATTATGGAACTGCACGGCCGGTCCGGTCCGGGTTCGGGTCCGATCCGGTTAATCGCCGTCTTAGTTAAATAAATAAAAAATTAAAGAATTATGTAAATAAAAAAAATTGCACAATTAAACTTATAAAAACTCTATCAAATATTTCATTATCTCAATAAAAAATATATTACATCTCAAATTTCAACATCTTGAACTTAAATAAAAAAACCTATTATAATAAAAAAAATCAACTACATTTCAATTTTCATTATATTCAATCAATTTCAGTCGTATTCGGTATTTTCTCCCGTCGTCGTAGTTCCGGATGTTCCCTCTGTTTCGTCTTGGTCTTCTTCGTCACTTTTAATATGTTGGGTTCGACTTGCAGTTTTTGACCAATTATTGAGTAAATATTGCGCTTCCAAATTTTTCGGCCTTAAGCTAGAACGTCTCTCGTCCAATGTATTTCCTCCGATACTAAAAGCTTGTTCCACTGCAACCAATGTTCTAAAAAGCGCTAGACGGTAGGCGGGCGGTCACTCGCCGCCTAGCGCCTAGGCGGCTAGGCGGTTTCTAGGCGGTCGATTTTTTTAATATTTTAAATATAATAATATATAAAAAAAATTAATATATTAGGGGCACTCAAAAGTCAAAACTCACTTTATAGCCTCCACATGCATGTAACAAATAACAATTAACAACTAACAACAACTCAATAAATAACAAGAATATTAAAAACGTTTAAGATTGTAAACAATAAAAATTGCAAAATATAAGAATTAAAAATATAATTGCAAACAATATTAAATGCGACACGCGCGGCGTGGCGTGTCGCCTCTCTGCCGACACGCCTTTGTGCCCTCATTCGCACGCGGGCGTGTCGCACATTTCCACCGGCGCGACACGCCTGTGGCATGGGCGTGTCGATTGCTGTTGAGCGCTGGAACTCCTGGTTAATTGGTTGATCGCCCCGATTAACGTCGATTAATCGCTCTGGGCGCCGATTAAAGCGGCGACACCGCCGATTAATGCGGCGACGCCTAGCGGCGTCGCCTCTGTGAATGTCGGGGCGGTGGACGAGCGTCCACCGCCTAGGCGCCGCCTAATCGGACAAAATCGCCGATTTTTAGAACACTGACTGCAACCGTTGAAACTGGACAAGCTAGAATTTCTTTTGTCATTATAGATAAGATCGGAAATATTTGAGTTCTTTGCGACCTCCATTTTAGAATGTCGAAGCTTTCTTCATCTGCATCACTAAAATCAAAAGAAGTAGTAAAATAATTCTTAAGTTTCTAACTGAAACTTGAGGATCCTCGTGGACGTTTAGTCCGTTCCCTTAATAATAATTGTGCTTTAGTGAGTTTAGAAGTAATAATAATAGTTGTAGTGAATTGATGTATTTCATGTCCAATAGTTTGTTCACCATATTTAATGTTATATTCATTATAAATATCATGTAAATGAGTTTTAATGTTAAACAAAATTAAAGAAATATTAGGAGCAGTTTCGGTAATAGGGCTTAAAGATTCATAATATAATGCTAACATATCTTACAAACCATCTAATTTAAGTCAAGGATCTAAAACAAAAGCACATAAAAATATTTCAGGAATGTTTAAGAAATATTTTTCCCATTTTTCTTTTATTACATAAATACATTGAGATAAATAAGTATCATTTGATTGAATATGTTCATTAAAAATACATGCAATATTACAACAATATGTTAAAACTAAATGTGAAGTTGGATAATAAACACCTGATAATTGGTTACTAGCATCACTAAAAACTTTTAAAATTTCACAAATACTAGTGCATATATTCCATTGATTTGAAAACAAATAAATATCACGTGATTGAACATGTTGATGAAAAAACATACATAATAAATCTTTATATTCAAAAGTAGATAACAACAATTTATAAGTAGAATTCCAACGAGTTGGAACGTCACGTGCAAACCGTTTAAGCTTCATACCATTTATTTTGCAAAATTTTCTCCATTCCTTCATAACTTGAGGATGTATCCATAAATAATGAATTGCACTCTTAATTAGTTGAATATGTGATTCTAAATTTTTAAGTCCATCTTGAACACACAAATTTAAAATGTGACATGTATACCTAATATGAAAAAATCTTCCACCTATTGATGGTTTACATATATCAATAAGCTCACTAATACTAGAGGTATTTGCACTAGCATTATCAAAAGAAATTGAAAAAACTTTAGAAGTTAGACCATATTCTTCTAAAATGACAAAAATAAGTTGTGAAATATTTTGTGCCGTGTGTGTTTCGTTAAAACATCTATATTCTAGCAATCTTTTTTGAATGTCCCAATTATTATCAATCCAATGACAAGTAATACCCATGATCACTCCAAATATCGGAACACAAAGAAACTTTACTGTTTAAACTAGAAAATTCTTTAATCAATTTTTTTTTTTCTAAGACTAATTTTAAAAGTGTGCGTTTTAGAGTATTTCTTGGGATACGTTTAATATAAGGATTTGCACTTGTAGAAAGTCAATTTTCAAACGATAATTTATCACTAAAACTAAAAGAAAGTTGTTCAATCGCACAAAATTTAGCAGTTTCTTCTCTAAATCTAGATTCGTTATCCCAACCCGATTGAGAAGAGAATGTCAGAATTTGAGTTTGAGAACGATCGATATCAATTTCCATCGGATGATTTCTCTCCACATGTCGAGTAAGGGTTCCGTATCCTCCTCCTTGTTGAAATTTGTAACATTTCGAACAATATTTGCATTTTGCTTGCATATCACCGGAAGGGAGCGTTACTTTTTCGAAATGTTTGGTGAAGATATCGGATGCGGGGCGAGGCACTCGAGTTGGTCTTGTAGCCGTAGAACCCGCCATCATACTGGATGTATTGCTCCTACTTTCTTGACTTTGATGATGATGACGTATTTGATATTCATCTCTGGAAATATCAAGATCATAGTCGCCGATATCGAATTGAGGTGAATCGCCGCCTTGCTCGAACTCGAACTCGGGCGGTGGTGGCATTATGCTCTTTCCCTTTCTGGCACCGGATGCACCCTTACGACTTGATCCGACTCCAGACATTTGTAAAAATATGACTTGAGACTTGAAAGCAAATGAGGGAATGAGAATTAGAGAAGAGAAGTTGTGATTTGTGAAAAAATGAAAGGGAGTAGAGGAGTATTTATAGGAAAAAAAACAAAAAAAAAATCCAACGGGCGACCCGCCGGGTCCGGGTCCGGGCCGACCCGCCGAGTCGACCGTTGCACAACGGCCACGATTTCGTGGCCGTTGATGATCAACGGGCACGAAATCGTGGCCGTCGATTTTTTTTTTTTTTTAAATAAAAATAAAACGGTCGACCCGCCGGGTTCGGTTCGGGCCGACCCGGCGGGTCGCCCGTTGGCCGTTGATCATCAACGGCCACGAAATCGTGGCCATTCAATTTTTTTTATTTTTTTTTTAAACTGCCGGTTCGGTTTTTTAAAAAACCGCCGGTTCGGTTAAACCCGTTGACCCGGTTAACCGGACCGTTGACCACGGTCCGGTTTCGGGTCGGGTCCGGGTTTGACCCGGACCTTGGCCGGGTCTACATGCCTCTAGTAAAAGTAGTCTAATAGTTTTCCACTCTTTAGTAGTTATTTTCTCCATTTATAATAACTATTATTTCTTTGAAGTCTTTATACCATATACTTTCTTGACTTTACATTTTATAAATTATTCCAAGGAACAAACCTGCATTATCTTTTATTAATAAATGTTATGCTAGAAGTATATATTAATTTAATTATATATTAGCAAATAGTATTGACTTAAAAATTCATAAGTATCAAGATATAAATCAACAGGTAGCATGGAACACAAAGGAGTATTATTCATTTAATCTCCCATGATTTAATTATTTTAAAACATATATCACTAATTTAATGTCGCACTAGTCCCTTCTTTAAAATAGTGATAACAACATATGTATAATATATTTGTTGATATTTAATTCATACATAGGAACATATAATGAATACAAATTAAGGATCCAAAACTCTACAAAGTCAATGTGTTTTTGAGTGCTCCCAATATGCTTCCTAAGGTGTGTGTCTAAAAAAATAAGTATAGGAACAACTTAGAAAAGCTTGAGATAAATTAAATTTGACAATAACACAAAATATAAGAATTAATTGGAACTAAAGGTCGGTGGACTTGATCTTGATCCGACTACTCCAATATAACCCAAGCTAAAGAAACTACCGCTGGTAATAGAAAATTTCAATTTCCATCCTAATTTAAATTCACCAATATAAATACTAGAACCAACCTAAATAGATATATAATAACACCAAGATTTTAATAATAATTGAGACACCTAAGTCAATCAAGCTTAAATAATAAATAATTATCAATCCGAACTAGTGATGACTAATGGCATAGGCTTGCGCTAGGGTCAATGGTGGCAATGAACAACGGTTGCGAATGGGTGCATAGGTGAGGGTTTGTTGATAAGACACAAGAAAGGAAGAAATAGAGAAATGAGCAACAACGATCATGGCTCGTTTGGACTTTGGGCGGTGACACTATTGTTTATGTAAAAGTAAGGAGAGGGGAAATAAAGAGAGAATGAGAGAAAGAAAGAGAGACCTATTAGAGGAGGTGAGGTGATTGTGACGACCGGTTGAAGTTGATAGTACCTATGCAATGAGAAAGGCAATGCAAATAGTGACAACGTACAAAAAGGAAGAAAAAATAATTAAGGGAGCAAGTGATCGGTCGAGTGTCAAGTGAGAGTGGGTTGAAAGAGAGGGAGAGAAAAGGTAGAACGCCCAACGGCTCAAAAATTCCACCAACTCAACCTAATATAATGCAATTAAATTGGAGTATCAACAATAATAATAACAACCAAGTCTTATCTCACTAAATGGAGTCAGTTATATGAATCCTCCTACGCCATTGAACTTTATCCCCTATTATATCATCATATATATTTAAATAAATTTGATCTTATTTTATCTTTGCTAACAAAGTATTCTTAAGTCTTTCACTTTCTCATTTGATTTACATATTTATAATAGTTTCACATCGTCTAATTGGAACATTTATCTAAGTATATGTCTGTATCATCTTAAATGTATCTCCCGAAGTTTTCTCTCAATAGATGTAATTCAAACTTTCGTTATAATATTTTTATTTTATTCATCATCGTATGTCCACATATCCACCTTAACATCTTCATCTTTGCAACTCATCTTTTGCTTATGTGCTCGAGTCATAACCTAACATTCAACTTCATATAACATAGCAGGTCTAATTGTCATTTTATATTTTTTTTTAATTTAAAGGTACTTTATGATTACAAAAAATACTCAATAATCTCCTCTATTTCAACTATCCCGTTTGTATTCTATGTAAGATATTTCTCTGAATTCCTTTATTTTTTTACAAAAATGATCCTAAATATTTAAAACTTTCAGTTATAGACAACTCATTATCTCCTAACTTAATAATTATCTCATTGTATCAAACATTACTAAATTTAAATTTCATATATTCTGATTTTACTCTACTAAGTCTAAGTCTTTACACTTTTAATGTTTTCCTTCAAGATTCAAGGGTAGCATTACTCTTTCATGTGTTTTATCTACCAGAACATTAAATTAGACTGCCCCAAGTATAAAATTTGGTTTAGTCTTAAATTGTCTAAAACTACACTAAATCAATCGTCCTTTGAACCCTCGTGACCTAATCCACTCTTACTCGATTCGTTTCATCCACATTCATCCTTACTTCAACTTGACACCCAAAATCAATTTTTTTTGTTTTGGTTCAAGTTAAATTGTCATTTATAAATTTGAAAAAAAAAAATTAAGAGCAAAAATTTAAGTACGATAAAACTTGATATCTAACAAATTGGTTTTGTTCAACTTAATAGGTCATTAAAAGTCAAAATTTTAATTACTTGTGAAGGAGGCCCAGCTCCTTTTCTAGTGTCTCAAATTGTTCTCATCCAGTGGGCCTGTGGAAGGAAAAATTGTTGCCATGCAACAAATTTTCATGCTTAAAGCACTGATAATAATAAAGCATGGCTCTAGAAGTTTTGACATGACATATTTTCATGCTTCATGTAGAATATATGAAAATTGAGAGCTGAATACTGGCCCTCCTTGAATTATTTGAAACCTATATTGGGAGACAAGACAAAGATGGGATGTTCATAAGAAGATCAAAACATGGTTTAATTATTGTTACGTTGTTCAACATTTTCTGTGAGCCTTGATTTTATTGGGAGAAAAGTTGGAGTGCTTTAAAAAGTTTTTATTTGCATGTTCAATTATTGTTCTGCATTAACATATACAGCAAGAACTGATTTGCCATTTTTTGAAACAAAAATAGGTCCGTTATAAAGATACACTACCTTTAGTCCTTCATGGTATAAACTGCCTTTTTCCTGGTGGGAACAAGATTGGAATTGTTGGGCGAACTGGAAGTGGTAAATCTACTCTAATACAGACACTGTTTCGCTTAATTGAACCTGCAGAAGGGAAAATCATCATTGATAATATTGATATTTCTACTATTGGCCTACATGATCTTCGATCTCGACTTAGCATCATTCCCCAAGATCCTACATTGTTTGAGGGTACAATCAGGCTTAATCTTGATCCTCTTGAAGAGCATTCTGATCAAGAAATCTGGCAGGTAAATACTAAGCTAGAATCATGTGACTCTTTGTGGATGGCCTACTTCTGGTGTTTACTGAAAGTATTTACCCCAGGCCCTTGGCAAATGTCAGCTTGGAGAGGTGATCAGTCAGAAGCCACAAAAACTTGATGCTCCAGGTATGGTTCATGTTCATGTTTTAGAAGGATTCTGCTTCGTCCATAATCTGGAAATAGTATCTATAGTTGCAAAAAAAAAACATTTTAACTTGTCATCTCAGTTAAAGAAGAAAACATTGAAAAGTGTCTTCAATTGCAAATTTATTGTATTAAAGTTCTAATACTTCAGTGCCTCCTATGGGTTTTACTGCATAGTGTATCATAGAATATGTGCATGTAGATTTGAGAAGAGTCTTTAATAGATGTAGAGGTTGTCATCCACCTACCATCTCTCGTCTTCTTTTTCCAGTAAACTTGTGCAAAGGTGTCTTTTCTAGTTTTATTATAAACTGTTTTGAATATCATGTGCAAGTCATAGTTTATGAAAAGGGGGTGCATTTATACCTAGTCAATTAGTTTCGTTTTATAGTTTCATGTTCAATAAGCCCATAGCATTGCTTCATGTACTTGTTTAATTGTTGTCATTTCTGACCTCTGCAGTTTTGGAGAATGGAGACAACTGGAGTGTCGGGCAGCGTCAACTTGTTTCGCTAGGCAGGGCATTGCTCAAGCAGGCTCGAATATTGGTGCTTGATGAGGCAACAGCATCAGTTGATACCGCTACAGATAATCTTATCCAAAAGATCATTCGAAGAGAATTCAAGAATTGTACAGTATGCACCATTGCACACCGTATACCTACTGTTATTGACAGTGATCTTGTTTTAGTACTCAGTGATGGTAAGTTGTATATGGAAGCTACAATTAGTCAGTCTTTTTTTTTCCTGTATAAGTTAAATTGCAAGATGTTAAGAGACACTTCCATTATCTCTTTCATTCTCCTAATCTTCTCACGTGTAATCAATACTTCCTGCCAACAAGTTTAGAACTTGGGTCACTAGTTGGCTCTCGAAGTGCATCTCCACGAGATTGTTGATTAATTTTTTACATATATTTCCTACTATAATATCATTTTGCTGAATCAATTTCAATGCTTATTACAGGTAGAGTAGCTGAATTCGATAGTCCACAGCGGCTGTTGGAAGATAAATCATCATTGTTTCTTAGGTTAGTTTCTGAGTATTCTACCCGATCCAGCAATATGTCAGATGCTTGAGAGTGCAGGCCATGGAACAATCAAGGCTGGTAAAACATTTAAAGGATGATGCTGTTGTTCCACTGCATCATTGGAGTGGATCACCGGAGATGAATGTGGAAGACAGTTCCTGGACACAATTTGACAAAAATGCAAGAAGCAATCCATGGCTCGGAAACACGTCCTATGCATAAAATGTTGTAAAATATGCATTGGCTTTATGTTGATGCAAAAATAATGGAGTTCAAAAGCTCAACCACTGTTTTCTAGAACAATATGGCAATTTTGAGTTTGCTTCAGATATTCATTTAATTCTCACAAGGATCTGTGCTGTTAAACATGGAATATTGCCCATCGACGCTACATTTGGCAGGTTGAAATTGAACGAAAGGAAATGAGAATGACTAATCCTACTCAAGGTTTAGGATAATGCAACTCTTGTTAAGGCCACTTACACTCCTTTCATGAAGGGAAGGTGAATATCTCTCTCTTTCATGTTTAGGATGGCAAGGATGATAGCTAAGAACTTCTTGGCAAATGAACGCCAAAGACTCCTTAACATACAAATAAAACCGCATTATTTCAACAAATCCTACTTTCACCAAACAAGTAACTCTCACTATCAAGGTAAAATTGTGGCATATTCTTGTTTTGGAATGCTTCGACATTCAATTAGCAAGTATGCCTCTTGAATCTCATTGTTTTATATCTACCATCCGAGCTTGAAATTATCAACAAAAAAAAATACATGCATGCGACTAAAAGTCTTGTATCCTTGTCTATGGATTAATTTGCTCAAAGGAATTTTCATATCAGAGGAAAAAAATTCTCTAACTTATTCATTTACTAATAACAATTTAATTTAGGTGCTTTAAACCGGTTCGGTGTTGGGAAGGACAAGATCCACAATTTCCATCATCCTTACTATAAAAATATTTTAGATTGAGTGACTTTAATTTATACATGTAAAAAGCCATGTCTCCTTATCTTCTCCTCAATGCAATGCAACACCATTCCTCAAAATCATCGTGTATTACTTCAACCTTCACTTCGATTGCATATTGGCCAACATATCTCTACGGAAATAGTGTGGTAGTTAAGATACGACAGTATTTACAGATACAATGTGGGTCGATTCCGGAGGAGATCTAAAGTCTTTTTCTAGATTCAGATGATTCCTATGTGTCTTGGTCACTACATCAAGATTCATAGGATCCTCTGTGATTTATCTCTCCTACAATAGTCATGAAATAGACCGATAGAAGTTATTAGGATGACGATTCTAATCTTTTTACAAACATATTAGCCAAAACTTAAACCTTCACTTTGATTGCATATTGGCCAAAACGCTCAGTAATCTCATCTAAAAATGTTCATCCAACTCAAACTTCCCTTGGTAACAAAATATTTTTGATGTTCTTACTATTCTTCTGTTTGAGTTGTTATTTGGCAAACGCCTAGGATCGTACCTCACATTTTTTAGCCCGAGGCAAATTTAAAATAATAACCCCTCAAAAAAAAATGTGATCATTTCTTTTATTAACAAGATGTTTCTTTAAAACAAAACATATAAACTATAAACTAAAATACCAAATACCAAATAATATATAATATTCAAAAAGTTTGTAATATAACTAAATAATATAATAAAGCATCCTAAATAATCACATATACATTGCGCATCTCTCAGGTTTGATAACAAAAATAAAACTAATTATAATAATCAAAATGTCTCAATTGTCTTTCTTTTCAATGGATAACATAACTAATTCATTCAATCTTCCTTGAGACATAGTTAATTTGAGATAAATTTTAATTAATCTTAACTTGAAAAACTTCTATGCAACCATAATTAATATAGTCAATAAAAATTTATAAGCAACATAAACATTTGGATAACAATTATCTTTTTTTTAGATAATTCAATACATCTTTTTTTTTCGATCCATGATTTTTAAGTTATTAATTCAAATTATGTCAATTTTTGCACTTGTAGTTAACTAATTGATCAATTTTATTCATGGACAACTTGCAACCAAAAGTAGAATATTCTATCTAAAAAAATAAACTAACTATTTTCAATTATTTTGTTTCTTTATTTTTAGTAATTGCTTAGAATGCAAGACGTCAAAATGTTTATCAAAATTATTTTTGGGAAATAAGATATACCATCAATTCCTTTTTCTATCAAGGGGACTCTTATATTTTGATCAATTTTATCCTAATAGAAATGTTATGTTATACAACTCATCCGTGAACATTTATGAGTATCTCTATTATCCATCGTTCGATCCCTTAAGATTCAAGAATTGAACTATAATACTCATCCGATCGAACGATAGATAATGACGATGTTTATGGATACTCACGGATAAATTATATAGGGGATCATTCCTCTTTATCCTCTCTAATCATCAATATTCAAAGGAAATGAGCTACTTGCATTTAGATTTTCACATTGAAAGTTTCTAATAATATTTGTATTATCTTTGTCATTAAAGTCATTTACTTATTTCACTATTATCATTATCCTTTATAAATTAATCAAGTTCTTGATCCACATTTATTAAATTATCAGTTGTTTCTTTTATCAATATTTTATTATTACTTACAAAATATTTATCAATGTCACCTACTTTGCAGCGTCTAAGTAATCTTGATTGTACATAATTGACGAATTCATATCGAGGAGAGAACAATTTAATATATACCACTAAATTAATTAATTAAACAATAAAAAGCTTTCAAAAATAAAAATTGCACGATATATTATTAGTCAAATGGAGGAGATAAAAGTCCTTAGACGACCCTAGAATACTCACCAAAATTAAACATGTTATATAAAAAAAAGCACATATCTACTAAAATTAAAAGAAAGCAGATCTTAAGTAAAATGAAGCATAATAATTAATAAACAACTATAACTCCTAAGTCTTTACTCTCAATCGTATCAAATGAAAAAATATAAATTATCAAAAGAAACAAATTGTATAACCGGTTCATCACTTATTATCATCACCTTGTTGTAACCATTACTAGCTATATAATTAACGGCGTGTTCATGTTACTATTTAAAAAAAAAAAAAAGAGTTTCTAAAGGGCTACAAAATGTTTAGGCTTCTTAGATAATTAAATTACTTAAAGGTTTAAAAATTAAAGATTTATAATATTTTATTTTTCCCTTGCTGGTTGGCCCTGAGGTAAGGCTTTCCAGCGATATATAAATGAAGGTTTTTTTCTTCATTATTGGCTATGCATGCACATTTTACTTTATCGTGCCATTGAGACTCCATCTCGAAGTTAATATTCAAGTAGCATCGTAGTAAATTGTATCAATGAACAAAGATCAATCTTTGAAAATTGTAAGTCATTCGAAGTGTCTGTCCTCCTACTGTGTTAATTCTGAGTTGGACAATATATATATTCTCCGTGATTTACTTTCTTCGTGTTAGCTGTGGGATTGACTGGCGAGGGCACTGAGGACGAACAAATTATCTTTTGCACCAATTAAGTTAATATTCAAACATTTATGGTGTTATTCCATTAGTTATATTAACGATGAATAAATATTAGAATATGATTGTTCAAAAAAATATATGAACTATTATAATTAACGGTCCTTTATGATTGCTTTTATCGGGAAAGGGTTCATTATAATCTCAATTGACGAGTATAAAAGAAGGGAATCATCAATTAGATAAGGTGATGAATTCTCTAAAAATTGACTTGTTTTTATCACAGATAAAGGAAATTCTTTGTATAGATTAGCCCTAAAGACTTATATATAATTATTCAAAGATATTACTTGTAATAGCCCATTCAACTCCCGCAGGCAATTGTTTTTATAATCTCTAATTTTCATTTTGACTCCACAAGACTTTGTTGACTTTAGATAACAGCCCCTCAAATGACAGAGTGACCACAAAAAATATTGAAGAGAATATATTTTGAAATTGAAGAGAATGTATTTTGAAATTATGTAGTGTATATTAAATAAAAAGAAGGAAAATTTTTTGAAGTTGAAGAGAATATATTAAAACAAGAATGATATATATATATATATATATATATATATGAATCACAAGATGAATACTTAGATTAGAGTTATTAAACAGACTGATCTATTGCAGAGCGAGTCAAACCATCGTAAATCCAAGGAGAGCGACGGACTGACTTATCATCCCGATAGATTGAGAAATTTCTAATCCATTTCAATCTAAGACGAGTTTGCGGATTAGATTGGTGAATTTGCGGACATTAAAAAAAAATCTCTAAAATTATTGAGACGTTGACCGACAAGACGGATGAGGTACTGTGATAAGAAAGTAAATATTTGAAACAACTAAAATTTTATAATTGAAATTCAATTATCAACCGATAATATTGGAATACTTTTGATTCTTCTAGGTGGTGTTTGGTTGGAGGGTTTAGAATGAGGGAATGGAAATGGGAATGATATATGGTGTTTGGTTAATGGATTTGGGATTTAGATTTTTGAATGATTCCCAAATATTTGGAAATCAATGAAACCCGACCTAAACGATAGGTTTGGGAATGATTTCCAAATAAATGATCGTTGTTGGTCGACGGGCAACGATCAACGGTAGATAATCGGTGCCGACGATCGAGTGTCGTCGATCGGTGCCGACGAGTGACGACGGCGTGGCGGCGGGCGACGCGGCGGCGACGATCGGCGACATCGACGACGACGATTGCGTTGATGATCGATGGCCGGCGAACCGACGACCGATGGTCGGTGAGCAACCGATGGACGGTGACCATCGGTGACGAGCGACCAGCGATTGACGGCCGACGCCGGCGACCATCGGCGCCCGATGCCAACGGCCGGTGACGGTCGACGATCGACAATCGCCGGCGACCGTCGACGGCCGACGGCAATCGCCGACGCCCCTGACAATCGTCGGTGACCCAACAACGACATCAACGTCATTTCCATTTTCATTCCCAACTTATAAATCAAACAATGTTATTGGAATGACTAAACTCATTTTTATTCCACCCTACTATCAAACTCATTCTCATTTCTATTCTCACATTCAAACCAAACGCCACCCTAAATGCTCTAAAATATTCAAATCTTGATAATATACAAATTCAGATTTTGGATCCTCCAAATAGATATCCAATTGAGATTTTCAAGCACTTTGTAATTGTATGATTATAATATCATCATTTCTTACATTAATTAGAATAGTAGTGATAAAATAATATAAATCAATTAGAGTATACAAGAAAATAAGTATTATACTATTTACATCAAAAAATTTTTTATTTTTTCCTCTATTTTTTTTAACACTTTATCGAGATGCATGTGTGATAGAAGAAGATGGTGGTTATAAAGAACTTGGTTTGTTAGCATTAGAATATTGATTAAAAAATTTATATAATTTTACTTTCATAAGTTTCATCATCTTTTGATATTTCTCAATCTACAGGCTAACTCGGGTCAGTTACGGGTTGACCCATCTAGTTTCACAATCTATATAGATTGATTTATTTAGGTTTAGCCCTTGCAGGTGCAGCGCGTTGGTAAGTCAATGGATACACTTGCACAAATAGACAAAGTCGATTCCGGAAGCTATCTAAAACCCTGCTCCGGGCTTAGATGGACACCCATTGCCGTAGGGCATCCCCAATGGGAGCTCCTTTGAGCTCCCACTGGGTGAGCTGGCAAAGGGGGGGGGGGGGAGCGGTCCCCAACTGGGAATGCTTTGGTTATATGATCAACGACAACTGAGACACCAAAGAGCTCAAAGTTCTTCTCGATAGAACGCAATGAAGGCAATATTTGAATCGAGATTGTGAAGCTGGACATAGAGCTGTCAAGTTGGGTTGAGCCCGTTGAGTTGGCCCTCCCCGTCAAATAATTTAAGCAGGTTGGGTTGAAATTTTATCAACCCGTCATTTTGGTGGGCCTAAATGGATCAACCCGCACGGATTGCGGGTCTAGCCGGATCGGCCCGCCGTGGGCACGGGTTGACCCACGGGTTGAGAAATGTCAAAAGATGAAATATGTGAAAAGAAAATTGTATAAGTTTTTGACGAATATTTTAATATTAACAAGACAAGTTTTTCACCATCACAAATCATCTTCTATCATACATATACCTCAATAAAGTATAAAAGAAGTTAAGAGGAAAAAATAAAAGAATATGTGATGAAGTACTCTATTTTTTTTATATATTCTAATTATTTTATATTATCTTGCCACTACTATTATAATCAATGTAGAAAATAATGACATATCAAAATCAAATAATTACAAGGGCTAGAAAATTTCAATTGAATCTCTATTTGAAGAAGCAAAAATTTACATTTGTATATTATCAAGATTTGGATATTTTGGAACATTAGAAAAGAATAAAAAATATCGGTACTCAACTTTGTAGATCGACAATTGAATCTCAATTATAAGATTTTCTTATTTTTTTAATCATGGTACTCATTCTGCCCTACCGATCAATATCTCAAGCCCTAAATGTCTCAATAATTTTAGATATTTTTTTTTAATTTTTGGCCCGTGGGTTGACCCGCCTAATCCGCAATCCACCTTGGGTTGGGTTGGATTGGAGATTTCTTAACCCACCGAGATGGCGAGTCGACCCGCCTCTTCCCACTAAATATTGGGTTTACGAAGGGTTAGCCCACCCTGCCATGGGTTAACCCGTTTAACAGTTCTAGCTGGACATGCTCATCTTTTCAACGATTACTTCTCTGACCAACCAGTATATTATGATGATGCATTTCGACGTCGATTTCGGATGCAAAAGGGGGTTATTCTTTTACATAGTTGATGCTTTAAAAAATCATTCTGAATATTTTCAATGGAGGGTCGATGCCACAGGAAAAAAGGTTTATCGCCGCTTCAGAAATGCATGACAACTATCCGTCATTTGGCGTATGGAGTTCCTGCCGACCATTACGATGAGTACCTACGGATTACTGAAACAACTGTCATTGAATGCTTATTCAACTTTTGCCGATGTGTGATTCAAATATTTGAGGCTCAATACTTAAGAAAACCTAATGTCACTGACGTCCAACACTTGCTATCAATGCATGAACAAAGACATGACTTTCCAGGTATGTTGGATAGTCTTGATTGTATACATTGATAATGGAAAAATTGTCCTGTCGCTTGGAAATGCCAATTTACTCGAGGAGATCATGGTGTCCTAAAAATTGTGCTTGAAGTTGTTGTATCTGTGGACTTATGAATCTGACATGTCTTTTTTGGGATTGTAGGGTCACATAATGATACCAATACGCTTAATGAATCACCATTATTCAATGATGTTTTACAAGAAAATGCATCGAAAGTTAATTTTATAGTCAACAATACACAATATAAAAAAGGATATTATTTAACAGATGAGATTTATCTGGAATGAGCTACTTTCGAGCGGGATTTTGGGATGCTTCAATCTCGATAAACAATGATCAAAGGTTCAGGACGATTTTGATACAAGAATAACTTAAAGGACATCAAGTATACATGCATTAGTTTGCACAATATGATTATTGAGAATGAGGGAGATGCATCAATAAATTAGTCAGATGATGAAGGAGATTCTCCATCACAAAATTTTCAAGGCTCCACTCAAGAATTTCAAGAATATATTCGAAAAAATTATGAGATATATGATAGTCAATTGCATCATTAGCTCCGAGCCAATTTAGTTGAGTATATTTGGACATGTTATTGTTGGAATGAGTAAAAAAATTATTAATTGTGTTGTATTTATTTATTTTATGTTATATTAAATAAATATTTGATAAAAAAGAGTGGATCCCATAAAGGAGTTGTTGAGATATTTTTTTTATAATGGAGAGATGAATAAGATTTTTTATTTTTGATGTGGTATTGATGTGACATGGTAGGAATTACAAAGTAGCTTTCCAATGGTTTCCACCATTGGAGATGCTCTTACCAGTCACGTCTATGGTCATAGTTTTTCCGTGATTTATTTCTCTGAGAGACCGAGGTGAGGGGTTGTTAGATTAATGGATCTATTTTTTTTACAATAATTCATTTAAATTTGTTAAAACGATGAATTAATAAAATTTTAATTTAATCCGTTTAAATTATTCAACGAAAGCAATGGATTTATCGCGGATCTAACTTTATATTAAAAAAGCAAATTAAAAATATTCCACTGATGAGTGTCTGCTTTTTTACCTTGGAGTTGGGGCGCCAAACGATTATATGAAGGGCACAGAGCGAACCCAAATTGATAAGCTCTTATTCCAAACTCTTAACCTTCTCTCGTTTTTCCGCCCCTTCCTTTCCGGCAAGTTAAAGGCGGTCCTAATGCGACGCTTCGCAGCGAGCTCTCTGATGGATTTCTCCGCTCGTCTCTTGCTTATGGGTTTTCTACGCCCCTCTTTGATCCACAGGTTCAGTAAAGCTTCTACGCCAAGGTAAATGTTCCTTCTATACGGTATCTTGCTATTTCTTGATTAATCTTTTTTTGAGCGAAAGATTCACGATATCTTCTATTATATAATGAAAGAGCGTGAAAGAATCTTGAAACCTATGTTGCATTTTTGAAATATTTTTTTAGGTTTTTGGGAGAACCGTCTTTCGAACATTTATCCAAATGAATCGCAGAAAGAAAGTTGTTTATGGGCATCTTTGGTTTCTTTTTTGCTATTTGAGAGCTTTTAATGCCATCTTGCTTCGATCTTGATCTCATTTTTTTATATTTAAATGGAACTTAATGCCTCCTTGTCAGTTGAAATGTTTCCTTTAAATCCAGTCATTCTACTTCTGCTTGTAAGGACACTACACATTTACACCACAGGGGTGCAATTATTATTAGTTGTATAACTCACTCTGACTATCCTGCGTCCTTAATCTTCATTTCTCGACACCATAGCGGTGCTCTGAATTGTTCTTCCAACCTATATCATTGTAGGCTCAAGAAATTGACCCTTCCACGGTAAGACTCATTGACACAGCTTCTTTCCTTCCTTTCCAGTTGTAATTCATTGCATTTCATAGTCAGCAGTTGTTTAGGAGCAGGCCCAATAGGTTTAAGATAACACAGACAGTTTCTTCTGATTGATCAAAACTGCAGAAAATCACTTCTCATCAGGTGTTGATTCTGTGTTAACTGATTTTCCACGATATTTTTCAATCAGCTGTATGTATTCATCTGCTCTCAAACACAAGGAGGTTCTTGCTCTCTCAAGAAAAATGATAAAATGTATTTTGATTTCTCATGTTATTTTGGTAGACTTAGGCCAATATTTTTCTTTATCTTGAAAGTTCTGTTTGTATAATCAAGGAAATAAAAATTACTTTTGCACAAAGAGATTAACAGTTTTTATCTTTGACTTCCTGACTAAACTGTTTGCTTTTAGCTAGACATGATCAAAACATTATACAAACAGAATCTACATAAGACATTTGACTAGTTAATGCCATGGTTATAATGCTAGCTTGAATGTTTCTGAATTCTTACACAGATGTTGGATAACAACAATGTTTTCTTCTATAGCAAGTGAAGTAGACCTTTGTAACTGAAAAATTTCTCACCAGGGACATCTTACAGTGATAAGAATTGTGAATCTAAATTTTCTTTGTTAATGTTTTCTTCAACTAGAATGACAAACAACAAATACCACATAAATTCCAACTATTTGAGAATATTGAACTCTATATAAAATTAATTTCACAATTCACTACCAATATTAGATCCTTAACTCATTTTTTACATGTATTAAGTAGAGCTGGCTTTGATCCGTTTCTACGCTTCATACATCCAATCCCATATTAAGTTCTCTCTAATCATAGAATTTATTGGTTGCATTAACCATGTCTACTATATTAATGTTTTTGCTTATCTTATAATCTATTGGAGCTAATCCTAGTCGCTCTCATATAATTAGTGTTTTCTTTAATATCTTTTTTTGTAACTTTAGACATTCATTTTAGCATTCTCATATTTTTGACACTAATTTTTTGTATATATTATTTCCTAACTCTTCAACTTCCTGACTCATAAAGAATGATTGTTCAAAATGCAATCTTATAGAACTTTTAGTCTATGGGGCACATGACATTATATAAAGCTTTGAAACATTTCTTCATTTTACCCATCTAGTCTTTATCTTATTGATGGTGTTTTCATCTATATTACTTCATTATTGATAAATCAAATATATTTAAGTCTCTTGTAGGAATTTCCTAACCATCCAACCTAATTATCCCTCACATTTTTTAACACTGAAATTATATTTGTATGTTCAGTTTTAGTTCTAGATAGTTTTAAATGTTTAGTTTTTTAATTTTTCACAATAAAAATTTAATTTTATTCTATTTGGAATTTCATCAATTAGTATAATTTCACCAAGCAAAAACATATATTAAGAAACTTTATCTTTAATATTTCTGATAATTTGTCTATCACTACTAAAAAAATGGTTCTCATCATTGTGTTATATCACACCCATATAATTACTAGATGTTCTCATCCCTTTCTAAAATTTACCTTAATAATTGTGCAATAAACTGTCATAAACATTTTTCTAAGAAAATAAAAATGATATGCAATTCCTTTATAAAATTTTGTTTAGAAGTGATATTTATTCATTTTTAAATAGTTGTTTTTTATTCAGATTGGTGAAACTCTCCGTTGGCAATATGTACTGGATTAATACTGCATGATTACCGTTCAATGCTTAACTATGGAAATGTGGTTAGCACTCAACTTCTTTGACCATAAATCATTTGTTTTTAAACTCTTTTAATCATTCCATCTGTTAGTTTTTACCTAGTTTATCGTCAGTTTTCCTTTGTCTTTAAATAATTAATGGTGAACTTCTTGGTGAGATTTCAATCTGTGTTTCATAAGCTTAGATCTGTATCTTTATAGAGGCTTTTTGGGCATTGTATATTTCTAAATGTGGAATCTTAGTTGATGAATTTTGTGTTATTTTCATGGCATAGAATCATAAATATGTTTTTTCTGCTTGTGTTTATGTGAATAATACATAGGTCCTTAAATGCTTTGCAGGTTGCTTGTAAGAAGATACCATATCAAGCCTAATAAAGCATTTAACGGAGCCCTATCAGCAAGTAAGAGGTTGAGCAAGCAGGATCGTTTTCATGAAGAAGTGGACCATTCTCATATGATGTGGTGGAAAGATGTACTTGATTAATGTTTTCTACGTAGAATATTTATTTTCTCTTTTACTTCTGTGGTTCTCACTTTCTTCTTAACTTAGTTTTAATGAATTTTATTCCTCAGAAGATGCAACTTTGCAAAAAGCCTTCTACTGTCCAGCTGATCAAGAGGCTTGATTATTCAAATTTACTAGGATTAGATGTCAACTTGAGAAATGGAAGGTAATCAAATATTATCCATTATATGACAAGGTTTAATCTACTTTCATCACATTAATCATACTTTACAAAATATGCAACAACAACAAACCTCAAGAATGAGTCTCAGTTATTTGTGATCTTTTACTTGAATTCATTCGAATTAATCGAATATATGTAGGAATATTGATGCATGCACATCTAGTAGTTCGACCAATTCCTATTTTATAACACAATCTTGCTTTCTTTTATGTACGAAGAGCAATTGAAGCCTCCAACAAGGATCTCGAAACCCGCATGGTCCTCTGACGTGAGTATGCCACATTTTGAATCTCAGAAAGAAGGAAACACGCTGTCTAGAAGCTCCCACGATCAGCTCATGGTCACCACCATGGGTGTGTTCTATTCTTTGGCTCGATAGGGGTCGTGTCGTCTAGTGGGAACCATTGTTTGCTCATAGTTTTCACTGCGATTGTGGTCTCCACCACAACTAGGCCGTGGTCGACACCATGACTATGGCACGCCACCACCACAACACAAGTAATTTAGGATTTTTGTTATTATTTTTATTTGTTTGAAATTTTTTTGTTTGTTTTAAAATTTTATCTTCATCTAGACTATTTAAACATGGGCTAAGGCTCTTGTAAGCATGGATTGATAGATTGTTTTGGTTAATAATATTTCTTTTTGTTTAAACCTAGAGGTGGATTCTCTTTGTTTGCGAATTTCCTTCTCCTTCGATTCCTCTGCAATCTCTATTCTAATAATGCACACGGAAGGATCCTCATCCCACACCCATCTTGTGCCAGTTGGTATCAGGGCCCTAGATCTATGAATAGTCGATGTGATAGTTGTTGTGGTCGTGATAGGTAAGTTCCGACTAAGGAAGCCTCGCACCAAGATTGAAGCTCGTAAGAGCTCATCAAGGGTCTACAGAGACAAGTCACGAAGTTATCTTAGTATATATCAATGCGAAAACTTGAAAACCGTGAGGTATGTAATCGATTTGCTACTTTGAGTTTTGAAAATCAATATCATCGTGGTCACGAAGAATGGTATGGAGACCTTGATTTTTGCATCAAGCTATCCGAATTTTTTGACACTTTACATGCAGAAAATTTTAGTGACTGAATTGATGAAGTTGAGCAGATTTTTGATTTCAAAGAAATTTTTGATCGTGCCAAAGTAAAATTGATAGTCATGACGCTTAAAGGTTGAACTTCTGCTTGGCGAAAACAATCACATCGCTCGCGCAAGAGATAGGGAAAGACCAAGATTACTGATTGAGAAAAGATGAAAAAGAAGATGAAAGGCCATTTTCTTCTTTTTAGTTACACTCAGTTGTTGTTTCTACATCTTCATACTTTGTAGCAGATCGCTCGATCAATCGACAAGTATACAGGAGAGTCTTCCTAGCTAGTCGCTTATAACGATTTATGTGAGACGGAGTAGTAGTCTTTGGCAGTTGAAGAAGACATGGGCGATCCCATCTACGATGAGGATGACATTGACGAGGTAATATACGAAGATGGACACGGGGACACCGAATGGCAAATTTTGTTGTGGGGCCCCATTTATGACGAAAATGACATTGATGAAGTACTACGCGGAGATGAGAATGAGAAGTCGGAGGAGCAATCTTGGTTGGTGACCCCATCCACGACAAGGATGATGTTGATGAGGTAATTTTGTTGGTTAAAGAAGACATGGACGACCCCATCTACGACGAAGGCGACATTGACAAAGTACTTTCCGGAGATGGGCACGAGAAGATGGAGGAGCGACTTTGGGTGTTTGAAGAAGACATGGACGACCCCGTCTAAGATGAAAGCAACGAGGAACTTTACGGAGATGACCATAAGATATTGGTTGTTCTCACTCCCAAAGATGAAGCGATGAATGCATGCTATGTATTGTTGGAATCACCTTGGTAGCACGATCGCGAAGCTATCCACGATGGACGGAAAAACACCTATATCGAAGGCCAGACATTGTACTAGCATCTCGGCGAGAGGATTCCACTTCTGTTTTAGTATTTTCTAGTTCTACTCTTCTTTTTGTATCTAAGTATTTAGAGGTGGTCACATAAGAGAAGGTCACATTTACCTTTGAGCAACATTTTAGACTCAAGTCCAAATTTACCGACAAAGCAACAAGTGAGAATGAGTCCGTACACAAACACTAATCCGAACTTGATGATAAGTTCTTTTCAACCTCGGACGTTTGATGCAGGCGCATCTAGCAGTTCGATCAATTTCTATCTTACAATGCGACATTACTTTCTTCTAAGCCATGACCAAGAGCAATTGAGGCCTCCAACAAGGATCTTGACACTCCCATGACCCCCTGACATGAGTATGTCATATTTCGAACCTCAGAAAGAAAGAAACATGCAGTCCAAAAGTTTCCACGGTCTATCAGTGGTCACCACCACGGGCATCTTCTATTATGTGGCTCAATAGTTGTCTTCTTGTGAGAACCAAGGTTTGCCTGTGGTCCCCACCACGATCGTGGTCCACACCACAATCATATTGTGGTCCACACCATGGTTGTGACACGTCGCCGCCGCAACACAAGTAATTTAGGGTTTTCGTTATTATTTTTATTTGTTTCGAATTTTTCTTCTTTCTTAGGCTATTTAAACATGGGCTAAGACTCTTGTAAGCATGGATTGATAGATTGTTTTGATTAATAATATTTCTTTTTGTTTAAATCTAGAGGCGAATTCTCTTTGTTTGCTAATTCCCTCCTCTTCGATTCCTCTACAATCTCTATCTAGTATCGCACATGGAAGGATTCTCATTCTGCACCCACTCTGTGTCAAATACCTAGGTATTTTGAATGCATATTATGTAAATTACATTTCCTGTAACCTGTATAATGTCTGCTGTATACATTGCCTCTAGTGGAGGTGTTTGCCTCGGCATACAATTTGTTGCTTATATATCACCCCTTGTGCCTTTCCAATAGAAACATTATAGAAGGAAGTTGTTGTAAAATTCATTTTCTATAATTAACATCTATATATTTATGCTGTAGCTAGTAGTGCTACACTGATTTAACTACTTTGTGCTATCTTTCTAGAGTTTATCATTGCGCCAGTGTTTTTTTTTTCTTATTTCACTGCATGCTTGCTGTTAAAAACTTTGAACACTAAAATTCTATTTTATCAATGATGATTGAGCCTCTAAACTTTTTGAGTCAATGAAGCTTTGTGTTTTGTCATACTAGTTAGAAGAACCTTATTTGTTTTACCAAATAATTTATGGTTTTATCTTGTTTTCCTGGGCTTGTTGAGCCCTTTAAATTGATAAATAAGAATTAAATGGAGAATTTCTTTTCTAAAAGGGTGAAATTGTGAGGGCAAGCCATGATACCACTTGGAGAAATGAAAACTATTAGTTTTTTTTTTCTCGATCAACTTTTCCAAAAGAACATTTTTTCATTTTCACAATCTAAGCACGCTATTTCAATATGTATCAACAGCTTGCATATGTTACTCAGTGACGACGACAACAACAACAACAACAAAGCCTTATCCCACTAGGTGGGGTCGACTATATGGATCCTTCTACACCATTGGACTCTATCCCTTACTATATCATCATCTATAAAAACTACAACCCGGTGCACAAAGCTCCCGCCACGCGGGGTACCGGAGAATAAATCCATTGTACGCAGCCTTACCTTGCTTTTTTTTGCAAGAGGCTGTTTCTAGGATTTGAATCTGTGACCTCTTGGTCACAAGGCAACAACCTTACCGTTGTGCCAAGGCTCCCTTCTACTATATCATCATCTATATTTAAATAAATTTTATCTTGTTTTATTGTTGCTAACCAAGTCTTTTTTTGGCCTTCCTCTTCTTCGTTTGATGTGTATATTTGTTATCGTTTCACATCGCCTAACTGGAGCATTTATTGACTATCTAAGTACATGTCCGTACCACCTTAAATGTGTCTCTCGGAACTGTCCTTCAATAAATGCAACACAGACTTTTTCTTTAATACTCTCATTTCTTATTTTGTCCATCCTCGTATGTCCGCACATCCACCTTAACATCCTCATCTCTGCAACTCTCATCTTTTGCTCATGTGCTCGAGTCGTAACCTAACATTCAGCGCCATATAATATAGCAAGTCTAATTGCCGTTTTGTAGAACTTCCCTTTAAGTTTTAAAGGCACTTTACGATCACATAAAACACCCGATGCTTATCTCCATTTCAACCATCCTGCTTGTATTCTATGTAAGACATTTCTCTCAATCCCTCCATCATCTTGCAAAAATGATCCTAAATATTTAAAGCTCTCAGTTCCAGATAACTCGTCATTTTCTATCTTAACACTTATCTCATTACGTCTAATATTGCTAAACTTAAATTCCATATATTCTATCTTTACTCTACTAAGCCTAAAACCTTTCACTTCTAATGTTTTTCGCTAAGATTTTAGTTTAGCATTTACTCCTTCACGTGTCTCATCTGCCAAAATAATATCATTTGCAAACAACTAAATAATTTTATAAGAATGGAGAAAGAGAGTGAGGGAATGTATTCACAAGTTATTATAGACTTATTAAATTACTTTCTTCGAATCCTTTTATTTCAAGTAATTGTTTGGTCACATAACACAATATATATACCATACATAGAGCATAATAGTTTCTTTGAACCTAGGTGTAACAATCTATATTCTTGATGTAACCTGCTTGTAAGAATGTTGATAGAGGTGAATTTGAGGGGGTTGGAGAGTTAAACATGTGGTGCTTGTGTTGTTTGTGGTCATTGGGTACAAAAAGGAGCTGGTAGTACATCTAGTAATTGATACACAGACTCCCCAAATGGGTTATAGCAGCGTTGCTCTTCTATCAGATTTGGAAATAATTGATGCACCACTTGGTTTGATAAAGTATTCAAATCATGGACTAAAAATTAGAAGATAACACTTGTAGTTTCGGGTAACCTTAGCTGATTTGGTAGTTCTGTTAAATGCCCGTTTAGTGTTTTATCTTGGATTAGCTACTTTTGCACTTAATAGGAGCTAAACTAATATATTCCAGATGCTCTTTACTAATGATATTTCTTTTTTGATGATTATTTCCTGATTTTGCTTCCTGCAGATTGAAAGAAGGAACACTCAATATGGAGTTATTACAATTTAAGATGCGATTTCCTCGAGAAGTATTGCTATGTCGAGTATGTTATTCTCTTTGACTCTTTGGTTATCTTGTTATAGTTCTAGAGTTACTTGGGTTGAGGTTCTGAATGACATTTGACTTATTTGGCATACGGATGCAATTGTGTGATTTCACAATCCAAAGGTTGTCGAGATCAACCATTTGTTGTCATGACTGGAACCTTCTTGTGTTGTGGATGACAAAGCTTGGGGGAGGCGAGTTCTCAAACTCAATCTAGTTCAACATTGGGCATTTAAGAAATGGACTCAGGTTTTCATATAGATCTTGGAAATCCAAACAATAACTTATAGTGTGTCGTTACATCTTTAGATTAAGTGTGTTGGCCTATTTTGATAGTACACTAATATACTACCCCAACTCTGAGGTGCTTGGAAAAGCTGCTACTATGGACTAATGCAAAGATGAACGGCTCCTAGGCAGGCCTTATGAGAGGAACTGGATTAGATTACATATATAATTGTGTAATTTTGAGCTAGCTAGATTATCTTCTGTCTTTTATTGATTCATCCTTTTTTTTTTCATGTAGTTTTGTGAAGTATACGTCTTGCCATCAAACATTCAGTTTAATATTCATCCTCATACTTTTCTAGATTCGAGTTATTTGTGCAAAAATTTTCTAGGCATATGCTGCTGAGTTTTACTTGAGATGTTGTTCAATGATTCGGTGTGATGTATTACTAATATTTGCTGTTTGGTTAGTTATTTTTCAACGTCTTGTCATACTTGAAGAGTGACTCTTCCCAAGGGAATTCCTCCCTTGCCTATTGGTAACTAAAACTCCAGAGATTTCCAAAAAATTAGGCAAAACCTTTTCTGGTTTTATATGATAGCACTTTGGGTACATAAAAAAATAATAATACACATATATACAAGATCATAATCAAATCTCATTACCATTAACAATTTACTTAAAAACCACCTATGCAAATAAGTAGCAAAATCCAAACATATCATGATACTTAGAAGAACACAATGTATCCTATACGATATTATCTCTTTGCCATATACCCTACATTTGGCTGGATGTACCTCCTATTCATAAGGTATCAACTGTGCACCCTTTTTCTACATTTTCAAGATGCTGGGATTATGATAGAAAATCAAATCTGATTTCTCTATTTATTCATTACCTTTCTTTGAACAAATGCTATTTTTAATTTCTTTTATTCTTATTCAGGTTGGAGACTTTTATGAGGCTATTGGATTTGACGCTTGTGTTCTCGTTGAGTATGCCGGTTTAAATCCTTTTGGGGGTTTGCGATCAGATAGCAACCCCAGGGCTGGATGCCCTGTTATGGTCTGTATTTTCAGTCTTCCTATAGTAGAGGAGTCTGTATCTATCTATGTTTATGATAGTTTTATACTGACATTTTTTGGATAACTCAAGTTGGTGCTTTTGGTAATGTCTTAAGAAGAAAAATTCACAAATCTACAGTATCCATTTCAGGATTGCATACCTTTGAACTTTATAATGTGATGTCATGCTGTGTTTTTAATGGAAACTTGGGCAATCATTTCAACAAACTACAATAATATGTGGGTATTCTATGTAAATGGTATTCAATACATCTAGTCCTCTGCAATAATCACTTAGTATTCTGATTATCCTTTGACTGATGGAATAAAACCAAATCAATGAATTTTTCTTTTCTTGCACAATCATTGTGGGTTCAGATATTCTTCTTCTTCATGTTTAGAACTAGTGATTTTTTTATGAATTTTGATGTGTAATGTTGTGTATATTTTGTTTTTGCCTGATTTGGTTTAGTTATGCCACACTGTGCAGTGCCTAATCTGATTATTTTGATTATCCTTTGAGCTGATGAAATGAAAACCAAATCAATGAATCTTCCTTTTTTACATAATCATTGTGGGTTCAGATATTCTACTTCTACATCTTTGGAACTAGTGTTTGGTTGTGAATTTTGGTTGTGTAATGTTGATTGTGTTGTTTATGCCTGATTTTGTGTAGTTATCTCACAGTGGGATCAACTTTTAAATGCAAATTATTGGTGAAAAAATTATGGCGTTTTAATTGCAGAACCTGCGTCAGACTTTGGACGATTTGACTCGTAGTGGATTCTCTATTGTAAGCAACTCTTGATTCCAAATTTCTTTTTGTTTTCTTGGTCATGGTACCACTTTTTGCTATGTGATGCCTCTGCCAGATCTTATGAATATTGTAATCCATAAAATGCTCTAATCTTAATGAACCCCATTTTCAACGTAATCCTAGCATGTGAATTAGATAATTTACTCCATTTCAACTTCCCCTCCTATTTTTCATCCTTTGTTTTAGGAAAGGAGAATCTCAGTGCAATGGTAAGTTGCTACCGTGTAATTTAGAAATTATGAATTCGAGTCATAGAAACAACCTTTGGTAAAGTAGGATAAGACTGTGTATAATAGATCCTTCTCCGGATCTCCGCATAGATGGGAGCTTTGTGCATCGGACAGTCCTTTGTTTAAAAAAAGAGAGCATATTGAACAAGGAAAATGACACTAATAATCATTAAGATATCCATGTTAACTTTAGGCTTTGAGGCATGCTATATGTGGGCATAGTTGGTGACCAAACAACAAATGCTCATCACGGCTAACATTTGTCTAGTCCTGCAGATCATGAAGAATCACACTCATATACACTGAACATCCGAATAGGGTTCATAAGAATAGGGGTATCTAAGTCACATGAACATTTACTAAGGATAAACGAATAATCCTATTGTGTTGCCCTCATTACCTATTTTGGTTGGGATCTACTGATGCATTAATTAGTCATCAATATCTATCAGGGATGTGTTGCATGGGATAGAAAGTCCTTGTATTTAATAGTTCCAGTGAGATATTGGTGATACGTTTCTCTTTTGATTGTTCGATTTAAATTTCAGGAGTTATCTGATAGATTTTTTTTTTTTTTTTATGATTTGGTAGAATGAGGCAGGTTGCTGGATTTTTTTGTGATGAAAATTGTATGGGTTCTTAATATTGACTATTGGAACCCATTTTGAATTTGCAACAATTTGATTTTGTACGGCTTTCATTGTTTGGTGACAGTATAGTAGCCATGTATGTATGGACAATTGCTTGAACCATGGGCATTGAATTCGTGTTAGATTGTATTTGGGGTTATGGATCCAAATTAGAGTCTCAGTACAATGCTACTTGATCAATGATACGCACTTTTAGATAGGGTTGTAAACTAATCAAGACAAGCCAAACTTTATAGTATTCAGATTTGTTTGATAAGATAATCAAGTCGAGCCGAGCCGAGCTAAGTCTAAAATTAATTAAGCTATTAAAACAATTGTTAAAGCTTGACTTGTTTTTTTTTTCTTCTGAGATTGAGCTTGGTTCGAGCTTGAATTGACGCTTGACTTATTTAATTAATATCAAACTTCCAAATCAAACTCATTTCAAGTTTGAATCAAGCATGATTCAAACTTGTTTAAGTTTGATTTGTTTAAATGTTATCAAATTCTTAAATCAACTTATTGAAATTTTAATATTTTAATATTTGTTTGATTGATTAGTATAAACAATTTAAGCAAGTATCAATGAGCTCATAAATGAGTTCATAAATGAGTCTGATCATGAATATAGTTAGAGTTTTATTCATGAACATAGTTTATAAGTTGTGTTCACGAACACTGTTCACAAATATTGTTTACGAACATTAACAAGTCGAACACATATGTGTTTAAGCTTGTTCATTTAATTTATCAAGTTGTTCAAGCTTGTTCATTTAATTAACTTTAATGCCAATTGAACGAACATAAACGAGCTCTTACCTAGTCGAACACCAAGCTTATTTATGAACTTAGTTCATTTACAACCTTACTTTTAGACATGTGAGGGCAAAAGTTGTATAAAGAATTGATGAAAATTTTAGAGAAATTGACAATTTAGGTATTAAATCTGAAAGATTCTTAGATAATAAGAGGCTAAAAGTTTTATAGAGTTTGTGCTCGAATGAATGGAGAGTAATGAGAAGGAAACCTTTTATGAGCCTGAACTAGCTTTTTTTTTTTTAAAAAATGTTGGGTACAAACTCCAAGAACCAGTTATTTTTTCCTTTGTTTTGGTACTATCTGATACCATGTGCTATGGGTGATTCAAGATCTATACCTCCTAGTACAAAAGGTGCAGATGCCATACTCTGTGGTAGAGGCAGTATTTTAGCGAGGTAATGCCATTCCATGTTTTTGATATTCAACTTTGAAATCTCTAGACTCGTTTCTTAGTTGAGCGTTTTTCTTTATGCTGGGATGTTACACTTGAATGAGCATTCAACTTGTGCTTTCCAAAAGGTTTAAATGTACTTAGGGTGCAATGCTGAATATTTGATTTATAGTGCATAGTTGAGGAGCTTCAAGGGCCAACTCAAGCGCGTTCACGCAAAGGCCGATTCGTATCTGGGTAATCAATACAATACAAAAGTTTGCAAATTTACTTGCTTTCCAAAACTCGTCATTTTTCTGTGCTCTTCACTTAACAAGTTATACATTTACTAGGTACTTGATTGTCATCTGTATAAACATTGTGTTATGTTGAATTCCATGGAAGCTTGTGGAACAACGAATTTATTTTTCATTCTTCATTGGTATAAAATACTCAACGACTGATTATGTCTAATCTAGATAGAGATAAATATGCTTGATGTTCCTCTCCTAGGATGTGGATGCCAATAGGGTATGCTTTGTTGGTAATTTGTTAACCTTAATACCTTTAGTATCATTCTTGCACTTGCATTTATTCTACAATGTCGTGTCTTGGCCTATGTGAAACCTTTTCAGTTGTGCTATAAATTATGCCACAATGAAGCTAGATAATGCTTGCAAACATGTCCCCACACGTCATCATTAACAAACAGAGAGAGATTATTACACAAGCACTCTAATAGTACTAACACGATATGCATCTTCACAGATTATACAATCTCAGTTACAAAAAGCCTACAACAACACATCTCTCATAAATATAAAGTAAAATTAGTAAATATATATCAATTGAATGTCAGAAACATTGTGCAAAACTCTAATACCAGTAGTAGTGTAGTATTAGAGCAACAATAGTAATAGTAACACCCAATTGGTTACCTCAGCTTGATTTGTGAAAGTGTAATGCATCATCTCTTAAGAGAGTTCTGGAAAACTAATGGCAAGGATAGACATGAATAAAAAGACTTGAATGTAATGCACCACCCCTTAAGTCTACCCATTGTTATAAAAATACAGACTCCCACATAAATATCTATGCCAGTTCATAGGTATAGGCTCATGCTTAACTCTTAAAGTTAGTCATATCACCTAAATAGATCTAAAGGGCTACTTAGCCATAAAGTCGGTAACTTGGTCTATGGCTAAAGTCAACATACTTCATAACCTACAACATCTTGTAATAACTCTTATGACCTATAGTTAGAAATTTTAAGGCACACAGACATCATCTCTAATAAGGTAGCACTTACCATCACAAACCTATAATATCTTTAATGTGTAGTCACAAATTAGTTATTATTAAATACTGCAACTCCAACATATAATATCCTCGATGACACATGATCACACATCTCATAATACCAATTTCATTATATCCTAACTCATCTCATGTACTATGTTGCTTCTCCATGTTAAGGTAAATATTTGCAAATGATGTGTTTGAATAAATAACATGTAACAAGAATAGTCTCTAAATCAACTAGGACTCTAAATATTTGTTTTTTTTATAATCAAGAGGACAACAACATAAATGATAATTTATGTTTTCATGTTTTTGAGGACCATTTGATTATTTCTCTTTTCTCATTCCTTGTCTTTTATTCTCTTCTTAATTAATTCCATCAATTCTTGTTAATTTCTCTTATTCAACATTACCCACCTTGTAGTCTTGCTTTATCCAAAAACTCAACATAATTTATTGAGTGGACTACTCGTAATCCATCCATTAAGGAGGTGCTGGATAAGTAAAGGTAAATGACCTGCAATTCACCTCATATGAAAATAAATCATATATAATTATAAAATAAGTGCGGGTGACCTATAACCCACCTAAAAAGAATGCATCATATATAACAGTGAACGACTTGCTATCCACTTGTAACCAAATGCATCATGTGTATGCACATATACATACATGGCTAGGGTGAATGATCTGTAATCCATCCGATAGGCACCTCACATAAGAATAGGATGAACGCCCGTAATACACCTAATGAGGAAAAATTATCTCAATTTGGACGAAGCTTATAAATGCGAGAAAAGACTCAAAAGCCTTTTTTATAGCACGAAGCAAATGCTCTATATTTATAGAGAATTATTTTATTGTTAATTTGACATAAATAATCTCACAACTTTTATAAATTATAGAATTGAAGTTCTATGGCATAAGGGTTAAATCCATATCCTATTAATTTAGTTGAGAAGTTACATATTTTCTTACGAGCATTGAGTCAAGGTTTTCTCTCATATAATTCAGTTATAGGGGATTATTTCAACATAATCATTTATGTTATTTGTTCACTTTTTATTCCTCATGATGGTTTGAGTTTCTTTAAAGGTATTTTCCTAAGTTTCCTTATGTTATTTCTAAAGTTCAAGATATTTATTGTAAGTCTCATTAATAAACTTTAATAGAGCAACAACAAGAATGTGAAAATGGGCAAGCTAACATAAAAAATATGATTGAACAATAGAGATAAATATGAGTATGCAATTAATTTTTCTTTTGAAGACATAATATAAATCTTAAATAATTTATCCTTAATATTCCCCTAATAGAGGCCTAATTTAATTCTCAATGAAATTATTGTTTATTTTCTATCATTTTGTGCTAAATTAATATATAGAAGCAATCAAGCACATTGAGCATAAATTTTAATTTTCTTTCTATTTCATAATTAAACAATCGTAAATTAATTAATTAATTATTTTTATTGTTGTTTGTTTAATCATGCACAAGGTGACTATAAGAAAACAAGTAGGAAGAAACTCTAGCTAAATTTAAGAATGATCCCTCAAATAGTGCACCACTATAGGAAATATAACTTTTGTTTTCTCATGCACTTTCTCATGCTTTCTTTAAAGATGTATTTCTTCTTGCCTCTGTCTTTTTAAGTAAGGTGGATTTCTTCTCCCTTTTTCATAGTCTCCTTTAATGTTTTCCTTTTTGGTCTATTTTTTTTATGACAAAGCTCTTCGTTAGTGTAGTTAGGCTCTAGTGTAGTGCTGATTACTACCTTGTTAAGGACTCCTGTCTATTTTTTGGTTAAGCTGCAAAGATTTTTGCAGCCTATAATTATAATGACATGCCAAAATGCATATCTGTCCTATTGCTCCTTAATGAAGTTTCTTAAAAGTGATAATTGCAATCTTTTCATATTCATTTTCAATCACACGTGCTTCATTTTTCTTTAATACTGTTATTCTTACTGGTTCTTTATTTTGCAGCCATGCACATCCAGGGAGCCCTTATGTTTTTGGACTTGCTGGAGTTGACCATGATGTGGAATTCCCTGATCCAATGCCTGTAATTGGTATTCCAATACTTCCTATAGCATTTTAAAACTGTTTAATTAATTGTTTTTTGGATTCCCTGCTAGCTTCTTGATTCTTGTTTTAGTCACTTTATTTGATCAACAGATGCTTCAATCAATTAAATATCCGGTTCTTGGATTCATATAGTTCTGATAAGTCCTATTAGGCATAAGTCATTGGCATTGTTTTAAAAGCCAGACCGCCCAGGTGTCATCAAGGAATTGCTTTGTGCTGTTGCTAGTTGGTATATTACTCTTGTGCAGATACAGTTCGCATCTTTCTATTCTTTTTGGGAACCAGACATTCCTACCATAGGGATAAGTGTTATTAGCCTATCACTACATTGAAAGCAATTCACAGGTAAATGAACCCAAAACCATGTCCCTTGTTCCTCTATTTTAACCCTTTGATTGAGCTACGATGTACTTTGATTTGATATTCTCACTTGTAAGTGCCCTATTAGATGACTTTTTAAGAAACAACATATGCAAAAATAGAACACTTGGACGACCTAGGTGGCCCAAGTGGCCCATGTAGGGGGCTTGCCTAGATTTATGGCCAAGTGACTCAGGTGGGTCTAAGAAAGTAATCATTGTTCTTCCCATTATTCCACTTGACACCCCTTGTTCTCTTGAGCCTTTTACCCCTTGTGTTTTTCACATCTATTTTTTCACCATTGTTTTTCATCCTATGTGCTTTTATTTCTTAAGAAATGTATTATTATTGTTGTCTTTAGTGATTTCATATCCTCACCTGTAGGTGGTCTATTAGACGATTCTTTAAGAAACAACACATGCAAAAATAGAACACTTGGGTGGCCTAGGTGGCCTAAGCGGCCTATGTAAGGGGCTTGCCTTGGTTGCTCAAGCAACCAATTCAGGTGGTTACCTGTGTAGGTTGATGCTCAAGTGGGCCAGGTGAGTCTAAGAAAGTAATCGTAATTTTCCTCATTATTCCACTCAACACCCCTTGTTCTCTTGAGCCTTTCATCCTACATGTTTTCACTTCTCTTTTTTCACCATTGTTTTTCATCCTATGTGCTTTTCATATCTCAAGAAATGTATTGTTATTGTTGTATTTAATGCTTATCGATTATCACTTATTTATTTGTAATTGTAAACTATTTTGATTGATCAAAGATAAAGTTGTTATATCCAATACATTAGTTTAGATATTGAAGATTTTTGAGGAGAGATTATTTTATTTCTCATTATTTCAATTGGAGAATAATACTTCCTAATATATACATGATTTACATGGCTGAACATAGTAACAAATTCTTAAAAATAAGGGAGTTACCATTAATTATCATCGCAAACTTAAGATCTCCCATATGGGAGTATAGGGAAATCCAGATTATAAGATAAAATCTAGATTATCCAATATAAGAAAATCCAGATTATAATAGGATAAAATCCAGATTATCTAATATAGGAAAACTCAGATTTAATTCTAAATAGGCTAACTTTGAGGGAAATTTGACACTCCTCAAGTTGGGTTGTACAAATGTACATGCCCAACTTGTGATATAGTTCCTCAAAGTTAGGTCATAGTAGCGTCTTTGTTAAGATGTCCATGAGTTGCTCTAATGTAGGAGTATATGTCAATTGCACTTTCGAGTTTTCAATCTTCTTATCTGTGAAATGTCGATCCACCTCCATATGTTTTGGTTTTGTTGTGATGAATTGGATCCTTTACAATGCTAATAGTGGCTTGATTATTGCACTTCAGTCGCATTGACTTCTCAAACTCTATCCCCAACTCGGTTATAACCCTCTTGATCCATATTCCTTCACAAATGACTAACAAAAGCTCTTAGTTCAGCTTCAACACTATTTCTAGAAATCATGGGTTGTTTCTTACTTCACCATGTTAGAAGGTTACCCAGATGAATGAGCAATACTCTGTAGTTGACCTCTTGTCTATTTGGCTTCTTGTTCGGTTTGTGTTGGAGTATAGAACTATATCTATACATTTATTCTTCTTAAATAGTAACCCTCTTCCAGGAGTATCTTTAGATACTTGAGAACTTTTTAGCACAACTTCTATGTGCTCCTCCGTTGGATGGTTCATAAACACTCACCGTAAAACCAATATCAGATTGAGTATGAGATTGATAAATGAGCCTTCCCACTAGGCGATATCTTCTTTTGCCTAATGAAACTCCTTCATGCCCTAACTTCTTTTTAGGGTTCATAGGGGTGCTTATAGGTTTACCTCTTAGCATACCACTCTCTTTATGTAAATCTAGGGTATATTTTTGCTGAGAGACAAATATTCTCCTTTTTGATCGAACCACTTCCATACCTAGAAGGTACCATAGAGGACCAAGGTCTTTTACTTCAAATTCTTCTACCAAGGATAGTTTAATCTTCAATAACTCTTCCTCATGATCTCTGGTTAGAATGATATCATTACATATATAATGAGGATGACTAATATATTCATGGAATAACGCTTCACAAAGAGAGTATGACCGGTTTGACACCGAACAAATCCGTCTTCTTTTATTGGCTGTGAGAACTTGCCAAACCACACACGTGGAGATTGTTTAAGTCGATATAAAGACTAATAACTTGTACACCTTATTATTGCGGTTGCTTATTTGTAGACATGAAGGAATCTCGACTTCCTTTTCAAGATCTCCATTAAGAAAAACATTCTTTATATCAAGCTGATGAAGTGGCCAGTTCAAGTTATAGTTTTAAGTCTTAACCTATGTCGAGCGGTACGGACAAAATTTATCGTTCCATCGTACGTCGACATCGACATCTGATGCGATTGCTGAGTTGTGAAGGTTCTTTGCGAGCCTCTGTGTTGTGGAGGCAGGCGAGCCTTATCGTTGTGTTCTGAATCTTTTGCGAGCCTCTGCGGTGTCGTGGAGGCCGCTTGACCTGCCATGGGCCTCTGCAAGCCTTCGTGGGGTCGCAGAGCCTGCAGAAGTCTGTGGAGTGATTTTAATTGAATTTTATGTTAATAATTTCAATCAATTCCTAACTATAATTTTAGATAAAATAAATAATATCAGTCAAAATTTAATAGAATTATCCTATTAATTTAAAAATATTTCATAAATTTATTTATTTATATATATATTATGAATAATAATATTTTTATTATTAAATTTTATTTTTTAATCCTATATAATTGAAATTAATTAAATTAATCTTGTTATTATAATTAATCTCTCTATAATTTTTTAATATTAAAGTTATAATTTTTATTTTTAATTAATATATTTTATAATTTAAAAGTACCGAAATTGTGTCGCCACACATGATACAATACCGAAATTGTATCATTTCAATTGCATATCGAAACCTAGACATGAGCCGAAATTTTAAACTATGGTTCAAGTTAACTGCTAATGAGAGAAGTATTCAAATGGTGTTGAGCTTTGCAATAGGAGCAAAGGTCTCTTGGTATTCAACACCTAGGATTGAGTAAAATCCCTTGCTACTAATGGGGCCTTGAGCTTGTTCATGCCCCCATTTGCCTTATATTTCACGATAAAGAGCTATTTGCAAGTCACAATTTTCTTTCCCGGTGGGAGTTTAGTAATAATCCATATTCCATTTTTCTCTAAGGCCATAATCTCCTCTTGAACAACTTATTTCCAACTCGAGTGCCTTAGAGCCTCTTGAATATTTGTTGGAATTTGAACATTATCCATCCTTGACATAAATGCTTGATACAATTGAGAAAGACCTGAATATGGTATAAAGTTCTTGATTGGATGTTGAGTACAAGTTTGAGTACCTTTCCTCAAGGCAATAGGTAATTTCAAATCATCTTTGACTTGAATCTCCTATGTTCCTTTTTATTCTGGTTCATCCTCACCTCTTGGGCTAGTTTTCACAGTATTTGGGTTCAGTTCAGGTTCTTGATAGGTGTGAGATGTGCCAAATTCTCAATTTCCCCCTAATTTTTTTTTTCTCTCGGTAAATACTTGAAGTTCTGTAGAAACTAACAACTGATCAGATAGACTTGATGGATGAATATTGGTCGAGAACTAGTGAGGTTTAGGGTAAGGTTCAGATGAAGTAGAATCAGGTTCATGGACCAGACTTAGTGACAAATTTCTGGATCAGGTTCATGACGGATTGGACTTAGTGACTGATTTTCTAGATCAGGTTCACGGATTGGACATAGTGACAATTTTTTTGGCTATTTATTTGGGCTGAGTTCTAGTTGTTCTAACAGTAAGGAAACTCAACTCAAAAATTGAATCTCTCTCTAATTCTCCCCTTGAATTTTAGGTTTAGAGAACCAAGGAATTTGTTGAAAAAAATACCACGTCCATTGTTTCGAATATTTTTCGTGTGTTAGGACAGAAATAGGGAGCGTATAATAAACTCTTCCCTGGATCCTATATTGGCAGGCGTTTCAGGCACTCTGTTGCCCTTTAGGACAAAAACATTTGTATCTTTTTTTATGTGGAGTAACCTATGAAGACACATCTTGTGGATCTTGGATCAAATTTACTCCTATTTTGAGGGTATACATGAACAAATATAGACCACCAAAAATTTTGAAGTGAAGATTAAAGGAAAGAACCGAGCATGAGGAAAAACTTTGATGAGGGCTTGACGTGGTGTTTTAAATTTTAGGGCATGAGATGACATTCGATTTATGAGATATGTAGGAGTAAGATTGACTTCCTCCAAAGATACTTTGGAACACTAGTAGTAAACATAAGAGATCGAGCTACTTCTAACAAATGCTGATTTTTTTTTAAGTCACTTCATTTTGTTAGGGTGTATTGACACGTAAACTTACTTAGACAATTGTTTGTCTAGACAAGTATTCACTTAGAATTGGATTGAAATACTCCTTAGCATTGTCAAAGTTAAGAATTTGAATTTTGATATTGAATTGTGTTTGGACGATGGAATTGAATGCTTTGAATATTCTATCAAGCTTTGACATTTCTTTTATAAGGAAAACTCAAGTGAGTCTTATATGATCATCCACAAATGTCACAAATCATCGAACTCCATTAATATTTTTTATTTGAGAGGGTTCCCAAATATTACTGTGATCAATGTGAATGATTTTGATGGGTAGTAGAGTACACTTGGATAGATAGAACGTATGTATTGAGTAAGTTGACAAATATCACATTTAAACAATTTAAAACTTTTATTGATGAATAAGTGAGGGAACAACCTTTCAAGATTCATAAGGTTTGGATGACCTAATCGATAGTGCCATGGCACAACTTCACTATCTTTATTGGTACTTTAATTAAAGATAGACTTAGAACTCAAATTACAAATTGACTTTCCCTTAGAAAAATCACTACTTACTACTAAGGCTTCCCCGGGCTAAGGTGTCTTGAAGAGAAAAAGCCCAGAGCACAACTCAACATTGTCAATTCTCTTCTTTGAACTCAATTTCTAAAAAACACATTTGGAATAGAAATTTTGTAGAATAGTTGTGATCATGATTCAATTTACTGATGGACATTAAGTTGCACTCAAGTTTAGGGACAAAGCATGAATTTGGGAGTAATTTTGGGTGAGAGTTGAGTAGATCCAATCATGGTTTGAAATCTCATACTGTGTCGAGCAAAACAATTGAAATGTATTGTTATAGTAAATCATCAAAACTCGATACCATTTGGCATCAAAATTCAAAATCTTGAGCCGTGTTATAATTTTGATTTTTGATTGGAAAAATACTGTTCCAATATCATGCCGATGCTTTGATGCATGGTGCCGAAGATAGATTGAAGGTTGAAGGAGATGAAGTAAAAGGAGACGTCGTGATATTGAGTTTTGTGAATTTATCAGAATGATATGTTTCAATTGTTTCCCCCAATACAATATAAAATTTAAAATCATACTAGGCATAGATAATGTCTCCTTCCGATGCTTCATCTCTTTCTTTAACTCTAATCCATTACGAGCACTATGTTTCGAAACATCGACATGATATCAAAATAGTATTGTTTCAGTCAAAGATCAAAACTTAAAATGACTCAAGATTTTGAACCTTGATTTGAAGATAAGTTAGGTGTGCTCTTGTCAGTGGTTAAAGTGCTTATCATATTCCTATTGTCACCATATAATATTGGAATTATTTTGTGCATTTGTAATGGTGTGCAATAGAAAATCTTCAGGTCATAATCTGGTTTCATTGAAGGTTTTCTTGGCATTGTTCTTTCAGACAGAACAGTTGGTTTTATCAGCGTTAACTAAAATTTCATTCAAGGTTCTTAATAGGAAGCATCGTTCTCGAGTCATTTTTGGTTTGGTGGGAATAAATTATTTGTCATTTTTGGTTTGGTAGGAATAGATTATTTGTGAATCACCTGAGGCACCTCCTAAAGTAATATTAATCCGAGATCTAAGTAGGCAAACATGCTTAAATAGTATAAAGTTGAGCTCAAAATTAGTGAATGTAAACTCCACGTTTTTTATATGATAAAACATGTTGACTATCTGAAAACATAAAGCTGTTTAATAGATTTTCTCCAGCTATCTGGAAAATACTGTGATGGTGACTCTTGTAATCTCAGGCTCTTGGGAGGTTGTTTGATTGTCCTGCAGAGGAACATTACTTATCATATCTCAGATGTTGAATTCTGAGTAGTTTTTTTGTTATTATTCATATTATTTTTACTTAAAATCATAGTTATAGAAATTTGATATCAATTCATTTTCTTCTAAATTCTAACTGGAACATGCTTGAATTTAGGGATCTCTCATTCTGCCAAGGGTTATTGCATGATCTCAGTCCTTGAACCAATGAAGACATTTTCAGCTGAAGATGGTCTTACAGAAGAAGCTGTCATTACAAAGCTTCGTACTTGTCGTTATCATTATCTATATCTGCACACTTCTTTAAGACATAATTCTTCAGGTGCTATCTTAGTATTTTATGTTGAAATGTACTCTTTATCCTTGACAGAAGTTTATTTAAGAATGCATAATTTGTTTAACATATTTTTGATCTAACCAGAATTCATCTATTTATAATGATAGATGAATTCTGAACTAATTTGAGATTTTTGGTATTCTATGATAAAACATTTATGGGCATTCGTTGCATTGCCTAGTACAGATTGAGATTCTGGCCTCTTTTAACCTAGAGAACCACCAACAGATGGTCTTCTGATGGTAAAAAATGAACTATCATTTTTCTATAGAAGGTCCTTCTCAGTGTTACTGTATATTTTCCTCATCTATCTGTCTCGCTGTTCATGTCTTGCTCCTCTCTCAGGTCTCTCAGGATCTACCTTTTTCTTTTGTTGTTTTATTTCCTCTCAACTTTCATATATTTAAGAGGAAAAATATTGATGTACTGAGAGAATATAGTATGACTCAAACATCATGACCAATGACTAAATGTATAACATACATAACTATAACCTTAAATAATATGAGAACAGAACCAGAAATTGAATTAAGAAAAGCTCTAGATCACTAGTTCGTGAGTCGAACCAATGGGTCAATTTGTTAAATTTCATGTCAATTTGAAAAATCAACAGAGACAACTTAATGCAGGTGCATTCAACAGTTTGATCATTTTTTATCCTGTAACGTGACCTTGTCCTTTTTTGAACCATGATGAAGAGCAATTGAGGCCTCCAACAAGGATTTTGGCACCCCTATGCCCTCCTGACACGAATGTGCTTCATTTTGGGATAGAAACGAGGCGTAATGAAGCTCTCAGAGGCTACCACAACCTACCCGTGGCCACCTCCACTGGTGTAGGCTATTCTATGGCTCGACAGGAGCCTTCCAGTAGGGACCACGACTTGCCCGTGGTTCCTACCATGGTCGTGGTCTCCACCACGATCAGGACATGGTCCACACCATAGTCATGGGGCGTCACTGCCATAACATAAGTAATTTAGGGTTTTCGTTATATTTCCATCATCATCACTATTATTTTTATTTGTTTTGAATTTTCTATTTAGTTTTAAAAATTTTTAATTTTAAAAATTTTCTATTTAGTTTTAAGAAATTTTTATTGTTTCTTTTGTTTGTTTTGAATTTTTCTCAATTGATAGTCTATTTAAACATAAGCCAAGGCTCTTGTAAGAGATATTCTATTTTGGATTAATAAAATTATTATTATTTTCGTTTAAACCTAGAGGCGGATCCTTTTTGTTTGTGAATTTCCCTCATTCGATTTCTCTGCCTCCCTCAATTCTAACAACACGCATGGAAGGATCACCCATTCCGTTATCCCGCATGCGTTAATTGGTATTAGAGCCCTAGATCGATGGAGGGACATCGTGGTCGTGATCATGGTTGTGATAGGTAGGTTTCGGTTGAGGAAGGCTCGTACCAAAATTGAAGACTCTACGAGCTCATCGAGGATCTACAGAGAACAATCATGGAGTTATCTTGGCGATTTATGAATGGTCGTCGTGGTCATGATCATGGTCGTGATAGGCCAATTCCGGTTGAGGAAGCCTCACACCAGGATCGAAGACACTACAAGTGCATTAAGGATCTATAGAAACAAGTCGCAGAGTTATCTTGACATCTAACAACGCGAGACTTTAAAGACCATGAGATATTTGATTGACAATCTATCTTAAGTTTTGAAAATCCATTTCATTGCGAACATTGTGGTTGCAAAGAATGGTATGGAGACCCGTCTACGACGATGACGTTGACGTGGACGAGGTCATGTGCGAAGATGGATTCGAGAGGACCGAGTACACAATTCTATTTATTGGAGAAGACATGGATGAGCCCATCTATTGTGAGTTTGATGATGACGAGGAGCTTTGTGGAGATGGGCACAAAAAGATGAAGAAGCAGCCTTGCGTGGTTGAAGAAGACATGGGCCACCCCATCTACGACGAGTATGACAATGATGAGGAGCTTTATGGAGGTGATCATGAAACGTTGGTTGTTCGTAAAATCTCCACTCCCAAGGATGAAGCGGTGGATGCATGCTATATATTGTTGGAACCACCTTGGCAACATCATTGTGAAGCTATCCACGATGGACGAAAGAGCACCTATGTCGGAGGCCAGACGATTGTACTAGCAACCCGGCGAAAGGATTCCACTCCAATTTTAGTATCTTCTAGCTCTACTCTTCTTTTTTTATATCCAGATATTTAAAGGTGGTCACATAAAAAAAATTCATCTATGCCTTGCCACTTCACCCGAGCAATATCTTAGAATCAGATCTAGATTTACCGACAAAGCAATAGGTGATGAACTAGTGGACCGAAGATGCATCCGAGAGAGTATAAGTCTTTATATCAGAGAAGGTGATGGCACAGATTTGAACTTAAGGACAATTTCTTTTCAACCTTGGGCGTTTGATGCAGATGCATCCAATGGTTTGATCAACTTTTATCTTGTGATGCGACTTGCTTTCTTCCGAACCATGACGAAGAGCAATTGAGGCCTCTAACAATGATCTTGACATCCCCATGGGCCCCTAACACAAGTGTGTTTCATTTTGGGATCGAAACGAAGTGTAATGGAGCTTTCAGAGGCTACCATGGTCTACCTGTGGCTACCTCCACGGGCATAGGTTATTTTGTGGCTTAATAGGGGCCATCCAGTAGGGACCACGATCGTGGCGTGTCGCTGCTACAACACAAGTAATTTAGGATTTTCGTTATATTTACATTATTATTATTATTATTGTTTTATTATTATTTTTATTTGTTTAGTTTTAAAATTTTTTATTGTTTCTTTTGTTTGTTTTGAATTTTTCTCAATTGTTAGTCTATTTAAATGTGAGCCAAGACTCTTGTAAGAGACATTCTATTTTGGATTAATATTTTTTTTTGTTTAAATCTAGAAGCGAATCTTTTTTGTTTGCAAATTTATCTCTTCCTTTGATTTCTCTGCCTTCCTCTATTCTAACAATGCGCGTAGAAGGATCACCCACTCGCTACTCCGTTTGTGTCACATGCTAACTGAGGATATGACTATATATAAATATATCTATTATGGAACCTAACAAATAAATATTGAAATGCAAAAAAGTTAAAAAATTAGACGATGTTAATTCCTATAATGTTACATGACATAATAATATGAATTAAAAAAAGATCTAAAAGAGAATGGAAAGATCCCATTCTACTATGTGTCAGTTGGAATTTGAAAACTTGAGCGTTGGAAGCGTGCATCGGGTGCATCCAAATTGCTTATGAAAGTGGCAGTAAAACAACAATAGCAAAACTACAAGGGGCATTTAACCATTTCACGTATGGAAGTGTGTTTAGGGGTGGGTGAGTGGGTAAAATTACATTTGTGAAATTGTAAAGATAATTTGTAATAAATGTGTAGAGGTAAAATGATTTCCCTCTATTTTTAGTATATTTGATTAATAGATCGTATCCTTTATATTTTTATGTATTGACACACGAGAATGAACATAATAAGAAATGAGAGCATTAAAGAGAAAGTCGGAATTGTATCTATTGAGGGAAAACTCCGAGAGACATATTTAAGGTGGTACGAACATATACAATGATTAATAAATGCTTCAATTAGACGATGTGAAACTATGACAAATATACACATCAAATGAGGAAGAGGAAGACCAAAAAAGACTTGGTTAACAATAATAAAATAAGGTAAAATTTATTTAAGTATAGATGATAATATAATAGGGGATAGAGCCTAATAGTGTAGAAGGATCTATATAATTGATCCCACTAGTGGGATAAGACTTAGTTGTTATTGTATCCTTTATATGTTTAAATTGCCAAAACAGAATTTTATCCATTTAGTATCAAAGTATATGAATGAGTGTTTTGTGCATTTTGCCTAAAGACACATACAGAACCTTTTATCAAGCCTGTTAACTTTTTAGTTTGATAAAAAGTAGCTTGTTATATTCCAAAATTTAATTGTGATTTAGATAAATATTAGCAATGAGTGGGTTTTAAAGGCATTATATTGGTATTTTATAGCTGAACTGAATTGTTTAATAGTTCTTTTAGTGATTTTGGTTCACATAGAGGCTAATCAGAGGTTAAGTTTGTTAATTAAGAATAGGAATCAGGTGTGGTGGATTTAGTTTTTCTTTGGACTTGATCATGTCTAAATTGAAGTTTTGTTGGTGATCGGTTGTTGACCAAGTTGAACCAAAATAGATTGTTTCAGCTGAATTCTAGGTTTAGTTGGGTTAGGGTTGTGGGCATTTCAAATGTCACAACCTGAATGACTCCCTCCCCATTGATGAGGTGGGTACCAATTGTTAGCTAATTCAATCATTATTATCTGTATTGTCTGTTTGTCCAAGCGACATAGAGATATAAAATAGATGCACATGTTTCAACTTGAACCTAACAACCAGTATCAGTAATATTATTAAAATAAAAATAAAATTGTTTAAAATACACTGGTAGTCAAAATGAAGACAATATAAACAATCAATTTTTCTACTGGAAAAATATAGAAAAAGCAAAAATAAAGCAAATGCTCGACTCCACACACGTGAAAAACTCCAATTATCTCAACAACAATTTGTCTTATAGCAACTCTAGCGATTTGACACCTTCAGCACTTGCCTTTCTTAAATCTAGAGGCAAGACAACTAAGATGTTAGGGAAATAACTGATAGGATAATACAACAATATCAACAAATGATTTGCAGAACAAGGGTAAACAACAAAGTATACATGTGTAGCAATCATTAGGTATTATTATCTCATTTCATTATGTTTTAGTTAGTTTTTCTTAATCTTTTTGTTGCTTGAGCGCACTGGACCCATGGGTTATCCCCTTGCATTCTAAAGTATCAAAGTGGTACATCATGCATACTCAAGCTCTTGTATAACAACCTATTCTCTTACCAACTATTGATCGTGGTTGTGTGCCATCTAGCTGGCCTAGACCCTTTCGTAACATACTTAGTTTTAATTAGCATTTAAGCATGTGATATATGATGTATGTTATTTCCATTTATGATATACCACCAAGCATTTTAAACATGTTTTTTAGGTTCTTGTGTGAGTAAACTATAAAGAAGCAAAAATAGGGAAAAAAACATAAAAAAAAAAAACTAGCATGTCTAAGGAGGTTATACAATTACATGTGGCAAGGAAGCAATGAAACTTGCAAAAATAACAAATAAGCATGTGATTCAGAATTTAAACAAATGTTAAGTATGAGTAAATGTGCATGTTGTGGACAAAGGAGGTAACTTACGAGCCAATTGTTTTAAGAAGCCACAAGAGCATGCTATGCACAAAGGATTCTTTCTCCAATTTCTTGGGGTTCTACCAAAGTCTACCTATTCATGACTATTAGTTGCATAAAGATCCAACACCCCCCAATTTTCGGGTTCTAAAGTTTATTGTTGTAGTGCCCAAATAAGAAAAATAAGGATGGTTTAACATTGGTTATGGCCTAAATACAGTGTTTTCCCAATTAGTACAGTGGTTAAGTGGTCATAAACACTTAGTGAAAGCCTTCAAATTTAGGTGTTAGCCTTTTAAGTCATTACCCTATGCGCCCAGGTATGAAGGTCTTTTTGAGCCCATACTGGACATTAGGAGCAAGGTTATGACCTTGATACCTTACTGTCCAGATTTGAACAACTTTGATATATATCAAAACTTCTAAATCTCAAGAGTTTAACTGCTAAATGTTGCAAATCTCATTGGACAAAATTGACACACCTATACGCTATTTACTGTTGGTGTGCAGTGCGATAATGGTTTGGATTGCTAGAGGGGAGCGGTGAACAACAATACCTACAAGGTTAAAATTTCTTTTTTCATCCTAAAGACTTAGTAAGGAAAAACACACATTAAAGGAAAATGCTAAATAAAGGTTTTGGGATGACTTGGACGAAATATTACAAAATATTCTGTCAAATGAGATGATTTTAATAGGAGGCGATTTAAATGGGCATGTCGGAGTGAAAAATGACGAATATGAGAGGGTGCATGATGGTTATGGGTTTGGAACAAAAAATGAAGGTGGTAAAACTATATTGAATTTTTCTTGGTGGTGGAATGAGAAAGTACAAGAGAAAGTCAAAGAAAAACAAATAGCCTATAAGAAATTATATATTTGTAAAAACGAGAAAAATTTGAAAAATATACAATAACCAAGAAAGAAACTAAGAAAGCAGTGAATGAAGCTAAGATTGAAACTTTTGAAGGGTTATATCGAAAATTAGATACAAAAGAAGGGGAAAGAGATATTTATAGAATAGCTAAAGTGAGAGAGAGGAAAACAAAAAATCTTAATTAAATAAGATGTATTAAAGATGAATGCAATAGGGTACTAGTAAATGATGAAGAAATAAGCGGTGGAAGAGATATTTTCATCAACTTTTTAATGAAGATTTAAGAGACCAACTTAATTTAGGTAATTTAAGTAGGTCAAATAAGTATAGAAATTTAATTTTTTATCGTAGAATTCAAATTTCAGAAGTAGAACAAGCTTTAAATGGAATGCAAAATGGAAAAGCCGTTGGACCAGATGATATTCTAATAGAGGTATAGAAGTGTCTAGGGAAACAAGATATTAAATAGCTTAAAAAATTATTTAATATGACATTGAAAACAAAAAGGATATCTGATTAATAGAGGGTAAGTATCCTAATTCCTTTATATAAGAATAAAGGAGACATACAAACTTGTGAAAACTATAGGGGTATTAAACTAATGAGTCATATCATGAAACTTTGGGAAAGAGTAATAGAAAAAAATATTAAGGAAAGATACCACGGTTTTCGAAAATCAATTTGGATTTATGTAGGAAGGTCGACAATAAAAGCTATACGTCTTTTCAGGCAACTAATTGAAAAGTATCAAGAGCATAAACAGGATCTACACATGGTATTCATTGACTTAAAATAAGTTTATGATAGAGTTTCAAGAGAAATTATATGAAGATTTAAAAAAAAAAGAGGTATTTGTGTAACATATATTGAACTAATTAAGGATATGTATGAGGAAGTAACGACCAGAGTGAAGACTTCAGGTGGATTAACTGAAGCATTTCCATTAAAGATAAGGTTACATCAAGGATCAACTTTAAGTCTCTATCTTTTTACACTAATCATGGACGAACTCACTGGACACATTTAAGATAGTATCGTGGTGCATATTGTTTGCAGATGGTATTGTTTTGGTAGATGAGACACGTGAAGGAGTAAATGCTAAACTAGAATCTCGGCGGAAAACACTAGAAGTGAAAGGTTTTAAGTTTAGTAGAGTAAAGACAGAATATACAGAATTTAAGTTTAGCAATATTAGAGTACTGATCCTCCATTAATCAGAGAATTAGAGTACTTATCCTCTATTGCTCAGATATTTTTTTGTTTTCAATATCATATTAAAGAATTTTTTATGTCATTTAATACTTTGTTTTTCTAGGTACTTTCATATTTTTATCGGAATATCATATTGTCCAATGACTTTTCCATTTTATATCCAAGTTTGTTCTACTTTTGAAATTTGAATTATATGATAAAAATTTAAATTTCTATACTCATTTAACTTACTTAAATTATCTAAATTAAGTTGGTCACCTAAATCTTCATTAAAAAGTTGATGGAAATGCCTCTTCTACTGCTTTTTTATTTCTCCATCATTTACTAGTACCCTACTACATTCATCTTTAATACATATTATTTGAATAAGATCTTTCGTGTTCCTCTCTTACTTTAGCTATTTTATAAATGTCTCTTTGCTCTTCTTTTGTATCTAATTTTTGATATAACTTTTTAAAAGTTTCATTCACTGCTTTTTTAGCCTCTTTCTTGGCTATTGTATATTTTTTTAACTTTTTCTTGTTCTTACAAATATATAATTCCTTATAGGCTGTTTGTTTATTCCTTCACTTTCTTTTGTATTTTTCTCATTCCACCACCAAGATTTCTTACTTTGTGGTGCATCTCCCTTTAACTTACCGAGCACACTCTTGGCTACTATTTTCAACTTTGATACCATCTTATCTCATATCATATTAGGGTCACCGTATATTTCACCTAATACTTATACTTCTACTTTCTCCTTAAATATGTTTTGTTTTTCATTCTTTAACTTCCACCACTTAATTCTAGGAGTCGTGTATATTTTTCTTCAATTAATACTATGCTTGAGGTATATATCTAATACTAACCTATGTTGAGTAGTTAAGCTTTTTCCAAGGATGACCTTATAATCTTTACAAATATTTCTCTCGCATTCTAATCATAAGAAAGTTAATTTGCAATTTATTATTTTCACTTTTAAATGTGATTAAGTGTTCTTCTCTTTTCTTAAAAAATGTATTAGCTAGTATAAGATCATATGCTATCGTAAAATCTAATATAGTTTTACCTTCTTCATTTCTTGTTCCAAATCCATAACCCTCATGCACCTTTTCATATTTCTTATTTTTCACTCCGACATGCCCTTTTAGATCACCTCATATTAAAATTATTTTATATGACAAAATATTTTGTAATACTTTATCTAAGTATCTCAAAATCTTGATTTAGTATTTTCATCTAATCTTGCTGGAGGTGCATATATGCTAATTATATTCATAGTTTCTTTCTCCACTACTATTTTGAGAGCTATAATTCTATTTCCTTTTCTTCCTACTCCTACAACATCAATCTTTAACGAACTATCTACAATAATACCCACTCCATTTCATATTTTATTTTTTCTTGTGTACCACAATTTAAAACTCGAGTTTTCTATCATCTTTGCCTTTTTGCCATTTTGTCTCTTGTATACACAAAATATTAATTCTTTTCCTAATCATTATATCTACTACCTCTATTGCTTTATCTGTGAGGGTTTCTATGTTCAATCTACCAAATTTTAGACTATTAATTTTTCTATAATATTTGTTTTTATCCAACCTATGGTGTGAGAACTTTTGCTTATTTAACACTGCATCTAAGTTTTCATGGAGATGTAGCAGTCCTTGCCGATACGTTACAGTAGGACCTTGGAACGTGAACTCTTGTATATTTATCACTACACCCGAGTTCTGGAGATGTAGCGGTCCTTATCGAGACGTTACAGTCAGACCCTGTAACACATTCATTTCGGAGAACAATCTAACATTAACATAATAGTTTGATAGATCCATTTATTGAACATTTGTCTTAGTTTAACGCTGACTGACAATCTAACATAACCCTCCTTTATTCGGGTTTGGGACTAGCCACGACATGATGAACTCATCATGGGCGGAGTTTTATCTATGAAAAATTGACATAGAATATTTATTTTTTAGGTAATTTTGATTCATACACCCGTTAATTTAACTAATAAATACATTGGTTTGATATAACTTGATGGAAAACATTGAGTAACAAAGTTAGAACAAAACTAAAAAGATATGGTGCTGATTTTAATGTGTCAATTTCAAAATTCATCTTATATATGCATTTTATAATAACAATCATTTACCTCAAACTTGGTCAAAGTGGCTCAATTTAATTACAAGTCATTCAAGGAATGTGCAAGTATTGAAACAATTTATCATTAATTTATCTTCATTTTGGTGACAACTCTTTTTGCAGGTACTTTTAGGTGGGGAGAATTTGGCAAGGGTGGTCTTTTATGGGGGGAGTGTAATGGAAAGCCTTATGAATGGTATAGTGGTGATCCTATTGAAGAGCTCTTATTCCAGGTTTGTGAATTTTAGATAATCTTGTGTTTGTATAAAAGTGAATCCATATGGGCTTTATATTATTCTTATTACATTAGTAAGCTTCCTTGATTACTTGAACTTTAAATAAGTGTTTAAAGTGCCGAATTGTGTCGGCTGACATAAGCATAATTTATCGTTCCACCTGTCGATTGATATACAAGAAGACATTGGTATTAGCACCGGAGCCTCTTGAATTGCAAGTGTACTATTCTCCTTGCTTCATAATTGCACGCGTGAATTCCCAAGCGATGGTAGTGTGCGTGTTGATATCAAAGAGATAAGAGGGAGAGAGATAAGCGAGAATGAGAGAAAAAAAACTATTGGAGGAGAGGGGAAATGTGAAGTTCATTGGCGATTTGATTGAGGGTGAATGACCTACTTGGTAGGCAATGTTGTGAGGTAGTGAAAGAGAAGCAAGAGGAGTGAGGAAAGTACGTGAAGTGAAAGGGAGGAGAGTATAAATAATTTAGAGCCTTTCAAAATTTTCACTAACCATTGAATTGGACTATTGTATATATATAAATTTGGCTTTGTTTTAAATAAGCCAAATAAATCCAAATTGAGCCTAATTTGTACCCACCTGATTCTAACTACTATTCTACTTGATGAAATCCTCATAACCCTAAATCACTTTCACTCAACCGTCGAAACTCAAAATATTTGTGCAGTTCATTCTAATTAGTCTCCTAAAATTCTAGAAAAATAATTTAAGATGCAAAAATATAAATAGGATAAAATTCACTATATAACATTGGCGAAGCTTCTTTTTCATGTCCTGACTATTGTGATTTTGGGAGAGACCATTTGTGATTATTCAAGCGACAAGAAAATTATGGTTTGACAAGAATGTTGTGTTTCTTATCTTCCTTAACATATTTTCTTAGCATTGAAGAGCTGAGAGCTGCCAGGATTTGACATGAGATTTTGAGTAAATGAACTTTTTTCTGATTAAGTTGACAAAAATTCATTTATTATTTTTTGTTTATTTTATTAGATTATTAAGATACATCATTGATTGCATTAGGTTTGCACTCGGATATGTTGTTTTTTTTTTTAAATTTAGCTAGGCTTTCTTCTTTTTAACATCTAACTTTATTTTATCAAAAAACTTAAATCGAAATTTTTTTAAGTATGATTAAGCCGAGGTTTGAGTCAAATTTCAATATTTTTCATTTTCTATATAGACTTTACACTTATAAAATTAAATATAATTTAGTTGCAAAATTCATAATCTAATTTAACCATAAATTTAATATTTTACAATTCTAAAATATGAAAAAGCTCTGATTTCTCTATTTCTGGCCCACTAATAATTACAATTACGTTGAGAAATCAAAACTAAATTTAAATCCAATGCCAGAGCTTTTGATTGTTTTACTACATCCCAGTGTTCTAGATTTGAAATAAGAATTTACGGGCACATTAAATGTATCAAATCACTAAATAAATAATTTCACACAAATTTTAGAAAATTACTTGATTTGGAACAAGTCAAAAGCATTATTGATCAACTTATTCAATAATGAAGGTCTCTCGAGCCTTTAAAACCTGAATTGCTCTAGTGTTGCAATTCTCAAATCAAAGCATACACCAGGTTATAGAGGATTATATTCTTGTTACTCATTTTCAACTAGATTATACATGTAAATAAAAAAAGAAAACAAACTGTTAGTTACTAAAGCCAAAGTCTAAAACTTAATTTGGTTGCAATCCTTTTTTTTTTTTTTTGACTAGCATCAGATGTCCAAGTCTTCGGCCCGATTAGTCCTGGAGATGGCCGGCCCTGTCCTACGGATCTCTAACGGGGCGATAAATAATCTATAGGCGAGATATGCTTCATCGACTATCAGTGTAAATCAAGAAGTGTTCGCATGGGCAACCTCAATAGTTGCATCGTCCTTGGTTTGTCACTCCATTTGGAGGAAAATTTTGCAAATGCGTCATGGCTGGGATCGAACCGTGGATACCTAGAAGCCGAGTTGGATGCCCTACTGTTGCACCGTATCCTTGAGGGCTAGTTGCAATCTTTTTTAACTCTGCATATTGAGGTGATCAAATTAACATCAAATATAACTTAATAAGAATCTATTAACAATCTAATTTGTTATTTAATAATTAATTAATTACTGTAAAATAAAATTTTCAATCTTACAACTTATACCAAGTAAAAGAAGCCTTGTTATCATTAATAATTTAAGTGAAATAAATATTGAAACTGTACCAACACAATTTGATATGGTATGAAAACTATATTGTTCTAATTAGAAATTGAAATTCCGGCACAACACGAGATTTGAAGCCTTGCTTTAAATTATACAATAGATCAATGCTAACATTTGTTGTTCCTTTTACCATGCAACTTGTTAAGTTAAATGGATTTTCGAATGCTACCTTTTTTCATGGTTTTGAATTCAACATTGTTATCTATTTCAATTTGTCATTGCCTTTTGAGTTCGACCACATTAGTTTTATTTGGGAGGTGATTTTTGTATGTAATAAGTAAAGGCCTTCCGTTTTCTGAAGGTAAGGGTGATTTATGGCCTTGATCAAGAATCAACCTTCAGGGATGTGACTATTTCATCAAGTAAAAGACCACAACCTTTGCATCTTGGAACAGCAACTCAAATAGGTTAGTTGATATTTATATACTACAACTGGCTTGCTTTGTGGTTTAACTTTTCCTTCAATAGTTTGATTAGTAATCTACCATGCACATTTTTATTAGGCGTGCTACCAACTGAGGGAGTGCCTAGCTTGTTGAAAGTATTGCTTCCTGCAGATTGTGTTGGGCTTCCAGCATTGTAAGTAGAGCATGCTATTTTTTTTTATTTTTAAATCTAAACATTGGTAAAGATTATATTTTTGTAGGTTACTGCAGTTTAAAGAAATGTATTTTACTGACTAATGTCTGGCAACTTAAAGTGAATACTGTTAAATTAGACAAGTGATTTGAGTTGATTTTCTATTTATTTCTGTAATTGTCCGTTTAGGTAATCTTGTAACATACCATATCAGAAGTGGGGATTGAAGGAGGAAAATTCTAATATTTAATTATGTGAGTGATAGAGATTAGTGACACTCCTTTAAAAGTCTAGAAGTGTAGAAACCAGGATTTCCAATTGTTGCTTGACATACATTGAATAATGGTGGACTTATTTGGGAAGGTAGTGTAAAATCCAATAGTTACCCATTAGAAAGTTCAATATTTGGAAAATTAGAGTCTCATTATTTGAAAGTCCAATGCTTGCAAATCAAACAATTAGTCAAAAGAAAGAGAGCAAAGCGTTTTTTGGTCAGAAACGTTTGAAGGAAAAGGTCTTAGTAGAGGAAAGACCGGAGATAAAAAAAAAAAGTTTAGTATTAGTAGATATAAGGAAGCAATTGTTAAGATAGGAGATGATGAGTTAACTGTAATTTAGAGCTTTAAGTATATAAAATCCTTTTTGCAAAAGGATGGAGGGGTCGATAGGGATATTTTACGTAGGATATACGTAGGATAGTTGAAATGGAGAAGGATGTCAAATGTTTTTTGTGATTATAAGGTACCTCTAAAGCTTTAAAGAGAAGGTATACAAAATAACGATTAAACCTATTTATTATATGGAGTTAAATGTTGTGCTATGAATCTAGCACACGAGTAGAAAATAAAAGTCACAGAGATAAGAATGGTAAGATGGATGTGAGAATATACGAGAATATTAGATAAAGTCGAGATTATTTTTATTGAGAGAAAACTCCGAGAGATGCATTTAAGATGATATAATTATGATAATTATGTACTTAGGCGAGTAATAAATATTCTAATCAAGCGATGTGAGACTATGACAAATACATATTAATCGTGGAAGAGGGAAATAAAAAACTTGATTAACAATGATAAAATAGGATAACTCATTTAAATATAGACGAGGATATAATAGGGGATAGAGTTTGTTGCTTCATAAAAAATAAAGAGATACGTAGATTACATGGACGAAGCCCTATTTATATACAAAAATTAGGGCCTATTTAAAGGACTAAATCAAATCTTATCATAGGAATAAATCAAACTCTATCTTAGGAAATAATTATCCCTAACGATATTTAGGGATGACATAATTATCCCTAGCCATATATACAATATTCTAACACTCCCCCTCAAGCTGAAGAATATAAATTATATGCACCCAACTTGTTACATATGTAGTCAATTCGGGAACCTCTCAGTGACTTAGTAAATATATCTGCTAGCTGATCATGTGAGTTAACAAAACTATTAGATATTTTTCTGGATATGACTTTCTCTCTGACAAAGTGACAGTCGACTTCAATATGCTTTGTCCTCTCATGAAAAATTGGATTTGAGGCGATATGCATGACAGTCTGGTTATCACATATAAGTGACATTTGTGTAACATCTCCAAACCTTAGCTTCTGAAGCAACTGTTTGAGCCATATAAGCTCTTGATTGGCTATGACCATAGCTCGATATTCTGCCTTTACACTGGATCTCGCCACAACATTTTGCTTTTTGCTTTTCCAAGAAACAAGGTTACCTCCGACAAATATACAAAAACCAGAAGTGGATCTCCTATCACTGGGAGATCCTGCCCAGTCTGTATTAGAATATCCTATGACTCGAGTATGTCCTTTGTCTTCATACAAAAGACCCTTTCCTGGAGCGCTTCTGATATATCGAACAATGCAATCACAACATCCCAATGTTCTTTACATGGAGAGTTGAGAAACTGACTTACTACACTTACTGCAAATGAGATATCTGGACGAGTAACAGTAAGGTAACTTAGTCTCCCTACTAATTGCCTGTATCGTTCAAAATCTAGTAGATGCTCCCTCTGATTTGGCAGAAGCTTGACATTATGATCCATAGGGTTGTCAATTGTCTTTGAGTTTAACATTTTTGTTTCTTCTAGAATATCCATTGTATACTTTCTTTGGGATATAATGATCTCATTTCTGGATCATGCTACTTCTATCCCTAAGAAATATTTAAGTCTGCCGAGATCCTTTGTCTAGAAATGTTTGAAAAGGTGTTTCACCTGTGAGATCCCGAGATGATCACTACCTGTGATGACAATATCATCAACATAAACCATTAGGTAGATGCAACCAGTAGATGAATGGTGATAAAAGACAGAATTGTCAGCCTCGCTCCGAGTCATGCCGAACTGTTGAATTACAATACTGAATCTACCGAACTATGCTCCGAACCATGCTCTGGGTGACTGTTTGAGACCATATAAAGATTTTCGTAAGCGACACACAAGACCAGAAGACTCCCCTTGAGCAATAAAACATGTAGGTTGCTCAATGTAGACTTCTTCGAGTAGGTCACCATGTAAGAACGCATTCTTGATGTCCAATTGATATAGAGGCTAGTGTTGAATCGCAATAATGAACATGAATAAGCGTATAGAGGACATCTTGGCAACAGGAGAAAACGTGTCCTCGTAATCCAATCCGAAGACCTGAGTATAGCCTTTAGCAACGAGACGAAGCTTAAGCTGATCAACCATTCCGTCTGGACCAACCTTCACCGTATATAGCTATCGACAACCAACAACTGACCTTCCTAGTGGTAGAGGAACGAGGTTCCAAGTCCCGCAACTTCGTAAGACACTCATTTCGTCCAGCATAGCTTGTTTCTATCCTGGATGAGCAAATGCATCTCCTGCAATCTTCGGAAGAGAAACAAACGACAAGGAGGAAAGACAAGAATAATAGGAAGGAGAAAGACGATGATAACTCAAAGAAACATAATGAGGAGAAGGATTACGAGTGGAACGTATACCTTTCCGAAGTGCAATGGGAATATCAGAATCAGAAGACTGGACCAGAGGAAGGAGCAGTGGATCTGGCTCCGGAGATGATCCCATGGTAGAGTCAGTGTCGAGCGGCAACAAAATAGGACGAGGACGGTGCTGATAAACTTGCAAAGGAGGAGGAATTGAGGCTGGGGGTGATAGAGAATCCTCCGGAGGATCAAAGACTGGTACAGGTATAGAAGGATGAACCTTGGACGATGATTCTGAAGACCCAAAGAAAGGAACTGAATCAAAGAACGTGACATCAACAGAGATGAAATATTGACGGAGTGTAGGGGAATAACACTTATACCCTTTCTGAGACCGTTGGTACCCAAGGAAAACACATTTATGCGACCGAGGAGAGAGTTTATCAATGCCAGGATCAAGAGCATGAGCAAAACATGTAGAACCAAATACCCTAGGTGGTAAAGGATGAAGGGATTGCTTCGGATAAAGTACATGATGTAGTATTTGACCCTGTAAAGTGGAGGAAGGCATGCGATTAATGAGATAACATGCAGTAAGTATGGCGTCACCCAAAAAACGAAGAGAAACGTGAGAGTGAAGGAGAAGAGTTCGGGTGGTCTCGAGAAGATGACGATTCTTGCGTTCTGCAACTCCATTCAATTGGGGGGTATGAGGATAAGACGTCCGATATAATACGCCATGAGATGCCAAGAAGGTCCGAAACGGAGTGGATAGATACTCACGTGCATTATCACTCTGCAAGGACCGAAGAAGGATACTAAATTGTATTTTTACTTCATTAAAAAAAGACTGAAAAATAGAAAACAATTCCGAACGATCCTTCATCAGATATAACCAAGTATAACGGGAAAAATCGTCTATAAAAGTAACAAAATATCTTGACCCCAATGAAGAGGCAACATGACTCGGACCCCAGACATCAGAATGAACCAAAGCAAAGGGGGACGTAGCCTGACTTATAATGCGAGGAGAAAATAAACTATGAACATGCTTGCCTAACTGACACGACTCACAAGACAAAGATTCTAAGTGAGACAGACTAGGATGTAACTGTTTTAACTTATCAAGACCAGGATATTCCAATTGAGCATGAATAACAAGTGGAGATGCCGCCGCTGTACAAATAAGAGAGTTTTATTGAAGTCGATATAGGCCATGAGACTCACATCCGAAGCCAATTATCCTTCCCGTACTCCGGTTCTGTAATGAAATAGAAGATTTAGTAAACGAGATGACACAATCAAGAGACCGAGTAAGCTGACTTATTGATAACAAATTAAAGGGAGCTCTGGGAACATAAAGAACATTATGAATGGGAAGAGATGGGGAAGGATGAACAATACCAACACCTTGGGACTGAGTTTGAGAACCATTTGCCATGGTAACACAGGGTAAATAACTGGAAGTAGATAGTGAAGAAAATAGAGATCTATTACCCGTGATATGATCGGTGGCCTCAGAGTCAAGTACCCAGGGACCCGAAGAGCGAGATATGCCAGTAAAGGAATTACCAGCTTATGTAACGACAACAGTGGAATTAGAATCCCGTCGATCCTCATGCCATTTCAGAAAGTCATCATAGGAAGGCGGTGGAGTTGGAGCTGGTGTTGACTATGAAGTGGAAGCTGAAGACTTGACAGGACTCTGGGCGATCTGAGCAGCACGAGGAGGTCGACCATGGAGACTCCAACATTTATCAATCGTGTGTCCTGGTCGGTGACAATGATCACACCAAGGACGTCCTTTGCCATTCTTACGAGGTTGAGGTCTGTTGTTGTTTCGAGAGACCAAAGCTGAAGAATCAACCGGAACGGAGGATGACAACGTCAAGACTTTTGCAGGGACACGGAGGAGAGTCGCCCAGGTAGAGGCCATGGTGGCTTCTATGGGGTTGCCTAGGATTTGATCACGAATATGAGAGTAATTTGTGGGCAGACCCTATAAAGCCAGAGACATAAATTTTTTTTTTCGATTTTCAAGCTCTGCAACAGGAGTGGCCGCAGGTGGGAGCAGGTCATTGAACTCACACAGAAGGTTAGAGACTGATCCCAGATAAGTTGACATAGAATCCTTGATCTGATGGGCATTAAGGATGGTCATGAGGTCGTCACAAACTTGATAGAGTCGCCGAGAAGTGTTCGTAAAAAGTTGTTGAGCTTGTATCCAAACATCCTTGCAGGTCTTATGAGTGCGGAAGACATCTCTGAGAGATGGATGGATGGTGGCTCAGATAATACAACACAATTGAGCATCAATTTTTTTTTTCCATAAAGGACGATTGACGACTTGAATATCCTCTTCAGTTTGGATGAGATGTATTTCATAACCCTGTCCAACAAGCCAAAGTTCAATGTGAGAGGCCCAAGAGGAGTAGTTCTTACCATCCAAGAGCTCAGAAGAGAGCGGTACCGTGTCGTGGTTGGTAAAAATTGAAAAATCCGACTTCGAAGTGCTGGGGGTAGCTATGACGAATGAAGGCTGGATGGTCCGAAAGGAAGCTGCCGGAAGAGTCAGGCTGCGGAGAAGAGGGATTGGTTCAACCCACAAGCTCCAACGGACCTCGCGTGCTCTGGGTTTTGGATGCGATCACGCGAGTCAGAATTGCGTCCCTGCTAGAGTACTTTCTAGGGTTCTTAGTCTGTGATCGCTGCCTCTGGTAAAGTGCAGGCAGAACTCTTTAACAGAAAACCTTCGGTCCTTCGAAAACTAAAGGAGCATTTCTTCATCATCTATACCATTCTTTCCTATTGGGAGATGTTACTTCATAAAATTGTCTAAAGCTATTGTAATCTTCAGACACCACTGATGATACCGAGCTGGGCGTGGTCGCGAATCGATGAATCGAGTGCGATCGCGCGCATCGTGTCCTTCGAAAGGGCGGCGTGAGGATGCGTGGCGTGGGACGACCAGCGTCGACAGCAGACAGACGACGTGAGCGACACAAGCGGAAGATATGGCATGAAAAGATGCTCAAGACGTGCGGCGGTGACGATGAGCGCAAGCCTCGGTCGACGGCAGACAGTGCGGCGAGATCGGAGAGGAGAGGGAGAATCTCGTAGGTGGGATGGCGACATACGGTGCAACGAGATCAGAGAGGAGAGGAAAAATCTCGCTGGAGAAGGGCTGCGCATCGAGGAGATAAGCCGCGCAGAAGGAATCGCACGGCTGCGCGTCGAGGAGAGGAAGCCGCGCAGCGTGAGAAGGAATTGCGAACAGGAAATTTTCAGTGAGGAAACCCTAAAGCTCTGATACCATGTTACTTCATAAAAAATAAAGAGATACGTAGATTACATGGAAGAAGGCCTATTTCTATACAAAAATTAGGGCGTATTGAAAGGACTAAATCAAACCTTATCATAGGAATAAATTAAACTCTATCCTAGGAAATAATTATCCCTAACGATATTTAGGGATGACATAATTATCCCTAGCCATATATATAATATTCTAACAGAGTCCAATAGCGAATGAAGATTAGATAACTGACTTCACTTAATAGGATAAAAGTTTTGTTATTGTTGTTTGCAAGAAATCATAAGAGTTAGTCAAAGTTGATTTATAAGGCATCTATGATTTCTTTCTTATGTTACAAGAGTTGATTTCTTACTATATGTGGTGGAATATAGAAAAAGAGTAAAATTCTATGAAAGAGCTTTCGAATTGTGTGATATAATGTGCAAGTTGTCATGCCTAGGATTTCCTATATGATTCCCAAGTTTTCTGTAACCATTTCAGCTGAACTCTCTTAAACTAAATTTCATATTTTGACTCCCACATCCTTGAAACAATTAGACTCATGCTGCATCATATTTGGTATCATGGCCTAAGTTAATATGGCTGTCAGGTTTGGAAGCGACTTTAGAAGAAAGTTGATAATGTTGATTGATAGTAGTTAGATGAAATATTTATATAATGAAACAACTAGATGACATGCAAAATTGTTTAAAGAGTATTGAAGCACTCATTTCTCTACCATGAAATCCAAGAGCAGGGAGGAGCACATGTTAGATAACAATAACCACAACTTTTTCTTGAGTGGGCTAGATGATTCTTTGAGACACAGAACAATCATCAAGATGTTTTTGGGATATTACAAAGTCCGAATTAAGTGTCATATTTCGAATTGAAAGTGGACCCTACTTTATCTGTTAATTTGCTTGCAACAATAAAAGAATACTTTGATTGGTTCAATATGATAGGTAATTGAAGAGTATGATTTAGTTGAGAGAAGCTCATAGGTTTAGCAAAAGTATGGTGGACTGGTGTGAAGCAAACAAGGAGAATGAGAAAACCACCAATTAGCTCATAGCTAGCGATGAAGGGTAAACTACAAGAGAAGTATTTGCTAACAAATTATTACGATAAGCTATTGGATCAGTGTAAAGAAAAACAACTTGTTTGAAGTTAAATATATACAAAAGATCGATGAATTAATGATAAGGAGTTAGACAGTTGAGGATTCTCGACAAACACATCCCAAGTGTAATGTTCTTATATATATGTGTGTGTGTGTCTATATATATATATAAAGGGTATTAAATCTTGACATGATATGATAGTTGTTCGCATGATTGACATGACACAGGAGACATTATCTCGGTGTTGAGTAGTGTCGAATTTCGGTAATTTATTGGAATGAAGATACATTTTGGTTGTTTTGAGAAATAGGGTACGTGATTTCAAACCATGAAGACACTGACATCTTGGAGCAAGCTTTTGAAGTTACATTTGATATGTAATATTTGGGATATTTAGTTGGTAAGAAATTTTGGGTTTTAGTAAAACATTCCAAGAAAGAAATTAAAAGTGAGACTGAGAGCTGAACTTCTCAATCCATTCAATTAGCATAGTGACTCAAGCTACCTTCTGAATTACTTAAATTTAAAAACAGCAGAGCAAATGTTTCAAGTGTCAACATCCAATCCATATGACTTGCAATTTTCCCAAAAAGAGTTTACACATTGGAGTGGTTCATGAATATGAATGAGACAAAACAACAAAGAGATATAAATGTTGAAAATTCATTTTATATGAAACTTATAGTAAAGATTGATTTGGAAAAAAGAAAAACACTTCAGCAGTCGACGGTAGGAGTATTCTTACTGCTCCAAAATTTAAGGGGAAAATTGGCAGCAAACATCCATTTTTTTTCATGTCAACTAGTTGTGGGAATTAAGAATATAAGCTTATCACTGATGGAGAATGCTTCATAAATGTTGTTTCAACCATCGTGGAGCACCTCAACTTGTGAAATTATACTTCTATTGTGGTAATACAATGTTGTTTTGTTCCTCTTTCTTGTGAAAATTATTGTTAGAGTTTCATGTGACATTATTCCCATGAAAGTACCTCATATACTTCTTGGTCAACCTTGGTTGTTTGATTGAGATGTGCATCATTGTATCAAGGAGGAGAACACATTTACTTCCATGATCAACAATAAGAAAAATTTTCTACTAGCATTATAATTTCTCTTCCAAATCTGACCAAGAAATTTATTTTAGTATGAGAGCAAAGCGAGTGGCATTATATATGCTCTTATATTTAAAGGAGCTGTGCTAAAGCTCCCTCACCACATTATTGAATGACTTTTTGATATGCTAAATATGTTGGCTGGTTCTTGTGTGGTTTCAAAAATTGATTTAAAAATGGGGATTATCAATATGCATAAGGCCTGAAGGGCACAAGATGACATTTATGAATAACTTGTGATCCTTTTTGGCCTTTCCAATTCTCCTAGTAAATTCATGTGCTTTACGAGTCGTTTATTTTGATGGTATCTTAATTTACTAGGATGCTGCAGAAGATCGACTTACATAAGTTTTTAAAGAAATGGTCCATGATTTCTTTTGTGGTATCCTTGGGTTTTGTTTGATATTGATAAGGTATAATTATTAGTTGAGATGCTTTATTAATTCATTTTCTAATTTAATTTTCTAATTGCTAAGGCAAATATATTAAGTGGAAGAGCATTAGAAGATTCAAAAAATTTCATTTGATTGATCTTGATATGTTTTGAATCATATGGAAAAGTTGCAAATGTCTGTGTGGTATGTTACAGTACTAAAATTAAACTTTTCCAATAGAATATCAAAGTTATAGGACAATACTTTAAACTTTGCTAGGCCACACTTCATATAGTCTAGCAATACATGCTGTGCGATAACATAAAATGTGCCCCGTAGGATCACTTGGGACTTTTGACAATTTTTGTTGATAATTTATGAGAAGTGAATATCAATCAAGGTTTAAAATTCTAGTTTTAGTTCTAATTTTAGTGGCTAATCAAATAGTAGAGTTCCTATGTTGAATAATAATACGAGGTGGTTCAGGTGCAACCATCTTGATTAGGAGGAAGATGATGAGAAGTAGAGAAAAATTTATGGAACAAGATTAGCTTGGAACTCCTACGAGCTCATGAACTTGCCCACCTTCAGAGCTTGTTCTTGCCTTAGGTTGTGCCAAATCATTAGAGAAGAGATTTCTTGCCACCCATTTTGTTCTGTTGTTTCCCATACTGCCACAAAATAGCTAAATATTGGGCTGGTGTTGCGGTTTCAACTGACTTTTGGATCTGAACTCGGCCCTCTGATCATTCACATGATGAAGAGAGAAGCAACTGTAGCAAATCCTAAGATGTAGATTTTTTAAGTAGTTTGTTAATAGTAGCTTCTTTCATATTTACATTGAACAAAATCTGGAAAATAATTTGAATTTATCAAAAACTAGTCTTTATGATGCTTGATTCTCATTTTATTCAACTTTACTGTCAATAAAAATTACACATTCTCATGTTCTATACTGCCAATCCTAATTGTAGAAAATTTTATCTCATTATTATGATTTTATTATTTCTGGTTTTGGCATGAATAATGTCTACATCACTTTACATTAATTTCCACTTGTATGAATATCAGGGTATACTGCATTTTAGTGCACCTGTCAATGTTTTCTCTCATGTTTTGATCTTGGCAGCCACGCTGTTAAGGTTTAATTGTTGTTTTGCTTGTTTATTTCAGGTACCTTAGGGATCTTCTGCTTAGCCCTCCATGTTTTCAGGTTGCTTCCTCTATCCAGGGTAAATCAAACTCATTTTTTTTCCCTTTATTGGAAACAAAAAGCATGGCCAAAAAAAATATGCTTGGAAGAATAACTAATTATGGCTTTAATTTCATCCTTCTGTCGCTACTATGCTTGTTTTAATTATCAGCTGGTAGCATGCCTTAGCTGAGGACTCAGCAATTGACCTGCAATTGCTTGATCAAACTAAGAGATGAAAGATTCGTTGTCTTTCTATTAAGTTCATAATGCATTTGAACTTTGATTGAAAGTTTTTCCAATGACTTCAAAGCAAGGTTTGAAATCTTGTATTAAACTTGGGTTTCAATCCTCGACCAAAATGAGATGTGTCAATGGTGCCAATGATGTGCTGAGGTGGTGGTAATTGGCACAGACAGAGGAAGAGCAGGAAGAAATTGCATGCTTGATGGTGAGGTGAGGTAGTCACACTGAGTGAGATGATTTTGAACCCCAGATGACCAGTTTCTGTCTTGCTTCAGCTAGGAAATCGCAGAAGGATTAGGAGAGGGAGGTGGAAGGGGAGATGTCTATAGCACTGTTGAGATTGCTTCTGGAAGCCTTCATCGAAGGTTTCTCTAACATACCTATCTTGTCTTGTTTTGGCATTGACCGCTACGTGGAACACAAGTTCTCTCCTGTATCTGGTGAGACCGAATTGTGATTTAAAACATGCTTCAAAGTTCAAAATACCATAGGAGATAAATTACATTTAACCTAAGCACACCATACCTATCTTGTGAATGTGCTGATCTGTGTTAACATGCAAGGTAACTATACTCTTTAAAGAAAGCAGAGTGGATCCAACCTGACTGGACATGCATAAGTTGATGTGTGGCCATGGATTGATTGTTCATCCTTCGTATAGAGGACTAAAGTGTATACAAATGTTTGGTAGGAACGTGTTGGGGGAAATAATGCCCTCAAGTGGTTGGTTTGGGTCTAGTTAAATTATTTTGATGTGGTTGGCAAAAAATTTAAGTTGGCTTTGACTTATGTTTTTGATGTGTGCATCAAATTTGTAGAGACTTTGGAATAGTGCATATAGGAGTTCCCAGAGATAATCTATTCATTGGTTTTGGTTTGATGGCTTAAAGGTCTGACACAAAGGTAAACTTACAAGGTGACGGGAGAAGGATGACATGTAGACCAAGGTTGTAGACTTGATGTATCTAAGGGATTAGAGGCATCACGTTGTACAATGGACTCTAAAGGAGAGAGTAGAAAGATGACATGTAAGGCAAGCTCGCAGAGTTTAGTACATTTAAGGTATTAGAGCCTTGATGTGAAGTGTACTTTAGAGTGGTCTAAACTAAGGCGGACTCATAGGATAGGGCAGAAGGATGACATGGAGCAAAATTGTGGAGCTTGGTGCGTCAAAGGAATCAAAGGGTTGTTGACATGAGGTAGATTTGAGGGAAACAATCAACAAGTTTGAATAATTGAAGGCATGAAGCTGTGAGAGATTACAAGCGATAGTCTTGAGATTTTTGCTTTTAGAAAGTATTGTTGGAATGCTATGTTTAGCTAGGTAGGGTAGACTACTAGTAGCTTAGTTGAAGCTTTTGCTGAGAGAGAATTGGTTGAGTTAAAGTCTGTGACTTAGTCTTGGGACTTCACATATGCTTACAAGCAGGGTTTTAAATATCGACCCGTACCGCTCGAAACAGGTGATTTTTATCGTTCCAACATAGGACTGGCACTTGCATGTGCGCGCGATGTGGGTACAATGCATGGTTAGAAGTGCGTGATAGAAGGAATCGATTCCTTCTGTCGATCACGAGATCGATCACAAGAGATTGCGACTACAGTTAATTAAAAAATTATATAAATGAAGGCAAACTTATTCGGAAGCAGTGGTAAAGGCGTAATCAACGATAGATTAGCTCGACGAGGACGACAGTGGTGAGGCGACGCCCACTTCGAACAGGTACGACAATATTTTTGAAGATGCTAGCAGTCGAATTGGGAATCGGAGGGGGCAGGATCGAGCGATTGTTAGCGGTTTTGGCGGCAGGATCGTGATCGCCAATCGACTGTGAGATTGGGATCGCGATCGTGCTATGGGATTGTGATCACGATCCCCAATGCAAGTGCCGCGATCCCTATGAGCACTACAAGATTGGGAATGAGAATTAATAAAAATTTAATTTATATAATACAGTAAAATTTAATTAAATAAATTATTAATTAATTAATATAATTATAATATATAAAATTATTTATTTTATTATTTTTATTTAAAAAATATAAAAAAAAAATATTGCATAAATGAGTTTTTGGGAATTGTTATATAAATAACGTTTAGAAGGGAGCCTTGACACAACGGTAAGGTTGTTGCCTTGTGACCAAGAGGTCACAGGTTCAAATCCTGGAAACAGTCTCTTGCAAAAAAAGCAAGGTAAGACTGCGTATAATGGATTCCTTCTCCGGTACCCCGCGTGGCGGGAGCTTCGTGCACCGGGTTGTAGTTTTTTTAGTTATATAAATAACGTTTATATGCGTCGTTACAAATATTACATAAATTAGTTGATAAATCCTATTGAACTAAATGAAACTATGCCTTCACCTTTAAGAATTTTGAACCACATTTCGATATAAATGGTACTATATCTAATATGTTTGTCCATTTCAGTTTTTGTATGACTAACTTATGTGACCATTCTTACATAGACCTTATTTAATTCCATTGAGTTGCCAACATGTTGCTTTCTCATTATTATTTATTTTCACTTAATCTTACAATCAGATCAAATCAAGAATGATTGCACCAAAAGCTCGACCCCACTATGATGTTAGGCTGTGGTAATTTTGCTGCAAATCTCTGGTTGAACTCCTCAAATCTGCTCTTAGTACACATTATTGGCGATTACAGGAGCATTTTTTTAATGCAAGAATGATATTAGGCTATTATGCTTCAGCTTACTGATCTATCACTCCTTCACTTTTGCAGTCGATCCCAATGCATTATGATATATAAATTTATATTTTTATTTTAAAATATAAAAATATAAAATAAAGAAAGATATTTTAATTAAAAATAAACTAAAATTTCAAAAAATATTAAAAATTTTGAAATAATTTTAGAATTTTATAAAAATTTTTAGTTGATAAAAATTATATATATATATATACACTTTATAAACTTTAATATATAAATACATATTATATAAATCAGTATAATTAAAAAAATTAATAGTTGATTTATATAATTATTTTATATAAATTAATATTTTTTTATATTAAAGAAAAAATAAAAATAAATTAAAGTGAGAAATAAAAAATATCCTATAATATTATTAAAGAAGTCTATAACATTTAATTATTATAAATCTGTATTAATATTTATATATTTTTATTTAGCATTGCAAAATTTTTTATTTAGATAGCTTAATTAATAGTAGATTAACAGATTGAAAATTAACAGGCTTCTATGTGACGAAGACGTACAGTTGATATTGATCCATTGACATTTTCAAACTAAGCTAGTAAATAAACTTGGATTGATAATGCCTATACAAGGGAGAAGAAAAAAAAAATCAATCGATTAAAGTATTGCTAAATTTTTTCATTTTAATCGAATTTCTTTCAATGTGACAAATAAATTGTTTCTGTTTTTAAATTTGTTTTTTTTCTCGGGTGCTACAGTAATCGGGTGCTACAGTGTTTTGCTACAGTGGTACATAAACAAGAAAATCGCATACAGAAAGCAGATAATTTTGAGGGGTAAAAACTTAATTAATAAATGTTTCTGGGAACGTAGAGAGTGAGACTTTGCTTCGTCTCTGAATTCTTTCTTCCTAGTGAGCCTCACCTGGTGCCATATTTACCTTGCCCCGACTTTTAGAGGTCTTATCCATTGCCTCTGTCTGCACAGGTCTTACCAGGCTTATGATAACAGTTACCTTCCCAGGGGAAGGAAAAGGACTGAAGTATCGAAAGAGATCAGGAGAAGAGGTGCATAGTTTCACTCAATAAGTTCTCAGAAACATAGAGAATATTTAGCCGTTCATGGCTTAAATAACGATGATAATAAGATGATATAATGTACAAAAGACTTGCACAATAAGACTTTTTTTTTTTTTTTTTTTTTTAAGGAGCTTACAGAAAATAGTACAGAAAATAAAAACTTACAGAGGGACTAGACTCTTGACTCTGGACAGCAATCACTCAAGCTCTCAAACTAGTAAAAGAAACTTCTCAAAGGATAGATAGGATGCATTTGGCGGAGAGACTGGGGGTCTCTTTATAGGAGGGAAAGAAGCTAGTATCCCGCGGGTGCTAGGACACATTAAGCGTTAGTGGGGATATCACGGGTGTAAAGTGGTGTCACGAGTTGGCCGTAGATGTCCTTCCCGCCTTTTACGGTGGACTTTCAGGTCACGGGTTACTGTGGATGTCCTTCTTCGTGTGGGTATCGTTATATTTCCATCATATTATCGAGGTTGGCTTCTTCACGATCCTCCGATAGAGCCCATGGATGCAACTCCGACGGGCCTTCCGTGGGCTATTTTGACGGTCACTAATCTCACCGCTTTAATTCCATCCTCAGATCACGCGCTGTTGGCGTGTTTTCTATGGATCCATTTTTCGCTTATTTTTCGTAATGACTTAGTAAGGCCGTGTGTTCGGGTAGAGTTTCAAAGGGAAGAAAGCAGCACTACTAGCTTTGGCCAAGAATTTTTTCGAATGTTTCCGCTAGTATGTAATGACGAGAGTCTACGTAAATCATCCTAAAGCCGCCGAGCCTCGATGAGGCTCTCCAAAGTTGTTTTACTTTCGCTCCGACTGTAAGAGCCTTCCTAGTCTAGTTCTTCGTCTCGAGGGGACAAAATCTTCAATTTTATCTTTTCTCGATCGACTGCTTGTGGACGCCCACTTAATCGATGCCTTCACGGGTTCAACTTTTAGGTTTATCCATTCGGAGGAGAACTTTCAAAAGTACATACTATTATGTTTCAAATGTTCTTCTACTAACAGTGTCTTATGACCGTCCGAGTTTCACGGAACTCCTGTGTTAGCTCAATGTCTCTTATCCATAGCTTATATAATAACCCATAATCCATCAAGAGAAAAGGGGTTATTAGCTTGCCTCAGATTCGTGTGGCGAATGTTTTCATGTCAATACTTGCTTTTAAATCAGATATTACCCGACATTTACTACATTTTGCTTCATCGCCTCTCGCATGTAGGGAAATTATCTTGACATTTAAGTTTATAATCAACTCACCTCATAGTCATCAGAATGTAATGCAGATAAGAGGGTGCCAAGTTACGGCCATTTAAGAGCTTCCCAATCTGCTGAAATCTATCCATTTGATTTATCGGCCGTGGTTCACGATGTATGTAGTCGATCTGCTGGTAGGTCCGAACTTGTTGTAGTGTCATTCTTTCTCGCTTGTTTTTAATCGCTCTGCGTGGTAATTACGTATCGAGTAAGTCATATCTTTTGGGAGCCAGAAGAGTCCGGGGTTGTTTTATTCATCGGTCCTTTCCTTTTAACGAGGCACTTACAAAATAATTTGGGCCCGCTGTCTAACAAATTGTTAATGCTTCTCCAAGGTCTTTAAATTCTCTGTCAGTAACTTGGATTTCACTTCCAACAGCATGTAGCCGCTTTATGTCAGGCGCGTAGACTCCGACTTGTGATCCTGTTAGAATGGTGTAATAAATATTGTCTTGACCACCATGTTTTACTTTTGCTTTATGGTGGAAATGTTGTATCAGGGCTTTTATAATGGCCACCTTTTGCTTGGTTGTTCCTGGTGTACTGGGAATATGCCACAGATTGTCTATAAGGCAGTTTTGTACCTGTGTCAACATGTGTCTAGTGTCAAAATGGAATTGTTTCTTCATTTGTTGTCTTGTGGAATCTCTACTTCCCAAAGTCATTAGTCTTCGTTGACAAGGTTCTCGATCTGTGATTTCAATTTATCCGCTATGTTAGCAACTGGAAAGAGTGTCTTATTAATTCCTTTAATATGTTCCCAATTTATTTTTAGTCCTTTATTAATAATAGTGTCAAGAATTTTATCCATCTTCTGCGCTCGTAGATTTTCTAGTTCCCTTAGTCATTGATTATATTTTATTATGGCTTCACACGATCTGTTAGATGGTAATTTCCTTTTTGTCACAAATAAATAGCATAAATGAGTCAAGGCAGTAAATAACGGCTAATATTTCAAAATCCAAGGAAGTCAAATGACCTTTTTCTCTATATTTTCCTGAGGCATATCTACACAATGTCTGCAGATTTTGTGTCATATTTTGTGGGTTTTTTATATAAAGCTCCTCCCCATCCTGTCTCACATCCGGCTACTTTCTACGACTAGATAGTCGTTATCTAATGGTAGTGTTAGTTTGGGCAATGTTTTTACTAATTCTTTAATTTGTTTGACTATTAAAACATCTTGTTGATTAAAGTGTTTTTGTCCTTTTGTTGATGTTTTATTGTATAGATTTCCACTTATTTTTCCTATATCTTTTAAATATGGTCTTGCATAGTTTAAAAGTCCTAGAAAAGCTCTCAAAGATCTAGTATTTTCAATTTTGTCGGGAAATTCAAGTATCTTACTAGCAATATATGGTTGCAGTTATTTTCCTCGCCTATTTCTCTAAGAATTCAATATGTTTTTTCATGTCGATCTTCTTTCTAGAAATTATTAATCCGTGCTTTTTCAAATAAGTTAAAAATCATATGTAGATGAAGTCAGATGCTCGCTTTAGTTTTAGAGAAAACTAAAATGTCATCAATATATATACATGTAAAATTTGTTGTGTCTTTAAAAATTGTATCCATCTTTCTTCGAATATTTGTGAGTGCTATTTTTAGCCAAAAGACATAACTAACCATTCAAAGTGTCCTTCAGGGCAAGAGAATGTTGTCGAGTTATGGATTCGTGCATCCGACTTGCGAAACTAGATTTAAGATCAAATTTCAATACCATCGCGAATCTTGTATTTTATTAATTAATTGTTCTTTTTGAATTTTATAACCATCCTCATTACAATTGTCATTTAGGCGTTTATAATTAAACACCATTCTTCGACCGCCACGCTTTGTTCGATCCTCGCTTACTATGAAAGTTGGGCTTCTATGTCCGAAGTAGATCGTTGTATTAGCTCAGAATCTAAAAGTTGTTTAATATGCATTTTGCACTCTTGTGCTTCCCAATTTGTATATTTCAAGTCTTGGGCTTTAATTGTTAAATCTGGATTTATAATATCTAATTTACAATATATTTTATCCAGCCTCGATACTTAATAGGATTATCTCCTAAGATTTTCATTTTTTCCGATTTGAAATTATATCTTCCAAATTCTCTTGAGTGTTAATTAAATTTAGTATACTCAGGGGATATAGTATCGGTAGGAAGTCATACTTATTTCGTGTCTATTTCTGATTCATCCGAGTCCAGATGCGCAAGAACAATCTTGTGTTTGACAGGAACAAGTTTGAGGTGGGTGTGAGGAGGAACTATTGTTAAGTTTCTCTTCCTGGTCTATGTAATCCAAATCTTGGGGCTTTAGTCGGAGAAGTTCGGGTCTATCCAAAGTACCACCACGCTCCCTAGCACGATGAGAAGGAGGATATTCGGAAAGAATAGGGGCAATAATGGGGGTAGAGAGGAAAATGGCGTAATCAAGGGTAAGCAGAAAGCCCGGTGTGGAGAGAGGAGAAAATTTAATTCGAGGATAAGGTACACATTGGCAATATTAAGGTTGGTAACCCATAAATGGGTAAGAGTTAGAGGGATACTATTGTTGCCGCAGTTGGTATAAAAAGAAACAGTACAACTTGGCAAATAAGTAGAGCAAGCATTTTTAGTTCCATCAAACTGGGTACTGATTTGGGGTTGATTTGTTTGTCGCAAAAAAGAAAAGGGTTTTGTATAATATCTAACGTCCAAAAATATGGTCATGATATTTAACCTCTACTGCACATAAAATTATTGGTCCGTATTTAGATGAACAAGGGGAGGAGATCAAGACTTGGATTATATCATGCAAGAATCAATAAACTTATATAAGGTTATATTGATGTGTGATAGCTGGATAGGATCTACGTGGATGAACATTACCAACTTTTTACTATATGCAATAGAAATGTGATATTTCATAAATCTGTTGATGCAACTGTAGAATATCATGATGCATCTTATATAATATCGTTTGATGGATAGTGTAGTGTAAGAGATAAGTGTAAAACATATAGTACAAATTATTACAGATAATAGTACCAACTTTAAGAGGGTCGGAGAGTTATTGGAACTAAACTATCAAACATTATTTTTGACACCACACACAACACCGTATCAATTTGATGATAGCAGATACCGATAAACTCAATATAGTGAAGAAGGCAATAAAAATAGGTCAATTATTAACTAAATATATACATAATCATAATTGGGTTCATGGATTAATAAAAAGGGTAGTTCGGTACACGAAGTCTGCTATGCAGGATCTCGGAGAAGGGTCTATTGTACGCAGTTTTACTCTGCTTTCTAAGAGACTATTTTCAGAACTCGAATCCGTGACCTCTAGGTCATAAGACAATAACTTTATCGTTGTACTAAGGCTCCCCTTTTGGATTCACGAATTAATGAGAAAATTTATTGATGGGGAGAAATCACGATCAGGATCAACTAGGTTTGCAACTCACTTTCTCTTATTAAAGTCGTTTAAAAAAAGTCAAATTGAAGACCTGGACAATTACTTCTGAGGATTGAGAAACCTCTCAATACTCTAGCCCGATTGAAGGTAAATAGGTGTAAAAAATTATTATATTTACTAGATTTTAGGATCATATTGTAAATATTCTTACATCAATAAAACCCTTATATATTATTTTACTTAAAGTTGACATGGACAAGAAGCCACAAACGTGGAACATTTACTATCTAATTCATGAAACAAAAGAGAAAATTAAAAGACGTTCAATCAAATATCAACATTATATTGATATAATTACTATAAGGTGGGACAATCAAATGGGCAAACATATTCATTTAGCAAGTGCGTATTTTTTTAATAATAATTTTTTTAATATTGCTATTAATAATTATACCTGTTTAATTATTTTAGGTTATTATCTCAATTTGACATATCAATACCATTATAATCTTGTCACATGATGATTTGTTAGTCACTCTCAGGAATGTAATATTAAGACTATAAGTAAATAGAGAATTAATTGCTGAGACTATTAATGAAAGTTGATTATTTCGAAAGGAATATGATTTTTTTGCTGATCCTTTTGCAATATCATGCAGATAATGTAATATAAATTATAACTAATTATTATCTATAAATATAAATATTATTTTAAGTTTGTTCTTATTTGTCTTGCAGCTGAGTGGTGGTTATAATATGGAGGATCATCTCCAAATTTGAAAAAGATTGTAGTACAAATTTTCTCACAGACATCTTCAAATGGTTGTGAAAGAAATTGTTTAATTTTCTTCCTCATTCATATCAAAGTATGAAATCATTTTCTTATCGTTGCTCGGAGAAAATAGTCTATGCTTATTATAATATACGTCTTCAACTAAGAGCAATAATAGAAGAGAAGGAAGAGTAAGAATTTGACGATGTAAACTCATTTGATATTAGATTTGTCCAAAGTGACAATGATTCAATGATGGATTAATGGAGTGCTATTGAGGCTGAAAATCCATTACTTAATTAAGTAGAAGATCCATTGCGACATCACAATTTCTTACTTAGCAGATTAAGAAAATACAAGCTAAAAGAGGTATCGTTGAGGAAAATGATGACGACGAAGCTTTTGACCTAGAATTTTGATTTCCTAGATCTTGGCTCAGATGTTCTCAAACATCTCAACTCTAAATTCAACAAATGTGTGTAGATAAAGGCAAAGACAAAACTCTTGGAATTTTTTCTAAAGAGAAAGAAAAGGGCATAATTTTACTTTTAAGGGAAGGAGTCAATTGAGAATTAGTAAAAATCCACTCGATGCAATTAATGAGGAAGAACATGATGATAGTGATGAAATATCATTACCTTCTGACATTGCAATTCGACGTGAAGTTCAAAATGATGATAGTGATGTTGATAGCAGTGCAAGTACTCATGGAAGTAATGATAGTGATGGTGCGCCCTCAGGTGCACGGTGCAACGATAAAAGCGGAGGAGCATCCCACAGGAAAACACAATTCGATCCTCTGTTGTGACATCGTTCGATGAATAATTTAGAAAAAATCCATTCGGACGGCTTTAGGGCTAGGAGTTTGCTCGGTGGACGAGTACGACTTTGGCGTTAGACCGTTGTTCAAGGATGGTGCAACTGGGGAGTTCGGGCTGAACTGTGAAAAAGTTGCGAGCACTTCCCTGATTTACCCTTGGTGGCTGGTGGAGGCCACTTGGGCTCCGACCTTACCCGGCTCAGTTGTTGGCGAGACGTCTCGAAGGCCCGTGTAGGATCGAGTAACGCCAGAGGGGGGGGTGAATAACGTTTGAAAAACTTTTCTTTTCTCTTAAAATCAGAGCAACACACAACAGAATAAGTAAGAACAAAGACACTTTATTTTACTTGGTTCACAACCAAAAGGTTGCTAGTCCAAGACTCTATGATCCTTGATCGTTTTTGAAGGCAATCCACTAAAAATCTCTTCCTCGTTGGAGGTAAGAGATATGAAGAAGTACAAAATGTAGAGGAGGAGGTAACAAGCCTATCTTTCCTCCTAACAAGTAGTAAGTAAAGAAATAACAACTAAATAACACTACCGACTTTGAAGATTTGATTACGACAGCTTGAGTCAGAGTTACGACGTCGTTGCGTGGTGAAGGAAGCTTTGGATCGATGGAGCACTTTTGGAGCCTTTTTAATTAGTGAAAGAAGAGTGCTTTACCTCTCCTTTTATAGCCTTTCAAATCGCATCTCGTTGAGCTTTAGATCTGAGTCAAACATCATCATTCACTCCTTTTGTGGCTCTTATTTTGACTTTATTCAAAGTGTCCAGATTCATTAGTAGTCGATTGATAATGCTCCAGTCGATTGGTATTTCCTCCAGTTGATTGCCACTTTGAATAACTACCTGCAGCAGTGTTAGCACAAAAAATAAACAATTATAAGCCATGTGACAGTTCCGGACCGTCCTATATCGACTTCGGCCTTCCTCCGGAAGTTTTAGTTGGATCGTCGCTTACAGTTGTCCCCGTACTGAGGACGCGACCTGTCCTCTCTACACAAAGTTCTTACCTTTAGTCCTTCTGACCTGCCGTTTAGCTTTTGGACACTTGACCACCGAGGTTCCTCGACTTCCCAAGATTCTCCTGGTGTCTTCGACCTTAGCAAAACCTAATACATTACTTGCACACTCATCATACATATGAGATAACAAAATAGTTTAACTTTGAATCTTTGTCATTATCAAAACCTAGGTTCGATTATCTGGTGCCTCGGCACCAACAATCTCCCCCTTTTTGATCTATGGAAAACCAATTCAAAGTTAAGAGAATAGTAAGCGAGAATAGTAAGCATTAACATTTTTCAAAACCTCCCCTTAAGGTTACCTCCCCCTTAACCCTAGATGAGTTTTGAAAAACAAATACTAAGTTCTTAACTCTAACCTCTCTCTCCCTTTGCCATATATCAAAAATAATTTTACGAGGGGTGCTTTTATAAGATTAATGTTAATCACATATGTAAAGTAAAAGACTTGTGAAATTTCAAACTCTAACTAGCTTTTCGAGGAAGAACTATAAGTTCACATGATGAAAGAAATAATTAAATTCCTTTATGAATCCAAGCATGTGCCCTTTTTGTAAAAAAAATATTTTCAACTTAGAAACTTAAGAGTTGTAAAAACATTTTCAAGCTAAGAAACACTTAGTTAATTAAGTTCATTAATCCAAGCATGTGTCCCTCACTTTAGAACAAAACCATTTGTATTTTGAAGTTAATTTTGACTTATTAATTTAAGTCCTAAGGATCGTTTACTAACCTAGAGGTAACTAGAGGTGTAGGATCAATTTAAGTCTTTCTTTTCTTTCTGCACCAACAATGTTTAACTCACTTTATTTTTGTTAAAGAGTTTATGATAACTTTGGTAAAGTAATTTTTTTGAAAATATTATAAACATAATCCAGATATTACAAGCTCATGTATTTCATTTTTTAAAAGTTATATTTTGAATGCATACTCTCAATTAAACATTGTGTTTAATTTTATACCTTACCAAAAGGATTTAATAAATATGTTTTCAAAATACTTATTGTACATAGTGAACTTACCTAAGTCTAGAGGGTTTAGGAGTCTAAAATTGACCTAAGAATTAAATGTCTAGTATTGATTAACCAATCAAGTAACTATAGATTTTCAAAGATTAAATATAACTACACGCAACAATCATGAAAATAAATATTTTTATAGATTTTGAGAACATTTCAAAAATTATGTTATTTTTAATTGTTCTTAACATCTCACCCTTTCTACATGATCAATCATGTTAACCATATATGTTTTGTGAGATGACTTTCAGTTTTACTTAGTTAATTTTAATGATTTGAAAATTAATTAACCTTGGATTAGATTCGAATTTAACCTTTAGTTAGTTAAGTGAAGATTTCAAAAGAGGGCTTTCAAGTTGTGGTGAGGCACAGAGACCTTCTTTGATCGGAACAACGACCACTTCCTTAGATAAAGTCACCTTAAGAAATTAAACACTTAATTCACTTTGAGTTAAATCATGGTTTAACTAGTTTATGATGTGGTGAGGTTGCTTCAGTCAGTTCCACTTAGCTAAGTGCACCAAGCTAGATACTCCTTATCTAACTTGAATACACTTGACTTCGCTTCCCTAACGTACTATCATCTCACTGTGTCCTAATACTATATTGTCAAGATTAATTAACCATTCCCTATCTAACCATTCTACGTTAAGCAACTAAGCATGCAAGACTAAATTAATCAAGTAATTAAGTAAACAAGTTTAGTATTGGCTCCGCCTGAATCATAGAATTGATACGGTTTTTCCATATAGTGGATTTGATCCTTAGGAACCCAATACTTGGTTGAACCTAATTGTGATATTAGACTCGACTTGGGGACCCTTGCTTAGATTCGTTTACGATCACGATTTACGAATGAAATAAAAGATCTATTTTTTTGCTATAAACCCGAGTCCAACCTTGTTGTATATGCCTCTTTGAGTTCCAAGGATTAGGTCATGATCCTTGGAGCTCAATGTGAACTTTTCTAACTTAACCTTAAGATCTTTAACTTACCCTTTCAAAAGAGAATTCTCTTCCTCAAGTTTTTCAACTTGAGTTGAGTTTCTCTCTTGAACTTGACTAGTTGAAGAGGTTAGGGTTGCCTTATGTTTAAGGATTTTAACCTCATTAAGCAACGACTCAACTTTAGACTCGGATTTCGTTAATTTTTTATTCAACATTTTTATTACATGATATAAGTTGTCGATTAATGAACGACTTACCTTGATCTTCTCCTTTGATCCGACTTTGAGTCTTGACTCGAACTCATCATCGGAGTCGGGTTCGGATTCGGACTCGGACTCGGAATTTGTATCAGACTTGGATTCAAACTCGGATTCGGATTGATTTGCCATAAACGCATAGTTGTCGACTTGAACGTCTTCTTCCTCGTCCAATGACTTCCCACGTTGCTTTGAACGCCTTATTGGATTGTTTTTGTTTTGGTTTCAGATTAGGGCAGTCTAACTTGAAGTGCCCCTTCTTGTTGCACTCATAACACTTGTAGCTTTATGGAGGTCTTGTGTTTTTCTTGGGTTTCTTGTCCTTTAATTGCTTTGTAGACTTTCTTCCTTTTCTGATCATTTTCCGAACTAGGTTGACTAGTTCGGTTTCCATTTATTCCTTTGATTCTGACTTGGATTCGGACTCTTCGGGCGGGGGTTTGCTCTTGCCTTTCCTTTGTCCTGCAATCAAAGCTATACTTTTCTCGATCGGAGCTGAGTTAGACTGTTCATACAATTCAAATTTTGAAAAAAATTCATCTAATCTAATTTTAGATAAATCCCTAGATAATTTGTAAGCATCAACCATAGATGCCCATAAAGTCATCCTAGGAAAAACTCTTAGAGCGTACCTTATCACGTCGCGGTTCTTCACTTTTTGTCCGATGGCATGAAGGCCGTTTAGGATGTCTTGAATGTGAGCATGGAGTTGACTCGCGGTCGCATTGTCCTGCATTTTCAAATTATACAATTTATTGACTACAAGATCTCTCTTACATACCTTTGCGTTGGATGTCCCTTCATGAAGTTCGATGAGCTTGTTCCAGAGATCCTTGGCGCTAATAAATGGACCAATGCGGTTAAGCTTTTCCTTGGATAGACCGCATTGCAAGATTTGAGTGGCTTTTGCATTGACTTCTACTTGTCGCTTCATCACGTTGGTCCACTTGTCATAGTCCAAGAACTCTCCTTTATTCGTCGGTAGATCGAACCTCGTCTGAACAACAATCCACATCTCGACTTGGGTCTTAAGATAACACTCAATCCGCCCCTTTCAATAACGGAAGTCATATTCGTTAAAAAACGGATGGCGGATTGTGCTAAACCCCTCTTGGTGTGCCATTTAAAAAAAATCGCAACGACAAAAACAAAAAGATCATTCCAAGACTTGGTCTTGGTCTTGGATTAGTAGTGCAGGAAATAAAGATAAACAACAAAAAAAACGAGAAATAAAAAACTAAGCAAAAACTAAACACTAACAACCTTCGATGTCTTCGAAAAAGTATTAAATGATGGTTTTTGGGGTCAAGAGCAGCTTGTTACGGGGTATAACCCGGTAAGACGTGTAGATCTTTGAGAGAGCTTCGATTCAGTAGGTTACACGTTTTGTGGGTCCACTTATATCAAAAGGTATGTCCGTTTTACCATCAGCTACTCCAGAAGCGATTGGTTCGATTGTAGAACTTTAGATACTTGCAAACACACAATAAAAAAAAACAATGTACGAAGACTTAGTCTTGGATTAGTAGTGCGGGAGATAAAAATAACTTAAACGAAGAAAAAAAAACATGAAAAGAAAGTGCTCGATCAGTGGTTGCACCGAATCTGAGTGCCCCCGCTTTGATACCAATTGTAGGATCGAGTAACGCTAGACGGGGGGGGTGGGGTGAATAGTGTTCGAAAAACTTTTCTTTTCTCTTAAAATCAGAGCAACACACAACAAAATAAGTAAGAACAAAGTCACACTTTATTTTACTTGATTCACAACCAAAAGGTTTCTAGTCCAAGGCCCTATGATCCTTGATCGCTTTCGAGGGCAATTTACTAAAAATCTCTTCATCGTTGGAGGTTAGATATACGAAGAAGTACAAAATGTAGAAGAGGAGGTAACAAACCCACCTCTCCTCTTAACAAGTAGTAAGTAAAGAAATAACAACTAAATAACACTACCGACTTTGAAGATTTGATTACGACAGCTTGAGTCGGAGTTACGACGTCGTTGCGTGGTGAAGGAAGCTTTGGATCGATGGAGCACTTTTGGAGCCTTTTTAATTAGTGAAAGAAGAGTGCTTTACCTCTCTTTTTATAGCCTTTCAAATCGCATCTCGTTGAGCTTTAGATATGAGTCAAACATCATCATCCACTCCTTTTGTGGCTCTTATTTTGACTTTATTCAAAGTGTCCAAATTCATTAGCAGTCGACTGATAATGGTCCAATCGACTGGTATTTCCTCCAATCGATTGTCACTTTGAATAACTACCTGCAGCACAGTGTTAGCATAAAAAATAAACAATTATAAGCCATGTGACAGTCTCGGACTTTTCGATCTCGACTTCGGCCTTCCTCCGGAAGTCTTAGTCGGATTGTCGCTTACAGATGTCTCCGTATTGAGGACGCGACCTGTTCTCTCCACACAAAGTTCTTACCTTCCTTACCTTCGGTCTTTCTGACCTGCCACTTAGCTTTCGGTCACTTAACCACCGAGATTCCTCGACTTCCCGAGATTCTCTTAGTATCTTCGACCTTAGCAAAACCTAATACATTACCTGCACACTCATCATACATATGAGATAACAAAATAGCTTAACTTTGAATATTTGCCATTATTTAAACCTAGGTTCGATTATCTGGTGCCCCTGCATTAACAGTCCGTGGAGTAGGGTCGGTCACTTCCAGGGATTAGTCGGACCGAAGGTTCAGATATCCTGGTGCCAATAAAAAAAAACAAATAAAAAAAATGATAGTGATGGTGCATCCGGCGATGGTGAAACTTATGTTCCATCGACTCTATTATTAAAGTTTTGGACATGTGAGCAAAGTTTACACATGCAACTCAAGATGAAGATCATAGAGCTAGAATTATTAAAAGTCATTATCAACGCTGATATAAGGGTGACAAAGAGAAGCTTATGATTATCGAGATGTGCGAGAGAATTTAGCTGAGATTGATTCGAATCGGAATTTATCATACTCTCAACAGTATTATAGCTCTGATGCATCATATGATGATCAATCATATCCGAGCTTGGGGACATATGTTGATCCTTATCTTGTACCTGTATTAGTTTCGATTTCAGTGACATCAGTTCCAGTCCAACTTCCAGTGGTGAATCGAAATATATTGATGGATATATGGAAAAATCAATATCAATATTGCATGTCATGTGATAATTATTTGATTTGGGCGTTGAAGAATTACGGGATTAATTTAAGCTAGTTGCAAGAACTAATACTTTCATCTGATTCGTGATACTCTTTTTGGTATTAGTACGATAACATGTTATGATGTATAAATTTTAATTTAAGTTAATGATATATTAATTTTCTTTAAAGAAAAATATATTTATTTATTTTTATCTCTTGGAGCAATAATAAAATTTATTTAGTTGGTCAACAACAAAAAGTCTTGGTTAGCAACAATAAAACAAGATAAAAGTTATTTAAGTATAGATGATGATATAGTAGGAGATAGAGTCCAATGACATAGAAGGATCTGTGTAGTCAACTCCACCTAGTGGGATAAGGCTTGGTGGTTATTGTTAATGTTGTATTTTTATCTCTTGGATATTAATCATCTCAAGAGAAGAAATCGAAATATACTTAAAAATAAACACTTGAAATCAAACGAATAATGAGCATTTAAAAAATTAAATATTAATATTGAAAAAACAGAAAAAGTATTGAAACCATATCGGCAAGCACGATATGATATCGAAATCGTATTATCCCAATCGTGGACTGAAACCTCGGCACGGATCGAGGTTTTAAACCTTGTTTACAAGGATTTAGGTGATTGGATTTGTACATTAGTTGACTGGAGTAGTTTAGTGGATTAGGAAGATGATTAAATGCAAGGGTTCACTAAATAGAAAGGATTTGCTCGAGCAATACTTGATTGGAGGTTAAGACCTATCGACTAGTAGCTTGAGCAGTTGATTAGGCAGAATTTTTGATAGACTACCAAAATATTTGTTGGCAACTTAATAATCATTTGTGCCTAAAAGTCGATTGGAGACAAGTAAAATAAATCAGTTGGAGCTACCATTATAATTCTAATTCCTTTGCCTATACCATTTCCTTCAATAATTTTTTCCTTTATTCATTCATTATTTTTTTTCCTCATTTGTCCAGAGGGTAAACAAAGCGATTTTTTTTTTCTTTTCCTACTTTTTTCCCATATTTTCACTTTTTTTTTTAGTTTTTTCATCGTTAATTCTAATTCCTTTCTCTCTTTTCCTTTGTTAATTTTCCCCTCGTTCATCCGTTATGTTTTTCCCTCCATTTGTTATTTTCTCTCTCTATTTGTTCACAAGGTAAATAGAGAGAAAAAAAATATAGTAAAGGATGGTTAACTTTTTTTTCCTCTATCTGTCCTCAAGGTAAACCGATAAAAATATGCTATTTTTGATGAATTAAATTATTCTGGACATGCATTTGATTTAATTTTAAACTGATCAAATTAAATTCAATTTAAACCTATTTGATTCTGCCATGCTTACTCAATGAATTTCAACTAATTGTAAATTGACTTTTACTCAATGTGCATTAAATATTTCATGAGATAATATCAAAATTTAAACTTAATTTTCAACATCTTTATAATAATCAAATGTTAATAAAAATAAAATTTTAATTAACATATCAATATTTAAAGAAATACCGAAAGTGTATCGGATGACAAGATACGACACAGAAACAACTCATAAGTTGAAGCTTTGGCACGCCTCGAAATTTTAGATCTTGATTGCAACTAATAAGAATGGATTAATAATATATTCACAATATATTATCATCATTGTCAAGTTAATAATATTATCAAGTTAATAATATTATATTGTTGTTATTATATGACTTGATAAAAATATAATATTGAACTATTAGCTAATAGTAGATCACTAATATAAATGGGGGTACTGCATCATTAATAAATAATAAATCTTATATATTAATATCTATCAATAAATAATAAAAATATTAAATAAGTAAATCAAAATGTATTGCAATAATATATTGAAACCCTATTTATTACTTTTAAGAAATTGAATAATATTTTATTTTTAATTTTATTTGATAACATTATTTTATTATTTTAAATATCATATTATAGGGCTTGGTTTGGACCTAAATTTCATTGGAATTGCATTATGAAATCTCTCTCAATGAAGAGTATTTATGAGCAATATCAAAATTGAACTCTCCTCCTGAATCTCGAGTGTTGAAAAGGTGCGATGAAGTCTCTTTTGTCCTCTCATGGGTGCTTGGTAGGACTCAAGTTGAGGTTAGCAAAAAGTTTGTTAAATTCTTGAGTTTTTTTAATAAAATTTTTATCAACCTAATGGAACAAATTTTTAACCAGTTCCATCCATTTTGTAGTGGAATCTAATTCATTTCTAGTTAATTTCTTCAAATCTTAATTTTTTAAAATAAAAGAACTCCCTCCAATGACATTTTTGAGATAATGTTTTGTTAGGAAAGATTGGATCAAGCTTTGTTGAAACAAATTTAACTCGGTGATCTGTGTCACTATCTGCCAATCTTAATAACCATGCATTTAATTGCAACTCATAAATGTTATTATTCTTTGTGATTTAAATTTGCTTTATGTTTCAATTCATCGAACCTTATTTCTTTTCTTGGAAACACTATAAGCTGGAGGTTTACCTGACAGATGCATGCAGGCTTATGAATAGTGTGGTTTCTTCTATTCCAGATTTCACTTGTATAGCATCTGCTAAGGTACTTTGTTGGTTGTTTGTTTGTGTTTTTTAATTTTATTTTTCACTATGGTTATATTTTGTTTTGTGTTTCTCTTTATTCTATTGTCGAGCAGTTAGAAGTCGTATTGATTATGCTATCAGTTTTTCGTGTGCTTTAATTTTGATTAACAATAATGTGTTCTTAAAAATTAGGAAATTAACATGACACTACTAATTTGGAGGAAGTCAGTTTAAGTGTTTCTTTTACTATAAGTGAATAGTTCCTCTAATAATTTATATACGATTTTACTATAAGTTAATAGTTGCCTTCTGCAGTCTGCAGTGTTCATGTCTGCATCTTCCACGAAAAGGGTTCAGATTGTTTGCTTGGTTGCAATATAACTTAAAAACTGATAGTCATTATATTTCAAATGTGGCTTTGACCATTGTTTTAAGAAATTGCATAGGTTGCTGCATTTGCAGAAGGCAGGGATCTACTGTATTGCATGTGAATGTGCAAGCATACGATTAGATATATCCTTTAGTTAGCTGAGCAAGACAAAGTAATTGTTTGGCGCAACTTAATGTATTATGATTGATCGAATTATTTGCTATATAATTTATTTTACCTTGCTTCACTTCACCCTTACTTTTTTTGTGTTAGCTTTTTTTTCCAAGTTCATGCAACTAGCATGTGAGAGAAAATATGATGTTGGGTTTAGATTTAATGAGTTAAAGGTTTATGAATGCTTGAGATTAAGGGTTAAGGGTGGGTTATGTAACCTTAGTCAAATACTCCTATATTGTTTTTCTATTGAGATAGAAAAATTCGCAATTTACTCCGCTCGATAGACATTGTGCCTTCTACACTGTGGTATGGTAGCTTCACCTGGCAAGTTGCAAATAGTCATCGTCTTTGCTGATGAGACCTGCCATATGGTACTTGTAGTGAGTGTGTAGTGCTATGTACTAATATTGCAAAGAGGATTGGTATTATACTATATTGTGATTTGATTCCTTAGTTTGATAATATAAATTATTATCATCCAGTGTTGATGAGTCTCTATCTACAGAAGGGCTGTGGACACTGTATTTTCTGATTCTCTGCAATGATAGGAGGGTTATGCTTGGATTCACATCCATTCATAGATCTGACCACAGTTTGGAATCGACGGTTCGACAGTTCGCGGAATATCAATCCTTAACCTTAACTGTCCAAGATGATTATGATTTACGGTTTGAAACCATTGATTTGCAGTTCGATTCATGGTTCGACATGGTTTGAAATTATTTTTTTATTTAAAAAAAATTAAAAAATACATAATTTAAAAAAAAAATAAAAAAGGGTTTACATTTATTTAGATTATCTTCGTATCCTCTTAGGATATAAGGGAATCAAAGTCTGCATAGTTCGCTTACTTTTTTACTCTTATTACATTAGGAAGTAATGTCGTTACTCACTTCCATTTCTCATTCCCGTAGCGGTAGTTTCTTCAGTATTAAATTCTTTTACTTCGTCCTTAGAAAGTTGCATTTCTAGTATTCATTTTTTAGTTATTGTCCCATCATCAAATAATGCCTGTGCTTCTAAAGAATTAAGAGACAAAGTAGATCGTTGTTTATTCAACATATTACTTCCGGAGTTAACATATTTTTTATGGCAACAGTTCATATCGGACAAGCTATAATTTCTTTTACTATGATGGAGAAGATGAAAAAACTTTGAGTTTTCTTTGACCATCACTATTTCACTAAAATCTAAAGAAATTGTAAAATAATTCTCAACTTCTTATCTGAAATTTTAGGATTCTCGTGGACGTCGTCCGTTCTTTTAATAAAAGTTGTGCTTTTGTGAGTTTTAAACTACTACTACTAATAGCTTGAATTTTGGATACATTAGTCTCTAATCATTATTTTAAACTATATTCTTTATAAATATTTTATAAATTATTTCTAGTATTTTGTATAATATTAGTAAGATTAGGAGAAAAATAATTTTTCAATAAAATTAAAGCATCATAATACATAATTGACATTTCATATAAAACATCTAATTTTAGGCTAGAATCTAAATCAAATGCAATTAAATAAATTTCAGAAATATGATAAAAATATTTTTTTCAATTTTGCTTTCATTGTTAACGCGCAAGGAGATAAAAATTCATCCATAACATATTTATTTAAAATTAAAGCTATGTTACAAAAATTTTATTATAAATAAATGAGAAGTATAATAAACACCGGAGAGTTGTTTAGTTGCATTATTAAATATTTTTAAAATTTCACAAATGTTACTACATATATTCTATCGATGTGAAAATAAATATATATTTATTATTAATAATTTGTGAAAAAATGAATATAATAGTTTTCTATATTGAAATAAATCTTGTAATACTTGTTATATTGAATTTCTTTATGAGTCTCATTTATTAATTTTACAAAATGTACCCATTGTTGTATATATTATCATGTGATCATAAATAAAAAATAGCAATTTTAATTAGTTTAATTTGATTTTCTAATATTTTTAATTCATTTTGAACACAAATTTAAAACATGTTATATGCATTAAATATGAAAACATAAACAACCAATGGCAGATTGACAAATAAATTTAAGTTTATTAATATTTGTAGTATTACAACTAACAACAACAACAACAACAACAACAAAGTCTTATCCCACTAGGTGGAGTCGGCTATATAGATCCTTCTACGCCATTGGACTCTATCCCCTACTATATCATTATTTATATTTAAATAAATTTTATCTTGTTTTATTGCTGCTAAGCAAGTCTTTTTTGATCTTCCTCTTCCTCGTTTGATGTATATATTTGACATCGTTTCACATCGCCTAACTGGAGCATTTAATGACCGTCTAAGTATATATCCGTACCACCTTAAACGTGTCTCTCGGAGTTTTCCTTCAATAGATGCACATCCAACGTTTTCTCTAATGCTCTCATTTCTTATTCTGTCCATCATCGTATGTTCGCACATCCACCTTAACATCCTCATCTCTGCAACTCTCATCTTTTGCTCATGTGCTCGAGTCGTAGCCCAACATTCAGTTCCATATAATATAGTAGATCTAATTGCCGTTATGTAGAATTTCCCTTTAAGTTTTAGATGCACTTTACGATTACATAAAACACCCGACGCTTTCCTCCATTTCAGTCATCTTGCTTGTATTCTATGTAAGACATCTCTCTCAATCCCTCTATCATCTTGCAAAAATGATCCCAAATATTTAAAGCTCTTAGTTCCAGACAATTCGTCATCTCATATCTTAACACTTGTCTCATTACGTCTAATATTGCTAAATTTAAATTCCATATATTCTGTCTTTACTCTACTAAGCTTAAAACCTTTCACTTCTAGTATTTCCTGCCAAGGTTCTAGTTTAACATTTACTACTTCATGTGTCTCATCTACCAAAACAATATTATCTACAAACAACATACACTACGGTACTGTGTCTTGAATGTGTTCAGTGAGTTCGTAAAGCTGATCCTTGATGTAACCTTATCTTTATTGGAAATGCTTCAGTTAATCCACCTGAAGTCTTCACTCTAGTCGTCACTTCCTCATACATATCCTTAATTAGTTCAATATATGTTACACTAACACTTCTTTTTTCTAAAATTCTTCATATTATTTCTCTTGGAACTCTATCATAAGTTTTTTCTAAATCAATGAATAACATGTGTAGATTTTGCTTTTGCTCTCTATACTTTTCAATTAGTTGTCTAAGAAGATGTATAACTTAATTGTCGACCTTCCTGGCATGAATCTAAATTGATTTTCGAGAATCGTGGTCTCCTTCCTTAATATTTTTTCTATTACTCTTTCCCAAAGGTTCATGATATGATTCATTAGTTTAATACCTCTATAGTTTTCATAAGTTTATACGTCTCCCTTATTCTTATATGAGGGAATTATGATACTTATCCTCTATTGATCAGACATCCTTTTTGTTTTCAATATCATGTTAAATAATTTTGTAAGCCATTCAATACCTTTTTTCCCTAGACACTTCTATACCTCTATCGGAATATCATCTGGTCCAACGACTTTTTCATTTTGAATTCCATTTAAAATTTGTTCTACTTTTGAAATTTGAATTTTATGATAAAAATTTAAATTTCTATACTCATTTGACCTACTTAAATTACCTAAATTAAGTTGGTCTCCTAAACATTCATTAAAAAGTTGAACTATTACAACTAACATTCAAATAGATATTGAAACTATTTTATTTGTTGATATTTACAGTATTAAAACTAGCATTATCAACTGATATTGAAAATATTTTATTTGTTGATTCATATTTTTCTAAAATTAAACATAATAATTGAGAGATGTTATAAGCAGCGTGTGGTTTGTTAAAAACTTATTATGCTAATAAATATTTTTGAATTGTTTGGGAGTTATCAATTCAATGGCAGGTCACACCCATGTATGAATGAGTTTGCTAATGATTACTTTAAATGTGAGAACATAAAGACATTTTATTATTTAATTTTCTATATTTTTTAATTAAATCTTTGTTTTCAATTGTGCGAGTAAGTATAGTTTGTGGAACACGTTTAGTAGATAAGTTAAGTGATCTTTGACAAAAGTCTTCAAAAATGTATCTAGATGCAAAACTAAAAGGAAAATGCTTTACAGAAACAAATTTAACTAATGATTTAATATCAAAATATTTAAGTAAACTTAAATTCGTACCTTTAGTGGACGATAAAAATTTGGAGAGTTATGTTCGAGAGCATTCAATGCCAAATTTTGTCGAGTGCTTCTTTTCGATTTGTCACTTCAATGACTCATAACTCGCCATTTGATTGGAATTCATAGGAAGTTTTTCAATACTTGTATTTTGCTTGCATTTCTCTGGACGAAAGAATAATTTTTCAAAATATTTAGTAAAATAGACAATTTTAAAGGTAGAGCTTTCCGAATCTTAGAAATTCTAGTACTTCCCTATGTGTCAGCTCTTGAAAGTTGCTCTGGTTTATCATTAGTAAATTGAATGTTGTCGGGATCTATATCTGGAAAGATTATTTCCTTGCTTTTTCGAGACCGAAAATAAATTCTTTACATTAGAATCGGAGGATTGAAGTCGAAAATGATTGAAATTTTAGAATTCAGAGAGAAGAATAGAGATGGTATGAAAATGATGAAATGAACATCTTATATATAGAGTTTGGAGAATAACGGTCATTAAATTGTAGCCATTGATAAAAATGCGGACAAATAATTTTTCATTGTTCTATAAATTAAAAAAAGTTATATTCTTAATGGTCGGAATTGTTGATTTTGATAGTCAGAATTGCCGGTTCCGATGACAAAAAAAAAAAAAAAAAAAATTGTGAATCGGCTATTCGAACTGTCGGTTTGAACCTCACGGTTATTTTGAGCCTTGAACCATAACTAGCCCATGTAATCGGGTCAATGGGTAGCTGACTTATTGACTTGGTTTGGACCTGGCTTGGGGTTGGATCTATGCATTCATTCCTTGGGTTGTTTCATATTACAAATACCAAAGCTAATTTTGTTATTCTAGTGCTTAGTTTTTTTTAGAAAATTCTTGATTAATTGTTTTGTGCCCTATCCTTGTTGATGTAGTTGGATGACTATTTGTTAGGGTCAATTTCTAAACTTTCTTGATTCATAACTTATGTGTATGATTTAGTCTATGTTAATGTTGGATTCTTTAATATATTCTTCTTCATTCTGCTTGACATATTTCATATATTGCAGCTTGTAAAATTGCTAGAATCAAAGGAGGCTAATCACATTGAACTCCATAAAATAAAAAATGTAGTTGACGAGGTTATGCACATGAGTAGCAACTCTGAGCTTTCTGGAATTCTTCATACTTTGCTGGAACCAACTTGGTTTGCAACTGGATTAAAAGTTGAATATGATGTAATGGTATGCAGTTGCTATCACACTCCTTTTTTTTTTTTTTGCTTTGGCAGAACTATGCATTTTATAACTTAAATTTGTGTCTAAACATAAAAGCGACGCATTAAATGTTACAAGCATCGACTTAAATATTTTACCAAACTGCATCAAGGTTTGCATGCATCCACAATTAATGATTCAAGCTTCGAGTTGTTTAACTCATCTCCATATTTACTTTGTGCTTTGCTGTGTGGTAATGAGCCAATTATTTTTGTTTAATATGGCATGTCGTAATGGGCCAATTATTTATTCAGCACAAAAAATAAAAAAGGTGTCTCTTTTTAACAGAATCGTCAAAGAGATGCTCCTTTTTGATTTATCAAAGGGTGCCCCGAGATGCCTCACCTAGTGTTTTCTATAAAATTTCTCCTTCTAAACCCACTGTGCCTCACTTGACCACTTAGAGAAGCTAGACCAGTCGTCCGATGAATCTGACATGCACCCCTAAGCAAACTCGTGTGGCAAATTTGTTCAATTATATGAGTTATAAATTTAAAAACAAAATAAAAAAATTATAAAAATCTTGGAAAAAAATAGTTAATAAAGTGTTAAATTCTATTATAAATTTTTGAAGAATGCTACAGGATTTATAAATTTAAAAATATACAAAAAGTATATCCTTTTTCAATCTTAAACATTTTTAATCCATAAACACGTTTTAGGTCTTAACGGGCTCTAAATTCACAAACAAAAACCCTTATGCATTCCCTAGCCCTCTAGAGTTGTATATACATTTTTCTTTTCTAATTTTGAATATTTAAGTCCACATAGCATATTTGGAAAAATTTCTACATGGACCTAATCTGGTCTAAATTCACAAGTAAACATTCCTATGCGTTCCCTAGACCTTATGGAGCCATTGTATGCGTTCCGTTTTTAATTTTGATTAATTTAGGTCCATGTAGTAGGCTTGGGAAAAATTGTTGCATGGTCTTTAACTATTATAAATTCACAAACAAATGTTCCTATATGTTACTTGTACCCTTTGGAGTCATTATATGCTTTTCTTGTTCAATTTTAAGCATTTTAAGCTTATGTAGCAAATTTGCTTGCTATATACTCTTGAACTGCTTTAAATTTACAAACAAACACTCTTATGTATTCATTACACGCTTTAGAGTAGTTATATACATTTCTTTTTCAATTTTAAACATTTTATGTTAGTGTAGCAATTTAGGGCAAAATGGGTTTCCTAAACCCTCTAGAGTTGTTATATGAATTTCTTTTTTAATTTTAAACATTTTAGGAGCATATAGCAATTTTATGTAAAGTATATTGCTTAAATTAATAAATAGGCACTCATATGCATTTCTTAGACCTTCTGGAGTTATATATATATATATATATATATATTGAACATTTTAGGTCTATATAGTAGTTTTGAACAAAAGTGCTATATTATATGTTATTATTTGTTTAAATTTATAAAGTTCTCGGAACCCTTTGGATTTGATAAATGTCTTTTTTTTTACTAGAGCAGTTTACAACCATATAACATTTTTGTTCAAAATGGTAAATGTTCTTAAACTACTCTAAATTCGCAAATAAACACTTTTATATGTTCTGTGGATCTTACGAAGGTGCAAAATTCATTACTTTTCACATTTAGATAAGTACTAATTCATATAGTAATTTTGCTAAAAATGTTACATAGACCTAAAATTATTAAATTTCACATTAATCAAAGTTACATAGTTATATTTTTTTTCTTCATTCACATGTATCAGTGTTACAAACTTGCAATTTTTTTTCTCTAGTATATATCATAATTAGAAGGTTACAATTTTTCTCCCTGCATATATATCAAAGTTCCAAAGTTATAATCTTCTTCCTTACACATATATCAAAGCCACAAAGTTGTATTTTTCTTACTTGTACATATATCAAAGTTACATAATTTTAATTTTTCTTTATGCATATATATCAAAATTACAGAGTGTAACTACTTGCCTTGCACATGTATCAAAGTTATAAAATTAAAAATTTCCTCCCTACATTATTATTCTAGCATTAGGTAATTCTTTAACAATAAAATATGACTTGGTAGTCCTCATATTGGTGCAGCAAAGTGTGCATTGTATACAAGCAGAACTCTTTGGCTTCATAATCTCATCTCTTAAACTTAAAGACATTCAATTGAAATTTATTTCTATGGTTGTGTGATGCAAAGCTTTTAGAGCTCTTGTGAGAATATGTTTCCTTTAAGAACTTAAAGTCGTCTAAAAATAAAGTATGTTATTAAATTTTTATAATATGTATAATATTTGAACCTTGGTTGGGTTTACATAGTATTGTCATTTTGGCAAAACTGCTATATGGACCAATACTTCTCTAAGTTCATAAATAAGCACTTGTATGCCTTTTTTGGGCCCTATTAAGTCATTATATGCATTCTTTTTGGTATTTTTGACCAGATTAGGTCCATAGGATTGGGTAAAACTACTAAAGAGATCTAAGTCCGTCTATATTTATAGATAAAACACTCTTATGCCTTACTCGTCCTTGTATGTATTTATTTTCTAATTTTAACCAATTTAGATACATGCATATAGTTAAATTGGTCTAAATTCACAAATAAACTTTCCTATATGTTCCTGGACCCTCTAGAGTCATTATATGGACTCTCACCGTTTTTACCAATTTAGGCCCATTTAGTGCAAAATATGGTCTTAAACTACTTTAAATTCGTAAATGGGCCAATACTTCTCTAAGTTCATAAATAAGCACTTGTATGTCTTTTTTTGGCCCTATTAAGTCATTATATGCATTCTTTTTGATATTTTTGACCAGATTAGGTCCATTGGTTTGGGAAAAACTGCTAAAGAGTAACCAAGCCCGTCTATATTTATAGATAAAACACTTATGCGTTACTGGTCCTCATATGGATTTATTTTCTAATTTTAACCAATTTAGATACATGCATATAGTTAAATTGGTCTAAATTCACAAATAAACTTTCCTATATGTTCCTGGACCCTCTAGAGTCATTATATGAACTCTTTTTACAATTTTTACCAATTTAGGCCCATTTAGTACAAAATAGGTCTTAAACTACTTTAAATTCGTAAATTAGTATTTTTATGCATTTCCTAGAATCTTTAAAGTCATTATATGTATTTTTCGTCTAATTTTGAGCATTTTTGTAAATTTGGCTAAAAGTGCTACATGAGCTTAAATTTGTCTAAATTCATACTCTTATGCATTTGTTGCACCCTAAAGAGTATGTATTCTTTTTCTAATTTTGACCAATTTATGTTTATTTAGTAGTTCAGGCAAAGCAATTATATGGACTGGAGCATTCTACATTCACAAACAAACACTCCTAAGCACTCTTATCTGTTCCCTAGACCCTCGATTTGGAGTTGTGATATGGCTTTCTTTTCCAATTTAGGACCATATACTAGTTTTTGGTACATGATCCTAAATAAAGAATAACATGAGGTAGATGTTTTTCTAAGAAGTTTGTAGGGTAGAAAAGTGCTTTGAATGAACAAGAGCTTCAGAAATATATATATAAAAATGGAGAAGAAACAAAATAAGAAATTACTAAAGAAGAACGACAATGTAGATCAAGAAAGAAAAGAGAAGTTTGTCAATGGTAGGGAGACAAAGCAGTGTTTGCAAGGAGATAAATGGGTACACTATTTTGGTGGAATTAATAGGGGCTGCAGTAATATTAGGGTGTTCTTTGATAGATTGAGCGCGATGCAGGCCACAAGAAAATCCATCCAATTTTATTTGGGTGAGTGTCTTAAAAGGACACATTTGCAGCTTGTGTAAAATGGGGGTATCTTGCTATTCCCTTTGATGATAAATAAAATGGCACCTCTTTGACAATTCTGTAAAGAACTTATTTGTGAAAAATACTTGGCCTTTTGAATTTTTTCTCATTTGTTTATAAATGACAAGCTTGGTATTTCATGATGTCTGATTGTTAGGATGCAAAGAAAACTTTGTAATGGAAATATTTGGTGGTAAGTAGAGAATAATTTTGGATTAGAGTTGGAAAATATTATTTAAAATATTATGATTTGCTAGAAACTAATGTCGAGGAGAAAATATTTATTATATTGCTAAAGCTAGGGCAAGGAAAATGTATGAATTAGATTAGGAAATATATAAAGGATAAAAAGCAAAAAGTTCTTTTTAATACAATGCAAATAAAAGCAGGAAATTTTATTTTTATGATTTATTTAATGAGCAATCTACGGACTTTAGTTTTGGAGACTTAGATCAAATCATGTTACCAATGCTTAGAAGAATTTCAAGATCAAGATATAGTTTGGTAAATTAAGCATATAATAAAATTTTGAGAATTAAGGAGACACTTAAGAAAATTGAGGAAAGTAAAAAAAAAATCAGGCTCATTTGTGAGAATAAAGATGACACACTATATTGTATAAATTTAGATCAACAAAGTTAGTATTTCATACCACAAAACTTAAGTAAAGTCATCGAGGTGAACCTAAAATATGAAACAAAGAAAGGTAGTCCGGTGCACGAAGCTCCCGTCAATGTGGAGGCTCAGGGAAAGATCTATTGTACGCAACCTTACCTTCCTTTGCAAGAGTTTGTTTCCATGACTCAAATTCGTGACCTCTAGATCATGCGATAGTAACTTTATCGTTACACCAAGACTCCTCTTCCTAAAATATAAACAAACATTTTCAAAAATCAATTTAGTTTAATGTCAAACAATTGATAAAAGAAATATTTTGAAAAGAAAAACTAATATTCATGTATGTTTACTGAAAAAATATACAGTTGATAATTATTGCGGTGAGTTTTTCTTAAGAAAGAAATAATTAATAATTGCATTTAATGTTTTAGAAATAATTAGTAATTTTAGATAAGTCTTCTTGGTGTATGTTAGTGTTGATGATATTATGTTAACTGATGAAAATGTGAATAAATTGAACTTGAAGTTCCATATACAAAGAAAAGTTTTGAAATTAACAATACATTAGGTTTTACTGGAATGCCCTTAAAATTAACAATATTTTATGTTTACTAGAATGTCTTACATTTTTCTTTCAAATTTTGATCTATTTCCACCCTTGGTTATAAAATGAAGATTAAGTAAATGGAATTGTTTTCAACCCTCTTTAAGGCTCCTCAAAGATGTTGGAACAGTTATTTCATGAAACAAAAGAAGGAATGTGTATTTCTATTTTATCTTTACTTTATTCTCTTCCCTGTGAATAATTATTCTATTCTTTCTAAATTATGTTCCAAGAACCATACACATCATAACGATTTTTAAGTAAAACCAAAATTAAATACACAATGTAACATAAGAGTTAAGGTAGTGGTTAAGATGAAGCAGCATGAAATTTCTTTTAAAAGTTAAAATCTCCATCTGGAAACTGAAATATCTTTAAAAATTTCATTTTCATTTAAAAAAAACAAAATTTAATGCAGAGAAACAGCTTAACAAGAATGCAACCTTCAAATAGATTTTAATTTTTCTAAAAAGCATCTCAAAATTTCTTAATTTTAAAAAGCTTCTTTTGAAAAGTGTTTTCTATTTTTATAAAATAGCAATTGTATAGTAGTTATTGTGAAATTTACATGTAAATAATATCGGTTACTTTTAAGTTTCTTATATTGTCATTGTCTATGATTGCGACATGTCATTGGCAAAAGTACATTTTGGTGCCTATACAACAACAACAATAAAGCCTAATCCCACTAAGTGGGGTCTGCTATATGGATCATTCTATGCCATTGGACTCTATCCCCTACTATATCATCATCTATATTTAAATAAATTTTATCTTATTTTATTGTTGCTAACCAAGTTTTTTTTTGTCTTCCTCTTCCTCGTTTGATATGTATATTTGTTATCGTTTCACATCACCTAACTGGAACATTTATTGGCCGTCTAAGTACATGTTCGTACCACTTTAAACGTGTCTCTCGGAGCTTTCTTTCAATAGATGCAACACCGATTTTTTCTCTAATGCTCTCATTTCTTATTCTAGTCATTCTCGTATGCCCGCACATCCACCTTAACATCCTCATCTCTGCAACTCTCATCTTTTGCTAATGTGCTCGAGTCGTAACCCAACATTCAACATCATAAAACATAGCTGGTCTAATCGCCGTTTTGTAGAACTTCCTTTTAAGTTTTAGAGATACTTTATGATCACATAAAACACCCGATGCTTTCTTCCATTTTAATCATCCTGCTTGTATTCTATATAAGACATCTCTCTCAATCCCTCTATCATTTTGCAAAAATGATCCTAAATATTTAAAGCTCTTGGTTCCAGACAACTCAGCATCTCCTATCTTAACACTTGTCTCATTACGTCTAATATTGCTAAATTTGAATTCCATATATTCTGTCTTTACTCTACTAAGCCTCAAACCTTTCACTTTTAGTATTTCTCGCCCAGATTCTAGTTTAGTATTTACTCCTTCACGTGTCTCATTTACCAAAACAATATCATCTGCAAACAACATGCACCACGGTACTGTGTCTTGAATGTGTACAGTGAGTTCGTCCATGATTAGTGTAAAAAGATAGAGATTTAAAGCTGATCCTTGATGTAACCCTATCTTTATTGGAAATGCTTCAGTTAATCTGCCTGAAGTCTTCACTTTGGTCGTTATTTCCTCATACATATCCTTAATTAGTTTAATATATGTTACACTAACATCTATTTTCTAAGATTCTCCATATAATTTCTCTTGAAACTCTATCATAAGTTTTTTCTAAATCAATGAATACCATGTGTAGATCCTGCTTTTGCTCTCTATACTTTTCAATTAGTTGTCTGAGAAGATGTATAACTTCTATTGTCGACCTTTCTGCATAAATCCAAATTGATTTTCGAGAACCGTGGTCTCCTTCCTTAATCTTTTTTCTATTACTCTTTCTCAAAGTTTCATGCTATGATTCATTAGTTTAATACCCCTATAGTTTTCACAAGTTTGTATGTCTCCTTTATTCTTATATAAGGGAATTAGGATACTTATCCTCCATTGATCAGACATCATTTTTGTTTTCAATATCATATTAAATAATTTTGTAAGCTATTCAATACCTTGTTTCTTTAGACATTTCTATACCTCTATCGGAATATCATCTGGTTCAACGACTTTTCCATTTAAAACTTATTTACTTCTGAAATTTGAATTCTACGATAAAAATTTAAATTTTTATACTCATTTGACCTACTTAAATTATCTAAATTAAGTTGGTCTCCTAAACCTTTATTAAAAAGTTGATGAAAATATCTCTTTCACCATTCTTTTATTTCTTCATCATTTACTAGTACCCTATTGCATTCATCTTTAATATATCTTATTTGATTAAGATTTTTTGTCTTTCTCTCTCTCACTTTAGCTATTCTATAGATGTCTTTTTCCCCATCTTTAATACATTTTGGTACACTAATGAACATGTAATTTTCATGTTCGTCTCTTAGATTTTATATTTTGAAGTATAAAAAAACTATATTATGATCCTCTTATTTTACATTTATGATTGTGACTGTAAAATTTTACATAAATGGGTCTATGATTCCACTACATGTCATTAGTGTACATTTGGTCCTTATGGTTTTGTAATTTTCATAGCATCCCTAAAGTTTTATCTCCCTTAGCATAAAAGATTACTTCATGATTCTCTAATTTTTCAAATTTACAATTTCATCCACAACATATCCTACAAAAATCATGTCACTAGAAAATTTATGGTTCTTTTAATTCATCAAACTTTTCAATTGCAAATTTCACACTGCTATTAAAATTTTCATGTATTTTTTCCTTTAAAATATTTTTTTTTTTTCGTTTCATGCCTTAATGTTTCTTTGTTAAATGACACTTTTTTGCCCTTTATGTCATGCCTTGCTCTTGTTAGGTCTATAGTAATTCAGAGCAAAATAACACAATAAATTAAACTAATATGTATATTTCAAGTGAAAATGCCACAAAACACCGAGTAATTATTTGATGTTCAACTTAGTTACAACAACATCATCAACTAAGCCATTATCTCATTGAGTGGAGTAAGATATATGGATCATCGTACGCCATTGGGCTCAAATATTTTAATAAAAACAACTTGGCACTTTCTGTTCATGTTCTGGAATTTTTGACATTATTTAGAAGATTATTATTTTAATCAAAGATAATCATCATTAGTCTTGTACAAGATGATTACATTTTATTTAAAAGACATTACTTTAGAAGTTCTTTTTTAGGTTTACAACATTATTGTTATTCATTACTGGCAGCAATTAAACGCTTATACTTAATTTCCAATGTTGACCTTTTTATGTTTGCACTATTAACATTCTCAAAGTTATCTATTTCACAAGTTGAACACAGTATTCTTATATTCAAATTCATTTCTCAAGCTTACTCTTTTATTTCTAGTTAAGACATGGATATACAGGGAAGCATAGTAGACACTCCTATAAACCTCACAAATATAATGAACTCATCTCGTATTCAATTGATGCACTAAAAAGTAAAAATGGGGCAAAACCCCATATAGTGTGCAAGGGTGAAACCCACTCAACTCAACTACGTGGGGAGATTTGTTCCAACATGCATAAAACGCACTAATGACTCAAAGTCACTTTAAAGCACTAGGTTGAAATCTAAATCATATGGTTTGCTTAAAGCTTTCATTGTTATCCCATTCATTATTATAAACTTCCTTTGGGACTACCCTAGGTTTCATTTTCTTTTGTTGGTCTAACTTGATTAATTAGATCTTATATTCTGCAAATATTTCTTTAGTTGTTATTCCTTCACAGGTTCGAACTTTTAATTTCTCTATCTAAACTTCATTTTTAACTCCGACAGCTGTATGATTTCACCCTTTGCCTCAACACTAATATAAATTATAATTTGTTTCTCTTAGTTTTTCTATTTTTAATCAAGGTTTAAGGTTCATTTTGCATTGTTGACACTGGTGAAACATTTCGTTCATCCCACCCACATGCACACAGAGTGTCATAAGACATAGTCACAAAGAATTGTTTCTTCCATCAACATTTGTAAGCGAACAAAGCACAATTAGTGTTTCAGATCTATGGCAAGACTAAGTTTCGTCTACCTTCATCTGCATGTTGCTCCTCTTTTGCATGCGTTTGTGTTTTCCTCCACCTTCTTTCGTGTCTTTCTCCACTTTTTTCGCCAAGCTATGATGAAACATCTTACACCTTTGTTTCTTTGTCTAAGCCACGTGAGTTGCAGTTGCCTTTATCCTTCCACCTCCTCTCCATACAAGCTCCTCTTTATCCTCTTGTAAACTCCATGCAAGTTGCAAGGAGCATCTTCAAGTATGATAGCTCCACTTCATCATTTTCTTCTTCCTCCATCTCCTCTTCTTTTTTCTCTTCTCCACCTTGGAGCAATCATCACACAACCAAAATGGAACAATACTATTCCCAAATACCACTGTTCTAATCTTTTTTTCGAAACTCCAAACCAAGTCAATGTTTTAAACTTTGTTTTCAAATTTATTTTAAAAATTTCACTTTTATAATTTTCTATTTTTTCATAAAATTTTAATATTTTTTTATTACACTCTTAAATATTTTTCACATAAAAATCCACTTTACATCTCATTAATAATTGAATTTGTTATTTCTTTATATGAATTATTTGATGATATATATAATTCTTTTATCTAATTAATTATAATTTATTTATTGATAATCCTATAATCCCTTGGTTATTATTTTCAGAAAAATGAATTAGTCAAGTTTTTCTACCAATAAGATGTGTTGACTCATTAAAAAGAAAATCATAAAATTATTTTTTGACTCCTTGCAAAAGGTTGGAACTGCCAATCTAGTCGCCTCCACCGGCCTATCCCACGACCATTGTGAGGGAGGTAAATCACGGAGGGTCCTATGAGTCTTGACATGGTGGCCAAGACACGTGGGGGTCATCTGAATCCAGAAAAGGATTTTAGACCTCCTCCGGAATCGATCCATGCCACTTCTGCAAACACCGTCGTGCCTTAGCCACCACGCCATTCTCGTGGGGACAATTTTTTTTTTTTTTACTCCCAAACATAGATTAAGACGCGTTGGCTCTATTTTTTAGCAAGAGATATTGATAAACCATAGCCACTAAAGATCTTGATAGGAAGTGAATTGAAGGAAGGGACAACAACACTAGACTTCCAGGACAATGCAAGACAGCTTAGCGCTTCCAAACGCAGTGGCGGCAGTTACTCACATCGTACAAGACCTGTCGGCCAGGGGATGGATTCAACAGACATACCATCGGTAGCCCCGCGGATAGGGGGAAGACCCTTCAGCTCCCCTTAAAGAAATGGAGTTGGGAGAGATGCACAATTGCATAGAAGGACAACCGTAACAAGTGGACAGTTCGGTTAGCAGTGCAGGACAACGGATATCGCCAAAGAGAAGGAAAATATGGATGATTCGGGATGGTGTAGGTCGTGGATAAAATGACGCTAGCCTCGTGGAACATACGAGGCCTCCGCTTTCTAGTGAAGAAGTTAAGTGTCATGGGTGTTTTAGAGACAAAGCTTATTGTTGTTAGTTATCAGAAAATGAGTTCTTGTTGGTTCCACCACCTCCGGACAGAGCAATAGGAGGGCACTGCAACTCGAAACCGAATCCTACTGATCTAGAATGATCGACAAGTAGAACTTGAAGTGAGAGAGTGGGACAAACAGTTTGTTCACTGCATTGTGCAGTGCTGGGTCATGAGAACATTGATAGCGGTGACTTTGTTTATAGGAAACTTAGAATACTCGGTCGGAAGCACTGTGGGAAGGATTGTTCCGTATTTCTGCTGAGATGGGGCTGCCGTGGGTTGTCTTAGGGGACTTCAATTCTCTCTTATCGACTGATGACAAATGCGGTGGACTGCTGGATATGCACGACACTCTCACGGACTTTCAACGCATCATGGAGTCCGTAAGATTGGAAGACTTGACCTACATAGGATGCCGCTACACGTGGACGAATGACCTTATCTGTAGCAATCTGGATCGTGTACTCGTCAACGACCAATGGCTGGAAAAAAACCTGCACAGCTTTGCCGACTTTGTGCCACTAGGTTGTCTCTCCGACCATTCAGTTTGTATGGTGTCTATCCTGGAGACGAACTGCTGCCCGCCTCGACCATTTAAGTTCTTCAACATGTGGGCCAAACATGAAATTTTTCCACAGCTGCTGGCTGACAAATGGGCAGCCTATGTGCAGCTTGTAGGCTGAGGTACCGAGCAGTTCTGTTTTGGACAGATTCTGCGCTTGTTGAAAGATGATCTGAAGCTGCTGAATCTGGAGCATTTCCAGCACATTTCCACTCGAGCTACTGCTGCCCGACAACCTTTGGAGGAGGTGCAAGAAGCTGGGTTGGCCCAAGGTGTCCTGGATGGTGGTCAAGGCGATCCAGCAAGCTGCAGTCCGCCTGACCGACGTTGAACACAGTTCCTGTATGCAGCATACTTCAAGCAAGTTGGCTGCAATTCATTGTTCTTTCATGCCCTAGTGAAGCAGAATAATTGACGGTGTGAGATCATTGCAGTTGAACATCCGGATGACAACCTATCAGAGTCCTTTAGTGAGGTTGTGTATGTTGGGAGTATTGAGAATACAATCAAATTCCCACATTGTTAGGATATGGAAAATATCATGTGCTTATAAGATGAAAAGATATCTCCATTGGTATGAAGCCTTTTGGATAAAGGTCAAAAATAAAACCATGAGAGCTTTAACCCAGACAGGAAGTCCAGTTGGGTCAGGAGGACCGGACAACTGGCAGGAAGTCCAGTTTGGCTAGAAGGGCCGGACAACTGACAGGAAGTCCAGCTGGTCAGGAGGATCAAACAGTTGGTAGGAAGTCCTGTTAGGTTGAGGATCGGACATCAAACAGAGGAAGTCTTTCGAGGATGGATAGGCTTGAGGAGGGGGGCAATGTGGTCCTTCGTTTGAGGGGGAGATTGTTGGGAGTATTGAGATTACAATTAAAATCCCACATTGGTAGGACATGGAATGTGCTTATAAGATGAAAAGATTTCTCCATTGGTATGAGACCTTTTGAGTAGAACCCTAAAAACAAAACCATGAGGCTTAGGCTTAAAGTGAACAATATCATGCCATTGTGGAGATATATGAATCTTATAGACACTAACAGTGTAGATTTTCATTGACTACTTCTAAGGTCCGTTGGGAACAATAATGGATAGGGTTGGCTTTCCTTGGAGTTCATTACAATTCAGATGCCACATTCATGTTGATCAACATGCTCCCCTAGTGCGGATGCCGACTGCGGAGGAGATCAGAAAGGCGCTATTTCACATTGGTGATAAGCGGGCGCCTAGCTCGGATGGATATGGCTCGACGTTCTTTAAACATGCATGAGACACCATAGGGATGGATTTTACCATTGCCATCCTAGAGTTCTTTGCCATTGGAAAGCTACTACGAAGATGGAACCACACACTGATCTCTCTAGTCCCGAAGTCAGCCCACGCTAGTAAGGTGGACTACAAACCGATCTCATGTTATACGTGTTCTATAAGGTTATATTGAAGCTGCTGGCCAGTAGACTGTTGGAGGTCACGAATTACATACTTCATTAGTCTCAAGTGAAATTTGTGCAAGACAGATTGATCATATAGATAATATTCATCTATCATAGGAGCTATTCAGGAAGTACAACAGGAAGTAGATCTCGCCTAGATGCATTTTGAACATTGACCTCCAGAAGGCGTTTGATTCAATAAATTGAGATTTTTTATGGGAGACACTTATTGGTTTGGGTTTCCCTGATCAGTTTACGACGTGGATCATAGAGTGTGTTACTACCATGTTTTTCTCGTTGGCTATTAACGACGACACATTTGGTCGGTTCAGAGGCGCCCAAGGACTACAACAGGGGGACCCTCTATCCCCTTACCTGTTTGGCATTTGTGTTTAGGTCTTTGGGAGTAAGCTGCAACATTGCACAACCAGATCAGAGTTCAGCTTCCACCTATAGTGTGCCCATCTTGGCCTAACACATTTAGCATATGCGGATGATCTACTTCTTTGTTAGGGAGATGCGGATTCGGTTGGAGCACTGTCCGTATGTTTGCCAGAGTTTGGTGTTGCAGTAGGGCTACATGTCAATCGGTTGAAATCGAATATTTATTTGGCAAAGGTGATGTCACCACGTGTCCGAGGTTGCCATCCATCACAGATTTTCAAGAGGGCACCATACCTTTTTGATACCTTGGCATCCCATTAGCAACTGAGCGCCTTAGGATATCAGACTACAACTCTCTTTTGGACTCGTTGACTAGCCAGATTGGTACTTAGCCTAGGCAGACGTTATCATATGCTGGCAAGGAGGAGCTTAATACCTTAGTGCTACAGGGGGTTGGTGTTTCTGGTTATCCATCCTGCCACTACCACAGGGAGTTATTGATCGCATCTACAGTATCTGCAAATCATTCATATGGACTTCAAAGCACCCTTCAGTTGCATGGACAGATATGTGTAAGTCGAAAGATGAGGTAGGCATGGGCTTCTTGGACTTGAGGGCCTGAAACTTAGATCTTCTAACTAAGGTACTTTGGAGGATACATGCTAAGATGGATGTGCTCTGGATCAAATGAATACATCACAAATACCTTAGGCGAACAAACATTTGGACTTGGGAGGTGGCTCAATCGGATTTTCCACTGATCATGAGATTACTACACATACGGGACCTGGTCGTGGCAGTAGCTGGGACACCAGTGGATGTAGGACGACTTGAGGATTGGTTTGCACGATATGGAGGGGTGGCTAGGGCATACAACTTCATCAGACCTAGCAGTACTAAGAAGCCATGGGCTCGTATAGTATGGAAGGCATATCTTTATCTGAGTCACATGGTTACCTTCTGGATGTTGGCAAAGCGGTGCCTTCCCACCAGAGACAGGCAAGAGTATTTGGAGGATCGACAGTGTGCCTTCTGCGGTCAGGCATTAGAGACGCAGGAGCATATATTCTGTGCCCCCCCCCCCGATTGGAGAGCTATGGCGGAGGATCAGAAACTGGCTACACATGCAGCAGGAGATGTCCGTCTATAGACGTACCATGTGCATCTTTAGGAGGCACTACCATGGGAATAGGACGTTGATAAAGGCCCGTCACCTGGCCTTATCGGTTGTCATCTATTATGTATGGAGAGATAGGAATCGTAGTTTTTTTTGGTGAGGGGAGGCTTGATATTGAGCGGATATTTAGATGTGTGCAAATCCATGTGTACAGGTACTTGGGCATCTTCTCTGATCTGGTACTTTATCAGACATGAGAGGCGCTTGCGGATCTCTCTGTATTTCTTGATTGTGCTATGGATATTTTTCTTATCAAAAAAGGAAGTGAATTGATAGCATTTTTTTTGGTCAAAGGAGAAGATTGTTATGTTCAATTTTAAGGTGTGCTTAAAAGTCACTAACAAACTGATGACTTCTGAACATATTCGATAAATTAAAAAAACCATCCACATATTTTAAAGTTGCTTGAATTCATTAGCTATCATTTAGGTAACTTGCATTATTTTAAAAGATTGGAATGTGATCATAGCTATGCCTCAAGAAAATATAAATAAACAACTAAATTTGATTAACTTCTACGAGATAGAGAAATAAATAATGGGGCAAGCGACTTTATTGGATGGTTTGAAATCATGTTATATTGAGCAACATGGGTAAGACTAGGGGTGCCAGTGAATCTAGTTGGTTCATAAGCTTTTTGAGCTGGCTTAAAAAATATTTTATTCGTATTCATAATTATCATATTCGAGCCGAACTCGACATGTTCGATAATTTTTAGAACTGAATTTGAACACAATATTTTGTTCGCTCGTTCATTAGCCGTTTGCAAGCTTTTATTTAATATTTAAAAAAAAAAATCAATGGATTGAATATTCTCAAATTAAGGGTCGAATATTTCGAACCAAACTCAAATTTGTGCCGTTTTGAGCTATAGCTCAATTTTGCTGATATCAAGGTTCGAATAATTCGAACTTGTATTTCATTTCAAATTGAGCTCAAGCTAAATTTTTTTTGTATTTTCGAACTTCGAATCAAATTTAAATATCATATTTTTTTTGAGCTCGAACTTGAATATTAATATTTTTATACTATTCGGCTCGATTCGGTTTATTTGCACCTGTAATCTTGATATACTAAGCTAATAAATTACCAAACAACGATATTGATTAACATGGCCCAGTAGTCTCTCATATGTTGCTTGCGTTGATCATGGAGACGAGGATCATACTTCAACATGCTTTGACACCCACTAAGATGAATTCAATGATGCCTTTTGTATTCTTTTAGTTTACTTCTCTTTATTCTAATTCAATCGATTATGTAATTGATATAGTTTTATTTTCTAAAAGTGAACAAGTTGTAGAAGATTATAGGAGTAAGGCTTACATGAATTCATGTAAATGCATATTAAATCAAAATTATTTTTAATCTAAGTATTAAAATTTAAGTGAAAGAGTTTTGAATGAGTAAAATTGATGCATCGCGGTGCACCTTTACACATATTGAAGCATATCGAGTATTAGTATGATATAATAAATAATTTTAATTTAATAGGTAATCTAATTGCTATAGTTTTGCTTTTAGAAGTAAATAAATTAACTGATAAAGAAGGAAAAACCTATAAATTTTTTTGGTGCACTTTGCTGAGTGTTGAAGTGTGCCAAGTATTGGTACAATATTGTGTCAATATTTGAACCATGATGTGTTATACAATAGTTGATTACATGTTCTTGATGTTTAATGAGTGACACAGAGAAAAAGCTGTTTCTGGCATAACTAAATGAAGTAGGGATATGGACTAAATTTTAGTGAAATACGATGTGTACCAAACTATATCTACAATATTGTCCTTCTAAATATGGCAAGGTAGGAGATTTTGTTATTGACTTTGAATATCTTATATCAAATGCTTGGTTTTATTTTGTTTTACTTTTTATGATGCATTTTTTAACGGTGGAACAAGATCTCAAATGGAACTAGTATTCCAGTTTTGGTATCAATTTTGACATTGGATGAACTAATTTTAATACGAAATTTAAAAGGTTTATTCAATAAGTAAAAATTAATTCATTGTGCACTGGGTAGATGTCTCTTTTTTTAGATGAGGAAAATGTCTTATTACTGTTGGTTAGTTTGGTGAACCATTCGCTCTTCCGTTTCCTGCACAACATCGTAATCTGTTATGGCATACTATTTCTGCTTTTGCAGGTGAATGAATGTATCTGTGTTTCACAAAAGATAGGTGACATACTCTTTCTGCATGATGAAAGTGGTCAAGAAATAAATTCATATGAGTTTGTTCCTGCTGAGTTCTTTGAGTACATGGAATTTCCATGGAAAGGACGAGTGAAGAGAATTCATGCTGAAGAATCATATGGTCAAGTTGATAGGGCTGCAGAGGCCTTGTCTGTTGCTGTAAGTCAACTATCCTTGTAAATCCATTAGCTATATTTCTATTTATTGTTACTTAAACTTATAACTAAAAAAAAAGTATATAGAGAAGAAGTTGAAGTTGCATATGATTTTTAGTGATTTGGGAAAATAATTGTCAAAGAATCTCAAGATAATTATCGTGATGAATTATATTGGTGTGATAGAATACAATCATACATGTATGATAATATAGTTTCAAGTGGTAAAGTTGTTGCATCAACTGCAAATAATGTAGTTTTACGACTCTAATTCCTATCTTTTGTGTTAGCATTAGATAAACTCTTTAATAATATAAGATGGTATATTTTGTTGGATAAAATTTACCAATGATATTGTGTCAATGTGGAAAAAAGATTAATTATGTAAATTTGCTAGTGTATTTTCAACAATAAGAAAAAAAACTGAAGTAATAGTTAGGCTAGGTGAAACGAAAGAAATTCTGTAAGTTATTTAGGATCTATTATTCAACAACTTGAAGATATTGATGAAATATATTAAAAAATGTGGAATCACCACATTAGCGGCCCCCACCAATGAAATATAATAAAGTTTGTATGCCCTATAGGCTAAAAAAAACTTAAAATTTTGTTGTATTATCTGTTATACTTTAAGAATCAAAGTATTTCACAATTAGTTTTACGACCTAAATGAATCCTAATTTGAATAGGATGGGGTTTCCTGCCACCACGACAATTCATCAACATCATTTTGTTAGCCATAATTCCATGTGACAATGTGAGCTAGAGACTTCATGTGCAAAACATAACCTATAGATACACACCAGTATGAAGTATGTCATGTGTACAAAGAGAAATAAATGAACACATTTTATTGATAAAAAAACCAAAACACTTTATTGGCGATCATTTTTTTGGGTACACATTGAAAATATAGAAATATATGAGCTAACAGAACACCAAAAGAATATCAAAAGGCAAAAGGGAAAAGAAAAGAAAAGCAAATGAGGTCTTCAAAGATATGCACAAGAAATCTCATTAAATGTAGTAACTAAATATGCCTCAAAGCTGAGACCTAATTTCCCAAATCGACACACCTAAGTAAATTTAGAAGCAAAAACAAAATGAGTTTCAGTTAGTAATAGTTCATAGAATGCAACAATATTTATCTAGCAAAAAGAGTTTGCAATAGGGGTAGCAAAAAGTTTGTGAATATCTAATTACACTATGCATGAGATGTGCTATGTTACATCACTATAGATGTTATGTCAGGAGTTAGATACTTGATGGCTTAAGTCATAAATAAAGTTAGTTAGGAGTTGCTAGTGGTGTTTCCAGCAACCTCTAAACAATAAGAGGAAACCTCAAGATCCTATCCTATAATCAGAATCCAGTCTTCAATTGTGGCAAGAGGCGAGGCTATATACTTGTAGTTTGTAAATTGTAATAGATGTTGATGAGCGTAGAGATTTTGCATGAACTTTTGGAGGAGATGAAAGGTGCATGTTACATGTGGATCATAGAGAGAGAATGACGGAGAACCAAATACAAGGCAAAGAATGGCTTATTGCAGCTCATGGTTTTCACGTGTGATGGCTTGCGTTCAGAAACATTGAGATAAAGATGAAGGGAACTTGTGTCCTATTTCATAGGGAGTGAGAGAAAAGGTTGAAATAAAGGGATGAGATGACTACTTTTCGAGGGAGATCCACCTTAATAATGATCACTTTGAAGGAATCAACCTCCAATAATCAAAGTAATTTGATTATTTAATTGAATTACTTTATTGTCTCCCTCAAAAGATTATATAATATCTCTCTCTCTATATATATATATAGGTATACAATAATGCCTTGTCAATATAAAAATTACTAATAAATTTAATAACTAATTGCCGTAGGCGGGGAGTAGGGTGGCGTTAAAAATCTTTCATGCGTGAGATTAGGATAGAAGGGGGTAGAAAGAATCGAAGGAGAGGAGGAATTCGCTAACAAAAGATGATCCACCTCTATGTTTAAACGAAACCAAAATAAACTTAATTAATCAAAAACCAATCTATGAATTATAAGAGCCTAAGCCCATCTTTAAATAGGTTAGAGAAAGGGAAAAGTTCAAACAAAAGAAATAATAAAAAATTCTTAATGCAATAGAAAAAGTATATATAAAAATTTAAACAGAAAATTCAGACCTAATAAAAATAATAATAAAATATCAATGAAATGCAGGTGGCACGCTACGACCTTGGGCTGGTCCATGATTAGGCTGTGGTGGGAACCACGACAGTGGATTGGTCCACGGTTAGGCCGTGGTGAGGACCACGATCGTGGTGGGGAACGCGAGTAGGCTATGATTCCTATTGAAGGTCCCGTGTTGAGCCACGGAATGATTCACACTCGTGGTGGTGACCACAGATAGGCCGTGGTAGCCTCTAGGAGCTCCATTATGCCCTATTTTGATCCATAATGATGCACACTTGTGTTAAGGGGCAAGGTGTGCCTGTATCAAACTCCCGGAGTTGAAAAGAACTCGTCCTTGAGTTCCAATTAGGTAGACTTGATCCTTGGTGGAGAAATCCGGATTTGAGTCGAAGATGATGCTCGGATGAAGTGGTAGGACATAAGTTGTTTTCTCTTGTGTGACCATCTTGAAAACCCTAGACATAAAAAAGAAAGAAGAGGTAGAAGGTACTAAAAGAGGAGTAGAATCCATTTGCCGGGGTGCTAGTATAATATTTTGTCCTCCAATGTAGGTTTTGTCGTCATCAACCAATCATCCCTCATTTCGTCCTTGAATGAGAGATCAATCAGTGTCTTGTGGCCATCTTTGCAAAGTACCTCATTATCGTCCTACTCGTCGTAGATGGGGTCGCCAATGACCTTGTCAATGTCATCATCGTAGACGGGACCTTCAATTTCCTCGTCAATGACATCATCATTGTAGACAAGGTCTTCCGTATGTTCATCATCATCGTAGACAGAGTTTTCAATTTCTTTGTTGTAGATATAATCTTCTATGTTTTCATCATCATCGTAGGCACAGTGTTCCGTGTCTTCTTCAATTACCTTGTTGACGTCATCATCGTCGTAGATGGGTTCTCTAAACCATTCTTTGTGACCACAATAATTTTGATGACGTAGAATTTTAGAGCATCGAAAACTTATCTCAAATTCTCGCAATATTACACGCCGAGTTAATATTCCAACTTTTCTCCATAGTTTCTTGATGATCTCTTGGGAACTTCGATCCTGGGGTGAGGCTTCATCAATCGAAACATACCAGTCATGACCATGATCACAACCATGACGACCATCTATGAATCTCAATCGCCGATATAACTCCGTAATTTGTCTCGGTAGATCGATGAGCTCGCAGATACTTTGATTTTGGGGTGCGGCTTCCTCAATCGGAACCTGCTGATCACGACCATAACGATGTCCTCGTCGACCTTCTATGGATCTAGGGCTCCGATACTAACTGATGCAGGCGGGGCAGCGCTAAAAACCTTCCATGTGTGAAGTTAGTATAGAAGAGGGTAGAGAGAATTGAAGTAGAGGAGGAATTCGCTAACAAAAGAGGATCCACCTCTATTTTTAAATAAAATCAAAATAAACTTAATTAATCAAAAACCAATCTATGAATTATAAGAGCCTAAGCTCATCTTTAAATAGGCTAAGAGAAAGGGAAAAGTTCGAACAAAAGAAATAATAAAAAATTCTTAATGAAATAAAAAAAGTAAATATAAAAATTTAAACAGAAAATTCAGACCAAATACAAATAATAATAAAATATTAATGAAACTCGAATTTACGGTGGCGGCATGCTATGATCGTAGCCTGGTCCATGGTCAGGCCATGGTGGGAACTATGATCGTGGATTGGTTCATGGTCAAGCCGTGGTGAGGATCACGACTGTGGTGGGGAACACGGGCAGACTATGGTTCCTGCTGGAGGTGTCTGTGTTTAGCCACGAAATGATCTACGCTCGTGGTGGTGGCTATGGTAGCCTCTAAGAGCTCCATTATGCCTTGTTTTGATCTATAATAATGCACACTTGTGTTAAAGGGCACGGGCATGCTGTGTTGTGATGATGTGCCCGCATTACTTATTTTAATATTTCGAAAGGGTACAACAACAACAACAAAGTCTTATCCTACTAGGTGGGGTCGGTTATATGGATTCTTTTACACTATTGGACTCTATCCTTTACTATATGATCATCTATATTTAAATAAATTTTATCTTGTTTTATTGTTGCAACTAAGTCTTTTTTAGTCTGCCTCTTCCTCATTTGATGTGTATATTTGTCATCATTTCATATTGCCTAACTGGAGCATTTATTGACCGTCTAAGTACATGTTTGTACCACCTTAAACGCGTCTCTCAGAGCTTTCCTTCAATAGATACAACATCGACTTTTTCTCTAATACTCTCATTTCTTATTCTAACCATCCTCGTATGTCTGCACATCCACCTTAACATTCTTATTTCTGCAACTCTCATCTTTTGCTCATGTGTTCGAGTCGTAGCCTAACATTCAGTGTCATATAACATAGCAGGTCTAATCGCTGTTTTGTAGAATTTCCCTTTAAATTTTAGAGGTACTTTATGATCACATAAAACACTCGATGCTTTCTTCCATTTCAACCATCCTTCTTGTATTCTATGTAAGACATCCCTCTCAATCCCTCTATCATCTTAAAAAAATAATCCTAAATATTTAAAACTCTCAGTTCCAAACACTCGTCATCTTCTATCTTAACACTTGTCTCATTACGTCTAATATTGCTAAACTTAAATTCTGTATATTCTGTCTTTACTTTACTAAGCCTCAAACCTTTCATTTCTAGTGTTTCTCGCCAAGATTCTAGCTTAGCATTTACTCCTTCACGTGTCTCATCTACTAAAACAATATCATCTGCAAACGACATGCACTACGGTACTGTATCTTGAATGTGTCCAGTGAGTTCGTCCATAATTAGTGTAAAAAGATAGGGACTTAAAGCCGATCCTTGATGTAACTCTATCTTTATTGGAAATATTTCAGTTAATCCGCCTGAAGTCTTCACTTTGGTCGTTACTTTCTCATACATATCCTTAATTTGTTCAATATATGTTACACTAACACTTCTTTTTTCTAAAATTCTCCATATAATTTCTCTTGGAACTCTATCATAAATTTTTTCTAAATCAATGAATACCATGTGTAGATCCTGCTTTTGCTCTCTATACTTTTCAATTAGTTGTCTGAGAAGATGTATAACTTCTATTATCGACCTTCCTACCATGAATCCAAATTGATTTTCGAGAACCATGGTCTCCTTCCTTAATATTTTTTCTATTACTCTTTCCTAAAGTTTCATGGTATGATTCATTAGTTTAATACTCCTATAGTTTTCACAAGTTTATGTCTCCTTTATTCTTATATAAGGGAATTAGGATACTTACCCTCCATTGATCATACATCCTTTTTGTTTTCAATATCATGTTAAATAATTTTGTAAGCTATTTAATACATTGTTTCCCTAGACACTTCCATACATCTATCGGAATATCATCTGGTCCAACGACTTTTTCATTTTGCATTCCATTTAAAGCTTGTTCTACTTCTGAAATTTGAATTCTACGATAAAAATTTAAATTTCTATACTCATTTGACTTACTTAAATTACCTAAATTAAGTTGGTCTTTTAAACCTTCATTAAAAAGTTGATGAAAATATTTCTTCCATCGCTCTTTTATTTCTTCATCATTTTCTAGTACTCTATTTTATTCATCTTTAATACATCTTATTTGATTAAGATCTTGTCTTCCTCTCTCTCACTTTAGTTATTCTATAAATGTCTCTTTCCCTTTCTTTTGTATCTAATTTTCGATATAACCGTTGAAAAGTTTCAGTCGTAGCTTCATTCACTACTTTCTTAGCTTCTTTCTTGTATTATATATTTTTTTCAAATTTTCCTTATTTTTACAAATATATAATTTCTTATATGCTGTTCGTTTTTACTTGACTTTCTCTTGCACTTTTTCATTCCACCACCAAGATTTTTTACTTGGTGGTGCATGTCCCTTTGACTCACCGAGTACACTCTTGGCTACTATTTTCAACTTTGATACCATCTTATCCCATGTCGTATTAGGGTCACTGTATATTTCATCTAATACTTGTGCTCCTACCTTCTCTTTGAATATATTTAGTTTCTCATTATTTAACTTCCACCACTTGATTTTAGGAGTCGTGTATATTTTCCTTCTATTAATATTATGTTTGAGGCGTATATCTAATACTACTAACTTATGTTGAGTATTTAAACTTTCTCTAAGGATGACCTTACAATCTTTACAAATCTTTCTATCTCTCTTCTAACCATAAGAAAGTCAATTTGTAATTTATTATTTTCACTTTTGAACGTGATCAAGTGTTCTTCTCTTTTTTTAAAAAATATATTAGTTAGTATATGATCATATGCTATTGTAAAATCCAATATAGTTTTACCTTTTTCATTTCTTGTTCAAAACCCATAACCCTCATGCACCCTCTCATATTCGTTATTTTTTACTCCGACATGTCCATTTAAATCGCCTCCTATTAAAATCATCTCATTTGACGGAATATTTTGTAATAATTCATCCAAATCATCCCAAAACCTTAATTTGATATTTTCATCTAATCCTATTTGAGGTGCATATATACTAATTACGTTCATAGTTTCTTTCTCCACTACTATTTTGACAGCTATAATTCTATCCCCCTTTCTAATTACTCCTACAACTCTATCCTTTAACGAACTATCTACAATAATATCCATTCTATTTCTTGTTTTACTTTTTCCTATATACCATAACTTAAAACCCGAGTTCTCTATAATCTTTGCCTTCTCACCTACCCATTTTGTCTCTTGTACACATACATTATTAATTTTTCTCCTAATCATCGTATCTACTTTCTCCATTGTTTTATCAGTGAGGGTTCCTATGTTCTATGTACCAAATCTTAGACTATTAGTTTTTCTATAATATTTGTTTTACCCAACCTATGGTATGAGAACTTTTATTTATTTAAAACTACACTCAAGTTCTCATGGAGATGTAGCGGTCTTTGTGATACGTTGCAATCGGACCCTACAATGCGAACTCTTGTATATTTTTCACTACACCCGAGTTTTGAAAATGTAACGGGCGTTGTCGAGACATTACAGTCGGTCCTTATAATGCGTTCCTTTCGGGGAACAACCTAGCATTAACACAATAGTTTGATTGATTCATTCATTGAATATTTGCCTTAGTTTAACGTTAGCTGACAACCTAATGCAATCCTCCTCCTTTATCCGGGCTTGGGACCGGTCATGACAAGGTTAACTTATCATGGACGGAGTTCAATATTTTGAAAGAGTAAATAATAATAATTCTAATGACCTATTCTAAATTATAATATTTTGAAAGAGGAAATTAATAACAAATTTAATAGCCTATTCTTATGGATAATATTTTGAAAGGGTTATTTGAATATGTCTATTTAAGGATTGTATCAGAGAGTTGAATGACCTTCCCCTTATGTACTACAACAACAACAACAACAACAACAAAGCCTTATCCCACTAGGTGAGGTCGGCTATATGGATCCTTCTACGCCATTGGACTCTATCCCCTACTATATCATCATCTATATTTAAATAAATTTTATCTTGTTTTATTGTTGCTAACCAAGTCTTTTTTGGTTTTCCTCTTCCTCGTTTGATGTGTATATTTGGTATCGTTTCACATCGCCTAACTGGAACATTTATTGGCATATGAGAATAATGTACGGACTCATTACCATATAGAATTTGGGGATAGGAGAATATTGTGTAGGACTCCATTAAATGGGTTTATAAAGACTTGTGATAATATCCTAAACCTTTAATGTAGGACTAATACCCTATTAATCTAATACATTGATAGATATAAGTAATCTCCTTTTAAATTATCATGCACACAAAATAAACAAAAGAGTAAAATATAAATTTGTGGTATCTCAACCACAGATAAAGGAAAGAGGGTTTTTGATACAAAGATTATGAATAGTAAATATTTTAAGCCAATTATCTTTTATAATTGTCTATTGCAAAGCAGAATAAAATTGTGTATAATATTTTTAGATCCTTCATTGATGGAAGGTATGTGCACTGGATTGTCATTTTTATAGGCCTTCTATATATATAAAAAACTCTTCTCTTGTTTAATCTACTTTCATTTCATTCCAACCCTTCTTATTTTTTCCCTCAAAACCTTCATTTCTTGTCCCTCCCTCTCTCTTTAAAAAAGAAAGAGAAAGTGACATTGTCTTTGTTATGCTTCGATTCACTTTTTTTAAATAGATCAGATTGGACCTCCTTGAACTTGTGACATTCTCCATGATGTGGCATGGTGTTGCAGCCCAAACAATTGTTTTGCCTTGTGATTCTACTAAGCCTAGATCTTGGGAAAGATGCCTATGCAAACTCTGTAGAAGTCCTTATGGGAGTCAGAACAGCTATAGAATGTGGGATTGCCAAAAGAAAAAAGTGGAGAAGATTTTAACATTTTCGAAGAAGTTGAGGGGCTTGTAGAACTTGGAGGTTTAGGAGAAGATTTAGGCCATGGGATCATAAGAGAGATGTTGATTGATGGTAGAGGCAAGGTGGCAAAAAAAAGTGAGTTGTCATTAGTTTTGTCATTGGAAGAGAGTTTTAGAGTGTTCAAATTATGTGAGTTAAGCTTGGGAATGATGATGTAGGAGTTGTACTAGGCTAGTTTGTGGTAGACTCATTCCCAGGTCGATTACCCGTTGACCCTATCAAATGGGCTAGAATCGTAATTGGTCCATCAGGCGACAGGTTGATTACTGGTTATGTGGGCCAAAACTTGTCGAATCAGTGGTTTGACCATTAATTTTTTTTTAAATGTTGGAATTGTCAATTCCAATGCCTAAAATTAATACTTTTTTTTAACGGTGGAGATTATTTTACTTTTTTTTTTTATCAATGATTACGATTTAGTGCTTGTTATGTTCTTAACTCTATATATAGGATGATTATTTCATCATTTTTATATCATCATTTTTATTATTCTCTTTGAATTTCGAAATCTCAATCGTTTTCGATTTCGATTTGCTAATTCTAATGGAAGGAAATTCATCTCGTTTTTGAAAGGGCAAGGAAATAACTATTTTGAATGTTGGTCCCAAGGACATTCAATTTATCGATGATAAATCAGAGCAACTTTTGATAGCTGACACATAGGAAAATATCGAAACTTTCAAAGTTTGGAAAACTCTAGCTTTAAAATTGTCTATTTTTATTAAATATTCTGAGAAAGTCGTTCTTCGGTCCAAAGGCAAAATGTAAGTATTGCAATATTTCCTATAAATTTTAATTGGACGACTATTATGGGTCATTGAAGTGACATTTTGAAACAAAGCACCTGACGAAATTTGAAATTGAATATTTTCAAATACAACTTTATAGATTTTCGTCGTCTATTGAAAGTACCGATATAAGTTTATTTAAATATTCTGATATTAAATTAAGATAATCATTAGTTAGATTTGTTTCTATAGAGCATCTTTTGTTTTTGGTTTTGGATTTAAATGTACTTTTCAAGATTTTTGTCAAAAATCTCTTAATCCATTTGCTAAACGTGTTCCATGAATTATTTTTGCGCACACAATTAAAAAATTAGTAAGAGAGAAAAAAGATTTAATTGAAGAATTTAGTGAATTAAATAATAAAGTATCTTTATGTTATGATATTTGAGTGATCATTGACAAATTCATTCATATATAGGTGTGACCTGTCATTAGGTTGACAACTCCTGGACAATTCAAAAACATTTATTAGTATATTAAGTTTTTCATGAACTATACATTGTTCACAATATTTCTCAATTATTATGTTTAATTTTAGAAGAATATGGATTAACTGATAAAATATTTTCAATTTCATTTGAAAATGCTATTTCTAATATTGTAAGTATTGATGAATATAAATTTATTTGTAAGCTTGTTATTGGTGGTTCATTTTTTTTCATATTTACCATGTATGTCATATTTTAGATTTGTGTTCAAGATGGATTAAAAATTTTAGAAAATCAAATTAAACAATTAAAATTGCTATTTTTTTTATTTATGGTCATATCCTAATATAATGAAACAATGAGGTAAATTTTATAAAATTGATGGAATGAAACCTAAAAAATTTCTCCGTGATGTGCCAACACGTTGGAATTCATGATATCAATTACTACAACTTTCATTTTAATATAGAGAAATATTATATTCATTTTTGTTTAAATTGTTAATAATCCTAATATATATTTATTTTTACATCGATGGAATTTATGTAGTAATATATGCAAAATTCATACAAAATTTTAAAAGTATTTAATGATGCAACCGAATAATTTTTCGGTGTTTATTATCCTACTTTTTATTTAATTATGATGAATTTTTATAACATAACTTTAATTTTAAATGAATATATTAATGATGAATTTTTATTTCCTTGCGTAGTAACATTGAAAGCAAAATGGAATTTTTTTTTTATAATATTTTTGATATTTATTTAGTTGTATTTGTTTATGCTCTAGATAAAAGTTAGATGTTTTACACGAAATGTTAATTATGTATTATGATGATTTAATTTCGATAAAAGATTATTCTTCTCTTGATCCTACTAATATAATGTAAAATACTAGAAATAGTTTATATGATATTTATAAAGAATATAGTTTAAAATATGAATTAGAAAGTAATGCAGCTGAAATTTAAAATGTTATTAGTAGTAATTTAAAACTTACAAAAGCATCACTTTTATTAAAAGAACAGATGAAGCATCCACAAGGATCCTCAAGTTCCAAATAGGAATTTGAGAATTATTTTACAATTTTTTTTTATTTAGTGAAACATATAGCAAAGTGGATTTCAATATTTTATGGAAGTGGTTGTAGAAGACTCAGGAAGGGAACCTTGGTGCAACGGTCAAGTTGTTGTCTTGTGACCTAGAGGTCACGGGTTCGAATCTTAGAAACAATCTCTTACAAAGCAAGGTAAGGTTGTGTACAATGGATCCTTTCCCAAGACCTCACATGGCGGGAGCTTCGTGTACCGGCTGCCTTTTAGTGGTTGTAGAAGTCTCAAAGTTTTTTTTATCATCTTTATTATAATAAAAGAAATTCTAGCTTGTCCGGTGTCAATTGTTGTCGTACAATAGACGTTTAGTTATGGAAATAATATGTTGGACAAATGACGATCTACTTTGTCTCTTGATTATTTAGTACTGAAGGAATTACTACAGGAATGGAAAATAGAAAGTAGCAACACTAGCTTCTAAGGTAATAAGGTTAAAAAGTAAGCGAACTATATGAGTTTTGATTTGCTTATACGCTAAGGGGATACATAGACAACTTAAATAAATACAAGTCCTTTTTTATTTTAAAAAAATTATATATTTTTAAAAATTTTAAATAAAAAATAATAATTTTGAGCTGTGATGAACCGTGAATCGGCGATTTTGAATCACAAATCGTAATCATCTTGGATGCTTAAGATTACAAGTTGATCTTTCACGAACCATCAATTCCAAATCATGGTCAGGTCTAGTTTGTGGATGGCTTGGCCTATATCTCCTAGTTGTGACTTTATTATAAAAAAAATGATAATCCAAGTATCCGAGCTTTGTCTGACTAATCCTGGAGTTAGATGGCAGGTAAATGTAGAGCACAACTTATGCACACTCAGAGATCGACCTCCAGAATATTCATCTCTAGTGGGAGTTGAACTTTGGTCCTCTTAATTGTTCTTCCGAGTACTTTACCATTGCACTATACCCACAGGGTGATACGACCTTATTATAGCTAAATCTTGCTTTGTTGATTAGGTTATCCCCATTGTTTCAATTGCATTTGAGCATTTCCTCGATTTTGGGCTCAGAGGGAGAAGAGTACCAAGGTTGGCAGAGCTACTAGAGGATATTATTGTGTTGAAAAGGGGAAGGTGTCTGCTGGAAGGATATATGGTAGCTTTCTTCTTGTGGTGCTTGGTTTTGATCGTGATGATTACACAAACCTAGATGACGATTGGGCACATGAAAAAATGAAGTAAAGGTGGGATTGCAACCGGGTTGGAGATTGTATATGAGGGGAAAAGGAAATAGGAAAATCGAGCTGTGTCATCATCCCTAGGAGTCAGCAATACCTTTTAACTAAAACGGCTAAACTCACTAGTCACGATACATATAACTCCGATAACTGACTCTGACATTTAACTTATATATATGAGAAGTTGAGTGATACTGTGTACCCAAACTACATAATATGTAACACTTTTCCACCTATTAAATCACATATTGGCTTGGCTTCCACCTTGAACTTCTTGTGACATTCTATTTTTTACCCAAACACTTTCCTGTTTCTCTAGGTTATGGAAGACTTTTCTCCAATTGTTTCAAGAGTGAAATCTCTCGTAACTCCTCTTGGAGGTCCAAAGGGTGAAATATGTTATGCAAGAGAGCATGAAGCTGTTTGGTTCAAAGGAAAACGGTTTGTTCCAGCTGTATGGGCTAACACCTCTGGGGAAGAACAAATTAGACAACTCAAACCTGCTACAGATTCAAAAGGTAGAAAGGTTGGAGATGAATGGTTTACAACTAGCAAGGTTGAGGATGCATTGAACAGGTCCCTTTCTAAATTTGGCTTCTTGATTCTTGTCAAGCTTTTTTTTGGCATGATTATCTTTCTGTGATATATTTCAAAACTCTTTACAATGTGCTGCTTTATGTTTAGGTACCATGAAGCATGTGATAATGCCAGGGTTAAAGTTTTGGATTTACTTAGAGGATTGTCCAGTGTTTTGCAAAGCAAACTAAATATTCTAGTTTTTTCATGCATGTTACTTATCATAGCGAAGGCACTGTTTAGTCATGTCTGGTGAGATCTTTTAGCATTCAATTATTATGAAAAAGTTACTTTATACAAGTGTTACTTTTTCTTGAATGTTCTGTGCATGACAAAAAAAAAAGGGTAATTTTTGGTGATTAATTTTGAAATGGCATGATAGGTTCTTGTAAAGCATATTTTGCTTGCAGTGGTTTGCTTAGTAGTATATTGGAAACTCTTTAGGCAATGTTTGGTGAGGGGTAATCAGCTTTATAATGTAATCAAGATTATATTACAAGATTAATTACTTTGTTTGGTATAATTTTAAAGCTGTAATATAATGTAATCTGAATTATAAAAGGTAATAAAGTTTTGTAATCTAAATTACAAGACCAAAAACATGTAATCCAATTACATTCCAAGTTCAATATTTAACTAAAATTTAAATGCCAAATATACTTCTAGTCTTAACTTTCGTTCTTTCGATCAAACTAGACCCTCGAAGGTGGCGATGATTGACGACTGTTGATGGCAGTGGTCGGCAGTGGTCGGTGACCATCGACGGTGGTGGCAGTAGGCGGCTGGTGGCGGCTGCATCCAACAATCGGTGGTGGCAGAGGCGGCCGAGTGGCAACCGATGGTGGTAGCGGTGGTGGCGATGGTGACCGGCAGCGATCGGCGACTGATGGCGGCGATCGGCGATCGACGATGGCGGTGGTGGTCGCGGGCGATGGACTAGGGTTTTGATTATATTCGGACGAAATTGAGATTCGATAAAATTACTTAAATTTAGTTATAAAGATATTTTTGTCATTTTATAATAATATGAATTACATTTCTTATAAAAATATAATGGACACTAAACAAAAGAATATAATCACCCTTGTAATTAAAGATTACATATATAGTATACAACTCTTTGACCAAACACAATAATGTAATATTAATTATATTACATTATATTATAAATTTTATTATATTACAAGCTTGATTACATTACCACTCACCACTCACCAAGTTAGTTTTGTTCGTTGTGTGTGAATTGCAATAATGTTGACAAAAATATAAGCAAATGTTGATTAAACTAATTAAATGTATATCTCTGAAAAAACTCTAATGTTATGTGCATATCTCAAAAAATAATCTAGAAGTCAAAAACTCTAAAACATGAGCATAAAAATGCAAAATAGGTATAAGAGAAAAGCACATCAGGTAATATAGTATAGCTGACAATAGAATCCAATGAGCAATTAATAATCAGACATATCATTTTTTGCACTTGCTCTCGTTAATCTCTTATCTTAAAGTCTTTGTCAAGTTCCAACATTTTTCTTGTTTCCTTTTTTACTATTCCCTTTTGGGTTTATTAGGGAATATATTATACACATTACATAAGAGCAAACAACTCACAATTTGTCCTATACGGGATGCATCGTACATAAGAATTAACGATGTGCAATCCATCTAGTATAAAGTGCATCATAAACTTGCATAAATATATAGGGTACGAAGCTAATACTCTATAACATACGTAATTTATTTGTTTTGTTAATTCAGTATAAGTAATGATGTAACTTTTTTAAAATGTGGAGCCGAAACTTTATGGCACAAAGTGATACATTTGTTATTTTCTTAATTTATATAAGTAGTCACACAACTCCTATGAAGTGGCGAGTTGAAAGCTCTATAACATAAGAAATTTAGTCATATAACTCTTTTAAAAGTGCAGAGCCGAAGCTCTAGCATATAAATAATGGATTCGTTGTTTGATTGTTCAGTATACAAAGTTATCCTTTAATTCCCAGATTTTTAGTGTTTATATTATTTTTTTTTAATCAACTTATCAATAGGTGGCATCAAAACATGCCAAGGTTAATAGACAAAGCTCTGAATACTTAAACGACAAGTGACAAGGGAGCACTTATCAAGAAATAAGAATAGATACAATTACAAAAATCATGGTTTGAAATCTCATACCATGTTAAGTGAAACGGTTGAAATGTGTCATTCTGATAAATTATCGAAACTTGATACCACTTGGCACCAAGTTTTATAATCTCGAGTCGTGCTATACTTTCGATCTTTGATTGGAAAGATATTGTTTTAGTATTGTATCGTTACTTTGATGCATGGTGTCAATGTCACGCCCCGGGAGTATGCCGTGCCGAAAAGCAAACGGACGGCATCTCCCCTGTACGTGGCAACATATCGGGTTAATACAAGGCCCGTAGGCCCACAACAACAATATGATATACACAGATATCAACATATCAAACATACTAAACACAGCGGAAACAATACAAACAGATCAACAAGATACAAAGACCAACTGTACACTTCGGAGTGACTTGATACGACAAGAATCATAACAGAAATCGAATCAAAGACCAAATACATACAATATGTCAGTATATCACAAATATAGAAACAATACAGGGAAAAACCCAAACCAACAATCCGTAAGGATACAACAACACGGAAAACATATCCATTCGTCCGGTGTGAGATGGGATCACCGGCGGAGTCTCGAGCCCAAGAAATCTTCTACTGCTATCCGGCGCGGAAGCCCAGGTCCAGTGGTGAGTATAAACTCAGGGGTAATATATAGAAAGTGCATGAATAACATATAAGGATAGATCTACAAGTATACATGTAAAGATCTACAGGTATACAACATGAGTCCAATAGGCGTATACACATATCCAAATCTAATAACAAGTAACTATAGTAAAGTCATACTCGATGTATATACTAACGATCAATCAATAGAAGTAATGTACTAACGCATCTGATCTGCTGACACCATAAGCTATATCATCCTAACGGATATACAATAACATAACCCTATATAATGTATCAAGTCAATCCATCATTCCGATACTCCAACATACGAACAATATACGATCACCAGTAATAACAACCGGTCGTACCACAACGATACGATCTAATCAAATCGATATAACATCAATCAACGCATTTAATCACGCCATACACATGCGATGAAATAAAAATGCAAATGGCGTGTATCATGATGTAATAAGCACGTGAACAATCATAGCTCAATCAAACGCGAGATCTCACATGTATATGTAAAATATATATAAATACATGCATACATATATATCAAGAATGCATGCGTGGTCATCGTCATGCGGACCCAACCACGACCCAGAGTGGCGGGTGGCGACAATAATGCAACTAGCCCGACTCAATCGCCACCACTCTCGAGTGGCCGAGTTGGGTAGATGACCGAGTAGCGTATAAGCGTAAAAAGCTAACTACTCCTGGGGCCTCACGCAAGCCACGCCCCTAACCTGAGTAGGCAAACGCCAGACACAGACAACAACACCTCACACAACCATGCATACATATGAGTCTAACACCACTCTGCGCGCGGTCGCGTCTCCACTACCACTATCCATAGTGCCGAAGGCGCACATCCAATGCTCGCCCTCAACCTCTTACTACCCGAGGAAGCGGGAGATGTGACGACGTCTGCCTCATCCACAAGGGAGACCGGTCGTCGATGCATGCAAATGTAATGATCGTAGCTCCATACATGTATCCTAGCATGACACTTTATCCCACTGGGAGTCCCGTCAAAGTCAACTACACAAGACTCTCTCTATCGATAATGTAAAATATCAAATTAAAATACGAAATTTAATGGCGAATTTGAAATAATCCTAGGATTATTTTGAGATTTTTAGGAATTTTAGGAATTTTTGGAATTTTTCCGATTTAAACGGACTCGTCACGAGATTTTTACGGATAAAATAAGTAGGCTTTGAAGGGTCTATATAAAAGGGTGATAAATACGAGATGGAAAAACCTAAAATTTATATTTTCTTTTCCCTTTTATTTCTTTCCCCATGACTTCCCCTTCAGCTTTCCCTTTTCGCGAGCCCACTTTCGCCAGATCCCTAACGCCCTCTTCTTTCTTCCTCGCAGAACCCGACGCCACTACGCCGACGCTCCGCTCCTCCCGACAACCGCTGCCCTCTTCTCTCTCGCCGCTAATCGCGCTGACGACGCATCACGCTCGACACGACGCGAGCACGCCGATTCACGGCGGCCGCTCTGACGCTCTCCTCACGCTCGACGCCGACCGGCCGTCCCTCTGCAGCGCCGGCAAACACGATCGTCGATCGTTCCTCTGCGCGATTTAGTCGCTTCTTCCTCTGTCGTCCGACTGAGGTGGGCCGAGCCTTCCTTCCCTTAGCCGCGATTTACAGTAGGAGATCGCGAGTAGGTAAGGGTCTTTTCTGTTTTCGATCGGTGATGGTTGGTGATGGTGAATAGGCGATAGGGAAGGAGTTGACCGCGTGAGAGGCTATGAGGGTTTGATTTGGGAGGTGGTCGTGCAAGATCGGATGGTAGTGGGTGGATGTGGTTTGTGAAACAAAGGTTAGTCAGATTCTGAGTTACATTTGAACTCTGAACTTGGGGTTTGATTAGTCGATTTAGGGTGATTCGGGTGTTATCCGTTTGATTGGTATGTTAGTGAAGCGAGAATGGTTCAAAATTATGGGATTTGGGCTAAATTAATTGTATGGATTGTTTGTATGACAAGGAAAATTCGAAATAGTTTGGGTTAATTGGGATACGAAGGAAATCAATTGTTATTCGATTGTCGGTGAATTGTATTTTGTGCTTGACTATACCATGCTTTACGCAGGTTTCTACCACGGCGAGTCCTCACCGTGATGATTTTGTTCATTCTCGTGGATATATATTCAAAGCGGTATTTTGACTTAACTTTTAGATTAAGTCAAGTTGATATGCTAGTTAGGATAGCTTACAATAACTTTTCACGTTTATATGCAGTATGCTTTTGGCCTACTAGATACATACGTGATAGGATATACGCTTATATCTTCCCCTTATATTTGGATCACGGTTACTTGGATCGCTTATACGACTTATTGATTTTCATATTATTCGGATAGATATATTGTGGTTGGATTTACATGCTTTAGTATCATTACGCACCATCTTGCATGTTTGCACGCCGATCGGTTCCATTATTGCTGAGCCCGCAATAGTTTACGGCTCGCATACACCGCCACCTGGGTTAGTGGTACATCGTGAGGTGTGTGCGATTGCTCTGTCGACTCATTGGACCAGCCGTAGGTAGAGGCGGCGCGTGGTAATGGCAGGATCCCTCCTCCGTACTGTGACACCGGAGATGAGAGCTTAGCTCCCCACTATGTTTAGGCGGGGAGGATAGGTGTACTGGAAGATCCCGTCCACTTTGGCCACCCAGAGCGATGATGGCAGAGTGTACGATTATCATACCTACCCACTCTGGGCCACCATTGCGTGTGAGGCCGACCGGCGTCGGGGTGACCATGCTATCGTTACGCACGATACGCACTCAGACGGATCAGATTTGTATTGTGTTTCTGATTGTATTGATGCCTTCGATGCGATATGATTATCATGCATACAGATACACATGTTTATATATGGACAGGACTTTATTACTTCTAGTCGTGCATACGCCCTATATCAGTAGGAGATTCGTAAGTACTGATCGTTTTGTATTTCTTGCATACCCTATTTATGTGAGATCAGACTTGGCATGATATTTTTATTGTTAGCTATATCTTACTTTCATATCTACTATACCCGCATGAGTTCTTTCAACTCACCCGCTGATTTATATCTATTTCGGATGACGGAGTCACAGAGAGTCCAATCGCCAAACCCTCGCCGTGGAAGTGTATTTTGTTATTTGTGTTTACGGTTTTGGGTATTTGGATTAGAATATACGCTAGGACCGGAGTCGATATTTGTACTGTGGATGTTTCGTACGCCCCAGGGACCTTTGATCGGATTTTTATTTCGATCGATTTGGTTGAGTATTCCCGCCAGATGGCGTAAGGGTAAGTCTAGTTAGAGTAGACTTTTGTTTACCTAGATTTGTTGGCCCGAGGCCTTATTATTATCTGCGTGTGATGTGGTATGATTCCGTGTTGGACCGATGTATGTATAGCCGTGTAGGCCTTGTATAAAAATTGGTATCGCCACCCGCAGAGGAGGCTGCCGGATTTTCGTCGCGGAGACTCCTGGCGTGACAATTTATTCGCATCGAGCCAGTTTAGTTCCTTAGGGTCTTTGGTTTGAGTTCGCCAAGTTTGGCGAGTTAACTGGTATTTTCGGATCGGGTACGGATTCACGATTGTTATGTTTGAAATTGAGGTATTATCGACGAGGTCAATACGGGGATTTAAGCGACAGACATCTCAGACGCTACAGTAAACAAATTCTAGAAAATTTTCTAGATTAAGTGCATATTTATATTGGTTATATTTGGTTATCGGAGATATCATGTTTTATCTAATATTGTTTTAACCTGATATCATTAGATCATTAGATTTTTAGGTTCTTTGATTTATGGTTATAAATTGATATTCTTCGCTATAGGTAGCTAGTTATCATTGTGATATGAATGATTAGTTTATTTGGACTAGTATTAGGATTGGTAGTTGGATGATATGATTAAGATGGATAAATTCGAAGAAGGTATACATATAGGTTCTTGGACTCTCGGATCCTAGTGCGTGATGACATGATTACCACGACTTATGTAGTTTAGAATATATATAAGCATCGATGCTTTATTTATTTATTGCCTTGACTTTGTTCTGGCGTGACCCTTTAGTTATACCCTAATAAATTTCACCGTTGATTCCCTTAGTATTACTATGTGTTGTCATTTATTAGGCACGTGTTATGTGTTTTATTGGCTATGTGATATTGGAGATACTATGATTGAGACTAGTAGAGATGAATAACTTAGATGAGGTTATTCTCGTAGGAGCGGATTTCGGAATGAAACAACGTTAGTAGAACCTAGGTGTTGGAACCCCAGCGTAATAACCCGGATGTGCTTATTAGTATATGTTTATACATTTACTATTTCTGATATGGTGATCGGATTAGTAGAGGTCATACGTATGATTAGGATGCGATTAATCCTTAGAGGGTATATAACGTTGTTCGTATTTATCTACGCCAACAATATCATCCATTCGTGGTTGAGGAAAGTTACGATGAGTTTCCCTAAAGGGGCTTTTGTGTATTTGAGGTCGAATAGGTCTCCCATGTATGGTTGAGATAATCTCGTAAGGTTATACTCTTGCGTTATTCGCTTGAGTTGGTGATAATCGGATTCGTATGATGTCCGTAGCAAGATAGCTACTTTCTGAGTTAAGTACCCACGAGATTACATTAGTGGTAGCATGTTGTAGCATCGTGATTGAATTAGTAGAATGGAATAATTTAGGCTTAACCTCTTGCAGTACTTGTTAGTAGAGGTCGCCTTATTCGCCTTGATAGCGTTTCTATTAGTTGAGACGAAACCACATGATTAATTGTCTCGGCGTGATTATTAGTGGACTTATGATTTTGATCGACCGGATAACCGATCACGTTGTAAGGGTTCGAATGTGGACTTAACCATCTCGACTTATTTATTTATAAGTCGATGATCTTTACCGACTTTCGTAAACATTTCGCTTTTAGAGGTGTCAAACTCTCGTCAACCGCCTCAACGAAGTTTAATCAGTAGATCGATGATCATTATCGATTTGGATAGGCGTTCTACGCTGATGTAGTGGATAACCCTAGGCTTAACAACCTGGGATAAACGACGCCCACGTGACTTATCGTGGTAGTACGCTAGTGCGTGCGATCGATAATTAGATATCTATATCTCGCATGTTTACCCACGAGTCTTATTCGTGGTAGCATATAGTTCTTGCGTAGACCGTCTTGTGATTGTCGGCCACGGGTTACGTTCGAGGTAGCTCATGATAGTTTCCTTTTTGTGTGAGAGCCACGAGACTTTATCGTGTACGGATGTCGACGCACCGCATTGCAGTTGGTCAGATACGTTGCGGTATATTTATTATATCTGATTAGGTTACGATCGATATCGTACTCGAGGGTTGGGTTATTTTAGTTTGTTCTTCGTGACTTCATTGTGTGCATGACATGCACTATTATCTATCCATCTATCGAGTGGTTGTACTCCTCCTCACTTATCCTCTCTGGGTTAATCGATGGAGGACGTGTCCGATTGACCTACCTCGTGTCGCCGGAGAGTTCCTTCGCCGTGCTTGTCTCCTGCATCGTCGGGATCTTTGCTTTGTTTACTTGATCGGTGTTGCATTTGATTGCGCACTTTGGATTTTCGCAATCGATTTGGGGGTCATAAAACTATTTTACTTTGATTGATATATGTTTAGTCGCGATGCACGCAGCTTATCAAATACTTGTATTTCTATAATTATTCGAGGTTTTACCATATTTCGTCCACGGATTTTGAATATTGTCACTAAGGGCTCCTCATCATTTGGATTTACGGATACGCCCCGTGACGTGACAATTTTATTGGTTTTGGTTTTGGTTTGGTTTTGGTGTATCGAGGATTTTATTTTCCTTGGATTTTTGGGAGTTCTCGGGTTTTGGGACCAAGCAGTGAAGGATATCTCCGAGTATAGGAAAGTTATTGTCTTTAGTGGTTATAGTACTTTTGTGGTTAGGAAAACTATCGACTTAGTGAAATTGCCCTACTCACGGTCGTGGGCGAGTTCGACGACGTATTGATCTTGAGGAATCTAATGATGATTTGAAGTACGGACTCTTTAGAGTGCCGATGATGTCAAATTAGGAAGCTAGGGATTTAGTGCTAGCCATCGATTTGAAGGTCAAGGAGTAAACCCTCGAAAATATCACCATACTATTAGTGATTTGGTTATGGATAAGGCGTGTATACTTACAGTCAAGACGATGAAAGATCGTTTTACCTTATTATAGGAGGTGTTGGATGGGATATTTATCTATCCCGATTTCTTCTGTAGAAGATCCTAACTTTTGTTAAAGAGAGGTGGACCTTTGAGGTTATCATCGATTATCGATGATAGAATCATTAGTTGTAGAAGGAAATGAATATCCTTCATTACGGATAGAGGATCTATTTAGATCACCTATATACGACACCGTATACTCTAGGATTGATTTATGGCTATTGGTATGTTGATATTGTAGTAGCGTGTCATACAATCATTATCGTGTCGTTAGGATGATTGTTATATCATCGACAGAGTAAGAGAACGCAGGTGTGTAGCGATACAATCTTCATACTTGGCATGAATCTTATTTTGTTAGACTTTTGGCGACTTAGTCGTCAGGATTTGGGAAATCGTGTATTACGGACACGATTGGATCGTTCGTGATGGTGGTAGTTGGAGTTGAGCACTTTCGGCCACCGTAGATGATGATTTTTCCGTATTGATTTGATTATTACCATGATATGGATAGGATGCTCTAGTGGTACTATCTGACCATTGGTGATGGAATTTACTTGCAAAGCTTGTGAAATTAGTTTTTTCGACGATGATTGACTTTACACCCGTCTTTGTTTGATCGTTCTCGGGTGGAAGGAAGGGTATTATACGGAGGCGATGTTTGAGAGAATGGGCGTTCGATTTAGTTGATCGAGACGTATCCTATGTTTACGTCGAATGAGGAACTACGAGATGGTTTGTCGTATATATAATACGACGTGGACTTAGCAGATATTATGTGGTTTTGTAGAGGTGAGGCGGGAATGCTTATGAGGTTTTAGCTAGCTCTTGGTAGGCAGCGAGTTGAACACCGGATAGTTGCAACCTAGGAGAGGCCGAAAAGTTTTTTGACCACATACATTGCATGCGATAGAATGGATTTTAGGCGAGATTGCTTTTGAGAGAAAATATTTCTCCGTTTCGAGGAGAATGGTGGGTTACATAGTTACATTCGAATTTAGGAAGAGTTACTCTTGATTAAGGAACAATGTGATAGATTCTGTTGGGATGATAGAGAGCATTTACCATGTAGTAGTTGTACTCTTGCTCTCTGGGTTGAATTAGTGATAAGTGGAATTTGTATGTCGTAGGTGGCTAGATAGCTACGACATCTTGACCGCTACGAGTCCCGGTTGTGGTAGCATGTCATTGCACGTAAGTAGTGCTTTGGCATTACTCCGAGAGTCACGAGGCTCGGGCCGCGATATTTTGATAAGTATTCAAGATCGCAATAGGTTCTACATGTTGCAGATGTATCGGATTGTATTCGGAAAATATAGTAAGTATCAAACGTTCTCCACGGTGGAACGACATACGCAGTGACATAGTTGATCAGGCGATCGTGTGCAGTGTCAACTAGTAAAGGTGGTATATAAATAATCGTGAGGTTACATGCAAAGATGGACGTGAAAGCGTAGTATGATGGACAATGTTGGGAGATTATTTGGAATTCGTAAAGGACTTAGTATGATTAGCTAAGTCCGCTCATTTCATTCGATCCATACGAGGAGTTTGTTGGATCATTGGATAGGTTATAAGGTGGCGTAGATATGAAGATACTATTCATACTCGGAAGAGCTACTAGAAACAAGTGTGATTTGGTTTTAAGGGATATCAAGTAACCCCACTTAGTCACTGAGGTGTGACTTGTCTCCGGATCTTGAGATGGTTATAGGGACATCTCGTACTTATATATCTGAGTAGGAAATTTGGGGACAAATTTTTATTAGTGGGGAGAATGTAAAATCAAATTAAAATCTAAATTTAATGGCGAATTTGAAATAATCCTAGGATTATTTTGAGATTTTTAGGAATTTTAGGAATTTTTTGGAATTTTTCGGATTTAAAGCGGACTCGTCACGAGATTTTTCTGAGGATAAAATAAGTAGGCTTTGAAGGGTCTATATAAAAGGGTGATAAATCTGAGATGGAAAAACCTAAAATTTATATTTTTCTTTTCCTTTTATTTCTTTCCCGCATGACTTCTTCTAGGATTTCCCTTTTCATGAGCCCACTTTCGCGATCCCTAACGCCCTCTTCTTTCTTCCTCGCGGCGACCCGACGCCACCGTACGCCGACGCCGTCGCTCCTCCGACAATGCCGCCCTCTTCTCTGCCGCTTAATCGCGACGAGAGCCGTACCGCTCGACACGACGCGAGCACGCCAGTCACCGCCGTGCGCTGCCTCACGCCTTCTGTGCTCCCCTCCACGCCCGCGACGCAGACCGTAGTCCCTCTCCGCAAGCGCCAAACCAAACGCGATCGTCGTAGTTCCTCTGCCCGCGACAGTCGCTCTTCCCTCTGTCGTCCAGGCTTGAGGTGTACGCCGAGCCTTCCCTTCCCCTTAGCTGCGATTTACAGTAGGAGATCGTAGGAGTAAATAACTACATTTTGGTCGATCGGTGAGTGTGGTTGGTGATGGTGAATAGGCGTTAGGGAAGGAGTCAGCCGACCGCGAGGCTGCGAGGGTTTGATTTGGGAGGTGGTCGCAAGATCGGATGGTAGTGGTTGTGGGTGGATGTGTCACTGTGAAACAAAGGTTGAGTCAGATTCTGATCGATTTGAAATGAACTTCGGGGTTTTGATTAGTCGATTTGGGTGATTCGGTGTTATCCGCTTTGATTGGTATGTTAGTGAGCGAGGAATGGTTCAAAATTGTGTTACTCGGAGGATATGGGATTTGGGCTAAATTAATTGTATGGATTGTTTGTGGACAAGGAAAATCGAAATAGTTTGGGTTAATTGGGATACGAAGGAAATCAATTTGTTATTCGATTTGTTATGAATTGTATTTTGTGCTTGACTATAGTCATGCTTTACGCAGGTTTCGCCACGAGGCGTGTCCTCGACCGTGATGATTTTGTTCATTCTCGTGGATATATATTCAGCATTTTGACTTAACTTTTAGATTGTCAAGTTCGATATGCTAGTTAGGATACCTACAAAACTTTTCATGTTTATACGCCGTACGCTGTGCCTACTAGATATACGACGCGACAGATACGCTTATATCTTCCCCGCTATATTCGATCACGGTTACTGATCGCTTATACGCACTTATCGATTTTCGCATATTATTCGATGATAGATATTCAGGGTCGATTTATACGCTTTAAGATTACGCACCATCTCGCATGCTCGTACGCCGGGCCGGACGGTTCCATTATCGAGCCCGCAGCTTGTTATACGGCTCGCACACACCGCCACCACGGGTTAGTGGTACATCGAGGGTGTGTGCAAATGCTCACCCGTTCACGACCGCCTAGGGTAGCGACGAGGCGCACAGAATGGGCAAGTGATCCTCCTCCGTCTACGCAAATCGGAGACGAGAGCTTACCCCCACTATGTTCGGGGGCAGGAGGATGTGTACTCGACAAAGATCCCGTCCCACTCTGGCCACCAGAGCAGCCACGGCAGAGTGTACAGCTTGTCATACTCTACCCACTCTGGCCACCATCATACATGAGGCGGCCGATCAAGGCCAGGTGACCATGCCATCGCACGCATACGCACTTCGCACTGATCAGATTCAGATTGCGGTTCTCACGATTCAGATTGATGCCTCGACAGATACGATCACATGCATACAGTGATACATGTTTATATACGGACAGACTTTATTACTTCTAGTCGCATACGCCCTATATCAGTAGAGATTCGTAAGTACAGCCATTTTCAGATTTTTGCCAGATACCCTATTTACGAGAGACAGATCGCAATGATATTTTTATTGCTAGCTATATCTTACTTTCAGATATCTATTATACCCGCAGAGTTCTTCAACTCACCCCGCTGATTTATATCTATTTCGTGACGGAGTCACAGAGAGTCCACCGCCAAACCCCCTCGCCGTGGGAAGTGTATTTCGCTATTCAGGTTTACGGCTTTGGGTATTCGATTGTAATATACGCTTAGACCGAGTCGATATTCGACTGCGGATGTTTTGTACGCCCTTAGGGACCTTCGATCGGATTTTTATTTCGATTGGATTTCGAGTATTCCCGCCAGATGGCGTAAGGGTAAGTCTAGTTAGAGCAGACTTTTGTTTACCTAGATTTTGGCCCGAGGCCTTATTATTATCTCGCGCGATGTGGTATGATTCCTGGCGTGATCGATGTATAGCCGGGCCGTGGTAGCCTCAGATAAAAATCGTATCACACCCGTGACAGGAGGTGGCCGCCGATTTTCGTCTCGTGAGACTCCTGGCGTGATATAAAGAGTCATACTCATCCGACAAATAACCACGCTAAGACCTCTAGTCAAGAGCGATATACAATCGACCGTCCATATAACCATACATATTAATACACAATCCATAATGGATATACCATCGCGCCAGACTCTAGTCCATGGTCACATATCGACAACCATACACTTATCTACGCACGCACAACTAGATCCACCATGATACAATAACTAATATGTGTAGACGATACAACGATCGACTCCATAACCCAATTCATCACCTAACCCTAGTGATGTAACACAAGAATCTAACTGAGGTCACAAAGATAACCCTAACCACTTGTACTTCATCAACATCCATCACCTAATACATAATAGGGTTTATAGTTCCTATCCGAGCTAGATAATCAATGAAGTACCGTAGTTTATATCTCAAAGGTCAAGGCAAAGATAAGATACGATTAAATAAGAGTGGATTTAAGGTAAACAGCATAAACATAAATCCACAGAATTCGATCAAAACTACCGACTGTAGATATTACCCACCTGATACATAATCCGTGTTATCCATCTCCACGTTCATGTATCCATCACCATCAAAGTCCTGTAACAATAGGATACAGTTAAGTATCATCATACATCTAATGACCGAATCAAATCCTACATCAACCTGGTATCTCGATCAACTAGATTGATCTATTTATCCAATTAACCTAAATACTAGTTAGATCCATATTAATGGTATTGAAGCATTACCATACGAAATAGAACACTTGGCTATTATCGAGGTCAGAAGCAAGCAATCACAGATCCAAGCCCCCACCTAGCACAATGATAGTTGCACTGAATTGTTTGCAATCCTGATCAACCCAAATTAGGAAACTATATCATGGATTGAAGGTCATCGAAGAGAACTACAGCCTTACCAATTCAATTCAATGTGCAAACTCACCATAAACACAGAAATACAGATGAAACAATAAGCTTACCCAAAACTTACCGATCAGATCATCTCCGGCAGCCCTTTCTCATGTTCACCGGAGTAATCCAACGACGCCAATCCCCTCTTCCCCGATCTGTTCGTTCTGCTCAATGGATGCTGCCCAGTTCACCAGAGAAATCACAGCTCCAAAAACACTGCCAAACCACAAATCGAAACTCAAACAATGAATCCACAGATGAAATCCCAGCGATCTCTTGATCCAAACCTTACTACCATCCAAGCAACATCCAGATCGGCTTACCTTGCTTACCCTTACCCGTGAAGCTTCAAACCCATCAACCAATGCGTTGATCGTAGCTGAGGCAAAGGTAGCTGATGGTGGAAATCAACCGCGGCAGTAGTGGCTAATCGCAAGGTCGATCACCAAGCGCAGGGAAGAAAACACCACGACAGGAAGACAAACGCCGACGAGCCGAAGCCATAATAGGAACTAGATCAGGATCGAGGACCATCGAGGGCGTCGCAACGATGAAAAACAGAGGAAGGGAAAAATACCAGTGTGGCTGACGGTCGATCCGTGGGACCAAAGGCGGCTATGACAGTGAAGGTAAGCCGGATTGTCAAACAGCAGATAGGGCAATGATCCTGCGGGAAGATCGTCACCGACGACAATCGAGATTGGCCGCAGATCCGGCATCGGATGGGGCGGTGAGCGCCAATCGCAAGGTGCAACGACCGAGCAATCCACAACTGAAAGCTAAGAGCGACGGAGATGATAGTGAGTATTGCATACCGATCAATTAGGCGACGGAGGAGTTAGCTCGGGTCAGCGGTGGAGGCTCCTGAGAAATAGAGCGAGGGTAGGTGATCGCCGACGCCGCTGCTTCCCAATCGACTTCCACCCATTTCCAACTTGCTTCCTCCCTCCGGCCGGATCTCCAGGCAAGTCGAATGGAAACGGGCTCGTAGAGGAAGAAGAAAGGATGAAGGAAATCACCGATCGCACGAGCTGACACAGAAGAGGCGATCGCGAAGTGAAGATGCGGTTGATCGGGTTTTCGGCGTTTAATTCGATCAAATTGGTTCAAACCCAGCTGGTTCAAACCCCAACCGGTTCAGCCAATTAGCTCAAGCCCAATTTCAGCCCAAGCCCCCAAATCCAGCCCAAGCCCAATAGATTTAACCCAACTAGATAACTAACCCATTAGCCCACTAATTAAGCCCAATTAATCCCCTAATTAATCCCAATTAATTAAAGGGTTTAATCCATATATAATTTTTTTTTTTTTTTTCCATATTTTACAGTCGATGGTAGATCGAAGGTTGAAGGAGATGAATTAAAGGAAAGAGACATTATCTATGTTAAGTGATAGCGAGTTTCAATAATTTATTAGAATGATATATTTTTTCCATTTCGTCCTACATGATACAAGATTTAAAATCTTATTAAGCACAAACAATATCTCCTTTCTATGCTTCATCTCTTTCTTCAATTTGAATCCATTACCAAAAAGCATCATGCGTTGAAACATCAACACGATATTAAAACAATATTGTTCTAGTTAAAGATTGAAACTTTGGTACCGCTTGAGATTTTGAACTTTGACCGAAATAGTTTTCATTTCCAACAACTTTAAAATCATTTCATCTCCTTTCATAAATTTAACATGGAGGTATATATAATGCAACAAGCAATAATAAGCTCACTTCACATCACATACAATTAGTCTCTAAACACATTGAAGTTAATCTAGCAACTTACTCATGCTCACCATCAAAAGGGACACACTACCTAATCCCCAAGCTTTATGAAATACACAATATAACATCACTAATAACTAAACAACGAAGTAGAAACGACTATGTTACTACTACAAACCTATAAAGCAAGGCAACAAAGACGGCTCGGTAAGAAACTAGCACTCACATCAACGAATCAATTTTGCAAGAATATTTCAACCGGAGGATAATGATTTCCCAAGATAGGTAACACAACCTACAATTGAGAGATCAAACTAGGAGAGCTCGATAGTTTGCCTTGTTGATGGCTAGATCATACATTGTGTGGAAAAATCTAACCAAGGCAATGGTGGGAATGACCTAAGGCAACGTTGGGACATCAAGAGAGAGATTAAGAAGAGATTGGAGACGAAAGGGATGGTGGTACTGTCGGCAACTACTGCTTCAAGTGGAGGCAATTAGTGTTGTGGGGACGATAGAGGTAGGGTGACAACAATTGAATTAGAGGGGAAAAAAAATAAAGGTTAGTTTATTAATTGACACTTTTGCACATCACTCCATTAATTTAAAAATTTACAATTAGGTCCAAAAAAATACTTTAACAAGGACTGTTCTGAATGCACTGAAATTTTAGCTAATATGACAGGTCACAAACCTTGATTCCATCTACACATTGTTTTCTTACTGGTGTAAATCGGATCAGGTTTTGACACAGTTTTACATCTTGAAGTTGTAATTTATTGATCGTGTAACCTGTGTAGACTGTTGCATCATTGCACTGAAATCCTCTTCTAGATGGAAATTGAATGGAGCGTCTGAAATAATTAATTTAGCCACTTATGTAATTGCAGATGATTCCTGTTTAGATGTAGTTGCCTTCAAATGATCACTGAATAATCATTAAGTGACCAAATAACCTAGAGCAATCACATATGCCTTTGTCTGAATTTGCATTTCCTAGCTACTAGGTCTAGCATCATATTTCTTCTTCCTCTCTCATCACTTATCATGTGTGGATATAGGTTGTCCCAAGTACAGTATGGTCAGGGATCACAACAGTTCCGACACTCATTTTAAACGTTGACCCAAGCCAAACCATTTTATATAGTTTGGTTAAAAAATTGAATTATTCTAATTCAGTTTCTTTCAAACCAGACAACTTATCTTAGTTCAACTCCTATCAATCACATAACTGCATTCTTGTTTTACATGAGCTCATTCAAGCAAGGTTATTCACCAGGCATGCAACTTTACCATTAAAATGTTAACTATGCTCTGTATTTCAGTTGTGCAAGTCAAATATTACATAGCTAAAAGGTTTAATAGGAAAGCTTGCCTGTTACACCTTGTTTTAATTTATTTACTCCCTAGGCTCAGTTCATTAGGAGTCAATTATTGTCCCCACAGGAGGACTTTGTGGCTAATGTGGCAGTAGATTTGCACCAATGAGTAAGGGTCAATCCTCGGAGACTGCAAGCCTTTCGGGGTGCTTGCCTTATTGCCGCACTAGCCTTGGGTTGGGCAATATGCTCCCCGTGATTTATCTCTTTCGTGTTGGTTGTGGGACTGACTGGCGGGGGCGTTGAGGGCGAGCGAATCACCTTTTGCACCCATTAAGAGTCAATTATTTGTTTTGTGTAATAAATACCTTTTTATGGATTGTGTCAAATCAGGAGAACTTTTGAATTAAGTTGCTATTGTCTTGTAAACTCGAATGAACTTATTTTCATCAAGCATGCATAGTTGGAATACTTAGATATCATACACTTATAGTCATAATAAGTAAAGTATTGAGAGATCATTGCAAAAATACATTTCCTGCAGCCTTATGCTAGCAAATTCGTGACATGTTAATTTCTGGAATGGTTGCTGATTTTATAGATTTTATTCTTGCAAATTCTTGGAATCCTTCAAGTGATTTCTGGTTATATGAAATGTGTTCATCCTCATTTTGGTCTTATGTGATGAGACTCACATCTCGTTTTAGATTAATGTTGTTTATTATTTTGTTAAAGTTTTTATGCACTTTCAACATACTAAAATACTTCTGGTATTTGAACATTTATTATTTAGCCCGTGTGTGCTAATTTCAATGCATAATCTTTTTCTGTGCAGTGAGGGTCGGAGAAGAAAATGGGCATTCCCCAAGATATATGAGCTCCTTGAGCCTAAGGTAATTGTACATGGGACAGTAAAAGTCTTTTGATGGTATTTTGGGTGTTAGGATCCTCTTACATTATTTAACTGACTAAATCTTTTAAAACTGGTTATGTCTTAGCTGCTAATGACGTGTTTTATGTTAAATATTGAGTAGTTGGGCCTATTCATGGTTGTTAGTGGAACTAGATAAATTGTTTATATTTGGTCATGATAACATATCATTTATTTTATTATCCTTGACTAATAAACATATGTGATAAGGATATAGCTCTAAAGCATTTTATGTTTGAAAATATATTTAGCAGATTAATCATCTTCAACCTGGAACTGTTATCTTAAGATAATTCCTCCTGGGTGTAGCTTAAGAAATTTTGAATCTCCCAGTGTTTTATCCATGATTTGAATTTTTTTTACACATTCACTTTTTTGCTAAATAGGCAACAATGACTTCCATATGCTAGACATAATTTCAGGTAATTCTGAAGTGTTTTAAATTTCATCTGGTAGGTGACACAGAAAACGACTGATTTTTAATCAGCTTGGTCCTTTAAAATCAAGTTAGTAATACTCTCAGTTTATATAGCTCTGTTATGTTAACCAAAGTTTTGTTGGTGCAGGATAAGTCATCAACTGAAGTATGCAACAAACTGGATTTAACAGGATTATCTCCTTATTGGTTTGATGTGGCACATGGAAATGCAACAAAAAACAATGTCAGTATGAATTCACTTTTCCTTCTTACTGGACCAAATGGTGGTGGCAAATCCAGTTTGCTTCGATCAATTTGTGCTGCTTCCTTGCTTGGAATTTGTGGGCTTATGGTACCTGCTGAGTCAGCTCTAATCCCTCATTTTGACTCTATTATGCTGCACATGAAAGCCTATGACAGTCCTGCTGATGGGAAAAGCACATTCCAGGTGCTGAAATATTATTGATATTGGTTTTATCTCAATTTATCATGCTTATTAAGTTTCTTTTGTTCGTAGTTATTTTTCATGCATTTATTATCATGCTTATCAAGTTTATTTTGTTCATAGAATGATTTTTTATATAGATTACTAGCTTCTCAAATTTTTGTAGTAGGCAAAATTGTCAAGTGTCTTGCTCTTGCTTAGAAAATTAATGTTGGAGGTCTTTGCATATTTTGGACTGTGTAAGATGCATCAATACTGATGAGATATTATCTTTAATATTTTAGTTTGTTTTGATATTTATCCTGCTTTATGACCATCGTATATGCCTTTTTTTTTCTGGTATCGGATCCATGTGGCAACCTAAATGGTTTTTACTAAAGATTTTGTATAACTGTACACAGTAATAGTTTGCCTTCTTTCATTTCACTTTATCACGATTTCAAAAAATCAATTATTTTTACCTTGATACAGTATTTACTGCCTTTCAGATTGAAATGTCAGAGATACGTTCAATTGTTAACAGATCTACCACAAGGAGTCTAGTTCTTATTGATGAGATATGTAGAGGCACAGAAACTGTAAAGGGAACTTGTATTGCTGGTAGTATCATTGAAACTCTTGATTCTATTGGCTGTTTGGGTATTGTATCCACTCATTTGCATGGTATCTTTGACTTGCCTTTGGCAACGACCAATACTGTATACAAAGCAATGGGCACGGAAGTTGTAGACGGTTACACTAAACCAACCTGGAAGTTGATAGACGGAATATGTAGAGAGAGTTTAGCTTTCGAGACTGCCAAGAGAGAAGGTATTCCAGAAAATGTCATTCTGAGAGCTCGAGAGCTTTACCTTTCTGTAATTGCACAGGCCTCGATTAACCATATAGCTGAATGTTCAGATCCCAAACCCGACTTTAACTGTTTAGCTGAAGTTCAGGCCTTAAAGGATAAGTTACAGTGTTCTTCCAATTCTTCTGACCAATCATTCGTTGAGAAAGTTAAGAGTGCTGTCACAATCATCTGCCATAGAAAGTTTATAGAAACCTACAAGAAAAGTTCATCTGATCTTGCTGAACTGAAGTGCCATTCCGTTGGTGCTCGTGAGCAACCTCCTCCCTCAACTGTTGGCACATCTAGCATCTATGTCCTAATAAGACCTGACAAAACTCTATACATTGGGCAGGTAGAATTCATAATATTGTTTTTTTTTCTTTCCTTTCTTGTTATAATTTTATGCATGTAATTGCTATTTGAGTGAAAGAAACTCACTTTGCAGACAGATGATCTGGCTGGCAGACTTCGCACACATCGTACAAAGGAAGACATGCAAAATGCGACAATGATATATATGACAGTCCAAGGGAAGAGTGTTGCAAGCCAATTGGAGACATTCCTTATTAACCAACTTCCTCTCAGTGATTTTAGACTTGTAAACAGTGGTGATGGGAGACACCGAAATTTTGGAATAGCTGGTTTCGCCATCGATGGGCTTGAAAGTGTCAGCAAAACACTGCATAGCCAACAGAAACCTTGATTCTATTTATCTGTTGTCCATTGTTCTTTTTTGCATCTTCCCAAGTGCAATGTTGGTTTACTGGAATGATGATTCTTGCATCTGCTATGGACAGAGCTTATAGTACTGGAATGATGATTCTTGCATCTGCTATGGAGAGAGCTTATGGCTCAATTTTGTAGTTCCAAGTGGGAACACTCAATTTTGTATATTCAAATTGTTGTAGGAAGTATATGGATATATCCATAGGGTAGTCAAATCATGGATGACTTTGTTTTACGCATTGATTATCCATAACATGTCTGAATTATCAAGCGAGTGATCATCTAGTCAGTAGGAGAAGCTGGAGACTAATTAGAGGTTCTTGAAATTTTCTAGACCTTGTCTTAGAAAACATTACTAACCTATGAAGAAATGATGCTCAGGGAATGACAGTCCCATTTCTTAGGTGAAGTAAAAGTTTTTTATGGCTGGGTGATTAAGCCTCTTTGAGCGTTATCATCTATTAGCTTTGCAATGTGAGAACATAAGTAATTATTACTTTTTACAATTTAGGTTGCAGAGTATAACATGGAGACATTTTATGAACTCTAACGGATGTTTGAACTGCCTAAATTGCAAGCTAAGCTGGATATTGTGAGCAGCAACGCCCATTGCACGCTTAAGGTATTATTTTATCTCTGGAAATATTATGTTACATAATTTATTTATAAGCATCTTCGTTATTCACCATTTGATCTTCTAGAATTTAAAGATTGAATTATAATAGCATCCGATCGAATTTTAGATAACAGAGATATTTACGGATGAATTATATAGTATAACATTTCTCTTTATATCACATCTCTCTATCTCTCTTTCTCTGTATCTTTTATTTAGGATTAAAGAAAATTTCATTTTGCAAAAAATGAAAAATATTTTTCAAATACATAAAAATTATGTCTATACTTAAACGTTATAAATGGTTGCTGGTCAAAGTGACAATTTTAGATCATCATTATATTCACTGCGTTTTCAAAAAACTATTTATATTTTTACTTTTTAATTTAAATAATTAAGAGCTTATCGAAGTTTTTTTAAAAAATTAATATCTTTTAATAATTAAAATGCCCAAATCTTGAACTCTATCTGCACCCTTCGTCAACATGCTAATGTGGTGTGCCCGACCGAGATCATGAACTCTACTCTTGTTGCGTCCTTTGGTTAATTTGCTATTATAGATGTACTTAAACCATAATAAAGTATTTGTCACATGAAATTTTAAAATAAATACGAAATATTTTGATGGATTTTAGATTTTTTATGCAAAGGGATTGATAAAATTTTTCGTGATTTATTATCTTTTTCATTAAGTCGAACAGTCAATCATGAAAGATGATTGACGTGAGCATTTTTTACAAAATTATTTTTTAGGAATAAATAAAGTTTAAATAAATGTTCATTTCTTCTATAATTTTTAACTAAATGCTTTGTGGAGAGGGAAAGAAAAAAAAATTTAATAAAAAGAAAAGAAAAAGAAAAAACAAAACAATACAAATAAGAGAATCTAGTGAAGTTGTGGCCATGAGCGAAGCCACTCACAATCAAGAAATCACTCATGAAGCTACCTGTGGCTACGTGCGATGTCACCTACAATTGCAAGTTCATTGGTGGCTATGAGCAATGACATCGTGGGATTAAGGAGGTTTAAAGGAGGGAAAGCTTATCTAGTCCCATTTTTTTTACGAACGAAAAAATATTCATAAATTGATCCTTGTAAAAATTTTGTAATCCATTCACTCATTATTTTACAATGAATAAACAGAGAAAGATTATAGCAATTGAAATTTTTTAAAATTAATTATATTTTTAAAAATATTTATAATATTATAATTAAATGTTTTCTATTTTTTAAAATTTTTGAAACTATCTTGAACAAATATTTATAAATGATATTGGAATTTTAAATAGGTTCATTTATCTTTTCCGCTTGAACGTGTTGTTAAAAGTCATGAAGGGCACAAAATGTACATTACAAGGCCGGTGGTCCTTGCATGAAGTCCTTTTTTAAGCTGACCATGTAATTCATGGTCTGGCTGTTGGACCAAAAATTAGAACACATTGATTTTATTCATTTTTTTGTCCTTTGCTACAGGGCTTGGAGTATTTTTTTTCTATATATTATCGAGAAATAAAACTTGCATTTGCTCACTTATTATCAGAGTTTACTAGGGCCACTTTTTCCTGTTCTCTGCTTAATTTTATTCACCCTGATAGAGCTAGCGCTCCTTGCCCAATACAAATGAAAAATATCAGCTAATCATTTGTTAAAAGAGATGTTAGTAAATGCCCAATAAGTGTAGGATCGTATTTTTCCGGAAGAAGAGGGTGAATCTCGGAGATTAAAAAATTATTTTAATCTTTAAAAATTATTTAGAATATTTTAAAATATTTTGAGTATGCAGCGGAAATGAAAATAAGATAATTTATTTTACTTGGTTCACAACCCTAATTGGATTACTACTCCAAGACACGTAGCTCTTCCGAGAGCTACCTCGATGGACAATTACTAAATTTCCTCCGACTCGAGAACTCCTGACTTCGGAGGGTTTCACTTTTTTACAAATGTAGAGTTGGGTAACACACTACCCACTCCTTGAAATTAAGTACAGAAGTGAAAAAGAAAGTAACAATTACAAAAGCTTATACCGACACTAAGTAGATGGTTGAAGCTTGCTCGGAGTGTTGGAAGATTGCCTTGTTATGGAAATTTAACTTTGGTGGATAAGAGTAGATTTCGACATCACTTCGACGTAGATTCGATGTTCAACTCGAATCTGGTCGAGCATATATTTTATAAGCCTTTTCCAATCGACTCCACATCAGCCCGTCGATATGGAATTCGTTGTCTTCCAGTCGACTGAAACCTCTCTAGTCAACTCCACGTCACCCGGCTCCGCATCGAGAAATTTACCTCTTCAGTCGACTCAAATCCTTCAATCGACTGAAATCCTTTCCTTCTGCATCGCACGATCTTTGATCGATCACAACTGATCCTGTCAAATTGGTATCCAATCGACTAATCCATTTCTAGTCAACTAAACTTCAGTCGACTTGAATCCATCTAGTCGACTGATCCTTGCAAAATAGGATTAGCACAAATAGATGATATGAAGTGTGATAGCAGTAGTAATACTACTCGATCTCGACTACTAAGTCTCACACGGACTTTTCGTCGGATCAACGCCTAGCTTTGTCCCCCTACAGAGGACTCGACCTCACCTCTTCACTCGAGGCTTACCTGCCGGCTACTTGCTGGACTTACCACTCTTGACATCCGATTTGACCCACCAGGGCTTCCACCAGCTATCTGGTCTGTCTGACCCAGCTGGACTTTTTGCTGATTATCCGGTCTCCTGACCCAACCGGTCTTCATGCCAAATGTCCGATCTACGTGACCCATCTGGACTTCATTCCTGGTGTTCGGTCCTCCTGATATGTCAAGATATATGCCTAGTATCCGATCAACACGACCTACTAGGACTTCCTATTAAGTCTGCACACTTAACATTGATATTAGACTACAAGTGAATCCTAACATTTAACTTTGGTTCATACATCAAAACTAAGGAGTGATGCTCACTGCATCAACAATCTCTCCCTTTTTGATGTATGACAACACACCAGTTAAAGTTAGGAGAATCAAATACCAATATCCAAATATTTGACATGTATAATAAATGCATAAAATAAATAGAGATGCATAAAGCCTTATCAAATTTTTGTATCTTTCTTTCAATAAATAATTTTTTCTTTTATTTTTGCACCTTTCTTTCAATAAATCTTTTCTTTTAATAAATCTCTAACTTTATATCTCTTTCTCCCCCTTTGGCATACATCAAAATAAAGATTAAAATTAAAAAGCCAACAAGATATAGTAAAGAGTTGAAATAAGAAATTTTCAAGCTCAAAAATTAAGTTTTAAAATATTTCACCCGCGAATTTGATTTCAAAAACTTAATTTAAACTATTTTAAAAATTTCAACCAATATTTCTAGCTCCCCCTTATTATTTAAGATTTTAACTTCAAAGTTTTTCAAAATTTTAATATTTCTAACTCCCTCTTAATTTCAAAATTTTAAAATTTAAAATTTTTTTTTTTTAAAAAAAGTTTCAAACTCCCCCTGAATAAAAATTTATTTTCAAAAAATTTCAAAATTTAAAAAAATTTCAAACTCCCCCTAAATAACAATTTATTTTTAAACTTTTTTAGTTGATGCAAAAGTGATAGGGAATAAGTCCAAGCATGAATTCCTAAATATTATATTTATATTTTGAAAATACACTTCTAAAAATTATTCTTAAAGCAAATGCCCAACTATTTACTAGCTCAAATGATATAGAATTAATCATCAAGCTTTGAATTAAAGTTAGTCACCGAAGTGATCGATTTGCTCTTGTAAATCCCATGTTGGTTAATGTCGATGCACTGGATCTACATTTGGAATCAGGGGTGCAGTCCTAACATCTAACATCCATCTTCGTGGCTTAATACACAAACAGGTAATCCTAGATGTTTGTGAGATGCGAAGGCTAACTTAAATTTATAGGATCATGAAGTCTAGATTGACCTAATCTAGATTAATTTTCAATTTCCTTTAAAAAATATAATATAATATAACTTTTCAAAAATAAATTCTAAATAATAAGCATGAAAACTTTCCTAATCTACCAAGAAAAACACAATTCACACACAAGATTTAAAAATTATTAAATTTATTAAGTTCAAATGACATAACAATCCTAGTCAGTAGATGGAGGATGAGAATGACCCATGCCCCAAGACCTAAGATGCTCCATCATCTCTCGATGATCCTCTCTCTGCGCCTGCAAAATCTGCATCATCTCAAGATGCGGCTGCTCCTGGCGCTGCATCACATCCTCTAACCTAGATAGTCTCTCTGCTACGGTAGGAGGTGTTGGAATCCCAAGAAATGGTGATAGACTATCAAATCCTTGGGCTTCCTGATGGTCGATCTCGGAGTGGTGGTCGGGGTCGATCTCTGGCTCCTGCTCCTGCTCCGGATCAGGCTGGGGCTAGGGCTGAGGATCATCTATCTTCCATGCAAGGATATTATTCCCATCTAAACCTATTTTTGCTAAACCAAACTGCCTAGATCCTATCATATCGTACTCAGTAAGTTGTTTGATGTTACCTATGGTAACATTAAACCCTAATGAAGCTAAGAGAGATGTGATGACATGACGTAAGGCAAATGTGCCTTCCTGCTGGTAACTGACCTATAATGGTAAATAATGGAATGAAACATTTGTAAGCTAATGTCTATATCTAACCTATGACTAAGTGCATAAAGTAAAAATGAGTGATAAGGGCGCATCATTGTGATGCCCCTAGTGGTGAGTGACAGAATGCAGTTCACTATGACTCGGTACAGGACATAGTCCTGTACTTTGAGTCTAGTAGAACTAAAAATACTCACAGACGGAGTTCTTTCCTCACCAAAAAGATGCATATGTATCCTATCTAATGTAATATGAGAGTAGGGGTCACCGTATGGTAACTCCGTGGATGGAAAACATGTAACAGGACATGTCGAATGCATGAGTCCTAAATGTTCTCTCAACATGGTGGGGGGGGGGGGGTGTAAAAATAAAGTCCTTACCCTATACTCTAATAGAATCTGAGATGTCATCAATTTTATTAAGATTATTGAAAAACTCTGCACATAAGTCTATGTTAATAGAGTTTTTACAATAAACTAGTTTTTCTAATCCATAGTGTGCTATGACATCCATACTAAGTATACATGCATTACTAAAGTATGATCTACTAATGTACCTAGTAGGCATAGGAATGTAAGTGGTGTTCTCAAACCTAATCCTATGTCCCTCAGTGGGGAACCTAATATCCAAGCATGAAGTTGATGACTCAATCTCAACAACTCTTTTTTTACCCCTAATTAAATTATAAATATTCAATATTTATTGAAAATAATTGAAATTGAAGTTTTAGAGTTATTACCTTGGCATTTTGGATGATATTAAAGAAATATGATGACCTAAGCGCTTCGAAAGTCTGGAATTAGGGTTTTTGCGGTGGATTTGTGATGGCTGTTTATGATTTTGGCGTGTCTTGGCATTGGTCTTATAGACATGATTCAGTCGACTAGAACTATTCTAGTTGTCTGAATTTGAGTCGACTGAATACGTTTCAGTCGACTGTAATAAATTTTACCATTTACTTCGACGCTTAAACTTTATCAACCGGTTCATTTAAGTCGACTGAATCAGTCGACTGAAGTCGCGTTTTACCTTCCCGATAATCGGAGGCAACTGAAGCTGATTCAGTCGACTCTTGTTGAGTCGACTGAACATAAATCAGTCGACTGAATTCGAGTATGTTTAATTTTGATTGATTTTATTAGTTTAATTTTATTTATTTACTTAATTGTTTTGATTTTATTAAGTTAGTTGTATCGATTAGATGATTTTAATTTAGTAGGTTATTTACGTTTGATTTAGTGAGTCAACTAAGTTTGTTTTAATCTAGTTAAATTAGATTTAATTTAATTAAATTTAAGCTAAGTTATTAAGTAATTTGTGAATCTGTTTATTTAGGTACGTTTGTTTAGTTTAAGTATAGTACATTAAGTTGAGTTGAATTAAGTTAAGTTTAATTAAGGTAAGTTGTTAAGATAAATTTATTAATCTTGATTTAAGTATATTAGGTTTAATTAAAAAAAATTAAACTAATTAGTCTTAATTAAGTTCTAAATCATCTCACTCAAGCTAGGTTTTCAATACACTTATTCCTATGAATTTTGTGAGATGAGGATTTCTTTTAATCTTAATTAAGTTTAATGAGTAATTTCAAAGTGTTTAAACTTATGTTAGATTCAAGTTTGGTTTGAGCTAGTCAAGTAGGTTTTTCCAGCATTGACTTTCAGGTCGTGGCGAGGCACATGACCTTCTTGGTTATCGGAGCAATGACTACTTTCTAGACAAAGTCAATGAAGGAATCAAGTACTTGATTCACTTTAGACTAAGCTTTGGTCTAACTAGTTAAAGACTTAGTGAGTTAACTTCGGTCAGTTCCACTCGACTTAGTGCACCAGGTCGTGGTGAGGCACATGACCTTCTTGGTTATCGGAGCAACGACCACTTCCTAGACATGCACTTCAAAGAGCTTCCCTAACTTACTATCAGTTCACTTGTCTTAGTACTAGGTTGTTCAAGTTTAAATTACTTTATTTCCTATCTAGTCCGTTCTAAATTAAGCAAGTAAAGTAAACTAAAGCATGCAAGTGTTTAACTAAACAAGGAAACAAGCAAAGTGTTAGCTCCCCCTAAATGGTAGCTAGATTGAGTTTTGTTCACTAAGTGAACTTGACTCTTGGGAACCCAAAATTGATTTGGTCCAACTTGGTTGACTAAGCTAGACTTAGGAACCCATGCTTGGACTCGATTCTTAGCGTTTCGGCTAAGTAATGATATGTATGATTTATAGGTGGATTTAGCCTTGTATCCGAGTCTAGATCTGTTGTACATGGCTCGCTGAGATCCAAGCATTATGTTGAGATACTTGGAACCCGATGTGAACCTTTCCAAAGATCCGGTTAGATCTTCTACTTGCCTTTTTAGGACCGAGTTCTCTTCCTCAAGCTTTTCAACTTGAGTTGAGTCTCTATCCTTAATTTGGCAAGTCGAAGTCTTCGAGTTGACTTGCTCCTTAAGTACTTGGACTTTCTTAAGTAGCGAGTTGACTCGATTCTCAGACTCAGCTAGTTTTCTACCTAAGCATGCAATAATATTATACAACTTATCTTCTAAGTGAGAAGTTACCTCATTTGAACCTTCGAAAATAGATACGGATCCGTGGCTTCTCACGGACTCGAAATCGGACTCGTACTCGGAACTTGACTCGGTTCAGATCTCGATTCGGCCATAAATGCGACGAAACTTCTCTTCGTCTCTTCCGCGTCCGACTCTTCCGATGACGACTCATCCCATGTCGCCTTAAGCGCTTTCTTCTTCTTTTCCTTTTTTGATTTTTCTTCCATTTTTTAGGTTTGGCACTCCGACTTGTAGTGTCCCTTTCCGTTGCATTCGTAGCACGTCACTTCTGATCGAGGTCTCGGCTTGTTGTCAATGACCTTTTTAGCATCTTTCTTTGTAAATCTCTTCCTCCGGTTGAACATCTTCCGGACCATATTTACGATCTCCTCTTCTCCGTTTGTTTCCGACTTCGACTCATCTTCAGACTCACTCTTCACTTTTCTTTCCTTTTTAGTCGAACTTGCCATCAAAGCTATAACAATATTCTTGGATTGACCTGAGTTAACTTGTTCGTGTAGTTTGAGTTCACAAAATAGTTCGTCTAGCCTAATTATGGAAAGATCCCTAGAAACTTTATAGGCATCGACAATCGATGTCCATAAGGCATTTCTCGGGAATGCCTTAAGCGTACACCTAATTATGTCCCTATTTTTTATTTGGTGTCCTATTAAGTGTAATCCATTTAATATATCTTTAATTCTAGTATGCAGTTGACTAGAATTTTCTTTTTCGTTCATTTTACAATTAAATAATTTATTTAATAACATGTCTCGTTTAGCTATCCTAGTGTCATTTGTGCCCTCATGCAGTTCAATTAATTTTTCCCATAGTTCCTTAAAATTTTCAAATGGACCTACCCTAGTGAGCTCTTCTTTGGTAAGTCTGCATTGCAAGGTGTTAAGTGCCTTGTAATTTTTCTAATATCCACGGTCAATTTCTCCGGTTTTAACAACTCACCCGAGTTGTCTACCGGAGCTACGAACCCTTTCCTAATTGAGAACTAAACCTCTAGGTTGATTTTCAAGTAGCACTTCATTTGCCTTTTCCAGTAGGAAAAATCCTCTCCATTGAAGAGAGGAGAGCGAATGGTGTTGTATCCCTCTAAGTGTGAGATTATTAACAAAGTATTTTTTAAGGCAAGAAAATTAAATTAAATATTTTCTAAGGCAAGAAAAATAAATTAAATATTTTCTAAGGTAAGAAAATGATTTTTAATTAAATTAAATTGCAGAAAATGATTTTTAATTAAACTAAATTGTAAAAATTTATTTTTAATTAATATAAATTGCAAAAAATAATTTTTAATTAAATTAAATTGTAAAAAATTATTTTTAATTAATATAAATTGCAAAAAATAATTTTTAATTAAATTAAATTACAGAAAATAATTTTTAATTAAACTAAATTAAAGAAAATTATTTTAATTAATATAAATTGCAGAAAATGATTTTTTACTTAAACTAAATTGCAGAAAATGATTTTTACTTAAACTAAATTCTAGAAAATGATTTTTAATTAAATTAAATTGTAGAAAATAATTTTTAATTAAACTAAATTGTAGAAAATGTTTTTTACTTAAACTAAATTGTAAAAAATGATTTTATAATTATTATAAATTGCAAAAAATAATTTTTAATTAAACTAAATTGCAGAAAATTATTTCTAATTAATATAAATTGAAGAAAATGATTTTTAATTAAACTAAATTGTAGAAAATAATTTTTAATTAAACTAAATTGTAGAAAATGATTTTTAATTAATCTAAATTATAGAAAATTATTTTAAAGCAGTAAAAATTAATCTAAAGTAATAAAAATTAATCTAAATTAATGTAAAGCAATAAAAATTAATCTAAAGTAATAAAAATTAATTTAAATTAATCTAAAGCTCACGATGGTGGTTTCACTGATTCGGAACGTCCCCGCTCTGATACCAATTGTAGGATCGTATTTTTTCGAGAAGGGGGGGTGAATCTCGGAGATTAAAAAATTATTTTAATCTTTAAAAATTATTTAGAATATTTTAAAATATTTTGAGTATGCAGTGAAAATGAAAATAAGATAATTTATTTAACTTGGTTCACAACCCTAACTGGGTTGCTACTTCAAGGCCCGTAGCTCTTCCGAGAGCTACCTCGATGGGCAATCACTTAATGCCCTCCAACTGGAGAACTCTCGACTTCGGAGGGTTTCGCTTTTTTACAAATGTGGAGCTGGGTAATACATTACCCACTTCTTGAAATTAAGTACAGAAGCGAAAAAGAAAGTAACAATTGTTGGTGCAATCGGCCCAGGTCACGATTGACCAGACTCGAGTTTGACTCGAGTGATGTTTTGATGTTTGACAAAGTGAGTTGACATTGATGTTTGACATTATTGTCGGTTAATGTTTTAAGGAGATTATTTATACAATCGACCCGGGTTATGTTTAACCGGACTCGAGTTTGACTCAAGGGCGACTTTGATGGTTGACTAGGGTTGACCATGCGATTATGAAAAGTCCAAGTCATGGGTACTTGACATGGAAAGTCCAAGTCTTGAGCACTTGACATAGAAAGTCCAACATGGGTTGGCAAGGGAAAGTCCAAGCTTGAGTCTTGACATTTGAGAAGTCCAAGGGGAATATTGGCGACGTAAAGTCCAAGGGTGAAGTCTTGGCAGTATAAGTCCAATGGTTGGCGGCGTAAAGTCCAAGCGGAGTCTTGACGGCATAAGTCCAATGTGCCTTGGCGGTGTAGACACCGTTAGCATGATATAGCCGATGGAAGCACTTGAAGGCTAGCGCGATGGATGAACAAGTCATGGATGAATTGGAGGGATCCGAGAGGCGTGAGGCTGATGGAGGTGGCTAGAAGGCTTAGGTCTAGGCTAAGGGTGGTCTAGCAAGTATGGGGGCACCATACTCAGGTTAAAACCTCATGTTTGAGGTTGACAGTCGACTGACATTATGGCCGGTTCGACTGCCGTGAATCGACTAGAGTTCGACTGCCGATTTAGAGCTGAAATTGCTCGCAATGATCGATGTCGACGCAATGATCGCCAAGGGATGATAGTCATTCTTTGGTTTAGTCGCGAGCACGAGTGCTCCGTAGCCGAAGCGGGCGACCGATTACGCTACCGGCGATCGCCATTGTTGGCGATCACGCCAAGAGATCCGTTGGAGTTTTTCCAGCATGGATCAACCCGTTGTCTCACGACAACAGTGGCATCAGTCGACTGATCGACGGAAATCCAGCCCGATGCAGGTTAAAAGAAGCTGTTCGTGGAGGGTTTCAAGAAGCATTTTCTTGGGCGATTTGAAGGGGAATAGTTGGTGCTTTTCCAGTCCTTCAAGGCTAGTCCAAGGCAACCAAAAGCAAGCAATCCAAAGAGCATTTGTAAAGTTTTCTTTGCATAGATTGTTGTATTATTGTTGTATTTGCTTGTCTTACTTTGTATTACTTAGTGTAATCTTTGTACGAGGTTTCTCCACCTCCGACGTGTTGTCGAGAAGGAGTTTATTGTGCTTAGTGGTGTTTGTGGCATCGCTAGGGTTCGTATGAACCCAATCCGTGGAGTAGGAACCGTTCGGTTCCGAACCATGTTATATTCTCGTGTCATTGTGTTTGTGATTGTGTTTTGTGTTATTGCTTTTATTATTATTATTCCGCTGCACTAACACGATTTGTAGACGCAATCACGATCAAATTCCATCATCGGTACTAGCACGTGCTATTCACCCCCCTCTAGCATTCAATGGTCCCCAACAACAATTACAAAAGCTTATACCGATACTAAGTAGATGGTTGAAGTTTGCTCAGAGTGTCAGAAGATCACCTTGTTGTGGAAATTTAGGTTTGGTGGATAAGAGTAGATTTCAACAGCACTTCGACGTAGATTCGATGTTCTACTCGAATCCGGTCGAGCATATATTTTATAAGCCTTTTTCATTCATCTGGAATGCCTTTTAGTTGACTCCACATCAGCCCATCGATATGAAATTCGTGGTCTTCCAGTCGACTGAAATCTCTCCAGTCGGCTCCACGTCACCTGACTCCGCATCGGGAAATTTACCTCTTCAGGCGACTCAAACCCTTCAGTCGACTGAAATCCTTTCCTTCTACATCGCACGATCTCCGATCGATCACAGCTGATCCTGCCAAATTTGTATCCAATTGACTGATCCATTTTCAGTCACTGAACTTTAGTCGACTTGAATCCATCTAGTCAACTGATCCCTGCAAAACAGGATTAGCACAAATAGATAATATGAAGTGTGATAGCAGTAGTAATACTGCTTGATCTCGACTACTAAGTCCCATGTAGACTTTTCGTCGGATCAACGCCTGGCTTTGTCCCTCTATAGAGGAATTAGCCTCACCTCTTCACTCGAGGCTTACCTGCCGACTACCTGTCAGACTTACCACTCTTGACATTCGATCTGACCCACTAGGCCTTCCACCAGGTGTCCGATCTACCTGACCCAGTTGGACTTTTTGTCGATTGTATGGTCTCCTGACCCAACCGATCTTCATGCCAAATATCCGATCCACGCGACCCATCTGGACTTCATGCTTGGTGTCCGGTCCTCCTGATATGTCAAGATACATGCCTATTATCCAGTCAACATGACCTATTAGGACTTCCTGTTAAACCTGCACACTTAATACTGATATTAGACCACAAGTGAATCCTAACATTTAACTTTGGTTAATACATCAAAACTAAGGAGTGCTGCTCACTGCATCAACAATAAGAAGCATTCAAAATGGGATAATGGGGATTATCCATTATCCCATGATTCCACTATCTATGAATGATAGTAATTCCGCATGATTTGACCATTCATATTTTTCATTTTCTTCTATAAATCATATTTCTTGTGTGAAGTATGATAAGATGATAGAATGAGAAAAAAGATGATGAATCAAAGAGTGCGTGAGAAGGGAGAACATGGAGAGTTCTCATCTTGTTGAGGAGAACAAGATACCCTTCATCTTACATCATCGGGTTGTGAGTTGAGACGTTGTAAAACTATGGTGATAGTTTATATTTGTGACGATCATTCGACTGTGAGTGGTTCGTGATCTGAGTTCGCAATTCCAAAAGCTTTCAAAATCATCGATCAATTGATGTATACGATTTATACTTCTGTAAGTATTTACTTTTTAGTTTGTTTTATTGGTATCAGAGCTAGTTGGCTGTTGATTATTTTGCGTTCGACGAATTCTTTAAATGAGTGCTTGGTAGTGTTGGGGACCTTTGGATGCGCAAGAGGAGGGGGGATGGGGGGGGAGTGAATGATGTCTTTCGATTCCTTAGATTCGTTCTTGTCTATAATTCATTAGTGCAGCAGAAATACAAGATATATAAATGAAAAACAAGAACAAATACACCACAAGCATAACACAAAGATTTTATGTGGTTCGGAACTTACAATTCCTACTTCACGACCGAGCTAGTGATCTACCCTCACTAAAACTCTCTCATTCTCGACAACACACTGAAGATGGAGAAATCTCGTACAAAAGAGCTTATACAAGAATAAGTGACCAAATACAAGTAAAAATAAATACAAGATGAAAAACAATTTTACAAGAAGAATGCTTTTGCTTGATCTCTTTTGGTTACTTTGGAATGCTTTTGAAAACTTGAAATGCAGCGACACTTCGCCTCAAAATCACTCCAAGAACCCTTTCTCGAAATCTCCTTCGCAACTCCTTTTAATGCTTCCACTTGGGCTAATTTCTGCATGGCAGTCGACATCCAAAAGGCTTCAGTCGACTTCCCACAATACCATTGTCTCATAAGGGACTAATCCATACTAGATTTCGGCCCGACTAGTCGACTGTGTAGGGATCGATATGACCGCGCTAGAGAGGGGAGGGGGTGAATTACGATTCTTGATTTTGTGCTTGATTCGATCTCTTGATTGCGTGCTCGTCTACAATAAGTTAGTGCGTAGTGGAATATACAAATAAAATACACAAATGAAAACTCAAGACAAGTATACAAACACAGTGATATAACGTAGTTCGGAACCTAGGGTTCCTACTCTACAGGCGAGCTATAGTGATGAACACCATCATTATCAAACTTCTCCTTCTCAGTGACACACCGGAGGTGGAGAAACCTCTTACAAGTTTATTACAACAATAAGAACAAAATACAACAAACAAATACAATAATTACAAAAGAAAATGGAAAACAAGTGAACACATTTTACAAGTTAGGGCTTTTGAATGCTTGTCTGTTGGTTGCTTTGGGAAAGCATGAAGGACTTTGAAATGCACTAGTACTTCGACTCAAATCGTCCCTAGAACGATTGTCGAAATCCTCCCGTCGAGCTCCTTTAATGTCTTTGGGCAACCTAAATGTCTGCCTGGTAGTCGACTATCTACAGTGTCGTTGTCTCACAATGGACTTAATCCACGTTAACATTCCAGCCAATGGATACACTAGCAGTAGACTGCTCTTAACAGAAGTTGACTGTTGCTCAGTAGTGGACTAGCCAGTCGACTACCTGAGCTTCTATGCTCATGTTTGTAAAGACTAGTCGACTGCCATCTTTGGCAATCTACTGCTCAAGGCCAGTCGACTGCCCATACTGCCAGTGACACAGCTGCAGTCGAGCCTCTAGTCGACTATCGACTGGTCATAATCTCAATCGACTACTTTGAGTCAACTCGGCTCCTGAGTGTCAAATACTTGGCTAGTCGATTGTCCAATACCCCAGTTGACTGATAAACCTCAAAAATAAAGTTTAACACCAAGTATGCTCCCCTCATACTTGATAAACACTCTTAGCCTATATTTAAGTCTTCAATCCACTTCCATCAGCCTCACACCTCTCGAATCCCTCGATTCCGTGACTCTTCATCCTTGCACTAGCCTTCAAGTGCTTCCATCGGCTATGTCATGCTAATCGGGTTCTTTGCCAAGGTACATTTGAACTTATGCTGCCAAGACTCCATGCTTGGATTTTACGCTGTCAAACATTGGACTTATGCTGCCAAGACTACATGCTTGGACTTTACGCCGCCAATATCACACCCTTGGACTTTCCAATTGCTAAGTATCCATACTTGAACTTTCACTGCCAAAGTTTACTTGGACTTTACACCGCAAAGACTACACACTTGAACTTATGCCTCCAAGACTATACCTTTGGACTTTTCTTGCCAAATACCCATGACTTGGACTTTCCATTGCCAAGACCCATGCTTGGACTTTCCAATTGCCAAGTACTCATGACTTGGACTTTCACATGCCAAGTGCCCATGACTTGGACTTTACCATTGCCAAGTGCCCATGACTTGGTCTTTACTAGTGCCAAGACCCATGCTTGGAATTTTCATGGTAAGTATCTAAACTTGGACTTCTCTCGAGTCCTACTCGAACTAGGTCAACCTTGATCTGAGGTTGATTGCTTCAATAATCTCCCCATAAAGCTATCTTCTCATATGGTCAAACCCATGTTAACCATATGATCAACTCATTGCCAAACAATGGTCAAAGCATTGTTAAATATCAAAACACTACTCAAGTCTGGTCAATCGCGACCTGAGTTGATTGCACCAATAATCTTCTCATTTTTGATGTTTGACAACACTTTCAAGTTAGGCTAACAAATAATCCCAAACTTAACTCTTCCAATGCCAAAGTATAGTGAAGGTTTACTGATGTGAGCAAAACATATAGGATTTTAAGAGTAGTTTTAGCACACATCTCATTGCATTTTGTACTTATTTCAAGCATATTCTTCCTAGTTTTGCATTCTTTTCCTATTTTCTAGTTCGGAGATCTATTCTTGCTATTTTTATGTGCAGGATGATATTTTGGAGGTAAAACGACACATTTTTGGAGCCAAATGAAGGTGAGCTTGCTCTGATCGTGTTTCTCCCAAAACACGGGCATGCTCCGGAGCAAAAGAAGGCATTCACCGGATAGTTCAGAGGCAGACATGGCTTGGCCGTGTGAATCTCACATGGTCGTGTCCAAAATACCAGTGCCCCACATGGGCGACCGTGTGGATTCCACACGACCGTGTGGCATTAGCCCGAGTTGGCGCAAGTTAGGGTTTCATGGGGATTTAATGAAAGCCGACTCCTCTTCTATAAATAGGAAGGCACACCCAAACCCTAAGGAAGAGGCCCGATGGCTAGGACGGCAAGAGGGTGCCCTAAAAAGCACCGGAGACTCGCAACGGGGAGGAAGGAAGCGGCTAGAAGATCTCTCTTGATGCTATGACACCATGGAGAACAACCAAGACATGTAAATTGGATAGGACAGAAAATACTCTTTTTATTTTCTCGTTCCACTTGCATTGTATTTACTTTTCTTAAGATGCCTTATGTTTATTCATATTTGTCTATGGAGTAGATACTTCGATTCTAGGATTAGGGAGTAACTTGTATATGTGTGAAGGGAGTTTCACTTCGCTTCGGTCGCTTGTGCACGGCGATCCTTTCTCACGTCCCCGGATTAAAATTTTATTAATTAAAACTAATCCGGATGGAGATGGATTTTCCAAGCAACCGATTCATCATCGTGCTATTTGATTTGAGTGGTCGCTTGAACAAACTTGTTGTTCAAGCAACCTAATCCTTTTCCTCGATTAGCCGCGGAATAGATGATGAACGGATCGCCAGTTTTTGTGTTTATGATCGGGGTCCATGTCAATCAACAACATGCAAAATACAAAAGAACAAGAATTAATATTAAACAAGATTATACCTCTTGTTTTACCTCTTGGGCTTCGTGTGGGCGACGATCTTCCAAGGATTGAAGCCTCCTAGACCACGTATCTTCCCTTCCTTGCTCGTTCCAACAAGGGAAGAAAACCCTCTCTTCTTCTCCTTTCTAGTGCCGAACACAAAGCCTTCTCCTCTTCTCTTTGCTTGTACCGACCACCAAAACTCCAAGTGTGGTGTCCGCCAACCCTAAAGAGAGGAGAGGAGATGCCATCCCTTAGAAAGGGAGGAGGTGCCGACCCTAGGAGAGGGAGAGGAGGTGCCATCCAAGAGAAAGGAAGAGAAGGAAAAACCCTAACTCCTTTGTTGCCGCCGACCCTAAACAAGCAAAACCCTAGCACTCTCTTGTGCCCTTGCCTCTCCACCTCCTTTTTATAGATCTAGCCTTCATGAGGTATTTATAATAGACTACAATAGGGACCATGAGGAGGAGTTGGATCTTAGCCACCCAATGGATCTGAACTACATATAACCCGATCCATTAATGATGATCCATTCCACTAGAGGATTATCATTGATCTACCTCATCAACCCCCATAATTAAATATGGGCTCCACATATTATTTGTACAAAATATCTCCCCGTGTTTAAGATATCGAATGTCCATTAATTAATTAAATTACTGACAATTTAATTAATCAATATCTAACTCCATGAGTAGTACTACTCATCCTTATCATCATGTTGGACCAAGTCCACTTGCAGGATTTACATGATGAACTTTATGAGCTCCTCAAGAAGACATCATCATCTTAGTGTATAGGATACGGTTTCCTCCTATAATCAACGACACACCATGTAAATAATATTATTTCCCAACTTACCAGGCCTATCGACTTAACACATAAATCTCGCCCATTGATAAATCAAAGAAATAAATACTAAGCATATGTGTCCGTTATTATATTGAGATTAAGAGCATGTACACCATAATATCTGAGGTCTGATTCAATTATATAGTCAGTATAAATTAAATCACCTCTAAATCGATCATGCTCAATATACACAAAGTGCACTAGTGTAATTCTATGGTCAAGAAAAACCAATACCAAATTACACTACAACCATGCCAATGGTTTGTCCAAAACCATCTTAGTTGTGAGCCTCTACTTATACTCTACAAGGAACTGATAACATGATCTTTTGTGCGACACCACACACCATGTTATCTACAATGTAAAGTATCGGACAATATGCATAAATATAAAATGCAAACAATGATCATGTGATTCTTATTTCAAAATGTAGATGTTCATACAAAAGTTAGGCTTTTAGTATACATCCTAACAATGTGGACATGCTAGATCAAATAATTAGTCATCTCTTTTGATTCTATTTGCCATTGTGTGTTGTTGAGATCGATGAGGATTACATCTTGATTATATTTATATTTAACATAGGTAATACAATGGGTGATAACCTTCGTATCAAAAATCTAGGAGAACCAAAGATGAACCTTGCAGTCATCCTACCTCCCGTAATTGTAGAAGATAGAATATGATAGAGTAGAATATGAAATACGATTCACCTCTTTATAGGAATTATTAGGACATCCTCGTACCCCAATAACCTATCTTAGCAGAAGGCCAAAAGTAGGAGAGATTAACTCTAGAAGGGTTGAGAGACCTTAGTGACAGAGGGCTCCCAACGGTATCAACCCCCTGAGCTCTGATGATCTGAAAGGGAAACTTGGGTAGGAATAGGTAGTTCCTGGTAGAAGAAAAAGTTCATTGGGCTAATCCATGATGATCCTCTCTCAGAATCGTAATTAGAGATCTCAATGCATCTAATTGATTGCATGTTCCACGACGCACAAGTGAAATCGAAGTCCTAGAATCCTTTTAGAGAACTTCGAACCAACCTTCTCTTTCTCCGAGTGACACCATACTTGAGTTTGGATTACTGTCAACCTCACAACCCATACTCATAGGATATTAACTCTGAACAACAACATCCATTGACAAACGGTATTTGAATCTCAGTCCTTGTAGGATCGATAATCTTTTATTACTTGACGACATCCATGCACTTGCGGGCGTTGAGTGCGAGCGTGCGCACACTTCGAGTCCTCTGATGTGAGCAAAACATATAGGGTTTTAGGAGTAGTTTTTACTCACATCTCATTTCATTTTATGTTTGCTTTATGTTTATTTTACTTTATTTTCGATGCAATTCCTATTTTCTAGTTCGGAGATCTACTCTGTATACTTTTGTGTGTAGGTTAGTGTTTCGTGGGGAAAACGGTGCACTTTCGGAGCAAAAAGAAGACATTTGGCAGTTAGACGCAGAAGGGAACACGACCAAGGTGTGTGCCTTCACACGGTCATGTTCGGGGGCAAAAACGACTGCCACCGCCTGACACACGGCCAGACCATGTGTTTTCACATGGCCGTGTGGCGGCCAGGGAATTTGACGCGACCAAGGTTTTTTCCAGATTTCGCAGTGATCCAACGTGATGTCTATATAAGGAAAGTCATGCCTAAACCCTGGGGGAGAGGCACGATGGCTGGGATAGCACTCCGAAGCCCTAAAAAGCTTCGAGAACTGACAACGGGGAGGAAGAAGGCCGTCGGAGATCCAAGTTTTGCACTTCAATGCTGGAGAGAAGCCCACATTGCATTGTAAATTTCTGTTTTTGCATGTTATTTATTATTTATTCGAACATGAACGTGCTTTGTGTTTCTCCTCTCATATTTATGGAGTGGTTTCTTCAATTCTAGGATTAGGGAGTAGTTTGTATGCGTAGAACATGTTAGTCCAAATTAAATTTTGTACTTGAGTTTATATTTGCAATTGGTATTAGCTTAGATCGATATCTATGTGCTTTTGGTTTTCTATCTACTGTGCTTAGTCGATACGAGGGGTGACAACCCTCGTATCTAAGATTTAGGGGAATTAAAGAGGAACGTAGGGGTTGGCCTCATCTCCTATAGCTGTGGATAGAAGGATGCGATAGAATTGGAAATGATTCGTCGTAGGGATTGATTCGACATCCTCGTACCTCCTATCCCGTCCTTGTAAGGCTCATCGAGAGAGTGTATGATGTCCCTTCCACAAGGCCATAGTTAGATGTTTAGACAACTACCAATTGATAGCATGTTTTGCGACACACAAACGAAATCGAAATCCTAGAATCCCTTCCAAAGACTCGCGGCAAGCCTTTTCTTCTTCCGTGTGACACCGTATTGAGTTAGGACCACCGATAACCCTGACAATGGTAACCATTAGATTTGACTTTCGAACAATAACACCCACCAAATAGATCGGTACTCGAATCTCAGTCCCTGTGGGATCGATAAATCTATTTATTACTTGACGACATCCGTGCACTTGTGGGCGTTGAGCGCGAGCGTGTGCTTCGTGTCCTCGACGATCTCCGTCGCGAGATTTGAGGTCGCGTTCGTGTGCATCAAGTTTTTAGTGCCGTTGTCGGGGACTGATTTATTCGATATCGAATCAAGAAGTAGATAATTGGATCGGACTTAGATTAGATTTATTTACTTGCTTATTTTTTTTATTTTAATTTTTAGATTTTACATTTCTAGATTTAGTTTTTATTTTATTTTAGCAATGATTCTCTATTTATTATTGGCTCTTTGATTAGTTAGCTAGATTAGTCTATTTCTTGTTTTTGAGTATTAGGTAATACTCCTAATTTTTGGCTCGGTTCTTCGTATGCTTAGACACTTAGGATCGGAAGGCCTGATTCTGATTGATTTATAAATCGAACAAACCTATCATCATCGGAGAGCCGAACAGAAGAGGATGGATGACCAAGCTACATCCGAAGTGAATATAGGTAGCCGACCTCTGCGGGATTATGCAGCTCCTAGTGTTAGAGGATTTAGGCCGAGTATAGCTGGACCATCCATTTTGATAAACAACTTTGAACTGAAGCCAACACTCATACATATGGTCCAGCAGAGTCAATTGGGGGGAGCTGCGACTGAAGACCCGAACCGGCACCTGGAGACATTTTTGGAAATCTACTCGACGATGAAGATAAATAGAGTCCCTATGGACGCGATCCGCCTGAGCCTATTCCCGTTCTCATTGCGGGATAAGGCTAAGGCATGACTTCACTCCCTGCCTTCGGGAAGCATTACTATATGGGAGCAATGTGAGTAACAATTCTTGAGCAAATACTTCCCACCAAGCAAAACTGCTCACATGCGCCATCTAATCACAAGCTTCCGTTAGAAGGAAGGGGAGTCCCTATTTGAAGCTTGGGATTGCTACAAGGGTCTACTTTACCAATGCTCCCACCATGGACTGGAAAGGTGGCTGGTGATCCACATCTTCTATAATGGGATCACGTATGCCACAAAGATGTCCCTCGATTCTGCTGTAGGTGGAGCACTTATGAATAAGACTATAGATGAAGTGAAGGAGCTAATAGAAGAGGTGGCCCAGAACCACCATCAATGGACTTCCGAATATAGTCACCCAACTCCTATAGCGGGATGATATACTATCAACTTCGTGGACCACCTAGCAGCGAGAATGGATGCGCTTAGAAGATGATTCGACTCTCTAAACCTGCATATGCATGTGCGGCCATTGACTTTAGAGAAGGAGCAGCAGCATATCAGGAGGACTACTGTGGAGGGAAGGATGGCTCAGTAGAGTAGATTGAGCATTGCGATGCGAGTGGGGATTACAATCAAAGGCCCAACAATCCATTCTTCAGTACCTACAATCCTGGATGGAGGAACCACATGAATTTTTCCTATCGGAATAACTCGGGAAACTTCCAACCATCAGGAGAGTATGGGCAGCAGCAGGGCAATGGGCAGTAGCAACAACAGAAGTCTAGGTTAGAATTGATGATGGAAGACTTCATTGCTGCCCAAACAAAGGCCAATGAAGAGTTCTGCTGCCAACATAAGAAAACAGAGTCACTCAGAGACTTGAAGGCCACTGTTGACGGTCTTGTAAGTCACACAAGGATGTTGGAGACACAAGTGGGCTAGATAGCCCAAACCGTGTCAAAATCTAGGGATAGTTCTCCATTACTCCCCGAGCCGAGTTAAGCTAAGGAGGAAGGAGTGTGCAGTGAGAGAGTAGCTCAGCAAAAAAGATTCGCCAAGGGGTGTGCAACCATGATTTCTACCCTACCAGACCAAGCTAAAATTGAAGATAAAATTCTACCCCAGCTTAAGGACCCTGGTGAATTTATTATCCCCTGCTCGATTTATGGAGAAAGCTTCGATGAAGCACTGTGCGACTTGGGGTCATTAGTAAGTGTTATACCCTACATATACTATTTGAAGATGGGACTAAATGGGCTCCAACCAACGAACCTTGGTATTCGTATAGAGGATGACTCAGTCAAGGAACATGTCGGCATGCTAGCACATGTGCCTGTGGTCATCGAGAACTTCGTGATACATACAGATTTTTTTATACTCGACATAGGGCCAGATCCTCAGAATCCCATCATCTTGGGAAGGCCCTTTCTGGCAACTGCGAGGGTGTGCATAGATGTAAAGGCACACTAGATTTCCTTATAGGTAGATGGGGAGATCATCCTATTTAGCCTATCAGAGTGTAGAGCTCCCTACTTAGACGACTTTACTTTCAGCAGGATAAAGACGAGCCCATCGGATGTAGATACCAAGACAGATGAATGGAGGTTCATAAAACCTCCAGAGCCAAGTTGATAATGGAGTGTGATCGAGCTAAACGACCTTAAACAAAGTGCTTCTTGGGAGGCAATTCAAGTTTAGTTTTTTAGGTTTTCTTTTGATTGTATTGCGTTCATTTGGTTAATTTGAACTTTGATTTCCATTTCGTTTAACATTAGGAATAGAAAGAACTTGCTAGGTAAAAATAAAATCAATTTTTAGCTTACACGGCGAAGTGTGTGAGAAAATTCGTACCGTTGTGCACAAAAGGAGGGAAATAGGGGAGACACGACCTGACCGTGTGTTTTCCCACGGCCGTGCCCGACTAACCCGAGGCGCACACGGCATGATCGTGTGTTTTCACACAACCATGGCACGCGAGGTTAAGTAGGGCACGCCATGCATTTTCGCCCCAAATGCACCGTGTGTTTTGATTTTTCTTGCCCTAACCGTGTGGATCCTTCGTCCCAACCACCTAGAAGTCTTTCCAACCTTCAAGGAAGCCCAAAAGAAGTAAGGATGAGGAGGACCAAGCAAGTGGCATCTCGATCCGGTGCTTCAGAGTGATGAGCAAGGAGAATCGACGCCCCTCAAGCTTCGGAGGAGGGTAACGCTCTTCCAACCCTTCTTTTTCACAACAATGAGCATAGGGATAGATATAACATGCTTTCTACTTGTAAAATCACTGCAACTAGGTATCTTGATGAAGATTTACTAGAATCTTTAGGGTTGTTGGGTGACATTCAAGCCCTATTTGCAAAAATAGGGTGGGGAGAGATAATGGGGATAAGACACCCAACCTACCCTAGGGTAGTTATGTTGGGATGTATACTGAAAAGTCTATCTTTTGTATGAACATCTTTATTTTTGAAATAAGAATCACATGATCATTGTTTGCATATTTATGGTTATGCATATTATCTAATACATTACATTGTAGATAACATGGTGTGTAGTGTCACACGGGAGATCATGTTATCAGTTCCTTGTAAAGTATAAGTAAAGGCTCACAACCTAGATGGTTATGGGCAAACCATTGGAATGGTTGTAGTGTGATTTGGTATTGGTTTGTCTTGACCATTGAATTACATTAGTATACTTTGTGTGTATTGAGCAGGACCGACTTAGAGGTGATTCGATTTATTGCTGACTACATAATTGAATCGAACCTCAGATATTATGTTGTACATGCTCTTAATCCCGATATAATAACGGACACATATACTTAGTATTCATTTCTTTGATTTACCAATGGGCGAGATTTATAGAGTAAATTGATAGACTCGGTAAGTTGGGAAATGATATTATTTATATGGTGTGCCGTTGATTATAGAAGGAAACCATGTCCTATATATTAGGATGATGATGTCCCCTTGAGGAGCTCATAAGGTTCATCATGTAAACCCTGCAGGTAGACTTGGTCCGGCATGATGATAAGGTTGAGTGGTACTACTCATGGAGTTAGATATTGATTAATTAATTGTCAGTAAATTAATTAATCGATGGACATTCGAGATCTTAAACATGGGGAGATATATGTACAAATAATATATGGAGCCCATATTAACTTATGGGGGTTGGTGAGGTAGATCAATGATAATCCTCTAGTGGAATGGATTATCATTAATGGATCGAACTTTATGTGGGCTTGATCCATTGGGTGGCCAAGATCCAACTCCTCCTCATGGTCACTACTGTAGCCTATTAAAACCCTCATGGAGCCTAAATCCGATGATGGAAAATGAAACTCTAGATCCGACGGTGGAGATTAAATCTCTAGATCCGACGATTGAGATTAAATCTCTAGATCCGACGGTTGAGATTAAATCCCTAGTTCCGATGGTGGAGATTAAAAGGAGGCTTAAGCCTAGCTCTATAAAAGGATGGCCAAGGCTTGGGCGTGCAACACAACTTGGGAGATTAGGGTTTTGGAGTTGGCTTGAGAGGAGAGGTGGGCGGTGGCAACCCTAGGGTTTCTTCATCCTTGTGGGCGGCGACAAAAAAGATTAGGGCTTTGGTGCTCCTCTTGGCCGGCGACAACACAACCACCCTCTCTCTCTCTAGATTGGTGACAACTCCTCCCATTCTCTCTCTCTCTAGGCTAGCCGGTGGCAACTTTTCTTCAAGGTTGGCTGGCGCCCTACATCCTCTCCTTGGCCGGCGGCAATATCTACGTTTGAGCTTGGTGGCCGGTTCTAGATAGGAGGAAGAGTTTCATTTCATTCTTCCCTTTGTTCAGAGCGAGCAAGGAAGGGAAGAACATGTTCTAGGAGGCTTTGACTTTTGGAAGATCGTCGCCCACACGACGTCCAAAAGGAGGAAGGACATACGATAGAAGATCAAGAGGTATAACGAGAGGTATAATGTTTGTTTATGAATCTTTTCTTATTCTATGCATGTTGTATGTTTTGTTATGTGGCTAATTTACTTGGACCCCGAATACAAATACAAAAATTGGCGATCCGTACATCATCTATTCCGCGGCTATTCGAAGAATAGAGGTAGGTTGCTTGAACAACAAGTTTGTTCAAGTGACCACTCTAATCGAATAGCACGACGATGGAACGGTTGCTTGGGTAATCCATCTTTGTCAAGGATAAATTTTTTTATCCGGGGACGTAGATGGGATTGCCATGAACAAGCGACCGAGTTGAAGTGGGAAGCGAAGTTTCCTACTTTCAAGTGGTATCAGAGCCACGGTTTTCGATTTTGTGTGTTTAGGATTCGGTTAATTTTTTGCACTTTTCATATATTGTATGTGCCGGATGATAGTAGGATGTGCGTAGGCTAACTTTTTGGTTGCAGGTATAAGATCCAACTATTATGGCCATATGTGTGTATGTGATTCCATGTGTGTAATATTATTTGAATCCTCGGGGTTGACGAGGCTAATATTTAATTTTTGTAATTAAGTACGACATTATTTAGCCACTCATTTATTTTAGTTTACTTTCGATCTAGATTTCATGTACACTCCTTCGTGGAGTATAGGATCAATGGATGTAAATTAAAATAGTTATTCTCGGCTTGGATCTCCGGATGGCTTGTACATGGCGTAGGGAGGAGCGGACGAGATGGCGATACGACGGGAGGCATATTGGAGACAAAAGTCATAATAGTTGGAAAATATTTTTTTTTCATATTTATTGCTTCTTGTTTGATATGCATGTCGTAGGATAGGAAAATTCCTCAATTTTAAATTACTAAGTGGGAGAGAGAGATTTTTATAAATTCCCACGACCTCCATTACGATTTGACATGTGATGCAAACAAACTTGCGTGTCGACTCTGAGTGTCTTCCTCCCCATCGGATGAGTTTGTCTGTGGATCATAGGGTCGAATATGGTTATAGGAAATTATTAAGGAGCGTGTGTACTTCCCCATCGAAAGGCACATAACCCGAGATAATTACCTTGGTACCAAGTAATGGTGAACACTTAAATGCAAATAGGAGTATCCTCCCCATCGGAGTCACTACTTTTATTTGTAGGGCCGAATAGGAACCAACTATTAATTTTATTTGTCAAAAGGTTAGGTTGACAAGATAGTAAAATTAATGGGTAAAAACTCCTCTTACAAATATAGAATTCGTATACGTCCACACTATCGTGGCATACAATATTCTCGGTGTTTTGAGGTGTTGGTTGATTTTAAAATTTTATTGTTTGAGAAATCAATAATTTTTTGAAATCTAATATTTTGATCTATGTGATTCTTAAGTTTTTCAAAATGACTTTCAACCTTGCTGTGATACTGAAAGAAAATAAATTTACTGGACCAAATTATTTTGATTGGAAGAGGAATCTTGACATTGTATTGACTGCTGAGGAGTACAAATATATACTCTTCGAAGAGTGTCCTCCTAAGCCTGTGGATGATTCTGGGGAAAAGGAGAAGGAGAGTTATAAGAAGTGGATTAAGGCTGATGAGATGACACGATGTTACATTTTGGCATCTATGTCAAATGTACTACAACATCAGCATCAAGTCATGCTCACTGCTTATGACATGATGCTTAATCTCAAAGAGCTTTTCGGACACCAGAATAGGGCTGCTAGGAAGGAAGCCATGAGGAACTTGATGACGACCACCATGATCGAGGGAACCCCTATGAGGGATCATGTTCTCAAGATGATGGCTCATTTGAATGAGCTGGAAGTCCTCAGAGTTGAGATCGATGGGGAAACCCAGGTTGATATCATTCTCCAGTCTCTACCTAGGAGTTTTGAGCATTTTCGCCTGAACTACAACATGAATAAAAGGTTGTATTCGTTGGCGGAGCTTCTAACAGAACTCCAAGCGGCAGAGGGGCTATTTCGTCAGAGTGCTCAGGCGCAGGCCATGGTTACCCAAAAGGTTTCTACTTCTAAGCTGAAAGGCAAGAAGAAGAAGAAATAAGCGGGGGCAAAGGTGGTGGGAGGATCTCAGGGAGGAGTGAAGAAGCCGAAAGGCAAGTGCTTCACTTGCAAGCAGACTGAACACTGGAAGAAGGACTGCCCCAACCGAAAGTAGAACAAAGGTATATCTTTTGGTCTAGTTGTTGAAACATGTTTAGCGGTGTTATCTACCGGCACCTAGTGTGTAGATACGGGAGCCACTGATCATGTCTGCAATACTTTGCAGGGGTTCCAGGAAATCAGACGACTAGATGAAGGGGAGATTACCATCTACTTGGGTGATGCTACGAAGGTAGCGACTGTTGCAGTGGGAGATGTTTATTTGTCTTTTGAGAGAAATAAAGTTTTGGTTCTGAAAAATTGCCTTTATGTACCTTTATTTAGAAATAATTTGATTTTGGTTTCTAAATTGTTTATGGATGGATATTCTATTTCTTTTAATGACAAAGTTGTTATAAAAAGGAATAGGGAGACTATCTGTTCTGGTGCATTGATAGGAAATTTATATACACTCGAACCAAAAGCTCCCACGATGCAAATAGAAGTAAATAATTCATCTTCTAATTCCAATAAGAGAAAAGAACCTTCGAAGATGAACCACATATATCTTTGGCATCTAAGGATAGGTCATATTAACCTAAGTAGAATTCAAAGGTTGATAGCTGATGGACCTCTGGGTTCATTAGTGATGGAAGATTTTCCAACCTGCGAATCTTGCTTGGAAGGTAAAATGACCAAGAGGCCTTTTAAGGCCAAGGGGTATAGAGCCAAAGACATGTTGGAGTTGGTTCATTTTGATTTGTGTGGTCCTATGTCTATCCAGGCAAGAGGTGGCTTTGAATATTTCGTCTCTTTCATAGACGATTATTCAAGATATGGATACATTTACTTGATGCGCTGCAAGTCTGAATGCTTTGACAAGTTCAAAGAATTCAATGCTGATGTGGAGAAACGTCAAGGTAAAATTATCAAGACACTATGATCTGATCGTGGTGGTAAGTACCTCTTGGGAGAGTTTAGGAATTACTTATCAGAGATTGGGATTCAATCCCAATTGTCTGCACCTGACACACCCCAACAGAATGGTGTAGCAGAGTGAAGGAATATGACTCTTATGGAGATGGTTAGATTAATGATGAGTTATTCTGAGTTGCCAGATTCATTCTGGGGATATGCTCTAGATACAATAGTGTATATTATGAACTTGGTACCATCTAAATCAGTGCCTTCTACTCCCACAGAATTGTGGACTGGGCGAAAGCCTAGTCTGAGACATATTTGGATATGGGGGAGTCCAACACATGTGTTGAAGGCAGATGCTGGTAAGTTGGAACCTCGTACAGAAGTGCGCATGTTCATTGGCTATCCTAGAGGAACGAAAGGTGGTTTGTTTTATAGTCCTAGAGATCAGAGGGTGATCGTTAGCACGAATGCCAGATTTCTAGAGGAAGACTATGTGATGAACCACAAACCCATGAGTAAGATTGTTCTGGAGGAATTAAGAGGGAAAGTCACTGATTTAGTACCACCGGCACAAGAGGATATACCACAAGTCACTGCACCACGTGTCACAGAGGATACACAGGTAATACCTCATCGTAGTGGGAGGGTTGTTAGACAACCTGATATATTCATATTCTTGGGAGAATCTTCTGATTTGGTCCCTAGCGAACATGAACCTGATCCCTGGACATATGACGAGGTGATCCAAGATAAAGATGCAGTATCTTGGCAAAGTGCGATGAATTCTGAGATAGAATCTATGGATTCAAATCAGGTCTGGGAGCTAGTAGAACCACCCAATGGTGTAAAAACCATTGGATGCAAGTGGATCTACAAAAGAAAGAGAGGAATAGATGGGAAGGTTGAAACCTTCAAAGCGAGGCTTGTTGCGAAGGGGTATACTCAGAAAGAGAGCATCGATTATGAGGAGACCTTTTCACCGGTAGCCATGCTTAAGTCTATCCGAATTCTCTTATGTATTGCTGCTCATATGGATTATGAGGTATGACAGATAGATGTCAAGACAACTTTCCTTAATTGAAGTCTTGAGGAGAACATCTATATGAAGCAACCAGAGGGATTCATTGCAAAGGGCAAAGAGCATCTTGTGTGCAAGCTTAATCGATCCATTTATGGATTGAAGCAAGCTTCAAGGTCTTGGAACATCCGCTTTGATGAGGTCATCCAGTCTTATGGATTTATTCAAAGTCCGGATGAGTCTTATGTATACAAGAGATGTGACAGAAATGTAGTGGTATTTCTTGTACTATACGTAGATGACATTTTGTTAATTGGCAACAATGTCAAGGTGTTATCAGACGTAAGTGTATGGTTGTCCAAACAGTTTGATATGAAGGACTTGGTAGAAGTGGGACACATCCTTGGGATCAAGGTTATAAGGGATCGCAGGAAAAGGATGCTGTGCTTATCTCAAGATTCATACATAGACACCATTATGGATCGTTTTAGCATGCAAAACTCCAAGAAAGATTTTCTACCTTTCAGGCATGGAGTTCCTTTATCTAAGGAGATGTGTCCTAGAACATCTAAGGAGATAGAGGAGATGAAGGCGGTTCCTTATGCTTCGGTAGTAGGAAGCCTCATGTATGCTATTCTATGTACGAGATCGGATATCTGCTTTGCCGTGGCCATGGTCAGCAGATATCAGAGTAATCCAGGACAGGGATATTGGACTGTGGTAAAGCATATATTGAAGTGCCTGAGAAGGACTAGGGATTATATGCTGGTATACCAGGCAGATCAGTTACTCCCTGTGGGTTACACAGATTTTGACTTCCAATCAGATAGGGATAACAGTAAGTCTACCTCAGGTTTTGTGTTTACTTTGGGAGGTGGAGCCATTGTATGGAGGAGTGTCAAGTAGAAATGCATGGCGGACTCTACCATGGAAGCTGAGTATGTGGTAGCCTCTGAGGCGACCAAAGAAGCTGTGTGGTTCAGGAACTTCTTGATGGACTTAGATGTGATTCCTGGTTTTCCTAGAACTATCATAATTTATTGTGATATTAGTGGTGCAGTTGCAAACTCGAAGGAACCACGAGCTCATAAGGCAAGTAAACACATAGAACACAAGTACCACTTGATACGAGAAATCATAAAGCGAGGAGAAGTTGCTGTGGCCAAGATTGCATCAGAGGATAACCTGGCAGATCCTTTCACTAAGGCCTTTCCAGCAAGAGCTTTTGATAGGCATGTGGAGGGAATGAGAATCAGATGTATGGCAGTATGAGGACACCAAAGTCTTTTAGTATAAGTGGGAGATTGTTGGGATGTATACTAAAAAGTCTATCTTTTGTATGAACATCTTTATTTTTGAAATAAGAATCACATGATCATTGTTTGCATATTTATGGTTATACATATTGTCTAATACATTACATTGTAGATAACATGGTGTGTAGTGTCACACGGGAGATCATGTTATCAGTTCCTTGTAAAGTATAAGTAAAGGCTCACAACCTAGATGGTTATGGATAAACCATTGGAATGGTTGTAGTGTGATTTGGTATTGGTTTGTCTTGACAATTGAATTACACTAGTATACTTTGTGTGTATTGAGCAGGACTGACTTAGAGGTGATTCGATTTATTGCTGACTACATAATTGAATCGGACCTCAGATATTATATTGTACATGCTCTTAATCCCGATATAATAACTGACACATATACTTAGTATTCATTTCTTTGATTTACCAATGGGAGAGATTTATAGAGTAAATCGATAGGCTCGGTAAGTTGGGAAATGATATTATTTATATGGTGTGCCATTGATTATAGGAGGAAACCGTATCCTATATATTAGGATGATGATTTCCACTTGAGGAGCTCATAAGGTTCATCATTCAAATCCTGCAGGTGGACTTGGTCCGGCATGATGATAAGGTTGAGTGGTACTACTCATGGTGTTAGATGTTGATTAATTAATTATTAGTAAATTAATTAATCGATGGACATTCGAGATCTTAAACACGGGGAGATATATGTACAAATAATATATGGAGCCCATATTAACTTATGGGGGTTGGTGAGGTATACCAATGATAATCCTCTAGTGGAATTGATTATCATTAATGGATCAGACTTTATGTGAGCTTGATCCATTGGGTGGCCAAGATCCAACTCCTCCTCATAGTCCCTATTGTAGCCTATTAAAACCCTCATGAAGCCTAGATCCGATGATGGAAAATGAAACTCTAGATCCGACGGTGGAGATTAAATCTCTAGATCTGATGGTTGAGATTAAATCTCTATATCCGACGGTTGAGATTAAATCCCTAGATCCGACGGTGGAGATTAAAAGGAGGCTTAAGCCTAGCTCTATAAAAGGATGGCCAAGGCTTGGGCGTGCAACACAACTTGGGAGATTAGGGTTTTGGAGTTGGCTTGAGAGGAGAGGTGGGCGGCGGCAACCCTAGGGTTTCTTCATCCTTGTGGGCGGCGGAAAACAAGATTAGGGCTTTGGTGCTCCTCTTGGCCGGCGGTAACACAACCACCCTCTCTCTCTCTAGATCGGCGATAACTCCTCCCATTCTCTCTCTCTCTCTCTAGGCTGACCGGCGACAACTTTTCTTCAAGGTTGGCCGGCGCCATACATCCTCTCCTTGGCCGGCGGAAATATCTAGCTTTGAGCTTGGTGGCCGGTTCTAGATAGGAGGAAGAGTTTCATTTCATTCTTCCCTTTGTTCGGAGCGAGCAAGGAAGGGAAGAACGTGTTCTAGGAGGTTCAACTTTTGGAAGATCGTCGCCCACATGACATCCAAAAGGAGGAAGGACATACAATAGAAGATCAAGAAGTATAACGAGAGGTATAATGCTTGTTTATGAATATTTTCTTATTCTATGCATGTTGTATGTTTTGTTATGTGGCTAATTTACTTGGACCCCAAATATAAATACAAAAACCGGCGATCCGTACATCGTCTATTCAACGACTATTCAAAGAATAGAGGTAGGTTGCTTGAACAACAAGTTTGTTCAAGTGACCACTCTAATCGAATAGCACGACGATGGAACGGTTGCTTGGGTAATCCATCTTTGTCAAAGATAAATTTTTTTATCTAGGGACATAGACGGGATTGCCATGAACAAGCGAACGAGTTAAAGTGGGAAGCGAAGTTTCCTTCCTTCAAGTTTTAGAGTTTTTAAGTTCTTTAGAAGTTGAAGTTTTAACGGGTAGAGAGAGCGAAGAGGGTAGGATTACCTTTAGGATATTTAACATTGAGCATGAATGGACACTATACCAATGGAACTCATGCTTTGGCTTGCCGAGTGGGGGAGAGAGAAGAACCTCTATTGGATTTAACTCTTGGATCTTTTGGACCGAATTGATTTGAGAGCACGCTTACTCCTTCTAGGGCTAAAGCATCATGCCTCCAAAACTCCATTTTCCGATACCTCCACCGAATAATGGAAAGTACTATTTTTGTTCATGGGGAGAGTGACGGTGTAGTGAGAGCTAGTGAGCTACTTTGCCTATGGGACATGCTACAAGAAAGGAGTAGCATCGATGTAGGGTCCCATTTTATTAGACACTTAGTGAAAATAGGCAAAGCAGTAAGAGGAGAGATTAATGTGGGGGGCCTACTTATCCACATTTGCTATAGGATGAGGTACGATTACATCGCACTAGATAGCATAGATGGGAGCTCTAGGATCGACCTAGGAGGGTGTATGGCCATGAAGATGATTGTAAGAGAGGGACACTCCTTATGCTTTGTAAGGAAAAACCTGACGACCCTTAGGCTCCCTGACCCCAATCGTACCACCATCACCACACGCGCCAACTGGAGCTTAGACCTGATAGTGGAGTCCCTGCCATATGAGGGACCATCCTCAGCGGCACCCATCTCTCCCCCTTTGCAACACTCTCCCTCCAGTCCATACATACATAGGAGCCCACCTAGTCCACGTCGACATGAGCCTGCACCTGCACCACCACCTTTTTCTACTTTTGAGTAGGATGCAGGTACATCTGCCTATGATTTTTCAGAGTTTTGATCACGCCTCGACGACATATATGCCGAGCAGTAGACGCAGAGGCAGCGATGGGAGGAGCAAAATGCCTACATGCAGGCAGAGTTTTAGCAAGCACAGTGGGCTAGGGAGGAGGAGCACTGAGCAACTGCTGCATCCACCAACTCTCAGATCGACCACATGTACATGTGACATCAATGGCTCAACAGTAGGTTCTCCCTGGATCCCGAGATGACGAGGCTACCAGTCTTTCCACCTCGTCCACCAAACTAGAGGTATGCTTCACTTAAGTCTGGGGGGCCCAAGTTTTATTTTGTTTCTAGCAGTAGTTTTTTCCTAATGTTCACATTTTAGTTAGAATTCATTTATTCATGCATTAGTTGTTTAGTTTCTTTTAGCACTTAGTTTTTGCTACCTACAAGCTGCCTCAGTAGTATTTTTAAAAGTTTTCTTCATGAGTTGTTTCCATGAGAAGTGTAACTTCATGTACCTCATGGTATTTTATTTTATTGGCTCTGAATGAATGTTCTAGACTTACACTGGTTAACTTATATTCTACACATACACATGATGAACTTTCTGAAAGGGAGAGTCTAGTACATACCTATGTTGGAGGATCGGTGGCCAACTAGAGGGGGGGGGGTGAATAACCCTTTTTCATATATGATGGAGATCGTTTACTTAATCATCTACAATCAAAGGGTAGTGCAAAGGAAATACTAACAATTAAGATAATTAAAAACAAATACAAGAAGTAAAGAAAGAACAATCACTAACGCAAGTGTGTAACGTGGTTCGCAACCCTTGCCGCTAATCCACGACTGATTCGTATGGCGAATCACTCCCTCAATCAACTTCACTAATCTCTCCTTCAAGGTGGAGGTAAACATTTCTTACAAAATTACTCCTCTTACAATAAGATTGAATTAAACACAAGGAAGAGGTGTAGAGAACATTTAGGCACTTGGGAGTATGTTTAGAGATGAAGCATTAACCTCCCCAAGTGACCCAAGGCCTCTTCTTATAGGGAAGAGGCCATTCTTCCCGTTGGCCATCGAGCAGTCGACTGATGCAGTCATTAGTCGACTACTGCTGTAGCTGTTGCCTCGCAACAACCTCATCCACGTTGGCTTCCAGCCAATGACTCCCACATCAATCAATTGATCATCCCCATCAATCGACTGATGGAGCCATCAGTCGAGTGACCGAAACGATCACTCGACTGGAAAACCTTCTGTGCTTGAATTCACCTTGATCAGTCGACTGCTATCCCTTGGTAGTCGACTGATGGTCGAGCAGTCGATTGCCAAACCCTAGCAGTCGACATTGGGCTAGAAAAGGTTCAATCGAACACCGATCGAGTGCCATCGACCCAGAGCAGTCGACTGATATCTATATCAGTTGACTGGTGTCGGGTAAAACCTCAAACAAACAATTGTTTGAGCATCCGACACTTGACTTAGCCATTTGGCTAAGTTCACCTATGAGCTATGTTACATTTCGCTCATTCTCTTATCTCGCTTGAAGTCCCTCGTCGAGGTTCTCTTCATCCGACCATGTCCCTCGGATGCACCAAGCACACGACTTCGCAATGCCATCCTTCACGTCTCACCCTAAAGTCTACTTCCTTGGCTTCACTCCAATGCTACTCGTCCGGCGGTCCCTCGGATGCACCAAGCGCACGACTTCGCAATGCCATCCTTCACCGACTCAAGGACCCGAGCCATGAGATGGTGAACTCACCAATGCTCTCGTCAAGCCAACCCCATGTGTGAATTACTAAGTCCTGCACGACTTCAACACACATATCAAATAAACATTACAACCTAACTTAAACCCTTTGCCACATACATCAAAACAACATCATACATGAGTTGATTGCCTTAACAACCTCCCCCTTTTTGATGTGTGGCAATCCGTTTAAGTTAGGTAGAACAATAACAAATACATAAGGAAGATGAGCATGTAATTCAAACATGGAAATCAAACCTCCCCCATTATACATGCAAACTACCCCTTAACACATGCTAATTCTCTCCTAGCATGATTAACTTAAACCCACATATTTCTCCCACTTTGACTCTATCAAAAACATTAACATATGTTATACAAGCATGACATTAAGTATAGGGAACGAAAATCATCAAAAACCAACTTAAAACCTGATAAAATAGGTTACTGTGCTCATGCATAGTACATTAGTCGATTGAGTCAGAACGCCAATCGACTGACACCCTAAAAACCTCCTTTTCTTATTTTGGAACCCGATTTCAGAAATGCATTAAAAATTCTAGGAAATTTGAAAAATCATGAAATTTGGGGAACATAATTCTAATATGTTCCTTTATCAGTGAAAAATAGTATTTCATGAAAATTTAATCAATTTTTGAAAGTTTGGCAAAAACTCAAAGATGTTGAAAAACACTAAAGTTTTTAATCAACTTGAAAGCCTAGTTTTGCCTTGAATTGTTTTAAAACATGAACTTGCAATTTATAAAACATAAAATGGTTTTAAAAAATTTGAAATATCCAACCATGATCTTTGGATAATATATCTATGAATTAAATATTTGCTTTCCCCATAGTTGGTCTATAATTGATATGTCATGATACACCTAATGACCCATCAAAATGTTATAATCATAAGTGAGTCATTTGTATCATCCTAACATCTCACCCAATGCTATGTTATCAATCAAGTTAGCCTATAGTGAGTGTGAGATGTACCTAAAGGTATTTATACTTAACTAAAATTTCATGCAATTCTACCCAAGGTTAAGTATCAAGCATAAACCCCCCATTATGATCATAACACAAGATGATCATTTAATTTGCATATTATGATCATACACCAAATATTATCATCCAAATCATAAATCATGATTATTTATCAAGTATAAAATCAACCATAAATCATGATTTAAGCATTCAATTCATGGGTTACACATTATCATCACCCAACACTAAGTTAAAAATTATCACCCACATCATCCTAAGTCAACCATATAATATGATATAAATAAAGTCCAATTATGATTGACTATCCTAGGTCTCTTTAACCCTTAAGGATTGACTTGGGAACCCAATATAAGTTTTTTCCAATGGGGTTCACCAAATACACTTTTGGGATCCATTTCCTAGCTACCATTGTTGTTTTGTTTGTCCCCTGACAATCAAACAATGGTAGGCCTTCTCATTTTTGGATCCCTTATATCCTAGGCCTTTCTTGTTGAAACTAGCCCTTTGGCTCCCAATAATCATGTTTAGGGTGTTGGAGCCTATCATGATTTTTTTTAACGCCTTAGTTAAATGATCTACCTTTTCCCTTAAAGCCTTATTTTCCTCAACTAAGCATGCATCATTTACACTAGAAGAATTATCATTGTCATGGGAACATGCAATTTTCAATTTTTCTTCTAGTTCCTTAATTTCATTTTGCATGCTTTTATTCTTCTTCTTACTCCTAAATAAATCCTTAGTTAAACTAGTAATCATGGAAATAACTTTCTTGGGTGGGAGATTCGTTATCTCACTTACCCAATCTCCTTCTTGTGATTCCGATGAGGATGAAGATGAAGCTCCCCCTTCACTTGAGCTCTCCTCACTTGAGCTTGTTTCTTCTTTTTCAGAAGAGGTGGAGTCCAAGTCTTCTATTGCCATAAGTGCAAGACTTGTGAATGCTTGTTCTCCCTCCGATGATGATGAAGGATCATCCCACGCGGCTTTGTGTGCCTTGGCCTTCCCTTTTTCTTTAGTTTTTCTTTCTTCTTCCTTTTTCTTGCTCCCCTTCTTCTTATCTCCTTTCTTCCTCCTTTCTTCCTTGCTTTTGTTCAAGAGGGGACAATCATCCCTTATGTGTCCCTCTCCTTGGTAATTGTAGCAAATAATTTTTCTCCTAGGCCTTCTTCCCCTATCATGAGACTTGTTAAATTTGAAGCTTTTTAATGCACGTCTCACCTTCCTTACCATGTAGGCTTCTTCATTACTATCCATGGAGGAGGAAGATTCTTCATCGGAGGAAGACAATGGAGTCTCCTTCTTCTTCTTCTTTCCTTTTTCCGCTACTAGTGCTACTCCCCTTGATGGCTTGATTTGATCTTCAACTATGCCTTCAAGCCTAGTCTCATGTAATTCCATGGTGGAGAAAAATTCATCTAGAGTACTTACCTCTAGATTCTTTGAGATATAAAAGGAGTCCACCATAGAGCTCTATTTTGATGACCGAGGGAATGCATATATTGCCTTCATTACCATATCCCGATTCGAAAGCTTTTCTCCTACACTTGTCAAGCCGTTAATTATCTCTTTAAAATGAGAATGTAAGGATAATACCTTTTCCCCTTTGTCAAGCTTGATGTTGTTTAATTGAGAGCGGAGGAGATCCCTTCTTGCAAGCTTTGCCTCAGAGGTGCCCTCATGAAGTTCTACAAGCTTTTCCCACATCTCCTTAGCGCTTGCGCACTCTCCAATTCGGTTGATCTCTTGTTGGGGGAGCACATTGAAGAGGTGGTGTTTTGCTTTTGAATTCACAAGGTGCTCCTCCCTTTGCTTCTTGGTACATCTTGATTTTTCTAGCATTCTCCCTTCATCGTCCCTAGGTATCTCGAAACCGTTTTCCATTATTAACATGATATCGAAGTCGGTCTCAAAAAATACCTCCATTCGCTTTTTCCACCAAGAGAATTCTTCTTCGAACTTAGGCGGATGAATGTTGGAGTCGGCCATCTCTTGTCGTGCTTGTGTTGGCGATTAGTCCGCGATAAGCTCCTCGCTCTGATACAACTTGTTGGAGGGTCGGTAGCTGGCTAGGGGGAGGGGGGAGAATAGCCTTTTTTCGTATATGATGGAGATCGTTCACTTAATCATCTACAATCAAAGGTTAGCGCAATAGAAATACTAACAATTAAGACAATTAAAAACAAACACAAGAAGCAAAGAAAGAACAATCGCTAATGCAAGTGTGTAACGTGGTTCACGACCCTTGCTGCTAATCCACGATCGATTCGTATGGCGAATCACTCCCTCAATCAACTTCACTAATCTCTCCTTCAAGGTGGAGGTAAACCTTTCTTACAAAATCACTCCTCTTACAATAAGATTGAATTAAACACAAGGAAGAGGAGTAGAGAATGTTTAGGCACTTGGGAGTACGTTTAGAGATGAAGCATTAATCTCCCCAAGTGACCTAAGGCCTCTTCTTACAGGGAAGAGGCCATTCTTCCCATTGGGCACCGAGCAGTCGACTGATACAGTCATTAGTCGACTGCTGCTGTAGCCGTTGTCTCGCAACGACCTCATCCATGTTGGCTTCTAGCCAACGGCTCCCACATCAGTCGACTGATCATCCCCATCAGTCGACTGATGGAGCCATCAGTCGAGTGACCGAAGTGATTACTCGACTAAAAAACCTTCTGTGCTCGAATTCTCCTCGATCAATCGACTGTCGTCCCTTGGCAGTCGACTGATGGTCGAGCAGTCGACTGCAAAACCCTAGCAGTCAACTATTGTGCCAGAAAAGGTTCAGTCGAACACCGGTCGAGTGTCATCAACCCAGAGCAGTCGACTGATATCTATATCAGTCGACTGGTGTCGGGTAAAACCTCAAACAAACTATTGTTAGAGCATCTGACACTTGACTTAACCATTCAGCTAAGTTCACCTATGAGCTACGTTACATTTCGCTCATTCTCTCATCTCGCTTAAAGTCCCTCGCCGAAGTTCTCTTCGTCTGGCCACGTCCCTCGGATGCACCAAGCGCACGACTTCGCAATGCCATTCTTCGCGTCTCACCTTGAAGTCTACTTCCTTAGCTTCACTCTAATGCTACTCGTCCGACAGTCCCTCAGATGCACCAAGCGCACGGCTTCGCAATGCCATCCTTCATCGACTCAAGGACCCGAGCCATGAGATGGTGAACTCACCAATGCTCTCGTCAAGCCAATCCCATGTGTGAATTACTAAGTCCTGCACGACTTTAACACACATATCAAATAAACATTACAACCTAACTTAAATCCTTTGCCACACATATCAAAACAACATCATACATGGGTTGATTGCCCTAACAACCTAGTTATGATTCATCTTAGTAGTCTAGTACTTTGGAATCCATAGGTGACCCAAAGGTTAGCATTTTAGTTACCGGAGATGCTCGGATTGTGTAAGCCCATTCGGAAAAATCAAAATCCTAGTGAGCTGAAATAATAAAAGAGAGAAAAGAAAAAGAAAAAGAGAGAGAAAAAGAAATAAAAAAGAAAAGAAATAGGAAAAAGAAATTATGAGGGATAAAAAAAATAGTTGTCGTGGGTGGAAATGGTTAGGTGCCCCTTTGAGACTGAGTTAGGTTATTGGGGAAACACCTACCAATTTCTCTCAATACCGAGCACGCCTTTGAGACTTTGTGCTAGATCTAGGGAATGCCCCTCACTTTGGGTAGGTAAGTGCCTAAGAGCCGGAGACCTTAGGAAAGCTATAGGATGACGACTTAACTTATCATAGAATGAGTATTCCCTAAGAAGATTCGCTTGGCACGAGCACGAGGAGCTAACTTAGTGAATTTCTAGAACATACCTATTTTGCTTTGATTGCAAATACCACTTGATAAATTTAGTTAACATGCTAAGTATGGAACAATACATTTTTAAATTTCATGACACTGAGGTTTGCTTGAGGACAAGCAAAGATCTAAGTTTGGGGGAATTGATGTGAGCAAAACATATAGGATTTTAGGAGTAATTTTCGCTCACATCTAGTTTCATTTTATGTTTGCTTCATGCATATTTTACTTTATTTTCCATGCAATTCCTGTTTTTTGGTTCGGAGATCTGCTCTGTATACTTTTGTGTGTAGGTTAGCATTTCATGGGGAAAACGATGCACTTTCGGAGTAAAAAGAAGACATTTGACAGCTGGACGCAGAAGGGAACACAGTTAGGGCATGTGCCTACACACAACCATGTTTAGGGGGCAAAAACGACTGCCATAGCCTGACACACGGCTAGGCTATGTGTTTTCATATGGCTGTGTGGCGGCCAGGCGATTTGACACGACTAGGGTTTTTTCTAGATTTTGCAGCGATCCGGCGTGATGCCTATATAAGGAAAGCCATGCCCAAACCCTAGGGGGGAGGCACGATGGATGGGACGACACTTCGAAGCCCTAAAAAGTTTCAGGAACTCGCAACGGGGAGGAAGAAGGCCGCTGGAGATCCAAGTTCTGCACTTCAATGCCGAGAGAAGCCCACATTGCATTGTAAATTTCTGTTCTTGCATGTTATCTATTATTTATTCGAACATGAACGTGCTTTGTGTTTCTCCTCTCATATTCGGAGTAGTTTCTTCGATTCTAGGATTAGGGAGTAGTTTGTGTGCATAGAACATGTTAGTCCAAATTAAATTCTGTACTTGAGTTTATATTTGCAATTGGTATTAGCTTAGATCGATATCTATGTGTTTTTGGTTTTCTATCTACTGTGCTTAGCCGATACGAGGGGTGACAACCCTCGTATCTAAGATTTAGGGGAATTAAAGAGAAACCTAGGGGTTGGCATCATCTCCTGTAATTGTGGATAGAAGGATGCGATAGAATTGGAAATGATTCGTCGCAGGGATTGATTCAGCATCCTCGTACCGCCCATCCCGTCCTTGCAAGGCAGAGATAGCTCCCGATAGATGCAAAGGCTCATCAGGAGAGTGTATGATTCCCCTTCCACAAGGCCATAGTTAGACGTTTAGACAACGACCAATTGATAGCATGTTTTGCGACACACAAGCAAAATTGAAATCCTAGAATCCCTTCCAAAGACTCGCGGCAAGCCTTTTCTTCTTTCGTGTGACACTGTATTAAGTTAGGACCATCGACAACCCTCACAATGGTAACCATTAGATTTGACTTCCGAACAATAACGCCCACCGAATAGATCGGTACTCAAATCTCAGTTCCTGTGGGATTGATAAATCTATTTATTATTTGATGACATCCGTGCACTTACGGGCGTTGAGCGCGAGCGTGCACTTTGAGTCCTCAATGGTCTCCATTGCGAGATTTGAGGTCTCGTTCGCGTGCATCATCCTCGATGATCCTCATCAAAGATTTGAGGTCGCTCTCCCATGCATCAAGTTTTTGGTGCCATTGCTTGGGACTGTTGAATCGATATTGAAGCGAAAGTGGATAGTTTGGATCGAACTTAGGTTAGATTTGTTTTCTTGTTTTATTTTTATTTTATTTTCAGTTTACTCAATTTGGATTTTTGCTATCTAAATTCAGTTTAGATTAATTTTAGTAGTTATATTGTATCTTGCTTTAGTTCAGTTTTAGTTTTTCTTCATTTTGTTTAGTGCTTTAGGTTATTTGATTTCCTTTTTATAAGTAGTATATATACTTCTGATTGCACAACTTGGTTCGTTGTATGCATAGACGCTTAAGAACGAAAAATCTGCTTCCAATAGATCTAGAAATAGAACGAACCTACCATCACAGGAGAGATGAATAGAAAAGTATCAAGGAACAAGACGCCCCTTTGGTGATCTTAGGTAGCTGACCTCTGCAGGATTATGCAACCCCCAATGCTAGAGGGTATAGGCTAAGTATAGCTAGACCGTTCATCACAGCTAATAATTCCCAATTAAAACCTACACTCATACACATGGTCCAACAGAGCCAATTTGGAGGAGCTACAACTGAAGACCCGAACCGGCACCTAGATATGTTTTTAGAGATATGCTCAATATTGAAATTCAATGGGGTACCCATCGATACGATCCATTTGAGCCTCTTTCCGTTCTCATTACGGGACAAGGCGAAGACTTGACTACACTCCCTTCCTTCAGGAAGCATCACCACATGGGAGCAGTGCGAGCCATAATTCCTAAATAAATCCTTCCCACCAAGTAAGACTACTCACATGCGCCACTTGATTACTAGCTTCCACTAGAAGGAAGAAGAGTCCCTATTTGAAGCTTGGGATCACTATAAAGGACTACTCTATCAATGCCCTCATCACGGTCTAGAGAGGTGGATGATGATCCACATATTCTATAATGGGATCACATATGCCACGAAGGTTTCCCTCAATTCTGCTACATGAGGAGTATTAATGAACAAGACCATCGAGGAAGTGGAAGAGTTGATTGAGGAGGTGGCCCAGAACCACCACCAATGGGCTTCTGAGCGGAGTCACCCAGCACCTGCAGTAGGGAGATATGATGTTAACTTCGTGGATCATCTAGTGGCAAGGATAGATGCACTAAGCAAACGATTTGACTTCCTAACCCCTGCTTCTGTACGTGCGGCCAACTCCTTTAGTGATGGAGTAGCGACATATCAGGAGGACTACTGTGAAGAGCAGAGGGGAACTGAAGATCAAATTTAGCATATTGATGCAGTGGGTGAGTATAATCAAAGGTCCAATAATCCTTATTCCACATACAACCCCAGATGGAGGAATGATCCGAATTTTTCCTACAAAAGTAATTCAAGAAATTTCTAACAGTCGGAAAGATATGGGTAGTAGGGCAGTAGGCAACAATAACCGCCAAAATCTAGACTTGAGTCAATGATTGAAGACTTCATTGCTACTCAAACAAAGGCTAATGCAGAATTCCAGCGACAACATCAAAGAGACGAAGAGGCACGGAGGGAGTTGAAGGCCTTTGTTGATGGGCTCACAAGCCACATTAAGATGCTGGAAATGCAAGTGGCCCAAAAAGCCTAGACTGTATCACAATCCATGGACAACTCTCCCCTACCATCCGAGCAGAACCTGGTTAAGGGAGAGGGAGTGTACAACGAAGTAGTAGGTCAGAAGAGCAAAGTCACTAAGGGGTGCGCAACCATGATCTCAACTTTGCCAAATCAAGCAGAAATTGAAGATAAGATTCCACCCAAGCTTGAGGACCCTGATGATTTTGTCTTACCCTACATGATCTATGGGGAGAGCATCAACGAGGCATTGTGTGACTTAGGATTGTCCGTTAGTGTCATACCCTATGCGATCTATAGCGAGATGGGACTGAGTGGGTTACAATCGGCTAGCCTGGCTATTCATATGATGGATGACATGGTCAGGGAACTAGTTGGCATGCTGGTGGATGTACCTATTGTAATAGCGAGTTTTGTGATACCCACAGACTTCATTATATTGGACACAGGACCAAACCCTCAGAACCCAATCATCTTAGGGAGACCCTTTCTGGCCACTACAGGAGCACGCATAAACGTGAAGGGGTACAAAGTCTCCTTGGAACTGGATGGCAAGATTATCATATTCAACTTATTAGAGTGTAAGGCTCCATTATTAGACGGGTATACTTCCTACAGGATAGCAAATACCACACTAGAATATAAAAATTCTGAAATGGATGAATGGAGGTTCACAGAGCCACCAGAGCCGAGCTGAAGCAAAGAAGTATGGTCGAGCTAAAGACCTTAAACAAGCACTTCTTGGGAGGAAACCCAAGTTTAAATTTATATGTTTTTATTCTTTTTTGCATTCATGCATGTTAGTTTAGACTTTATTTTTTGTCTATTGGAATCTTCACAGGTGTTTTAGGGTGAGATAGAACTTGCTAGGTAGAAAGGTGATCCCTTGTTAGAACCTCAGACGGAAGCACGGGTAGCTGTGTGGATTCCACATGGCCAAGCCCAATGGTCAGAAGAGCACATGGTGGGGGCATGTTGAAAGTCTCAGACCGTGTTGCACTCCGGAAGAAATCCAGAGTCGCACATGACCAACCGTGTGAATTTCACATGGCTATGCCAAATCTAGAACTTTTTCCAAGCAGGGCACCCTAGTCCACGCCGAGAGCCTACACCTACACCTCCTTCTTTTTCTACCTATGAGCAGGATACAGGTATGTCGGCTTATGACTTCTCTAAGTTCTGATCGTGCCTTGATGATATTTGTTGGAGGATTGTGGCCCGGCTAGAAGGGGGGGGGGTTGAATAGCCCCGATGATCGTAGATGGAAATAATTCGCTTCTTAATCGTCTACAAGATTGTTAGCGCATCGGAATATTCTAATTAAGACAATTAAGACAAAATACAAAGTAAAGAGAGAGAGCAAATGCAAACGCAAGTATCGACCCTTGCCGCTAATCCACGGATGATTCGTATGGCGAATCACTCCCTCAACCAAAGCACTAATCTCTCCTTCAAGGTGGAGGTAAACCTTTCTTACACAATCTCCATCTTACAATAGAATTGAGATAAAAACAAGTAAGAGGAGTAGAAAACATTTAGGGCACTTGGGAGTAAGTTTTGGAGTTAAGCATTAACTTCCCAATAGTCCCCAACCCTTCTTTTTATAGAGAAGAAGGGTTTCAACTGATGGGCAAGCGGCAGTCGGCTGATGCATGCATCAGTCGACTGCTGGCCATTCTAACGGTTTCTGACCCGACTGAATCGTGATCATCACATCCAATGGCTCCTTTATCAGTCGACTGATCAGCCCATTAGTCGACTGATCTATCCATCAGTCGAGTGATCCAGGAAATCATTTGACTTTCAAACCTTCTGTGCCCACGACCACCTTGATCAGTCGACTATCGTCCCTTGGTAGTTGACTGATGGTGCAACAGTAGATTGCCAAACCCTAGCAGTCGACTGTTGGGCTAGAAACCAAACAGTTGAACACCGATCGAGCACCAGTCGAGTACCATCGACCCAGAGCAGTCGACTGATATCTATATCAGTCGACTGGTATATGGTAAAATCTCAAACAAGACACTTATTTGAGCATCCGACTTAACTAAATGTCGGGTAAACCTCAAACCTAAGTTTGAGCATCCGAATCTTGACTTAGCCATTCTGCCAAGTTCACCTATGAGTTACCGTTACAATTCGCTCAATCTCTCATCTCCCTTGGAGTCCGTCACCGAAGCTCTCTTCGTCCGGCCACGTCCCTCGGATGCACCAAGCGCATGGCTTCGCAATGCCATCATTCGCGTCTCGCCCTGAAGTCAGCTTCCTTTGGCTTCACTCCAATGCTCCTCGTCCGACGGTCCCTCGGATGCACCAAGCGCACGACTTCCACAATGCCATCCTTCACTGACTCAAGGACCCGAGCTATGAGATGGTGAACCCACCAATGCTAACATCAAGCTAACCATGTGCGATTTACTAAGTCCTGCATAACTTAAACACACATATCAAATCAACATAATCAACCTAACTTAAACTCTTTGCCACACACATCAAAACCACATCATACATGGGTTGATTGCCCTAACAATATTTACACCGAGCAGCAGACACAGGGGCAGCGATGGGAGGAGCACAACACCTACATGCAGGCAGAGTTTCAGGGCCTCCGAGAGAATCTCCAGCGGGCCGAGGAGTTCTACGGTGAGGCCTGATCATATTTTCAGGAGGAGGCTACCTATCACCAGGAGGTTCGGCAGCACATACGTTCTACATAGGCACAGTGGGCTAGGAAGGAGGTGCATAGAGCTGTCGTTGCATCCACCAGTCCCCAGATTGACCACATGTACATGTGACATCATCGACTGAGCACCAGATTCTCCTAGGAGCCCTACATGTCGGGACTGGAAAATTTCCCACCTCGACCGCCATACTAGAGGTACGGTCTCGTTTAAGTCTGGGGGCCCCAAATTTTGATATGCCCTTCTTCTAGCAGTAGTTTCTTTCTTGACATTTAGGTTTAGTTTTAGATTATTTGCATCTACTTGTCCATGCATACAATATTTAGGTTCCTTTCAGCACTTAGTCGTTTGTCATTTTAAGCTGCCTCAGTAGTATTCTCAAAATTTCTCACGATTTGCTTCCATACCATAGATAGCTTAACTTCATTTATCTTGTGGTATTTTATTTTTGGTTGCGTTGATGGATGTTCTAGATTTGCACTTGTTAGCCTTTATCTTTTACTTACACTTGATGAATATTCTGAAAGAGAAAATCTATTACATACATAGTTATGATTCATCGCCATAATCTAGTACTTTGGAATCTATAGGTGACTCTAGATTTAACATTTTAGTTATTGGAGGTGCTCAGATTGTGTAATCCCATTTGGAAAAATCAAAATACCAGTGAGCTAGAGAGGAATAAAGTTCCTTGAAAAATAAAAAAAATAATAATAATAAAAAGAGTTAAAAATAGTTGTTGTGGGTGGAAATGGTTAGGTGCCCCTTTGAGACCGAGTTAGGTTATTGGGGAAACACCTACCAATTTCTCTCAATACCGAGCATGCCTATAAGACTTTATGCTAATTCTAGGGAACGACCCTCGCTTAGGGCAGGTAAGTGCCTAAAAGCTTGAGACCCTAGGAAAGCCATAGGATGACGACTTAACTCACTGTGGAACGAGTATCCCTTAAGAAAATTCTCTCAGCATATGCACGAAAATCTAACTTAGTGAACTTTTAGAACATATCTATTTGCTTTGATTGAAAATACCACTTGATAATTTAGTTAACATGCTAGGTATGGGAACAATGTTTTTTAAATTTCATGGCACTGAGGTTTGCTTGAGGACAAGCAAAGGTTTAAGTCTGGGGGAATTGATGTGAGCAAAACATATAGGATTTTAGGAGTAGTTTTAGCACACATCTCATTGTATTTTTGTACTTAATTTATGTACATTCTTCCTATTTTTGCATTCATTTTCTATTTTCTAGTTCGGAGATATTCTCTCAATGTTTTTATGTGCAGGACAATATTTTGGAGGTAAAACGACACATTTTTTGAGCCAAACGAAGGCGAGCATGCTCTAGCCGTGTTTCTTCCAAAACACGGGCATGCTCCAGAGCAAAAGAAGGCATTCGCCGGATAGTTCAAAGGTGGACACAGCCTAGTCATGTGAATCTAACACGGTCATGTCCAAAATACCAGCTCCCCACACGACTGGCCGTGTGGATTTCACATGGTTGTGTGGCATTAGCCCGAGTTGGTGCAAGTTAGGGTTTCGTGGGGATTTAATGAAAGACAACTCCTCTTCTATAAATAGGAACGCACCCAAATCCTAAGGAGGAGGCCCGACGGCTAGGACGGCAAGAGGGTGCCCTAAAAAGCATCAGAGACTTGCAACGGGGAGGAAGGAATCAGCTAGAAGATCCCTCTTGATTCTCTAGCACCGTGGTGAACAATCATGACACGTAAATTGGATATGACAAAAAGTACTCTCTTTATTTTCTCATTCTACTTGCATTGTAATTACTCTTCTTAAGATGTCTTGTGTTTATTCATATTTGTCTATGGAGTAGATACTTCGATTCTAGGATTAGGGAGTAACTTGTGTATGTGGAAATGCTAGATCAAATAATTAGTCATCTCTTTTGATTCTATTTGCCATTGTATGTTGTTGAGATCGATGATGATTACATCTTGATTCTATTTATATTGAACATAGGAGATATAAAGGGTGACAACCTTCATATCAAAAATCTAGGAGAACTAAGGATGAACCTTGCGGTCATCCTACCTCTTGTAATTGTAGAAGATAAAATATGATAGAGTAGGATATGAAATATAATCCGCATCTTCATAGGGATTATTAGGACGTTCTCATACCCTAATAACCTATCTTAGCAGAAGATACAAAGTAGGAGAGATTAACTCTAGAAGGGTTGAGGGACCTAAGTGACAGAGGGCTCCCAACGGTATCAACCCCCTGAGCTCTGACGATCCGAAAGGGAAACTTGGTTAGGAATAGGTAGTTCCCGGTAGAAGAAAAAGTTTATCAGGAAAATACATGATGATCCTCCCTTAAGATCGTAATTAGAGATCTCAATGCATCTAATTGATAGCATGCTCCACGATGCATAAGTGAAATCGAAGTCCTAGAATCCTTTTAGAGAACTTCGAACCAACCTTCTCTTCCTTCGAGTGACACCGTACTTGAGTTAGGATTACCGTCAACCTCGCAACCCATACTCTTAGGATATTAACTCCGAACAACAACATCCACTGGACAAACGATATTCGAATCTCAGTCTTTGTGGGATCAATAATATTTTATTACTTGACGATATCCTTGCACTTGCGGGCGTTGAGTGCGAGCGCGCGCTTCGAGTCCTCGATGATCCTCGTCGAAGATTTGAGGTCGCTCTCGTGTGCATCACTTACCTAACTTAAACCTCACTTCTCCCCCTTTGGCATACAACAAAAAGACTACCAAGGGTATCCATGTCTCATATCCTAATGAGATCTTACATTCTCCCCCTTGGTCCAAAAATATCTAGGATGCCTTTGCTCTTTATAGTGATAAGTCCCATATCACTAAATGAGAGGCAATCCTCACTTCTCCCATTTTCCCCTTTGGTGAGAACAATGATGGTTTCCAAACCCTTTATGTCTCCCCCTTTGAGGAATACTCATCCATCATCCCTTGATTGATAACCTCCCTGTTGGGTTTCCGGCACCGCGGCGTGTGTGTGTTCGATAATGTTTCGTAAACATGAACACAGCGGAAGCAATAAAAATAATAAATACTCCTATTTATTACAACACACACAACACACGCATGCATATTACAACAAGTGTAGACATAACCGTAAATTTAAATTTGCAATAAAAGGAAATTTATCTACGTTATACCTTTCGTATGACGTGTAGCGGGAACGACATCAACCGGAACGATCCTCGCTAGAATCGTCTCTATCCGTATCCATGCCGAGTTCCTCGGGATGACTTCGCTAAGCCACGAGCTTCGTCTTCGTACGGGTTACTTGCCTCATGTTGAAGACGACGTGATCGAGAGATGATCACGATCCGAATCCAAATTCGGATCCTAATACGAGTTCTCAAAACTCGCTTCTCTGGAGAGGTATTCGTCAACCGATTGACGAATCCTTCGTCCACCACCTCAGAGGATTACCGGAGATCGAATCCCCGGTAAGTTATCCGCTGTCGGAGCTCTAACCGTCGTCCAAACGACGCTCCGACGAGAGGAGAAGAAGCTGTCCAGAAAACTGGACAGCTTGGGAGGAGTAGGCGCCGGCCAAAACAGGGAAGCCAAGTGCTCACCTTTTCACCGAGGCCTAGGAAGATCACCGGAGGGTCGCCGGAGGGTTCACCGGCTGAAGCTTGGACGCCGGCAAGGAGATGTCGGCGGCACAACAAGCTGGGCGGCAGCCTAGGGTTGGAGCCGAGCAACTCCAAGGGTGGGCGGCAACTCTTGGGGCTAAGGGTTTTGGATTAGGGCTTAATTATCCATTAAGCCCTCTTTTATAGAGAACTAATTCTCTTAATGGTTATTTGATCATAACCATTAGGCCCGTTAACCCGCTCCATTAAGATAAGTTAAAATAAACCAAACCATGATGGTTTATTTTAAGTTAAAACGAACCGAACCAACCTTTGGTTCATTCGTTTAAAATAAACCAAACCCTTTGGTTTATTCTCATCCATTGGATTAGAACCAAACCATTTTGGTCCATCCATTACATCTTCATAAGACTCGGCCCATCCACGCTTCCATTGCGACTGAAACGATTTCATGCTCGCTTTATGTTTGGTCCAACCAAACCTAGTTTCTCTCGATCTGAGAATCCCATTCTCAAGCTCGTTTTAAATCCTTTGGATTACGCTCGTTGTGCGTGTGACCAAATAGGTTCTCGGTTTATGTTGGCCGTCTATAATTAACCATTAATTATAGAACGATCATGAGTGGCACCTAGTAGTACATCATGATCCCCAATTAACCGAAAAGATCAACGGTTGATCCAGAACTATTTCTGAAACCCTTCAGCAGCTCGAATGATCCGTGCCCCATTCCCTTCACTCATCTTATACCCACTTGGTTCAGGACATGGTCTATTGTGTCAGTCCCCACTAGGCTGACTACGTCACACCTAGCCCAAGTATCATTTCCTCGTCCTACGGATTCTAGTTACTCCACATGTATCGAAGAGTACCTTACTCTAAACATGTAATGCTTTGGCCAAAGACTTTAGTAACAATCCGACGAGAGGCCATGGGTATACATCTCCTCGCAAGGAGTGGTGAATCCTTTATAGGCTATTCAAACACCTTCGATCACTTCGACTTATACCCAATCATCCCGGGTCCACATCTCCTTAGAGATGTTTGCTTAAGATGTCAAAGCATAAGTCTCCATGATCAAGATGACTTAAATACCGCAAGTCAAAGGAACATCGCACTTAAGCCACAGTAAGAACTTCATTGACATATCTATATATGCAGAGAACCATATGAAGTCTTACGGCTGGTCACTCCAATGAACTAGTTACCATAACTAGCATTCACAATTAACTCCGGACATCACTATGTCTCCAGCCAGTGAAAATCAGCTGCTTGGATACACCAAGGAGTATACCTCGTGCTAGTCTCGACAGAATTGATGGTGTCCAAATCCATCAATTCATCGACTAGGGATAATTCCGATATATCACAATTACACATGTAGAGATACTCACTAGTTGTGATCCAATCACAAATTCTCTCATGCTGTGAATCGTATCGTGGACATTCAGTAAATGAGTTTAAGATACAATCAAATACATAAAACATGTATACTCAAATAGTGAATCTTCATTTATCATATAAATGGTTCATACATAAGGCGATTGCCTTAGGACATCTCTCATATATTACTAACAGACTCCCACTTGGCCTAATGCCAATCACTACGGTATCCAATACCATAAGCTCGAACATGACCCTCAAACTTATTTTGAGGTAATGCCTTAGTCAAGGGATCCGCTAAGTTCCTTTCAGTGGGAATTTTCTCGATTTGTATTTCGTTCCTACTGATAATCTCTCTGATAAGATGATAGCGGCGAAGCACATGTTTGGATCGCTGATGAGACCTTGGCTCTTTTGCCTGTGCAATTGCTCCATTGTTGTCGCAGTAGACCGGTATTGCTTCAACAATGGCCGGAATCACACCAAGTTCATGAACGAACTTTTGATCCAAACCGCCTTCGCTTCGCTTGAAGCTGCAATGTATTCTGCCTCGATGGTAGAATCCGCTCTGATCTCTTGTTTGGAACTTTTCCAACTCACTGCGCCCCATTCAAAGTGAACACATTATCGTGAGACACGGAATCATCCTTATGCATGCGAAGCTGGCATCCGTATACCCGCGTATCACCATGTCCCCTTCTCTATATATTAGGAACACATCCTTAGTTCTTCTCAAGTACTTAAGGATCGTCTTAACAGCCGCCCAATGATCCATTCTTGGATCGGACTGGTATCTGCTCGTGACACTCAGAGCATACGATACATCGGGCCTCGTACATAACATAGCATACATGATAGATCCTATTGCGGATGCATAGGGAATCTTACTCATGCAAATCCTCTCGTCTTCTGTGCGCGGACACATAGACTTGAAAGGTGTACCCCATGCACGATGGGTAGGAAACCTTTCTTGGATTGACATGCTAAACCTCTTTGCTTTTCGGTCTATATATGTAGACTGCGAAAGACCAAGCAACCATTTCGATCTATCTCTATAGATCTTAATCCCGAGGATGTAGGTTGCTTCTCCTAGGTCTTTCATGGAGAATGTCTTGGATAACCAAACCTTCACTGACTGTAATATTGAAACATCGTTTCCTATAAGTAGTATGTCATCGACATACAATAATAGGAATACGACTGCACTCCCACTAACCTTCTTGTACACACAAGGTTCGTCTGGATTTTGTGAGAAATCAAACTTTTTGATTGTCTCATCAAAACGGATATTCCAGCTCCTGGATGCTTGCTTCAATCCATAAATGGACCGTCGCAATTTGCATACCTTGGTTTTATCAACCGATGTGAAACCCTCAGGCTGTATCATATACACGTCCTCGAGCAGGTTTCCATTAAGGAAAGCTATTTTCACATCCATCTGCCATATCTCATAATCATAATGAGCCGCTATGCCCAGGAGCATCCGAATGGATTTAAGCATAGCTACAGGCGAATAGGTTTCGTCATAATCAACACCTTGTTTTTGACGATATCCTTTCGCCACCAATCTAGCCTTATAGGTAATCACATTACCATCCATGTCGGTTTTCTTCTTGAAAACCCACTTGCACCCTATAGGCTTTATCCCTTCAGGTGGGTCAACTAAGTTCCAAACTTGGTTTTCATACATGGAATCCATTTCCGACTTCATGGCACCAAGCCACTTATCCCTTTCTGAACTTGTCAGCACTTCTTCATAACTGGTAGGCTCCTCATCATCAATGAGTAAAACGTCATTCGATTCACTTACGAGAAATCCATATCTCTCAGGAATATTGCGTGTTCTACCAGATCTACGAAGATGTGGTGTTACAATAGGTCCAGCCGATTGCTCATCACTATGAGTTGTCGGCTGTTTTGCTTCACTAGGTATCTCATTAATGTCTATTTGAGTCTCTCGAGCCTCCTCAAGCTCGACGACACTCCCACTGTTTTCTTGCAAGAGAAACTCTTTCTCTAGAAACACAGCATGCCTTGAAACAAACACCTTTTGTTCCACAGGATGATAGAATTGGTAACCCCTTGTTTCCTTAGGGTATCCAACAAATAGACATTTATCAGACTTAGCATCCAATTTGTCTGATACAGTCCGCTTCACATAAGCAGGACAACCCCATATCTTCAAGTAAGATACATGAGGTTTCTTACTATTCCATATCTCATATGGAGTAGTTGAGACTACCTTGGTTGGCATTCTGTTTAACAAGTAAACAGTTGTCTGAAGTGCATAGCCCCAAAAGGACTTGGGAAGAGTTGCATGATTCATCATTGACCTGACCATGTCCAACAAGGTCCGGTTACGCCTCTCAGATACACCATTATGCTGTGGTGTATAGGGCGGAGTCCATTGAGACAATATGCCATTGTCTCTTAGATAATCAAGAAACTCTTGACTTAAGTATTCACTACCTCGATCCGATCGAAGTATTTTAATACTCTTGTCATGTTGTTTCTCTACTTCATTTCTGAATTCTTTGAACCTTTCAAAGGCTTCAGACTTGTGTTTCATCAAGAACACATACCCAAACCGTGAGTGATCATCGAAGGTAATGAAGTAGCTATAGCCTCCTAAAGCTTGAGTTGACATAGGTCCACATACATCGGTATGTATTAGACCTAGTAACTCTCCCACTGCTCACTTAGTCATCTTGCCTTTAAGCATGATTCGCATGTATCGTATGAATCCAATTCAACGATTCCGCAATTCCACATCGGTGTAATTCGACATGCGCTTGCTTATATGGCCAAGACGACAATGCCACATATAGGAGTCTATTTGATTATCCTTTCGAGCACGCTGTTGCTCGCTTCGATATTGAAAAATGTCACCGGATACGCCCAACGATAAACACCATTGCTTAAAGTTCCAATCCCATAAAGAACTCCATCAAAGTTATGTAACAACAATTGTTACTAAAGTCAATGGAACCCATTTCTATTTAGACAAGAAATAGAAATGATGTTCTTTATCAACGAAAGGAACATAAAAGCAATTGTCCAGTTCTAAGACAAGTCCTACAGGAGTTCCAACAAATACGCTCCGATGGCGAGTGCAAGAACCGCTGCTCCATTCCCTAACACGTAAATTTGACTCTCCTCGACGAGTCTTCTATTCCTTAGCCCATGTATGTCATTACATATATGTGAGCCACACCCAGATCAAATACCCAAGTGTCCGAGGAAATAGAATGACAATCAATAAAGAAGATTTCAAGAAGATGGGGCATCCGATGCCTTATCCTTCTTCACTGACTCAAGATAAATCTTGCACTTTCTTCGAATGCCTCCTTGCCATAATGATGGCAAGTTTCCTTTGTGCTAGTTCTACCTTCTTAGCCCTTCTCTTCTTTCCCTTCTCATTGCCTTTGACTTCCTCTTAGAACCTTTCTTCGAGGAATCAACTAACAAAGACCGCCCCCTACTCATGCTTCTCGTAAGACTCACAGTCTTCAAAGATATCGAGCAAGACCACAGATGAACCTCCTAGCATCTCAGAGGTGAAGAGGAGCTTTGAGACTTCGAACCTTTCGAATCTCACTTGCTCATCAACCAACTCACAAAGATGAAGGACTACGATATGAGCATCCATATGCTCATGCCGCCAGAGCTTGGGTTCCATCGTGGCTAGCATGATGCAACTCATTTGTTCAGAATCACTCACATGTTTCTGATAGGCCAACAATTGGTCCAGAGTTGCATCGTCACTAGGACGGGCGGGAAGAGGCGCTTCGAGGACATTTGCAAGCTTTTCAACCTTGAGAACAATTCTCAAGCTTCTAAGCTACCCATGAAGTTCGCCTACTAATTTATTCGAATCCAAAATGGAACGCAAATTCAAAGACATCATGATCAATCTTAGAAATACAAAATGAGCATATATGAGAAAGATGATTTTAAAATGCATCAATATACATTTATAAATCCCATTCATTTTTTGAATTTCAAAAACCCCAAAATCACTTCGGGAGATCGTAGGTCCATCTCCGAATGGGCTGATATCCATCATAGTTATGAACAACCTTGGAGAGAGTCCAACAAGCCATTCATAACTACGATGGTAGGTATCAACTATACCGATTGCATATCACGTATATGCAACTATCACAATGTGCTATCAACTAATTGAATGTTCACACATACATCGGGTTGTTAACACATTAACAAGTATGCATCATATGCATAGCACCCAACTTCACCTCCCTTTACATCGACCTTGGAGAGAGTCCAACAAGCCGATGCTCCAGGTTAAAGCCAACCCATTAATCGGGACATAGTTTTAATATGGTTAGAGCGCATTCAACCAATTAGCCCAGCTTGGAGAGAGTCCAACAACCAAAGCTAACGATTGACCTCTGACTCTTACCATATTAGTATTAAACTATTCCATGTTCGAGCCGGGCTTGGAGAGAGTCCAACAACCCAAACAAGAAACGGAACTCTGGTTCTAACCATATTAATGGAAGGTGTAGGCTTTAATATTGTTTAAGGGTTTTTATGTCTCATCCTCTTTGCATGCAAATAACTATTATCTACATGGCATGGCATACATGGCATACATCTACATGTCACGACACGCATGGCATAATGTTATGCATCTAATGCAATTACATGACATACAATTATGTCATGTATATATTTCCTTATATGTCATAACTATTTATGGAAATAAAATATGTTTAAGATTTGATTCTCCAAATCAAATCATAATTAAATTAGGAAACAAATTTCCAAATCTAATCACATATTTTATTCATGGAATTATTTGATTAAGGAAAATCTATTTAGGAAACAAATTTCCTAAATCATTAAAACTACTTATGGAAATAAAATATTTTAAGATTTGATTTCCCAAATCAAATCATGATTAAATTAGGTAACAAATTTCCAGAATCTAATCAAATATTTTATTTATGGAAAATATCAATTTCCATAAATACTTCCAACTTTCCAAAAGTGGAAGATTTCCATAAATACTTCTAGACTTTTCAAAATTGAAAAATTTCCATAAATACTTCTAAATTTCCAAAATTAGAAAATTTCCAGAAATACATTATGACTATCGCAAAACCATTTTTACGATTATGTCGAAACACAACCTGGGCTCTGATACCATTGTTGGGTTTCCGGCACCGCGGCGTGTGTGTGTTCGATCATGTTTCGTAAACATGAACACAGCGGAAGCAATAAAAATAATAAATACTCCTATTTATTACAACACACACAACACCCGCATGCATATTACAACAAGTGTAGACATAACCGTAAATTTAAATTTGCAATAAAAGGAAATTTATCTACGTTATACCTTTCGTATGACGTGTAGCGGGAACGGCATCAACCGGAACGATCCTCGCTAGAATCGTCTCTATCCGTATCCACGCCGAGTTCCTCGGGATGACTTCGCTAAGCCACGAGCTTCGTCTTTGTACGGGTTACTAGCCTCGTGTTGAAGACGACGTGATCGAGAGATGATAACGATCCGAATCCAAATTCGGATCCTAATACGAGTTCTCAAAACTCGCTTCTCCGGAGAGGTATTCGTCAACCGATTGACGAATCCTTCGTCCACCATCTCAGAGGATTACCGGAGATCGAATCCCCGGTAAGTTATCCGCTGTCGGAGCTCTAACCGTCGTCCAAACGATGCTCCGACGAGAGGAGAAGAAGCTGTCCAGAAAACTGGACAGCTTGGTCGAGGAGTAGGCGCCGGCCAAAACAGGGAAGCCAAGTGCTCACCTTTTCACCGAGGCCTAGGAAGATCACTGGAGGGTCGCCGGAGGGTTCACCGGCTGAAGCTTGGACGCCGGCAAGGAGATGTTGGCGGCACAACAAGCTGGGCGGCAGCCTAGGGTTGGCGCCGAGCAACTCCAAGGGTGGGCGGCAACTCTTGGGGCTAAGGGTTTTGGATTAGGGCTTAATTATCCATTAAGCCCTCTTTTATAGAGAACTAATTCTCTTAATGGTTATTTGATCATAACCATTAGGCCCGTTAACCCGCTCCATTAAGATAAGTTAAAATAAACCAAACCATGATGGTTTATTTTAAGTTAAAACGAACCGAACCAACCTTTGGTTCATTCGTTTAAAATAAACCAAACCCTTTGGTTTATTCTCATCCATTGGATTAGAACCAAACCATTTTGGTCCATCCATTACATCTCTTCATAAGACTACGGCCCATCCACGCTTCCATTGCATCAAAGCGAGTTCATGCTCGCTCCATGTTTGGTCCAACCAAACTTAGTTTCTCTCGGTCTGAGAATCCCATTCTCAAGCTCGTTTTAAATCCTTTGGATTACGCTCGTTGTGCGTGTGACCAAATAGGTTCTCGGTTTATGTTGGCCGTCTATAATTAACCATTAATTATAGAACGATCATGAGTGGCACCTAGTAGTACATCATGATCCCCAATTAACCGAAAAGATCAGCGGTTAATCGAACTATTTCAAAACCCTTCAGACTCGAATGAATCGTGCCCCATTCCCTTCACTCATCTTATACCCACTTGGTTCAGGACATGGTCTATTGTGTCAGGCCCCACTAGGCTGACTACGTCACACCTAGCCCAAGTATCATTTCCTCGTCCTACGGATTCTAGTTACTCCACATGTATCGAAGAGTACCTTACTCTAAACATGTAATGCTTTGGCCAAAGACTTTAGTAACAATCCGACGAGAGGCCATGAGTATACATCTCGCAAGGAGTGGTGAATCCTTTATAGGCTATTCAAACACCTTCGATCACTTCGACTTATACCCAATCATCCCGGGTCCACATCTCCTTAGAGATGTTTGCTTAAGATGTCAAAGCATAAGTCTCCATGATCAAGATGACTTGAATACCGCAAGTCAAAGGAACATCGCACTTAAGCCACAGTAAGAACTTCATTGACATATCTATATATGCAGAGAACCATATGAAGTCTTACGGCTGGTCACTCCAATGAACTAGTTACCATAACTAGCATCCACGATTAACTCCGGACATCACTATGTCTCCAACCAGTGAGAATCAGCTGCTTGGATACACCAAGGAGTATACCTCGTGCTAGTCTCGACAGAATTGATGGTGTCCAAATCCATCAATTCATCGACTAGGGATAATTCCGATATATCACAATTACACATGTAGAGATACTCACTAGTTGTGATCCAATCACAAATTCTCTCATGCTGTGAATCGTATCGTGGACATTCAGTAAATGAGTTTAAGATCCAATCAAATACATAAAACATGTATACTCAAATAGTGAATCTTCATTTATCATATAAATGGTTCATACATAAGGCGATTGCCTTAGGACATCTCTCATATATTACTAACACTCCCCCTAAAGGCTTACTCCCTCTTGCCCATTGCACTAACAATATCCTTGGAGAGTTCCTAAGCCTATAAGAAACTTAAACCATTAAAAAATAAGCGTAAAAGTTCAAACTTGAACTTTAACCTCCCTTAGAATTTGACACTCCACCCTAAATGTCTCTCCTAATCATTTTCAATGATATTTCACCCTTCCCATGCTTTCCAAAGCATATCCTAAGGTTAGAAGACATTAGGGTACCATAACATATCTGATACATGGCTAAACAACCATTGTTCAACTAATATGGTTTCAACTACGATCGTGAACTACTGATCGCCCAAAGCTGATCAATGATTGATTCTGTTTTTGAAATCAATTGAATTTCAGTGAAATTTAGAAATGCATTAGTAATTATATAAAATTCCAAAAATTATGAAACTTCATGAACATATTACTTATGCTAAATACTATGGGTGAAAAAAATAATTTTATATAAAAATACCTATTAAATTGAGAGATTTATACAAAGTTCAAAATCATTGAAACCTTCAATGTTTATGCCTACTTTGTATCAACTTCATCGATGGTGATAACAATCAAAAGATATACTTCACCAAGACTTTTTAAAAAAGTTTTGAAATGATTTAAAAACCTTATATTGAACCATGGTCTATGGGTTAGATGTACATGACTTATACATTAGTTTTCCTTATAATTCATCCATGGTATATTATGAGTTTGGGTTCATATAGATGCAAGAACTCTGCACCTTGAACTTAACTCATTTTCTCAACATCTCACATGTGTCTAGGGTGTATCAATACACACATATGTCAATTTAATATTTTTGGGAGATGTGAGTTTTGTTCTTTATAAACTAAGGTCTCATGCATTTTATCTAGACAACTCTATTTGATTCCCTTATCATGGGACTTCAAATCATGCCATTGTCCTTAATTCAATTTTAATTAACCTAAATGCATGAATGATGATCATGGCATAAATGATAGCATAAACTAAAGCATTTTCCAATGATCATGATGTCATGGCATTAAAATGACCTAGATACAAACATGACATGATTAACCTAGCATTTCCATGACATTTAAATAATTAAATGAAATGTGATGTCATGACATAACATATGGAAAACAAAGCATGGCGAGTTTATATAGTGAAGGTATAAGAATAACTAAGTTTTAATCCAAATTGTCATTTTCTAAAGTTATATCAATTTTGACTTAATAACTCAAATTTTCAAGTGTGCCAAAAACCCAAAATGACACACCATTGATTCTAAACTAATTGTGCCAACTTTGATTGATTTTTCAAACTTCATAAACTCTCTTGGCACATCCTAAATTCTTTTAGGATAAAATCTCACCTTATTTCCAAGGTACTCCATTACCTCAAAAATGACCTAAGGTGCCAACTTTGCTATGGTTAGGTTAACTACTTTACCAATTCAAGTTGACACACCCTAACCCATCTAGTGTGAGGGGATCACACTCTTAGGAATCCAAAACCTATTTGAGCTCCTTAGGTTAACTAGGTACTAACTAGGGATATCCTCCCTTAGTACCTTTCTAATGACCCTCTTAGGCTTAAAAGCTTGGTTATTTGAGTCTTACCTAGGTCAACCCAATGGATGGCTTCCCTTGTGACCTTCTTAGTGGCGTTCCTAGATTTCTTTGAAACCTTGGCCATTAGACACTTACCATGGTTAGCCTTAGGGATGAGTTCCCTATTAACCTTGGTTTTCCTAGACCTAGAGATGATTCCATAGTCAAATGGAATACTATGGTAGGTGGGCATTACCTTCTTGAACATAGGTTTGTAGCCCAAACCTTTCTTGTCCTTAGGTATGTCTTGCCTCCTAACTCCTATATTTTGACTCCTAGACCCTTTAATTTAATTTGTCATAATTTGAAGGGTATTTTCTAAATTTTCAAGCCTTGACCTCAAGACTTGATTTTCTAATACCAATTGCCCAATTTTTGAATTTTCATTCATTCTTTGGGCATTCCCTTTTCATCTAGGCATATGCCTACCCTTCTTAGGGTTAATGCATAGATTATTGTTTTCTACCTTCCTATCCTTAGGTAAGGTTGATCTAGCATTGTTCTTAGGTAAATCGACATGCTTGGCACATAAGCAATAAAATCTATTTCTTGCATGCTTTTTGTCATGATGAATAGCAAGAAAATTACGACATGGTAATTTATAGTATGCTTCCTATCATTAGTTAAAGTAGGAGCATTATTTAAAGTTACCTTAGGGTTCGCCTTAGCTCCCCTCACATGTGATGCTCCTCTAATGTCCTTGTGAAGGTGACTCCCCCTAGGACATTGGCTCTTATAATGACCCCGTTGTTGGCATTTAAAGCACACCATGTGCTCCTTGCTCTATCTTATCAGGGCTCCGACCTCCTTTGATTTTTCTTTGACCTTTGATGCCGATTGAGTCTTCTTGACTCTTTTGGACACTTACTTTTGTAGTTTCCATTTTCCCTACATTCAAAACACATAATATGATTTTTATTTTTATTTATTATGCTTGACTTACCTAGGTCAGAATCATCACTTCTCCCAGATGTTGAGCATCTTTCAACCTCCGATTCTACAAGCTCTTGAGATGATGATGCACTTTCTTCTTCAGTTGTTGAGCATCTCTCAACTTTCGAATCCTCAAGGGCTTGTGTTGATGAACATTCCTTATTGGTTTCCTTGAATTCTTCTTCACTTAAGGTCGTTGAAGGGTTCTCGTGGAACTTGATCAACTTGTTCCATAGCTTCTTTGTGTCCTTATAATTTCCTAGTCTAGACAAAATGTCGTCAGGTATCAATTTAATAACACATTTGTTACCTTATTGTTTCTTTCAAATTTTTCTGGTTGCTCCTCCGTCCACTTCTTCATCTTAAGAATTTTACCCTTCTTGTCCATGGGGGCTTTAAATCCTTGCTTCAAAATAAACCAATATTCTATTTCATACATTAGAAAATGTTCCATACTTACCTTCCAATGTGCGAAGTATTAGTGAAATCGGCCCAGGTCACGATTGACTAGACTCGAGTGGAACTTGAGTAGTGTTTTGATGTTTGATAATGGTTTGACCATTGTTTGACAATGGATTGATCATATGGTTGACATGGGTTTGACCATATGAGGAGATAGATTTATGGGGAGATTGTTGAAGAAATCAGCCTCAGGTCAAGGTTGACCTACCTCGAGTAGAAATCGAGAGAAGTCCAAGTTTAGATACTTGGCATGGAAAGTCCAAGTATTGGGTACTTGGCATGAAAAGTCCAAGCATGGGTCTTGGAAATGGTAAAGTCTAAGTCATGGACACTTGGAAATGGTAAAGTCTAAGTCATGGGCACTTGACATGTGAAAGTCCAAGTCATGGGTACTTGGCAATTGAAAAGTCCAAGCATGGGTCTTGGAAATGGAAAGTCCAAGTCATGGGTTTTTGGCAAGGAAAGTCCAAAGGTATAGTCTTGGCGGCATAAGTTCAAATGTGTAGTCTTGGAGGAATAAAATCCAAGTGAACTTTAGTAGTGAAAATCCAAGTATGGATGCTTGGCAATTGGGAAATCCAAGGGTGTGATATTGGCGGCGTAAAGTCCAAGCATGTAGTCTTGGCAATATAAGTCCAATGTTTGACAGCATAAAGTCTAAGCATGGAGTCTTGGCAGCATAAGTTCAAATGTACCTTAGCAAGGAAGCCAGTTCGAATGACATAGCCGATGGAGGCACTTGAAGACTAGTGCAAGGATGAAGAGTCACGGACTCGAGGGATCTGAGAGGCTGATGGAAGTAGGCTGAAGGCTTAGGTCTAGGCTAAGGGTGTTTATCAAGTATGAGGGGTTCATACTTGGGTTTAAATCTCATTATTGAGTTTTATCAGTCGACTGGGGTATTGGATATCGACTGACCGAGTATTTGATACTCGAGATTCGAGGTGACTTAGAGCGATCGACTGGGATTATGACTAGTCTATTGGTATAGTAGGCACCTAAGTCGAACCTGAGTTTTGATTATAGCAAATGATACAAAGTTAAGCTCATTTTGTTATCTCACGAGCTAAATCAAGTGTGCAGAAAAGTGCTAAAGCTAGAGCTGAAGGTCAACGACATCCGGAGGGATCCGTGGTGGTCGGGCAACACTGGGATGACTTCGGAGGGAGCCGAAGGAATCAGGTGGAAGACCGGAAGCAGAAGCTACAAGGTAAATGTTGAGGTAAGTTCGTGTGAGTGAGCACATGGAAGGTCGTGTCCTCCGTACGGGGACGTTCTTAGGCGACGATCCGACCAAGACCTCCCATGGAAGGTCTAAGTCGAGATTGAATGGTATATGACCATTTGATTTACTTATATTAACTGTATTTTTGAGCTAACTCTTCGTTGCAGTTGAAAAACCTGCCATCGATCGTGAGCTTGTATCGATCGATACATCAGCGATCGGTAGGTAAGGGTATCGATTGTATTAGTCAAGGATCGGCCGAGACCAAAGCTTATCTCCATTTTTGAAGGGATAGGAGGCTTGCTCTCATTGGTTGAAGATGTGAACGTCTAGGGGTTCCAAGGCTATAAAAGTAGGGGTTCTCCACCTGATTTTTATCATCAAAAGCTCTCCAAAAAAAGCCTCCGCTACGATACTCTTCTACGATGACCTTACGACGACGAAGTACTACCACATCTCCGACGACAAGTGCCTAACTTTCATTACTTTAATTTCCGTTGGTATTTTTGTTATTGTTGTTTTTAAATTTGTATTTATCGTGTTTTAATCATAGCAAGGAGAGAGAGAGAGTCCCTCTACCTTGAGCTTTTTCGTATCGATTGTATTCGCTTACTCCAACCTCTAACGAGGAGGAGTGTTTTTAGTGCTTTGCCCTCCGTACGTGGTCTAGGACCGTTAGGGCCTTGGACTAGTAGCCGAAGGCTGTGAACCAAGTAAAAACAAATGAGTAATATTTTCTTTTCGCTGCATTTACTCTCATTCACATTTTATATCGAACGAACAAAAATTGTTTTGCGCTATTCACCCCCCTCTAGCGCTCAAATCGATCCAACAATTGGTATTAGAGCCGAGGGTGCTAAGATTTGGTGAAACCACCAATCTAGTTTTTTTAACAGATTTATTTTCATTTTTATTTCTGTTTATTTTGAATTTTTTACAAGCTCTTTCATTCATTTAGATTCTCTCCCGCACTACTAATCCAAGACGCGAGTCTTGGTACCTTTCGCATGTTTTTGTCGTTGCTAGATTTCTTCTTCTTTTTCTTGCTCTTTTTTGTATCAATGGCCCATCTCGAGGGTTTTAGCACCGTCCGACCTCCGTTTTACAATGGAGATGACTTCCGTTATTGGAAGGGTTGGATGGAGTGCTTCCTTAAGACCCAAATCGAGATGTGGATCATAATCCAAATGAGATTCACACTTCTGACTAACGAAGTGGGTGAATCTTTGGATTATCACCAATGGACCAATGCTACAAAAAGAAAAGTTGAAGCCGACACCAACGCGACCCAAATCCTCCAATGCGGTTTGTCCAAGGAGGAGCTTAATCGCGTCGACCCCTTCATCAGTGCAAAGGACTTGTGGACCAAATTAGTGGAACTGCACGAAGGAACTGACGAAGCAAAGATATGCAAATGGGACCTTCTTTTTAATAAATTATATAATTTAAAAATGCAGGAACATGAGACTGCGACTCAACTACATGCCCGGGTATAAGACATCGTCAACAATTTGCATGCCATCAGATAAAAGGTCGAAAACTGCGACCTAATAAGGTATGTCTTGAATTCATTTTCTAGGACTATCTTGTGGGCATCCATGGTCGATGCCTACAAGGTCTCTAAGGACTTATCAAAAATTAGGTTAGATGAATTATTTTTAGAATTTGAACTCCACAAACAGTCTAATTCGGTACCCGAGAAAGGTATAGCTCTTATTGAAGGTCAAAAGAAGAAGCCCGCAAGTAAGCCACCCCCGAAGGAAGAAGAAGACGAGTACGAGTCAGAGGTCGATCCGGAGATGGAGACTGAACTAGTCAACCTAGTTCGGAGGATGATTAAGAGCCAAAAATGACCCGTCACTCAACCCAAGGAAGGTAAATCTAAAGCTAGTTCTAACATTAGGTGTTATGAATGCAACAGGTTTGGACATGTCAAGTCGGAATGTCCGAAGCTCAAAAACAAAGCACCTAAGTTAAAGAAGGCGCTCAATGCTACGTTGGAAGAGGCATCAGAGGAAGAAGATGATGACCTCGTCTTCATGGCTAAACCAATCGAATCGGAGTCGGAGTTCGAATCTGAACCTGAGGATGAGTCGGACTATGAATCTCTATTCAAGACAAGCCACGGATACACATCCGGTTCAAGAGATACTCTTAAGGTAAGTCGGTCCCTCATTAGTACTTTATACAATGCAATTAAGTTTCTAACTAGGAAGTTAGCTAAGTTCGAGTCCAAGGTCGAGACCCTGTTCGAGGAGGTTAAACTCCTTAAACACGAGGGCTCCCTAACCTCTTCGACTAGTCAAGTTCAAGAGGAGGACTCAACTCGAGTTGAAAAGCTCGAAGTTGAGAACACACTTTTGAAAAGTCAAGTCGAAGATCTTAGGAATATGTTGGAAAGGTACACTTTGGGATCCAAGGGACTTGACCTCTTATTTGGATCACAAAGGGTCATGTACAACAAGGCTAGACTTGGGTTTAGCTCAAATACGACTAACAAGTCGTATATGTCAATCGTAAGTTGAAACAGAATACATGTCCAAGCATGGATCCCTAAGACCACTTTGATTTCTCAACTAGGATCTAACCAGTACTGGGTTCCCAAGGACCAAATCCACTATGTGGAAAGACCATACCGATTCAATGGTCCCGGGGGAGCTAGTACAAAACTTGTTCGTGCTATTACTTAGAAATTGCATGCTTAGTCTTTTTTCCTTTTCTTTTTAGAATGGTTAGATAGGGATTATAACTCGTCAATACTTGATAACATAGTACTAGGATGCGGTGAGATGATAGTATGCTAAGAAAGCAAAGTCTTGGGTACTCGAGCTAGATAAAGCATATCTAGTTCAGTTCACTTGACCGAGTGGAACTAGCTGAAGCTACCTTGCCGTATCCTAGACTAGTTAGACCAGGAAATGGTCTTAAGTGAGTCAAGTTACTATTTTCTCGAAATTGGCTTTGTCTAAGGAAGTAGTCATTTTTCCGATCAAAGAAGGCCCCTATGCCTTGCCATGACCTGGAAGCCAAGATCTTGAAAAGGTGACTTGATGAGCTTAGGGTCAAATCCGAATCTAATGCAAGGTTGACTAGTTTCAATTCATTAAAATTAATTAATCAAGTAAAATTGAATTCATCGCACAAGAACATATAAGGATAACATGTTTGATCATGTAGAAATGGGTGAGATGACCTAGGATTAATAATCTTCAACTAACCCTTAAATTCCAATATTTGATCCAACTACCTTGTGTGTAGGATCAATGGATGTTGGATAGTGGTTTCTCCTGACACATGACCGGGAATCAACTTAAGTTTTCAAAGCTTCAATTCAAATGACAAGGATCGGTAGCCTTTGGAAACAACGACAAGCTCAAAATCATCGGATCAGATGATATTGAGCTCAACTCAAACTTTATCATTCAAAATGTTCTACTAGTTGAAAATTTCGAATATAATTTACTTAGCGTAAGTTAGTTGTGTGATAATAACTATAAGGTCATATTTCTAAAAAATGAATGTGTAATTAAAACAAATGAAACCTCTAAAATAATCCTTAAAGAAACTAGGAATAACAACATCTATACTATTAATCTACCTAACTCCTCAACCAAGTGTCTTATGACACAGCAAGAGGAATCTTGGTTGTGGCACCGATGACTCGGTCACTCGCGCCCAAGACTCGTCCATAAGATGAGTCAGAGTGGCTTAGTCAGAGGTTTGCCCAACCTTAACAACTTAGACAATAAAATTTATAATTCTTGTCAACAAGGTAAACAATCTAGGACACAACATCAACTAACTAATTAAGAACGAATCAAAAGTGTTCTTAAGCTCCTACATATGGATCTATTCAATTCACAGGAGCTAAGTCACTTAACGGTAGTCAATTCTGCTTAGTCATAATTGACGACTATTCTAGGTTTACCTGGATTAGGTTCATCAAACATAAAAGTGATACCCTAGATCAACTCATCAACTTGTTCAAACTAATCGAAAATCAAAAGAACCTTAAAATTAAAAGACTTAGGAGCAATCATGGTGGTGAATTCGAAAACCACAGGTTTACAGATTTCTATAACCTAAACGGATATCACCATGAATTTGCATGTCCTAGAACCCCACAACAAAATGATCTAGTCGAACGTAAAAATAGAACCCTACAAGAAGCCGTTAAGACAATGCTAAACGAGTATAACCTACCTGACAGGTTTTGGGCAGAAGCCATTAGTACGACTTGCTATGTCCAAAATAGGATCCTTTTGGTAAAGAGGCACCTTAAGACGTCGTACGAAATCTATCACGACAAAGTACCTAACATCAAGTACTTTAGGGTATTTGGATGTAAGATACATATCCTGAACACTAAGGATTACCTAGGAAAGTTCACCTCCAAAACCTCTACTAAAATCTTATTAGGATACTCGACTACAAGTAGAGCCTATAGGGTATACAACCATGACACCCTTAGAGTTGAAGAGACTATTAATGTAGTGTTCGATGAAGGACACAAACTTACAAAACCCATAGCAACACCAACTAGCGAACTGACTCATACCAGACTCAACTCCGACCCTAAGATTGAGTCTAGTATTAATCCTAACCCAAGTCCAACAAGTCATCCAGTCGACCAAGTGATAGGTGACCCTAACCCAAGTCAAATTAGGATTCAAACGAATCATCGTATCGACCAAGTGATAGGTGATCCTTGCTTAGGGGTTCGAACTAGATCATCTTATAGGAACCTTAGTCAAATCTCCTTGATTTCAAAAATCAAACCCAAAACCATTGAACAAGCTCTTCTTGATCCCGATTGGATTATTGCAATGCAGGAAGAGCTAGCTCAATTTACTAGGAACGAGGTTTGGGAATTAGTACCACCACCTAAAGATAAATTAGTTATTGGAACAAGGTGGGTCTTCCGAAACAAACTTGATGACAAAGGTGAAGTAGTTAGAAATAAAGCAAGGTTAGTCACCAAAGGTTTTAGTCAAGTTGAAGGATTAGATTATGATGAAACCTATGCCTCCGTAGCTAGACTAGAATCCATCCGAATGTTGTTAGCCTACACTGCACATCGAGAATTTAAGTTATTTCAAATGGATGTCAAGTCAGCATTCTTAAATGGACTTATTAAGGAAAAGATGTACGTTAGCCAACCCCCAGGATTCGAAAGCCTAGATAAACCCAACCATGTCCTTAAACTAAAAAAAGCTCTTTATGGACTCAAACAAACTCCTCGAGCTTGGTACGAGAGGCTTTCAATTTATCTTAAGTCAAAAGGGTTTAACCAAGGCCTAGTCGATCCAACCCTCTTCGTAAAAATCATAGGTAAGGAAATCTTTATAGCTCAAATCTACGTAGACAATATCATTTTCGGAACAACCAATTCGATCCTACTAAACAAATTCATTTCACTTATGGAAAGTGAATTTGAAATGAATTTAGTAGGTGAATTGAGTTTCTTTCTAGGACTACAAATTAAACAAACTAAGGATGGAATATACTTACATCAACAAAAATATATTAGAGAATTAATTAAACATTTTGGAATGCAAGACGCTAAAACCATCAATACACCCATGACAACTAATGTCAATATAGGAGAGTACTTAGAAGGAAAACCCATCGTCTTAAAATACTATAGGAGTGCGATAGGGAGTCTTCTATACTTAACTACAAGTCAACCCGACATACTATTCGTAGTAAGTATGTGTGCAAGGTTTCAAACCTGTGCTAAGGAGTCTCACCTAACATTAGTTAAGCGTATCCTTAGGTATTTAAAGGGCACGCTAAGTGTAGGTATTTGGTACCCTAGATCTACCGAGTTTGAACTAATCGGCTATTCCAACTCGGACTATGCCGACAGTAAACTCGATAGAAAGAGCACAAGTAGTTGTTGTCAACTTCTCGACTCAAGTCTAGTGAGTTGGTGCAGTAGGAAGCAACACTGTGTTGCCTTATCTTCCACCAAAGTCGAATACATCGCGATGGGTGAGTGTGTAGCCCAGCTTCTTTGGATGAAGCACACTCTCCAAGACTTTAACTTAAACTTCAACAATATTAAAACTCACATAGATAATATTAGATCCATCAACCTAACCAAAAATCCTATTTGCCATTCTAGGACCAAATATATAGAAGTCAAACACCACTTTATTTGAGAACATGTAGCTAACGGAACCATCAAACTCGAATATGTGGAATCCAAGTCAAACCTAGCCGATCTTTTTACCAAGCCACTACCCGAAGCCAAATTTAGTCTACTAAGACGAAAATTAGACATGTGCGTAATAGAGTATGACCTACATCCTTTTTATATACTCTAGTATTTACTCTTCTTTTTATATTAATGGAACTAGCTTAGGGCTCACCCTAGATATCATGCACCTATAAATTTAAGAAGCCAATACATCTCACAACACATAGGACTAATGTGTTTGTGTACTTAGCCACGTAGATGGGCGTGAGATGTTAGGACCTTACTCCTGGTTCCAGATGTAGAGCTAGTGCATCGCCATGAACCACGGAGTATAATCATATATATTAACCGACTCTGACCAAGACTTATTGATATTTCATATCAATCAAGTGAAATAAGAGTTGAACATTCAATAGATGAGTTTATTTTTAGTATATTATTTTCAAAATAATATGGAGCATGCTTGGACTTGGAACTTAAACTTAATACTTATATTTTTCAAACTCACTCTTTCCGATTTATGGCAAAAGGGGGAGAAAAGGCCAAAGTTAAGGGATCATTTTTTTTGATAACTTAACTTAGTAACTTAATTCTATTTTCTTATGGTAAAAAGTTAATATTTTACTTAACGTAATGCTTGCAAATTTATTAGTCGAGAAAGGGGGAGAAAGGCCAAGTTAAGGAATCTTCTTAACTTAAGTAATTGTTAATTACTTAAACTCTTCCTAAGTAGCAAACATCAAGAGGGAGGGTTAAGACCTTCTTTCAAGACTCACCCTTGGTCAAGGGGGAGGTTTCCTCAAGGGGGAGTACTTGAAAGAAAGTCTCTATTACTCCTACTTAATTTTTAGTTCTTCATGCATATTATTTCCTTAACTTTGTATGTGTTTGCCATAGATCAAAAAGGGGGAGATTGTTGGTGCAGTAGGCACCTAAGTCGAACCTGAGTTTTGATTATAGCAAACGATACAAAGTTAAGCTCATTTTGTTATCTCACGAGCTAAATCAAGTGTGCAGAAAAGTGCTAAAGCTAGAGCTGAAGGTCAGCGACACTCGGAGGGAGCCATGGTGGTCGGGCGACACCGGGATGACTTCGGAGGGAGTCGAAGGAATCAGGTGGAAGACCGGAAGTAGAAGCTACAAGGTAAATGTTGAGGTAAGCTCGTGTGAGTGAGCGCATGGAAGATCGTGTCCTCCGTACGGGGATGTTCTTAGGCGACGATCCGACCAAGACCTCCCATGGAAGGTCTAAGTCGAGATCGGATGGTATATGACCATTTGATTTACTTATATTAACTGTATTTTTGAGCTAACTCTTCGTTGCAGTAGAAAAACCTACCATCAGTCGACTAAGATCTTGTATCGATCGTGATACATAACGATCATTGGTAAGGGTAGCGGATCATTGTTGGTCTTGAGGAGAGTCAAAGCTTATCTCCATTTTTGAAGGGATAGGAGGCTTGCTCTCATTGGTTGAAGATGTGAACGTCTAGGGGTTCCAAGGCTATAAAAGTAGGGGTTCTCCACCCCATTTCTATCATCAAAAGCTCTCCAAAAAAAGCCTCCGCTACGATACTCTTCTACGACGACCTTACGACGACGAAGTGCTACCACATCTCTGACGATAAGTGCCTAACTTTCATTACTTTAATTGTCGTTGTTATTTTTGTTATTGTTGTCTTTAAATTTGTATTTATCGTGTTTTAATCATAGCAAGGAGAGGGGGAGTGTCCCTCTACCATGAGCATTTTCGTATCGATTGTATTCACTTACTCCTACCTCTAACAAGGAGGAGTGTTTTTAGTGCTTTGCCCTCCGTATGTGGTCTAGGACCGTTAGGGCCTTGGACTAGCAGCCGAAGGCTGTGAACCAAGTAAAAACAAATGAGTAATATTTTCTTTCTGCTGCATTTATTCTCATTCACATTTTATATCGAACGAATGAAAATTGTTTTGTGCTATTCTCCCCCTCTAGCGCTCAAATCGATCCAACACAGTCAACTGTTTGTGTAGTTGACTGAGGCTTGACTGCTCAAGTTGTGCTCTGGCAGTCGACTTCTAGTTGTGGGCAGTCGACTGGTGTTTGCAGACACGAGCATAGAATGCTCAATAGTCGACTGGGCAGTTGACTACGGACTTGGCTGTTGATTGCTGGTAATGGAAGTCGACTACTAAGGTATTCGTTGACGGGAATGCCAACGTGGATTAAGTCCATTGTGAGACAACGACACTATAGGTAGTCGGGTGTTAGGTCGCACGGAGGCATAAAAGGAGCTCGACGGGGAGGATTTCGAAAGCAGTTTCTTTGTGATTTGGGAGGGGATTTGCTGTTGTAATCCACTCCTTCTAAGGCAATCAAAGCAACTATAGGATCGAAGTTATCCGAGAGAGGGGGGGGGTGAATCTTGGAATAAAAAATTTTCTTTTAAAACTTAATTTTATCTTTTAAGATTAAGAGTTATTGCAGCGGAAATTAAATGAAATAAATAGACAAGTCTTTTACTTGGTTAACAACCCAAATCAGGTTGCCACTCCAAGGCCCATAGATCTCCGAGAGCTACCTTGATAGGCAATCCATTAAAAGGCCCTCCGACTCGAGAACACTCGACTTCGGAGGGGTTCACATTTTACAAAAGATAATGAGAAAGGTAACAATATACCTTCTCTTAAATTAAAGTACAAAAAGTGAAAGTATAACAAAATACAAAATATACTGACACTTGTAGCATTTGAAATGGAGCTCAGAGTGTCGGAGTTGTGGCGTTGTAGCGTGATGAAGCTTTTGCCAATGAGAAATAATCAAGACAGAACTTGGATGTAGTAGAGTTGTATTTCTCGAAGGTGGTCGTGCACTTCCTTTATAGGCTCTCTCCAGTTGACTGGAATGCCCTCCAGTCAACTCTACATTAGCCCGTCGATATAGTACTTCGGCCTTTTCAGTTGACTGGACCTGTTCCAGTCGACTCCAGGTCACCTGGCTCCGCATCGAGAAATTTGTCTTTCCAGTAGATTGGACCTCCCCAGTTGACTGAAGCTCTTGCCATCTCAGTGGCTAGATCTTCGATCAATCACCAGCTTAAAACTGCCAACTGGGTATTCCAGTCAACTGGATTCTTTCTAGTCGACTGGATTCTTTCTAGTCGATTGGAAACATGAAAACTAGATTATCACAATATACAATATAATCTGAATTGGCAGTAGTAATACTACCTGATCTTGACTTTTTAGTCCCACGCGGACTATCCGTTGGATCTATGCCTACCTTACCTCCCTACAGGGGACTCGACCTCACCTCTTCACTCAAGGCTTTCCTGTCGGCTACCCAGCCAGACTTGCCATACTTGACATCTGATCTAACCCACCAGGGCTTCCACCAACTATCCGATCTCCCTGACCCAGCTGGACTTTATGTTGATTGTCCGGTCTCCTAACCTAATTGGTCTTCATGCTAGATGTCCGATTCACTCGACCCATATGGACTTTATGCCTAGTGTTCGGTCCTCCTGATTTGTCAAGGCTTCTACCTAGTATTCGATCAATACGACCTACTAGGACTTCCTGTTAAGCCTACACACTTAACACATATATCAAATCATAGGTGCATCCTAACATTAAACCTTGGGGCATACATCAAAACACAGGAGTGGTACTCCCTGTACCAACAACAACCAAACAAGCAAGCATCAAAATCTCACTTTGTAAAGTGTTTTCTCATTTTCATTTGTATTTGCTTTGTTTTTGGTTGTGTTTATTTCTTATTGTTGTAAGAACTTTGTAAGTGGGTTTTCACCTCCGGTGTGTCACTGAGAAGGAGAAGATTTAGTGGTGATGTGCATCACTAGAGCTCATTTGAGCTCGACCTGTAGAGTAGGAATTCTAGGTTCCGAACCACGTTATATTCTTGTGTATTGCTTGTGTGTGTTTGTCTTTATTTCGTTTGTACATTTGTATTTGCATATTCCACTACTCACTAACTTATTGTAGATGAGCATGCAATTGAACGATTGAATCAAGTGCAAAATCGAGAACTGCTATTCACCCCCTCTAGCGTGACCACATCGGACCCTACAATTGGTATCAGAGCTCAAGGCTCTCAGAAGAACAAATCACTTTGATACCCTATATCAGAGCAAGGATGCTCTTCAAGGTTTAACAATTGAGGGAGCAAAAGCACTAGAGGACTAGAAGGAATGGAATCACCAATTCTTGGACTAGGTCATGACATCAACATCCTACCTTCCTTCGACCGCAAAGACTTTGCATATTGAAAGGTGAGGATGGAACATTTTATTATGTGTGAAATATAAAATTGGTTTGTTTTGATGCAAGGATTTGAAGTTCCCATGGAAAATAAGGGTAGAATACTCAAGAAAAAGAAATGGACGGAGCATCAACTAAATTTTTTTTGAAAGAAACGATAAGGCAATGCAAATGCTGTTAAATTTGTTACCTAACGATGTCTTATCAAGATTAGGCGAGTTTAGGGATGCTAAGGAACTATGGAGTAAGTTAACCAAGCTCCATGAAGAATCCTCACCGACTCAAGTAGAGGAGGAATCCAAAGAATCATGCTCATCCTTTCAAACCCATGAAGATCCAAAAGTTGATAGGTGTTCAACTTCCGAATTGGAAGAGGTCGAGGAGGTCATGGAAGTCTCCACCTCAAGGATTGAGGGGGAGGAGAGACAATCCCTCACATCGGAACAAGAAGAGATGTCTACATCCAAGAGAAGTGAAGATTCCAACCTAGGCAACTCAAATACAATAAATAAAAATAAAAATCATATTATGTGTCTTGAGTGTAGGGAACATGGGCATTACAAGAGAAAGTGCCCAATGATGGCTAAGAAGAAAGCTCAAGTGTCATTTAAGGTCAAGGAGAAGATTAAGGAAGTCGGTGCCCCAATACGAAAAAATAAGGAACATGTGGTGTGCTTCAAGTGCCAACAAAGGGGATATTATAGGAGCCAATGTCCTAGGGGGAGTCACCCTCAGAAGGGCAAAGGAGGAGCATCATATGTAGGGAGAGCTAAAGCAAACCCTAAGGTATCATTTATTAATGCTCCTTCTTTATGTTATAACAAAAAGCATGCTCAACACTTTAATTCACTTGCAATTGTTAATGATAGGAAGCATGCTAGTGATAATTATTTTTGTTTAGGAGCAAAGTCTTATAATTTGCCTAAGGACAAAACTAGACCCATTAACTTTAGGACTACCACACCTAAGGATAGGAAGGTAGAGAACCTAGGCACTAACCCTAAGAAGGGTAGACATATGCCTAGGATGAGCCATTCCCAAAGAAAGAATGAAAATTCAAAATTAAAAAAATTAGAGTTAGAAAATCAAGCCTTGAGGTCAAAGATTGAGAAAAGGGAAAAGACTCTTAGAAAGATGGAAAATATGATTCTAGGGTCTAATGGACAAAATCTAGGGGTTGATAGGCAAGGTTCATCTATGGACAAGAAAGACTTGAGTCACAAGCTTAGGTCCAAGGTAGATAAGTCTACCTATCACAATATTCCATTTAACTATGGAACAAATACTAGGTCTAGGAAAACCAAGGTTACTAGGGAAGTCATTCCTAAGGCTAACCATGGTAGCTGCCTAGTGGCTATGGTTTCAAAGAAACCAAGGGAAGTCACTAAGAAGGTCACAAGGGAAGCCATCCCTAGAGTTGACCTAGGCAAGACCCAAATGACCAAGGTTTCAAAGCCTAAGAGGGTCATTAGGAAGGTACTAAGGAAGGATATCCCTAGTGAGTACCTAGTTAACCCAAGGAGCTCAAATAGATTTTGAGTTCCTAGGAGCGTGATTCCCTCACTCTAGATTGGTTAGGGTGTGTCAACCCTAAATGGATGGATAGTTAACCTAACCATAGTGGAGTTGACACCTTAGGACATTTTCAAGGTTATGGGATTCCTTGGAAATGAGATTGAATTTATATCCTAAATGATTTTAGGATGTGCCAACAGAATTTAAGAAGGTTGAAAAATTAATCACAATTGACACAATTAGGTTAAAGTTCATGGTGTGCCATTTTGGTTTTTGACACACTTGGGAGTTTAGTGTACTATGGAAAAAATAAGTCTAATGTTAACAAATGGCAATTAGGGTTGAAACTTAGGCAATTGTATACCTTTACTTTATATAATTGTCATGCTTTGTTTGCCATGTGTCATGTCATGACATCATGCTCCATATAATCATTTTATAATGTCATGATTAATACTTATTTTAATGTCATCCTTATTTTTAGTGCCTATAAGATCCACATATCTCCACAATGACATGATATTGTCTACTTTGGGCCTAAGCCCTCATGGTTTTATTTTTGGGCTTTACCCAAAAAGCCTCATACTAATGGAGATATCTTTTTATCTTATAAGTGTAAGGGATCGGATGGCCGGCTAGAGGGGGGTGAATAGCCCTTTTCGTTTGGATGGCGGTATTTTGCTCGTCTACAAAACGTTAGCGCAAGCGGAATATACAAATATAAATAGAGACAAGCAAAATAGAAACAAGCAATACAAACACCAAGATATAACGTGGTTCACGGCTACGCCGCTAATCCACGGTCCGATTCATCCACGGTGAATCACTCCGCCAAAACCAATCACTATCGGTCTCTCCTTTGCACAAAGCTAGGTGGAGGTAACCTTTACAACCAAGATCACTCTTCTTACAATAGGATTGAAGTAAAGACAAGTAAGAAGAGTTTAAAGCTTGTGGGGCACTAGGAAGATTGTTTGGAACTTAAGCATTAGCCTCTCAAAGGCTCACACCCTCTCTTTTTATAGAGAGGGCTAACTTCTTCCCGTTGGCCGCCATCGATCATTGCCGCCCATGGCGATCGTGCCTCCTACAACGGCCTCGAACACGTCGGATGCCGGCCGTTGTTGTCCAATCCGGAACTCTTAGCGATCGGCTGACCGGACCTGCCGATCGGCCGACCCGTAGTCGATCGCCGGATCGGCTACAGCAATGGCCAAAACCCTATTGACGATCATTGCGCCTTGACGTGATCGTTAATCTTCTTGATCGGCGCTTAGCGTATGGCGATCGGCTTGCCGCAGACCGATCGATCGTATACCGGTCGAGCTACACTCGACTCGGAAGCGATCCGCCATGACATGGCAGTCGACTGGTGTCGGGAAAACCCATCCGACACTTGGCCAAATGGCCAAGTTTCACCTAAGAGCTACCCTTCCCGGGGTTACAATCGCTCACTCTCATTTCTCGGAGTCCCTCGCCTTCGAAGTTCTCTTCGTTCTCGGCCACGTCCCTCGGCAGCATCAGGCGCACGGCTCTGCAATGCTCCTTCGCGTCTCTTGCCTCGAAGTCTACTTCCTCCGGCTTCACTCCAAGCTTCTCGTCCGGCGGTCCCTCGGATGCTCCAAGCGCACGGCTTCCGCAAAGCTATCCTTCACCGACTCAAGGCACGAGTCATGAGATGTGAAACTCGCCATGGCTCCATGTGCGAATTACTAAGTCCTGCACGACTTCAACGCACATATCAAATCAACATATCAGACTAACTTAAACCCTTTGCCACACCATCAAAACCATATCACGGCAAGAGATTGCCCTAACAATCTCCCCCTTTTTGATGTGTGGCAATCCGTTTAAGTTAGGTAAAAACATTTGATATAAATTCTAAGGTAAGAAAGCATGTAAAGATAAACATGATATAGCAACATGCAACTCCCCCTTAATCCATGAGACTCTCCATGTAAATTTTCTCCCCCTATCATATATTTCTCCCCCTATAATATATTTCTCCCCCTAAAGTGATTAACTTAAACATACTTATTTCTCCCCCTTTGACACCATCAAAAAGATTAACACTAAGGTATAAGCTCATGGCATCAAGTATAATGGAGGGAAAAATATGTCAAGTTGATTTAAAAATTGGGTACCATTTGTGGATGGCATCAAGTATATTTCTACCACTTGTAGGAGGTTTACAAACTGAATTCGGCCTTCAATATTCTGATTTACAGGCCACGATCATTGCATCGAAGATGGCAATGATGGCACAAATGAATCCATATTTCTGATTTTCTGGACGAATTTCAGAAATGCATTATAAATTCCAGAAAATTCTAAAAATCATGAAATTTGGGGAACATATTTCTTTTAAGTATATCTATCAAGGAAAAATAGTTTTTCATGAAAACTCATTATATTTTCTTGTTTTTTCCAAAAATCCAAAAGTTCTAAAAACCACTAGGTTTTTGATCATTCTAGTATCCATTTTAGCACCTAGTTTTGCATCCAATTGTTTCAAAACATGAATACATGTATTTTAGGATAAGAAATTGTTTTGAAAACATTAGAAATATCCAACCATGATCTTTGAACAATATGTCTATTAATTAAACATAAGCCTTCCCCATGATTGGTCTATTATTGATATTTTGATACTTTAAATGACCATCTAAATGCCATAGGCATTAGTGGACATTTGTATCATCCTAACATCTCACCCATGCTAAGTTTGCAATCAAGTTAGCCTATAGTGAGTGTGAGATATATCCTAGGGGGTATTTGTATATACTTAACCAATATATTCATGCAATTCTATCATGGTTAAGTATCAACCTAACATCCTACATGATCATAATGATATATATGATTTAATTTCACATTATGATCATGAAATACATGTTTTCATCAAATTATAACCATGCATTAAGCATTATATGATGATAATAAATAAGTTATCACCTAAAGCATGATTTGAACCTATTTTTCATGATAATGTGCCCAATATCATAAATCATGATTACACATATGCATAGGAATTACAACAATCACCATGATTTAAGCATTATTACCTATTTATGGGTACGTTATCATCACCCAACACTATCTAAAAATTGTTGTCCCGTCATCCTAAGTCAACCAAAATATGATATAGGTCAAGTTCATATGGTTGACTACCCTAGGGGTTTTCTAACCCTCAAGGATTGATTTTGGAACCCAAAATAGATTCTTTCCTATTGGGTTCACTAAATATTCCTTGGGGATCCATTTCTTAGCAATTACTTTCTTTTTATCTTGTCCCCTAGCTATTAGGCATCTATAGGCCTTCTCATTTTTCTTCTCTTTATGTCCTAGGCCCTTCTTGTTAAAACTTGCCCTTTGGCTCCCTATGATCATATTCAAAGTGTTGGAGCCAATTGTGAATTTTCCTAGGGCTTTGGTTAAATAATCTACCTTTTCCCTTAATGCCCTATTTTCCTCTATGCATGCATCACTAACATCTAAAGGCACATAATTATCATGTGAGCATGCATCATCATGGCAAGAAGAAGTATCATTATTATTTAAGCATGCATTTTCTAACTTATTTTCTAAGCCTTTAATTTGATTAAGCATGCTTTTATTTTTCTTTTTCATTCCAAATAAGTCCTTAGTTAAACTAGAAATTATGGAAACTATTTTACTAGGAGAAGCTTTCGTTACCATAGTTTCCATATCTTCTTCTTCTTCTTCGGATGATGAGGAGGATGATGATGTGGAGGAGGCTCCCCCTTCACTTGAGCTCTCTCCTCTTGTGCTTGATCCTTCATTTTCGGAGGAGGAGCAATCCAAATCATCAAAGGCCATCAAGGCCAAATTGGCGACAAAGGCATTCTCCTCATCCGATGATGAGGAGGAGGATGAGGAAGGATCATCCCATGTCTTGGCCTTGAATGCTTTGGCCTTCCCTTTCTTTTGTCTTCTTCTCCTCTTCCTTCTTTTCTTGCTCCTTTTTTCTTCTTCTTTTCTTCTTTCTTTTTCCTCTCTTCCTTGCTCTTGTTTAGAGAGGACAATTGTCCCTTATGTGTCCCTCTCCTTGGCAATTGTAGCATATGACCTTCCCCTTGTAGTCTTATTCCTATCATTAGATTTATCAAATCTAAAATTCTTAAATGCACGTCTTACCTTCCTTACCATGTAGGCTTCTTCCGTGCTATCCATGGAGGAGGAAGGCGCTTCATCATCGGAGGAGGAGGATCTCTATCTTCTTCTTCCCCTTGTTTGCCAACAATGCTACTCCTCTTGAGGGTTGAATTCTTGGCTCTTCTTGAATTCCTTCAAGCCTCGTTTCGTGAAGCTCCATTGTTGAGAAGAACTCCTCCAAAGTGCTCACTTCTAAATTCTTGGAGATGTAGAAAGAGTCCACCATGGAGCTCCACTTTGAGGACCGGGGAAAGGCATCTATAGCCTTCATGAGCATGTCCCGGTTTGATAGCTTCTCACCTACACTTGTTAGCCCAATTAAAATTTCTTTAAACCTAGAGTGTAGTGAGGTTACCTTTTCTCCCTTTTCTAGTTTTATATTGGATAGTTGGGAGCGGAGGAGATCTCTCCTTGCTAGCTTGGCCTCGGATGTGCCTTCATGGAGTTCTATAAGCTTCTCCCACATCTCCTTGGCGCTAGCACATTCTCCGATCCGGTTGATCTCTTGTTGAGGGAGCACATTGTAGAGATGATGCTTGGCTTTGGAGTTTGCAAGGTGCTCCTCTCTTTGCCTCTTGGTCCACCTAGATTTCTCTATTGGCTTCCCCTCTTCATCCCTAGGCAAAACGAAACCGGATTCCATTGTAATCATTATATCAAAATCCGTTTCGAAAAATACCTCCATTCGCTTCTTCCACCAAGCGAATTCTCCTTCAAACTTCGGAGGATGGATGTTGGAGCCGGCCATTTTGATGTAGGGCTTGTTGCGGTGGTTAGTCCGGTGACAAGCAACCTCGGCTCTGATACCACTTGTAAGGATCGGATGGCGGCTAGAGGGGGTGAATAGCCCTTTTCGTTTGGATGGCGGTATTTTGCTCGTCTACAAAAGCGTTAAGCGCCAAGCGGAATATACAAATATAAATAGAGACAAGCAAAATAGAAACAAGCAATACAAACACCAAGATATAACGTGGTTCACGCTACGCCGCTAATCCACGGTCCGATTCGGCCCACGGTGAATCACTCCGCCAAAACCAATCACTATCGGTCTCTCCTTTGCACAAAGCTAGGTGGAGGTAACCTTTACAACCAAGATCACTCTTCTTACAATAGGATTGAAGTAAAGACAAGTAAGAAGAGTTTAAAGCTTGTGGGGCACTAGGAAGATTGTTTGGAACTTAAGCATTAGCCTCTCAAAGGCTCACACCCTCTCTTTTTATAGAGAGGGCTAACTTCTTCCGTTGCGCCATCGATCATTGCCATCACCGATCGGGCCATGGCGCGATCATTGCCAACTAACGGCCTCCGAACACGTCGGATGCCGACCGCTGTTGTCCAATCGGAACTCTTTGCGATCATTCTGGACCTCACCGATCGGCCGATCACGTAGCCGATCGGCTCACGGCGGTTCTTGGCTAAACCCTATTGACTACCGATCGGCTGCGCCTTGTGATCGTTATCTTGGCGATCGCTAACGTATGGCGATCGCGCTGGACCATCGATCGTATACCGGTCGAGCTACACTCGACTCGGAGCGATCAGCTAGCCATGACATGGCAATGATCGTGGTGTCGAAAAACCCATCCGACACTTGGCCAAATGGCCAAGTTTCACCTAAGAGCTACCCTTTCCTGGGTTACAATCGCTCACTCTCATTTCTCGGAGTCCCTCGCCTTCGAAGTTCTCTTCGTTCTCGGCCACGTCCCTCGGCAGCATCAGGCGCACGGCTCTGCAATGCTCCTTCGCGTCTCTTGCCTCGAAGTCTACTTCCTCCGGCTTCACTCCAAGCTTCTCGTCCGGCGGTCCCTCGGATGCTCCAAGCGCACGGCTTCCGCAAAGCTATCCTTCACCGACTCAAGGCACGAGTCATGAGATGTGAAACTCGCCATGGCTCCATGTGCGAATTACTAAGTCCTGCACGACTTCAACGCACATATCAAATCAACATATCAGACTAACTTAAACCCTTTGCCACACCATCAAAACCATATCACGGCAAGAGATTGCCCTAACAATAAGCATATGATCTTTTCCATGTCTTACCAATGTGGGACTTTGATTGTATTCCCCATACTCCCAACAATCCCCCCTCAAACGAAGGACCACATTGAGCCCCCTCAAGCCTATCTATCCTCGAAGGACTTCCTCTGCTTGATGTCCGATCCTTAACCCACCAGGACTTCCTGCCAACTGTCTGGTCCTCCTGACTCAACTAGACTTCCTACCAGTTGTCCAACACTTTTGGCTCAACTGGACTTCCTGCCCATTGTTCAGTCCTCCCAACCCAACTGGACTTTCTGCCTAGTGTCTGGTTCTCTTGATCCGGACATGGGAGCTCCACTTCCTTCGTTCGAGGTTTATGGCTTGACATGGACCATGATTTTGATACCAATTGTTAGTGCCTATAAGATCCACATATCTCCACAAATGACATGATATTGTCTACTTTGGGCCTAATCCCTCATGGTTTTATTTTTGGGCTTTACCCAAAAGGCCTCATACCAATAGAGATATCTTTTTATCTTATAAACACATGATCTTTTCCATGCCTTACCAATGTGGGACTTTTATTGTATTCCCCATACTCCCAACACTTATGCTTAGATTAAAATTTTATAATGACATGACATCACGAGTCATTGGCATATGCTTAAATTTATGCAATCACTTTTATGCCATGATCATCATTCATGCATTTAGGTTAATTAAAATTAATTTAACGACAATGACATGATTTGAAGTCCTATGATAAGAGAATCAAATACAGTTGCCTAGATGAAATGCATGAGACTCTAGATTAGGGAAAAACCTAAACCCACATCTCACAAAGACATTAAATTGACATGTGTGTGTATTGATACACCATAGACACATGTGGATGTTAGAAAAATGAGTTAGGTTCAAGGTGCATAGATGTTGTATCTAGATGAACTCAAACTCATAATATACCATGGATGTATCATGAGGAAAGCTTATGTACAAGTCATGTACATCTAGCCCATAGACCATGGTTCAAAATAAGATTTTAAAATCATTTCAAAATCATTTTAAAAAACCTTGGTGAACTTTATCTTTTGATAGCAATCACCATTGATGAAGTTGATACATGTTAAGCCAAAAACATTGAAGTTTTCAATGGTTTTGAACTTTGTATCAATCTCTCAATTTAATAGGTATTTTTATATAAAATTATTTTTTACCCATTGTATTTAGCATAAGATATGTTCATGAAGTTTCACGATTTTTTGAATTTTCTAAAATTACTTATGCATTTCTAAATTTCACTGAAATTCAACTGATTTTAGAAAACCAATTCTTAAAATAGCTTTCTGCGTTTGCAAAAATCAGTCGACTGCTATAAGAGGGCAGTCAATTGGTGGTAGTTTAGTTGACTGGTAGCTAAAATCAGACAACTGGTATGTCTGATATTGGCTGAACAAAGTTTGTTTAGCCATAAATCAGCAAGTTTAGGCTACCCTAATGTCTCATAACCCTAGGATATGCTTTGATTAGGAGAGGTGTTTAGGGTGAAATGTCGAATTCTAAGGGAAGTTAAAGTTCAAGTTTGAACTTTTACCCTTTTTTTCAATGGTTTAAGTTTTATATTGGCTTAGAAACTCTCCAAGGACATTGTTGGTGCAATGGTCAAGGGCAAGTAAGCCTTTAGGGGGAGGTTATCCATCAAGATATGATGGATGAGTATTCCTCAAAGAAGGAGACATGAAGAGTTTGGAAACTGATAACTGTCAATTTGTTATATTATTTTGGTCCTTAATTTCACTGTTTTAATCCTCTCGTGTGTTTAATTATTGATTATTTGCATGTTTTATGAGTTGGATCATCTTTTGGACCTTATTATAAATTCTCCTAAATTTTGGACTTATATACAAATTTTACATCTTACTTGTAGGAGATCGAGATGGGCTATTAGACTAGACTCAAGTTGGATCAAATATGACTTCATCTAGGGCTAGAAGGATCATTTTAAACTGGATTAATCTGGACCTTTCATCAAGATCAGATGCAGTTTAATCAAAAGGTTCAGATCTATTCAATCTTGACCGTTTGATGAGATCTGATCAATTTTGAGCCATCCATCTGGATCTGGAGCGATCCGGCCCATACATTAAGATCCACACATCTTGGTCATTCATTCGGACCATTTGATCTCTACCATTCCTTCAGATTGATCAGATCCGGCTATCCAAACTTGGCTTGATCACAGTCGTCAGATGCACATCCTTTTTACTTGATTAATCAGATTAATTTACCCTAGATTCAATTGGACGGCTGGGATTTGATGGCAAAGCAATCAGACGGTGGAGATAATTCACTTAATACCTTCTCTTCGAGCGAGCAGAGGCATCGCGCAGCTAGAGACGCGATGCCGATCTTCTTCCTCGCGCATGAGGGACGATGGTGGCGCTTCTTCCTCGTGCATGAGCGAGCAGAGATGACGCAGAAAAATTTCCTTCCATCGTGTGATAGAGAGGCACCGCGGGGTGGACTTCGTCTTCTTCCTTGCACGAGTGGAGGAAACGGGAGCTGGGATCGCAGCTTCTGCTTCACCAGAACAGCTCATCGATGGTCATCTTCCCATTGAGAGCCCTTGCACGTGCTGTCATAGCCATCCACCATCACCTTCTTCATCGGATCCGACGAAGAACCCTTCCATCATAAATCTCCAACGAGTTCTTCACCATCAGTCGGTTGTTCCCTCTTTCTGTGGATTCACGGTGGAGTGCCGCCTCGATGATAGTCTCCTAACTTCATTAGATTCGAGCGAGCAAGGAGACACCACTAGATTTCTAGATTTGGGAGTTTACACCATCCGCACCATCCTTTCGCTCCGGAGACTCGATTGAGCTCCGTCGAACTCGTTGGGGTTTTTCTGCATCATTATTTGGGCGTACATTAGTGGGATGATTGTTATTTACTGTTTCGTGCATTGATTTGATAGATGTCAATTTCTTTCTACTTGATATTGGATGAATTTCTAGTTATGTAGTTGTTTGTTTAACTGGCATTCTTAGTGTTTAATGAATTGCTGTTTAGAATAGTTTTTACTTTCAACATTTAATTGTTGAATACAAAATTTATTTTCATTGTTATACTTTATCTCTTTAATTCCGGTTATCCGTGTAGTGCGTAATCTTCAAATCCAAACCCCGATCCTATTAAGAAAAACCTTAACTCTAGTATTGACTTACACCGTTACCTTCCGTGGTAGATGATCCGGGCCGTTTCCTGTGTTATTTTGGCATAGAGAGGGTTTGGTAACTAAATTGTTAGGCTTCGCCTACCAAATTTTGGCACTGTTGCCGGGGAAGTTTGTTAGCCGTGTTAGTTAGTTGTTAGAGTTGCAATAATTTCTTTTAGATATTCTTTCTTGTTTGAGCTTTCTAATATTTTACTTTTGTGCAGTGCATGACAAGATCATCCAGCGAGAATTTACTTGAGCTTGACCCAGAAATTGATCGTACTTTTCACGCACTACAACAAGCACACCGGATTTCAACTACAAGTGAGAGTGCTAGTCTTGTGGGACTTGATTCGGATATGGAAAACAATCAAACACTTAGGGAGCTTGAAGCGCCAAATGTTTCCTATCATTCATTGTGCATTCAGTATCCAGACCTTGATGTAGACTGTAATAGCCCAAATTTTAGTTCCTATACTTCTATTTATTTATTTAGAAAAAAATAGAAATAAGAATAGGAAGAAAAAAAAGGAAAAAAAATTCGAATAAATGGTTTGTTAGCCGGGGCTCGAACTATGAACCATTGGTTTGGGGGAATAGGCTTCCTACCACTAAGTCATAAGATTACCAATGAGTAGGATATAATATAATATATCTATAGGCAGGAGAAAGAGAGAAGTTGGTTAAATTGGCTAATCATTTAAAGGGGATAATTAGGTTAAGGAAAACCCTAGTTTATATATACCTTTTATTTCTTTCCTCTCCCTAAACTTCACACCGAAGCCCTCATCTTCTCTCTCTCATTTTTTTCCTCACCCCAGAATTTCTCCTTCCCTCTCCAAACGCCGAAACCCACGCCACTTCCTCTTCTACATCTCTCGGGGTCTTCTGCGCCGTGAGCACCAAACGCCGAAACCCCACCCACGCCTTTTCAGCCACCAAAGCAAGGATGAGGTTTGCCATCGACAGAATTTCTCTCATCCCTCTCTCTCTCGATCTCTCATGTTGCAGCTGCCAAAGCAAAGGAGCACGTAGGAGATCTTCTCTTTACGAAATCTAACGGTATAAATTGGTGAAAAAGCGTAGGAAGTAAGTATTACTCACCTGCAGTATAAGTAGTTATCGTATGTTATTGATATGTTTTTATGTGAATGTTATTTCCAGTTGTGCATGGTGTTTTTAGTTACATGATTTTACCCGTTATGTCATGGTTAATTCAGTATCCTATTTAGATTCTTGATGAGAATGTGATTTATGATTATGCATGTGGTAGATAAGTTGTAGCTTACAATTATCTGCATGATGTAGAGTAAGATGTAAGAATATTTCCTTTATAAGGAAACTTTAAAGATGCTCCCCGTTCGAATTGGGATTAAGAGTACAATGATCTTCAATATGGTCCCCATTTCAGTTTTGGGGGTCAAGAGAATAATGATCTTTATGGTACTCCCCATTCATGGTTTAGGGGATTAAGAGTATTTTTTCAGTATGTATAAGAATATAAGTATAAAGGAAGTATTTTACTTTTGAAAGGGCATGTACCGGGCATTAGTTTCACCCACGGGCCAAGACCCTCAGTTTCAGATACCCTAGTAGGTTCGGTGGTTGGCTACCCTGTCCTATTAGGAAAGCGCATATTGGTACTATGCCGGGCCCATATTCAAGATGATTATTAGTTTGAAGTATTTGTATAAGTATAAGTAAACATTTTTTGAAGTTAATCATTCCAGTTCAGATACACTGTTTATAGGTTTTAAAATACTTAAGAGCATGGTTTATACAAGAGACATGTATTCAGAGTTATGATTTCTAGTTATGCTTGCATGTGTATCAATGTATCAAGGGTAAGAGAACTAGTTGCATGATTTCATATGTTGCATGTTTTTGTGAGCATAGAAAGTATTTACTAAGCGTTATTGCTTACAGTTTGCATTTCCTTATACTGTAGATAAAGGTAAAGAAAAGCTTCAGTGAGGTGGCATAGCAGATGAAGTGCTTGGAGTGTGTGGCGATGGAATAGTGGAATTAAAAGATCCTAAGTGCAGATGTATAAACCAGATTTTAAGTTTCTAATTGTTTTTTTGATATTGTTGAAGTTCAACTGGATTGCTTATGGTTGAGACCAAAGAATACTAGTCATGTTGGGTTAGTCTTAATACTTGCATGTCATGTGAAGATTTTGAAATGATTATTGTCTAAGTGATGTCAAGGTCCTTATGATAATTTTAGTTGTTAGCATATTACGTTAGTATATTGCATGAATTTAAGACAAAGACAGTAAAGTAGTGATATCTCCCCTAGTAGAGAGTGGAAAGACGCGGGGGGGGGGGGTGTTACAAGATGGTATTAGAGCAGGTTCGACCCTTCCGTCACACACACATCGAGCATCAATCCTGCCGCCTCCAAGTAAGCAAGTATTTATCTACTTTATTTACTTTATGAGTAGTAAGAAATGCTTCTTTTAAGTTAAATATGCTCACCTAGAATGTTCTCTTTGAGTTAAATATGCTTGTGTATATATATATATATATATATATATATATATATATATATATATATATATATAAAATATAATGATAGATAGTAAGTAATAGAGCATACCTAGATATGTATGTGAAGATGAAAAAAACAATAGTGATAATAGCCTGATAGTGGTTTCACTTTATCATCTTATGAAGAGAAGGAAATGCCTCGAGAAAGACCCCGTGGAGGACAAGAAATGAGTGAAGAAGTACCACCACCTGTCTGGATGTAGATAGTTACTCAGCTCCAACAACAAGTGGCAGAGCAGCAGCAGGTTATAAATACCTTGATGACGAATCAGTGAGAAAATCCTGTTACTCAGCCAGGGACTCAGAATGTCATTCCAACTGCATCTTCTGCCCCACCATACCCACCAACAACTTCAGTGGGAGGGGTGAGACAAGAGGCTTATCTGATTGAATGGCAAAAGCTGAAGCCAGAGAGTTTTGCCGGTGCCAGTGAACCATAGGATGCTCAGGCATGGTTCAAGATAGTAGAGATCATAGTGGAATTGCTGGACTGGCCTGAGAATGAGAAAGTTAAGTGCGCCTCGTTTTGTCTGACCGGAGATGCCAGAATGTGGTGGGAACGAGTAAAGGCCAAGAGGGTGGTGAACCAAATGTCATGGACGGACTTTGAGACGAATTTCTTTTATATACGAGTCACCAACAAGCATTATGATGAGTTCATGGAGTTTCAACAAGGGGATTTAATCAGTAGACGAAGCGGTAAAGAAGTTCAATAGGTTGGCTCGCCTATGTCCGGAACTGGTCAGTATTGAGAAGGAAAGAGTTAGGTTGATGCTAAAGATGTTGAGACCAGAGATAGCTCTGAATGTAGCTGGTGGAATTAATAGACCACAGACCACTGAAGAGCTAGTCAGTAGTGCTCTAATCACGGAGCATTACATGAATAGTATCAAGCACCAGAAGCAAGCCTCGATAGAAAGCAAAAGCCAGGAAAGTTCAGGAGGTCAGAAACCTCAGAGCGGTAATTTGAACTGGAAGCGAAACAATAATGGCAAGAGGAAACAATGGAATAACGCAAAGGGAGGTTCAGCCAGTAAGCAGCCTACGTATGCTACATGTTTTAAATGTGAGAGGAAGCATCCAGGAGTTTGCCGCCAGGGCATGAGCGAGTGTTATATATATGGTGTCGAGGGACACTTCGCCAAATAGTGCCCGACCAAGACCAATCTACCTCCGCCACAACCTACTCAGTATGGAGGTAGACCAGCTCAACTACATCAGATGTAAGGAGCACTGGAGGGTCCTCACATCAGCCAAGGAAGATTGGAGGCCCCATCAGTTACACCTAATGCCCGGATCTTCTCCCTCACCAAGGAAGAGGTAGCAAATGCTTTTACGCTAGTCACAGGTCAGATACCTATCCTTAGTCAGCATGCTACCGTACTGTTTGATACTGGGGCAACCCATTCTTTCATGTCTATGGAATTTGCTAAGAAGATAGATATAACTCCGGATACCTTAGATATTCAGTTTTTAACGACCTACCTTCGGGTGAAATAATGACATCTACATAATCGTTGCGGCCAGGTCGGTTAGAATTTCGCATGCAGAGCTTTATAGTGATCTGATATTGCTGGACATGCATGACTATGATGTCATCTTTGGAATGGACTTTCTGAGCAAGTATGGTGCTTCCATTGAGTGTCGTAAGCGAAGAGTAGTATTTCAACCTGAGATCGAGGCCAAATTTAAGTTTATTGGAGAACCAAGGAAGAAGACTAAGAAGTTCTTGTTTGCCATGGAAGCTCAGAAGATGTTAGCTAGTGGATGCACTGGGTATTTAGCACATATAGTTGATACTAAGCATGAAAGAAGCCAACAGCTAGAAGAAGTTCCAATTGTATGTGACTACCTGGAAGTATTTCTTGACGAGCTACCAGGACTAGCACCTAGAAGGGAAGTTGAGTTTAAGATTGAGCTTGTTCCTAGTACCAACCCAATCTCAAAAGCACCCTATCGTATGGCTCCAGCTGAATTGAAAGAGATTCAAGAACAATTACGGGAGTTACTAAACAAGGGATTCATCCGCCCTAGTCATTCCCCATGGGGAGCTCTAGTGTTGTTCGTGAAAAAGAAAGATGGGTCTATGAAGATGTGCATAGACTACCGAGCCTTGAACCAAGTGACAATCAAGAACAGATATCCTCTGCAAAGGATAGAAGATTTATTTGATCAATTGTGGGGAGCCACAGTCTTCTCCAAGATTGACTTGCGGTCTGGTTATCATCAAGTAAGAGTTAAAGAGGAGGATATACAGAAAATAGCTTTCCGAATGAGGTATGGACACTATGAGTTCGTGGTCATGCCCTTCGGAGTGACAAATGCACCCGCTATGTTTATGGACTTGATGAATCAGGTATTTAAGGAGTTCCTTGACAAGTTTGTGGTCGTCTTCATTGACGACATCCTTATCTACTCGAGAACCCAGAAGGAACATGCCGAATACTTGAAGACAATCTTATAGACCCTTCAGCAAAGACAGTTATATGTAAAGTTCTCCAAGTGTGAGTTTTGGCTTGATTGAATGTCATTTCTGGGACATTTTATTTCAAAAGATGGAGTTATGGTAGACCCGACAAAGATAGAAGCGGTCAGTAATTGGGGTCAACCAAAGAATACCAGTGAAGTCAGAATTTCCTCGGATTAGCAGGGTACTACTGGAAGTTTGTGGAAAACTTCTCAAGGATAGCTTCACCGTTGACGGTTCTTACCAGAAAGAACAAGAAGTTCGAATGGACCAAAGATTGTGAAAAGAGCTTCCTTGAATTAAAGAGGAGACTCACAAGTGCTCCAGTGCTTACCCTTCTAGAAAGTAATGAGGGATTTGACTTGTATAGTGATGCATCCAAGATGGGACTCGGAGCAGTGCTTATGCAGAAGGGTAAAGTCATTGCTTATGCATCTAGACAACTCAAGGACTACGAAAAGAATCACCCCACTCATGACCTTGAGTTGCCAGCAGTGGTCTTTGCTCTGATAGTTTGAAGACATTACTTATATGGAGTCCAAAGCAAGATTTACACAGATCACCAAAGTCTGAAGTATTTCTTCACTCAGAAGGATCTAAATATGCGACAGCGTAGATGGCTTGAGCTAGTAAAGGACTATGACTGTGAATCCACTACCATCCTAGAAAGGCAAACAAAGTAGCAGACGCGCTGAGTAGAAAATCATGCGCCACTTTGATGTCCCTAGCAACACTATCCCAACCACTAGAGAAAGAGATAATGAATTATGGAGTTGAGATCATTTCTAGAAAACTCTCTGCCTTGACCATAGTACCTACACTGTTTGGGGATATATTAGCAAGACAGGACAAAGATCATAGCATCCAAAGGATCAAGCAAGAGATCCAAGAAGGAAAGGATGAAGGATTTTGTGTCTCTGACAGTGGAGTATTATATTTGGGTGAACGCCTATGTATCCCCAAGGACCCAGACTTAAGAAAGAAGATCCTAGAAGAAGCTCATGGGACCCCATATTCGATGCATCCTGGATCCACCAAGATGTATCAAGATATGAAAGGGAAATTCTGGTGGCTTAGTATGAAGAGGGACGTGGCTAAGTATGTTAGCACTTGTCTAACATGTCAGAGAGTGAAAGCCGAATACCAGAGACTAGGAGGAGTTCTACAACCTATCCAGATTCCAGAATGGAAGTGGGAGGAACTAGCCATGGATTTCATAGTAGGACTTGCCAAAACAACCAATGGCTACGATTCTATTTGGGTAGTTATCGATAGATTGACAAAGTCTGCTCACTTCATGCCTATCAGAATATCATACTCCATGGAACAGTTAGCCCAGTTCTGGGAGTATGTCAAGGAAGTGAATAGACTGCATGGAGTACCTAAGACCATTATCTTTGATAGAGACAGTCGCTTCACTTCACACTTCTGGGAGTGTGTTCAGACAACCCTCGACACTAAGCTACGATTCAGTATTGCATTTCATCTTCAGACAGATGGGCAAGCAGAAAGTGTGAATTAGATTTTGGAGGACATGCTAAGAGCTTGTGCCCTAGATTTTAAAGGAAGCTGGTGTAAATATTTGTGTTTGGCAGAGTTTTCCTATAATAATAGTTATCAAACCACAATTGGAATGCCACCTTATGAAGCCTTGTATAGAAGGAGATGCAGATCACCTATCTGTTGGTATGAGGGTGGCAAGAAGAAAGAAATGGGACTCAAGATTGATTTTATAGATGACACCACCAAAGCTATAAAGAACATACGCCAAAGGATAGAGACTGCCTAAAGTCGGCAGAAGAGTTACGCCGATGTCTGATGCAGGCCCCTAGAGTTCTAAGTCGAAGATTCAGTGTTCATTAAGGTAGCTCCTATGAATGGGGTAATGAGATTTGGGAAGAAAGGCAAGTTAAGTCCCAGATATGTAGGCCCCTACTTGATCACCAAGAGAGTTGGTAAGGTAGCTTATGAGCTAGAGCTTCCATAGGAAATGTCAGCTATCCACAATTTATTTCATGTTTCAATGCTTAAGAAGCACATCCTAGACACCAACCAAGTGATTGAGCCACAGACGGTATAGATTCAGACAGATCTAAGTTATGAAAGTCGAGCTATTCAGATAATAGATCGAGCAGTCAGGAAACTAAGAAATAAAGAAATACCTTTTGTAAAAGTCTTATGGCAAAGTCAAAGGTTTGAAGAAGCAACCTGAGAACGTGAGGATGACATGAAGCAAAAGTACCCCGAGCTGTTCTAAGTTTCGAGGACGAAACTTTTATAAGGTATAAGGGATTGTAACAACCCAAATTTTAGTTCCTATACTTTTATTTATTTATTTAGGAAAAAAATAGAAATAATAATAGGAAGAAAAAAAAAGGAAAAAAAAAATCGAATAAATGGTTCGTTAGCCGGGGCTCGAACCATGAACCATTGGTTTGGGGGAATATACTTCCTACCACTAAGTCATAAGATTACCAATGAGTAGGATATAACAGAATATATCTATAGGCAAGAGAAAGAGAGAAGCTGGTTAATTTGACTAATCATTTAAAGGGGATAATTAGGTTAAGGAAAAACCCTAGTTTATATATACCTTTTATTTCTTTCCTCTCCCTAAACTTCACGTCGAAGCCCTCGTCTTCTCTCTCTCATTTTTTTCCTCACCCCAGAATTTCTCCTTCCCTCTCCAAACGTCGAAACCCACACCACTTCCTCTTCTACATCTCTCGGGGTCTTCTGCGCCGTGAGCACCAAACGCCGAAACCCCACCCACGCCTTTTCAGCCGCCGAAGCAAGGAGGAGGTTTATCGTCGGCAGAATTTCTCTCATCCCTCTCTCTCTCGATCTCTCGTGTTCTAGCCGCCAAAGCAAAGGAACACGTAGGAGGTCTTCTCTTTATGAAATCTAATGGTATAAATTGGTGAAAAAGCATAGGAAGTAAGTATTGCTCACCTGCAGTATAAGTAGTTATCGTATGTCATTGATATGTTTTTATGTGCATGTTATTTTCAGTTGTGCATGGTATTTTTAGTTACATGATTTTACCCGTTATGTCATGGTTAATTCAGTATTATGTTTAGATTCTTGATGAGAATGTGATTTATGATCAAGCATGTGGTAGATAAGTTGTAGCTTACAATTATCTGCATGATGTAGAGTAAGATGTAAGAATATTTTCTTTATAAGGAAAATTTAAAGATGCTCCTCGTTCGAATTGGGGATTAAGAGCACAACGATCTTCAGTATGCTCCCCATTTTAGTTTTGGGGGTCAAGAGCATAATGATCTTTATGGTACTCCCCATTCGTGGTTTAGGGGATTAAGAGCATTCTTTCAGTATGTATAAGAATATAAGTATAAAGGAAGTATTTTACTTTTGAAAGGGCATGTACCAGGCATCAGTTTCGCCCACCGGCCAAGGCCCTCAATTTCAGATACCTTAGTAGGTTTGGTGGTTGGCCACCCCAGCCTATTGGAAAAGTGCACATTGGTACTATGTCGGGCCCATATTCAGGATGACTATTAGTTTGAAGTATCAGTATAAGTATAAGTAAAAGTTTCTTAAAGTTAATCATTCCAATTCAGATACACTATTTACATATTTTAAAATACTTAAGAGCATGGTTTATACAAGAGACATATATTCAGAGTTATGATTTCCAATTATGCTTGCATGTGTATCAATGTATCAAGGGTAAGAGAACTAGTTGCATGATTTCATACGTTACATGTTTTTGTGAGCATAGAAAGTACTTACTAAGTGTTATTGCTTACAGTTTGCATTTTCTTATACTGCAGATAAAGATAAAGAAAAGCTTTAGTGAGGTGGCATAGCGGATGAAGTGCTTGGAGTGTGTGGTGACGGAACAGTGAAATTAAAAGATCCTAAGTGCAGATGTCTAAACCATATTTTAAGTTTCTAATTGTTTTTTTGATATTGTTGAAGTTCAACTTGATTGCTTATGGTTGAGACCAAAGAATGTTAGAGTCATGTTGGGTTAGTCTTAATACTTGCATGTCATGTGAAGATCTTGAAATGATTATTGTTTAAGCGATGTCAAGGTCCTTATGATAATTTTAGTTGTTAGAATATTGCATTAGTATATTGCATGAATTTAAGATTAAGATAGTAAAGTAGTGACATCTCCCCTAGTAGAGAGTGGAAAGACTGGGGGGGTGTTACATAGACTTTGAGCTGCAATCTGGGATCATTTATCTTTTGCCTAAATTCAATGGATTAGCTGGAGAAGATCCTACCCAACACTTACAAGAGTTCCATGCGGTTTGTTCCACCATGAAACTGCATGGCATCAGTGAGGAGGATATTAGCTTAAGAGATTTTCCATTTTCATTAGCGGGAGGAGCAAAGGATTGGCTTTATGCTTTACCACCCGGATCTATCACATGTTGGGCTGAGATGAAGAGATCCTTCCTAGAGAAATTTTTTCCAGCTTCACGATCTGCGGTTATCAAAAGAAGTATCTGTGCAATTCAACAGTTGATAGGAGAGACATTGCATGAGTATTGGGAGCATTTTGAAAAGCTATGTACCAGTTGTCCTCATCACCAGCTCAGTGAGTAGATACTCATTTAGTCATTCTATGAGGGACTACTTCCTATGGATCGATGTATGATCGACGCAGCTAGTGGGGGTGCACTGGTAAACAAGACACCTGAAGCAGCAAGGGAGCTCATCTCAATTATGGTAGCCAATGCACAGCAGTTTGGGAGCAGACAATTGCTTACTAGAGGGGTGAATGAGATTCTAGTGCCCAGAGCAGATAACTAGGATCTTAAAATTGAATTGCAGGATCTAACTTCTATGGTTAGACAAATAACTCTGAAGCAGTCTCAACAACCATTGATGCAGTCTATTCATCCGGTGAGCACCTGTGGGATTTGTTCTAGTTCCACTCATTTGACCGATGTTTGCCCCATGTTACAACAAGAAGGGAGTTCTAACTTTACAGATTAGGCAGCTGCAGCAAATGTTTTTCAACCAAGGTCTCAATTTGATCAGTCACAGCCTGGGTAGAGGCAGTATGATCCCATGTCTCCCACTTACAACCTAGGATGGAGAGATCACCCAAATTTGAGGTGTGGGAATGTGCATCAGCAGCAGCAACAGTCATAACAGCCACCTCCAACATTTCAGAGACCATTTGCTGTTCATCAGAATGCAACTCAGTTAAACCACATCAGTCTCAACCTACCATATCAGAGGCTTCAGTTCAAAAATTGGAGGAGCTTGTGTAGCAGATGCAGCAACAATAGAGGATGGATACATCCATATAGAATCTGGAGAGACAGCTTAGTCAGATAGCATCCAACATTACGCAGTCTCAGTCACAGGGGTCCAGTTAGTTACCTTCACAAACCATTCCAAACCCCAGAGGGAATGTCAATGCTATCACACTGCAGAGTGGTAAGACTACTTCTGACCCATCAGCATCTGCACCAGTGCCAGTTTCAGATCCAGTATGTGAGTGTTGGGTTTTCGGCACCGCGGCGAGTGTGTTTCGAACATGTTTCGTAAACATGTGCACAACGGAAGAAATAAAAGGCAATAAATCTAATTTATTACAACACACACACCACACACATGCATAGTACAACATGTGTAGACATAATCGTAGTTTCAAATTTTGTAATAAAAGGAATTAATTCTAGGTATACCTGACGTATCACGTGTAGCGGAAAAGACATCAACCGGAGAGACTCTCGCTAGAATCGCCTCTATCCGTATCCTCACCGAGTATCGTCAGGATGACTTCACAAAGCCATGAGCCTCGTCTTTGTAGGAGTCACTAGCCTCGTGTCGAAGACGATGTGATTGAGAGAAGATCACAATCCGAATCAAAATTCGGATTCAAAAACGAGTCCCCAAAACTCGCTTCTCCGAAGAGGTATTTGTCAACCATTTGACGAATCCTTCATCCTCCACCTATGAGGATTACTGGAGATTGAATCCCCAGCAAGGTAGCCGCTGTTGGAGCTCCAAACGTTGTCCAAACGATGCTCCGACATGAAGGGAGGAAGCTGTCCAGAATTCTAGACAGATTGGTGGAGGGGTTGCGCCGGCCCAAAGAGGATGACCGGCTGCTCCCTGGTCACCTGAGCCAAGGGAAGTCACCGGAGGGTCGTCGGAGGATTGCCGACAGGAGCTTGGACGCCGATAGCATCTTGGACGACGTCACAAAAGCTGGGCGGCAACCTTGTTGGGCGGCGACAAGGAGAAGAGAGGGAGGGGGCGACAAGACTAGGATTAGGTTTTCACAAAACCCTTAAGCCCTATTTTTATAGAGAACACATTCTCCTAACGGTTATTGGTTCATAACCAAAAATTCGTTAACCCGCTCCAATAACTTAAGTTAAAATAAACCGAACCGAGTTGGTCTATTTTATGTTAAAACGAACCGAACCAACTTTGGTTCATTCGTTTAAAACAAACCAAACCCCTTTGGTTTATTCTTCACCATTGGATTAGAACCAAACCAATTTGGTTCATCCATCATGTCTTCATAAGACACGACCCATCCACGCTTCCATTGCGACTAAAATGATTTCATGCTCGATCCTTGTTTGGTCCAACCAAACCTAGTTTCTCTCGGTCTGAGAATCTCATTCTCAAACTCATTTTAAATCCTTCGGATTACGCTCGTTGTGCGTGTGACCAAATAGGTTCTCGGTTTATGTTGGTCGTCTATAATTAACCATTAATTATAGAACGATCATGAGTGGCACCTAGTAGTACATCATGATCCTCAATTAACCGAAATATCAATGGTTGATCCAGAACTATTTATGAAACCCTTCAGCAGCTATAATGAATCGTGCCCCATTCCCTTCACGCATCTTATACCCACTTGGTTCAGGACATGGTCTATAGTGTCAGTCCCCACTAGGTTGACTACGTCACACCTAGCCCAAGTATCATTTCCTCATCCTACGGATTCTAGTTATTGCACATGTATCCAAGAGTACCTTACTCTAAACATGTAATGCTTTGGCCAAAGACTTTAGTAACAATCCGACGAGAGGCCATGGGTATACATCTCGCAAGGAGTGGTGAATCCTTTATAGGCTATTCAAACACCTTCGATTACTTCGACTTATGCCCAATCATCCCGGGTTCACATTTCCTCAGAGATGCTTACTTAAGATGTCAAAGCATAAGTCTTCATAACCAAGATGACTTGAATACCGCAAGTCAAAGGAACATCGCACTTAAGCTGCAGTAAGAACTTCATTGACATATCTATATATGCAGAGAACCATATGAAGTTTTATAGCTGGTCACTCCAATGAACTAGTTACCATAACTAGCATCCACGATTAACTCCGGACATCACAATGTCTCCAGCCAGTGAGAATCAGCTGCTTGGATACACCAAGGAGTATACCTAATGCTAGTCTCGACATAATTGATGGTGTCCAAATCCATCAATTCATCGACTAGGGATAATTTCGATATATCACAATTACACATGTAGAGATACTCACTAGTTGTGATCTAATCACAAATTCTCTCATGCTGTGAATCGTATCATAGACATTCAGTAAATGAGTTTAAGATCTAATCAAATACATGAAAACATGTATACTCAAATAGTGAATCTTCATTTATCATATAAATGGTTCAAACATAAGGCGATTGCCTTAGGACATCTCTCATATATTACTAGCAGTGAGGAGCAGAGAGATGTTTCACGGATCATATCGAATACCTCAGGGCCTTTACCATTTCCTCAGAGCTAGGCTAGTACCTACAAGAAGAAACAGTTATGCAGACAAGGCAGAGGAACTTCAGGAGCTTGTGGCACATTTAGTAAGGTGGACGTGAACATTCCATTATTGAGAGTCATCAAGCACATCCCAAAATATGCCAAGTTCTTGAAAGATTTGTGCATTCATAAGAGGAAGCTTTAGGGGAATGAGTTGGTCAGCATGGGGAGGAATGTATCAAGTATGATTCAGTCGATGCCTCAGAAGTGCAAGGATCATGGTGTATTTACCGTGACATGTGTGATTGGAGACAACACTTTTGGAGATGCTATCTAGACTTAGGAGCTTCCATTAATGTTATGCCTAAGTCTATTTTTTAGGCACTCGGTATTGGCCCACTTTAGGCCACCGAAGTTGTTATACATTTGGCCAATCATAGTTTTGCGCACCCAGAAGGAGTGATAGAGGATGTATTAGTCAGGGTAAAGGAGTTAATTTTTTCAGCGGATTTCTATATTTTAGATATAGAGAGAGATGTAGCTTCAGGCCAACTTCCACTGATTCTTAGACGATCGTTCCTGAAGATAGCAAGGACAAAAATCGATGTACACGCATAAACGCTTACCATGGAGTTTGGTGACACAGTTGTCTAATTCAGTATTTCAGGTGCGATGAGATATCCCACTGAGGATCATTCACTTTTGAGCATAGACGTGTTGGATGAGTTAGATTGCGAGGAGGCTGAGCATTTTGACACAGATTGGGAGAGCAGGTTTGACAGTGTAGATATTTCATTGCGAGACATTGGTTGCAATGCAAATGATGTAGAGGATGATGTTGGTGGTTTAGATTTACTCTGTGAGGCTATTTTTGCTAAGGAAACAGAGGTATCTACAGAGGAAGCATATTCTAAAAAACCGCTTCCAAGGACTATTCAGCCACCGAGAATGGAATTGAAAGCATTGCTTGAGCACCTTAAGTATGGCTACTTAGGTGAAGACAAGCAGAGACCGATCATTATTGCTAGTGATCTGGACCCAGAGCAGGAGCAGCGTCTACTAGATCTTCTCAAGCAACATCAAAAATCTATCGGGTGGGCGATTGATGATATACCTGGTATTAGCTCTACTTTGTGTATGCACCAAATTTTCTTGGAGGACGAAATGAAGCCAGTGAGGCAACCACAACGTAGATTAAACCCACTTATATCAGAGGTTGTCAAGACAGAGATAACCAAGCTTCTTCAAGATGGTATCATATACTCCATTTCTGACAATCAGTGGGTCAGTCCCGTGCATGTAGTGGCAAAGAAGGCCGGTATCACCATGGTAGTGAATCGACATGATGAGATGATCCCCACATGACTACAGAATGCATGGAGAGTCTGTATTGATTATCACAAGCTGAACCAGGCCACCAAGAAAGGTCACTACCCCTTTCCATTTATTGATCAGATGTTGAAGAGGCTTGTAGGGAAGTCCTATTATTGTTTCTTAGATGGCTACACATGCTATTTTCAGATACCCATAGTGCCAGAGGATCAGGAAAAGACTACCTTCACATGCCCATTCGGAACTTTCGCATACCGACGTATGCCATTTGGGCTCTGCAATGCTCCAGGTACATTCTAGCAATGTATGGTAAGCATTTTTTCTGATCTATTAGAGCATTGCATGGAAGTTTTCATGGATGATTTCACTGTGTATAACACCTCATTTGATACATGTTTGGAAAGTTTGTCACGAGTCTTGCATAGGTGTATAGAGACTGACCTGGTATTAAAGTTTTAAAAATGTCATTTCATGGTTACACATGGCATAGTCTTAGGTCATATAGTCTCTAGGAAGGGTATTGAAGTAGATCCTGCAAAAATCGATACTATTTCTTTGCTATCTTACCCCACATGCGTGCGGGCAGTGCGTTCTTTTTTTGGACATGCAGGTTTCTACAGGCGGTTCATCAAAATTTTCAATAAGATTGCCCTTCCATTGTTCAGATTGCTACAAAAAGATGTGGAGTTCAATTTTGATCAACAGTGTAAGGATGCGTTTGACCAGTTGAAGAGTGCTCTTACCTCAACTCTGATTATATGACCACTAGACTGGACTCTGCCATTCGAGGTGATGTGTGATGCTTCGAATCATGCAGTAGGAGTGGTTTTAGCTCAGAGAGTGGGAGGAGCATCACAAGTCATATGCTATGCATCGAAGACTCTGGATTCAACACAAGCCAACTACACAACAACATAAAAAGAATTTTTGGCTATTATTATTTTTTCTTTAGATAAATTTCGATCTTATCTTTTATGTTCTTATGTGATCATTTTTTTTTTGATCATGCATCTCTCAGGTACCTACTAAAGAAGCAAGATGCAAAGTCGAGATTGATATGATGGATGCTTATGCCCCAAGAATTTGACGTCGAGATACGCGATAGGAGCAGTAGGGAGAACCTAGTAGCCGATCACTTGAGTAGGATTGAGAGAGAGGCAGACCCTATACTGATCAGAGATTCATTTCCTGAGGAGTAGCTTTTACAGCTGGTGGGTAAGACGCCATGGTACGCAGATCTTGTTAACTATTTGGTTGCTCATGTTTTTCCTACACAATTTTCTAAGGCCCAATGTGCAAAATTGAAAAGTGATGCAAAATATTATGTGTGGGATGATCCTTATCCGTGGAAATTTTGTAGTGACCAAGTAGTTAGGAGATGCATTCCTGATGATGAGTTTCACTCTGTACTTTCCTTTTGTCACTCACTTGCATGTGGGGGTCATTTCGATCCCCAATGTACAGTTAGGAAAGTATTAGATGCAGAATTATATTGGCCTACTTTATTTCGGGATGCATTTTTATTTTTCAAAACTTGTGACCATTGTCAACAGATAGGGACTTTAGGCTAGAGGAATGAAATGCCCCAACAACCAATTTTGTTTTATGAAATTTTTGATGTGTGGGGTATTGATTTTATGGGTCCTTTTCCTAGTTCATTGGCTTTATTTACATCCTGCTAGCTGTTGATTATGTTTCTAAATGAGTGGAGGCTATCCCCACCAGGACTGATGATGCTGTAGTTGTTGTAGATTTTGTTAGGTCACAGATATTTTGCAGGTTTGGGGTACCCAGGGCGATCATCAGTGATCAAGGGTCCCACTTTTGCAACCGACACTTGAAGCCACTCTTGAACAGTTATGGCGTAGTACATAAGGTGTCCACTCCATACCACCCTCAGACAAATGGTCAGGCTAAAATTTCAAATAGGGAGATTAAATTAATCTTGGAGAAGACAGTACAACGAGATAGGAAGGATTGGAGCAAAAGATTGAACAATGCATTATGGGCCTACCGGACTGCTTACAAGACTCCAATTGGAATGTCTCCCTATCGGATTGTATTTGGAAAGGCTTGTCATTTACCAGTGGAGGTGGAACACAAAGCATATTGGGCCGTGAAAGCATGCAATATGAGTTTGCAAGAAGCTAGTTGTAAAAGAAAACTGCAATTGCAAGAATTAGAGGAATTGAGACTGGAAGCGTATGAGAACGCCTGCGCCTACAAGTAAAAGACAAAGGCTTTCCATGACAAACATATTTTGTGTAAGAAATTTCATGCTGGAGAGAAGGTGTTATTGTACAATTCCAAATTCAAATGGTCTGTAGGTAAGTTGAAGTCTAAATGGGAAGGTCCGTTCATTATTATTGATGTTTTCCCGTATGGTTTCATTGAGATACAGGATCCTACTTCGGGAAGAACATTCAAAGTCAACGGGCACAAACTCAAACAATTTCATGAAAGCCTGCAAGGAATAATAGAGTAGGCGGTGACGTTTACCAATGCCATTTACCCGACTTGAGGGGAGTTTGTTCCTCTTCACTTCTTTCTTTTTGTACATACACACTTACCTGTCATAGTTCTATTGCACAGTTTTGTTTCTTTCGTGAGTTTTGAATAATCGATTCTTTGTTTTTGTCGGATATCGAGTTCAATTTCGTAAGCATTCTTACCCGAGTCTTGGATGTCGTAAAAGCTAGTTAAGTTTGGTCGTCGAACTTGGAGATCGATTGGACATGATTGATTGTAGTGATTGCATTTGGTTACTTGTGTGGTGTTGAATTTAATTGTGATAGACTGAGCTTGATTATTTCATACACCCAGTGAGGATTTGAGCTTTCATGATTATTTTCCTTGCATGTGGGTAGCACTCATGATTGTTAACACTTTAGAACTTGCTTTGCTTCTTATCGAGACCACATTACCATAAGTTGCATGATTATGATGAAGGCCACCTTGTTTTTCCTTATTGATACTCTTGTTGATACATGTGCTACTAATGAATATACTCTACCATGTAGATAGACATTGCTTGTCCTTTTTCATTTCTCCTTCGTCTATGACATGTCTTGTTATTCTTTTGTTGTTGAGACATTTGAACTTTATCATGTTGGATCTATTACCTGAGATGGTCAAATTTAAGTGTGGGGGAGGAAATGATTGGGAGAGTCATAGTTGAGGATTTATTGTAGAAAGGCTAGATTTAAATGGTGCATTAGTGAACCATGCTTGATCACCATGGTTGAGCCATGTTTTATTTGCCTATGAGTGTGTATTTGCATTGAAAGGTCATTAAGAAAAGAGCACGTCATAAAAAAAAATGAAAAATAAACTGAGTCAAATAGAAAAAGAAAAAAAAGAAAAAATAATAATTCTTGATGTTAGGGTGCCCATAAAAAATAAAAAAATTGACTTGAAAAAAAAAAGTGGATATTTTTAGATGACGTGCTATTTTCTTGAATGGAGAATGCTTCTTGTTGATGAGCTTTATTTATTTCTTGCATGAGATGTACAAGTGTGTGTTTCTTGAGGACGAACATGGATGTGGAGAACGATAATGGTTGTTAGTTTTGAGAATGGAAGGAGATGTGCATGGGCATTGTTTCATTGAATGCAACATGATAGTATTTCAATTACCTCTTGTCTTCAATGTTTTCTATTCCTATATTTGTGCCATTCTTATTCTTCATTGCAATTCTTGAAAGTTCTTCTGAATCATGTATTCATGTGGTTGAAGGGGTGGGAGTAGGAAATAAGCAAGCATATAGTAGTGTAACATCTTGAGTAGCTTTGAGGGAGCTCTACTTTCGCAATGCTTATGATAATGAGAGCCACTTTTATTGCAGTAAGGTTTATCATTCTTGGTATATTTAGGATTTATTGAAGCCACCATACTTGTTAACTAATGCAAGAACTAAGTGCATGAATGTCGTGATTTTTGTGGAATGACAACCCTAAGTAACTACCTTTTTCAATTTTCATGATATTAGGAGGATTTGCTTGGGGAAAATGGATTTGATTATTCATCGTTTTTGATACTTGCCCGAGACGTGCAAGAATAAGTGTGAGCGAATTGATAATTGTCAATTTGTCATATTATTTTGGTCCTTAATATCACTGTTTTAATCCTCTCGTGTGTTTAATTGTTGATTATTTGCATGTTTTATGAGTTGGATCATCTTTTGGACCTTATTGTAAATTCTCCTAAATTTTGAACTTATATGCAAATTTTACATCTTAATTGTAACACCCGTAAAATTCCTAGCAAATTTTACAAGAATTTTTGGCTTGATGATCATGGACTTTATGTGGGCCTTTTCAAAAATAAAAGAAAATAAGCCAAAAAGGGGTGCAAGGCCTAAGAATTGAACCCCAAACCTCTAGAGATAGCCAAGCCTTATAGATGCACCCACTAACCAGAAGCCCAATAGGATTATATGATTAAGGAAGAGTGGAAACTATAGATAAGTGGGACTAAGGGTAAATGAAGAGGCATAGAAAAGAAAAGAGGAACTTCTCTTCCTCCCCTTTATAAAGAAGAGGGAAGATTGAATTTGGTCACTTCCTCTCTTCTTTCCTTCTTCTCACCGAAATCCTAGAGCTCTCCCTCTCCCTTCCACCCCTTGGCCGAACCTCATCCAAGCAAGAGAAGGCTAGGTGTTGGTCTTCCTTAGGTCATCTTCCCCACCCAAAGCAAAGCGAAGGATGTAAGTATTCCTCACCTGCATACGAGTAGTTTCGATTGAATGTTTGAACAACCTATATGTTAGATCCGGCCAAGCATGTTTTGGTTTATCAATGAAGTGGTAATCTATGTTTGTAATCTATGTTAGGAAGTATATGATGATGCTAAGATGGGAAAAGAGGTTAGGTTAAAAAGCTAGCCCTAATGGCCACCAAGACCTATTCGGCCAAGCTAGGATTGGGGTTTTACATGAAGTTACATGCTATGTTTTATTCACTATATGATGTAGTTAATATTTAAAAATGGATTAGGACCAAAAGCTAACCCTAGTTGAGCCCTTATGTGTTTCGGCCACCCTAGGGAATTAGGGTTAGGGTTGCATGAAAATGTCCCTAATGATGCTATGCTAGGTTATAAGGCTCATGAATGAATGTTGGGTAACAAGAACCCTAGTTGAGCCCCTTATGTGTTTCGGCCACCCTAGGGAATTAGGGTTAGGGTTGCATGAAAATGTCCCTAATAATTCCATGCTAGGTTATAATGCTCATGAATGAATGTTGGGTGACAAGAACCCTAAGAATCCAAAAAGGGCCATTCGGCCACCCCTGGTTGTTTCTTTTCTTTGTGTGTTTCAATGAAGTTTACACCATGAAGTGTATGCATATGTATGTTAATTGAATTAGTTAAAAGTCTAATCCCTAAAAAGCCTATAAGGGCCATTTGGCCACCCTTGGTTATTATGTTCAATGAAGTTTCATACCATGATTGGTATGCATATAATGTTGTTTAGTATGTAGATAAATTTAGGTTAAAGATTAACCCTAAAAACCCTACATGGACCATTCGGCCAACCTATGTTTTGGGGAATAGATGAAGTTTAATTCAAACTCTATGTGCTTATGAAGTTGTAGCCATGCTAAATGAATTAGGTTTACATGTGCTTTGTGTTTGAGTGAATTTATGATGACATGTGATCTTAAATAATGCTAGGTGAAGATACCATGCCTTAGTTAGTATTTACTTACTCTTGATGCCATGTCTCATGCCATGCCCTTGTGTATGTGATATCTAATATTACGAAATGGAATACGATAAGACTATGGAAGGAAACAAAAGGATATGTTCACAAAAATGAATATGATATGATGATGAAACGAAGTATGATATGTTATGAAATGAAGTATGCTATGTTATGAAATGAAAGAAGATATGTTCATGAAATGAAGCATGATATGTTATGAAATGAAGTATGCTATGTTATGAAATGAAAGAAGATATGTTCATGAAATGAAGCATGATGTGTTATGAAATGAAGTATGCTATGCTATGTTTGTCAAGAAATGAAATAAGCTATGTTATATATTAAGCATATAAGTATTTTACCTTCTGCATGGCTTGTACCAAGACCTTAACAAGGTCCAAGAAGGGATGGGCTCCTAAGATGCCCTAGGTCGATGGAATAAGACTCGGGCCTAGGATGGGCTTCTATGTATGATTGCCCCTAGGTCGATGGAATAAGACTCGGGCCTAGTACGGGATGGGCTCCAAGATGCCTTAGGTCGATGGAGTAAGACTCGGGCCTAGGATGGGCTTCTACGCTATGACGATTGCCCCTAGGTCGATGGAATAAGACTCGGGCCTAGAAACCTATTAGGTTCGAGACTTGCTACCTCGGGCCTATTTAGGGATGCGCGCTATGATAATGAAGAAGTGGTACAATGCCGGGCCCAAATAATATATTTGAATTTATATTTACGTACCTAACATATATGTTTTCAAAAGCATCCTGCATATGTTTACATGTTATGTTTGATGATATGCCATATGTTTACATGTTATGTTTGATGATATGCCATATGTTTACATGTTATGTTTGATGATATGCCATGATGTTTACATGTTATGTTTGATGATATGCCATATGTTTACATGTTATGTTTGATGATATGCCATGATGTTTACATGTTATGTTTGATGATATGCCATATGTTTACATGTTATGTTTGATGATATGCCATATGTTTACATGTTATGTTTGATGATATGCCATGATGTTTACATGTTATGTTTGATGATATGCCATATGTTTACATGTTATGTTTGATGATATGCCATATGTTTACATGTTATGTTTGATGATATGCCATGATGTTTACATGTTATGTTTGATGATATGCCATATGTTTACATGTTATGTTTGATGATATGCCATGATGTTTACATGTTATGTTTGATGATATGCCATATGTTTACATGTTATGTTTGATGATATGCCATATGTTTACATGTTATGTTTGATGATATGCCATGATGTTTACATGTTATGTTTGATGATATGCCATATGTTTACATGTTATGTTTGATGATATGCCATGATGTTTACATGTTATGTTTGATAATATGCCATAATGTTTAAGTTACATGTTATGTTGAATGATATGTCATGATGTATACGTTACATGTTATGTTCGATGGTACGCTATGATGTCTATGTTACTAAGTTACATATGATGCATATTATGTTGATTAAGTATATATTCATGTTATGCTACTAAGTTATGGATGATCCATGCTATATTCACTTATGTTACTTATGCTACATGATAAGTTGATGACACCATGTAAGTTACATGTTATATTGATTTTACGTTATAAATGCTACAAGCCATGATTAATAATGATGTATGGTTTTTGTGAGTAGGACAGGATCTTACTAAGCCTATGAGCTTATAGTTTATCTTTCCTCGTACTGCAGATAAGGGTAAGGGATGGGTAAACTAAAGGGAGCAGCAGGAGGGGCCAATGTGTGTGGTAGTGGCACGGTGGAGAAGATTCGTTAAGTCTATTTATACATGTTACCTATGATGATGATGTCTATGGATGTCTTTACTTATGTCTCCCTATGACGATGATGTTATGAACCTACTAAGCACTAAGTATCTATATATATATGATGCATGCTTTATGTTGATAAGAAGAAGTAAGAAGAAGTATCCATCCATGCATGGTATGAAACATACTCTATGTTAAGAAGAAGCGTTAATGCATGTTTATGTTTAAAAGAAAAAAAAAAAGAAAAGTATTTAGGTCTAAAGTCTTCCGTTGTAAGAACTAAGAAGTACATATATAAAGTCTTCCGCTGTATGAAATGTATGTACGGTCGCGTCACGCGCCGCCTCTCCGGACATTTAGGGTCCCCAAAAAGGGCGGGCGTGACATTAATTGTAGAAGATCAAGATGGGCCACTGGACTAGACTCAAGTTGGATCAAATATGGCTTCATCTAGGGCAAGAAGGATCATTTTAAACTAGATTAATCTAGACCTTTCATCAAGATCAGAAGCAGTTTCATCAGATGCAGGGGCAGCGATGGGATGATCATAACTCCTGTACGTAGGCAGAGTTTACAGGCTTATGGGAGCACTTCCAGTGGGCCGAGGACTTCTACGACGAGGCCCGCATCTACTTCCAGGAGAAGGTTGCTCGTCGCCAGGATGAGGCCGCCTACCGCAGAGAGATACGACATCACATGCACGCCCAGCAGGCGCAGTGGGCTAGGGAGGAGGAGCACTGAGCAGCCGCTGCATCCACCATCTCCCAGATCGACCACATGTACATGTGGCATTAGCGGCTCAGCAGTAGGTTCTCCCAGGATCTAGAGATGCCCAGGCTCCCAGACTTTCCACCTCGTCCACCATACTAGAGGTATATTTTTATTTAAGTCTGGGGGGGACCCCAAAGTTTATTTTGTTTTGTTTCCTAGTAGTAGTTTCTTTTCTGGTATTTTCATTCATTTATTCATGCATGGGTTGTTGAATTTCTTTCAGTACTTAGTTTTTGTTATTTGTAAAGTTGCCTCAGTTGTATTTTTTAAAAAAAAAGTTGCTTACATGAGTTGTTCCCATAGGTAGCTTAACTTCATTTTATCTTGTGGTATTTTATTTTATTCGCTCTATTGAATGTTCTAGACTTACACTGGTTAGCTTTGTTTTTACACTTACACATGTCGAACATTCTGAAAGGGAGAATCTAGTACATACCTAGTTATGATTCACCTCAGTAGTTTAGTACTTTGGAATCCATAGGTGACTCTAGGTTTAGCATTTTAGTTACTGGAGATGCTCGGATTGTGTAAGCCCATTTGGAAAAATCAAAATCCCAGTGAGTCGAAAAATAAAAGAGAGAAAAGAAAAGAGAAATAAAATAAAAAGAGAAAAAGAAATGAAAAAGAAGAGAGAAAAGATTATGAGGGATAAAAAACAGTTATCGTGGATGGAAATGGCTAGGTGCCCCTTTGAGACCGAGTTAGGTTACTGGGGAAACACCTACCAATTTCTCTCAATACCGAGCACGCCTTTGAGACTTTACGCTAGATCTAGGAAACGACCCTCGCTTTGGGCAGGTAAGTGCCTAAGAGCCGAAAACCTTAGGAAAGCTATGGGGTGACAACTTAACTCACCATGGAACGGGCATCCCATAAGAATGGTTTGCTTAGCACGAGCACGAGGAGCTAACTTATTGAATTTCTAGAACATATTTATTCTGCTTTGATTGTAAATACCACTTGATAAATTTAGTTGTCATGCTAAGTATGGAATAATGTCTTTTAAATTTCATGGTACTGAGGTTTGCTTGAGGACAAGCAAAGATTTAAGTATGGGGGAAGTGATGTGAGCGAAACATATAAGGTTTTAGGAGTAGTTTTTGCTCACATCTCATTACATTTTATGTTAGTTTCATGCATATGTCACTCTATTTTGCATGCATTTCCTATTTTCTAGTTTGGAGGTCTTCTCTTTGTACTTTTGTGTGCAGGATAGCATTTAGGGGGGAAAAAGGCACACTTTCGGAGCAAAAGAAGAATATTTTGCAGCTAGATGCAGAATGAGACACGGCCAGGGCATGTGGTTACACACGACCGTGTCCAATGGGTGAGATCAGACACCCCAGGGCCGCACACAGCCTAGCCGTGTGTTTCCACATGGCCGTGTGGTGGCCCGCCATATTTGCGCGACTAGGGTTTTTCCAGATTTTGCAGCGGCCCGAGGTGATGTCTATATAAGGATGGCTCCGCCCAAACCCTAGCTAAGGGGGGAAGCACGATGGCTAGGACGACATGCCGAAGCCCTAAAAAGCTTCGGTAACTCACAACGGGGAGGAGGAACGCCGCCGGAGGTCCATGCCTTGCACTTCAACGCCGGAGAGAAGACCACGAAAGCATTGTAATTCTTTGTTCCTGCGTTTTATTCCTTATGTATTCGAACATAGACATGCTTTGTGATTCTTCCTTCATATACATGGAGTAGTACTTTCGATTCTAGGATTAGGGAGTAGCTTGTGTGCACATTACAATGTTGGTTCATGTTAAATTCTGCCTTTGAGTTTGATTTGACAATTGATAGTTGTTTTTACTATATCTATGCACGTTTGGTTTTCTATCTACTGTGCTTAGGCGATACAAGGGGTGACAACTCTCGTATCTAAGATTTAGGGGATTTTATACAAGGAACCTAGGGGTAAACCTGATCTCCTGTAACTGTGGGTAGAAGGGTGCGGTGGAATCAGAAACGGTTCATCGTAGGGATTGATTTGACATCCTCGTACCGTCTATCCCGTCCTTTTAGGTAGAGATAGCTCCCGGTAGATGCGGCGACTCTGGGGGAGAGTGGATTATGTCCCTTCCACAAAACCATAGCTAAACGTCTAGACAATGCCAATTGACAACATTGTTTTGTGATACACAAGCGAAACCGAAGTCCTAGAATCACCTTTGAAGATCTCGACGCACTCCCTTCCTCCTCCGTGTGACACCGTATAGAGTAAAGTCCACCAACAACCCTCACCAATCGAAACCTCTTAGAGTTACGTCCGAACAATTACAACCACTGAATATATTGGTATTCGAATCCCAGTCCCTGTGGGATTGATAATCTTTATTACTTGACGACATCCGTACACTTGCGGGCGTTGAGCGTGAGCGTGCGCTTTGAGTCCTCGACGGTCTCTGTCACGAGATTTGAGGTCACATTCGTACGCATCAAATATAAGATCTCATTGGAATATGAGATATGAATATCCTTGATAGTCTTTTTGATGTATGCCAAAGGGAGAGAAGTGAGGTTTAAGTTAGGTAAACCTTCACTATAGTTTGGCATTGGAAGAGTTAAGTTTGAGCTTATTGGTGAGCCTAACATAAAGGTGTTGTCAAACATCAAAAAGTGGGAGATTGTTGATGCAATTGACCCAGGTCATGATTGAACAGACTTGAGTGGGACTCAGTAGTATTTTGATGTTTGACAATGGTTTAACCATTGTTTGACAATGGGTTGATCATATGATTGATATGAGTTTGACCATATGAGGAGATAACTTTATGGGGAGATTGTGGAAGCAATCGTCCTCAAGTCAAGATTGACCTAGCTCAAGTAGGACTCGAGAGAAGTCCAAGTTTGGATACTTGGTATTGAAGTCCAAGTCTTGGGTACTTAGCATGAAAAGTCCAAGCATGGGTCTTGGCAATGGTAAAGTCCAAGTCATGGGCACTTGGCAATGGTAAAGTCCAAGTCATGGGCACTTGACATGTGAAAGTCTAAGTCATGGGTACTTGGAAATTGGAAAGTCCAAGCATGGGTCTTGGCAATGGAATGTACAAGTCATGGGTACTTGGCAAGGAAAGTCCAAAGGTATAGTCTTGGCAGCATAAGTCCAAGTGTGTAGTCTTGGCGGCATAAAGTCCAAGTGAACTTTGGTAGTGAAAGTCCAAGTATGGATGCTTGACACTTGGGAAGTCCAAGGGTGTGATATTGGAGGTGTAAAGTCCAAGTATGTAGTCTTGGCAGTATAAGTCAAATATTTGGCAGCGTCCAAGCATGGAGTCTTGGCAGCATAAGTCTAAATGTACCTTGGCAAGGAACCCGGTTAGCATGACATAGCCGATGGAGGCATTTAAAGGCTAGCACAAGGATGAAGAGTCACATACTCGAGGGATCTGAGAGACGTGAGGCTGATGGAAGTGGGCTGAAGGCTTAGGTCTAGGCTAAGGGTGTTTATCAAGTATGAGGGGATCATACTTGGGGTTAAACCTTATTTTTGAGGTTTATCAGTCGATTGGGGTATTGGACAATCGACTGGCTGAGTGTTTGACACTCGGGAGCCGAATTGACTCAGAGCAGTCGATTGAGATTATGACCAGTCGACTATTCGTGTAGGCTCGACTGCTCGAGCTGTGCTCTGGTAGTCGACTGTCATTTATGGGAAGTTGATTGGCCTTGAGCAATCGACTTCCATGGATGATAGTCGATTGGTGTTTGCGGACACGAGCACAGAACGCTCGATAGTTGACTGTGTAGTTGACTACGGGCTTGGCAGTCGACAGCTAAGGTATCCGGTGGTTGTAATGCCAACGTGGATTAAGTCCATTTTGAGACAACAACATTGTAGGTAGTCGACTTGTTCCTTTTAACAGTTGACTATCAGGCATAAATCCAAGTCGCACGGAGGCATAAAAGGAGCTCGACAGGGAGAATTTCGATAGTGGTTCTTGGTGATTTGGGAGGGGATTTGCTGCTGCAATTCAGGCCTTCCAAGGCAATCAAAGCAACTAAACAAGCAAGAATCAAAAGCACACTTTGTAAAGTATTTTTTAATTTTCATTTGTATTTTTTTTGTATTTGGTTGTATTTATTTCTTTTTGTTGTAAGAACTTTGTAAGAGGTTTCTCCACCGCCAGTGTTTCCCCAAGAAGGAGAAGATTTAGTGGTGGTGTGCATCACTAAGGCTCACTTGAGCTCGACCCGTGGAGTAGAAACCCTAGGTTTCGAACCATGTTATATTGTTGTGTATTTCTTGTGTGTGTTTGTCTTTATTTCGTTTGTGCATTTGTATATATATATTACGATGCACACTAACTTACTGTAGACAAACACGCAATCGAGAAATTAAATCAAGAACAAAATCAAGAAATGCTATTCACCCCCCTCTAACGCGACCACATCGAACTCTACACAAAGTTTTCGAAGTCAAAGGAAGGTGGAACCGTGATGTCGTCCCCCAATCTATCTTGAAATTCCATTTCTTCTAGTGCTTTGCTCTCTTGGCGATGAGTCCAGTGAAGAGCACCCCATTCTGATACCACTTGTAGGGTATCAGAGCGATTTGTTCTTCTGAGAGCCTCATGCTCTAATACCAATTATAGGGACCGATATGACTGCGCTAGAGGAGGGGGGGTGAATAGCGGATCTTGATTTTGCACTTGATTCGATCGCTCGATTGCGTGCTCGTCTACAATAAGTTAGTGCGTAGCAAAATATACAAATAAAATGTACAAACAAAAACAGAAGATAAGCATACAAATATAGTGATATAACGTGGTTTGGAATCTAGGGTTCCTACTTCACGGGCGAGCTCTAGTGATGCACACCACCACTATCAAACTTTTCCTTCTCGATGACACATCGGAGGTGGAGAAACCTCTTCCAAGTCTCTTACAACAATAAGAACAAAATACAATAAGCAAATACAACAATTACAAAAGCAAATGAAAAACATGTGAACACACTTTATAAGTTAGGCTTTTGAATGCTTGCTTGTCAGTTGCTTTGGGTGAGCTTGAAGGACCCTGAAATGTACCAATACTTCGCCTGAAATCACCCCTAGAACCACTGCTGAAATCCTCCCCGTCGAGCTCTTTTTATGCTTTCGCATGACCTAGATTTTTGCCTGGCAGTTGACTGCCAAAAGACACTAGTTGACTGCCTAGGGTGTTATTGGCTCACAACTGACTTAATCCACATTGGCATTCCAGCTAACGGATACACTAATAGTCTACTACCCCTAACAACAGTCGACTACTGCTCAGTAGTCGATTGGTCAGTCGACTACCAAATCTTCTATGCTTATGTCCGCAAACACCAGTTTATTGTTCAAGGAAAGTTAACTGCCCATGCATAGCAGTTAATTGCCAGTGACACAGTCATAGTCGAGCCTCTAGTCAACTATTGACTAATCGACTGCTTTGAGTCAACTTGGCTCCCGAGTGTCAAATACTCGGCCAGTCGACTGTTCAATACCCCAGGTGACTGATAAACCTCAACAATGAAGTTTAAACCTAAGTATGATCCCCTCATACTTGATAAACACCCTTAGCCTAGACTTAAGCCTTCAGTCCACTTCCATCAGCCTCACACCTCTCAGATCCCTCGAGTCCGTGACTCTTCATCCTTGTGCTAGCCTTCAAGTGCCTCCATCGATTATGTCATGTTAATCGGGTTCTTTGCCAAGGTACATTTGAACTTATGCTGCTAAGACTCCATGCTTGGATTTTACGCTGCCAAACATTGGACTTATGCTGCCAAGACTACATGCTTGGACTTTATGTCGCCAATATCACACCTTTGGACTTTACGCCGTAAAGACTACACACTTGGACTTATGCTGCCAAGACTATACCTTTGAACTTTCCTTGCCAAGTACCCATGACTTGGACTTTCCATTGCCAAGACCCATGCTTAGACTTTCCAATTGCCAAGTACCCATGACTTGGACTTTCACATGGCAAGTGCCCATGACTTGGACTTTACCATTTCCAAGTGCCCATGATTTGGATATTACCATTGCCAAGACCCATGCATGGACTTTTTATGGCAAGTATCCAAACTTGTACTTCTCTCGTGTCCTACTTGAGATAGGCCAACCTTGACCTGAGGTTGATTGCTTCAACAATCTCCCCATAAAGCTATCTCCTCATATGGTCAAATCCATGTCAACCATATGATCAACCCATTCTCAAACAATGGTCAAACCATTATCAAACATCAAAACACTACTCGAGTCTGGTCAATCGTGACCTGGGCCGATTGCACCAATAGACTGCCCTTATTTAGCAGTAACTGTCATAGCCACAAGTCGACTATGAAATCTTCTATGCCCAAGTCCACCGAAACCAGTAGACTGCTCAACCCTAGTACTCCATTACAGTAGCCAGTCGACTGCTCAACCCTAGCAATCGATTGATGGAGTCATAGTCTGCAATCGAGCCTCAAACGACTACATGATCAGTCGACTACCTAAGTCAACTAGGCCTCCCGAATGTTGGGCACTCGACCAGTTGACTGGGAAACTTCAAATATGAGATTTAACCTAAGTATGATCCCCTCATACTTGATACTCACCCTAGGCAAAGACCTAAGCCTTCTAGTTGTTGGTGCAATCGACCTAGATTATGATTGACTAGACTCGAGTGGGGCTCGAGTAGGGTTTTGATGTTTGACAATGGGGTTGACCATTGTTCGACAATATGGTTTGACAATATGTTGACTATATGACAATTGGATGTTTGGGATATCGAAGGTCATATGAGTGAGATTGTTAGGAGGTAATTGTTGGAGTAATCTGTCTCCGGTCAAGGTTGACCTAGTTCCAGTGAGACTCGAGTGGAAGTCCAAGTTTAGAGACTTGGTAATGAAAGTCCAAGATTGGATTCTGGGTAATGGAGAAGTTCAAGTATGGATACTTGGCAAAATAAAAGTCCAAGGGTGTAATCTTGACTATGTAAGTCAAAGTGCGTAGTCTTGGTGGTGAATGTCCAAATATGGATATTTGGCAAAGGAAAGTCCAAGAGTGTAGTCTTGGCCACGTAAGTCCAAGTGTGTAACCTTGGTGGTAAAAGTCCAAGCATTGAGGCTTGGAAATGGAGAAGTCCCGGAGGCACGATCTCTTGGAAAAGGAGACCCGGTTAGCATGACATAGTCGATGGAATCACCAAAAGGCTAGCGTGAAGGGTGAATGAGTCGTTGAGGACTTGGACGGACATTGAGGTCGTGAGATTGATGGAGGTGGCTAGAAGGCTTAGGTCTAGGTCAAGAGTGGTTGATCAAGTATGAGGAGAACATACTTGGGTTAAACCTCATGTTTGAGGTTTACCAATCGACTAATTTCTTTGGCCAATCAACTGGTTGAGTGCATGACACTCGGAAGGCCAAATTTGTTGGTGCAATCGACCCACGTCATGATTGACTAGACTTGATTATGACTCGAGAAGTATTTTGATGTTTGCCAATATGATTGACAATGTGATTGTCATGGAAAGTCCAAGCATGGGTCTTGGTATTTGTAGGGATGTATACTGAAAAATCTATCTTTTATATGAACATCTTTATTTTGAAATAAGAATCATATGATCATTGTTTGCATATTTTTATAGTTATGCAATATTGTCTAATACTTTACATTATAGATAACATGGTGTGTGGTGTCACACAGGGGATCATGTTATCGGCCCCTTGAAAAGTATAAGTAAAGGCTCACAACCGAGATGGCTTTAGACAAACCATCGGAATGGTTGTAGTGTGATTTGGTGTTGGTTTGTCTTGACCATAGAATAACACTAGTGCACTTTGTGTGTATTGAGCAGGACCGACTTAGAGGTGATTCGATTTATTGCTGACTACATAATCGAATCGGACCTCAGATATTATTTAGTACATGCTCTTAATCCCGATATAATAACGGGCACATATACTTAGTATTCATTTCTTTGATTTATCAATGGGCGAGATTTATAGATTAAATCGATAGGCTCGATAAGTTGGGAGATGATATTATTTATATAGTATGTCATTGATTATAGGAGGAAACCGTGTCCTATATATTAGGATGATGATGTCCCCTTGAGGAGCTCATAAGGTTCATCATGTAAACCCTGCATGTGGACTTGGTCCGGCATGATGAAAAGGTTGAGTGGTACTACTCAAGGAGTTAGATGTTGATTAATTAATGGTCAGTAAATTAATTAATCGGTGGACATTCGAGATCTTAAACACGAGGAAAAAATGTACAAATAATATATGGAGCCCATATTATCATATGGGGGTTGGTGAGGTAGATCAATGATGAACCTTTAGTGGATTGGATGATCATTAGTGGATCGGACTTTATGTGGGCTTGATCCATGGGTGGCCAAGACCCAACTCCTCCTCATGGTCCCTAATGTAGCCTATTAACACCTCATGATGCTTAGATCCAATGGATAGAAACAAAAGTCTAAGATCCATTGGTAGAGATTAAATCTCTAAGATCTGACGGTTGAGATTAAATCTCTAGATCCGACGGTTGAGATTAAATCCCTAGAACCAATGGAGGGGATTAATTCATGACTTATCCCTAACTCTATAAAAGGATGTCAAAGGGGTTGGCGTGAACTACATTGAAGAGAGCTAGGGTTTGGGTGGCAAGAAGGTGAATCCTAGTTGAGATAGGATTAGGGTTAGTGTTTGGAGGCTAGGGCAGCACCAAATAAGGCAAGGTTTCCTTTCTTCTTCCTTGTCTTGTGGCCGGCGTCCAACAAGTTTCCAGGTCCTTCCCAGCCCTTGGCCAGCGCCCAAAATCTCCCTTCTTCCTCTCCTTAGGTGGTGGAAACAATATATAGGGTTTCCCTAGGTGTCTTGATTGTTTTCCATCATCTTCTCCACCTTCTAGTTGGCCAGCGGCAAGGAGATTGTATGCTCCTTGTTGGTTGGTTTTAGGGAGGAGAAAAAGTTTGTTTCTATTCTTCCTCTTGCTTTGAAAGAGCAAGGAAGGAAGATTTACGATCTAGGAGCTTCGACTTTTGGAAGATCGTGGCCCACACGACGTCCAAAAGGAGGAAGGTCATACATTAGAAGATCGAGAGGTATACCTATTCTACTTTCTTCTTTTGTTTGTTGCTTGTTTTTGTTTTTCAATTATAAGCATGTTATAAATATGTAAATGGCTAAATAATACTTGGATCCCGAGCATAAACATGAAAACCGGCGATCCGGATATCGTCTATTCCGCGACTACTCGTAGAATAGAGGATGGTCGCTTGAACAACTAGTTTGTTCAAGTGACCTCTCTAAATGAATAGCACGACGATGACTTGGTTGCTTTGGCAATCCCTTTTGTCTAGGATTAAATTTTTTAATCTGGGGACATCGAAGGGATCACCATGGACAAGCTACCGAGGTGAAGTGAGAAGTGAAGTTTCCCCTCACGGACTCGACAAGCAAAACCTTTCAATTGGTATCAGAGCCAAGGTTTCCGGTTTTGTGTGTTTAGGATTCGGTTAATTTTTATGCACTTTTTCATATATTATATGTGCTGGATAATAGTAGGATATGCGTAGTTTAACTCTTTGGTTGCAGGCATAAGATCCGACTATTATGACCATATGTGTGTATGTGATTGCATGTGTGTAAATATTTATTTTGTTGAATCCTCGGGGTTGACGAGGCTAGTATTTAGTTTTTGGTAAATTAAATACGACATTGTTTAGACGCTCTTTATTTTATTTTACTTTCGATCTAGATTTCATGTACACTCCCTCGTGGAGTATAGGATCGATGGATGTAAAATAAAATAGGTTTTAGTCTCGGCTCGGATCTCCGGATGGCTCGTACACGGCATAGGAGGAGCGGACGAGATGGCGATGCGACGGGAGACATATTGAAGACAAAAGCCATAATAGTTGGAAAATAATTTTATTTTTCATATTTATTGCTTTTTGTTTGATATGCATGTCGTAGGCTAGGAAAATTCCTCAATTTTAAATTACTAAGTGGGAGAGGGATATTTTTATAAATTCCCACGACCTCCATTACGATTTGACAAGTGATGCAAACAAACTTGCGCGTCGGCTCTGAGTTCCTTCCTCCATATCGGATGGGTTTGTTTGCGGATCACTAGGTTGAATATGGTTATAAGAAATTATTAAGGAGCGTGTGTACTTGCCCATCGTAAGACACATAACTCGAGATAATTACCTTGGTACCGAGTAATGGTGAACACTTAGATACAAATATAAGTATCCTCCCCATCGGAGTCACTACTTTTATTTGTAGGGCCAAAGAGGAACCAACTATTAATTTTACTTGACAAAAAGTTAGGTTGACAAGATAGTAAAATTAATGGGTAAAACCTCCTCTTACAAATGTAGAATTTATATACGTCCACACTATCGTGGCATACGATATTCTCGGTGTTTTGAGGTGTTGGTTGATTTTAAAATTTTATTGTTTGAGGAATCAATAATTTTTTGAAATCTAATGTTTTGATTTATGTGATTCTTAGGTTTTCTTTCAAAATGACTTTCAACCCACTTGATGTGATACTGAAAGAGAACAAACTTACCGGACCCAACTATGTAGATTGGAAGAGGAATCTAGACATTGTCTTGACTACTGAGGAATACAAATATGTACTCCTCGAAGAGTGCCCTCCCAAGCATATAGATAATTCTGGGGAAAAGGAGAGAGAGAGCTATAAGAAGTGGATCAAGGCCGATGAGATGGCGCGGTGTTACATTTTGGCATCTATGTCAAATGTACTACAACATCAGCATCAAGCCATGTCCACTGCTTATGATATGATGCTCAATCTCAAGGAGCTTTTCGGACACCAGAATCGGGCTGCAAGGCAAGAGGCCATGAGAAACTTGATGACGACCACCATGGTCGAGGGAACACCCGTGAGGGATCATGTTCTCAAGATGATGGCTTATTTGAATGAGCTCGAGGTCCTAGGAGCTGAGATCAATGGGGAAACCCAGGTCGATATCATACTCCAGTCTCTACCTAGGAGTTTTGAGCAGTTTTGCCTCAACTACAACATGAACAATAGGTTGTATTCATTGGCAGAACTTCTGAAAGAACTCCAGGTGGCAGAGGGACTATTTCGTCAGAGTGCTCAGGCGCATGTCGTGGTGACCCAGAAGGTTTCTACTTCTAAGCCGAAAGGCAAGAAGAAGAAGAAACAAACCGGGGCGAAGGCGGTGGGAGGTACTCAGGGAGGAGTGAAGAAGCCGAAAGGCAAGTGCTTCACTTGTAAGCAGACTGGACACTGGAAGAAGGACTGCCCCAACCGCAAGAACAAAGGTATATCTTTTGGTCTAGTCGTTGAAACATGTTTAGTGGTGTTATCTACCGACACCTGGTGTGTAGATACGGGAGCCACTGATCATGTCTGCAATACTTTGCAAGGGTTCCAGGAAACCAGAAGACTGGCTGAGGGGGAGATTACCGTATACTTGGGCGATGCCATGAAGGTGGCGGCTGTTGCAGTGGGAGATGTTCATTTATCTTTTGAGAAAAATAAACTTTTGGTTCTTAAGAATTGCCTTTATGTACCCTTATTTAGAAAGAATTTAATTTCGGTTTCTAAATTGTTTATGGATGGATATTCTATTTCTTTTAATGACAGAGTTGTTATAAGAAGGAATAGGGATATTATCTGTTCAGGTGCATTGATAGGAAATTTGTACACACTGGAACCAAAATCTCCCACGATGCAAATTGAAGTTAATAACTCATCTTCTAATTCCAATAAGAGAAAAGAACCTTCGAAGATGAACCAAACATATCTTTGGCATCTTAGGCTTGGTCACATTAACCTAAGAAGAATTCAAAGGTTGATAGCTGATGGACCTTTGGGTTCATTAGTGGTGGAGGATCTCCCAACCTGTGAATCTTTCTTGGAGGGTAAGATGACCAAGAGGCCTTTTAAGGCCAAGGGGTATAGAGCCAAAGATGTGTTAGAATTGGTTCATTCTGATTTGTGTGGTCCTATGTCTATCCAGGCTAGAGGTGGTTTTGAGTATTTCGTCTCTTTTATAGACGATTACTCAAGATATGGATACATTTACCTGATGCGCCGCAAGTCTGAATGCTTTGACAAGTTCAAAGAATTCAAGGTTGATGTGGAGAAATGTCAAGGTAAAATTATCAAGACACTACGATCTGATCGTGGTGGTCAGTACCTCTTGGGAGAGTTTAGGAACTACTTATCAGAGGCTGAGATTCAATCCCAATTGACTGCACCTGGCACACCCCAGCAGAACGGTGTAGCAGAGTGAAGGAATATGACTTTTATGGAGATGGTTAGATCGATGATGAGTTATTCTGACTTGCCAGATTCATTCTAGGGATATGCTCTAGATACGGCGGTGTACATTCTGAACTTGGTTCCATCTAAATCAGTGCCTTCTACTCCCACAGAGTTGTGGACTGGGCGAAAGCCTAGTCTAAGACATATTCGGATATGGGGGAGTCCAACACATGTGCTGAAGGCAGATGCTAGTAAGTTGGAACCTCGTACAGAAGTACGCATGTTCGTTGGCTATCCCAGGGGAATAAAGGGTGGATTGTTTTATAGTCCTAGAGATCAGAGGGTGATCGTTAGTACGAATGCTAGATTTTTAGAGGAAGACTATGTGATGAGCCACAAGCCCAAGAGTAAAATTGTTCTGGAGGAGTTAAAAGGGGAAGTCACTTCTTTAGTACCACCGGTACAAGAGAATATACCACATGTCACTGCACTGCATGTCACAGAGGATACACAGGTGATACCTCATCATAGTGGGAGGGTTGTGAGACAGCCTGATAAATTCATGTTCTTGGGAGAATCTTCTGATTTGGTCCCTGGCGAACATGAACCTGATCCCTGGACATATGATGAGGCAATCCAAGATAAAGATGCAGTATCTTGGCAAAGTGCAATGAATGCTGAGACTGAATCTATGGATTCAAATCAGGTCTGGGAGCTAGTAGAACCACCCGATGGTGTAAAAACCATTGGATGCAAGTGGATCTACAAGAGAAAGAGAGTAATAGATGGGAAGGTTGAGACCTTCAAAGCGAGGCTTGTTGCGAAGGGGTATACTCAGAAAGAGGGTATCGATTATAAGGAGACCTTTTCGCCGGTAGCCATGCTTAAGTATATCCGAATTCTCTTATGCATACAAGCTCATATGGATTATGAGGTGTGGCAGATGGATGTCAAGACAACTTTCCTTAATGAAAGTCTTGAGGAAAACATCTACATGAAGCAACCAGAGGGATTCATTGCTAAGGGCAAAGAGCATCTTGTATGTAAGCTTAATCAGTCCATTTATGGATTGAAACAAGCTTCGAGGTCTTGGAACATCCGCTTTGATGAGGTGATCCAGTCTTATGGATTTATTCAAAGTCCGGATGAGTCTTGTGTATACAAGAGATGTGACAAAAACGTAGTGGTATTTCTTGTACTATACGTAGATGACATTTTGTTGATTGGCAACAATATCAAGGTGTTATCGGACGTAAGGGTATGGTTGTCCAAAGAGTTTGATATGAAGGACTTGGGAGAGGTGGGATACATCCTTGGGATCAAGGTTATAAGGGATCGTAGGAAAAGGATGTTGTGCTTATCCCAAGCTTCATACATAGACACGATTATGGAGCATTTTAGCATGCAGAACTCCAAGAGGGGTTTTCTACCTTTCAGGCATGGAGTTCCTTTATCTAAAGAGATGTGTCCTAGATCATCTGAAGAGATAGAGGAGATGAAGGCGGTTCCTTATGCTTCGGCAGTAGGAAGCCTCATGCATGCAATGCTTTGTACGAGACCAGATATCAGCTTTGCCGTGGGCATGGTCAGCAGATATCAGAGTAATCCAGGACAAGGATATTGGACTACGGTAAAGCATATATTGAAGCACCTGAGAAGGACTAGGGATTATATGTTGGTTTACCGGGCAGACCAATTACTCCCTGTGGGTTACACGGATTCTGACTTCCAATCTGATAGGGATAACAGTAAGTCTACCTTAGGTTTTGTGTTTACTTTGGGAGGTGGAGCCATTGTATGGAGGAGTGTCAAGCAGAAGTGCGTTGCGGACTCCATCATGGAAGCTGAGTATGTGGCGGCCTCTGAGGCGGCCAAAGAAGCTGTATGACTCAGAAACTTCCTGATGGACTTGGATGTGATTTCTGGTTTGCCTAGAACTATCACAATTTATTGTGATAATAGTGGTGCAGTTGCAAACTCGAAGGAACCACGAGCCCATAAGGCTAGTAAACACATAGAGCGCAAGTACCACCTGATACGAGAAATCGTAAAGAGAGGAGAAGTTGCTGTGGCCAAGATTGCATCATAGGATAACCTGGCAGATCCTTTCACTAAGGCCCTTCCGGCGAGAGCTTTTGATAGGCATGTGGAGGGAATGGGGATTAGATGTATGGCACTTTGAGGACAGCATAGTCTTTTAGTATAAGTGGGAGATTGTAGGGATGTATACTGAAAAGTCTATCTTTTGTATGAACATCTTTATTTTGAAATAAGAATCACATGATCATTGTTTGCATATTTTTATGGTTATGCAATATTGTCTAATACTTTACATTGTAGATAACATGGTGTGTGGTGTCACACAAGAGATCATGTTATCGGCCCCTTGAAAAGTATAAGTAAAGGCTCACAACCGAGATGACTTTGGACAAACCATCGGAATGGTTGTAGTGTGATTTGGTGTTGGTTTGTCTTGACCATAGAATCACACTAGTGCACTTTGTGTGTATTGAGCAGGACCGACTTAGAGATGATTCGATTTATTGCTAACTACATAATCGAATCGGACCTCAGATATTATTTAGTACATGCTCTTAATCCCAATATAATAACGGACACATATACTTAGTACTCATCTCTTTGATTTACCAATGGGCGAGATTTATAGATTAAATCGATAGGCTCGGTAAGTTGGGAGATGATATTATTTATATGGTGTGCCATTGATTATAGGAGGAAACTGTGTTCTATATATTAGGATGATGATGTCCCCTTGAGGAGCTCATAAGGTTCATCATGTAAACCCTGCAGGTGGACTTGGTCCGGCATGATGAAAAGGTTGAGTGGTACTACTCAAGGAGTTAGATGTTGATTAATTAATGGTCAGTAAATTAATTAATTGACATACATTTGAGATTATAAATATGGGGAGAAAATGTACAAATAATATATGGAGCCCATATTATCATATGGGGGTTGGTGAGGTAGATCAATGATGAAACTTTAGTGGATTGGATCATCATTAGTGTATCGGACTTTATGTGGGCTTGATCCATGGGTGGCCAAGACTCAACTCCTCCTTATGGTCCCTAATGTAGCCTATTAACACCTCATGATGCTTAGATCTAATGGATAGAAACAAAAGTCTAAGATCCATTGGTAGAGATTAAATATCTAAGATCCGACGGTTGAGATTAAATCTCTAGATCCGACGGTTGAGATTAAATCCCTAGAACCAATGGAGGGGATTAATTCATGACTTATCCCTAACTCTATAAAAGGATGTCAATAGGGTTTGGGCGGCAAGAAGGTGAATCCTAGTTGAGATAAGATTAGGGTTAGGGTTTGGAGGCTAGGGCGGCACCAAATAAGTGATGGCATGCTCGGAGGCTCGTCGACTCCCATGTCCCCGGATTAAAATTTTCACTAATAAAAACTAATCCGGATGGGATGAGTTTCCTAAGCTCAACCAATTCATTGTCGTGCTAACGACTTGAGCGATCGTTTGAACAAACTAGTTGTTCAAGCAATAAAACTCTTCTAGTCGGTTAGCCGCGGAAGAGACGACGGACGGATTGTCGGTTTTTGTGTTTATCTTCGGGGTTCATGATTATACAAATACATATTGATGTATACATGTATAACCAACACATACAAACATATTAATAAGAACATGCAAAGATCAATAATAAAACTTGTAAAACTTTTATACCTCTCGATCTTCTATCGTATGTCCTAACCTCCTTGTAGACTTCGTGTGGACGAAGATCCTCCACAAGTTGAAGCTTCCTAGATCTTCTTCAATCAAAAGAAAGAAGAACTCTCCTTCCCTTCTTTCTTGAGCCAACCACCAAGGCACAAAAGCTTGTTGCCGCCGGCCCCAAGAAAAGAGACAACAAGATGGCCAACCAAGGAACCAAACAAGGGAACAATCCCTAGCTCCTAGTGCCGCTGGCCAAGAGGAAAAGGATGAGAGAAAGACCGGCCAAAGGGGAGCAATAGAAGACCCTACAACCCCTTTGTGCCGCCGGCCCTAGAGGGAGTGAAGAGGAGAAGATCCTTAGGAAGAAAGCTTAGGGTTTCTTATATCTTTGTGCCGCCAACCACAAGGGGATAAAGCCGGCCAAGCAAAGAAACCTAAACCCTAATTCTTGATCCTCATCGTGCCACCCCCTTAGCCTCCCTTTTTTAGAATTTAGGAGAAAGTTGGTTATTGATGAGGTGGCCAAAAAATTAGAAACTAATTCCTAATTATTCTTGCCGCCCAAGGTAGCAAGGAATTAGTAAAAAAAAATTCTACCTCCTCTAATCTTGCCGCCCAAGGTGGCATAGAAAATAGATTTTTTTTTTACCAATTCTAATATTGAATTTTTTTTTAACTAATTCAAATCTTGCCGCCTAAGGTGGCATAGAATTAGGAAATAAATTTTTTTTTATCAATCTTTAAACTTGCCGCCCACCTCATCCAACCTCTCCTCTCCCTTTCCTTTCCTTTCCCTCCCCTTTCTTTTCCTTCTATTCTTATATCTAGGCTTCATGAGGATTATATTAGGCTACGATAGGGATCATGAGGAGAAGTTGGATCTTGGCCACCCGATGGATCAGAACCACACAAACTTGATCCATCAATGATGTTCCATTCCACTAGAGGATCATCATTGAATTACCTCACCAACCCCCATAAATTAATATGGGCTCCATACATTATTTGTACATCCATCTCCCCGTGTTTAAGATATCGAATGTCCGTAAATTAATTGATTTACTGACCATCAATCAATTAACATCTAACTCATCGAGTAGTACCACTCAACCTTATCATCATGTTGACTAAGTCAACCTGTAGGGTTTACATGATGAACCTTATGAGCTCCTCAAGGGGACATCATCAACCTAATATATAGGATATGGTTTCCTCCTATAATTAACGATACACCATGTAAATAATATCATTTCCCAACTTACCGAACATATTGATTTAATCCATTTAAATCTCACCCTTTGGTAAATCAAAGAAATAAATACTAAGTACATGTGCCCGTTATTATATCGGGATTAAGAGCATGTACAACATAATATCCGAGGTCCGATTCAATTATGTAGTCAGCAATAAATTGAATCACCTCTATGTTGGTCCTGCTCAATACACCTAAGTGTACTAGTGTAACTCTATGTTCAAGACAAACCAATACCAAGCTACACTACAACCATGCCAATGGTTTGTCCAAAACCATCTTGGTTGTGAGCCTCTACTTATATTCTACAAGGGACTGATAACATGATCTTCTGTGCCACACCAAGTACCATGTTATCTACAATGTAAAGTATTAGACAATATACACACATATAATAAATATAAAGTGCAAACAATGATCATGTGATTCTTATTTCAAAATAAAAATGTTCACACAAAAGAGCTAGGCTTTTAGTATACATCCCAACAATCTCCCACTTATACTAAAAGACTATGCTGTCATCACACTGCCATACATCTGATCCCCATGTCCTCCACATGACTATCAAACGCTTTCGTTGGAAGGGCCTTAATCAATGGATCCGCCAGGTTATCCTCTGATGCAATCTTGGCGACAGCTACTTCTCCTCGCTTTACGATCTCTCATATCAGGTGGTATTTGCGCTCTATGTGTTTACTCGCCTTATGGGTTCGTGGTTCCTTCGAGTTTGCAACTGCACCACTGTTATCACAATAAATTGTGATAGTTCTGGGCAAACCAGAAATCACATCCAAGTCCATCAAGAAGTTCCTGAGCCATACAACTTCCTTGGCTGCCTCAGAGGCTGCCACATACTCAGCTTCCATGGTAGAGTCCGCCACGCATTTTTGCTTGACACTCCTCCATACTATGGCTCCACCTCCAAAAGTAAACACAAACCCCGACATAGACTTACTGTTGTTCCTATCTGATTGGAAATCGTAACCAGTAACCCATGTGGACTAATTGATCCGCCTGAAACCAAAGATATAATCCCTAGTCCTTCTCGTACTTCAATATATGCTTTACGCACCAATGTCCTCGTCCAGATTACTCTGATATCTGCTAACCATGCCCACGACAAAGCAGATATCTGGTCTCGTACATAGCATAGCATACATGAGGCTTCCTACTGCCGAAGCATAAGGAACCACCTTCATCTCCTCTATCTGCTTTGATGTTTTGGGACACATCTCTTTAGATAAAGGTACTCCATGCCTAAAAGGTAGAAAACCTTTCTTGGAGTTTTGCATGTTAAAACGAGCAAGGATAGTGTCAATGTATGAAGCTTTAGATAAGCACAACATTCTTTTATTGAGATCCCTTATCACCTTGATCCCAAGGATGTGTCCCACTTCTCCCAAGTCCTTCAAATCAAACTGTTTGGACAACCATACCCTTACGTCTGATAACACTCTGATATTGTTTCCAACTAATAAAATGTCATCTACGTATAGTACAAGAAATACCACTATGTTTCTATCACATCTCTTGTATACACAAGGCTCATCCGGACTTTGAATAAATCCATATGACTGGATTACCTCATCAAAGCGGATGTTCCAAGATCTAGAAGCTTGCTTCAATCCATAAATGGACCGATTAAGCTTACACACAAGATGCTCTTTGCCCTTTGCAATGAATCCCTCTGGTTGCTTCATATAGATGTTTTCCTCAAGATTTCCGTTAAGGAAAGCTGTCTTGACATCCATCTGCCAAATCTCATAATCCTCATGAGCAGCAATAGATAAGAGAATCCGGATAGACTTAAGCATAGCTACCGGTGAAAAGGTCACCTCATAATCGATACCCTCTTTCTGAGTATACCCTTTCGCAACAAGCCTAGCTTTGAAGGTCTCAACCTTCCCATCTACTCCTCTCTTTCTCTTGTAGATCCACTTGCATCCAATGGCTTTCACACCATCGGGTGGTTCTACTAGCTCCCAGACATGATTAGAATCCATAGATTCTATCTCTGAATTCATCGCTCTTTGCCAAGATACCGCATCTCTATCTTGGAGTGCCTCATCATATGTCCAAGGATCAGGTTCATGTTTACCAGGGACTAAGTCCGAAGACTCTCCCAAGAACACAAATCTCACGGGTTGTCTAACAACCCTCCCACTACGACGAGGTGCCTCCTGTGAATGCTCTGTGACATGCGGTGCAGTAACTTGTGGTATTTTCTCTTGTACCGGTGGTACTGAAGTCGGGACTTCCCCTGTCAACTCCTCAAGAACAATCCTACTCGTGGGCTTGTGGTTCATCACATAGTCCTCCTCTAGAAATCTGGCATTCGTACTCACGATCACCTTCTGATCTCTAGGACTATAGAACAAACCACCCTTCGTTCCCAAAGGGTAGCCAACAAACAAGCGTACTTCTGTATGAGATTCCAACTTACCAGCATCTCCCTTCAGCACATGTGCTGGACTACCCCAAATCTAAATATGTCTTAGACTAGGCTTTCGCCCAGTCCACAATTCTGTGGGAGTAGAGGGTACTGACTTAGATGGAACCAAGTTCAGAATGTGTGCTACCGTTTCCAGAGCAAACCCCCAGAATGAATCAGGTAACTCAGAATAACTCATCATCGATCTGACCATCTCCATAAGAGTCCTATTCCTTCGCTCCGCCACACCATTCTGCTGGGGTGTGCCAGGTGCGGACAATTGGGATTGAATCCCAGTCTCTGATAAGTAACTCCTAAACTCTCCCAAGAGGTACTCGCCACCATGATCTGATCGTAGTGTCTTGATACTTTTACCTTGACGGCTCTCCACATCAGCCTTGAATTCTTTGAACCAGTCAAAGCATTCAGACTTGCGGCGCATCAAGTAAATGTATCCATACCTTGAATAATCGTCTATAAAAGAGACAAAGTATTCAAAGCCACCTCTAGCCTAGATAGACATAGGACCGCACAAATCAGAATGAACCAATTCCAATACATCTTTAGCTCTATACCCCTTAGCCTTAAAAGGCCTCTTGGTCATCTTACCTTCCAAGCAAGACTCGCAGGTTGGGAGATCTTCCACCACTAATAAACCCAAGGGTCCATCATCTATCAACCTTTGAATTCTACTAAAGTTAATATGACCAAGTCTTAGGTGCCAAAGATATGTCTGGTTCATTTTCGAAGGTTCTTTTTTCTTATTAGACATAGAAGATGAGTTATTCACTTATATATGCATCGTGGGAGTTTTTGGTTCAAGAGTGTACAAATTGCCAACCAATGTACCATAACAGATAATCTCCCTATTCCTTTTTATAACAACTTTGTCATTAAAAGAAATAGAATATCCATCCAGAAACAATTTAGAAACTGAAGTTAGATTCTTTCTAAAAGTAGGTACATAAAGACAATTTCTCAAAACCAAAACTTTATTCCTATCAAAAGATAAATAAACATCTCCCACTACAATAGCCGCCACCTTTGAAGCATTACCCATGAAGATGGTAATCTCTCCCTCAGCTAGTCGTCGGGTTTCCTAGAACCCCTATAAAGTATTGCAGACATGATCAGTGGCTCCTGTATCTACACACCAGGTACTGGTAGATAACACCGCTAAACATGTTTCAACAACTAAACTGTTGGCAATGTGCTATTCCTCGGAGGCTCATCGGCTCCCATGTCCCCGGATTAAAAATTTCACTAATGAAAAACTAATTCGGATGGGATGAGTTTCCTAAGCACAAACAATTCGTCATCGTGCCAACGACTCGAGCAATCGCTTGAACAAACTAGTTGTTCAAGCAACCAAACTCTTCTAGTCGATTAGCCGCAAAAGAGACGACGGACAGATCGCCGGTTTTTGTGTTTATCTTCGGGGTCTATGATTATACAAATACATACAAACGTAAACTAGTATAATCAACATATACTAACATAAAGAACATAAGCTAGCATATCAATAAGAACATGCAAAGAACAATAATAAAAGTTGTAAAACTTTTATACCTCTTGATCTTCTATCGTATGTCCTAACCTCCTTGTAGACTTCGTGTGGACGAAGATCCTCCACAAGTTGAAGCTTCCTAGATCTTCTTCAATCCAAAGAATGAAGAACTCTCTTTCCCTTCTTGCTTGAGCCAACCACCAATCCACAAAGGATTGATGTCGCCGGCCCCAAGAATAGAGAGAACAAAATAGAAACAAAACTCATCTCTTATATAGGACCAACCATCAATCTCCAAGCATGATGTTTGCCGCCGGTCCAAAGAGAACAAGAAGAGGATGAGAGGAATAGGTTGAGCGCCGACCAAGGTAGAGGGAAAAGATCTAGGAGCCGACAACACCCTAGGAAGAAGAAGAAGATATCCTCTCCTATAGTTGCCGCCCACTTTCCCCTCCATAACCTAGCCGCCCAACAAAGGAAAGGAAAACTCTAGGGTTTCTTGCCGCCCACTAATGGAAGGGCAAACCCTAATTTCCCAAACCAACCTAATCCATAGAAAGAAGGGTGAAGCTTGGGCGCCGGCCAAACCAAGGAGGAAGGAGGAAGAAGGGTTGCCTCTCACCATCATGGACTAAACCCTAACCCTAGCCTCTTCCTATTTCTTGCCGCCCAACCATGGTGGAAGGAGGAGATCTAGAACCGGCCACCTTCCCTAGGAAGAAGAAGAACTCTTCCACAAGTTGCCGCCCACTCTCCTTTCCTCACCATGGCCGCCCAACCAAAGGAGCCAAACCCTAATTAGGGTTTCCTCCAAAGGGTTTCTTGCCGCCCAAGTAAAGAGAGGCTAAACCCTAATTTCCATCATCAAAAAAAAACTTAAAAAACCCCTTAGCCGCCCAACCCATGCTCCCTTATATATAGAGTTAGGTTTAGGCCTTGGTTTAATCTCCACCGTCAGTTCTAGGGTTTTAATCTCAACCGTTGGATCTAGAGATTTAATCTCAACCGTCGATTCTAGGGTTTTAATCTCAACCGTCGGATCTAGAGATTTAATCTCAACCGTCGGATCTAGGGATTTAATCCCAACCGTTGGATTTAGAGATTTGTTTTCCATCATTTGATCTAGACTTCATGAGGTTTATATTAGGCTACGATAGGGATCATGAGGAGGAGTTGGGTCTTGGCCACCCGATGGATCGGAACCACACAAACTTGATCCATCAATGATGTTCCATTCCACTAGAGGATCATCATCGAACTACCTCACCAACCCCCATAAATTAATATAGGCTCCATACATTATTTGTACATCCATCTCCCCGTGTTTAAGATATCGAATGTCCGTCAATTAATTGATTTACTGACCATCAATCAATTAACATCTAACTCATCGAGTAGTACCACTCAACCTTATCATCATGTTAACTAAGTCAACCTGCAGGGTTTACATGATGAACCTTATGAGCTCCTCAAGGGGACATCATCAACCTAATATATAGGACACGGTTTCCTCCTATAATCAATGACACACCATGTAAATAATATCATTTCCCAACTTACCGGGCATATTGATTTAATCCATAGAAATCTCACCCTCTGATAAATTAAAGAAATAAATATTAAGTACATGTGCCCGTTATTATATCGGGATTAAGAGCATGTACAACATAATATCCGAGGTCCGATTCAATTATGTAGTCAGCAACTAATTGAATCACCTCTATGTCGGTCCTGCTCAATACACCTAAGTGTACTAGTGTAACTCTATGTTCAAGACAAAACAATACCAAGCTACACTACAACCATGCCAATGGTTTGTCCAAAACCATCTTGGTTGTGAGCCTCTACTTATATTCTACAAGGGACTGATAACATGATCTTCTGTTCCACACCCAAGCACCATGTTATCTACAATGTAAAATATTAGATAATTTTGCATAATCATAAAAATATGTAAACAATGATCATGTGATTCTTATTTCAAAATAAAGATGTTCATACAAAAGAGCTAGGCTTTCAGTATACATCCCAACAATCTCCCACTTATACTAAAAGACTATGCTGTCATAATACTGCCATACATCTGATTCCCCTTCCCTCCACATGCCTATCAAAGCTCTCGCTAGAAGGGCCTTAGTGAAAGGGTCTACCAGGTCATCCTCTGATGCAATCTAGGTGACAGCAACTTCTACCTCCTTTACGATTTCTCGTATCAGGTGGTACTTGCACTCTATGTGTTTACTAGCCTTATGGGCTCGTGGTTCCTTCGAGTTTGCAACTGCACCATTATTATCACAATAAATTGTGATAGTTCTGGGCAAACCAGGAATCACATCCAAGTCCATCAGGAAGTTCCTGAACCACACAGCTTCTTTGGCCGCCACAGGGGCTGCCAGATACTCAGCTTCCATGGTGGAGTCCGCCACGCATTTCTGCTTGACACTCCTCCATACTATGGCTCCACCTCCAAAAGTAAACACAAACCCCGAGGTAGACTTACTGCTATCCCTATCTGATTGGAAATCGTAATCCATGCAACCCACAGGGAGTAATTGGTTTGCCCGGTAAACTTGCATATAATCCCTAGTCCTTCTCAGGCACTACAATATATACTTTTACCGCAGTCCAATGTCCCTATCCTGGATTACTCTGATATCTGCTAACCATGCCCACGGCAAAGCAGATATCTTGTCTCGTACATAGCATACATGAGGCTTCCTACTGCCGAAGCATAAGAAACCGCCTTCAGCTCCTTTATCACCTCAGATGATCTAGGACACATCTCCTTAGATAAAGTAACTCCATACCTGAAAGGTAGAAAACCCTTCTTGGAGTTCTGCATGCTAAAACGATCCAAAATCATGTCTATGTATGAAGCTTGGGATAAGCACAACAACCTTAATCCCAAGGTTGTGACCCACTTCTCCCAAGTCCTTCAAAACTGTTTGGACAACCATACCCTTACGTCTGATAACACTCTGATATTGTTGCCAACTACCAAAATATTATCTAAGTATAGTACAAGAAATACCACTACGTTTCCATCACATCTCTTGTATACACAAGACTCATCCGGTCTTTGAATAAATCCATAAGTCTAGATTTACCTCATCAAAGTGGATGTTCCAAGACCTCGAAGCTTGCTTCAATCCAAAAATGGACCGATTAAGCTTACATACAAGATGCTCTTTGTCCTTAGCAATGAATCCTTCTAGTTGCTTCATATAGATGGATTCATCAAGACTTCCAATAAGGAAAGCTGTCTTGACATCCATCTATCACACCTCATAATCCATATGAGATGCTATGCATGAGAGCTTTCAGACCTGACTTGAATCTATAGATTCAATCTCAGTATTCATTGCACTTTGCCAAGATACTGCATCTTTATCTTGGATTGCCTTATCATATGTCCAGGGATTAGGTTCATGTTCGCCAGGGACCAAATCAGAAGATTCTCCCAAGAACATGAATCTCTCAGGCTGTCTAACAACCCTCCCACTACGACGAGGTATCACTTGTGTATCTTCTGTGACACGCGGTGCAATGACATGTGGTATATCCTCTTGTATCAGTGGTATTGAAGTTGAGACTTCCTCTGTCAACTCCTCAAGAACAATCCTACTCGTGGGCTTATGGTTCATCACATAGTCCTCCTCTAAAAATCTGGCATTCGTACTAACGATCACCCTCTGATCTCTAGGACTATAAAACAAACCACCTTCGTTCCCCTAGGATAGCCAACAAACAAGCTCACTTCTGTACGAGGTTCCAACTTACCAGCATCAGCCTTCAGCACATGTGCTGGACTCCCCATATCTGAAGATGTCTTAGACTAGGCTTCCGCCCAGTCCACAACTCTGTGGGAGTAGAAGACACTGATTTAGATGGAACCAAGTTCAGAATGTACACCGCCGTATATAGAGCATATCCCTAGAATGAATCTGGCAAGTCAAAATAACTCATCATCGATCTAACCATCTCCATAAGAGTCCTTTTCCTTCGCTCCGCTACACCATTCTGCTGGGGTGTGCCAGGTGCAGACAATTGGGATTGAATCCCAGCCTCTGATAAGTAATTCCTAAACTCTCCCAAGAGGTATTCACCACTACGATCAAATCGTAGTGTCATCTTGAATAATTGTCTATGAAAAAGATGAAATATTCAAAACCACCTCTTGCCTAGATAGTCATAGGACCACACAAATCAGAATGAACCATTTCTAACACATCTTTGGCTCTATACCCCTTGGCCTTAAAAAAGGCCTCTTGGTCATCTTACCCTCCAAGCAAGATTCGTAGGTTGGGAGATCCTCCACCACTAATGAACCCAAATGTCCATCAGCTATCAACCTTTGAATTCTGCTTAGGTTAATGTGACCAAGCCTAAGAAGCCAAAGATATGTTTGGTTCATCTTCGAAGGCTCTTTTCTCTTATTGGAATTAGAAGATGAGTTATTAACTTCAATTTGCATCGTGGGAGGTTTTGGTTCAAATTTCCTTTCAATGTACCTGAATAGATATTCTCCCTATTCCTTTTTATAACAACTCTGTCATTAAAAGAAATAGAATATCCATCCATAATAATTTAGAAACTGAAACTAAATTCTTTCTAAATAAAGGTACATAAAGGGAATTTTCCAGAACCAAAGTTTTATTATTTTCAAGAGATAAATAAAACTTCTCCCACTGCAATAGCCGCCACCATCATGGCATTGCCCAAGTAAATGGTAATCTCCCCTTTAGCTAGTCATCGGGTTTCCTGGAACCCCTGCAAATTATTGCAGACATGATTAGTGGCTACCGTATCTACTCACCAGGTGCCGGTAGATATCACTGCTAATCATGTTTCAATGACTAGTCCAAAAGATATACCTATGTTCTGTTTTGGATTGGGACAGTTCTTCTTCCAATGTCCATCCTGCTTGCAAGTGAAGTACTTGCCTTTCGGCTTCTTCACTCTTCCCTGAGATCCTCCCACCATCTTTGCTTCACCTTGTTTCTTCTTCTTCTTGCCTTTCGGCTTAGAAGTAGAAACCCTTTTGAGAAATGATGGCTTGAGGACACTCTTTGAAGAGTGCATACTTGTACTCCTTAGCAGATAAGACAATATCTAGAATCTTTTCCAATCAATATTATTTAGGTACAGTAAGTTTATTTCCTTTAGTATCATAGTAAGTGGATTGAAAGTCAATTTTGAAAATCCAAAGAATCACATAGATCATTATATTAGATTTCAAATATTATTGATTCCTCAAAACAATAAAATTTCGAAATCAACCAACACCTCAAATCACCGAGAATATCGTATGCCACTCTGTGTGAACGTATACGAATTCTACATTTGTAAGAGGAGGTTTTACCCATTAATTTTATTATCTTATCAACCTTACTTTTTGACAAATAAAATTAATACTCGGTTCCTCTTTGGCCCTACAAATAAAAACAGTGACTCCTATGGGGAGGATACTTTTATTTGCATCTAAGTGTGCACCATTACACGATACTAAGGGAATTATTTTAGATTATGTGCCTTACCTCTGTGGAAGTACACATGCTCCTAGATAATTTCCTATAACCATTATTTGACCTAGTGATTCGCAAACAAACCCGTCCTCAGGGAGGAAGGTACTCAGAGCCGACACACAAGTTTGTTGCATCACACGTCAAATTGTAATGGAGGCCGCGAGAATTAATTAAAATATCCCTCTCCCACTTAGTAAATTGAAAATGAGGATTTTTCAAGCACACACAACATGCATATAAAACAAATCAGCAATAAATATGGAAAAATCAGAATTTTTCCAACTATTATGGCATTGTTCTCCAATATGTGTCCCGTCGTGTCGCCACCTCGTCCGCTCCTCCTACGCCATGTACGAGCCAACCGGAGATCCGAGCCGAGAATAAAACCTATTTTATTTTACATCCATCGATCCTATACTCTACGAGGGAGTGTACATGAAATCTAGATCGAAAGTAAAATAAAAAAAAGAGTGGCTAAACAATGCCATATTTAATTACAAAAATTAAATACTAATTTAGTCTCGTCAACCCCGAGGATTCAATTAATATACAATCACACACACATGCAATCACATACACACATATATAGCCATAATAGTTGGATCTTATGCCTGCAACCAAAAAGTTAGCCTACGCACATCCTACTATTATCCGGCATACACAATATATGATAAGTGCGTGAAAGTAACCGAATCCAAAACACACAAAACCGGAAACCGTGGCTCTGATACCATTTGTTGGCAATGCGCATTTCCTCGGAGGCTCATCGGCTCCCATGTCCCCGGATTAAAATTTTCACTAATGAAAAACTAATCCGGATGGGATGAGTTTCCTAAGCACAACCAATTCATCGTCGTGCCAACGACTCGAGCAATCGCTTGAACAAACTAGTTGTTCAAGCAACCAAACTCTTCTAGTCGATTAGCCGCGGAAGAGACGACGGACGGATCGCCGGTTTTTGTGTTTATCTTCGGGGTCCATGATTATACAAATACATACAAATGTAAACTAGTATAATCAACATATACTAACATAAAGAACATAAGCTAGCATATCAATAAGAACATGCAAAGAACAATAATAAAAGCTGTAAAACTTTTATACCTCTTGATCTTCTATCATATGTCCTAACCTCCTTGTAGACTTCGTGTGGACGAAGATCCTCCACAAGTTGAAGCTTCTTAGATCTTCTTCAATCCAAAGAATGAAGAACTCCCTTTCCCTTCTTGCTTGAGCCAACCACCAATCCACAAAGGATTGATGTCGCCGACCCCAAGAATAGAGAGAACAAAATGGAAACAAAACTCATCTCTTATCTAGGACCAACCATCAAGCTCCAAGCATGATGTTTGCCGCCGGTCCAAAGAGAACAAGAAGAGGATGAGAGGAATAGGTTGAGCGCCGACCAAGGTAGAGGGAAAAGATCTAGGAGCCGGCAACACCCTAGGAAGAAGAAGAAGATATCCTCTCCTATAGTTGCCGCCCACTTTCCCCTCCATAACCTAGCTGCCCAACCAAGGAAAGGAAAACTCTAAGGTTTCTTGCCGCCCACTAATGGAAGGGCAAACCCTAATTTCCCAAACCAACCTAATCCATATAAAGAAGGGTGAAGCTTGGGCGCCGGCCAAACCAAGGAGGAAGGAGGAAGAAGGGTTGCCGCCCACCATCATGGACTAAACCCTAACCCTAGCCTCTTCCTATTTCTTGCCGCCCAACCATGGTGGAAGGAGGAGATCTAGAACCGGCCACCTTCCCTAGGAAGAAGAAGAACTCTTCCACAAGTTGCCGCCCACTCTCCTTTCCTCACCATGGCCGCCCAACCCAAGGAGCCAAACCCTAATTAGGGTTTCCTCCAAAGGGTTTCTTGCCGCCCAAGCAAAGAGAGGCTAAACCCTAATTTCCATCATCCAAAAAAAACTTAAAAAATCCCTTAGCCGCCCAACCCATGCTCCCTTATATATAGAGTTAGGTTTAGGCCTTGGTTTAATCTCCACCGTCGGTTCTAGGGTTTTAATCTCAACTGTCGGATCTAGAGATTTAATCTCAACCGTCGATTCTAGGGTTTTAATCCCAACCGTCGGATCTAGAGATTTAATCTCAACCGTCGGATCTAGGGATTTAATCCCAACCGTCGGATTTAGAGATTTGTTTTCCATCATTTGATCTAGACTTCATGAGGTTTATATTAGGCTACGATAGGGACCATGAGGAGGAGTTGGGTCTTGGCCACCCGATGGATCGGAACCACACAAACTTGATCCATCAATGATGTTCCATTCCACTAGAGGATCATCATCGAACTACCTCACCAACCCCCATAAATTAATATGGGCTCCATATATTATTTGTACATTCATCTCCCCGTGTTTAAGATATCGAATGCCCGTCAATTAATTGATTTACTGACCATCAATTAATTAACATCTAACTCCTCGAGTAGTACCACTCAACCTTATCATCATGTTGACTAAGTCAACCTGCAGGGTTTACATGATGAACCTTATGAGCTCCTCAAGGGGACATCATCAACCTAATATATAGGACACGGTTTCCTCCTATAATCAACGGCACACCATGTAAATAATATCATTTCCCAACTTACCGGGCATATTGATTTAATCCATAGAAATCTCACCCTCTGATAAATCAAAGAAATAAATATTAAGTACATGTGCCCGTTATTATATCGGGATTAAGAGCATGTATAACATAATATCCGAGGTCTGATTCAATTATGTAGTCAGCAACTAATTGAATCACCTGTATGTCGGTCCTGCTCAATACACCTAAGTGTACTAGTGTAACTTTATGTTCAAGACAAAACAATACCAAGCTACACTACAACCATGCCAATGGTTTATCCAAAACCATCTTGGTTGTGAGCCTCTACTTATATTCTACAAGGGACTGATAACATGATCTTCTGTTCCACACCCAAGCACCATGTTATCTACGATGTAAAATATTAGACAATTTTGCATAATCATAAAAATATGCAAACAATGATCATGTGATTCTTATTTCAAAATAAAGATGTTCATACAAAAGAGCTAGGCTTTCAGTATACATCCCAACATAAACAAGAAGATATACCTTTGTTCTTTCGGCGATGACAGTCCGCCTTCCAATGTCCAGTTTGCTTGCAAGTGAAGCACTTGCCTTTTGGCTTCTTCACTCCTGCCTGAGGTCCTGCTGCCACTTTCTTTGCTCCACCTTGCTTCTTCTTCTTCTTCCCTTTCGGTTTAGAAGCAGAAACCTTCTAAGCAACTATGGCTTAAGCGCTTTGATGAAAAAACCCCTCTGCCGCCTGGAGTTCTGTCAAAAGCTCTGCCAACGAATACAACCTCTTGTTCATGTTGTAGTTGAGGCGGAACTGCTCAAAACTCCTAGGCAGAGATTGGAGAATGATATCGACCTGGGTTTCCCCATCGATCTCAGCTCCGAGGACTTCCATCTCATTCAGATGAGCCATCATCTTGAGAACATGGTCCCTGACGGGTGTTCCCTCGATCATGGTGGTCATCATCAAGTTTCTCATAGCCTCCTGTCTGGCTGCCCTACTCTGATGTCCGAAAAGTTCCTTGAGATTGAGTCATAAGCTGTGGCCATGGCCTGATGCTGATGTTGCAACACATTTGACATAGATGCCAAAATGTAACACCGCGCCATCTCATCTGCCTTGATCCATTTCTTATAACTCTCTTTCTCCTTTTCATCAGAGTCATCGGTGGGCTTAGGAGGACAGACCTCGAAGAGTGCACATTTGTACTCCTCTGCAGTTAAGACAATATCCAAATTTCTTTTCCAATCAATATAATTTGTTCCAGTAAGTTTATTTTCTTTCAATATCACAGCAAGTGGGTTGAAAGCCATTTGAAAAAAAACCTAAGAATCACAATGATCAAAATATTAGATTTCAAATATCATTGATTCCTCAAACAATAAAATTTCAAAATCAACTAACACCTCAAAACACCGAGAATATCGCATGCCACGACAGTGTGGACGTATACGAATTCTACATTTGTAAGAGGAGGTTTAACCCATTAATTTTATTATCTTGTCAACCTTACTTTTTGACAAATAAAATTAATAGTTGATTCCTCTTTGGCCCTACAAATAAAAGCAGTGACTCCGATGGGGAGGATACTTTTTATTTGCATCTAAGTGTGCATCATTACACGATACTAAGGGAATTATCTCGGATTATGTGCCTTACCGATGGGGAAGTACACACACTCCTAAATAATTTACTATAACCATTATTTGACCTAGTGATCCGCAAACAAACTCATCCGATGGGGAGGAAGGCACTCAGAGCCGACGCACAAGTTTGTTGCATCACACGTCAAATTGTAATGGAGGCCGCGGAAATTAATTAAAATGTCCCTCTCCCACTTAGTAAATTGACAGTGAGGAATTTTCAAGCACACACAACATGCATATAAAACAAATCAGCAATAAATATGGAAAAAATCAGAATTTTCCCAACTATTATGGCATTGTTCTCCAATATGCGTCCCGTCGCGTCGCCACCTCGTCCGCTCCACCTTTTCCCATGCGCAAGTCACCAAAGAGATCCGAGCCAAGATAAACTATTTTAATTTACATCCATCGATCGTATACTCCACGAAGGAGTGTACAAATAATCTAGATCGAAAGTAAACTAAAATGAGTGGCTAAACAATGCTGTATTTAATTACAAAAATTAAATACTAATTTAGCCTCGTCAACCCCGAGGATTCAAATAATATACAATCACACACACATGCAATCACATACACACATATATAGCCATAATAGTTGGAACTTATGCCTGCAAACAAAAAGTTATCCTACACACATCCTACTATCATCCGGCATACACAATATATGATAAGTGCATGAAAGTAACTGAATCCAAAACACACAAAACCGGAAACCGTCGCTCTGATACCAATTTGATGGCATGCTCGGAGGCTCGTCGGCTCCCATGCCCCCGGATTAAAATTTTCACTAATGAAAACTAATTCGGATGGGATGAGTTTCCTAAGCTCAACCAATTCATCGTCGTGCTAACGACTTGAGCTATCGCTTGAACAAACTAGTTGTTCAAGCAACAAAACTCTTCTAGTCGGTTAGCCGCGGAAGAGACGATGGACGGATTGCCAATTTTTGTGTTTATTTTTGGGGTCCATGATTATACAAATACATATGGATGTAGACATGTATAACCAACACATACAAACATATTAATAAGAACATGCAAAGATCAATAATAAAACTTGTAAAACTTTTATACCTCTCGATCTTCTATCGTATGTCCTAACCTCCTTGTAGACTTCGTGTGGGCGAAGATCCTCCATAAGTTGAAGCTTCCTAGATCTTCTTCAATCAAAAGAAAGAAGAACTCTCCTTCCCTTCTTGCTTGAGCCAACCACCAAGCCACAAAATCTTGTTGCCGCCGGCCCCAAGAAAAGAGAGAACAAGATGGCCAACCAAGGAACCAAACAAGGGAACAATCCCTAGCTACTAGTGCCGCTGGCCAAGAGGAAAAGGATGAGAGAAAGACCGGCCAAAGGGGAGCAATAGAAGACCCTACAACCCCTTTGTGCCGCCGGCCCTAGAGGGAGTGAAGAGGAGAAGATCCTTAGGAAGAAAGCTTAGGGTTTCTTATATCTTTGTGCCGCCAACCACAAGGGGATAGAGCCGGCTAAGTAAAGAAACCTAAACCCTAATTCTTGATCCTCATCGTGCCGCCCCCCTTAGCCTCCCTTTTTTAGAATTTAGGAGAAAGTTGGTTATTGATGAGGTGGCCAAAAAATTAGGAACTAATTCCTAATTATTCTTGCCGCCCAAGGTAGCAAGGAATTAGTAAAAAAAAATTTCTACCTCCTCTAATCTTGCCGCCCAAGGTGGCATAGAAAATAGAATTTTTTTTTTACCAATTCTAATCTTGATTTTTTTTTTTAACTAATTCAAATCTTGCCGCCTAAGGTGGCATAGAATTAGGAAATAATTTTTTTTTATCAATCTTTAAACTTGCCGCCCACCTCATCCAACCTCTCCTCTCCCTTTCCTTTCCCTTCCCTCCCCTTTCCTTTCCCTCCCCTTTCTTTTCCTTCTATTCTTATATCTAGGCTTCATGAGGATTATATTAGGCTACGATAGGGACCATGAGGAGGAGTTGGATCTTGGCCACCCGATGGATCGGAACCACACAAACTTGATCCATCAATGATGTTCTATTCCACTAGAGGATCATCATTGAATTACCTCACCAACCCCCATAAATTAATATGGGCTCCATACATTATTTGTACATCCATCTCCCCATGTTTAAGATATCGAATGCCCGTCAATTAATTGATTTACTGACCATCAATCAATTAACATCTAACTCCTCGAGTAGTACCACTCAACCTTATCAACATATTGACTAAGTCAACCTACAGGGTTTACATGATGAACCTTATGAGCTCCTCAAGGGGACATCATCAACCTAATATATAGGACACGGTTTCCTCCTATAATTAACGGCACACCATGTAAATAATATCATTTCTCAACTTACCGGGCATATTGATTTAATCCATTTAAATCTCACCCTTTGGTAAATCAAAGAAATAAATACTAAGTACATGTGCCCATTATTATATCGGGATTAAGAGCATGTACAATATAATATCCGAGGTCCGATTCAATTATGTAGTCAGTAATAAATTCAATCACCTCTATGTCGGTCTTGCTCAATACACCTAAGTGTACTAGTGTAACTCTATGTTCAAGACAAACCAATACCAAGCTACACTACAACCATGCCAATGGTTTGTCCAAAACCATCTTGGTTGTGAGCCTCTACTTATATTCTACAAGGGACTGATAATATGATCTTCTGTGCCACACCAAGCACCATGTTATCTACAATGTAAAGTATTAGACAATATGCACACATATAATAAATATAAAGTGCAGACAATGATCATGTGATTCTTATTTCAAAATAAAAATATTCATACAAAAGAGCTAGGCTTTCAGTATACATCCCAACAATAAGGCAAGGTTTCCTTTCTTCTTCCTTGTCTTGTGGTCGGTGTCCAACAAGTTTCCAGGTCCTTCCTAGCCCTTGGCCGACGCCCTAAAGCTCTCTTCTCCCTCTCCTTAGGTGGTGGAAACAAGATATAGGGTTTCCCTTGGTGTCTTGATTGTTTTCCATCATCTCTCCACCTTCTAGTTGGCCGGCGGCAAGGAGATTGTATGCTCCTTGTTGGTTGGTTTTAGGGAGGAGAAAAAGCTTGTGTCTATTCTTCCTCTTGCTTTGGAAGAGCAAGGAAGGAAGATTTGCGATCTAGGAGCTTCGACTTTTGGAATATCGTCGCCCACACAACGTCCAAAAGGCGGAAGGTCATACATTAGAAGATCGAGAGGTATACCTATTCTAATTTCTTCTTTTGTTTGTTGCTTGTTTTTATTTTTCAATTATAATCATGTTATAAATCTGTAAATGGATAAATAATACTTGGATCCCGAGCATAAACATAAAAGTCGGCGATCCAGACATCGTCTATTCCGCGGCTACTCGTAGAATAGAGGATGGTCGCTTGAACAACTAGTTTGTTCAAGTGACCTCTCTAAACGAATAGCACGACGATGACTTAGTTGCTTTGGCAATACCTTTTGTCTAGGATTAAATTTTTTAATCCGGGGACATCGAAGGGATCGCCATGGACAAGCTACCGAGGTGAAGTGGGAAGCAAAGTTTCCCCTCACAGACTCGACAAGCAAAACCTTTCAGTATTTGGAAAGTCCAAGCATGTGTCTTGGCATGGAAAACCCAAGTCTGGGATACTTGGCATGGAAAGTCCAAGCATGGGTCTTGGCATGTGAAAGTCCAAGTCATGGGTGCTTGGCAATTATGAAAGTCCAAGTCATGAGTACTTGGAAATTATGAAAGTCCAAGTAATTGGTACTTGGCAATTGGAAAGTCCAAGGGTGTAGTCTTGGCCACGTAAGTCCAAGTGTATAGTCTTGGCGGTGAAAGTCCAAGCATTAAGGCTTAGCATTGGGAAAGTCAAAGAGTGAGGTTTTGGCAGCGTAAAGTCCAAGCATAGAGTCTTACCGGCATAAGTCCAAATGTTCCTTGGCAAGGGATCCGATTAGCATGATATAGTCGATGGAAGCACATGAAGGCTAACGCGAAGGATGAAGAGTCGCGGACTCGATGGATTCGAGAGTCATAAGGTTCTGGAGGCTGATGGAGGTGGCTAGAAGGCTTAGGTCTAGGCTATAGGTGAGTGTCAAGTATGAGGGGATCATACTTGGATTAAACCTCATGCTTGAGGTCTACTAGTCGACTGGAGATTTGGGTTAGTTGACTGGTCGAGTATTGGACACTTGGGAGGCCTAGTTGACTTGGGCAGTCGACTAGGGTTATGACCCAGTCCACTGGCTGAGTGGGTCAGCCAAGTCGCACTGTGCGATGCATGAAACCCGAGTTAAGCTTGGGCAGTCGACTGCCATGGGAGGGCAGTCGACTGGCTTTGAGCAGTCAACTATCTTAATAGGCAGTCGACTGGTATTGAGTGGCAAGAGTATAGAAGCTTTATTAGTCGACTAGGAAGTCGATCAGGAGATGACACCAATCAGCCGTAAGGGCGCAATGATCGGGCAAGTGTCTGTTGAGTTGAATCCCACTTGGATTAGTCCGTTGTGAGACAATGAGTGTGTGGGCAGTCGACTAGTGGGTAAGGCTAGTCGACTACCAAGCGAAAATCAACCTGATGCATGGTTTAAAAGGAGCTCGACGGGGACATTTGAAGATGTTGGTCCTAGAGGATTTGATGGGGGTGTTGCTACTGTGATTCCAGACCTTCAAGACATCCTAAGGTAACCAAAAGATCAAACATTCAAAATTTCACTTGTGTAAAGTGTTGTTTCTTTCATTTCATTTATATGCTTGTATTTGGTTTGGTTTCCTTATTCTTATTATTGTAAGATTCTTGTACAAGTTTTCTCCACCTTCGACGTGTTGTCGAGAAGGAGAAGTTATAGTGGCGATGTGCATTACTAGAGCTCGACTAGAGCTCGACCATGGAGTAGGAACCCTAGTTCTAAACCACATAAAATCACCTTGTGTATTGCGTGCATGATTGTTTTTGTGTTTGTTCTTGTGTATGCTTGTATTTCCATTGTATACTAACTATTTGTAGACGAGCATACGAACGATGTGATCGAAGCACAAATCAAAATCGACGAGTCGTTATTGACCCTCCTCTAGCACGACCATATCAGTCCCTACAATTGATATCAGAGCCCGGTGTGCTCCGAAGAACAAGTTGATTTGATTACCTACAATTGGTATCAGAGTGATGATGCTCTTCAGGGACTAACCACCAAGGAGCAAACACGCTAGAGAATATGGAGCTACCTAATGATGGATTGGGGGTGCACCATTGACATTCCTCCTCCATACGATCGAGAGGACTTTCCGACATGGAGGGCAAGGATGGAGAGTTTCTTGATGATGGATATAGAGAGTTGGTTCATCATCATGGATGGATTTGAACCTCCCATGGACAAGAAGGAAGGACTCCTCAAAATCAAGAAATGGACTAAGGAGCAATGCCAAAAATTTAAGACTGAGGTTAAGGTAACAAAGTTTTTAGAAGATTAATTACTTAATGATGTCTTGTCTAGATTAGGATAATTTAGGGATGCTAAGGAGTTATGGAGAAAGTTGATTGAGCTCCATGAGAGTCCCTCACTGGGCCAAGAAGTAGAAGAAGAAGAAAAGGAGGAGTGCTTATTCTCTCAAGCTCAAGAAGAAAGCACATCATCATCATCCCAAGAGCTTGAGGATTCGGATGTTGAAAGGGAATCAACATCCGGGTTGGTAGAAGAGGTAGAAGAATTGGATGAAACCTCCACCTCTAGGATTGAGGGGAAGGAGAGACCTTCCACGTTGGAGGAAGAGCAAGAAGAAGCTTCTACATCTGAAAGAGATGAAGAGTAAGCCCACGATTCCTCTACCCCTATAGGTAACTCAAGTGCATTGGTTAAAAATAAAAAAATCATATAACTTGCTTTGAGGGTCGGGAACAAGGGTACTATAAGAGAAATTGCCCAAAAAGAGTCCAGAAAGCTCAACAGACACCAAAAGTCAATGGGAAGCCAAAGGAAGCCGACGCCCAAAGTCAAAAGATCAAGGAGCATATTATTTGCTTCAAATGCAATCAAAGGGGCCACTATAGGAGTCAATGCCCTAAGGGAAGACAACCTAATAAGGGCAAAGGAGGGAGCTCAAGTGTAGGAGATGCTAAGGCAAACCCTAAGGTATATTTCAATAATGCTCCTTATTTACGTAATAATTGTTGGTGCAGTAGGCACCTAAGTTGAACCTGAGTTTTGATTATAGTAAACGATACAAAGTTAAGCTCATGTTGTTATCTCACGAGCTGAATCGAGTGTGCAGAAAATTGCTATAGCTGGAGCTGAAGGCTAGCGACACCCGGAGGAAGCCACGGTGGTCGGGCGACACTCAAGTGACTTCGGAGGGAGCCGAAGGAATTGAGTGGAAGGCCGGAAGCAAAAGTAACACGTAAGTATCGAGGTAAGCTCGTGTGTGCGAGTGTAAGTAAGGTTGTATCCTCGTTACGGGGAAACACTTAAGCGTAGATCCGACCCAAGACATCTCATAGGTGGTCTAGGTTGAGATCGGACGGTCGACGACCGTCGAAATAATGTTTTCTTTAAGCTAACATTGCCTTGCACCAAAGATCACGATCGCCAACTCAAGGACTCGATCACTGGCCCATCACCGGGTGACTACGGCTAGCACTCGATCGATGCCGCCAGCGATCGGGTGATGGCCGTCAAAGGATCAGCCTCGAGGAGTCAAGGTTTATCACCAAATTTAAAGGGGAGTGGTGCTCAAATATGATTGGCTAGGGTTCCTCTCGAAAAGGGGCTCAAAGGCTATAAAAGGAGGTCCTAACCTAGGGTTTTCACAACAATTCTAAGCTTCCAAAAGCCTCCGCAAAGCTACAACTCTCCGACAACGAAGTCCTTCCTTTCCGACGTCTAGGTTTAACTTTCTTATTTTTGTACGTCGGTATTAGTTTTTATCAGTTGTTCATCTACTTTTTCGGAGCTTTTATCGTATACAAGGAGAGGGGGAGTGTCCCTCTACCTCAAGTTTTTGTTCCTTCTTGTATCGATTAACTCCTACCTCTAACGAGGAGGAGTTCCTTTAGTGCTTTTGCCCTCCGTACGTGGTCAAGGACCACTAGGGCCTTGGAGTAATGGCAAGGCTCTGAACCAAGTAAAACATTTGTCTTCTCTTTATATTGCTTATCTTTTCCACTGCAAATTAATTATCTACTTGGTTTTTTTAACGAACGAAGAGAAAAAGTTTTTATCGCTATTCACCCCCCCTCTAGCGATCCGCTTTGATCCAACAATTGGTATCAGAGCCGGGGGTTGCTAAGATTTGGTGAAACCACCAATCTAGCCATTTTTACAGATTTATTGTTCTTTTAATTCTGTTTATTTCTATTTATTTCGCTTTGTTAAGTTTTCTCCCGCACTACTAATCCAAGACGCGAGTCTTGGTACTTTTTTTTTGTGTTTTTGTCGTTGCTAGTTTCTTCGTCTTCGTCTCCTTCGGTCTTTTGTTCTAATGGTCCATATCGAGGGTTTTAGCACCGTCCGACCTCCGTTTTACAACGGAGATGACTTCCGTTATTGGAAGGGTCGGATGGAATGCTTTCTCAAAACCCAAATCGAGATGTGGATCATAATCCAAACGGGTTTCACACTTCCGACTAATGAAGTGGGTGACTCCTTGGATTATGATCAATGGACCATTGCGACAAAACGACAAGTCGAAGCTGACGCCAAGGCAACACAAATCCTCCAATGCGGCCTATCCAGGGAGGAGCTAAATCGCGTCGGCCCCTTCATAAGCGCAAAGGATCTTTGGACAAAACTAATCGAGTTACACGAAGGATCGGATCAAGCTAAGGTTTGCAAACGCGATTTGTTGTTCAATAAATTGTACACACTAAATATGCAGGAACACAAGTCCACGACGCAACTCCACGCCCATGTCCAAGACATAGTCAACAACCTACACGCAATCGGGCAAAAGGTCGAAAACTGCGACCTTATAAGGTATGTTCTAAACTCTTTTCCGAGGACTACCTTGTGGGCATCCATGGTCGATGCCTACAAGGTCTCCAAAGATCTTTCTAAAATTAGGTTAGATGAATTATTCTCAGATTTCGAATTACATGAGCAGTCCAACTCAGAACCCGAGAGGGGTATAGCCTTGTTTGCAGGTTCAAAGAAGAAGAAAATTGAAAGCAAGCCACCACCAACAGAGGAGGAAGACAAGTCCGAAGAAGAAGTTGACCCGGAATTGACTGTCGAGCTAATGAACCTAGCTCGAAGGATAGCCAAGGGACGAAAGCGAACCACAACTCGACCCAACCAAGGTAAGCCTAAAAGTTCTAATATTAGGTGTTATGAGTGTAACAGGTTTGGACATATCAAGTCCGAGTGCCCCAAGCTCAACCACAAAGCACCTAAGCACAAGAAGGCCCTCAACGCGACATGGGAAGAAGCATCATCCGAAGAAGATGAAGACCACGTCTTCATGGAGAAATCAATTGAGTCAGACACGGAGACCGAACCTGAACTTGAGTCAGAACCTGAGGATGACTTGGACTACGAAGCTACCTTCAAGTCAAGCCACGGATACGCATCCGGTTCAAAAGATACCCTTAAAGTAAGTCGAACTTTATTTAATACTTTACAAAATACGGTTAGGTTTTTGTCTAGGAAATTAGTTAAATCCGAGTCCAAGGTTGAGACCCTGGTTGAGGAGGTCAAACTCCTCAAACACAAGGTCTCCCTAACCTCTTCGACTAGTTGAGTTCAAGAGAAGGACTCAACTCGGGTTGAAAAACTCGAAGTTGAGAACTCACTCTTGAAAAGTCAAGTCGAAGATCTTAGGAACACGTTGGAAAGGTTAACTTCGGGATCCAAAGGACTTGACCTCCTACTTGGATCTCAAAGGGCCGTATACAACAAGGCTAGACTAGGGTTTAACTCAAACACGACTAATAGGTCATATATGTCAATTGTAAGTCGACATAGGAAACATGTCCAAGCATGGGTCCCTAAGAACCTTTTGATTTCAACTCTAGGATCCAACCCGTACTGGATTCCCAAGGATCAAATCCACTATGTGGATAGACCGAACCGATTCAACGGTCTAGGGGGAGCCAGTACAAAACATGTTTGTGCTTTAACTTAGAAATTGCATGTTTTAACTTAGAAAGTTTGTGCTTTAACTTAGAAATTGCATGCTTTAACTTAGAAAGTCTGTGTTTTAACTTAGAAATTGCATGTTTTAACTTAGAAAGTTTGTGCTTTAACTTAGAAATTGCATGCTTTAACTTAGAAAGTTTGTGCTTTAAAACTTGTGAACTCACTTAGAACAGGAACATAACCAACTAAAATTCTTCGAAAAGATTGAGCCTCGGGGAGCCTCTTTTCAAAAATAACCAGTTAGACTAGGAAATAGTCTTAGGTGAGTCAAGTCATCATTTTCTTGAAAATGACTTTGTCTAAGGAAGTGGTCGATGATCCGATAAAAGAAGGCATCTGCGCCTCGCCACGACCTGGAAGCCATGATCTTGAAAAGGTAAACTTGACAAGCCTAGGGTCAAATCCAAATCTAACATAAAATTACTTGAACCTAAATCCACTTAATCAACTTAATTGGAAGTCATCTCACAAAAAACACATAAGTATAACATGCTTGATCATATAGACACAGGTGAGATGACCTAGGTTTAACAAATTACAACCAATTTTTTTTTTTTTAAAAAATCTAACATCTAATCCAACCACCTTGTGTGTAGGATCAATGGATGTTGGATAGCGGTTGCTCCCGACACATGACCGGGGATCAACTCAAATTCACGAAGCTTCAATTCAAATGACAAGGATCGGTAGCCTTTGGGAATAACAGCAAGCTCAAAATCATCGGATCAGGTGATATCGAGCTTAACTCGAATTTTGTTATTAAAAATGTATTACTTGTAGAGAATTTTGAATATAACCTGCTTAGCGTAAGCCAATTATGTGACAATAACTATAAGGTCGTATTTTTAGAAAATGAATGTGTAATTAAAACAAATAAAACAGCTAAAACAATACTCAAAGGAACTAGGACAAATAACATTTATACAATTAACTTAATCAAATCCTCAGCCAAATGTCTTATGACACAGGAAGAGGAATCATGGTTGTGGCACCGACGACTCGGTCACTCGCACCCAAGACTCGTCCACAAGATGAGTCAGAGTGGCTTAGTCAGAGGCTTACCCAACCTCAACAATTTGGTTAATAAAATCTGTAATGCTTGTCAACAAGGAAAACAACCTAGGACACAACACAAGTTAACTAACCAAGAATGAACCTCAAGTGTACTTGAGCTCATGCATATGGATCTATTCGATTCTCATGGAGCCAAGTCACTCAATAGAAGTCAATATTGCTTAGTCATAATTGACGACTACTCCAGGTTTACCTGGGTTAGGTTCATCAAACATAAAAATGATACTCTAGATCAATTAATCAATCTATTCAAATTAATCGAGAATCAAAAAAACCTTAAGGTTAAAAGACTTAGAAGCGATCATGGTGGTGAATTCGAAAATCAAAGGTTCACTGACTTCTGTAACCTAAACGGATACCACCATGAATTCTCTTGCCCTAGGACCCCTCAACAAAATGGCCTAGTGGAGCAGAAAAACTAAACTCTACAAGAAGCCGCTAGGACCATGTTGAACGAATACGACCTACCTGATAGGTTTTGGGGCGGTGCTATGTCAATAGGATCCTTATGGTAAAGAGGCACCTTAAGACCTCCTACGAGATTTATCACAATAAAGTACCCAACATCAAGTACTTTAGGGTATTTGGATGTAAAGTACATATCTTAAACACTAAGAACCACCTAGGGAAATTCAAATCCAAAACCTCCACCGGAATCTTCTTAGGATACTCGACTTCAAGTCGAGCTTATAGAGTATATAACCACGACACCCTTAGAGTCGAGGAGACTATCAATGTAGTATTTGATGAAGGACATGAACCTACAAAACCCCCAGCAACCCCAATTAGTGAGCCGATTCATACTAGACCTAACTCTAATCCAGAGATCAGGTCTAGTGTTAATCCTAACCTAAGTCAACCAAGTCACTCTATTGATCAAGTGATAGATAACTCCAACCAAACTAGTGTTCAACCAAGTCACCCCATTGATCAAGCATTAGGTGACACAAACCCAACCCAATCTAGGATTCAGACTAACCACCCTATCGATCAAGTGATAGGAGATCCTAATCTAGGAGTTCAAACTAGAGCATCCTATAGGAACCTTAGTCAAATTTCCTTAATTTCAAAGATAGAACCCAAATCAATTGAACAAGCTCTTCTTGATCCCGATTGGATTATTGCAATGCAAGAAGAGCTAGCTCAATTTACTAGGAATGAAGTGTGGGAATTAGTACCACCACCTAAAGACAAAATGATAATTGGAACAAGGTAAGTGTTTTGAAATAAGCTTGATGATAAAGGTGAAGTAGTTAGAAACAAGGCTAGGTTAGTCGCCAAAGGGTTTAGTCAAGTCGAAGGCTTAGATTATGACGAAACCTATGTCCCAGTAGCTAGACTCGAATCCATTCGAATGTTGCTAGCTTATGCCACACATCGAGGATTTAAGCTGTTTCAAATGGATGTTAAGTCGGCATTCCTAAATGGATACATTAAAGAAGAAGTTTATGTTAGCCAACCCCCCGGATTCGAAAATCTAGATAAACTCAACCATGTTCTAAAACATAAGAAAGCTCTCTATGGACTTAAACAAGCTCCTCGAGCTTGGTACGAGAGACAGCTTTCAATCCATCTTAAGTTAAAAGGGTTTAACCAAGGCTTAGTTGACCCAACTCTCTTTGTAAAAACCTTAGGTAAAGAAATATTCATAGCTCAAATTTACGTAGACGATATAATTTTTGGAACCTCTAACTCAGCCTTACTAGACGAGTTCATTTCACTCATGGAAAGTGAGTTCGAAATGAACTTGGTAGGCGAGTTAAGTTTCTTTTTAGGTCTACAAATTAAACAAACTAAGGATGGTATATACCTATATCAACAAAAATACACTAAGGAGTTAATTAAAAGATTTGGAATGCAAGACGCTAAGATAATAAACACCCCAATGGCGATTAATGTTAACATAGGAGAAGACCTAGAAAGTAAGTCCATTGACTTAAAGTACTATAGGAGCGCGATAGGAAGTCTCCTATACTTAACTGCGAGTCGACCCGACATCCTATTCGCAGTAAGTATGTGCGCCAGGTTTCAAACCTGTGCCAAGGAGTCTCACCTAACTCTAGTCAAGCGTATCCTTAGATATCTAAAGGGTACACTTAATGTCGATATTTGGTATCCTAGATCTACCGAGTTCGAACTAACTGGCTACTCCGATTCGGACTATGCCGGTAGTAAGCTCGATAGAAAGAGTACGAGTGGTTGTTGTCAACTTCTCGGCTCGAGTCTAGTGAGTTGGTGCAGTAGGAAGCAACACTGTGTTGCCTTATCTACCACCGAAGCCGAATACATCGCGATGGGTGAGTGTGTCACTCAACTTCTTTGGATGAAGCACACTCTCCGCGACTTTAAGCTAGACTTTACGAATACTAAACTTCACGTAGATAACATTAGTTCAATTAATCTTACTAAGAATCCGATATGTCACTCTAGGACCAAACATATAGAAGTCAAACACCATTTCATTCGAGAACATGTGGCCAATAGAGCCATACAACTCGAATACGTTGAATCGAAGTCTAACTTAGCAGACCTATTTACTAAACCCCTACCCGAAGTCGAATTTAGTCTATTAAGACGAAAATTGGGCATGTGCATAGTAGAATAGGAACTTGCAAATTATATTTTCTTACTACTATTTCTTAAATTTTCATTTATTAGAACTAGCATAGGACATACCTTAGATATCATGCACCTATAGATTTAAGGAGCCAATACATCTCACAACACATAGGACTAATGTGTTTGTGTACTTAGCCACGTAGATGGGCGTGAGATGTTAGGACCTTACTCCTGGTTCCAAATGTAGATCTAGTGCATCGCCATGAACCATGGAGTATAATCATACACACTAACCGACTCTGACCAGGATTGGTTGATCTTTCATATCAATCAAGCCAAATATGAGTCGAACATTTTATAGATGAGCTTATTTTCAGTATATTTTTTAAAAATAAAAAAAATGGGGAACATGCTTGGACTTTAAATTTAACACTTATTTTGTTTTCCACACACCCCTTACTCTTTTCGATATACGGCAAAAGGGGGAGAAAAAGGCCAAAGTTAAAAGGTCAAAGTTAAGGGGTCAAATTTTTTTTGACAACTTAAACTCTTACTTCATATTTAAACCAAAAGTTAAAACTTATTCAAAGGCCAAAGAATTCTTAACTTAAACTTATTTTAAATACTATGGCCAATATTAAGTAATTTCGGTTACTTAATTCTTTTTTAGTAGCAAACATCAAGGGGGAGAGTTAAAACTCTTTCTCAAGTACTCACCCTCGGTCAAGGGGGAGGATTCCTCAAGGGGGAGCACTTGAAAAAGAGTTTTTATACTCCTGTTCATTCATGCTCTTAACACTCCTACTCATTCATGCATATCTTTTCTTAATGCACTTAACTTTGTATGTGGGTTTGCCATAAATCAAAAAGGGGGAGATTGTTGGTGCTGTAGGCACCTAAGTCGAACCTGAGTTTTGATTATAGCAAACGATACAAAGTTAAGCTCATGTTGTTATCTCACGAGCTGAATCGAGTGTGCAGAAAATTGCTATAGCTGGAGCTGAAGGCTAGCGACACCTGGAGGAAGCCGCGGTGGTCGGGCGACACTCAAGTGACTTCGGAGGGAGCCGAATGAATTGAGTGGAAGGCCGGAAGCAAAAGCAACATGTAAGTATCGAGGTAAGCTTGTGTGTGCGAGTGTAAGTAAGGTCGTATTCTCGTTACGGGGAAACACTTAAGCGTAGATCCGACCCAAGACATCTCATAGGTGGTCTAGGTCAAGATCGGACGGTCGACGACCGTCGAAATAATATTTTCTTTAAGCTAACATTGCCTTGCGGCCGGCATCGGATCATTGCCAACTGAAGGACTCATTGCCAGTCCATCGATCGGTGGTGTGGCTGGCACTCGACTAATCCTCGAGGAGTAAAGGTTTATCACCAAATTTCAAGGGGAGTGGTGCTCAAATATGATTGGCTAGGGTTCCTCTCGAAAAGGGGATCAAAGGCTATAAAAGGAGGTCCTAACCTAGGGTTTTTACAACAATTCTAAGCTTCCAAAAGCCTCCGCAAAGCTACAACTCTCCGACAACGAAGTCCTTCCTTTCCGACGTCTAGGTTTAACTTTCTTATTTTTGTACGTCGGTATTAGTTTTTATCAGTTGTTCATCTACTTTTCCGGAGCTTTTATCGTATACGAAGAGAGGGGGAGTGCCCCTCTACCTCAAGTTTTTGTTCCTTCTTGTATCGATTAACTCCTACCTCTAACGAGGAGGAGTTCCTTTAGTGCTTTTGCCCTCCGTACGTGGTCAAGGACCACTAGGGCCTTGGAGTAGTAGTCGAAGGCTACGAACCAAGTAAAACATTTGTCTTCTCTTTATATTGCTTATCTTTTCCGCTGCAAATTAATTATCTACTTGGTTTTTTTAACGAACGAAGAGAAAAAAGTTTTTATCGCTATTCACCCCCCCCCTCTAGCGATCCGCTTCGATCCAATAATAATCAAAAGCATGCTATGAATTTTCTTGCTATTGCTCATGAACAAAAACATGCTAGGAATAAATTTTATTGCTTAGGAGCCAAACATGTCAATTTACCTAAGGATAATCCTTGAACTATTCTAGCTAAGGAAAAAATTAGGCAGATAGAGAATAATTTAGGCATTAACTCTAAGAAGGGTAGACATATGCCTAAAAGGAAGAACAATGACCAAAGAATAAATAGAAATTCAAAATTGAAGATATTAGTGGTAGAAAATCAAACATTGAGGTCAAGGCTTGAGAAATTGGAGAAGACCATTAGAAGAATGGAAAATTCAACTAATTGGTCTAATGGACAAGCTTTAGGGTTTAGGAGGCAAGATCCATCTAAGGATAGGAAAGGTTTGGATCACAAAACTAAATCTAAGAAGGTAATGTCATCCTACCATAATGTTCCATTTGACTATGGAACTAAATCTAGGTCTAGGAAAGTCAAGGTCACAAGGGAAGTCATCCCTAGAGTTGACCATGGAAAGTGTCTAGTGGCCAAGGTTTCAAAGAAACCTAGGAATGCCACTAAGAAGGTCACAAGGGAAGCCATCCATAGAGTTGACCTAGACAAGACCAAAATGACCAAAGCTTCCAAGCCTAGAAGGGTCATTAGGAAGGTACTAAGGGAGGTTATCCCTAGTGAGTACCTTGTGAACCCAATGAGCTCAAATAGGTTTTGAGTGTTGGTGCAATCGGCCCAGGTCACGATTGACCAGGACTCGAGTTTGACTCAAGTGATGTTTTGATGTTTGACAAAGTGGTTTGACATTGATGTTTGACATTGATGTCGGTTAATATGTTGGGGAGATTGTTTATACAATCGATCCAGGTTATAATTGACTAGACTCGAGTTTGACTCGAGGGAGACTTTGATGGTTGACTGGGGTTGACCATGTGATTATGGGAAAGTCCAAGCATGAGTCTTGGCAAGGTAAAGTCCAAGTCATGGGTACTTGGCATGGAAAGTCCAAGTGGGACACTTGGCAATTTGGAAGGTCCAAGTCTTGTGTACTTGGCATGGAAAGTCCAAGCATGGGTCTTGGCAAGGTAAAGTCCAAGTCATGGGTACTTGGCATGGAAAGTCCAAGTGGGACACTTGGCAATTGGGAAGGTCCAAGTCTTGTGTACTTGGCATGAGAAGTCCAAGCATGGGTCTTGGCAAATGAAAAGTCCAAGCATGGGTCTTGGCAAATGGAAAGTCCAAGCATGGGTCTTGGCATGGAAAGTCCAACATGGGTTGGCAAGGGAAAGTCCAAGCTTGAGTCTTGGCATTTGGAAGTCCAAGGGGATTGATATTGGCAACGTAAAGTCCAAGCGGAGTCTTGGTGGCGTAAGTCCAATGTGCCTTGGCGGTGTAGACACCGTTAGCATGACATAGCCGAGGGAAGCATCTGGAGGCTAGTGCGATGGATGAACAAGTCATGGATGACTTGGAGGGATCCGAGAGGCGTGAGGCTGATGGAGGTGGCTAGAAGCCTTAGGTCTAGGCTAAGGGTGGTCTAGCAAGTATGGGGGCACCATATTTGGGTTTAAACCTCATGTTTGAGGTTGTGATGACCGCATTATGGCCGGTTACTGAGATTCGAATTGAGTTCGATTTGGTGAAAGCGCTCTAGCGATCGATCGCTCATTGGAAGCGATCGCAGGATGAAAGTCGATCGCTAGTTGATCACACGAGCATGCTCGCCGTAGTCGATCGCGGCAACTCTGCGTTGGCGATCATTGCCAATATTGGCACGATCGCCAAGAGATCCGCTGAGTTTTTCGGCGTGGATCGAGCCGTTGTCTCACGACAGCGGCATCGATCGGACCGGTGACTTATGGCGATCGGATCGATGGGCGAAAATCCAGGTCGCGTGCAAGGATAAAAGGAGCTCGACGGGAGGGTTTTTGGCACCGATTTTCTTGGACGTTTTGAAGCGATTTGCTGCTGCAAATCAGGGCTTTCAAGTGCTAGTCCAAGGAAATCAACAAGCAAGCTTCTAAAGAGTTTTTGTAAAGTGTTCTTTACTTCTCTTGTTGTATTTCTTCTTATATTTTCTTGTTGTATTTAGATTATTGTTGTAATCTTATTGTAAGAGGTTTCTCCACCTCCGACTTGTGTCGAGAAGGAGTATTTATCATAGTGGTGTGTGATTGGCATCGCTAGGGTTCGTACGAACCCAATCCGTGGAGTAGGAACCGTTTCGGTTCTGAACCACGTTATATCTTTGTGTTTGCGTGTTGTATGTTTCGTTATCATTATTATTCTTGTTATTCCGCTGCGTACTAACGAAATTGTAGACAAGCACGCGAACGATTTCCATCCACAAACGAATTCTACGCTATTCACCCCCCTCTAACGGCGTCAAATCTCCAACAAGTGGTATCAGAGCCCGGGGCTCTTCTACGGACTAACCGCCGGGAGCTAGGACAAAGAAGCTAGAGGGTGAAGATGGAAGAACAATTGGGATGGAATATTAACACACCGATCCCTTACTCCTTCTATGGACAAGAAGGGTTTAAGCAATGGATGTCAAGAATTGAAGACTTCCTAATGATGAGGGACTTCGAAGAATGGTCTATCTTAATGGAAGGATATAGCTATCCAAGAGGACCAAAAGGTGGATTCCTCAAGAAAAAGAGATGGACCGAAGAGCAAGTCCAAGCCTTCGAAAAGAATGAGAAGGTAATGAAGTTGTTAATTGATTTAATACCTAACAATATCTTGTGTATGTTAGGTAATTATGTAGATGCAAACGAGCTATGGAGCCAAGTGGCCAAGCTCCATGAAAGCTCATCAATGGTCCAAGAGGAAGAGACCGAAGAGGCTAATGCATCACCCTCACAAGGAAGTGAGGACTTGGAGGTTGAGAGATCATCAACATACAAAGAGGAAGAGGAAGTAGAATCGGAAGTTGATAGGGAGTCAATTTCTGGGTCGGTGGAGGAAGTGGAAGAAGCATCCACTTCTAGGATTGAGGAGGAGATTAGAGTTTCCTCAACACCGGAGCATCAAGAAGAAGCTTCTACATCCAGTCAAGATGAAGAAGTGTCAATTCCGAACTCCACCACTAACCTAGGTAACTCAAACACTCTAATTTCAAATAAAAATAATATTATGTGTTTTGAGTGTAGGGAATTTGGGCACTATAAGAGCAAGTGCCCAAAGAAGATTAGGAAAGCTCCACCGGCACCAAAAGTCAAGGATTCCGGTTCCCCAACACCTAAAGGCAAGGAGCACATCATATGCTTCAAGTGCAATTCAAAGGGGCATTATCGGAGTCAATGCCCTAGGGGGAAGAAGAAGGGGCAAGGAGGAGCATCACAAGTAGGGGGAGCTTCTATAGCTAAGGTATATTTTAATAATGCACCTTCCAAATTTAAAAGTCAAAAGCATGCTAGAAATTTTAATTCTCTTGTAATTCACCATGAAAAGCATGCTAGAGATAAATATATTTGTTTAGGAGCTAAAAGCGTTAACTTCAAAAGTAAGGAGAAATTTGGGACTAATGTCCCTAAAAACAATTTATCTAAGAATAAACCTAGGTCAAATAACTCTAGAAAAATTTTACCTAGGGAGACCATTAGAAAGGTGCAAGAGCACCTAGGTTTTAATCCTAAATGGACTAGGCATATGCCTAAGAAGTCAAATGCCCAAAAACTTAATCAAAAATCAATTGGGCAATTAGAGGTTGAAAATCAAGCCTTGAGGTCAAGGCTTGAAAAACTAGAAAAGACTCTTAGGAATATACAAAACCAATTTAAAGGGTCAAATGATCAAAAGTCTAGGTCAAAATCTCAAAGTCAACACTTAGGACATAAGAGTCAAAAGTCAACTAAGGGCAAGCAAGGTTTGGGTCACAAACCTAAGCCCAAGGTGACTTACCATAGTGTTCCATTAGATTATGGAACACTGACTAGGAAGACCAAGGTCAATAGGGAGGTTATCCCTAGAGTTGACCAAAGGGTGTGCCTAGTGGCTAGGGTTTCTAGGAAACCTAGGGTGGCCACTAAGAAGGTTGCAAGGGGAGTTACCCCTAGAGTCAACCTAGGTAAGACCCAAATGACCAAGGCTAACAAGCCTAGGAGGGTCATTAGGAAGGTATCTAGGGAGGTTATCCCTAAGGAATACCTAATTAACCCTAGGAGCTCAAATCGGTTTTGGGTTCCTAAGAGCGTGATTGATTCATGCTAGGTGGGTGGATACCTTGGAAATAGGGTTGAATTATAATCCTAAAAGATTTTAGGATGTGCCAATATTAGTTATGAAGTTTGATAAAATGATCAAATTGGCACAATTAGGGTTTAGAGTGTTAGTGTGCCATTTTGGGCTTTTGGCACACTAGGGAGATTAATGATAATATGGAAAAATATATCTAACTATATCAAATGACAATTAATATTAAAATTTAGGTATTACTATACCTATATATTTTATATGCCATGCTTTGATTGCCATATGTCATGTCATGACATCATGCCTAGTTCTATGATTTTATATGTCATGTTCATATTTAGGATTAAGGTTTCAAATGTCATGTGTTTTTAGATTTCATCTTATGCCATGACATCATGATTATGAGCATATGCTTATTTATAAACTTTCTAATGCCATAATCATTCATGCATTTAAGACAATTTGGTTGAAATTGAATTAAGGACTATGACATGACTTGAAGTCCCATTTATAAGGGAATCAAGTAGGGTTGCCTTAGAGAATGCATGAAACCCTAGATTAGGATGAACAAAACCCACATCTCACATCCAATTGACATGTATGTGTATTTATACACCTTAGATACATGTGAGATGCTAGGATATGAGTTGAGTTCAAGGTGCATAGTTTTTGAATCTAGATGAACTAAAACTCATCCTGTTTCATTTGTGGATCATTGGGAGAGCATGTGTACAAGTCATGTACATAGAGCCCAAGGAATATGATCCAAAATAAGGTTTTGAAAACATTTTAAAATCATTTTGAAAAACCTTGGTGAAGTCTATCTTTTGATAGCAATCACTATTGATAGAGTTGATACAAAATAGGGCCAAAACATTGAAAATTTCAATGGTTTTGAGTTTTGTATCAAACTCACTATTTTATGGGTAAAATAATTTTCAAATATTTTTCACCCATTGTGTGTGTCATAAGTATTATACGTATGAATTTTCATGATTTTTCGAATTACGTATAATTATTTATGAATTTCCAAAATTCATTTCTGATAGCTGAAAATCGAGATTTTCAATTATCGATCGGCTACAATGTGTGATCGGTGATAATGATGTGATCGTGATTCTTGAGTCGGGTTAACAAGGTTTGTTTAGCCCGTGTTCAGCTATGGAAAAGGTTCCTAATCATTCATAACCCTAGGATATGCTTTAGGAAGCATTATAAAGGGTGAAAATCCATTGGATATGTATTAGGAGCTGTGTTAGGTCAAAGTATCAAATTTAGGGTGAGTGAAAGTTCTATGTTGAACTTAGAACCTTAATTTTGATGGTTTAGAGTTCCTATTGGCTTAGGGGCTTCCCAAGGACATTGTTGGTGCAATGGTCAAGGGGGAGCAAGCCTTTCGGGGGAGGTATCCATCTTGGGATGATGGATGTGTTTTTCTCCTTGAAGAGGAGAAGTTATTGGGAGAGTATCATCAATTGGGAAAATTGATGGGTTTTTGATACCCAATTTGGAAATTGGGAGAGAGTATAGGATTGTCTCTCTTGAGTGATATGTGAATTATCACTAGAAAGATGGTAGACATCCTAGGTATTTATTTTTGGATCAAGGGGAGATTGTAAGATCTCATTGGGACATGAGACATTGACCTCCTTGGAGAGAAAACCTTTTTGATGTTAGTCAAAAAGGGGGAGAATGTTTGGGGGAGAACATTTGGAGAGTGTTTACCAATTTGGGATAATTGGTAAGGGATTTGAGTTAGTGGTCTAACTCAAATGATTTGTTTGGTTTTTGTCAAACATCAAAAAGGGGGAGATTGTTGGTGCAATCGGCCCAGGTCATGATTGACCAGGACTCGAGTTTGATTCGAGTGATGTTTTGATGTTTGACAAAGTGGTTTGACATTGATGTTTGACATTGATGTCGGTTAATATGTTGGGGAGATTGTTTATACAATCGATCCAGGTTATAATTGACTAGACTCGAGTTTGACTCAAAGGAGACTTTGATGGTTGACTGGGGTTGACCATGTGATTATGGGAAAGTCCAAGCATGGGTCTTGGCAAGGTAAAGTCCAAGTCATGGGTACTTGCCATGGAAAGTCCAAGTGAGACACTTGGCAATTGGGAAGGTCCAAGTCTTGTGTACTTGACATGGAAAGTCCAAGCATGGGTTTTGGCAAGGTAAAGTCCAAGTCATGGGTACTTGGCATGGAAAGTCCAAGTGGGACACTTGGCAATTGGGAAGGTCCAAGTCTTGTGTACTTGGCATGAGAAGTCCAAGCATGGGTCTTGGCAAATGAGAAGTCCAAGCATGGGTCTTGGCAAATGGAAAGTCCAAGCATGGGTCTTGGCATGGAAAGTCTAACATGGGTTGGCAAGGGAAAGTCCAAGCTTGAGTCTTGGCATTTGGAAGTCCAAGGGGATTGATATTGGCAGCGTAAAGTCCAAGCGGAGTCTTGGCGGCGTAAGTCCAATGTGCCTTGGCGGTGTAGACACCGTTAACATGACATAGCCGAAAGAAGCACCTGAAGGCTAGCGCGATGGATGAACAAGTCATGGATGACTTGAAGGGATCCGAGAGGCGTGAGGCTGATGGAGGTGGGTAGAAGCCTTAGGTCTAGGCTAAGGGTGGTCTAGTAAGTATGGGGGCACCATATTTGGGTTTAAACCTCATGTTTGAGGTTGGCAGTCGACTGGCATTATGGCCGGTTCGACTGCCGTGAGTCGACTTGAGTTCGGACCGGCGCTTTAGTGCTTAAATCGCTCGGCAATCGACCGCTTATTAGAGCGATCGCGTCGGCAATGATCGGCGCTAAGGGACGGCGATCGCTAGTTCACCCGCGAGATCGCGTTGTCTCACGACAATTGTGGCATCAGTCGACTGGTGACTTATGGCAGTCGACTGATGGGCGGAAATCCAGGTCGCACACAAGGATAAAAGGAGCTCGACGGGAGGGTTTTTGGCACCGATTTTCTTGGACGTTTTGAAGCGATTTGCTGCTGCAAATCAGGGCTTTCAAGTGCTAGTCCAAGGCAATTAACAAGCAAGCTTCTAAAGAGTTTTTGTAAAGTGTTCTTTACTTCTCTTGTTGTATTTCTTCTTATATTTGCTTGTTGTAATCTTATTGTAAGAGGTTTCTCCACCTCCGACTTGTGTCGAGAAGGAGTATTTATCATAGTGGTGTGTGATTGGCATCGCTAGGGTTCGTACGAACCCAATCCGTGGAGTAGGAACCGTTTCGGTTCCGAACCACGTTATATCTTTGTGTTTGCGTGTTGTATGTTTCGTTATCATTATTATTCTTGTTATTCCACTGCGTACTAACGAAATTATAGACAAGCATGCGAACGATTTCCATCCACAAATGAATTCTACACTATTCACCCCCCTCTAGCGGTGTCAAATCTCCAACATTGAGTTCCTAGGAGTGTGATTCTATCACGCTAGATGGGTTAGGGTGTGTCAACTTGAATTGGTAAGGTAGTTAATCTAACCATAGCAAAGTTGGCACCTTAGGTCATTTTCAAGGTTATGTGATACCTTAGAAATGAGATTGATTTTTTTAATCCTAAAAGATTTTAGGATGTGCCAATAGAATTTAAGAAGTTTGAAAAATCAATCATAATTGTCACAATTAGATTTTAGATTCATTGTGTGCCATGTTGGGTTTTTGGCACACTTGGAGAAAATTAGGCATTATGGCAAAAATGGTTTAATCTTAGAAAATGACAATTAATATTAAAATTTAGGTATTCTTATACCTTTACATTTTATTTTCCATACTTTGTTTGCCATGTGCCATGTCATGACATCATATTTCATTTTATTATTGAAATGTCATGAAAATTCTAGAGTAATATGTCATGTTGGTATTTAGGTCATTTTTATGGCATGACATCATGATTATTGGAAAATGATTTAAATTATGCACATTCTTATGCCATGATAATCATTCATGCATTTAGGTTAATAAAATTTAATTAAGGACAATGACATGATTTGAACCGCCATTATAAGAGACTCAAATAGAGTTGTGTAGACAAATGCATGCGACCCTAGATTTAAAGAATAACAAAAACCCACATCTCACAAAACATTAAATTGACATATGCGTGTATTGATACATCCTAGACATATGTGAGATGTTAGGAAAATGAGTTAAGTTCAAGGTGCATAGTTCTTACATCTAGATGAACTCAAACTTATAATATTGTTGGGGATCGATGGCCTAGCTAGAAGGGGGGGGGGGAGGTTGAATAGCCTTGATTGTGCTCGATGGAACTCGCTCATGCTTAATCATCTACAATCTTGTTAGTGAAGCAGAATAAAAATAATAAAGACAATTCAGACTAGAAACAAAGTAAAGAGAAAGCAATACAAACACAATAGATGTAACGTGGTTCACGACCCTTGTCGCTAATCCATGACGATCCGTTAGGTGGATCACTCCCTCAACCAATCCACTAAACTTCTCCTTTAGCTCAATCAAGGTGGAGAAAACCCTCTTTTACACAAGCTCTTCCTCTTATAATAAAATCGAGATAAAAACAAGGAAGAGGAGAGTAAAAATGTTTAAAGACTTGGAGCACACTTAGGAGTGGAAGCATTAGCTGCCCCAAGGCCCACGAGCTCTCTTTTTATAGAGAAGAGAGCTTTCTTCCCATTGGGCATGCGGTAGTCGACTGCAACATGCCATCATTCGACTACCACTGTAACGGACCGCCTCCAATGACTTCTGACAAAGCCTGATTTACGATCGTCATCATCCAATGGTACATCAAGGCCGACGTCGAATCGATAGTCGACGATTAACTAGTGCTCGCGATCGATCGACGGCTACGGAGGTTCTGCGACTGCGGCCCACTTACGCAAGATGAGCCATAGCCATACCTTGGTAGTCGATTGATGGTGGACCAGTCGACTGCCAACCCTTGGCAGTCAACTAATAGGCCACAAACCCCAGCCAAACACTAGTCAACTAACAGTCAACTTGGACCAGTCAACTGATATTTATATCAGTTGACTGTTGTCGGGTAAAACCTTAAACAATAAGATGTTTGAGTATCTAACCATCGGGTAAAACCTCAAACATCTGTTTGAACATTCGACACTTGATCTTATCCATTTGGCCAAGTTCACCTAACTTGAGCTACCCCGTCCCGGGTTACAATTGCTCAACTCTCATCTCCCATGGAGTCCCTCACCGAAGCTCTCTTCCTCCGGCCTACGTCCCTCAGATGCACTAAGCTTGTGGCTTCTCCCATGCTATCCTTCATGTCTTGCCCTGAAGTCTGCTTCCTTTGGCTTTATTCCATTTGCTCCTTGTCCGGTGGTCCCTTAAATGCGCCAAGCTCATGACTTTTCCCTGTGCCATCCTTCACCGACTCAAGGACCCGAGCCATGAGATGATGAACTTGCCAATGCTTCATCAAGTAAACCATGTGTGATTCGTCAAGTCTTGCACAACTTGAACACATACATCAAAACACATAACATCCTAACTTAAACCCTTTTCCACATACATCAAAACCAAGATCATACTTGGGTTGATTGCCCTAACAAATATGACATTGATAAATCATGAGAAAAGCTAATGTACAAGTCATGCACATTTAGCCCATAGACCATGGTTTAATATAAAATTTTAAAAATATTTTAGAAAACTTTGGTAAAGCTTAACTTTTGATAGCAATCACCATTGAGAATGTTGATACAAAGTGAGGCAAAATATTGAAGTTTTCAATGTTTTTGAACTTTATATCAATCTCTTAATTTAATGAGTATTTTAATTTAATATTATTTTTCACCCATTGTATTTGATGTAAGTAATATATGTACGAAGTTTCAGGATTTTTTAAATTACGTATATTTACTTATGAATTTCCAAAATTCCACTGAAAACTCTAATTTTCAAAAAATCAGAGTCCAGTCGACTAGTATTAGAGAGCAGTCAACTGGTGGTGGTGCAGTCGATTGAATTCTTATTTCAATCAACTGTCATGTCTGATATGGGATGAACAAGATTTTTTTAGCTAATTATCATCTACTGTAGGTTACCCTAACTACTCCTGACCCTAGGATATGATTTGTAAAGTATTGGAAGGGTGAAATATCATTGAAAATGATTAGGAGAGTTGTTTAGGGTGGAGTAACGAATTTTAAGCAAGGTTAAAGTTCAAGTTTGAACTTTTACCCTTATTTTTGATGGTTTAAGTTTCCTATAGGCTTAGGAACTCTCTAAGGACATTGTTGGTGCAATGGTCAGGGGGGGAGCAAGCCTTTAGGGGGAGGTTATCCAACAAGGGATGATGGATGAGTATTCCTCAAAGGAGGAGAAATGAAGGGTTGGAAATCCTCATTGTGCTCACCAAAGGGGAGAATTGAAGAAGTGAGGATTGCCTCTCATTTAGTGATATGTGATTTATCACTAGGAAGAGTGAAGGCATCCAAGATGTTTTTGGACCAAGGGGGAGAATGTAGGATCTATTTGAGAGATGAGACATTGAAAACCTTGGTAGTCTTTTTGATGTATGCCAAAGGGGGAGAATCAATGATTTAAGTTAGGTAATCTTCATTATGCTTTAGCATAAGAAATTCAAGTATGAATACTTGGCAAGGGTAGTTGCTTATGGGTTAGCCTAACTTAAAGGTATTGTCAAATATCAAAAAGGGGGAGATTGTTGGTGTAATCAGCCCAGGTGACGATTGACCAAACTCGAGTGTGGCTCGAGCAATATTTTGATGTTTGCCAATATGATTGACAATGTGATTGTCATGGAAAGTCCAAGCATGGGTCTTGGCATGGAAAGTTCAAGTCTTGGGTACTTGGCATAGAAAGTCCAAGCATGGGTCTTAGCATGTGAAAGACCAAGTCATGGGTACTTGGATATTGTGAAAGTCCAAGTCATGGGTACTTGGCAATTGTGAAAATCCAAGTCATGGGTACTTGGTAATTGTGAAAGTTCAAGTCATTGATACTTGGCAATTTGAAAGTCCCAGGGTATAGTCTTGGTCACGTAAGTCCAATTGTGTAGTTTTGGCGATGAAAGTATAAGCATTAAGGTTTGGCATTGGGAAAGTCCAAGAGTGAGGTTTTGGCAGCATAAAGTCTTGGCGGTATAAATTCAAATACACCTGGGCAAAGGACACAGTTAGCTTGATATAGCCGATGGAAGCACCTGAAGGCTAACACGAAGGATGAAGAGTTGCGGACTCGAGGGATTAGAGAGGCGTGAGGCTGATAGAAGTGGCTAGAAGGCTTAAGTCTAGGCTATGGGTGAGTATCAAGTATGAGGGGATCATACTTGGGTTAAACCTCATGGTTGAGGTCAACCAGTCGACTGGTTGAGTATTGGACACTTGCTATGCGACGTGTGAAACTCGAGTTTAGCTTGGGCAGTCGACTATTGTAATGGGCAGTCAACTGGTATTGAGTGGAAAGAGTACAGAAGCTCTGGTAGTCGACTGCTGGTAAGGTCAGTCGACTGGTCAAGTGTCCATTGAGTTGAATCCCACATGGATTAGTCCATTGTGAGATAATGAGTGTGGGCAGTCGGCTGGTGGCTAAGGCTAGTCGACTGCCAGACGAAAATCAGCCTGATGCGTGGTTTAAAAGGATCTCGATGGGGACATTTGAAGATGTCAGATCTAGAGGATTTGAATGGGAGTTGTTGCTGCGATTCTAAACCTTCAAGATATCCTAAAGCAACCAAAAGCTCAAGCACTCAAAAGCTTACTTGTGTAAAGTGTTGTTTCTTTCATTTCATTTATATGCTTGTATTTGGTTTTGTTTGATTATTCTTATTGTTGTAAGATTCTTGTACACGATTTCTCCACCTCCGATGTGTTATCGAGAAGGAGAAGTTATAGTGGTGGTGTGCATCCCTAGAGCTCGACTAGAGTTCAACCATGAAGTTTTCAATTGTTTTGAACTTTGTATTAATATTATATTTTAATGGGTATTTTAATTTAAAATTATTTTTCACCCATTGTATTCCTAATAAGTAATGTACGTATAAAGTTTCATGGTTTTTAAAAATATTTATATTTACTTATTAATTATTGAATTTCATTTTTGATAAGCTGATTTTTGCATTTGTAGAAACCAATCGACTGCCTCCTTGGCCAGTCGACTGGTTGCTTGTCGAGTCGACTGCTGGGCTGATTTTGGGTAAACAAGGTTTGTTTAGCCCACTTGCAACCATCCCTAGATGCCCTAAAGTCTCTGAACTCTAGGATATGCCTTGGAAAGCATATGAAGGGTGAAATATCATTGAAAATAATTAAGAGAGGTGTTTAAGGTGGAGTATCGAATTTTAAGAGAGTTTAAAGTTCAAGTTTGAAATTTTACCCTTATTTTTTATCGTTTAAAATTTCTAAAGGTTTAGGAACTCTTCAAGGATATTGTTGGTGCAATGGTCAATGGGGAGTAAGCTTTTAGGGGGAAGGTTATCCATCAAAGGATGATGGATGAGTATTCCTCAAAGGAGGAGACATGAAGGGTTTTGAAACCCTCATTGTGCTCACCAAAGGCGGAAAAATTGAGAAGTGAGGATTGCCTCTCATTTAGTGATATGAGACTTATCATTAGAAAGAGTGAAGACATCCTAGACGTTTTTGGACCAAGGGGGAGAATGTAAGATCTCATTGGAATATGAGACATGGATACCCTTGGTAGTCTTTTTGATGTATGCCAAAGGGGGAGAAGTGAGGTTTAGGAGAATATGAAAGTAAAAAAGAATTACATTTGCATATCGAATTTATAATATGAACAATACGAAAAAAATACCATATTTGAAGCAACTGGATAACCTTTAAAAAAAGACAGTTCATTAATATATCAAATATATGAAATTTAGAATTAGACAGTAAATAGAAACAAAATTGATACTGAATAAAAGTTACCCATAATTATAAATCGAAGTCCTAATTGTGAATTTCATCCTGGTCATACGTCTCTTCTATCTCATCATCGTCATCGTCATCGTCATCCTCTAAATTAAATTCCTCATCTTCATCCTCATTCATTTCACTTCATCAATGTCTATTACTACACCGATATGAAATGTATTGACAACTTCATCTTGTTGATATGCTATGTCTTCCCAATGTTCCTCAATTTTTATATATGCTTTTGTTTTACAAACAACCCACCAATCACTTTTTTCTCGTCTCAGACTAGGATATGAAGCATAAAATACTTGAATCACTTGTTGTGCTAACACAAATGATTCATACCTCCTGTATAATTTTTTGTAATTTATTTCAACCAAATTAAACTGTGGGTGCACCCTAATGCCTTTGATAGGGTCAAACTAATGAAACATAAATAAAACAACTCACAAATCTGAGCCTGGGTACTCTACCTCTAAAATTTCATCTAACAAACCATAAAAATCATTCCTTGCACCTCCATCATTAGATGATTGAATACAAACCCTACTATTCATTGTAGCTTTTCCCATTCCATATTCTTGAGTATGAAAATTATATCAGTTTATGAAATATGTCGGCCAAGTTTTAACCATTGAGTTTGGACCTCATGACAGATGGTTTAATAATTCTTGCTCAATGTGAGCATGATTATCAAGAACTTAAAGTCAAATAAGTATGTGTTAAAGTCAAGATTTAACCAATTTATTATCATAGACTACTTACATATTTTTTTAATCATGGTGCAAATTCTTCATCACAGAAACGATCAAACTCATGCTTCGGAAGCTCATAATATAAGGTTTGGGAAATCCTACCATAAAAATAAATATAACACGAACAATAATTTACGATATATGAAATATATAATATAACATGTATATACTCACTTGAAATACGACGTTACTTCTAGACAGTTTAGTAAAACATGTATGGGTTGCTCGCTACTCTTGACCAGTTAAGTATCTACATGTACAAGATCCACTCGGTCGACAAAGGTAGTTAAAAATTAAGAATGACTTCAAATTGGGATCAATAGGACCCTCATCATTTCTTCCTGCTCTTTGACTTTTGCATTGAACGTGAGGTTCAAAATAATATGATGCAAAAGTTGTAACTTCCTCCACAATATATGCATTAACAATAGAAGCTTCAACATGAGCCTTATTTTTCACCTTTTTTTCAAGTGATAGAGGAATCTAATAGTAATAAAATAAAATATATTAGAAATTAACTTATACTAAAATTAATCAAATGCACTAACAATGATTAAAAAAAATAAAAAGTTTACCTTTCAAACGGATACTTCCATCGAAATTGAACAGGACCTCCAACTTTGGCCTCATATGGCAAGTGAACCAAAAGATGTTCCATGGAATCAAAAAATGCCGGCGAAAATATTCTTTCTAAGTTACACAAAATGATTGGAACATCTCTCTCTAATGTCTCTATGTGTGAATGACTCAATACTGTCGAGCAAATATCATGAAGAAAAATGCTTAATTCCATAATTGCACCCCATACAAAATTTGGTAACATTTCCTTAAAAGCAATAGGAATTAGTCTTTCCATGAATATATAACAGTCATGACTTTTTAAACCAATCAATTTGCATTCCTTCAAATTGATGCATCTGCCAAGATTAGAGATATAACCATCAGAAAATCTCAATGATTTCAACCATTCATAAACAATCTGTCTCTGATCCCTATTCAATGTATAAACTGCTTTTGATTTTGGTCCCCTACTATTTTCATCAACATCAAGGGCGGATCGTTTACAGATGAGATGCATATCTTTTCTTGCATTCAAATTATCTTTTGTTTTTCTAGTAATGTAATATCCATCATCGTATTTATCAAATTATCAAAAACATTCTTCTCAATATGCATTACATCAAGATTGTTATGAATCAAATTACTCTGCCAATATGGTAAATCCCAAAATATACTCCGTTTAGTCTACTTATGCGTACTTCTATAGTCATATGTTGTAACATTTGATTCTTCAATAACAGATGGAAAGTTAAGCACTCTATGCCATAAGAATTGACCAGTTAATCTCAAAGGTGGAGGTGTTCTTTCGATTCTATTCTTAGTGAATTCTTCTTTATTTCTTCTGAATTTATGATTTGGCGGTAAAAATTATCTATGACAATCAAAATAACTCGGTTTCTTTCCATGTTTCAATCTGAATGCCTTTGATCTCTCCATACATATTAGACATCCTAAAATCCTAGTAGTACTCCATCCCAATAATATACCATAAGCAGGAAAATCATTTACGGTATGAAGAAGCACAACTCTCATTGTGAACATCTGATTAGTATGAACATCATATGTAGAAACACCCTCATCCTATAGTTGTTTCAGCTTGGCAATCAGTGGTTGCATGTAAACATCTATTAACTTCTTGGGATTATGAGGACCAGGAACAATCAATGTTAAAAACATATACGGTATTTTCATACATATACCGGGTGGAAGATCATACAGAGTTAAGATAATTGGCTAGCAAGAATGAGTTCTTGTTGATTTGGCAAATGGCGCAAATCCATCAGCACATAAACCCAACCTAATGTTTCAAGTTTCATTCGCAAAATCAGGATATGTTCTATCAAAATTTTTCCATGCCTCTGCATCTGATGGATGACACATTAGCCATTCCTCTGTTTCATGATTTGCATGCTAAGTCATGCATTCAGCAGTGATCTTTGATGCATAAATCCTTTGCAATCTATGAGTTAATGGCAAATAGAACATTTGTTTGTATGATTTACGTCACTTATTATGATTCAATCTTGTGGTACTCTTGTACCTACATTGATTACAGAATTTACAAATCTTTGCATCTACATTATCTCCCCAATATAGCATACAAACATCAATTCTTTGTACTGGAAAACCTAAATCTTTCACAAGTTTTTTCATACTGTAACAATCATTGGGCATTATATAGTCATGCAATAATACTTCTCCAATAACTTGAATGAAATCATTAAAACAATCTTTGGACACATTATGCTCAGCTTTAACATTCAACAATCTTGCGGTTAAAGATAATTTAGTGTGATTGTCATAACCAGACCATACGGGTTCATCTGTAGCTCTTAACACTTCTTGAAATTTGAGATATGGTTCATTGTATATATTTTCATGAACACTTGTTAATTCTACCTCCTCCAACGACGATGAATAACTGGTATACATGTGTTCAAATGTTTGAGGATAACTAGAACTTGTAGAGTTCGATTCAGTATTCAAATTATGACCAAATACATCAACTATCATCCTCTGATATGGATTGAATTGACCATAATATCTTTGATCTCCACTAACTGTCCTTTTATGTTTCATCCAAACTCTTCATCGGATATGAACAGTTTGTTAGTAATATATGAGAGGTGTCCTAAGGCAATAATCTTATGGTTGTACCATTTATTTGATAAATGAAGATTCACTATTTGAGTATACATGTTTTCATGTATTTGATTGGATCTCAAACTCATTTACTCAATGTCCGCAATTCGATTCACAACATGAGAGAATTTGTGATTGGATCACAAATAGTGAGTATCTCTATATGTGTAACTGTGATGTATTAGAATTATCCTTAGTCGATGAATTGATGCATTCGGACGCCATCAATTCTGTTGAGACTAGCACGAGGTGTACTCTTTGGTTTATCCAAGAAGCAATTTCTCACTGGCTGGAGACATTGGGATGTCCGGAGTTGATCGTGGATGCTAGTTATGGTAACTAGTTCATTGGAGTGACCAGCTGTAAGACTTCATATGGTTCTCTACATATACAGATATGTCAATGAAGTCCTTACTGCAACTTAAGTGCGATATTCCTTTGACTTGAGGTATTCAAGTTGTCTTGGTCATGGAGACTTATGCTTTGACATCTTAAGCAAGCATCTCCGAGGAGATGTGGACCCGGGATGATTGGGCATAAGTCGAAGTGCCTGAAGGTGTTTGAATAGCCAACAGAGGATTCACCACTCCTTGCGAGGAGATGTATACCCTATGACCTCTCGTCAGATTGTTACTAAAGTCTTTGGCCAAAGCATTACATGTTTAGAGTATGATACTCTTGGATACATGTGCAGTAACTAGAATCTGCATGATGAGAAAGTAAATACTTAGGCTAGGTGTGACGTAGTCAGCCTAGTGGGAACTGACACAATAGACCATTTCTTGAACCAAGTGGGTATAAGATGAGTGAAGGGAATGAGGCACGATTCATTGTAGCTGCTGAAGGGGTTTAGAAATGGTTCTGGGATCAACCGTTGATTTTTCGGTTAATTGGAGATCATGATGTACTACTAGGTGTCACTCATGATTGTTCTATAATTAATGGTTAATTATATATGACCAACATAAATCGAGAACCTATTTGGTCACACACAATGAGCATAATCCGAAGGATTTAAAATGAGCTTGAGAATAGGATTCTCAGATTGAGAGAGACTTAGTTTGGTTGGACCAAACAAAGAGCTAGTATGAAATTATTTCAGTCACATCAGAAGCATGGATGGGCCGAGTCTTATGAAGACATGATGGATGAACCAAATCGGTTTGGTTCTAATCTAATGGTGGAAAATAAACCAAAGTGGTTTGGTTTGGTTTGTTTTAAATGAATGAACTAAAATTGGTTTGGTTCGTTTTAATTTAAAATATACCAATGCGGTTTGGTTTATTTTAACTTAAGTTATTGGAGCGGATTAACGGATTTTGGTTATGAACCAATATTTGTTAGGAGAATGTGTTCTCTATAAAAATACGACCTAAGGGTTTTGTGAAACCCTAATCATCAATCAAGAGTTGCCGCCCAACCCTAGGAGAGGAGTCCTTGCTCTTGCCGCCCACCCTTGTGCCACTGCCCAAGCTTGTGGCATCTCCTCCACCTTGCCATCAGCCACCCACTAGTCGCCAACAATACTCGGGCCACCCTCAGCTATCGAGCAACCACCTTTGGCCGTCGGCGACAAAGGACCATCTCTTCCACCTAAACAAGCTGTCCTGGACAGCTTGTTCTCCTCTTTGTGGAGAGGTCGTTTAGTCAACATTTTTGTGCTCCGACAGTGACCTACTTACCGGAGATTGGATCTCTGGCAATCCTCATAGGTGGAGGGTTAAGGTTTTGTCAATTGGTTGATGAAAACCGCTTCCGAGAAGCGAGTTCATGGAACTCGATTTTTGGATCCGAATTTGATTCAGATCATGATCATCTCTCGATCACAATGTCTTCGATTTGAGACTAGTATCTCGTGAGAAGACGGGAATCGTGGCTTTGTGAAGCTATCCCAACGATACTTAGTGTGGATACGGATAGAGGTGAGACTTGCAAGTGTCGCGCAGCTGATGCCATTCCCACTACACGTGATTTGTCAAGTATACCTAGTATAAGTTTCCTTTTATTGCAAAATTTAAAATGTCGATTATGTCTACACATGTTGTATCCTAGCATGCGTGTGGTGTGTATGTTGTAATAAATAGTTTATTACTAGTTTTTTCTTCCGCTCTGTGTATATTTACGAAATGTGTTCGAACACAACACCCACGTCGGTGCCATCGGAACCAACAGTGGTATCAGAGCCAGGTTGTGTTCTGACATAATCGTAAAATTATTTTGCGACAATCATAATTGTATTTTTGGAAATTTTCTACTTTTGGAAAGTTTAGAAGTAATTATGGAAGTTTTAATTGGTAAAGAAATTCAAATTGGAAATTTTCTAATGCGATTAGGAAATTACAATTTAGGAAATTTATTTCCTAAATTAAATTTGAATTTCCTTAATTAATATTTTCCTTAAATAAAATATGTGATTAGATTTGGAAATTTATTTCCTAATTTAATCGAGATTTGATTTAAGAAATCAAATCTCAAACATATTTTATTTCTAAAAATAGTTATGACAAATAAGGAAACTATTTGTATGTCATAATTGTATGTCATGTAATTGCATTAGATGCATATCATTATGCCATGCATGTCGTGACATGTAGATGTATGTCATGTGTGTCATGCCATATATATAATAGTTATTTGCATGAAAAAGAGGATGCGACTTTAAAACCCTTACACAATATTAAAGCCTACATCTTCCATTAATATGGTTAGAACCAGAGTTCCATTTCTTGTTTGGGTTGTTGGACTCTCTCCAAGCCTAGCTCGAACCTGAACATGTTCAACCCATTGAATAGTTTAACACTAATATGGTAAGAGTCAAAGGTCAATCGTTAGCTTGGGTTGTTGGACTCTCTCCAAGCCTGGTTAATTTGTTGAATGTGCTCTAACCATATTAAAACTATTTCGTGATTAATAGGTCAACTTTAACTTGGAGCATCGGTTTGTTGGACTCTCTCCAAGGTCGATGTGAAGAGAGGTGAAGTTGGTGAAAAGCCCCAGTATGTAAAAACACACATTGATTTTTGAATTGCAAGTGCAATGCTAGCGTGCCTGGCAATTTTAATGTGTTGCAACATGAGCATATGGATGCTAATACCATAGTCTTTCATCTCCATAAGCTATTTGAAGAGCAAGCAAGATCCGAAAGGTTCGAAGTCTCCAAGCTCCTCTTCACCTCTAAGATGCAAGAGGGTTCATCTGTGGTGCAATTTGTGCTAAAGATGAATGGGTACATTGAGCGACTAGTGACACTTGGGTTTGTGATGGATCATGAATTAAGTATTGACTTAATTCTACATTGTTTGCCGAAAAGTTACTCACAGTTTGTGATGAACTACCGGATGAACAAACTTGAAACTACCCCTCAACATACTGAAGACTGTGGAGCCTTCTGTGAAGCATGAGGAGAAGACGGTGATGTTAGTTGATTCCTCGAAGAAAGGTTCTAAGAGAAAATCAAAGGAACAAAAGAAGGGGAAGAAGAAGAAAAAGGCTAAGAAGACAAAACCAGCCCAAAAGGGCACTTGCCATCACTGTGGCAAGGAGGGCCATTGGCGAAGAAACTGCAAGATTTATTTTGAGTCCGTGAAGAAGAAGAAGGCATCCGATGCCCCATCCTCTTTAGGTATCTTCGTTATTGATTGTCATTCTATTTCCTTAGACACTTGGGTATTGGATACCAGGTGTGGTTCACATATATGTAATAACATACATGGGCTAAGGAATAGAAGAAGACTCGTCAAGGGAGAGTCAAATTTACATGTTGGGAATGGAGAAAAGGTTGCTGCACTCGCCATCGGAACAAATTTGTTGAAACTCCCTACAGGACTTGTCTTAGAACTGGACAATTGCTTTTATGTTCCTTCGTTGATAAAGAACATCATTTCTATTTCTTGTTTAAATAGAAATGGGTACCATTTAACTTTTAGTAACAATTATTGTTACATAACTTTGAATGACGTTCTTTATGGGATTGGAACTTTAAGCAATGATATTTATACGTTGGACGTATCCAGTGACATTTTCAATATCGAAGTGAGCAACAAGTATGCTCGAAAAGATAATCAATTAGACTCCTACATGTGGCATTTCGTCTTGGCCATGTGAGCAAGAAATGCATGTCCGAATTACACCGATGTGGAATTCTGGAATCGTTTGAATTAGATTTATATGATACATGCGAATCATGCTTAAAGGGCAAGATGACCAAGTCACCTTTTACTAGAAAAGGTGAATCGGTGGAAGATTTGCTTGGTCTAATACATACTGATGTATGCGAACCTATGTCAACTCAAGCTTTAGGAGACTATAACTACTTCATTACCTTCATCGATGACCACTCACGATTTGGGTATGTGTTCTTGATGAAACACAAGTCTGAAGCCTTTGAAAGGTTCAAAGAATTCAGAAATAAAGTAGAGAAACAACTTGGCAAGAGTATTAAAATACTTCGATCGGATCTAGGTGGTGAATACTTGAGTCAAGAGTTTCTAGATTATCTAAGGGACAATGGTATATTGTTTCAATGGACTCTGCTGTATACACCACAGTTGAATGTGTATCTAAGAGGTGAAACCGAATCTTATTGGATATGGTTAGGTTGATGATGAATCATGCGAATCTTCCCAAGTCCTTTTGGGGCTATGCACTTCAGACTATTGTTTACTTGCTAAAAAGAGTTCCAACCAAGGTAGTCTCTACTACTCCATATGAGATATGGAATAGTAAGAAATCTCATTTATCTTACTTGAAGATACAGGGTTGTCCTGCTTATGTGAAGCGGGTTGTATCACACAAAATGGATGCTAAGTATGATAAATGTCTATTTATTGGATACCCTAAGGAAACGAGAGGTTACCAATTCTATCATCCTGTGGAACAAAAGTGTTTATTTCAAGGCATGCTGTGTTTCTGGAGAAAAAGTTTCTCTTGCAAGAAAACAGTGGGAGTGGCGTTGAACTTGAGGAGGTTCAAGATATTCCAATAGACATTGAAGAGATACCTAGTCAAGCACCTCAACTGATAACTCATAGTGATGAGACATCGACTGAACCAATTGTGACACGACATCTTCGTAGATCTAGTAGAACACGCAACATTCCTGAGAGATATGGATTTCTCGTAAGTGAATTGAATGACGTGTTACTCATTGACGATGAGAAGCCTACCAGTTATGAAGAAGTTCTAAAAAGTTCATAAAGGGACAAATGGCTTAAAGACATGAAGTCAGAAAATGAATTCCATGTATGAAAATCAAGTTTAGAACTTGGTGGACCCACCTGAAGGCATTAAGCCTATAGGGTGCAAGTGGATTTTCAAGAAGAAAATCAACATGGATGGTAATGTGATTACCTATAAGGCTAGATTAGTGGCGAAAGGCTATTGGCAAAAGCAAGATGTTGATTATGACGAGACCTATTCACAAGTAGCTATGCTTAAATCCATTCGGATGCTCCTGGCCATAGCGGCTCATTATGATTATGAGATATGACAAATGGATGTGAAAATGACTTTCCTTAATGAAAACCTACTCGAGGATGTATATATGATACAACCCGAGGGTTTCACATCGATTGATAAAACCAAGGTATGCAAGCTTCGACGGTCCATTTGTGGATTGAAGCAAGCATCCAAGAGCTGAAATATCCATTTTGATGAGACAATCAAAAGGTTTGATTTCTCGTAAAATCCAGACGAACCCTGTGTGTACAAGAAGGTTAGTGGGAGTGCAGTCGTGTTCCTAGTATTGTATGTCGATGACATATTACTTATAGAAAACAATATATCTATCTTACAGTCAGTTAAAATTTGGTTATCCAAAATTTGGTTGCTTGGTCTTTCACAGTCTATATATATAGACCGAGTGCTAAAGAGGTTTAGCATATCGGAATCCAAGAAAGGTTTCCTTCCCATTAGGCATGAGATACATCTTTCGAAGTCTATGTGTCTACGCACAGAAGATGAGAGGATTTGCATGAGTAAGATTCCCTATGCATCTGCAATAGGATCTATCATGTATGTCATGTTATGTACGAGGCCCGATGTATCTTATGCTCTGATTGTCACGAGCAGATACCAATCTAATCCAGGAATGGATCATTGGGTTGCTGTTAATACAATCCTTAAGTACTTAAGAAGAACTAAGGATGTGTTCCTAATATATGGAGAGGGTGATATGGTAATACATAGGTATACGGATGCTAGCTTCCAGACAGACAGGGATGATTCTAGGTCTCAGTTTAGTTACGTATTTACCTTGAATGGAGGCACAATAAGTTGAAAAAGTTCCAAGCAAGACACTATAGCGGATTCTACCACTGAGGCAGAATAAATTGCAACTTCAGAAGTAGCAAAGGAAGTGGTTTGGATCAAGAAATTCATCTTTGAACTTGATGTGGTCTCATCAACGATCCAAACATGTGTTTCGTTGCTATCATTTGATTAGAGAGATGATCAGTATGAAGGAAATACAAATCGAGAAGATTCCCACTGAAAGAAACTTAGTTGACCCATTAACTAAGGCCTTACCTCAAAGTAAGTTTGAGGGTCATGTTAGAGCTTATGGTATCGGGTACCGTGGTGATTGGTATTAAGCCAAGTGGGAGTTTGTTAGTAATATATGAGAGTTTTCCTAAGGCAATCGCCTTATGGTTGTACCATTTATTTGATAAATGAAGATTCACTATTTGAGTATACATGTTTTCATATATTTGATTGGATCTCAAACTCATTTACTGAATGTTTGCAATATGATTCATAGCATGAGAGAATTTGTGATTGGATCACAACTAGTAAGTATCTCGACATGTGTAATTGTGATGTATTGGAATTATCCCTAGTCGATGAATTGATGCATTCGGACGCCATCGATTCTATTGAGACTAGCACGAGGTGTACTCTTTGGTTTATCAAAGCAAGTATTTCTCACTGGTTGGAGACACTGGGATGTCCGGAGTTGATCGTGGATGCTAGTTATGGTAACTAGTTCATTGGAGTGACCAGTTGTAAGACTTCATATGGTTCTCTACATATACAAATATGTCAATGAAGTCCTTACTGTAACTTAAGGGCGATATTCCTTCAACTTGAGGTATTCAAGTCATCTTGGTCATGGAGACTTATGCTTTGACATCTTAAGCAAGCATCTCCGAGGAGATGTGGACCCGGGATGATTGGGCATAAGTCGAAGTGCCCGAAGGTATTTGAATATCCAATAGAGGATTCACCATTCCTTGCGAGGAGATGTATACCCTATGGCCTCTCGTCAGATTGTTACTAAAGTCTTTGGCCAAAGCATTGCATGTTTAGAGTATGATACTCTTGGATACATGTGCAGTAACTAGAATCCACAGGATGAGGAAGTAAATACTTGGGCTAGGTGTGACATAGTCAGCCTAGTGGGGACTGACATAATATACTATGTCTTGAACCAAGTGGGTATAAGATGAGTGAAGGGAATGGAGCATGATTCATTATAGCTGCTGAAGGGTTTCAGAAATGATTCTGGGATCAACCTTTGATTTTTCTGGCTAATTGGGGATCATGATGTACTACTAGGTGCCACTCATGATCGTTCTATAATTAATGGTTAATTATAGATGACCAACATAAACCGGGAACCTATTTGGTCACACGCACAACGAGCATAATCCGAAGGATTTAAAATAAGCTTGAGAATAAGATTCTCAGATTGAGAGAGACTTGGTTTGGTTGGACCAAACAAAGAGCTAGTATGAAATTGTTTCAGTCGCATCGGAAGCATGGATGGGCCGAGTCTTATGAAGACATGATGGATGAACCAAATCGGTTTGGTTCTAATCCAATGGTGGAAAATAAACCAAAATGGTTTGGTTTGTTTTAAACGAATGAATCAAAGTTGGTTCAGTTTGTTTTAATTTAAAATAGACCAACGCGGTTTGATTTATTTTAACTTAAGTTATTTGTGTTGGTGCAATCGACCCAGGTCATGATTAACCAAACTCGAGTTTAACTCGAACTGTATTTTGATATTAGACAAAACGTATGACATGTGATTGTCATTGGGAAAGTCCAATATGGGTTGACCACGTAAGTCCAAGTGTGTAGCCTTGGCGGTCAAAGTCCAAACATGGGGCTTGGCATTTGGGAAGTCCAAGTGTGTAGCCTTGGCATGGAAAATCCAAGCATAGGGCTTGGTGTTGGTAAAATCCAAGCATGAGGCTTGGTGTGGGAAGTCCAACATAGAGTTGGCATGTAAGTCCAAGTGTGTAGCCTTGGCAATGGAAAGTCTTGAGGACTTGGCAAGGCCACTAGTCTCGTAGGCTCGGGGTCCTTGAGTCGGTGAAGGATGGCATTGCGAAGTCGTGTGCTTGGTGCATCTGAGGGACCGTCAGACAGGGAGCGAATGGAGTGAGGCCCAAGGGAAGCAAACTTCGAGGGCAAGGTACGCAAAGGATGACATTGCGAAGCCGTGCGCTTAGTGCATCCAAGGGACATAGGTCGAGAGAAGAGAGCTTCGGTGGGAACTCCATGAGAGGATGAGGTGGACTTGGCCAAGTGGCTAAGACGAAGTGTCGGATGCTCAAACATGATGTTTGAGGTTTTACCCAACGGTCGGATGCTTAAACAAAGTGTTTGTTTGAGGTTTTACCCAACAGCAGTCGACTGGTATTGGTGTCGATTCAACTGATCCAAGTCGATGGCAATCGACTGGTGTGCAACTGGTGGTTTCTGGCCCAGCAGTCGATTACCGAGGGATAGAAGTCAATGCTAGACCATCAGTCGACTGATGAAGGTGTTCGCGGGCACAAAATGCTTGGTAGCCGACTGATCAGTCGGCTATGAGGTCAGCAGTCGACTGATAGGCATGATCAGTCAACTGATGGTGGATCCGTTGGAACTTATCCAGTGTGGATCGAGTCGTTGTGAGACAACGGCTACAGGAGTAGTCGATTGATGGTCTCGATCAGTTGACTGATTGGCGAGAAATCAACTTGATGTAGGTTATTTAAGGAGCTCAAGATGGAGAATTTTGCAACAGTTTTTGGGGCAATTTTGGAGGGGAATTGTTGCTGCATTCCAGTCCTTCAAGAGCAAACCAAAGCAAGCAACAAGCAAGTGATCAAAGCCATTTGTTGTAAAGTGTTCTTTACGTATTTCATTTGTTGTTTTTGTATTTTGCTTGTACTTTTGTATTACCTGTTATAATTGCTTGTATGAGGTTTCTCCATCTCCGACTTGTTGTCGAGAAGGAGTTTTGGTTAGCGTCGTGCGTATAACTCGAGCTCGTTGAGCTCACCCCATGGAGTAGGAATCCTAAGGTTCCGAACCACATATATCATTGTGTATTTGTGTGTGCTTGTATTGTTGTTTAGTATTTCTATTGTTTCCACTACATATTAACGATCATTATAGACAAAGCACGCAAGAACGAACGATTTCCATCGAACACCCGAATTGGGCTATTTACTCCCCCCCTCCCCCTCCTCTAGCCGACCATTGATTCTCCAACAAGTGGTATCAGAGCGAGGAGGTTGTCATCGGACTCACCGCCGCGACAATCAACAAGATGGTCGACATCAACATCCATCCACCGAAATTCGAAGGAGACTTTTCTTGGTGGAAGAAAAAGATGGAGGTATATTTCGAAACCGATTTCGATATGATGCTAACAATTGAAAATGGTTTTGAAGTACCTAGGGGTGAAGACAACAAGCCGTTAGTAAAATTAAGATGGAACGAGGAACAACAACAATAATTCAAGACAACGATTAAGGTAACAAAAATATTAATTAAATTAATACCTAACCATATCTTGTGCAAGCTAGGTGAATATGGGGATGCTAAGGAGTTGTAGGATAAGGTGGTCAAATTCCATGAAAATTCCGAACCAGCACAAGTAGAGAAGGAAGCAGAAGTAGAATGTCCATCAACATCCAGATCCAAGGATGTTGAAGAATTGGAGGAAACCTCTGTTGGTGCAATCGGCCCAGGTCACGATTGACCAGGACTTGAGTTTGACTTGAGTGATGTTTTGATGTTTCGACAAAAATATATGACAATGTAATTGTCATTTGGTAAAGTCCAAGTCTTGAGTACTTGGCATGGAAAGTCCAAGTGGGACACTTGGCACATGAAAAGTCCAAGCATGGTCTTGGCATTTGAGAAGTCCAACATGGGTTGGCAAGGGAAGTCCAAGCATGGGTCTTGGCATGGAAAGTCCAAGCATGGTCTTGGCATGGAAAGTCCAACATGGGTTGGCAAGGGAAAGTCCAAGCTTGAGCCTTGGCATTTGAGAAGTCCAAGGGTTTGATATTGGCAGCGTAAAGTGTTGGATCGAAGCGGATCTAGGTGCCTACTGCACCAACATAAAGTCCAAGCGGGAGTCTTGGAAGCATAAGTCCAATGGTTGGCGGCGTAAAGTCCAAGCGGAGTCTTGGCGGCGTAAGTCCAATGTGCCTTGGCGGTGTAGACACCGTTAGCATGACATAGCCGATGGAAGCACCTGAAGGCTAGCGCGATGGATAAACAAGTCATGGATGACTTGGAGGGATCCGAGAGGCGTGAGGCTGATGGAGGTGGCTAGAAGGCTTAGGTCTAGGCTAAGGGTGGTCTAGCAAGTATGGGGGAACCATACTTGGGTTAAAACCTCATGGTTGAGGTGTGTCAGTCGACTGATGCCATGTGGCGACCGACCAAGTCAACTAGGGCCATTGTTAGGCGGTGACCGATGACGCAGCGATCGATTGATCATGTGATCGATCCGATGAATTACAGCCACGAATAGAGTCTCACTTTCATCACGAGACGAGCAATGAGTGATGGCTCATCGGTCGACCGATGGTTATGATCGGTCGGTGATGTCCTAGCCGCTGGATTTTTCCGTGGATTACACCGTTGTCTCGCAAGCGATGTGATCGATCGTGATGGTCCCGATCACGATCGATCAACCTTTTCCAAAGACAGTTGAAGCTATATAAGGAGCTCATGATGGAGGAAAAGATAGCGATTTTCTTGAGCGAAATTGAAGAGGGAAGTTGGTGCTTTCCAGTCCTTCAAAGCTAGTTCAAGGCAATCAAAGATCAAGCAATCCAAAGCTCTTGTAAAGTGTTTTTCCTTTACTTGCATTTGTATTTCATATTGTATTTGCTTGTATCTACTTGATTATTGTTGTAATCATATTGTACGAGGTTTCTCCGCCTCCGGATTATTCCGAGAAGGAGTTATTATTATAGTGGTGTGTGATTGACATCGCTAGGGTTTGTACGAACCCGATCCGTGGAGTAGGAACCGTGCGGTTCCGAACCACATTAAATCTTTGTGTCTTTGTGTGTGCTTGTCCATTTCGTTATTGTATTATATCTATATTCCGCTGCGCTAACGAAATTGTAGAGACGAACGCGATCGATTTCCGATAACTTGAGAACGACGCTATTCACCCCCTCTCTAGCCGTTCCAATATTGCTAACAAGTGGTATCAGAGCCCGAGGCTCTTCTACGGACTAACCGCCGGGAGCTAAGACAAAAGGCTAGAGGGTGAAGATGGAATTCCAAGACAAGCTTGGATGGGATATCAATACTCCACCTCCATATGATCCAGAAGATTTTCTGGCGTGGAGAGCAAGAATGGAAACATTCTTGATGATAAACATAGAGGATTGGTTCATCCTCGTTGAAGACCTTGAACCCCCTAGGGATAAGAAGGGGAATGTCCTAAAATTGAAAAAGTGGACCCAAGAGCAACGCCAAAAGCTCAAGACTGAAATTAAGGTAACGAAACTGTTGGAAGATTTAATCCCTAATGGTGTTTTGTGCAAGCTAGGGGATTACATGTATGCCAAGGAGCTATGGAGAAAATTGGCAAGATTCCATGAGGAGAGTTCATCCTCAAGTGAAAGTGAGGAATTGGAAGTTGAGATGGAGTCAACTTCCGGATCGGAGAAAGAAGAAGTAGAAGAGATGGAAGAAGCATCTACTTCTAGGATTGAGGAGGAGAGACCATCCTCTACACCGGAGCAACCTCAAGAAGAGCCTTCAACATCCGATCAAGATGAGGAAGCTCAAAATTCAACTCCGGCACCTACCACCACCCTAGGTAACTCAAACACTTTATCTTCAAATAAAAATCATATAATGTGCTTTGAGTGTAGGGAGTATGGGCATTACAAGAGCAAATGCCCAAATAAGGTTAGGAAAGCTTCTCCGGCGCCCAAAAGTCAACAAAAGTCAAAGGATGCCGGTTCCCCAAGTCAAAAGAACAAGGAACATATTATATGCTTCAAGTGCCATCAAAAGGGGCATTATAGAAGTCAATTCTCTAGGGGGAGGAAAAAGACCCAAGAAGAAGCATCACAAGTAGGGGGAGCTAAGGTTAACCCTAAGGTACATTTTAGTAGTGCATCTTCTAATTTAAATGTTAAAAAGCATGCTAGGAATTTAAATTCTCCTGCAATTTATGAAAAGCATTCTAATATGAATAAATGTTTTTTATTATGAGCTAAAAGTGTCCATTTTAGTAATAAGGAGAAATTTGGGACTAATGTCCCTAGAAAAACCATACCTAGGGAATCTATTAAGAAAATACAAGAACATCTAGGTTTTAATTCAAAATGGACTAGGCGTATGCCAAGGAAGTCCAATGCCCAAGATTTAAATCAAAATTCTAAAATTGAGCAATTAGAATTAGAAAACCAAGCCCTCAACACTATGCAAAATCATTTTAAAGGGTCTAATGGTCAAACTCCTATGTCAAGAAGTCAAAGTCAACATCTAGGACCTAAGAGTCAAAAGTCAACCAAGGGCAAGAATGGTTTGGGTCACAAACCTAAGTCCAAGGTGACTTATCATAGTGTTCCATTTGACTATGGAACACTAACTAGGTCTAGGAAGACCAAGGTCAATGGGGAAATCATCCCTAGAGTTGACCAAGGTTTGTGCCTCGTGGCCAAGGTTTTGAAGAAACCTAGGGTGGCCGCTAAGAAGGTTGTTAGGGAGGCAATCCTTAAGGTTAACCTAGGCAAGACCAAAATGACCAAGGCTAATAAGCCTAGAAAGGTCATTAGGAAGGTATCTAGGGAGGTTATCCCTAAGGAATACCTAGTTAATTCAATGAGCTCAAATAGATTTTGGGTTCCAAAGAGCGTGATTGATTCACGTTAAATGGATTAGAATGTGCCAACCATGATTGGATGAGTAGTTAACTCAACCATGGTAAAGATGGCACTTTAGGTTATTTTCAAGGTTATGGGTGCCTTGGAAAAACATTTGAGCTTTAATCCTAAAGGATTTTAGGATGTGCCAATATAGTTTTTGAAAAACATGAAAATCAATAAAAGTGGCACAATCTAGATTTAGAGGTCATAGTGTGTAACTTTGATTGTTGGCACACTTTAAAAGTTCATGTAAAAGTAACATCAAGAGTGATACTCAAGTGTCACACAACTTGATGTCTTGTACTCACTATGCTTCATATGTTTTACCATATGTTTGCATGGAAGGAATGTCTAGGATGGATTGCATCTCACAAAACAAGTCTTTTACCTTTGATTGTGTATTTCAACACTTAGAAAGGGTGAGATGTTAGGATTTGGAAATCATTGAATGTTAATTTTTGCAAAAATGAAATAAAACATTAAAATACATTAACAAATACATGAATGTAAGTGTAATATCAATATATTCGATATACAAGAATAAACATGATAAAATGGATTAATTAGATGAAGAAATCGAGATTTTCAGAATTTCAGAACTGGAAATCAGATATCAGTCGACTGATAACACTGTAGCGCGATACGATACGGTCATCAGTCGAGTGCTAGCTTCATGACTCGACTGTTTGAACATCAGTCGACTGATGGGATACAAAACGCGAGTTAGAGTTCACTCCTGCGATACTGCAGAAGTTTCTCGAGTGTAGGCCCTCAGATGATACCTTTATTTTTTTCCCTACCATGGATTTTCCTTTACCCAAGCCCTTTGACCATATCTCTATGGAGTCCATGCATGAGCATATCTTTGGTTATCCTCGTCCACCGGCCCAGAATTTATTCCCTATCACTGAGTTATCTGCACCTGACAATGTACTTTACAAGGTCATTGTTGGGTGTTTTCTTCCTATCGTCACTCAGGGTCTGGCCAAGATTCGGCCTCCCCATCTCTTTCTTTTATATGCCATGCGTCATAGGTTAGACATTAACTTTGCACTAAACATGTTTCATTGCATTGTGCATTTCACTTCCCCTGTACAAGGGAAAGTGCATATGCCATTTGGTCATATCATCACAGCATGGCTAGACTCCGTAGGCGTTAACATCCACAGGGGTTCTCTTAGAGCGCTATCTGAGGTGTACGACTGTATATCAGTTCGTAACTTCTCGTTAGCAAAGCTACGGATGGGGCCTGAACAGATGGAGTTGACGCCTCGACCACCACCCAGGGCACGCAGAGAGCCTCCTCTGGTACCCAGAGAGGCGATAGAGGACTACGAGGATGCAGACGCCGCTGATGAGGATGATCAGCTGCCACCAGATGCATCAGCGGCAGGTCCATCAGATCGTCGTGGCCGGTTGGAGTCCAGATTTCAGGACTATCGCAATGATTGACTCGGTCAGCCGAGATATTGGCGAGCGTGCATCTTTCGGCGCACGTCTTGATCGGATGGAGGAGTCCCAGAGCCGCATCGAACAGCATCAGCTCGATATGTTAGAGATGATGCGGGCCTGGACCTTGAGTCAGCAGCCTCCTCCACCGCCACCTCCTGAAGATGATTAGATATTGAGGATATTAGATTTTCGGTTTTTGTAGTGAGATTGAGCATAGCCAATCTCCATTTTGAATGTAAAAGACTAAATTTTTAAGTTAAATGAAATTTGTGTTTCTGAAAATCTTGTGTGTCTGGATGAGTACTTGTATTATTGTATTGCTTATAAAAGTTGATATATCATGACATGAAATCGCATCCTATCATATACCATGTCATATCGTTGTTTAGGGTTATTTTAGATGTCATGTGTTCTTAAAGTTCATCATATGCCATGACATCATGATCATTGGTCATGTTTTTATTTTGCCATCACTATGCCATGATCATTTCATGCATTAATTTGATTGAACATTGATTTAAGGAAAATGACATGACTTGAAGTCTCACTTATAAGGGAATCAAGTAGAGTTGCCTAGAAAATGCATGAAACCCTAGATAAAGTAAATCAAAACCCACATCTCACATCACATTGACATATATGTGTATTTATACACCCTAGATACATGTGAGATGCTAGGATAATAAGTTAGGTTCAAGGTGCATAGGTAGTGCATCTAGATGAACTCAAACTTATTTCAACTATCACCAAGAATCATAAGGAAAGCTAATATACAAGTTATGTATATTTAGCCAATAAATTATGGTTCAAAATATGTTTTCAAAAACATTTTAAAATCAATTTAGAAAACCTTGGTGAAGTCTATCTTTTGATAGCCATCATCATTGTAGAAGTTGATACAAAGTGGATCAAAAACTTTAAAGTTTTTAATAGTTTTGAACTTTGTATCAATCTCCTATTTCAATGGTAAAAATATTTTTCCAAAATTTTTCACTGATTGTATGTGTGATAAGTAATATACATATCAAGTTTCGTGATTTTTTGATTTACGTAGAATTACTTATGAATTTTCAAAAGTTGAGTCTGATTTTTGAAAATCAGGTTTTGATTATCTACGGTCTGATCTGATGGGGCAGTTGCGACTCGGATCAAACTGTATCACTCATTGCCTCGTGCGGTCCGATCGATTGACATCGGTCGACCGTAGCTGACAGAGTCGACTGATAGCCTGATTTCGGGGTAACCAAAGTTGTTTAACCCGATTTCAGCTGTGGTTAAGGTCCCTAACCACTCTTGACCCTAGGATATGCCTTGGGAAGCATGATGAAGGGTGAAAATCCATTGGATATGGATTAGGAGAAGTGTTTAGGGTTTGTATCAATTTCAAGGTGTTGGAAAGTTCAATGTTGAATTTCTACCCTTAATTTTTGATGGCTTAGAGTTCCTATTGGCTTAGGGGCTTCCCAAGGACATTGTTGGTGCAATGGTCAAGGGGGAGCAAGCCTTTAGGGGGAGGTATCCATCTTGGGATGATGGATGTGTTTTTCTCCTTGAAAAGGAAAAGTTATTGGGAAAGTATCATCAATTGGGAAAATTGATGGGTTTTTGATACCCAATTTGGAAATTGGGAGAGTAAATAGGATTGCCTCTCTTGAGTGATATATGACTTATCACTAGGAAGATGGTAGGCATCCTAGGTATTTTTGGACCAAGGGGGAGATTGTAAGATCTCATTGGGACATGAGACATTGACCTCCTTGGAGAGAAAACCTTTTTGATGTTAGTCAAAAAGGGGGAGAATGTTTGGGGGAGAACATTTGGAGAGTATTTACCAATTTGGGATAATTGGTAAAGGATTTGAGTTAGTGTTCTAACTCAATCATTTGTTTGGTTTTTGTCAAACATCAAAAAGGGGGAGATTGTTGGTGCAATCGGCCCAGGTCACGATTGACCAGGACTCGAGTTTGACTTGAGTGATGTTTTGATGTTTCGACAAAAACATATGACAATGTAATTGTCATTTGGTAAAGTCCAAGTCTTGAGTACTTGGCATGGAAAGTCTATGTGGGACACTTGGCACATGAAAAGTCCAAGCATGGTCTTGGCATTTGAGAAGTCCAACATGGGTTGGCAAGGGAAGTCCAAGCATAGGTCTTGGCATGGAAAGTCTAAGCATGGTCTTGGCATGGAAAGTCCAACATGGGTTGGCAAGGGAAAGTCTAAGCTTGAGCCTTGGCATTTGAGAAGTCCAAGCGGGAGTCTTGGCAGCATAAGTCCAATGGTTGGTGGCGTAAAGTCCAAGCGGAGTCTTGGCGGCGTAAGTCCAATGTGCCTTGGCGGTGTAGACACCGTTAGCATGACATAGCCGATGGAAGCACCTGAAGGCTAGCGCGATGGATAAACAAGTCATGGATGACTTGGAGGGATCCGAGAGGCGTGAGGCTGATGGAGGTGGCTAGAAGGCTTAGGTCTAGGCTAAGGGTGGTCTAGCAAGTATGGGGGAACCATACTTGGGTTAAAACCTCATGGTTGAGGTGTGTCAGTCGACTGATGCCATGTGGCAGTTGACTGGACCAAGTCAACTAGGGTTTGATGCGAAGTAGCCTAGCGATTGCCATTGTTAAGCGATCGGTGATGACAGCGATCGGCCCGATCATGTGATCGGTCGATGCTCGGATTTTCGACCCACGAGAATGGAGTCTCACTCATTCTTGAGATGAGCGGTCGGTGATGGATCATCATCGATCGATGGTCATGATCGGTCGGTGATGTCCTAGCCGCTGGATTTTTCGGCGTGGATTACACCGTTGTCTCACGCAGGTGTGATCGATCGATGGTCCCGATCGATCGGTGATCGACCTTTTTCCAAAGACAGGTTGAAGCTATATAAGGAGCTCGTGATGGAGGAAAAGATAGCGATTTTCTTGAGCGAAATTGAAGAGGGAAGTTGGTGCTTTCCAGTCCTTCAAAGCTAGTTCAAGGCAATCAAAGATCAAGCAATCCAAAGCTCTTGTAAAGTGTTTTTCCTTTACTTGCATTTGTATTTCATATTGTATTTGCTTGTATCTACTTGATTATTGTTGTAATCATATTGTACGAGGTTTCTCCGCCTTCGGATTGTTCCGAGAAGGAGTTATTATTATAGTGGTGTGTGATTGGCATCGCTAGGGTTCGTACGAACCCGATCCGTGGAGTAGGAATCGTGCGGTTCCGAACCACGTTAAATCTTCGTGTCTTTGTGTGTGCTTGTCCATTTCGTTATTGTATTATATCTATATTCCGCTGCGCTAACGAAATTGTAGAGACGAACGCGATCGATTTCTGACAACTTGAGAACGACGCTATTCACCCCCCCTCTAGCCGTTCCAATATTCCTAACACACTCCACCTCTAGCATTGAGGGGGAGGAGAGGCAATCTTCTATCCCAGAGCAAGAACGAGAAGAAGTATCTACATCTGAGAGAAGTGAAGATCAAGAGGCTTCCACCACCCTAGATAACTCAAATGCAATTCTTAATAATAAAGATCACATAATTTGCTTTGACTGTAGGGAGAAAGGGCATTACAAGAGTAAATGCCCAAAATTGGCTAAGGAGAAGGTACCAACACCAAAAGTTCAACAAAAATCAAAGGATGTCGAAGTCCTCGCTAAGAAAAGAAAAGAGCACATTGTGTGCTTCAAGTGCAACCAACGAGGACACTACCGAAGCCAATACCCTAGGAGGAGGAAGAAGGGGCAAGAAGGAGCTATACAAGTAGGGGGAGCTTCCAAAGCAAACCCTAAGATATATCTTAATGCACCTTCTACTTCTAGGATTAAAAAGCATGCTAAAAGTTATTTTAGTACTCTTGCAATTGTTAATGAAAAGCATGCTAGTAGGAATAAATACTATTGTTTAGGTGCCAAACATGCAAATTTAACTAAGGACAAACCTAGGACTAATAACACTAGACCTATCTTACCTAGAGAGTCCATTAGTAAGGTTGAGAATCACCTAGGAATTAACCCCAAGAAGTCTAGGCATATACCTAGGAAGAGTCTTTCCCAAAAGACCAATGAAAAATCAAAATTGGGAAAGTTAGAATTAGAAAATCAAGTCTTGAGGTCAAGGCTTGAAAATTTGAAAAAGACCCTAGCAAAAATGACAAACTCAATTATGGGGTCAAAGGATCAAAATCTAAGACCTAGGAGACAAGAACCGGTTAAGGGTAAGAAAGGTTTTGGTCACAAACCTATGTCCTACCACAATGTTCCATTTGATTATGGAACTAAATCTAGGTCTAGAAAAACAAGGTTAATAGAGAAGTTATCCCTAAGATTAGATATGGTGTGTGTCTAGTGGCTAAAAATTCAAGAAAATCTAAGGTAGCCACTAAGAAGGTCAAAGGGGGAGTCACCTCTAGAGTTGACCTAGGAAAGACCCATTTAACTAAGGCTTCAAAGCCAAAAAGGGTCATTAGGAAGGTATCTAGGGAAGTTATCCCTAGTGAATACCTTGTTAACCAAAGGAGCTCCAATAGGTATTGGGTTCCTAGGAGTGTGATCGATTCACGCTAGATGGGTTAGGGTGTGTCAACCCTAAGTGGATAGGTAGTTAACCTAACCCTAGTAGAGTTGATACTTTAGGATGTGCCAATGTGCTTTGAGAAGTTAAAAATTGATTAAATTGACACAATTTGGTTTTAGAAGTTATGGTGTGCCATTTTGAGTTTTTGGCACACTAGGGGAATAGTTGGCATTATGGCAAAATGGATTTAATTTTAAGAAATGGCAATTGGAGTTAACAATTAGGTATTATATACCTTTATATTTTATACTTGCCATGATTTATTTGCCTTACCATGTCATGACATCATATTTACTTGTTATCATTGAAAATGTTATGATCATTCTTAGGGTTTATTTTTGATGTCATGAGTGTTTAGATTTCATTTATATGCCATAACATCATGATTATTGGCACATGCTTATTCATGTTATCATTTATGCCATAATCATCATTCATCCATTAATTTAAATTGAGTTAAGGACAATGACATGATTTGAAGTCCCATGCATAAGGGAATCAAATAGTGTTGCCTAGAAAAATGCATGAGACCCTAATTAACCAAAACCCACATCTCACTAGAATACTTGACTTGTATGTGTTTCATACACTTAGATACAAGTGAGATGTTTAGGAAATTGAATTTAAAGGTTTTAAAAACATTTCAAAACAATTTTGAAAAACCTTGCTGAAGTCTTTCTTTTGATGGCAATCACCATTGAATGAGGTGATACAAAGTAGGGTTAAACATTGAAAATTTTAATGGATTGGAACTTTGTGTTAATCTCACTAGTTTATGGGTATTTTATTTTTCTAATATTTTTCACCCATAATGTTTGTTATAAGTAATGTACGTATGAATTTTCAAGATTTTTCAAAATACGTATTTTTACTTATGAATTTTGGAAATTCATTTCTGAAAATTGATTTTCTGCATTCTGAGATGTCGGTTATTCCGTATGTATGATAGTCATTGGAGTGATAGTCGATCGTAGCTGTCATCAGTCATTGTCATAGTTGATTTTGGGTAAACAAGGTTTGTTAGGCTCATGTTCAACTATGTTTTGGTTCCCTAACCACTCCTAACCCTAGGACATGCTTTGGAGAGTATTAGAAAGGGTGAAAATCTATTGGACATGAATTAGGAGAAGTGTTTATGGTGTGTATCGAATTTTAAGGGAGGTAAAAGTTTAATGTTGAATCTTTTCCCTTAATTTCAATAGTTTAGTATTCCTATTAGCTTAGGGACTCTACAAGGACATTGTTGGTGCAATGATAAAGGTGGAGCAAGCCTCTAGGGGAAGGTATCCATCATGGGAAGATGGATGTGTATTTTTCCTCATGGGAGGAAAATTGGGGGATTGCCTCTCTTAAGTGATATGAGACTTATCACTACGAAGATTGAAGGCATCCTAGATGTTTGTGTACCAAGGGAAAGATTATAAGATCTCATTGGGATATGAGACATTGACACCCTTGAGGAGGACCTTTTTGATGTATGTCAAAAGGGGGAGAAGTTACCAATTGGGGTTAGTTGGAATTCTCATTGGGATGTGAGAATTGCCAATTGGGGATAATTGGTAGACTTGAGTTTGAGGTTTTGTCAAACATTAAAAAGGGGGAGTTTGTTGGTGCAATCGACCCAGGTCATGATTGACTGGACTCGATTTTGACTCGAATTGTATTTTGATGTTAGACAAAATGTATGACATGTGATTGTCATTGGGAAAGTTCAACATGGGTTGTCCACATAAGTCCAAGTGTGTAGCCTTGGCGGTGAAAGTCCAAGCATGGGGCTTGGCATTTGGGAAGTCCAAGTGTGTAGCCTTGGCATGGAAAATCCAAGCATAGGGCTTGGTGTTGGTAAAATCCAAGCATGAGGCTTGGTGTGGGAAGTCTAAAATGGAGTTGGCAAGTAAGTCCAAGTGTGTAACTTTGGCAATAGAAAGTCTCGAGGACTTAGCAAGGTCACTAGTCTCGTAGGCTCGGGGTCCTTGAGTTGGTGAAGGATGACATTGCGAAGTCATGCACTTGGTGAAGGCAAAACATTGCTTCCCCTTCGGGCGCTTGTGCGTGGTGATCCTATCACACGTCCCCAGATTAAAAAAAATTAATCCAGACGAAGATGGATTACCCAAGCAACTGATCCATCATCGTTCTATTCGATTTGAGTGGTAACTTGAACAAACTTGTTGTTCAAGCAACCTAACTCTTTTCCTCTATTAGTCGCGGAATAGATGATGTATGGATCGCTGATTTTTGTGTTTATCATCGGGGACCAAGTAAATAAACCACATACATGATACAAGAGAACTAAAATCAAAACAAACAAGATTTACCTCTTGTTTACCTCTTGATCTTCTATTGTATGACCTACCCTCCTCTTGGATGTCGTGTGGGCGACGATCTTCCAAGAATCGAAGCCTCCTAGATCTCGTATCTTCCCTTCCTTGCTCGCTCCGAACAAAGGGAAGAATATTCTCCCTTCTTCTCCTATCTATTGCCAACCACCAATCCTCCTTGCTTGGTTGTTGCCGCCGGCCAAAGGAGAGGGAGTAGATGAACTAGCTAAGACAAAGGAAGAAGGCACCCTATCCTTTGTTGCCGCCGGCCCTTAGAGAGGTGGAGGAAGCGGTGACTATAGGAGATGGAGAAGATGAGGGTGGCGCCGGCCAAGGGAGGGAGAGGAAGAAAAAAACCCTAGCCTCCTTCTTGTGTTGCCGCTGGACCTAAGGAATTGGACAAACCAAAACCCTAGCCTCCAAATTGTTGTCGCCCAACCTCTCCAACGCCAACCCTAGCCCGACTTCTTGTGCCGTCCAAACCTCTCAAATCTCTTATATAGATATCTAGACATCATGAGGTATTTATAATATGCTACAATAGGGACTATGAGGAGGAGTTGGATCTTGGCCACCCAATGGATCCGAACCACACAAACCTAATCCATTAATGATGATCCATTCCACTAGAGGATTATCATTGATCTACTTCACCAACCCCCATAAATAAATATGGGCTCCATATATTATTTGTACAAATATCTCATCGTGTTTAAGATATCGAATGTTCGTTAATTAATTAATTTACTGACAATTAATTAATTAACATCTAACTCCATGAGTAGTACCACTCAACATCATCATCATGCTGGACCAAGTCCACCTGCAAGATTTACATGATGATCCTTATGAGCTCCTTAAGGGGACATCATCATCCTAATACATAGGACACGGTTTCCTCCTATACTCAACGACACACTATGTAAATAATATCATTTCCCAACTTACCAGACCTATCGATTTAACCCATAAATCTCGCCCATTGGTAAATCAAAGAAATAAATATCAAGTACATGTGCTCGTTATTATATCGGGATTAAGAGCATGTACACTATAATATCCAAGGTCTAATTCAATTAAGTAGTCAACAATAAATCGAATCACCTCTAAATCGGTCCTGCTCAATACACACAAAGTGTACTAGTGTAATTCTATGGTCAAGATAAACCAATACCAAATTACAATACAACCATGCCAATGGTTTGTCCAAAACCATCTTGGTTGTGAGCCTCTACTTATACTCTAAAAGGAACTGATAACATGATCTTCTATGTGACACCACACACCATGTTATCTATAATGTAAAGTATCAGACAATATGCACATATATAAAATGCAAACAATGATCATGTGATTCTTATTTCTAAATGAAGATGTCCATACAAAGGCTAGACTTTCACTATATATCCCAACAATCTCCCACTTATACTAAAAGATTATGATGCCATCAAACTACCATACATCTGATTTCCATTCCCTCCACATGTCTATCCAAAGCTCTCGTTGGAAGGGCTTTAGTGAAAGGATCTGCCAGGTTATCCTCTAATGCAATCTTAGCGACAACAACTTCTCCTCGCTTTACGATCTCTCGTATCAAGTGGTACTTGTGCTCTATGTGTTTACTTGCCTTATGGGCTCGTGGTTCCTTCAAGTTTGCAACTGCACCACTGTTATCGCAATAAATTATGATAGTTCTGGGCAAACCAGAAATCACATCCAAGTCCATCAAGCAATTCCTGAGCCATACAGCTTCTTTGGTTGCCTTAGAGGCTACCACATACTTAGCTTCCATGGTAGAGTCCGCCATGCATTTCTGCTTGACACTCCTCCATACAATAGCTCCACCTCCCAAAGTAAACACAAAGCCCGAGGTAGATTTACTGTTATCCCTATCTGATTGGAAGTCAAAATCTATGTAACCCATAGGGAGCAATTGATCTTCCTGGTATACCAGCATATAATCCCTATTCCTTCTCAGGTACTTCAATATATACTTTACCACAGTCCAATGTCCCTATCTTGGATTACTCTAATATCTGCTAACCATGCCCACGGTAAAGCAGATATCCGCCCTCGTACATAGCATAGCATACATGAGGCTTCCTATCGTCGAAGCATAAGGAACCGCCTTTATCTCCTCTATCTTCTTTGATGTTCTAGGACACATCTCTTTAGATAAAGGTACTCCATGCCTAAAAGGTAGAAAACCTTTCTTGGAGTTCTACATGCTAAAATGAGCCAAAATAGTGTCTATGTATGAAGCTTGAGATAAGAACAACATCCTTTTCTTACGATCCCTTATAACCTTGATCCCAAGGATGTATCCCACTTCTCCCAAGTCCTTCATATCAAATTGTTTGGACAGCCATACCCTTACATCTGATAGCACTTTGACATTGTTGCCAATGAACAAAATGTCATCTACGTATAGTACAAGAAATACCACTACATTTCTGTCACATCTCTTGTATACACAAGACTCATTCGGACTTTGAATAAATTCATATGATTGGATTACCTCATCAAAGTGGATGTTCCAAGATCTCAAAGCTTGCTTCAATCAATAAATGGACCGATTAAGCTTGCACACAAGATGCTCTTTGCCCTTTGCAATGAATCCCTCTGGTTACTCCATATAGATGTTTTCTTCAAGGCTTCCATTAAGGAAAGCTGTCTTGACATCCATCTTCCAAACTTCATAATCCATATGAGCAGCAATAGACAAGAGAATTCGGATAGACTTAAGCATGGATATCGACGAAAAGGTCTCCTCATAATCGATACCCTCTTTCTGAGTATACCCTTTCACAACAAGCCTTGCTTTGAAGGTCTCAACCTTCCCATATGTACCTTTCTTTCTTTTGTAGATCCACTTGCATCCAATGGCTTTTACACCATTGGGTGTTTCTACTAGCTCCCAGACTTGATTTGAATCCATAGATTCTATCTCAAAATTCATCGCCCTTTGCCAAGATACCGCATCTTTATCTTGGATTGCCTCATCATATGTTCAGGCATTAGATTCATGTTTGCCAGGGACCCAATCAAAAGATTCTCACAAGAACAAAAATCTCTCAGGTTGTCTAACAACCCTCCCACTACGACGAGGTATCACTTATGTATCCTCTATGACACGCGGTGCAGTCACTTATGGTATGTCCTCTTGTACCATTGGTACTGAAGTAGATGTTGGTGCAGTGGGCACCTATGTCGAACCTGTGTTTTGATTATAGCAAACGATACAAAGTTAAGCTCATATTGTTATCTCACGAGCTGAATTGAGTGTGCAAAAAAATGCTAAAGCTGGAGCTGAAGGCTAGCGACACCCGGAGGAAGCCACGGTGGTCGGACGACACTCGAGTGACTTCGGAGGGAGCTAAAGGAATTGAGTAGAAGGTCGGAAGTGAGATCTACAAAGTAAGTATCGAGGTAAGCTTGTGTGTGTGAGCATAAGTGAGGTTGTATCCTCCTTACGGGGATGATCTTAAGCGTAGATTCGACCAAAGACATCCCATGGATGGTCTAGGTTGAGATCGGACGGTCGGCGACCGTCGAAATTATGTTTTTATTAAGCTAACTTGTGATTTCAGCAAGCATCAGTCGACAACACACAAGAGCCACTCGACTGCCTTCATCAGTCGACTACTGAGGGTTGCGACTCGACTGACGCTGCCATCAGTCGACTGATGGTCAATGATCAGCTTCGAGGAGTCAAGCTTTATCACCTCATTCCAAGGGGCTTTGTGCCTAGTTTTGATTGGCTGAAGATCCACTCGATGAGGGGCTCAAAAACTATACGACAATTTACCAAACACAACTCCTGAAGTTTGGAATTGTCCAAAAAGTGCCCCATAGTTTTAGATTTACCAAATGGCGTACGTAATTCTCAAATTACCCCTCCCATCAAACAACCTGCAATTTAATGCTGAGAGAGAATTTGCATCTATCCGAGCCACAACTGGAAATCCCGAGCCATCCAAACGTCACTTCCAGTCACGTGGGAGCCCCAGTCCCCTGCTTTCCATACTGTTGATGAGCACCACACGCAGATTTCCCCTGCAAACCAACTGAGCAAAACCATTTTTGATGAAACGCTAGTAGAAACTCTAAAACTCTAGATAATATCAACGACATCACTGCTCCAACGAATATCCGGGTAGGGTTTCAAGAAGTTGGCACAACTCAGTCACCGCCTGCTTCACATAGTATTATTATGTATGTATGTGTTTTTATTCTTGAGACTGCTATGAGGTTAATAAATGCATTGTAGGTGGTTGTATAATCAAGTTTGCCATGCACCCATAAATACGAGGTAGGAATATCATATTAAAGTTTGGCACACACCCATAATTACGATGCAGGAGGTTCATAACCAAGTTTTGTCGTCACCTAAACAAATTCCACTTAACTTAAAAGGTGATGCTTTGAATTAAATCCCAGGATTACTGAAGTTCCCTGATTGATATTCCCAGCACTAGGAGATTAAATCTATCCGAGTACCACCGTGTCTCTCAAATTTAAAATCCCAACACCATGGGAGATTAAAGCTGACAATAAAAAGTGATGCTACGAATTTAAATCCTAGCAACATCATGGTCCTGGGCTTCAAATTCCCAGCACCATTGAGGTTCAAGCAATTCAGGATAAAAGGTGGTGCTAGGAATTGAAATCTTGTCACCATCATGGTCTTGGGATTAAAACTCTTAGCACCATGGAGGTTCAACAGTTTGGGATAAAAGGTGGTGCTAGGAATTGAAATCTCGTCACCACCGTGGTCCTGAGATTAAAACTCCCAGCACCATGGAGAACTGGTCGAGAGAAATAGTGGGGCTGGGAAATTATATCCTAGAACCCCTGTGGTCCTGGGATTCAAACTCCCAACAACACCATGGTGTTGGGAATGTAATTCCTAGCACCAGGGAGATATAAGTTCCCGAGATGAAAGGTGATGGTGGGAACTAAAACCCCAACAACACTGTGGTCCTGCGATTAAAACTCCCAACACCATGGAGATTGAACTGGTCGAGATAAATGGTGGTGCTGGGAATTTATATCCCAGCACCACCGTGGTAATGGGATTCAAACTCCCAGCAACACCATGGTGCTGGGAATGTAATTCCCAGTACCAGGGAGATATAAGTTGCCAAGATTAAAGGTGGTGCTGGGAACTGAAACCCCAGCACCACCTTGGTCCTGCTATTAAAACTTCCAGCACCATGGAGATTGAACTCGTCAAGATAAATGGTGGTGCTGGGAATTTATATCCCAGTACCACCGTGATCCTGGGATATAAATTTCCAGCACCATGGAGAGGGAACTTGGCCGAGATAAATGGTGGTGCTGGCAATTTATATTGGAGATAAATAAAGTCCTCTAGGCGAGTGGAGTGCAAGCGTGGCCTAAACTATCATCCTCCACCTTTCCTTAGGCTCCCAAACAGTAGTTTTAAAAAGCAATGCTCCGTGCCAACATTCAGATGATTGTGCCAATTGGCACACACCCATAACTGCTGGCAAGAGTGTCGGAACTAAGTATCCCTCTGCGCATAAACCTTCTAAATGTCTTCCTCTTCCATTCCATATCAATTGTTCCTAATTTCAACATTGATAGGTCCATCAATGGGTTTCGGTCAAAACCCATTAATGGCCCTATCCACCTCAAATTTGTAGGTTAGTGAAGTGCATAATTGGGAAACCTAACCCTAAACTCTCATCCTCCACTTGTCCTCAGGCTTCTAAACCCTAGTTAAAAAAATTCAGTCTACTTGCCTACCACACTACATATAATTATTTTGATTTTAAAAACCTTTGCAGGGATGACCCCCTTCCTGATGAAGTGTTCACATTTTTGGAAATAATTGAATCAAATTTGAAGGATAGAGAGTTAGATGATCAAGATTCCATAAATCTGTCCCCAAGTAATATTCCATCTTCCATCTTCAAACTCCCAAAACACCATGGTGCTGGGAATGTAATTCCCAACGCCAGGGAGATATAAGTTCCCCAGATGAAAGGTGGTGCTGGGAACTGAAACCCCAGCAACACTGTGGTCATGCGATTAAAACTCCCAGCACCATGGAGATTGAACTAGTCGAGATAAATGGTGGTGCTGGAAATTTATATCTCAGCACCACCGTGGTAATGGGATTCAAACTTCCAGCAACACCATGGTGCTGGGAATGTAATTCCCAGCACCAGGGAGATATAAGTTGTCGAGATTAAAGGTGGTACTGGGAACTGAAACCCCAGCAACACTGTGGTCTTGCTATTAAAACTCCTAGCACTATGGAGATTGAACTCGTCGAGATAAATAGTGGTGCTGGGAATTTATATCCCAGCACCCCCGTGGTCCTAGGATATAAATTTCCAGCACCATGGAGAGGGAACCTGGCCGAGATAAAATGGTTGTGCTGGCAATTTATATCGGAGATAAATAAAGTCCTATAGGCGAGTGGAGTGCAAGCGTGGCCTAAACTATCATCCTCCACCTTTCCTTAGGCTCCTAAACAGTAGTTCTAAAAAGCAAGGCTCCGTGCCAACATTCAGATGAGTGTGCCAATTGGCATGCTCCGTGCCAATTGGCACGCACCCATAACTGCTGGCAGGAGTGTCAGAACTAAGTATCCCTCTGTGCATAAACCTTCTAAATGTCTTCCTCTTCCATTCCATATCAATTGTTCCTAATTTCAACATTGATAGGTCCATCAATGGGTTTCAGTCAAAACCCATTGATGGCCCTATCCACCTCAAATTTGTAGGTTAGTGAAGTGCATAATTGGGAAACCTAACCCTAAACTCTCATCCTCCCTTGTCCTCAGGCTTCTAAACCCTAGTTAAAAAAATTCAACCTACTTACCTACCACCCTACATATAATTGTTTTGATTTTAAAAACCTTTGCAGGGACAACCCCCTTCCTGATGAAGTGTTCATATTTTTGGAAACAATTGAATCAAATTTGAAGGATAGAGAGTTAGATGATCAAGATTCCATAAATCTGTCCCTAAGTAATATTCTATCTTCATCTCAGTTTACTGATGTGGGGAATAGAGTTACCAGTGATCAACACCTTGATATAAATAGAGAAGCTTCTTCCATACTCGAAGAAGAGTTTGTAACTGCTACTACAGTAGTTGATGAATATTTTGAACAAACTTGGAGTGAAGAGGAGGTAAGTGATATACAAGTGATAGAACAGTTAGAATATACAAATCCTTCGAAAGAATTCTTAGCTGATGATATCCAACATGAAGAAGGTGAGTTAAACCCAGATCAGTACAATGACTTAGAGGAAGTGTTCCCAATTGCTGATGATCCCTATGTTTTAAATCCATGAATAACACAATTGGCAGATGTGAGTTCATCAGATCCAAATGAATTTTTCACTGGACAAGTTTTTTCCTCCCGACAAGAGTTTAAAGATGCACTAGTAAGGCATGAGATGCTAAAAAACTTCAGATACAAGCCAGTTGACACCAGACTTAATAGAATTAAAGTTATTTGCTTCAATCAGCCATGTTCATGGATATTAGTTGCAAGTGGAGACATGGAGTTCACTGTCATAAAATATGTAAAGCAGCATGAATGTGACACAATTAGGGAAACAGTAGATCACCATGCTTGCACATCCACATTTGTAGCAAACCAAATTGTAGGACGGTTAGCTACTTCTGATGATTACAAACCAAGTTCAATTCGAAGAGAAATGCAAGCTAGGTTTAGTGTTTACATTTCATACAAGAAAGCATACACAACCAGACAGAAAGCATTAAAAAGAGTGGTTGGTGATTTTGATCAGGCCTATATTGATCTTCCAATGTACTTGCATGAGTTAAGAGTTAGAGATCCTGATACCTATGTTGTAGTACTAAGAAATGGTGAAAATCAATTCCAGCGATGTTTTTGGGCATTTGGTGTTTGTGGAAGAGTATTCAGGTCTTATTTGCGAAAACTAATATGAATTGATGCTACACATATCACTGGCAAGTATCCTGGTGTGTTGCTAATGGCTACTGCCATTGACGGTAATGCAAAAATTATGCCAGTTGCATTTGGAATTGCCGAAGTTGAATGTGGATCGGCCTGGGAGTGGTTTTTGGATCATGTAAAGACATTCCTTATTGTCCTGCCAGAGTCATTGAGCATTGTATCGGATAGACATCGGGGGATTATATCAGCAGTTAACAAAGTGTATCCATCTGCCCATCATGCTTTTTGTTGTTATCACTTATCTTGTAACATGGTAACAGATACCTAGGATAGATCCTCATTAGGTTTATTTTGGGCAACAACAAGAGCCAATACAACAGTTGAGTTTGATCGATTAATGCAGAATATGCATGACAAACACAAGGATGCATATGCGTGGCTACAAAAGATCGATCCAAAAAGATAGGCCAATGCACACTTTCCTGGGAGGAGGTACACAATGTTAACAACTAATTGTTCTGAGAGTTTAAATGCATTATTCAAGGAAACACGTGAACTCCCCATCACCAGTTTAATTGATAACACTAGAAGAAAGGTTGCTCAATGGTTCTTTAACCGTAGGGAAGAATCTTCAAAAAGGTCAAGTTTTCTAACACCTTATGCCATTAAAGAGATTGATGAAAGGAGAGAAAGAACTCGACTATATTCAGTATTCCCATACTCACAATCGGAAATGGAAGTATAGACAATAGCTTCTTCGTATATTGTTGATTTGGAGAGGTGCAGTTGCATCTGCGATGAGTTTTAAATTTCAGGAATTTTTTGCTCGCATGCTATTGCAGTCATCATATATCGGAACATGGATCCATACCATTATTGTGAGCATTATTTTCTAATGGAAACTTGGGAGGACACTTACATGGATCGTATCTACCCATGTCGAAGTAAGAAATTTTAGCCTAATGGTGACAAAAATTTTGGAGTTCTACCTCCTCGTAGCCTTGTGCAGCCGGGGCAAAGAAAAAAAGGCACGCATTGAGTCTAAACATACTGGGAGGGTGAAAAATAAATGCAGCAGATGCAAACAGCTTGGGCATAATAGGAGGTCTTGTAGAATGCCACCGCCTACTAATTCCTAATTGTAAATAGTGGTTGTGTAAATATTTGTAAAGGAAACAATGTTTATATATTAGACGACTTATTTATCAAATACTTACTATGCAATTAATTTATGTGTGGTAGTTGTATTAAATGTGAGAAGGGTGTTTTAGGAATATCACAAACCAACCCTCTGGCGTCCTCATTAACTCGTTTTCGTTAGGCTACATAAAGTGAAAAATCATCGAGGAGCTTCTTAACACCTTCGTTTACAATAGATCATCTCCTTCATGGCTTCCCGAGGCGAACACAACCCTGGGGAGAAGTCTTCTTCCTCCTCGAACATTGAGGAGGGCTCCTCGGCCCCTCCTCCAACTCAGCGCATCTTTGTACCAATATTGGAGAAAGCAATGTGCTGTTCTGATAAGGCACTTGGAGACTGCGAGGCGTGACCGGGAGGAGGCCACCCAACACTTGGAGGTTATTCTCCAGGATGAGCAGAATGTACGCGCTACTTTGGCTCAGGTGGAGAGATGGATGGCAGAACGAGAGGGTGCTCGATCGAGGCGGGGGTGAAGGTCGGGTTGGTTTCATTGATTCGTGAGGGGAAACTTTGCTTCCCACTTCACCTCGGTCGCTTGTTCATGGTGATCCCATTGATGTCCCTGGATTAAAAAAATTTAATCCTAGACAAAAGGGATTGCCCAAACAATCAAGTCATCGTCGTGCTACTCGTTTAGAGAGGTCACTTGAACAAACTTGTTGTTCAAGCGACCAACCTCTATTCTACGAGTAGTCACGGAATAGACGATGTCCGGATCGCCGGCTTTCATGTTTATGTTCGGGATCCAAGTATTATTTATCCACAAATAGAATATATCATGCTCATAATTGAAAAACAAAAACAAACATGTTACAAAAGAGAATAGAGAATCGATATACCTCTCGATCTTCTAATGTATGACCTTCCTCCTTTCGGACGTCATGTGGGAGATGATCTACCAAAAGATGAAGCTCCTAGATCGCCAATCTTCCTTCCTTGCTCATTCTGAGCAAGAGGAAGAATAGAAACAAAGCTCCTTTTCTTCTTTCAACCAACCACCACCATCCAATGTTGGAGCTTGCCGCCGGCCAAGAAGGAAGAGGAGATTAGGGTGGAAACCGACCAAGACACCAAGGGAAAGCCCTAAATCTTGTTTCCACTAGCCAAGGAGAAGGAGAAGGAGAAGGAGAAGAGGGAGTTTAGACACCGGCCAAGGGCTGGAAGGGCTTCAATGGGCACCGACAAGCTTGAGGAAGAAGAAAAACAAGGAAGTTGTTTCCTTATTTGGTGTCGCCAATGCTCCAAACCCTTACCCTTGCTTCTTGCCGCCAACCTCCAAAAACCCTAGCTTCTCTAATTATTCTCCACGCCAACCCCTTGTTCTTCTTTTATAGAGTTAGGGATAAGCCTCCTTTTAATCTCCACCATTGTTCTAGGGATTTAATCTCAACCGTCGGATCTAGAGATTTAATCTCAACCATCGAATCCAGAGATTTAATCTCTACCTTTGGATCTAGAGTTTTGTTTCTATCCATTGGATCTAAGCTTCATGATGTGTTAATAGGCTACAATAGGGACCATGAGGAGGAGTTGGATCTTGGCCACCCATGGATCAAGCCCACATAAAGTCCGATCCAATAATGATAATCCAATCCACTAAAGGATTATCATTGATCTACCTCACCAACCCCCATAAGATAATATGGGCTCCATATATTATATGTACATTTTCTCCCCGTGTTTAAGATCTCGAATGTCCGTTGATTAATTAATTTACTGACCATTAATTAATCAACATCTAACTCCATGAGTAGTACCACTCAACCTTTTCATCATGCCGGACCAAGTCCACCTGCAGGGTTTACATGATGAACCTTATGAGCTCCTCAAGGGGACATCATCATCCTAATATATAGGACATGGTTTCCTCCTATAATCAATGACACATCATATAAATAATATCATTTCCCAACTTACCGAGCCTATCGATTTAATCTATAAATCTCGCCCATTGGTAAATCAAAGAAATGAATACTAAGTATATGTGCCCGTTATTATATCGGGATTAAGAGTATGTACAATATAATATCTGAGGTTCGATTCGATTATGTAGTCAGCAATAAATCGAATCACCTCTAAGTCGGTCCTGCTCAATACACACAAAGTGCACTAGTGTGATTCTATGGTCAAGACAAACCAATACCAAATCACACTACAACCATTCCAATGGTTTGTCCAAAGTCATCTCGATTGTGAGCCTTTACTTATACTTTACAAGGAGCCGATAACATGATCTCCCGTGTGACACCACACACCATGTTATCTACAATGTAATGTATTAGACAATATGCATAGTCATAAAAATATGCAAACAATGATCATGTGATTCTTATTTCAAAATAAAGATGTTCATACAAAAGATAGACTTTTCAGTATACATCCCAACAGGGGGAACGAGCCTGGATTCTCTTAGATCTGTACCTGGATCGTCTTAAATGTCTATGTCATATATATCTCTAAATATGTTTTGGTTAGCCTACCTAAATGAATGTTGATCTATTTTGCATTATCGTGGTCTGCCTGAAACTTATGGCCTAACTAATTGAATGTTAAGCTATTTTGCAAAACTGTAATATAAATCCAGGCCACCGCACCTGATCCGTTAATATAAACCCCCTAGTGCCAGTTCAAAAATCTCAAGATGAAATTTCATTTCTCTGTCGGTCTTTCCGATCTGTCTCTCATGGAATTGCCTGACGCTTCGATTGTTGACGTTCGTAAGTTTTGTAGATTACTTAACTTCTTTCGTTGACCATAATCTGTGTCACTATCGCTCCTTCCGATCTATCTAGGGTTTTCCATTTTCGTCAACGATATCGTTTTAAGTTGGGCCTGATAGGGTTTAGGGTTTTAATAAACCATTTGAGCAAAGGTAACGTTTGTTTCTATCAGCACACATGTTTCAATCTATTTCATCTATTAGTTTCAAATCACCGTATTACAATGCATTTAGTTCGTAACCTAACGTAGTATTTTCAATTCACGATGGCTTTAACTGGTGAATCATCAAGTGATACTTCTGGAAGAACCCGTGCGTTGATGCGAGGAAGAACAAAGAGAATGAACTGGAAAAGGAATGTTTCACATTTTAAAAAATTTATTGCAAGTGTGTCGCCGACTGTGGAAGAAAAAACCCTGATTCGGAGCTCCCCCTTTGTGTGGGTTTTGGACATTCCAGATATTACCCATGTCAGACCCCTCGTTCAAAATATGTTTGATAATTGGGACTGCGAGGAGAAATGTTTTATATTCCACGACAAGAAATTACATTTCACAAAGACGGATGTCTCCCTCATCCTTAGTCTACTAGATGATGGACTCGTAGTTCCTATGAATAATGAAGCTCCTTCTAGTCAGCTATATTTGCAATATTTCATGGAAGCTGATTGCTCTAACAAGCATCTGAAAGAATTAATGAAGGGTTCCAGTGAAGGTTTTGCGGAACCGAAGCTCTGAGACCACTTGCAGGTAGGGGAAACTTCGCTTCCCACTTCAACTCGGTCGCTTGTTCATGGTGATCCCGTCAATGTCCCCAGATAAAAAAATTTATCGTTGACAAAGATGGATTACTCAAGCAACCATTTCATCGTCGTGCTATTCGATTAGAGTGGTCACTTGAACAAACTTGTTGTTCAAGAACCTACCTCTATTCTATGAATAGCCGTGGAATAGACGATGTACGGATCGCCGATTTTTGCATTTGTATTTGGGGTCAAAGTAAATTAGCCACATAACAAAACATACAACATGCATATAATTGAAAAACAATTATAGACACAATACAAAAGAATATAAACAAGTATTATACCTCTCAATCTTCTATTGTATGTCCTCCCTCCTTTTGGACGTCGTGTGGGAGACGATCTTCCAAAAGTCGAAGCCTCCTAGATCACCAATCTTCCTTTCCTTGTTCACTCTGAACAAAGGAAGATGATAAAACAAAACTCTTCTCCTTCCTTTAACCGACCACCAAGCTCCAACCTTGATGCTTGCCGCCGGCCAAAAAGAGAATAGGAGAGGAAGTGGGTGCCGGCCAAGAGCTCCAAGGAATCACCCTAACCCTTGTTTCCACAGGCCAAGGAGAAGAGGAAGAAGAGGTTGGGCACCGGCCAAGGTTGAGAGAAGGAAAGGGGTGTCGGCCAAACCCCTAAAAAGGAGAGAAAAACTTCAAAAAGTGTGGATGCCCAAGCCTCCAAGCTCTAGCCGCCAAAACCCTAATCTCCTCTTCAATGCTCTTGCCGCCCACCCTTATGCCTCCTTTTATAGAGCTAGGCCTAAGCCTTCTTTTAATCTCCACCGTCGGTTCTAGGGATTTAATCTCAACCGTCAGATCTAGAGATTTAATCTCAACGGTCGGATCTAGAGATTTAATCTCCACTGTCGGATCTAGAGTTTTATTTTCCACCATCGGATCTAGGATCCATGAGGTTTTAATAGGCTACAATAGGGACCATGAGGAGGAGTTGGATCTTGGCCACCCAATGGATCAAGCCCACATAAAGTCCGATCCATTAATGATAATCCATTCCACTAGAGGATTATCATTGATCTACCTCACCAACCCCCATAAGTTAATATGGGCTCCATATATTATTTGTACATTTATCTCTCCGTGTTTAAGATCTCGAATGTCCATCGATTAATTAATTTACTGATAATTAATTAATCAACATCTAACTCCAAGAGTAGTACCACTCAACCTTATCATAATGCCGGACCAAGTCCACCTGCAGGGTTTACATGATGAACCTTATGATCTCCTCAAGGGAACATCATCATCCTAATATATAGGATACGGTTTCCTCCTATAATCAACGACACACCATATAAATAATACCATTTCCCAACTTACCGAGCCTATCGATTTACTCTATAAATCTCGCCCATTGGTAAATCAAAGTAATGAATACTAAGTATATCTGCCCGTTATTATATCGAGATTAAGAGCATGTACAACATAATATCTGAGGTCCGATTCGATTATGTAGTCAGCAATAAATCGAATCACCTCTAAGTCAGTCCTGCTTAATACACACAAAGTGTACTAGTGTAATTCTATGGTCAAGACAAACCAATACCAAATCACACTACAACCATTCCAATGGTTTGTCCATAACCATCTCGGTTGTGAGCCTTTACTTATACTTTACAATGAACCGATAACACGATCTCTTGTGTGACACTACACACCATGTTATCTACAATGTAATGTATCAGACAAATATGCATAACTATAAATATGCAAATAATGATCATGTGATTCTTATTTCAAAATAAAGATGTTCATACAAAAGATAGACTTTTCAGTATACATCCCAATAATCTCCCACTTATACTAAAAGACTATGTTGTCCTCATATTTCCATACATCTGATTCTCATTCCCTCCACATGCCTATCAAAGCTCTCGCTAGAAGGGCCTTAGTGAAAGGGTTTACCAGGTCATCCTCTGATGCAATTTAGGCGACAACTTCTACCTCCTTTACAATTTCTCGTATCAGGTGGTACTTGCACTGTATGTGTTTACTTGCCTGATGGGCTCGTGGTTCCTTCGAGTTTGCAACTGCACCACTATTATCACAATAAATTGTGATAGTTCTAGGCAAACCAGGAATCACATCCAAGTCCATCAAGAAGTTCCTGAGCCACACACCTTCTTTGGCTACCTCAGAGGCTGCCACATACCTAGCTTCCATGGTAGAGTCCGCCACGTATTTTTGTTTAACACTCCTCCATATAATGGCTCCACCTCCCAAAGTAAACACAAAACCTGAGGTAGACTTACTGTTATCCCTATCTGATTGGAAGTCGAAATCTATGTAACCCACAGGGAGTAATTGGTTTGCCTGGTAAACTAGCATATAATCCCTAGACCTTCTTAGGTACTTCAATATATGCTTTACCATAGTCCAATGTCTCTGTCCTGGATTACTCTGATATCTGCTAACCATGCCGATGACAAAGCAGATATCCGATCTCGTACATAGCATAGCATACATGAGGCTTCCTACTGCCAAAGCATAAGGAACTGCCTTCATCTCCTCTATCTCCTCAAATGTTCTAGGACACATCTCCTTAGATAAAGGAACTCCATGCCTGAAAGGTAGAAAACCTTTCTTGGAGTTCTGCATGCTAAAATGATCCATAATGGTGTCTATGTATGAAGCTTGAGATAAGCACAACATCCTTTTCCTGCGATCCCTTATAACCTTGATCCCAAGGATGTGTCCCACTTCTTCCAAGTCATTCATATCAAACTGTTTGGACAACCATACCCTTACGTCCGATAACACCTTGACATTGTTGCCAATTAACAAAATGTCATCTATGTATAGTACAAGAAATACCACTACGTTTCCGTCACATCTCTTATATACACAAGACTCATCCGGACTTTGAATAAATCCATAAGACTGGATTACCTCATCAAAGTGGATGTTCCAAGATCTCAAAGCTTGCTTCAATCCATAAATGGATCGATTAAGCTTGCACACAAGATGCTCTTTGCCCTTTTCAATGAATCCCTTTGGTTGCTTTATATAGATGTTTTCCTCAAGACTTCCATTAAGGAAAGTTGTCTTGACATCCATCTGCCATACCTCATAATCCATATGAGCAGCAATACATAAGAGAATCCGGATAGACTTAAGCATGGCTACCGGCGAAAAGGTCTCCTCATAATCGATACCCTCTTTCTAAGTATACCCCTTCGCAACAAGCCTCGCTTTGAAGGTCTCAACCTTCCCATCTATTCTTCTCTTTCTTTTGTAGATCCACTTGCATCCAATGGCTTTTACACCATTGGATGGTTCTACTAGCTCCTAGACTTGATTTGAATCCATAGATTCAATCTCAGCATTCATTGCACTTTGCCAAGATACCGCATCTTTATCTTGGATTGCCTCGTCATATGTCCAGGGATTAGGTTCATGTTCGCTAAGAACCAAATCAGAAGATTCTCCCAAGAACATGAATCTATCAGGCTGTCTCACAACCGTCCCACTATGATGAGGTATCACCTGTGTATCCTCTGTGACACACGGTGCAGTGACTTGTGGTATATCCTCTTATACCGGTGGTACTGAAGTAGTGACTTTCCCTTTCAATTCCTCCAGAATAATTTTACTCATGGGCTTGTGGTTCATCACATAGTCTTCCTCTAGAAATCTGGTGTTCATGCTAACGATCACCCTCTGATCTCTAGGACTATAAAACAAACCACCTTTTGTTCCTCTAGGATAGCCAACGAACATGAGCACTTCTGTACGAGGTTCCAACTTACCAGCATCTGCCTTCAGCATATGTGTTGGACTCCCCCAAATCCGAATATGTCTTAGACTAGGCTTTCTCCCAGTCCACAATTCTATGGGAGTAGAAGACACCGATTTAGATGAAACCAAGTTCAGAATATACACTGTCGTATCTAGAGCATATCCCCAGAACGAATCTGGCAACTCAGAATAACTCATCATCGATCTAACCATCTCCATAAGAGTCCTATTCCTTCGCTCTACTACACCATTCTGCTGGGGTGTACCAGGTGTAGACAATTGGGATTGAATCCCAGCCTCTGATAAGTATTTCCTAAACTCTCCCAAGAGGTACTCACCACCACGATCAGATCGTAGTGTCTTGATACTTTTACCTTGACGTTTCTCCACATCAGCCTTGAATTCTTTGAACTTGTCAAAGCATTCAGACTTGCGGCGCATCAAGTAAATGTATCCAAATCTCGAATAATCATCTATAAAGGAGATGAAATATTCAAAACCACCTCTAGCCTGGATAGACATAGGATCACACACATCAGAATGAACCAATTCCAACACATCTTTGGCTCTATACCCGTTGGCCTTGAAAGGTCTCTTGGTCATTTTACCTTCCAAGCAGGACTCGCAGGTTAGAAAGTCTTCCACCACTAATGAACTCAGAGGTCCATCAGCTATCAACCTTTGAATTCTGCTTAGGTTAATGTGACCAAGCCTTAGATGCCAAAGATACGTTTGGTTCATTTTTGAAGGTTCTTTTCTCTTATTGGAATTAGAAGATGAGCTATTCACTTCTATTTGCATCGTGGGAGCTTTTGGTTCAAGTGTATACAAATTTTCTATCAATGCACCAGAACAGATAATCTCCCTATTCCTTTTTTTAACAACTCTGTCATTAAAAGAAATAGAATATCCATCCATAAACAATTTAGAAACCGAAATTAAATTCTTTCTAAATAAAGGTACATAAAGGTAATTTTTAAGAACCAGAACTTTATTCCTCTCAAAAGATAAATAAACATCTCCCACTGCAACAACCGCCACCTTTGTGGCATCAACCAAGTATACGGTAATCTCCCCCTCAGCCAGTCGTCTAGTTTCCTGGAACCGCTGCAAAGTATTGCAGACATGATCAGTGGCTCCCATATCTACACACCAGGTGCCGGTAGATAACACTGCTAAACATGTTTCAACGACTAGACCAAAAGATATACCTTTGTTCTACTTCCGGTTGGGGCAGTCCTTCTTCCAGTGTCCAGTCTACTTGCAAGTGAAGCACTTGCCTTTTGGCTTCTTCACTCCTTCCTGAGATCCTCCCACCACCTATGCTTCACCTTGTTTCTTCTTCTTCTTGCCTTTCAGCTTAGAAGTAGAAACCTTCTGAGCAACCATGGCTTGAGCCTGAGCAAGCCCTTCTACAGCCTGGAGTTCTGTCAGAAGCTCTGCCAACGAATACAACCTTTTATTCATGTTGTAGTTCAGGCGAAACTGCTCAAAACTCCTAGGTAGAGACTGGAGAATGATATTGACCTGGGTTTCCCCATCGATCTCAGCTCCAAGGACTTCCAACTCATTTGTCGGCTTAGGAGGATACTCTTCGAAGAGTACATACTTGTACTCCTCAACAGTTAAGACAATATCTAGATTCCTTTTCCAATCAACATAATTAGGTATAGTAAGTTTATTTTCCTTTAGTTTCACAGCAAGCGGGTTGAAAGTCATTTTTGAAAAACTTAAGAATCACACAGATCAAAACTTTAGATTTCAAAATTTTATTGATTCCTCAAACAATAAAATTTCAAAATCAACCAACACCTTAAAACACCAAGAATATCGTATGCCACGATCGTGTGGACGTATACGAATTCTACATTTGTAAGAGGAGGTTTTACCCATTAATTTTATTATCTTGTCAACCTAACTTTTTGACAAATAAAATTAATAGTTGGTTCTTCTTCGACCCTACAAATAAAAGCAGTGACTCCGATGGAGATGATACTCCTATTTGCATCTAAGTGTTCACCATTACTCGGTACTAAGGCAATTATCTCGGGTTATGTGCCTTCCGATGGGGAAGTACACACGCTCCTTAATAATTTCCTATAACCATATTCGACCTTGTGATCCATAAACAAACTCATCTGATGTGGAGGAAGGCACTCAGAGCCGACGCGCAAGTTTGTTTGCATCACATGTCAAATCGTAATGGAGGTCGTGGGAATTTATAAAAATATCCCTCTCCCACTTAGTAATTTAAAATTGAGGAATTTTCTAGCCTACGACATGCATATCAAACAATAAGCAATAAATATGAAAAATAAATATTTTCCAACTATTATGCCTTTTGTCTCCAATATGCCTCCCATCGTATCGTCATCTCATCCGCTCCTCCCTACGCCATGTACAAGCCATCCGGAGATCCGAGCCGAGAAAAAAAACTATTTTAATTTACATCCATCGATCCTATACTCCACGAAGGAGTGTACATGAAATCTAGATCGAAAGTAAACTAAAATAAAAAGAGTGGCTAAACAATGTCGTATTTAAATACAAAATTAAATACTAGCCTCGTCAACCCCGAGGATTCAAATAATATACAATTACACACTTACAATCACATACACACATATGACCATAATAGTTGGATCTTATGCCTACAACCAAAAATTTACCTACGCACATCCTACTATTATCCGGCACATATAATTATATGAAAAAGTGCATAAAAGTAACCGAATCCTAAACACACAAAACCGGAAATCGTGGCTCTGATACCACTTCAAGGTTTTGCAGAACCGAAGCTCTGATACCACTTCAAGGTAGGGGAAACTTCGCTTCCCACTTTAACTCAGTCGCTTGTTCATGGTGATCCCATCTACATCCCCGGATAAAAAAATTTATCCTTGACAAAGATGGATTACTCAAGAAACCGTTTCATCGTCATGCTATTCGATTAGAGTGGTCACTTGAACAAACTTATTGTTCAAGCAACCTACCTCTATTCTCCGAATAGCCGTGGAATGGACGATGTACGGATCGCTGGTTTTTGCATTTGTATTCGGGGTCCAAGTAAATTAGCCACATAATAAAACATACAACATGCATATAATTAAAAAATAATTATAGACACAATACAAAAGAATATAAACAAGTATTATACCTCTCGATCTTCTATTGTATGTCCTCCCTCCTTTTGGATGTCGTGTAGGCGACGATCTTCCAAAAGTCGAAGCCTCCTAGATCACCAATCTTCCTTTCCTTGTTCACTCTGAACAAAGGAAGATGATAAAATAAAACTCTTCTCCTTCCTTTAACCGACCACCAAGCTCCAACCTTGATGCTTGCTGCCGGCCAAAAAGAGAATAGAAGAGAAAGTGGGCGCCGACCAAGAGCTCCAAGGAATCACCCTAACCCTTGTTTCCACCGGCCAAGGAGAAGAGGAAGAAGAGGTTGGGCGCCGGCCAAGGTTGAGAGAAGGAAAGGGGCGCCGGCCAAAACCCTAGGAAGGAGAAAAAAACTTCCAAAAGTGTGGCCGCCCAAGCCTCCAAGCCCTAGCCGCCCAAACCCTAATCTCCTCTTCAATGCTCTTGCCGCCCACCCTTATGCCTCCTTTTATAGAGCTCGGTCTAAGCCTTCTTTTAATCTCCATCGTCGGTTCTAGGGATTTAATCTCAATCGTCGGATCTAGAGATTTAATCTCAACCATTGGATCTAGAGATTTAATCTCCACCGTCAGATCTAGAGTTTTATTTTCCACCATCAGATCTAGGCTCCATGAAGTTTTAATAGGCTACAATAGGGACCATGACGAGGAGTTGGATCTTGGCCACCCAATGGATCAAGCCCACATAAAGTCCGATCCATTAATGATAATCCATTCCACTAGAGGATTATCATTGATCTACCTCACCAACCCCCATAAATTAATATGAGCTCCATATATTATTTGTACATTTATCTCCCCGTGTTTAAGATCTCGAATATCCGTTGATTAATTAATTTACTGACAATTAATTAATCAACATCTAACTCCATGAGTAGTACCACTCAACCTTATCATCATGTCGGACCAAGTCCACCTGTAGGGTTTACATGATGAACCTTATGAACTCCTCAAGGGGACATCATCATCCTAATATATAGGACACAGTTTCCTCCTATAATCAACGTCATACCATATAAATAATACTATTTCCCAACTTACCGAGCCTATCGATTTACTCTATAAATCTCGCCCATTAGTAAATCAAAGAAATGAATACTAAGTATATGTGTCTGTTATTATATCGGGATTAAGAGCATGTACAACATAATATTTGAGGTCCGATTCGATTATGTAGTCAGCAATAAATCGAATCACCTCTAAGTCAGTCCTACTCAATACACACAAAGTGTACTTGTGTAATTCTATGGTCAAGACAAACCAATACCATATCACACTACAACCATTCCAATGGTTTGTCCATAACCATCTCGGTTGTGAGCCTTTACTTATACTTTACAATGAACCGATAACATGATCTCCTGTGTGACACTACACACCATGTTATCTACAATGTAATGTATCAGACAAATATGCAAACAATGATCATGTGATTCTTATTTCAAAATAAATATGTTCATATAAAAGATAGACATTTTAGTATACATCCCAACATCCAGATCTCTAGATAATTTAGGATCTAAAAATTTTTATTGTCAGTTGTTTATTTTATGTTTTTTTCTCTTGTGTGTTTTTTACTACCACCAGCAGTAAGCTTAGAATACCTATGCGATCACTTATAGATTGTGTAGACGATTTTGATAACTTAGGTAGGTACAATTGGTGTGAAGCACTTTATACCTACATGGATCCTCAAATGGAGTCAATTGGTATGGGAGTGACATTGCGACCAAAAGCAGAGGTCGGTGGTGGATCTACGAGACCAATGCTTAAGGGTTTCACACACTTATTAGTTGTAAGTGAATATATTATATGTTTTCTATAAAGTGTATAAATCAATCTGTCTATTAACAACTAATTTTGTCATTCCAGGTATGGATGTGTGAGCATTTGTGTATCCTGCCTCCACACGTTCCTCATGATTTGCCAAGAATGCTGAGATGGAGGTGGAGTTCCACAAATGTAAGAGTCGTTAAGAAGATGGTAGATGGTCTCCTACCAGATAAAATCATTATTGATCTAATGACAGCACAGTCAGAGCTGCATCTGATATAGAACAATTCTCCACCTAGAATTTGTGCATCAACTCCTCAATCCGAAACTCAGCTCGACGCAAGAGAAATGGCATGTCCAGTATGCCAGGAGAATGCAGAAATAGTTTCAACTCTAAGCATCAAGCTAGTTGAAGCAAGGTCTAACTTTGAAAGCACCTCCCTACTTAAGGATGCGACCATCGAAGAAAAAGAAAAGAAAATACAAGAGTTTCTTCAACAGTTGGAGGAGGTCAGAAGCAGGAAGGACAATGAGATAAGTGAAATGGATAATATAATTTCTGAAAAAGAAGCATTAATCGTTGAAAAGGACAATTTAATATTGGAGCTTCAACTGAATTTATAATCCCGGGATGTAGAGGGGTTACAATCACAGCCCATACAAGTTGTACATACCCAACAGTCTTCTCCTGCATATACTAGGCAGAAGGTTTGTGTGCGGAAGAGGGCTCTTCATGGTGTATCACCCCCTACATGTACAAGCATCCCTCCTGCATGGTTTTCTAACATTCCTAAAAGAAAGAGAGTTGAAACTCAAATAGTCCCCAGCAAGGCTATTGATCGAGTATCCCTCAGCAGACCCTAATATCGCTCCTGAAGAGCCAAATTTTGAGCAGGAGTCAGGCCAGGATAAAAAAGGGAAATCAATTGTCGAGGAGTGTGAATCTGAAATATTAGATACTGTCACACAAGTCTCCACGAACAAACAACCAACACTCGACGAAGTCAAGATGAGGATATTGGTGGTGAGCATAAGTTATCTTGTCCAGCCCTATTTTTCAGACAAAATATTTCTATCCCCACAGTTTTTTTTGTATACAATAAGCTTATAAAGAATTCACCAATAAGATGGATCCAACAGTTGGGGAGTATTTATTGAAACTAAAAAAAATGGAGTAAGATAATGAAAAAATGGAGTGTTTATAATAGTAATCTTATGTTTTGAGAGTTGCTAATCACCCATTCCTTGTGTAGTGTGACAGTATCAGGACCAGTGTGGATGACCGATGCTATTAACTTATACATGGACTCTTTCCTTATAATATTTGATTGGAATGTTTTGACACATGGGGATTGCATAAGTGCTTATTTTTCAGTCTTAGCTGATGAGTGTAAGGTGACTGATAAGGCATACTATAACTCAATATTCCATGGGGCTAGATTCCCGGTAAGTTTTTTCCCCTTTTGCATGGAATTATCAACTTTAAAGCTTCGGTGTTTTGATAGATTTTTTTATACACAGGATATGTTTAATATTATGTACACCCAAGCATTCGAGCAAACTTTTAAAACCCCAGGCGATCTAATCAGATACATATTTTGTCCAATAATCCATGACGAGCAGTGCCACCTACTAGTGGCGGACTTGGAAAATACAGAGTTTATCCACTACAACTCATTGCCCATCAGGAAAGCTTACACTACTCAATTTGAAGAAACAGTAAGCAGTATTTTTTTATATGTTAGTTAAATAAATTGTTTGTGTATGGAGGATTCATAGCATTTTTTGGGTCCCAGATTGAATTCTTTAAAAAGATCCACCCTTCATATTATGATAACTGGCATCCTAGCCTGGCTGATAAATTTTGTAATGCAAAATTTTTCGTGCGTCGAGTCCAGGGTCCTAGACAAAGCTCTTCGTAAGACATTTAATATTCTTTGTAAATACCATATTTTATAAGTTAGCAATGGACTAATCATTTATATATTTTTACAGATATGATTGTGCATTTTTTATAATATGATACATTGAGAGCCTATTATTTAGGTACTCTAAAAGATTTAGACAGCAAGATATGAGGAGCTTTAGATTCATTGTGGGGAATAGAATAATGCGTAGCTCATACTTTTGTTTGCAATTATGACTGTGCTGTAATGTGGGATATGTTGTAAGAGTATACAAAGTTGTAAATTTTTAACTGCACCAAGGTGCCTGCCTGTAAAAGTCATTCTCCATATGCAAAGTGTAAATCCAATTTGTGTAGTATCTATACAGCTATAAAATATATATACGTTGTTAAATATGTGAACCACTTCGACTTTATGATTTTGTGATGGGATTTAAATCTGGTGCTGGGAATTCAAATCCCAGGACCACTGTGTTCCTGAGAATATAATTCCCGGCACCACCCTTTTTTCTTGGCTAGTTCGAAATTTTACTTGGTGCTAGGAATTCAACTCCCAAGACCACTGTGTTCCTGAGATTATAATTCCCAGCACCACCTTATTTCTCGGCCAGTTCGGAATTGTACGTGGTGTTGAGAATTTAAATCCCAGGACCACTGTGTTCCTAGTAATATAATTTCCATCGCCATCTTATTTCTCGGGCAGTTCAAAATTATACGTGGTGCTAGGAATTCAAATCCCAGGACCACTGTGTTCCTGGTAATATAATTCCCAGCACCAACGTATTTCTTGACCAGTTCGAAAATTATATGTGGTGCTGGAAATTCAATTCCCAGGACCACTGTGTTCTTGGGATTTTAATTCCCAACACCACCATATTTCTCATCCAATTCAAAATTGTACGTGGTGCTGGGAATTCAAATCCCAGGACCAATGTGTTCCTGGGATTATAATTCCCAGCACCACCTTATTTCTCGGCCAGTTCGAAATTGTACGTGGTGATGGGAATTCAAATCCTAGGACCACTGTGTTCCTGGGAATATAATTCCCAGCACCACCATAATTCTTGGCCAGTTCAAAATTGTACGTGGTGCTGGGAATTTAATTCCTAGTACCACTATGTTCCTGGTAATATAATTCCCAGCACCACCTTATTTCTCGACCAGTTCAAAATTTTACGTCGTGTTGGGAATTCAAATCCCAGGACCACTATGTTCCTGGGATTATAATTCTCAGCACCACCATATTTCTTAGCCAGTTCAAAATTGTATGTGGTACTGAGAATTTAAATCCCAGGACCACTGTGTTCCTGGGATTATAATTCCCAGCACCACTTTATTTCTCAGCCAGTTTGAAATTGTACATGGTGCTGGGAATTCAAATCCCAGGACCACTATGTTCCTGGGAATATAATTCCCAACACTACCTTATTTCTCGGCCAGTTCGAAATTGTACGTGGTGCTGGGAATTCAAATCCCAGGACCACTGTGTTCCTGGGATTATAATTTCCAACACTCCTGTTGTTCCATTAATGGGTTTCGATCAAAACCCATTGACGACCCTATTCACATCTTCTCGGCTAGTTCGAAATTATACGTTGTGTTGGAAATTGACGGCCCTATTCACATCTTCCGTGTCAAAAATTTCTGATATTCAAGGTTTGATTAGGTTTACACAGCCATATTTCAGAAATCAGGCCCCGTACCACGTGGCACGCGACCAAAACTGGGAGATAGGAGGATCATAACAAGGTTTCCTCGACACATCAACATTTAAAGTTGTTAGGTCTTTCAGTCCATATCAAGATTTTAGAATTTGGACTCCTCTAGGTCCATTAAAGGGTTTTGTTTAAAACCCATTGATGACCCTATTCATCTCATCTTCGATCCAATCCAAGTCCAATGTGTTTGGGAAGTGCCCCTCTGTGTATCTGTGTCCAAAATTTCTGATATTCAAGGTTAGATTAGGTTTACACAACCATATTTCAGAAATCAGGCCCCGTGCCATGTGGCACGCGGCCAAAACTGGGAGGTAGGAAGATCAGAACAAAGTTTCCTCGACACATCAACATTTGAAGCTGTTAGGTCTTTCAGTCCATGTCAAGATTTCGGAATTTGGACTCCTCTAGGTCCATCAATGGGTTTCGGTCAAAACCCATTGATGGCCCTATTCACCTCATCTTCGATCCAATCCAAGTCCAGTGGGTTTGGGAAGTGCCCCTCTATGTATCCGTGTCCAAAATTTTTGATATTTAAGGTTTGATTAGGTTTACACATCCATATTTCAGAAATCAGGCCCCGTGCCACATGGCACGCGACCAAAACTGAGAGGTAGTAGGATCAGAACAAAGTTTCCTCGACACATCAACATTTGAAGCTGTTAGGTCTTTCAGTCCATGTCAAGATTTTAGAATTTGGACTCCTCTAGGTCCATCAATGGGTTTTGGTCAAAACCCATTGATGGCCCTATTCACCTCATCGTCGATCCAATCCAAGTCCAATGGGTTTGGGAAGTGCCCCTCTATGTATCCGTGTCCAAAATTTTTGATATTCAAGGTTTGATTAGGTTTACACAGCCATATTTCAGAAATCAAGCCCCGTGCCACGTGGCACATAGCCAAAATTGGGAGGTGGGAGGATCAGAACAAATTTTCCTCGACACATCAACATTTGAAGCTGTTAGGTCTTTCAGTCCATGTCAAGATTTTGGAATTTGGATCCTCTAAGTCCATCAATGGGTTTCGGTCAAAACCCATTGATGGCCCTATTCACCTCATCTTCAATCCAATCCAAGTCCAGTGGGTTTGGGAAGTGTCCTTCTGTGTATCTATGTCCAAAATTTCTGATATTCAAGGTTTGATTAGGTTTACACAGCCATATTTTAGAAATCAAGCCCCGTGCCATGTGGCACACGGCCAAAACTGGGAGGTAGGAGGATCAGAACAAAGTTTCCTCGACACATCAATATTTGAAGCTGTTAGGTCTTTCAGTCCATGTCAAGATTTCGGAATTTGGACTCCTCTAAGTCCATCAATGGATTTCGATCAAAATCCAAGACTACAGTGTTGTTGGGAATATAATTCCCAGCACCACCTTTTGGTCTCGGCTAGTTCGAAATTATACGTGGTGTTGAGAATTCAAATCCCAGGACAACTATGTTCCTGGGATTATAATTCCCAGCACCACCTTGTTTCTCGGCCTGTTCAAAATTATACGTGGTGCTGGGAATTTAATTCCCAAGATTACTGTGTTCCTGGGAATATAATTCCCAGCACCACCTTTTGGTCTCGGCCAATTCAAAATTGTACGTGGTGCTAGAAATTCAAATCCCAGGACCACTGTGTTCCTGGGATTATAATTCCCAGCACCACCTTATTTCTCGGCCATTTCAAAATTGTACGTGTTGGGAATTCAATTCCCAGGATCACTGTGTTCCCGGGATTATAATTCCCAGCACCACCTTATTTCTCAGCCAGTTCGAAGTTATACGTGGTGCTGAGAATTCAAATCCCAGGACCACTGTTTTCCTGGGATTATAATTCCCAGCACCACCTTATTTCTCGACCAGTTCGAAATTGTACCTGGTGTTGGAAATTCAATTCCCATGACCACTGTGTTACTGGGATTATAATTCCCAACACCACCTTATTTATCGGCCAGTTTGAAATTGTATGTGGTGTTGGGAATTAAATTCCCAGCACCACTATGTTCCTGGTAATATAAATCACAGTACCACTTTATTTCTCGGCCAATTCGAAATTGTACGTGGTGCTGGGAATTAAATTCCTAGCATCACTGTGTTCCTGGTAATATAAATCACAACACCACCTTATTTCTCGGCCAGTTCGAAATTGTATGTGGTGCTGGGAATTTAATTTCCAGCACCACTATGTTCCTGGTAATATAATTTCCAGCACCACCTTATTTCTCTGCTAGTTCAAAATTGTACGTGGTCCTGGAAATTAAATTCCCAGCACCACTGTGTTCCTGAGATTAAAATCCCAGTACCACCGTGGTCCTGGGATTCAAATTTCCAAGATGGACATTTAACCTTGCAGAGATAGAAGGTGGTGTTGGGAATTTAAATCGCAGCAACACCATGGTCTTGTATTTTGAATAAGGTGGTGTTGGAAATTTAAACAAAATTAAACATTAGGGAATATAAACCTTCCAAATATAAAAAACCTCCCCTTCCATTCCATTCAATTTCACAACATCAAAACCAAATCATTGTATTGTTAGATTCAAGAATATATTCAACAATATATTATATAACATTTATTAAAGCTCAACCACAAACAATAATCAAAATTACAGTCACTGTTGATCTATGAAATGCAGTATCATTTACAAATTAGCAAAATTCATAAATTACAAACATGCATTGTCATACTACCACCTAAAGTTATCTTAAATTACATCATGAAGAACTCATCCCTTAAAATTGACACTAAGACATCTATTCTAAATTTTATCATGTCTGCTTGTTTGAAGTCCATCTTCTCACCATAAAGCAGACATCTCATGTATTACATCACAAAGAAGGCACAATCATTGCTGTAAAAATGCCATGAAAAATTTTATATTTCAATTCAAAAGTAAAATTTTCACGTTCAGTATTTTTCTTTTAGTACCTTGCTGCTTGTTGGGGACAATCAGTTGTAACAGAAACCCAGTTGTCGATGGGGTAATAAGCTTGTAAACATGGATGAATTGCTGCAAGCTCCTTAGATGAATATCCTTTAAATTGGGATACCTATTATTACACGATGACTAAGTTAAGATAAATATTCATTTACATATACAATGGATGAAATATCCATATTTAAAAAAATTATCTACTCACCACTGCTTCAAAATTAGCTTTTGATCTTCCTCCATATGAAATGGAGTTGTAATGATTGAAAGTCATTGCTTTTGTGTCGATACACAACAGGTGAAAGTGAGTTTGGTCAGTATTTAGAGGTATAAAAATATATCTAACCTCTCCATCATTCATGTCCGTGTTTATGATTTGTGTTGTGGCAGTCTTCCACGACATTCTTAATGCTGACTGCAATTGTGTGTAGAGGAAAACATTTAAACATTTAGTATAACATTTTAAATCGTAAAAATACAAGATAATTTAACTTCCTTACAATGAACACGGATGAGCAATACACAGACTTGTTATATGACCTACATGAAGAGGAGGCCCCCCTAAAAAGAATTGAGCAAAATATATCGATAACCTCCCCAACTGTGAAAATAGATCCATTAACTCCAGAGTATAAAGAATTCAGAGTTAATGAAAAAGGACCTTCCTCCCAAACATAACTTGTAATCGACCTACAAAAAATTTAATGGTAAATAAATATTTTCACTTTCTATAATATTGTAATAAAATTTTTGAATGTAATGGTGGATGTAACTACCATACTTTATTTTTTCTAAACATTTTAGCAAGTAGGTCACATCAGCATCTTGTTTTTGGTTCTTTGGCGTCTTACATTTTTTCTTGTCATACTATAATACAAAAATTAGATTAGTTATTTAAAAAAATTAACACAAACTAATTTTCTATGTATTCTGACTTACCACAATGGCTTCCATTCTCATTTGGTTGAGTTTATCAATTATTGTTTCATCCCTCTCAAGATCTTTTTCATCTTCTTCCACAATATAGATAGTATCCCGTGCTTGCAATTCATCCATACCAATTATTTGTTTTCCTTTCTTCCCGAAAACTTTTGCTTCATTTACATCTTTATCAGGTTGCCCTTCTAATACCTCAACATCAGAAATTTTTGTCTTTTTTCTTTTCCTTTGAGGTACCAATTTTGCCCACAGTGGACTATCAACGGGAGTATCCCTGTAATCATAACGGGTTCTATCTCGCCGTCTTATTCTGCTGGCAATTGGTTCTGGTTGAGGTTGAGGATCAACTTCAGGCTTATTTGATTCAGGATCACCTTCTCTTCCTATAATTTCCATTAGTTCTTTTACCCTTTTAGTTAGTGTCATGTTTTCCATTCTTAACTCTTTTAGTTGTCTCTGATAAACTAAACACTCATGGCATTCAGTAGTAGGGTATTTTTCTTGTATAGTTTGTGATGATGATGTCTCTATTGGATGAGGAATATTTTCAATATAATAGTCAACCTTATCAAGCAATATAATTTCACTACGGGTACAGACTAGATCAACAATAACCTATCAAAATATCAACAATTATTTAGATAACGAAAATGAAAAAATGTTAAGTTGTAGTCTTCTATTTACCTGTTCAAGTGAGACTTGCTCCAATAAATTCCTCACCTTGCTAATATGTGAAGGAGTTGCCCTCCACTTATTTATTCGTGGCCCTTCGGTATTGTATGGTCTCTGGATTGGGAGATGTTCCAGAAACCAAGCATGCTCATATCCAAATTGTTACATACTTATGTGAATATAAAAGACAAAATAAATTAGTAAGAAGGAACTTACAGCCAAAAGGCCGGCAAATCCCTTTAGGTAAGGAATTTGGTTGTTCTGCGCAACTATATTAGTAGATGAACATAGATCTCCAATAGTAGGCAATTGTGGAGCCATAAATTGATGGATGGCTTCAACCCAATTGAAACTACCTATGTTGTCAAAATCATCTACAATATCTACAAGACCTATGGGGACCTTATATGTAGTAGTACAGAACAACACACAAGCAAATATATACAAAACACCAAAACATCTTCATCTAATTCTACTCTAGCAGAAAAAGTTTTAAGCAAATACTCTAGTTTTGATCTAGTTGGTTCTTTTTTGGAGAATTGAGAAATGAAAAGAGCACCTGATGCATTAGTTGAATTCATAGGAACAGAAGCCCCTCTATCTTCAATACCGAGCAAAAGGGACACATCTCTTCTGGTGAAAGCGACTGGCACTGTTGAAAACTTAAAGCTTTGACTTGCTGAATCCCAACTTTGAAATATATTGACAAATATGCCATGGATTTGTGGAATGTCTTGTATATTCAAAAAATAGCAAATGGGGTTTGTTTAATGATCTCTCTGTGCCTTTCATGTAAATAAATAGACGGACGTTGCTTTCCTTTAGCACTTAGACCTCCAAAAAATTCAATAAAGTGGCCTAAAACGCTGGTCCATTGAAGTTTCTTTGAACACCCATTTTTTCCCTAACAATTTGGAAATACAAAATTTGTAAAACCTGATTTATTCCTTCATTTTGTAATTGTAAAAAACAAATTAGAGAATCCACAATGCTTTGCAATAATCCTATTAAAAAAACCTCAGGACTCTATTTATCTAATTCAGATACAGATTAAAAAAAATCAACCATTTGTATTTGAATATTTGAAACCATTCCAAAACCATAATCAAAAAACCATTTAAAACAGATGGCATACTTCATATTCGACTAAAGCAAGGAATGTGACACATACCTTTGCCGGTGAAGGAGAGGTTGAACCAGATGCTTGACTCATTCTGCAATAATGAATGGTAGACAGAAATCTTATGAGATGTATGCCTTTCAACGGAAACCCTAAAAGTGAGTAAGAAATGGGTAAAACAGATAGTTAAATGAGAGGACGACACGAGATTACCTCGAAGTGTCTCGTCGAAAATCCTAAAACTCAAAAGCTAACGAAATGACACTGGACAAAAATGGAGTCTAAGAAGTTCCAAAGATTTGTGCGCTCGAAGATTTCGAAAGTGTTCAGTTACGTATGTGTTAGCGATATGACCTCAGGTTTGATTTCTCTTAGCTCTGCAATTAGATTTGTTCCAATTTGAGGGCTTTCATTTATCTTGCATTTTATTAAAAATGCTATTTGGCGGGAGGGATAATTTGGGAATTATGCACGCCATTTGGTAAATCTGAAACTATGTTGCGCTTTTTGGGCAATTCCAAACATCAAAAGTTGCGTTTGGTAAATTGTTGAAAACTATAAAAGGAGGGCTTCTCTAAAGGTTTGTTATCAATTCAAAAGTACCCTAAAGCCTCTATAACATGACGACACTCCAATGACTCTACGACGACGAAGTGCTACAGAAACGCCGACGACACAAGCTCAAGCCTCCATCCATTTGGTCATCGGTAAAAGTCTTTTAAGTCGTCCATTAACTCTTGTATTTACTTTCTATTCTACGAGCTTTTATTGCAACGAGGAGAGGGGGAGTGTCCCTCTACCTCAAGCTTTGGTTTTTTTGTGTATTCGATTAACTTCTACCTCCAACGAGGAGGAGTTCGTTAGTAATTTTCCCTTGGTACGTGGTCAAGGACCACTAGGGCCTTGGAGTAGTAGTCGTAGGCTATGAACCAAGTAAAATCCTATCGTGTTCATTTTATCTTTCCGCTGCATTTACTTGTGTTTTGAAACGAATTCGACGAAAAGCTTTTATGGCTATTCACCCCCCCCACCTCTAGTGATCCGCTCGATTCAACAATTGGTATCAGAGCCGGGGGCGCTAAGATCTGGTGAAACCACCGATCTAGCATTGTCTTTTGATTTTGTTTTCATTTAATATTTGATTTTACAAGCTTTTATTCGTTCCTCCCACACTACTAATCCAACACGCAAGTCTTGGAACATTCTTCTTGTTTTTGTCTTTACTAGATTTCATTTTCCTTTTTTCTTCTTACCTTTTGTGTCAAATGGCCCATCTTGAGGGTTTTAGCACCGTCCGACCTCTGTTTTATAATGGAGACGATTTCCATTACTGGAAAGGTCGGATGGAATGCTTTCTCAAAACCCAAATCGAGATGTGGATCATAATCCAAACGGGATTCACACTTCCGACTAATGAAGGTGGTGAATCTTTGGATTATGACCAATGGAACAATGCCACGAAAAGGCAAGTAGAAGCCAACGCAAAAGGCAACGCAAATCATCCAATGTGGTCTATCAAAGGAGGATCTCAACCGCATCGGCCCCTTCATCAGCGCAAAGGATCTCTAGACAAAGCTAGTGGGGCTACATGAAGGGACCAACGAAGCCAAGGTATGTAAGCGTGATCTTATTTTCAATAGGTTGTATAATCTAAAAATGCAGGAACACGAGACGACGACGCAACTGCACGCTTGGGTTCAAGATATCGTCATCAACCTACATGCAATCGAACAAAAGGTCAAAAACCGTGACCTCATCAGGTACGTACTAAACTCATTTCCTAGGACCACCCTGTGGGCATCCATAGTCGATGCCTACAAGGTCTCTAAGGATCTTTCAAAACTTAGATTAGATGAATTATTTTCAGATTTTAAACTCCATGAACAGTCTAACTCGGAACCCAAGAAGGGTATAACACTTTTTGCAGGTTCGAAGAAGAAGACCATGAGCAAGCCACCCCTGAAGGAGGAAGAAGATGAGTACAAGTTAAAGATCGACCTAGAAATGGAGACTGAACTAGTCAACCTAGTTCGGAGGATGGCCAAGGGCCGAAAGTGAACCGTCACTCGACCCAACGAAGGTAAACCTAAAAGTTCTAATGTTAGGTGTTACGAATGCAACAGGTTTGGACATATCAAGTCTGAATGTTCGAAGCTCAAGAGCAAAGCACTGAAACTCAAGAAGGCACTCAACGCTACGTGGGAAGAAGTGTCAGAGGAAGAAGACAATGATCATGTCTTCATGGCTAAACCAGTTGAATCGGAGACAGATTTTGAACCGGAGCATGAGTCTAAACTCGAAGACGAATCGGACTACGAAGCTCTATTCAAGACAAGCTACGGATCCGCATCTGGTTCAAGAGATACAATTAAGGTAAGTCGATCTCTTATTAGTACTCTTTATAGTGCAATTAAATTCTTAACTAGGAAGTTAGCTAAGTCGGAGTCCAAAATCGAGACCTTGGTTGAGGAGGTTAAACTCCTCAAACACGAGGTCTCCCTAACCTCTTCGCCTAGTCAAGTTCGAGAGGACTCAACTCGGGTTGAAAAGCTCGAAGTTGAGAACTCACTCTTGAAAAGTCAAGTCGAAGATCTTAGAAACATATTGGAAAGGTTTACTTTGGGATCCAAGGGACTTGACCTCCTACTTGGATCGCAAAGGATCGTGTAAAACAAGGCTGGACTAGGGTTTAGCTCAAATACGACCAACAAATCGTATATGTCAATTGTAAGTCAACATAAAAAATGTGTCCAAGCATGGGTCCCTAAGACCACTTTGATTTCAAACTTAGGATCCAACTAGTACTGGGTTCCTAAGGACCAAATCCACTATGTGGAGAGACAGAACCGATTCAACGGTCCAGGGGGAGCTAGTACAAAATTTGTTTGTGCTCTAACTTAGAAATTGCATGCTTAGGTCCTTTATTTATTTTTATTTTTCCTTTTAGAATGGTTAGATAGGACTATAACTCATCAATACTTAGTAACATAGTACCAGGATGCGACGAGATGATAGTACGCTAGGAAAGAGGAGTCTCGTGTATTCGGGCTAGATAAGGCGTATCTAGTTCGGTGCACTTGACCGAGTGAAACTAGATGAAGCTACCTCGCCATATCCTAGACTAGTTAGACCAGGAAGTGGTCTTAGGTGAGTCAAGTCTCTATTTTCTTGAAAATGGCTTTGTATAAGGTAGTGGTCATTTTTCTGATCAAAGAAGACCTTTGTGCCTTGCCACAACCTGGAAGCCATGATCTTGAAAAGGTGACTTGATGAGCTTAAGGTCAAATCTGAATCTAACGCAAGGTTGACAAGTGTTCAAATCATTAAATTCAAATCAAGTAAAATTGGAAGTCATCTCACAAGAACATATAAGGATAACATGCTTGATCATGTAGACATGGGTGAGATGATTTAGGTTTAATAATTTACAACCGACTTTTAGCAATTCCAATATCTGATCCAACTACCTTGTGTGTAGGATCAATGAATTTTGGACAGTGGTTGCTCCCGACAAATGATCGGGGATCAACTCAAGTTTTCAAAGCTTCGATTCAAACGACAAGGATCGGTAGCCTTCGGAAACAACGGCAAGCTCAAAATCATCGGATCAGGTGATATTGAGCTCAACTCAAACTTTATTATTCAAAATATCTTATTGGTAGAAAATTTCCAATATAATTTACTTAGTGTAAGTAAATTGTGTGATAATAACTATAAGGTCATATTTCTAGAAAATGAATACGTAATTAAAACAAATGAAACCTCTAAAACAATTCTTAAAGGAACCAGAAATAACAACATTTATACTATTAATTTAACTAACTCCTCAACCAAGTGTCTTATGACACGACAAGAGGAATCTTGGTTGTGACACCGACGACTCGATCACTCGCACCCAAGACTCATCCACAAGATGAGTCAGAGTGACTTAGTCAGAGGTTTGCCTAACCTCAACAACTTGGATAATAAAATATGTAATGCTTGTCAACAAGGTAAATAATCTAGGACACAACATCAACTAACTAATCAAGAACAAACCAAAAGTGTTCTTGAGCTCCTACACATGGATCTATTTGATTCACACGGAGCTAAGTCACTTAATGGGAGTCAATTCTGCTTAGTCATAATTGACGACTATTCTAGATTTACTTGGGTTATGTTCATCAAACACAAAAGTGATACCCTAGATCAATTAATCAACCTATTTAAACTAATAGAAAATCAATAAAACCTTAAAATCAAAAGACTTAGGAGTGATCATGGTGGTGAATTCGAGAACCATGGGTTTACAGAATTCTATAACCTAAATGGATACCACCATGAGTTCTCATGCCCTAGAACCCCACAATAGAATGGCCTAGTAGAACGTAAAAATAGAATCCTACAAGAAGCCGCTAGGACAGTATTAAACGAGTATAACCTACCCGATAGGTTTTGGGCAGAAGCCGTTAGTACAACTTGCTATGTCCAAAATAGGATCCTTATGGTAAAGAGGCACCTTAAGACCTCGTATAAGATTTATCACGATAAAATACCTAACATCAAGTACTTTAGGGTATTTGGATGTAATGTACATATCCTAAACACTAAGGATTACCTAGGGAAATTCACATCCAAAACCTCTATCAGAATCTTTCTAGGATACTCGACTATGAGTAGAGCCTATAGGATATATAATCATGAAACCCTTAGAGTCGAAGAGACTATTCATGTAGTGTTTGATGAAGGACACGAACCTATAAAACCCCTAGCAACCCCAATTAGTGAGCCGATTCATACCAGACTCGACTTCGATCTTGAGATCGAGTCTAGTATTAATCCTAACCTAAGTCAACCAAGTCATCCTATCGACCAAGTGATAGGTGACTCTAACCCAAGTCAAACTAGGACTCAAACAAATCATCCTATCGACCAAGTGATAGGTGATCCAAGCCTAGGAGTTCGAACTAGAGCTTCATACCAAAACCTTAGTCAAATCTCATTGATTTCCAAAATTGAACCCAAAACCATTGACCAAGCTCTTCTTGATCTCGATTGGATTATTGCAATGCAAGAAGAGCTAACTCAATTCACTAGGAACGAAGTATGGGAATTAGTACCACCATCTAAAGATAAAACAATCATTGGAACAAGGTGGGTGTTTCAAAATAAACTTGATGATAAAGGTGAAGTAGTTAGAAATAAAGCTAGATTAGTCACTAAAGAGTTTAGTCAAGTCGAAGGTTTAGATTACGACGAAACCTATGCCCCTGTAGCTAGATTAGAGTCCATCCTAATTTTATTAGCATATGCTGCACATCGAGGATTTAAGTTATTTCAAATGGATGTAAAGTCAGCATTCTTGAATGGATATATTAAGGAAGAGGTTTATGTTATCCAAACCCCCAGTTTCGAAAGTCTAGATAAACCCGACCATGTCCTTAGATTAGAGAAAGCTCTCTATGGACTCAAACAAGCTCCTCGAGCTTGGTACGAGAGGCTTTCAATTTATCTTAAGTCCAAAGGATTTAACCAAGGTTTAGTCGACCCAACCCTTTTTGTAAAAATCATGAGGAAAGACATATTCATAGCCCAAATCTACGTAGATGATATCATCTTCAGAACCACCAACTCGATCCTACTAAATGAGTTCATCTCACTTATGAAAAGTGAATTTGAAATGAATTTAGTAGGTGAGTTGAGTTTCTTCTTAGGTCTACAAATTAAACAAACTAAAGATGGAATATACTTACACCAACGCAAATATACTAGGGAATTAATTAAACGTTTTGGAATGTAAGACGCTAAAATTATTAATACTCCAATGGAAACAAATGTAAATATAGGAGAAGATGTAACCGGAAATTTGATTGACTTAAAATACTATAGGAGCGTGATAGGGAGTCTCCTTTACTTAACTGCGAGCTGACCTGATATCTTATTTGCAGTAAGTATGTGCACAAGGTTCCAAACCTATGCCAAGGAATCTCACCTAACTCTAGTTAAGCGTATCCTTAGATATCTAAAGGGTACACTTAATGTCGGTATTTGGTATCCTAGATCTACCGAGTTCGAACTAATAGGCTACTCCGACTCAGACTATGCCGGTAGTAAGCTCGATAGAAAGAGTACGAGTGATTGTTGTCAACTTCTCGGCTCAAGTCTAGTGAGTTGGTGTAGTAGGAAGCAACACTGTGTTGTCTTATCTACCACCGAAGCCGAATACATCGCGATGGGTGAGTGTGTCACTCAGCTTCTTTGGATGAAGCACACTCTCCAAGATTTTAAGTTAGACTTTACAAACACTAAAATTCATGTAGATAACATTAGCTCAATTAACCTAACTAAAAATCCAATATGTCACTCTAGGACCAAACATATAGATGTCAAACACCATTTCATTCGAGAACATGTGGCCAACGGAGCCATACAACTCGAATACGTCGAATCGAAGTCCAACTTGGCAGATTTATTTACTAAACCCCTACCCGAAGTCGAATTCAGTCTATTAAGACAAAAATTGGGCATGTGCGTAGTAGAGTAAAAATTTACAAATTATATTTTTTTATTACTACTTTTTTACTTTTCATGTTCATGGAACTAGCTTAGGACATACCTTAGATATCATGTACCTATAGATTTAAGAAGCCAACACATCTCACAACACATAGAACTAATGTGTTTGTGTACTTAGCCACGTAGATGGGCGTGAGATGTTAGAACCTTACTCCTGGTTCTAGATGTAGAGCTAGTGCATCGCCATGAACCACGGAGTATAATCATATATATTAACTGACTCTAATCAGGACTTGTTGATCTTTCATATCAATCAAGTCAAATAAGAGTTGAACATTTAATAGATGAGCTTATTTTTAGTATATTATTTTCAAAATAATATGGAACATTCTTGGACTTGGAACTTAAACTTAATACTTTTTTTTTCAAAAACCCTCTTTCCGATTTATGGCAAAAGGGGGAGAAAAGGCCAATGTTAAGGGATCATTTTTTTTTGTTAACTTAACTTAGTAACTTAATTCTATATTCTTATGGCTAAACGTTAATATTTTACTTGAGAAAGGGGGAGAAAGGCCAAGTTAAGATATCTTCTTAACTTAAACTTTTTTTAATACTAAGGCCAACTTTAAGTAACTATTAATTACTTAAACTCTTCCTAAATAGCAAACATCAAGGGGGAGGATTAAGATCGCCTTTCAAGACTCACCCTCGGTCAAGGGGGAGGGTTCCTCAAGGGGGAGTACTTGGAAGAAGATCTGTATTACTCCTACCTAATCTTTGATTCTTCATTATTATTCTTCATGCATATTATTTCCTTAACTTTGTATGTGGGTTTGCCATAGATCAAAAAGGGGAAGATTGTTGGTGCAGTAGGCACCTAAGTCGAACCTGAGTTTTGATTATAGCAAATGATACAAAGTTAAGCTCATATCATTATCTCACGAGCTGAATCGAGTGTGCAAAAAAATGCTAAAGCTGGAGATGAAGGCTAGCGACGCCCGGAGGAAGCCGCGGTGGTCAGAAAACACTCGAGTGACTTCGGAGGGAGCCAAAGGAATCGAGTGGAAGGTCGAAAACGAGAGCTACAAAGTAAGTATCGAAGTAAGCTCGTGTGTGTGAGCATAAGTGAGGTCATATCCTCCTTACGAGGATAGTCTTAAGCGTAGATCCGACCAAATGCATGCCATGGATGGTCTAGGTCGAGATCGGATGGTCGGCGGTCGTCGAAATTATGTTTTTATTAAGATAACTTATGATTTCAGCAAGCATCAGTCGATTGCACACAAGAGCCACTCGACTGCCTTCATCAGTCGACTGTTGAGGGTTGCGACTCGACTGACGCTGCCATCAGTCGACTGATGATGGCCATCAATCGACTGATGGTCAAGGATCAGCTTCGAGGAGTGAAGCTTTATCACCTCATTCCAAGGGGCATTGTGCCTAGTTTTGATTGGCTGAATATCCACTCAATGAGGGGCTCAAAAACTATAAAAGGAGGGCTTCTCTAAAGGTTTTTCATCAATTCAAAAGTGCCCTAAAGCCTCCATAACGGGACGACACTCCAACGAATCCATGATGACAAAGTGCTACAAAAACGCCGATGACACAAGCTCAAGCCTCCATCCATTTGGTCATCGGTAAAAGTCTTTTAAGTCGTCTATTAACTCTTGTATTTACTTTCTATTCTACAAGCTTTTATTGCAACAAGGAGAGGGGGAGTGTCCCTTTACCTCAAGCTTTGGTTTTTTTGTGTATTTGATTAACTTCTACCTCCAACGAGGAGGAGTTCGTTAGTAATTTTCCCTCCATGTGTGGTCAAGGACCACTAGGGCCTTGGAGTAGTAGTCATAGGCTACGAACCAAGTAAAATCCTATCGTGTTTATTTTATCTTTCCACTGCATTTACTTGTGTTTTGAAACGAATTCGACGAAACACTTTTATCGCTATTCACCCCCCCCCCCCCGCCTCTAGTGATTCGCTCGATCCAACAGTAGAGACTTCCCTCTTAACTCCTCTAGAACAATCTTGCTCATGGGCTTGTGGTTCATCACATAGTCTTCCTCTAAAAATTGGGCATTCGTGCTAACGATCACCCTCTAATCTCTAGGACTATAGAACAAACCACCTTTCATTCCTCTAGGATAGCCTATGAACAAGTGCACTTCTGTACGAGATTCCAACTTACTAGCATCTCCCTTCAGCACATGTGCTGGACTCTCCCAAATTCGAATATGTCTCAGACTAGGCTTTCGCCCAGTCCACAATTCTGTGGGAGTAGAAGATACTGATTTAGATGGTACCAAGTTCAGAATATACACTGTCGTATCCAGAGCATACCCCCAGAATGAATTTGGTAACTCAGAATAACTCATCATCGATCTAACCATCTCCATAAGAGTCTTATTCCTTCACTCTGCCACACCATTCTACTGGGGTGTACCAGGTGCAGACAGTTGGGATTGAATCCCAGCCTCTGATAAGTAACTCCTAAACTCTCCCAAGAGGTACTCACCATCACGATCAGATTGTAGTGTCTTGATACTTTTACCTTGATGTTTCTCCACATCAGTCTTGAATTCTTTGAACATGTCAAAGCATTTAGACTTGCGGCGCATCAAGTAAATGTATCCATATCTTGAATAATCATCTATAAACGAGACGAAATATTCAAAACCACCTCTAGCCCGGATAAACATAGGACCACACAAATCAGAATGAACCAATTCCAACACATCTTTGGCTCTATACCCCTTGGCCTTAAAAGGCCTCTTGGTCATTTTACCTTCCAAGCAAGATTCGCAAGTTGGGAAATCTTCCACCACTAATAAACCGAAAGGTCCATCAACTATCAACCTTTGAATTCTACTCAGGTTAATATGACCTAACCTTAGATGCCAAAGATATGTTTGGTTCATTTTTGAAGGTTCTTTTCTCTTATTATATTTAGAAGATGAGTTATTTATTTCTATTTCCATCGTGGGAGCTTTTGGTTCAAGAGTGTATAAATTTCCTACCAATGCACCAGAATAGATAATTTCCCTATTCCTTTTTATAACAACTCTGTCATTAAAAGAAATAGAATATCCATCCAAAAACAATTTAGAAACTAAAATTAAATTCTTTCTTTTTTTTTTATTAACCTGAGGTGTCGGGCTTACGCCCACTAATCCTCAGGGCCGACCGGCCCCGCCCCAAGGCCTTCAACGAGAGTCCCCACCGGTCGACGAGGGTAAATCAAGATGACGGGTGGCCCATCGCGTGAGGGCTAGTGGTTGCCTGATGGAGCAGCCATGGTAGGGGCATCGAGCACCTCCACCCACGCCAGTAGCGCCTTTGCCGGCGGAATCGACCAGTAGTTTCAAAGGAGCCCTTAAACATAACCACCATTTGTTACCACAGGGAAAATTAAATTCTTTCTAAATGAAGGTACATAAAGACAATTTCTCAGAACCAAAGTTTTATTCCTATCAAAAGATAAATAAACATCTCCCACTGCAATAGCCGCCACCTTCGTAGCATTGCCCATGTAGACGGTAATCTCCCCATCATCTAGTCGTCTGGTTTCCTGGAACCCCTGCAAAGAGTTGCAGACATGATCAGTAGCTCCTGTATCTACACACTAGGTGTCGGTAGATAACACCGCTAAACATTTTTCAACAACTAGACCAAAAGATATACATTTGTTCTATTTGCGGTTGGGGCAGTCAGCCTTCCAATGTCCAGTCTGCTTGCAAGTGAAGCACTTGCCTTTCGGGTTCTTCCCTCCTCCCTGAGATCCTCCCACCACCTTTGTTGCGCCTTGTTTCTTCTTCTTCTTTCCTTTCGGCTTAGAAGTAGAAACCTTCTGAGCAACCAAAGCCTGAGAACTCTGACGAAAAAACCCCTCTACTACCTGGAGTTCTATCAAAAGCTCCGCCAACGAATACAACCTCTTATTCATATTGTAGTTCAGGCGAAACTGCTCAAAACTCCTAGGTAGAGATTGGAGAATGATATCGACCTGGGTTTCCCCATCGATCTCAGCTCCAAGGACTTCGGGCTCATTCAAATGAGCCATCATCTTGAGAACATGATCCCTCACGGGGGTTCCCTCAACCATGGTGGTCGTCATCAAGTTTCTCATGGCTTTATGCCTAACAGCCTGATTCTAGTGTTCGAAAAGTTCCTTGAGATTGAGCATCATGTCACAGGCAGTATTCATGGCCTGATGCTGATGTTGCAATACATTTGACATAGAAGTCAAAATGTAACACTGAGTCATCTCATCAGCCTTCACCCACTTCTTATAACTCTCTTTCTCCTTTTCACCGGAATCATCCGTAGGCTTAGGAGGACACTCTTCGAAGAGTACATATTTGTACTCCTCAGAAGTTAAGACAATGTCAAGATTCCTTTTCCAATCAACATAGTTAGGTCCAGTAAGTTTGTTTTCTTTCAGAATCACAGCAAGTGGGTTGAAAGTCATTTTGAAAAAAAACCTAAGAATCACATAGATAAAAAACATTTAGATTTCAAAAAATTATTTATTCCTCAAACAATAAAATTTTAAAATCAACCAACACCTCAAAACACCGAAAATATCATATGGTACGATAGTGTGGACGTATACGAATTCTACATTTGTAAGAAGAGGTTTTGCCCATTAATTTTATTATCCTGTCAACCTTACTTTTTGATAAATAAAATTAATAGTTGGTTCCTCTTCGGCCCTACAAATAAAAGCAGTGACTCCGATGGGGAGGATACTTTTATTTGCATCTAAGTGTTTACCATTACCCAATACTAAGGCAATTATCTCGGATTATGTGCCTTCCGATGGGGAAGTACACATGCTCCTAAATAACTTCCTATAACCATATTAGACCTAGTGATCCGCAAAACAAACTCATCCGATATGGAGGAAGGCACTCAGAGCCAACTCACAAGTTTGTTCGCATCACATGTCAAATTGTAATGGAGGCCACGGGAATTTAAAAAAAATATCCCTCTCCCACTTAGTAATTTAAAATTGAGGAATTTTAACTATGCAAGCACAACAAGCATATAAATCAAAAGCAATAAATATGAAAAATAACAAATTTTCCAACTATTATGGCTTTTGTTCTCCAATATGCCTCCAGTCGTGTTGGCACCTCGTCTGCTCCTCCCTACGCCATGTACAAGCCATCCTCTTGAAGGGGATCCGAGTCGAGAAAAATTATTTTAATTTACATCCATCGATCCTATACTCCACAAAAAAGTGTACATGAAATCTAGATCGAAAGTAAACTAAAATAAAAGAGTGGCTAAACAATGTCGTACTTAATTACAAAAATTAAATATTAGCCTCGTCAACCCCGAGGATTCAAAAAATATTACAATTATACACACACAATCACATACAATCACATATAGCCATAATAGTTGGATTTTATGCCTACAAGCAAAAAGTTAGCCTACGCACATCCTATTATTATCCGTCACATATAATATATGATAAGTGCATAAAAGTAACCGAATCTAAAACACACAAAATCAGAAACCGTGGCTCTGATACCACTTGAAGGTAAAACATTGCTTTCCCTTCGGTCACTTGTGTGTGGCAATCCTATCACATGTCCCTAGATTAAAAAAAAATAATCCAGACAAAGATGGATTACCCAAGCAATCAATCCATCATCGTGCTATTCGATTTGAGTGGTCGCTTGAACAAACTTGTTGTTCAAGAAACCTAACTCTTTTCCTCGATTAGCCGCGGAATAGATGATGTACGGATCGTCGATTTTTGTGTTTATCATCGGGGTCCAAGTAAATAAACCACATACATGATACAAGAGAACTGAAAAAAAACAAGATTATACCTCTTGTTTACCTCTTGATCTTCTATTGTATAACCTATCCTCCTCTTGGACATTGTGTGGGCAACAATCTTCCAAGAGTCGAAGCCTCCTAGATCTAGTATCTTCCCTTCCTTGCTCGCTCCGAACAAAGGGAAGAATATTCTCCCTTCTTCTCCTATCTATTGCCGACCACCAATCCTCCTTGTTTGGTTGTTGCCGTCGGCCAAAGGAGAGGGAGTAGATGAACTGGCCAAGACAAAGGAAGAAAGCACCCTATCCTTTGTTGCTGTCGACCCTTAGAGAGGGGGAGGAAGTGCCGGCTATAGGATATGGAGAAGATGAGGGTGGCACCGGCCAAGGGAGGGAGAGGAAGAACAAAACCCTAGCCTCCTTCTTGTGTTGCCACCGGGCCTAAGGAATTGGACAAACCAAAACCATAGCCTTCAAATTGTTGCCGCCCAACCTCTCCAATGCCAACCCTAGCCCCACTTCTTGTGCCGCTCAAACCTCTCTAATCTCTTATATAGATCTAGGCTTCATGAGGTATTTATAATAGGCTACAATAGGGACCATGAGGAGGAGTTGGATCTTGGCCACCCAATGGATTCGAACCACACAAACCCGATCTATTAATGATTATCCATTCCACTAGAGGATTATCATTGATCTACCTCACCAACCCCCATAAATAAATATGGGATCCATATATTATTTGTACAAATATCTCCCCGTGTTTAAGATATCAAATGTCCATTAATTAATTAATTTACTGACAATTAATTAATTAACATCTAACTCCATGAGTAGTACCACTCAACCTCATCATCACGCTAGACCAAATTCACCTGCAAGATTTACATGTTGATCCTTATGAGCTCCTCTAGGGGACATCATCATCCTAATACATAGGACACAGTTTCTTCCTATAATCAATGATACACCATGTAAATAATATCATTTCCCAACTTACCAGGCCTATCGATTTAACCTATAAATCTCGCCCATTGGTAAATCAAAGAAATAAATATTAAGTACATGTGCCCGATATTATATCGGAATTAGGAGCTTGCACACTATAATATCCGAGGTCTGATTTAATTAAGTAGTCAGCAATAAATTGAATCACCTCTAAATCGGTCCTGCTCAATACATACAAAGTGTACTAGTGTAATTCTATGGTCAAGATAAACCAATACCAAATTACACTACAACCATGCCAATGGTTTGTCCAAAACCATCTTGGTTGTGAGCCTCTACTTATACTCTACAAGGAACTGATAACATGATCTTCTGTGTGACACCACACACCATGTTATCTACAATGTAAAGTATCAGACAATATGCACATATATAAAATGCAAACAATGATCATGTGATTCTTATTTCAAAATGAAGATGTCCATACAAAGGCTAGGCTTTTTATATACATCCCAACACTTGGTGCATCTGAGGGACCACCGGACGGGGAGCGAATGGAGTGAGGCCCAAGGGAAGTAGACTTCGAGGGCAAGAGACGCGAAGGCTTGCATTGCGAAGTCGTGCACTTGGTGCATCCGAGGGACGTAGGCCGAGGGAAGAGAGCTTTGGTGGGAAACTCCATGAGAGGATGAGGTGGACTTGGCTAAGTGGCTAAGACGAAGTGTCGGATGCTCAAACATGATGTTTGAGGTTTTACCCGATGGTCGGATGCTCAAACAAAGTTTATTTTGAGGTTTTATCCGACAGCAGTCGACTGGTATAGGTACTGATTTGACTGATCCAAGTCGAAGGCAATCGACTGGTGTGCAATTGGTGGTTTCTGGCCGAGCAATCGACTGATGAAGGTGGTCGCGAATACATAACGCTCGGTAGTCGATTGATCAGTCGGCTACGAGGCCAGCAGTCGACTGATGGGCATGATCAGTCGACTGATGGGCATGATCAGTCGACTGATGGTGGATCCGTTGGAACTTGTCCAGCATGGATTGAGTCGTTGTGAGACAATGACTACAGGAGCAGTCGATTGATGGTCTCGATCAGTCGACTCATTGGCGCGAAATTAGCTCGATGTAGGTTATTTAAGGAGCTCAAGATGGAGGATTTTGCAACAGTTTTTGGGGCGATTTTGGAGGGGAATTATTGTTGCATTCCAGTCCTTCAAGAGCAAACCAAAGCAAGCAACAAGCAAGTGATCAAAGCCATTTGTTGTAAAGTGTTCTTTACGTATTTCATTTGTTGTCTTTGTATTTTGCTTGTACTTTTGTATTACCTTTTGTAATTTCTTGTACGAGGTTTCTCCACCTCTGACTTCTTGTCAAGAAGGAGTTTTGGTTAGTGTCGTGCACATAACTCGAGCTCGTTGAGCTCACCCAATGGAGTAGGAACCCTAAGGTTCCGAACCATGTATATCATTGTGTATTTGTGTGTGCTTGTATTGTTGTTTAGTATTTCTATTGTTTTTGCTGCATATTAACGATCATTGTAGACAAAGCACGCAAGAATGAATGATTTCCATCGAACACGCGAATTGGGATATTCACCCCCCCTCTAGTCGGCCACCGATCCTCCAACAATTAGAGCGGGTTAACGGGTTTTGGTTATGAACCAATAACCATTAGGAGAATGTGTTCTCTATAAGACTACGACTTAAGGATTTTGTGAAACCCTAATCATCAATCAAAAGTTGCCGCCAAACCCTAGGAGAGGAATCCTTGCTCTTGCCGCCCAAGGTGGTTGTCTCCCACCCTTGTGTTAGTAATATATGAGAGATATCCTAAGGCAATCGCCTTATGTATGAACCATTTATATGATAAATGAAGATTCACTATTTGAGTATACATGGTTTCATGTATTTGATTGGATCTTAAACTCATTTACTGAATGTCCGCGATACGACTCACAGCATGAGAGAATTTGTGATTGGATCACAACTAGTGAGTATCTCTACATGTGTAATTGTGATGTATCGAAATTATCCCTAGTCGATGAATTGATGGATTTGGACACCATCAATTCTGTCAAGACTAGCACGAGGTATACTCCTTGGTGTATCCAAGCAAATGATTCTCACTGGCTGGAGACATTGTGATGTCCGGAGTTAATCGTGGATGCTAGTTATGATAACTAGTTCATTGGAGTGACCAACCGTAAGACTTCATATGGTTCTCTGCATATATAGATATGTCAATGAAGTTCTTACTGCAGCTTAAGTGCGATGTTCCTTTGACTTGCGGTATTCAAGTCATCTTGATCATGAAGACTTATGCTTTGACATCTTAAGCAAGCATCTCTGAGGAGATGTGGACCCGGGATGATTGGGTATAACTCGAAGTGATCGAAGGTGTTTGAATAGCCTATAAAGGATTCACCACTCCTTGCGAGGAGATGTATACCCACATCCTCTCGTCGGATTGTTACTAAAGTCTTTAGCCAAAGCATTACATGTTTAGAGTAAGGTACTCTTCGATACATGTGCAGTAACTAGAATCCGTAGGATGAGGAAATGATACTTGGGCTAGGTGTGACGTAGTCAGCCTAGTGGGGACTGACACAATAGATAATGTCCTGAACCAAGTGGGTATAAGATGAGTGAAGGGAATGTGACACGATTCATTCGAGCTGCTGAAGGGTTTCAGAAATAGTTCTGGATCAACCGTTGATATTTTCGGTTAATTGGGGATCATGATGTACTACTAGGTGCCACTCATGATCGTTCTATAATTAATGGTTAATTATAGATGGCCAACATAAACCGAGAACCTATTTGGTTACACACACAACGAGTATAATCCGAAGGATTTAAAACGAGCTTGAGAATGAGATTCTCAGACCGAGAGAAACTAAGTTTGGTTGGACCAAACAAGAAGCGAGCATGAAATTGTTTTAGTCGCAATGGAAGTGTGGATGGGTCGTGTCTTATGAAGACATAATGGATGAACCAAAATGGTTTGGTTCTAATCCAATGTAGGAGAATAAACCAAAGGGTTTGGTTTATTTTAAACGAATGAACCAAAGTTAGTTCGGTTTGTTTTAACTTAAAATAAACCGTCATGGTTTGGTTTATTTTAACTTATATTAATGGAGAGGGTTAACGGGCCTTATGGTTATGATCCAATAAACATTAAGAGAATTAGTTCTCTATAAAAGAGGGCTTAAGGGTTTGTTAAGCCCTAATCCAAAAACCCTAACCTAGAGTTGCCGCCCACCTCTCCCCTTTGAAGAAGTCGGCGCCAACCCTAGTGCCGCCGCCCCTTCTCCTCCAACCGGCGACAAGCTGCTGCCGTCTTCTCCACTTTCCGGCGTCGAGCTGCTGCTAGAGGAGCTCCGATTATCTCCCTTGGGTTCGGTAATAAGGTGAGCTTCCACCTTTCCTTTGGCCGGCCCATACTCCTCCACCAAAAGTTGTCCAGTTTTCTGGATAGCTTGTTTCCCTCTCGTCAGAGCGTCGTTTGGAGCTCCGACAGCGGTAGCCTTGCCGGGGATTTGATCTCCGGTAATCCTCATAGGTGGAGGACGAAGGATTCTTCAAACGGTTGACAAATACCTCTCCGGAGAAGTGAGTTTTGAGGACTCATTTTTGGATCCGAATTTGGATTCGGATCGTGATCTTCTCTCGATCACATCATCTTCAACACGAGGCTAGTAACCCATACGAAGACGAAGCTCGTGACTTGGTGAAGTCAACCCGAAGATACTCGGCGTGGATACGGATAGAGATGATTCTAGCAAAGATCGTTCCGGTTGATGTCTTTCCCGTTACACGTGATACGTAAGGTATACGTAGTTAAATTTTTTTTTATTGCAAAATTTAAATTTACGGTTATGTCTACACATGTTGTACTATGCATGCGTGTGATGTGTGTGTTGTAATAAATATAGATTTATTATTTTTATTTCTTCCGTTGTGCACATGTTTACGAAACACGTTCGAACACACACTCACCGCGGTGCCGGAAACCAAACAGTGGTATCAGAGCCCAGGTTGTGTTTCGACATAATCGTAAAATTGTTTTGCGATAGTCATAATGATATTTTTGGAAATTTTTTACTTTTAGAAAGTTAGAAGTATTTATGGAAATTTTTCAATTTTGGAAAGTCTATAAGTATTTATGGAAATCTTCCACTTTTGAAAAGTTAGAAGTATTTATGGAAATTGATATTTTCCATAAATAAAATATTTGATTATATTTTGGAAATTTGTTTCCTAATTTAATCATGATTTGATTTGGGAAATCAAATCTTAAAAATATTTAATTTCCATAAGTAGTTTTGATGATTTAGGAAATTGGTTTCCTAAATTGACTTTCCTTAATCAACTATTTCCACAAATAAAATATGTGATTAGATTTGAAAATTTGTTTTCTAATTTAATCATGATTTGATTTGGAGAATCATATCTTAAACATATTTTATTTCTATAAATAGTTATGACATATAAGGAAATATTGTACATGACATAATTGTATGTCATGTAATTGCATTAGATGCATATCATTATGTCATGCGTGTCGTGACATGTAGATGTATGTCATGTATGTCATGTCATGTAGATAATAGTTATTTGCATGCAAAGAGGATGAGACATAAAACCCTAACTCAATATTAAAGCCTACACCTTCCATTAATATGGTTAGAACCAGAGTTTCGTTTCTTGTTCGGGTTGTTGGACTCTCTCCAAGTCCGGCTCGAACCCGAACATGTTCAAACCATGGAATAGTTTAATACTAATATGGTAAGAGTCAGAGGTCAATTGTTAGCTTTGGTGTTGGTGCAACAATGCTCCAAGCATTTATATATGTTTTGATGTTTGGATAATCATCTAAGTTAGGCAATATCTTGTGATCTAATTGCGAAAATGTTTAAGTGACAGGGAAGTCCAGGTATGATCTTGGCAAAGGAAGTCCAAGTATGATCTTGGCAAAGGAAGTACAAGGGATGGACTTGGCAGCATAAGACCAAGCTTGTAGTCTTGGCAGCGTAAAGTCCAAGTGAACCTTGACAAAGGAAGTCCAAAGTAAAGTCTTGGCAGCATAAGTCCAAGCTTGTAGTCTTGGCGGCGTAAAGTCCAAGCATTTGGCAACCCAAGACATGACGAAACCGAAGGAAGCTCTTGGAAGCAAAGCGCAAAGGATGAACAAGTCGCGGACTCGGAGGGATCCTGAAGGCGCAAGGCTTATTGAGGAGCTAGAAGGTTGAGTCTAGGTCTAGGGTATAAAATCAAGTATGAATTACTCATACTTGATGAGTATCAGTCGACTGATACGATGTATCACCGACCAGTCGCGCTCGATCGAGTCGTGGTGAAACCCTAACCATCACCGATCGCTTTGGGGCGTGAGCAGCGATCGATATCGCGATCACGACTACCAAGGGCATCGATCGGTGATCAAGGGAATATCGCCGCACGCGCCTCACTCGATCGCCGCTTCGAATGATCACCCCATCGGTCGTGATGGAGGGATCGATCTGATCACTGGCCGTTGGAGAATGCGACTCTGAATCTCGCGAGATCGCGTTTGGCTGGTTGGCGTGATCGGGATGGTAAGCATCGATCGGTGATTGAAGCCCAACGGGAAAAACATCCCCTCTTCTATAAAAAGGGGCCATGGGGAGCTTGGTGAAGCTAGTGCTCTTGCTCCAAACTACACCTACGTGCTCACCAAGCTTTCCAAGTGTTTTTAGCAATCCAAAACCTCCTCTTCTCTAATCCTAATCTTCCATCATTGTAAAGAAGAGGAGTGCATTGTAAGATAAGGTTTCTCCACCTTGGTTCATCCAAAGGAGGTTCTAGTGAAGATTGATTAGGGCTAATCCACCTTACGGATTGCCGTGGAGTAGGAGCGTCATCTCCGAACCACGTTACATCGGGTGTTAGCTTTGTTTCTTGTTTTTTTGTTTGTGCTTATATTTGTATTGCTTCCGCTAACATTCTTGTAGAAAGAAAGAAAGGCTAATCACCCCCCCTCTAGCCATTCCAAGGGTCCTAACAAGTGGTATCAGAGCCCGGATAGCTTGGAAGATCTCAACATCAACCAAGACATCAATGGCTCTTCAAGAGGGATATAGCACCGCCAAGCCACCGCTCTTCGATGGGAGCCATTTTGCGTATTAGAAAGGTATGATGAAGTACTATCTTATGAGTAATATTGAAATTTGGCATAGTATTGTAGATGGCTTCAAAGAACCGGTGGATGAACATGGACATCCTATTCCAAGCAAGGATTGGACAAGAGAAATAAACAAGAAATTTGAATCAAATGCAAAGGCCATCCTCACCATCCAATGCGGCGTCACAATGGAGCAACTCAACAAGGTGGGGCCTTTTGAATCCGCCAAGGAGCTATGGGAAAAGCTCATTGAGCTAAATGAAGGTTCCAAGGAATCAAAGAGGGCCAAGAAGGACCTATTAGTTGGACAACTTCAAGCCTTCCAAATGAAGATGCATGAAACCGTAAGTCAAATGCATGGAAGGTTCAAGGAAATTGTGAACGGACTCCATATCTTAGGTGAGCGAGTTGAAAACCGGGATTTGGTAAGGTATATTTTACAAGCATTTCCTAGAAATTATTTATGGACTTCTATAGTTGATGCCATTAAGGTAACTAGGGATCTTTCGCAAATTAAAATTGATGAACTATTTTGTGAGTTCGAATTACATGAGCAAACTAACATGTCCTCTAAGGAAAAGGGTTTAGCTCTATTTGTTGAGAAGAAAGAAAAGAAGAAGAAGGAAAGAAAAGAAGCATCATCATCATCCGAGTCCGAGAATGAGTCAAGTAGTGATGAAGACTCATCTAGTGAAATGGCAAATTTTGTCAAGAAGCTTTATAGAAGGTCAAAAGAGTTCAAGAATAGAGAAGCGAGGAAGGGGTCTCATTCCTCAAAAGGTAAATTTAGTGGTAATTCAAGTTTTAGTAATAATGTGATTTGTCATGCTTGCAACAAGAAGGGACACATAAAGCCGAATTGCCCGGAGCTAAAGAAGGAGGAAAAAGAAAAGAAAAAGAAGGACAAAAAGGAGAAGAAGAAGAAGGAGGCTATGGTGGCTCAAACCACATGGGACACACCAAGCGTTTAAGACTCTTTCTCCGATGATGAGCTTTGCCACATTACACGCCATGTGGCACTCATGGCATTAGAAGATGATTCCGGCACATCAAGCCAAGAAGACTCTTCAAGTGATGAATCGTCATCTAGTGACGATGAGGTAATGAATTCTCCCAAGATTAAGCTTCTTTATAAATCAATTGCCTATCTTAAAGAAGCTCTAGATAAGTCAAAATCTAAGGTTAAGAGCATGAAGGTAGAACTAAAGGCCATTAGGGATGAAAAGCTTTCACATATTGACTCTTGCATGCTTAAGGAAGAAAATGACAAACTTAAGGATGAGGTTAGTGAATTGAAAGCATGTTTAGGAAAATTTTCAAATGGCTCAAAGTGTCTTGATATGATTCTTAGTAGGCAAAGAGCGGTTTATAACAAGGCCGGTTTAGGATATAAGCCAAATGAAAAAGAAGTTGCTTATATTTCATTAATAAATAGGAAAGCAACTATTAAGGGCAAGGTTAAGAAAGCTTGGGTACCTAAGAAGTTTTTACTTAATGTTACCGGTCTAAATGTTTGGGTACCAAAAGCTTGTGTTTTTCATGTGATTTAGGTAGGAGAGCGAGGTATGTGGATTGTGGATAGCGGTTGCTCAACACATATGACCGGGGTTGTGAGCAAGTTCTCCACAATTAAATATGTGAAGAAGGGAGTCGTGTCCTTTGGGAATAGTGGAAAACTCAAGATATTAGGTAGAGGAACAATTGAGGTATCCCCCAAAATTATTATTCACAAAGTCTTGCTAGTTGAAAATATGAAATTTAATTTATTAAGTGTTAGTCAACTTTGTTGGTGCAGTGGGTACCAAAGTCGAACCGGTATTTTGATTATGGCAAAAGGCTCAATAGTTAAGGGTATATTTGTTATCTTACGAGCTCAATTAAGTGTGCAGAAATGCTAAAGTTGAGCGGAAGGTCTGCGACACCCGGTGGGAACCGAGGTGGTCGGGCAACGCCAGAGGGACTTCGGAGGAAGCCGAGGTACTCGGGTGAAGACCGGAAGCGAGGCTACAAGGTAAGCTCGTGTGAAAGCGAAGCAAGGTCGTTAAGCGTAGATCCGACCCAATACCTCCAATGGAAGGTCTAGGTCGAGATCAGATGGTTAGAACCATCGTACTTTATATTTTAAGCTAACTTGTACTGCAGTCCAAAACCCTTTGACTACAGCAAGCTAGTCAAGTTCCAAACCTCGAGAAGAGCTCAATTTCAAGGGTGAATTTGGACTTGACTCGTGTTTTTACAAAGGGTGATGTGGCATCAAGGTGGACATCCAAACCATCACCAAGCTTCCTTGTGGTGGGCGCCCAAAATAAGGTGAGTTGGCACAAGATGGTTGGCTCCCATGATGTGGCACAAGTTGAATGGCTCCAACAAGTTGGCGCCCAAGGAGGTTGGAGGTGGCACAAGGTGGTTGGATGAAACACCTCATCCTCAAGTTGGCGCCCAAGGAGGTTGGAGGTGGCACAAGGTGGTTGGATGAAACACCTCATCCTCAAGTTGGCCCAAGGAGGTTGGAGGTGGCACAAGGTGGTTGGATGAAACACCTCATCCTTGAGTTGGCACAAGAAGGTTGGAGGTGGCACAAGGTGGTTGGATGAAACACCTCATCCTTGAGTTGGCGACAAGAAGGTTGGAGGTGGCACAAGGTGGTTGGATGAAACACCTCATCTTTGAGTTGGGATAAGAACCTCACCTTGGACACTACCTATGTCTAAATTCATAGATCAATATCCATAAATAGACATGTTCAAGCCAAGCAAATCACAAGAATTCAAGAGCTCTCAACACGCCAGAACGCCGCCACTACTACTCACATTTGCTACGACGAAGTGCACGACAACGAAAGCTACATCTTCTACTTATAAGAGTTGTCGGTATATTTATTTAAGTTCTACTTCTTTAAATTGTCTTTGTGCTTTAATCGTAACAAGGGAGTGTCCTTTGCCTTGATTTCTTTTGTAATCGTTGCTCCTACTTCCAACGAAGAGGAGTGGTTTTAGTGAATTGCCATCAGTACGTGATCAAGGATCACTATTGACGTGGATTGGCAATCGAAATATTGTGAACCACGTAAAAATATCTTTTCTTATTTATTTTTCCGCTGTGAATTTTCTACTTGCTTTTTAATTATTGCAAAAGTTTTTAAAGACACCGTTTCGCTATTCACACCCCCCACTCTAGCGACACTTTCGATCCAACAATTGGTATCAGAGCCGGGGGCGCTAAGATTCGGTGAAACCACCAATCTAGCTTTGTTTTTATTTTTTTCACAGATTTTTTATTTATTTATTTCTGTTTTCGTATAATCATTTCACTTGCTTATCTTCTCCTACATATAGAATTGCATTAGAGGCTTTAGGATCCGGATAAGGTTGTCCTTCGGGTTAGATCGAGTAAGGCTAACTTCAACGACATTCGTGATTTGATTGTTTATTTCTTTTGCAAGTTACATTTTATATATCTTTTTACTTCTCAAGATTACTAATCCAAGACGAAAGTCTTGGAATATTCTTTCCAGGTGTGTTTTGCAAGATTCTTTTCGCTGCTCTTCTTCTTGTTTTAAATGGCCCATCTCAAGGGTTTAGCATCACCGACCCCGCTTTACAACGTAATGACTTTCAAGTATTGGAAGGGTCGGATGGAATGCTTTCTTAAAACCCAAATCGAGATGTGGATCGTAATCCAAACCGGTTTCACACTTCCTATTAATGAAGATGGTGAATCTTTGGGTTACGATCAATGGTCAAATTCCATGAAAAACAAGTAGAAGCCGATGCCAAGGCAACTCAAATCTTGCAATGTGGGTTGTCCAAGGAAGAGCTCAACCGCCGGCCCTTCATTAGTGCAAAGGACTTATGGACCAAGCTAGTGGAACTACACGAAGGCACCGACACGAAGGTATGTAAAAGAGATTTACTTTTAAATAAATTGTATAACTTGAAAATGCAGGAAAACGAGACCGCAACTCAACTACATGCTCAGATCCAAGACATCACAACCAACTCCATGCCATCGGACAAAAGGTCGAGAATCGCGACCTTATCGTATTCTCTTAACTCGCTTCCTAGGACCACCTTGTGGGCATCCATGGTCGATGCCTACAAGGTCTCCAAGGACCTTTCTAAAATTAGGTTAGACGAATTGTTTTCGAACTTGAATTACATGAGCAAACTAACGTGGTCCAAAGCCGAGAAGAGTATTGCGTTAGTTGCAGTTCCAAGAAGAAGAAGCCCGCAAGCAAGCCACCCCAAGGAAGAAGATTTAGACGAGTCCGAATCGGAAGTAGACTCCGAATAGAATCCGAACTAGTCAATCTAGTTCGGAAGATGATCAAGAGACGAAACGACCAACAACTCAAGGTAAGCCTAAACCTAATTCAAATACTTCTAATTTTAGATGCTATGAGTGCAACAGGTTCGATCACATCAAGTCCGAGTGCCCAAAGCTAAAGAATAACGCATCAAAGACCAAGAAAGCGCTAAACGCTACTTGGGAGGAGTTGTCGGAGGAAGAAGACGATATCCAAGCTCTAATGGCCAAGCCGACCGAGCACGACTCCGAAACCGAAGAAGAGTCCGAGTCCGAATCCGATGATGAGCTTCCATTCAAGACAAGCCACGGATCCGTATCCGGTTCAAAAGAATCATTAAGGGTAAGTCGGTCGTTTCTTAATACTTTGTATGGTGCAATTAAATTTTTAAATAAGAAACTAGCTAAGTCCGAGTCCAAGGTCGAGACCCTAATTGAGGAGGTTAACCTTCTCAAACATGAGGTCTCCCTAACCTCTTCGACTACTCGTATTCAAGAGGAGGACTCAACTCAAGTTGAAAAGCTTGAAGTTGAGAACTCGCTTTTGAAAACACAAGTCTAAGACCTTAGGAACACGTTGGAAAGGTTCACTTTGGGATCCAAGGGACTTGACCTCTTACTTGGATCACAAAGGGCCGTGTACAACAAGGCCGGACTCGGGTTTAACTCAAATACAACCAATAAGTCATATATGTCTATAGTAAACCAACATAAGAAAAATGTCCAAGCATGGGTCCCTAAGACCACTTTGATTTCAACTTTAGGATCTAACATGTATTGGGTTCCTAAGGACCAAATTCACTATGTGAATAGACCCACTGATTCAATGGTCCAGGGGAGCCAATACAAAATGTATTTTGTTAAGTCTTAGAAATTGCATGCTTAGTTTTTCCTTTATTTTTAGAATGGTTAGATAGGACTCATAATCAACTAAAATCCTATTTAAAAGATTGAGCCTAGGGGAGCCACTTTTCAAAAATAACTAGTTAGACAAGATGTAGTCTCAAGTAAGTCGAGTTATCAATTTCTTGAAATTAGCTTTGTCTAAGGAAGTGGTCGTTGTTCCGATCAAAGAAGGCCTCTGTGCCTCGCCACGACCTGGAAGCTAATCTCTTGAAAAGATTACTTGATGAGCTTAGACTAAATCCGAATCTAACCTAATGTTGGTTAATTTAAATTCATTAAAATTAATCAAGTAAAATTGAAAGTCATATCACAATAACACATAGGAATAACATGTTTTGATCATGTAGATATTGGTGAGATGATTTAGGTTTAAAAACTTACAAACAACCCTTTAGTAATTCCAATATCCGATCCAACTACCTTATATGTAGGATCAATGGATGTTGGGCTGGTTGCTCGACACATGACGGGATCAACTCAAATTTTCGGTTACGATTCAAACGAAAGGATCGGTAGCCTTCGAAATAACGCAAGCTCAAAATCATCGGATCGTGATATTGAGCTCAACTCTAACTTTACAATTCAAAATGTCTTATTAGTAGAAAACTTTCAATATAATTTACTTAGTGTAAGCCAATTGTGTGATAACAATTATAAGGTCATATTTCTAGAAAATGAATGCGTAATCAAAATAAATGCAACATCTAAAATAATACTTAAAGGAACTAGGAGTAGCAACATCTACACAATAAATTTACCCAACTCCTCAACCAAGTGTCTTATGACACAAAGAAGAGGAATCTTGGTTATGGCAATCAAGACTCGGACACTGCACTCCAAGACTCGTCCACAAGATGAGTCAGAGTGGCTTGGTTATAGGTTTGCCTAAACTAAACAACTTGGATAATAAAATATGTAATGCTTGTCAACAAGGTAAACAATCTAGGACACAACATCAATTAACTAATCAAGAACGAACCAAAAGTGTTCTTGAGCTCCTACACATGGATCTATTTGATTCACATGGAGCTAAGTCACTCAATGGTAGTCAATTTTGCTTAGTCATAATTGGCGACTATTCTAGATTTACTTGGGTTAGGTTTATCAAACATAAAAATGATACCTAGACCAACTAATCAATCTTTGTAGGTTAATCGAAATCAAAAGAACCTTAAGATTAAAAGACTTAGAAGCGATCATGGTGGTGAATTCGAAAACCACAGGTTTACAGATTTCTGTAACCTAAACGGATACCACCATGAGTTTTCATGTCCTAGAACCCCACAACAAAATGGGTTAGTCGAACGGAAAAATAGAACCCTACAAGAAGCCGCTAGGACAATGTTAAACGAGTATAACCTACCCGATAGATTTTGGGCAGAGGCCGTTAGTACGGCTTGCTATGTCCAAAATAGGATCCTTATGGTAAAGAGGCACCAAAAGACCTCGTAAGAGATTTATCACGATAAAGTACCGAACATCAAGTACTTTAGGTATTTGGATGCAAGGTACATATCTTAAACACTAAGGATTACCTAGGAAATTCAAATCCAAAACCTCATCGGAACCTTTCTAGGATACTCAACCACCAAGAGAGCTTATAGGGTATACAATCACGACACTCTTAGAGTCGAAGAAACCATTAATATAGTTTTCGACGAAGGACACGAACCTGCTTCAATCCTTAACAAAACCAACTAGCAAATCAACTTATAGCGAACCCGACTGATCTTGAACTTGAATCTCGCCCTAACCCAAGTCATCCTATCGACCAAGTGATAGATGACTCTAACCCAAGTCAAACTAGAACTCACCCAAGTCATCCTATCGACCAAGTGATAGATGACCCTAACCCGAGTCACACTAAGACTCAAACAAATCATCCTATCAACTGGTTATAGGTGATCCAAATTTAGGGTTCAACTAGAGCTTCATATCAAACCTTAGTCAAATCTCATTAATTTCCAAAATCGAACCCAAAACTATTGAACAAGCACTTCTTGATCCCGATCGGATTATTGCTATGCAAGAAGAGCTAGCTCAATTCACTAGAAATGAAGTCCGGGAATTAGTACCACCACCTAAAGAAAAATCAATTATTGGAACAAGGTGGGTATTTCAAATAAACTTGATGATAAAGGTGAAGTAGTTAGAAATAAAGCTAGGTTAGTCGCAAAAGGGTTTAGTCAAGTCGAAGGTTTAGATTACGATGAGACCTACGCCGTGAGCTGACTAGAGTCCATCCGAATGTTGTTAGCATATGCGCACATCGAGGTTTTAAATTGTTTCAAATGGATGTCAAGTCAGCATTTTTGAATGGATACATTAAGGAAGAAGTTTACGCTACCAACCTCCGGATTCAAAATCTAGATAAACCCGACCATGTCCTTAGACTTAAGAAAGCCCTATATGGACTCAAACAAGCCCCAAGAGCTTGGTACGAAAGGCTTTCGATCTATCTTAAGTCCAAAGGATTCAACCAAGGTTTAGTCGACCCAACCTTATTCGTTAAAACCGTAGGAAAAGAAATCTTTATAGCCCAAATCTATGTAGATGATATAATTTTGGAACTACCAACTCGATCCTCGCTAAACGAATTCATCTCACTTATGGAAAGTGAATTTGAAATGAATTTAGTGGGAGAGTTAAGTTTCTTCTTAGGTTTACAAATTAAACAAACTAAAGATGGAATATATTTACATCAACAAAAATATACTAAGGACTTAATAAATCGATTTGGAATGCAAGATGCTAAAATAATCAATACACCTATGGCAACTAATGTTAATATAAACGAAGATGTAGAAGGAAAACCCGCTGACCTAAAATACTATAGAGCGCAATAGAAGTCTCCTATACTTAACCGCGAGCCGACCGACATTTTATTCGGTAAGTATGTGCGCAAGGTTACAAACCTGCGCCAAGGAGTCTCACCTAACCCTAGTCAAGCGTATCCTTAGATATCTAAAGGGCACGCTAAACGTAGGTATTTGGTACCCTAGATCTACCGAGTTTAATCTAATCGGCTACTCCGACCCGACTATGCCGTAGTAAACTCGATAGAAAGAGCACGAGTGGTTGTTGTCAAATCCTCTACCGAGTCTAGTAAGTGCAAGAGGAAGCAAGATTGCGTTGCCTTATCTACCACCGGGCCGAATACGCTATGATGGGTGAGTGTGTCTCTCACCTCGTGGATGAAGCACACTCTCCAAGACTTTAGCTTAATCTTTAACAACATTAAAACCTACATAGATAACATTAGTTCAATTAACTTAACTAAAAATCCAATATGTCATTCTAGGACAAAACATATAGAAGTTAAACACCACTTCATTAGGGAACATGTAACTAATGGAACTATACAACTAGAGTATGTTGAGTCCAAATCAAACCTAGCGGACATCTTCACCAAACCACTACCCGGAATTTAGTTTATTAAGACGAAAGTTAGGTATGTGCGTAATAGAGTAGGATTTAAATTTTTCTATATATGTACTCTACTTTTGCTTCTTTTTATGAAATTAGCCTAAGTCTTACCTTAGAAATCATATACCTATAGATTTAAGGAGCCAACACATCTCACAACACATAGGACTAATGTGTTTGTGTACTTAGCCACGAGCGGCGTGAGATGTTAGGACCTTACTCACGGTTCCGGATGTAGATTCAGTGCATCGACATGAACCATGGAGTATAATTATTTAAAATTAATCAACTCCTTCAAGACTTATTGATCATTCTATATCAATCAAGTCCAACCGGAGTTGTACATTTTAGATAAACATATTTTCAAGCTTATTATTATTTTAAAAAAAATATATATATTTATATTGGGAACTTGCTTGGACTTACAAACCTTAAAATATATTTACAAACTTTTTGAGTTAAGGCAAAAGGGGGAGAAAGTCACAAAAGTAAGGAAGAAAGTAAACAAAATTATTACCTTTTATATTAAGTAATTCCGTTTACTTAAGCAACTATTAAGGGGGAGTAAAAATTATTTTTCAAGAACTCACCTTCGGTCAAGGGGGAGGTTACCTCAAAGGGGAGAACTTGAAACAATAATATTTCTCATTCATACTTAATCATTATGCTAGCTCATTCATATTTAATCATTATGCTAGCTCATTCATACTTAATCATTATGCTAGCTCATTCATATTTAATCATTATGCTAGCTCATTCATACTTAATCATTATGCTAGCTCATTCATATTTAATCATTATGCTAGCTCATTCATATTTAATCTTTATGCTAGCTCATTCATATTTAATCTTTATGCTAGCTCATTCATGCTTAATCATTATGCTAGCTCATTCATATTTAATCTTTATGCTAGCTCATTCATGCTTAATCATTATGCTAGCTATCGTTATGCTTAATTTTTCCTTAACTTTTGTGTCGGTTTGCCATGAATCAAAAAGGGGGAGATTGTTGGTGCAGTGGGCACCAAAGTCGAACCGGTATTTTGATTATGGCAAAAGGCTCAATAGTTAAGGGTATATTTGTTATCTTACGAGCTCAATTAAGTGTGCAGAAATGCTAAAGTTGAGCGGAAGGTCTGCGACACCCGGTGGGAACCGAGGTGGTCGGGCAACGCCAGAGGGACTTCGGAGGAAGCCGAGGTACTCGGGTGAAGACCGGAAGCGAGGCTACAAGGTAAGCTCGTGTGAAAGCGAAGCAAGGTCGTTAAGCGAAGATCCGACCCAATACCTCCAATGGAAGGTCTAGGTCGAGATCAGATGGTTAGAACCATCGTACTTTATATTTTAAGCTAACTTGTACTGCAGTCCAAAACCCTTTGACTACAGCCAACCGCTAGTCAAGTTCCGACCTCGAGAAGAGCTCGAATTTCAAGGGGGTGAATTTGGACTTGACTCGTGTTTTGGTACAAAGGGTGATGTGGCATCAAGGTGGACATCCAAACCATCACCAAGCTTCCTTGTGGTGGACGCCCAAAATAAGGTGAGTTGGCACAAGATGGTTGGCTCCCATGATGTGGCACAAGTTGAATGGCTCCAACAAGTTGGCGCACAAGGAGGTTGGAGGTGGCACAAGGTGGTTGGATGAAACACCTCATCCTCAAGTTGGCGCCCAAGGAGGTTGGAGGTGGCACAAGGTGGTTGGATGAAACACCTCATCCTCAAGTTGGCACCCAAGGAGGTTGGAGGTGGCACAAGGTGGTTGGATGAAACACCTCATCCTTGAGTTGGCGCACAAGAAGGTTGGAGGTGGCACAAGGTGGTTGGATGAAACACCTCATCCTTGAGTTGGCGCACAAGAAGGTTGGAGGTGGCACAAGGTGGTTGGATGAAACACCTCATCCTTGAGTTGGGATAAGAACCTCACCTTGGACACTACCTATGTCTAAATTCATAGATCAATATCCATAAATAGACATGTTCAAGCCAAGCAAATTACAAGAATTCAAGAGCTCTCAACACGCCGTCGTAACGCCGCTACTACTACTCACATTTGCTACGACGAAGTGCCGAGCAACAGCTACATCTTCTACTTATAAGAGTTGTCGGTATATTTATTTAAGTTCTACTTCTTTAAATTGTCTTTGTGCTTTAATCGTAACAAGGAAAGGGGGAGTGTCCCTTTGCCTTGATTTCTTTTTGTAATCGTTGCTCCTACTTCCAACGAAGAGGAGTGGTTTTAGTGAATTGCCCTCCGTACGTGATCAAGGATCACTAGGGCCGTGGATTAGCAATCGAAAGATTGTGAACCACGTAAAAATATCTTGTCTACTTTATATTTCCGCTGTGCATTCTCTACTTGCTTTTTACTTATTGCAAAAGTTTTTAACGACACCGTATCGCTATTCACCCCTCCCCTCTAGCGACACTTTCGATCCAACAAACTTTGTGATGCAAACTATCATGTCTCCTTTGAATCCTCTAAATGCATGATTAGACACAAGGAATTAAATGATTGCATGTTAGTTGGATATAGGAAATCAAATATCTATTATGTTGATCTTTCATATGCTTCTAACATTTCTACTAAGTGTTTTGTTGCAAAAGAAGAGGAAAGTTGGCTATGGCATAGAAGATTGGGGCATATCAACATGAACAACATAGCCAAGGTAGCCAAGATGGAGTTGGTCAAAGGGCTACCAAAGATCAAGTATGTCAAGAACAAATTGTGTGATGCATGCCAAGAAGGAAAACAAACAAAGGCATCACACAAAGATAAAACCCTAACCAATACCTCTTTACCATTAGAATTATTACATCTTGACTTATTTGATTGCCATAGTACTCCATCTTTAAATGGTAATAAATATTGTTTGGTTATAGTAGATGATTTTTCTAGGTATACTTGGGTCTATTTTATGAAACATAAGGATGATACCTTAGAAATAATCATAGGATTTAGTAAAAGGGTTGAAAATGAAAAGAGTCTCAAAATCAACCGGATCCGTAGTGATCATGGTGGTGAATTTGAAAACCTAAAATTTTCACAATTTTGTTTAGAGCAAGGGTACAAGCATGAGTTCTCTTGTCCTAGAACACCCCAACAAAATGGGGTGGTGGAAAGGAGAAATCATGCCCTACAAGAGGCGGCTAGGACTATGCTTAATGCATATTCTCTACCTAGCTACTTGTGGGTGGAAGCGGTTAATACCGCTTGCTATATCCAAAATAGGGTTCAAATCCATAGGTTTTTAGGAAAAACACCATTTGAATTATGGAATGGGACTATACCCACAATTCATTATTTCAAAGTCTTTAGATGTAAAGTCTATATTCTAAACACCAAAGATAACTTAGGAAAATTTGAATCAAAGGCGGATGAGGGAATCCTAGTTGGATACTCATCCACAAGTAGAGGGTATAGAGTCTACAATAAGAGAACCAAAAGGATTGAGGAGTCTTCCAATGTTAAATTTGATGAAACTACTAGTACCTACCCTAGAAAGTCCTCCATTGATAAGGATATTAATGACAATAATCAAGACATTACCCAAAAACTTCAAAATTTGACCATTAGGGGTAATGATCAAAGGGGAGGAAGAGGAGACTCCGATGATGAAAGAAGGGTGGAAGATAACAATGATCAAATTGAAACCCCTTCTAGAAACCTAAGAATTCATCAAGATCATCCACTTGACCAAGTAGTAGGAGATCTATCTCAAGGAGTAAGAACTAGGTCATTTCATAGACCTCCTACTAGTCAAGTTGCTCTTATCTCACAAATTGAGCCCAAATCGATCAATGATGCATTACATGATCCGGATTGAATTTTGGCAATGCAAGATGAATTGGCTCAATTTGAGAGAAGTCAAGTGTGGGAATTAGTACCTAGACCCAATGATAGCACCATAATTACTACAAGATGGGTCTTTAGGAATAAGCTAGATGATCAAGGAAATATCACTAGAAATAAGGCTAGGTTGGTTGCTAGGGGATTCAATCAAGTTGAGGGGCTTGACTATGATGAGACGTATGCCCCGGTTGCGAGGTTAGAATCTATTAGGATTCTCTTAGGGTATGCTTCCTACATGGGATTTAAACTTTACCAAATGGATGTTAAATCGGCATTCTTAAATGGTTATATTAAGGAGGAAGTATATGTAGAGCAACCACCGGTTGAGAACATAGATTATCCAAATCATGTATGTAAGCTTAGGAAAGCATTATATGGGTTAAAACAAGCTCCCTGGGCATGGTATGAAAGATTGTCATCGTTCTTAATTTCTAAGGATTTTAGAAGAGGTCAAGTAGATCAAACCTTGTTTATAAAGTCAACATTAAAAGATATATTCATAGCCCAAGTATATGTTGATGATATCATTTTTGGGTCAACGAATGATGATCTTCTTCAAGACTTTATAAAAAATATGGAAAATGAATTTGAAATGAGTTTGGTTGGAGAGCTTACCTTTTTCCTAGGCTTACAAGTCAAACAAACCAATGAGGGTATTCATATTTATCAAACCAAATATGCAAATGAAATGATCAAGAAATTTGGTTTGGAAAATGCCAAAATTGTAACCACTCCTATGGCCACTAGCACTAGAATAGATAGTGATCATGAAGGTAAATCAATTGATCTTAAATCAGATAGGAGTATGATTGGTAGCTTACTATACCTAATCGCTAGTAGACCCGACATTTTATTTGCGGTAGGTATGTGTGCAAGATACCAATCTTGTGCCAAAGAATCACATTTGGTAGCCGTCAAAAGAATATTAAGATATATTAAAGGCACCCTAAATGTAGGACTTTGGTATCCTAGGACTAAGTCATTTGAATTGCTTGGTTATACCGATTCCGATTATGCCGGGTGCAAATTGGATAGGAAGAGTACTAGTGGTGGATGCCAATTTCTTGGGTCCTCCCTAGTTAGTTGGAGTAGTAGGAAGCAACATTGTGTTGCTTTATCAACCACCGAAGCCGAATATGTGGCTATGGGTGGTTGTGTAGCTCAATTACTTTGGATGAGACATACTCTTGTGGACTATGAGCTACACTACTCTAACATTAAAGTTTATTGTGATAATGTGAGTACCATCAACTTGACCAAAAATCCGGTACATCACTCTCGAACCAAGCACATTGAAGTGAAACATCACTTCATAAGAGATCATGTGGCAAGAGGGGACATTGAACTCAATTATGTAGAATCTAAGTCCAACCTTGCCGATATCTTCACCAAAGCTCTTCCCGAAGCCGAATTTTCATCATTAAGGAGAGAGCTTGGTATGTGCTTTGTAGAGTAAAATTCTAGGTTTGCATGATCCTATATAGCTTCTTTATACCTTGATGCATCTCACAAAAGCCTTAAGAAACCTTGATTTTTGTATTGAAATACTTAGAAACATGTGAGATGATAGGGAAGGTGTACTTGGCTCATCATGCTTGTTATGATGCATTACTATGAGCCAATGACACACCTAGAGACATAAAAACCTTATGGATCAATCATGGGGAAGGCTTGTATTCAAGTAATGAATACATAGCTCAAAGAACATGGTTGGAAATTCCAAATAATATGTGTTTTAAATTATGTTCATCATATTTTGAAAAATAGTTTTCAAATGGAACACAAAAGTGATACAATGTTTGCAAAATCTTTAGAACTTTTGATAGGTTCCAAGTTTGTATCAATCTTGTAATCTGGAAAATATATATTTTTCAAATTATTTTTCCTTAATAAAATATGATTTCAGAAATGTGTACACAAAATTTCGTGATTTTTCGAGATTTCTGGAATTTCTACTGCATTTCTGAATTTGAAATTTGAAAATTTGAAATTTCTTTTCAAGCCTGCAATGACTGTTTTCTGATAATAAACTCCATTTTCTGATATTTGGTGTATCTTTGATGTCCTAACACTATAGTATGATAAAATTGCATATAAACAAGTTTTAGGACTAATTAATGCAGTGTTTTAGGGGGAGGTTTCATAAATTATATCTTTTTCATCCCCAAAACCATTGTTGGTGCAAAGTTAGGACTTTATTTTTGAAATTTTGATATGCTTCAACTATTGTTTGCACATTATAAAGCATATCTTGGATTAAGGAGGAGCTTACTTTCTATCTTATGCCTTAGTCCAAGATCCAACACCTTTAATTCTTTCATTTTTGAATCCTTCTCTTTTTGATGTATGTCAAAGGGGGAGAAGGAGTACTTAAGTTATAGATTGTGAGTACTTTTAAAGACCTAACTTAAATGATTGTCAAACATCAAAAAGGGGGAGATTGTTGGTGCAACAATGCTCCAAGCATTTATATATGTTTTGATGTTTGGATAATCATCTAAGTTAGGCAATATCTTGTGATCTAATTGCGAAAATGTTTAAGTGACAGGGAAGTCCAAGTATGATCTTGGCAAAGGAAGTCCAAGTATGATCTTGGCAAAGGAAGTACAAGGGATGGACTTGGCAGCGTAAGACCAAGCTTGTAGTCTTGGCAGCGTAAAGTCCAAGTGAACCTTGACAAAGGAAGTCCAAAGTAAAGTCTTGGCAGCATAAGTCCAAGCTTGTAGTCTTGGCGGCGTAAAGTCCAAGCATTTGGCAACCCAAGACATGACGAAATCGAAGGAAGCTCTTGGAAGCAAAGCGCAAAGGATGAACAAGTCGCGGACTTGGAGGGATCCTGAAGGCGCAAGGCTTATTGAGGAGCTAGAAGGTTGAGTCTAGGTCTAGGGTATAAAATCAAGTATGAATTACTCATACTTGATGAGTATCAGTCGACTGATACGATGTATCAGTCGACTGGTCAGGCGTTCGACTGAGTCAGGGTGAAACCCTAACCATCAGTCGACTGCTTTGGGCAGAGCAGTCGGACATCGCGTGATCGATCGACGCCAAGGGCATCAGCTTGGTGATCAAGGGAATATCGCCACGCAGAATGCGGTCTCACTCATTGCGCCTTGATCACTGATCGATCACCCCATCGATCGATGGAGGGATCAGTCGACTGATCACCTGGCCGTTGGAGATTGCAGCTACGAATCTCCATGGAGATCGCATTTCAGAAGTCGTTGGCTTGGCTACGACGTGATGGTAAGCATCACGATCGATTGAAGCTCTAACGGGAAAAACAGCCCCTCTTCTATAAAAAGGGGCCATGGGGAGCTTGGTGAAGCTAGTGCTCTTGCTCCAAACTACACCTACGTGCTCACCAAGCTTTCCAAGTGTTTTTAGCAATCCAAAACCTCCTCTTCTCTAATCCTAATCTTCCATCATTGTAAAGAAGAGGAGTGCATTGTAAGATAAGGTTTCTCCACCTTGGTTCATCCAAAGGAGGTTCTAGTAAAGATTGATTAGGGCTAATCCACCTTACGGATTGCCGTGGAGTAGGAGCGTCATCTCCGAACCACGTTACATCAGGTGTTAGCTTTGTTTCTTGTTTTTTTGTTTGTGCTTATATTTGTATTGCTTCCGCTAACATTCTTGTAGAAAGAAAGAAAGGCTAATCACCTCCCCTCTAGCCATTCCAAGGGTCCTAACATTTGGTTGTTGGACTCTCTCCAAGCCGGGCTAATTGGTTGAATGTGCTCTAACCATATTAAAACTATTTCTCGATTAATGGGTTGGCTTTAACCTGGAGCATCGGCTTGTTGGACTCTCTCCAAGGTCGATGTAAAGGGAGGTGAAGTTGGGTGCTATGCATATGATGCATACTTGTTAATGTGTTAACAATCCGATGTATGTGTGAACATTCAAATAGTTGATAGCACATTGTGATAGTTGCATATACGTGATATGCAATCGGTATAATTGATACCTACCATCGTAGTTATGAATGGCTTATTGGACTCTCTCCAAGGTTATTCATATCTATGATGGATATCAGCCCATTCGGAGATGGACCTACGATCTCCCAAAGTGATTTTGGGGTTTTTGAAATTCGAAAAATGAATGAGATTTATGAATGTATAATGATGCATTTTAAAATCATCTTTCTCATATATACTCGTTTTGTATTTCTAAGATTGATCATGATGTCTTTGAATTTGCGTTCCATTTTGGATTCGAATAAATTGACTGGGCCAAACTTCTTGGACTGGCTTAGAAACTTGAGAATTGTTCTCAAGATTGAAAAGCTTGCAAATGTCCTCAAAGCGCCTCTTCCCGCCCGTCCTAGTGACAATGCAACTCTGGACCAATTGTTGGCCTATCAGAAACATGTGAGTGATTCTGAACAAATGAGTTGCATCATGCTAGCCATTATGGAACCCAAGCTACGGAAGCAGCATGAGCATATGGATGCTCATATCGTAGTCCTTCATCTTTATGAGTTGTTTGATAAGCAAGTGAGATTCGAAAGGTTCGAAGTCTCCAAGCTCCTCTTCACCTCTTAGATGCAAGAAGGTTCATCTGTGGTACTGCTCAACATGCTGAAGACTGTGGAGCCTTCTGAGAAGCATGAGCAGGGGACGGTGTTGTTAGTTGATTCCTCGAAGAAAGGTTCTAAGAGGGAGTCAAAGGAACAACAGAAGGGGAAGAAGAAAAAGGCTAAAAAAGGCAGAACCAGCTCAAAAGGGCACTTGCCATCATTATGGCAAGTAGGGCCATTGGCGAAGAAATTGCAAGATTTATCTTGAGTCCGTGAAGAAGAATAAGGCATAAGATGCTCCATCTTTTTCATATATCTTCGTTATTGATTGTCATTCTATTTCCTCAGACACTTGGGTATTGGATACTGGGTGTGGCTCACATATATGTAATGACATACATGGGCTAAGGAATAGAAGAAGACTTGTCAAGGGAGAGTCAAATTTACGTGTTGGGAATGGATCAAAGGTTGCTGCACTCACCATCGGAACGTATTTGTTGAAACTCCCTGCAGGACTTGTCTTAGAACTAGACGATTGCTTTTATGTTCCTTCGTTGATAAAGAACATCATTTCTATTTCTTGTTTAAATAGAAATGGGTACCATTTGACTTTTAGTAACAATTGTTGTTACATAACTTTGAATGGAGTTCTTTATGGGACTGGAACTTTAAGCAATGGTGTTTATACGTTGGACGTATCCAGTGATGTTTTTAATATCGAAGCGAGCAACAAACGTGCTCGAAAGAATAATCAATTAGACTCCTACATGTGGCATTGTTGTCTTGGCCATGTAAGCAAGAAACGCATGTCCGAATTACACCGATGTAGAATTCTGGAATCATTTGAACTGGATTCATATGATACATGTGAATCATGCTTAAAAGGCAAGATGACTAAGTTACCTTTTAAAGGAAAAGGTGAACGAGTGGGAGAGTTGCTAGGTCTAATACATACTGATGTATGCAGACCCATGTCAACTCAAGCTTTAGGAGGCTATAGCTACTTCATTACCTTCACCGATGATCACTCACGGTTTGGGTATGTGTTCTTGATGAAACACAAGTCTGAAGCCTTTGAAAGGTTCAAAGAATTCAGAAATGAAGTAGAGAAACAACATGACAAGAGTATTAAAATACTTCGATCGGATCGAGGTGGTGAATACTTAAGTCAAGAGTTTCTTGATTATCTAAGAGACAATGGTATATTGTCTCAATGGACTCCGCCATATACACCACAGCATAATGGTGTATCTGAGAGGCGTAACCGGACCTTGTTGGACATGGTCAGGTCAATGATGAATCATACGAATCTTCCCAAGTCCTTTTGGGGCTATGCACTTCAGACAACTGTTTACTTGTTAAACAGAATGCCAACCAAGGTAGTCTCTACTACTCCATATGAGATATGGAATAGTAAGAAACCCCATGTATCTTACTTGAAGATATGGGGTTGTCCTGCTTATGTGAAGTGGACTGTATCAGACAAATTGGATGCTAAGTCTGATAAATGTCTATTTATTGGATACCCTAAGGAAACAAGGGGTTACCAATTCTATCATCCTATGGAACAAAAGGTGTTTGTTTCAAGGAATGTTGTGTTTCTAGAGAAAGAGTTTCTCTTGCAAGAAAATAGTGGGAGTGTCATCGAGCTTGAGGAGGCTCAAGAGACTCAAATAGACATTGATGAGATACCTGGTGAAGCACAACAGCCAATAACTCATAGTGATGAGCAAACGGCTGGACCTACTGTAACACCACATCTTCGTAGATCTGGTAGAACACACAACATTCCTGAGAGATATGGATTTCTCGTAATTGAATCGAACAACGTGTTACTCATTGATGATGAGGAGCCTACCAGTTATGAAGAAGTGCTGACAAGTTCAGAAAGGGATAAGTGGCTTGATGCCATGAAGTCGGAAATGAATTCCATGTATGAAAACCAAGTTTGGAACTTGGTTGACCCACCTGAAGGCATCAAGACTATAGGGTGCAAGTGGGTTTTCAAGAAGAAAACCGACATGGATGGTAATGTGATTACCTATAAAGCTAGATTAGTGGAGAAAGGATATCGTCAAAAACAAGGTGTTGATTATTACAAAACCTATTCTCCTGTAGCTATGCTTAAATCCATTCGGATGCTCCTGGCCATAGCGGCTCATTATGATTATGAGATATGGAAGATGAATGTGAAAACAGATTTCCTTAATAGAAATCTGCTCGAGGACGTGTATATGATACAACCTGAGGGTTTCACATCGGTTGATAAAACCAAGGTATGCAAATTGCGACGGTCCATATATGGATTGAAGCAAGCATCCAAGAGCTGGAATATCCGTTTTGATGAGATAATCAAAAAGTTTGATTTCTCACAAAATCCAGATGAACCTTGTGTGTACAAGAAGGTTAGTGGGAGTGCAGTCGTGTTCCTAGTATTGTATGTCAATGACATATTACTTATAGGAAACGATGTTTCAATCTTACAGTCAGTTAAGGTTTGGTTATCCAAGACATTCTCCATGAAAGACCTGGGAGAAGCAACCTACATCCTTCGGATTAAGATCTATAGAGATAGATCAAAACAGTTGCTTGGTCTTTCGCAGTCTACATATATAGACCGAGTGCTAAAGAGGTTTAGCATTTCGGAATCCAAGAAAGGTTTCCTACCCATCAGGCATGAGGTACACCTTTCGAAGTCTATGTGTCCACGCACAGAAGACGAGAGGATTTGCATGAGTAAGATTCCCTATGCATCCGCAATAGGATCTATCTGTTAGGGCAATCTCTTGCCGTGATATGGTTTTGATGGTGTGGCAAAGGATTTAAGTTAGGATGGTATTGTTGATTTGATATGTGCGTTGAAGTCGTGCAGGACTTAGTAATTCGCACATGGAGCCATGGCGAGTTTCACCAACTCATCACTCGGGCCTTGAGTTGGTGAAGGATTGCTTTGCGGAAGCCGTGCGCTTGGAGCATCCGAGGGACCGCCGGACGAGAAGCTTGGAGTGAAGCCGGAGGAAGTAGACTTCGAGGCAAGAGACGCGAAGGAGCATTGCAGAGCCGTGCGCCTGATGCTGCCGAGGGACGTGGCCGAGAACGAAGAGAACTTCGAAGGCGAGGGACTCCGAGAGTTGAGAGTGAGCGATTGTAACCCGGGATGGGTAGCTCTTAGGTGAAACTTGGCCATTTGGCCAAGTGTCGGATGGGTTTTCGACACCGGATCATTGCCATGTCATGGCGATCGGCGCTAATCGATGGGTTGATCGACTGGTATAAGACCGGTTTGGGGCTTGGCAGTCGACTGCCATGGAACGGCGATCGATGATGCAAGCTTATGCCAGGAAGGCGGATCGGTGATGGAAGCTGTCTGCACGGGCGCGAATAGAGTCGACTCGGTGAGCACTCGGTGATCGAGCATCGGTCGTGATGGTCCCATCGGTCGGATGATGCCATCTTGGATGGAATCCAGCGTGGAAGCGCCGTTATTGGGCGGCTACAGGATCGATCGGTGATCGAGGGCATCGATCGGGATCTGTCAATCAGGGAAGAAACCCTCTTCCTCTATAAAAAGGAAGGGGGTAAGGGTTTGGGAGCCTAATGCTTATGCTCTAATACTCTCCCAAAGTTCCCTAAAGCTTTCCATCCTCTTACTCAAGCTTATTTCCATTCTATTTGTAAGAGGAGTGTTTGTAAAGGTTACCTCCACCTAGCTTGGTGCAAAGGAGAGACCAATAGTGATTGGGTTTCGGAGTGATTCACCGTGGACGAATCGGACCATGGATTAGCGGCGTAGCCGTGAACCACGTTACATCTCGGTGTTTGTATTGCTTGCTTATATTTTGCTTGTCTTTATTTACATTTGTATATTCCGCTTGCGCTAACGCTTTGTAGATGAGCAAAATACGACATCCAACGAACGAGGGCTATTCACCCCCCCTCTAGCCGGCCAATCGATCCCCAACAAGTGGTATCAGAGCAAGGTTGTTTGTCGAGGACTAACCGCCGCAACAAACACTTCATCTAAAGATGGCCGGCTCAAACATCCATCCACCGAAGTTCGACGGCGAATTCGCTTGGTGGAAGAAGCGAATTGAGGTATTCTTCGAAACCGACTTTGAAATTTTATTAATAATGGAAAACGGTTTCGAGTTGCCTAGGAACGAGGATGGGGAGCCATTGGAGAAATCGAGATGGAGCAAAAGACAAAGAGAGGAGTATTTGGCAAATTCAAAGGCCAAGCACCACCTCTACAATGTCCTCCCCCAACAAGAAGTCAATAGGATAGGGGAATGTTCTAGTGCTAAGGCGATGTGGGAGAAGCTAGTAGAGCTTCATGAAGGTACCTCGGAGGCTAAGCTAGCAAGAAGAGACCTCCTCCGCTCCCAACTCTCAAACATCAAATTAGAAAAGGGAGAAAAGGTAACTTCCCTACATTCTAGAATTAAAGAAATATTAATTGGGCTAACAAGTGTAGGTGAGAAGCTTTCCAACTGGGACATGCTCATGAAGGCTATAGATGCCTTTCCCCGGTCCTCAAGATGGAGCTCCATGGTGGACTCATTTTACATCTCCAAGAACCTAGAAGTGAGCACCTTGGAGGAATTCTTTTCAACCATGGAGCTTCATGAGACAAGGCTTGAAGGTATACAAGAAGAGCCTAGAGTCCAAACTTCAAGGGGAGTAGCCTTGATGGCCAACAAAGGGAAAAAGAAGATGGAAATCCCTTCCTCCTCATCCGATGAAGCATCTTCCTCCTCCTCCATGGATAGCACCGAAGAGGCATATATGGTAAGGAGGGTAAGACGTGTTTTAAAGGGTTTTCATTTTAACAAATCAAATGATAGGAGTAGAAGATTAAGGGGGAAGGTGATATGCTACAATTGCCAAGGAGAAGGGCACATAAGGGATAATTGTCCCCTCCTAAACAAGAGCAAGGAAGAAAGGAAGAAGAAAGAAGAAAAGAAGAAGAAAAAGGGGAGCAAGAAGAAAGAGGAGAAGAAGGCCAAGGAAAAAGGGAAGGCCATGACACTCAAAGCCAAGACATGGGATGACCTTGCCTCTTCATCCTCATCCGAAGAAGAAGAGCATGTCTACTCCAATCTAGCCCTAATGGCTCTTCATGACTCGGATTGCTCCTCCTCCTCCTCAAATGAAGAATCAAGCTCAAGTGGGGAGAGCTCAAATGAAGGGGGAGCTTCCACATCCTCCTCATCCGAAGAAGAAGAGGACATGGAAACTATGGTAACAAATCTAACTCCTAAGAAAATAGTTTCCATGGTTTCTAGCTTAACTAGAGATTTATTTAGAGCTAAGAAGAAAAACAAAAGCATGCTAGATCAAATTAAGGACTTAGAAAATAAGCTAGAAAATGCATGCTTAAATGATAATGTTTCTTCTTGCCATGATGATGCATGCTCACATGACTATATGCCTTTGGATGTTAATGATGCATGCATAGAGGAAAATAGGGCTTTAAGGGAAAAGGTAGATTATGTAACCAAAGCCCTAGAGAAATTCACAATTGGCTCCAACACATTAAATATGATTATTGGGAGCCAAAGGGCAAGCTTCAATAAAAAGGGCCTAGGATATAAGGAAAAGAAAAATGAAAAGACCTATAAATGCCTAATTGCTAGGGGACAAGATAAGAAGAAAGTAATTGCTAGGAAATGGATCCCCAAGGAGTACTTAGTGAACCCAATAGGAAAGAATTTATTTTGGGTTCCAAAATCCATTCTTAAGGGTTAGGATAACCCTAGGGTAGTCAACCACATGGACCTAGCCTATATCATATTTTGCTTGACTTAGGATGACGGGACAACATTTTTTAGATAGTGTTGGGTGATGATAACGTACCCATAAATAGATAATGATGCTTAAATCATGATGATTGATGTAATTCCTATGTATATTTGCAATCATGATTTATGTTTTTGAAATTTGGCACGTTATCATAAGAAATAGGTTTGAATCATGTTTTAGGTAATACTTTGGTTGTTATCATCATATAATACCTAATGCATGACTATTATTTGATGAATACATGAGTTTCATGATCATAATGTGAAATTAAATCATATATGTCATTATGATCATGTAGGATGTTAGGTTGACACTTAACCATGATAGAATTGCATGAACATATTGGTTAAGTATATACAAATACCCCCTAAGATGCATCTCACACTCACCATAGGCTACCTTGATTGAAAACTTAGCATGAGTGAGATGTTAGGATGATACAAATGTCCACTAATGCCTATGGCATTTAGATGGTAATTTAAAGTATCAAAATAGCAATAATAGACCAATCATGGGGAAGACTTATGTTTAATTCATAGATATATTGCCCAAAGATCATGGTTGGATATTTCATATGTTTTCAAAACAATTTCTTACCTTAAAATACATGTATTCATGTTTTGAAACAATTGGAACCAAAACTAGGTGTTAAACTTGATACTATCATGATCAAAAACCTAGTAGTTTTTAAAGCTTTTGGATTTTTGGCAAAAACGTGTAAATATAATGATTTTTCATGAAAAACTATTTTCCCCTGATAGATACACTTAAATGAAATGTGTTCCACAAATTTCATGATTTTTCAAATTTTCTGGAATTTTTTTATGCATTTCTGAAATTCGGCCAGAAAAATCAGAAATTCCGAAAATCACGTGCCGATCGGGTATCTCAAATAGACTGATGGCCGCATTTCGTAGCGATAACGGCTGAATTCCAATTTTTTTTATCAACTTATGGTATTTTCTTTCTATTAGACTTGATGCCATATGTTTCTAACTTAGTATTCATATTTTTGATGGTGTCAAAGGGGGAGAAATGAATATGTTTAAGTTAATTATGATATGGGGAGAGATTTAGGGGGAGTTTCATGGATTAAGGGGGAGTTGCATGTTGCTATCAAATGTTTATGTTTACATGCTTTCTTTTCTTAAAAAATTTATATCAAATGTTTTACCTAACTTAAACGGATTGCCACACATCAAAAAGGGGGAGATTGTTAGGGCAATCTCTTGCCGTGATATGGTTTTGATGGTGTGGCAAAGGGTTTAAGTTAGGATGGTATTGTTGATTTGATATGTGCGTTGAAGTCGTGCAGGACTTAGTAATTCGCACATGGAGCCATGGCGAGTTTCACCAACTCATCACTCGGGCCTTGAGTTGGTGAAGGATTGCTTTGCGGAAGCCGTGCGCTTGGAGCATCCGAGGGACCGCCGGACGAGAAGCTTGGAGTGAAGCCGGAGGAAGTAGACTTCGAGGCAAGAGACGCGAAGGAGCATTGCAGAGCCGTGCGCCTGATGCTGCCGAGGTACGTGGCCGAGAACGAAGAGAACTTCGAAGGCGAGGGACTCCGAGAGATGAGAGTGAGCGATTGTAACCCGGGAAGGGTAGCTCTTAGGTGAAACTTGGCCATTTGGCCAAGTATCGGATGGGTTTTCGACACCACCGATCATTGCCATGTCATGGCGATCGCTCCGAGTCGATGGGTTGATCGACCGGGTATAAGACCGGTTTGGCAATGACCGATGTCGACGATGATCGATAGCCGATCATGACCGCCAGGAAGGCGATCGATGGAACTGCAGGGCACGAATGGAGTCGACTGATCGAGCACTGATCGATCGAGCATCACGATCGATGGTCCCATCGATCGATGCCAATACCGTTGGATGGAATCCAACGTGGAAAGCGACCGTTATTGGGCAACGGCTACGGGATCAGTCGACTGATCGAGGGCATCAGTCGACTGATCCTGTGTCAACGGGAAGAAACCCTCTTCCTCTATAAAAAAGAAGGGGGTAAGGGTTTGGGAGCCTAATGCTTATGCTCTAATACTCTCCCAAAGTTCCCTAAAGCTTTCCATCCTCTTACTCAAGCTTATTTCCATTCTATTTGTAAGAGGAGTGTTTGTAAAGGTTACCTCCACCTAGCTTGGTGCAAAGGAGAGACCAATAGTGATTGGGTTTCGGAGTGATTCACCGTGGATGAATCGGACTGTGGATTAGCGGCGTAGCCGTGAACCACGTTACATCTCGGTGTTTGTATTGCTTGCTTATATTTTGCTTGTCTTTATTTACATTTGTATATTCCGCTTGCGCTAACGCTTTGTAGATGAGCAAAATACGACGTCCAACGAACGAGGGCTATTCACCCCCCCTCTAGCCGGCCAATCGATCCCCAACACTATCATGTATGCTATGTTATGTACGAGGCCCGATGTATCGTATGCTCTGAGTGTCACGAGCAGATACCAGTCTGATCCAGGAATGGATCATTGGGCGGCTGTTAAGACGATCCTTAAGTACTTAAGAAGAACTAAGGATGTGTTCCTAATATATGGAGAAGGGGACATGGTGATACACGAGTATACGGATGCCAGCTTCCAGACAGACAAGGATGATTCCAGGTCCCAGTCTGGATACGTGTTCACCTTGAATGGGGGCGCAGTAAGTTGGAAAAGTTCCAAACAAGACACTGTAGCGGATTCTACCACTGAGGCAGAATACATTGCAGCTTCGGAAGCAGCAAAAGAAGCGGTTTGGATCAAGAAGTTCATTTATGAACTTGGTGTGATTCCAGCCATTGTTGAAGCAATACCGGTCTACTACGACAACAATGGAGCAATTGCACAGGCGAAAGAGCCAAGGTCTCATCAACGATCCAAACATGTGCTTCGCCTCTATCATCTTATCAGAGAGATCATCAGTAGGAAAGAAATACAAATCGAGAAAATCTCCACTGAAAGGAACTTAGCGGATCCCTTGACTAAGGCATTACCTCAAAGTAAGTTTGAGGGTCATGTTACAGCTTATGGTATTGGATACCGTAGCGATTGGCATTAGGCCAAGTGAGAGTCTGTTAGTAATATATGAGAGATGTCTTAAGGCAATCGCCTTATGTATGAACCATTTATATGATAAATGAATATTCACTATTTGAGTATACATGGTTTCATGTATTTGATTGGATCTTAAACTCATTTACTGAATGTCCGCGATACGACTCACAGCATGAGAGAATGTGTGATTGGATCACAACTAGTGAGTATCTCTACATGTGTAATTGTGATGTATCGGAATTATCCCTAGTCGATGAATTGATGGATTTGGACACCATCAATTCTGTCGAGACTAGTACGAGGTATACTCCTTGGTGTATCCAAGCAGCTGATTCTCACTGGCTGAAGACATTGTGATGTCCGGAGTTAATCGTGGATGCTAGTTATGGTAACTAGTTCATTGGAGTGACCAACCATAAGACTTCATATGGTTCTCTGCATATATAGATATGTCAATGAAGTTCTTACTGCAGCTTAAGTGTGATGTTCCTTTGACTTGCGGTATTCAAGTCATCTTGATCATGAAGACTTATGCTTTGACATCTTAAGCAAGCATCTCTGAGGAGATGTGGACCCAGGATGATTGGGTATAAGTCGAAGTGATCGAAGGTGTTTGAATAGCCTATAAAGGATTCACCACTCCTTGCGAGGAGATGTCTACCCATGGCCTCTCGTTGGATTGTTACTAAAGTCTTTGGCCAAAGCATTACATGTTTAGAGTAAGGTACTCTTCGATACATGTGCAGTAACTAGAATCCGTAGGACGAGGAAATGATACTTGGGCTAGGTGTGACGTAGTCATCCTAGTGGGGACTGACACAATAGACCATGTCCTGAACCAAGTGGGTATAAGATGAGTGAAGGGAATGGGGCACGATTCATTCGAGCTGCTGAAGGGTTTCAGAAATAGTTCTGGATCAACCGTTGATCTTTTCGATTAATTGGGGATCATGATGTACTACTAGGTGTCACTCATGATCGTTCTATAATTAATGGTTAATTATAGACGGCCAACATAAATCGAGAACCTATTTGGTCACACGCACAACGACCGTAATCCGAAGGATTTAAAACGAGCTTGAGAATGAGATTCTCAGACCGAGAGAAACTAAGTTTGGTTGGACCAAACAAGAAGCGAGCATGAAATCGTTTCAGTCGCAATGGAAGCGTGGATGGGTCGTGTCTTATGAAGACATAATGGATGAACCAAAATGGTTTTGTTCTAATCCAATGGAGGAGAATAAACCAAAGGGTTTGATTTATTTTAAACAAATGAACCAAAGTTGGTTCGGTTCGTTTTAACTTAAAATAAACCATCATGGTTTGGTTTATTTTAACTTATATTAATGGAGTGGGTTAACGGGCCTTATGGTTATGATCCAATAACCATTAAGAGAATTAATTCTCTATAAAAGAGGGCTTAAGGGTTAGTTAAGCCCTAATCCAAAAACCCTAACCTAGAGTTGCCGCCCACCTCTCCCCTTTGAAGAAGTCGGCGCCAACCCTAGTGCCTCGGCCCCTTCTCCTCCAACCGGCGACCAGCTGCTGCCGTCTTCTCCACTTGCCGGCGTCGAGCTGCTGTCGGAGGAGCTCCTGTGATCTCCCTTGGGTTCGGTAATAAGGTGAGCTTCCACCTTTCCTTTGGCCGGCCCCTACTCCTCCACCAAAAGCTGTCCAGTTTTCTGGACAGCTTGTTTCCCTCTCGTTAGAGCGTCGTTTGGACGACGTTTGGAGCTCCGACAGCGGTAGCCTTGCCGGGGATTCGATATCCGGTAATCCTCATAGGTGGAGGACGAAGGATTCTTCAAACGGTTGACGAATACCTCTCCGGAGAAGCGAGTTTTGAGGACTCATTTTTGGATCCGAATTTGGATTCGGATCATGATCTTCTCTCGATCACATCGTCTTCAACACGAGGCTAGTAACCCGTACGAAGACGAAGCTCGTGACTTGGTGAAGTCATCCCGAAGGTACTCGGCGTGGATACGGATAGAGACGATTCTAGCAAGGATCGTTCCGGTTGATGTCTTTCCCGCTACACGTGATACGTAAGGTATACGTAGTTAAATTTCCTTTTATTGCAAAATTTAAATTTACGGTTATGTCTACACATGTTGTACTATGCATGCGTGTGATGTGTATGTTGTAATAAATATAGATTTATTTTTTTTATTTCTTCCGTTGTGCACATGTTTACGAAACATGTTCGAACGCACACTCGCCGCGGTGCTGGAAACCCAACACCTTGTGCCGCGGCCCAAGCTTGCTCCAACTCCTCCACCTTGCCACCGACCACCCACCAGTCACTGAAAATCCTCAGGCCACCCTCAGTGTCACGCCCCGAGAGCATGCCGAATCAAAAATCAAACGGACAACATCTCCCCTGTACGTGGCAATATTTCGGGTTAATACAAGGCCCGTAGGCCCACAATAACAACACAACATATAAATATGAAAACAACCACAACCACATAACAACTAATTACAACTACATAGCGGAAACATAAAACACAACAACATCAATCCCACACATGCATACCGGTATGACTAACACATCACAACAACACGGAAACCTCGACAAAATCCGAATATACAACATGTACATCACGAAAACTCTAAAATACAATACACAACGGACGGAAAGCCCAAAACAAATACGGAAGCCTCGGAGGTGAGATGAGACGTCAGCCAGCGGTGCTCCAAGCCGTCACGAAGACTTCTACCTGTTACCTGGGCGACAGAAAAACCCAGGGTCTGTTGGGGTGGTGAGTAAAACTCAGCAGGTAATAGAAAAACATGTATATATGTAATATCACATGTATTTCAATAACATAATCTAGAAGTACAATAGGTATATTAGCATAGTATATAAATACAAGCATATACCGTCTAACCAAATGAACAACGTAAAATGCAGACATACCTGAAGTCTGCTACGCTACTCTGATCCAACCTGAACATATATATAACAGGAAGAGTAATACCAACTCATAATCTACTCATGCTATAGGTCAAGGTATCTAATGGTCTATCCAACACATATACCAGTATCCGACACAACCATATAACATATGCAATAAGCATGCATGAATATGATGTACAAACAAGTACAGCAAGCATAATACAATCAAATGCATTATCACAATAAGCATATATATATATATAGACTGCATCTATATATGTATACTAATCACAATCATCCATATATATATATATATATACATGCATATATGTATATATATGACAATATGCAAAAATGCCATAAGTCGGCAATGCAGCATGCATGGTCATGTCGGCTCACCCTAAAGCTACCACGACCCCAGTGTGGCCTCGGTGGCTCGAGCATGACAACTATCCCAACTCAACACCAACCTCTACTCTCGAGTGGCCGAGTGGGAAGTATGATCGAGTAGCATATAAGCGTAAAGAGCAAGCTACACGATGGGGGTCCCTGCTATTGGCGACTCCGACAGTCACTATCCATGAGTGGTCGAGTGTCACACACGCAGGACTACGACACACAAATCCAACTACCGCCATCTATAGTGGTAGAGTGTGGTACCACAATGCTTTTCCCTCACACCGGTTACTCCTCCTATGAGTAACCGTGGAGGTAGGATGACTGGCGACACTCTCAACCACAAGGGAGACCTCGTCGCCAGCATGCATGCAAATGACATGAATGCAATGTCTCACATACAGACATCCACCATAGACTCTCTATTCTACAGAGAATCATACTAACCAGATCAACGCACTCTCTATTTTGCAGAGAGTAGTACTCATACTCAGTGATCATAACTTCTCTCTATCACGTAGAAAGCCTGTTAGTGCATTATGATCACATGTCTCCGACAGCATCTCTATCCCACCATAGGAAATCGTACTCGTGATACCGTCTCTATCAATGATATTGTCCACTTTGGGTCTAAGCCCTCATGGTTTTATTTTTGGGCTTTACCCAAAAGGCCTCATACCAATGGAGATATCTTTTTTCTTATAAGCACATGATCTTTTCCATGTCTTACCAATGTGGGACTTTGATTGTATTCCCCATACTCCCAACAATCCCCCCCTCAAACGAAGGACCACATTGGGCCCCCCCTCAAGCCTATCCCTCCTCGAAGGATTTTCTCTGCTTGATGTCCGATCTTCAACCCACCAGGACTTCCTGCCAGTTGTTCGGTCCCCCCGACCCAACTAGACTTCCTTCCTGATGTCTGGTTCTCTTGATCCGGACGTGGGAGCTCAACTTCCTTCGTTCGAGGTTCATGGCTTGACATGGACCATGGCTCTGATACCAATTGTTGGATCGAAAGTGTCGCTAGAGGGGGGGGGGGGTGAATAGCGATACGGTGTCGTTAAAAACTTTTGCAATAAGTAAAAAGCAAGTAGAGAGTGCACAGGAAATATAAAGTAGACAAGATATTTTTCGTGGTTCACAATCTTTCGATTGCTAATCCCACGGCCCTAGTGATCCTTGATCACGTCACGGAGAACAATTCACTAAAACCACTCCTCCTCGTTGGAGGTAGAACGCGATTACAAAAAGAAATCAAGGCAAAGGGACACGCCCCCTTTCCTTGTTACTATTAAAGCACAAAGACAATTTAAAGAAGTAGAACTTAAATAAATATACCGACAACTCTTATAAGTAGAAGATGTAGCTTTCGTTGTCGTGACGCCCGTCGTAGCAAATGTGAGTAGTAGTCGCGGCGTTACGACGGCGTGTTGAGAGCTCTTGATGTCTTGTAATTTGCTTGGCTTGAACATGTCTATTTATGGATATTGATCTATGAATTTAGACATCGGTAGTGTCCAAGGTGAGGTTCTTATCCCAACTCAAGGATGAGGTGTTTCATCCAACCACCTTGTGCCACCTCCAACCTCCTTGGCGCCACTTGAGGATGAGGTGTTTCATCCAACCACCTTGTGCCACCTCCAACCTCCTTGGGCGCCAACTTGAGGATGAGGTGTTTCATCCAACCACCTTGTGCCACCTCCAACCTCCTTGGGCGCCAACTTGAGGATGAGGTGTTTCATCCAACCACCTTGTGCCACCTCCAAACTCCTTGGGCGCCAACTTGTTGGAGCCATTCAACTTGTGCCACATCATGGGAGCCAACCATCTTGTGCCAACTCAACTTATCTTGGTAGTCCACCACAATTAATCTTGGTGATGTTTTGGATGTCCACCTTGATGCCACATCACCCTTTGTACCAAAACACGAGTCAAGTCCAAATTCACCCCCTTGAAATTCGAGCTCTTCTCGAGGCTGGAACTTGACTAGCAGTTGACTGTAGTCAAAGGGTTTTGGACTGCAGTACAAGTTAGCTTAAAATATAAAGTACGATGGTTCTAACCATTTGATCTCGACCTAGACCTTCCATTGGAGGTATTGGGTCGGATCTACGCTTAACGACCTTGCTTCGCTTTCACACGAGCTTACCTTGTAGCCTCGCTTCCGGTCTTCACCCGAGTACCTCGGCTTCCTCCGAAGTCCCTCTGGCGTTGCCCGACCACCTCGGTTCCCACCGGGTGTCGCAGACCTTCCGCTCAACTTTAGCATTTCTGCACACTTAATTGAGCTCGTAAGATAACAAATATACCCTTAACTATTGAGCCTTTTGCCATAATCAAAATACCGGTTCGACTTTGGTGCCCACTGCACCAACAATACCAATCTAATCGACGCACTCTCTATCTTGTAGAGAGTCGTACTCAACTGATCATAATACTCTCTATCCTGTAGAGAGTCATACCAATCTAATCGACGCACTCTCTATCCTATAGAGAGTCGTACTCAACTGATGGATGCACTCTCTATCCTGTAAAGAGTCGTACTCATCTGATTATAACAAACTAGGACCACCAGTCCGTAGTGACACACTAAGTATCATTCCCCTGACCATTTACACAATACATGGTCGGTGGTAACATGCAACCTAAGGGTACTAGAACTAACCCTAGGTTCAAGACATTATCTACCTACGGATGACCGTTTTGCCCAATGTACAATCAGGTTGTCATCCGGACTTTACTATTTGCACTTAACTTAAACAATTTATAAGTTACTTACATCACCTATATGTATAACTCCTAATCATGGTAAAATAAACATGATAGCAGCAATGGAGTTAATAGCCAACGGTAAAGTATCAAGCATACGATAATTAGAGCAGGGTAAAGATAATATGAACATATAAGATGCTCATATCTATGTCTAAATCTAAATGCAATTACATCTACCGGACCAGGTAGAAAATCACCCACCTGCTTTGTAGACACTAGTCGTCTCCACGTCTGTGGATATCTCGAACCAAAATCCTGCAAACAAACATATATGATCCAATCATATACGAATTCTAATATTAGGATCAAATCATAATCCTACATCAACTTTATATCCCGATCAACTAGATTGATCTAGTAATCCAATTAACCTAATTAAGCCTTCACATCTATCCTTATATTTCATCACCAGCCAACAATTAGATCGGATGACAAAACCACCAATGGTATACATCCATAAACATCCAAATCCATACTTACCAAGCTTAGCTTCCGACACCCAACCTCTTGATCCAAATTTGAATCCACCGCCAAATCTCATAGCTGTAACAACTCCAATATCACAGCCATACATGTAGCATACAAGACATGGAAAAATCATGGATGAACATAAACCTTACCTCAACCTCAAATCAACCCTAGATTTTAATACAAGGCATAACAGAGCATCTATACGGGCTCCTCTACTACCTTACCCTCGCTTCAATCGTCAATTCCACACACAGAACATCCCAGCCGACCAACCTCCACTCCACATCCATGCACATCTCTTTCACATCCAAGCAACATCTGGTAACTCCATCGACATAACACACACAACATACTAAAAGGATGAGACAGTTCAAGTTTTTATTTCTTTTACCTGCCCTAGCAGACTCCACCGGTCGCCCAACCCTTCTCCTATCCCATGTTCGCTGGCACCAACTGCTGCCCACCATGAATCATGCTAAGCGAGGGAACACCCACAATGGACAGAAAGGGAAAAGGAACCGTGAGATTACCAGCGATTTCAACTCCACCGGCACCTCTCCTCCCCCAATTGCCCTTTCTGCCGCAACCGCTCCACCTCCGGTCGGAACGCCCAATCGCACGCCGTCCTCTTGCTGCTCCCGTGAGAAACAGCAAGTTGTGCTAAAAAGGTCAATTGAAATCGTCGAGAAATCGTTCCCTTCCTTGCTTTGGCGACTGCGCAACGAGCTCAAGTGGCGGTGGCAACAGATCGCTCCGGCAGAGATCTCAGCCCCAGATCAGTACGAGTTGCCGACTCCGCTGACCCAAACTCACGTCCATGTGCACGCTCGCCGCCGGCGCGTCCATGGGCACCAACGAGGTCTGTCGCCCGCCGCTTGTAGAGAAGAGGAAGAGGACGGCGAGAGGGCCTGCCGCCGCTTGCAGAACTGATAGAGGGAGAGGAGGTCAGGAGTCGCAAGAAGAAGCCGACATCGATTAGGAGTCGCGATTTGGGAACGCTCGGGAAGAAGTAGCGACGAGAGAAAAATGCTCACGAATTAAGGGCGACAGCGAGAATGACTCGGCCTTAATGGTAACGGGTCAGGTTTTAGGGTTATTGAGTTGGGTTTTAATCCTATAAGCCATTAACCCAAGATTTAATTAAACCTAGGTTAATTTAACCCTAAGCTCCCTTCAATTAAACCCATACAATTCAAATCTAGGTTAGGTTTAAGTAAATCCCTAACCAGGCATCACCGACCTAATTATTTTCATCCATTTTTTTTGATATTTTATATTCTCCCCCACTAATAAAAATTTGGTCCCCAAATTTCGTACTTACATGAAAAAAAATTACTTCAAGCAAGTTTCCGAAAGGACCACATATATTCTTCAAGTGAACCGATGAGGATATCGAGCTCGGATAGTATCTTCCAGCTCCCACATAGCCTCCTCATCGATATGATGCTATCATCCAACCTTTACGAGTCGGATGATTTTCATCTCACTACTGTCGCTCCTTGCAACAAAAAAATTCGCACCGGAATCTCCTCAAAAATCGCATTAGACTGAGGTATAATCAGAACCTCTTTCAGAACATGGTCAGATCGCGACGCATATTTCCCCAGCATAAAAACATGAAATACGTTGTGAACACCCGTAAATGTCGGAGCTAAAGCCAACCGATAAGCTACACCTCCATAATCCATGACACAAGATCTGAATAGATCCTCCAACGTCTAAATGATACACTCAGACTGTTCATCTATCTACGGATGAAACGTTGCACTAAGCTGAAGCTCTGTGCCCATAGTCTGGTACAGAATCTGCCAAAAATCGCGAGGTAAATCGCAAATCTCTATCCGATATAGTACTTAAAAGTACCCCACGCAATCTGATAATTTTTCGATAATACAACGCTGTCGGATGGTCCAACGAGTACGACCCACGAATAGGAAGGAAATGAGCAGATTTGGTCAGTCGATCCACAATCACCCAAATCGCATCACGTCCTTTACGGGTTCTAGGCAATCCCGTAACGCAATCAATCGAGATGTGCTCCCACTTCCATTCCGGAATCAGAATTTTCTAGAGCAATCTAGCGAATTTCTGATGTGCAGCCTTCACCTACTGGCATACTAAACATCGAGCAACAAAATCTGCTATAACTCTCTTTATACCATTCCACCAGTATAAATGTTTCAACTCTCGGTACATCTGAGTACCACAAAGGTATATAGCCCATCCCGAATGATGTGCTTTCTGTAGCAACGTTTTCTTAAACACTAAAACTCCGGAACCCACTATCCTTATCAGAGACGGGGAAATATTTTCTCAAAAGAGAAATCCATCAACCATTCAAAATCCACTCTACCACACACTCTGTAAGTGCATGGAAGACTATAGCGATCAATCTCACTTGTTACAACTGTTTGCGTACTAGCAACTCTCTAGTAGCTACCGAGTAGCTAGTTAAATTCAATGAGCCCTTTTGCTCCATACATCCACAAATCCATATAATAACTACTAAAGTCACGTCATGTATATGACAGCCTATCTCGTAGTTTCTTAACTGTCGTAGGCATAAGATATGCCTCATTCATCTGCATCGGAATCATTTCGATCCCTGAAACGACGCATCTGCGTACATCATCCTTTTATCCACTCCGGAAGGATTAACTAATACTCGTGTAAAAGTTAACCGCCGTCTAGGTCTTGTAACTGGTTTCACCAGCTTCTGACTAAATGATTTCCAACATCACTTTTGTCAAACAAGTCTGTGGTATAGTAATGTCAAGCAGTCTATCCACATCTACGAAATTAACCAAAACATACAAGGAAAACCACCATCTACGGTGGTCGAGTGCGCAACTCCAACTACTACAATCAACAGTGGCCAAGTTACGCAACTCCAACAACTACAAAAGGATCCTATCGTGTTCAGGATACACGATTCTCAAATCCCGTGACGACTAAATCGTTAATTAGTCTAGCAACTTAATCAAAATTCATACAATTCATACCAAGTATGAAATTATCGTCTCCACACACCTGCATCCCCTTTACTCTAAGCTGATGATATATATTAATCATCACAACGACAATGATAATCGTATGACATCATGTCACTACAATATCAGTACTCCAGTCGTAAACCAACCTTAGAGTATATACAGGTGTCTTTGGCTGATCTAAATAGATCATCTATCCACAACAAGGATATTTATCACGACAACTACTGTATTCCATCATCGATAATTGATGCATACTTTCAAAGGTCCATCTCTCTTTCAGCAAAGAGTTCCAGATCTTCTCAAGGAGGAATACTGGGATAGATAAACATCCCCTCCAACATCTCCTATAATCGCAACTCACGTTATTCCAATTCTTTTATAGTGTTTAACAACACTAATACCAACAAAAATATCACTCATTATGTGATCTTCGATACTGGACTATTTCCGTAATCATTTCGATTGCCTACTCCACTTGCCTAAGCAACCGCAAGACTAGGAGTTCATCCGAAACTACATCCGAATGCTCTCGGATTATATGCACATCTGAGAGACATAATCATACTATAATCTCAACAACTTGACCATCTGTAAGGATATGTCTACAGTAAAGATATGTCTATCAAAGTCTAATGGCTTCCCTTGACTTCTTAATTGTTGGTCCACTTCTCACCTGACGGTAAAGATACCACCGACCTACAAGTCGATGTAAAAGACCCTTCTAATCTGACTAAGAATGTTCTAAACCAAGATACCCGTAAACTACAAGTATCTCTCAATATATTAACCTTGAGGGTAAACTAAAATAATACCCTGAACAATCCATTATCTGTCGATCCGATCCAAAGGCTCCTCGCAAGTCTCGGCTTTTCTCCGAAGAGGAGAAGATCATATCCAACAGTCCGTGACAAAGAGGTCGCATTTCTGTGACAAATAATCCGGGGATTTTCCAAGATCATCTGATCCCCATCACTCAATCCTATGAGCTGCAACTGTAGAATATCGTATAGCTACGACCATCATCATATATTCTCTCCTCTGTACAAAGCAAATCATATCTGGAGGTAACTGTTGTTGTCCGCATGAGTCTTCTATGATGTCTTCTGCTGATACTACTGAGTAAATCACTTCCCCTGAAAGGAAGTATCACGGAGCTCCACCCATGCCTGAGGTAGTAGGTCACTGCTGATGAGATAACCCAATCTTCTGTGCTGATCTCTGCTGTCGAGATGGAGCGTCATCCTTCCGGAACACCATTGGTAGTCTTCAAATGAGTCTTCAAAGGATAGCTCCCCAAATATACTGGTTGCTCACAATAGCAACAAATGAACTGATTCAACGGATATCTGACTTCACTTGTCTTCGTGATCTGCACTACACGCACACAATCCCTTCGAAGTCTTTGTTCTGATTTTGCTGATATCCACAAGAACATTCTGATGGTCTGCGATTGGTCTTCTATAATCGAAAAGTAGCTCAAGGCCTATGACTCTGATCTTGCTCCTTTATCCAACAGTCGGAGACTTCTGACCTAAGTTAGTTGACCTGCATTATCTACTTATCGGTCTCCAACTCTTAAACCCTTGTACAAAGTCATTTCTAAACTCCTGTCTCAATCCAATGTCTTCCGGCAAGATCTGGTCGATGATCCCGGCATCCTAATCCAACTATAAGCTAATAACTCTGGGTGGCTTAAATCATCCATTCATCTTTGTCAATACTAAAAGTGACACGAGGAAATATTCTCTTTCAACATCACTAAACCATGATCAAGTGATATATTATTTCCCGAAGATTATTTTCTGCATTTATCACCAAATACCGGCTTGATCCTGATAATGGTATGCAAACAACTCTTCTTTCTCGGTATAACATGAGTTAAGTACTCAAAAGTACTCTCAAAGTTATACAACTCAGTACGAACAACTCAGGGATAAAATCCCTATGAAACACCGTAACCTAGCCTTCCGCTATCTGCATCAACAATAGACAATATGTCTTGTCCATTACCCAACAGGTAATGATCTGACTAGTACAGTTAGTGGAAATCTCTAAGACTGTAGTCTCTAATTTCCATAATAAATGTGACGACTTGGCCCCTATTTTCCGACTCGGTATCAGTCGGCTCTTAAAGGTAAATCACTTTCTCGACACAGGTTCAAGACTCACAGACTCAACAGGTCGTTCCCGTGGTCAACTCATACCACGGTTACGAATAATAACCAACACACTACAGGTTATTCCCTGTTATTAACATTAAAAGCATAGTCAACTAAACCCGGGAGTATAAACCCTAAAGGTCACTCCGGTTGGTCGCCTCGGTGGACGACCCCTACTACAAGTCTACACAGGTGTCATAACTCTATTGTATACACCTATTGATCAAGTTTAGATAAATATCTACTAAACCATAAGTTATCAGGAATTCTTACCTCGTGCTGCTTGGAGCTCAGGCCACTGTCCATCTCATCTAAAAAACCAAAACTGAATAAATCGACTCTCGAGAATCCAAGACTCGACACAAAACAACATTATATGGCATCACAGAACCTTGGGCTCTGATACCACTAAAGTTGTCACGCCCCGAGAGCATGCCGAACCGAAAATCAAACGGACAACATCTCCCCTGTACGTGGCAACATTTCGGGTTAATATAAGTCCCGTAGGCCCACAATAACAACACAACATATAAATATGAAAACAACCACAACCACATAACAACTAATTACAACAACTACACAGCGAAAACATATAACACAACAACATCAATCCCACACATGCATACCGGTATGACTAACACATCACAACAACACGGAAACCTCGACAAAATTCGAATATACAACATGTACATAATGAAAACTCTAAAATACAATACACAACGGACGGAAAGCTCAAAACAAATACGAAAGCCTTGGAGGTGAGATGAGACGTCAGCCAGCGGTGCTCCAAGCCGTCACAAAGACTTCTACCTGTTACCTAGGCGACAGAAAAACCCAGGGTCCGTTGGGGTGGTGAGTAAAACTCAGCAGGTAATAGAAAAACATGTATATATGTAATATCACATGTATTTCAATAACATAATCTAGAGGTACAACAGGTATATCAGCATAGTATATAAATACAAGCATATACCATCTAACCAAATGAACAACGTAAAATGCAGACATACCTGAAGTCTGCTACGCTACTCTGATCCAACCTGAACATATATCCAACATATATATAACAGGAAGAGTAATACCAACTCATAATCTACTCATGCTATAGGTCAAGGTATCTAATGGTCTGTCCAACACATATACCAGTATCTGATACAACCGTATAACATATTCAAGAAGCATGCATGAATATGATATACAAAAAAGTGCAGCAAGTATAATACAATCAAATGCATTATCACAATAAGCATATATATATATATAGACTGCATCTATATATATATACTAATCACAATCATCCATATATATATATATATATATACATGCATATATGTATATATATGGCAATATGCAAAAATATCATAAGTCGACAATGCAGCATGCATGGTCATGTCGGCTCACCCTAAAGCTACCACGACCCCAGTGTGGCCTCGGTGGCTCGAGCATGATAACTGTCCCAACTCAACACCAACCACTACTCTCGAGTGGCCGAGTGGGCAGTATGATCGAGTAGCATATAAGCGTAAAGAGCAAGCTACACGATGGGGGTCCCTACTGTTGGCCACTCCGACAGTCACTACCCATGAGTGGTCGAGTGCCACACACGCAGGACTACGACACGCAAATCCAACTACCACCGTCTATAGTGGTAGAGTGTGGCACCACAATGCTCTGCCCTCACACCGGTTACTCCTTCTATGAGTAACCGTGGAGGCAGGATGACTGGCGACACTCTCAACCACAAGGGAGACCTCGTCGCCAGCATGCATGCAAATGACATGAATGTAATGTCTCACATACAGACATCCACCATAGACTCTCTATTCTACAGAGAATCATACTAACCAGATCAACGCACTCTCTATTTTGCAGGGAGTAGTACTCCACTGATCATAATACTCTCTATCCTGTAGAGAGTCATACCAATCTAATCGATGCACTCTCTATCCTGTAGAGAGTCGTACTCAACTGATCATAATACTCTCTATCCTATAGAGAGTCATACCAATCTAATCGATGCACTCTCTATCCTGTAGAGAGTCATACTCAACTGATGGACGCACTCTCTATCCTGTAGAGAGTCGTACTCATCTGATTATAACAAACTAGGACCACCGGTCCGTAGTGACACACTAAGTATCATTTCCCTAACCATTTACATAATACATGGTCGGTGGTAACATGAAACCTAAGGGTACTAGAACTAACCCTAGGTTCAAGACATTATCTACCTACGGATGACCGTTTTGCCCAATGTACAATCAGGTTGTCATCCAGACTTTACTATTTGCACTTAACTTAAACAATTTCTAAGTTACTTACATCACCTATATGTATAACTCCTAATCATGGTAAAATAAACATGATAGCAGCAATGGACTTAATAGCCAACGGTAAAGTATCAAGCATACAATAATAAGAGCAAGGTCAAGATAATATGAACATATAACATGCTCATATCTATGTCTAAATCTGAATGCAATTACATCTACCGGACCAGGTAGAAAATCACCCACCTGCTTTGTAGACACCAGTCGTCTCCACGTCTGTAGATATCTCGAACCAAAATTCTGCAAACAAACATATATGATCCAATCATATACCAATTCTAATATTAGGATCAAATCATAATCCTACATCAACTTTATATCCCGATCAACTAGATTGATCTAGTTATCCAATTAACCTAATTAAGCCTTCACATCTATCCTTATATTTCATCACCAGCCAACCATTAGATCGGATGACAAAACCACCAATGGTATACATCCATAAACATCCAAATCCATACTAACCAAGCTTAGCTTCCGACACCCAACCTCTTGATCCAAATTTGAATCCACCGCCAAATCTCATAGTTGTAACAACTCCAATATCACAGCCATACATGTAGAATACAAAACATGGAAAAATCATGGATGAACATAAACCTTACCTCAACCTCAAATCAACCCTAGATTTTAATACAAGGCATAACAGAGCATCTATACGGGCTCCTCTACTACCTTACCCTCGCTTCAATCATCAATTCCACACACAGAACATCCCAGCCGACCAACCTCCACTCCACAGTCGTGCACATCTCTTTCACAGCCAAGCAACATCCAGTAACTCCATCGACATAACACAAACAACCTACTAAAAGGATAAGACAGTTCGAGTTTTTATTTCTTTTACCTGCCCTAGCAGACTCCACCGGCCGCCCAACCCTTCTCCTATCCCCTTTTTGCCGGCACCAACTTCTGCCCACCATGAATCATGCTCAGCGAGGGAACAACCACAATGGAAAGAAAGGGAAAAGGAACCGTGAGATTACCAGCGATTTCAACTCCACCGGCACCTCTCCTCCCCCAATTGCTCTTTCTGCCGCAACCGCTCCACCTCCGGTCGGAACGCCCAATCGCACGCCGTCCTCTTGTTGCTCCCGTGAGAAACAGCAAGCTGTGCTAAAAAGGTCAACTAAAACCGTCGAGAAATTGTTCCCTTCCTTGCTTTGGCGACTGCGCAACGAGCTCAAGTGGCGGTGGCAACAGATCACTCTGGCAGAGATCTCAGCCCCAGATCAGTATGAGTTGCTGACTCCACTGACCCAAACTCACGGCCACGTGCACGCTCGCCGCCGGTGCGTCCATGGGCACCGACGAGGTCTGCCGCCCGCCGCTTGCAAAGAAGAGGAAGAGGACGGCGAGAGGGCCTGGCGCCGCTTGCAGAACTGATAGAGGGAGAGGAGGTCAGGAGTCGCAAGAAGAAGCCGGCGCCGATTATGAGTCGTGATTTGGGAACGCTTGGGAAGAAGTAGTGATGAGAGAAAATGCTCACGAATTAAGGGCGACGGCGAGAACGACTCGGCCTTAATGGTAACGGGTCGGGTTTTAGGGTTATTGAGTTGGGTTTTAATCCTATAAGCCATTAACCCAAGATTTAATTAAACCTAGGTTAATTTAACCCTAAGCTCCCTTCAATTAAACCCATACAATTCAAATCTAGGTTAGGTTTAAGTAAATCCCTAACCAGGCATCACCGACCTAATTCTTTTCATCCATTTTTTTTTTTGGTATTTTACACTCAGCCACTAGCCAACCACCTTTGGTCGTTGGCGACAAAGGAGCAGCTGACCAAGCTTTGGCCGACCATCTCTTCCACCTAAACAAGTTGTCCAGTTTTGGACAGCTTGTTCTCCTCTTTTTGAAGAGGTCGTTTGGTCGATGTTTTGTGCTCCGAAAGTGACCTACTTGCCGGGGATTGGATCTCCGGCAATCCTTATAGGTGGAGGGTTAATGTTTCATCAATTGGTTGACGAAAATCGCTTTCGAGAAGCGAGTTCGTGGAACTCGGTTTTTGGATCCGAATTTGATTCGGATCGTGATCATCTCTCGATCACAACGTCTTCAATTTGAGACTAGTATCTCGTGAGAAGACAGGGCTTGTGGATTTATGAAGATCCTGACGATACTCGGCCTGGATACGGATAGAGGCGAGACTTGCAAGTGTCGCTCAGTTGATGTCATTCCCGCTACACGTGATCCGTCAAGTATACCTAGTATAGGTTTCCTTTTATTGCAAAATTTGAAATGTCAATTATGTCTACATATGTTGTATCCTAGCATGCGCGTGGTGTGTGTTTTGTAATAAAAAGTTTATTACTAGTTTTTGCTTCCGCTGTGTGCATGTTTACGTAATGTGTTCGAACACAACACCCACGTCAGTGCCATGGGAACCAACACGGTTCACCATGACATGTCCAATTATAATAATTTGGGATAAAACCAAATCTACAAAGATGTTCTTGAACTTTATCACGCTGAAAAATTTACCATTATGACACTTTTTGCACGGACACCTTAATTTATTCTCATCCATAAACTCAACATCACTACCAGTAAATTTTAAAAATATTTCCAACCCAATAATAAATTCATCGGTTAAATTCCGACGTTCTGGTTAATTATTTTTATACATCCAACTTCTTTCTCTCTCCATTTGTCCTATTTCCAAATTTATATTAAGGATTAATTCTATTTTTTCCATGTTCCATCCATATTAATTGAACAATAAATTTATACTCAAAATAAATTCTTCTAGTGCTTACTTATTTTTTGTATGATATTGAATTACAAACTATAACATATCGAACAATTAATATATATTTACAATAAAAGAAATACATAAAATCGAACATTATATATATATATATATATATTATAGAATGATAATGATACAAATTTTTGAATATACAATATACTTGCCCTGGTGAAAGCAATGGATGAGCTCACAACAAAAGACTTTACGAACATGCGAATCACCTGAAGAATGAAGTACGACAAGTCTATGAAAAATAAAACATTAATTTTGTATTTATATTACACATTACTGATTTAATTTAAATAATATATTGATTTTGCTGTGGGCCGAGTACATTCTACAGAGGACCGGAGTGGACACAATAGTTGTGTGCAATCTAGGAGGGTCGATGAACCACCCACACGCGTAGCCTGGAACAACGCCCTAGCTGGGCGAATGACCTAGACAAACCATCGACGCACGAACGACTAGGGCCACCTGATAGATGATCTCTATTCACACACATGGATCAAATGAAGGACGATCGCGATGCACGCACGCGGTAGGGGTAACAACCCTACCCTGTCATGCCCCTACGGCGTGCTCGCGCCCCTGTTGTGTGCTCATGGTAGGCCTTGGTGTGTGCTCACGACGGTAGCAGCCGTGAGCACACGCTCGTGCAGTGCTCAGGGTGACAACAACCATGAGCACTTGAGTGTGGTTCCGTGAGCATGCAAGGGTGCTACCGCAAGCACCCGTCGTGCTCGTGCGAGCTCGCGACAGCTGCCACACAAGCTCGCAACAACTACCACACGAGCTCATGACAACTGCTGCTAGCTCGGTCGATCTCGGTAGCGAGTAGCTGCCGCGAGCTTACGGCAGCTGCTGTGATCTCATGTGGCAGTGAGCCACGATCTAGCACGGCAGCGAGATCGCAACACGTGAGATCGCAGCAGCTGTCGCGTTACCGTGTGCGGTGATTCGGTGCTCTGACAATGGAAGAGGAGAGGTGGAGAAGTGTACAAGAGGGATCGATCAGGCCGGGTAGGAGAAGCGCGTAGAAGGGGAAAGGAAAAGGGAGGAAGGATAATTAGGGAAAATCGATGATCATTTATAATTCATTGCAATATTCATCATCAATTGGCGATGAATACAATATTCGTTGCCAATTAAAAAATTCAACGAAGTATTTTCGTCACTAAATTTATTGCACAATTTGCAACGAATTATTAAATCGTTGCAAATTCTGTGACTTCGCAAAATTTTGGGATGAATTTTTCATCGCAAAACTAGCAATGAAAATTAAATTTGTTTCCATATTAGCGATGAATATTAAATTCGTCACAAAATTCTATGATGAATTTTATTTTTCGTCGCAAATTTGACGATGAAAATTAAATTCATTGACAAATTAGTGATGAATATTAAATTCATTGCAAATTTTTAATTCCCGTCGTTGTTTTTTTGCCAAATAATTGAAAATGTTCGATGAAAATATTTTGTTGTCAAATTTGTTAGAATATTTGCAACGAATTCTAGATTTTGCAACGAAAATAGAATTCGTCATAGAATTTGCATTGAATCTCAATTTCGTTGCAAATTCTGTGACGAATTTATATTTTGTTGAAAATTTTTGCAACGAATTTGATTTTTCGTCGCAAATTTACGATGAAAAATCAAATTCGTTGTAAAACTCTGATGATATTTGTGACAAAATTTAATTTGTTATAAATGTTTTTATGTTTCCATCAAAAAAAATTTTGTTGGAAATTTCTTTACTAATTTGTGACGAAATTTCCAATTCGTCACAAATTTTGTTGGAAATTTACAATAAATTATTTTTGTTGCTAAATTTCATCGCTATTTTGATGTATTTTTGTAGTACCTCCCAAGAAGTGCTTGTTTAAGGTCATTAGCGCGACCATACTCCTATGCTCAACTAGGCTTCGGTGGTTCCTTGAACCTCCATTCATCGACGTCGAAATTTTTAATCCCAATCGGGGTCTTCGCTATTCGATAAGAAGAATTCCCTGCCGAAAAAAGGTCATTATACGCTGACAAATCAAATTGTATGATCTCATCTTTCACTTCCAAGGAGATTCTGTGCTTCTTCACATCAATGCAAGCCCCAACAGTGGCTAGAAAGGATCTTCCTAGGATTAGTGGGGTTTGAGGGTCCTGTCCTATGTCTAAAACGTAGGTATCAAGAAATTTTCTATAACAACCAACACATTTTCTAAAATGTTGACTGGTTCTTTAATTGTGACATCTTCCATTCGAAGAACCATATCGGCCGACTTTACCCTGTTCAACCCCATCTCCTTATAAAGTGCGAACATCATGTTGATAGATGACCCAAAGTCACATAATGCCTCGTCAAAATCTTTCCCATAGATCATGCAAGGTATGACAAATTCACCTGGGCCATCGAGCTTGGGTGGGGCCTTAACTTCGATTTCTACCGAGCTCACTAGTGTTGCAATCATGGCTGCGCACCTCTTGGTACCTTTGTTTTTCAGACCTCCTGACTCCTTTGATGTCCCGTCACACTCTACCGAGTCTTGTTGCCTTTCTGAAGTGTACATAGCATTACAATGTTCCCTCTGGCTTGGCTTAGATTTTCTGGGGGAGCCATCCATAGCTCGTGATGTCATCTTGGCTATCTGGGCTACCTGCATTTCTAGCATCTTGGTGTGGCTTGTGAGACCATCGATAAAGGCCTTCAACTCCCTTAGTACCTCTTCAGTTCTTTGATGTCACTGCTGGAACTTCGCATTAGCCTTTGTCTGAGTTGCCACGAAGCCCTTCATAATTAACTCGAGTTTGGATTTAGGCGGTTGTTGCTACCCACTGCTCTGCTATCCGTACCCACCCGACTGTTGGAAACTTCCCGAATTATTTTGTATGAAAAGTTCGAGTGGTTCCTCTATCCAGGATTGTACGTGCTAGAATATGGATTGTTGGGGCCTTTGATTGTAATCGCCCACCGCATCGATGTGCTCAACCTACCCTTCTGAGATGTTCTTCCCTCCATAACAGTAGTCTTCCTGATATCCTGTTACTCCATCACTAGAAGAATTAGCCACACATACAGAAGTAGGGGTTAGGGAATTAAACCATCTGCTCAGTGCGTCCATCCTCGCTACTAAATGATCGATGGAGTTGACAACATATTTTCTAGCTACAGGTGCTGGATGACTACATTCGGAAGCCCACTGATGGTGGTTTTGGGCCACCTCCTTGATAAGTTCTTCTTCTTTCTTGATAGTTTTATTCATTAAATCCCCTCCTACAGCAAAATCCAGGGAAACATTTGCGCGTACGTGATCCCATTATAGAATATGTGAATCACAAGCCACCTCTCAAGACCATGGTGAGGGCACTGATGAAGTAAGCCTTTGTATCGATCTCAAGCTTCAAACAAGGACTCTCCTTCTTTCTGGCGGAAGCTAGTGATTAGGTGACACATGTGACCTGTTTTACTTGGTGGGAAAAATTTATTCAAGAACTGTAGCTCACATTGCTCCCATGTTATGATGCTTTCTGAAGGCAATGAGTGTAGCCATGTCCCTCAGTGAAAATGGGAATAGGCTTAAATGGATAACATATGTGGGCACTCCATTGAATTTCAATGTTGAGCAAATTTCTAAAAATATCTCCAGGTGTCGGTTAGGGTCCTCAATCGCAGCTCCTCCAAATTGACTCTGCTGGACCATATGTATGAGTGCAGGCTTAAGTTCAAAGTTATTAGCGGTAATCGATGGTCCAATGATGCTAGGTTTGTGGCCTCTGGCACTTGGAGCTACATAATCCCACAAGGGACGATTGTCTATGTTGGCTAGAGGAGCTCCGTGTTCCTCCATCCCTCTCTATTTGGCTCTCCTTCGATGAAAGTTTCAATCTATCTCTATGTCGATCGGAAGCAGATTTTTCAATCTTATGCGTCTATGCATACGATAAATACCACAACCAAACAAGAGTATCTATGCTACTTACAGAAAAGAAATTAAGTAAACTGAAAGTAATGAACTAAATCTAAACTACAACTTAAAACTAAATTAAGTTGGAAATGAAATACGACTAGTGAAATAAATCTAAACTAGAAAGAATAACAAAAATATAAAACTATATAAACTGAAATAAAGTAAAACTAGAAAGCAAATCTAAACTATCTCCGATCCAAACTATTAACTTTCGATCCAATATCGAATCTACAGTCCCCAACAACGGTGCCAAAAACTTGATGCATACAAGCACACGACCTCAAATCTCTAACCGAGATTGCCAAACACTTGAAGTGCACACTTGCGCTTAACGCCTGCAAGTGCACGGTTGTCTTCAAGTAATAAATTATGTATCGATCCCACAGAGACTATGATTCGAGTACCGAGTGTGCAGTGAACGTTGATTGTTTGGAGTGATTCTTCATGAGTTAAGGTAGTAGATTGTGGGCAGACTCAAGTACAATGTCACTTGGAGAAAGGAAAAGGGGTGTGCTCAAGGTCAATCAAGAGATTCTAGGACTTCGGTTTCACTTGTGCTATATTCGGACGTGTCGTAATTCTATGCTCCTAAGTTCTCTAATTATGTTCTTGTGGGAGGATCATCAAGTGTAATCCTAATGAACTTTTGCTTCTACATGAGACTTACCTAATTTTGTAGAGCATCCCTTTCAGATAATCAAACCTAGGTTTTGATAGTGGAAAAGGTTCAAAGTTAAGTTATTATTGTTATCTCACATGTTGTGTTGAGTGTGCAGGTAATGTATTAAGCTCTGCTAAGGTCAACGACACCAAGAGAATCTCGGGATGAGAAACCTCGGTGGTCAAGTGACACGAGAAGAACCTCAAGGAGTCGAGGAACCTTGGCGGCGACCTAAAGCTAAGTGACAGGTCATGAGGACCAAAGGTAAGCATTGGGTGCGGAGTGATGGTAAGGGCGTATTCTCCGTATGGGGAAAACCGTAGGCGGCGACCTGACTAAGACTTCCGGAGGAAGGTCTAGGTCGAGGTCGGATGGTAAGGAGTCATCGTAATTACCATCAATGAAGTATTCTGTGCTAACTCTATGTTGTCGGTGTTTGATTTTTTGAGTCGCAAAAACCACTTTTTGCGTTGCGGAAACCTCAGAAGCCCGGCCACGGATCCATGCGAAGTATAACAAAAATACATGTATGTGTTTAAAATCCTAGATCTACATGAGAAGAGCATTACCCTTGATGTGAAGCCCTTCGCTTATCCCGCTCGTCCAAATGGCTTGTCGGAACTCTAGAGTGTCAAGTGTACACTCCTCTATTGGTATCCACACAAGCAATAGGTGGAGAAAATCAACCAAGAGTGTGCTAGCACTCATGGAAGTTTCAGCCAAGGAGGATTGGGAGAGCAAGAGAGGAGCTAGGAAGAAGATGATGAAGTTACACACAAAATAACTTCACACACTAAATCACACTAAAGTGGTCAACCACCATGGTAGGGGGTTACATGCATGCATGTAACTCCAAGAGACAATGGCTCTTTGTCTCCCTCATTAAGTGGCACCCCATGATTGAAGGGTTTTGCTTATCGAGTCCATGAGGGGAAACTTCGCTTCCCACTACACCTTGGTTGTTTGTTCATGGTGATCCCATCGATGTCCCCGGATTAAAAAAATTTAATCCTAGACAAAAGGGATTGCTCAAACAACCAAGTCATCATCGTGCTATTCGTTTAGAGAGGTCACTTGAACAAACTCATTGTTCAAGCGACCATCCTCTATTCTACAAGTAGCCGCAGAATAGACGATATCCGGATCGCCAGTTTATGTGTTTATGTTCGGGATCCAAGTATTATTTAGCCACAAACAGATTTATATCATGCTCATAATTGAAAAACAAATACAAACATGTAACATATAAAAATTAGAGAATCGATATACCTCTCGATCTTCTAATGTATGACCTTTCTCCTTTCGAACGTCGTGTGGGCGACGATCTACCAAAAGTTGAAGCTCCTAGATCGTAAATATTCCTTCCTTGCTCTTCCAAAGTAAGAGGAAGAATAGAAACAAAGCTCTATTCCTTATTTCAACCAACCAATAACTTCCAAGGAGGAAGCTTGCCGCCAGCCAAGAAAGAAGAGGAGATTGAGAGTGGCCGGCCAAAAGCTTCAAGGGAGGACCCTAAACATTTGTTCCATCGTCCAAGGAGAAGGAGAGGACCTGTTTTGGATGCCGGCCAAGGGTTGGAAGGAACTCGAAGGGCGCCGACAGCTTGGGGAAGAAGAACAACACAAGGAAAAAATTTCTTTATTAGGTGCCGCCCAAGCCCAAACCCTAGCTCCTATGCCTTGCCGCCAACTTCCAAAACCCTAGCTTCTCTTGAATTGTTCTCCATGCCAACCCCTTGCCCTCATTTTATAGAGTTAGGGATAAGCCTCCTTTTAATCTCCACCATTGGTTCTAGGGATTTAATCTCAACCGTCGGATCTAGAGATTTAATCTCAACCGTCGAATCTAGAGATTTAATCTCAACCGTCGGATCTAGAGATTTAATCTCTACCTTTGGATCTAGAGTTTTGTTTCTATCCTTTGGATCTAAGCTTCATGAGGTGTTAATAGGCTACATTAGGGACCATGAGGAGGAGTTGGATCTTGGCCACCCATGGATCAAGCCCACATAAAGTCCGATCCACTAATGATAATCAAATCCACTAAAGGATTATCATTGATCTACCTCACCAACCCCCATAAGATAATATGGGCTCCATATATTATTTGTACATTTTCTCCCCGTGTTTAAGATCTCGAATGTCCGTCGATTAATTAATTTACTGACCATTAATTAATCAACATCTAACTTCATGAGTAGTACCACTCAACCTTTTTATCATGCCGGACCAAGTCCACCTGCAGGGTTTACATGATGAACCTTATGAGCTCCTCAAGGGGACATCATCATCCTAATATATAGGACACGATTTCCTCCTATAATCAACGACACACCATATAAATAATATCATCTCCCAACTTACCGAGCCTATCGATTTAATCTATAAATCTCGCCCATTGGTAAATCAAAGAGATGAATACTAAGTATATGTTCCCGTTATTATATCGGGATTAAGAGCATGTACTAAATAATATCTGAGGTTCGATTCGATTATGTAGTCAGCAATAAATCGAATCACCTCTAAGTCGGTCCTGTTCAATACACACAAAGTGCACTAGTGTGATTCTATGGTCAAGACAAACCAATACCAAATCACACTACAACCATTCCGATAGTTTGTCCAAAGTCATCTCGGTTGTGAGCCTTTACTTATACTTTACAAGGAACTGATAACATGATCTCCCGTGTGACACCAAACACCATGTTATCTACAATGTAATGTATTAGACAATATTGCATAACCATAAAAATGCAAACTATGATCATGTGATTATTATTTAAAAATAAAGATGTTCATACAAAAGATAGACTTCAGTATACATCCCTACAATCTCCCACTTATACTAAAAGACTATGCTGTCCTCAAACTGCCATACATCTGATCCCCATTCCCTCCACATGCCTATCAAAAGCTCTCGCCGGAAGGGCCTTAGTGAAAGGATCTGTCAGGTTATCCTATGATGCAATCTTAGCCATAGCAACTTCTCCTCTCTTTACGATTTCTCGTATCAGATGGTACTTGCGCTCTATGTGTTTACTAGCATTATGGGCTCGTGGTTCCATCGAGTTTGCAACTGCACCACTATTATCACAATAAATTTTGATAATTCTGGGCAAACCAGGAATCACATCCAAGTCCATCAGGAAGTTCCTGAGCCATACAGCTTCTTTGGCCGCCTCAGAGGTTGCCACATACTCAGCTTCCATGGTGGAGTCCGCCACGCATTTCTGCTTGACACTCCTCCATACAATGGCTCTACCTCCTAAAGTAAACACAAAACCTGAGGTAGACTTACTGTTATCCTTATCAGATTGGAAGTTGGAATCCGTGTAACCCACAGGGAGTAATTGGTCTGCCCGGTAAACTAGCATATAATCTCTAGTCCTTCTCAGGTACTTCAATATATGCTTTACCGCAGTCCAATGTCCCTGTCCGGGATTACTCTGATATCTGCTGACCATGCCCACGGTAAAGTAGATATCTGGTCTCGTATATAGAATCGCATACATGAGGCTTCCTACTGCCGAAGCATAAGGAACTCCTTCATCTCCTCTATCTCCTCAGATGATCTAGGACACATCTCCTTAGATAAAGGAACTCCATGCCTGAAAGGTAAACCCTTCTTGGAGTTCTTCATGCTAAAACGATCCATAATCATGTCTATGTATGAAGCTTGGGATAAGCACAACATCCTTTTCCTGTGATCCCTTATAACCTTGATCCCAAGGATGTGTCCCACTTCTCCCAAGTCCTTCATATCAAACTGTTTGGACAACTATACCCTTACGTCCGATAACACCTTGATATTGTTGGCAATCAACAAAATGTCATCTACGTATAGTACAAGAAATATCACTACGTTTCCGTCACATCTCTTGTATACACAAGACTCATCCGGACTTTGAATAAATCCATAAGACTGGATTACCTCATCAAAGTGGATGTTCCAAGTCCTCGAAGCTTGCTTTAATCCATAAATGGACCGATTAAGCTTACATACAAGATGCTCTTTGCCTTTAGCAATGAATCCCTCTGGTTGCTTCATATAGATGTTTTCCTCAAGACTTCCATTAAGGAAAGTTGTCTTGACATCCATCTGCCACACCTCATAATCCATATGAGCTGCTATGCATAAGAGAATCCAGATAGACTTAAGCATGGCTACCGACGAAAAGGTCTCCTCATAATCGATACCCTCTTTCTGAGTATACCCCTTCGCAACAAGCCTCGCTTTGAAGGTCTCAACCTTCCCATCTATTCCTCTCTTTCTCTTGTAGATCCACGTGCATCCAATGGTTTTTACACCATCGGGTGGTTCTACTAGCTCCCAGACCTGATTTGAATCCATAGATTCAATCTCAACATTCATTGCACTTTGCCAAGATACTGCATCTTTATCTTGGATTGCCTCGTCATATGTCCAGAGATCATGTTCATATTCGCCAAGGACCAAGTCAGAAGATTCTCCCAAGAACATGAATCTATCAGGCTATCTCACAACCCTCCCACTACGATGAGGTATCTCCTGTGTATCTTCTACGACACGCGGTGCAGTGACATGTGGTATATCCTCTTGTACCGGTGGTACTAAAGAAGTGACTTCCCCTTTTAATTCCTTCAGAACAATTTTACTCTTGGGCTTGTGGCTCATCACATAGTCTTCCTCTAGAAATCTGGCGTTCGTGCTAACAATCACCCTCTGATCTCTAGGACTATAAAATAAACCACCCTTCGTTCCTCTAGGATAGCCAACGAACATGCGTACTTCTGTACAAGGTTCCAACTTACCAGCATCTGCCTTCAGCACATGTGCTGGACTCCCCATATTCGAATATGTCTTAGACTAGGCTTTTGCCCAGTCCACAACTCTGTGGGAGTAGAAGGCACTGATTTAGATGGAACCAAGTTCAGAATGTACACCGTCGTATCTAGAGCATATCCCTAGAACGAATCTATCAATTCAGAATAACTCATCATTGATCTAACCATCTCCATAAGAGTCCTATTCCTTCGCTCTGCTACACCGTTCTGCTGGGGTGTGCCAGGTGCAGTCAATTGGGATTGAATCCCAGCCTCTGATAAGTAGTTCCTAAACTCTCCCAAGAGGTACTCACCACCACGATCAGATCGTAGTGTCTTGATACTTTTACCTTGACGTTTCTCCACATCGGCCTTGAATTCTTTGAACTTGTCAAAGCATTCAGACTTGCGGCGCATCAGGTAAATGTATCAATATCTTGAGTAATCGTCTATAAAAGAGACGAAATACTCAAAATCACCTCTAGCCTGGATATACATAGGACCACACAAATCAGAATGAACCAATTCTAACACATCTTTGGCTCTATACCCCTTGGCCTTAAAAGGCCTCTTGGTCATCTTACCCTCCAAGCAAGATTCGCAGGTTGGGAGATTCTCCACCACTAATGAACCCAAAGGTCCATCAGCTATCAACCTTTGAATTCTGCTTAGGTTAATGTGACCAAGCCTAAGATGCCAAAGATATGTTTGGTTCATCTTCGAAGGTTCTTTTCTCTTATTGGAATTAGAAAATGAGTTATTAATTTCAATATGCATCGTGGGAGCTTTTGGTTCAAGTGTGTACTAATTTCCTATCAATGCACCTGAACAGATAATGTCCCTATTCCTTCTTATAATAACTCTGTCATTAAAAGAAATAGAATATCCATCCATAAACAATTTAGAAACTGAAATTAAATTCTTTCTAAATAAGGGTACATAAAGGCAATTCTTAAGAACCAAAAGTTTATTTTTCTCAAAAGATAAATGAACATCTCCCATTGTAACAGCCGCCACCTTCGTGGCATCGCCCAAGTACACGGTAATCTCTCCCTTAGCCAGTCGTCTGGTTTCCTGGAACCCCTGTAAAGTATTGCAGACATGATCAGTGGCTCCCATATCTACACACCAGGTGCTGGTAGATAACACCGCTAAACATGTTTCAACGACTAGACCAAAAGATATACCTTTGTTCTTGTGGTTAGGGCAGTCCTTCTTCCAGTGTCTAGTTTGCTTACAAGTGAAGCACTTGCCTTTCGGCTTCTTCACTTCTCCCTGAGTACCTCCCACCGCCTTCACCCCAGTTCGGCTTAGAAGTAGAAACCTTTTGGGTCACCACGGCATGCGCTTGAGCACTCTGACGAAATAGCCCCTTTGTCGCCTGGAGTTTTGTCAGAAGTTCCGCCAACAAATACAACCTCTTGTTCATGTTGTAGTTCAGGAAAAATTGCTCAAAACTCCTAGGTAGAGACTGGAGTATGATATCGACTTGGGTTTCCCCATCGATCTCAGCTCCAAGGACCTCCATCTCATTCAAATGAGCCATCATCTTGAGAACATGATCCCTTATGGGTGTTCCCTCGATCATGGTGGTTGTCATCAAGTTTCTCATGGCTTCTTGCCTCGTAGCCCAATTCTGGTGTCCGAAAAGTTCCTTGAGATTGAGCATAATGTCATAAGCTGTGGGCATGGCTTGATGTTGATGTTGCAGTACATTTGACATAGATGCCAAAATGTAACACTGCGCCATCTCATCGGCCTTGATCCACTTCTTATAGCTCTCTCTCTCCTTTTCCCCAGAATCATCTGCAGGCTTGGGAGGGCACTCTTCGAGGAGTACATATTTGTATTCCTCAGTAGTCAAGACAATGTCTAGATTCCTCTTCCAATCAACATAGTTGGGTCCAGTAAGTTTGTTCTCTTTTAGTATCACAGCAAGTGGGTTGAAAGTCATTTTAAAAGAAAACCTAAGAATCACATAAATCAAAACATTAGATTTCAAAAAATTATTGATTCCTCAAACAATAAAATTTTAAAATCAACCAACACCTCAAAATACCGAGAATATCGTATGCCACGATAGTGTAGACGTATACGAATTCTACATTTGTAAGAGGAGGTTTTACCCATTAATTTTACTATCTTGTCAACCTAACTTTTTGACAAGTAAAATTAATAGTCGGTTCCTCTTTGGCCCTACAAATAAAAGCAGTGACTCCGATGGGGAGGATACTTATATTTGTATCTAAGTGTTCACCATTACTCGGTACCAAGGTAATTATCTCAGGTTATGTGCCTTCCGATGGGGAAGTGCACACGCTCCTTGATAATTCCCTATAACCATATTTGACCTTGTGATCCGCAAACAAACTCATCCGATGGGGAGGAAGGCACTCAGAGCCGACCCGCAAGTTTGTTTGCATCACTTGTCAAATCGTAATGGAGGCCGTGGGAATAAAAAAAATTCCTTCTCCCACTTAGTAATTTGAAATTGAGGAATTTTCCTAGCCTACGACATGCATATCAAACAAAAAGCAATAAATATGAAAAATAAATTATTTTCCAACTATTATGGCTTTTGTCTTCAATATGTCTTCCGTCGCATCACCATCTCGTCCACTCCTCCTACGCCATGTACGAGCCATCCGGAGATCCGAGCCGAGACTAAAACCTATTTTAATTTACATCCATCGATCCTATACTCCACGAGGGAGTGTACATGAAATCTAGATCGAAAGTAAACTAAAATAAAGAGTGGCTAAACAATGTCGTATCTAATTTACAAAAAATTAAATACTAGCCTCGTCAACCTCGAGGATTCAACAAAATATACACATACAATCACATACACACATATGGCCATAATAGTCGGATCTTATGCCTGCAACCAAAGAGTTAAACTACGCATATCCTACTATTATTCGACACATATAATATATGAAAAGTGCATAAAAATTAACCGAATCCTAAACACACAAAACCGGAAACCTTGGCTCTGATACCAATTGAAGGGTTTTGCTTATCGAGTCCGTGAGGGGAAACTTCGCTTCCCACTACACCTTGGTTGTTTGTTCATGGTGATCTCATCGATGTCCCCAGATTAAAAAATTTTAATTCTAGACAAAAGGGATTGCTCAAACAACCAAGTCATCATCGTGTTATTCGTTTAGAGAGGTCACTTGAACAAACTCGTTGTTCAAGCGACCATCCTCTATTCTACGAGTAGCCGCGGAATAGACGATGTCCGGATCGCCGGTTTATATGTTTATGCTCGGGATCCAAGTATTATTTAGCCACAAACAGATTTATATCATGCTCATAATTGAAAAACAAATACAAATATGTAACATATAAAAATTAGAGAATCGATATACCTCTCGATCTTCTAATGTATGACCTTCCTCCTTTCGGACGTCGTGTGGGCGACGATCTACCAAAAGTTGAAGCTCCTAGATCGCAAATCTTCCTTCCTTGCTCTTCCAAAGCAAGAGGAAGAATAGAAACAAAGCTCTATTCCTTCTTTAAACCAACCAATAACTTCCAAGGAGGAAGCTTGCTGCCGGCCAAGAAAGAAGAGGAGATTGAGAGTGGTCGGCCAAAAGCTTCAAGGGAAGACCCTAAACCTTTGTTCCACCGGCCAAGGAGAAGGAGAGGACCTGTTTTGGATGCCGGCCAAGGGCTGGAAGGAACTCCAAGGGCGTCGGCAGCTTGGGGAAGAAGAACAACACAAGGAAAAAATTTCCTTATTAGGTGCCGCCCAAGCCCAAACCCTAGCTCCTATGCCTTGCCGTCAACTTCCAAAACCCTAGCTTCTCTTGAATTGTTATCCATGCCAACCCCTTGCCCTCCTTTTATAGAGTTAGGGATAAGCCTCCTTTTAATCTCCACCATTGGTTCTAGGGATTTAATCTCAACCGTCGGATCTAGAGATTTAATCTCAACCGTCGGATCTAGAGATTTAATCTCTACCTTTGGATCTAGAGTTTTGTTTCTATCCTTTGGATCTAAGCTTCATGAGGTGTTAATAGGCTACATTATGGACCATGAGGAGGAGTTGAATCTTGGCCACCCGTGGATCAAGCCCACATAAAGTTCGATCCACTAATGATAATCCAATCCACTAAAGGATTATCATTGATCTTCCTCACCAACCCCCATAAGATAATATGGGCTCCATATATTATTTGTACATTTTCTCTCCGTGTTTAAGATCTCGAATGTTCGTCGATTAATTAATTTACTGACCATTAATTAATCAACATCTAACTCCATGAGTAGTACCACTCAACCTTTTCATCATGCCGGACCAAGTCCACCTGCAGGGTTTACATGATGAACCTTATGAGCTCCTCAAGGGGACATCATCATCCTAATATATAGGACACAATTTCCTCCTATAATCAATGACACACCATATAAATAATATCATCTCCCAACTTACCGAGCCTATTGATTTAATCTATAAATCTCGCCCATTGGTAAATCAAAGAGATGAATACTAAGTATATGTGTCTGTTATTATATCGGGATTAAGAGCATGTACTAAATAATATCTGAGGTCCGATTCGATTATGTAGTCAGCAATAAATCGAATCACCTCTAAGTCGGTCCTGCTCAATACACACAAAGTGCACTAGTGTGATTCTATGGTCAAGACAAACCAATATCAAATCACACTACAACCATTCTGATGGTTTGTCCAAATCCATCTCGGTTGTGAGCCTTTACTTATACTTTACAAGGAACTGATAATATGATCTCCCGTGTGACACCACACACCATGTTATCTATAATGTAATGTATTAGACAATATTGCATAACCATAAAAATGCAAACTATGATCATTTGATTCTTATTTCAAAATAAAGATGTTCATACAAAAGATAGACTTTTCAGTATACATCCCTAAAATGATAAGTCATGCCAAGTCACCATGACAGGGCAATTGGTCAAGTCAAAATTGACCATTCATCTTCCCTCTCAAGTCAAGTCAAACTTGACCTATTATCTCCCATGGTTGATCAAATCCAACCACTTCATTCAAGCCAATTTGATTTAATGAATCTCTATTCATTAATTTAAATTGACTCAATGAATCAAATCTAAATTAGACCCATTCAACACTTGAATTCAATTGAGTCTAACTCAATTAGTCTAATTTGGATTACTCTTAATCCAATTTGATTCATCCCATGAACCTAATCCTCATGGTTCATCATATGAACCTAATCTCCATCTAATTTCCCTTTGTGTGTGACCCTATAGGTTCTTGTAACTTTGGCAATGCTCCTAAACCGATTTAGGAACATAAGCAATGAGCGGTATCTAGCAACACATCATTTGTACCCAAGTTACAAGAATGTTGAGATCCAACATCACCTTTGTGACTACTAATTGTGACTCTCACAATATGTGACAATGTCCCTCTATCCTTGACATCTAGATTGACCAATTGAGGCATAGACTATGTCATCCTCGATACAATCTATATCTTGAACTCCAAGTAGACTCACTCTAATCAAATGAGCTCAATATCTAATATTGACTCATTTGGGCATGGCCATGCACTTCGTGGTCTCACTCTATCAAGAATAACGATGTCACTCCCGTTATATAGGAGGGATAGATCCCATCTACATCACTCACATCCCTCCGCATAATTTGTTATATACCCAGTAATTGCCTTTATAGTCCACCCATTTACGGGTGATGTTTGACGAAGCCAAAGTATGCAACTCCTTATGTAGGGAACTATGGTGACTTCAGGTTCAAGGACTAATAGTCACATGAGAAAGTATATGACACTCATATAATGATCTATGATACTTTCTCATGGCGGGTCATTCAGTATACATTCTCCAATGTATACTCATGTATCAACTTGATATCTCATATCCATGACTTGTGAGATCAAGTCATTGAGTTGACCAACATGCTAGTCTCTACGCATTAACATTGTCCTTGAATGTTAATACTTGACTAGTAATGATTAAGAGTAGTGTTCTCTATATCATCTCATTATCGATTCAACCAATCGATTGATATAGATAAGAACCTTCTACTCAAGGACGTTATTACATTTAGTTATTTGGCACCAATACAAGTAAATATAATAACCATACCTTTATAAATAGGAATATGATACAATAAAGTCCATACAACAATCATCACATGATTGGCTCTAGGGCTTTCACTAACAATCTCCCACTAGCACTAGTGTCAATCACCGTAGTATCTAATACCTAATGACCTAGTGTGACCATCATGCTTTTTCTGTGCCAAAGCCTTGATCAAGGGATCTACGATGTTAGCCTATGTGGGTACTCTGCAAATCTTCACATCTCCTCCATCGATAATCTCTCGAATGAGATGGAAGCACCGTAGTATGTGTTTGGTCCGCTGGTGTGAGCGAGGTTCCTTAGTCTGCACAATCGCTCCATTGTTGTCACAATAGAGCTCTATGAGATCTGCTATGCTAGGAACCACCCCAAGCTCAGTAATGAACTCATGGATCCAAATCGCTTCCTCGCCGATGCAGAATATACTACCTCTTGTAGAATCAACAATTGTGTCTCGCTTCAACTCTTCCAAATTTCACAAGGCTACCATTCAAGCAAAACACGAACCCCGATCGCGATCTATAATCATCCCGCCGGGCTTTGGAAGTCGCATCGCAGAACCTTTACAGCTAGCTCCTCATCGCATCCAAATATCAAGAAATATTCTTTAGTCCTTCTCAAGTACTTAAGAATATTCTTGACTGCTATCTAGTGACGCTCACTTGGATCTGACTAGTATCTACTCATCATGCTCAAAGCATACGAGACATCAGGATGAGTACACAGCATGACGTACATGATAGATCCTATAGCAGATGCATAATGGATCTTATCCATGCAGTCTCTCTCCTCTCTAGAAGAGGGACTTTGAGTCTTCGAAAGACTCACACCATGTGACATCGGCAAAAGTCCCTTCTTGGAATTCTGCATGGTAAACCGTAGTAATACCGTGTCAATGTATGTACTCTGACTTAGGTCAAGCAATCTCTTAGATCTATCTCTATAGATCTTGATGCCTAAAATTCTTGATGCCTTCACAGACTGTAGCGAAGGGATGTCATTCCCAATGAGTAGTATGTCATCCACATACAATACAAGGAAGACAATTGTGTTCCCATTAACTCTCTTGTAGACACAGAGTTCATCTTCATTCTTGATGAAACCAAACTGTTTGATCGCATCATCGAATCGAAAATTCCAGCTCCGAGAAGATTACTTCAGCCCATAAATGGACCTTTGCATCTTGCATACTTTCCCAGTATGTTGTGGATCCACAAAACCCTCAGGTTGTGTCATGTACACATCCTCGAGCAAGTTTCCATTCAGAAATACGGTTTTGACATCCATCTGCCAGATCTCATAATCGTGGTATGTTGCAATAGCAAGCATGATCCGAATGGACTTAAACATCACCACTGGAGAAAAGGTTTCATCATAGTCAATACCATGAATTTGCTTGAAACCTTTAGCCACCAATCGGCCCTTATAGGTATGCATAAGTTCATCCATGTCAGTCTTTCTCTTAAAGACCCACTTACACCCAATGGGTTTGACGCCTTCAAGTGGATCAACCAAAGTCCATACTTGGTTGGTGTACATGGATTCCATCTCAGATCTCATGGACTCTAGCCATTTCTCAGAATCTGAGCTCATCACAGCTTCCTGATAGGAGGTAGGCTCATTCTCAATGAGCATAACGTCATCATGGTCAGACAAGAGAAATGAGTATCTCTTAGGTTGACGACGTACCCTATCAGACCTGTGAAGAGGTAGGTCTACCTGAACAGGTGGTTGTTCCATAACTCTTTGTGCAACAAACTCATCACCCACAATACTTTGTGGTTCCTGTTCAGCCTCCATCAAAGCCTCGGTGCTATCGTCCTTATCTTGAATTTCTTCAAGATCGAATGTACTCCCACTAGTTTTTCTAGAAACAAAATCCCTTTCTAGAAATACCCTAGTCTTTGCCACAAACACTTTGTGCTTACTGGGAATGTAGAAGTAATATCCCTTCGTCTCCTTGGGATATCCAACAAAATAGCACATATCGGATTTGGGTCCTAGTTTGTTGAGACTTGACGTCGATCGTAAGCCTCACAACCCCAAATCCTCATGAAAGACATCTTGGGATTTCTCCCTGTCCATATCATATATGGTGTCTTTATCATAGCCTTGGATGGTACACAGTTAAGTGTGAAGGCTGCTGTGTCTAGAGCATATCCCCAAAAGGATATAGGAAGATCTATGTGACTCATCATAGATCGTACCATATCTAATAGGGTACGATTCCTCCTTTCGGATACACCATTCCACTATGGTGTTCCAGGAGGAGTGAGTTGGGATAGAATCTCACACTCAGCTAGATAGTCACGAAACTCATGGCTAAGGTATTCACCACCTCGATCTAATCAAAGTATTTTAATACTCTTGCCAATCTGGTTTTGTACTTCATTCTTGAATTCTTTAAGCTTTTCAAAGGATTCTGATTTATTTGTCATGAGATACATATAACAATATCTACTGAAGTCATCGGTAAATGTAATGAAGTACCTGTAACCACCTCTAGCAGCAACATTGAAAGGGCCACATACATCACTATGTACAAGTCCTAACAAGTCGGTTGCTCTTTCGCTATGTCCACTAAAGGGAGTCTTGGTCATCTTGCCTAGAAGGCAAGACTCGCATGTCTCATATAATTCAAAATCAAATGAGTCCAGCAGCCCATCCTTATGGAGCTGGGATAAGCGACTCTCATTTATATGACCTAAGCGACAATGCCAGAGATAGGTTTGGTTCAACTCATTTGACTTGAACCTTTTGGTACTTATGTTATAGATGGGGCTTTCTAAGTCTAGAATGTAGAGTCTGTTCATTAGAGGTGCACTACAATAGAACATATCATTTAAATAAACTGAACAACATTTGTTCTTTATTATAAATGAAAATCCTTTCTTGTCCAAACAAGAAATCGAAATTATGTTCTTAGTCAAAGCAGGCACATAACAACATTCATCTAGTTCTGGTACAAGCCCATAGGGCAGAGATAGATCATAAGTTCCTACAACAACAGTAGCAACTCTTGCTCCATTGCCTACTCGTAGGTCCACCTCGCCCTTTGTCAATGTCCTGTTATTTCTCAGCACCTGCACATTGGTACAAATGTGATATGCACATCCGGTATCTAATACCCATGATGAAGAAATAGATAGATTGACTTCTATAACATTTATACATGAAGTAGAAGTCTCACTTCTCTTCTTTTTAAGATCTTCCAGGTATGCTTTGCAGTTACGCTTCCAGTGTCCAACTTCCTTGCAGTGGAAGCAAGTCCCTTCTTTGGCCACCCCTCCTTTTCGTTTCAGCTCCTTGCCTTTGCCCTTGGCTTAGGACTTTCCCTTATCTTTAGGCTTGTTGTTGCCTTTCTTCTTTTGCACCATCAAAATGGAGTCAGATTTTCCCTTCTTAAGGTTGAGCTCAGTAGTTCTCAACATGCTGAGCATCTCAGACAGTGGCTTATCAATTTCATTCATGTTGTAATTTATGACAAATTGATTGTAGCTTTGTGGCAAAGATTGCACGATCAAGTCAGTGGCCAGCTCTTGCCCTAGTGGGAATCTCAACCTCTGTAGGTTTTCTATGTACCCAATCATCTTGGTACATATGGACCTACGGGAGTCCCATCTTGCATCTTGGACTGAAACAATGCCTTGGAGATCTCATATCTCTCGTGCCTTGCTTATCCTTAATATAGTTGACGAAGATGTTCAACCATATCATAAGAATTCATGAACTTGTGTTGCTTCTGAAGCTCAGAGTTCATGGTCATGAGCATGAGACATGATACATCTAATGCATCATCTTGATGCTTCTTGTAAGCATCTTTGTCAGTTCGCGAGGCAGTGGCAGGAGGTGCCTCCGGAATGGGCTGCTCCAGGACGTACAGTTTCCTTTCTTGGGTGAGAATGATTCTTAGGTTCCTGTACCAGTCCAAGAAATTAGCTCCATTGAGCTTGTTCTTCTCAAGGACAGAACGCAGGGAGAGAGTGTTCGTGTTTGTCGACATGGTAATCTACAACATACACAATGCAAAAAATTAATATCATATTCCATTTATTATTTAATTAGGCCTTTAATCAAATGATGCTCCCACTGAATTATAGGATTTTTGTAGAATCAAGTCATGGATGTGGTCAAACCACATTACTAGATTTATACAAACATGCTATAATTCTTGCGGGACAAGATTCACATCATACTAGGCCTTGAGTTAGCTTTGGCTAAATCGCCCAAGACTTAATATGATCGGTAGGTAACACATTACCGATTACATCTCTATGCAACTCTTGTTTATAGGATCAAGACCCACATTTATAAAAAATCTTGAGTTAGCTTTGGCTAAATCACCTAAGATTTAGTGTAAATGCGATCTTATCCTATCTTTTCAACGGTTGGAATATGCCTATAGTTATACTCGATCCAATTGAGTTAACTAGTTATACAATCTAATTGAGCTTACTCTCACCCAAGCTGTGATAGGCGTGACCAAGATTATCCCTCCGCACCCTACCAATATAACATGTGTTGCTCTGCTTTGGCAGATTCAACAACAACAAATGATTGAGGTAGTGATGGGTATCAAAACTTGGTATGCATTTTATGAGTTGGTTCGATTAAGATCTAATCTAATCGTGAATGTGTATCATATACACATATAGACCTTTATTATCCTTCACTAGCATGCATCACATACATACAAGCAATATACTAGCATGCATCATATACATACAAGCAAAATATCCTAGCATGCATCATATACATACATGCAAAATTTACTAGCATGCATCACATACATACAAGCAAAACACAAATATATATATATATATATATATATATATATATATATATATATATCAACATATATATATATATAAATTTATTGTGATGTGGTCATAGCCCTACTACGATCTTCTCAAGCCAATGAGAAGATCGGACGGTCAACCTAGGGTTAACGGCTTCTCCAAGCGCCTCCTTTGACCGCCATGTGTCGTCGGCTCCCTCCCTGTAACTCCGTCTACAAGTGGACTTTCAACCGCTCCATTTTGTACATTACAAATATGAAACTCGAGTTACATTTGAGTCTAAAACTGTTTACAACTAGAATTTTAAAAGAAGAGGCACGACGCACAGGTCGCATACCCTATACAACATGCACAACCACAAAAACGGCGCGCAGATCGTATTATGAATTATAATACATTTATCATCCAATCATATTGGGGCTCTTGGACCATGAACATCATAGAATTATATATAATTCTAAATTATGTATTTTACAAAAATTTCTATAATTTTTCCCTTTTTTTTTCAATTTTATGAGTCACCTCTCCGTAACGGTCCCGCTAAACAGTTTTTGGGCGCGATCGCAGAACAATGGCCCTTTCAGGGTTAGGGGCAGCACCCCTACTCATAAAATGAACTTTGCGAGTATCCCATCTTGATCTTACAGCGACTTAAGTCGCTATCCCAAAAACCTAAAGCAAGATTTCGCCATTCCGGAGGGTTTTTCTCGGTGGTCGAAGCCTACAAGTGTCCCAACACTTGTTGCTTTGACTCTTCGAGAAAAATACCCAAAAATTCTATAAAAATAGGAAATTACAGAAACATATAGATCTATAATTTTTATATCTAATACAAAAACTACAAAATAAAATACATACATACTTTGCACGTGGCTCTAATACCACTGTTGTACTTTCCGAGCCGCAAAAACTGCTTTTTGTGTTGCGAAAACCTCGGAAGCCCGGCCATGGATCCATGCAAAGTATAACAAAATAAATGTATGTGATTAAAACCTTAGATCTACCTTAGATCTACATGAGAAGAGCATTACCCTTGATGCGACGCCCTTCGCTTATCCCGCTCGTCCAAATGGCTTGTCGGAACTCGAGAGTGTCAAGTGTACACTCCTCTATTGGTATCCACACAAGTAATAGGTGGAGAAAATCAACCTAGAGTGTGCTAGAACTCATGGAAGTTTCGGCCAAGGAGGATTGGGAGAGCAAGAGAGGAGCTAGGAAGAAGATGATGAAGTTACACACAAAATAACTTCACACACTAAATCACACTAAAGTGGTCGGCCACGATGGTGGGGGATTACATGCATGCATGTAACTCCAAGAACCAATGGCTCTTGGTCTCCCTCATGAAGTGGCACCCCATGATAAGTCAATGATGATGTGGAACATCATCATTGGCCGGCCCCCATGCCAAGTCACCATGACATGGCAATTGGTCAAGTCAAAATTGACCATTCATCTTCCCTCTCAAGTCAAGTCAAACTTGACCTATTATCTCCCATGGTTGATCAAATCCAACCACTTCATTCAAGCCAATTTGATTTAATGAATCTCTATTCATTAATTTAAATTGACTCAATGAATCAAATCTAAATTAGACTCATTCAACACTTGAATCAAATTGAGTCTAACTCAATTAGTCTAATTTGGATTACTCTTAATCCAATTTGGTTTATCCCATGAACCTAATCCTCATGGTTCATCATATGAACCTAATCTCCATCTAATTGCCCTTTGTGTGTGACCCTATAGGTTCTTGTAACATTGGCAATGCTCCTAAACCGATTTAGGAATATAAGCAATGAGCGGTATCTAGCAACACATCATTGCTACCCAAGTTATAAGAATGTTGAGATCCTTCATCACCTTTGTGACTATTAATTGTGACTCTCACAATATGTGACAATGTCCCTCTATCCTTGATCTCTAGATTGACCGATTGAGGCATAGACCGTGTCATCCTCAGTACAATCTATATCTTGAACTCCAAGTAGACTCACTCTAATCAAATGAGCTCAATATCTCATATTGACTCATTTGGGCATGGCCATGCACTTCATGGTCTCACTCTATCAAGAATAACGATGTCACTCCCGTTATATAGGAGGGATATATCCCATCTACATCACTCACATCCCTCCGCATAATTTGTTACATACCCAATAATCGCCTTTATAGTCCACCCATTTACGGGTGACGTTTTACGAAGCCAAAGTATGCAACTCCTTATGTAGGGAACCATGGTGACTTCAGGTTCAAGGACTAATAGTCATACTAATAGTCACATGAGAAAGTATATGACACTCATATAACAATCCATGATACTTTCTCATGGCGGGTCATTCAGTATACATTCTCCAATGTATACCCATGTGTCAACTTGATATCTCATATCCATGACTTGTGAGATCAAGTCATCGAGTTGACCTACATGCTAGTCTCTACGCATTAACATTGTCCCTGAATGTTAATACTTGACTAGGAATGATTAAGAGTAGTGTTCTCTATATCATCTCATTATCGATTCAACCAATCGATTGATATAGATAAGAACCTTCTACTCAAGGACATTATTACATTTAGTTATTTGGCACCAATACAAGTAAATATAATAATCATGCCTTTATAAATAGGAATATGATACAATAAAGTCCATACAATAATCATAACATGATTGACTCTAGGGCTTTCACTAACAGTCAATGAGTGATCAAGCTGACAGTCGACTGTTGTAGGGCATAAGTCGACAGCTAGCTAAGCTGATCACTTCGAAGATAGTCAAGATAAGAGCCACAAAATGGGGGGTGATATGGAGCTTTGACCCAGATCTGGATCTCAACAAACTAGGGCTCCAAGGGCTATAAAAGAAGGGTTTCACCTCTTTTCATTATCAAAGTTTGCTCCGAAAGTGCTCTGACAATGCCAAGACTTCCTCGACAATGCTATGTCATCGTAACATCGACATTACGCAAGCTTCCAAATCTTTAGTCTGTAGATCTTTTCAATTGTTGTCTTTACTTGTGTATTTCATTGCTAAGAGGAGAGGTAGGCTTGTTTCCATTTCCTCTATCTTTTATTTGTATTCGTCGTCTCTTACCTCCAACGAGGAAGAGACTCTTGTTAGTGGATTGCCCCATCGAAAGTGGTCTAGTATCGCAGGGCCTTGGATTAGCAATATTTTGGTTGTGAACCAAGTAAAAACAAAGTGTGTCGTGTTTGTTTTTACCTTTACTTTCCGCTGTGCAACTTGGGTATTTTACGAAAAAAAGGATTTCTCGTATGCTATTCACCCCCCTCTAGCGTGTTTCTTCGATCCATCACTTGGTATCAGAGCGGGGGCACTCAAATTCAGTGCAACCACCGATCAAGAAAATTTTCTATTCTTTTCGTGTTTTTTTTCATTGCTTAAATTAATTTATGTTTTTTTATCCCGCACTACTAATCCAAGAGGAAGTCTTGGGATTTCTCGTTGTTCATATTATTGTGCAAGATTCATTTTTGGTGGCCCATCTTGAGGGGTTTATCACCGCCCGACCTCCGTTCTATAACGGAGATGACTTTCGTTATTCGAAGGGTCGGATGGAATGCTACCTAAAAACTCAAGTCGAGATGTGGATCGTCATCCATATGTGCTTTAACTTACCAAAAAATGAAGATGGAGATTTCTTGGATTGCGACAAGTGGACAAACACAATGAAGCGACAAGTAGAGGCCGATGCGAAAGCCACACAAATCCTGCAGTGCGATCTCTCTAAGGAAGAACTCAACCGCGTCATCCCCTTCATCAGCGCCAAGGATCTCTGGAACAAGCTCATCGAATTTCATGAGGGGATGGCCGACACGAAGGTATGTAAAAGAGATCTACTATTGAATAAATTATTTAATCTAAAAATGCAGGATGATGTGAGCAAAATATATAGGGATTTAGGAGTAGTTTTCGCACATATCTCATTACATTTTATACTTGTTTCATGCATATTCTACTTTGTTTTGCATGCATTTCCTATTTTCTGGTTCGGAGATCTTCTCTTGTTGCTTTTGTATGCAAGACGACATTTTATGGGTGAAACGACACACTTTTGGAGCAAAAGGAAGGCATTCACCGAGTGGAACAGAGGTGGACACGGCCGACCATGTGGATTCCACACGGCCGACCGTGTGGATTCCACACGGCCATGTCCAAACCCCCGAAGCTAGCCATCCCAGCACCCCCACACAGCCGACCGTGTGGATTCAACATGATGGTGTGGCGCTGGGTAGTTTTGATGCGACTAGGATTTTTGTGGGATTTATGAAGAGCCGACTTCACGTCTATAAAAAGGAAGGCACGCCCAAACCCTAGTGGGCCCGATGGCTAGGATGGCAAGATGGTGTCCTAAAAAGTATCGGAGTCTCACAACGGGGAGGAAGGAAGCAGCTAGGAGATCCATCTCGACACTCTGACATTGTGGAGAACAACCAAGACACGCATATTGGTTGGGACAGAAAGTACCTTCTCTATTTTCTTATTCTACTTGCATTGTAATTATGTTTTCTAAGATGTCTTGTGTTTATTCTTCCTTGTCTATGGAGTAGATACTTCGATTCTAGGATTAGGGAGTAACTTGTGTTTGTGGACATGCTAGTTCAAATAGTCATTCATCTCCTTTGATTCTATTTGCAAATTTCATGTTGTTGAGATTTATGAAGGTTATGTTATGATTCTAATTCTACTGTGTGTAGTCGATACAAAGGGTGACAACCTTCGTATAAAAAACCTAGGAGAATAAAGGATGAGCCTTGATGTCGTCCTACCTCCCGTAATCGCAGAAGACAGAATATGATAGGACAAGATATGAAATAAGATCCGCCTCTACATAGACAATTATTTGGACGTCTTGGTACCTCAATAACCTATCTTAGCAAAAGGGTCAAAGTAGGAGAAATTAACTCTAGAAGGGTTGAGGGACCTTAGTGACAGAGGGCTCCCAATAGTATCAACCCCCTGAGCTCTGATGATCCGAAAGGTAAACTTGGTTAGGAATAGGTAGCTCCCAGTAGAAGCAAAAGTTCATCGTGCAAATACATAATGATACTCCCTCAAGATCATAATTGGAGATCTCAACGTACCTAATTGATAGCATGTTCCACGATGCACAAGTGAAACCGAAGTCCTAGAATACCTTTTTGAGATCTTCTAACCTACCTTCCCTTCCTCCAAGTGACACTTTACTTGAGTAAGGACTACCGTCAACCTCACAATCTATACTCTTAGGAGATTAATTCAGAACAATATCCACTGGACAAATAGTATTCGAATCTCAGTCTCTATAGGATCGATAATCTTTTATTACTTGACGATACCCGTGGACTTGCGGGCATTGAGCGCGAGCATGCACTTCGAGTCCCTTTCGATTCCCATTGAAGATTTGAGAGTCGTGCTCGCGTGCATCAAGCTTTTGGCACCGTTGCTGGGGACTATTTATTGGATATCGAATCGAAAGTGGATAGCTTGGATCAGACTTAGGTCAGATTTTCATTCTTGTTTAATTTCATTAAAAGTTATTCAGTTTTAGATTTTTACTATTTAAATTCAATTTAGCTTAATTTTAGTAGTCACATTACATCTTGCTTTGGTTCAGCCCCTAGGTTTATTTTATTCGTTATGTTTGATTATCTAATCCCCTCTCAAGGAGAAGCTTTGTCATGCTAATACAGCACGCTCGACCCTTGAGAGATTACATAGTGCCTAGACGAAAAGCATGGAACTCTAGCATAATTATTCCGCAAATCCAGGCTGCAAGCTATGAGATAAACCCTACATTAGTCGCCGTTATTCAAAAAAAGCAGTTCAGAGGGACTCAGATTGAATAGCCTTATCAACACCTTGAAGAGTTCCTAGCGTATTGTGGCACGGTGCAATATGAAGGGGTCCCAGCAGACGCCATTAAGCTTATTACGTTCCCATTCTCCCTAAAAGGGGAGGCTAGGAAGTGGATACGCACCTTGTCGGAAGGGAGTATAACAACGTGGGAACAAATGGAATGTGCTTTTCTGGGTAAATTCTTCCGCCCAGCAAAATAGCCTACCTTAGGAATAGAATCCTCTCATTTAAGCAAGGTCACAAAGAGACTTTGGATGAAGCATGGAAGAGACTCAAAGAGATGATTCTTTAATGGCCACATCATGGATTACTGGATTGGTTACTCATCCATATTTTTTACTCCGGAATCTCTAGCTCATCCAAGGAGCTCTTGGACACATCTGCGAGGGGGGGTGTTGATGAAAAGGAACATGGACGAAGCCTATCGCATTATAGAAACAGTGGTATGGACCCTTCAAATGTGGGCAGATAGCGAACAAGATTTTCAAGAGTCAGGCAAGCTTGAGGTGGCTTGCCAAGTATAGGGGCGAAGGCAAGGAGAGGGAGTACTAGGTGGAAGAAGCTTCCCTATCCTCTGGATCTGAAGAAGAAGAAGAACAGGAGCAGGTGGTGATAGAAAAACACCCAAGGCCTGAGATGAAACTGCTTCCCCTGAATCTCAGGTACGAATTTTTGGGTTCGACTTCAACTTATTTGGTGATTGTAAACGCCAGTTTGAGTGAAGCAGAGACAAGGAAGTTGCTGGAGGTGCTCAGGACATACAAAAAGGTGTTGGGCTATACCATCGATGACATTAAGGGGATAAGCCCATCTCTCTGCATGCACATGATAGTACTCGAGGACAGGTATAAGTCAACCGTGGAGCGTCAGTGGCGACTTAACTCGAACCTACAAAAGGTTGTGAAGAAAGAAGTTCTTAAACTATTGGATGCCGAAATAATCTATCCAATTTCAAATAGTGAGTGGGTAAGTCCGGTGCACGTAGTCCCAAAGAAGGGCAAAAATGAAGAAAGATGAGTTGATCCCTATTCGAACGATAACATGATGGAAAATGTGTATAGACTATTATAAACTAAACAAGGCAATAAAGAAGGATCACTTTCCACTTCCATTCATCGATCAGATGCAAGAGCGCTTTGCTAAACACTCCCATTTTTGCTACCTTGATGGGTACTCAGGTTTTTTTCCAAATCCCTATTCACCCCAATGACCAGGAGAAGACTACCTTCACCTGCCCTTATGGAACCTTTGCATACAGAAGAATGCCCTTTTGTCATGCCCCGAGAGTATGCCGTGCCGAAAAGCAAATGGACGGCATCTCCCCTGTACGTAGCAACATTTCGGGTTAATACAAGGCCTGTAGCCCCACAACAACAACATAATATACTATATCAACCACAGCGGAAATATAAATCATATACCCACAACATACATACTAAAAACATACAGGTGTACACCACCTAACAAGTCCACAGTAATAAAACAGTACATAAAACATCGAATATAGAAATAAAGTCCACGACATCACGACAAAGTCTATAATAAAACAAGTTCATAACATAATCAAAGTCCAAGACATAAAATGAATTCCTTGGGAGACTCGGAAAACGGAGATGGGATGGATCGTCGGCGCAGCTCCAAGTCGTCATGAAGACTTCTACCTGTTACCTGGGCGACAGAAAAACCCAGGGTCTGTAGTGGTGAGTAAAACTCAGCAGGTAATAAGATAGAACATGTAAATATATATATCAATATCACATGTCATTCAACAGTTTAATCTACTCGTACAACTGGTATACATCAGCATAACAAATATACATACATGCATAAACTAAACAAACTGAACAACAAACGATGCTGACATACCTGACAGACAGCTACTCTATCCTCATCCAACCTGGGCATATATCCACAACACAAGGTATAAATAATAATACTAACTCACACTACATCATGATATGGGTCGAGGGTATCACAGTGACCGACCAACAAATATACCAGTACCCGGCCTACTACCATACAGAAAATGCAACAGCATGTATGAATATGTACAAACAAATACAACAAGCATAGTACATACAAATGCATCATCAAAGTGAGTATACATATAGACTGCATCTATATGTATACCAATCACCATCATCCATGTATATATATATATACAAGAATGTATGTATATATATATATATATATATATATATATATATATATATGCAAAATGTCATATGATACGGCAATGCAGCATGCATGGTCATGCATGCTCACCCCTACTCGCTACCATGACCCCAGTGTGGCCTAGGTGGCACGACATGACAACTATCCCAACTCACACCAACCATTGCTCTAGAGTGGCCGAGTGGGCAGTATGATCAAGTAGCATATGAGCGTAAAGAGCTCGCTATGCAACGGGTGTCCTTGCTGCTGGCCACTCAGACTGGCACTATCAATGAGTGGTCGAGTGTCACGCACCCAGGACAACTGCTCGCACTCCAACTACCACCGTCTATAGTGGTAGAGTGTGGCACAACAAATGTTCTACCCTCACACTAGTTACTCCCCTGGGAGGCAGGATGACTAACGACTCTCTCAACCCTAAGGGAGATGATGTCGTCAGTATGCATGCAATGACATGAAGATACTGTCTCACATACCGACATCTACCACAGACTCTCTGTTCAACAGAGAGACATATCCCTTTGATCAGTACACTCTCTATCATGTATAGAGTAGTACTCAACTTATCATGGCAAGCTAGGACCACCAATCCATAGCGACACACTATTTACGACTCACCTGACCATTTACACAACACATGGTTGGTAACTAAGTATGCAACATACAAGTATTGGAATAACTCCTACATTTAGGGCATTACCTACCCACGGATGACCTTTTTGCCAATTTATAAATTGGGTCATCACCCGTACTCTAACATCTACACCCTACTAAACATCTAGGCCTATTTACATCACATATATAACCCTAAATCATAATAAAGGAAATGTGATATCAACCTTTGGGTAAATATAACCAACGACAAGTATCAAGCATAAGATAAATAAGAGCAGGGTCAAGATAATATGAACACCTAACATGCTCATATCTACAACTAAATCTGAATGCAATTACATCTACCTGACCAGCGTAGGAAATTACCCACCTGTTGTAAATGCTCGTAGTACTAGAGTCCTCACGTTCGTGGACCGGTCTCGTATCCACGTCCTATAAATATTATCAATTACAATCAAATCCAAGCACACGACAATATATAAATTCTCTATTCTATCATTTCTATATTTGCGTCCCTTTATCGAATACGAATTAGAAACCCTCCACTTGTACATTTAACACCATAATTAACCCAGTTCACAAATCCACTCGCAACATAAATAGGGCTTCACTCCAGCGCACTCTGCTACCATTTATTCATACAGATATAAAAATATGACAACCCTACATGAACACACCTCAACTCGCAGCCGATCACAACCCATGAACAGCTACATTGACACCCATAGACCAATTTATGGCTCACTCACAGCCGACCAAAACATCAGCTCACAGCCCCCTTTTTAGACCAAGATCAACCTTATTCACAACCAACAACTACAGCTCTAATACAAGGCATAAATAGAGCATCACAACCGTTCACAACAATGCCTACACAGAACTTATCCCCCCTTAATTACAGCCGGACAGTCGGCACATCCTATTCACAGCCCCTCTAATTCACAGCCAACAACCCTCACATAGATAAAAACCCAGCCGATTCATACAGAACATAGTCAGCTAACAAACTCTAACTCACAGCCATAATTCTATCAATTAACAGATGAAGATGAGAGCATAGATCAGCTTACCAACCCTTTAAGCTTCACCGGCTGTTAATCCTCACCGGCAGTAACTCCACAGAACCGGCAGCCACACCATTACCTATCCCCTGTTTGCCGACCCACCTCCTGCCCAAATCAAATCCGGTTAATGAACAACCACCACAGCATCAGAAACCATCACGAAACACCAATCAGTGATGAAGGATGGCCTTGACTTACCCAATTCTGGCGGTGATCCCCTGTTCACCGACGAACTCAACACCCCCGCAGTACTGCCCTAGCTCCCGCTAGAACCCCCCAGCTCCGGTAGCCAGTCACCATTTTCCCTACCCGAGCACAGTGTCGTCACCGCCGACCCAACCCTCAAATCGCGAGCCTCCTTTGTTGCTCTGGTCTATCCGCGAGCACCGTCGCTTGCCGCCGTCCACTCACATAGAGGAACCAACAAAGTCCGAGCGGCAAGGGTCGGAGAGGTTGTGCAAAGGAGAAGTAGAGAAGGCGAGAGAGGTCTGTTCGATGGGAGAAGTCGATCGGTGTCGCGGAGAAGATAAGAGGAGAATGCGAGATCAGGAAACGCTCGGGCGAAATTAAGGTTAGCAGCATGGAAATGTCTCCGTTAATGAAACAGGTCAGGTTGGCAGATAAACGTGTCAAATTTCAGACCCGTTAAGTCCTTTAACCCCTTCTAAGCAAAGAGGGTCTTAGAAATGTCCATTCGAGTCCAGAAAAATTCCTAAAAATACATGAAAAATTTCTTAGGGTATTCACCTAATTACTCAACATTTATTTATTTATTTATTATTATTATATTTTTTCTGTGGTATTTACATTCTCCCCCACTTATTAAAATTTGGTCCCCAAATTTCATACTTAAATGCAAAAATTAGATCAAGCATATTCCGAAATTACCACATACCTCAAACAAACAGATGAGGGTATCTAGCTCGGATGGTATCCTCTAGCTCCCATATAGCCTCCTCATCAGTATGATGCTGCCATCCAACCTTTATGAGTCAGATGATTTTGTTCCGCAACTGTCGCTCCTTGCGACCAAGAATCCGCACCGAAATATCCTCATAAGTCACATTCGCCTGGAGTGGTATCGAAACCTCTTTCAGAACATGGTCAGATCACAGCACGTATTTCCTCAGCATAGATACATGGAATACGTTGTGAACACCTGCTAGTGTCGGAGGTAAGGCCAACTGATAAGCTACACCTCCAATTCGCTCCAATATCTCAAATGGACCAATGTAGCGTGGAGCTAATTTTCCTTTTAGTCCAAATCTCTTGACTCATTTGGTGGGTGACACTCGTAGGAATACATGGTCCCCGACTAAGAATTCCAGAGGTCTTCGCCTCCAGTCCGCATAACTCTTCTGCCGGTCCTGTGCCTCAGATAATCATCGTCTAATCACTCGCACCAACTCTGCATCATGCTGGATACTCTGAGGCCCCAATATCTGTCATTCCCCAACTTCCTCCCATAACACAAGAGATCTGCAGGGTCTGCCGTATAATGCCTCGAAAGGAGCCATCTGAATAGAAGAGTGGTAGCTATTGTTGTAGGCAAATTCCACTAAAGGAATGTGATCTTCCCAACTGCCACCGAAATCCATGACGCAAGATCTCAATAGATCCTCCAGAGTCTGAATGGTACGTTCGAACTATCCGTCTATCTGCGGATGAAATGTTATACTGAGTCGAAGCTCTGTGCCCATGGCCTACTGCAGACTCTGCCAGAATCGTGAAGTAAATCGCAGATCTCTATCAGATATGATACTCAAGGGTACGTCATGCAATCTGATAATCTCCCGGCAGTACAATTCCGCTAGACGATCCAATGAGTCCATCCCATGAATCGGAAGGAAGTGAGCTAATTTAGTTAATCGATCCACGATCACCCAAATCGCATCATGTCCTTTACGAGTTCTGGGTAATCCCGTGATGAAATCCATCGTGATATGCTCCCACTTCCATTCTGGGAACAGAATTTCCTGAAGTAACCCAGCAGATTTCTGATGTTCAGCCTTCACTTGCTGGCATACTAGATATCGTGCAACAAAGTCCGCAATATCTCATTTCATACCGTTCCACCAGTATAAACGCTTCAAATCTCAGTACATCCGAGTACCACTAGGATGTATAGCAAATCCCGACTGTTGTGCTTCCTGTAGCAATTCTTCCTTAATTGGGTGCGTGTCCGGAACACATAATCGTCCACAGAAATGAAGTACTCCATTCTCATTACTCAAGAAATCCATCTGACGTTTTGAGTCTATCGTGCTGCACAAGAACTGCAGATGCTGGTCACTGACTTATGCTTCCTTAATCCTCTCAATGATAGCAGAATGGGCCACCATAGAAACTAATATCCCCCGGGATGTTTGACCATGTTCAGACAATCCCAACTCTGAGAACTATCGAACTATATCGGTAACTGCTGTCAGGTGACTAGCCTGAATCCCACGAGACTTCCTGCTCAGCGCATCTGCTACCACATTAACTTTTCTCGGATGATACTGGATGGTGCAGTCGTAATCTTTCAGATATTCCATCCACCATCTCTGTCTCAGATTCATCTCTTTCTGTATGAACAGATACTTCAGACTTTTATGGTCGGTGTAGATCTCAAAGGTAATCTCATACAAGTAGTGCCTCCATATCTTCAATGCGAAAATAATGGCGGATAACTCCAAATCGTGCACTGGGTAATTTCTCTCGTGATCCTTTAGTTGACGGGAGGCATAAGATACCACGCGGTTGGACTGCATCAGAACTGCACCCAACCCTTGAATAGAAGCATCTGTATAAAGAGCCATCCCATCAACACCAGAAGGAATCACTAAGACTGGTGCAGAAACTAGCCGTCTCTTAAGCTTCTAGAAGCTAGTTTCACAAGCCTCTGACCAGGTGAACTTGACCCCTTTTCGAGTCAAGCGAGTGAGTGGCATGGCGATACTCGAGAATCCCTCCACGAATCTCCGATAATACCCAGCCAGACCAAGGAAACTACATACCTCCTGAGCAGTTTTGGGCTCTGGCTACAACCGCCTCGATCTTCTGGGGATCTACAGAAATACCTCTGTTGGACACTACATGTCCAAGAAAACCCACTGAGGATAACTAGAACGCACACTTGCTAAACTTGGCATACAACTGCTCCTGTCGCAATGTTTCCAATACTATCCGCAGATGTTGTTCATGCTCCTCCTCAGATCGAGAATAAATCAATATATCATCGATGAACACTATCACGAACTAATCTATATACCTAAGGAATACCCGGTTCATTAAGTCCATAAATGCAGCTAGGGCATTCGTGAGACCAAACGGCATCACTAGAAACTCGTAATGGCCATAATGGGTGCGGAAAGCTATTTTCTGAACATCCTCATCTCTTATCCGAAGCTGATGATATCCTGAGCGCAAATCAATTTTAGAATACATACATTTATCCTTAAGCTGATCAAACAAATCTTCTACCTCGGCAGTGGATATTTGTTCTTAACTGTGACTACATTCAGTTGTCAATAGTCAATACATAACTGCAACGATCCATCCTTCTTTTTGACAAAGAGTACCGGTGCTCCCCATGGTAAAACACTAGGTCGGATGAATCCATTATCCAACAACTCTTGCAGTTGAACTTTAAGTTCATTCAGCTCTTTTGGCGCCATCCAATAAGGAGGTTTCGATATAGGCACGGTTCCTGGGATCACCTCTATCGCAAATTCAACTTGCTTAGGAGGTGCCAAGCCTGGAAGTTCATCTGGAAATATATTTGGATACTCTCGGACTACTCGCACATCAGAGAGGGGTGGTAGTCCTTCGTTCACAACTTTGACTAGAGATAATAAATAACTCTGACAACTCTGGGCCAATAGCTTCTGAGCCTGTAAAGCCGATATAATAGATAATTCATCATCTCTAGTACCAACAAATTCCCAAGCTGGTTGATCCGGTGGTCAAAATGTCACCACCCTTGCTCTACAATCCACTGTAGCATGATAAGCGGCCAACCAGTCCATACTGAGAATAATATTGAACTCTATCATTTCCAACACTTAGAGGTCCACTGTAAGGATATGCCCATCAAAATCTAACGGGCAACCTTTGATTTCTTGGTGGATAGTCAGCACCTCTCTTGATGGCAAGGATACTGCTAACCCACAAGAACGAACCATTAAGATCCTTCCAACTCTACCCAGAAATATTCTAGATACGAATGAATGGGAATTACCAGTATCAATCAAAGTATCAGCGTATATAGAATAAACTGAAACCATACTGCGTATGACAGATCCCTCATCCCGCTGTGCCTCATCTCTGGTGGTGGCAAAAACTCGTCCAGTCTCGATATTCGTCGGCTGCATCCCTGATGAAGAAGTAGTGTGCCTCCACTCCAGCTGGATCTGGCTCTGTGGTACTGGAGGCTGAGTCGCTGGTGCAAGCATAAGATATCCCTGAGAGTTGGCTAGTAAGAACTGTTGTGGTGCAAATACTCTTGGGCAGTAGATCACCGGAGATGCAGATCTTTGGATCACCGCTGGCATCACCGTAGGGCACCTTCGCAATCCGTACAACCGCCGTGGAGGTACTGACGCCTCACCATATATGTCCGAGTTCGCGGTGTCATCTCTTCGCTGCTGGGTAGACTTCTTCCCCTTGTTGGAGCTATCAAGAAACTCCAACTATGCTTTCAATGTACAGTCACGACTCATATGACCAGGTTGTTTGCAATAATAGCAAACAGACTGCTCCAAAGGACACTATGATACTCTGTGGTTTTCATATCAACATTTATAGCATCCATTCCTGCTTCGGCCCTTACGGCTATTCTGAGACCCTCCAGAATACTCTGATGCTAGTCGTTTCCCCTTCTGCGATCTAGCTGACCCTTCTGCATCACCTCATGTAGTTCTTTTTTGCTCCCGTTTCTTCTGAGTCCCCTGAGTTGAACCCTGGTTCTGCTGCTTGCCCTGAGTCATCTGCTTTTCTATACCCTTTTCCCTGGAAATTTACTAGGAAGTCATCTCGATGAAGATGGCGCGGTCCAATGCCTCCCTGTATGAGGTAATGATAGATCCTGACATCCTGCTCTAAATATAAGCAGCAAGATCCTGTGTGAATTTGTACATCCGATCTGCATCTTGTGCTACCAGATAAGAGCAGAACTCTGACAGTCTGGTAAAATCTGCATTGTACTCCATGACGGAACGATCACCTTGCTTCAAGCTCAAGAATTCCTGACAACGTGCTGTAGAAAATGCCGAAGGAAAGTACTGTCTTCAAAAAGCATCTTGAAAGATTGCCCAAGTAATCCCACGCTCCCCGAGTAGAGTCTTCTGCATTTTCCACCAAGTAACAGCCTGATCTCTGAGATAATACGTAGCAAGGCCCACCTTCTCCTCATCTATACAGTTCATGTACTCGAAAGTGTCTTCCATATTTTCCAGCTAAGATTGGGCAATCCATGGGTCGGTCTCCCCTCAGAACAAAGTGAACTTTTCCTTGGTCGTACGTGCTAAAACGAATATCCATGCTTTATCATTGAGCCAACTGGACTCTACAGGCTCTAGCATAGTCAATGGTACATCCGGATTCTAAGGCTCCGAATCACCAGTAGGGGAAAGCTGAGGTTATTCCCGAATAATGGGCTCAGTAGTGACAGCCTCCTGTCCCTCAACTCCGACGGATCGCCTTGATAGACGACCTCTACTACAAGTCTGCATAGGTTCCATAACTTTGACTGTATACACCTGTTAAACAAATTTAGATAAGTAACTATCTGAAATATGAGTTATCATAAATTCTTACTTCATGATGCCTGGAGCTTATGCCGCTGTCAATCCCATCTCACAAAAACCAAATCCGAAAAAAATATACCGACTCCCAGGAATCCAAGACTCAAAAACAAAAATCCTTGTATGGCATCACAGAACCTTCGGCTCTGATACCAATAAAGTTGTCATGCCCCAAGAGTATGTTGTGCCGAAAAGCAAACGGATGACATCTCCCTTGTACATTGCAACATTTCGGGTTAATACAAGGCTCGTAGGCCCACAACAACAACATAATATACTATATCAACCACAGCAGAAATATAAACCACATACCCACAACATACATACTAAAAACATATAGGTGTACACCACCTGACAAGTCCATAGTAATAAAACCGTACATAAAACATCGAATACAGAAATAAAGTCCACGACATCACAACAAAGTCTATAATAAAACAAGTTCATTACATAATCAAAGTCCAAGACATAAAATGAATTCCTCGGGAGACTCGGAAAACGGAGATAGGATGGATCATCGGCGCAGCTCCAAGTCGTCATGAAGACATCTACCTGTTACTTGGGTGACAGAAAAACTCAGGGTCTGTGGTGGTGAGTAAAACTCAGCAGGTAATAAGATAGAACATGTAAATATATATATATCAATATCACATGTCATTCAACAGTTTAATCTACTCGTACAACTGGTATACATCAGCATAACAAGTATACATACATGCATACACTAAACAAACTGAACAATAAACGATGCTAACATACCTGACAGACAGCTACTCTATCCTCATCCAACCTGGGCATATATCCACAACACAAGGTATAAATAATAATACTAACTCACACTACATCATGATATGGGTCGAGGGTATCACAGTAACCGACCAACAAGTATACCAGTACCCGACCTACTACCATACAGAAAATGCAACAGCATGTATGAATATATACAAACAAATACAACAAGCATAGTACATACAAATGCATCATCAAAGTGAGTATACATATAGACTGCATCTGTATGTATACTAATCACCATCATCCATGTATATATATACACAAGAATGTATGTGTATATATATATATATATAGCAATATGCAAAATGTCGTATGATACGGCAATGCAGCATGCATGGTCATGTCTGCTCACCCCTACTCGCTACCATGACCCCAGTGTGGCCTAGGTGGCACGACATGACAACTGTCCTAACTCACACCAACCACTGCTTTAGAGTAGCCGAGTGGGCAGTATGATCAAGTAGCATATGAGCGTAAAGAGCTCGCTACGCAACGGGGGTCCCTGCTACTGGCCACTCCGATTGACACTACCAATGAGTGGTCGAGTGCCACGCACCTAGGACAACTGCACAGACTCCAACTAACACCATCTATAGTAGTAGAGTGTGGCACAACAAATGCTCTGCCCTCACACCAGTTACTCCCCTGGGAGTACCCTGGGAGGTAGGATGACTGACGACTCTCTTAACCCCAAGGGAGACGATGTCGTCAGTATGCATGCAATGACATGAAGGTACTGTCTCACATACCGACATCTACCACAGACTCTCTGTTCAACAGAAAGTCATATCCCTTTGATCAGTACACTCTCTATCATGTAGAGAGTTGTACTCAACTGATCATGGCAAGCTAGGACCCCCAGTCCATAGCGACACACTATTTATGACTCACCTGACCATTTACACAACACATGGTTGGTAACTAAGTATGCAACATTTAGGTATTGGAATAACTCCTACATTTAGGGCATTACCTACCCACGGATGACCATTTTGCCAATTTATAAATTGGGTCATCATTCGAACTCTAACATCCACACCCTACTAAACATCTAGGCTTATTTACATCACATATATAACCCTAAATCATAATAAAGGAAATGTGATATCAACCTTTGGGTAAATATAGCCAACGACAAGTATCAAGCATAAGATAAATAAGAGCAGGGTCAAGATAATATGAACACCTAACATGCTCATATCTACGACTAAATCTAAATGCAATTACATCTACCTGACCAGGGTAGGAAATTACTCACCTGCTGTAAATGCTCGTAGTACTAGAGTCCTCACGTCCGCGGATCGGTCTCGTATCCACGTCCTGCAAATATCATCAATTACAATCAAATCCAAGCACAAGGCAATATATAAATTCTCTATTCTATCATTTCTATATTCGCGTCCCTTTATTGAATACGAATTAGAAACTCTCCACTTGTACATTTAACACCATAATTAACCCATTTCACAAATCCACTCGCAACATAAATAGGGCTTCACCCCAGCGCACTCTGCTACCATTTATTCATACAGATATAAAAATCTGACAACCATACATGAACACACCTCAACTCGTAGCCGATCACAACCCATGAACAGCTACATTGACACCCATAGACCAGTTTACGGCTCACTCACAGCCGACCAAAACATCACCTCATAGACCCCTTTTTAGGCCAAGATCAACCTTATTCACAACCAACAACTACAGCTCTAATACAAGGCATAAATAAAGCATCACAACTGTTCACAACAAAGCCTACACAGAACTTATCCCCCTTTAATTACAGCCGCACAACTGGCACATCCTGTTCACAACCCCTCTAATTCACAGCCAATAGCCCTCACACAGATAAAAAGCCAGCCGATTCATACAGAACATAGTCAGCTAACAAACTATAACTCACAACCATAATTCTAGCAATTAACAAATGAAGATGAGAGCATAGATCACCTTACCAACCCTTGAAGCTTCACCGGCAGTTAATCCTCACTGGTAGCAACTCCACAGAACCGGCAGCCACACCTTTACCTATCCTTTGTTTGCTGACCCACCTCCTGCCCAAATCAAATCCGGTTAACGAACGACCACCACAGCATTAGAAACCATCACGAAACACCTATCAGTGATGAAGGATGGCCTCGACTTACCCAATTTTGGCGGCGATTCCCTATTCACCGGCGAACTCAACACCCCACGCCGCGCCTAGCTCTGCTGGAACCCCCACGTAGCGCGATCCGCGTTTCCCTACCTGAGCACAATGTCATCGCCGCCGACCCAACTCCCAAATCGCGAGCCTCTTTCTTTGTTGCTCTGGTCTATCTGCGAGCACCATTGCTTGTCGTCATCCACTCGCGCAGAGGAGCCGACAAAGTCCGAGCGGCAAGGGTCAGAGAGGTTGCGCGAAGGAGAAGGAGAGAAGGCGAGAGAGGTCTATTCGATGGGAGAAGTCGATCGGTGTCGCGGAGAAGATAAGAGGAGAACGCGAATCGAGAAATGCTCGGGCGAAATTAAGGTTAGCGGCATGGAAATGGCTTCGTTAATGAAACAGGTCGGGTTGGCAGATAAACTGGTCAAATTTCAGACCCGTTAAGCCCTTTAACCCCTTCTAAGCAAAGAGAGTCTTAGAAATCTCCATTTGAGTCCAGAAAAGTTCCTAAAAATTCTTGAAAAATTTCTTAGGGTATTCTCCTAATTACCCAACATTTATTTATTTATTTATTATTATTATTCTATGGTATTTTACACCTTTGGCCTATGCAATGCCTCGACCACTTTTCAGCACTGTATGACAGTCATTTTTTCATATATGATTGAACAAATCATGGAAGTATTCATAGACAATTTTTCAGTCTACAGAACGAGTTTTGATGTATATCTAAAAAACCTAGCGAGGGTCCTGTACAGGTGTGAGGAGAATAGTTTGGTTTTGAATTGGGAAAAATGTCAATTCACGGTAATTGAAGGGATAGTTCTGGGACATAAGATATCGGGGAGTGGTATCGAAGTAGACAAGGTGAAGGTCAAAGTAATTAAGAAGTTGCCAGCACCCAAGGACGTAAAGGGCATTCGGAGCTTCCTTGGGCATCTAGGTTTTTATCATAAGTTCATAAAGAATTTTTATCAAATAACTAAACCCCTGACAAATCTACTGGCTAAGGACACAGATTATTTTTGATCGACAATGTTTAGTAGCGTTTAAAGAAATAAAAAAGGCCTTAGTACCTCCTTGATAATACAATCCCCTAAATGGAACCTACCATTTGAGGTTATGTGTGATGCTAGTAATTATACAGTAGGAGTAGTATTAGGGCAACTGAAGGATAAGAAGTTGCACGCTATTAACTATGCTAGTAAGACATTGGACGAAGCACAGATTAACTATGCCACGATTGAAAAAGAATTATTGGTAGTCATGTTTGCATTTTACAAGTTCAGACCCTACCTAGTAGGGTCGAAGGTGATAGTTTACACTGACCATACAGCAGTTCGCTACTTGCTGAGCAAGAAGGAGGCTAAACCCTGCCTTATTCGCTAGATCTTACTATTACAATAATTTGATATAGAAATCAGTGATAAAAAAGGCTCAAAAAATGTCGTTGCAGACCACTTATCGCATATGTCAATAGACGGTGGATTAGAAGGGGGTGATAGTGCCCAAATAGATGACACCCTACGGGATGATACTCTCATGGCGGTTACTAAGGTTGACTTGGTATGCAGATTTGGTGAATTTTTTGGTAGGGAGGGTGATCCCGCCAGAATACACAACCCAACAAAGAAAAAGATTCTTTGTAGAGGTTAGACAATATGTATGGGATGATCCCTTCTTGTTTAGAAAATGTGCAGATAGCGTATATCGAAGATGTGTACCAGAAGAGGAAGTGGGCAGCATCCTCTTTCATTGCCATTCCTCAGCGTATGGGGGGTGGGCATGTCAGAATCTCAAAAATAGTTGCAAAGGTGCTTCAGGCAGGGTTCTACTGGCCTAGTCTATTTAAAGACACGTGTAACTATGTAGTCTCCTACAATCGGTGCCAACGAAACAGGAAATATAGGTAGGAGACATGAGATGTCGGCAAGCACCATATTAGAAGTAGAACTCATTGACGTATAGGGGATAGATTTCATGGGACCATTCCCTACTTCTGGCACAAATAGATATATCCTGGTAGTTGTGGATTACATCTCCAAGTGGGTGGAGATTATAGCATCACCCCACTGCGACGCTAGAACTATCATAAAAATGTTCAAAAGAAATATATTCCCTAGATTCGGAGTTCCCCGAGCCATAATCAGTGATGGGGGATCTCACTTCATCGAAAGATAATTTGAAAAATTGCTACACAAATATGGGGTAATCCACAAAGTCTCAACAGCTTACCAACCACAAATGAGCGAACAAGTGGAAATTTTGAATCAGGAGATTAAAAGCATTCTAGAGAAGACGGTTATTGCATCGAGGAGAGATTGGTCACAAAAACTAGATGATATTCTTTGGACTTACCGCACAGCCTACAAGATCTTGATAGGCATGACCCCATTTCGCTTAGTTTATGAGAAGCCTTGTCACCTCCCCCGTTGAATTAGAACACAAGGCCTATTGGGCCATCAAGAAGCTTAATTTAGACTTAGGTGCAACAGGAGAGAAAAGGAGACTGTAGTTAAGTGAGTTAGACGAAATTCGAATAGATGCTTATGAGCACGCTAAGGCGTATAAGGAGAGAACGAGAAAATGGCATGACCAACACATCTTGAGAAGGGAGTTTAAAGAAGGGGACTTAGTTCTCCTATATAATTCAAGACTAAAACTTTTTCTAGGGAAGCTGAAGTCAAGGTGGTTAGGACCATTTCAAATAAAAAAGGTATATCCATATGGTACGGTGGATATATGGAGTAAAGAATCAGGAGAGATCAAAGTGAACGAATAGTGACTAAAGAAGTATCTAGGGGAGTATCTAGATTTCAATACGGATGAACGGAGGTTCATGGAACCACCAGAGCCGAGCTGAAGCGATGGAATATGGTCGAGCTAAAATACCTTAAACAAAGAGCTTCTTGGTAGGCAACCCAAGTTTAATTTTATATTTTTTTTAATTTTATCGCATTCATGTGTACAGTTTTGACTTTAATTTATGGTCATTAACGTCTTTGCAAATAGTTTAGGGTCAGTAAGAACTTGCTAGGTAGAAACAAGATTCCTTTTTAAACCCTCAGGAAAAAAAGCACAGGCAACCGTGTGGATCCCACACGGTCGTGCCCGATGATAAGAAGTGCACACGACAGGGTGTGTGAAGGATTCAAATTGTGTTGCACTATGAGAGAAAATCAGAGGTTCACATGACCGACCGTGTGAATTTTACACGGTCATGCCCAATTCCAGTCTCTCTCCAAGCGTCGCACACGGTCGACTGTGTGGATTCCACACGACCATGTCGCATGACTTTAAAAGGTGAAACACCATGTGTTTTGCCCTAAATCCACCGTGCACTTCAAACCCTCTTGCCCTAGCCATGCGAAATCATCTTTTCCAACCTCCAAGGACACTCTCCAACCTCAGAGAAGCCCTCAAGAAGCCACAATGAGGAGGACTAAGCATGTGGCAATGAGGGTTGTCCCTTTAAGGTCAAGATCAAGGGGAAGAGGCGCTCATCATGCTCCGGAGGAAGGTAATGCTCCCCCAAGCATCTTATTTTGTAATAACGAGCATAGGGATAGATTTAACATGCTTTCCAACTGTAAAATCACTGCTACTAGGTATTTGGATGAAGCTCTTTTAGAAACCCTAGGTTTGCTTGAAGATGAGCAAGGCAGCAAGGGGAGAGATTATTTTAGAGGGATTGATTACCCACTTTTGCTATAGGATGGGGTACGATTATACTACATTGGATAGAGTAGAGGGGAGCCCTAGTATCAACCTAGGGGTGTGCATGGCAATGAAAATGATAGTGAGAGAAGGGCACTATTCTTGTTTTGTAAGGAAGAACTTGGGACCCCTTAGGCTCCCCGACACTGACCATACCACCATCACCAACCGTGCCAATTGGCGGTTGGATCTTATAGTGGAGTCCCCACCACACGCAGGGCCTTCCACTCATACACCCCTCTCACCTCCTACTCATCACTCTCCGATAGATCCACCCATGTATAGGAGCCCCCCTAGTCCACGCCGAGAGCCTACACCTACACCTTCTTCTTTTTCTACTTTTGAGTAGGATGTAGGTATGTCTGCCTATGACTTTTCTGAGTTCCGATCGTGCCTCGACGATATATACGTCGAGCAACAGACATAGAGGCAGTGATGGGAAGAGCAGAGCATCTACATGCAGGCAGAGTTTCAGGGCCTACGGGAGCACTTCCAGTGGGTCGAGGAGTTATACGGCGAGGCTCGTGTCTATTTTCAGGAGGAGGTTGGCCATTGCTAGGAGGAGGCTGCCTACCTCCAGGAGGTTCAACAGCACATACGTGTCATGCAGGCACAGTGAGCCAGGGAGGAGGAGCATAGAGCAGCCGCTGCATCCATCAGTTCCCAGATCGACCACATGTACATGTGGCATCTGCGGTTGAGCACCAGATTTTCCCAGGAGCTCGACATGCCGAGACTACCAGACTTCCCACCTCGGCCACCATATTAGAGGTACTGTTTCGCTTAAGTCTAGGGGGAAGCTCGAATTTTGATATGTCTTTCTTCCAATAGTAGTTTCTTTCTTGAAATCTATGGTTTAGTTTTAGTTTGCATTCATTTGTTCATGCATAAAATGTTTAGTTTCCTTTCAACACTTAGTTTTTGCCATCTTTAAGCTGCCTCAGTAATATTTTTTAGAATCTCTTCACGAATTGCTTCCATAGATAGCTTAACTTCATTTATCTTTTGGTATTTTATTTTAGTTTCTTTAATGAATGTTCTAGACTTGCACTGATTAGCTTTTATCTTTCACTCACACTTGATGAAAATTCTAGAAGGGAGAATCTATTACATACATAGTTATGATTAATCCCAGTAATTTAGTACTTTGGAATCCATAGGTGACTCTAGATTTAGCATTTTAGTTACTAGAGATGCTCAGATTGTGTAAGCACATTTGGAAAAATCAAAATACTAGTGAGCTAGAGAGGAACAAAGTTCCTTGAGAATAAATAAATAAATAATAAAAATAAATAAATAAAAAGATAGAAAGAGAGAGAGAGAGAGAGAGAAAAAGAGAGTTAAAAATAGCTGTCGTGGGTGGAAATGGCTAGGTGCCCCTTTGAGACCGAGTTAGGTTACTAGGAAACACCTACCAATTTCTCTCAATACCAAGCATGCCTTTGAGACGTTGTGCTAGATCTAGGGAATGACCCTCGCTTAGGGCAGGTAAGTGCCTAAAAGCTGGAGACCTTAGGAAAGCTATAGGATGACGACTTAACTCATTGTGGAACGAATATCCCTTAGGAAAATTTGCTTAGCACATGCACGAAAAGATAACTTAGTGAACTTTAAGAACATATCTATTTTGGTTTGATTGAAAATACCACTTAATAAATCCAGTTAGAATGCTAAGTATAGAATAATACTTTTAAAATTTCATGGCACTGAGGTTTGCTTGAGGACAAGCAAAGATCTAAGTCTGCGAGGATTGATGTGAGCAAAACATATAGGATTTTCGGAGTATTTTTCGCATACATCTCATTACATTTTATACTTTTTTCATGCATATTCTACTTTTTTTGCATGCATTTCCTATTTTCTGGTTCGGAGATCTGCTCTTGTTGCTTTTGTGTGCAGGACAGCATTTTATAGGTGAAACGACACACTTTTGGAGCAAAAAAAGGCATTCACCGGGTGGAACAGGTGCGGACACGATCGACTATGTGGATTCCACATGACCATGTCCAAACCCCCGAAGCTAGCCATCCCAACGCCCAACACGGCTGACCGTGTGGATTCCACACGACCGTGTGGCGCTGGGCAGTTTTGATGCGACTAGGGTTTTCGTGGGATTTATGAAGAGCCGACTTCACGTCTATAAAAAGGAAGGCATGCCCAAACCCTAGGGGGCCCGACGACTAGGATGGTAAGATGGTGCCCTAAAAAGCACCGGAGACTCACAATGGGGAGGAAGCGGCTAGGAGATCCATCTCGACACTCTAGCATTGTTGAGAACAACCAAGACACACATATTGGCTGGGACAAAAAGTACCTTCTCTATTTTCTTATTCTACTTGCATTGTAATTATGTTTTCTAAGATGTCCTGTGGTTATTCTTCCTTGTCTATGGAGTAGATACTTCAATTCTAGTATTAGAGGGTAACTTGTGTTTGTGGACATGCTAGTTCAAATAGTCATTCATCTCCTTTGATTCTATTTGCAAATTTCATGTTGTTGAGATTTATGAAGGTTATGTTTTAATTCTAATTTTACTGTGCGTAGTCGATACAAAGGGTGACTGCCTTCGTATCAAAAACCTAGGAGAATCAAGGATGAGCCTTGTGGTCATCCTACCTCCCATAATCATAGAAGACAGAATATGATAGGACATGATATGAAATAAGATTCGCCTCTACATAGGGAATTATTAGGATGTCTTGGTACCTCAATAATCTATCTTAGCAGAAGGGCCAAAGTAGTAGAAATTAACTCTAAAAGAGTTGAAGGACCTTAGTGACAGAGGGCTCTCAACGGTATCAACCCTCTGAGCTCTGATGATCTGAAAGGTAAACTTGGTTAGGAATAGGTAGCTCCCAGTAGAAGCAAAAGTTCATCGGGAAAATGCATAATGATCCTCCCTCAAGATCATAATTAGAGATTTCAATGCACCTAATTGATAGCATGTTCCACGATGCACAAGTGAAACCGAAGTCCTAGAATCCCTTTTTGAGAGCTTCTAACCAACTTTCCCTTCCTCCAAGTGACACCGTACTTGAGCAAGGACTACCGTCAACCTCGCAATCTATACTCTTAGGAGATTGATTCCGAACAACAACATCCACTGGACAGACGATATTTGAATCTCAGTCTCTGTGGGATCGATAATCTTTTATTACTTGATGACATCCATGCACTTGCAAGCGTTGAGCGCGAGCACGCGCTTCGAGTCCCTAATGATTCCTGTAGGAGATTTGAGAGTCATTCTCGTGTGCATCATAGGACAACGAGATGACAACACAACTCCATGCGTGAATTCAGGACATAATGAATGGACTCCATTCCATTGGACAAAAGGTGGAGAACTGAGACGTAATAAGGTACGCATTAAATGCTTTTCCTAGGACCATTTTGTGGGCTTCTATGGTTGATGCCTACAAAGTATCTAGAGATCTTTCAAAGATTAGATTAGATGAGTTATTTTCGGAATTTCCGTTGCATGAACAGTCTAACTCGGCCCCAGTCGAGAAAAGCATTGCTTTGGTTGTACGTTAAAGAAGAAAGGGAAAGAGCAAGGCACCTCCCGAAGAAGAAGAGTATGAATCGAAGGTAGACGACGAAATGGAGACTGAGCTAGTGAACCTAGTTTGGAAGATGATCAAGAGTAGAAGGTGACCTATCAAGCAATATAAGGAGAAGAGACCCAATCAAAACTCAAATTGCAAATGCTATGGATGCAACAAGAGAGGTCATATCAAATACGAGTGTCCGAGGCTAAAGAACAAGCAATCACAAACCAAGAAAGCTCTCAACGCAACTTGGGAAGAGTCCTCAGAAGAAGAAGATGAACTCAACAACATGGCGTTCATGGTGAAACCAATCGAGTTCAAGTCTAAATCCGAACCCAAAATCAACTATGAGTCCAAGACCGAGTCCGACTCTGGATCCGACACCTAGCTTCAATTCAAGACAAGCCACGGATCCACATCCGGTTCAAAAGAATCGATCGAGGTAAGTCGATCCCTAATTGATACTTTATATAATGCAATTAAATACTTAACTAAGAAGCTAGATAAGTCCGAGTCTAAGGTCAAGTCCTTGGTTAAGGAGGTTAAACTTCTTAAGAATGAGGCTACCTTAACCTCTTTGACTAGTCAAGTTCTGGAGGGAAACTCAACTCAAGTTGAAAAACTTTAGGAACAAAATTCTCTCTTGAAAGGATAAGTTCAAGAGCTTAGGAAGTCATTGGAAAGGTTTACTTTGGGATCCAAGGGTCTTGATCTACTACTTGGATCACAAAGAGTCATGTACAACAAGGTCGGACTCGAATTTAGAACAACAACAACAAACAAATCATATATGTCAATTGTTAATTGAAATAATCGAAAAGTCCAAGCATGGGTCCCTAAGACTTTTTTGATTTTGGAAGTAGGAACTACTAAGTATTGGGCTCCCAAGGATCAAATCCACTATGTGGATAGACCGCATCGGTTCAATGATCCAGGAGAAGTTATTACTAAACTTATGTGCTCTACTTTCTAGCTTTGCAAGCTTAGGTTCTTTTTGTTTTAATTTTTAGAATGGCTAGATAGGGCCAATAGTTCGTACGACATAGTATCAGGATGCAGTAAGATGATAGTACATTAAAAAAATGAGGTCTTGTGTATCTGACCTAGATAAGGCATATCTAGCTTGGTGCACTAGGCTAAGTGGAACTAGCTGAAGCTACCTCACCACATCCTAAACTAGTTATACTAGGACATAACCCTAAATGAATTAAGTGAGCATTTTCTTAAAATTGGCTTTGTCTAAGGAAGTGATCGTTGTTCCAATCAAAGAAGGCATCTGTGCCTCACCACGACCTGGAAGCCATTTTTCAAAAGGTTCACTTAACTAACTAAAGGCTGAATCCGAATCTAACCCAAGGTTGATTAATCTTCAAATCACTAAGTTTAACTAAGTAAAATTGAAGTCATCTCACAAAACATATAGGGTGCATTTGGTTGGGGGTCATCTGTAATAACCTTGGTTATCCATCCAAGGTTATCAAAGAAAACCTTGTTTGATTTAGGATTTGAACGATTACCAAGTCATGATGGATGCCCGACACGTCATGCCACGTCAACAAAAGGGTTATGGATATGGGAATTGGAAAACCTCCAAGAAGCTTGGTTTTTCTTGATTCCCTTGGTTATGAAATTTTATTTTCCAAAAATACTCTCTAATTTTTACCATTTAGGATAAAACTATCCTTATCAATTTATCAAATTACAATCTAGTTGATTGTCAATTGGTCGTCGATCGTCATCGCCACCGGTCGCCGTCGTCAGTCGTCGATCGCCGCCGTAGGTCGTCGGTCACCACCGTCAATCGCTAGTCATCGCCACCGATCGCCAATCGCCAATCGTCGATCGCTGGCCAACTGTCCACCATCGTCGGTCGCCGATCGACCGCCACCGTCGTTGGTCGTTGGTCGGTCGTCGGCCGATCGCCATCGTCGGATGTCAATCGACCGCCGCTGCGGCCATCGGGTCGCCACACCGGGCCGACCATCGCCGATGCCGGTGCCGTTTGGTCGTCGGCCGACCACCGGCCGCCATTCGTCGGTCTCGATCGGATGCCGTCGATATCGTCGGCCATCGGCTGACCACGCCGTTGATTCGATTGTGCTTGGTTAGGGGTAATATTGTAAATGTCACAGTAAGTAATACATTAAAACCTTCAAACAAAAAAGGTTTTGTCTCATTACCTAGGATTAAACCAAATAGCATTAAGTTATGTTTTATTCCCCATAACCTTAGTTATGTGATTACTTCGTAATCACATGACTAAGGTAATAACAGATTACCTCCAACCAAACGCACCCATAGGGTTAACATGTTTGATCATGTAGAAAGGGTGAGATGATTCCTAGGTTAAAATTTTCAAACAAATTTAAAATTCCAATATCCGATCCAACTACTATATGTGTAGGATCAATGGATGTTGGACAGTGGGTGCTCCCGACATATAATCGGAGATTGACTAAAGTTTACGAAGCTCAAATTCAAAAACCAAGGATCGGTAGCCTTTGAAAACAATGGGAAGCTCAAAATCATCGGATTAGGTGATATTGAGCTAAACTCGAATTTTATAATCCGTCAAGTACTTTTAGTCGAAAACTTTGAATTTAACCTTCTAAGTGTTAGTCAATTGTGTGATAATAATTATAAGGTTATTTTCTTACCAAATGAATGCTTGATTAAAAATAGTGATTGTTCAAAAACCATACTTAAGGGAATTAGGAATAATAATATTTATACAATCGATTTACCTAACTCCTCAACGAAGTGTCTAATGACACGACAAGAGGAATCATGGTTGTGGCACCGACGACTCGGACACTCCCATCCAAGACTCATACATAAAATGAGTCAAAATGGTTTAGTTAGAGGTCTACCCAACATAAATAACCTAGAAAATAAAATATGTAATGTGTTGGGATATATACTGAAAAGTCTATCTTTTATATGAACATCTTTATTTTGAAATAAGAATCACATGATCATTGTTTGCATATTTATGGTTATGCATATTGTCTAATACATTACATTGTAGATAACATGGTGTGTGGTGTCACACGGGAGATCATGTTATCAGCTCCTTGTAAAGTATAAGTAAAGGCTCACAACCGAGATGGCTTTGGACAAACCATTGGTATGGTTGTAGTGTGATTTGGTATTGGTTTGTCTTGACCATAGAATCACACTAGTACACTTTGTGTGTATTGAGCAGGACCGACTTAGAGGTGATTCGATTTATTGCTGACTACATAATCAATCGAATCTCGTATATTATATTGTACATGCTCTTAATCCCGATATAATAACGGGCACATATACTTAGTATTCATTTCTTTGATTTACCAATGGGCGAGATTTATAGATTAAATCGATAGGCTCGGTAAGTTGGGAAATGATATTATTTATATGGTGTGTCATTGATTATAGGAGGAAACCGTGTCCTATATATTAGGATGATGATGTCCCCTTGAGGAGCTCATAAGGTTCATCATGTAAACCCTGCAGGTGGACTTGGTCCGGCATGATGATAAGGTTGAGTGGTACTACTCATGGAGTTAGATGTTGATTAATTAATGGTCAGTAAATTAATTAATCGACGGACATTCAAGATCTTAAATACGGGGAGAAAAATTTACAAATAATATATGAAGCTCATATTAACTTATGGGGGTTGGTGAGTTAGATCAATGATAATCCTTTAGTGGATTGGATTATCATTAATGGATCGGACTTTATGTGGGCTTGATCCATTGGGAGGCCAAGATTCAACTCCTCCTCATGGTCCCTATTGTAGCCTATTAAAACCTCATGAAGCCTAGATCCAATGGTTGAAAACAAAACTCTAGATCCGACGGTGGAGATTAAATCTCTAGATCTGACGGTTGAGATTAATTCTCTAGATCTGACGGTTGAGATTAAATCTCTAGATCCGACGGTGAAGATTAAATCTCTAGATCCGACGGTTGAGATTAATTCTCTAGATCCGACGGTTGAGATTAAATCCCTAGAACCGACGGTGGAGATTAAGAGGAGGCTTGAGCCCAAATCTATAAATAGAGGATTAAGGTGGGTGGCAAGGCATGGCTCAGGAGATTAGGGTTTGCTTCCCTTTAGCTTGGGCGGCAAGGAATCCTAGGGAGGTTAAGATTGAGTTGGGCGGCTAGGGTTTGGGAGGTGGAGTGGGCGGCAACAAGAGGAGAGGTTCCCTTCTTCTTCTTCCTAAGGTGTTGCCAACACCTATCCTTCTTCCCTCTACTTTGGCCGGTGCTCAACCTATTCCTCTTCCCCTCTTCTTTGGCCAGCAGCAACTAGGAGAGCTAGGGTTAGGGTTTTGGGCGGCTACAAGGTGAAGGGTTGGTTTCCTTTCTCTTCTCCAAGAGTTGGCCGACGCCCATCACCCTCCTTGATTCTCCTTTGGCCGGTTCCCATACTCCATATTCTCTTCCTTGGCCGGCGGCAACATCGAGTCTATTGACTTGGTGGCCGGTTCTAGATAGGAAGAAGAGTTTTGTTTTATGATCTTCCTTTGTTCGGAGTGAACAAGGAAAGGAAGATTGGTGATCTAGGAGGCTTTGACTTTGGGAAGATCATCGCCCACACGACGTCCAAAAGGAGGAAGGACATACAAATGAAGATCAAGAGGTATAATCTTGTTTATTTTGATTAGTGTTCTTTTGTATTATGTCTATAATTGTTTTTCAATTATATGCATGTTATATGTTTTATTTTGTGTCTAAATATACTTGGACCCCGAATATAAACACAAAAGCCAGCGATCCGTACATCGTCTATTCCGCGGCTATTCGTAGAATAGAGGTTCGTGGCTTGAACAACAAGTTTGTTCAAGTGACCACTCTAATCGAATAGCACGATGATGAAACGGTTGCTTGGGTGATCCCTTTTCTCTAGGATTAAATTTTTTTAATCCGGGAACGTCGATGGGATCGCCATGAACAAGCGACCGAGTTGAAGTAGGAAGTGAAGTTTCCTACCTTCAAGTGGTATCAGAGCCACGATTTTCGATTTTGTTTGTTTAGGATTCGGTTACTTTTATGCACTTTTCATATATTATATGTGTCGGATAATAGTAGGATATGCATAGGTTAACTTTTTGGTTGTAGGCATAGGATCCAACTATTATGGCCATATGTGTGTATGTGATTGTATGTGTGTAATTGTATATTTGTTGAATCCTCGGGGTTGACGAGGCTAGTATTTAATTTTTGTAATTAGATACGGCATTGTTTAGCCACTCTTTTTATTTTAGTTTAATTTTGATCTAGATTTCATATACACTCCCTCATGGAGTATAGGATCGATGGATATAAATTAAAATATTTTTTCTCGGCTCGGATCTTCGGATAGCTTGTACATGGCGTAGGGAGGAGCAGACGAGATGGCGATACGACGGGAGGCATATTGAAGACAAAAGCCATAATAGTTGGAAAATATTTATTTTTCATATTTATTGCTTATTGTTTGATATGCATGTCGTATGCTAGAAAATTCCTCAATTTTAAATTACTAAGTGGGAGAGGGATATTTTTATAAATTCTCACGGCCTCCATTACGATTTGACATGTGATGCAAGCAAACTTGCGCATCGGCTCTGAGTGCCTTCCTCCCCATCGGATGAGTTTGTTTGCGGATCACAAGGTCGAATATGGTTATAGGAAATTATTAAGGAGCGTGTGTACTTCCCCATCGAAAGGCACATAACCTAAGATAATTACCTTGGTACCGAATAATGGTGAACACTTAGATACAAATATAAGTATTCTCCCCATCGGAGTCACTGCTTTTATTTGTAGGGCCAAAGAGGAACCAACTATTAATTTTACTTGTCAAAAAGTTAGGTTGACAAGATAGTAAAATTAATGGGTAAAACCTCCTCTTACAAATGTAGAATTCGTATACGTCCACACTATCATGGCATACGATATTCTCAGTGGTTTGAGGTGTTGGTTAATTTTAAAATTTTATTATTTGAGGAATCAATAATTTTTTGAAATCTAATGTTTTGATCGATGTGATTCTTAGGTTTTCTTTCAAAATGACTTTCAACCCTCTTGCTGTGATACTGAAAGAAAATAAACTTACTAGACCCAACTATGTTGATTGGAAGAGGAATCTTGACATTGTCTTGACTGCTGAGGAATACAAATATGTACTCCTCAAAGAGTGCCCTCCTAAGCCTACGGATGATTCTGGGGAAAAGGAGAAGGAGAGTTATAAGAAGTGGATTAAGGCCGATGAGATGGCGCGGTGTTACATTTTGGCATCTATGTCAAATGTACTGCAACATCAGCATCATGTCTGTTAGGGCAATCTCTTGCCATGATTAGGTTTTGATGTGTGTGGTAAAGGGTTTAAGTTAGTTTGTTATGTTGATTTAATATGTGCGTTGAAGTCGTGCAGGACTTAGTAATTCGCACATGGAGCCATGGTAAGTTTCACATCTCATGACTCGATCCTTGAGTCGGTGAAGGATTGCCTTGCAGAAGCCATGCGCTTGGAGCATCCGAGGGACCGCTGGACGAGAAGCTTGGAGTGAAGCCGGAGGAAGTACACTTCGAGGCAAGAGACACTAAGGAGCATTGCAGAGTCGTGCGCCTGATGCTGCCGAGGGACGTGGCCGCAAACGAAGAGAACTTCGAAGGCAAGGGACTCCGAGGGATGAGAGTGAGCGATTGTAACCCGGGAAGGGTAGCTCTTAGGTGAAACTTGGTCATTTGGCCAAGTGTCGGATGAGTTTTCCTGACACCAGTCGACTGCCATGTCATGGCAGTCGACTGCTCTGAGTCTATGGTTCGATCGACTGGTTTAAGTCAGCTGAATCAAGTTGATCACCGATCGCACATGGATACGATCGATGAGTTGATCACCGATCGCCAAGGGACGGCAGTCGACTGATGACACTGTGCATGGGCACAGAATGGAGTCGATCTCGCAGAGCACTCGACTGATTGACATCAGTCGACTGATGGGTGCCATCAGTCGACTGATGCCAATACCGTTGGATAGAATCCAACGTGGAAAGCGGTCGTTATTGAGCAACGGCTACAGGACCAGTCGACTGATCGAGGGCATCAGTCGACTGATCCTGTGTCAACGGGAAGAAACCCTCTTCCTCTATAAAAAGGAAGGGGATGGGGCTTTGGGAGGCTAATGCTTGAGCTCTAAACTTCTCCCAAAGTGCCATACACGATTTCCACTCTTCTTACTTGTTTTAATTTCATTATATTGTAAGAAGAGAGATTGTAAAGAGGTTACCTCCACCTAGCTTTGTGCAAAGGAGAGATCTAGTGGATAGATTACGGAGTGATTCACCGTGGACAAATCAGACCGTGGATTAGCGGCGTAGCCGTGAACCACGTTACATCTCAGTGTTTGTATTGTTTATTCTCATTGTTTATTTGCTTGTCTTTATTTATTTGTATTTGCATATTCCGCTTGCGCTAATCTTTGTGTAGACGAGCAAAATCCGTAAACCAACGAACGAGGGCTATTCACCCCCTCTAGTCGGCCGTTTCGATCCCCAACAAGTGGTATCAGAGCAAGGTTGCTTGTCACCGGACTAACCGCCGCAACAAGCTCTACATCAAAATGGCCGGCTCAAACATCCATCCACCGAAGTTTGAAGGAGAATTCGCTTAGTGGAAGAAGCAAATGGAGGTATTTTTTGAAACAGATTTTGATATTATGATTACTATGGAATCCGGTTTTGTTTTGCTTAGGGATGAAGAGGGGAAGCCAATAGAGAAGTCAAGGTGGACCAAGAGGCAAAGAGAGAAGCACCTTGCAAACTCAAAAGCCAAGCACCATCTATACAATGTGCTTCCTCAACAAGAAATAAATAGAATTGGAGATTGCCTAAGTGCCAAGGAGATGTGGGAGAAGCTAGTAGAGCTTCATGAAGGCACTTCGGAGGCTAAACTTGCGAGGAGAGATCTCCTCCGCTCCCAATTATCCAACATAAAATTAGAAAAGGGAGAAAAGGTAACTTCATTACATTCTAGGTTTAAAGAAATATTAATTGGGCTAACAAGTGTAGGAGAGAATCTATCAAACTGGGATATGGTCATGAAGGCCATAGATGCCTTTTCCCGGTCCTCAAGATGGAGCTCCATGGTGGATTCGTTTTACATCTCCAAGAACTTGGAAGTAAGTACCTTGGAAGAGTTTTTCTCAACAATGGAGCTCCACGAAACAAGGTTTGAAGGAATACAAGAAGAGCCAAGAATCCAACCTTCAAGAGGAGTAGCTTTGATAGCAAACAAGGGGAAGAAGAAGATAGAGATTCCCTCCTCCTCCGATGACGAAGCTTCCTCCTCCTCCTCCATGGATAGCATGGAAGAAGCCTATATGGTAAGGAGGGTAAGGCGTGCATTAAAAGGTTTTAGATTTAATAAGTCTAATGATAGGAATAGAAGACCAAGGGGGAAGGTCATATGCTACAATTGCCAAGGAGAGGGACACATAAGGGACAATTGTCCCCTCCTAAACAAGAGCAAGGAAGAGAGGAAGAAGAAAGAAGAAAAGAAGAAGTAAAAGGGGAACAAGAAAAAGGAAGAAGAAAAGAAGGCAAAGGAAAAGGGGAAGGCCAAGGCATTCAAGGCCAAGACATGGGATGACTCTTCTTCCTCTTCCTCATCAGAAGAGGAAAATGCCTTTGTCACCAATTTGGCCTTAATGGCCTTCAACGACTTGGATTGCTCCTCCACCGAAAATGAAGAATCAAGCTCAAGTGGAGAGAGCTCAAGTGAAGGGGGAGCCTCTACATCATCCTCATCCGAAGAAGAGGATTTGGTAAGTGAGGTAACAAATCTACCCCCTAAGCAAATTATGTCTATGATTTCTAGCCTCACTAAGGACTTATTTAGAGCAAAGAAGAAAAATAAGAGCATGCTAGATCAAATTAAGGACTTAGAAAGTAAACTAGAAAAAGCATGCTTAAATGAAAATGAAAATATTTCTTCTTGTAATGATGATGCATGCTCACATGATAACTATATGCCATTTAATGTTAGTGATGCATGTATGGATGAAAATAGGGCTTTAAGGGAAAAGGTAGACTATTTGACAAAAGCCCTAGAGAAATTCACAATTGGCTCAAACACCTTGAACATGATCATAGGGAGCCAAAGAGCTAACTTCAACAAAAAGGGCCTAGGTTATAAAGAAAAGAAAAATGAAAAGGCCTACAAATTCCTAATTGCTAGGGGACAAGATAAAAAGAAAGTAATTGCTAGGAAATGGATTCCCAAGGAGTATCTTGTGAACCCCGTAGGAAAGAACCTATTTTGGGTTCCAAAATCCATCCTTAAGGGTTAGAAAACCCCTAGGGTAGTCAACCATATGTAATTGACCTATATCATATTTTGGTTGACTTAGGATGGCGGGACAACATTTTTAAATAGTATTAGGTGATGATAACGTACCTATAAATAGTTAATAATGCTTAAATCATGATAATTAATGTAATTGCTATGTATGCTTGCAATCATGATTTATGATTTTGATATTTGGCACATAATCATGAGAAATAGGGTTAAATCATGCTTTAGGTGATACTTTGTTTATTATCATGACATAATACCTAATGCATGATCATTAATTGATGAATACTTTAGGTTCATGATCATAATGTAGAATTAATTGATATATGCCTTAATGATCATGAGGATTGTTAGGTGGATACTTAACCTTGATAGAATTGTATGAATATAATGGTTAAGTGTATACAAATACCCTCTAGGATGCATCTCACACTCACCATAGGCTACTTTGATTGAAAACTTAGCATGGGTGAGATGTTAGGATGATACAAATGTCCACTAATGCCTATGGCATTTAGATGGTCATTTAAAGTATCAAAATAGCAATAATAGACAAATCATGGGGAAGGCTTATGTTTAATTCATAGACATATTTCCCAAAGATCATGGTTGGATATTTCATATGTTTTCAAAATAATTTCTTAATCTAAAATCTTTGTATTCATGTTTTGAAACAATTGAAACCAAAACTAGGTGTTAAACTTGATACTCACATGATCAAAAACCTAGTGGTTTTTAAACCTTTTGGATTTTTGGCAAATACGTGAAAATATAATGATTTTTCATGACGGCCTATTTTTCACTGATAAAGAATCTTACCATAAATATGTTCCCCAAATTTCATAATTTTTTGAATTTTCTAGAATTTTTAATGCATTTCTGAATTTCGGTCCAAAAATCAGAAAGTTCTGAAATTCGCGTGCCAGTCGACTGGTAGTCTGAACCAGTCGACTGATGGCCTGAAAATCAGAACAGTAAAGGTCGAATTCAGGTTTTAGACTAATGTTTGGTATTTTCCTTCTATTATACTTGATGCCATGAGTTTATAACTTAATGCTAATCTTTTTGATGGTGTCAAAGGGGGAGAAATAATTATGTTTAAGTTAATTATGATAGGGGGAGAATTTGTAGAAAGAGTTTCATGGATTAAGGGGGAGTTGCATGTTGCTATATCATGTTTATGTTTACATGCTTTCTTACCTTAAAAATTTATATCAAATGTTTTTACCTAACTTAAACGGATTGCCACACATCAAAAATGGGGAGATTGTTAGGGCAATCTCTTGCCATGATTAGGTTTTGATGTGTGGCAAAGGGTTTAAGTTAGTTTGTTATGTTGATTTAATATGTGCGTTGAAGTCGTGCAGGACTTAGTAATTCGCACATGGAGCCGTGACAAGTTTCACATCTCATGACTCGGTCCTTGAGTCGGTGAAGGATTGCCTTGCGGAAGCCGTGCGCTTGGAGCATCCGAGGGACCACCGGACGAGAAGCTTGGAGTGAAGCTGGAGGAAGTAGACTTCGAGGCAAGAGACGCGAATGAGCATTGCAGAGTCGTGCGCCTGATGCTGCCGAGGGACGTGGCCGCGAACGAAGAGAACTTCGAAGGCAAGGGACTTCGAGGGATGAGAGTGAGCGATTGTAACCCGGGAAGGGTAGCTCTTAGGTGAAACATGACCATTTGGCCAAGTGTCAGATGAGTTTTCCCGACACCAGTCGACTGTCATGTCATGGCAGTCGACTGCTCTGAGTCAATGGTTCGATCGACTGGTTTAAGTCAACTGAATCAAGTTGATCGATCATTGCCGGCATGGGCGGATCGGTGATAATGATTAGTCGGTACCAAGGGACGGCCGATCGGTGATGACACTGTGCACGAGCACAAAATGGAGTCGATCTCGCGGAGCACTCGACTGATTGACATCAGATGACTGATGGGTGCCATCAGTCGACTGATGCCAATACCGTTGGATAGAATCCAACATGGAAAGCGGTCATTATTGGGCAATGGCTACAGGACCAGTCGACTGATCGAGAGCATCAGTCGACTGATTCTGTGTCAACGGGAAGAAACCCTCTTCCTCTATAAAAAGGAAGGGGATGGGGCTTTGGGAGGCTAATGCTTGAGCTCTAAACTTCTCCCAAAGTTCCATACACGATTTCCACTCTTCTTACTTGTTTTAATTCCATTCTATTGTAAGAAGAGAGATTGTAAAGAGGTTACCTCCACCTAGCTTTGTGCAAAGGAGAGATCTAGTGGATAGATTGCGGAGTGATTCACCGTGGACGAATCGGACCGTTGATTAGCGGCGTAGCCGTGAACCATGTTACATCTCGGTGTTTGTATTGTTTATTCTCATTGTTTATTTGCTTGTCTTTATTTATTTGTATTTGCATATTCCGCTTGTACTAATCTTTGTGTAGACGAGCAAAATCCATAAACCAACGAACGAGGGCTATTCACCCCTTTCTAGCCGGTCGTTTCGATCCCCAACAATGTCATGCCCACTGCTTATGACATGATGCTCAATCTCAAAGAGCTTTTCGGACACCAGAATCGGGCTGCTAGGCAGGAAGTCATGAGGAACGTGATGACAACCACCATGATCGAGGGAACACCCGTGAGGGATCATGTTCTCAAGATGATGGCTCATTTGAATGAGTTGGAAGTCCTCAGAGCTGAGATCGATGGGGAAACTCAGGTCGATATCATTCTCCAGTCTCTACCTATGAGTTTTGAGCAGTTTCGCCTGAACTACAACATGAACAAGAGGTTGTATTCGTTGGCGGAGCTTCTGACAGAACTCCAGGCGGCAGAGGGGCTATTTCGTCAGAGTGCTCAGGCACAAGCCATGGTTGCCCAAAAGGTTTTTACTTCTAAGCCGAAAGGCAAGAAGAAGAAGAAATAAGGTGGGGCAAAGGCGGTGGGAGGAACTCAGGGAGGAGTGAAGAAGCCGAAAGGCAAGTGCTTCACTTGTAAGCAGACTAGACATTGGAAGAAGGACTGCCCCAACTATAAGCATAACAAAGGTATATCTTTTGGTCTAGTCGTTGAAAAATATTTAGCGGTGTTATCTACCGGCACCTGGTGTGTAGATAAGGGGGCCACTGATCATGTCTGCAATACTTTGCAGGGGTTCCAGGAAACCAGACGACTGGCTGAGGGGGAGATTACCGTATACTTGGGTGATGCCACGAAGGTGGCGGCTGTTGCAGTGGGAGATGTTTATTTATCTTTTGAGAAAAATAAAGTTTTGGTTCTTAAGAATTGCCTTTATGTACCTTTATTTAGAAAGAATTTAATTTCGGTTTCTAAATTGTTTATGGATGGATATTCTATTTTTTTTAATGATAGAGTTGTTATAAAAAGGAATAGGGAGATTATCTGTTCGGATGCATTAGTAGGAAATTTATACACACTTGAACCAAAAGCTCCCACGATGCAAATAGAAATTAATAACTCATCTTCTAATTCCAATAAGAGAAAAGAACCTTCGAAGATGAACCAAACATATCTTTGGCATCTTAAGCTTGGTCATATTAACCTAAGAAGAATTCAAAGGTCGATAGCTGATAGAACTCTGGGTTCATTAGTGGTGGAAGATTTCCCAACCTGCGAATCTTACTTGGAGGGTAAAATAACCAAGAGGCCTTTTAAGGCCAAGGGGTATAGAGCCAAAGATGTATTAGAATTGGTTCATTCTAATTTGTATGGTCCTATGTCTATCCAAGCTAGAGGTGGTTTTGAGTATTTCGTCTCTTTTATAGATGATTATTCGAGATATGGATACATTTACTTGATGCGCCACAAGTCTGAATGCTTTGACAAGTTCAAAGAATTCAAGGCTGATGCGGAGAAACGTCAAGGTAAAAGTATCAAGACACTACGATCTGATCGTGGTGGTGAGTACCTCTTGTGAGAGTTTAGGAATTACTTATCAGAGGTTGGGATTCAATCCCAATTGTTTGCACCTGGCACATCCCAGCAAAATGGTGTAGCAGAGCGAAGGAATAGGACTCTTATGGAGATGGTTAGATCGATGATGAGTTAGTCTGAGTTGCCAGATTCGTTCTGGGGATATGCTCTAGATACGGCAGTGTATATTCTGAACTTGGTCCCATCTAAATCAGTGCCTTCTACTCCCACAGAATTGTGGACTGGCTGAAAGCCTAGTCTAAGACATATTCGGATTTGAGGGAGTCCAGCACATGTGCTGAAGGCAGATGCTGGTAAGTTGGAACCTCGTACAGAAGTGTGCATGTTCGTTGGCTATCCTAGAGGAACGAAAGGTGGTTTATTTTATAGTCCTAGAGATATGAAGGTGATCGTTAGCACGAATGCAAGATTTCTAGAGGAAGACTATGTGATGAGCCACAAGCCCATGAGTAAGATTGTTCTGGAGGAATTGAAAGGGGAAGAGCCACTTCTTCAGTACCACCGGTACAAGAGGATATACCACAAGTCACTACACCGCATGTCACAGAGGATACACAGGTGATACCTCGTCGTAGTGGGAGGGTTGTTAGACAGCCTGATAGATTCATGTTCTTGGGAGAATCTTCTGATTTGGTCCCTGGCGAACATGAACCTGATCCCTAGACATATGACGAGGCAATCCAAGATAAAGATGCAGTATCTTGGCAAAGTGCAATGAATGCTGAGATTGAATCTATGGATTCAAATCAGGTTTGGGAGCTAGTAGAACCACCCGATGGTGTAAAAACCATTGGATGCAAGTGGATCTACAAAAGAAAGAGAGGAATAGATGGGAAGGTTGAGACCTTCAAACCGAGGCTTGTTGTGAAGGGGTATACTCAGAAAGAGGGTATCGATTATGAGGAGACCTTTTCGCCGGTAGCCATGCTTAAGTCTATCCGGATTCTCTTATGCATTGCTGCTCATATGGATTATGAGGTATGGCAGATGGATATCAAGATAGCTTTCCTTAATGGAAGTCTTGAGGAAAACATCTATATGAAGCAACTAGAAGGTTTCAATGCAAAGGGCAAAGAGCATCTTGTGTGTAAGCTTAATCGGTCCATTTATGGATTGAAGCAAGCTTCGAGGTCTTGGAACATCCACTTTGATGAAGTAATCCAGTCTTATGGATTTATTCAAAGTCCGGACGAGTCTTGTGTATACAAGAAATGTGACAGAAACGTAGTGATATTTCTTGTACTATACGTAGATGACATTTTGTTAATTGGCAACAATGTCAAGGTGTTATCGGACGTAAGGGTATGGTTGTCCAAACAGTTTGATATGAAGGACTTGGGAGAAGTGGAACACATCCTTGGGATCAAGGTTATAAGGGATCGCAGGAAAAGGATGTTGTGCTTATCTCAAGCTTCATACATAGACACCATTATGGATCATTTTAGCTATGCAAAACTCCAAGAAAGGTTTTCTACCTTTCAGGCATGGAGTTCCTTTATCTAAGGAGATGTGTCCTAGAACATCTGAGGAGATAGAGGAGATGAAGGCGGTTCTTTATGCTTCGGTAGTAGGAAGCCTCATGTATGTGATGCTATGTACGAGATCAGATATCTGCTTTGCCGTGGGCATGGTTAGCAGATATCAGAGTAATCCAGGATAGGGACATTAGACTGCGGTAAAGCATATATTGAAGTACCTGAGAAGGACTAGGGATTATATGCTAGTTTACCAGGCAGACCGATTACTCCCTGTGGGTTATACAGATTCTGACTTCCAATCAGATAGGGATAATAGTAAGTCTACCTCAGGTTTTGTGTTTACTTTGGGAGGTGGAGCCATTGTATGGAGGAGTGTCAAACAGAAATGTGTGGCGGACTCCACCATGGAAGCTGAGTATGTGGCAGCCTCTGAGGTGGCCAAAGAAGTTGTGTGGCTCAGGAACTTCTTGATGGACTTGGATGTGATTCCTGGTTTGCCCAGAACTATCATAATTTATTGTGATAATAGTGGTGCAGTTGCAAACTCGAAGGAACCACAAGCCCATAAGGCAAGTAAACACATAGAGCGCAAGTACCACCTGATACGAGAAATCGTAAAAAGAGGAGAAGTTGTTGTGGCAAAGATTGCATTGGAGGATAACCTGGAAGATCCTTTCACTAAGGGCCTTCCGGCAAGAGCTTTTGATAGCCATGTGGAGGGCATGGGAATCAGATGTATGGCAATTTGAGGACAACATAGTCTTTTAGTATAAGTGGGAGATTATTGGGATGTATACTGAAAAGTCTATCTTTTATATGAACATCTTTATTTTGAAATAAGAATCACATGATCATTGTTTGTATATTTATGGTTATGCATATTGTCTAATATATTATATTGTAGATAACATGGTGTGTGGTGTCACATGGGAGATCATGTTATCGGCTCCTTGTAAAGTATAAGTAAAGGCTCACAACCGAGATGGCTTTGGACAAACCATTGGTATGGTTATAGTGTGATTTGGTATTGGTTTGTCTTGACCATAGAATCACACTAGTACACTTTGTGTGTATTGAGCAGGACCGACTTAGAGGTGATTCGATTTATTGCTGACTACATAATCGAATCGGACCTCAAATATTATATTATACATGCACTTAATTCTGATATAATGACGGGCACATATACTTAGTATTCATTGCTTTGATTTACCAATGGGCGAGATTTATAGATTAAATTCATAGGCTCGGTAAGTTGGGAAATGATATTATTTATATAGTTTGTCGTTGATTATAGGAGGAAACCGTGTCCTATATATTAGGATGATGATGTCCCCTTGAGGAGCTCATAAGGTTCATCATGTAAACCCTACAGGTGGACTTGGTCCGGCATGATGATAAGGTTGAGTGGTACTACTCGTGGAGTTAGATGTTGATTAATTAATGGTCAGTAAATTAATTAATCGACGGACATTCGAGATCTTAAACACGGGGAGAAAAATATACAAATAATATATGGAGCCCATATTAACTTATGGGGGTTGGTGAGGTAGATCAATGATAATCCTTTAGTGGATTGGATTATCATTAATGGATCGGACTTTATGTGGGGTTGATCCATTGGGTGGCCAAGATCCAACTCCTCCTCATGGTCCCTATTGTAGCCTATTAAAACCTCATGAAGCCTAGATCCAATGGTTGAAAACAAAACTCTAGATCCGACGGTGGAGATTAAATCTCTAGATCCGACGGTTGAGATTAATTCTCTAGATCCGACGGTTGAGATTAAATCTCTAGATCCAACAGTGGAGATTAAATCTCTAGATCAGATGGTTGAGATTAATTCTCTAGATCCGACGGTTGAGATTAAATCCCTAGAATCGACGGTGGAGATTAAGAGGAGGCTTGAGCCCAACTCTATAAATAGAGGATTAAGGTGGGCGGCAAGGCATGGCTTAGGAGATTAGGGTTTGCTTCCCTTTAGCTTGGGCTGCAAGGAATCCTAGGGAGGTTAGGATTGAGTTGGGCGGCTAGGGTTTGGGAGGTGGAGTGGGCGGCAACAAGAGGAGAGGTTCCCTTCTTCTTCTTCCTAAGGTGTTGCCAGCACCTATGCTTCTTCCCTCTACTTTGGCCGGTGCTCAACCTATTCCTCTTTCCCTCTTCTTTGGCCGGCGGCAACTAGGAGAGCTAGGGTTAGGGTTTTGGGCGGCTACAAGGTGAAGGGTTGGTTTCCTTTCTCTTCTCCAAGAGTTGGTCGGCGCCCATCACCCTCCTTGATTCTCCTTTGGCCAGTTCCCATACTCTATATTCTCTTCCTTGACTGGCGGCAACATCGAGTCTATTGACTTGGTGGTCGGTTCTAGATAGGAAGAAGAGTTTTGTTTTATGATCTTCCTTTGTTCGGAGTGAACAAGGAAAGGAAGATTGGTGATCTAGGAGGCTTTGACTTTTGGAATATCATCGCCCACACGACGTCCAAAAGGAAGAAGGACATATAATAGAAGATCAAGAGGTATAACAAGAGGTATAATCTTGTTTATTTTGATTAGTGTTCTTTTGTATTATGTCTATAATTGTTTTTCAATTATATGCATGTTATATGTTTTATTTTGTGGCTAAATATACTTGGACCCCGAATATAAACACAAAAGTCGGCGATCCGTACATCGTCTATTCCGCGGCTATTCGTAGAATAGAGGTTGGTGGCTTGAACAATAAGTTTGTTCAAGTGACCACTCTAATCGAATAGCACGACGATGAAACGGTTGCTTCGGTGATCCCTTTTGTCTAGGATTAAATTTTTTTAATCCGGGGACGTCGATGGGATCGCCATGAACAAGCGACCGAGTTGAAGTGGGAAGCGAAGTTTCCTACCTTCTTAATGCTTGTCAATAAGTTAAATAAACTAGGACTTCACATAAACTAACTAATCAAGAAAGAACTAAAAGTGTACTTGAGCTCCTACACTTAGACCTTTTTGACTTTCATGGAGCCAAATCACTAAACAGAAGTCAATATTGCCTAGTAATAATCGATGATTATTCTAGGTTCTCATGGGTTAGGCTTTTAAAACATAAGAGTGAAACCTTAGACCAACTCACTAATTTATGTAAACTAATAGAAAATGAAAAGAACCTAAAGATTAAGAGAATTAGAAGTGATCATGGTGATGAATACTAAGACCAGAGGTTCATCGACTTTTGTAACTAAAACGGATACCAACATGAGTTCTCTTGCCCTAGGACCCCTCAACAAAACGGGCTAGTTGAACGTAAAAACGAACCCTACAAGAAGCCGCTAGAACCATTTAAATGAATACAATCTACTTAATAGGTTTTAGGCAGAAGCAGTCAATACTGCCTGCTATGTACAAAATAGGATTTTATTAGTTAAAAGGCACCGAAAGACATCATATGAAATTTATTATGAAAAGTTATCAAACATTAAGTACTTTAGGGTTTTTGGATGTATGGTACACATACTAAACACTAATGATTACTTAGGGAAATTCACCTCTAAAACAACCATCGAAACATTTCTAGGTTACTCAACCACTAGTAAAGCTTATAGGGTATATAAAAATAAAACCCTAAAAATAGAAGAAACAATTAATGTAGTATTTGATAAAGAAAACAAAACTACAAAATCCGAAGTAAAAGTGAACAATGAACAAATTAAAAATGATGAACCTAACTTACAAAATGAATCTAGTGTAGACCCTAACCCAAATCAATCGAGATTACAAGCGAACCATCTAGTTGACCAAGTAATAGGTGATCTAAATTCAGGGGTTCAAACTAGAGCATCCTATAGGAACATAAGCCAAATCTCATTCATATCTAAAATTGAACCCAAAATAATTGAACAAGCTCTTCTTAATCCGAATTGGATTATTGCTGTGCAAGAAGAGTTAGGTCAATTTACTAGAAGTCAAGTTTGGGAATTAGTACCCCCACCTAAAGGAAAATTGATCATTAGAACTAGGTGGGTATTTCGAAATAAACTTGATGACAAAGGAGAAGTTATTAGGAATAAATCTAGGTTAGTAGCTAAAGGGTTTAGTCAAGTAGAGGGATTAGACTATGATGAGACATATGCACCCGTAGCTAGACTCGAATCAATTAGAATGTTATTAGTCTACGCTGTGCATCGAGATTTCAAATTGTTTCAAATGGATGTCAAGTCAATGTTTCTAAATGGATTTATCAAGGAAGAAGTTTATGTTAGCTAACCACCAGGATTTGTAAGCCTAGACAAACCTAACCATGTACTCAAACTTAGAAAAGCCTTATATGGATTAAAGCAAGCTCCTAGAGCTTGGTATGAAAGGCTTTCAATCAATCTTAAGTCTAAGGGATTCAATCAAGGTTTAGTTGACCCAACCCTTTTTGTAAAAACCAAAGGAAAAGAGATTTTTATTGCACAAATTTACGTAGATGATATAATCTTTGGAACAACTAATACAACACTTCTAAATGAGTTTATTTCACTAATGGAAAGTGAATTTGAAATGAGCTTAGTAGGTGAATTTACCTTCTTCTTAGGATTACAAATAAAACAAACTAGAGAAGGAATTTATTTACATTAACGTAAATATGCTAAGGAATTAATTAGTAAATTTGGAATGCAAAACACTAAGGAAATTAATACACCTATGGCAACCAGTGTAAACATAGGAGAAGACTTAGAAGGAAAACCTATAGATTTAAAATACTATATGAGTGCAATAAGTAACCTTCTATACTTAACTGTGAGTCGACCTGATATACTCTTTGCAGTGAGTATATGTGCAAGATTTCAATCTTGTGCTAAAGAATCACACTTAATGTTAGTTAAACGGATTTTTAGATACCTAAAAGGAACATAAAACGTAGGAATTTGGTACCCTAGGAGAAACGAGTTCGAACTAATCGACTACTCCGACTCGGATTATGCCAGTAGTAAACTCGATAGGAAGAGCATGAGTGGATGTTGCCAACTCCTATGATTGAGTCTAGTCACCTGGTGTACTAGGAAGCAACATTATGTTTCCTTGTCTACCACTGAAGCCGAATACGTAGCCCTGGGTGAGTGTGTATCTCAACTTCTTTGGATAAAGCACACTCTCCAAGACTTTCAATTAAACTTAAGTAATACTAAAATTTTAATTGATAACATTAGCTCTATTAACCTAACTAAGAACCCAATATGTCATTCGAGAACTAAACACATAGAAGTTAAACATCACTTTATATGAGAACATGTAGCTAATGGAAATATAAAACTTGAGTACGTTGAGTCAAAATCGAACCTAGCGAACATTTTTTACAAAACCCCTATCCGAAGCAGAGTTCAGTCTGCTTAGACGAAGATTAGGAATTTGCGTAGTAGAGTAGGACTTAATTCTTACTTATAATCTATCTCTCTTTCCTTCATGCTACATGGGACTAACTTAGGGCTTACCTTAGAAAGCATACACCTATAGATTTAAGGAGCCAACACATCTCACACCACATAGGTTCAATGTGTTTGTGTACTGAGCCACATAGATGGGCGTGAGATGTTAGGATCTTACTCCTGATTTCATATGTAGATCTAGTGCATTGATATGAATCATGGAGTATAATGTTTCAAAATAACCAACTCTAATCAAAATTTATTGATCATATTATATCAATTAAGTCAAAAAGAGTTGAACATATTTATTAGATGAAGTATATTGAAATTATTATTTATCTAAATAAAAAGGGGCATGCTTGGACTTACATTATAAACATTTCAGACATTAAAGCTTATAAATAACCCCAAAGCTTTTTCGATATATGGCAAAAGGGGGAAAAGAGGCCAAAAGTTAAGGGAAAAAGTGTTTTTTAAAGAGGCCAAAAGTTAAGGGGGAGAAAGTAATTGAGGGGGAGAAGAGGTTAAAGTTGTTTTTTAAAATTTGAAAGTTAAATTTCTTTAAGTTCCATTTTCAAAACTCACCTAGGGTTAAGGGAGAAGTAACCTTGAGGGGGAGGATTTGAAAAAGAAACTATCTCATTCATACTTACTATTCATACTTGCTATTCATGCTTACTAACTTATTCATACTTACTACTACATGCTTACTACTATTCATTTCATGCTTATTTTTCTTTAACTTTGAATCGATTCGCCATTTATCAAAAAGGGAAAGATTGTTGGTGCATGGACATCCCACCTCTTCAGCGATAACCTTATCCTTTTTCGGTTCGAAATGCCTCCTCTTGTGTTGCACAGGCTAGGCTCCCCAGGTGATGTTGAGATGGTGCTTAGCAATCAAAGGATCAATCCCTTTGAAGTCGTGTATGTCTTTAGCAAAGATATCTTCATTCCTTCTCAAGCAGGCCATAAGCTCTTCCTTCACCTCCAGCTGTTGAGTCACCCGAGTGACCTTTCCAGGGGCTATCTCCATAGACTCACCCTCCTCCATTGTCTCTGCCTTGGGAGGAGATTCTTCCAGCACATATACTTCTGAAGCAATGACAACCTTTCTCTTAGTATCGTCCACCCTAGCTTTCTTCTGGTCATCCCTCACCATCTGCACATAGCAACTTCGAGTGGCCTTCTGCTCCCCTTATACTTCTCTGATGAGTTGGCCTACCGGGAACTTGACCTTCTGATGGTAGGGGGAAGCCACCGCCTGAAAAATTGACAAAAATGGATGACCCAAGATAGAATTATAGGTGGAAGGAGCCTCCGCCACAAGAAAAAGAACCATACTGGTATTTTGGCTAGGCTTTGTGCCAAGAGTAAGAGACAGGGAGATTTGCCTAATAGGATGCACCATGTTCCCAGCAAAACCAAAGAGAGGAGTTGTCACATCCTCTAACTGCACATTTCCAAGATGCATCTATCCAAATGCTTCCTGAAAGAGGATGTTAACAGAACTTCTTGAGTCCACTAGGACTTGGGCTACCTCATAGTTTGCTAAAGAGACCCTAATTACTATAGCATCAATGTGAGGTAGCAGAATGCCTCGCAGATCTTCAGGTTCGAAAGATATCAACGGAGTGCTTTGAATGATTTGGTATGTTCCAATAGCCAAACTCTCCATAAGGTGGGCGTACGATTTTTTGGCTCTATTGAAATCTCCGTCAGTAGGTCCTCCAGCTATGACATTTATAACTCCCCGAGTGGGGATGTCACCTAGAGTAGCTAATACACCCTCGCTAGCTGACTCCTTCTTGTGAAGTACTTTTAGGGTTGGATGGTCACATGCCAAGTAGGAGGAGGGCCTGAGGCCTTCTGTTGTAGGGTCCCGGACGACCAATATTTGGTCGGCGACCTCTTCTCACTTGATTTCCCATCTATGGCCGTAGGTGAGGATACTCTGCTCTAATGCGCTCCAACTCACTTTGCAACTTGAAACATCAGTCGCTAGTGTGACCATACTCGGTGTGGTATTGGAAAAAGAGTGGAGTCGAGGGATTACGAGGGATTCCCTTGTATCATGTTGGGCATTGAAGAATACCCTGTTGATTGTATGCCTCCATTTCCCGTTCTTTCCATGTCCGCGGGGGAGGTAGGGCTTCTGTAGCCATGCTTCACAAGGGAGGGGCAGGACGAATCCCCGACACCAATGGTCATGGCCGAGGCACTCCAGGTAAGAAAGGCCTGATGTATTCCCTCCTAGGAGGTCCCCGGGGGATTGGAGGGGGGTTTCTTTCTGCAGGGATAGATATAGGCCTCTTCACTACTCTTCTCACTCTCAACCCTTTTTCTTAATTAATATATTCCTCAACACGGCCTAGAAGCTCTTTGTAGCTAGTGGCTGGCTTTCTTAACAAGGAGCTGAGAAAGGGGTCTTCCTTCAACCCGTGTGGAATAGTCACTCTCAAGATATCGGGCATCGTTAAGGGGATTTCCCTAGCAGTGGCAATGAAGCGATGAATATAACTCCTCAAAGATTCTGAGGACTCTTGTTTTAAATGCAACAAGATAGAAGTGTCATGCTTATAAGTTTTACAACTAGCGAATTTTTGAAGAAAGACTTGTTGGGACCGTTGGGACCGCTAGAGAGGGGGTGAATAGTGTCATCGATGCTTGATGGATTTTGATCGTGATTACGTCTACAAGTCATGTTAGTGCGCAGCGGAATAATAACAATAAAACAATAACATGAATACAATCACACAAACATAATGATATAACGTGGTTCGAAACCGAATGGTTCCTACACCACGAATCGAGCTCAAACGAGCTCTAGCGATGCGACCAAACACCACTAATCAATAATGACTCCTTATCGGAACAATCCGGAGGTGGAGAAACCTCGTACAATGATTACAAAAGTAATACTAATCAAATGCAAGCAAATACAAATATGAAATGCAATACAAGTAAAGGAAATCACTTTACAAGAGCTTTTGATTGATTGATCTTTGATTGCCTTGGACTAGACTTGAAGACCCTGATTTGCACTAGCAAATCGCTCCAAAATGCCCAAGAAAATTGCTGCCAAAATCCCTCTTCCGAGCTGCTTTTATAACCTGCAATTGGGCTGGATTTTTGCCTATCAGTCGATTGCACGGGACCATCAGTCGACTGATGCCACTGTTGTCATGAGACAACGGCTACATCCACAATTGAAAAATCCAAGGGATACATCGTCAATCAACTGACCATACCCATCAGTCGACTGATGGCTCAATCACTCGAGTGGTCACATCGATCACTCGACTGGAGAACCTTCTGTGATCGAAATCTCAAGCACCAGCCGACTGATCCCAGATCAGTCGACTGCTTGGGCCAGCAGTTGACTGCCCACCTCTGGCAATCGACTGTTAGGGTACTCCCCGCAGTCAAACCCTAGTTGACTCACACCAGTCAACTGCCACATGGTACCAATCGACTAACACACCTCAAACATGAGGTTTTAACCCAAGTATGGTGGCCCCATACTTGCTAGATCACCCATAGCATAGACTTAAGCCTTCTAGTCACCTCTGTTATCCTCGCACCTATCGGATCCCTCCAAGTCATCCATGACTTTTTCATCCATACGCTAGCCTTCAGGTGCTTCTATCGGATATGTCATGCTAACGGTGTCTACACCTCCAAGGCACATTGGACTTACGCTGCCAAGACTCCAGCTTGGACTTTACGCCGCCAACTATTGGACTTATGCTGCCAAGACTTCACCCTTGGACTTTACGCCGCCAATATCAAACCCCTTGGACTTCTCAAATGTCAAGACTCAAGCTTGGACTTTACACGTCAAGTACTCAAGACTTGGACTTTCCATGACATGGTCAACCCTAGTCAACCATCAAAATCCCTCTCGAGTCAAACTCGAGTCCGGTCAATCATGACCTAGGTCGATTGCACCAATAATCTCCCCAAAACATTATCAGACATCAATGTCAAACATCAATGTCAAACATCAATGTCAAACCTTCATGTCAAACATCAAAACATCGCTCGAGTCAAACTCAAGTCCGGTCAATCATGACCTGGGCCGATTGCATCAATAATCTCCCCCTTTTTTATGTTTGACAAAACCACATACCTTTGAGTTAGAAAACTAACTCAAATCTTCTTACCAATTATCCCAAATTGGTAATACCATAAATTCTCCCAATCATTCTCCCCCTTTTTGACTAACATCAAAAAGGTTCCCTCCAAGGAGGTCAATATCTCATGTCCCAATGAGATCTTTCAATCTTTTCCTTGGTCCAAAAATATCTGAGATTGCCTACAATCTTCCTAGTGATAAGTTTCATATCACTCAAGAGAGGCAATCCTACAAACTCTCCCAATATCCAAATTGGGTATCTCAAAAATTCTCATTTTTCCCCCGCATGAGGAAAAATAACATTCATCGTCCCATGATAGATACCTCCCCCTAAAGGCTTGCTCCCCCTTGACCATTGCACCAACAATGTCCTTGGGAAGTCCCTAAGCCAATAGGAACTCTAAACCATCAAAAATAAGGTTAAAAGTTCAACATTGAACTTTCCAACCCCTTAAATTTGATACATCACCCTAACAACTCTCCTAATCCATATCCAATGGATTTTTACCCTTTATAATACTTCCTAAAGCATATCCTAAGGTTAGAGTGATTAGGGAACTTTACTGTAGTTGAAAATGGGTTAAACACCTTATTTTTTCTGAAATCAGCCTATCAGTCGACTCTCTTATAAATCAGTCGACTGAAGTGCTCATCAATCGACTGCCATCAGGCGACAGTCGACTGATAACTGAAATTCTGAATTTCAGTTATCAGAAATGAATTTCAAAAATTCATAAATAATTATACGTAATTCGAAAAATCATGAAACTTCATACGTATAATACTTATGACCAATACAATGAGTGAAAATTGTTTGAAAAATATTTTACCCATTAAAATAGGAGATTGATACAAAGTTTAAAAACTATTAAAATTTTAATATTTTTGATCTACTTTGTATCAACTTCTTCAATGATTGCTATCAAAAGATAGACTTCACCAAGGTTTTCTAAAGTATTTTAAAATGTTTTTGAAAACCTATTTTGAACCATGGACTATTGGCTAGATGTACATGACTTGTACATTAGCTTTCCTCATGATTCATATTGATGATTGAGATAAGTTTAAGTTCATCTAGATGCACTATCTATGCACCTTGAACTTAACTTATTTTCCTAACATCTCACATGTATCTAAGATGTATTAAGCACACACAAGTCTAAGTAATTGTGAGATGTGGGATTAGGGTTATTATGGCCTCATGCATTTTCTAGGAAACTCTATATGACTCCCTTATAGATGGGACTTCAAATCATGTCATAATCCTTAACTCAATTTTAATTAATGTATGAATGATCATGGCATAAATGATAATCATAAATAAGCATGACCAATGATCATGATGTCATGACATGTGAATAAGCTCTAAAAATGAACATGACATAGAAAATAATCCTAAACAATATCATGACATGTCATATGATAAAATAAAATATGATGTCATGACATGATAAATTTGAATATACAAACACATTAACACCCACATAATCAGACAAAAACACATGATTTTTAATAAACAAAATATTTCATTCAAATATAACTTCAGTTTTTACAAGAAAAATAGATGTCTAAAACTCTCAACCTCACTACGAAACTAAAAACAAGATCCCTAATCATCCCCTAGATATAATCTCTCGCAGATAGTGGAGGCGGTGGAGGCTGCTAGCTCAGCGTTCAGGTCCGCATCATCTCATATATGTTGGTGCAGGGGCACCTAAGTCGAACCTATATTTTGATTATGACAAAAGACGCAAAGTCAAGGATATATCATTATCTCACGAGCTGAATCGAGTGTGCAAAAAAGTGCTAAAGCTGGAGCTGAAGGCTAGCGACACCCGGAGGAAGCCGCGGTAGTCGGGTGACACTCGAGTGACTTCAAAGGGAGCCGAAGGAATCGAGTGGAAGGCCGAAAGCGAAAGCGACACAGTAAGTATCGAGGTAAGCTCGTGTGTGCGAGCGTAAGTGAGGTCGTATCCTCTTTACGGGGATGATCTTAAGCGTAGATCCGACCAAAGACATCCTATAGATGGTCTAGGTCAAGATCGGACGGTCGACGACCGTCGAAATTATGTTTTTTTTGAGCTAACTTTGACTTGCAGCAAGCATCACGATCGCCAAATTTGGAGGACTCGACCGCCAATCACCGATCGCCAGAGGTCAAGACTGGTGATCGCCATCAGTCGATTGATGATGGCCATCAGTCGACTGATGGTCAAAGGATCAGCTTCGAGGAGTCAAGGCTTATCACCCCATTTCAAGGAGGTTTTGTGTCCATTTGTGATTGGTTGAAGACCCATTCGATGAGGGGCTCAAAGGCTATAAAAGGAGGGCTTGTCTTAGGGTTTTTCATCAATTAAAAAGCTTCCAAGTGCTTCCGATACGCTCCGACTCTCCAACATCCTTACGACGAAGCACTGCCGAGACGACGACTAGAGCTTCAACCTCCATCCTTTGAAGTCATCGGTAACGAAAGTTTGAATCATATTTCAGTTTATAAGTTGTTCTTATTTCGAGCTTTAAATCATATCAAGGAGAGGGGGAGTGTCCCTCTACCTTGAGCTTTTATCATCTTGTGTATTCGTCTAACTCCTACCTCCAACGAGGAGGAGCTTTTTAGTAGTTTGCCCTCCGTACGTGGTCAAGGACCACTAAGGCCTTGGAGTAGTAGCCTTCGGCTACGAACCAAGTAAAACCTTTGTGTCTATTGTCTCTATTTTTGTTTTTATCTTCCGTTGTGTCTACTCGCGTTTTAACGAAAAATTTCTATCGCTATTCACCCCCCTCTAGCGATCCGCTCGATCCAACAATATATGTCAATCTGGCACTGCTCCATTTAGCTTTGGTGCTCCTCCATCTGGCTGTGGCACTCCTCCATCCGACTAAGCTACTGACCCAACCCCTAACCCATGAGGACTGCTCCAATCTGATCTCGGCCAGTCATGAGTCAACAGTCTGTTGGTAGTCCTCAAATCTGACCTCTAGTTGTGCAACACGCTCTGAGAGACCTGCTGTTGGTGCATCTGTAGTCACAGGGTCATCCTTGTCAGCAGCAGGCCCCTCATACTGTGCCGCAAGCTCTCCAGGCTCTAGAGGTGGCTCCCCATGCGCCATGGACTGAGGTCGGGGTACCAACTCCATCTATCTAGCTCCAGTCCGCAGCCCAGCCAGTGTGAAGTTATGCACTGAGATGCAATCATATACCTCTAATAGCACCCTCAATAATCCCCTGGATATGTTAATGCCAATGAACTCTAACCATGCAGTGATAATGTGTCCAAAGGGTATATGAACTTTTCCTTGTACAGGGGATATAAAATGGACAATGCAATGTTCATGTCCAACCGATGATGCATGGCATACATGAGAAAGAGATGGGGAGGCCGGATCTTGGCCTAACCCCGAGTCACAATCGAAAGGAAGCACCCAACAATGACTTTGTAAAGAACATTGTCAGGTGCAAATAATTCATTGATAGGGAAGAGGTTTTGAGCTGGTGGGCGAGGATGACGGAAGAAATGCTCATGCATGGAATCTAATGAGATGTGGTCAAATGGAGCCGGAAGAGGTGCATCAAAAGTAGGATAAAAGATGAAGGTGTCATCTGATACCCTACACTCCAGGAACTCCTGCAAGATTGCAGGAGTGAACTCCAGGTCACGTTTTGCGATGCGAGTGGTGTAGGTAGGGCTATCGTCTACTTTCCTCAAGTTTTGGTAAAATTCCTTGAGGAGGTCATGATTAATGTCATGGTTGCAAAGGGCGATCTTCATCAGTTGATAATGCAGTAAAATCTCAATGACGTCGCCACATTAGTATCTAAAAAATTGCTCATCTATGTATCTAACCGCCATCGGTTGGTACAAACGCGATATACCCTCATTTGGGTCATTCCTACGTTGTCTTCTACATGATTATATGATGAATGCAATGCAATGCAATGTGATGACACAAATACCATGATTAGATTAAAAGTGGTGAAAAAAAATTAGGGTTTAAAGAGTTTAGATATATACTTTGATGCCATTTCTAGATTGATGCTTGTGAGGGCCTAACTGGGCAGCCTACTTGCCGGAGAGAACGTTGGAAGATCATCGGAAAGAAGATCTCACTGAAACCCTAACGCCGGAGGAGAAAATGAAGGTTGTGAGATGCCATTTTAGTGATAGAGCGACCAAAGACACGAATGACAGAGATAGCTTCCAAACCTAAAGGCTTTTGGTCGCTGGCGTGGACGCGAGAAGGCTGGTCGGAGAGTTTTGAAAGCAATTGGTTGCACAAAGAATGCGTGAAGACGCCGAACCCTAGCAATTTGGCATTATAAAATCACAACGTCAGTCGAATGATGTGTGATATCAGTCAACTGATAGCAATTTATTGAAAGGTTCACCGAACCGATAGTCGATTGCTCCGGCTCGGCACTCGACTGTCGAACGTTCTGTGTCGAGCTACAGTAACATCAGTCGACTAATGTGACCAACACTCGATTACTGGATGAGCCACTCGACTGTTGGCTCTTCTGCCTCGATGAACAGTACCAACAGTCAACTGATGGACAAATCAGTCGAGTTTTGAAAACAACACTCAACTACTAGGCTCGCAGTATCGTGCTACAGTATTATCAGTCAACTGATATCTAATTTTCAGTTATGAAATTAAGTGAATTTCGACTTCTTCACTCAATTTGTTTCATTTTAACATGTTTATTCATGTATATCAAATATATTAGTGTTATGTCTATGTTCATGTATTTTGGTATTTTATTTCATTTTCACAAGCATTAACATCCAATAGTTTCAAATCCTAGCATATCACCCTTTCTAAGTGTTGAAATACACAATCAAGGTGAACGATCTATTTTGTGAGATGCAATACACCATAAACATTCCTTCCATGCAAACATATGATAAAACATATGATAAAACATATGAAGCATGGTAAGTATGGGACATCAGGATGTGTAGTACTTGAGTATCAATCTTAAATGTAATTTCTAAGTCTTACGATAATTTTCTTGATATACTAATTCCCAAAGTGTGCCAAAACCCCAAATTGCACACCAATATCTCTAAGTCTACATGTGCCAAGTTTAATCAATTTTTCACAATTCTCAAGGCTTATTGGCACATCCTAAAATCCTTTAGGATTAAAATTCAAACCTATTTCCAAGGTATCCATAACCTTGAAAATGACCTAAGAAGCCACCTTTACTATGGTTAGGTTAATTACCCATCCATTTAAAGTTGGCACATCTAAACCCATCTAGCGTGAATCGATCACGCTCTTAGGAACCCAAAACCTATTTGAGCTCCTAGGGTTTACTAGGTATTTCTTAGGGATGACCTCCCTAGATACCTTCCTAATGACCCTCCTAGGCTTGGTAGTCTTGGTCATTGTGGTTATGTCATGGTTAACCTTAGGGATTGCCTCCCTAGTAACCTTCTTAGTGGTTTTCCTTGGTTTCATAGAAACCTTGGCCACTAGACACTTGCCTTGGTTAACCTTAGGGATAGCTTCCCTAGTAACCATGGACTTCCTAGACCTAGGTTGTATTCCATAATCGAATGGAACACTATGGTAGGTCTCCTTGGGCTTAGGTTTGTGACTCAAACCTTTCTTGCCCTTAATGTTAGTAATATATGAGAGATGTCCTAAGGCAATCGCCTTATGTTTGAACCATTTATATGATAAATGAAGATTGACTATTTGAGTATACATGCTTTCATATATTTGATTGGATCTTAAACTCATTTACTGAATGTCCGCGATACGATTCACAGCATGAGAGAATTTGTGATTGGATCACAACTAGTGAGTATATCTACATGTGTAATTGTGATGTATCAGAATTATCCCTAGTCGATGAATTGATGGATTTGGACACCATCAATTTTGTCGAGACTAGCATGAGGCATACTCCTTGGTGTATCCAAGCAGCTGATTCTCACTGGCTGGAGACATTGTGATGTCCGGAGTTGATCGTAGATGCTAGTTATGGTAACTAGTTCATTGGAGTGACCAGCCGTAAGACTTCATATGGTTCTCTGCATATATAGATATGTCAATGAAGTTCTTACTGCGGCTTAAGTGTGATGTTCCTTTGACTTGCGGTATTCAAGTCATCTTGATCATAAAGACTTATGCTTTGACATCTTAAGCAAGCATCTCTGAGGAGATGTGGACCCGGGATGATTGGGTATAAGTCGAAGTGATCGAAGGTGTTTGAATAGCCTATAAAGGATTTGTTAGGGCAATCTCTTACCATGATTAGGTTTTGATGTGTGTGGTAAAGGGTTTAAGTTAGTTTGTTATGTTGATTTGATATGTGTGTTGAAGTCGTGTAGGACTTAGTAATTCGCACATGGAGCCGTGGTGAGTTTCACATCTCATGACTCAGTCCTTGAGTCGGTGAAGGATAGCTTTGCGGAAGTCGTGCACTTGGAGCATCCGAGGGACCGCCGGACGAGGAGCTTGGAGTGAAACCGAAGGAAGTAGACTTCGAGGCAAGAGACGCGAAGGATCATTGTAGAGTCGTGGGCCTGATGCTGCCGAGGGACGTGACCGCGAACGAAGAGAACTTCGAAGGCGAGGGACTCCGAGGGATGAGAGCGAGCGAATGTAACCCGGGAAGGGGTAGTAGCTCGTAAGTGAAACTTGGCCATTTGGCTAAGTGTCGGATGGGATTTCCCGACACCAGTCGACTGCCATGGAATGGCGATCGGCGCTAATCGATTGGGTTCGTGGTGTCTAACTCAATGGAGTGGCAATGATCATTGCCGATGATCACCGACCGCTAAGGGACGGCTGACCGATAACACTATGCACGGCATGTATCGGAGTCAATCTCGTGGAGCACTCGACCGATGTTAATACCGCTTGGATGGAATCCAACATGGAAGCCCGCTATCGATTATTGAGCATGACTCTGACCGATCGATCGAGGGCATCGATCGCCCTCTGTGTCAATGGGAAGAAACCCTCTTCCTCTATAAAAAGGAAGGGGATGGGGCTTTGGGAGGCTAATGCTTATGCTCTAATACTCTCCCAAAGTTCCCTAAAGATTTCCATCCTCTTACTCAAGATTATTTCCATTATATTTGTAAGAGGAGTGTTTTTGTGTAAAGAGGTTACCTGCACCTAGCTTTGTGCAAAGGAGAGATCTAGTGGATAGATTGCGGAGTGATTCACCGTGGACGAATCGGACCGTGGATTAGCGGCGTAGCCGTGAACCACGTTACATCTTCTTGTTAACGTTTGCTTTCTTGTAATTTCTATTTGCTTGTCTTTATTTGCATATTCCGCTTGCGCTAATCTTTTGTAGACGAGCAAAATACGATATCCATCGTAAGAGGGCTATTCACCCCCCTCTAGCCGGCCAATCGATCTCCCAACAAGTGGTATCAGAGCGAGGTTGCTTGTCACCGGACTAACCGCTGCAACAAGCTCTACATCAAAAATGGTCGGCTCAAACATTCATCCACCGAAGTTTGAAGGGGAATTCGCTTGGTGGAAGAAGCGAATGGAGGTATTCTTCGAAACCGACTTTGAAATCCTTTTAATAATGGAAAATGATTTCGAGTTGCCTAGGAACGAAGATGGGGAGCCATTGGAGAAATCAAGGTGGAGCAAGAGGCAAAGAGAAGAATACTTGGCAAATTCAAAGGCCAAGCATCATCTATACAATGTCCTCCCCCAACAAGAAGTCAACCGGATAGGAGAGTGTGCTAGCGCCAAGGAAATGTGGGACAAACTAATAGAGATCCATGAAGGCACATCCGACGCGATGCTAGCAAGGAGAGATGTCCTTCGCTCCCAATTTTCCAATATCAAACTCGAAAAGGGAGAGAAGGTAAAATCCCTACACTCTAGATTTAAGGATATTCTAACCGGTTTGACAAGTGTAGGTGAAAATCTCTCCAATCGGGATATGGTAATGAAGGTCATAGATGCCTTTCCCCGGTCCTCAAGATGGAGCTCCATGGTGGATTCATTTTACATCTCCAAGAACTTGGAAGTAAGTACCTTGGAGGAGTTTTTCTCAACAATGGAGCTCCACGAAACGAGGCTTGAAGGAATACAAGAAGAGCCAAGAATCCAACCTTCAAGAGGAGTAGCTTTGATGGCAAATAAGGGGAAGAAGAAGATGGAAATCCCCTCCTCATCCGATGAAGCCTCTACCTCCTCCATGGATAACACGGAAGAAGCTTACATGGTAAGGAAGGTAAGGCGTGCATTTAAGAATTTTAGATTTGATAAATCTCATGATAGGAATAGAAGACCAAGAGGGAAAATTGTCTGCTACAATTGCCAAGGAGAGGGACACATAAGGGACAATTGTCCTCTCCTAAACAAGAGCAAGGAGGAGAAGAGAAAGAGGGAAGAAAAGAAGGAGAAAAAGGGGAGTAAAAATAAGGAAGAAGAAAATAAGGCCAAAGAAAAAGGAAAGGTCATGGCACTCAAAGCGAAGACATGGGATGACCTTGCTTCTTCATCCTCATCCGAAGAAGAAGAGCATGTCTATTCCAACCTTGCATTAATGGCCTTCGACAACTTGGATTGCTCCTCCTCCTCAAATGAAGAATCAAGCTCAAGTGGAGAGAGCTCAAGTGAAGGGGGAGCCTCTACATCCTCCTCATCCGAAGAAGAAGAAGAGGACATGGAAACTATGGTAACGAATGCCTCTCCTAAGAAAATAGTTTCCATAATTTCTAGTTTAACTAAGGACTTATTTGGAATGAAAAAGAAAAATAAAAGCATGCTTGATCAAATTAAGGCATTGGAAAATAAGCTAGAAAATGCATGCTTAAATGATAATGATAATATTTCTTCTAGCTTAAATGATGCATGCTCACATGAATATATGACATTTAATGTTAGAGATGCATGCATGGATGAAAATAGGGCTCTAAGGGAAAAGGTAGATTACTTGACAAAAACCCTAGAAAAATTCACTATAGGCTCCAACACCTTGAACATGATCATAGGGAGTCAAAGAGCTAGCTTTAATAAGAAAGGCCTAGGATACAAAGAAAAGAAAAATGAAAAGGCCTATAAATGCCTAATTGCTAGGGGACAAGATAAGAAGAAGGTAATAGCTAGAAAATGGATCCCCAAGGAGTATCTAGTGAACCCCATAGGCAAGAACTTATTTTGGGTTCCAAAATCCATTCTTAAGGGTTAGGAAAACCCTAAGGTAGTCAACCATATGCAATTGACCTATATCATATTTTGGTTGACTTAGGATGGCGGGACAACATTTTTAAATAGTGTTAGATGATGATAACGTGCCTATAAATAGTTAATAATGCTTAAATCATGATGATTAATGTAATTGCTATGTATGTTTACAATCATGATTTATGATTTTTATGATTTGGCACATCATCATGAGAAATAGGGTTAAATCATGCCTTAGATGATATTTTGCTTATTATCATCATATAATACCTAATGCATGATTGTAATTTGATGAAAACATGTATTTCATGATCATAATGTGTAATCAATTCATATATATCTTTATGATCATGTTGAGTGTTAGGATGATACTTAACCTTGATAGAATTGTATGAATATAATGGTTAAGTATATACAAATACCCTCTAGGATGCATCTCACACTCACCATAGGCTACTTTGATTGAAAACTTAGCATGGGTGAGATGTTAGGAAGATACAAATGTCCACTAATGTCTATGGCATTTAGATGGTCATTTAAAGTATCAAAATAGTAATAATAGACCAATCATGGGGAAGGCTTATGTTTAATTCATAGACATATTTCCCAAAGATCATGGTTGTATATTTCATATGTTTTCAAAACAATTTCTTACCTTAAAATACATGTATTCATGTTTTGAAACAATTGGATGCAAAACTAGGTGTTAAACTTGATACTATCATGATCAAAAACCTAGTAGTTTTTAAACCTTTTGGATTTTTGGCAAATACGTGAAAATATGATGATTTTTCATAAAGACCTATTTTTCACTGATAAAGAATCTTACAAGAAATATGTTTCCTAAATTTCATGATTTTTTGAATTTTCTGGAATTTTTAATTCATTTCTAAAATTCGATCCGAAAATTAGAAAGTTACGAAATTTGTCACGACCGTAGTCCTAAATGACGATCGATGGCTAAAATCGAACGATAAAGGCCGAATTCAGGTTTTAGACTAATGTTTGATATTTTCCTTCTATTATACTTGATGTCATGAGTTTATAACTTAGTGTTAATCTTTTTAATGGTGTCAAAGGGGGAGAATTAATTATGTTTAAGTAAATTGTGATAGGGGGAGAAATTGTTAAAATGTGATAGGGGAGAAATATGTATGGGGAGTTTCATGGATTAAGGGGGAGTTGCATGTTGCTATATCATGTTTATGTTTACATGCTTTCTTACCTTAGAAATTTTTATCAAATGTTTTTACCTAACTTAAACAGATTGTCACACATCAAAAAGAGGGAGATTGTTAGGGCAATCTCTTGCCATGATTAGGTTTTGATGTGTGTGGCAAAGGGTTTAAGTTAGTTTGTTATGTTGATTTGATATGTGCGTTGAAGTCGTGCAGGACTTAGTAATTCGCACATGGAGCCGTGGCGAGTTTCACATCTCATGACTCGGTCCTTGAGTCGGTGAAGGATAGTTTTGTGGAAGCCGTGCACTTGGAGCATCCGAGGGACCGCCGGACGAGGAGCTTAGAGTGAAGCTGGAGGAAGTAGACTTCGAGGCAAGAGATGCGAAGGAGCATTGCAGAGTCGTGCGCCTGATGCTGCCGAGGGACGTGGCCGCGAACGAAGAGAACTTCGAAGGCGAGGGACTCCGAGGGATGAGAGTGAGCGAATGTAACCCGGGAAGGGGTAGTAGCTCGTAAGTGAAACTTGGCCATTTGGCTAAGTGTCGGATGGGATTTCCCGACACCCGATTTGCCATGGAATGGCGATCATACTCGAATCGATTGGTTTCGGTGTCGACTCATGGGCATTTAGCCCAAGCAATGATCGCCATGGAGTGGAAGTCGATCGTTGCGCCGACATCGGCCGATCGCTAAGGACGGCGATGATCGTGATAATATCGCAGCACGCAGAATGGAGTCGATCTCGCGGAGCACTCGACTGATTGACATCAGTCGACTGATGGGTGCCATCAGTCGACTGATGCCAATACCGTTGGATGGAATCCAACGTGGAAAGCAACCGTTATTGGGGAACGGCTACAAGACCAGTCGACTGATCGAGGGCATCAGTCAACTGCTCCTGTGTCAACGGGAAGAAACCCTCTTCTTCTATAAAAAGGAAGGGGATGGGGCTTTGGGAGGATAATGCTTATGCTCTAATACTCTTCCAAAGTTCCCTAAAGCTTTCCATCCTCTTACTCAAGCTTATTTCCATTATATTTGTAAGAGGAGTGTTTTTGTGTAAAGAGGTTACCTCCACCTTGCTTTGTGCAAAGGAGAGATCTAGTGGATAGATTGCGGAGTGATTCACCGTAGACGAATCGGACCGTGGATTAGCGGCGTAGCCGTGAACCACGTTACATCTTCTTGTTAGCGTTTGGTTTCTTGTAATTTCTATTTGCTTGCTTTATTTGCATATTCTGCTTGCGCTAATCTTTTGTAGACGAGCAAAATACGATATCCATCGTAAGAGGGCTATTCACCCCCCTCTAGCCGGCCAATCGATCTCCCAACAAGATTCACCACTCCTTGCGAGGAGATGTATACCCATGGCCTCTCGTCGGATTGTTACTAAAGTCTTTGGCCAAAGCATTACATGTTTAGAGTAAGGTACTCTTCCATACATGTGAAGTAACTAGAATCCGTAGGACGAGGAAATGATATTTGGGCTAGGTGTGACGTAGTCAGCCTAGTGGGGACTGACACTATAGACCATGTCCTGAACCAAGTGGGTATAAGATGAGTGAAGGGAATGGGGCACGATTCATTCGAGTTGCTGAAGGGTTTCAGAAATAGTTCTGGATCAACCGTTGATCTTTTCGGTTAATTAGAGATCATGATGTACTACTAGGTGCCACTCATGATCGTTCTATAATTAATGGTTAATTATAGATGGCCAACATAAACCGAGAACCTATTTGGTCACACACACAACGAGCGTAATCCGAAGGATTTAAAACGAGCTTGAGAATGAGATTCTCAGACCGAGAGAAACTAAGTTTGGTTGGACCAAACAAGAAGCGAGCATGAAATTGTTTCAGTCGCAATGGAAGCGTGGATGGGTCGTGTCTTATGAAGACATAATGGATGAACCAAAATGGTTTGGTTCTAATCCAATGGAGGAGAATAAACCAAAGGGTTTGGTTTATTTTAAACGAATGAACCAAAGTTGGTTCGGTTCGTTTTAACTTAAAATAAAACATCATGGTTTGGTTTATTTTAACTTATATTAATGGAGCGGGTTAACGGGCCTTATGGTTATGATCCAATAACCATTAAGAGAATTAGTTCTCTATAAAAGAGGGCTTAAGGGTTTGTTAAGCCCTAATCCAAAAGCCCCTAACCTAGAGTTGCCGCCCACCTCATTGAAGGAGTCGGTGCCAACCCTAGGCCGCCGCCCATCTTCTCCAACCGGCCACCAGCTGCTGCCGTCTTCTCCCATTGCCGGCGTCGAGCTGCTTCCAGAAGAATTCCGGTGATCCTCCTTGGCTCCGGCGACAAGGTGAGCAAGCCGCTTTCCTTATTTGGTCGGCGCAAGGTCTCCACCAAAGCTGTCCAGTTTTCTGGACAGCTTGTTTCCTTCTCGTCGGAGCGTCGTTTGGACGACATTTGGAGCTCCGACAAGGCCTTACTTACTGGGGATTCGATATCCGGTAATCCTCATAGGTGGAGGACGAAGGATTCGTCAAACGGTTGACGAATACCTCTCCGGAGAAGCGAGTTTTGAGGACTCGTCTTTGGATCCGAATTTGGATTCGGATCGTGATCTTCTCTCGATCACATCGTCTTCAACACGAGGCTAGTAACCCGTACGAAGACGAGGCTCATGACTTAGCGAAGTCATCCCGAAGATACTCGACGTGGATACTGATAGAGACGATTCTAGCGAGGATTGTTCCGGTTGATGTTGTTCCCGCTACACGTGATACGAAAGGTATACGTAGTTAAATTTCCTTTTATTGCAAAATTTAAATTTACGATTATGTCTACACATGTTGTACTATGCATGCGTGTGATGTGTGTGTTGTAATAAATTAGATTTATTATTTTTATTCCTTCCGCTGTGCACATGTTTACGAAACATGTTCGAACACACACTCGCCGCGGTGCCGGAAACCCAACAGTGGTATTAGAGCCCAGGTTGTGTTTCAACATAATCGTAAAATTGTTTTGCGATAGTCATAATGATATTTCTGGAAATTTTCTACTTTTGGAAAGTTAGAAGTATTTATGGAAATTTTTCAATTTTGGAAAGTCTAGAAGTATTTATGAAAATCTTCCACTTTTGGAAAGTTGGAAGTATTTATGGAAATTGATATTTTCCATAAATAAAATATTTGATTATATTTGGAAATTTGTTTCCTAATTTAATCATGATTTGATTTGGAAAATCAAATCTTAAAATATTTTATTTTCATAAGTAGTTTTGATGATTTAGGAAATTGATTTCCTAAATTTACTTTCCTTAATCAACTATTTCCACAAATAAAATATGTGATTAGATTTGGAAATTTATTTCCTAATTTAATCATGATTTGATTTGGAGAATCAAATCTTAAACATATTTTATTTCCATAAATATTTATGACATATAAGGAAATATTGTACATGACATAATTGTATGCCATGTAATTGCATTAGATGCATATCATTATGTCATGCGTGTCGTGACATGTAGATATATGTCATGTATGTCATGCCATGTAGATAATAGTTATTTTCATGCAAAGAGGATGAGACATAAAAACCCTAACTCAATATTAAAGCCTACACCTTCCATTAATATGGTTAGAACCAGAGTTCCGTTTCTTGTTCGGGTTGTTGGACTCTCTCCAAGCCCGGCTCGAACCCGAACATGTTCAAACCATGGAATAGTTTAATACTAATATGGTAAGAGTCAGAGGTTAATTGTTAGCTTTGGTTGTTGGACTCTCTCCAAGCCGGGCTAATTGGTTGAATGCGCTCTAACCATATTAAAACTATTTCTTGATTAATGGGTCGGCTTTAACCTGGAGCATCGGCTTGTTGGACTCTCTCCAAGGTCGATGTAAAGGGAGGTGAAGTTGGGTGCTATGCATATGATGCATACTTGTTAATGTGTTAACAACCCGATGTATGTGTGAACATTCAATTAGTTGATAGCACATTGTGATAGTTGCATATACGTGATATGCAATCGGTATAGTTGATACCTACCATCGTAGTTATGAATGGCTTGTTGGACTCTCTCCAAGGTTTTTCATATCTATGATGGATATTAGCCCATTCGGAGATGGACCTACGATCTCCCGAAGTGATTTTGGGGTTTTTGAAATTCGAAAAATGAATGGGATTTATGAATGTATATTGATGCATTTTAAAATCATTTTCTTATATATGCTCGTTTTGTATTTCTAAGTTAATCGATTGATCATGATGTCTTTGAATTTGCATTCCATTTTGGATTCAAATAAATTGACTGGGCCGAACTTCTTGGACTGGCTTAGAAACTTGAGAATTATTCTCAAGGTGAAAAAGCTTGTGTATGTTCTCGAAGAGCCTCTTCCCACCCGTCCTAGTGATAATGCAACTCTAGACCAATTGTTAGCTTATCAGAAACATGTAAGTGATTCTGAACAAGTGAGTTGCATCATGCTAGCCGTGATGGAACCCAAGCTGCACAAGTATCATGAGCATATGGATGCTCATATCATAGTCTTTCATCTTTATGAGTTGGTTGATGAGAAAGTAAGATTCGAAAGGTTCGAAGTCTCTAAGCTCCTCTTCACCTCTGAGATGCAAGAAGGTTCATCTATGGTACTGCTCAACATGCTGAAGACTGTGGAGTCTTCTGTGAAGCATGAGCAGGGGACGGTGTTGTAAGTTGATTCCTCGAAGAAAGGTTCTAAGAGGAAGTCAAAGGAATAGCAGAAGGGGAAGAAAAAGGCTAAAAAGGTAGAACTAGCTCAAAAGGGCACTTGCCATCATTATGGCAAGGAGGGTCATTGGCGAAGAAATTGCAAGATTTATCTTGAGTTCATGAAGAAGAATAAGGCATCGGATGCCCCATCTTCTTCAGATATCTTCGTTATTGATTGTCATTCTATTTCCTCAAAAACTTGGGTATTGGATATTGGGTGTGGCTCACATATATGTAATGACATACATGGGCTAAGGAATAGAAGAAGACTCGTCAAGGGAGAGTCAAATTTACGTGTTGGGAATGGAGAAAAGGTTGCTGCACTCGCCATCGGAACGTATTTGTTGAAACTCCCTACAGGACTTGTCTTAGAACTGGACAATTGCTTTTGAGTTCCTTCGTTGATAAAGAACATCATTTCTATTTCTTGTTTAAATAGAAATGGGTACCATTTGACTTTTAGTAACAATTGTTGTTACATAACTTTGAATGGAATTCTTTATGGGACTGGAACTTTGAGCAATGGCATTTATACGTTGGACGTATCCAGTGACATTTTCAATATCGAAGCGAGCAAGAAGCGTGCTCTAAAGGATAATCAAATAGACTCCTACATGTGGCATTGTCGTCTTGGCCATGTAAGCAAGAAACGCATGTCCAAATTACACCAATGTGGAATTCTGGAATCGTTTGAATTGGATTCATACGATACATGCGAATCATGCTTAAAAGGCAAGATGACAAAGTTACCTTTTACAGGAAAAGGTGAACGAGTGGGAGAGTTGCTAGGCCTAATACATAGTGATGTATGTGGACCTATGTCAACTCATGCTTTAGGAGGCTATAGCTACTTCATTACCTTCACCGATGATCACTCACGGTTTGGGTATGTGTTCTTGATGAAACACAAGTCTGAAGCCTTTGAAAGGTTCAAAGAATTCAGAAATGAAGTAGAGAAACAACATGACAAGAGTATTAAAATACTTCGATCGGATCGAGGTGGTGAATACTTAAGTCAAGAGTTTCTTGATTATCTAAGATACAATGGCATATTATTTCAATGGACTCCGCCATATACACCACAGCATAATGGTGTATCTGAGAGGCGTAACCGGACCTTGTTGGACATGGTCAGGTCAATGATGAATCATGCGAATCTTCCCAAGTCCTTTTGGGGCTATGCACTTCAAACAGCTATTTACTTGTTAAACAGAATGACAACCAAGGTAGTCTCTACTACTCCATATGAGATATGGAATGGTAAGAAACCTCATGTATCTTACTTGAAGATATGGGGTTGTCTAGCTTATGTGAAGCGGACTGTATCAGATAAATTGGATGCTAAGTCTAATAAATATTTATTTATTGGATACCCTAAGGAAACAAGGGGTTACCAATTCTATCATCATGTGGAACAAAAGGTGTTTGTTTCAAGGCATGTTGTGTTTCTTGAGAAAGAGTTTCTCTTGCAAGAAAACAGTGGGAGTGTCGTCGAGCTTGAGGAGGCTCGAGAGACTCAAATAGACATTGATGAGATATCTGGTGAAGCACAACAGTCGATAACTCATAGTGATGAGCAATCGTCTAGACCTACTGTAACACCACATCTTCGTAGATCTGGTAGAACACGCAACATTCCTGAGAGATATGGATTTCTCGTAAGTGAATCGAACGACGTGTTACTCATTGATGATGAGGAGCCTACCAGTTATGAAGAAGTGCTGACAAGTTCAGAAAGGGATAAGTACCTTGAAGCCATGAAGTCGGAAATGGATTCCATGTATGAAAACCAAGTTTGGAACTTGGTTGACCCACCTGAAGGCATCAAGCCTATAGGGTGCAAGTGGGTTTTCAAGAAGAAAACCGACATGGATGGTGATTACCTATAAAGCTAGATTAGTGGCGAAAGGATATCGTCAAAACAAGGTGTTGATTATGGCGAAACCTATTACTTTGTAGCTATGCTTAAATCCATTCGGATGCTCCACGGCCATAGCGGCTCATTATGATTATGAGATATGGCGGATGGATGTGAAAACAAGCTTTCCTTAATGGAAACTTGCTCGAGGGCGTGTATATGATCTGACTGAGGTTTCATCGGTTGATAAAACCAAGGTATGCAAATTGCGGACGGTCCATTTATGGATTGAAGCAAGCATCGAGAGTGGAATATCCGTTTTGATGACGATCAAAAGTTTGATTTCTCACAAAATCGAGACGAACCTTGTGTGTACAAGAAGGTTAGTAGAGTGCGATCGTGTTCCTAGTATTGTATGTCGATGACATATTACTTATAGGAAGCGATGTTTCAATCTTCTGATCGATTAAGGTTTGGTTATCCAAGACATTCTCCATGAAAGACCTGGGAGAAGCAACCTACATCCTCGGGATTAAGATCTATAGAGATAGATCGAAATGGTTGCTTGGTCTTTCGCAGTCTACATATATAGACCGAGTGCTAAAGAGGTTTAGCATGTCAGAATCCAACAAAGGTTTCCTACCCATCATGCATGGGGTACACCTTTCGAAGTCTATGTGTCCGCGCACAAAAGACGAGAGGATTTGCATGAGTAAGATTCCCTATGCATCCGCAATAGGATCTATCATGTATGTTATGTTATGTACGAGGCCCGATGTATCGTATGCTCTGAGTGTCATGAGCATATACCAGTCTGATCCAGGAATGGATCATTGGGTGGCTGTTAAGACGATCCTTAAGTACTTAAGAAGAACTAAGGATGTGTTCCTAATATATGGAGAAGGGGACATGGTGATACGCGGGTATACAGATGCTAGCTTCTAGACAGACAAGGATGATTCCAGGTCTCAGTCTGGATACGTGTTCACCTTGAATGGGGGCGCAGTGAGTTGGAAAAGTTCCAAACAAGACACTGTAGCGGATTCTACCACTGAGGCAGAATACATTGCATCTTCGGAAGCAGCAAAGGAAGTGGTTTGGATCAAGAAGTTCATTTATGAACTTGGTGTGATTCCAGCCATTGTTAAAGCAATACCGGTCTACTGCGACAACAATGGAGCAATTGCACAGGCGAAAGAGCCAATGTCTCATCAACGATCCAAACATGTGTTTCGCCGCTATCATCTTATCAGAGAGATCATCAGTAGGAAAGAAATACAAATCGAGAAAATCCCCACTGAAAGGAACTTAGCGGATCCTGTGACTAAGGCATTACCTCAAAGTAAGTTTGAGGGTCATGTTACAGCTTATGGTATTGGATACCGTAGCGATTGGCATTAGGCCAAGTGGGAGTCTGTTAGTAATATATGAGAGATGTCCTAAGGCAATCGCATTATGTTTGAACCATTTATATGATAAATGAAGATTCACTATTTGAGTATACATGCTTTCATGTATTTGATTGGATCTTAAACTCATTTACTGAATGTCCGCGATACGATTCACAACATGAGAGAATTTGTGATTGGATCACAACTAGTGAGTATCTCTACATGTGTAATTGTGATGTATCGGAATTATCCCTAGTCGATGAATTGATGGATTTGGACACCATCAATTTTATGAGCTAGCGTATCCAAGCGGTGATTCTCCGTGGAGACATTGTGATGTCCGGAGTTGATCGTGGATGCTAGTTATGGTAACTAGTTCATTGGAGTGACCAGCCGTAAGACTTCATATGGTTCTCTGCATATATAGATATGTCAATGAAGTTCTTACTATGGCTTAAGTGCGATGTTCCTTTGACTTGCGGTATTCAAGTCATCTTGATCATAAAGACTTATGCGTTGACATTCTTAAGCAAGCATCTCTGAGGAGATGTGGACCCGGGATGATTGGGTATAAGTCGAAGTGATCGAAGGTGTTTGAATAGCCTATAAAGGATTCACCACTCCTTGCGAGGAGATGTATAACCATGGCCTCTCGTCGGATTGTTACTAAAGTCTTTGGCCAAAGCATTACATGTTTAGAGTAAGGTACTATTCCATACATGTGAAGTAACTAGAATCCGTAGGACGAGGAAATGATACTTGGGCTAGGTGTGACGTAGTCAGCCTAGTGGGGACTGACACTATAGACCATGTCCTGAACCAAGTGGGTATAAGATGAGTGAAGGGAATGGGGCACGATTCATTCGAGCTGCTGAAGGGTTTCAGAAATAGTTCTGGATCAACCGTTGATCTTTTCGGTTAATTGGGAATCATGATGTACTACTAGGTGCCACTCATGATCGTTCTATAATTAATGGTTAATTATAGATGGCCAACATAAACCGAGAACCTATTTGGTCACACGCACAACGAGCGTAATCCGAAGGATTTAAAACGAGCTTGAGAATGAGATTCTCAGACCGAGAGAAACTAAGTTTGGTTGGACCAAACAAGAAGCGAGTATGAAATTGTTTCAGTCGCAATGGAAGTGTGGATGGGTCGTGTCTTATGAAGACATAATGGATGAACCAAAATGGTTTGGTTCTAATCCAATGGAGGAGAATAAACCAAAGGGTTTGGTTTATTTTAAACGAATGAACCAAAGTTGGTTCGGTTCGTTTTAACTTAAAATAAACCATCATGGTTTGGTTTATTTTAACTTATATTAATGGAGCGGGTTAACGGGCCTTATGGTTATGATCCAATAACCATTAAGAGAATTAGTTCTCTATAAAAGAGGGCTTAAGGGTTTGTTAAGCCCTAATCCAAAAGCCCCTAACCTAGAGTTGTCGCCCACCTCATTGAAGGAGTCGGCGCCAACCCTAGGCCGCTGCCCATCTTCTCCAACCGGCCACCAGCTGCTGCCGTCTTCTCCCATTGCCGGCATCGAGATGCTGCCGGAAGAGTTCCGGTGATCCTCCTTGGCTCCGGCGACAAGGTGAGCAAGCCGCTTTCCTTATTTGGCCGGCGCAAGGTCTCCACCAAAGCTGTCCAGTTTTTTGGACAGCTTGTTTCCTTCTCGTCGGAGCGTCGTTTGGACGACATTTGGAGCTCCGACAGGGCCTTACTTACTGGGGATTCAATCTCCGGTAATCCTCATAGGTGGAGGACGAAGGATTCGTCAAACGGTTGACGAATACCTCTCCGGAGAAGCGAGTTTTGAGGACTCATCTTTGGATCCGAATTTGGATTCGGATCGTGATCTTCTCTCGATCACATCGTCTTCAACACAAGGCTAGTAACCCGTACGAAGACGAGGCTCGTGACTTAGCGAAGTCATCCCAAAGATACTCGGCGTGGATACGGATAGAGACGATTCTAGCGAGGATCGTTCCGGTTGATGTTGTTCCCGCTACACGTGATACGAAAGGTATACGTAGTTAAATTTCCTTTTATTGCAAAATTTAAATTTACGGTTATGTCTACACATGTTGTACTATGCATGTGTGTGATGTGTGTGTTGTAATAAATTAGATTTATTATTTTTATTCCTTTCGCTGTGCACATGTTTACGAAACATGTTCGAACACACACTCGCCGCGGTGTCGGAAACCCAACACTTAGGTGGACCTTGCTTCCTAGACACTAGATTTTGACAATTTGACCTAGTTTTTTTATCATTTGACCCTTTAACTTGATTTTGAATCTTTTTGAGGGTCCTTTCAAGTTTTTCAAGCCTTGACCTCAAGGCTTGATTTTCTAACTCTAATTTTCTAATTTTTTATTTTTTATCTATTCTTTGGACATGAGACTGTTGGGTTTTCCGAGCCGCAAAAACCGCTTTTTGCGTTGCGGAAACCTCGGAAGCCCCGGCCACGGATCCGTGCGAAGTATAAAATATAAAACTAACATGTATGTGTTTAATACCTTTATATCTACTCTAGATCTACATGATAAGAAATTACCCTCGATGTGACGCCCTTCGCAAATCTCGCTCGTCCAAAAGGTTTGCCGGAACTCGAGAGTGTCAAGTGCACACTCCTCTATTGGTATCCACACAAGCAATAGGTGGAGAAAAATACCTTAGAGTGTGCTAGCACCCTTTAGGAATTTCGGCCAAGGAGGTTGGGAGAGCTTGAGAGGGTGATCCAAGGAAGAAGATGAAGTTGTGTAACTCACAAAAATGAATACACCATCTAATGGAGTAGTGGTCGGCCACTTTTCTTAAGGGGGGGTTACATGCATGCATGTAACTCCTCCAAGAGCCAATGGCTCTTGGTCTTCCTCATGAGGTGGCACCACATGCTAAGTCAATGATGATGTGGAGCATCATCATTGGTCAGCCATGCCAAGTCATCATCATGACATGGCATTTGTCAAGTCAAACTTGACCTTTCATCTTTCCTCTCAAGTCAAGTCAAACTTGACCTCTTATCTCCCATGGTTGATCAAATCCAACCATTTGATTCAAGTCAATTTAATTTAATGAATCTCTATTCATTAATTTAAATTGATTTTATGAATCAAATCTAAATTAGACTCATTCAACACTTGAATCAAATTGAGTCCAACTCAATTAGTCTAATTAGGATTACTCTTAATCCAATTTGGTTCATCCCATGAACCTAATCCTCATGGTTCATCATATGAACCTAATCTCTATCTAATTGCCCTTAGTGTGTGACCCTATAGGTTCTTGTAACGTTGGCAATGTCCCTAAACCGATTTAGGAACATAAGCAATGAGCGGTATCTAGCAACACATCATTGCTACCTAAGTTACAAGAATGTTGAGCTCCAACATCACCTTTGTGACTACTAATTGTGACTCTCACAATATGTGACAATGTCCCTCTATCCTTGACATCTAGATTGACCAATTGAGGTATAGACCATGTCATCCTCGGTATAATCTATATCTTGAACTCCAAGTAGACTCACTCTAATCAAATGAGCTCAATATCTCATATTGACTCATTTGGGCATGGCCATGCACTTCGTGGTCTCACTCTATCAAGAATATCGATGTCACCCCCGTCATATAGGAGGGATAGATCTCATCTACATCACTCATATCCCTCCGCATAATTTGTTACATACCCAGTAATCGCCTTTATAGTCCATCCATTTACGGGTGACGTTTGACGAAGCCAAAGTATGCAACTCCTTATGTAGGGAACCATGGTGACTTCAGGTCTAAGGACTAATAGTCATACTAATAGCCACATGAGAAAGTATATGACACTCATATAACGATCCATGATACTTTCTCATGGCGGGTCATTCAATATACATTCTCCAATGCATACCCATGTGTCAACTTGATATCTCATATCCATGACTTGTGAGATCAAGTCATCATGTTGACCTACATGCTAGTCTCTACGCATTAACATTGTCCCTGAATGTTAATACTCGACTAGGAATGATTAAGAGTAGTGTTCTCTATATCATCTCATTATCGATTCAACCAATCGATTGATATAGATAAGAACCTACTACTCAAGGACATTATTATATTTAGTTATTATGCACCAATACAAGTAAATATAATAACCATGCCTTTATAAATAGGAATATGATACAATAAAGTTCATACAACAATCATCACATGATTGGCTCTAGGGCTTTCACTAACAATCTCCCACTAGCACTAGTGTCAATCACCGTAGTATCTAATACTCAATGACCTAGTGTGATCATCATGCTTTTTCTGTGTCAAAGCCTTGGTCAAGGGATCTGCGATGTTAGCCTTTGTGGGTACTCTGCAAATCTTCACATCTCCTCCATCGATAATCTCTCGAATGAGATGGAAGCACCATAGTATGTGATTGGTCCCTGGTGTGAGCGAGGTTCCTTAGCCTGTGCAATCACTCCATTGTTGTCACAATAGAGCTCTATAGGATCTGCAATGCTAAGAACCACCCCAAGATCAGTAATGAACTTGTGGATCTAAACTGTCTCCTTTGCTGCCTCAGATGCAGCGATATACTCGGCTTCTGTTGTAGAATCAACAACTGTGTCCTGCTTCGAACTCTTCCAGCTCACAGCGCCACCATTCAAGCAAAATACGAACCCTGATTGCGATCTATAATCATCCTGGTCAGTTTGGAAGCTGGCATCGCTGTAACCCTTTACAGCTAGCTCCTCATCGCCTCCAAATATCAAGAAATATTCTTTAGTCCTTCTCAAATACTTAAGAATATTCTTGACTGCTATCTAGTGATGCTCACCTGGATCTGACTGGTATCTACTCGTCATGCTCAAAGCATACGAGACATCAGGACGAGTACACAGCATGGCGTATATGATAGATCCTATAGCAGATGCGTAAGGGATCTTATCCATGCGGTCTCTCTCCTCTCTAGAAGAGAGACTTTGAGTCTTCGAAAGACTCACACCATGTGACATCGGCAGAAGTCCCTTCTTGGAATTCTGCATGGAAAATCGTAGTAATACCATGTCAATGTATGTACTCTGACTTAGGCCAAGCAATCTCTTAGATCTATCTCTATAGATCTTGATGCCTAGAATATAGGCTGCTTCACCTAAATCCTTCATTGAGAAGCACATCCCCAGCCAAGTCTTCACAGACTGTAGCGAAGGGATGTCATTCCCAATGAGCAGTATGTCATCCACATACAATACAAGGAAGACAACTGTATCCCCATTAACCCTTTTGTAGACACAGGGTTCATCTTCATTCTTGATGAAACCAAACTGTTTGATCGCATCATCGAATCGAAGATTCCAGCTCCGAGAGGCTTGCTTTAGCACATAAATGGACCTTTGCAGCTTGCATACTTTCCCAATATGCTGTGGATCTTCAAAACCCTCAGGTTGTGTCATGTTTACATCCTCGAGTAAGTTTCCATTCAGAAATGTGGTTTTAACATCCATCTGCCAGATCTCATAATCGTGGTATGCTGCAATAGCAAGCAAGATCCAAATGGACTTAAACATCGCCACTGGAGAAAAGGTTTCATCATAGTCAATACCATGAATTTGCTTGAAACCTTTAGCCACCAATCGGCCCTTATAGGTATGTGTAAGTCCATCCATGTCAATCTTTCTCCTAAAGACCCACTTACACCCAATGGGTTTGACCCCTTCAGGTGGATCAACCAAAGTCCATACTTGGTTGGTGTACATGGATTCCATCTCGGATCTTATGGCCTCTAGCCATTTCTCAGAATCTGGGCTCATCACAGATTCCTGATAGGAGGTAGGCTCATTCTCAATGAGCATAACGTCATCATGGTCAGACAAGAGAAATGAGTATCTCTCAGGCTGACAACGTACCCTATCAGACCTGCGAAGTGGTAGGTCTACCTGAACAGGTGGTTGTTCCACAACTCCTTGTGCAACAATCTCATCACCCACAACACTTTGTGGTTCCTGTTCAACCTCCATCAAGGCCTCAGTGCTATGGTCCTTATCTTAAATTTCTTCAAGATCAAACGTACTCCCACTAGTTTTTTTAGAAACAAAATCCCTTTCTAGAAAAATCTCAGTCTTTGCTACAAACACTTTGTGCTGACTGGAAATGTAGAAGTAATATCCCTTTGTATCCTTGGGATATCCAACAAAATAGCACCTATCGGATTTGGGTCCCAGTTTGTCTGAGACTTGACGTCGAACGTAAGCCTCACAACCCCAAATCCTCATGAAAGACATCTTGGGATTTCTCCCTGTCCATATCGTATATGGTGTCTTTATCACAGTCTTGGATGGTATACGGTTAAGGGTAAAGGCTGCTGTGTCTAGAGCATATCCCCAAAAGAATATAGGAAGATCTGTGTGACTCATCATAGAACGTACCATATCTAATAGGGTACGATTCTTCCTTTCGGATACACCATTCCACTGTGGTGTTCCAGGAGGAGTGAGTTGGGATAGAATCCCACACTCAGCTAGATAGTCACAAAACTCATGGCTAAGGTATTCACTACCTCGATCTGATCGAAGTATCTTAATACTCTTGCCAAACTGGTTTTGTACTTCATTCTTGAATTCTTTGAACTTTTCAAAGGATTCTGATTTATGTGTCATAAGATATACATAACCATATCTACTGAAGTCATCAGTAAATGTAATGAAGTACTTGTAACCACCTCTAGCAGCAACATTGAAAGGACCACATACATCACTATGTATAAGTCCTAACAAATCTGTTGCTCTTTCGCTGTGTCCACTAAAGGGAGTCTTGGTCATCTTGCCTAAAAGGCAAGACTCGCATGTCTCATATGATTCAAAATCAAATGAGTCTAGCAGCCCATCCTTATGGAGAGTGAGATAGCGACTCTCATTTATGTGACCTAAGCGACAATGCCAGAGATAGGTTTGGTTCAACTCATTTGACTTGAACCTCTTGGTACTTATGTTATAGATAGGGCTCTCTAAGTCTAGAAAGTAGAGTTCGTTCATTAGAGATGCACTACAATAGAACATATCATTTAAATAAACTGAACAATATTTGTTCTTTATTATAAATATAAATCCTTTCTTGTCCAAACAAGAAACCGAAATTATGTTCTTAGTCAAAGCAGGCACATAACAACATTCATCTAATTCTAGTACAAGCCCAGAGGGCAGAGATAGATCATAAGTTCCTACATCAACAGCAGCAACCCTTGCTCCATTGCCTACTCATAGGTCCACCTCGCCCTTTGTCAATGCCTTGCTATTTCTCAACGTCTGCACATTGGTACAAATGTGATATGCACATTCGGTATCTAATACCCATGATGAAGAAATAGATAGATTGACTTCTATAACATTTATACCTGAAGTAGAAGTCTCGCTTCTTTTCTTCTTAAGATCTTCCAGGTAAGCTTTGCAGTTACGCTTCCAGTGTCCAGCTTCCTTGCAGTGGAAGCAAGCCCCTTCCTTGGCTACCCCTCCTTTGGGTTTAAGTTCTTTGCCTTTGCCCTTGGCTTGGGACTTTTCCTTACCTTTAGGCTTGCCCTTGCCTTTCTTTTTGTGCACCATCAAAATTGTGTCAAATTTTCCCTTCTTAAGGTTAAGCTCAGCAGTTCTCAACATGCTGAGCATCTCAGGCAGTGGCTTATCAATTTTATTCATGTTGTAATTCATGACAAATTGATTGTAGGCTTGTGGCAAAGATTGTAAGATCAGGTCATTGGCCAGCTCTTGGCCAAGTGGGAATCCCAGCCTTTGTAGGTTTTCTACGTACCCAATCATCTTGAGTACATATGGACCTACGGGAGTCCCATCTTGCATTTTGGACCCAAACAATGCCTTAGAGACTTCATCTCTCTCATGCCTTGCTTGTCCTTGATATAGTTGACGAAGATGTCCAACCATATCATAAGCATTCATGAACTTGTGTTGCTTCTGAAGCTCAGAGTTCATGGTCGCAAGCATTAGACATGACACATCTAATGCATCATCTTGATGCTTCTTGTAAGCATCTTTGTCACTTGCGGCAAAGGTGGCGAGGTGCCTCCGGAATAAAGCCAGACGTCTGACTTCCTTTCTTGGGTGAGAACAATTCTCAGGTTCCTGTACCAGTCCAGGAAATTTGCTCCATTAAGCTTGTCCTTCTCAAGGACAGAACGCAGAGAGAGAGTGTTTGTCGACATAGTAATCTGCAACATACAATGCAGAGAATTAATATCATATTCCTTTTATCATTTAATTAGGCCTTTAATCAAATGATGCTCTCACTGAATTATAGGAATTTTGTAGAATCGAGTTATGGATGTGGTCAAACCACATTACTAGATTCATACAAACTAGCTATAATTCTTGCGGGACAAGATCCACATCATACTAAGCCTTGAGTTAGCTTTGGCTAAATCGCCCAAGACTTAGTACTATCGGTGGGTAACACATTACCGATTACATCTCTATGCAACTCTTGTTTATAGGATCAAGACCCACATTTACAAAAGTCCTTGAGTTAGCTTTGGCTAAATCGCCCAAGATTTAGTGTAAATGCGATATCATCCTATCTTTCCAACGATTGTAATATGCCTATAGTTCTACTCGATCCAATTGAGTTAACTAGTTTTACTCAATCTAATTGAGCTTACTCTAACCCAAGTCGTGATAGGCGGGACCAAGATTGTCCCTCCGCACCCTACCAAGATAATATGTGTTGCTCTGCTTTGGCAGATTCAACAACTACAAATGATCGAGGTAGTGATGGGTATCAAGGACTTGGTAGGCATTTACGAGTTGATTCGATTAAGATCTAATCTAATCATAATGTGTATCATATACGCATTAAGGCCTTTATTATCCTATATTAGCATGCATCACATACATACATACATTATTCTAGCATGCATCATATACATACAAGAAAATTATCCTAGCATGCATCATATACATACAAGCAAATTATCCTAGCATGCATCATATACATACAAGCATTATTCTACAAGCATGCATCACATACATACAAGCAAAATCATATATATATATAAAATTAACTGTGATGTAGTCATGGCCCTACTACGATCTTCTCAAGCCAATGAGAAGATCGGACGGTTAACCTAAGGCTAGCGGCTTCTCCAAGCGCTTCCTTTGACCGCCATGTGTCGTCGAGTCTAAAACTATTTACAACTAGAATTTCAAAAGAAGAGGTACGACGCGCAGGTTGCATACACTATACAACACGCACAACCACAAAAACGGCACGCAGGCCGTATTATGAATTACAACACATCATAATCCAATAAAATTGGGGTCATTGGGCCATGACAATCACAGAATTATACATAATTCTAAATTATGTATTTTTACAGAAAATTTCTATAATTTTTCCTATTTCTTTTCAATTTTATGAGTCACCTCTCCGTAACGGTCCCGCTAAGCGATTTCCGGGCGCGATCGCGGGACAAGGCCCCTTTCGGGGATAGGGTCAGCGCCCCTACTCACAAAATAAACTTTGCGAGTGTTCCTACTATGATCTTACAGCGATTTAAGTCGCTGTCCCAAAAACCTAAAGCGAGAACTCACCGTTTCGGAGAGTTTTTCTCAGTGGTTGAAGTCAACAAGTGTCCAACACTCGTTGCTTCGACTCTTCGAGAAAAATACCCAAAAATTCTATAAAAATAGGAAATTTACAGAAGCATAAAATTCTGTAATTTTTATATCTAATATAAAAATCACAAAAATGAAACACATACATGCTTCGCACGTGGCTCTGACGCCACTGTTGGGATTTCCGAGCCGCAAAAACCGCTTTTTGCATTGCGGAAACCTCGGAAGCCCCGGCCACGGATCCGTGCGAAGTATAAAATATAAAACTAACATGTATGTGTTTAATACCTTTAGATCTACTCTAGATCTACATGATAAGAAGTTACCCTCGATGCGACGCCCTTTGCAAATCCCGCTCGTCCAAAAGGTTCACCAGAACTCGAGAGTGTCAAGTGCACACTCCTCTATTGGTATCCACACAAGCAATAGGTGGAGAAAAATACCTTAGAGTGTGCTAGCACCCTTTAGGAATTTCGGCCAAGGAGGTTGGGAGAGCTTGAGAGGGTGATCCAAGGAAGAAGATGAAGTTGTGTAACTCACAAAAATGAATACACCATCTAATGGAGTAGTGGTCGGCCACTTTTCTTAAGGGGGGGGGGGGTTACATGTATGCATGTAACTCCTCCAAGAGCCAATGGCTCTTGGTCTCCCTCATGAGGTGGCACCACATGCTAAGTCAATGATGATGTGGAGCATCATCATTGGCCGGCCATGCCAAGTCATCATCATGACATGACATTTGGTCAAGTCAAACTTGACCTTTCATCTTCCCTCTCAAGTCAAGTCAAACTTGACCTCTTATCTCCCATGGTTGATCAAATCCAACCATTTGATTCAAGTCAATTTAATTTAATGAATCTCTATTCATTAATTTAAATTGATTTGATGAATCAAATCTAAATTAGACCAATTTAACACTTGAATCAAATTGAGTCCAACTCAATTAGTCTAATTAGGATTACTCTTAATCCAATTTGGTTCATCCCATGAACCTAATCCTCATGGTTCATCATATGAACCTAATCTCCATCTAGTTGCCCTTAGTGTGTGACCCTATAGATTCTTGTAATATTGGCAATGTCCCTAAACTGATTTAGGAACATAAGCAATGAGCGGTATCTAGCAACACATCATTGCTAGTCAAGTTACAAGAATGTTGAGCTCCAACATCACCTTTGTGACTACTAATTGTGACTCTCACAATATGTGACAATGTCCCTCTATCCTTGACATCTAGATTTACCAATTGAGGCATAGACCATATTATCCTCGGTACAATCTATATCTGGAACTCCAAGTAGACTCACTCTAATCAAATGAGCTCAATATCTCATATTGACTCATTTGGGCATGGTCATGCACTTCGTGGTCTCACTCTATCAAGAATATCGATGTCACCCCCGTCATATAGGAGGGATAGATCCCATCTACATCACTCACATCCCTCCGCATAATTTGTTACATACCCAGTAATCGCCTTTATAGTCCACCCATTTATGGGTGACGTTTGACGAAGCCAAAGTATGCAACTCCTTATGTAGGGAACCATGGTGACTTCAGGTCTAAGGACTAATAGTCATACTAATGGCCACATGAGAAAGTATATGACAGTCATATAACGATCCATAGTACTTTCTCATGCACGGGTCATTCAGTATACATTCTCCAATGCATATCCATGTGTTAACTTTGTTGGGATGTATACTGAAAGCCTAGCTCTTTAGTATGAACATTTTTATTTTGAAATAAGAATCACATGATCATTGTTTGCACTTTTATATTTATTATATGTTGTGCATATTGTCTAATACTTTACATTGTAGATAATATGGTGCTTGGGTGATGGCACAGAAGATCATGTTATCAGTCTCTTGTAGAGTATAAGTAGAGGCTCACAACCAAGATGGTCTTGGACAAACCATTGGCATGGTTGTAGTGTAGCTTGGTATTATTTTATCTTGAACATAGAGTTACACTAGTCCACTTAGGTGTATTGAGCAGGACCGACATAGAGGTGATTCAATTTATTGCTGACTACATAATTGAATCGGACCTCGGATATTATGTTGTACATGCTCTTAATCCCGATATAATAACGGGCACATGTAATTAGTATTTATTTCTTTGATTTACCAGAGGGTGAGATTTCTATGGATTAAATCAATATGTCCGGTAAGTTGGGAAATGATATTATTTACATGGTGTGCCGTTGATTATAGGAGGAATCCGTGTCCTATATATTAGGTTGATGATGTCCCCTTGAGGAGCTCATAAGGTTTATCATGTAAACCCCACGGGTTGACTTAGTCAACATGATGATAAGGTTGAGTGGTACTACTCGAGGAGTTAGATGTTAATTGATTGATGGTCAGTAAATCAATCGATTGACGGACATTCGATATCTTAAACACGGGGAGATAAATGTACAAATAATATATGGAGCCCATATTAATTTATGGGGGTTGGTGAGGTAGTTCGATGATAATCCTCTAGTGGACTGGAACATCATTGATGGATCAAGTTTGTGTAGTTCCGATCCATCGGGTGGCCAAGACCCAACTCCTCCTCATGGTCCCTATCGTAGCCTTATATAAACCTCATGAAGTCTAGATCAAATGATGGAAAACAAATCTCTAAATCCGACGGTTATGGATTAAATTCCTAGAACCGACGGTTGAGATTAAATCTCTAGATCCGACGGTTGAGATTAAATTCCTAGAACCGACGATTGAGATTAAATCTCTAGATCCGACGGTTGGGATTAATTCCTAGAACCGACGGTTGAGATTAAATCTCTAAATCCGACGGTTGGGATTAAATTCCTAGAACCGACGGTTGAGATTAAATCTCTAGATCCGACGGTTGGGATTAAATTCCTAGAACCGACGGTTGAGATTAAATCTCTAGATCCGACGGTTGAGATTAAATTCCTAGAACCGACGGTTGAGATTAAATCTCTAGATCCGACGGTTGGGATTAAATTCCTAGAACCGACGATTGAGATTAAATATCTAGATCCAACGGTTGGGATTAATTCCTAGAACCGACGGTTGAGATTAAATCTCTAAATCCGACGGTTGAGATTAAAACCCTAGAACCGACGGTGGAGATTAAACCAAGGCCTAACCCTAACTCTATAAAAGGATGGCTATGGGTTGGGCGGCAAGAGGGGGTTAATGGTTCATGATGGATGCTAAGGAAATTAGGGTTTTGCCTAGTATGCTTGGGCGGCAAGCAACCTCATGGAGGAAACCCTAATTAGGGTTTTGGCTCTTTAGGTTGGGCGGCCAAGGTGATGAAGGAGGGTGGGCGGCAACCTATGGAGGAGCTTGTCTTCTTCATGGAAGGTGGCTAGCTCCTAGATCTCTCCTCTCCACCATGCTTAGGCGGCAAGAAACCTATGGAGGAAACCCTAATTAGATTAGGGTTTGGCTCTTTGGATTAGGCGGCTAGGTTTGGAAGTTATGGTTGGGCGGCAACTATAGGGGAAGGGCTCATCTTCTTCCTTCTAAGGGTTGGCCGGCCACTACCTTCTCTTCCTCTACCTTGGGCGGCAAGAAATCCAAAGGAAGCTTGGTTAGCTAGGGTTTGGAAGGAAAGGTAGGTGGCAACTATAGGGGAAGTGTTCTTCTTCTTCCTAGGGTGTTGGCCGGTTCCTATCCTTTTTCCTATACCTTTGGTGGTGCCCAACCTATTCCTCTTTTCCTTTTGTTTTCCTCTTGGCCGGCGGCACTAGGAGCTAGGGTTTGTCCCTAGTTCGGTTGCTTGGTTGTTTCCATTATGTTCTCTCTATTCTTGGGGCCGGCGGCATCAATCCTTTGTGGATTGGTGGTTGGCTCAAGCAAGAAGGGAAAGAGAGTTCTTCATTCTTTGGATTGAAGAAGATCTAAGAAGCTTCAACTTGTGGAGGATCTTCGCCCACACGAAGTCTACAAGGAGGTTAGGACATACGATAGAAGATCAAGAGGTATAAAAGTTTTATAACTTTTATTTATGATCTTTGCATGTTTCTATTCTTAATTGATATGCTAGCTTAAGTTCTTTATGTTAGTATATGTTGATTATACTAGTTTGCATTTGCATGTATTTGTATAATCATAGACCCCGAATAAGAAACACAAAAACCGGCAATCCGTCCGTCGTCTCTTCCGCAGCTAACCGACTAGAAGAGTTGTGTTGCTTGAACAACTAGTTTGTTCAAGCGATCGTTCAAGTCGTTAGCACGACGACGAATTGGTTGTGCTTAGGAAACTCATCCCATCTGGATTAGTTTTCATTAGTGAAAATTTTAATCCGGGGACATGGGAGCCAATGAGCATTCCGAGGACTAGCACATTGCCAACAAACTTGATATCTCATATCCATGACTTGTGAGATCAAGTCATCGTGTTGACCTACATGCTAGTCTCTACGCATTAACATTGTCCCTGAATGTTAATACTCGACTAGGAATGATTAAGAGTAGTGTTCTCTATATCATCTCATTATCGATTCAACCAATCGATTGATATAGATAAGAACCTACTACTCAAGGACATTATTATATTTAGTTATTTGGCACCAATACAAGTAAATATAATAACCATGCCTTTATAAATAGGAATATGATACAATAAAGTCCATACAACAATCATCACATGATTGACTCTAGGACTTTCACTAACAGAAACTTCCTAGGCATGTGTCTATGGTCCTTTGGATTACAACCTAGATGGTCTTCAATTTTCCTAATACTTGCCTTAGGTAGAGTATTTTTAGGGACATTAGTCCCAAATTTCTCCTCATTTGAAATATTGTAACTCTTAGCACCTAGGCAATAGTGTCTACTATTTCTAACATGCTCTTTATGATAAATAGCAAAATTGCTAACATTATTTCTAGCATGCTTATAATAACTATTGGAAGAAGAAGCATGCTTAAAAGTTACCTTAGGGTTTGCCTTAGCTCTCCCTACATGTGTAGCTCTTCCTTCATAAGTCTTCTTCCCTCCCTTTGGGCATTGGCTCCTATAGTGCCCCTTTTGGTGGCACTTGAAGCAAATGATGTGCTCCTTGCTTTTCTTAGTGGAAACTCCGACTTCATTGGTCTTTTCTTGAACTCTTGACATCGGTTGACTTTTCTTGACTCTTTTAAGACATTTACTCTTGTAATGTCTTACTTCCCTACACTCAAAGTATATGATATGATTTTTAATATGAATTGATATGCTTGAGTTACCTAGGTCAATGGTGGCTGGATTTTGAGCTTCTTCATCTTGATCGGATGTTGAAAGCTCTTCTTCTTGCTCTTGTTCCAGAGTGGATGGTCTTTCCTCTCCCTCAATCCTTGAGGTGGAGACTTCCTCCAATTTCACTTCTTCTCTCAACCCGAATGTTGACTCCTCTTCAACTTCCGATCTCAATCCGGATGATGATTCTGAATCATCACTTTCTTGTGAGGAAGAGCTTTCTTCTTCTTGTACCGAGTGAGACTCCTCATGGAATCTTGCCAACTTGCTTCATAGCTCCTTGGCATCCATGTAATCCCCTAGCTTGCACAAAATGTCATTATGTATCAAATCTTCTAAAAGCTTTATTACCTTGACTTCGGTCTTGAACTTGAGACGTTGTTCTTGTGTCCACTTCTTCAACTTCAAGACATTTTCCTTCTTATCTCTAAATGGTTCAAAGCCTTCCATGATGATGAACCAATTTTCTATATCCATCATCAAGAAGTTCTCCATTCTTTCCCTCTATGCCGGAAAATTCTCTTGATCGTATGGTGGCGGTGTGTTGATGTCCCATCCAAGTCTTTCTTCGAATTCCATCTTATTCCTCTAGCAGTTTTGCTCCCGACGGTTAGTCCGTAGAAGAGCCCCGGGCTCTGATACCAATTGTTGCGACCATTGTGACCGCTAGTGGGGGGGTGAATAGCGTCATCGATACTTGATGGATTTCGATCGCGATTGTGTCTACAAGTCATGTTAGTGTGCAGCAAAATAATAACAATAAAACAATAAAATGAATACAATCACGGAAACACAATGATATAATGTGGTTCGAAATCGAACGATTCCTATTCCACAGATCGAGCTCAAACGAGCTCTAGCGATGCGACCACACACCACTAATCAATAATGACTCCTTCTCAGAACAATCCAGAGGTGGAGAAACATCGTACAATGATTACAAAAGTAATACTAATCAAATATAAGAAAATACAAATATGAAATGCAATACAAGTAAAGGAAATCACTTTACAAGAGCTTTTGATTACTTAATCTTTGATTGCCTTGGACTAGCCTTGAAGACCCTGATTTGCACCAGCAAATCGCTCCAAAATACCCAAGAAAATCACTGCCAAAATCCCTCTTCTGAGCTGCTTTTATAACCTGTAATCGGGCTAAATTTTTGCCTATTAGTCGACTGCACATAACCATCAATCGAATGATGTCACTGTTGTCGTGAGACAACGGCTACATCCACGCTGGAAAAATATAACAGATACACCGTCAGTCAACTGACGATACCCATCAGTCGACTGATGGCTCAATCAGTCGAGTGGTCGCGCTGATCACTTGACTAGAGAACCTTCTGTGCCCGAAATCTTGAGCACCAGTCGACTGATCACCAGATCAATCGACTGCTTGGGCCAGCAGTCGACTGCCCACCTCTGGCAGTCGACTGCTAGGGCACTCCCTGCAGTCAAACCCTAGTTAACTCACACTAGTCGACTGCCACATGGTACCAGTCGACTAACACACCTCAAACATGAGATTTTAACCCAAGTATGGTGCCCCCATACTTGCTAGATCACCCATAGCCTAGACTTAAGCCTTCTAACCACCTCCGTCAACCTCGCGCCTATCGGATCCCTCCAAGTCATCCATGACTTTTTCATCCATACGCTAGCCTTCAGGTGCTTCCATCGGCTATGTCATGCTAACGGTGTCTATACAGCCAAGGCACATTGGACTTACACTGCCAAGACTCCCGCTTGGACTTTACGCCGCCAACCATTGGACTTATGCTGCCAAGACTTCACCCTTGGACTTTACGCCGCCAATATCAAACCCCTTGGACTTCTCAAATGCCAAGACTCAAGCTTGGACTTTACATGCCAAGTACTCAAGACTTAGACTTTCAATGACATGGTCAACCCTAGTCAACCATCAAAATCCCCCTCGAGTCAAACTCGAGTCCGGTCAATCATGACCCGGGTCGATTGCACTAACAATCTCCCCAAAATATTATCAGACATCAATGTCAAACATCAATGTCAAACTTTCATGTCAAACATCAAAACATCGCTCGAGTCAAACTCGAGTCCGGTCAATCGTGACCTGGGTCGATTGCACCAACAAGACTCTCTTGAAATCTGCAAAACATGTAATAGAGCCAGGGGTAGAGACCCAAACCATCTTTGAACAGATGCCGCTAAGGTGATGCGGAAAGCTCTGCATTTTAGGGCATCCGAATAGCAATGAAGGGAGGCAGCCCCCTCAAATTGAGATAAGTGCTCCTTGGGATCTGAAGTGTCATTATACATCCCCACCTAAGGAGCTCAAAAGTGCGAGGGTGGTTGTTCCAACATGATGTCCTCAGTGAATGGACACGGCTCGTAAGGGTCAAGTGCCCTGGTGGACTGACTCCCCCCATGGTCTTCGCGTCTAGTCTGTGTTGTCGGGACAGGGTACTGATACATCCTCCCCATCGGCATTTCACCGACAATATTTCAGTCTCCTGGGGGCCAAGCGGGAGGACATGAGAAGGCCATTCCACCAGTGGCTCCCTCTGAGAAGGCTCCCCAGAATGTGGATGAAGATACCCCATCCTTTTCCTTTCTCTGACCAGGGCTTCAGATACAGCGGTGTCTACCATAGCCTTCAGCTGGGATGGTAGCAAAGTGATAGAGCCCTCCTCTACGGAAGAAGTTGTGGGAGGAGAGATCTCTTATAAAGGCATCTCGACGTCTTACTCAATAGAAATGTTCTCACAGACGACGCCAACTGATGCGGGCCCGGATTTTTCACCTCCTTGTGAGGAAGATAATGACGTTATGGAGGCTTAGGGTCCTCTCCGACCGAAACAGTAAAAGTTGATAACAAGGAAACAAGTCACAAAGAGCAATGACACAAGATTTAATGTGGTTCCAAATTTTAATTCCTACTCCACGGGATGAGCTCTAGAGCGAACTACGGTGCTAAACACCTCAACTATAAAATCCCTCCTTTTCGGAAGCCCTTCCGGAGGTGGAGAAAACCCCTTACAAAACCAAGATATACACTAGGTAAAGAGATGAATCAAATAGAAAATGACCCTCCGCCTTCTTCTCCCTTCTCCGATTTCCTTCTTCTCCTCTCCTCGGTGTTGCCTCGGTCCCGTCTTTGGAAGTACCCCTTGGATGAAAGTTGATTGATCGATCCCCTTCTTCTTCCTTCTTTCTCCTCCTTTATACTTGTTCCCCCGAAGCCAGTTGTGATGTAACAAACCACCATGATCACTGTCCACGTGGAGGGTCCTTTTTTGCCTAAAGAACAATTCTGTTAAGAGGATAGGAAATGGACACTCCTGGGAATCTTATATGGGGTCCCAGTTTGTTATACCGCGTAACAGACTTCTATAAGCCAGCGTATCGAGGAACGTCTTCCCCTCTTCTTTACCTTCTCTTTCTTCCCTAAAGGCCTTTATTTTCCCTAGTCATCTCCTCTGATTTCCACACCAACTTGATCCCATTCTCGGATGACCCTCGGCTGATTTCTCCAATGTACCTTTCTGATTTGCTCAAACCAGGGTGTATATGACTCAACCGAGTTGATAATTACCCCCGCTCCAGCCGTAAGATCCACTCACTTAAATTCTTCTTAATTTCCTGAGTCACTTCTCGACTCACTTCCCAGGTTGCTTCCTAACTAATTCTCTGGATTGCTTATCCAGTTTCTTCCTGGCCATCAAACTTCTTCGTCCTATCTTGCATCACCACCTTATTAACTTGATTTATTTCTCCTAGTCAGGTCTAGCCGAACCAGATCATATATGACACACTATATCCCTTTCCTTCTACCTTATCTCAACGGTTGTAATTTTTCTATCCAACTCCCAAATCAAGTTATAGCGGTATCAATATCAATAATTGAAGGTAAATTGCAAAAACAACTAAGTAATTTAAAGATGTAATTATTAAAGGTAAAATAATAAGAGTTCGAAGTGAAGGGTTAATTTTGAAGGTTTTAAAACATAAAATAAAACTTAAAAATGAGCTATACACTAAAATGTTTTTTCCTTTTTATTGCTTCACGTTGATTTGAAGAAAAAAATATTCATCTAAAAACAAACTTGAATGAATCTTTAGTTTATTTTTTAGGGGGTTTGAGTGAAGAAAACATTTCAATGCATTTGGCTATTTTATATTAATAAGGAATCACCATCCTTTCAAGTTGATTTTATTTTTTGTTTAAATTAGAGGAGGGAAAAAATCACCAATGTCATGCCATCCAAAGACAACCGTGACATATTAACAGCAAGCAACGTAATTCATTTTTGGAGTTTAAATAATAGTTTCATACATTCAAAAATATTATTAAAATCTTCATAATTTAATTCAAAAAATTGGATAAAATCCCGATTCCTCTCGCTGCTGAGAACAGTCGTGTGTCTTCTCAACTGCCATAGCAATGCCACTCTCTTGATTCCCAGGGCATCGACCAGCGCCCAGATCTGCGGCTGCTGGCGCAGAGATGGAGGATCTCGGTGCCAACGCGTTGGAGTTGCCTTCGGCGGCGGCCCGTTCCGACGAGAAACAACGTAGGCGACAAGGGAATCTATCAAATGGATGCAAAAAATGATATACTTTTTCTAGCTGCGTTAGATTCCTAGCCTTTGTCTTCAGGTGTTTTTTTTTCCTTCCCTCGTGCATTTTCTATTGCCCGATCTCGACTCCCGGAGTTTGGTCGATCGCTTTCCGTAGCAGATTGCAGCTTTGGTTTCCTTTATTCTCGTCCTGGTACAGAGGTTTGGGGAAATCTGACGGCATCCTTGTAACTTCGTTTGCTGATTCGGTCTTCTCGGTGTCCAACGTTCTTGGCTTGGATCGGTCTTTTTTTATTCATCTTTTCATTTTCATAAGGATTTTTGAGATTTAAGCTTCGATTTGGGGCTTCGTGGTGCTAATTCACGAGTATCTTGCTTCGCCCCCCAAAAAAAAAAAAAAAAGCATTTCCCCTTTTTCTTTGTTGTTATATTTCGCAAATTTCAAAAAAGTGCAGCCTTTCTACGGAGATTCCTTAAGGAGAGCGTTTCTCTTTTGCATGATGATTCTTTTATAATAAGATTCCTATGAAAGTATCATCGCTTTTGCTTACCTTTCGTATGATTCCTTTTCTTCCGTGTCCCGGTATTGCTCCTTTGCCATTCACTTTCTTGCTCGCTTTAACACTTGGCCGTCGAATTCCTCACTTTCGATTCATGCGATTAGTCTGTCTCTTTCTATGATGCGACTTCAAAGTCATCTTTCTTTCGTCATCTGTCAGCATATTTGTTGCCGTTTATTTGTCTTACGAATAAACTCAAAAGGCCGTCTTTTGTGATGTACAATTTGAACGACTTTTTAACTCGCTCTTAAATCATTGATGTGAATATCCTACTCCGCGGTAGTAATCTAAGAATGAAAACCGAAGTCACAAGGCGTGTGTACCTTTTGCCCCGGTAATCTACCGCTCCTCAATCTGTTGGTTTGTTTTCTTGTAGCTTGAAGTCTGAAGTGGAGCTAGTTTTCACAGGAAGATCTTGTCGTTTTTAATGATGGTAAGTCGTGTGCAAGTACTGAACCTGAGAAAATAATTGAGGATGGTGAACTTTGCTGATTTATACCCTTTCTCTAAATCTAATTTTCCAGGTGTTAAGATGAGAGGATTTCATAACGCTAAGACGCAGAATTTTGGAAGGCCATTCCCTGGATGTATATGGGAAGGATGATCAACATATATGACTAGAGTGTCAGAATAAACGGGATCAAGATGTTGACTGAAAAAGTGCACAGAGACGGTATTTGTTTAGACTCTTCATGCATTTTTGAATCAACAATGGTTAAAGTTCTTTGTGATGTTAATTTAGAGATTTGATTTGTGTGTGACAACAATATAATTGATCTCGCTATGCGTGTTCTAGATCTATTTGTAAAGCTATTATTCAAAGCATAATTTTTTGGTAATAAACACATAAGTGATCTTTGCTATGCAATTTTTTTTTCAACAGTACTTTTCATCGTGCAAATGCGGTATATTTCTGAATGATAAGATTGTCTTTCATGCTTAAGGTAGAGATGTTCATTAGCGTTGTTAACAAACTAAACATTTGTGAGCAAGCTTGGTATTCAGCTTGGTAAGAGCTTGTTTATATTCATTCAATAAGGTCCAATTAAAAGAACAAGTTTAAATAACTCGTTATATTAAATGAATAAGCTTGTACACATATGTGTTCAACTTGTTAATATTCATGAATAGAGATTGTGAACTGTTCGTGAATAATATTTGTGTACAATATTTATAAATAATGTTTGTGAACAAAGTTTGTGAACCTCAACAAACTCTCATCAACATGGTAAATAAATAAAAAAAAATCAAAATGAACAAACAAACTTCTATTATCAAGCTCAATAACCAACCGAGCAAACTTTAAAATGTAAAAGTTTCAAATAAACTTGAATTGAAAGTTTGATGACATTTAAACAAACCAAGCTCAAGCCAAGCTTGAATAACCATTTCAATGGCTTAGTTCATTGTAGGTTCGGCTTGGCTTGGTTCGGTTATCTTATCAAAGAAACTTGAACACAGCTTGGCTCGGTTTGGTTCATTTACAGCCCGAATGTTGGTTGAGACACTTTGCTAATAATTGTTATGTTTTCATGACCATAATTGTTTTTCTTTGAAAATTGTTACCATTCTGTTGGTGCATTTCTTGCTTTCTCTATATTCTTCTAATGTAGCTATTTTGCCCTTAAGTTAATGGTGAAACGTTACTATAAGCACTATTCATCTTTTGTTGATTCCATATGGTTATTGTATAGGTTCTATAGTTCGTCGAAGCAAACATGATGTTGAAAAGGCTGCTACTCCGTATCAAACTAACATAATTGACAAACAGGTAAGAACATGATAATTTATCATCAATAATGCAGCATGCACTTTGTCTGATCTTGTGTATTGAGATCCATAATGGATTCAGATAGCCAATGATCCAAAACAGAATTTTTCAAGCAAGATGTCTGGAACACCAGTGAAGATGCTGATAGCTCAAGAGATGTCAAAAGATGTGAAGTCTGAGCAGAAACCACCCAGTGTTGTTGCCCGACTGATGGGCCTTGATGATGATCTAACAACTCAGCCATGCCCAGCAGCTAGCCAAAATAAGTTCCAAGAATGCCTTCATCAAGCTTATTTTGCAGCATATAGAGGTTGCCATCATCAAGATATATTTATCAATGGGGCAGTTCCTTCTGAGACACATCAATCTGACCATCAGAAGAAGGGAAAAGAACATGCATATGAAGTCTGGCAGAAATCAACTCAAAAGAGGGGAAGAAGGGAAGGAAACCAGGATGAAATAAGAATGTTGCTTGTACGACAAAAGTTCATGGAGGCAAAACGCTTGGCTACTGACAGGAAGCTTCTTCACTCTAAGGAATTTCAGGATGCTCTGGATGTTCTCAGTTCAAACAGAGATTTATTTCTCAAATTTCTTCAAGAACCCAATTCCCTATTCACAAAGCACATAAGCAATCTTCCTTTTCCTGCATCACTTCAGACAAAGCCCATTACAGTATTGAAGTCATCAAAAGATGTTGAAGCAAAGTTTGAAAAAATGGGCAAGGAACAGGAATATCTAGAAAATGATAAGAGTGAATATGGTAAAAAAAATTGCCACTCTTACTCTAGTTTCAATGTGATGTCTGAAAGCTTCTCCCAGCCAACCAGGATAGTGGTCTTAAAGCCTAGTGCAAGAAAGACCACCAAACTACCCAATCCATCCATCTCATCTGAGTATCAAGTAATGCAAAACTGTTATGGTGATCAAGCAGATACTAAAGCCTTGCGATCAGGATACCTGGTCGACAGAAGCGTTCGACAGATGCAAAAGGCTTTAATTGGGCATAGGAGGGATGAAGCTTTGTTGTCTTCTGTGTTCTCAAATGGATATCAAGAAGGGAGTTCTTTCAATCTATTAGAAATTGATTACAATGAAGAAGATGATGTATTTTGTAACTCCGAGATGGATATAGCAACTCAAACGTCACCACAGTTGTTGGATAGATTTGGATGTCCTTACACTCTCTCTTCATTCAACAAGGTTTCAGATTTACCTGAATCATCGGTGATTAGAGAAGCAAAGAAACGACTGTCGGAAAGGTGGGCATTAGTGGCATCAAATCAGATGAAGGAAGCACAATTGCATTTCCCTAGGAATACAACCACTTTGGGTGAAATGCTCTCTATTTCTGAGGTAAAGAGAGAAGAATGTGTACGCAGATCTACTGTCTCAAGCAGCATATCATGTGTTGAAGAAGATGAAATGAGACCTCCAACATTTTGCTTGTCGGTGGGTAGGACAGTAAATTCAGGTGAGATTTCTCATAGGAATCTATTGAGGTCAAAGTCTGTCCCAGTCTCATCTTCAGCGTATAGTGATGTTGGGTTGAAAACTGAAGATTCAATCTCTCCTATCAACAAATCCACAGTGTTAGAGGTGTCCAGGGCCAAGCATGGGAAAGTGTCTTTTGGAGGAAAAATGTCTAGTTTTTTCTTTACAAGGAGCAAGAAAACTAATAGTGAAAGACCTGCTTCGTCTGTCTTGGCGGGGAACCAATATGCTGATCTGGAAACAGTGAGAACGTATGTTATGCCTAAATCAATTGAGAGTTGTTTGGCCTCTGACAATCGAGTACATGATAAGGAACAATCCATAGTTTCAGCATCTCCAATATCAATCACAAATGTGTCTGAAAAGGTCAATTCACTCTGAAGTGTTTTATCTCTTAATCTCACTCTTGATGGGATTCTGTCTAAATATCTATACATGATTGATTGATTTGGCTATGCATGTTGTTTGTATGAGTATAAACACCCATTGCCTACTTGGCTCGTACACACTATTTCCCTTTGATGTCTTCTTTCTAGTTTATTTTAAGTAACAGATTTTTTGTACTCTCCAGGCCCTGCTGACACTTGAACAACGAAGGATTTGTGGCGAATCTAGTGAACAACAAGAGCAATTCATTCCACAACAAAATTTCATTAACAATCTGGACCAGCCTAGCCCTATTTCAATTTTAGATGCTCCATTTGAAGATGATGCGATTGAGAATTTGAGCCAATTATCTGAAGATAATGTTAAAGAAAACGGTATGAATTACCTTCCATCCACAATAAACTTTGCTTTCCACTTGCTGAAGCATTCCCCTATCTCTTTCTTTCAGCACTTTCTAGGTCATCACCTATAGAGTCAGTTGCACGTTCTTTATCTTGGGATGATACAGAATTGGAAATGTTGTACCCCAAGCCTTCAAGTCTCCATACTATCCCTAAGACAGAAGATGCTGACCGAGAATACTTTGCGTCCGTTCAGAAATTGCTATCTTATGCTGGATTCGAGGACTGGGATAGGATATTTACAGGATGGCATTCTCTTGATAGTCCATTGGATCCAGTGTTACTAGACAACTTCATTGATGGGCGAGAAAAGGAATCGAAGTACATGGGAAAAAGGTCTAACCTGAGGCTCCTATTTGATTCTGTTAATTCAGCACTATTGGAACTCTGTTGCAATACCTTAATGAGCATCCAGCTACACAACAGATTGTGCTGTGAAGCACAAATCAACGCTCATGCATGCTCCTTGGCAGAGGTGGTGTGGGTCACCATAAGGGATTGGTTTTCTGGCAACCAAGCAAATGTGTCTGCTGAGACTAACAGTATCCTTGTGGTGGATAGAACATTGAGGAAAGAGGTGGGAGGAAACTGTTGGGATAAAAGAGCTACGATAGAAGTAGAGGAGATCACTAAAGACGCAAGTGTAGAGATGCTCGAGGATTTGCTTAGTGAGACATTAGCTATGTTAAAGGTTCATGTTTGAGCTGATGCCTTTTCTTCCTGGCATCTTCTGTTGGTTTTGGTTGTAATCATATGAGAAAGAATCTTACAGTGATTTGCTTTCTATGTTTGCACCAATCACTATATTCTCTGATATTAATTTGAGGATTTAGCTTGTCTTATGTTCATGTTTCTTCTCTTGCATTGGTGTTGAAGGGTGCTATAGTCAGTAGGAGTGTGCAAAAGTTCGGTCAAACCAAATAAATCGATCGAAATTAAAAGTTTGGTTCGGTTTATTCGGAAATTCAATTTTTATTTTTAAAAATTTCAATTTTTTCTATTAATTCGGTTTGATTTTAGGTTAAGAAAATTGGTTTCGCCGGTAGATCAAATTGAAAATTATCAGTCAATTGATAAATTTTAGTTAACTGATATTTATTTTTAATTGATTGGTAGTCCAGTCGATTGAATACTTTGAATCGTGACTTAAAATCCACAATTTTATTCTCGGATCATTCGATTTCTCAATTCTGATTTGACGATTCTGACTTCTAACCCTTAACCTCTTACGTTTCCAACACTTGCATCTCCACCATTTGACCCTCTTTCTTACGATCGACAGTGATCAGTCTCTTCTCTGGTGACCACTCTTCATCTAGTCTCTTACAGGCAGCAAATGCAACTCCATATATGTTATGGTTTAATCAACGGTGATTTACTAAACAGTGCACGTAAAGTTTAGAATTGCTCAAACAGCGTCCCATACTTTCATATTTCTCAAAGGACGACTTTATTCTTTTTTTATACTTCCCGCCAAATGTGTATTTAGTGCTCAGATATTGCATGCATCCGAACCATAATTGAAAATTCCGAACCATCCAAACGTGGTGCTGAGAATTTAAATCCCAAGACTACTCCTGGGAATATAATTCTCAGCACCACTTTTTTTTATCTGATTTCTAATTTATATTGGCCTGATTTCTAAAAAATTACTGTGAATACCTAATAAAACCTTGAATATCAGAAATTTTGACCACAGATATACAAAGGGGCACTACCCAAACTCAATGGACTTGGATTGGATCGAAGAAGAGGTGAATAGTGACATCAATGGGTTTTGACCGAAACCTATTGATGGACCTAGAGGAGTCCAAATTCCGAAATCTTGACATAGACTGAAAGATCTTACAACATGAATTTTTGATATGTCGAGGAAACTTAGTTCTAATCCTCCTATCTCTCAATTTTGACGGTGTGTCGAAAAAAAATGGTGTTGATAATTAAATCTCAATACCACTGTGGTGCTGGAATTGCAAATCTCAGTACTACAGTGGTATTGCAAATCCCAGCATCATCACTGTGGTGCTGAGATTGCAATACCACTGTGCTGCTGAAAATTATAAATCCCCGCACCACAGTGGGTATTGGGACTAGCACCACAGTGGTGGTGTTAAATACGAAAAATTTAAAATACTAAATTTAATTGTCAAAGAATTAAAAAAAATCCCGAGAATTATTTTGGGATTTTTGGAGAATTTTAGGAATTTTTTTAGAATTTTTTCTGGATTTAAACGGGGTCTGTACGAGATAATTACGGGAATAAAAAAAGCAGGCTTTTAAAGGGGCTTGTTTAGACTAGTTAATGGGGTTAAATAACCTAGGTTATAAATCTAGGTTTTTAACTTCCGAATTCCTTCGATTTTTCTTTCCCCTCCACGCTCGACGCCCTTTTCCTTACGGTTTTCTCCTCGCGTCTACAACCACCCCGATGCCTTTGCCATCGTCCTCCCTGCGCATCGCCCTCACTCGAGCCGATCGCTTGCTCGTAGCCTCATCGTCGCCGCCTCCTTCCACGGGCGATCGCAACACCAGCCAGTCGTCTCCCCGTGCATCGCGTGCACACGGCCAGCAGCCACGACTTTTGTGCGCTCGCCACCCCCATCCGCGGTCAGCCTCCGCCGCCGCGAGGTTTGTCCAAGGCCAGTCACTGCCACCTCCTACTCCTTTCCTAGATCACCGTCACCCTATCGCGACTTCCTCTCAGCTCCCATTTTCGTCGCACCATCTCAGATTTGTTGTCGCCGACAGTAAGCTCCAATGATCTTGTTCTTGCCGTGGTCGTTGAACCCAACGACAGTGAGAGTTTTCGCCTCTCCTTCAGCCACTGTCGACTTGTTCTCGCCGCCTTCTCTTCTTGGTGCTCTCTCTCTCGTTGTCGCCCTCCATCGATGCAAGTAGCAACAAGCTCAGATAGGAAAGATCTACGTTGTTGTCTTAATGTTGTTGCCGGGGAAAAAGGGAAACTAAGGTAAGCTTAGATCTCACTGTTATGGAATTAGCCTTTGCAATTACAGTAGGTTGATATGGGTATGTGATGTTTATCTTTCTATGGTTTGGACTGGGTGTTCGATTGGAGCTACCGTCGTTACTATCATCAGCAGCTTTGCTACCGTGTGCAGCATCAATTGGAGTAATTTGTTCATGTCGTTGAAGGGGGAAAGGAGATTGGAATTCAATAGTGGATGTGTTCTTCGGATAGGCTGTGACCGATTGGAACAACACAAGGTAAGTGTAGGTTCTGGTGTTTACAGATGTAGTAGTAAATTACAACTTATAAGAGAATGGTAGATTGGTTAATTTATGAGTTCGTTCATCTTAAAGTATTAGATCGTTCGGTTAGCTAATCAAGATTTAGGTTCAATTTGGGATTTGATACCATCATTGGACTTATGATGGAACTTGTCAATGGTTGTATGTTAATTGCAGGACTTTGATTCAGGACTGTCTTTTGGATGTGGTGCTTCTTGGATAAGTCTTCGTATCAAGTTTCGATCACGAGACAGGTCCACGAGCATAGAGACACTTGGTATTTTTCATAGCAGGCGGATATTTTGACTTGTCTTTTTGATATAGTCACGTTGATATGTTAGTTAGTTATAACTTGCAATAATTTTTATGTTTATCTGCCTTGTATGTTATTGTGCCTACTTGATACATGCATTTGATCAGTTTATAGTTATACCCTCCCTGTTTTACTTGGATCATTGATATGTACCTATTGGTTATGTATATTATTCGGATATGTATTTTAGTTGGTATTACATGCTTTAGTATCATGCACCATCTTGCATGATTTCATGCTGGCTGGACGGGGTTCCTTTATAGTTGAGCCCGTAGCCAGTTACATGGTCTACACATGCTGTCACTCATGAGTTAGTGGTACATCAAGAGGGTGTGTGTAGTAGCTCTGTCAGGCTTCGCTGGTCCGCTCATGGGTAGAGATGAGACAGCGTGGTAGCGGGCAGGGATCCCTCTTCTAGTCTACGACACCGGGAGATGAGAGCTTAGCTCCCCCACTCTGTTTGGGACAGAAGGATAGATGTACTCCAACAGTATCCTATCCACTCGATCACTCAGGAGCAGTGATGACAGAGTGCATAGTTGTTATAGCCCTACCCACTCGACTTCACCATCGCGTGTGAGGCGGCTGACTGGCATCAGGGGTGACCATGTCATTTGCATCGCATGCATTTTGCATGGATAGCATTTGTAATGTGGTTGATGCATTTTGATTGCTGCCTTAGATGTTGCATATGATTGACATGCATACATGATACATTTTATATTTGATCTGACGACCTTATTTCTGCTAGTATGGCTCGTACTCCTATGTCAGGATAGGAGATTCAGGTATGTACAGTCTTTCCGCAGCTTTTTCTTACATTTTTGCTATTATTGATCAGGAGACTGTACTTACATGACTATTATTGTTAGATATAGCTTACTATGCATGTCGACTTGATATCCGCTGAGTTCATTGAACTTATCCCATTGCTTTATATTTATTTCAGGATGAAACTGCCAGGAGAGTCCAGCTTCCAATCCCCCTCGTTGAAATGGATTTGTTTTTATTGGTCTTATGGTTTCGGTTTTTAACTAGATGAAGTGTGTAGGACTTGTGTTTGTTTTGGTTATATACTTATGGAGGTTTGGAGATATTTGTTGTGTCCTTATGGACAATTCGATTGGTTTGGTTGTATATTCTTGCTCAGATGGCAGAAGGGGTAAGTCTAGATATAGTAGACTGTTACTATTTACCTGGATCGATGGCCTGAGGCCTATTTATGACCTACGTGTGTAGTTTTTGTTACGGTCGTGTTGACCGATGTATAGTGGTCGTGTAGGCCTTGTATGTAAGTTTTATATTGTCACCCGTACAGGGGAGATGCTGCCGTATTTTTGTCTGGCAGAGACTCCCTCGGGGCGTGACAATTTATTTGGTATCAGAGCATAGGTTATGAGTTCCATAGGGTCTTTGGGTTTTTGGAGCTTGCCACGTTTGGCAGGTTGACGGGGGTATTTTTGGAGTTGTATGGATTTTTGATGATTTTTATGTTTTAGAAATTCGAGGTATTATTGACGAGGTCAAATTGGGGATTTGGCGGCGACATGACATCTCCAAATGGCTAACAGGTGAATAAATTTTAGAAATTTTTTTTTCTAGATTTAGTGCATATTTGTATTGGTTATATTGGTTATGCAGTTTACTTAGGTGGTATCATGTTTTGTCTAGTATTGTTTTAACCTTATATCTATTAGACTGTTAGATTTTAGGTTGATGATTTATCGTTAGCATATGATTATTAATTGCTATTACTGTTATACGTAGCTAGTTATCATTGTGATATAAATGATTAGATATTATTGGTAGATGTTTACCTCTTAATTTTTGGACTAGTATTAGGATTAGACTAGTAGGGATAGAATAACTTAAATGAGGATTTTCCGTAGGAGCAGGTCTCAGGAATGAAACAACATTAGTAGAACCCTAGGTGTTGGAACCCTAGGCGTAATAACCCGGATATGCATTTAGGTATATGTTTATCCATTTACTATTTCAGTGATATGGTGATCGGACCAGTAGAGTTCGTATGATTAGGATGTGATTAATCCTTAGAGGGTATATAACGTTGTTTATATCTATCGGTTGCCAACTCTATCACCCATTCGTGGTTGAGAAAGGTTTACGGTAGAGTTTCCCTATAGGTGCTTTGTATATTTGTGGTTTATCATGCCCCCCATACATGGTTGAGATAATCTACTGTAAAGTTATACTTTCGCATTATTCGTTCGGAGATAATGATAATCGGATTCGTATGACGTCTGTAGCTAGATAGCTACTTTACATCTTAAGTATCCACGAGATCTGTTCGTGGTAGCATGTTGTGGCATGCATGGTTAAACTGGTAGAAATGATATAATTTAGGCTTAGCCCTCTTGCCGGTCTTGTAAGTAGATGTGTTGTCCTTATTGGCTTTGATAGGTGTTTCCTGTTAGCTGGGACGAAACCCTATGATTAATCGTCTCGACGTGTTTATGAGTGGACTGAACTTATGATTTTTCTCGACTTTGATAACCGATCATGTTAGAAGGGTTGGAACCCTAGGCTTAACCGTCTCGACTTATTTATTTATAAGTCGATGATCTTTACCGGCTTTGGTAAAAATTTCATATTAGAGGTGTTGAAACCCTCGCTTGACCGCCTCAATGGGTTTAATTGTAGATCGATGATCTTTATCGATTTTGATAGTCGTTCTATGCAAGATGTATTGGATAACCCTAGACTTAACAACCTAGGATAATTGATTGTTCACGCGACCCATTAGTGGTAGCATGCAGTTGCGTGCAGTCAACAACTAGATATCTATATGTGTTGTCTGCCCACGATACCCATTCATGGTAGCATGTCGTTGCCCGCAGACATTGAGTCTTTCTACTTCCTGTCTACCCACGAGTCTCATTCGTGGTAGTATGTAGTTGTGCGTAGACAGTGCTTAGCTATTGATTGTTGACCCACGAGTTATGTTCGTGGTAGCTCATAGACAGTTCCCTTTGTGTGCGAGAGCCACGAGGCATTGTCATGATATCTGGATGTGCATTACATGTAGATTGTAGTGGTTGTGTATGTTGCAGGTATATCTGTAATATTGCTGACCAGGTTAGTTGCAGACTGATATTGGTACTCTGGGGGTTGGGTTACTCTAGCTTGTTCCCTGTGACTTTCATTATGTGCATTGTGATTATGCACTATTATCTATCCATCCACTAAGTGGCTGTACTTACCCCCTCCTCACTTATCCTCTAGGTTAACTGATGGAGGACGTGTCCTGTTGACCTACCTTAGTGTCTCTCAGAGAGTCCCTTGTCGTGCTTGTCTCCCTACATCGTCGGGATGTCGCTTTATTTACTTTATCAGTATTGCATTTTGTTTATGCCTTTTGGATTAAGTCGCAATTTGATTTGTTGTCATAAAACTATTTTACATTAATTGATTATGTTTAGTCGTGCATGCTTGCAGTTAATAAAATACTTGTAATTCTATTATTATTTTGAGGTTTTTACCAGATCTGGTCCATGTATTTAGGAATATTGTCACTAAGGGGCTCCTCTGTCATTTAGATGACGGATATGCCCCCAGGAAGTGACAATTTTATTGGTTTGCGGTTTTGGTTTGTGGGTTTTGTGTTTCGAGGATTTTCTTTTCCTTGGATTTTTTGGGAGTTCTCGTGTTTTGGGACCAGGCAAGCTGAAGGATATCTCTGAGCTATAGGAAAAGTATTGTCTTTAGTGGTTACTATACTTTAGTGGTTAGGAAAAGTATTGACTTAGTAAAATTGCCCCTACTCATGGTCGGGGACGAGGTCGATGACGTATTGACCTTGCGGAACCTAACGATGATTTCAGAAGTACAGACTCTTTAGAGGTGTCGACTGATGTCGAATTAGAAAGCTAGGGATTTGACATGCTAGCCATCAATTTTAAGAACAAGGAGTAAACCCTCAGAGAATATCAGTCCCTACTAATAGTGATTTGGTTATGGATAAGGCGTGTATGCCTATACTGGTCAAGACGATGAAAGATCATTTTACCTTATTATAGGAGGTGTTGGATGGGATATTTATCTGTCTTAGTATTTTTCTAGAGAAGATCCAGAATTCTTTGTTAAAAGAGAGATGGACCTTTGAGATTATGCATCGATTATCGATGATAGAATGCGGTAGTTACGGAAGGAAATGAATATCCTTCATTGTGGATAGATGATCTGTTTAGATCAGCTAAGGACACCTGTGTATACTCTAGGATTGATTTGTGACTGGTGTGATGATATTATAGTGACATGGTGTCATACAATTATCATTGTCATTGTGATGATTGTTATATCAACAGCCTAGAGTAAAGAGAATGCAGTTGTATAGCGACGACAATTTCATACTTGGTATGAATTGTATGAGCTTATGATTATCTTATTAGACTTATTGACGACTTAGTCGTCCAGGGATTTGGGAAGTCATATATTCTGGACACGATTTGATCAGTTGTGGTCGTTGGAGTTGCATAACTTGGGCACTGTTGATGGTGGTAGTTGGAGTTGCACACTCGGCTACCGTAGATGGTGGTTTTTCCGATATTTATTTGATTATTACCATAGATATGGATAGGATGCTTTAGCAGTACTACATCGCTGACTGGTTGGACCAGGAAGGTGATGGAATTTACTTGGTCTGAAGCTTGTGAAACTAGTTTTAGGGTTCAGACGATGGTTGACTTACACGCCAATGGTGATTAATCATTCTGGTGTGGATGGAAGGGTAGTGTACATGGATGCATCATTTTGGGGATCGGAGCGATTCCAATGCTATAGAATAAGACGTATCCTAAGCTTACAGCAGTTAAAGAACTGCGAGATAAGTTATTTATATGACGTGGACTTAGCATTGATTATGTTGTTTTGTAGAGGTGAGGAGAAGAAATACTCATGGAGTTTTGGCTAGCTACTGGATAACTACTATAGAGTAGCTGGAACACAAACGGTTGTAACAAGGAAGTTTGGTCGCGATAGCCTCCCATGCACTTATAGGGTGTGTGGTGGAGTGGATTTTGGACGGTAGATGGACTTCTCTTGTGAAAAGATAATTCCCCATCTCTGACTCCGAGGAGGATAGTGGTTTCCAGAGTTGTATTAGTTTAAGGAAGAGATGCTTCAGGAAATTCCGATTCCGGAATGGGAGTGGAAGCATATCATTATGGATTTTGTGGTGGATTTGCCTAGGACACATCAAGGTCATGACGCAATTTGGGTAGTCATTGACTGACTAATCAAATCCGCGCACTTCTTAGCAATTCGGAAGACCGACTCTTTGGATCGTTTGATAGAGTTATTTGTTGGGATATCATCAGATGGCATGGTGTTCCTTTGAGCATTATATCAGATAAAGATCCCCGATTCACGTCTCAGTTCTGGAAGAGTCTGCAGTAAGCCTTAGGCACACAACTTCGTTTTAATACTACATTCCATCCGCAGACAGGTGGACAGTCTGAGCGGACCATTCAGACTCTAGAAGATTTGCTGAGGTTCTGTGTTATGGTTTTCGGGGGAAATTGGGAGGACCACTTTCCATTAGTGGAATTTGCCTACAACAACAGCTATCATTCGGCTATCCAAATGGCCTCGTTTGAAGCATTGTATAGTAGACAGTGTCATACACCCACCCTCTGAGAGGAGGTTGGGGAGGCCCAGTTGCTAGGACCCCAGAGAGCTCAACATGAGGCAGAGTTGGTCCATACTATCAGACGTAGGATGACAGAGGCGCAGGATCATCCTAAGAGTTATGCAGATCGGAGACGGAGACCTCTGGAGTTCTTTATTGGTGATCATGTATTCCTACGAGTCTCACCCACGAAAATGGGTGAAGAGATTTGGCTTCCGTGGTAAGCTTGCTCTTAGGTACATTGGTCCGTTTGAGATTTTGGAGAGGATTAGAGCAGTCGCTTACCGCCTAACACTACCACCGTCCTTGACAGGTATTCATGATGTGTTTCATGTGTCCATGTTGAGGAAGTATGTGCCAGACTCTACACATATTTTGTCAGATGTGTCAGGTTTCATTCAACCTGATGCTACTTATGCAGAGGTTCCGGTACGGATTCTAGACCACAAGGAACGATAGTTGCGGAACAAGATTGTGCGACTTGTCAAGGTCAAGTGGAGTCACCTCACCGATGAGAAGGCTACTTGGGAGCTTGAGGAAAAGATCAGAGCTCAATAACCCCACCTGTTTACTTAAGGTACGTGAGATATATTTTCAGTACTTGTGGTACCTCTTACTCATTATGCATTTGAGTAGGAAATTTGGGGACTAAATTTTTATTAGTAGGGGAGAATATTAAATATGAAAAATTTAAAATACTAAATTTAATGGTCAAAGAATTAAGAAAAATAATATCAGGAATTATTTTGGGATTTTTGGAGAATTTTAGGAATTTTTCTAGAATTTTTCTGGATTTAAACGGGGCTTGTACAAAATAATTACAGGGATAAGAAAAATAGGCTTTTAAAGGGGCTTGTTTAGACTAGTTAATGAGGTTAAATAACCTAGGTTATAAATCTAGGTTTTTAACTTCCGAATTCCCCCGATTTTTCTTTCCCCTTCGCGCCCGACGCTCTTTTCCTTACGGTTTTCTCCTCGCGTCTGCAACCACCCCGACGCCTTTGCCATCGTCCTCCTCGCGCGCCGCCCTCACTTGAGCTGATCTCTTGCTTGCGGCCTCACCGTCGCCGCCTCCTTCCACGGGCAATCGCAGCACCAGCCAGCCGTCGCCCCATGCGTCACGCGCACACGGCCAGCAGCCGCGACTTTTGTGCACTCGCCGCCCCCATCCGCGGTCAGCCTCCGCCGCCGCGAGGTTTGTCCGAGGCCAGTCACCACCACCTCCTTCTCCTTTCCTAGATCACCATCGCCCTATCGTGACTTCCTCTCGGCTCCCTTTTTCGCCACACCGTCTTAGATTTGTTGTCGCCGACAGTAAGCTCCAATGATCTTGTTCTTGTCGTGGTCGTTGAACCCAACGACAGTGAGAGTTTTCGCCTCTCCTTCAGCCACTGTCGACTTGTTCTCGCCGCCTTCTCTTCTTGGTGCTCTCTCTCGTTGCCGCCTTCCATCGATGCAAGCAGCAACGAGCTCAGATAGGAAAGATCTACGTTGTTGTCCTAATGTTGTTGCCGGGGAAAAAGGGAAACTAAGGTAAGCTTAGATCTCACTGTTATGGAGTTAGCCTTTGCAATTACAGTAGGTTGATATGGGTAAGTGATGTTTATCTTTCTATGGTTTGGACTGGGTGTTCGACTGGAGATATCGTCGTTACTATCATCAGCAGCTTTGCTACCGTGTGCAGCATCAATTGGAGTAATTTGTTCTTGTCGTTGAAGGGGGAAAGGAGATTGGAATTCAACAGTGGATGTGTTCTTCGGATAGGCTATGACCGATTGGAACAACGCAAGGTAAGTGTAGGTTCCGGTGTTTACAGATGTAGTAGTAAATTACAACTTATAAGAGAATGATAGATTGGTTAATTTATGAGTTCGTTCATCTTAAAGTATTAGATCGTTCGGTTAGCTAATCAGGATTTAGGTTCGATTTGGGATTTGATACCATCGTTGGACTTATGATGGAATTTGTCAATGGTTGTATGTTAATTGCAAGACTTTGATTCAGGACTGTCTTTTGGATGTGGTGCTTCTTGGATAAGTCTTCGTATCAAGTTTCAATCACGAGACAGATCCACGAGCATAGAGACACTTGGTATTTTTCATAGCAGGCAGGTATTTTGACTTGTCTTTTTAATATAGTCACGTTGATATGCTAATTAGTTATAGCTTGCAATAATTTTCATGTTTATCTGCCTTGTATGTTATTGTACCTACTTGATACATGCATTTGATCAGTTTATAGTTATACCTTCCCTGTTTTACTTGGATAATTGATATGTACCTATTGGTTATGCATATTATTCGGATATGTATTTTAGTTGGTATTACATGCTTTAGTATCATGCACCATCTTGCATGATTGCATGCTGGCTGGACGGGGTTCCTTTATAGTTGAGCCCGCAGCCAATTACATGGTCTGCACACGCTGACACTCATGGGTTAGTGGTACATCAGGAGGGTGTGTGCAGTAGCTCTGTCAGGCTCCGCTGGTCCGTTCATGGGTAGCGATGAGGCAGCGTGGTAGCAGGCAGAGATCCCTCCTCTGGTCTACGACACCGGGAGATGAGAGCTTAGCTCCCCCACTCTTTTTGGGGCAGGAGGATAGGTGTACTCCGCCAGCATCCTGTCCACTCGGTCACTCTGGAGTAGTGATGACAGAGTACACAGTTGTCACAGCCCTACCCACTCGGCTTCACCATCGCGTGTGAGGCGACTGACTGACGTCAGGGGTGACCATGTCATTTGCATCGCATGCATTTTGCATGGATAGCATTTGTATTGTGGTTGCTGCATTTTGATTGTTGCCTTGGATGTTGCATATGATTGACATGCATACAGGATACATTTTGTATTTGGTATGACGACCTTATTTCTGCTAGTATGGCTCGTATTCCTATGTCAGGATAGGAGATTCAGGTATGTACAATCTTTTCGCAGCTTTTTCTTGCATTTTTGCTATTATTGATCAGGAGACTGTACTTACATGACTATTATTGTTAGATATAGCTTACTATGCATGTCAACTTGATATCCACTGAGTTCATTGAACTTACCCCATTGCTTTCTATCTATTTCAGGATGAAACTTCCAAGAGAGTCCAGCTGTCAATCCCCCTCGTTGAAATGGATTTGCTTTTATTGGTCTTATGGTTTCAGTTTTTAACTAGATGAAGTGTGTAGGACTTGTGTTTGTTTTGGTTATGTACTTGTAGAGGTTTGGAGATATTTGTTGTGTCCTTATGGACTATTCGATTGGTTTGGTTGTATATTCCTTCTCAGATGGCAAAAGGGGTAAGTCTAGATATAGTAGACTGTTACTATTTACCTGGATTGATGGCTTGAGGCCTATATATGACCTGCATGTATAGTTTTTGTTCCGGTCGTATTGACCGATGTATAGTAGTCATGTAGGCCTTGTATGTAAGTTTCATATTGTCACCCGTACAGGGGAGATGCTGCCGGATATTTGTTTGGCGGAGACTCCCTCAGGTGTGACAATTTATTTGGTATCAGAGCATAGGTTATGAGTTCCATAGGGTCTTTGGGTTTTTGGAGTTTGCCACGTTTGGCAGGTTGACGGGGGTATTTTTGGAGTTGTACGGATTTCTGACGATTTTTATGTTTCAGAAATTCGAGGTATTATTGACGATGTCAAATTGGGGATTTGGCGGCGACAGGACATCTCCAGATGACTAATAGGTGAATAAATTTTAGAAATTTTTTTTTCTAGATTTAGTGCATATTTGTATTGGTTATATTGGTTATGCAATTTACTTAGGTAGTATCATGTTTTGTCTAGTATTGTTTTAACCTTATATCTGTTAGACTGTTAGATTTTAGGTTGCTGGTTTATCATTAGCATATAATTATTAATTGCTATTACTGTTATACGTAGCTGGTTATCATTGTGATATAAATGATTAGATATTATTGGTAGATGTTTACCTCTTAATTTTTGGACTAGTATTAGGATTAGACTAGTAGGGATAAAATAACTTAAATGAGGATTTTCCGTAGGAGCAGGTCTCGGGAATGAAACAATATTAGTAGAACCCTAGGTGTTGGAACCCTAGGCGTAATAACCTGGATGTGCATATAGGTATATGTTTATCCATTTACTATTTCAGTGATATGGTGATCGGACCAGTAGAGTTCGTATGATTAGGATGCGATTAATCCTTAGCGGGTATATAATATTGTTTATATCTATCGGATGCCAACTCTATCACCCATTCGTGGTTGAGAAAGGTTTACAGTAGAGTTTCCCTATATGTGCTTTGTATATTTGTGGTCTATCATGCCCCCCATGCACGGTTGAGATAATCTACTGTAAAGTTATACTTTCACGTTATTCGTTCGGAGATAATGATAATTGGATTCGTATGACGTCTGTAGCTAGATAGCTACTTTACATCTTAAATATCCATGAGATCTGTTCATGGTAGCATGTTGTGGCATGCATGGTTAAACTGGTAGAAATGATATAATTTAGGCTTAGCCCTCTTGTCGGTCTTGTAAGTAGATGTGTTGTCCTTATTGGCTTTGATAGGCGTTTCCTGTTAGCTGGGACAAAACCCTATGATTAATCGTCTCGACGTGTTTATGAGTGGACTGAACTTATTGTTGGTGCAATTGGCCCAAGTCACGATTGACCAGGACTCGAGTTTGACTCGAGTGATGTTTTGATGTTTCGACAAAAACATATGACAATGTAATTGTCATGGGAAAATCCAAGTCTTGTGTACTTGACATGGAAAGTCCAAGTGGGACACTTGGCACATGAAAAGTCCAAGCATGGGTCTTGGCAATGTAAAAGTCCAACATGGGTTGGCAAGGGAAAGTCCAAGCATGGTCTTGGCATTTGAGAAGTCCAACATGGGTTGGCAAGGGAAAAGTCCAAGCATGGGTCTTAGCAATGTAAAAGTCCAACATGGATTGGCAAGGGAAAGTCCAAGCATGGTCTTGGCATTTGAGAAGTCCAACATGGGTTGGCAAAGGAAAGTCCAAGCTTGAGTCTTGGCATGAGAAGTCCAAGGGGTTTGATATTGGCTGCGTAAAGTCCAAGCGAGAGTCTTGGCAGCATAAGTCCAATAGTTGACGGCGTAAAATCCAAGCAGAGTCTTAGCGGCGTAAGTCCAATGTGCCTTGGCGGTGTAGACACCGTTAGCATGACATAGCCGACGGAAGCACCTAGAGGCTAGCGTGATGGATGAACAGGTCATGGATGACTTGGAGGGATCCGAGATGCGTGAGGCTGATGGAGGTGGCTAGAAGGCTTAGGTCTAGGCTAAGGGTGGTCTAGCAAGTATGGGGGCACCATACTTGGGTTAAAACCTCATTTTTGAGGTTGGCAGTCGACTGACATTATGGCCGGTTCGACTGCCGTGAGTCGACTTGAGTTCGATTGCCAGTTTAGACACGAAATGCTCTGGCGATCAAGCGCTCATTGGAAGCGATCGGTGGTGTCGGCGTAGTCGGTGGCAAGTCGGCGATCATTGCTAGTCAATGTCGAGCCTGAGCGCTCCGTGGCCGGTGGCGATCGGCTCTGGCGGTGCGATCGACTGCCAATGTTGGCAGTCGACTGCCAAGAGTCCCGTTGGAACTTGTCCGACGTGGATTGAGCCGTTGTCTCACGACAACAGTGGCATCAGTCGACTGGGGACTTATGGCAGTCGACTGATAGGCGGAAATCCAGCCCGACGCAAGATAAAAAGGGGAGCTCGTGGAGGATTTCATCATCAGTTCTTTGGGGGCTTTGGTGAGGCGATTTGAAGGCGATTTGCAGGTGCATTTCAGGGTCCTTCAAGCTCATCCAAGCAACCGATAAGCAAGCGCTCAAAACCCTAGTTTGTAAAGTGTTCTTTACATTTTCACTTGTATTTGCTTGTATTTATTTTGTTTATTGTTGTAAATGTTTATACGAGGTTTCTCCGCCTCCGACTTGTTGTCCAGAAGGAGTTTATTGATTAGTGATTGCATTTGCGTCGCTAGAGCTCGTTAGAGCTCGATCCGTGGAGTAGGAACCGGTTCGGTTCCGAACCATGTTATATCCTTGTGTTTGTGTGTTTGTGTTTTCGTTATTGCTTTATTATCTTTGTTTCCATTGCGCTAACGAAAATTGTAGACAAGCACGCGAACGTTTTCCATTTACGCAAGAGTAAACGCTATTCACCCCCCCTCTAGCGGTGTCAAATTTCCAACACTTATGATTTTTCTCGACTTTGATAACCAATCATGTTAGAAGGGTTGGAACCCTAGACTTAACCGTCTCGACTTATTTATTTATAAGTCGATGATCTCTACCGGCTTTGGTAAACATTTCATTTTAGAGGTGTTGAAACCCTCGCTTGACCGCCTCAATGGGTTTAATTGTAGATCGATGATCTTTATCGATTTTGATAGTCGTTCTATGCAAGATGTATTGGATAACCCTAGGCTTAACAACCTAGGATAATCGATTGTCCACGTGACCCATTAGTGGTAGCATGTAGTTGTGTGCAGTCAACAACTAGATATCTATATGTGATGTCTGCCCACGATACTCATTCGTGGTAGCATGTCGTTGCCCGCAGACATTGAGTCTTTCTACTGCCTGTCTACCCACGAGTCTCATTCGTGGTAGTATGTAGTTGCGCGTAGACAGTGCTTAGCTATTGATTGTTGGCCCACGAGTTACATTCGTGGTAGCTCATAGACAGTTCTCTTTGTGTGCGAGAGCCACGAGGCATTGTCGTGATATCTGGATGTGCATTGCATGTAGATTGCAGTGGTTGTGTATGTTGTAGGTATATCTGTAATATTGTTGACCAAGTTAGTTGCAGACTGATATTGATACTTTGGGGCTTGGGTTACTCTAGCTTGTTCCCTGTGACTTTCATTATGTGCATTGTGATTATGCACTATTTTCTATCCATCCACTGAGTGGTTGTACTAACCCCCTCCTCACTTATCCTCTAGGTTAACTAATGGAGGACGTGTCCTGTTGACCTACCTTCGTGTCGCTCAGAGAGTCCCTTATTGTGCTTGTCTCCCTGCATCGTCGGGATGCCGCTTTATTTACTTTATCGGTATCGCATTTTATTTATGCCTTTTAGATTAAGTTGCAATTTGATTTGGTGTCATAAAACTATTTTACTTTAATTGATTATGTTTAGTCGTGCATACATGCAGTTAATAAAATACTTGTAATTCTATTATTATTTTGAGGATTTTACCAGATCTGGTCCATGTATTTTGGAATATTGTCACTAAGGGGCTCCTCTGTCATTTGGATGATGGATATGCCCCCAGGAAGTGACAATTTTATTGGTTTGCGATTTTGGTTTGTAGGTTTTGTGTTTCGAGGATTTTCTTTTCCTTGGATTTTTTGGGAGTTCTTGTGTTTTGGGACCGGGCAAGCTGAAGGATATCTCTGAGCTATAGGAAAAGTATTTTCTTTAGTGGTTACTGTACTTTAGTGGTTAGGAAAAGTATTGACTTAGTAAAATTGCCCCTACTCATGGTCGGGTACGAGGTCGATGACGTATTGACCTTGCTCCTTTCAAGATATGATTGGTATAATAAATGAGTTGTTGTTGAGAACCTTCCTGCTTCAATAACACTGAACTAATACCTCCTTCTGAAACTTCTAAATACATCCACAGTAGTTCTCCTGAGAGTGGTTTGGCTAGCAAAGGTAGTTCAGCTAAATACTTTTTTAGTTCTTGGAAAGTTTGCTCACACTGATCATCCCACCGGAATCGAGCGGCCTTACACAGAATTTGAAAGAAGGGTAGCCCCTTGTCTGTCGATCTGGCTATAAATCGAGACAAGAAAACTATTCTTCCCACTAACTTTTGAGTCTCCCGTAAATTAGTAGGTGACTTCATATTGTAGAGTGTCTGCACCTTCTCTGGATTAGCTTGCAACCCTTTCTCTGTAACAATATATCTCAGAAATTTTCCACTCTTTACTCTAAAAAGATATTTTTTTGGGTTTAGCTTCATATTATACATTCTCAGAGTAGCAAAGGTTTCTTTCAAGTCTATTACTAAGTCCCGAGCCATTTTGGACTTGACGAGAATGTCGTCAACATACACCTCCACATTTTTGCCTTTTTGTTCTGTAAAAATTTTGTCCATAAGTCGTTGATAAGTAGCTCCCGCATTCTTTAGGCCAAAAGGCATCACTACATAAGCATACAACCCTCCTGCCATCACAAAACTGACACACTTCTGATCATCCTTCGCTAGTGGGATTTGATGATACCCTTGGTAGACATCCATGAGAGATACAACTTCATACCCCACAGTAGAGTCAACTAACTGATCAATACGAGACAAGAGGTAGCAGTCTATAGGGCACGCTTTATTCAAATCACGAAAGTCAATACACATCCTCCACTGTCCAGAAGGCTTGGGGACCAGAACTACATTAGACAGCCACTCAGGGAATTGAATTTCTCTAACATGACCAGCCTGCAATAATTTATCTACTTCCTCAGTAATGACTTTATCCTTCTCGGGCCCGAAGAGTCGCCTTTTCTACTGGATGGGCCAAACTCCCCGAGTGATGTTAAGATAGTGATCAGCAACTTTAGGATCTATCCCCATGAGGTCATGCACATCCTTGGCGAAGATATCTTCATTCCTACACAAGCAATTCACAAGTTCTTCCTTCGTCTCCAGTTGCTGGGTCACCCAAGTGACCTTTCTAGGAGCTATCTCCACAGGCTCACCTTCTTCTATTCTTTCAGTTATGGGTGGGGACTCTTCCAGCACGTACACATCAGTGGTGATAACAACTTTTCCCTTTGGGTCGTCGACCCTTGCCTTCTTTTGATCATCCCTTACCATTTGTACATAACAACTCCTAGCAGCCTTCTGCTCTCCCCGTGCTTCCCCGATCAGCTGCTTGATTGGGAATTTCACCTTTTGTTGGTAAGGGAAGGCCACCGCCTAAAAAATGGATAGAAAAGGATGACCTAGAATAGCATTATAAGTGGATGGAGCATCCACTATGAGAAAAGGAATAATATTAGTCTTCTGGTGGGGTGTTGCACCCAGAGTGAGAGGTAAAGAGATTTGCCCCATGGGATGCACCATGTGTCCCACAAACCCAAATAGAGGAGTAGCCACGTCCTCCAGTTGCACATTTTTCAGCTACATCTGCCTAAATGCTTCCTAAAAAAGGATATTGACTGAACTCCACGAGTCAACTAAGACTCGGGCTACCTCATAGTGGCTAAAGAAATCTAGATTACCAGAGAATCAGTATGAGGTAGCAGGATGCCCCGCAGATCTTCAGGGCTGAAAGATATTTGTGGCGCACTCTGGATGACTTGCTCTGTTCCAATGGCCAAGCTTTCCATTAAGCGGGCATACGATTTTCTGGCTTTATTAGAATCCCCGTTAGTAGGTTCCCTTGCAATAGCATGAATAACTCCCTGAGTGGGAATGTCATTCGGGGCAGCTGAAGGGCCTTCGCCTGCTGACCCTCCTTGCGAAGTAACCTCTTGAGCAGGTATTTGATGGCCTGGCAGGAAAGGAGCTTGAGACCTTCCGTTGTAGGGTCCCGGGCGAGCCATATTGGGTCATCGACCCCTTCTTGCCTGTCCTCCCATATGAGGTTGCAGCTGTGGATAAGTGACACAAATGCGCTCTAACTTCTCTTGCAACTTGAAACAACGACCACTGGTATGATCATACTCCATATGGTACTGGCAGAAATAAGGGGTAGGGGGATTATGGGGAACTCCCCGATATCCAGTTGGGCGCTGAAGAATGCCCTGTCGATCATACGCCTCCATTTCCCACTCTTTCCACGTCCGTGGGAGAGGTGTGGCGTCAACAGCCATGATCTGTAACGGAGGGGTCGGACGAGTTTTGGGCAGTAATAATCTGGGCTTGGGTGCTTCTGGTATGAAAGGCCTAACATATTTTCTTCAGGGAGGTGCTCGAGGGGTTGCAAGACGACTTCTTTCAGCTGGGGTTGCTGTAAGCATCTGTTCAACTCGACTATCTTTCAACCCCTCTTCCTCATTTATGTATTCTTCGGTGTGGCTTAGCAATTCCTTGTAGTTGGCCACTGGTTTTCTCAATTAGGAGCTGAGAAAAGGTTCTTCTCTCAGCCAATGAGGGATGGCCACCCTCAAAATATCTGACCCTGTTGAAGGGATATTCCTAGCAGTGGTGGTGAACCGATGAAGATAACCTCTGAGAGATTCTGAAGGTTCTTGCTTGATATGCAGTAAAATTGAAGCATCATGTTTATAAGTCTTGCAGTTGACAAATTCTTGGCGGAAAACTCCCTTAAGATTTGCAAAGCAGGTGATGGATCTGGGAGGCAGAGCACCGAACCATCTCTGTGCTGAGCCTGTTAATGTGGTGCGAAAAACTGGGCATTTAAGGGCATCTGTATAGAAATGAAGAGAGACAACTCCCGTAAATTGTGACAGATGTTTCTCTAGATCAGTCGTGCCATCATATACTTCTCCACTTGTGGATTCCTGAAATATGGAGGTGGCAGCTCAGAAGGAATGTCAACGGTGAACAGACTAGGCTCATAAAGTTCCGGAGCCCTGGTGGACTGACTTTCTCCCTGATCTTCTCGCCTTGTTTGTGTCATAGGCATGGTAGGCTGATACACCTCCTCCACATGTGTACTTCACTGGCGGGACTTTATTATGTTTGTAGAGTAATCGGGCCGGAAGGTACTTCCGATCGATTCGAGGAGAGGGCTCACCAGAATGGAGAAGAAGATACCCCACCCTTTTCCCCTCCTTAGCCAGAGCATCAGCCACAGCAACATCCACCATGGCCTGTAACTGTGCGGGTAGCAGTGTGATGGGGCTCTCTTTTGCAGAAGAGGCCGCTGGATGTGGTATTTCCTCTAACGACATCTCGACGTCTTGCTCAACAAAGTTTCCCACATACGACGCCAACTGATGCAGATACGCATATTTTCTCACCTCTTTTTAACACAAAAGAGCGTGAATAGATGATGAGAAAAACAATACAAAGAACGGAGACACGAGGTTTAATGTGGTTCCGAATTCTAATTCCTACTCCACGGGATGAGCTCTATAGGGAGTTGCGATGCCAAAGCACTTCTACTATGAAACTTCTCCTTCTTGAAAATATCTCCAGAGGTGGAGGAAATCCCTTACAACTTCAACGACGTACAATATAGAGAGAGAAAGTATGGACGACCCCTAGCTTCCCTTCTATTCTCTGCCTCTTTCCTTCTCCAATGTAAGGTCTCTCTTCTCTTCGATGATGTCCCCTCCTCTTGCTGTGGAACTCGAAGTGGTGGTGGTTTCTCCTGCCAATTCCGAAAAAAGAAAAAGAAGAAGATCCCCTCTTTCCTCTCCTTCATTCGCTTTTATCCTCCTCCTCTTCCCTTGCTCATTGTGCTGTAACGAACTGTCATGATCACCGTCCACATTGAAGGCTCCTTCTTCCTGGAGAGTAATTTTGTTAGGAGGATAAGGAATGTAAACTCCTGCGAATATTCCGTGGGGACCTAGTTTGTTATATCATATAATAAACTCTCGTAAACTATTGTCTTCGGAAATATTTTACCCCCACTTTTCACCCTCTCTTTCTCTACTGAATCTGACATTCACTCTGTCCCCGTCTCAACTAGATCCTCCTCGTTAATTTGGACCAAGGTATACATTGTTCATTTTGCCTTGCCAAGCTAATACTTAAACCTGCTCTGACTATGTGACCCAATACCTCATGCTTTTTGTGACTCCCCGAGTCAATTTCTGACTCATTAACCAAGTCAGATCCCAGACTTATACCTCGGGTCGCTCCTCTGATCTCCTTTTAGTTCTAGAGTTTATCTTTACGACCCTATACCTTTACCTTGTCAGCCCGGTCAACCCCCTAAGGTCGGATTCTCCCGGTTCAGTCAGTATTTCACGCATGACCTTCTCCATTTTAATTCCTAAATTAGGTTACAACGGTATCATTTACTATTAAAATTGAACAAATCGAATAAATATAGAATTATTTAATTCAGTCAATATCTATTTAATAAAAAAAATTTAGTAGTCGATTAATTTTATATATTAATCGATTCTTATTAAACAGTAATCCCAAGCCATCAACTAACTATTAATCTTTTTTTTTTGTCCGTTGTTCAATTTTTTTTCAATTGAGTTATAATTAATAAATTTATTATTAAATTTATCTTGGTCAATCAATTTATGAATTATTATAGTAATCGCTCACATTATAACATTTGATTGGATTAATTCGATTTAACTGAATTTTAAATTTTAAAATCGAGATTGAATGGAACTTTCGAATTTCATCGATTATTTTAATTTAATCAATATTTTACTCTACGTATCAATATAAAAAAGATAAATTAAATTATATATTATAATCATATGAATGATAATATAAATATTTTTTTTTTGCAAAAATTGAGAATAAAATAAAAGAGAAATTATAAAAAGCATAATATATTCTTTTTGTGAGTAAAAAAAAGGAAAAAAAAAAAAAGGGGCACTCCCATGTTCGTTCATTGGTATTGAAGAACATACGAGGAAGATCTGTGATCCCAAGAAATCTCTTGTAATATCATATTCTGCAGAAGAATACAAAGAAATAAATAACTTTAAAAAAAGCATACAGTAAACAAAGATTACATCGTGAAAATCGACCTTGCTTGCTTTATGTCGCTGTAGATAACTCACGAATGCTTATCCATTGATAATTAGAATAATTATAAATGAACCAAATTGAATTTGGATGTCAAATATAAAATTTTCATTTGGATTCAAATTTTATTTTCTTATTTTTATCAATCGATTAAGAAGTATAACTCTTTTTAATTTATTTCTCTTCATTATCACCAATGGACCGATAATAAAAACAATGAAAACAAACATAATCGTCTTTTTGCTACAAACAGTAAACTCCAAAGCTCCTTTGTACATTGATTAACATCCAGATTTATTTTAGTAAAAGTGATTATATTCGTTGTCATTGTCTTTTCACCTGATTCTCGATGAATGATGAAAAAGATAAATCGCGATGGATTATCTTTCTTTAATCAATTTGATCAGAAACGACGAAGGATTTTGAGCTCGAGTGAAAATTATAGACTCTATATTGAAAATTAATTTTTATCTATTTTAATAATATTTATATCGCTCTAATCAACGGACCATTCCGAAAGAGACGGAGATGGATCTAGCGTTTGCGATTTTATATATAAGCACCTCATTTAATAATTTTTCAATAAAGTCTTCCTCGTTTCACTTCGAATCGTTTGTTGTCTCCCACATTAACCTAAAAATTGCAGCCACATATGAATCATGAAAAATATTTCAACGACGATAAAAAAAATACATTCTTCTTTTTTTTTAAAAAAAAAGTTATAATAATAATAATAATAATAATAAATTGTAATATTATATGCAAATTCTATCGATGGCGAATAAATCTAAAAATCAGTTATTGAATGTGAGATAATTCTTAAGCGATAAGTTTGAGGTTCCAATTTGCAGTGGAAAGGTCGTCCTCCTCCATTATCAGTATTATCAGTTAGGAACGAGAAACAGTGGAAGCTACGACAATGGAGGAAGCCAAGTCTGAACACGTAGTTCTCTTCCCCTTCATGGCTCAAGGGCACATCACCCCCTTCCTCGCCCTCGCCGGCCTCCTTTCTAGCCGCCACCCCAACCTCTCCGTCACCCTCGTCAACACCCCTTTCAACATACGAATCCTCACTGAATCCCGCGCCCCCATACCGTCCTCCATCCGATTTCGCTCCCTCCCCTTCTATCCAGAAGACCACGGCCTCCCTCCTGCCGCCGACAACACAGCCGAACTCCCCTTCGTCCAAATCATCACCCTCTTCCAAGCTTCCAAGTCTCTCCGATCCGCCTTCGAGCAGCTCATCTCCGACATTTCGGAGCAGGACGGCTGCCCTCCGCGCTACATAGTCGCTGACTGCTTCTTAACGTGGACCATCGATACCGCCCGCCGCTTTGGGTCTTTCCACTCCATATTCATCACCAGCGGTGCTTACGGCACCGTTGTCTTCTCCTCGATGTGGAAACATTTGCCTCGTAGACGCGCCGACTACGGTGATCTATTTCCCCTTCCCGACTGATGCCCGGCGAGACCGTGATGGCGAGGTGTCCAGGCAGCGCAAACCGGCAACTGTAGACGTTTTTGTGGAGAGGTGCGTAACCCATAATCGTTGAGCTGATTATGGAAGATCAATCTGCAGTGAAGCGAGAATGATGTAGCCGAGAGAATGGAGCTGTCTGATGTAATCGGTTAAGGGCGCCGAGAGAGATCTCGGCACGACCCCTCCGACGCTCAAGACAGAACTTAGCTGGTAGAAGAAAAAGGAACTCAAAGCAACTAGTATCAATGTTTGGAAAAATTTACCCCCCCCTTTTCCAAGAGGATCCTATATATAAAAGGGAGGCTCTGTTCTCGAGGAGCTCTGTCCACAGAAGTGACGGAGCCTAATGGACCGTCTGATATAATCATCGTTATTGGATCGCATCCGGCGTGGTCCGCAATTACTATACGTCGTGCGGTTGATAGAGACAAGTCTCAATTAATGTTCGCGCTAATCCTCGAGATCTTGGCAGGAAATCGCCCTCGACGGAGAGCAAGAATTAATACACGACGCCACGGTTGATGGGAGACCATTCTCTATTAATCACGCAGACATTCCTCTACGAACCTTATCGATGATTTATCCTTCAAAGGTGAATATGCTCCTTCAACTTGATGACATGGCCTTCCTCCTTAGCTTACAATAAAATGGATCCTTCTTCCTACGACTCTTCTACGGATCGGAGAGCCCGATATAAAGGAAATCGAGCCGAGACGGCGTCGATATGAGAGAATCCGATCCGAGACGTATGGCGTCCGGTATATAAGAGAAGTCCGGTACGGAGACGCAGGCGTCCGGTATATATAAGAAGTCGGCGAGACGCAGGCGCCCGTATATAAGAGAAGTCCGCCGAGACGCAGGCGCCCGTATATATAAGAGAAGTCCGAGACGCAGGCGCCCGTTATATATAAGAGAAGTCCGGCCGAGACGCAGGCGCCCGTATATATAAGAGAAGTCCATTCGCAGTGGGGTTCATCCCGCTTGTTTAAATCCCGCCTTTTAGTCTTACTCGGTATCACTAGGTATCATGAGTCCTCCTTGAGTCTAGTCAAGGACACGCAAAATGATCGATTAGACCGGGTTCGCATCAACCATGATTTTCCCTCCTATTGCTCTTTAATGAGGCATGGTAAAGGCTCCTGGGAAATGGAGAGGATCTTGCTTGACACATTCATCAATGTCCATTAATGCGATGATTCGATGACGATCATTCTCGTTTCTTTAGGGTTTTCCGCTTGCACCACGTGGCTTTCCGTAAGAAACCTCGAAAAGAGGCGCCGTGTTGCCGCTTATAAATAAATCCCCATCCCCACTTCTTCGCCATTTTCTTGCCCGCTACTTTCCTCCCCGCCTCGACCATTCCTTTCTCCTTCCCTACGCCTACTAGTAAGTTCTTTATTCCTCCTGCTTCTGTGTTTCGGTGTTTCATGGCTCCAAAACCGACTGGTTTTTGAGAACTCGCAGAAGACCGCTGACTCGGAGATTCGCTCCGAGGCACGGGTTGCTTTTCACATCCCTAACTCCTACCGACTTCGAGCTCCTCAACCGGACCAGCGTCCTCACGAACCTCCCCCCGAATTTACCACCTTCTTTCTTGATCAATTGTCAACCGCCTTCTTCCTCTTCATCCTTTCTTCACCGAATTATTCATATACTTTGGGATACCTATTAATCAACTACCCTAACGCCTTTAGTATTATCAACGGCTTTATTATTATCTTCCTATTTTATTACCTCCCTCTTCCAAGCCTTCCATTCCTGTTTTTTTCCCAAGAAGAAAGAAGCTGCCTTCTTTCTTCTCGACCGACAAGAAGTGAAATTCTTTTCGAACTTGATTACCTCTCAAAAGTATTGGAAGTCAAAATTCATTTACGTCGGTCCCGAATCCCCTTTCCTATGGCCCACCGGATGGCAACTCTAGTTGCCCCCCTCTCCTTCCATTCGGTCCCGGAAAGTCCAAAACTTATCAAGAGATGACCTCAGTTCTACTACCGAGGTTCGATGTGAACGTCTTCTTTGGAGGAAGGACTTTTACATCATTTTGATATAAGCCCAATAGAAGCCGAAATGAGTGGCTCCTTAGGTAAAGAATTTCTCCGCTTCCTCTTTCTCTTATTATTATCATTAATTTTCCTAACTCGTTTCTTTCCTTCTTAACAGCTGAAGTCATGATTCGGTCTTCTATCAGTAAGAAGTTGAAGTGACGAAGAGCGCAGGTCATTCCTCCTGAGGATGCTCCTTCCGAAGCACCCGAAGGAAAAGATTCCGAAGTCCCCCCTCCACCTCGACCTTCTATGGTGGCCGAGGTAATTAGCTCCGGGGATTCGGAAGGACAGCAAAGGCAGCGCAAGAGGAGCCGACTAGTGCTTTCTTTTGTCGAGGGGAGCTCCTCCCAGCGATCGTCTCCCCGTCCTTCTCCATCTCCAAGCCCTCTTCATCCGGCGGGTCCGAGTGGAGAAGGACCCAGTGGCACGGGTCGACTCTGAGCCCCCACAGAGAGCCAATGACACCTGCATCAGAGGAACCTCTCCTCGTGGTCCCCCCCTGCTAAGTGTCCGGCAGACCGCAACCGAAGCAGGGACAACCATCCGGGAGCTTTCTCGGAGAGATCCGGGAGGCTGTGGGTGACTCCGTTAAAGGGAAATCCATCGCGGCGATCAGTGACAAGATGAATATTTATCTCACCAAGGTAATTTACTCCCTGCTATTCCTCTGATTTTCTCGTCGGTGAGTCCTGCTAATTCGACTCATCTTTTTCGCAGTTCTGGGGGTATCATCTGGAGTTGATGGCTCGGATACCCCCCATGACGGCAGCCTTCCATCAAATGCGGGCTCAGATGGTCGGCCTGAAGACCCAACTCCGAGACAAAGAAACGGAGCTTGGCTTAGCTCAGTCCGAGGCGACTATCTTTCAAGCCCGGGCTGCTCGTTTTGAAGATGATCTCCGGCTAAAGGCACAGGAGATGAGACTCCAAGGGGCCCAACTAGAGGCGAGGGCCGCAGAGGCGGCGGAGTACAAGGCTAGAGCCCAAGAGGCAGAGGCTCGAGTCTTGCAAGCCGAACAGGCTCGAGCTGCCCAGGCAGAACAAGAGGCCAAACGGCGGGATGAGCTGTCGGATCGAGCCGAGAAGGCCAGAGAGGAGCTCATTTCTTACCGGTCGGGCGAGGAAGGCCGGTGGGAGAAGTGGAAGAAAACCTTCCTTGCTTCGGAAGAATTTGCGGACATCCTAGGAGGTCGTACTCTAGACCTCCTAGAGATAGGCTACGAGGGGGCTATCCGGCACTTCAAGGAGGCCGGGTACCCACCCGAGGGGGTCTCCGCCGACTTCTTGGACTTGCAACGTCTTATCGACGAGACACCGGATTCGGCTTTAGGGGGTCCTCCTCAGTAGTGTAGGTCTAGTTTAGTCGGTTACTTTTTGCAGTCTTTTGTAACTAAGGAATTTTGTAGCCCTAGCGGCCTTTTTTAAGCAGAAATGTCCATCTTTTTGATATAAAATCTAGTAATCTCTAATTGTTCTTGTAATATAGCATCGAGTGTACTTCGTATAATAAGAAACTAACCGAAATGAGTTACTAATCGGAGGACTTGGGAGCCAAGTGTACTGTCTTTAACGATATGTGGGACATAGCCGAATACTCGAAACCTCGGTTACCATTAATAGGCAGCTACAAGGAAACATCCGTGACACCCATAGAAAATAGCCGTATTAAACACTTGGGACCAGCCGAGAAGAGATACCCAAGGAAGATGGCCGTATTGAAGATACTTGGTACCAGCTGAGGAGCGATACCCACAAAGATGGCCGCATTGAAGATACTTGGGACCAGCTGAGAAGCGATAGCCAAGGAAGATGGTCGTATTGAGAATATGGGGTCGTATTGAAAACACTTGGGACAAGCTGAGAAGCGATACCCAAGGAAGATGGTCGTATTGAAGATACTTGGCCGTATTGAAAATACTTGGGACCAGCTGAGAAGCGATACCCAAGGAAGATGGCCGTATTGAAGATACTTGGCTGTATTGAAAATACTTGGGACCAGCTGAGAAGTGATACCCAAGGAAGATGGTCGTATTGAAGATACTTGGGACCAGCTGAGAAGTGATACCCAAGGAAGATGGCCGTATTGAAGATACTTGGGACCAGCTGAGAAGCGATACCCAAGGAAGATGGCTGTATTGAAGATACTTGGGACCAGCTGAGAAGCGATACCCAAGGAAGATGGCCATATTGAAGGTACTTGGCCGTATTGAAAAAACTTAGAATCAGTTGAGAAGCGATACCCAAGGAAGATGGTCGTATTGAAGATATGGGGTCGTATTGAAAACACTTGGGACCAGCTGAGAAGCGATACCCAAGGAAGATGGCCGTATTGAAGATACTTGGCCGTATTGAAAATACTTGGGACCAGCTGAGAAGCGATACCCAAGAAAGATGGTCGTATTGAAGATACTTGGCCGTATTGAAAATACTTTGGACCAGCTGAGAAGCGATACCCAAGGAAGATGGCCGTATTGAAGATACTTGGGACCAGCTGAGAAGCGATACCCAAGGAAGATGGCCGTATTGAGGGTACTTGGCCGTATTGAAAATACTTGGGACCAGCTGAGAAGCGATACCCAAGGAAGATGGCCGTATTGAAGATACTTGGGACCAGCTGAGAAGCGATACCCAAAGAAGATGGCCGTATTGAGAATACTTGGGACCAGCTGAGGAGCGATACCCAAGGAAGATGGTCGTATTGAAAATACTTGGGACCAGCTGAGAAGCGATACCCAAGGAAGATGGCCGTATTGAAGATACTTGGGATTAACTGAGAAGCGATACCCAAGGAAGATGGCCGTATTGAGAATACTTGGGACCAGCTGAGGAGCGATACCCAAGGAAGATGGTCAGACAAGGTACTTGGTCAGATTGAAAATACTGGGACCAAATTGAGAAGCGATACCCAAGGAAGATGGTCAGATTGAAGATACTTGGGACCATGAGAAGCGATACCAAGGAAGATGATCAGATTAAGATACTGTACCAAATTGAGGAGCGATACCCATGGAAGATGGTCGTATTGAAGATACTTGGGACCAGATGAGAAGCGATACCAAAGGAAGATGGCCGTATTGAAGATACTTGGTACCAGCTGAGGAGCGATACCCACGGAAGATGGCCGCATTGAAGATACTTGGGACTAGCTGAGAAGCGATACCCAAGGAAGATGGCCGTATTGAGAATATGGGGTCGTATTGAAAACACTTGGGACCAGCTGAGAAGCGATACCCAAGGAAGATGGTCGTATTGAAGATACTTGGCCGTATTGAAAATACTTGGGACCAGCTGAGAAGCGATACCCAAGGAAGATGGTCGTATTGAAGATACTTGGCCGTATTGAAAATATTTGGGACCAGCTGAGAAGCGATACCCAAGGAAGATGGCCGTATTGAAGATACTTGGGACCAGCTGAGAAGCGATACCCAAGGAAGATGGTCGTATTGATGGTACTTAGCCGTATTGAAAATACTTGGGACCAGCTGAGAAGCGATACCCAAGGAAGATGGCCGTATTGAAGATATGGGGCCGTATTGAAAACACTTGGGACCAGCTGAGAAGCGATACCAAAGGAAGATGGTCGTATTGAAGATACTTGGCCGTATTGAAAATACTTGGGACCAGCTGAGAAGCGATACCCAAGGAAGATGGCCGTAATTTTCCTGGAAAAGAGATCTCGTGGAACTTTCATTATAAGACACTTGGTTACACAGGAGTCTGTCAAGCATAATAAGGCCGCAAATGGAAAGCATTCCAAGGCCGGCCGAGTTCCTTCCCTATCCTGGAGGTAATAAGCGCCTGAGATGAGTTTCTTGATGACCTTATACGGGCCTTCCCATCGGGGTGATAATTTACGGACCTCCCCGGCTGGTTGGACTTTTTTCCATACAAAATCTCCTACCGAAAAGAGCGAGGTACTATTTTTTGTTGTAAGTTTGGGTCATTTTCCTCCGGAAGGCTTGATCCATGTCATTGTTCTCGCCTCAGACACCAAGTCCAGCTCGACTAATCTCTTTTCTGGGTTGGCTTCCTCGGAATGTATGTAAGCAGATACTCGGGGAGATCTCTTGCTAATTTCTACTGAACGAGCAGTGCCTCACCATAGACTAGATGGAACTGAGTGAGGCGATCGTCCTTGGGGGTAGTTCTCAGAGGCCCACAAGATACTGTAGCTCATCCACCCACTTCCTTCCGTGATTGAGTTTGGTCTTCACCTCGAATCGGCTCTCGGTTGGTGACTTCGGCTTGTCCGCTGTTCTGGATAAACTACCGAGGTGTAGACTTGCGGATCTCCACACGACACCAATCTTTCAACTTCGCCTCAAACTGCCGTGTTGTCGAGACGACTTCTCGGGATGCCGAATCGACATACTATATTTTTCCAAAGAAATTTTAATACGGCTTCTTCCGTTATCTTAGCCAACTCGCTTCTACCCATTTTGAGAAATAGTAAATAGTCCGACTACTAACAAAATTTCTTGATTTGGCCACAGTAGTGGCGGCCCTATATCCATCCCCGTTGGTCGAGCGGACAAGAGACAACGAAGGCCTTGATAGTTGGCCGGCTTACGAGAGAAATTTTGATGCTTGACGGCTAAGGCATACTTGTACACAATGTGAGGCATCTTTACTGCAGTGGGCCAAAAATGACCAATAAGATTTTTCTTCTTGAGGAGATCCCCAGCGTGATTTCCACAGCTGACCTTCATGTATTTCCGCATAACATACTCTGCTTCCTCCGGTAGAGGCATTTGAGTAAGTAAGCAAAAGATCGTTTACAGCGTGTCCCTATTAAGATGAGAGTGCTTCTTCTTTTAACTACTCGGGCCTCTGCGAGTCCTCGAGTAGTACGGCTCTGGAGGTAATCAATCGAGGGCTTCCTCAATCTGTGGTGTGAGATACAGTGGTTCTTGGTTTATCTTTGGAGATGGTGCACCTCGACTCACGAGTCTTCGAGCTCCATGCGGAGGTACTAGCCATACGGGCCAATTCATCGGCTTTCTGGTTGTCTGCTCTGGGTATTTTGTGTAGAACTACCTCTTGAAACTCCGCGGCTAATCTTTGATAAGCTTGTTTGTACCATTTCAATCTTGGGTTATTGATGTCGAATGATCCCCTGAGCTGTTCAACGGCTAACTGAGAGTCGGAATGCAAGGAGATCGGCCCCGGATGAGCGGCTTGCATCCTGCTAACAAGGCCTCGTATTCGGCTTCATTGTTAGAAGCGAAAGTTGGTGCCGCTATCCGGATAGCATCCCCTTGGGGGGATATTAGTAGTAGTCCCACCCCACTGCCTTGTTTGGTTGCCGAGCCATCCACATATATTTTCCATTCTTCATTCTTCTCTACTCCGGATGTCTCCACCAAGAAATCCGCCAATACTTGCGCTTTAAGAGTTGGACGGGGTTGATACTGGATATCATATTCAGCTAATTCAGTGATCCACTTGACCAGACGAGTGGATGCTTCCGGGTTGTTTATTATCCTTCCGATGCCACTGTTGGTTAAGACTGTGACCGGATGAGATAGAAAATAGGGCCGGAGCTTCCGAGCCGTTATAAGCAGGGCCAAAGCTAACTTTTCCAGAGTTGTGTACACCTTTGGTAGCCCTTTAATAAATGACTGACAAAGTAAATGAGCAGTTGTTTACCTTCTTCTTGGCGAAGCAATACGGAAGCTACAACCTCCTCTGAGGAAGCCAGGTATAACTGAGCTCTTCTCCGGGGACCGGCATGGCCAATATGGGCAAGCCGGCTATATATTGCTTTAATTCTGCAAGGGCCTGCTCGCATTTATCATCCCATGAAAACCGAGTCGACTTGCGAAGTATCTTGAAGAAAGGGAGGGTTCGCTCTGTCGACTTAGGGATGAATCTTGAGACGGTTGTTATTCGGCCCAACAATCTTTGTACTTCCTTGATACTGCGAGGGGAAGCTATGTTCTGTAAGACTTGGACTTTTTTGGGGTTGACTTCAATGCCTCGCTCGGTAACAATGTACCCGAGGAATTTGCCTCTGCGGACTCCGAATATGCACTTGCTTGGATTAAGCCGAATCCCATAATGTCGCAAGGTGCCAAATGTTTCCTTTATGTCCGAGATTATGTCTTCGGCTTTGACAGTTTTGATAAGGACGTCATCGACATATACCTTTAGGTTTCGGCCTATTTGTGGCCGGAATACTTTATTCATCATCCTTTGATAGGTGGCTCCGACATTCTTTTCGTTCGGTGCATGTTGCTACATTGCCGTCACCTTCGTGCTTTATTTCCCCACCCTTTTCTTGATCATTTAAGGCGAGCGGAATCTGATGGTATCCCTGGTGGGCATCTAGCATGCAAATTAATTCACATCCAGCAGTGGAGTCTACCACCTGGTCTATTCGAGGCAGAGGGTAGCAATCTTTAGGGCATGCTTTATTAAGATCCCTAAAATCTATACAGACCCTCCACTTTCCTCCTAGCTTCGGTACCAGTACTACATTAGCCAGCCACTCTGGGAATTGTACTTCTCGGATGTATCCGGCTTGCAGGAGTTTCTGCACCTCGGCCCGGATGATTTGGTCTTTTTCTTGTCCAAAATGCCTTCTTTTTTGCCGAATGGGCCGAGACCCTGGAAAGATACTTAGCTTATGCTCCATGACTGTTCGAGGGATGCATGTTGGTGCAGTAGGCACCTAAGTCGAACCTGAGTTTTGATTATAGCAAACGATACAAAGTTAAGCTCATGTCGTTATCTCACGAGCTGAATCGAGTATGCAGAAGATTGATATAGCTGGAGCTGAAGGCTAGCGACACCCGGAGGAAGCCGCGATGGTTGGGCGACACTCGAGTGACTTCGGAGGGAGCCGAAGGAATCGAGTGGAAGGCCGGAAGTAAAAGCAACATGTAAGTGTCGAGGTAAGCTCGTGTGTGCGAGCGTAAGTGATGTCGTATCCTCGTTACGGGGATGATCTTAAGTGTAGATCCGACCAAAGACATCCTATAGATGGTCTAGGTCGAGATCGGACGGTCGACGATCGTCGAAATTATGTTTTTGTTGAGCTAACTTTGACTTGCAGCAAGCATCACGATCGCCGGAGGACTCGATCATCATTAATCACCAATCGCTGAGAAGTCGACTCTGATCAGATCGGGCATCGATCGATCGATGATGGCCATGATCGATGGTCAATGATCAGATTCGAGGAGTCAAGGCTTATCACCCCATTTCAAGGAGATTGGTGCTCAATTATGATTGGCTAGGGTTCCTCTCGAAAAGGGGCTCAAATGCTATAAAAGGAGGGTCAAACTTAGGGTTTCATCATCATTCTAAAGCTTCCAAAAAGCCTCCACCAAGCTACAACTTTTTGACCACGAAGTGCTTTCTCTCCGACGTCTAGGTCTTAAATTCTTTTCTATTGTAACGTCGGTTTTTTAGCTCTTATTTAAGTTCATTTCTTTTCGGAGCTTTTATCGTATACGAGGAGAGGGGGAGTGTCCCTCTACCTCAAGCTTTTTCCTTCTTGTATCGATTAACTCCTACCTCCAACGAGGAGGAGTTCCTTTAGTACTTTTGCCCTCCGTACGTGGTCAAGGACCACTAGGGCCTTGGAGTAGTAGCCGAAGGCTACGAACCAAGTAAAAACTTCATTGTCTCTTTTTACTTTATATTTCCGCTGCAATTGATTATCTCTCGAGTTTTAACGAACGTAAAAAAAAAAGGAAAAGGTTTTTCGCTATTCACCCCCCCCCTCTAGCGAACCGCATCCATCCAACAATTGGTATCAGAGCCGGGGGCGCTTAGATTTGGTGAAACCACCAATCTAACATTTTTTACAGATTTGTTTTTCGTTCGCTTAAATTTTTTCCCGCACTACTAATCCAAGACAAAGTCTTGGTACTCTTCGTTTGGTTTTGTTTTGCAAGTATTCGCTTTTGGAGTAGCCGACGGTTAAACGGGCATAACTTTTCGTACAAGTTGACCCACAACACGGTCTACCTACCAAATCGAAGCCCTCGCAGAGATCTACACTTCTTATTAGGGTTTATCCCCGTAACAAGTTGTTTTCATCCTCAAAAATCGATGTTTATTAGCCTTTCGGGGGCATCGAAGGTCTTCTTTTTAGTCTCCTTGTTTTTTGTTCTAATGGCCCATCTCGAGGGTTTTAGCACCGTCCGACCTCCGTTTTACAACGGAGATGACTTCCGTTATTGGAAGGGTCGGATGGAATGCTTTCTCAAAACCCAAATCGATATGTGGATCATAATTCAAACGGGTTTCACACTTCCGACTAATGAAGTGGGTGACTCCTTGGATTATGATCAATGGACCATTGCGACAAAACGACAAGTCGAAGCCGACGCCAAGACAACACAAATCCTCCAATGCGGCCTATCCAAGGAGGAGCTAAATCGCGTCGGCCCCTTCATAAGCGCAAAAGATCTTTGGACAAAACTAGTGGAGCTACACGAAGGGACCGATGAAGCCAAGGTATATAAGCGTGATCTTCTTTTCAATAAACTATATAACCTAAAAATGCAGGAACACGAGTCCGCGACGCAACTCCACGCTTGGATCCGAGACATAGTCAACAACCTACACGCAATCGGGCAAAAGGTCGAAAACCGCGACCTTATAAGGTATGTTCTAAACTCTTTTCCGAGGACTACCTTGTGGGCATCCATGGTCGACGCCTACAAGGTCTCCAAGGATCTTTCTAAAATTAGGTTAGATGAACTCTTTTCATATTTCGAATTACATGAGCAGTCCAACTCGGAACCCGAGAGGGGTATAGCCTTGTTTGCAGGTTCAAAGAAGAAGAAAATCGCAAGCAAGGCACCACCAACCGAGGAGGAAGACGAGTCCGAAGAAGAAGTTGACCCGGAGTTGACTGCCGAACTAATGAACCTAGCTTGAAGGATAGCCAAGGGACGAAAGCGAACCACGACTCGACCCAACCAAGGTAAGCCTAAAAGTTCTAATATTAGGTGTTATGAGTGTAACAGATTTGGACATATCAAGTCCGAGTGCCCCAAGCTCAACCACCAAACACCTAAGCACAAGAAGGCCCTCAACGCGACATGGGAAGAAGCGTCATCCGAAGAAGACGAAGACCACGTCTTCATGGCAAAATCGATTGAGTCAGACACGGAGACCGGACCTGAACTTGAGTCAGAACCTGAGGATGACTCGGACTACGAAGCTACCTTCAAGTCAAGCCACGGATACGCATCCGGTTCAAAAGATACCCTTAAAGTGAGTCGAACCTTATTTAATACTTTACATAATACGGCTAGGTTTTTGTCTAGGAAATTAGTTAAGTCTGAGTCCAAGGTCGAGACCCTGATTGAGGAGGTCAAACTCTTCAAACACAAGGTCTCCCTAACCTCTTCGACTAGTCAAGTTCGAGAAGAGGACCCAACTCGAGCTGAAAAGCTCGAAGTTGAGAACTCTCTCTTGAAAAGTCAAGTTGAAGATCTTAGGAACACGTTGGAAAGGTTCACTTCGGGATCCAAAGGACTTGACCTCCTACTTGGATCCCAAAGGGTCGTGTACAACAAGGCTGGACTAGGGTTTAACTCAAACACGACTAATAGGTCATATATGTCGATTGAAAGTCGACATAGGAAACATGTCCAAGCATGGGTCCCTAAGAACTTTTTGATTTCAACTCTAGGATCCAACCCGTACTGGGTTCCCAAGGACCAAATCCACTATGTGGATAGACCGAACCGATTCAACGGTCTAGGGGGAGCCAGTACAAAACATGTTTGTGCTTTAACTTAGAAATTGTATGCTTTAACTTAGAAAGTTTGTGTTTTAACTTAGAAATTACATGCTTTAGCTTAGAAAGTTTGTGCTTTAAAACTTGTGAACTCACTTAGAACACGTACATAACCAACTAAAATTCTTCGAAAAGATTGAGTCTCGGGGAGCCTCTTTTCAAAAATAACCAGTTAGACTAGGAAATAGTCTTAGGTGAGTCAAGTCATCATTTTCTTGAAAATGGCTTTGTCTAAGGAAGTGGTCGATGATCCGATAAAAGAAGGCCCCTGTGCCTCGCCACGACCTGGAAGCCATGATCTTGAAAAGGTAAACTTGACAAGCCTAGGGTCAAATCCAAATCTAACATAAAATTACTTGAACCTAAATGTACTTAATCAACTTAATTGGAAGTCATCTCACAAAAAACACATAAGTATAACATGCTTGATCATATAGACACAGGTGAGATGACCTAGGTTTAACAACTTACAACAAATTTTTTTTTTAAAAAAAATCTAACATCCAATCCAACCACCTTGTGTGTAGGATCAATGGATGTTAAACAGCGGTTGCTCCCGACACATGACCGGGGATCAACTCAAATTCACGAAGCTTTGATTCAAACGACAAGGATCGGTAGTCTTTGGGAATAACGGTAAGCTCAAAATCATCGGATCAGGTGATATCGAGCTTAACTCGAATTTTGTTATTAAAAATGTATTACTTGTAGAGAATTTTAAATATAACCTGCTTAGTGTAAGCCAATTATGTGACAATAACTATAAGGTCATATTTTTAGATAATGAATGTGTAATTAAAATAAATAAAACAGCTAAAACAATACTCAAAGGAACTAGGATAAATAACATTTATACAATTAACTTAATCAAATCTTCAGCCAAATGTCTTATGACACAGGAAGAGGAATCATGGTTGTGGCACCGATGACTCGGTCACTCGCACCCAAGACTCGTCCACAAGATGAGTCAGAGTGGCTTAGTCAAAGGCTTACCCAACCTCAATAATTTGGTTAATAAAATCTGTAATGCTTGTCAACAAGGAAAACAACCTAGGACACAACACAAGTTAACTAACCAAGAACGAACCTCAAGTGTACTTGAGCTCCTGCATATGGATCTATTCGATTCACATGGAGCCAAGTCACTCAATAGAAGTCAATATTGCTTAGTCATAATTGACGACTACTCCAGGTTTACCTGGGTTAGGTTCATCAAACATAAAAATGATACCCTAGATCAATTAATCAATCTATTCAAATTAATCGAGAATAAAAAAAAACCTTAAGGTTAAAAGACTTAGAAGCGATCATGGTGGTGAATTCGAAAATCAAAGGTTCACCGACTTCTGTAACCTAAACGGACACCACCATGAATTCTCTTGCCCTAGGACCCCTCAACAAAATGACCTAGTGGAGCGGAAAAACCGAACTCTACAAGAAGCCGCTAGGACCATGTTGAACGAATACGACCTACCTGATAGGTTTTGGGCAGAAGTCATTAGCACGGCTTGCTATGTCCAGAATAGGATCCTTATGGTAAAGAGGCACCTTAAGACCTCCTACGAGATTTATCACAATAAAGTGCTCAACATCAAGTACTTTAGGGTATTTGGATGTAAGGTACATATCTTAAACACTAAGAACCACCTAGGGAAATTCAAATCCAAAACCTCCACCGGAATCTTCTTAGGATACTCAACCACGAGTAGGGCCTATAGGGTATATAACCACGATACCCTTAAAGTCGAAGAGACTATTAATGTAGTGTTCGATGAAGTACCCGAACCTACAAAACCCTTAATGACCCCAAGTGTTGAGCCCACTGATACCAAACTCGTCTCCGACCCTGAGATCGAGCCTAATCCACATCAACCAACTTCTCTTGTCGACCAAGTGACAAGTGATCCGAGTCAAACTAGTGTTCAACCAAGTCACCCCATTGATCAAGCATTAGGTGACACAAACCCAACCCAATCTAGGATTCAAACTAACCACCCTATCGATCAAGTGATAGGAGATCCTAATCTAGGAGTTCTAACTAGAGCATCCTATAGGAACCTTAGTCAAATTTCCTTAATTTCAAAGATAGAACCCAAATCAATTGAACAAGCTCTTCTTGATCCCGATTGGATTATTGCAATGCAAGAAGAGCTAGTTCAATTTACTAGGAATGAAGTGTGGGAATTAGTACCACCACCTAAAGACAAAACGATAATTGGAACAAGGTGGGTGTTTCGAAATAAGCTTGATGATAAAGGTGAAGTAGTTAGAAACAAGGCTAGGTTAGTCGCCAAAGGGTTTAGTCAAGTTGAAGGCTTAGATTACGACGAAACCTATGCCCCAGTAGCTAGACTCGAATCCATTCGAATGTTGCTAGCTTATGCCGCACATCGAGGATTTAAGCTGTTTCAAATGGATGTTAAGTCGACATTCCTAAATGGATACATTAAAGAAGAAGTTTATGTTAGCCAACCCCCCGGATTCGAAAATCTAGATAAACCCGATCATGTTCTAAAACTTAAGAAAACTCTCTATGGACTTAAACAAGCTCCTTGAGCTTGGTACGAGAGACTTTCAATCCATCTTAAGTCAAAAGGGTTTAACCAAGGCTTAGTTGACCCAACTCTCTTCGTAAAAACCTTAGGTAAAGAAATATTCATAGCTCAAATTTACGTAGACGATATAATTTTTGGAACCTCTAACTCAGCCTTACTAAACGAGTTCGTTTCACTCATGGAAAGTGAGTTCGAAATGAACTTGGTAGGCGAGTTAAGTTTCTTTTTAGGTCTACAAATTAAACAAACTAAGGATGGTATATATCTATATCAACAGAAATACACTAAGGGGTTAATTAAAAGATTTGGAATGCAAGACGCTAAGATAATAAACACCCCAATGACGATTAATGTTAACATAGGAGAAGACCCAGAAAGTAAGTCCATTGACTTAAAGTACTATAGGAGCGCGATAGGAAGTCTCCTATACTTAACTGTGAGTCGACCCGACATCCTATTCGCAGTAAGTATGTGCGCCAGGTTTCAAACTTGTGCTAAGGAGTCTCACCTAACCCTAGTTAAGCGTATCCTTAGATATCTTAAGGGTACACTTAACGTTGGTATTTGGTACCCTAGATCTACGGAGTTCGAACTAATCGGCTACTCCGATTCGGATTTTGCCGGCAGTAAACTCGATAGAAAGAGCACGAGTGGTTGTTGTCAACTACTCGGCTCGAGTCTAGTGAGTTGGTGCAGTAGGAAGCAACATTGTGTTGCCTTATCTACCACCGAAGCCGAATACGTTGCGATGGGTGAGTGTGTAACTCAGCTTCTTTGGATGAAGCACACTCTTCGAGACTTTGGGTTGGACTTTACCAAAACTAAAATTTTTGTAGACAACATAAGTTCGATAAATCTAACTAAGAACCCTATATGTCATTCAAGGACAAAGCATATAGAGGTAAAACACCATTTCATTCAAGAACATGTAGCCAACAGCTCCATACAACTCGAATATGTTGACTCGAAGTCTAACCTAGCAGACCTATTTACTAAACCCCTACCCGAAGCCGAATTTAGTCTATTAAGACGAAAATTGGGCATGTGCGTAATAGAATAGGTACTTACAAATTATATGTTCTTACTACTATTTCTTTAATTTCATTATTATGGAACTAGCATAGGACATACCTTAGATATCATGCACCTATAGATTTAAGGAGCCAATACATCTCACAACACATATGACTAATGTGTTTGTGTACTTAGCCACGTAGATGGGTGTGAGATGTTAGGACCTTACTCCTGGTTCTAGATGTAGAGCTAGTGCATCGCTATGAACCACGGAGTATAATCATACATACTAACCGACTCTGACCAGGACTGGTTGATCCTTCATATCAATCAAGCCAAATATGAGTTGAACATTTTATAGATGAACCTATTTTTAGTATATTATTTTCAAAATAATGTGGAACATGCTTGGACTTTAAAATTAAAACTTATTTTTTATTCCACACACATCCTCACTCTTTTCGATATATAGCAAAAGGGGGAGAAAAAGGCCAAAGTTAAGGGATCAATTTTTTTATGGCCAAGACTTACTTAACTTTAAGTTAACAAAACAAGTTAAGGGAACTCTTAACTTAAACACATTTAGTTAACTTGTTTTCGTTAACAATACAATAATTTACTTAACTCTTACTTAACTTGTTAACAAAAAGTAATTTACTTAACTTGTTAACAAATAGAAGTAAAGGCCAAGGTTAAGAAATCAATTTTTTCTTAGCTTAAAACTTATTTTAAACACTATGGCCAATATTAAGTAATTTCGGTCACTTAATTCTTTTTTAGTAGCAAATATCAAGGGGGAGAGTTAAAACCCTTTCTCAAGTACTCACCCTCGGTCAAGGGGGAGGATTCCTCAAGGGGGAGCACTTGAAAAAGAGTTTTTACTCCTACACATTCATGCATATCTCTTGCTCATTTTACTTAATGCACTTAATTTATTTTTTCTTAACTTTGTATGTGGGTTTGCCATAAATCAAAAAGGGGGAGATTGTTGGTGCAGTAGGCACCTAAGTCGAACCTAAGTTTTGATTATAGCAAACGATACAAAGTTAAGCTCATGTCGTTATCTCACGAGCTGAATCGAGTATGCAGAAGATTGATATAGCTGGAGCTGAAGGCTAGCGACACCCGGAGGAAGCCGCGGTGGTCGGGCGACACTCGAGTGACTTTGGAGGGTCAGTGGAAGGCCGGAAGCAAAAGCAACATGTAAGTGTCGAGGTAAGCTCGTGTGTGCGAGCGTAAGTGAGGTCGTATCCTCATTACGGGGATGATCTTAAGCGTAGATCCGACCAAAGACATCCTATAGATGGTCTAGGTCGAGATCGGACGGTCGACGACCGTCGAAATTATGTTTTTGTTGAGCTAACTTTGACTTGCAGCAAGCATCGATCATTGCCCGGCTTGGAGGACTCATTGTCGTCGATCGATCGCGAAGGTCGACACTCGTGATCGCCATCGATCGATGATGATGGCCATCGATCGGTGATGGTCAATGATCGATTCAGTCAAGGCTTATCACCCCATTTCAAGGAGATTGGTGCTCAATTGTGATTGGCTAGGGTTCCTCTCGAAAAGGGGCTCAAAGGCTATAAAAGGAGGGCCAAACCTAGGGTTTCATCATCATTCTAAAGCTTCCAAAAAGCCTCCGCCAAGCTATAACTTTTCGACCACGAAGTGCTTTCTCTCCGACGTCTAGGTCTTAAATTCTTTTCTATTGTAACGTCGGTTTTTTAGCTCTTATTTAAGTTCATTTATTTTCGGAGCTTTTATCGTATACGAGGAGAGGGGGAGTGTCCCTCTACCTCAAGCTTTTCCCTTCTTGTATCGATTAACTCCTACCTCCAACGAGGAGGAGTTCCTTTAGTGCTTTTGCCCTCCGTACGTGGTCAAGGACCACTAGGGCCTTGGAGTAGTAGCCGAAGGCTACGAACCAAGTAAAAACTTCATTGTCTCTTTTTACTTTATATTTCCGCTGCAATTAATTATCTCTCGAGTTTTAACGAACGTAAAAAAAAAAGGAAAAGGTTTTTCGCTATTCACCCCCCCCTCTAGCGAACCGCATCGATCCAACAATGCCCTGATATTGTTCATCCGGCCAAGAGAAGACGTCTATGTTGCTGATCAGGCAATCCTTCATCTTCTGCTTCAAATCATCCGGAAGGTCTGCAGCTATCCGAAGGACCCGCTCGGGCCGATTTGGCCATACTTGTATTTCTTCTTTCTCATCTTCTATTGGCGAGCCTTCTCTCAGAGTGTATACGTGGGCGTTCTCTGTCTTTTGACTTTTCCTGGGTCCTGTACGAACCTCCTCCACATAGCACTTTCGAGCAGCCATTTAATCTCCGGCTACTTCCCCTATCTGGTTGCCTACGGGAAATTTGATTTTCTGATGATAAGTGGAGACAGCAGCTTCAAAGGCATGTAGGGCGGGCCTTCCCAAAATGATGTTGTAAGATGAAACTGCGTTCACCACGGTAAAAGTGACTGTCCGCGTCCGGCGAGATGACTCTTTTCCTAAGGAAAGAGGGAGGTTGATCCGGCCGAGCGGAGTGACTTCGTGCCCCGAGAAGCCATACAACGCAGTATTCATTGGTTGGATCCATGTGGTTTCCAGCTGCATACGGTCAAAGGTATCTTTAAACAATATGTTAGCTGAACTACCTGTGTCAATGAAGATCCGAGCTACGTCGTAATTGGCCACTGTAGCTTTTATCACCAAGGCGTCGTCATGAGGAGTAACTATTCCCTGCAAATCTTCAGGACCAAACCTGATTGATGGTTTATCCGCGAGGGTCGGGTTGATGCTTACTTGCATGTTTTCTAGTCGTCGGCCATGAGCTTTCCTGGCCCGATTCGAGTCCCCATCAGTAGCTCCTCCGGCGATCATGTTGATCGTCCCCCGATGCGGAGGGTTGAGCGCTTGAGGTGAGTGGGGGGAGGGGAGGTTCTCCCCTGGAGTGTCCTGCGACCTTCGGGGAACCTGAGCCGGCCTCTGCTGTTCAGGAATGGGCTGAGGGGCCCTTCTAGCTGGATTTCGTCGGGCAAACTCTCGTGATTCTGATCGCCCGTCGTGAGAGGCCTCGCCCTGCTGTTCCTTTATTACTTGCCTGATCTCATTAGCTAGAATGCGACACTCCCGGGTTGAGTGACCGTATACTTGATGAAAGGCGCAGAAAGGACCTCGTTCTGGCAGGTGTGGTAGCCTTCTAACAAAGATGAATGGTCCTATCCTTCCTAAGCCGTGGAGGGTAAACAGGAACCCCAGATGATTGAAAAGGCGGAGGGACTTTCTGGATGCTTTTCTGGGGTTTGGGCCGCTCCAATCGATGTTGTCCGTCAGCTGCCTTCTCGGCTTCTTCTAAGTTGATGTATGCTTCCGCTCTGACCAGCAAGGCTTCAAAGTGAGGAGGAGGCCTCTTCATTTGGGATTTGGAGAAATCCCCCCGCACGAGGCCATGAGAGAAGGCGTCTACCCCTGTATTTAGCGAGGCGTCCGGCACGTCCACGGCTATTCGGTTGAAATGGTGCAAATAGCCCCTTAAAGATTCCCCTCGTTCCTGTTTCATGGTCATGAGGTACTGGGCTGTTCGCCGATACCGTTTACTACTAGCAAATCTTTGTAGGAATAGTAAGGACAGTTCTTGGAAAGAATGAATGGACCTCGGCGCTTCAAAAACCACCTTTGTGCGGGGCCGATTAGATTAAGAGAGAAGACCTTACATTTCACTCCATCCGAGTAATTATGGATTAATGCCGCCTTTCTAAACCTTCCCAAATATTCTTCTGGATTAGCCGAGCCATTATATTCCCCTATGCAGACTGGCCTGAAGGACTTGGGCATTCGTCGCTATCATCTGGGGCGTAGGGGGATTGATCGATAGCAGGGAGCCTTCTCCTTTTGGGATCCTTCTCAGATGGTGCATATGAAGGTGTCTCCCCAGAGGATCGTGAGGACGAAGCGATAGAGGATGACTCGGATGATGGTCAAACGCGGGAGTCGATCCGGGAGTAGCCGGAGTAGGCGCATGGCCGAGTAGGGCCCTGGACTAGGCTAGAAGGGGTTGTCAGTGGGGGATTCCCCCGAGGGATGAGGTCACGTAGGACGTCTTCCATGGTTGCCTTGACAAGCGCCATGATGCTTTCCCTCGTTAAGCTTTCGCCCGTGAGGTTGTGATTACCGGAATTCGCTCCTTGGTCTGCCATCTTTGCCTCAGGCATTTTTTTTAATTCCCACAGACGGCGCCAATTATGATGCCCGGCGAGACCGTGATGGCGAGGTGTCCAGGCAGTGCAAATCGACAACTGTAGACGCTTTGGCGGAGAGGTGCGCAACCCGTAATCGTTGAGCTGATTATGGAAGATTGGGCCGAGCCGAATGGAGAGCCTGCGCAGTAGCAATCGGTTAAGGGCACCGAGAGAGATCTCGGCACGGCCCCTCCGACGCTCAAGACAGAACTTAGCTGGTAGAGGAAAAAGGAACTCAAAGCAACTGGTATCAATGTTTGGAAAAACTTACCCCCCCTTTTCCAAGAGGGTCCTATATATAGAAGGGAGGCTCTGTTCTCGAGGAGCTCTGTCCACAGAAGTGACGGAGCCTAATGGACCGTACAGTATAATCATTGTTACTTGGACTGCATCCCGCGCGTGGGCTGCAATTACTATACGTCGTGCGGTTGATAGGAGACAAGTCTCAATTAATGTTGCGGCTAATCCCTTGAGATCTTGGCAGGGAAATCTGCCCTTGGACGAGAGCAGTAATTAATACACAACGCGCGGTTGATGGGAGACCATTCTCTATTAATGTCGCAGACATTCCTCTGAACCTTGTCAGTGATTTATCCTTTCAAAGGTGAATATGCTCCTTCAACTTGATGACATGGCCTTCCTCTTTAGCTTACAATAAAATGGATCCTTCTTCCTACGACTCTTCTACTTCAGATGTGGGGAGCCTGATATAAAGGAAATCTGAGCCGAGACGCGGGGCGTCTGATATGAGAGGAATCCGATCCGAGACGCATGGTGTCCGGTATATAAGAGAAGTCCAGGCCGAGACGCAGGGCGTCCGGTATATATAAGAGAAGTCCGGGCCGAGACGCAGGGCGTCCGGTATATATAAGAGAAGAGCGGGCCGAGACGCAGGGCGTCCGGTATATATAAGAGAAGTACGGGCCGAGACGCAGGGCGTCCGGTATATATAAGAGAAGTGGGGCATTCGCAGTGGGTTCATCCTGTTTGTTTAAATCCCGTCTTTTAGTCTTACCTGGGTATCACTAGGTATCAGTATGAGGTAGCAGGATGCCCCGCAGATCTTCAGGGCTGAAAGATATTTGTGGCGCACTCTGGATGACTTGCTCTGTTCCAATGGCCAAGCTTTCCATTAAGCGGGCATACGATTTTCTGGCTTTATTAGAATCCCCGTCAGTAGGTTCCCCTGCAATAGCATGAATAACTCCCTGAGTGGGAATGTCATTCGGGGCAGCTGAAGGGCCTTCGCCTGCTGACCCTCCTTGCAAAGTAACCTCTTGAGCAGGTATTTGCTGGCCTAGCAGGAAAGGAGCTTGAGGCCTTCCGTTGTAGGGTCCCGGGCGAGCCATATTGGGTCGTCGACCCCTTCTTGCCTGTCCTCCCATATGAGGTTGCAGCTGTGGATAAGTGACACAAATGCGCTCTAACTTCTCTTGCAACTTGAAACAACGACCACTGGTATGATCATACTCCATATGGTACTGGCAGAAATAAGGGGTAGAGGGATTCTGGGGAACTCCCCGATATCCAGTTGGGCGCTGAAGAATGCCCTGTCGATCATACGCCTCCATTTCCCACTCTTTCCACGTCTGTGGGGGAGGTGTGGCGTCGACAGCCATGATCTATAACGGAGGGGTTGGACGAGTCCCGGGCAGTAATAATCTGGGCCTGGGTGCTTCTGGTATGAAAGGCCTAACATATTTTCTTCAGGGAGGTGCTCGAGGGGTTGCAGGACGACTTCTTTCAGCTGGGGTTGCTGTAAGCATCTGTTCAACTCGACTATCTTTCAACCCCTCTTCCTCATTTATGTATTCTTCGGTGTGGCTTAGCAATTCCTTGTAGTTGGCCACTGGTTTTCTCAATTAGGAGCTGAGAAAAGGTTCTTCTCTCAGCCCATGAGGGATGGCCACCCTCAAAATATCTGACCCTGTTGAAGGGATATTCCTAGCAGTGGCGGTGAACCGATGAAGATAACCTCTGAGAGATTCTGAAGGTTCTTGCTTGATATGCAGTAAAATTGAAGCATCATGTTTATAAGTCTTGCAGTTGAAAAATTCTTGGCGAAAAACTCCCTTAAGATTTGCAAAGCAGGTGATGGATCTGGGAGGCAGAGCACCGAACCATCTCTGTGCTGAGCCTGTTAATGTGGTGCGAAAAACTGGGCATTTAAGGGCATCTGTATAGAAATGAAGAGAGACAACTCCCGTAAATTGTGACAGATGTTTCTCTAGATCAGTCGTGCCATCATATACTTCTCCACTTGTGGATTCCTGAAATATGGAGGTGGCAGCTCAGAAGGAATGTCAACGGTGAACAGACTAGGCTCATAAAGTTCCGGAGCCCTAGTGGACTGACTTTCTCCCTGATCTTCTCGCCTTGTTTGTGTCATAGGCATGGTAGGCTGATACACCCTCCCCACAGGTACTTCACCTGGCGGGACTTTCGTATGTTGTAGAGTAATCGGACGGGCTTGGGAAGGTACTTCCAGTACCGATTCCCGAGGAGAGGGCTCACCAGAATGGAGAAGAAGATACCCCACCCTTTTCCCCTCCTTAGCCAGAGCATCAGCCACAGCAACATCCACCATGGTCTGTAACTGTGCGAGTAGCAGTGTGATGGGGCTCTCTTTTGCAGAAGAGGCCGCTGGATGTGGTATTTCCTCTAACGACATCTCGACGTCTTGCTCAACAAAGTTTCCCACATACGACGCCAACTGATGCAGATACGCATATTTTCTCACCTCTTTTTAACACAAAAGAGCGTGAATAGATGATGAGAAAAACAATACAAAGAACGGAGACACGAGGTTTAATGTGGTTCCGAATTCTAATTCCTACTCCACGAGATGAGCTCTATAGGGAGCTGCGATGCCAAAATACTTCTACTATGAAACTTCTCCTTCTTGAAAATATCTCCAGAGGTGGAGGAAATCCCTTACAACTTCAACGACGTATAATATAGAGAGAGAAAGTATGGACGACCCCTAGCTTCCCTTCTATTCTCTGCCTCTTTCCTTCTCCAATGTAAGGTCTCTCTTCTCTTCGATGATGTCCCCTCCTCTTGCTGTGGAACTCGAAGTGGTGGTGGTTTCTCCTGCCAATTCCGAAAAAAGAAAAAGAAGAAGATCCCCTCTTTCCTCTCCTTCATTCGCTTTTATCCTCCTCCTCTTCCCTTGCTCATTGTGCTGTAACGAACTGTCATGATCACCGTCCACATTGAAGGCTCCTTCTTCCTGGAGAGTAATTTTGTTAGGAGGATAAGGAATGTAAACTCCTGCGAATATTCCGTGGGGACCTAGTTTGTTATATCATATAATAAACTCTCGTAAACTATTGTCTTCGGAAATATTTTACCCCCACTTTTCACCCTCTCTTCCTCTACTGAATCTGACATTCACTCTGTCCCCGTCTCAACTAGATCCTCCTCGTTCATTTGGACCAAGGTATACATTGTTCATTTTGCCTTGCCAAGCTAATACTTAAACCTGCTCTGACTATGTGACCCAATACCTCATGCTTTTTGTGACTCCCCGAGTCAATTTCTGACTCATTAACCAAGTCAGATCCCAGACTTATACCTCGGGTCGCTCCTCTGATCTCCTTTTAGTTCTAGAGTTTATCTTTACGACCCTATACCTTTACCTTGTCAGCCCGGTCAACCCCCTAAGGTCGGATTCTCCCGGTTCAGTCAGTATTTCACGCATGACCTTCTTCATTTTAATTCCTAAATTAGGTTACAACGGTATCATTTACTATTAAAATTGAACAAATCGAATAAATATAGAATTATTTAATTCAGTCAATATCTAATTAATAAAAAAAATTTAGTAGTCGATTAATTTTATATATTAATCGATTCTTATTGAACAGTAATCCCAAGCCATCAACTAACTATTAATCTTTTTTTTTTGTCCGTTGTTCAATTTTTTTTCAATTGAGTTATAATTAATAAATTTATTATTAAATTTATCTTGGTCAATCAATTTATGAATTATTATAGTAATCGCTCACATTATAACATTTGATTGGATTAATTCGATTTAACTGAATTTTAAATTTTAAAATCGAGATTGAATGGAACTTTCGAATTTCATCGATTATTTTAATTTAATCAATATTTTACTCTACGTATCAATATAAAAAAGATAAATTAAATTATATATTATAATCATATGAATGATAATATAAATATTTTTTTTTTGCAAAAATTGAGAATAAAATAAAAGAGAAATTATAAAAAGCATAATATATTCTTTTTGTGAGTAAAAAAAAGGAAAAAAAAAAAAAGGGGCACTCCCATGTTCGTTCATTGGTATTGAAGAACATACGAGGAAGATCTGTGATCCCAAGAAATCTCTTGTAATATCATATTCTGCAGAAGAATACAAAGAAATAAATAACTTTAAAAAAAGCATACAGTAAACAAAGATTACATCGTGAAAATCGACCTTGCTTGCTTTATGTCGCTGTAGATAACTCACGAATGCTTATCCATTGATAATTAGAATAATTATAAATGAACCAAATTGAATTTGGATGTCAAATATAAAATTTTCATTTGGATTCAAATTTTATTTTCTTATTTTTATCAATCGATTAAGAAGTATAACTCTTTTTAATTTATTTCTCTTCATTATCACCAATGGACCGATAATAAAAAACAATGAAAACAAACATAATCGTCTTTTTTGCTACAAACAGTAAACTCCAAAGCTCCTTTTGTACATTGATTAACATCCAGCATTTGTTTTAGTAAAAAGTGATTATATTCGTTGTCATTGTCTTTCACCTTTGATTCCTCGATGACAATGAAAAAAGATAAATCACAATGGATTATGCTCTTTAATCCATTGATCAGAAACGACGAAGGATTTTTGAGCTCGAGTGAAAATTATAGACTCTATATTGAAAATTAATTTTTATCTATTTTAATAATATTTATATCGCTCTAATCAACGGACCATTCCGAAAGAGACGGAGATGGATCTAGCGTTTGCGATTTTATATATAAGCACCTCATTTAATAATTTTTCAATAAAGTCTTCCTCATTTCACTTCGAATCGTTTGTTGTCTCCCACATTAACCTAAAAATTGCAGCCACATATGAATCATGAAAAATATTTCAACGACGATAAAAAAAATACATTCTTCTTTTTTTTTAAAAAAAAAGTTATAATAATAATAATAATAATAATAAATTGTAATATTATATGCAAATTCTATCGATGGCGAATAAATCTAAAAATCAGTTATTGAATGTGAGATAATTCTTAAGCGATAAGTTTGAGGTTCCAATTTGCAGTGGAAAGGTCGTCCTCCTCCATTATCAGTATTATCAGTTAGGAACGAGAAACAGTGGAAGCTACGACAATGGAGGAAGCCAAGTCTGAACACGTAGTTCTCTTCCCCTTCATGGCTCAAGGGCACATCACCCCCTTCCTCGCCCTCGCCGGCCTCCTTTCTGGCGCCACCCCAACCTCTCCGTCACCTCGTCAACACCCCTTTCAACGCCACGAATCCTCACTGAATCCCGCGCCCCCATACCGTCCTCCATCCGATTTCGCTCCCTCCCCTTCTATCCAGAAGACCACGGCCTCCCTCCTGCCGCCGACAACACAGCCGAACTCCCCTTCGTCCAAATCATCACCCTCTTCCAAGCTTCCAAGTCTCTCCGATCCGCCTTCGAGCAGCTCATCTCCGACATTTCGGAGCAGGACGGCTGCCCTCCGCGCTACATAGTCGCTGACTGCTTCTTAACGTGGACCATCGATACCGCCCGCCGCTTTGGGTCTTTCCACTCCATATTCATCACCAGCAGTGCTTACGGCACCGTTGTCTTCTCCTCGATGTGGAAACATTTGCCTCATAGACGCGCCGACTACGGTGATCTATTTCCCCTTCCCGACTTTCCCGACGTCCTCATTCACCGCTCGCAGATCCCCAAGCACCAATTGCTCGCCGACGATGCCAATCCCTGGACGGTCTTCCTCCGCGAGCAGATATCTCGTTTTTCGGAAACCGATGCCGTGCTCATCAACACCGTCGAAGAGGTGGAGCGCACAGGGCTGCAGATGATGCGCCAAATGCTTCCCTGCCCCATTTGGCCGATTGGTCCCCTGATATCCTCTGTTTTTCCCTCCATTTCAAACGGCGGCGGCGAGAAGATCATCCATTGGCTCGATTCGCAACCGCCGGCGTCCGTTTTGTACATCTCGTTCGGCTCGCAGAACACGATTACATCGTCACAGATGATGGAGCTGGCGACTGGTTTGGAGGCGAGCGGGGTGCGTTTCGTGTGGGCCATCCGGCCGCCAGTTGGATTGGACCGGAAGAGCGAGTTCAAAGCAGAGTGGCTGCCGCAGAAGTTCGAGGAGCGGATGCGGGCGCAGGGGAGGAGTTTTCTGGTGCACGGATGGGCGCCGCAGCTGGAGATCTTATCTCACCCGGCCACCGGCGCGTTCTTGAGCCACTGCGGGTGGAACTCCGTTCTCGAGAGCTTGAACCTAGGTGTTCCGATGTTGGCGTGGCCGCTGACGGCGGATCAGTTCCACAACGCCGAGATTCTGGAGAAAGAGCTGGGGGTGTGCGTGGAAGTGGGGAGGGGGAACATGGAGAGCTCCATGGCGGACAGGGTGGTGGTGGAGAGGATGGTGAAAGAGGTGATGTGCGGGGGGGACATTGGGAGGGAGATGAGGAGGCGGGTGGAAGAGGTTCGAGAATTGATGAAAGCAGCGTGGATGGAGGGAGTCGGGTCGTCGCTGAGAGGTTTCTGCGAGTTCTTCGGAGCCGCCGCCGACAGACGGCGTTGCCCGCCGGAGCGATGTTCGCAAGGTTAGGATCGGTGAATTGATTGTTATGCTCGTATCTAAATTTAAAAAATCATTTTAATATATATCCTACTAAATTATTAATATAAATCAATCAAATAATTATTTTTTTCTCTTGTTTCCCGTTTTAAAGTAACAAGCAGCGAACCCGATCCGATTGCGTCTGCACAAAGCGGACAATCAGTCCTCGGTTTTTTTCCCTATGGTTTAAAAAAACCAACAAAATCGAATTATCTATTCGGCGTTTTAATGACAAAAAAAAATATTTTGAAATTATTTTTTCAAACAGCAGTTCATGAGAAAAACGCAGTTATAGTTTCAAAAATTTTGAATGGCATTTTATATTATTTAATTGTTATTAAAAATATTTACTTTTATAAGTCTTTTTAAATGTCCCTCTTTTAATATGATTTACTCCGTCAATTTACGATCGTCTAAATCATCAGTCCAATCGATTCAAAGTGATATTAATTGACAGCATACTCTTTAATTTTTATTAGAGGTATTTAATAACTATAGTTGATCAATCAACTTAAAATGAATTTAATCGACTTTATACCATTATCAAATATTTTTAGCTAATTTTTTAAAATAATTATGGAGACCCCGAATCCATGCTATTTTAATATTATTAGACTCTTATTGTTCTTTTGAGTTTGATTTTATTTTAATTTTTTATATTTTAAATAAATAAATGATTATAAAATGTTATTTTAAAGAGTGGTGGATGACTTTAGAATTTTTATATTAGTGTCAAATGGATATTATTATATTGTTGAAGTTCGCTTAAGTCAATTCATGTTCCATATATGGTATTTGTTATTAAAAAATTTTAATCACATACATTAGTCAATTAGTCCATTAACTACATGCAATCTCAATGATTAATTATCATTAAAAATTTTAAATTAAATCCATATTTAAACTCCCACTTAGATCAAGTCACCATGTCTCTATCTCATTTCGTATTAACCCACCTTAATCCAACTTGATTATCACTTTTTTGAATTTTTCTATGATATTACAATACTTTGATTGTAACTATAAATTAATAAATGAATCACACTGCCATTTAAAAACTAATTCATACAAAATTTACTAACTGAAAACTTCATTGAAAATGCCTATCCTAGTTATTTCTCACATACTATATGAAAATTTTATTGAAAATCAATTGACTACTACAGAGTAAAAAAGATGATTATCACATACCTATATAGTAGGTCAAATATTTACACACCATTACTTCAAGATATCACTAACAAATCATAGTAATACTACAACAAATTTGATTTTCTACAATGCATCATTAACAATGTATAGTTATAGCATGCTGTTAATAACAACACACCATAGTAAAACAATACAAACATAATATATTACAGATAAGTATATAAAGTCTTGTACACTAAATGTCCGGTGGACTAATTTAATATTTTTACATCTAAATGTAATGGCTTGCAGCCATAATATTTGGAATCATGTGGCAATGACGTTCCACCCCTTTCTAGCAAAGTTAACAAAATAAGTATACTAGAAGTTAACATAGTAATTAACAACGAAAATACACAACAAAACACAAAAAACACATGCTAAGTAACAGTTAACATAGTAATTAACAATGATAAAACATAATTAATTGATAGTTTAAAGTAATAATGTAAAGGTAAAGACAATGTTAGTATACCATAGACTCTTCTTCTACTTGCAAGTCATATAAAATAGTGAAAAATTTATGTCTCCAATGGAATCATCTATAAAAAGAAAAAATAATTAGTAAGATTTTACTAAATAGAAATAATATGTTTTTTTTTTTACCACTTGATGCCCAATTCTAAGTGCACATTAATTTGATGGAGCCTAGTTGCCTACTTCCATGATGAAAACAAATCAATTTCCCACTTGCACTAAAATTAAAGTAGCCCTAAATGCAACCGTAAAATTTGAAATAATGAAAATGTTTCTTTTCATTTAATGTAACAACGGATTGGTTCTATTGGCACATATTCCATTAAGCAAGATGACACCCTTGTGATACTGATCTTGTTCTAGATCAACAATCGACTTTGCTCTAGGTCAATAGTGTTACTTAGTTTATCACAAGTCATATCCTAGCTTGCGCAGACCAAGTCTCTGAATATTCAAGTTCTTTATCCTGAGTTATCTTGAGCTCTTTATATCAAACTCCTTGAGTTCTCCCCTCTAATGTTTTGAGCTCCTTAAGCTTTACACTCTACGCTTCTCAAGCTCTCTAGCTGCTTCAAGTACACTATGAAGGAATTATAAATCTAAAGCATATATTAAAAAAAACCATATGGATACAAAGTTGATTCACGGAGAAGATCTAATTTTATCAAGTTTCATAGCAAGTAAAACATAAAATATGACGACAAGAAAACCAAAACTGAACTTGATTGTAGTGATAATTGATGCAAAATATATACCTGTTTCTTGTTGTTTACCCGGTGGAATTTCGACTTGCGTCGAAGGAGTGATCACAGCTGGAAGACTCCTCTGTTTCCACAAACCAAATCCGCCGAATACCTCTGCGCTTCTCACCCTCTTCGCCGAGCAGCCAAACCCTCGCAGCAGCCACCTTGGACGCACGCTCCTTCCCTTTTAAGGGAAGGAGACGCACGCACGGCTTCAAGCCGTGCGTGCTCGAGGCAGTTCCACGAACTGCCTCTGTGCAGTTCGTGGAACTGCCACGAACTCCATCATCTCCCACTCGTCCAAGGTATGTCACATAGATAAAATGATCACACAGACCATTTTAGAAGAGGTACGGTGTTTAGTCACATAGACTAAATCGAAGCAACATCTATTGTCCCAAAAGACTAATAAAATAGAGATTAATAGTCACAAAGACTAAATGAAACATCAAATCAGAAAATGATTCGTACGATAGCAAGCACATTGAGCGTTCAAATGCTAAGAAAGTTGTTACACCTTACATAGCTGCTCATAGAGTGATACATGCTAAGAGAAGTTGTTACGCCTAACTTAGCCACTCTTCATATGATACATAATCATTCTCCCGATGACACAGAGTCATCTCCAGATGGTACAAAACCATTTATCTTATGACACACAGCCATTTTCCAGGTGACACACAGTCATTTTTCAGATGATACAAAATCATATTTCTGGTGGTACATAACCGTTTACCTGAAACATTAATGTCTTGCTTTTAACCCAGATTAAATAATCTTATTTACATCAATATGAACATCTCTAATCCCTTATATTGACCATCAAATTAAGAGCATGTCTCATATTTCAAATATTCACAAACATTTCTGTACACAACAGAAAAGAGTCGACTAGTGAATAATACCCATTAGATGTAAACTTATTTAATCTTCCTTTTTAGTGTGAATCTATTCATTTTAATCAATCGCTTTCCTAGACATGTTCCATAGACCGAATCATCCATAGTCAATAGGTTTACATGCTAAAGTAGCAGACCCTGATCAAAACTTCAAGTAGACACCTAAATAGTCACAAAGGGCAAATATTGAGATCAACATATAATCTCAAAGGGCTCACATAGTAGAGAAGCAGGGATCCATTCTCCTACTACCCTTAGTGTTGTCTTAGCACATGCGGTATGATTCACATGCTACGATGTCGTCCTCTTTACCAATAAAGAGCGCATGTTTCCCTCAAATTAACATCGTACAGATTTCGATCTAGACATTCCCAATGTCTAATCCAGAATTCAACACATGAATCCAGAACTCAACATATGAATTCTAATCTGGCTCAAAAACAGGCACAGTAAATGGTGGGTTCATTTACTTCGATCATTTACCACAAAATGATCTTATCTTAATACAAATATCAAGACGACCCTAACTTATAGGAATGTAATAAATTTTACAGCTTCCAAAGCTAACAACCACATAGGTTGACCTATAAGCATCGGTTTTACCTCTATTCATACGCAACAAATAGAGATGATTGTCCATGTGAGAGGACCAATCACTACCTGCCAACATGCTTATCGAGATCTTATCACTAGAATGTAACATAACATACACTGAATAGATTATGACTAGCATTTCAAACAATCAAATCATAATATTCAATTGTCATTACAAGACTGTTACATTCTACGAAGTCCCATAGACTTTACATGCTCATTAAATGACTCTCTAGTCATTGGCTTAGTAAAAGGATCTGCAAGCATAGCTCGTGTAGGGATATACTCAAGAATCACCTTTTTTTAGCAACAATATCCCTGATAAAGTTGTATTTTATAGCAATATGCTTGCCCTTGCTGTGATATTTGGGATCCTTGGAAAAAGCTATCGCAGCTTGACTGTCACAATAGACAGTCACTGGACTCCCACTGTTCTCAGCAATCTTCAAATGCTTTAGGAACCTTCTCAACCGCATGCTTCTTATGCAATTCGAACATGCCACATATTCGACTTCCATTGTAGATAAGGCCACATTTCTTGAACAAGAACGTATATCCTGATGTTGATTTTCTATCATCCAGGTCCCCAGCCCAATCTGCATCTGAATAGCCCTTTAGGCTCATATCTGATCCTTGATAACATAGACAATAATCTGTCATCGCCTTCAGATATCTGAAAATCCTTTTCACTGCCTTCCAGTGTCTCGATCTGAGTTTATTTGGCAACCGGTGACTAAGCCCTTTGCATAATATACATTAAACTACCTATGGCACTGGCATATGATTTTTTATTCATGTCGGCTATTTCAGCTGGAGTCTTGGGACTCATACTTTTGCTCAAAACAGTACCTCTTGCAATAGGTGTCTGTTCACAGTTGCAGTCAGACATGTTGAAATGTTGTAACATCTTAGTAATATAAGACTCTTGTGATAAACCCAAAAGTCTCTTTGATCGATCTCTGATGATCTTTACTCCTAAGATGTATTTAGCTTCTCCCATATCTATTGTGTCAAATTGTGAAGACAACCACTTTTTGACTTCCACTACAAAACCTATGTCATTTCCTGCTTTCAGCATATCATCAACATATAATGATAAAATGACATACTTTCCTTTTTCCTTCTTTAGGAAAACGTAATGATCCTCATTGATCATTTCGAAACCATAAGATAAAACCACTTTGTTAAATCTTATGTTCCATTGTCTTGACGCTTGCTTCAGCCCATATATAGATTTCTTCAATCTACATACTTTATCCTCTTGGCCTAAAGCAACGAAACCTTCTGGCTGAACCATATAGATTTCCTCGTCAAGCTCACCGTTAAGGAAAGCGGTTTTGACATCCATCTGATGTAATTCCAAGTCATAATGCGCCACAAAAGCCAAAATAACTCGGATTGACACAAACTTCACTACGGGAGAAAATGTCTCTTCAAAGTCAATACCCTCTCTTTGGGTAAATCCTTTTGCAACCAAACGAGCCTTGTATCGGCTAATCGATCCATCCTCGTCAAGCTCACCGTTAAGGAAAGCGGTTTTAACATCCATTTGATGTAATTCCAAGTCATAATGCGCCACAAAGGCCAAAATAACTCGGATTGACACAAACTTCACTACGGGAGAAAATGTCTCTTCAAAGTCAATACCCTCTCTTTGGGTAAATCCTTTTGCAACCAAACGAGCCTTGTATCGGTTAATCGATCCATCAGACTTCCTCTTTATTTTTAGAATCCACTTATTCCCAATATCCCTTTTGCCAGGAGGAAGATCGACTAACTCCCAAACTTGATTCCGAATCATTGACTCCATTTCTTCTTCCATTGCACTTTTCCACTTATCTTTAACTCTACATCTCAACGCATCCTCAACTGATTGAGGTTCATCTTCGTCAACTGGGAGTGTCATCATTGCCTCATTCTCAATATCAAACCTCCTTTTAGGTATGATCTTACGAACACTTTTCCGTAAGTTGGACTGTTGAGAAGTCACCCTGTGATCAGGCTCATTACTCCCACTCGGTTGACTAGGTTCAGGTATCCCACTGGACATCTGTCTTGTTGATAACAACTCATCCTCCTCATAAAGAGGAACTGTCTTATCAACTTCACCCTTTGTTGGGAACTCAGTTTCGAGAAAAGTGGCATCTCTAGACTCAATCTCAGAGATTGTTCCATCTGTCGTCTCACCTATAAAAACATAACCTTTTGAGGTATCAGAATATCTTATAAAGATACACTTCTTACCTCTAGGTCCTAGTTTTCCATATCTGTGAGAACTATCATGAACGTAGGCAGCTGACCCCCAGGGTCTCAGATTGCTCAAATATGATTTTCTGCCCGTCCAATGTTCATATGGGGTCGATGGAACTGACTTTGAAGGCACTTTGTTAAGTATATATGCCGCAGCTAGTAATGCATCTCCCCAATAGGAGACCGGCAAATTAGCCTGCGCCATCATAGACCTAACCATTTTAAGAAGAGTCCTGTTTCTTCTTTCAGCAACCCCATTTTGCTGTGGAGTTCCTAGGATCGTTAGCTGTCTAATAATCCCCTTATCATTACATGTCGTTTTGAACAAATCAGACAAATATTCACCCCCACGGTCAGTGCGTAAGGCCTTAACCTTACGTTCCGTTTGATTCTCAACTTCGTTCAGATAACGAATGAAATAATCCAACGCTTCAGATTTTTGAGAAATCAAATACACATGACCATATCTAGTGAAATCATCAATAAATGTAATGAAGTAGGAAGCTCCATGCCTAGCCTTCACACTCATCGGACCACAAATATCCGAATGAATCAATTGCAATGGCAAGTCTGCTCTTATAGCCTTTCCAAATGGTTTCCTAGTTGCTTTTCCAGCAAGACAATGCTCACATACAGACAAGCTAATCTTAGCACGAGAGCCCAATAAACCCTCTCTAGCTAATCGATTCATGCGATCTTGTCCTATATGTCCCAATCTAGCATGCCAAATCTCATCAGATATATCCGCATGAGCAATGTTTGAAAAACAACTATGAATCACACAATTCACATCAGGCACCACATCTAGTACCATAAAACCATTAGATAAATAACCATATCTGATTGACACAGAGTCAATCTTAAGTTCTACAACAGTCAAAAAATTTACAGAGTACCCCAAATCAAGAAGACTAGTAACAGATACAAGATTCCTTCGAATCTCTGGAGCATACAAGACATCATGTAGAAACAAAGTACTTCCACCACGAAGGTTAAGTTTACAAGTGCCGACTCCCTTGACTTCGACTCTTGCATTGTTTCCTACATAGATCCATTTGTTGCCAGCCAAAGAAAATTCGACCCGCTCTCGAGCTACATGGTTGGTTGCTCCCGAATCTATAATCCACAAAGGATAAGAATCAGCCATCAACACAGTACTAGCAACAAAATGCTCAGAAGACAGACTAGAAGTTACCTTCTTTGGCTCAGTACACTCCCGAGCAAAGTGGCCCTACTTGCTTTTAGGCTTCTTCCCTGTCTTCTTCTTCTTGATTTGATCCTTCCCAGCAGCAGTAGCAACGTTTTTATTCTTTCCCTTTCCTTTCTTATACCATTTCTTCTTGGATCCAGATGATCCAAATAGAACCTATGACGAATAGACTTGGCCAGAAATTCTCGCGGATTCTACTCTCTCAGCCTCCAGCTCAACATGCCATGAGACATCAGCGAAAGTCTTAATACTCTCACTGTGAGTTAAGGTATGCTTCATGGTCTCCCAAGAATCGGGAAGAGAATGAATAACTGCCTGAACCTGTTGTTCATCGGTCAACTCATGACCGGCAGTTTTCAACTCCCGAATCATATTAGACATCTCCCTGAGATGTTGAACCATCGTTACGTTCGCGCTTCTTGTATTTATCGAACGATCGTCGGTGTGGCTTACTCAGACTTATTCCACTGTATCTTTCTCTAAGGGCTACCCAGACTGCATGAGCTGAAGGATATGACTCATACTCTAACACTAGGTCATCCACCATTGAACTTATCAATATGCCCTTAGCAGTGGAATCCTTCCTTTTCCATACCTTATAGGTATCAAGGTCACGTCTGTACTGTGCTGTATTACTCTCAACAGGTTCTATCATAACCTGATTAACAGCCTCTAGAACTTCTTGTTCCTCAAGAACATACTGAATTTTGAGGTGCCATATTTTATAGTTATCCCCATTCAGTTTTTCACCTTTGTTCAGTTCAGCTATGATGTTCTTAGTTGCCATAACCTAACATAAATAAACACATTATTTAGTTACTCAGTGTATGCTTTTATGTATGTAATCTCAAAAATAAACTCAAGATAAATCTGATCTGGTTTACAAAATCAAGTGACAACTGCGTTGTCACTCATCATTTGTATGTGCCAATCAGACTTATATTGATATATTTTATTACATACATCCCACTTAATGATATTAATCATTATTACAGCATGATATTAAACATTAAATGAACATATCATTATTTACTCATTTGAACTAATCAATGACATATTCAATAATCATGCATCATGTAGAGTTAACAACATTAAATGAACTAATCATTTTAAATGAACACATCATTAAAATAAACATGCTGTACAATGTTAACAAATAACAAAGTCTACTAAGAATGTAACAGATTACATTCTTCCTACTCATAAACTAAAAATAACTCCTAATAGACTAGATAAGCAATTACTGCTCCCACTATGACAAGCCCTAGCGCAGCAGTAATCATGACATGTCCCCTCCGTCTAGACTCAACTACAGTACTCTCTGCTGGGACACTCACAGGCAACACATGCTGCCCTGATATAGAGTCCTTTAAAGACCTCACTAATCGAGAACCAAAATCCTCCACAGGGTCTTCTTCAGGATTCTCTTCACAACAAGATAGTTAATCACTGCAAGACAACCGTATATGAAATTGGCCCTTCATGTAACCCCCAAAATTGTCGTGGGCCAAAGAAGATTATCGGGCAATGAACGAATCAACGCCCAAATCCTGTAGTTGTCTAATACTGGAAACTCCTGCATCTCGAGCTTCCAGAACAGTCTGTCCAGCTTCCCAATGTGTCCAAGGACTCCATGGTAAGGGTCATAGTCCAAATCTTCGATAGCCTCCCTATACCGATTGCGCAACACATCGCGCCGGGTCATAGTGGTATACATCCGCGCCATCTGTAAAATTGAAATAAATCATGTCAGTACATAACCGACAAAACCAGTACAAATACCAGTATATTCCAATTAATCAAGGCACAGAATAAATACACATATATCAAGAAGAACTAAACTCCTTGAATTTTAGGCTATAATTAATTGACCCATTGATCAATCAATTTTGACCCATAGACAGTCATAAACTAGTTCTATCCTTAAGTTATCCACGTCAGATTCTAATTGTTCCAAAACAATCCATTTAACTTTAGTTATGAGATTGGTCAACTAAAGTCAACTTTACACAATTCTTGTGTAAATTTAATTGGACATTTAGCCTTTTGTTGGAATCAAATTAATTGAACCCATGTTCAATTAAAATTTGATTCAAAGCCCATTTAATTCGGCCCAATTAAACCAAACTAAATCTAAAGCCCAATTAATTCGGCCCAATTAAACCAAACTAAATCTAAAGCCCAATTAATTTGGCCCAATTGAAGCCCAACTAAAAAAATCTGTACAAAACAGAAAAAAAAAATTTCCCAACCTTTTTTTTTGTTTCAGCAATAAAAAAATCTGTACAAAACAGATAATTGAAAATATTTCCTTATTTAATAAATAAGAAAAATTTCCCGTCCGCGCGCCCTAATCCGGCGCCAACCCGAAGCTTTCGCGGGCGACATGCATGCGCTCGCCTCGCGCTCACAGCGACCGCCTCGAGGCGACGCCGCCTCGCGCTGGCGCCCGCGGCGCCGTCTCCTCCGTGCTCGCGGTAGCGCAACATCAGACGCCGATGCCTCCGCGCCAGCGCCCTAATTCCGAGCGCCTGCGGCGACATCGTCGCTTCCGGAGCGTCGTGAGGCGTCGGCGGCCTCGCTGCCTCCTGTGCGTCGGCGAGTCGCCTCCGATCAGCGACCGCCTCGCTCTTTCTGTGTTTGCCGAGGCGTCCGGCCGCGCCGCCCGAAGAGGCAACCTGAACGCGTCGGCGTCCTCCTCGTCTCCAAGCGACGGCCTGGCCGTCGGCGACAGCGGCGCCTCCTTCGACGAAGCGTCGGTGAGGCGCCGCCTCCGAAGGAGGCAGATGCCGGACTTGTTCTCGACTTTCCCGAACAGAATTTTCCGGTTGTGGCGAAAAAAATGAACAGGTAAAATGTATGCTCTGATACCATTGATGCAAAATATATACCTGTTTCTTGTTGTTTACCCGGTGGAATTTCGACTTGCATCGAAGGAGTGATCACAACCGGAAGACTCCTCTGTTTCCACAAACCAAATCCGCCGAATACCTCTGCGCTTCTCACCCTCTTCGCCGAGCAGGTAAACCCTCGCAGCAGCCACCTTGGACGCACACTCCTTCCCTTTTAAGGGAAGGAGACGCACGCACGACTTCAAGCCGTGCGTGCTCGAGGCAGTTCCACGAACTGCCTCTGTGCAGTTCGTGGAACTGCCACGAACTCCATCAATAATTCTATCATCTCCACGTTGTCTATGAAAATTCAAAGATATTGTGAAGAAGTTGAGTAGATCTTCCTTAAGATGCTAGGGAGACAACGCCATAAAACTCCTCCCTAATAGGAGGCATGGAGATATTCCTGAAGTACCGGTCCTATGGGGACCACACTTTTTATATATATTAGACTCAAATTTATTATTACTCCATCATCAATAGAGATTTAAATTAACATATTCTACACATATGAATCACACTCAATAACCCAAATCCAAGAATCCTTTAATCATACCACTTTGTCCTCAGGATTTGGCTCAGCTGATAAGTACATGGGAGTGGATCGTAAAGATTTAAGGTTCAATCTCCAACGAGGGCGCCCCTTGCCCATGCACTTTCCAATGTGAATTTTTGATTTATCTCCCTCCTAAAAGCTTGGGACAGTCATAGGAGAGTCGTTAATATAGAGGTACTATAATTTTTTTAATCATACCACTTTAGGTTCAATTCAATATGACATAATTGGGTGTGTTATTAAATTAACATATAAACTCACTAATTAGGAAAGTTAATTCAACAATCTCCCATTTGAGTTACATGCAATCCCATATATAATACACAATCATAATTCTTTAGTTGAGCTCAAAATATCATATATTCTAAAATAATTTGATCTATTAACTTCATTGGTACAAGACTAAAAAGATCATAGTCATTACACAATTTGCAATATATGTTGGGGACTGTTTGGTGTGCTAAAGGGGGAGTGAATAGCATTCCTCGATTTCGACTTTGATTTCGTTCGCGATTGCTTGTCTACAAAATGTTAGCACAGTGAAATACAAAATACAAGATAACAACTAATATAAAGATACCACACAATCACAACACCAAATTTTTACGTAGTTCGAAATCCTAGTTTCTACTCCACAACCGAGCTCTAGTGATCTACATTCACTAAAACCTCTCCTTCTCGGTATGACACCGGAGGTGGAGAAACCCCTTACAAGAGCTTACAATAAAAAACAAACAACGAAATACAAATGAAATACAAAACAAATAACTAAAACACTTTTAAGAAGTGAGCTTTGCTTGCTTGATGATTTGGTTGCTTTGAATGACTTGGAAGATCTAAAATACAATAGCAACTCCCCTTCAAATTCCATAAGAACCGGCTTTTGAAGAACTCCTCACATCCTCATTTTAATGCCTCAGTTGGGGCTGATTTTCTACCTAGTAGTCGACTGACCTTACCCCCAGTCGATTATCCGCTTGACCGTTGTCTCACAACCAACTAATCAACATCAAAAAAGCTTGATCATTCGACTGTCCTGATATAGAAGTCAACTGCCATAGCCACCAGTCAACTGCCATAAGCCAGCAGTCGACTACGAGACATTCTGTGTCCTGTCCACTCAAGGTCAGTCAACTGCTCATCCCTAGCAGTCGACTGTCAGTGTCTAGTCGACTGATCTAACCCACCAGTCAATTGCCAGAGCCACAATCAGTAGTCAAATCTCATTCAACTACATGACCAATCGACTGGATAATAACCCAGTCGATTGCTTGAGTCAATTAAGCCTCCCGAGTGCAATGCACTCGACTAGTTGACTGGTCCAAAGCCCTAGTCCACTGATAAATCTCAAAACTGAGATTTAACCCAAGTATGATCCCCTCATACTTGATACTCACCCTAGGCCTAGACCTAAGTCTTCAAGCCACCTCCATCAACCTCATATTCTCAAGGTACATCCGAGTCCTCCATGACTCTTTCACCCTTCACGTTAGCCTTCAGGCGCTTCCATCGGCTTTGTCATGACATCAAGTACTCTTAGCCTAGACCTAAGCCTTCAATCCACTTCCATTAACCTCAAGCCCTTGGTTCGAGTTTACAACTCCTCACCCTTGACTCTAGCCTTCAAGTACTTCCGCCAATTTTGTCATGCTAACGGGTCTCCTTTACCAAGAGACCGCGCCTCTGGAACTTCTCCATTGCCAAGTCTCCAAACTTGGACTTTCGCCGCCAAGACTGCACCCTTGGACTTACACGGCCAAAACTACACCCTTGGACTTTTTCCTTTGCCAAGTATCCATACTTGAACTTTCACATCCAAGACTACACACTTGGACTTACACGACCAAAACTATACCCTTGGACTTTTTCCTTTACCAAATATTCATATTTGAACTTTCCATTGGCAAGACTCCACCTTGGACTTTTCTTTGCCAAGTATCCATACTTAGACTTCTCCATTGTTAAGAATCCAATCTTGGACTTCCACTCGAGTCTCACTCGAGCTTGGTCAACTTTGACCTAAGGTTGATTGCTCTAACAATCTCCCCCACATGACTTTGGATATCCTAATCATCCACTAGTCATATGGTCAATATATGGTCAAACCATATTGTCAAATAATTGTCAAACATCAAAATCTTACTTGAGTCCCATTTGAGTCTGATCAATCATAACCTGGGCCGATTGCACCAACGATCTTCCCTTTTTGTTGGTTGACAATACTTTTAAATTAAGCTAACCCACAAGTCCAACTTGACTTTTCTTATGCCAAAGCATAATGAGGGTTTCCTAACTTAAATCATTCATTTCTCTCCCTTTGACATATATCAAAAAGTCTACCAAGATTTTTCATGTCTCATCTTCCAATGAGATCATTTATTCTCCCCCTTGGTCTAAAATCATCTTAGATGCCTTCACTTTTCTTAGTGACAAAACCTTTATCACTAAATGAGAGGCAACCTTTCATTCTCCCCTTAAAGGCTTACTCCCTCTTGACCATTGCACCAATAATGTCCTTGGAGAGTTTCTAAGCCTATAGGAAATCTAAACCATAAAAAATAAGGGTAAAAGTTTAAACTTGAACTTTAACCTCCCTTAAAATTTGATTTTCACCCTCATCAACTCTTCTATTCATTTTCATTGAACATTTCCCCTTTCCAATACTTCTCTAAGCATATCATAGGGTTAAGAGCAACTAGGGTACATAGGGGTGCTGATAAATGGCTAAACAACCCTTGTTCAATCAAAATCAGCATCAATAGTCGACTGTCTCAGCAACCAATCGACTGTCACTACCTCCAATTGACTGGTTTATGCAAATTGTAGAAATCAATTTTTCAGAATGAAATTTGAAAAAACATAAGTAATTCCGTAGGTCTTGAAAAATCATAAAAATTCATATACATATTACTTATGCTAAATACAATGGATGAAAAATAGTTTTATATTAAAATATTCATTAATTTCAAAGAATGAGACAAAGTTCAAAAACATTGAAACCTTCAATATTTTGTCTAACTTTGTATCTTATCAATGGCGATTGCTATCAAAAGATAGACTTCACCAAGGTTTTTCAAAATAATTTAAAAATATTTTCCAAAACTTATTTTCAATCATGATCTATGGGCTAAGTATACATGACTTATACACTAGCTTTTCTCATGATTTCATTCTATGATTGAAAGCGTTTAAGTTCATTTTGATGTACCATATGAGCACATTGAACTTAACTCATATTCCTAACATCTCACATGTGTTTAAGGTATCTCAATACACACACATGTCATCCTAAAGGTTTTGTGAGATGTGGATTTTGTTCTTCCCTAAATCTAAGGGTTCATGTATTATATCTAGGCATATCTATTTGATTCCTTTATCTAGGACATCAAATAATGTCATTTGTCCTCAATTTTAATTTTAATGCATGAATATGATCATGACATAAATAATTTGCATAATTAAAAACATTTGCCCATGATTCATGATGTCATGATATAATATAGATAAACTTAAGTATTAGCCATGACATTTATCAATCTAAGTGCTATCATGACATTTTAAACAATCATATGAAGCATGATGTCATGACATGACATATGACAAATAAAACATGACAAATTTTATAAAGTAAAGGTATAGAAATACCTAAGTTTTAAAATCTAATTTGCCATTTTCTAAAATTATATCCAATTTATCATAATGACAATTTAAATCCCTCAAGTGTGCCAAAATCCCAAAATGACACTTTTGACTCTATCCTAATTGTGTCATTTTTAATCAATCTTTCATCTTCCATAATTTCTATTGACACATCCTAAAATCTTTTAGAATTATAATATAATTTCATTTCTAAGGTATCACATTGCCTTGAAAATGCTCTAAAGTGTCAACTCTATCATGGTTAAGTTAACTACCCATCCATTTAAGGTTGACACACCCTAAACCCATCTAGCGTAAAGGGATCACACTCCTAGGAACCCAAAACCTATTGGAACTCCTTGGATTTACAAGGTACTCACTAGGGATAATTTCCCTTAGTACATTCCTACTGACCCTCCTAAGCTTAGAAGCCTTGATCATTTTGGTCTCATCTAGATTAACTCTAGGGATTGCCTCCCTTGTAACCTTGCTAATGACTTTCTTAGGCTTGGAAGCCTTAGTCATTTGAGTCCTATCACGGTCAACTCTAGAGATGGCCTCCCTTGTGACCTTGACACTCCTAGACCTAGGATTAGTACACTTTTTCAATTTATCAAGTCTTGACCTCAAGACTTGATTTTCCTTCTTTAATATAGCTACTTTTGATCTTTCACTATATTTTTGGACATGATTTTTCCTCCTAGGCATATGTCTATTTTTCTTAGAGTTTATGCCTAGATTTTTTTCATTCTTAGGTGGGGTAGTCTTAGACCTAATTTGTCTAGATTTGTCCTTAGTTCAATCTCATGAGATTTAGCACCTAAGCAAAAATATTTATTGTTAGCATGCTTCTTATGATAAATTGCAAGTGCATTAAAATTTGATATACTACTAGCATGCTTCTTATCATTAATAATTGAAAGATCATTATCAAAATATACCTTAGGGTTTGCCTTAGCTCCCTCTACATATGAAGCTCCTCTCATGTTCTTCCTAGGGTGACTCCCCCTTGGACATTGGCTCCGGCAGTGTCCCATTTGATTGCATCGGAAACACACAATGTACTCCTTGCCTTTGCCTATTGGGGCTCCGACTTCCTTTACCTTCTCCTTCCCCTTTGACACTATTTGAGTTTTCTTTTTAATTCTTTTTGGACACTTGCTCTTGTAGTGTCCTTGTTCCCTATACTCAAAGCATATTATATGATTTTTATTTTTATAAATTTTATTTGAGTTACCTATCGAGGAATCTTAGATGGTAGGAGAATCGTGAGCTTGTTCTTCATTTCTCCTAGATGTGGAGGGTTCCTCCATTTGCTCTTGTTCCGACATTGAATCTCTAACCCCCCTCCCTCCCTCAATCCTAGGGTTGGAGACTTCCTCCAACTCTTCTACCTTTTCTTCTTCGAATGTTGAGCATCTCTCAACTTCTGAATCTCCAAAAGCTTGGGATAATGATGGACTTTCTTCTTTCTCAAGCTTGTCATCATCCTTACTTTGAGTCGGTGAAGGTTCTTCATGGAACTTGACCAAGTTGTTCCATAAATCCCTTGCATCCTTATTACCACCTATCTTGGACAAAATATCATTAGGTATTAAATTAACCAACATTTTTCCTACCTTATCATTGGTCTCAGACTTTTTAAGTTGCTCCTCGGTCCATCTCTTCTTCTTAAGAAATCCACCTTTCTTACCCCTTGGAGCTTCGAAACCCTCTACAATGATAAACCAATCTTCTATATTACACATAAGAAAATATTTTATTCTATCTTTCCAATACCCGAAATTCTCACGGTCAAAGACGGGTGAAATTTGTGTGTTGTAGCCTAGTCCATCATTGGGCAGCTCCATTGTTCTTTAGTGCTTGCTCCCTTGGCGATGAGTCCTTGAAGAGCGACCTCGCTCTAATATCACTTGTTGGGGATCATTTAATTTGGTGTGCTAGAGGGGGGGGGTGAATAGCGTTCTTCAATTTCGACTTTGATTTAGTTCGTGATTGCTTGTATACAAAACATTAAGCATAGCTGAATATAAAATACAAAATAAAAACAAATACAAAGACACCACACAATCACAATACCAAATTTTTACGTGGTTTGGAATCCTAGTTCCTACTCCACGGTCGAGCTCTAGTGATCAACACTCATTAAAATCTCTCCTTCTCGGTATGACACCGAAGGTGGAGAAACCCCTTACAAGAGCTTACAATAAGAAGCAAACATCCAAATACAAATGAAATACAAAACAAAGAACTAAAATACTTTACAAGAAGTGAGCTTTGTTTGCTTGATGATTTGGTTACTTTAAATAGCTTGGAAGGTCTATAATGCAACAACAACTCTCCTTCAAAGTCCTCAAGAACCGACTTTTGAAGAACTCCTCACGTCCTCCTTTTAGTGCCTTCGCTCGGGCTAATTTTTCGCCTAACAATTGAGTGATCTTACCCCCACTCGATTGTTCGTTTGACCGTTGTCTCACAACAGACTAATCCACATCAGAAAATGTTCGATTAATCGACTGCCATAAGTTAACAGTCGACTATGAGACATTCTGTGTCCTGTCCACTTAAGGTCAGTTGATTGTCAGTGTCCAATCGATTGGTCTAACCCATCAGTCGACTGCTAGAGCTACAATTAGTAGTCAAACCTTGATCGACTATATGACCAATTGACTGAATCATAACCCCAGCCGACTGCTCGAGTCAACTATGCCTCTCGAGAGTAGTGCATTCGACCAGCCGACTGATAAACCTCAATACTGAGGTTTAACCCAAATATGATCCTCTCATACTTGATACTCACTCTAGGCCTAGACCTAAACCTTCAAGCTACCTCCATCAGCCTGACACCCTCAGGGTCCATCTGAGTCTTCCATAACTCCTTCACCCTTCGCGTTAGCCTTTAGGTGCTTCCATCGACTTTGTCATTTCATCGAGTGCTCTTAGCCTAGACTTAAGCCTTTAAGCCACTTTCATCATCCTCAAGCCCTTGGTTCGAGTCCACGACTTTTCACCCTTGGCCCTAGCCTTCAAGTGCTTCCATCGATTTTTTCATGCTAATGGGTCTCCTTTGCCAAGAGATCGCGCCTCCAGGACTTCTCCATTGCTAAGTCTCCAAACTTAGACTTTCGTTGCCAAGACTACACCCTTAGACTTACATGACCAAGACTACATCCTTGGACTTTTTTCTTTGCCAAGTATCAATACTTAGACTTTCGCCATCAAGACTACACACTTGGACTTACATGATCAAAACTACACACTTGGACTTACATGACCAAGACTACACTCTTGTACTTTTTTCCTTTGCTAAATATCCATATTTGGACTTTCCATTGCCAAGACTCCACCCTTGGACTTTTCCTTGCCAAGTATCCATATTTGGATTTCTCCATTGCCAAAAATCTAATCTTGGACTTCCCTTGCCAAGTATCTATACTTGGACTTCTCCATTGCCAATAATCCAACCTTGAACTTCCACTCAAGTCTCACTTGAGTTTGGTCAACTTCGACCTGAGGTTGATTGTTCTAACAATCTCCCTCATAACAATCCCCTTCTTATGACCTTGGATATCCTAATCCTCCACTAGTCATATGAACAACATATGGTCAACCCATATTGTCAAACAATTGTCAAACATCAAAACCCTATTCGAGTCCCACTCGAGTTTGGTCAATCGTAACTTGGGTTGATTGCACTAACAATAAGGTCCATCAATAATCACAATATCGATGTCATTAATAATATAAATTAGATACGAATGTGTAGTAAAAAAATTGCATGAAATATAATTTGTACATGTCAATTCTCAATTGATCTTTTTAATGACCCAAAAGAATCCAAATCATATTTACTAGTACTTTATGCTAAATTGTAGTAGAGACCCATGATTATACTTTATAACTCTAAGTAGAATCTAATATTACATTTACAAATGCTATATACTAAACTGCATTAATAAATCACGATAATTGCTCTTATTGAAAACTAGAGACAAGGTTTTTATAGTCAAGGCTTCCACACGTCATGTCAGGATTTGTTGAAGAGCCTTCGGAGTAGCCTACTAATGTAACACGGGATAAAAAAAGGAGCCAAGGTATACCTTTGCTAATCCCCTCCGTTGCTCAAGTTAGAACGAAGATTAGATTAGGAGAAAGATAACGAAAAAGGAAAAGTACGGTGAGTTTAGAGAGATCTCGAGCACCACCTTCTCTCCCTAGTTGAGCATGTTATATTTGAGAGGTGTCCTAAGACAATCGCCTTATGGTTTATACTATTTATTGAATAAATTATGGATTCACTATTTGAGTGTACATTCATAATTTATGTGATTGGATCTTAAACTCATTTACTGAATGTCTACAATACAATTCATAATATGAGAGAACTTGTGATTAGATCACAACTAGTGAGCATCTCTATATATGTAAATATGAATGTATTAAAATATTCTTTAGTCAATGAATTGTTGTATTCGAACATCATCGATTCTGTGAGACTAGCACCTGCTATACTCCTTGGTCTAACCAAATAGATTTCCTCATTGGTTGGAGACATTGAGATGTCAAGAGTTAAACATGGATGATAGTTATGGTAACTAGTTCATTGAAGTGACCTTCTAGAAGACTTCATATGATTTCCTACATATATGGATATGTCTATGAAGTTCTTACTGCAACTTAAGTGCGAGTTTCCCACGACTTGAGGTATTCAAGTCACCTTGATCATGGAGACTTATACATTGATATTTTAAGCAAGCATATCCTGGCCCTAGGATGGTTGGGTATAAGTCGAAGTGCCCGAAGATGTTTGAATAGCGAACAAAGAATTCACCACTCCCTACAAGGAGATGTATATCCTATGACCACTTGTCAGGATTGTTACTCGGAGTCTTTGACAAAGTATCACATGTCAAGAGTATAGTACTCTTGGATATATGTTTGAATAATTTGTATCCGTAGGACAAGGAAGGATTACTTGGGCTAAGTGTGATGTAGTCAGCTTAGTGGGGATAGACACATAGACCATGTCCTGAACCAAGCGGGTATAAGACGAGTGAAAGGAATAAGACACGACTCACTATAGTTGCTGAAAGATTCATAAGGAATTCTGAAATTAACCATTGATTTTTTGATTAATTAGGGATCATGATGTACTACTAGGTGTCACTTATGATGGTTCTATAATTAATGGTTAATTATGGACGACCAATATAAACTGGGAACCTATAAGGTCACACGTACTATGAGTTTTTTCAAAGGACTTAAAATGATTTTGAGAATTGAAATGCAGATGGGTCACATCTTATGAAGATGGGTTGAATCTGTTTTGGTTTAATTCTAAATCAAATTGATTTACTTTAAATTAAAAGCAGTTTGGTTATTGAACCAAGCGGTTTGGTTATGAACCAAACTTAAGACTATTGGTATGGGCTTCGGGTTAATGGATGTGGGTTTGAAACTTGCTCCTCTAACTCAATAAGAGATATATATAATGGATGGGATACCTAGGGCATGAGAGAATTAATCTCTTCCTCTCCTCTCCTCTCCTCTCATTGCCGCCCAACTAGAAATTTTTTCCAGATTTTTCTTCCACCAAAAACCTATTATTGTTGCTCCTCTTGGTCGCCAACAACCACCTCCAGCTCCTCCCGACTTCGGTATGTTCCCTGCCGACAACACCTATTGTCGCTGGCCAATAGCCCCGAATAACATTGTTTTTCCACTGAACAACGACCTTGCGAAGGCAGTTTTTTGATCAGTTTGTGTCATCTAGTTGCTTCGACTGTTGGACACAAATCGAGCCCTTGATCCCTCTCTCAGATCACATTGTCTTCTACCTTCAGCTAGTACCGAAGTAGAGACACGACTCGTGACTTAGAGAAGTCATCTCGATGGTAACTCAGCGTGGATACGAATAGAGATGATGTATGACAATGTCGTTTTGGTTTATGTCATTCCCACTTCGCGTCATCTGTTAGGTATAATTTCTTATCGAAGTTAAAATTTATTTTAGGTTATATCTTGCACTGTTATATATCATGCATGTGTGTAGTACGTATGTTGTAATAAATTAGGAATTTATTATATTTATTTCCACTGTGCGTATTTTGTGAAATGTATTCGAGCATGCATCCACGTCGGGCTCCCCAACAGTGGTATCAGAGTCTGAGTGTGCTTCAACATAATCGTAAAAAGGTTTAGAGTCATTGGCCATATATGTTAATTTCTGAAAATTTTCTATTTTGTTAAGAATTTTTAGTTTTTGGAAATTTTCCTAATTTATTAGGAAATTCCAATTATAGAAAATTTCAGAAATAAGTTGGAAAATTTTATTTTGGAAATATTCTGTAAAATAATTTAGAAAATTTTATTTTGGAAAAATTTTGAATTTATTAAGAAAATTCTATTTTTTTTGAAAGTTTCCTAATTTGTTAGGAAATTTCAATTTTGGAAAGTTTCAAAAATAATTTCAAAAAATTTCAAGTTTTAAAAATTCTAAATTAATTGAGAAATTAGAATTATATATTTCCTAATTGGTTAGGAAATTTAAATTTAGGAAATTGTTTCCTAATAATTAGATTTTCTTAATTAGAATAGGTGCCTAAATAAAATATATAATTAAAATTGAAAATTATTTCCTAATTTAATAAATCTTGATTTATGAAGTCATATTATTAAGACATATTTTATTTCAAGATAATATTATGACAACTATTCATACCATACTATGTATGTTGTTGGTGCAGTAGGCACCTAAGTCGAACATGAGTTTTGATTATAGCAAACGATACAAAGTTAAGTTTATATTGTTATCTCATGAGCTAAATCAAGTGTGCAAAAAAGTGTCAACGCCGGAGCTGAAGGCTAGCGACACCCGGAGGAAGCCACGGTGGTCGGGTGACACTCGAGTGATTTCGAAGGGAGCCGAAGGAATCGAGTGGAAGACCGGAAGCGAAAGCGACACAGTAAGTATCGAGGTAAGCTCGTGTGTGCGAGCGTAAGTGAGGTCGTATCCTCCTTACGGGGATAGTCTTAAGCATAGATCCGACCCAAGACATCCCATCGGTGGTCTAGGTCGAGATCGGACGGTCGGAGGCCGTCGAAATAATGTTTTTGTTTAGCTAACTTTTGATTTCAGCTAGCATCAGTCGACTGCCAGCTTGGAGGACTGGACTACCGTCCATCAGTCGACTGTCTGCGGTCAACATTTGACTGATGCTGCCATCAATCGACTGATGATGGCCATCAGTCGACTGATGGTCAAGGATCAACCTCGAGGAGTCAAGCTCTATCACCATTTTTCAAGGAGTCTTGTGCCCAATCTCTATTGGTTGAAGATCCTCTCGAAAAGGGGCTCAAGGGCTATAAAAGGAGGGTCTCTTCTAGGGTTTTTCATCAATTCTAAGTGCTCAAAAGCCTCCGCAATGCTACGACTCTCCGACGACTCTACAACGACGAAGTTCTGTCGAAACACCAACAACCCTAGCTTAATTTCTATTTCCTAGTTGTTGGTATAATCTTACTTTGTCTTCTCTTTAATATTGCAATTATTTTTGTTAATCGAGGTTTTCTATCGTTGCATTTTACCTTAATAGAAGAGAGGGTTTGTCTCTCTATCTTTTACTTTCGAAGGTTTTTGTAATCGTCAAACTCCTACCTCCAACGAGGAGGAGTGTTTTAGTGAATTGCCCTCCGTACACGGTCTAGGACCGTTAGGGCCTTGGAGTAGTAGCCGAAGGCTGTGAACCAAGTAAAAAATCTACTTGTCTCTTTTAGTTTTCATTTACCTTTCTGCTGTGTTTAATTGTTTAATTAACGAAACGAAAGAAAAGTTTTTATTGCTATTCACCCCCCTCTAGCGATCCATTCGATCCAACAATTGGTATCAGAGCCGGGGGTACTAAGATTTGGTGAAACCACCAATCTAGATTTTTATAGATTTTTTTCTTTTTTTTTGTTTATTTTGAATTTATTTCATTCGCTTAGTTTTTCTCCCGCACTACTAATCCAAGACGCGAGTTTTGGTACATTTCGATTGTTTGTGTTGTTGTTAGGTTTTTCGTCTTCATTCTCTTGTTTGGTTTTGTATCAATGGCCCATCTCGAGGGTTTTAGCACCGTCCGACCTCCGTTTTACAACGGAGATGACTTCCATTATTGGAAGGGTCGGATGAAGTGCTTTCTTAAGATCCAAATCGAGATGTGGATCATAATCCAAACGGGATTCACACTTCCGACTAACGAAGTGGGTGAATCTTTGGATTATGACCAATGGACCAATGCTACAAAAACACAAGTCGAAGCCGATGCCAAGGCAACTCAAATCCTCCAATGTGGCTTGTCCAAGGAGGAGCTTAATCGCGTCGACCCCTTCATCAGCGCAAAGGATCTTTGGACAAAATTAGTGGAGCTACACGAAGGACCGATGAAGCCAAGGCATGTAAGCGCGATCTTTTGTTTAATAAATTATATAATCTAAAAATGCAGGAACATGAAACGACGATGCAACTTCACGCTCGCGCTCAAGACATAGTCAATAACCTACACGCGATCGGGCAAAAGGTCGAAAACCACGACCTTATTAGGTATGTTCTTAACTCTTTTCCTAGGACTACCTTGTGGGCATCCATGGTCGATGCCTACAAGGTCTCCAAGGATCTTTCAAAACTTAGGTTAGATGAATTATTTTTTGATTTCGAACTTCATGAGCAGTCTAACTCGGAACCCGAGAAGGGTATAGCACTTTTTGTAGGTTCAAGGAAGAAAACCGCGAGCAAGCCACCCCCGAAGGAAGAAGAAGATGAGTCCGATTCGGAGGTCGACCCGGAAATGGAGGCCGAACTAGTCAACCTAGTTCGGAGGATAGTCAAGGGCCGAAAGTGAACTATCACTCGACCCAACGAAGGTAAGACTAAAAGTTCTAATATTATGTGTTACGAATGCAACAGGTTCTGAATGCCCAAAACTCAAGAGCAAAGCACCAAAACACAAAAAGGCACTCAACGCTACATGGGAAGAAGCGTTCGAGGAAGAAGATGATGATCACATGCTCATGGCTAAACCGGTTGAATCAGAGATGAAGTCGAAACCGAAACACGAATATGAAACCAAAGATGAGTCGGATTGCGAAGCGCTATTCAAGACAAGCCACGGATATGCATCCGGTTCAAAAGATACACTCAAGGTAAGTCGATCCCTTATTAGTATGCTTTATAGTGCAATTAATTTCTTAACTAGGAAATTAGCTAAGTCCGAGTTCAAGGTCGAGACCCTGGTTGAGGAAGTTAAACTCCTCAAACACGAGGTCTCCCTAACCTCTTCGACTAGTCGAGTTCAAGAGGAGGACTCAACTCGGGTTGAAAAGCTCGAAGTTGAGAACTCACTCTTGAAGAGTCAAGTCGAAGATCTTAGGAACACGTTGGAAAGATTTACTTTGGGATCCGAAGGACTTGACCTCCTACTTGGATCGCAAAGGGCCGTGTACAACAAGGCCAGACTAGGGTTTAGTTCAAATATGACCAACAAGTCATATATGTCGATTGTAAGTCGACATAAAAAATGTGTCCAAGCATGGGTCCATAAGACCGCCTTGATTTCAAACTTAGGATCAAACCAGTACTGGGTTCCTAAGAACCAAATTCACTATGTGGAGAGACCGAACCGATTCAACGGTCCAGGGGGAGCCAGTATAAAATTTATTTGTATTTTAACTTAGAAATTGCATGCTTAGGTTCTTTATTTAGTTTGATTTTTTTTAGAATGGTTAGATAGGACTAAAACTCGTCAATACTTGATAACATAGTACCAGGACGCGATGAGATGATAGTATGCTAGGAAAGCGGAGTCTTGTGTATTCGGGCTAGATAAGGCGTATCTAGTTCGGTGCACTTGACCGAGTGGAACTAGCTGAAGCTACCTCGCCGTATCCTAGACTAGTTAGACTAGGAAGTGGTCTTAGGTGAGTCAAGTCTCTATTTTCTTGAAAATGGATTTGTCTAAGGAAGTGGTCGTTGTTCCGATCAAAGAAGGCCTCTGTGCCTCGCCACGACCTGGAAGCCATGATCTTGAAAAGGTGACTTGATGAGCCTAAGGTCAAATCCGAATCTAACGCAAGGTTGACAAATGTTCAAATCATTAAATTTAAATCAAGTAAAATTGGAAGTCATCTCATTATAGGGTTAATATGTTTGATCATGTAGACATGGGTGAGATGATTTAGGTTAATAATCTTCAAACAATCTTTAATGAATCCAATATCCGATCCAACTACCATGCGTGTAGGATCAATGGATGTTAGATAGTGGTTGCTCCCGACACATGACTGGGGATCAACTCAAGTTTTCGAAGCTTTGATTCAAACGACAAGGATCAGTAGCCTTCGGAAACAACAGCAAGCTCAAAATCATCGGATCAGGTGATATTGAGCTCAACTCTAACTTTATTATTCAAAATGTCTTATTGGTAGAAAATTTTCAATATAATTTACTTAGTGTAAGCCAATTGTGTGATAATAACTATAAGGTCATATTTCTAGAAAATGAATACATAATTAATACAAATGAAACTTCTAAAATAATCCTTAAGGGAACCAGAAACAACAATATTTACACTATTAATCTAACTAACTCCTTAACCAAGTGTCTTATGACACGACAAGAGGAATCATGGTTGTGGCACTGATGACTCGGTCACTCACACCCAAGACTCATCCACAAGATGAGTCAGAGTGACTTAGTCAGAGGTTTGCCTAACCTCAATAACTTGAACAATAAAATATGTAATGCTTGTCAACAAGGTAAACAATCTAGGACACAACATCAACTAACTAATCAAGAACGAACCAAAAGTGTTCTTGAGCTCCTACACATGGATCTATTTGATTCACACAGAGCTAAGTCACTTAATGGGAGTAAATTCTGCTTAGTTATAATTGATGACTATTCTAGATTTACTTGGGTTAGGTTCATCAAACACAAAAGTGATACCCTAGATCAAATAATCAACCTATTTAAACTAATATAAAATCAACAAAATCTTAAAATCAAAAGACTTAGGACTGATCATGGTGGTGAATTCAAGAACCACAGGTTTACAGAATTCTGTAACCTAAATGGATATCACCATGAGTTCTCTTGCCCTAGAACCCCACAACAAAATGACCTAGTAGAACGTAAAAATAGAACCCTACAAGAAGCCGCTAGGACAATCTTAAACGAGTATAACCTACCCAATAGGTTTTGGGCGGAAGCCGTAAGTACGATATGCTATGTCCAAAATAGGATCCTTATGGTAAAGAGGCACCTTAAGACCTCATACGAGATTTATCATGATAAAATACCTAACATCAAGTACTTTAGGATATTTGGGTGTAAGGTACATATCCTAAACACTAAGGATTACCTAGGGAAATTTACATCCAAAACCTCGATCAGAATATTTCTAGGATACTCGACTACAAGTAGAGCTTATAGAGTATATAACCATGACACCCTTAGAGTCGAGGAGACTATCAATGTAGTATTTGATGAAGGACACAAACCTACAAAACTCCTAGCAACCTCAATTAGTGAGCCGATTCATACTAGACCTAACTCTGATCCGGAGATCAAGTCTAGTATTAATCCTTACCTAAGTCAACCAAGTCATTCTATCGACCAAGTGGTAGAAGACTCTAGTCAAACTAGGACTCAAACGAGTCATCCTATTGACCAAGTGGTAGATGACCCAAACCCAAATCAAACTAGGACTCAAACCAATCATCCTATCGACCAAGTGATAGGTGATCCAAGTCTAGGAGTTTGAACTAGAGCCTCATACAGAAACCTTAGTCAAATCTCCCTGATTTCCACAATTGAACTCAAAACTATTGACCAAGCTCTTCTTGATCCCGATTGGATTATTGCAATGCAAGAAGAGCTGGCTCAATTCACTAGGAACGAAGTATGGGAATTAGTACCACCACTTAAAGATAAAACAATCATTGGAACAAGGTGAGTGTTTAGAAATAAACTTGATGATAAAGGTGAAGTAGTTAGAAATAAAGCTAGACTAGTCGCTAAAGGATTTAGTCAAGTCGAAGGTTTAGATTACGATGAGACCTATGCTCCAGTAGTTAGGTTAGAGTCCATTCGAATGTTATTAGCATATGCTACTCATCGAGGATTTAAGTTGTTTCAAATAGATGTAAAGTCAGCATTCTTGAATGGATACATTAAAGAAGAGGTTTATGTTAGTCAACCCCCCGGTTTCGAAAGTCTAGATAAACCTGACCATGTTCTTAGGTTAAAGAAAGCTCTCTATGGACTTAAAAAAGCTCCTCGAGCTTGGTACGAGAGGCTTTCGGTTTATCTTAAGTTCAAAGGATTTAATCAAGGTGTAGTTGACCTAACTCTTTTCGTAAAAACCGTAGGTAAAGACATATTCATAGCCCAAATCTACATAGATAATATTATTTTTGGAACCACCAACTCGATCCTACTGAATGAATTCATTTCACTTATGAAAAGTGAATTTGAAATGAATTTAGTAGGAGAGTTGAGTTTCTTCTTAGATATACAAATTAAACAAACTAAAGATGGAATGTACCTACATCAATGCAAATATACTAAGGAATTAATTAAACGCTTTGGAATGCAAGATGCTAAAATTATTAATACCCCAATGGCAATGAATATAAATATAGAAGAAGATATAATTAGAAATTCAATTGATTTGAAATACTATAGGAGCATAATAGGGGTCTGCTTTACTTAACTGCAAGCCGACCTGATATCTTATTTGCAGTAAGTATGTGCGCAAGGTTCCAAACCTGTGCCAAAGAGTCTCACCTAACTCTAGTCAAGCGTATACTTAGATATCTAAAGGGTATACTTAATGTCGGTATTTGGTACCCTAGATCTACCGAGTTTGAACTAACCGGCTACTCCGACTCGGATTATGCTGGTAGTAATCTCGATAGAAAGAGTACGAGTGGTTGTTGTCAACTTCTCGGCTCGAGTCTAATGAGTTGGTGCAGTAGGAAGCAACACTGTGTTGCCTTATCTACCACCGAAGCCGAATACATTATCCCCAATCATTTATATATTTTGATGTTTGGATAATCATCTAAGTTAGGCAATGTTTTGTGATCTAATTGTAAACATGTTTTAAGTGATAGGAAAATTCAAGTATGAAGACTTGGTAAAAGACAAGTCCAAGTGTGATCTTGGCAAAGAGAAGTCAAAGGAAAGGTCTTGGCAGTGTAAGTCCAAGCATGTAGTCTTGGCGGCGTAAAGTCCAAGCAGTCCTTGGAAAAGAAAGACCAAAGGAAAGTCTTGGCGGCATAAGTCCAAGCATGTAGTCTTGGCGGCGTAAAGTCCAAGCGTACTTTGGCAAAGAAGAAAACCAAAGCATGACGAAACCGAAGGAAGCTTTTGAAGGCAAGCGCATGGATGGAGTCGTGGACTCAAAGAAATCCTGGAGGTGCAAGGCTGATGGAGAAGCTAGAAGGTTAAGTCTAGGCTTAGGTTATGTTTTCAAGTATGAATTAGTCATACTTAGGGTGTGCCAGTCGACTGGAACATGATGTCGGTCGAACTGGCCCTTAAAATGCAGCGTTAGAGGTTGGAAGGTCATTAGCGATCGGTGGGGTTATCGATGGGTGAGAGTCGACTTCGAACCGGCTGTCGATACAAGCCGGGCAATGATCGCCATTATGCGGTCGCCCGCAAACAGTGCCCGTGGTCGGTGGCGATCGGCTCTGGCGATATCGATCAAACTTCCACTGTTGGCAGTCGACTGATAGTCTTTCCGTTGGCGATGACGACGGCAAATCCCGCGAATTTGGCTGTTCAAAAGCCGTTAGAATCGGCGGCAGTCGACTGATGTAAGTCATCAGTCGACTGATAGACCTCCAATGGGAAAAAGAGGCTCTTTCTTATAAAAAGAGCCCAAGGGGAGCAAGAAGAGGTTAATGCTTATATTCTGATCATTCTTCTAAGCTCCCACAAGTTTTCCAAGCTTTCTAAGTGTATTAATCTCCCTCCTCCTCTCAAAACTTCATTGTCATCTTTTGTAAGAAGAGGAGGTCTTTGTAAAGAGAAAGCTTCTTAGTGGAATTGCTTGGGTTGATCCACCTTAAGGATCGCCGTGGAGTAGGAGCGTTATCTGTTGGTGCAGTAGGCACCTAAGTCGAACCTGAGTTTTGATTATAGCAAACGATACAAAGTTAAACTCATGTCGTTATCTCACGAGCTGAATCGAGTGTGCAGAAGATTGTTATAGCTGGAGCTGAAGGCTAGCGACACCCGGAGGAAGCCGCGGTGGTCGGGCGACACTCGAGTGACTTTGGAGGGAGCCGAAGGAATCGAGTGGAAGGCCGGAAGCAAAAGCAACACGTAAGTATCGAGGTAAGCTCGTGTGTGCGAGTGTAAGTGAGGTCGTATCCTCTTTACGGGGATGACCTTAAGCGTAGATCCGACCAAAGACATCCTATAGATGGTCTAGGTCGAGATCGGACGGTCAGAGGCCGTCAAAATAATGTTTCTGTTAAGCTAACTTTGCCTTGCAGCTAGCATCGATCATTGCCGACAGAGGACTCATTGTCGATCGATCATTGCGGTCGGCCTCGTGATCTGCCATCATCGATCGATGATGGCCATCATCGATGATGGTCAAAGGATCGACCGAGTCAAGGTTTATCACCAAAATTCAAGGGGAGTGGTGCTCAAATATGATTGGCTAGGGTTCCTCTCGAAAAGGGGCTCAAAGGCTATAAAAGGAGGTCCTAACCTAGGGTTTTCTCATCAATTCTAAGTGCTCAAAAGCCTCCACAACACTGCGACTCTCCGATAACTCTACAACAACGAAGTGCTGCCAACAACCCTAGTTTAAGTCCTATCTTCGAGTTGTTGGTATAATCTTGTTTTGTCATTTCTTTTAATCTTGCAATTCGTTTGTTAATCGAGGCTTTCTACCATTGCATTTCATTTTAATAGAAGAGAGGGTTTGTCTCTCTATCTTGTGCTTCGAAGGTTTTTGTAATCGTAAAACTCCTACCTCCAACGAGGAGGAGTGTTTTAGTGAATTGCCCTCCGTACACGGTCTAGGACCGTTAGGGCCTTGGAGTAGTAGCCGAAGGCTACGAACCAAGTAAAAAAACTATTTGTTTCATTTAGTTTTTATTTACATTTCCGCTGCGTTTAATTTTCTACCGAACGATTTAAAAGAAAAAGTTTCTATCGCTATTCACCCCCCCTCTAGCAATCCGCTTCGATCCAACATTATCTCTGAACCACATAAAGGCCTTGTTAGCATTGCTTTTTGTTTTTACATATATTATTTGTGTTTGCTTCCGCTAATTACTCTTGTAGAAATGAAAAGCGCTATTCACCCCCCCTCTAGCTTCCAAACAATCTCCAACAAGTGGTATCAGAGCCCGGATCGCATCGGAAGATCTAACCATCAACCGGAGCATGACATTTCAAGAGGGATATAGCACGGCGAGGCCTCCGTTTTTCGACGGCAATGACTTCGGCTATTGGAAAGGTAGGATGGAATACTATCTCATGAATGACATAGAAAATTGGTTTAGTATTGTAGATGGATTCGAAAAGCCGGTCGACGAATTCGGAGCACCACTACCGACAAAAGATTGGACAAGAGAGATGGCCAAGAAAGCACAAGCAAATGCAAAAGCAACGACCACACTTCAATGTGGTCTATCCAAGGAGCAACTCTCTAAGGTTGGGCCCTTCAACTCCGTAAAAGAGCTTTGGGAGAAGCTCATCGAACTCAACGAAGGATCCAAAGAGACAAGAAGGGCCAAGAGGGATCTTTTGATTGGCCAACTCCAAAGCTTCACTATGAAGACAAACGGGATCGTGAGCCAAATGCACGGGCGTTTCAAGGAAGTGGTCAATGGACTACACGTTATAGGTGAAAAGGTCGACAACCGAGACCTTGTAAGGTATGTATTACAAGCTTTCCCTAGGACCACCTTATGGGCCTCAATGGTAGATGCCTATAAGGTCTCTAGGGATCTTTCATTAGTCAAGTTAGATGAACTTTTTTGTGAATTTCAATTACATGAACAAGCTAACACTTCATCCAAAGAGAAGGGTATAGCTCTTTTTGTAGGAAAGAAGGAGAAGAAGAAGAAGGAGAAGAAGGAAGTGTCCTCCTCATCCGAATCCGAGGAAGACCCATCAAGTAGTGAAGATGAGTTATCGGCAAGTGAGGTGGCACATTACGTCAAGAAGTTCGGTGGGAAGTCAAGGAGACTCACCAAGAAAGACGTGAAGAGGATGTTCCAATCCTTAAGAGGTAAATCTTCAAGTAATTCAAATTCTATCTCTAACGTGACTTATTTTGGTTGCAACAAGAAAGGGCATATAAAGCCAAATTGCCCGGAACTAAAGAAGAAGGAGGAAAAGGAAAAGAAAAAGAAGGAGAAGAAGGAGAAGAAGAAGAAGAAGAAGAAGGAGGCAATGGTGGCACAAACATAGGACACTCTAAGTATGGAGGAGTCTTCTGACGATGAGGAAGTATGCCATGCCACCCGGAACCTAGCCCTTATGGCATTAGAGGAAGAAGCCGGGAGCTCAAGCGAGGAGTCCTCTTCCTCTTCAAGTGATGAATCATCATCAAGTGATGATGATGAGGTAAACAACTCACCTAAAATAGATTTACTTTATAAGACTATTGCATGTTTACAAAATGCTTTAAATAGATAAAAAATTAGGGTTAAGGATCTAAAAGTAGAAATCAAATCACTTAAAAGTGTAGATTCATCATGTTGCAAACAATCTAGTGATATTGATGAATGTACTCTTAGGGATGAAAATGATGAGTTAAGAAAAGAAATAGGTAAATTAAGAGCATGCCTAGAAAAATTCACTAATGGTTCTAAATATCTAGATATGATTATTAAGAATCAAAGGGCAATTTACAATAAGGTCGGATTAGGATATAAACCTAAGGAGAAAGAGGTAGCATTTGCATCCCTTGTTAGTAGAAAATCAATGATTAAAAGCAAGGGGAGAAAGGCATGGGTACCAAAGAAATTTATAATTGATGCTAGTGGTCCTAAGATTTGGGTACCTAAGGATTGTGTTTTTCATGTGACATAGGTAGAAGAACCAAGCTTGTGGATAGTTGATAGTGGGTGCTCAAAGCATATGACCGGGGATGAGAGAAAATTCTCCACTATCAACCACACTAGCAAAGGAAAAGTGTCATTTGGTAATAGCGGCAAACTTAAAATTTTAGGAAAGGGTACCATTGAGGTATCTCCCAATCTTGCCATTCATAAAGTTCTATTAGTTAAAAATATGAAATTTAATTTACTTAGTGTAAGTCAATTATGTGATGCAAACTTTGATGTTAAATTTGATTCCTCAAAATGTTTTATAAGACACAAAACTATAAATGATTGCATGTTAGTAGGCTTTAGGAAATCAAATATATATTATGTTGATTTATCCTATGCTACTAATCCTTCCACTAAGTGTCTTATTGCAAAAGAGGAAGAAAGTTGGCTTTGGCATAGGAGGCTAGGACACATAAACATGAAGAATATAGCCAAAATAGCAAAATTGAAGCTAGTCAAAGGATTGCCTAGAGTCAAATTTCTCAAGGATAAGATGTGTGATGCTTGCCAAGAAGGGAAACAATCAAAAACATCACACAAAGGTAAAAATTTACTTAGTACCGCTTTACCGTTAGAATTACTACATATGGATTTATTTGATTGCCATAGTACCCCATCTATAATTGGTAGTAAATATTGCTTGGTAATAGTAGATGATTTTTCTAGATTTACTTGGGTGTTTTTCTTGAAAAATAAAGATGAAACCTTAGAAATAATCATAGGATTTAGCAAAAGAGTAGAAAATGAAAGAAAACTCAAAATCAACCGGATCCGTAGTGATCATGGTGGAGAATTTGAGAATTTTAATTTTTCAAATTTTTGCTTAGAACAAGGGTACAAGCATGAATTTTCTTGTCCAAGAACACCCCAACAAAATGGGGTTGTGGAAAGAAAAAATCGTGCCCTACAAGAAGCGGTTAGGACAATGCTTAATGCATATTCCTTACCTAGCTACTTGTGGGCGGAAGCGGTTAATACCGCTTGCTATATCCAAAATAGGGTATTGATTCATAGGTTTTTAGAAAAAACTCCATTTGAATTGTGGAATGGTACAATTCTAACAATTCATTATTTTAAGGTCTTTGGATGTAAAGTTTATATCTTAAATACCAAAGACAACCTAAGTAAGTTTGAGTCCAAAGCGGATGAAGGAATCCTAGTTGGATACTCATCCACTAGTGTAGGATATAGAGTTTACAATAAAAGGACTCAAAAGATTGAAGAATCTTCAAATGTTCAATTTGGTGAAACTTCCAATACATACCCTAGGAAATATCCTATTGATGATGATATAAATATTGAAAATTAAGAAATTACCAAACAATTTCAAGACTTAAACTTAGGGGGTAATGATCAAGGGGGAGGATTGAATCAAGGGGGAGTAAGGGATGATTCCGATGATGAGCATAGGATTGAGGTTGATCATGATCAAACTCCATCTAACACACCTCCTAGAACCATAAGATTTCATCAAAGTCACCCCTTAGATCAAATTGTGGGTGAATTGTCTCAAGGAGTTAGAACTAGGTCATTCCATAGGGATCCTACTAGTCATATTGCTCTAATCTCTCAAATTGAGCCCAAAACAATTAAAGATGCATTACTTGATCCGGATTGGATCTTAGCAATGCAAGATGAATTAGCTCAATTTGAAAGGAGTCAAGTATGGGAGTTAGTTCCTAGACCAAGTGAAAACACTATTATTACTACAAGATGGGTCTTTAGGAACAAACTAAATGACCAAGGGAATATCACTAGAAATAAAGCACGTTTAGTTGCAAGGGGTTTTAATCAAGTTGAAGGACTTGATTATGATGAAACATATGCCCCGGTTGCTAGGTTAGAGTCCATTAGAATACTTTTAGCATATGCCTCCTATATGGGTTTCAAACTCCATCAAATGGATGTCAAATCGGCATTCCTAAATGGGTTTATTAAGGAAGAGGTGTATGTAGAACAACCTCCCAGGTTTGAAAATATGGACTACCCAAACCATGTATACAAGCTTAGGAAAGCCTTATATGGTTTGAAACAAGCTCCCCGGGCTTGGTATGAAAGATTGTCGTCTTTCCTAATCTCTAAGGATTTCAAAAGGGATAGTATAGATCAAACTCTCTTTATAAAGTCAACATCTAAGGACATCTTTGTAGCCCAAGTGTATGTTGATGACATTATCTTTGGGTCAACAAATGATGAACTTCTTCAAGACTTCATTCAAAATATGAAAAAGAGTTTGAGATGAGTCTAGTTGGAGAATTAAATTTCTTCCTAGGATTGCAAGTTAAACAAACAAGTGAAGGAATTTACATTTATCAAACCAAATATGCTAAGGAAATGATTAAGAAATTTGGTTTGGAAAATGCTAAGGTAGTGTCAACTCCAATGGCAACCAATACTAAAATAGATAGTGATAGTGAAGGAAAACAAATAGATCTTACCCTTTATAGGAGCATGATTGGTAGCCTCTTGTATTTAACCGCTAGTAGACCCGACATATTATTTGCGGTTGGTATGTGTGCTAGGTATCAATCATGTGCTAAGGAATCTCATTTAGTTGCCGTTAAGAGAATTTTAAGATATGTTAAAGGCACACTAAATGTAGGTCTATGGTACCCTAGGACTAGGTCCTTTGATTTGATTGGGTACACCGATTCCGATTATGCCGGTTGCAAATTGGATCGGAAGAGTACTAGTGGTGGATGCCAATTCCTTGGGTCCTCCCTAGTGAGTTGGAGTAGTAGGAAGCAACCTTGTGTTTCTTTATCCACCACCGAGGCCGAATATGTGGCTATGGGTGGTTGTGTAGCTCAACTATTATGGATGAAACATACCTTAGAAGATTATGAGCTATCTTACTCTAACATGAAAGTATTTTGTGATAATGTGAGCACCATTAACTTGACCAAAAATCCGGTGCATCACTCTAGGACCAAGCACATTGAAGTGAAACATCACTTCATTAGAGACCATGTGGCAAAGGGGGACATTGAGCTTAATTACATTGAATCTAAGTCCAACCTAGCCGACATCTTTACCAAGCCTCTCCCCGAAATAGAATTTTCATCACTTAGGAGAGAACTTGGAATGTGCTTTGTAGAATAGAAGTGTAGGTTTGCATGATCCTATAGAAATACTAGGATTTATACCTTTAACCATCTCACAAAATACTTAGGAAACCATGATTTTTGTATTGAGCCATCTAGAAATCATGTGAGATGTTAGGAAGATGCACTTGGTTCATCATGCTTGTTATGATGCATTATCATGAGCCAAAGTGTCATCTAGAGACATTAATCCTTCATTGGACCAATCATTGGGAAGGCCTATGTACAATTAATGTGCATATAGCTCCAAGAATATAATTGGAAATGTCAAATAAAATAAAATTTAAACTATGTCTATCAAACCTTGAGAAACAATTTCCTATTGATAAGCCAAAGTGATACAAAGTTTTGCAAAAATATCATAACTTTTGCAAAATCTCAAGATTGTGTCAATATCAAAATCTAGAGGTGATATAATTTTAAAATAATTTTTCCTTGATAGGAAATGATCTAACAATATTACCCACAAAATTTAGTGATTTTTTGATCTTTATTGAATTAATTATGAGTTTTTTAATCTGGCGAAAAATTTATGCTATCGACCGATATCGATCGACCGGTACCTAACGCCTTGATTCGATATGATGATATTGAAGGCACTTACGGTTTTATTATCGATCATGCCATTTATAGCGATCGACTTCAGCGCATGAAGCGCTCGTATGCGATCGGTGATTCGGCGATGATTATCTCGATTATTGCCATTTATAGCGATCGATTGCCGCGCACGTAATCATTCGTATCATTGCCCAGTTGGTGATCCCCATCGATTCGATCACGACTAATGGCGCGATTGGTGATGTCCGCGATTTTTAGGGCTTTCCACCGGTTCGACTCGCCAAATCTTCCCGATTTTCTCTCCTCTTCCTCTTCCGACGAACCTCCACCGCACCTTTTAGCCGTTCTCCCTCGTTTTTCCGACGACTTCACCGACCGGTGCTCCCATTTGGAGTGCTCTCCGACTCGAGGACCTCCTCTTGTCACCCCGTTCATGCCCTAGTTTTCACTCACTCGGCTAGGGTTCCGTGGACACTCGCCTTTGATTTTTCACCATGCCGCCTAGGTAAATTCTCATCCCTGATCAATGTTTGTTTGTTCCTATAATTTTGTTTCACTAAACGGTGCTTGTTTTGTTGTCATTGTCCATGCATCATACTTAACCTACATTGTGCATACTCTTTTTGTTGTCTTTGTCCATGCATCATCCTTAACCTACATTGTGCATACTTATTTTGTTGTCTTTTCACACATTTAGACTTAAGCATTTTGCTACTAAGTGTACCCGGGCACCTTCAACCAACGAGGGCCCGTCAAACCCTCGACCCTCTGTCGATCCTCGATTTCCAAACTCCGCACTTGAAAGTGCTTTCACTAAAAATAAATTCCAACTTATTCCACCTAGATCAATGGATCCCAATTTTCTTAAAGACTACTGTTTTGACATTGTTCAAATCATCCAACATTACAAACTTGAGTCTTTAGTTTTTTGTGAACATCATGTAAATATCACTCTTCTTTCTGAATTTTTCAACAACTGCGGCCAGGTTGGAGATGGGGTGAGATCTAGGACTCGCGTTACTCAGCGATCCGATTCGATCCCAGATCTGGACCGATTTTCTCGGATGTCTCTCTTCTGAGAATGATTTCATTTTATATCCATCTTGGAGTGAACCTCTTCCACCTCCCTTTGAGGAGATTTCTTTAGATTCCCTTCATACTACTTTCTATCACTCTCCTCGACCTTTGAACACCAATCTATTTCAATCACAAGAACTTTCTGCCTCTGACAATGTCCTTTATAAGGTCATTGCTCATTGTCTTCTCCCTATAGTTACTCGTGGTTTAGCCTTGGTTCGACCTCCACACTTCCTTCTCATGCATATCTTTCGTCAATACTTAGACATCAATATCGGTCTCAATACCTTCCATTGCATCACTCATTTCATAAGGCCAAACAATGGGAAGGTTCATATACCTTTTGGAAATGTCCTTACTCAATGGCTCAGCTCCGTAGGCATTGATGTCAACATAGGAGTCATTAAAGTCATGAATAGAAAATATGATCAGATGACTCGTCGAAGCTTCTCCTTGGCGGGCCTGAAGGCCGACAGAGGGTCCATTTTCTGGGACCCGGCACGACGGCTAGCAGGTGGCGCTCCGGCACTAGAGGATGCCGCTGTGGAAGGAGTTACTGAGGGTGTTGCTGAGGGAGCCGACGCGGGGGAGACTGCTGCAGGCGATACTGTTCTCCCCGACACATCCTTCATTGCCCGCTTCGATGCTTTTGCGGAGCGGGTAGACACACATTTTGAGGAGTTGCGCTTAGGCCAACAGGAGCTTCGCCAGGAGCATCAGGAGCTTCGCCGGGAGCATCAGGAGCTCCTCTCCCTCGTGAGAGGGATGCATCGGCAGCAGCAGGACATCTTGGCGATTCTCCGCCCTGTTGCACCTGGACACCCACCTCACGATGGTTCGTCATCTGCACCGATGGATGCTGAGGACGATGATCGTTAGCTCGCTTGTTTTTTGTTTGTTATTTTCTTTTTGGCCGTATGAACGGCATAAAATCCTACTTATGTAATGACTTTTGATTAATGAAATGAAATTGTGTCTTTGTTTTAATTCATTTCTATTAGTACCTGCAACTTGTTATTTGTCAGGTTTAGAAGTTGAGCATATAGTACGAAGTTATGAATATTGATACGATACAATTACACTTTTTGCGTCATAATTTTGTTATTTTGAATATCGTATCAATTCATTAATCTGATGAGCATGTTTTTCGTCTAATATTTTTCATATGTTATATTAGTCGAATAAAATGTGTATGACGAGTTTCGTGATTTTTGGACATCCACGAAATTTTCTACGCATTTTTAAACCTTGACTGAAAAATTCGAATTTTAGATTTATTCGATATGTCACGATCATTGCCGTTATTGGTAGTCGATCGCTAACGCGATTGGTGATGCCTATTCGGTCGAGCCGGTGACCTTTGTTTTGGAATAGAAAATAGTTTTTCATCGGTTAAAAGGTTCAATTTTGGACATTATATGATTTCCACAGTATATACATGATAACTTGTATGGAAAGGCGGATTTTCTTGATGCACTGGTTTAGGGGGAGCTACATCCCTTATTTCTGTAATTGTTGGTGCAGGGATAGGACATATTTGCCTATTCTATTGCTTATGCTTCACATGTTATTTCCACATCATGAAACATGTCTTGGATTTAGGGGGAGCTTCATATCAATTTTATACCTTTGTTCAAGATGTGTCAATTATAATTCCTTCCTGCACTTATTGGATAAACTCTTCTCTTTTTGTTGTGTGTCAAAGGGGGAGAAGGGATATTTAAATTAGAATTCATATTGAAATATGTTTATATGTATGTGTTAAAGACCTAACTTAAATGATTGCCAAACATCAAAAAGGGGGAGATTGTTGGTGCAACAATGCCCCAAGCATTTATATATTTTGATGTTTGGATAATCATCTAAGTTAGGCAATCTTTTGTGATCTAATTGTAAACATGTTTTAAGTGACAGGAAAATCTAAGTATGAAGACTTGGTAAAAGACAAGTCCAAGTGTGATCTTGGCAAAGAGAAGTCAAAGGAAAGGTCTTGGCAGTGTAAGTCCAAGCATGTAGTCTTGGCGGCGTAAAGTCCAAGCAGTCCTTGGAAAAGAAAGACCAAAGGAAAGTCTTGGCGGCATAAGTCCAAACATGTAGTCTTGGCGGCGTAAAGTCCAAGCGTACTTTGACAAAGAAGAAAACCAAAGCATGACGAAACTGAAGGAAGCTTTTGAAGGCAAGCGCATGGATGGAGTCGTGGACTCAAAGAAATCCACGAGGCGAGGTGATGGAGAAGCTAGAAGGTTAAGTCTAGGCTTAGGTTATATTTTCAAGTATGCGACTTCGAACCAGCATCGCGCCTAAAGGTGGCGATCGGCGCCATTATAGGCGGTCGACTTCCTAAACGAGAATGGCCCGTATGGTGGCGATCCGACTCTGGCGATGCTCGGTCGAGCGCCCTTTGTTGGCGATCGATCGATAGTCTTCCCGTTGGTGATGACGATGACAAAACCCACAAATCCGACTGTTCAGAAGCCGTTAGAATCGGCGGCAGTCGACTGATGTAATTCATCAGTCGACTGATAGACCTCCAACGGGAAAAAGAGGCTCTTTCTTATAAAAAGAGCCCAAGGGGAGCAAGAAGAGGTTAATGCTTATATTCTGATCATTCTTCTAAGCTCCCACAAGTTTTCCAAGCTTTCTAAGTGTATTAATCTCCCTCCTCCTCTCAAACCTTCATTGTCATCTTTTGTAAGAAGAAGAGGTCTTTGTAAAGAGAAAGCTTCTTAGTGGAATTGCTTGGGTTGATCCACCTTAAGGATCGCCGTGGAGTAGGAGCGTTATCTCCGAACCACGTAAAGGCCTTGTTAGTATTGCTTTTTATTTTTACATATATTATTTGTGTTTGCTTTTGCTAATTACTCTTGTAGAAATGAAAAGCGCTATTCACCCCCCTCTAGCTTCCAAACGATCTCCAACATACATCACAATGGGTGAGTGTGTCACTCAGCTTCTTTGGATGAAGCACACTCTCCGAGACTTTAAGTTAGATTTTACAAACACTAAACTTCACGTAGATAACATTAGCTCAATTAACCTAACTAAGAATCCAATATGTCATTCTAGGACCAAACATATAGAGGTCAAACATCATTTCATTCGAGAACATGTGGCCAACGGAGCCATACAACTCGAATACGTCGAATCGAAGTCCAATTTGGCAAACCTATTTACTAAACCCCTATCTGAAGCCGAATTCAGTCTATTAAGACGAAAATTGGTCATGTGCGTAGTAGAATAGGAACTTACAAATTATATTTTCTTACTACTATTTTTTACTTTTCATTTTCATGGAACTAGCATAGGACATACCTTAGATATCATACACCTATAGATTTAAGGAGTCAATACATCTCACAACACATAGGACTAATGTGTTTGTGTACTTAGCCACGTAGATGGGCGTGAGATGTTAGGACCTTACTCCTGGTTTCAGATGTAGAGTTAGTGCATCGCCATGAACCACGGAGTATAATCATACATATTAACCGACTCTGACCAGGACTGGTTGATCTTTCATATCAATCAAGTCAAATATGAGTCAAACATTTTATAGATGAGTTTATTTTTAGTATATTATTTTTAAAATAATATGGAACATGCTTGGACTTTAAATTTAATACCTATATTTGTTTTTCACACACCCCCACTCTTTTCGATATATGGCAAAAGGGGGAGAAAAAGGCCAAAGTTAAGGGATCAAAATTATGGCCAAAAGTTAAGTAAACGTTTACTTAACTTTAAGTTTTGAAAATTTACTTAACTTGTTTTTGTTAACAAAAAGGAAGTAAAGGCCAAGTTAAGAGAATTCTTAACTTGAATCAAAATTATGGCCAAAAGTTAAGTAAACGTTTACTTAACTTTAAGTTTTGAAAATTTACTTAACTTGTTTTTGTTAACAAAAAGGAAGTAAAGGCCAAGTTATGAGAATTCTTAACTTAAACATATTTTTAAACACTATGGCCAAATGTTAATGTTTTACTTAAGAAAGGGGGAGAAAGGGCCAAGTTAAGAAGTCCTCTTAACTTAAACGTTTCACTAAGGTTGACCTTAAGTAATGTTAATTACTTAAACCATCAAGGGGGAGGATTAAGGTCTTCTTTCAAGACTCACCCTCGGTCAAGGGGGAGGTTTCTCCAAGGGGGAGTACTTGAAGAAAATCCTTACTACTCCCACTTAATGCTTATTATTCTTGTTTCTCATGCACATTATTATTCTTCATGCATGCTATTTTCTTAACTTTGTATGTGGGTTTGCCATAGATCAAAAAGGGGGAGATTGTTGGTGCAGTAGGCACCTAAGTCGAACCTGAGTTTTGATTATAGCAAACGATATAAAGTTAAGCTTATATTATTATCTCACAAGCTAAATCGAGTGTGCATAAAAGTGTCAACGCCGGAGCTGAAGGCTAGCGACACCCAGAGGAAGCCGCGGTGGTCGGGCGACACTCGAGTGATTTCGGAGGGAGCCGAAGGAATCGAGTGGAAGGCCAGAGGCGAAAGCGACATAGTAAGTATTGAGGTAAGCTCGTGTGTGCGAGCGTAAGTGAGGTCGTATCCTCCTTACGGGGATAGTCTTAAGCGTAGATCCGACCCAAGACATCCCATCGGTGGTCTAGGTCGAGATCGGACGGTCGGAGGGCGTCGAAATAATGTTTTTGTTTAGCTAACTTTTGATTTTTCTGCATCGATATTCGGCCCGATCTGCCTTGATCGGCCCGATCGCCATCGATCGGTGATGATGGCCATCGATCATGGTCAAGGATCAGCCTCGAGGAGTCAAGCTCTATCACCATTTTTCAAGGAGTCTTGTGCCCAATTTCTATTGGTTGAAGATCCTCTCGAAAAGGGGCTCAAGGGCTATAAAAGGAGGGCCTCTTCTAGGGGTTTTCATCAATTCTAAGTGCTCAAAAGCCTCTGCAATGCTACGACTCTCCGACGACTCTACAACGATGAAGTTCTGTTGAAACACCAACAACCCTAGCCTAATTTCTATTTCCTAGTTGTTGGTATAATCTTACTTTGTCTTCTCTTTAATATTGCAATTCTTTTTGTTAATCGAGGTTTTCTATCGTTGCATTTTACCTTAATAGAAGAGAGGGTTTGTCTCTCTTTCTTTTACTTTCGAAGGTTTTTGTAATCGTCAAACTCCTACCTCTAACGAGGAGGAGTGTTTTAGTGAATTGCCCTCCGTACACGGTCTAGGACCGTTAGGGCCTTGGAGTAGTAGCTGAAGGCTACGAACCAAGTAAAAATCTACTTGTCTATTTTAGTTTTCATTTACCTTTCCGCTGCATTTAATTGTTTAATTAACGAAATGAAAGGAAAGTTTTTATCGCTATTCACCCCCCTCTAGCGATCCGCTCGATCCAACATATGTATGTCATGTAGGTGCATTAGATACATGTCATCATTTATGTCATGTGTGTGATGTCATTTGCATGATAGAGATGAGACTTAAATTTTTTAAATTAAATATTAAAGTCTACACCTTTCATTAATTTGGTAAGAATCATATTTTGAGTTCTTGTTTGGATTGTTAGACTCACTCCAAGCTCAATCTGAAATTAAATATGTTCGAACCATTGAGATACGATCTCGCAATTAATGAATTGATTTTAACTTGAAGCATTAGCTTGTTGGACTCACTCCAAGGTTAATGTGGATAGAGGTGAAGTTGTGTGATATGCATATGATGTATACTTGTTAATGAGTTAACAACACGATGTTTATTCAAAAATTCAATTAGTTGATAGCATAATGTGATAGTTATGTATAAGTGGTACATAATCGGTATATGTGATACCTACCACTATAGCTAAGAATGGCTTGTTTGACTCACTCCAAGGTTGTTCTTATCTATGGTGGATACCAATCCATTCGAAGATAAACCTACGATCTCCTGAATTCAAAGTAAGCGCTCTTGAATTCAAAAATGAATGAGATTCTAAAATGTATGTAAATTGTTTACAAATACATTGTGAAAAGCATCTCTCTCATATTTTCTCAATTTTTTATTTCTAGGTTAATCATTTGATCATGACGTCTTTGAATTTGCATTTGATTGTGGACTCGAACAAACTGACTCAGCCGAACTTCTTGGTCTGGCTTAGAAATTTGAGAATTATTCTCAAATATGAAAAGATAGCCTATGTCCTCAAAGAGCCTCTTCCCGATCCCCTTGTAGACTGTGCTACTAATGACCAAAGGTTGGTATATAAGAAGCGCTTGGCTGATTCTGAGCTTGCTAGTTGCATCATGCTAGCCTCGATGACTCTTGAGCTATAGAAGCAGCATGAGCATATGAATGCTTATACTATTATCTTTCATCTTCGTGAGATTTTCGATGAGCAAGCAAAATCCAAAAGGTTTGAGGTCTCCAAGCTTCTCTTTAGCTCAAAGATGCAGGAGGGTTCATCTGCGGTGTAATTTGTACTAAAGATGAATGACTATATTGAACGACTGGGATCACTCGATTTTGTGATGGATCACAAATTAAGTCTTGACTTAATTTTGTATAGCTTGTCCAAAAGTTACTCACAATTTATGATAAAATATCTGATGAACAATCTTGGATCCATCATTCCTGAATTGATCAATATGCTCAAGACTATGGAGCCTTCTATTAAGAAAGAAGATAAGGTGGTGTTGTTGGTCGATTCCTCAAAGAAAGTTTCTAAGAAGAAATAAAAGTATCAACCTAAAGGGAATAAAAAGGATAAGAAAGAAGAACTGACTCCAAAGGTCTCATGTCACCATTGTGGTAAGATGGAACACTGGCGAAAAAACTACAAGATCTATCTTGAGTCCATGAAGAAGAAGAAGGCATTCGATGACCCATCCTCTTTAGGTATTTTTGTTATTGACTCACATACTATTTCCTCATACACTTGGGTATTGGATACTAGGTGTAACTCACATATATGTAATGACTTATAGGGGCTAAGGAATAGTAGAAGACTTATCAAGGAAGAATTAAATTTGCGAGTTGGTAATGTAGCAAAGATTGTTATTGTGGCCTTTGGAACATATTTGCTGAAACTCCTTACTGGACTTGTCTTAGAACTGGATAATTGTTATTTTATTTCTGTATTAATAAAGAACATTGTTTCTATTTCTTATTTAAATAGAAAAGATTTCCATTTAACTTTTAGTAACAATTGTTGTTACATAACTTTGAATGACGTTCTTTATGGTATATTATTGTAAGCTTATTGTAAGATGTTTCTCCACCTCCAGAGTGTTTCCGAGAAGGAGAAGAGTTAGTGGGTATGGATCATTAAGCTCAGCCATGGAGTAGGAACCGTAGGTTCCGAACCACATAAAAATTATTGTCTTGTGCGTGTGTTGCTCTGTGTTGTTTTTTATTTCTATTTGTCTTGTATTCCACTGCTAACATTATTGTAGACAAATATGCAATTGAACAAAGAAATTGACAAACATTATTCACCCCCTCTAGTGCATCAAACGGTCCCCAACAAGTGGTATCAAAGCGAGGCCGCTCTTCAAGGACTAACCATCGTGAGAGCAAGCGCTAGAGGATAATGGAGCTGCCTAATGATGGACTTGGATACAACATTCGAGTACCTCCTCCATATGGATTCTATGGACAAGAAGGATTTGATCTGTGGGCAGTGAGAATCGAGACATTTTTGTAAATGGAAATTGAAGATTGAATCATCTTGATGAATGGTTTTGAAGCTCCTACGAACAAGAGAGAATTTTTTTTTAAAAGGAGCAAATGGACCTAGAAGAAAAATTCAAGAATCCAAAATCAATGAGAAGGTAAAAAAATTCTTGATAAATTTAATTCCTAATGTCATATTGCGTAGGATAGGTGATTATAAAGATGTCAAGGATTTGTGGGGCAAGCTAGCCAAGCTTCATGAAGAACCATTCGTGGTTCAAGATAAGGAAGAAAGCTCTTCATCATCATCTCAAGAGATTGGAGATTCGGAAGTTGAAAGATACTTAACATCCGAAGTCGAGGAGGTTGAAGAAGCCTCCACCTCTAGGATTGAGAGGGAGGAAAGAAAACCAACATTGGAGCTATAGCAAGAACAAATGGAGACATCTGTTGGTGCAGTAGGCACCTAAGTCGAACCTGAGTTTTGATTATAGCAAACGATACAAAGTTAAGCTCATGTCGTTATCTCACGAGCTGAATCGAGTATGCAGAAGATTGATATAGCTGGAGCTGAAGGCTAGCGACACCCGGAGGAAGCCGCGGTGGTCGGGCGACACTCGAGTGACTTCGGAGGGAGCCGAAGGAATTGAGTGGAAGGCCGGAAGCAAAAGCAACATGTAAGTGTCGAGGTAAGCTCGTGTGTGCGAGCGTAAGTGAGGTCGTATCCTCGTTACGGGGATGATCTTAAGCGTAGATCCGACCAAAGACATCCTATAGATGGTCTAGGTCGAGATCGGACGGTCGACGACCGTCAAAATTATGTTTTTGTTGAGCTAACTTTGACTTGCAGCAAGCATCCTTGGAGGACTTGATGCCAATCAATCGATCGCAAGGTCAAGATCGACTCGATTGATCCGCCATCGATCGGTGATGATGGTCATCAGTCGACTGATGGTCAATGATCAGATTCGAGGAGTCAAGGCTTATCACCCCATTTCAAGGAGATTGGTGCTCAATTGTGATTGGCTAGGGTTCCTCTCGAAAAGGGGCTCAAAGGCTATAAAAGGAGGGCCAAACCTAGGGTTTCATCATCATTCTAAAGCTTCCAAAAAGCCTCCGCCAAGCTACAACTTTTCGACCACGAAGTGCTTTCTCTCCGACGACTAGGTCTTAAATTCCTTTCTATTGTAACGTCGGTTTTTTAGCTCTTATTTAAGTTCATTTCTTTTCGGAGCTTTTATCGTATACGAGGAGAGGGGGAGTGTCCCTCTACCTCAAGCTTTTTTCCTTCTTGAATCGATTAACTCCTACCTCCAACGAGGAGGAGTTCCTTTAGTGCTTTTGCCCTCCGTACGTGGTCAAGGACCACTAGGGCCTTGGAGTAGTAGCCGAAGGCTACGAACCAAGTAAAAATTTCATTGTCTCTTTTTACTTTACATTTCCGCTGCAATTAATTATCTCTCGAGTTTTAACGAACGTAAAAAAAAAGGCAAAGGTTTTTCACTATTCACCCCCCTCTAGCGAACCGCATCGATCCAACAATTGGTATCAGAGCCGGGGGTTGCTAAGATTTGGTGAAACCACCAATCTAGCCATTTTTACAGATTTATTTTTCTTTTAATTCTGTTTTTTTTTATTTATTTCTCTTTGTTAGGTTTTTCTCCTGCACTACTAATCCAAGACGCGAGTCTTGGTACTTATTTTTGTGTTTTTGTCATTGCTAGTTTGTTCATCTTCGTCTCTTTTTGTCTTTCGTGTTAATGGCCCATCTCGAGGGTTTTAGCACCGTCCGACCACCGTTTTACAACGGTGACGATTTCCGTTACTGGAAAGGTCGGATGGAGTGCTTCCTAAAAACCCAAAAATAGAGATGTGGATTGTGATCCAAACCGGGTTCACCCTTCCTACCAATGAAGAAGGTGAATCCTTGGATTACAATCAGTGGTCCATTGCCACTAAATGACAAGTCGAGGCAGATGCAAAGGCGACTCAAATCCTGCAGTGCGGGCTATCCAAGGAGGAGCTGAACCGAGTCGGACCCTTCATCAGCGCAAGAGATCTCTGGACGAGGCTGATCGAGTTACACGAAGGATCGGATCAAGCTAAGGTTTGCAAACGTGATTTGTTGTTAAATAAATTATACACACTAAAAATGCAGGAACACGAGACGACAACACAATTGCACGCCCGCGCCCAGGACATCGTCAACAACCTACACGCAATCGGGCAAAAGGTCGAAAACCGCGACCTTATAAGGTATGTTCTAAACTCTTTTCCGAGGACTACCTTGTGGGCATCCATGGTCGACGCCTACAAGGTCTCCAAGGACCTTTCTAAAGTTAGAATAGATGAATTATTTTCTGATTTCGAATTACATGAGCAGTCCAACTCGGAACCCGAGAGGGGTATAGCCTTGTTTGCAGGTTCAAAGAAGAAGAAAATCGCAAGCAAGCCACCACCAACTGAGGAGGAAGACGAGTCCGAAGAAGAAGTTGACTGCCGAACTAATGAACCTAGCTCGAAGGATAGCCAAGGGACGAAAGCGAACCACGACTCGACCCAACCAAGGTAAGCCTAAAAGTTCTAATATTAGGTGTTATGAGTGTAACAGGTTTGGACATATCAAGTCCGAGTGCCCCAAGCTCAACCACCAAGCACCTAAGCACAAGAAGGCCCTCAACGTGACATGGGAAGAAGCGTCATTCGAAGAAGACGAAGACCACATCTTCATGGCGAAATCGATTGAGTCAGACACGGAGACCGAACCTGAACTTGAGTCAGAACCTGAGGATGACTCGGACTACGAAGCTACCTTCAAGTCAAGCCATGGATACGCATCCGGTTCAAAAGATACCCTTAAAGTGAGTCGAACTTTATTTAATACTTTACATAATACGGTTAGATTTTTGTCTAGGAAATTAGCTAAGTCCGAGTCCAAGGTCGAGACCCTTGTTGAGGAGGTTAAACTCCTCAAACACGAGGTCTCCCTAACCTCTTCGACTAGTCGAGTTCAAGAGAAGGACTCAACTCGAGTTGAAAAGCTCGAAGTTGAGAACTCTCTCTTGAAAAGTCAAGTTGAAGATCTTAGGAACACGTTGGAAAGGTTCACTTCGGGATCCAAAGGACTTGACCTCCTACTTGGACCTCAAAGGGTCATGTACAACAAGGCTGGACTAGGGTTTAACTCAAACACGACTAATAGGTCGTATATGTCGATTGTAAGTCGACATAGGAAACATGTCCAAGCATGGGTCCCTAAGAACTTTTTGATTTCAACTCTAGGATCCAACCCGTACTGGGTTCCCAAGGACCAAATCCACTATGTGGATAGACTGAACCGATTCAACGGTCTAGGGGGAGCCAGTACAAAATATGTTTGTGCTTTAACTTAAAAATTGCATGCTTAGGATTTTTTTTCTATTTTTTTTAACTTGTGAACTCACTTAGAACACATACATAACCAACTAAAATCCTTTGAAAAGATTGAGCCTCGGGGAGCCTCTTTTCAAAAATAACCAGTTAGACCAGGAAATAGTCTTAGGTGAGTCAAGTCATCATTTTCTTGAAAATGGCTTTGTCTAAGGAAGTGGTCGATGATCCGATAAAAGAAGGCCCCTGTGCCTCGCCACGACCTGGAAGCCATGTTCTTGAAAAGGTAAACTTGACAAGCCTAGGGTCAAATCCCAATCTAACATAAAATTACTTGAACCTAAATGCACTTAATCAACTTAATTGGAAGTCATCTCACAAAAAACATAAGTATAACATGCTTGATCATATAGACACAGGTGAGATGACCTAGGTTTAAAAACTTACAACCAATTTTTTTTTTAAAAAAAAAATATATAAATTCTAACATCCAATCCAACCACCTTGTGTGAAGGATCAATGGATGTTGGACAGCGGTTGCTCCCGACACATGACCGGGGATCAACTCAAATTCACAAAGCTTCGATTCAAACGACAAGGATCGGTAGCCTTTGGGAATAACGGCAAGCTCAAAATCATTGGATCAGGTGATATCGAGCTTAACTCGAATTTTGTTATTAAAAATGTATTACTTGTAGAGAATTTTGAATATAACCTGCTTAGCGTAAGCCAATTATGTGACAATAACTATAAGGTCGTATTTTTAGATAATGAATGTGTAATTAAAACAAATAAAACAACTAAAATAATACTCAAAGGAACTAGGACAAATAACATTTATACAATTAACTTAATCAAATCCTTAGCCAAATATCTTATGACACAGGAAGAGGAATCATGGTTGTGGCACCGACGACTCGGTCACTCGCACCCAAGACTCGTCCACAAGATGAGTCAGAGTGGCTTAGTCAGAGGCTTACCCAACCTCAACAATTTGGTTAATAAAATCTATAATGCTTGTCAACAAGGAAAACAACCTAGGACACAACACAAGTTAACTAACCAAGAACGAACCTCAAGTGTACTTGAGCTCCTGCATATGGATCTATTCGATTCACATGGAGCCAAGTCACTCAATAGAAGTCAATATTGCTTAGTCATAATTGATTTACTACTCAGTTTACTCGGTTAGGTTTATCAAACATAAAAATGATACCCTAGATCAATTAATCAATCTATTCAAATTAATCGAGAATAAAACAAACCTTAAGGTTAAAAGACTTAGAAGCGATCATGGTGGTGAATTCAAAAATCAAAGGTTCACCGAATTCTGTAACCTAAACGGATACCACCATGAATTCTCTTGCCCTAGGACCCCTCAACAAAATGGTCTAGTGGAGCGGAAAAACCGAACTCTACAAGAAGCCGCTAGGACCATGTTGAACGAATATGACCTACCTGATAGGTTTTGGGCAGAAGCCGTTAGCACGGCTTGCTATGTCCAAAATAGGATCCTTATGGTAAAGAGGCACCTTAAGACCTCGTACGAGATTTATAACAATAAAGTACCCAACATCAAGTACTTTAGGGTATTTGGATGTAAAGTACATATCTTAAACACTAAGAACCACCTAGGAAAATTCGAATCCAAAACCTCCACCGGAATCTTCTTAGGATACTCAACCACGAGTAGGGCCTATAGGGTATATAACCACGATACCCTTAAAGTCGAAGAGACTATTAATGTAGTGTTCGATGAAGTACCCGAACCTACAAAACCCTTAATGACCCCAAGTGTTGAGCCCACTGATACCAAACTCATCTCCGACCCTGAGATCGAGTCTAATCCACATCAACCAACTTCTCTTGTCAACCAAGTGACAAGTGATCCGAGTCAAACTAGTGTTCAACCAAGTCACCCCATTGATCAAGCATTAGGTGACACAAACCCAACCCAATCTAGGATTCAGACTAACCACCCTATCGATCAAGTGATAGGAGATCCTAATCTAGGAGTTCGAACTAGAGCATCCTATAGGAACCTTAGTCAATTTTTCTTAATTTCAAAGATAGAACCCAAATCAATTGAACAAGCTCTTCTTGATCCCGATTGGATTATTGCAATGCAAGAAGAGCTAGCTCAATTTACTAGGAATGAAGTGTGGGAATTAGTACCACCACCTAAAGACAAAACGATAATTGGAACAAGGTGGGTGTTTCGAAATAAGCTTGATGATAAAGGTGAAGTAGTTAGAAACAAGGCTAGGTTAGTCGCCAAAGGGTTTAGTCAAGTCGAAGGCTTAGATTACGACGAAACCTATGCCCCAGTAGCTAGACTCGAATCCATTCGAATGTTGCTAGCTTATGCCGCACATCGAGGATTTAAGCTATTTCAAATGGATGTTAAGTCGGCATTCCTAAATGGATACATTAAAGAAGAAGTTTATGTTAGCCAACCCCCCCGGATTCGAAAATCTAGATAAACCCGATCATGTTCTAAAACTTAAGAAAGCTCTCTATGGACTTAAACAAGCTCCTCGAGCTTGGTACGAGACTTTCAATCCATCTTAAGTCAAAAGGGTTTAACCAAGGCTTAGTTGACCCAACTCTCTTCATAAAAACCTTAGGTAAAGAAATATTCATAGCTCAAATTTACGTAGACGATATAATTTTTGGAACCTCTAACTCAGCCTTACTAAACGAGTTCGTTTCACTCATGGAAAGTGAGTTCGAAATGAACTTGGTAGGCGAGTTAAGTTTCTTTTTAGGTCTACAAATTAAACAAACTAAGGATGGTATATATCTATATCAACAGAAATACACTAAGGAGTTAATTAAAAGATTTGGAATGCAAGACGCTAAGATAATAAACACCCCAATGGCGATTAATGTTAACATAGGAGAAGACCCAGAAAGTAAGTCCATTGACTTAAAGTACTATAGGAGCGCGATAGGAAGTCTCCTATACTTAACTGCGAGTCGACCCGACATCCTATTCGCAGTAAGTATGTGCGCCAGGTTTCAAACCTGTGCTAAGGAGTCTCACCTAACCCTAGTTAAGCGTATCCTTAGATATCTTAAGGGTACACTTAACGTTGGTATTTGGTACCCTAGATCTACGGAGTTCGAACTAATTGGCTACTCCTATTCGGATTATGCCGGTAGTAAACTCGATAGAAAGAGCACGAGTGGTTGTTGTCAACTACTCGGCTCGAGTCTAGTGAGTTGGTGCAGTAGGAAGCAACACTGTGTTGCTTTATCTACCATCGAAGCCGAATACATCGCGATGGGTGAGTGTGTCACGTAGCTTTTTTGGATGAAGCACACTCTCCGCGACTTTAAGTTAGACTTTACGAATACTAAACTTCACGTAGATAACATTAGTTCAATTAATCTTACAAAGAATCCGATATGTCACTCTAGGACCAAACATATAGAGGTCAAATACCATTTCATTCGAGAACATGTGGCCAACGGAGCCATACAACTCGAATACGTCGAATCGAAGTCTAACTTGGCAGACCTATTTACTAAACCCCTACCCGAAGCCGAATTTAGTCTATTAAGACGAAAATTGGGCATGTGCGTAATAGAATAGGTACTTGCAAATTATATGTTTTTACTACTATTTCTTTAATTTCATGGAACTAGCATAGGACATACCTTAGATATCATGCACCTATAGATTTAAGGAGCCAGTACATCTCACAACACATAGGACTAATGTGTTTGTGTACTTAGCCACGTAGATGGGCGTGAGATGTTAGGACCTTACTCCTGGTTCCAGATGTAGAGCTAGTGCATCGCTATGAACCACGGAGTATAATCATACATACTAACCGACTCTGACCAGGACTGGTTGATCTTTCATATCAATCAAGCCAAATATGAGTCGAACATTTTATAGATGAAATTATTTTCAAAATAATGTGGAACATGCTTGGACTTTAAAATTAAAACTTATTTTTTATTCCACACACATCCTCACTCTTTCGATATATGGCAAAAGGGGGAGAAAAAGGCCAAAGTTAAGGGATCAATTTTTTTTTATGGCCAAGGCTTACTTAACTTTAAGTTAACAAAACAAGTTAAGGGAACTCTTAACTTAAACAAATTTAGTTAACTTGTTTTCGTTAACAATACAATAATTTACTTAACTCTTACTTAACTTGTTAACAAAAAGTAATTTACTTAACTTGTTAACAAATAGAAGTAAAGGCCAAGGTTAAGAAATCAATTTTTTCTTAGCTTAAAACTTATTTTAAACACTATGGCCAATATTATGTAATTTTGGTCACTTAATTCTTTTTTAGTAGCAAATATCAAGGGGGAGAGTTAAAACCCTTTCTCAAGTACTCACCCTCGGTCAAGGGAGAGGATTCCTCAAGGGGGAGCACTTGAAAAAGAGTTTTTACTCCTACACATTCATGCATATCTCTTGCTCATTTTACTTAATGCACTTAATTTGTTTTTTCTTAACTTTGTATGTGGGTTTGCCATAAATCAAAAAGGGGGAGATTGTTGGTGCAGTAGGCACCTAAGTCGAACCTGAGTTTTGATTATAGCAAACGATACAAAGTTAAGCTCATGTCGTTATCTCATGAGCCAATCGAGTATGCGTAAGATTGATATAGCCGAGCTGAAGGCTAGCGACACCCGGAGGAAGCCGCGGTGGTGGGGCGACACTCGAGTGACTTCGGAGGGAGCCGAAGGAATCGAGTGGAAGGCCGGAAGCAAAAGCAACATGTAAGTGTCGAGGTAAGCTCGTGTGTGCGAGCGTAAGTGAGGTCGTATCCTCGTTACGGGGATGATCTTAAGCGTAGATCTGACCAAAGGCATCCTATAGATGGTCTAGGTCGAGATCGGACGGTCGACGACCGTCGAAATTATGTTTTTGTTGAGCTAACTTTGACTTGCAGCAAGCATCGGTCATGCCCGACTTGGAGGACTCAAGCCGTCAATCGATCATTCGCTGAAGGTCGGACTGATCGATGTCGCATCACGATCGATGATGGCCATCAGTCGACTGATGGTCAATGATCAGATTCGAGGAGTCAAGGCTTATCACCCCATTTCAAGGAGATTGGTGCTCAATTGTGATTGGTTAGGGTTCCTCTCGAAAAGGGGCTCAAAGGCTATAAAAGGAGGGCCAAACCTAGGGTTTCATCATCATTCTAAAGCTTCCAAAAAGCCTCCGCCAAGCTACAACTTTTCAACCACGAAGTGCTTTCTCTTCGACGACTAGGTCTTAAATTCCTTTCTATTGTAACGTCGGTTTTTTAGCTCTTATTTAAGTTCATTTCTTTTCGAAGCTTTTATCGTATACGAGGAGAGGGGGAGTGTCCCTCTACCTCAAGCTTTTTCCTTCTTGTATCGATTAACTCCTACCTCCAACGAGGAGGAGTTCCTTTAGTGCTTTTGCCCTCCGTACGTGGTCAAGGACCACTAGGGCCTTGGAGTAGTAGCCGAAGGCTACGAACCAAGTAAAAACTTCATTGTCTCTTTTTACTTTACATTTCCGCTTCAATTAATTATCTCTCGAGTTTTAACGAACGTAAAAAAAAAGGCAAAGGTTTTTCGCTATTCACCCCCCCTCTAGCGAACCGCATCGATCCAACAACATCTACATTTGGAAGAGATGAAGAACAAGCTTACAGTTCCTCTACCCCTATAGGTAACTTAAGCATAGTCATTAAAACTAAAAATCACATAATATGCTTTGAGTGTAGGGAACAAGGGTACTACAAGACCAAGTATCCAAAAAGAATTAAGAAGAAGGCTCCCATATTGCCAAAGTGGAAGGAGAAGGTCAAGGAGCTAGAGTCCTGATACACAAAAGCAAGGAGCACATAGTGTGCTTTTGATGCAACCAACATGGGCACTACCGAAGCCAATGTCTGAGGGGGAGTCACCCTAAGAAGGACAAAGGAGGAGCTTCATATGTAAAAGGAGCTAAGGTAAATCCTAAGGTATCATTTAATAATTTACTTGCACTTGTTAATTATAAAAAGCATGATAGAAACAAATTTTACTAATTACATGTTGAACATCATGAATTTAGAACTAAGGACAATTTTGGGTCAACTACCCCCAAAACTACACTACCCAAGGAAACCATTAGAAATGGGAACAACGATTTAGACATTAACCCTAAGAACGGTAGACACATGCCTAGGAATGGAAATCCCAAAAAGAAGAATGAAAAATAAAAAATTAGAAAATTATAAATAGAAAATCAAGCTTTGAGGTTAAAGATTGAGAAATTGGAAAAGACCCTTACAAGGATGGAAAAAATGATTAAAGGTTCTAGTAGTCAAAACCTAGGTTATAGGAGGCAAGAGGCACCTAAGGACAAGAAGGGTTTGGGTCACAAGCCTAAGTCCAAGGTAGATAAGCCTTCTTACCATAGTATTTCCATATAGTTATGGAACTAGTCCTAGGTCTAGGAGTGTCAAGGTCACAAGGGGGGTCATCCCTAGAGTTGACCGTGATAGGACTCAAATGACTAAGCTTTCAAGCCTAATAAAGTCATTAGCAAGGATAAAAGGGAGGCAATCCCTAGAGTTAACCTAGATGAGACCAAATTGACTAAGACTTCCAAGCCTAGGAGAGTCATTAGGAAGGTAGTAAGAGAAGTTATCCCTAGTGACTACCTTGTAAACCCAAGGAGCTCCAATAGATATTGGATTCCTAGGAGTGTGATCCCTTCACACTAAATAGGTTTAGGGTGTGTCAACCTTGAATGGATGGGTATTTAATATAACCATGGTAGAGTTGACACTTTAGGGCATTTTCAAGGTTATATGATACCTTGGAAATGAGATAAGAATTTGATTCTAAAAGATTTTAGGATGTGTCAATAGAAATTATTAAGTTTGAAAATTGACCATAATTGGCATAAATAAGTTAGAATCAATGGTGTGCCAAGTTTGGGATTTGTGGCACACTTGAGGGAGTTAGGTGTCATTATGAAAAATTGGGTATAATTCTATAAAATGCCAAATTAGATTTTAAGACTTAGGTATTCCTATACCTTTGTATTTTATGTAGGGGATCGTACACCGCTAGAGGGGGTGAATAGCATAATCATCGCCTGATTTGAATTCGTTCGTGCTTGATTGTCTACAACACTTGTTATATGCAACGAAAATAATAATAACAATAACAAGACACAACAAACACTCACAATCACAGCAATAGACATAAGATATAACGTGGTTTGGAACCTTAGGGTTCCTACTCTACGGGTCGAGCTCAAATGAGCTCTAGCGATGCAAAACACCACTAATCAAAGTCTCCTTCTCGAAAAACACTTCGGAGGTAGAGAAAATCTCTTACAATAGATTACAAAAGCAATACACGAGAATACAAGCAAATACAAGAAAAACAAGTAAAAAAAAACTTTACAAGAGTGCTTTGAATGCTTTGCTTGTTGGTTGCTTGGATGAGCTTGAAGGATCCTAAAATATACCTGCACTTCGCCTTAAAATCACCTCAACAACCTCTCAAGAAACCATGGCTGAAATCCTTCACGAGTTGCTCCTTTTATCCCTGCATCGGGATGATTTCGCGCCTGATAGTCGACTACCATAAAGCCCCAGTGACTGCCTACAGTGTCGTTGTCTCATAATTAGCTTAATACACATTGACATTCAAGCCAATGGATACACTGGAAGTCGACTGTCATTTCCATCAGTCGACTGGCAAAGCCCGTAGCCAACTGCTCAGTTGGCTACCGAGCTTTCTATCCTCATGACCAAAATTAGCAGTCGACTGTGTTGATGCAGAGAGCATCACTCCTTGATTTTGATGTATGAATCATAGTTAAAGTTAGGACTTACTTATGTTCTAATATCAGTGTTATGTGTGCAGACTTAATAAGAAGCCCTAGTAGGTTGTGTTGACCGGATACTAGGCAGTTGACTTGATAGCTTAGGAGGACCGGACACCAGACATAAAGTCCAGATGGGTCGTGTGGACCAGACATTTGGCATGAAGACTGGTTGGGTCAAGAGAATAGACAATCGACAAAAAGTCCTGTTGGGTCAGGTAGACCGGACAGTTAGTGGAAGCCCTGGTGGGTCAGATTGGATGTCAACAACGATAAGACCGACAGGTAGCCAGCAAGTAAGCCTCAAGTAGAGAGGTGAGGTTGAGTCCTCTGTAGGGGGATAAAGCTAGGCGTCGATTCGATAGATAGTCCGCGTGAGATTTAGAAGTGGAGATCGAGTAGTATTACTACTGCTATCCTATGTTGTATTATTTATGTGTGCTAATCTCGTTTTGTAGGGATCAATCGACTTAATGGATTACAGTCGACTGAAGTTTAGTCGACTCGGATTAGTTCAGTCGACTAGATGCACACTTGGCAGATTAGCTGGTGATCGATCGAAGATCTGGCATCGCAGATGGAAAGAGTTTCAGTCGACTGGGAGAGGTTCAGTCGATTGGAGAGCCAAACTTCTCGATGCAGAGCCAGGTGACCTAGAGTCAACTGGAGAGTTTTCAGTTGACTGGAAGATCAGAAGTTCCATATCGACGGGTTGATGTGAGTCGACTAGAGGGCATTCCAGTCGACTGGAAAAGCTTTATAAAATAAGTGTTCGACCAACTCCGACTAGAACACTACTACTACGTCGAAGTGATGCTAAAATTCATTCTCGTCCACTAGAGCTTCAACTCATCACAAAGATGCACATCCGATACTCTGTGCCTACCTCTATATTTCAATTAGTGTTGGTATAACTTAGCTCTAATTTTTGGTTGTATTTATTTTTGCTTTGTGTACTCAATTTCAAAAGAGAAGGTAGAGTATTACATTTCTCTAATTATTTGTGAAAAAATGAACTCCTCTGAAGTCGAGAGTTCTCGAGTCGGAGGGTATATAGTGATTGTCCATCGAGGTAGCTCTTGGAAGAGCTATGAGCCTTGGAGTAGAAACCCAGTTAGGGTTGTGAACCAAGTAAAAGAAGTTGTCTCTATTTCATTTCATTTTTGCTACATACTCTTTAAATATTTTGAAATAAGCTTTAAATTATTATAAGAAAATTATAAGTTCCGAGATTCACCCCTTTCTCTCGGAGCATCTCGATCCTACAATTAGTATCAGAGCGGGGGCACTCCGAATTTGGTGAAACCACCATCGAGAGCTTTAGAATAATTTTTATTAATTTTCTTGCTTTAGAAACTATTTTAGTTAATATTCTGCATTTAGAAAATATTTTATTTAATATTCTGCATTTAGAAAATATTTTAGTTAATATTCTACATTTAGAAAATATTTTAGTTAATATTCTGCATTTAGAAAATATTTTTTTAATATTCTATATTTAGAAAATATTTTACTTAATATTCTGCATTTAGAAAATATTTTATTTAATATTCTGTATTTAGAAAATATTTTAATTAATATTCTACATTTAGAAAATATTTCATTAATATTCTGCATTTAGAAAATATTCTATTTAATTTTCTGTATTTAGGACAATTTTATTTAATTTTGTCACTTAAAATAATTTCTATTAATTATTGCATTTAGAATTATTTTTTTTACAACTCTTGGAATAATTATGAATTTTAATTTAATTAAATAAAATTTAATAATGTCGTACTTAGAAGGATATAACATTGTTCGCCCTCCTCTCTTCAACGGAGAGGACTTTTCCTATTGGAAAAAGAGAATAGAGTGCTACCTGAAAACTGACCTAGAGGTCGAGTTTTTGATTAGGAAAGATTTTATCTCGCCGGTAGACAACTCGGGTGAGTTGTTAGAATCGGAGAAATGGACCGTGGACATTAGAAAACGAGCTCAAGTCTATTACAAGATGCTTAACACCTTGCAATGTGGACTTACCAAAGAATAGCTCAATAGGGTGGGTCCATTCGAAAACTCTAAGGAATTATGGGACAAATTAATCGAATTACATGAAAGTACAAATGACACTAGGATAGATAAACGGGATATGTTACTTAATAAACTATTTAATTGTAAATTGAACGAAAATGAAAATGCTAGTCAACTTCACACGAGAATAAAAGACATTTTAAATAGTTTACATTTAATCGGACACCAAATAGAAAATAGGGATGTAATTAGGTATACACTTAAGGCATTCCCGAGGAACACCTTATGTACATCCATTGTCGATGACTATAAGGTTTCCAGGGATCTTTCCACAATTAGACTAGACGAATTATTTAGTGAACTTAAACTACATGAACAAGCTAACTCGGGTCAAACCGAGAATGATATTGCTTTAGTGGCAGGTTCAACCAAAAAGGAAAGAAAAGTGAGAAGTGAGTCCGAAGACGAGTCAGAGTCAGATCCAAACAGAGAAGATGAAATCATAAGCATGGTGTGGGAAATGTTCAACCGGAGAAAAAGGTTTACGAAGAAGGATGCCAAGAAAGTCATCGACAACAAGCCGAGAAGACGATCGGAAGTGACATGCTACGAGTGCAACGAAAAAGGACATTACAAGTCAGAGTGAACAAATCTAAAAGAGGAAGAAAAATCGAAAAAGGAAAAGAAGAAGAAAGCACTTAAGGCAACTTGGGATGAATTGTCCTTGGAAGAATCGGACGGAGAAGAGACGAAGAGAAGCTTCGTGGCGTTCATGGCCGAATCGAGCTCCGGAGCCGAATCAAATTCCGAGTACGAGTCCGATTCCGAGTCTGAGAGAAGCCACGGATCCGCATTCATTTCCGAAGGACTAGACGAGGTAACTTTTCCCTTAGAAGATAAGTTGTACAATATAATTGCATGCCTAGGGAGGAAGTTAGCTAAGTTTGAGAATTGTGTTGACTCATTACTTAAGGAAGTCCAAGTACTTAAGGAGCAAGTTAACTCGAAGACTTTGACTTGCCAAACTAAGGATAGAGACTCAACTCAAGTTGTGAAGCTTGAGGAAGAGAAATCAGTCCTGAAAAGGCAAGTAGAAGATCTAACTAGATCATTGGAAAGGTTCACTTCGGGTTCCAAGTATCTCAACATGATGCTTGGATCTCAGCGAGCCATGTACAACAAGTTCGGACTCAGACACAAAGCTAAATCCTCCTATAAATCATACATATCATTATTTAGCTGAAAGGCTAAGAATCGAGTCCAAGCATGGGTTCCTAAGTCTAGCTTAGTCAACCAAGTTGGACCAAATCAATTTTGGGTTCCCAAGAGTCAAGTTCACTTAGTGAACAAAACTCAACCTAACTATCACTTAGGGGGAGCTAACACTTTGCTTGTTTCCTTGTTTAGTTAAACTCTTGCATCCTTTAGTTTACTTTACTTGCTTAATGTAGAATGGACTAGATAGGAAATAAAGTAGTTTAAACTTGAACAACTTAGTACTAAGATGAAGTGAACTTATAGTAAGTTAGGAAAGCTCTTCGAAGTGCATGTCTAGGAAGTGGTCGTTGCTTTGATATCTAAGAAGGCCATGTGCCTCGCCACGACCTGGTGCACTAAGTCGAGTGGAACTGACCGAAGCTAACTCACTAAGTCTTTGACTAGTTAGACCAAAGTGAGTCAAGTACTTGATTCCTTCATTGACTTTGTCTAGGAAGTGGTTGTTGCTCTGATATCCAAGAAGGTCATGTGCCTCGCCATGACCTGGAAGTCAATATTGGAAAAACCTACTTGACTAGCTCAAGCTAAGCTTGAATCTAACACAAGTTTAAAAACTTTGAAAATGCTCATAAAATTTAATTAAGATAAAAAAGAAACCCTTATCTCACAAAACCCATCGGAGTAACGTATATTGAAAACCTAGCTTGGGTGAGATGATTTAGAATTTAATCAAGCTTAATACAATTTACGTAACTTAACAAATTTAAACTAAACAAACTTACTAAACCTAACTTAATAAATATACTTAAACTAAACAAACTTACTTTAACTAAACTCAACCCAATCAATTCAATCAACTCAACTTAATCAATTCAATTTAATCAAATTAAATCACTCAACGAAATTAACCTAATAAAATCAACTAAACCAAATGAAACATAAAAATTAAAAGTAATTAGTATGCTTAGAAGACAACTAGGATTATGCTTGGTAGACTAGGATGTTTTCATATTCATTACTCAATTTATTGGGTAAATTTAATCTAGCCTAGGTCAATTTAGATTTCATGATCCTATTGACCTAGATAAGCCTTCGTATCTCACAAACACCTAGTATTACTTGTTTGTATATTGAGCCACGAAGATGGGCATGAGATGTTAGGACTGTACCCCTGGTTCAAGATGTAAATTCAGTGCATCGACATCGACCAACACAGGGTTTACAAGAGCATATCAATCACTTCGGTGACTAATTCTAATTCAAAGCTTGATGATAATTCTATATCACTTGAGCTAGTAAAGAGTTGGACATTTGCTTTAAGGACAATTTTTAGATTTATATTTTTAAGTATAAATATAAAATTTTGGAATTCATGCTTGGACAAATCTTCTATCGCATTTGCATCATCTTGAAAATTTTGAATATTTTAAGGTTTATTTAAAAAAATTTTTATTAAGGGGGAGTTAGAAAATTTTGAAAATAAAAATATTTTTTATTAAGGGGGAGTTAGAAAATTTTGAGAAATTTTGAAAATAAAAATATTTTTTAAAGGGGGAGTTAGACAATTTTGAGGGAGAGTTAGAATTAGAATTTGAAAAATATTTTTATTGAGGGGGAGTGAAAATTTTTGAAATTTGAAAAATATTTTTATTGAGTGGGAATTAGAATTTTTAAAAATTTTGAGAATTTGAAATATATTTTTATTGAGGGAGAATTAAAATTTTGAAATTTGACAAATATTATTATTGAGGGTAATTTTTGAAAACTAGACCTTTAAAGAATTTTAAGGTGAAGTCTCAAAGATTTTTGAAAATTCCAAAAACATTTTAAGGGAAGCATTGATAAATTTTGAAATTTGTGACATTAAGAGTTTTGAAAATTTAAGAAATTTATTCTTTTGAAAATTTTGAATCCATAAAAAATAGGGAGAGATCCCATATTTAAAAGAAAATTTTATTTAAGGGGAGTATTGATAAATTATTTTCAAAACTTAAGCATTTTTGTTAGTGCTTGATCTATAGTTTGAAAGCTTTAATTCTTATCTTATTGCATTTTGAACTTAAAATTTTTTTTGATGTATGCTAAAGGGGGAGAGAGGAGATTTAAAGTTAGAGAGAAGAGACTTAAAAGAGGGAGAGTTAAAGTTCTTTATATCAGAGCCCTAGGTTGCGAAGTCCACTTTTGGATTTTATTTCAGTTTGGACATCGAGTTTTGTTTTACTCGGTTTTGGATTTGTGAGTTTTGGGATCTGGCTATTGCGAGACATCTCCGAGCTACAAGGGATAAGGTATGCTAATTGTTATCTCATATTTTTTGTTGGCTATGCATTTAGTTGCTTGTAATAGTGCATGACATGTAGTGTGTTAGTTATTATTCGTAACCATGGTTTGATTTGACCACAGGAACGACATGTTGAGGTTATTAGATATGTACCTACTATCGAAAAGGTGAATTACCTTTCAGAGCCGATTGATACCGAGTCGGAAATCAGGGGTTAGGCTGTCACATTTCTTATGAAGATCAAAGATTACAGTCTTAGGGATTTTCACTATTTATGCTAGTTAGATCATTACCCATGGGATAATGGACAAACGAGTATACTATTGTTGATGCAGATAGTAGAAGATTAGTGTATGATGTTTCATAGGGATTTTGATCCCTGATTTGTTTGTGCTGGGCTGTATAATTTTGAAGGTACTTTCGAGTACTTAACTTGAGTTATACAAAGAAAGTAGGGTTAGTTGCATACCATTATCGGTATCAAACCGGTACATAGTGGAAGATGTAGGAAATACCTTTCAGAAAATAACACATCACCTGTTCATGGTGTAGTGAAGTTGTGAGAAAGTATTTTCCCACGTCATGCTCTTTGACTCATTGTCAGGAAATTTATGAACATCAAGTAGGGCGATCATTTGGTAATGGGAGTATCATATAGAATCGCTAGACTTGCAGAAGTTTATGCCCACCTAATAGCTCAAGAATGTGAATGAATGTTTAAAACCACCCACGGTTTATTGCCTTACATTTGGATTAGGATGTTTGGATCTTTTATTAGTTCTTACCGGGAGGCATTAGACCAAGTTATGTGTATAGAAATGACTCCGTAGTAAGTGTTTAAGAGTTGGAGACCGATAAGCAGATATTGTAGGTCAAATTATTAGAATCAAAAGTCTCCGAATGTTGGATAAAAGGAGCAAGATTGGAGTCATAGGCCATGAGCTACTATTGGAGAGTTTTTCCGATTATAGAAGACCAACCGCAGATCGTCAGAACTGTCTCATGTTATCAGTGAAATCAGAAGAAAGACTCCGAAGGGATTATGTGCGTGCAGTGCGGGTCACGTCGGCATGCAAAGTCAGATTATTCAGTTGGATCAGTCTATCTGTTTCTATAGTAAACAATCAGTACATATGATGTGAAGGTGTGCCTCGAAGACTCAGTTGAAGACTATCAATGTTGTTCCAGGAGGATGATGTGCAATATCGACAGCAGAGATCATCATAGAAGATTGGGTTATCACACTAGCAGCGATCTACTATCTCAGGCACATTTGGAGTTCTTTGATACTTCCCTCCAGGGGAAGTGATTTACTCAGTAGTATCAGTAGAAGACATCTTAGAAGACTCATGCAGACAACAACAATTGTTACCTCCCCAGACATGGATTTGCTTTGTACAGAGGAGAGAGTATATGATGATGGTCGTATCTATTCTGAATTCTTCAGTTGTAGCTATATTATTTGCAGAGTTGGAGCGTGCTACGATGTTGGCAGTTCTTCAGTACCTTACAGTTGGTGGTGTACTCGTTACCAGTACAACATTGTTTGTCACTTTCATTGCAATCGGTTGGTTTGTATCTTAGCTTCAGCAGCTGATTTCAGTTCCTTCAGAGTAGTCTTTTGCACCTAGATTAGCTCAATCACCAAGAGCAGAAGTTGGATGGGTTTACATCTTTGCTCGAGAGGAGATGTAGTGGACCGAAGGATTGATTAATTAGGGTATTACTTTAGTTTATCCTATTCGTGGATATAGTGAGAGATACTGATAGTTTACAGGCATCTTTGTCTGGAACATTCTTAGTTCGGATTAGAAGGGTTCCTATACATCAACTTGGGGGTCGGTGGAATCTCTACCGTCAGGTGAGATGTTGACCAACGACTAAGAAGTCAAGGGATGCTCTTAGATTTTGATAGACATACCTTTATTGTAGACATATCCTTACGGATAATTAAATTGTTGAAATTATAGTACGATATGTCTCTTGGATGTGCATATAATCTGAGAGTATTTGAATGTGGTTTCAGATGAACTCCCAGGCTTGCCATTGCATAGGCAAGTGGAGTATACGATCAGAGTGATTTCGGAAGTAGTTTCGATATTGAAGACCTCTTATCAGGAGGAAATTTCGGATGATTATGTTACCGATTGAGGTGATGATATTTTAGAGCCAAATATTTTTACTTATGGTGCGTTGGCTGAGGGTTGGTGCAAAGCTCACAAAGTAATTGAAGCTCGTGATATACTCAAGGCAATGTCATTCAATTGGTTGTGAGCCAAATCGAGTTGTTTTGATACCCTCATTGATCGGTTTTGCAAAGTTGGCAAGGTTGATGATGCACAGGAGGTATTTGTTAGAATGACGATTTTACTAGGAGATAATTTTATTGGTATTAATGTTGCTATACACTATGGAAATTGGAAGAATGTAAGTTACGATTATAGGTGTTACATGGGATATCTAACTGTCCCAGTAGTTCTTCTCGAGAAGATCCGATAAGGACACCTGTGTATACTCTAGGGTTGGTTTACGATTGGTGTGTTGATATTGTAGTGACATGGTGTCATACAATTATCATGGTCTTTGTGATGATTGATATATCATCAGCTTAGAGTAAAAAGGATGCAGGTGTGTAGAGATGACATTTCATACTTGGTATGAATTTTGTGAGCTTTGGGATAATACGGTGAGACTTATTGAACGATTTAGTCATTCATGGACTTGAGAAATCGAGTATCCTGGACACGATTGGATCAGTTTATGATTGTTGGAGTTGTGTAGCATGACCACTGCTGATGGTGGTAGTTGGAGTTGCACACTCGGCCACCGTAGAGGGTGGATTCCTTGTATGGATTTGGTTATTACCGCAGATGTGGATAGGATGCTTTTAAGTGTTAGTATATCACTGACCTATTTGATCAGGAAGGTGATGTAATTTACTTGGTTAGAAGCTTGTGAAACTAGTTTTCAGGCCTCAGACGATGGTTGACTTTTGCATCAGTGTTAGTTAATCCTTCCGATGTAGATGGAAGGGTATTGTATGCAGATGCATTGTTTAAGAGAATGGAGCGATTTTGATGTAGTTGATTAAGGCGTATCCCATATTTACGTTAGTTGAGGAGCTACGAGAAAAGCGGTCATACGTATGATGGAGACTTAGTAGTTATTATTTTGATTTGTAGATGTATGGAGCAGGAATGCTCATGGGGTTTTGGCTAGCTTCTGGGTAGCTGCTATAGAGTTGCTAGAGCATGGACAGATACAACTAGGGAGATTGGTCATTACAGTCTCCCAATCACTTCCAGTGCTGTGTGCCAGAGTGGATTTTGTACAGTAAATTAATTTCTCTTGCGAAAAAGCAACTCTCCATCTCCGAGGAGAATAGTGGATTACAGAGTTGCATTCGAGTTAGGAAGAGTTGGTTCAGAAGACTTGTCTTTCGAGAAGGGCGCTTTATTCGGAGTGGATCCAAAAATAGAAAGTGTTGAAATGTTCTCCGTGATGGAACGACATATAAGACGTGGTTGAGTACATAGCTTGGTGTGGGTGTGTCAACTGGTGAGATGGAATGTTAGCGATCAATAAGGTTGTGTACCGAGATAGAAGTGGTAGCCTAGTACGATGAATTGTGATGGGGGATTATCTGGAATTCGGAAAGGATTTGATGTGGTTTGTGTAATTGGTGGTCGATTAACCAAGCCCACTCATTTTTCTATCGAGCCATAAGATGAATTTGTTGAATCGCTTGATAGATTTATACTGTGAGGAGTTTTCCAGGTTCATGGAGTATCTTTGGGTATCGTATCTAATAACGATTCAGGATTTACCTTACAATTCTGACAAGTCCCCAATATGTCATAGGTATGAAGCTCCACTTTGGTACAATTATTCATCTTTTGACAGATGGTCTATGATGGTACTGTCCATAGTTTAGAAGGGATGTTGGAAGCATGCGTGATATATATATATATATATATATATATATATATATATATATATATATATATATATATATATTAGTTATTTGAGGTGAGTGATTTTCTTCAAGTACTATATATATATATTAGTTACTTGAGGTGAGTAATTTTCTTCAAGTACTTGAGTTGGGCAGTGTGATATTACTTACTTATCGTACTTGAGTTAGAAATTTAGGGACCAAATTTTTATTAGTGGAAGAGAATGTAAGATATCAAAAAATAAAATAATACTGATTAATTAAGAAAATACCCACTGAAATTGTCCCTGAAATTTATTTGGATTTAAGTGGAATTTATGAGTTATTGGGTTTAATTAACCTAAGCATAAATAGAAAACCTAGGTTTCTATTTTTTGCTTTTCCACTCATTTTTATTTTCCTATTTCTATTTTTCTCTCCCGATCCTTCCCCTTCGCTTCTCGTCGTGGCTTCTTCTTCCCCATGCCCTATCGCTGCCGCCTCTTCTCTCCCTCCCCGATTTCGCCATCCACAACCGCATCTCCAGCCATTGCAATCGCCTAGCTGCGACACCAATTGACCATGGCCAGCCACGCTCTTCTCCCTTCCACTGCAGACGCCCCTTGCACGCGACGATTGCCGCCCACGACCCATGCCGGTGCACCCTTCCCTTTTGATTGTGTGCTTTGGTCGAGCGCTGCGAGCTCGGTCCGCCTCCAGCAACAGCAGTGACTAGTTGCAGTGACACCACTGTCGTTGTCATCCCTTTCTTCCATCACCGAGCTCCTCTCTTCGATTTCAGTCACTGCCAGATGAATCTACCATCGTTGATGCTTAGGCAAGAGTTTCTCATTCGATGATAGTGCTTTTGGCATCTGATCTTGGCTATGGTAGCTCCCTTGCTCGTGCATCGCCGCAGTCACATAGGGACACTGCCTTTCATTACTACCCTCTGCTCCGGTGATCTTAGCCTACCTTCAGCCGTGGCAGCGACCCTACAAGCAATGGCCATTGATTTCCTTGAATCCGAGCATTTCCTTGTCGTAGTTGCAGCTCCACCATCGCTACTAGCCACCTTCGACCACAGTCGACAAGCCTTTGGGTTTTGGTTATCCTGTGGCTATGACTGGGAAGAACACCATCATCAATAGCTTATGGCGATTTAAGAGGCTGGATCAGAGAATCTGCCATGGGATTCAATATAGTATTCAACTTCGATTGGTGGTAAAAGACCTTTGTTGATGTTCTATTTCTTTAGAATATGGGAATTTGAGAATTTATAGATTGGGCGTAGTCTTGGATATTATGATTGTAGGTGTTAGAGTAATTGAAATTGGGTTCTTGGTTACATTTCAATCGAATGATTCATATTGGAGAATTTTAGGTGGATCAAGAAGCAGTGAAGCATTGTAAGGACTTTGATGCGAGGCAAGTTTGCGGATGTGAAGATAGTTACGGTTTGCATAATAGGTGGGTAATATTCTACCCTGGTCAGGTAGTTGATTATTCTTAGTGCATGCATTTCTATATGGTTGATATTGTACCTTGACTCTACTCTTATTTAATCATGTGCTTGATACTTAGTCTTTGCACTTTGAGATATACTGTTGTTGTTGTCATATTTCATTCATCGTTGTTGTAGATTATCGATGCTATGGTATGCAGGTCTTTAGATGCTTAACCATGGGGGGGGGGGAGTGTAGCTGAGTATAGATGTTGATTTGACTCGTGTCATCAGGACTAATCATACGGGAATGGGTGATGTCCTTAATATAGAGTTGGTTGTTGTATCATCTTACCTTTCATTGTATAACTATTACGGATCATATGTCTGTACATGGTAGTGTGGGTGTCGATGGTGTATCGCTATGGACTGGAAGTCCTAGCATGGTCGATGGTTAGTTTTATATGACTCTCTGAGCGATATAGAGTGTGTTGTGGGTGTACATATGTGTGGTTGTGCATTCATTCCATTTTCATGCATGCTGGTGACTTGATCTCCCTTGTGATTGAGAGGGTCGTTAGTCATGGGTGTTGGAGTTACATGCAATTGTCCTGGGTGTGTGGCACTCGACTACTCATGGGTAGTGTCAGTCGGAGTGGCCAGCAGCAGGGACCCCTGTTGTGTAGCTTATAGCTCTTTAGTTTATCGCTACTTATTCATATTGCCCACTCGACCACTTGAGAGCAGTGGTTGTTGTTGAGTTGGGACAATTGTCATGTCGTGCCACCTAGGCCACATTGGGGTCATGGTAGTGAGTGGGGTGCGCAGGCATGTCCATGCATTTGCATTGTCATGTGTGAGGGCATTTGTATATATATACATATACATATATTTATGTATATATATGTGTGTGTGAGTGTGAGAAGTATATAGATACAGTTTATATATATATGCTTGTTGTATTGTTGCATTTGTTTGTGCTATGATTACTGCATTTGATTGTACATCATCTTGCATGTTATTTGCATGATCTATACTGTTGTGTGTGGGATTATAGTGTATGACTTGGACCGGATTGTTGTATGCCTATGGCCAGTATCATGATGTTGTATAGGACTTACCAGGTTTGATGATGTTGTTTATAGGTTAGTAGGGCAGTGTGTTGATTACATGCTTAGTGTTGTCCTTTCATATTGTATTGGTTATATGGTAGTATGTGTGTTCAGGTTATACGAGTTATATCGTTGCAGATCTTCAGGTATGTCAGTACATTACATTATGTACGTGCAGTTAATCACTTTGGTATATGCATTGATTAGTATCATACTGATAGTTTCGTTTGTCTCCTTTAAGACTGCAAACTTGTTGATCTCCCTCGGTATACCTATTCATTTCCATTTGTATACCTGTTGCTCTTCATACTTTATATTTGTGGTTCATGCACTATCTTTTATATTACCGCTGAGTTTTATACTCACCACTACAGACCCTGAGTTTTCTTGTCACCCAAGTAACAGGTAGAAGATTCCTTAGATGCTCGAAGCTCTACCAGCTGATCCCATCTCACCTCAAGTATTTGGACTGTAATCCATGTTGGTGTTGTATGTTTTGGATTTTTATTCTATATTGTTTTCGTTGTTGGTAATCGGTTATGTTGTTATGTATTGAATTCTGATTATGTTTCCTTGTTGTGTCAAGTCGTACTGGTATGCAACTATTTGACTCATGTATTTTATTATTTGTTGGTGTATTCCGCCATGACTTTGGTTTTAGATTTCATTATGTTGTTTGGTGGTGGCCGGAAGGCTTTGTATTAACAGGGAATTGTATCACGTACAGGGGAGATGCTGTCCAATTTTCGGGCTCGACATACTCTCGGGGCGTGACACTTTATGTATATGATCATTTCATGCACATACATCTTTAACTCAATGCATTTCTGATACATGCTTTAATTGGATATTTCAATTTGATTATCCTAATTTTAACTGATGTGTTGTTATACATCAAAAAGGGGGAGATTGTTGATGCAGAGAGCATCACTCCTTGGTTTTGATATTTGAACCATAGTTAAAGTTAGGACTTGTGTTCTAATATCAATGTTAAGTGTGTAGACTTAACAGGAAGTCCTAGTAGGTCGTGTTGATTAGATACTAAGCAGTTGACTTGACAGATTAGGAGGACTAGACACCAGGCATGAAGTCCAGATGGGTCCTGTGGACCAGACATTTGACATGAAGACCGGTTGGGTCAAGAGACCAGACAATCAATAAAAAGTCAAGCTGGGTCAGGTAGACCGGACAACTGGTGGAAGATCTGGTGGGTCAGGTCGGATGTCAAGAACGGTAAGTCCGACAGGTAGTCGACAGTTAAGCCTCAAGTGGAGAGGTGAGGTCGAGTCCTCTGTAGGGGAACAAAGCTAAGCGTCGATCCTATGGATAGTTCGCATGAGACTTAGAAGTTGAGATCGAGCAGTATTACTATAGCTATCCTGTGTTGTATTATCTATGTGTGCTAATCTCGTTTTGCAAGGATCAATCGACTGAATGGATTCCAGTCGACTGAAGTTCAGTCGACTCGGATTAGTTAAGTCGACTGGATGCACACTTGGTAGGATTAGCTAGTGATCGATCGAAGATCTGGCATCGCAGATGGAAAGAGTTTTAGTCAACTGGGGGAGGTTCAGTCGACTGGAGAGCCAAACTTCCCGATGCGGAGCCAGGTGACTTGGAGTCGACTGGAAGACCAGAAGTTCCATATCGATGGGCTGATGTGGAGTCGAATGGAGGGCATTCCAGTCGACTAGAAAAGCTTTATAAAATAAGTGCTTGACCAACTCCGACTAGAACACTACTACTACATTGAAGTGTTGCTAAAATTCATTCTCGTCCACTAGAGCTTCAACTCATCGCAAAGACGCACATCTTACACTCCGTTCCTACCTCCATATTTCAATTAGTGTCGGTATAACTTAGCTCTAATTTTTGGTTGTATTTATTTTCGCTTTGTGTACTCAATTTCAAAAGAGAAGGTAGAGTGTTACCTTTCTTTAATTATTTCTAAAAAGTGAATCCCTCCAAAGTCGAGAGTTCTCGAGTCGGAGGGTATATAGTGATTACCCATCGAGGTAGCTCTCAGAAGAGCTACGTCCCTTGGAGTAGCAACCCAGTTAGGGTTGTGAACCAAGTAAAAGAAGCTGTCTCTATTTCATTTCATTTCCACTGCATACTCTTTAAATATTTTGAAATAAGCTTTAAATTATTATAAGAAAATTATAAGTTCCGAGATTCACCCCCTCTCTCGGAGCATCTCGATCCTACAGACTGCACTCCATGGCAGTCGACTGCTCAAGGCCAGTCAACTGACCAATGACGGCAGTCGATTGCCAAGTCCACTTGCCGTAGTCGAACGCCAGTCAACTCATGATAGTTGATTGGTCATAATCTCAGTCGACTGCTCAGTGTCGACTCGGCTGTCAAATGTCAAAACACGCAACCCACAAGGAGTAATTGGTCTGCCCGATAAACTAGCATATAATCCCTAGTCCTTCTCAGGCACTACAATATATGCTTTACCGCAGTCCAATGTCCCTGTCACTGGATTACTCTGATATCTGCTAACCATGCCCACGACAAAGCAGATATCTTGTCTCGTACATAGCATACATGAGGCTTCCTACTGCCAAAGCATAAGGAACCGCCTTCAACTTTTTTATCACCTCAGATGATATAGGACACATCTCCTTAGATAAAGGAACTCCAAGCCTGAAAGGTAGAAAACCTTTCTTGGAGTTTTGCATGCTAAAACGATCCATAATCGTGTCTATGTATGAAGCTTGGGATAAGCACAACAACCTTGATCCCAAGGTTGTGACCCACTTCTCCCAAGTCCTTCAAAACTGTTTGGACAACCATACCCTTAGGTCTGATAACACTCTGATATTGTTGCCAACTACCAAAATATTATCTACGTATAGTACAAGAAATACCACTACGTTTTCGTCACATCTCTTGTATACACAAGACTCATCCGGACTTTGAATAAATCCATAAGTCTGGATTTACCTCATCAAAGCGGATGTTCCAAGACCTCAAAGCTTGCTTCAATCCATAAACGGACCGATTAAGCTTACATACAATATGCTCTTTGCCCTTAGCAATGAATCCCTCTGGTTGCTTCATATAGATGTTTTCCTCAAGACTTCCATTAAGGAAAGCTGTCTTGACATCCATCTGCCACAACTCATAATCCATATGGAGAGTGCACAAGAGCTCCCAGACCTGACTTGAATCCATAGATTCAATCTCAGTATTCATTGCACTTTGCAAAGATACTGTATTTATATCTTGGATTGCCTCGTCGTATGTCTAGGGATCAGGTTCATGTTTGCTAGGGACCAAATCAAAAGATTCTCCCAAGAACATGAATCTCTCAGACTGTCTAACAACCCTCCCACTACGACGAGGTATCACCTGTGTATCCTCTGTGACACGTGTTGGGATGTCGCTTCGGAGGCTCATTGGCTCCCATGTCCCCGGATTAAAATTTTCACTAATGAAAGACTTAATCCGGATGGGATGAGCTTCCTTGGCACAACCTATTCGTCGTCGTGCTAACAACTTGAGTGGTCGCTTGAACAAACTAGTTGTTCAAGCAACACAACTCTTCTAGTTGGTTAGCCGCGGAAAAGACGACGGATGGATCGCCGGTTTTTGTGTTTGTCTTCGGGGTCCATGACTATACAATATATATCCATTCATACACATGCATAATCAAAATATTAAAGAACATATTCAGATCTCTAAATAAAGTTAAAAACAACTTTATACCTTACGATCTTCTATCGTATGTCCTATCCTTCTCGTGGACGACGTGTGGACGAAGATCCTCCACGAGTTGAAGCCTTCTTGATCACTTTCTTCTCTACCTTGTCCGCTGCGAACAAAGAGAAGCAATCACAAATACCTTTCCTATCTAGAACCGACCACCAAATTAGGGAATTTGGTGCAACCGCCGGCCAAGGAGCAAGTGGATGATGCGCCGGCCACCAAATGAATGGAAACCGCCGACCACCTTGGAGAGATTGGAGGAAGATGATTGCCGGCCACCAATGGATGGAGAACCGCCGGCCAAGGAGCAAGGACAAGGGAAGAGTGCCGCCCAAAACCAAGGAGGAGAAGAGAGGGATGACAGGCCAAACCCTAGCTTGCCGCCCAAGCTTGTAGCCGCCCAATGGAAGATGAGCCAAACCCTAACCCTAATTCGAAAACCAATCTCCTTATCTTATCCTTGCCACCCAACCCTAAGCACCTATTTATAGAATAGGGCTTAAGCCTCCTTTAATCTCATCCGTCGGATCTAGGGATTTAACCTCCACCGTCGGATCTAGGGTTTTATCCCAACCGTCGGATCTAGGGTTTCATCTCAACCGTCGGATCTAGGATTTCATCCTAATCGTCGGATCTAGGATTTCATCCCAATCGTCGGATCTAGGATTTCATCCCAACCGTCGGATCTAGGGTTTTATCCCAACCGTCGGATCTAGGGATTTAATCTCAACCGTCGATTCTAGGGTTTCATCCTAACCATCGGATCTTAGGGATTTAATCCCAACCGTTGGTTCTAGGGTTTCATCCTAACCATCGGATCTTAGGGATTTAATCCTAGCCGTTGGTTCTAGGTTTTGTTTTACATTCTTGGATCTAGACTTCACAAGGATTATATTAGGCTACGATAGGGACCATAAGGAGGAGTTGGGTCTTGGCCACCCGATGGATCGGAACCACACATACTTGATCCATCAATGATGTTCCATTCCACTAGAGGATCATCATTGAACTACCTCACCAACCCCCATAAATTAATATGGGCTCCATATATTATTTGTACATTAATCTCCCTGTGTTTAAGATATCGAATGTCCGCCAATTAATTGATTTACTGACCATCAATTAATTAACATCTAACTCCTCGAGTAGTACCACTCAACCTTATCATCATGTTGACTAAGTCAACCAGCTGGGTTTACATGATGATCCTTATGAGCTCCTCAAGGGGACATCATCAACCTAATATATAGGACACGGTTTCCTCCTATAATCAACGACACACCATGTAAATAATATTATTTCCCAACTTACCGGGCATATTGATTTAATCCATCTAAATCTCACCCACTGGTAAATTAAAGAAATAAATACTAAGTACATGTGCCCGTTATTATATCGGGATTAAGAGCATGTACAACATAATATCCGAGGACCGATTCAATTATGTAGTCAGTACTAAATTGAATCACCTCTATGTCGGTCCTACTCAATACACCTAAGTGTACTAGTGTAACTCTATGTTCAAGATAAAACAATACCAAGCTACACTACAACCATGCCAATGGTTTGTCTAAAACCATCTTGGTTGTGACCCTCTACTTATATTTTACAAGGGACTGATAACATGATCTTCTGTGCCACACCAAGCACCATGTTATCTACAATGTAGAATATTAGACAATATGCACACATATATAATGAATATATAAAATGCAAACAATGATCATGTGATTCTTATTTCAAAATAAAATGTTCATACAGAAAAGAGCTAGGCTTTCAGTATACATTCTAACAACACGCGGTGCAGTGACATGTGGTATGTCCTCTTGTACCGGTGGTACTAAAGAAGTGACTTCCCTTTTTAACTCCTCCAGAACAATTTTACCCTTGGGCTTGTGGCTCATCACATAGTCTTCCTCTAGAAATCTGGCGTTCGTGTTAATGATCACCCTCTGATCTCTAGGACTATAAAACAATCCACCCTTCGTTCCCCTGGGATAGTCAACGAACATGCGTACTTCTGTACGAGGTTCCATCTTACCAGTATCTGCCTTCAGCCAATGTGTTGTACTCCCATATCTAAATATGTCTTAGACTAGGCTTTCGCCCAGTCCACAATTCTGTGGGAGTAGAAGGCACTGATTTAGATGGAACCAGGTTCAGAATGTATACCGTCGTATCTAGAGCATATCCCTAGAACGAATCTGATAAGTCAGAATAACTCATCATCGATCTAATCATCTCCATAAGAGTCCTTTTCCTTCGCTCTGCTACACCATTCTGCTGGGGTGTGCCAGGCGCAGTCAATTGGGATTGAATCCCAGCCTCTGATAAGTAGTTCCTAAACTCTCCCAAGAGGTACTCATCACCACGATCAGATCGTAGTGTCATCCATCTTGAACAATCATCTATGAAAAGATGAAATGTTCAAAACTACCTCTTGTCGATAGACATAGGACCATACGAATCAGAATGAACCAATTCCAACACATCTTTGATCTATACCCTTGGCCTTGAAAGGCCTCTGGTCATCTTACCTCCAAGCAAGATTCGTAGGTTGGGAGATCCTCCACCACTAATGAACCCAAAGGTCCATCAGCTATCAACCTTTGAATTCTGCTTAGGTTAATGTGACCAAGCCTAAGAAGCCAAAGATATGTTTGGTTCATCTTCGAAGGTTCTTTTCTCTTATTGGAATTAGAAGATGAGTTATTAACTTCAATTTGCATCGTGGGAGGTTTTGGTTCAAATTTCCTTTCAATGTACCTGAATAGATATTCTCCCTATTCCTTTTTATAACAACTCTGTCATTAAAAGAAATAGAATATCCATCCATAATAATTTAGAAACTGAAACTAAATTCTTTCTAAATAAAGGTATATAAAGGGAATTTTCCAGAACCAAAGTTTTATTATTTTCAAGAGATAAATAAAACTTCTCCCACTACAATAGCCGCCACCATCATGGCATTGCCCAAGTAAATGGTAATCTCCCCTTTAGCTAGTCATCGGGTTTCCTGGAACCCCTGCAAATTGTTGCAGACATGATTAGTGATTCCCGTATCTACTCACCAGGTGCCGGTAGATATCACCGCTAATCATGTTTCAATGACTAGTCCAAAAGATATACCTTTGTTCTGTTTTGGATTGGGATAGTTCTTCTTCCAATGTCCATCCTGCTTGCAAGTGAAGTACTTGCCTTTCGGCTTCTTCACTCTTCCCTGAGATCCTCCCACCATCTTTGCTTCACCTTGTTTCTTCTTCTTCTTGCCTTTCGGCTTAGAAGTAGAAACCCTTTTGAGCAATGATGGCTTGAGGACACTCTTTGAAGAGTGCATACTTGTACACCTTAGCAGATAAGACAATATCTAGAATCTTTTCCAATCAACATTATTTAGGTACAGTAAGTTTATTTCCTTTAGTATCACAGTAAGTGGACTGAAAGTCAATTTTGAAAATCCTAAGAATCACATAGATCATTATTTTAGATTTCAAATATTATTGATTCCTCAAAACAATAAAATTCCGAAATCAACCAACACCTCAAAACACCGAGAATATCGCATGCCACACAGTGTGGACGTATACGAATTCTTTATTTGTAAGAGGAGGTTTTACCCATTAATTTTATTATCTTGTCAACCTTACTTTTTGACAAATAAAATTAATAGTTGGTTCCTCTTTGGCCCTACAAATAAAAGCAAAGGACTGATGGGGAGGATACTTTATATTTGCATCTAAGTGTGCACCATTACACGATACTAAGGGAATTATTTCGGATTATGTGCCTTACCGCTGTGGAAGTACACACGCTCCTAGATAATTTCCTATAACCATTATTTGACCTAGTGATCCGCAAACAAACTCATCCGCAGGGAGGAAGGCACTCAGAGCCGACACGCAAGTTTGTTGCATCACACGTCAAATTGTAATGGAGGCCGCGGGAATTAATTAAAATATCCCTCTCCCACTTAGTAAATTGAAATTGAGAAATTTTCAAGCACACAAAACATGCATATAAAACAAATCAGCAATAAATATGAAAAAAAATAGAATTTTTCCAACTATTATGGCATTGTTCTATAATATGCGTTCCGTCGTGTCGCCACCTCGTCCGCTCCTCCTACGTCATGTACGAGCCATCCGGAGATCCGAGCCGAGAATAAAACCTATTTTATTTTACATCCATCGATCCTATACTCCATGAGGGAGTGTACATGAAATCTATATCGAAAGTGAAATAAAATAAAGAGTGGCTAAACAATGCCGTATTTAATTACAAAAATTAAATACTAATCTAGCCTCGTCAACCCCGAGGATTCAAATAATATACAATCACACACAAACAATCACATACACACATATAGCCATAATAGTCGGATCTTATGCCTGCAACCAAAGAGTTAGCCTACACACATCCTACTATCATCCGACATACTCAATATATGATATGTGCATGAAAGTAACCGAATCCAAAACACACAAAACCGAAAACCGTGGCTCTGATACCAATTGTTGGCATCGTGCTATTCCTCGAAATGCTCATCGGCTCCCATGTCCCCGGATTAAAATTTTCACTAATGAAAAACTAATCCGGATGGGATGAGTTTCCTAAGCACAACCAATTCGTCGTCGTGCCAACGACTCGAGCAATCGCTTGAACAAACTAGTTGTTCAAGCAACCAAACTCTTCTAGTCGATTAGCCGTGGAAGAGACGACGGACGGATCGCCGGTTTTTGTGTTTCTTATTCGGGGTCCATGATTATACAAATACATACAAATGTGAACTAGTATAATCAACATATACTAACATAAAGAACATAAGCTAGCATATCAATAAGAACATGCAAAGAACAATAATAAAAGTTATAAAACTTTTATACCTCTTGATCTTCTATCGTATGTCCTAACCTCCTTGTAGACTTCGTGTGGGCGAAGATCCTCCACAAGTTGAAGCTTCCTAGATCTTCTTCAATCCAAAGAAAGAAGAACTCTCTTTCCCTTCTTGCTTGAGCCAACCACCAATCCACAAAAGGATTGATGCCGCCGGCCCCAAGAATAGAGAGAACATAATGGAAACAACCAAGGTACCGAACTAGGGACAAACCCTTGTTTTGGTGCCGCCGGCCAAGATGGAGTGAAGAGGATAAAGGGAATATGTTGGGCGCCGGCCACGGTGGAGGGAATAGAGGAAGGAGCCGGCCACAACCTAGGAAGAGGAAGAGCTCCTCTCCTATAGTTGCCACCCACCTTCCTTGCATACCCTAGCCACCCAACCATAGGAGCCAAACCCTAATTAGGGTTTCCTCCTTAGGTCTTCTTGCCGCCCAACCAAGGTGGAAGGAGGAGATCTAAACCGGCCACCTTTCCTAGGAAGAAGAAGAACTCTTCCACAAGATGCCGCCTACCCTCCTTCCAAACCTTGGCCGCCCAACCCAAAAGGAGCCAAACCCTAATTAGGGTTTCCTCCTTAGGGTTTCTTGCCGCCCAAGCCATCCAACTCCATCAACTATGCGCCGGCCATGGAAGAGGGGATAGAAGAATAGAATGTGGACCAACCAAGGTAGAAGGGTAGAAGGAAGGGACCGGCCATGCCTTAGGAAGAAGAAGAAACTCTTCTTCCACTTGTTGCCGCCCCATCCCTTTCTCCCAAACCCTAGCCGCCCAAAAGATTCTAAACTAACTAGGGTTCCTAGCCTCTAAAGGAAGCAAACCCTAATCCCCTAAACCATCCATCATCAACCACCCTTGCCGCCCACTTTAAGCCTATATATATATAGAGTTAGGTTTAGGCCTTGGTTTAGTTTTAATCTCAACTGTAGGTTCTAGGGTTTTAATCCTAACCATCGGATCTAGAGATTTAATCCCAACCGTCGGATCTAGAGATTTAATCTCCACCGTCGGTTCTAGGGATTTAATCCCAACCGTTGGATCTAGAGATTTATTTTCCATCATTTGATCTAGACTTTATGAGGTTTATATTAGGCTACGATAGGGACCATGAGGAGGAGTTGGGTCTTGGCCACCCGATGGATCGGAACCACACAAACTTGATCCATCAATGATGTTCCATTCCACTAGAGGATCATCATCGAACTACCTCACCAACCCCCATAAATTAATATGGGCTCCATATATTATTTGTACATCCATCTCCCCGTGTTTAAGATATCGGATGTCCGTCAATTAATTGATTTACTGACCATCAATTAATTAACATCTAACTCCTCGAGTAGTACCACTCAACCTTATCATCATGTTGACTAAGTCAACCTGCAGGGTTTACATGATGAACCTTATGAGCTCCTCAAGGGGACATCATCAACCTAATACATAGGACACGGGTTCCTCCTATAATCAACGGCACACCATGTAAATAATATCATTTCCCAACTTACCGGGCATATTGATTTAATCCATAGAAATCTCACCCTCTGGTAAATCAAAGAAATAAATACTAAGTACATGTGTCCGTTATTATATCAGGATTAAGAGCATGTACAACATAATATCCGAGGTCCGATTCAATTATGTAGTCAGCAACAAATTGAATCACCTCTATGTCGGTCTTGCTCAATACACCGAGGTGTACTAGTGTAACTCTATGGTCAAGACAAACCAATACCAAGCTACACTACAACCATGCCAATGGTTTGTCCAAAACCATTTTGGTTGTGAGCCTCTACTTATACTCTACAAGGGACTGATAACATGATCTTCTGTGCCACACCCAAGCACCATGTTATCTACAATGTAAAGTATTAGACAATATGCACATATATTAATATAAAGTGCAAACAATGATCATGTGATTCTTATTTCAAAATAAAATGTTCATACCAAAGAGCTAGGCTTTCAGTATACATCCCAACAATCTCCCACTTATACTAAAAGACTATGCTGTCATCATACTGTCATACATCTGATTCCCCTTCCCTCCACATGCCTATCAAAGCTCTCGCTAGAAGGGCCTTAGTGAAAGGGTCTACCAGGTCATCCTCTGATGCATGCTAGGAGACAATAACTTCTACCTCCTTTATGATTTCTCGTATCAGGTGGTACTTGCACTCTATGTGTTTACTAGCCTTATGGCCTCGTGGTTCCTTCGAGTTTACAACTGCACCATTATTATCACAATAAATTGTGATATTTCTGGGCAAACCAGGAATCACATCCAAGTCCATCAGAAAGTTCCTGAGCCACTCAGCTTCTTTGGCCGCCTCATAGGCTGCCATATACTCAGCTTCCATGGTGGAGTCCGCCATGCATTTCTGCTGGGCACTCCTCCATACAATGGCACTACCTCCTAAAGTAAACACAAAACCTGAGGTAGACTTACTGTTATTCCTATTTGATTGGAAATCGCAATCCATGCAACCCACAGGGAGTAATTGGTCTGCCCGATAAACTAGCATATAATCCCTAGTCCTTCTCAGGCACTATAATATATGCTTTACCGCAGTCCAATGTCCCTGTCACTGGATTACTCTGATATCTACTAACCATGCCCACGACAAAGCAGATATCTTGTCTCGTACATAGCATACATGAGGCTTCCTACTGCCAAAGCATAAGGAACCGCTTCAACTTTTTTATCACCTCAGATGATATAGGACACATCTCCTTAGATAAAGGAACTCCAAGCCTGAAAGGTAGAAAACCTTTCTTGGAGTTTTGCATGCTAAAACGATCCATAATCGTGTCTATGTATGAAGCTTGGGATAAGCACAACAACCTTGATCCCAAGGTTGTGACCCACTTCTCCCAAGTCCTTCAAAACTGTTTGGACAACCATACCCTTAGGTCTGATAACACTCTGATATTGTTGCCAACTACCAAAATATTATCTACGTATAGTACAAGAAATACCACTACGTTTCCGTCACATCTCTTGTATACACAAGACTCATCCGGACTTTGAATAAATCCATAAGTCTGGATTTACCTCATCAAAGCGGATGTTCCAAGACCTCAAAGCTTGCTTCAGTCCATAAACGGACCGATTAAGCTTACATACAATATGCTCTTTGCCCTTAGCAATGAATCCCTCTGGTTGCTTCATATAGATGTTTTCCTCAAGACTTCCATTAAGGAAAGCTGTCTTGACATCCATCTGCCACAACTCATAATCCATATGAGCTGCAGTGCACAAGAGCTCCCAGACCTGACTTGAATCCATAGATTCAATCTCAGTATTCATTGCACTTTGCAAAGATACTGTATTTATATCTTGGATTGCCTCGTCGTATGTCTAGGGATCAGGTTCATGTTTGCTAGGGACCAAATCAAAAGATTCTCCCAAGAACATGAATCTCTCAGGCTGTCTAACAACCCTCCCACTACGACGAGGTATCACCTGTGTATCCTCTGTGACACATGTTGGGATGTCGCTTCGGAGGCTCATTGGCTCCCATGTCCCTGGATTAAAATTTTCACTAATGAAAGACTTAATCCGGATGGGATGAGCTTCCTTGGCACAACCTATTCGTCGTCGTGCTAACAACTTGAGTGGTCGCTTGAACAAACTAGTTGTTCAAGCAACACAACTCTTCTAGTTGGTTAGCCGCGGAAAAGACGACGGATGGATCGCCGATTTTTGTGTTTGTCTTCGGGGTCCATGACTATACAATATATATCCATTCATACACATGCATAATCAAAATATTAAAGAACATATTCAGATCTGTAAATAAAGTTAAAAACAACTTTATACCTTACGATCTTCTATCGTATGTCCTATCCTTCTCGTGGACGACGTGTGGACGAAGATCCTCCACGAGTTGAAGCCTTCTTGATCACTTTCTTCTCTACCTTGTCCGCTGCGAACAAAGAGAAGCAATCACAAATACCTTTCCTATCTAGAACCGACCACCAAATTAGGGAATTTGGTGCAACCGCCGGCCAAGGAGCAAGTGGATGATGCGCCGGCCACCAAATGAATGGAAACCGTCGGCCACCTTGGAGAGATTGGAGGAAGATGATTGCCGGCCACCAATGGATGGAGAACCGCCGGCCAAGGAGCAAGGACAAGGGAAGAGTGCCACCCAAAACCAAGGAGGAGAAGAGAGGGATGACCGGCCAAACCCTAGCTTGCTGCCCAAGCTTGTAGCCGCCCAAACCCTAGCCGCCCAATGGAAGATGAGCCAAACCCTAACCCTAATTCGAAAACCAATCTCCTTATCTTATCCTTGCCGCCCAACCCTAAGCACCTATTTATAGAATAGGGCTTAAGCCTCCTTTAATCTCATCCGTCGGATCTAGGGATTTAACCTCCACCGTCGGATCTAGGGTTTTATCCCAACCGTCGGATCTAGGGTTTCATCTCAACCGTCGGATCTAGGATTTCATCCTAATCGTCGGATCTAGGATTTCATCCCAATCGTCGGATCTAGGATTTCATCCCAATCGTCGGATCTAGGGTTTTATCCCAACCGTCGGATCTAGGGATTTAATCTCAACCGTCGATTCTAGGGTTTCATCCTAACCATCGGATCTTAGGGATTTAATCCCAACCGTTGGTTCTAGGGTTTCATCCTAACCATCGGATCTTAGGGATTTAATCCTAACCGTTGGTTCTAGGTTTTGTTTTACATTCTTGGATCTAGACTTCACAAGGATTATATTAGGCTACGATAGGGACCATAAGGAGGAGTTGGGTCTTGGCCACCCGATGGATCGGAACCACACATACTTGATCCATCAATGATGTTCCATTCCACTAGAGGATCATCATTGAACTACCTCACCAACCCCCATAAATTAATATGGGCTCCATATATTATTTGTACATTAATCTCCCCGTGTTTAAGATATCGAATGTCCATCAATTAATTGATTTACTGACCATCAATTAATTAACATCTAACTCCTCGAGTAGTACCACTCAACCTTATCATCATGTTGACTAAGTCAACCAGCTGGGTTTACATGATGAACCTTATGAGCTCCTCAAGGGGACATCATCAACCTAATATATAGGACACGGTTTCCTCCTATAATCAACGGCACACCATGTAAATAATATTATTTCCCAACTTACCGGGCATATTGATTTAATCCATCTAAATCTCACCCACTGGTAAATTAAAGAAATAAATACTAAGTACATGTGCCCGTTATTATATCGGGATTAAGAGCATGTACAACATAATATCCGAGGTCCGATTCAATTATGTAGTCAGTACTAAATTGAATCACCTCTATGTCGGTCCTACTCAATACACCTAAGTGTACTAGTGTAACTCTATGTTCAAGATAAAACAATACCAAGCTACACTACAACCATGCCAATGGTTTGTCCAAAACCATCTTGGTTGTGAGCCTCTACTTATATTTTACAAGGGACTGATAACATGATCTTCTGTGCCACACCAAGCACCATGTTATCTACAATGTAGAATATTAGACAATATGCACACATATATAATGAATATATAAAATGCAAACAATGATCATGTGATTCTTATTTCAAAATAAAATGTTCATAAAAAAAAAGAGCTAGGCTTTCAGTATACATTCTAACAACACGCGGTGCAGTGACATGTGGTATGTCCTCTTGTACCGGTGGTACTAAAGAAGTGACTTCCCTTTTTAACTCCTCCAGAACAATTTTACCCTTGGGCTTGTGGCTCATCACATAGTCTTCCTCTAGAAATCTGGCGTTCGTGTTAACGATCACCCTCTGATCTCTAGGACTATAAAACAATCCACCCTTCGTTCCCTTGGGATAGTTAACGAACATGCGTATACATGAGGTTCCATCTTACGAAGATTCTGCCTTCAGCCAATGTGTTGTACTCCCATATCTAAATATGTCTTAGACTAGGCTTTCGCCCAGTCCACAATTCTGTGGGAGTAGAAGGCACTGATTTAGATGGAACCAGGTTCAGAATGTATACCGTCGTATCTAGAGCATATCCCTAGAACGAATCTGATAAGTCAGAATAACTCATCATCGATCTAATCATCTCCATAAGAGTCCTTTTCCTTCGCTCTGCTACACCATTCTGCTGGGGTGTGCCAGGCGCAGTCAATTGGGATTGAATCCCAGCCTCTGATAAGTAGTTCCTAAACTCTCCCAAGAGGTACTCATCACCACGATCAGATCGTAGTGTCATGTGTATCTTGAACAATCATCTATGAAAAAGATGAAATGTTCAAAACTACCTCTTGTCTGGATAGACATAGGACCATACGAATCAGAATGAACCAATTCCAACACATCTTTGGATCTATACCCCTTGGCCTTGAAAAAGGCCTCTTGGTCATCTTACCCTCCAAGCAAGATTCGTAGGTTGGGAGATCCTCCACCACTAATGAACCCAAAGGTCCATCAGCTATCAACCTTTGAATTCTGCTTAGGTTAATGTGACCAAGCCTAAGAAGCCAAAGATATGTTTGGTTCATCTTCGAAGGTTCTTTTCTCTTATTGGAATTAGAAGATGAGTTATTAACTTCAATTTACATCGTGGGAGGTTTTGGTTCAAATTTCCTTTCAATGTACCTGAATAGATATTCTCCCTATTCCTTTTTATAACAACTCTGTCATTAAAAGAAATAGAATATCCATCCATAATAATTTAGAAACTGAAACTAAATTCTTTCTAAATAAAGGTACATAAAGGGAATTTTCCAGAACCAAAGTTTTATTATTTTCAAGAGATAAATAAAACTTCTCCCACTGCAATAGCCGCCACCATCATGGCATTGCCCAAGTAAATGGTAATCTCCCCTTTAGCTAGTCATCGGGTTTCCTGGAACCCCTGCAAATTGTTGCAGACATGATTAGTGATTCCCGTATCTACTCACCAGGTGCCGGTAGATATCACCGCTAATCATGTTTCAATGACTAGTCCAAAAGATATACCTTTGTTTTGTTTTGGATTGGGACAGTTCTTCTTCCAATGTCCATCCTGCTTGCAATTGAAGTACTTGCCTTTCGGCTTCTTCACTCTTCCCTGAGATCCTCCCACCATCTTTGCTTCACCTTGTTTCTTCTTCTTCTTGCCTTTCGGCTTAGAAGTAGAAACCCTTTTGAGCAATGATGGCTTGAGGACACTCTTTGAAGAGTGCATACTTGTACACCTTAGCAGATAAGACAATATCTAGAATCTTTTCCAATCAACATTATTTAGGTACAGTAAGTTTATTTCCTTTAGTATCACAGTAAGTGGACTGAAAGTCAATTTTGAAAATCCTAAGAATCACATAGATCATTATTTTAGATTTCAAATATTATTGATTCCTCAAAAAAATAAAATTCCGAAATCAACCAACACCTCAAAACACCGAGAATATCGCATGCCACACAGTGTGGACGTATACGAATTCTTTATTTGTAAGAGGAGGTTTTACCCATTAATTTTATTATCTTGTCAACCTTACTTTTTGACAAATAAAATTAATAGTTGGTTCCTCTTTGGCCCTACAAATAAAAGCAGTGACTCCGATGGGGAGGATACTTTATATTTGCATCTAAGTGTGCACCATTACACGATACTAAGGGAATTATTTCGGATTATGTGCCTTACCGCTGTGGAAGTACACACGCTCCTAGATAATTTTCTATAACCATTATTTGACCTAGTGATCCGCAAACAAACTCATCCGCAGGGAGGAAGGCACTCAGAGCCGACACGCAAGTTTGTTGCATCACACGTCAAATTGTAATGGAGGCCGCGGGAATTAATTAAAATATCCCTCTCCCACTTAGTAAATTGAAATTGAGGAATTTTCAAGCACACAAAACATGCATATAAAACAAATCAGCAATAAATATGAAAAAAAATAGAATTTTTCCAACTATTATGGCATTGTTCTATAATATGCGTTCCGTCGTGTCGCCACCTCGTCCGCTCCTCCTACGTCATGTACGAGCCATCCGGAGATCCGAGCCGAGAATAAAACCTATTTTATTTTACATCCATCGATCCTATACTCCATGAGGGAGTGTACATGAAATCTAGATCGAAAGTAAAATAAAATAAAGAGTGGCTAAACAATGCCGTATTTAATTACAAAAATTAAATACTAATCTAGCCTCGTCAACCCCGAGGATTCAAATAATATACAATCACACACAAACAATCACATACACACATATAGCCATAATAGTCGGATCTTATGCCTGCAACCAAAGAGTTAGCCTACACACATCCTACTATCATCCGACATACTCAATATATGATATGTGCATGAAAGTAACCGAATCCAAAACACACAAAACCGAAAACTGTGGCTCTGATACCAATTGTTGGCATCGTGCTATTCCTCGAAATGCTCATCGGCTCCCATGTCCCCGGATTAAAATTTTCACTAATGAAAAACTAATCCGGATGGGATGAGTTTCCTAGGCACAACCAATTCCGTCGTAAGCGACTGAGCAATCGCTTGAACAAACTAGTTGTTCAAGCAACCAAACTCTTCTAGTCGATTAGCCGTGGAAGAGACGACGGACGGATCACCGGTTTTTGTGTTTCTTATTCGGGGTCCATGATTATACAAATACATACAAATGTGAACTAGTATAATCAACATATACTAACATAAAGAACATAAGCTAGCATATCAATAAGAACATGCAAAGAACAATAATAAAAGTTATAAAACTTTTATACCTCTTGATCTTCTATCGTATGTCCTAACCTCCTTGTAGACTTCGTGTGGGCGAAGATCCTCCACAAGTTGAAGCTTCCTAGATCTTCTTCAATCCAAAGAAAGAAGAACTCTCTTTCCCTTCTTGCTTGAGCCAACCACCAATCCACAAAAGGATTGATGCCGCCGGCCCCAAGAATAGAGAGAACATAATGGAAACAACCAAGGTACCGAACTAGGGACAAACCCTTGTTTTGGCCAAAAGATGGAGTGAAGAGGATAAAGGGAATATGTTGGGCGCCGGCCACGGTGGAGGGAATAGAGGAAGGAGCCGGCCACAACCTAGGAAGAGGAAGAGCTCCTCTCCTATAGTTGCCACCCACCTTCCTTGCATACCCTAGCCACCCAACCATAGGAGCCAAACCCTAATTAGGGTTTCCTCCTTAGGTCTTCTTGCCGCCCAACCAAGGTGGAAGGAGGAGATCTAAACCGGCCACCTTTCCTAGGAAGAAGAAGAACTCTTCCACAAGATGCCGCCTACCCTCCTTCCAAACCTTGGCCGCCCAACCCAAAAGGAGCCAAACCCTAATTAGGGTTTCCTCCTTAGGGTTTCTTGCCACCCAAGCCATCCAACTCCATCAACTATGCGCCGGCCATGGAAGAGGGGATAGAAGAATAGAATGTGGACCAACCAAGGTAGAAGGGTAGAAGGAAGGGACCGACCATGCCTTAGGAAGAAGAAGAAACTCTTCTTCCACTTGTTGCCGCCCCATCCCTTTCTCCCAAACCCTAGCCGCCCAAAAGATTCTAAACTAACTAGGGTTCCTAGCCTCTAAAGGAAGCAAACCCTAATCCCCTAAACCATCCATCATCAACCACCCTTGCCGCCCACTTTAAGCCTATATATATATAGAGTTAGGTTTAGGCCTTGGTTTAATCTCCACCGTCGGTTCTAGGGTTTTAATCCCAACCGTCGGATCTAGAGATTTAATCTCAACCGTCGGTTCTAGGGTTTTAATCCTAACCATCGGATCTAGAGATTTAATCCCAACCGTCGGATCTAGAGATTTAATCTCCACCGTCGATTCTAGGGATTTAATCCCAACCGTTGGATCTAGAGATTTATTTTCCATCATTTGATCTAGACTTTATGAGGTTTATATTAGGCTACGATAGGGATCATGAGGAGGAGTTGGGTCTTGGCCACCCGATGGATCGGAACCACACAAACTTGATCCATCAATGATGTTCCATTCCACTAGAGGATCATCATCGAACTACCTCACCAACCCCCATAAATTAATATGGGCTCCATATATTATTTGTACATCCATCTCCCCGTGTTTAAGATATCGGATGTTCGTCAATTAATTGATTTACTGACCATCAATTAATTAACATCTAACTCCTCGAGTAGTACCACTCAACCTTATCATCATGTTGACTAAGTCAACCTGCAGGGTTTACATGATGAACCTTATGAGCTCCTCAAGGGGACATCATCAACCTAATACATAGGACACGGGTTCCTCCTATAATCAACGGCACACCATGTAAATAATATCATTTCCCAACTTATCGGGCATATTGATTTAATCCATAGAAATCTCACCCTCTGGTAAATCAAAGAAATAAATACTATGTACATGTGTCCGTTATTATATCAGGATTAAGAGCATGTACAACATAATATCCGAGGTCCGATTCAATTATGTAGTCAGCAACAAATTGAATCACCTCTATGTCGGTCCTGCTCAATACACCGAGGTGTACTAGTGTAACTCTATGGTCAAGACAAACCAATACCAAGCTACACTACAAACATGCCAATGGTTTGTCCAAAACCATCTTGGTTGTGAGCCTCTACTTATACTCTACAAGGGACTGATAACATGATCTTCTGTGCCACACCCAAGCACTATGTTATCTATAATGTAAAGTATTAGATAATATGCACATATATTAATATAAAGTGCAAACAATGATCATGTGATTTTTATTTCAAAATAAAATGTTCATACCAAAGAGCTAGGCTTTCAGTATACATCCCAACACCTCAACCATGAGGTTTAATCCAAGTATGATGCCCTCATACTTGCTAGACCACTCTTAGCCTGAACCTAAGCCTTCTAGCCACCTACATCAGCCTCACGCCTATCGGATCCCTCCAAGTCATCCATCATATGTTCATCCATACGTTAGCTTTTAGGTACTTCCATCGGCTATTGTCATGCTAATCGGGTCTACACCGTCAAGACATATTTGGACTTATGCTACTAAGACTACTGCTTGGACTTTACGCCGCCAATATCATACCCTTGAACTTTCCAATTGCCAAGTACTTATGACTTGGACTTTCACTGCCGAGACTACACACTTGGACTTACGTGACCAAGACTACACTTTTGGACTTTCCATGCCAACTCCATGTTGGACTTTGCAAATGCCAAGACCAATTCTTGGACTTTCCATGCCAAGTACTCAAGACTTGGACTTTGCAAATGTCAAGACCTATGCTTGGACTTTCCATGCCAAGTACTCAAGACTTAGACTTTCCCATTGCCAAGTGTCCCAACTTAGACTTCTTCATCATATGGTCAATCCCTTGTCAATCATCTCCCAAAACCATTGTCAAACAATGATTAATCCTTTGTCAAACATCAAAACACTACTCGAGTCAAACTCGAGTCTTGTCAATCGTGAACTGGGCCGATTACACTAACATTTTATACATTTGTCATGCTTTGTTTTCCATAATCCATGTCATGACATCATGCTTCATATGATCATTTAAAATATCATGATAATACTTAGATTGATAAATGTCATGTTAATACCTAGGTTATGTTTTATTATGTCATGATATCATGAATCATGAGAAAATGTTTTAAGTTATGCAATCAATTTATGCCATGATCACAATTCATGTATTAAGGTTAATCAAATTGAATTTAAGGACAAATGACATTATTTGATGTCCTAGATAAAGGAATCAAATGAATATGCTTAAGTAATAATGCATGAACCCTTAAATTTAGAGAAAAATCATACTTACATCTCACAAAAACCATAAGGAGACATTGTTAGTAATATATGAGAGGTGTCCTAAGACAATTGCCTTATGATTGTACCATTTATTTGATAAATGAAGATTCACAGCATGAGAGAATTTATGATTGGATCACAACTAGTGAGTATCTCTACATGTGTAATTGTGATGTATTAGAATTATTCCTAGTCGATGAATTGATGGATTCGGACGCCATCGATTCTGTTGAGACTAGCATGAGGTATACACTTTGGTTTATCCAAGCAGCTATTTCTCACTGGTTGGTGATATTGGGATGTCCGGAGTTGATCGTGGATGCTAGTTATGATAACTAGTTCATTGGAGTGACCAGCTATAAGACTTCATATGGTTATCTGCATATATGGATATGTCAATGAAGTTCTTACAGTAACTTAAGTGTGATGTTCCTTCGACTTGTGGTATTCAAGTCATCTTGGTCATGAAGACTTATGCTTTGACATCTTAAGCAAGCATCTCTAAGGAGATGTGGACCCGGGATGATTGGGTATAAGTCGAAGTGGCCGAAGGTGTTTGAATAGCCTACAGAGGATTCACCGCTCCTTGCGAGGAGATGTTTACCCTATGGCCTCTCGTCGGATTGTTACTAAAGTCTTTTGCCAAAGCATTACATGTTTAGAGTATGATACTCTTGGATACATGTGCAATAAATAAAATCCGGAGGACGAGGAATTAATACTTGGGCTAGGTGTGACATAGTCAACCTAGTGGGGACTGACACAATAGACCATGTCCTGAACCAAGTGGGTATAAGATGAGTGAAGGGAATGGGGCACGATTCATTGTAGCTGCTGAAGGGTTTCAGAAATGGTTCTGGGATCAACCGTTGATTTTTCAATTAATTGGGGATCATGATGTACTTAGGTGCCACTAATGATCGTTCTATAATTAATAGTTAATTATAGATGGCTAACATAAACCGAGAACTTATTTGGTCAAACGCACAATGAGCGTAATCCGAAGGATTTAAAATGAGTTTGAGAATAGGATTCTCAGATCGAGAGAGACTAGGTTTGGTTGGACCAAACAAAGAGCGAGTATGAAATGGTTTCTATCCCATCGGAAGCATGGATAGGCCGTGTCTTTTGAAGACATGATGGATGAACCAAATTGGTTTGGTTCTAATCTAATGGTGGAAAATAAACCAAAGTGGTTTGGTTTGTTTTAAACGAATGAACCAAAATTGGTTCGGTTCGTTTTAACTTAAAATAGATCAACGTGGTTTAGTTTATTTTAACTTAAGTTATTGGAGAGGGTTACCGGATTTTGATTATGAACCAATAACCGTTAGGATAATGTGTTTTCTATAAAAACAAGGCTTAAGGGTTTTTCGTAAAGAACTTTTAGTTATTGGAAACCCTAGGCACCCAACCCCCTCCTCCTTGCACTTGCCGCCCAAGAGCTTTAGCCGCCCAAGAGGAGTTATCACCCAGGTTTTGCTGCTGTCCAAGTCACTGTCAGCCACCCACCAACTGTCGGCGACTCCTCCGGCCATCCTCCCTTAGCCGCTGGTGACCAAGGAGCAGCCAACCATTGATTGGCCATCCATATCTTGTTAGACTATCTGAGCCGCAAAAACCGCTTTTTGCGTTGCAGAAACCCTGGAAGTCGACCATAGATCCATGCGAAGGTAAATAAAACTACATGTACATGTTTAAAAACTTTAGATCTACTCTAGATCTACATGTTAAGAGTTTACCCTCGATGCGACGCCCTTCGCTTATCCCGCTCGTCCAAACGGCTTGCCGAAACTCAAGAGTGTGAAGTGTACACTCCTCTATCGGTATCCACACAAGCAATAGGTGGAGAAAAGCAACCTAGAGTGTGCTAGCACCCCTTAGAGGCTCACGACAAGATGAGGAAGAGAGAGCTTGAGGGAAGAGAGGAGGAAGAAGATGAAGTTACACAACTTAACTTCACACTTTCATAACCCACTATAAGGGGGTTACATGCATGCATGTAACTCCAAGAGCCAATGGCTCTTGGTCTCCCTCATGAGGTGGCACCCCATGATGTGTCCATGATGATGTGGAGCATCATCATTGGCTGACCCCATGCCAAGTCACCATGACATGACAATTGGTCAAGTCAAAATTGACCATTCATCTTCCCTCTCAAGTCAAGTCAAACTTGACCTCTTATCTCCCATGATTGATAAAATCCAACCATTTGATTCAAGTCAATTTGATTTAATGAATCTCAATTCATTAGTTTAAATTGACTCGATAAATCAAATCTAAATTAGACTCATTCAACACTTGAATCAACTTGAGTCCAACTCAATTAGTCTAATTTGGATTACTCTTAATCCAATTTGGTTCATCCCATGAGCCTAATCCTCATGGTTCATCATATGAACCTAATCTCCATCTAATTGCCCTTTGTGTGTGACCCTATAGGTTCTTGTAACGTTGGCAATGCTCCTAAACCGATTTAGGAACATAAGCAATGAGCGGTATCTAGCAATACATCATTGCTACCCAAGTTACAAGAATGTTGAGATCCAATATCACCTTTGTGACTACTAATTGTGACTCTCACAATATGTGACAATGTCCCTCTATCCTTGACATTTAGATTGACCAATTGAGGCATAGACCGTCTCATCCTCGGTACAATCTATATCTTGAACTCTAAGTAGACTCACTCTAATCAAATGAGCTCAATATCTCATATTGACTCATTTGGGCATGGTCATGCACTTAGTGGTCTCACTCTATCAAGAATAACGATGTCACTCCCGTCATATAGGAGGGATAGATCCCATCTACATCACTCACATCCCTCCGCATAATTTGTTACTAACCCAGTAATCGCCTTTATAATCCACCCATTTACGGGTGACGTTTGACGAAGCCAAAGTATGCAACTCCTTATGTAGGGAACCATGGTGACTTCAGGTCCAAGGACTAATAGTCATACTAATAGTCACATGAGAAAGTATATGACACTCATATAACGATCCATGATACTTTCTCATGGCGGGTCATTCAGTATACATTCTCTAATGCATACCCATGTGTCAACTTGATATCATATATCCATGACTTGTGAGATCAAGTCATCGAGTTGACTTACATGCTAGTCTCTTCGCATTAACATTATCTTTGAATGTTAATACTTGACTAGGAATGATTAAGAGTAGTGTTCTCTATATCATCTCATTATCGATTCAACCAATCGATTGATATAAATAAGAACCTTCTACTCAAGGACGTTATTATACTTAGTTATTTGGCACCAATACAAGTAAGTATAATAACCATGCCTTTATAAATAGGAATATGATACAATAAGTCCATATAACAATCATCACATGATTGTCTTTAAGGCTTTCACTAACAATCTCCCACTAGCACTAGCGTCAATCACTGTAGTATTTAATACCCAATGACCTAGTGTGACCATCATGCTTTTTCTATGCCAAAGCCTTGGTCAAGGGATCTGCGATGTTAGCCTCTGTGGGTACTCTGCAAATCTTCACATCTCCTCTATCAATAATCTCTCGAATGAGATGGAAGCGCCGTAGGATATGCTTGGTCCGCTGGTGTGAGCGTGGTTCCTTAGCCTACGCAATCGCTCCATTGTTGTCACAATAGAGCTCTATGGGATCTGCTATGCTAGGAACCACCCCAAGCTCAGTAATGAACTTGCGGATCCAAACTGCCTCCTTTGCTGCCTCTGTTGTAGAATCAACAACTGTGTCCTGCTTCGAACTCTTCTAGCTCACATCGTCACCATTCAAGCAAAACACGAACCCTGACTATGATCTATAATCATCATGGTCAGTTTGGAAGCTGACATCGCTGTAACCCTTTACAGCTAGCTCCTCATTGCCTCCAAATATCAAGAAATATTCTTTAGTCCTTCTCAAGTACTTAAGAATATTCTTGACTGCTATCCAGTGACGCTCACCTGGATCTGACTGGTATCTACTTGTCATGCTCAAAGCATACGAGACATCAGGAAAAGTACATAGCATGGCGTACATGATAGATCCTATGGCCAATGCATAAGGGATCTTATCCATGCGGTCTCTCTCCTCTCTAGAAGAGGGACTTTGAGTCTTCGAAAGACTCACACCATGTGACATCGGCAGAAGTCCCTTCTTGGAATTCTGCATGGCAAACCGTAATAATACCGTATCAATATATGTACTCTGACTTAGGCCAAGCAATCTCTTAGATCTATCTCTATAGATCTTGATGCCTAGAATACAGGCTGCTTCACCTAAGTCCTTCATTGAGAAGCACGTCCCCAGCTAAGTCTTCACAGACTGTAGCGAAGGGATGTCATTCCTAATAAGTAGTATGTCATCCACATACAATACAAGGAAGATAACTGTGTTTCCATTAACCCTCTTGTAGACACAGGGTTCATCTTCATTCTGGATGAAACCAAATTGTTTGATCGCATCATCGAATCGAAGATTCCAACTCCGAGAAGCTTGTTTTAGCCCATAAATAGACCTTTGCAACTCGCATACTTTCCCAGTATGTTATGGATCTACAAAACCCTCAAGCTGTGTCATGTACACATCCTCGAGCATGTTTCCATTCAGAAACACGGTTTTAACATCCATCTGCCAGATCTCATAATCGTGGTATGTTGCAATAGCAAGCATGATTCAAATGGACTTAAACATCGCCACTGGTGAAAAAGTTTCATCATAGTCAATACCATGAATTTTCTTGAAACCTTTAGCCACTAATCGACCCTTATAGGTATGTGTAAGTGCATCCATGTCAGTCTTTCTCTTAAAGACCCACTTACACCCAATGGGTTTGACGCCTTCAGGTGGATCAACCAAAGTCCATACTTGGTTGGTGTACATGGATTCCATCTCGGATCTCATGACCTCTAGCCATTTCTTAGAATCTGGCCTCATCACAGTTTCCTGATAGGAGGTAGGCTCATTCTCAATGAACATAACGTCATCATGGTCAGACAAGAGAAATGAGTATCTCTCAGGCTGATAACGTACCCTATCAGATCTGCGAAGAGGTAGGTCTACCTGAACAGGTTGTTGGTCCACAACTCTTTGTGCAACAATCTCATCACCCACAATACTTTGTGGTTCCTGTTCAATCTTCATCAAGGCCTCAGTGCTATGATCCTTATCTTGAATTTCTTCAAGATCGAACATACTCCCACTAGTTTTTATAGAAACAAAATTCCTTTCTAGAAATACCCCAGTCTTTGCCACAAACACTTTGTGCTGACTGGGAATGTAGAAGTAATATCCCTTCGTCTCCTTGGGATATCCAACAAAATAGCACTTATCAGATTTGGGCCCCAGTTTGTCTGAGACTTGACATCGAATGTAAGCCTCACAACCCCAAATCCTCATGAAAGACATCTTGGGATTTCTCCCTGTCCATATCGTATATGGTGTCTTTATCACAACCTTGGATGGTACACGGTTAAGTGTGAAGGTTGCTGTGTCTAGAGCATATCCTCAAAAGGATATAGGAAGATATGTGTGACTCATCATAGATCGTACCATATCTAATAGGGTACGATTCCTCCTTTCGGATACACCATTCCGTGGTATGCTGCAATAGCAAGCATGATCCGAATGGACTTAAACATCGCCACTGGTGAAAAGGTTTCATCATAGTCAATACCATGAATTTGCTTGAAACCTTTAGCCACCAATCAACCCTTATAGGTATGTGTAAGTGCATCCATGTCAGTCTTTCTCTTAAAGACCCACTTACACCCAATGGGTTTGACACCTTCAGGTGGATCAACAAAAGTCCATACTTGGTTGGTGTACATGGATTCCATCTCGGATCTCATGGTCTCTAGCCATTTCTTAGAATCTGGGCTCATCACAGCTTCCTGATAAAAGGTAGGCTCATTCTCAATGAGCATAATGTCATAATGGTCAGACAAGAGAAATGAGTATCTCTTAGGCTGATAATGTACCCTATCAAACCTGCGAAGAGGTAGGTCTACCTGAATAGGTTGTTGTTCCACAACTCTTTGTGCAATAATCTCATCACCCACAACACTTTGTGGTTTCTGTTCAATCTCCATCAAGGCCTTAGTGCTATGGTCTTTATCTTGAATTTCTTCAAGATCGAACGTACTTCTTCAAGATCGAACGTACTCCCACTAGTTTTTCTAGAAACAAAATTCCTTTCTAGAAATACCCCAGTCTTTGCCATAAACACTTTGTGCTGACTGGGAATGTAGAAGTAATATCCCTTTGTCTCCTTGGAATATCCAACAAAATATCACTTATCGGATTTGGGTCCTAGTTTATCTGAGACTTGACGTCGAACGTAAGCTTCACAACCCCAAATACTTATGAAAGACATCTTGGGATTTCTCCCTGTCCATATCGTATATGGTGTCTTTATCATAGCCTTGGATGGTACATGGTTAAGTGTGAAGGATGCTGTGTCTAGAGCATATCCTCAAAAGGATATAGGAAGATCTGTGTGACTCATCATAGATCGTACCATATCTAAAGGGGTACGATTCCTCCTTTCGGATACACCATTCCACTGTGGTGTTCCAGGAGGAGTGAGTTGGGATAGAATCCCACACTCAGCTAGATAGTCACGAAACTCATGGCTAAGGTATTCACCACCTCGATCTGATCGAAGTATCTTAATACTCATTTGACTTGAACCTTTTGATACTTATGTTATAGATGAGGCTCTCTAAGTCTAGAATGTAGAGTTCGTTCATCAGAGGTGCACTACAATAGAACATATCATTTAAATTAACTAAACAACATTTGTTCTTTATTATAAATGAAAATCCTTTCTTGTCCAAACGAGAAACTAAAATTATGTTCTTAGTCAAAGAAGACACATAATAACATTCATCTAGTTCTAGTACAAGCCCAGAGGGCAGAGATAGTTCATAAGTTCCTACAGCAACAGCAGCAACTCTTGCTCCATTGCCTACTCGTAGGTCCACCTCGCTCTTTGTCAATGTCCTGCTATTTCTCAGCGCCTGCACATTGGTACAAATGTGAGATGCACATTCGGTATCTAATACCTATGATGTAGAAATAGATAAATTGACTTCTATGACATATATACCTGAAGTAGAAGTCTCACTTCTCTTTTTCTTAAGATCTTCCAAGTATGCCTTGCAGTTACGCTTCCAGTGTTCAACTTCCTTATAGTGGAAGCAAGTCCCTTCCTTGGCCACCCCTCCTTTCGGTTTCAGTGTCTTGCCTTTGCCCTTGGCTTGGGACTTTCCCTTTCCTTTAGGCTTGCCCTTGCCTTTCTTCTTTTGCACCATCAAAATGGAGTCAGGTTTTTTCCTTCTTAAGGTTGAGCTCAATAGTTCTCAACATGCTGAGCATCTCAGGCAGTGGCTTATCAATTTCATTCATGTTGTAATTCATGATAAATTGATTGTAGCTTAGTGGCAAAGATTGCAATATCAAGTCAATGGCCAGCTCTTGGCCAAGTGGGAATCCTAACCTCTGTAGGTTCTCTATGTACCCAATCATCTTGAGTACATATGGACTTACGGGAGTCCCATCTTGCATCTTGGACTGAAATAGTGCCTTAGAGATCTCGTTTCTCTCGTGCCTTGCTTATCCTTGATATAGTTGACGAAGATGTTCAACCATATTAAAAGCATTCATGAACTCGTGTTGCTTCTGAAGCTCAGAGTTCATGGTCGCGAGCATGAGGCATGACACATCTAATGCATCATCTTGATGCTTCTTGTAAGCATCTCGGTCAGTTCACGAGGCAGTGGCAGGAGGTGCCTCCGGAATGGGCTGCTCTATGATGTATAGTTTTCTTTCTTGAGTGAGAATGATTCTCAGATTCTTGTACCAGTCTAGGAAATTAGCTCCATTGAGCTTGTCCTTCTCAAGGACAGAACACAGGGAGAGAGTGTTCGTGTTTGTCGACATGGTAATCTACAACATACATAATGCAGAAAATTAATATCATATTCCATTTATCATTTAATTAGGCCTTTAATCAAATAATGCTTCCACTGAATTATAGGACTTTTGTAGAATCGAGTCATGGATGTGGTCAAACCACATTACTAGATTCATACAAACTAGCTATAATTCTTGCAGGACAAGATCCACATCATACTACGCCTTGAGTTAGCTTTGGCTAAATCGCCCAAGACTTAGTATGATCGGTAGGTAACAAAATTACCGATTACATCTCTATGTAACTCTTGTTTATAGGATAAAGATCCACATTTACAAAAGACCTTGAGTTAGCTTTGGCTAAATCACCCAAGATTTAGTGTAAATGTAACCTTATCATACCTTTCCAACGGTTGGAATATGCCTATAGTTTTAATCGATCCAATTGAGTTAACTAGTTTTACTCAATCTAATTGAGCTTATTCTCACCCAAGCCATGATAGGTGGGACCAAGATTGTCCCTCCGCACCCTACCAGGATAATATGCGTTGCTCTGCTTTGGCAGATTCAATAACAACAAATGATCGAGGTAGTGATGGGTATCAAAACTTGGTAGGCATTTTCGAGTTGATTCGATTAAGATCTAATCTAATCATGAATGTGTATCATATACACATTAAGGCCTTTATTACCCTACACTAGCATGCATCACATACATACAAGCAATATACTAGCATGCATCATATACATACAAGCAAAATATCCTAGTATGCATCATATACATACAAGCAAAATTTACTAGCATGCATCACATACATACAAGCAAAACAAATATATATATATATATATATATATATATATATATATATATATATATATATATATATATATATATATAAATTAATTGTGATGAGGTCATGGCCCTACTACGATCTTCTCAAGTCAATGAGAAGATCGAACGGTCAACCTAAGGTTAGCGGCTTCTCCAAGCGCCTCCTTTGACCGCCATGTGTCGTCGGCTCCCTCCTCGTAACTCCGTCGACTAGTGGACCTTCCACCGCTCCATTTTGTACATTACAAACATGAAAATCGAGTTACATTCGAGTCTAAAACTATTTACAACTGGAATTTTAAAAGAAGAGGCACGATGCGCAGGTCGCATACCCTATACAACATGCACAACCACAAAAATGGCGCGTAAGTTGTATTATGAATTACAACATATTTATCCAATCACATTGGGGTTCTTGGGACATGACCATCACAGAATTATACATAATTCTAAATTATGTATTTTACAGAAATTTCTATAATTTTTCCTTTTTTTTCAATTTTATGAGTCACATCTTCGTAACGGTCCCGCTAAGCGATTTCCGGGCGCGATCGCGGGACAATGCCCCTTTCGGGGTTAGGGGCAGCGCCCCTACTCACAAAATGAACTTTGCAAGTGTCCCATCTTGATCTTACAGTGACTTAAGTCACTGTCCCAAAAATCTAAAGCGAGAATTTGCCGTTTCGGAGAGTTTTTCTCGGTGGTTGAAGCCTACAAGTGTCCCAACACTTGTTGCTTCGACTCTTCGAGAAAAATACCCAAAAAATCTATAAAAATAGGAAATTTACAGAAACTTATAGATCTGTAATTTTTTATATCTAATACAAAAACTCCAAAATTAAAACACATACATGCTTTGCATGTGGCTCTGATACCATTGTTAGACTATTCGAGCCGCAAAAATTACTTTTTGCATCACGGAAACCCCAGAAGTCGGCCACGGATCCGTGCGAAGGTAAATAAAACTACATGTACGTGTTTAAAAACTTTATATCTACTCTAGATCTATATGTTAAGAGTTTACCCTCGATGCGACGCCCTTCGCTTATCCCACTAGTCCAAACGGCTTGTCGGAACTCGAGAGTGTCAAGTGTACACTCCTCTATCGGTATCCACACAAGCAATAGGTGGAGAAAAGCAACCTAGAGTGTGCTAGCACCCCTTAGAGGCTCACGGCAAGATGAGGAAGAGAGAGCTTGAGGGAAGAGAGGAGGAAGAAGATGAAGTTACACAACTTAATTTCACACTTTCATAACCCACTATAAGGGGGTTACATGCATGCATGTAACTCCAAGAGCCAATGTCTCTTGGTCTCCCTCATGAGGTGGCACCCCATGATGTGTCCATGATGATGTGGAGCATCATCATTGGCCGACCCCATGCCAAGTCACCATGACATGGCAATTGGTCAAGTCAAAATTGACCATTCATCTTGTAAGATACCGGAAAAAAAATATATTGTTGGTTAAGTTGGAAAATACCCATTGGAATTTTTCAAATATTTAAAAAAAAAATTAAATGGGATGTCTTATGATATTTTAAGGGGTAAAAGGTTTAATTTACCTAGGGTTAATTAGATATTAAACCTTAGGTTTATATTTTCCTATTTTCCGCCCGATCTCTTCCGCCGTAAAAATCCTCGACGCGTAGCCCTTCTCCCTGCGCGCGAGCTCAACCCGTCGCCGTTTGCCTCCTTTCGCTCCAGATCGTGCTACGCCGTCGCCAGGCAATCAATGCCGACTACAGACTATGCTGCCCCGCGCGCGGCAATAGCTGGCCACTCCTGCGCGCGAGCACAGTGACATATCTTCACCGTCGCTTTCCCCGTTGCCGACGCTGCTCGTCTGCAACGCCGGTCGGGCTCCCCGGACATGACTTGCCCTTTTCTCCTCACGGCAGACGACGACGACGGAACCTCTCGACGCCCCGTGGATGAGCCAACGACATGTGTGTGTGGCTGAAACTTGCGTCGGCAACTCCCTTGCGTTCTTCTTCCTCGCGACAGAGATTTCACGCGTGACCTCCAAGCTTTCCCGGCCCCTTATCTGCCTGCTCCTTCATTTCCTCCGCAATCCAGTGACTGTCGAGGCTCTTGGTGGGAGATTCAACCGGTTGTCATCAAAACTAGGTAAGGAATTATCTCCTCTTACCTTGGACAAGCAGTAATTTTCTCTTCGTTGAGCTTGATCGATGAATTTGGCAGTGGTATGGTGCCGGTGAATAGGGATTCCAATGGGAGTTTGGGCAACGGTGTTGGTGTTAGGTTTTTCCGGCGGACTGTGGAATTGGGAAGGAGGCTGCCGGTGGAGTTTTCTAGGACTGGTAAGCTGGATTTATTGTTCTCTTTATCTATAATTCTTAGATTGTGGATGTGTGTCAAGGTAGTGTGATTTGAGGGTTCCTGTTTAGGAATTGTCGACTGTGTTGATTGGAGGGTTGGTCGTTTGAGACGGCTGTGAGGTTTTGCCGACTATGAAGGGTTGTTAATGGGCTTTGATGAAGTGGATAAAAATGGATTTGCGATGGGGATGTCAATTAGGGAGTTAGATCCCTAATTTGGTGTAACGGTAAGTTATGAAGGGGCTATGAACGGCTGTGATGACTGTGAATGGCTGTGGATGGAGTCGGTTGTGAGGTTCTTGACCACGAAGTGGGCTGCGAGTTGGGAGTATCGGCTGTCGGTGGGATCCAAGGGCCAGTTTTTAGAAATATTGGAACGGCTAGAGGGGGGGTGAATAGCGTCTCGCCCGATCGTGGATGGAATTCAATCTCGTTCGTGTCTACAATTTCGTTAGCGCAGCGGAATATATATAATGATAAAAGCAATAACGAAATGGACACAACACAAATCACAACAAGAGCATATAATGTGGTTCGGAACCGAACCGGTTGCTACTCCACGGATTGGGTTCGTACGAACCCTAGCGATGCCACAAACACCACTAACCAATAAAACTCCTTCTTAACACAAGTCAAGGGTGGAGAAACCCCTTACAAGTAATCTTACAACAATAAGATACAAATACAAGCAATTACAATAATGAATATGAATTACAAGTAAAGAAAAGACTTTACAACACTTGTTTTGATTGCTTGAATGCTTGGTTGCTTGCTTGCACTTGGAGACCTGATTTGCACCAACAAATCGCCCCAATAGCCCTCAAGAACCGATTGTTTTTCCTCCATCACGAGCTCCTTATAAAGCTTCAACTTGTGCTGGAAAAAGTCGATCAGTCGACTGATCGGGACCATCAGTCGACTGATGCCACTGTTGTCGTGAGACAACGGCTAGTTCCACGTTGGATAAGTCCAACAGAACTACCATCAGTCGACTGATTATGACCATCAGTCGACTGATGGAGTCCTCACTCGACCAGTCGAGTCTCGACTCCGATACGTGGCCGAATTGCACCCCGATCGATCACGACGATCGGCCGATCGCCGATCCATCACCGACCGCCAACCTATGGCGCTCTAGGCCATAACCCGCAGTCAAACCCTAGTTGACTCGGTCCAGTCGACTGCCACATGGCACCAGTCGACTGGCACACCTCAAACATGAGGTTTTAACTCAAGTATGGTTCCCCATACTTGCTAGACCACCCTTAGCCTAGACCTAAGCCTTCTATCCACCTCCATCAGCCTCACGCCTCTCGGATCCCTCCAAGTCATCCATGACTTGTTCATCCATCGCGCTAGCCTTCAGGTGCTTCCGTCGGCTATGTCATGCTAATGGTGTCTACACCGCCAAGGCACATTGGACTTACGCCGCCAAGACTCCGCTTGGACTTTACGCCGCCAACCATTGGACTTGTGCTGCCAAGACTACCGCTTGGACTTTACGCCGCCAATATTAAACCCCTTGGACTTCAAATGCTAACCCATGTTAGACTTTCCATGCCAAGACCATGCTTGGACTTTCCTTGCCAACTCATGTTGGACTTTCCATTTGCCAAGACCCATGCTTGGACTTTCCTTGCCAACACATGTTGGACTTTCCATTTGCCAAGACCCATGCTTGGACTTTCCTTGACAATTATATTGTCATATGTTTTTGTCGAAACATCAAAACACATCAAAACATCACTCGAGCCAAACTCGAGTCCTAGTCAATCGTGACCTGGGCCGATTGCACCAATAATCTCTCCCTTTTTGATGTTTGACAAAAACCAAACAAATAATTGAGTTAGAATACTAACTCCAATCCTTTACCAATTATCCCAAATTGGTAAATACTCGCCAAATGTTTTTCCCCAAACATTCTCTCCCTTTTTGACTAACATCAAAAAGGTCTTCTCTCCAAGGAGGTCAATGTCTCATGTCCCAATGAGATCTTACAATCTCCCCCTTGGTCTAAAAATATCTAGGATGTCTACCATCTTCCTAGTGATAAGTCCCATATCACTCAAGAGAGGCAATCCTATTCACTCTCCCAATTTCCAAATTGGGTATCACAAAAACTCATTTTTCCTTTCCATAAGAAAAAAAATACCATTCATCATCCCATGATGAATTCCTTCCCCTAAAGGCTTGCTCCCCCTTGACCATTGCACCAACAATGTCCTTGGGAAGTCCCTAAGCCAATAGGAACTCTAAACCATCAAAATTAAGGTTAGAAATTCAACATTGAACTTTCCAACACCTTAAAATTGATACAAACCCCAAATACTTCTCCTAATCCATATCCAATGGATTTACACCCTTTATAATGCTTCCCAAAGCATATCCTAGGGTTAGGAGTGATTAGGGACTATAACCGTAGCTGAAATCGGGTTAAACAACCTTGTTTACCCCGAAATTAGGCTACCAGTCGAGTGATTCAGAAATCACGATCATTTGGAACCTCCATCGATCCGCCACCAGTAGGCGATCGATAATCAAAATCTCGATTTTCATTATCGAAAATGAGTTTTGAAAATCATAACTAATTATCGTATATCGAAAAATCATGAAATTTGATAATACTTATGACTAATACAATGGGTGAAAAATGTTTGAAAATTATTTTACCCATCAAATAGTGAAATTGGTACAAAGTTCAAAACCATTGAAATTTTCAATGTTTTGGCCCTACTTTGTATCAACTTCATCAATGGTGATTGCTATCAAAAGATAGACTTCACCAAGGTTTTTCAAAATGATTTTAAAATGTTTTCAAAACCTTATCTTGGATCATATTCCTTGGGCTCTATGTATGTGACTTGTACACAAGCTCTCCCAATGATCCACAATGGAATTGGATGAGTTTTAGTTCATCTAGATGCAAAAACTATGCACCTTGAACTTAACTCATATCCTAGCATCTCACATGTATCTATGGTGTATAAATACACATACATGTCAATTAGATGTGAGATGTGGGTTTTGTTCTCCCTAAACTAGGGTTTCATGCATTTTCTAAAGCAACTCTACTTGATTCCCTTATAACTGGGACTCCAAGTCATGTCATAGTCCTTAAATCAATTTTAATCAAGTTAATGCATGAATGTATGATCATGGCATAAATAATAGCATTATTAAAAACATGGCCAATGATCATGATGTCATGACATATGATGAAATTTAAGAACACATGACATCTAAAGTAACCCTAAACAATGTCATGACATGGTATATGATAGCAATACAATTATACAAATATTCATTCATACACACAAGATTTTTCAGAAACAAAGATTTCATTTAACTTAAAATTTGTCTTTTACATTCAAAATGGAGATTGGCTATGCTCAATCTCACTACAAAAATTGACAACCACAAAAAAAATCTAATATCCTCTAATCATCCGCAGGAGGTGGCGGCGGAGGAGGCTGCTGACTCAGAGTCCAGGCCCGCATCATCTCTAGCATATCGAGATGATGCTGCTCTATGTGGCCCTGGGACTCCTCCATCCTTTCGAGACGTGCGCTGAAGGATGCACGCTGCCAGATATCTCGACGACCTAGAGTCCACCGACTGCTGATAGTCCTAAAATCTGTACTCCAGCCGGCCACGACGATCTGATGGACCTGCTGCTGATGTGTCTGTCGGCATCTGGTCATCCTCATCAGTGGTCTCTGCATCCTCGTGGTCCTTTGTCGCCTCTCTGGGTACCGGAGGAGGCTGTCTGTGCGCCCTGGGTGGTGGTCGTGGCGCCAACTCCATCTGTCCAGCGCCCATCCGTAGCTTTGCTAACGAGAAGTTACGAACTGATATCTGATTGTACACCTCGATAACGCTCTCGAGAGCCTGTGGATGTTGGCGCCACTGAGTCGAGCCATCTTTGTGATGATATGACCAAATGACATATGCACTTTCCTTTATGCAGGAGGTGAAATGCACAATGCAATAAAACATGTTTAGTGCAAAGTTAATGTCTAACCTATGACGCATGGCATATAGAAGAAAGAGATGGGGAGGCCGAATCTTGGCCAGACCCCGAGTGACGATGGGAAGAAAACACCCAACAATGACCTTGTAAAGGACAAAAGTGTATAACTCAGTGATAGGAAACAGATTCTGGGCCAGTGGACGAGGATAACCAAAGATATGCTCATGCATGGACTCCATAGAGATATGGTCAAAAGGCTCAGGTAGAGGAAAGTCCATGGTAGGGTAAAAGATAAAGGTGTTATCTGAAGGCCTACACTCGAGAAACTCCTGCAGTATCGCAGGAGTGAACTCTAACTCGCATTTTGCAACGCGAGTAGTGTAAGTAGGGCCGTCATCCACCTTTTTAAGGTTTTGATAGAATTCCTTAATAAGGTCATCATTAATTGGATGCGTGCACAAGACGATTTTCATCAGATTGTAGTATGCAATTAATTCCATGACGTCACTACAATGCCTATTGAAAAAGTTCCTATCGATGTACCTAACCAACATAGGTTGGTACAATCGAGATTCACCCTCGGGTGGATCATTCCTACGGGCTCTCCTATTATGAATGCAATGTGATGATATGACATGCAATGGCAACAATACACGATTAGATAAACCTAAATTGCAATGGAAATGAAAATTAGGGCTCGGAAAGAAAAATCGTTACTTAGGCGCCATTTGAATGTGTGTGCCGGAGGGAAGACTCAAATGTTGCTGAGGATCACCGGAAAAGTCACCGGAGAGCTTCAGACGCCGGAACCCTAATCGGAACAGGAGAAATAAACCCTAAATCGCGCGAACTAGGGCTCCAAAATAGGTGAAAAATGGAAGAGGAGAGGCTTGTTTATCAAACCTAACACTTGGGAGGTTGGCACGGCCGGAAGAGTTGGTCGGAGAGGGAGACGGCGATCGGAGATGGAAGGGAGAAGAAGGAGTTCGTCGCGTGAAGATGCCGAACCCTAGCGGTTCGCGTTTTAAAAATTCACGATCGATCGTGATGTGGAGCATCGATCCGATAGCGATTTATTACCAGGTTTACCGAGCCGTGATCGATCGATCCGGCTCGGCAATCGACCAACCTTCAGTAATGCTAGATCATCATCGATCGATGTTGCTCATCGATCGATCGATGCACATCACTCATTGCTCGTCGAGCACTCATTGATGGCCTTGGCCTCGGTGAGCGTACCATCCATCGATCGATGGACCTCATTAGTCGTGATGTTCAATCGTCGAGTCATGGAGCTAGCACTTATCGATGGCCATATCGTATCGCTACGGTGTTATCGATCGATTGATAATCGTATCCGATCGATATCGATTTCGATCAAAATCAGAAGATCTCGATTTCATCATCTTAAATATTCCATTTTATCACGTTAGATCTTGTATATCGAATGTATTGATGTTATACTTTTATTCATGTATTTGTTAATGTATTTTAATGTTTTATTTCATTTTGGCAAACATTAACATTCAATGATTTCCAAAACCTAACATCTCACCCTTTCTAAGTGTTGAAGTACACAATCAAGGTAAAAGACTTGTTTTGTGAGATGTAATCTATCCTAGACATTCCTTCCATGCAAACATATGGTAAAACATATGAAGCATGGTGAATACAAGACATCAAGTTGTGTGGCACTTGAGTATCACTCTAGATGTTACCTTTACATCTTAACCACACATTTCTTGATACATGACCTTCCAAAGTGTGCCAATAATCAAAGGTACACACTATGACCTCTAAATCTAGATCCTGTCAATTTTATTGATTTTCATGTTTTCAAGATATATATTGACACAACCTAAAATTCTTTAAAAATCAAGGCTCAAGGATATTTCCAAGGTAACCATAACCTTGAAAGTAACCTAAAGTGCCACCTTTATCATGGTTGAGTTAACTACCCATTCAATCAAGGTTGGCACACCCTAAACCCATCTTAGCGTGAATCAATCACGCTCTTAGGAACCCAAAACCGATTTGAGCTCCTAGGGTTAATTAGGTATTCCTTAGGGATAACCTCCCTAGATACCTTCCTAATGACCCTCCTAGGCTTATTAGCCTTGGTCATTTTGGTCTTGCCTAGGTTAACCTTAGGAATTGCCTCCCTAATAACCTTCTTAGTGGCCATCCTAGGTTTCTTCGAAACCTTGGCCAATAGACACAAATCTTGGTCAACTCTAGGAATGACTTCCCCATTGACCTTGGTCTTCCTAGACCTAGTTAGTGTTCCATAGTCAAATGGAACACTATGGTAAGCCACCTTAGGCTTAGGTTTTTGACCCAAACCCTTCTTGCCTTTGGTTGACTTTTGTCTTTTAGATCCTACTTGTTGACTTGGATTATTTGACCTAAAAGTTTGACCAATTGACCCTTGCATTTGATTTTGCATAATGTTGAGGGTCTTTTCAAGTTTTTCAAGCCTTGACCTCAAGGCTTGATTTTCTTTTTCTAATATCTCAATTTTTGATTTTTCATTTTCTCTTGAGATATTTCTATTTCTAGGCATATGTCTAGATTCCTTAGCATTAAAGCCTAGATGTTCTCCTATTTTCTTAATGCTTTCCTTAGGTAATATATTTTTAGGGACATTAGTCCCAAATTTCTTCTTATTTCCTAAGTGAACACTCTTAGCTCCTAGGCAAATATATCTATTATTTCTAGCATGCTTTTTATGCACAATAGCAATACTATTAAAATTATTCCTAGCATGCTTCTTATCCCTAGAAATTGAAGGTGCATTAATAAATTTTACCTTAGGGTTTGCCTTGGAGGCTCCCCTACTTGTGTTGCTCCTTCTTGCCCTTTCTTCTTTCCCCTTGGACATTGACTCCGATAATGTCCTTTTGCATTGCATTTGAAGCATATGATGTGCTCCTTGCTCTTGATACTTGAGGAACCGGCGTCCGTTGACTTTAGTTGACTTTTAGGCGCCGGAGGAGCTTTCTTGACTTTCTTTGGGCACTTACTCTTATAATGCCCAAATTTCCTACACTCAAAACACATAATGTTATTTTTATTTTGAATTGAGGTGTTTGAGTTACTGATGGTGGTGGAGACCAGAATTGGACTTTGGGCTTCTTCATCTTGACCGGATGTCGAAACTTCTTCTTCTCGATGTTCCGGTATGAAGGTTCTCTCCTCCCCCTCAATCCTTGAGGTGGATGCTTCTTCCACTTCCTCCACCTCTTCCGACCCGGAAGTTGACTCCTCACTTTCTTGTGAGGAAGATGATGACTCTTCTTCGGTCTTCTCCTCTTCCAAGTCTTCTTGGACCGATTCGGGATTGTCGTGGAACTTGATCAACTTGTTCCACAACTCCTTGGCATCCCTATAGCTTCCTAATCTAGACAAAATATCGTTAGGTATCAAATCAATCAACATTTTTGTTACCTTAACGGTTGTCTTGAATTTTTCCCGTTGCTCTTCGGTCCATCTCTTCATCTTGAGGATTTTGCCATTTTCTCCTCTCGGAGCATCAAAACCTATAGTCACGGCAAACCAATTTTCTATATTCGTCATTAGAAAATATTTCATCCTACCTTTCCAATACGCAAAATGTTCGCGGTTGAAGGAAGGTGGGATGTTGACGTCGTCACCCAATCTTTCCTCAAATTCCATATTCTTCCCTCTAGCTTCTTGACTCCGGGTTGTTAATCCGTAGAAGAGCCCCGGGCTCTGATACCACTTTTTAGAAATATTGGAACGGCTAGAGGAGGGGTGAATAGCGTCTCGCTCGATCGTGGATGGAATTCAATCTCGTTCGTGTCTACAATTTCGTTAGCGCAGTGGAATATATATAATGATAAAAGCAATAACGAAATGGACACAACACAAATCACAACAAGAGCATATAATGTGGTTCGGAACCGAACCGGTTCTTACTCCACGGATTGGGTTCGTACGAACCCTAGCGATGCCACAAACACCACTAACCAATAAAACTCCTTCTTGACACAAGTCAAGGGTGGAGAAACCCCTTACAAGTAATCTTACAACAATAAGATACAAATACAAGCAATTACAATAATGAATATGAATTACAAGTAAAGAAAAGACTTTACAACACTTGTTTTGATTGCTTGAATGCTTGGTTGCTTGCTTGCACTTGGAGACCTGATTTGCACCAACAAATCGCCCCAATAGCCCTCAAGAACCGATTGTTTTTCCTCCATCACGAGCTCCTTATAAACTGTCTTTGGAAAAAGTCGATCGATCGGTGATCGGGACCATCGATCGATGATCATCGCTTGTCGTGAGACAACGGCTAGTTCCACGTTGGATAAGTCCAACGGAACTACCATCGATCGGTGATTATGACCATCGATCGATGGAGTCCTCACTCGACCGATCGAGTCTCGACTCAGTCGTGGCGAATTCTCGAGCACGATCGGTGATCACACGATCGGTGATCGCTCGATCCATCGATCGCCAACCTATGGCGGATCGCTAGGCCATAACCCGCAGTCAAACCCTAGTTGACTCGGTCCAGTCGACTGTCACATGGCACCAGTCGACTGGCACACCTCAAACATGAGGTTTTAACTCAAGTATGGTTTTCTCATACTTGCTAGACCACCCTTAGCCTAGACCTAAGCCTTCTAGCCACCTCCATCAGCCTCATGCCTCTCGGATCCCTCCAAGTAATCCATGACTTGTTCATCCATCGCGCTAGCCTTCAGGTGCTTCCGTCGGCTATGTCATGCTAACGGTGTCTACACCGCCAAGGCACATTGGACTTACGCCGCCAAGACTCCGCTTGGACTTTACGCCGCCAACCATTGGACTTGTGCTGCCAAGACTACCGCTTGGACTTTACGCCGCCAATATTAAACCCCTTGGACTTCAAATGCTAACCCATGTTAGACTTTCCATGCCAAGACCATGCTTGTACTTTCCTTGCCAACTCATGTTGGACTTTCCATTTGCCAAGACCCATGCTTGGACTTTCCTTGCCAACACATGTTGGACTTTCCATTTGCCAAGACCCATGCTTGGACTTTCCTTGACAATTATATTGTCATATGTTTTTGTCGAAACATCAAAACACATCAAAACATCACTCGAGCCAAACTCGAGTCCTGGTCAATCGTGACCTGGGCCGATTGCACCAACACCGGTAAGCACGATTTTGGTGTTTCGGTTGATATTGGATGGTTGGATGTACACTATTATATAGTTGGTCTAGTGTTTGTTATGATTATGATGTTAGATCTAAAGCTAATTGAGATTTAGGCTCAAATTGGGGGTGGATCTATTTTGGGTTGTGATGAGATTTCAATTAGGGAGATTAGATCTCTAAATTGGTGTAATTGGGAGTTGTGAGGGTTGGATAAATTAGTGAAATTGGAAGTTGATTGGGGTTAATTGGTTATGTAAGAAACCGATTAAGTATTCAATTTGTCGATGAATTGCATTTTGTGCTTAACAATAGTTATGCTGTATGCAGGTTTCGGTCATGAGGCAGGTTCATGGTCGTGACGATTTGGTTCTTTTTGCGGACATTTTATCAGGCGGGTATTTTGACTTATCTTTTAGATATAGTCAAGTTGATATGCTAGTTAAGATAGCTTGTAATAATTTTCATGTTTATATGCCTAGTATGTGTTTGTGCCTACTTGATACATGCATTTGATCGGTTATGATTATATCTTCCCTGTTTTACTTGGATCATAGTTACTTGGATCATAGATATGTACTTATTGATTGTGCATATTATTCGGATAGGTATTTTTAGTTGGATTTACATGCTTTAGTATCATGCACCATCTTGCATGATTGCATGCTGACTGGACGGGGTTCCTTTATAGTTGAGCCGCATGGCCCGGTTACATAACACCTACTTGCCACTCATGGGTTAGTGGTACATCAAGAGGGTGTGTCACGGTTGCTCTATCAGCTCATTGTCCGCTCATGGGTAGCGATGAGGCAGCGTGGTAGCGGGCAGGGATCCCTCCTCTGGTCTATGACACCGGGAGATGAGAGCTTAGCTCCCCCACTCTGTTTGGGGTAGGATGATAGGTGTACTCCGACAGCATCCTATCCACTCGGTCACTCAGGAGCAGTGATGGCAGAGTGCACAGTTGTCATAGCCCTACCCACTCGGCTTCACCATCGCGTGTGAGGCGGCTGACTGGCGTCAGGGGTGACCATGTCATTTGCACGACATGCATTTTGCATGGATAGCATTTGTATTGTGTTTGCTGTATTTTTATTGATGCCTTGGATGTTGCATATGATTGTCATGCATACAGGATTCATATTTGTATATGGTGGTGACTTTATCTCTTATAGTATGAGGCGGGAGATTGAGTAAAATCTGATCCTTTTGTATTTCTTGCTTGCATACCCTATTTATATGAGATTGTACTGGCATGATTCTTATTGTTAGCTATATCTTGCTATGCATATCGACTATTATCCGCTAAGTTCTTTGAACTTACCCCGTTGCTTTACATCTGTTTCAGGTTGAAACTGCCAAGAGAGTCTAGCTTCCAATTCCCCCTCGTCGAAATGGATAGGTTTTATTGGTCTTATGGTTTTGGTTTTTAACTAGATGAAGTGTGTAGGATTTGTGTTTTTTTTGGTTATGTACTTGTGGAGGTTTGGAGATATTTGTTGTGTCCTTATGGACCTTTATTCGGATTTTATCTCGATTGGTTTTGGTTGGGTATTCCTGCCCAGATGGCAGAAGGGGTAAGTCTAGTTGTTGTAGACGATTTACCATTTACTTTGATTGTTGGCCTGAGGCCTTATTACCTGCATGGGTTGTTTGGATTCCGATCGTGTTGACCGATGTATAGTGGCCGTGTAGGCCTTGTATATAAGATTAGTATTGTCACCAGTACAGGGGAGATGCTGTCGGATTTTTGTCCGGCGGGGACTCCCCCGGGGCGTGACACATCTTCCCTCTCAAGTCAAGTCAAACTTGACCTCTTATCTCCCATGGTTGATAAAATATAACCATTTGATTCAAGTCAATTTGATTTAATGAATCTCAATTCATTAGTTTAAATTGACTCGATGAATCAAATCTAAATTAGACTCATTCAACACTTGAATCAACTTGAGTCCAACTCAATTAGTCTAATTTGGATTACTCTTAATCCAATTTGGTTCATCCCATGAACCTAATCCTCATGGTTCATCATATGAACCTAATCTCCATCTAATTGCCCTTTGTGTGTGACCCTATAGGTTCTTGTAACGTTGGCAATGCTCCTAAATCGATTTAGGAACATAAACAATGAGCAGTATCTAGCAACACATCATTGCTACCCAAGTTACAAGAATGTTGAGATCCAACATCACCTTTGTGACTACTAATTGTGACTCTCACAATATGTGACAATGTTCCTCTATCCTTGATATTTAGATTGACCAATTGAAGCATAGACCATGTCATCCTCGGTTTAATCTATATCTTGAACTCCAAGTAGACTCACTCTAATCAAATGAGCTCAATATCTCAAATTGACTCATTTGGGCATGACCATGCACTTAGTGGTCTCACTCTATCAAGAATAACGATGTCACTCCCGTCATATAGGAGGGATAGATCCCATCTACATCACTCACATCCCTCTGTATAATTTGTTACTAACCCAGTAATCGCCTTTATAGTCCACCCATTTACGGGTGACGTTTGACGAAGCCAAAGTATGCAACTTCTTATGTAGGCAACCATGGTGACTTCAGGTCCAAGGACTAATAGTCACATGAGAAAGTATATGACACTCATATAACGATCCATGATAATTTCTCATGGCGGGTCATTCAGTATACATTTTCCAATGCATACCCATGTGTCAACTTGATATCACATATCCATGACTTGTGAGATCAAGTCATCGAGTTGACCTACATGCTAGTCTCTTCGCATTAACATTGTCCCTGAATGTTAATACTTGACTAGGAATGATTAAGAGTAGTGTTCTCTATATCATCTCATTATCGATTCAACCAATCGATTGATATAGATAAGAACCTTCTACTCAAGGACGTTATTATACTTAGTTATTTGGCACCAATATATACAAGTAAGTATAATAACCATGCCTTTATTGTTAGGGCAATCTCTTGCCATGATAAGGTTTTGATGTGTGTGGCAAAGGGTTTAAGTTAGTTTGTTATGTTGATTTGATATGTGTGTTGAAGTCGTGTAGTATTTAGTAATTCGCACATGGAGCCGTGGCGAGTTTCACATCTCATGACTCGTGCCTTGAGTCAGTGAAGAATAGCTTTGCGGAAGCCGTGCGCTTGGAGCATCCGAGGGACCGGCGGACGAGGAGCTTGGAGTGAAGCCAGAGGAAGTAGACTTCGAGGCAAGAGACGCGAAGGAGCATTGCAGAGTCGTGCGCCTGATGTTGCCGAGGGACGTGGCCGTGAACGAAGAGAACTTCGAAGGCGAGGGACTCCGAGAGATGAGAGTGAGCAAATGTAACCCGGAAAGGGGTAGCTCTTAGGTGAAACTTGGCCATTTGGCCAAGTGTCGGATGAGTTTTCCCGACACGGTCATTGCCATGTCATAGCGATCATTCTCCAATCGATAGTTCGATCGGTAGTATAAGACGATTTAGTGCTTGGCGATCATCGCCATGGGTGTGATCGGCCCGATGTCGACGATGAGTCGGCTTGCCGAGGAATGGCGGTTGATCGATGGCCTGTGCAGCACGCGAGAATGGAATCGACTCCATTGAGCACTCGACTGATCGAGCATCAGTCGACTGATGGTAGGATCAGTCGACTGGTGCTAGTACCGTTGGATGAAGTCCAACGTGGAAAGCGGTCGTTATTGGGCAACGGCTATAGGACGATCGTGATCGAGGGCATCGATCATTGCTGTGTCAACGGGAAGAAACCCTCTTCCTCTATAAAAAGGAAGGGGATGGGGCTTTGGGGGGAAAATGCTTATGCTCCAATTTGCTCCAAAAGTGCTCTAAGTGTTCTTCCACTCTTCTTACTTGCTTTATTTCCATTCTATTGTAAGAAGAGAGATTGTAAAGAGGTTACCTCCACCTAGCTTTGTGCAAAGGAGAGATCTAGTGGATAGATTGCGGAGTGATTCACCGTGGACGAATCGGACCGTGGATTAGCGGCGTAGCCGTGAACCACGTTACATCTCGGTGTTTGTATTGTTTGTTTTCATTGTTTATTTGCTTGTCTTTATTTATTTGTATTTGCATATTCCGCTTGCGCTAACGATTGTGTAGACGAGCAAACGAACGAGAGAATTCCGACATCCATCGTAAGAGGGCTATTCACCCCCCTCTAGCCGGCCAATCGATCTCCAACAAGTGGTATCAGAGCTAGGTTGCTTGTCACCAGACTAACTGCCGCAACAAGCTCTACATCAAAAATGGTCAGCTCAAACATCCACCCACCGAAGTTCGACGGCGAATTCTCTTGGTGGAAGAAGCGAATGGAGGTATTCTTCGAAACCGACTTTGAAATCCTTTTAATAATGGAAAACGGTTTCGAGTTGCCTAGGAACGAAGATGGGGAGCCATTGGAAAAATCGAGGTGGAGCAAGAGGCAAAGAGAAGAATACTTGGCAAATTCAAAGGCCAAGCATCATCTATACAATGTCCTCCCCCAACAAGAAGTCAACCGGATTGGAGAGTGTGCAAGCGCCAAGGAAATGTGGAACAAATTAATAGAGATCCATGAAGGCACATCCGAGGCAAAGCTAGCAAGGAGAGATGTCCTTCGCTCCCAATTGTCCAATATCAAACTCGAAAAGGGAGAGAAGGTAAAATCCCTACACTCTAGATTTAAGGAAATTCTAACCGGTTTGACAAGTGTAGGTGAAAAGCTCTTCAACCGGGATATGGTAATGAAGGCCATAGATGCCTTTCTCTGGTCCTCAAGATGGAGCTCCATGGTGGATTCATTTTACATCTCCAAGAACTTGGAAGTAAGTACCTTGGAGGAGTTCTTCTCAACAATGGAGCTCCACGAAACAAGGCTTGAAGGAATACAAGAAGAGCTAAAAATCCAACCTTCAAGAGAAGTAGCATTCTTGGCAAATAAGGGGAAGAAGAAGATAGAGATACCCTCCTCCTCCGATGACGAAGCGTCTTCCTCCTCCTCCATGGATAGCACCGAAGAAGCCTATATGGTAAGGAGGGTAAGACGTGCGTTAAAAGGTTTTCAATTTAATAAATCTCATGATAGGAGAAGAAGACCTAGGGGGAAGGTCATATGCTACAATTACCAAGGAGAGGGGCACATAAGGGACAATTGTCCTCTCCTAAACAAAAGCAAGGAAGAAAGGAAGAAGAAAGAAGAAAAGAAGAAGAAAAAGGGGAGTAAAAAGAAGGAAGAGGAAAAGAAGGCCAAGGAAAAAGGAAAGGCCATGGCTCTCAAAGCAAAGACATGGGATGACCTTGCTTCCTCATCCTCATCAGAAGAAGAAGAACATGTCTACTCAAATTTAGCACTAATGGCTTTTGATGATTTGGATTGTTCCTCCTCCTCAAATGCAGAATCAAGCACAAGTGGGGAGAGCTCAAATGAAGGGGGAGCCTCCTCTACATCCTCATCCGAAGAAGAGGATTTGGTAAGTGAGGTAAAAAATCTTCCCCCTAAGCAAATTATGTCTATGATTTCTAGCCTCACTAAGGACTTATTTAGAGCCAAGAAAAAGAACAAAAGCATGCTTGACCAAATTAAGGAATTAGAGCAAAAATTAGAAAAAGCTTGTTTTAATGATGATGATGCATGCTCACATGAATATATGCCATTTAATGTTAGTGATGCATGCATGGATGAAAATAGGGCTTTAAGGGAAAAGGTAGATTATTTGACAAAAGCCCTAGAAAAATTCACTATAGGCTCCAACACCTTGAACATGATTATAGGGAGCCAAAGAGCTAGCTTCAATAAGAAAGGCCTAGGATACAAAGAAAAGAAAAATGAAAAGGCCTATAAATGCCTAATTTCTAGGGGACAAGATAAGAAGAAGGTAATTGCTAGAAAATGGATCCCCAAGGAGTATTTAGTGAACCCAATAGGAAAGAACTTATTTTGGGTTCCAAAATCCATCCTTAAGGGTTAGAAAACCCCTAGGGTAGTCAACCATATGAAATTGACCTATATCATATTTTGGTTGACTTAGGATGGCGGGACAACATTTTTAAATAGTGTTGGGTGATGATAACGTGCCCATAAATAGATAATAATGCATAAATCATGATGATTAATGTAATTGTTACACATGTTTGCAATAGAATTTATGATATCGATATTTGGCACATAATCATGGGAAATAGGTTTGAATCATGCTTTAGGTGATGCTTTATTTATTATCATCATATAATACCTAATGCATGATTATTATTTGATGAATACATGTGTTTAATGATCATAATGTAAAATTAATTCATATATGTCTTTGTGATCATGTAGATTGTTAGGGTGATACTTAACCTTGATAGAATTGCATGAATTTAATGGTTAAGTACATACAAATACCCCTAGGATGCATCTCACACTCACCATAGGCTACTTTGATTGAAAACTTAGCATGGGTGAGATGTTAGGATGATACAAATGTCCACTAATGCCTATGACATTTAGATGGTCATTTAAAGTATCAAAATAGCAATATTAGACCAATCATGGGGAAGGCTTATGTTTAATTCATAGACATATTGCCCAAAGATCATGGTTGGATATTTCATAAGTTTTCAAAACAATTTCTTAATCTAAAATCTATGTATTCATGTTTTGAAACAATTGGAACCAAAACTAGGTGTTAAACTTGATACTCACATGATCAAAAACCTAGTGGTTTTTAAATCTTTTGGATTTTTGGCAAATATGTGAAAATATAATGATTTTTCATGAAAAACTATTTTTCATTGATATATATACTTAAAGAAATATGTTCCCCAAATTTTATGATTTTTTGATTTTTTTGGAATTTTTAATGCATTTCTGAAATTCGGTCCGAAAATCAGAAAGTTCTAAAATTTGCGTGCGATCATTGGTAGTCGAACGATCATTGATGGCTATATCGAATCAGAACAGTAATGGCCGAATTCAGTTTTTAAACTAATTTTTTGGTATTTTTCTTCTATTAGACTTGATGCCATGAGTTTATAACTTAGTGTTAATCTTTTTGATGGTGTCAAAGGGGAAGAATTGATTATGTTTAAGTAAATTATGATAGGGGGAGAAAATTGAGAATTTGTAGAGAGAGTTTCATGGATTAAGGGGGAGTTGCATGTTGCTATATCATGTTTATGTTTACATGCTTTCTTTCCTTTAAAAATTTTTAGCAAATGTTTTTACCTAACTTAAACGGATTGCCACACATCAAAAAGGGAAAGATTGTTAGGGCAATCTCTTGCCATGATAAGGTTTTGATGTGTGTGGAAAAGGGTTTAAGTTAGTTTGTTATGTTGATTTGATATGTGCGTTGAAGTCGTGCAGGACTTAGTAATTCGCACATGGAGCCGTGGCGAGTTTCACATCTCATGACTCGTGCCTTGAGTCGGTGAAGGATAGATTTGCGGAAGCCGTGCACTTGGAGCATCCGAGGGACCGCCGGACGAGGAGCTTGGAGTGAAGCCGGAGGAAGTAGACTTCGAGGCAAGAGACGCGAAGGAGCATTGCAGAGTCGTGCGCTGATCTTTGAGGGACGTGGCCGCGAACGAAGAGAACTTCGAAGGCGAGGGACTCCGAGAGATGAGAGTGAGCGAATGTAACCCGGGAAGGGGTAGCTCTTAGGTGAAACTTGGCTATTTGGCCAAGTGTCGGATGAGTTTTCCCGACACCAGTCGACTGCCATGTCATGGCGGTCGCTTCGAAGTCGATGGTTTGATCGGTGGTATAAGACCGATTTAGTGCTTGGCGATCAGCCATGGTGATCGGCCCGATGGTCGATCGATGGTCATTGCCGGGAATGGCGGTCGGTGACTCCATTGAGCACTCGGTCGACGATCGAGCATCGGTGATGATGGTAGGATCGGTCGGATCGATGCGATCGTGGATGAAGTCCAACGTGGAAAGCGGCCATTATTGGGCAACGGCTACAGGACCAGTCGACTGATCGAGGGCATCAGTCGACTGCTCCTTTGCCAACGGGAAGAAACCCTCTTCCTCTATAAAAAGGAAGGGGATGGGGCTTTGGGGGGAAAATGCTTATGCTCCAATTTGCTCCAAAAGTGCTCTAAGTTTTCTTCCACTCTTCTTACTTGCTTTATTTCCATTCTATTGTAAGAAGAGAGATTGTAAAGAGGTTACCTCCACCTAGCTTTGTGCAAAGGAGAGATCTAGTGGATAGATTGCGGAGTGATTCACCGTGGATGAATCGGACCGTGGATTAGCGGCGTAGCCGTGAACCACGTTACATCTCGGTGTTTGTATTGTTTGTTTTCATTGTTTATTTGCTTGTCTTTATTTATTTGTATTTGCATATTCCGCTTGCGCTAACGATTGTGTAGACGAGCAAACGAACGAGAGAATTCCGACATCCATCGTAAGAGGGCTATTCACCTCCCTCTAGCCGGCCAATCGATCTCCAACATTTATAAATAGGAATATGATACAACAAGTCCATACAACAATCATCACATGATTGACTCTAGGGCTTTCACTAACATATCTTCCACCAAACAAGGACAACTTGTTCTCCTCTTTGTGGAGAGGTCATTTGGTCGGCATTTTGTGCTCCGATAGTGACCTATTTGCCGGGGATTGGTTCTCCGGCAATCCTCATAGGTGGAGGGTTGAGTTTTCGTCAATTGGTTGACGAAAACCGCTTTCGAGAAGCGAGTTTGCGAAACTCAATTTTTGGATCCGAATTTTATTCGGATTGTGATCTTCTCTCGGATCACATCGTCTTCGACACGAGGCTAGTAACTCCTACGAAGACGAGGCTCGTTGCTTGGTGAAGCTATCTCGACGATACTCGGCGTGGATACGGATAGAGGCAATTCTAGCAAGAGTTGCTTCGATTGATGTCATTCCCGCTACACGTGATATGTTAGGTATAACTAGAGTAATTTCCTTTTATTGCAAAATTTGAAATTGCGGTTATGTCTACACATGTTGTATCTTTCATGTGTGTGGTGTGTGTGTTGTAATAAATTAGATTTATTGCTTTTATTTCTTCCGTTGTGTGCATGTTTATGAAACATGTTCGAACACACACTCGCCGCGGTGTCGGAGAAACCCAACAGTGGTATCAGAGCCACGCTGTATTCCGACATAATCGTAAAATTGTTTTACAATAGTCATAATTGTATTTATGGAAATTTTCTACTTTTGGAAAATTTAGAAGTATTTATGGAAATTTTCTACTTTTAGAAAGATTAGAAGTATTTATGGAAATTAACAATTTTTATAAATAAAATATGTGATTAGATTTGGAAATTTGTTTCCTAATTTAATCATGATTTGATTTGGGAAATCAAATCTAAAACATATTTTATTTCCATAAATAGTTATGACAAATAAGGAAATTCAAATTGAAAATTTCCTAATATGATTAGGAAATTACAATTTAGGAAATTTGTTTCTTAAATTAGATTTGACTTTCTTTAATTAACACTTTCCATAAATAAAATATGTGATTAGATTTGAAAATTTGTTTCCTAATTTAATCATGATTTGATTTGGAAAATCAAATCTAAAACATAGTTTATTTTCAAAATAATTATGACAAATAAGGAAACTATTTGTACATGCTATAATTGTATGTCATGTAATTGTATTAGATGCATATCATTATGTCATACGTGTCATGACATGTAGATGTATGTCATGTGTGTCATGTCATTTAGATAATAGTTATTTGCATGAAAAAGAGGATGAGACTTTAAAACCCTTGCACAATATTAAAGCCTACCCCTTCCATTAATATGGTTGGAATCGGAGTTTCGTTTCTTGTTTGGGTTGTTGGACTCTCTCCAAGCCTGGCTCGAATCTGAATATGTTCAAACCATTGAAATAGTTTATTACTAATATGGTAAGAGTCAGAGGTCAATCGTTAGTTTGGGTTGTTGGACTCTCTCCAAGCCTGGTTAATTGGTTGAATGCGCTCTAACCATATTAAAACTATTTCTCAATTAATGGGTCGGCTTTAACTTGGAGCATCGGTTTGTTGGACTCTCTCCAAGGTCGATGTGAAGGGAGGTGAAGTTGGGTGCTATGCATATGATGCATATTTGTTAATGTGTTAACAACCCAATGTATGTGTGAACATTCAATTAGTTGATAGCACATTGTGATAGTTGCATATATGTGATATGCAATCGGTATACTTGATACCTACCATCGTAGCTAAGGATGACTTGTTGGACTCTCTCCAAATTTGTTCTTATCTATGTTGGATATCAACTCATTCGGAGATGGACCTATGATCTCCCGAATTAATTTTGAGGGTTTTTTGAAATTTGAAAAATGAATGGGATTTTGTAAATATATGTTGATGCATTTTAAAATCATTTTCTCATATATGCTTGATTTGTATTTCTAGGTTAATCGCTTAATCATGATGGCTTTGAATTTGCACTCTATTTTGGATTCGAATAAATTGATTGGGCCGAACTTCTTGGACTGGCTTAGAAACTTGAGAATTGTTCTCAAGGCTGAAAAGTTTGCGTATGTCCTCGAAGCGCCTCTTTCCACCCATCCTAGTGATGACACAACTTCGGACCAATTGTTGGCCCATTAGAAATATTTGAGTGATTCTGAACTAGTGAGTTGCATCATGCTAGCTGTGATGGTACCTGAGCTGCGGAAGCAGCATGAGCATATGAATGCTCATACCATAGTCTTTCATCTTTATGAGTTGTTTGATGAGCAAGTGATATCCAAAAGGTTCAAAGTCTCTAAGCTCCTCTTCACCTCTAAGATGCTAGAAGGTGCATCTGTGGTACTGCTCAATATGCTGAAGATTATGGAGCCTTCTGTGAAGCATGAGCATGGGACAGTGTTGTTATTTGATTCCTTAAAGAAAGGTTCTAAGAGGAAATCAAAGGAATAACACAAGGGGAAGAAGAAGGCAAGGAAGGCAAAACCAACTCAAAAGGGCACTTGCCATCATTATGGCAAGAAGGGTCATTGGCGAAGAAACTGCAAGATTTATCTTGAGTCTGTGAAGAAAAATAAGGCATCTGATTCCCCATGTTCTTCAGATATCTTTGTTATTGATTGTCATTCTATTTCCTTAGACACTTGGGTATTGGATACCGAGTGTGGTTCACATATATGTAATAACATACATGGACTAAGGAATAGAAGAAGACTCATCAAGGGAGAGTCAAATTTACGTGTTGGGAATGGAGCAAAGGTTTCTGCACTCGCCATTGGAATGTATTTGTTGAAACTCTCTATAGGACTTGTCTTAGAACTGGACAATTGCTTTTATGTTCCTTCGTTGATAAAGAACATTTCTATTTCTTGTTTAAATATAAATGGGTACATTTAACTTTTAGTAACAATTGTTGTTACATAACTTTGAATGACGTTCTTTATGGGACTGAAACTTTAAGAAATGGTATTTATACATTGAACGTATCCAGTGACATTTTCAATATCGAAGCGAGTAACAAGCATGCTCGAAAAGATAATCAATTAGACTCCTACATGTGTCATTGTCGTCTTGGCCATGTGAGCAAGAAATGCATGTTCGAATTACACCGATGTGAAATTCTGGAATCGTTTGAATTAGATTCATATGATACATGCGAATCATGCTTAAAGGGCAAGATGACCAAGTTACCTTTTACTGGAAAAGGTGAACCGGTGGGAGAGTTGCTTGGTCTAATACATACTGATGTATGCGGAACTATGTCAACTCAAGCTCTAGGAGGCTATAGCTACTTCATTACCTTCACCGATGATCACTCATGGTTTGGGTATGTGTTCTTGATGAAACACAAGTCTGAAGCCTTTGAAAGGTTCAAAGAATTCAGAAATGAAGTAGAGAAACAACTTGGCAAGAGTATTAAAATACTTCGATCGGATCGAGGTGGTGAATACTTGAGTCAAGAGTTTCTAGATTATCTGAGGGACAATGGTATCTTGATTGTCTACACTCTTGTTAGTGCAGCGGAATAAAGATAATACAACTAACAAGAACATAATTAAAGCTAAAACAAAATAAAGAGAGCAATAAAAACACAATCGATGTAACATGGTTCATGACCCTTGCTGCTAATCCACGATAATTATTGTGTGCAAAATATATAGGGTTTTAGGAGTAGTTTTCGCTCACATCCCGTTGCATTGTATATTTGATTCTTGCATATTTCACTTTATTTTACGGGCATTTTTTATTTTCTGGTTCGGAGATCTGCTCTTTGTACTCTTGTGTGTAGGACAGCATTCTACGGAGGAAAATGATGCACTTTTGGAGTGAAAAGAAGGCATTTAGCAGCTAGAACAGAAGGACACATGCCTTGGCCATGTGAATCCACACGGCTCACACCCCAGTGCCACACACGGCCTGACCATGTAAATCCACACGGTCGTGTGGCGCTGGGCAATTTCGACATGATTCTGTTATTTTCCAAGTTTCGGGGAGATTCGGCCTTATGTCTATATAAAGGAAGCTACACCCAAACCCTAAGGAGAGGCACGATGGCCGGGACAACACTCCGACGCCCTAAAAATCTTTGGAAACTCGCAACGAGGAGGAAGGAAGTCGCTTGAGGATCAAATTCTGCACTCCAACGCCGGAGACAAGAACAAAAGAGCACTATAATTTATTTTCTATACATCTTCTGCATTGTAATGATGAATTCAATCATGCCTTGTGTTTCTTCTCTTTCGTTTATAGAGTAGATACTTCGATTCTAGGATTAGGGAGTAGTTTGTGTGCGTAGAACATGTTATTTCAAATATACTTCTGTTTGTGATTTCATATTTGCAATTGGTGATTGTTTAGATTGATAACTCTTGGTTTTGGTCTTCTATTTACTGTGCGTAGACGATTTGAGGGGTGACAACCCTCATATCAAAGATTTAGGAGAATTAAGGAGCAACCTAGGGGTTGGTCTCATCTCCGGTAACCGTGGATAGAAGGGTGTGATAGAGTCAGAAACGGGACACGTTTCGACTCATCATAGGAATTGATTTGGCATCCTCATACCACCTATCCCATCCTAAAGCCAGGGGTCGACCTGGTATGGAAGAGGTAGTTCTCGATAAATGAGAAGGCTCATCGGGGAAGTGTATGATGTCCCTTCCACAAGACCATAGTTAGACGTCTAGATAATACCCAATTGATAGCGTGTTCTATGACATACAAGCGAAATTAAAATCCTAGAATTCCCTTAAAAGACTCGTAGCTACCTTTCTTTTCTTTCGTGTGACACTGTACTAGAGTTAGGACCACCGACATACCTCATAAGCACAACTCTTAATGTTAAACTCCAAACAATAACGTCCACTGAACAATCGATACTCGAATCTCAGTCCCTGTGGGATCGATAATCTTTTTTTTACTTGACGACATCCGTGCACTTGCGGGTGTTGAGTGCGAGCGCAAGCTTCGAGTCCTCGACGATTTCCGTCGCAAGATTTGAGGTCGCGTTCGTGTGCATCAAGTTTTTGGCACCGTTGTCAGGGACTATTGATTTGATATCGAATCAAGAGGTGGATAATTGGATCGGACTTAGGGTAGATTTATTTACTTGCTTTATTTTTCACTTTTATTTGATTTACTTTAGTTTTAGATTTTTAATATCTAGAGTAAGTTTAGATTTGTTTCAGTAATTACATTGCATTAACCTTTGGTTTGAATTTTCTGCATTTGATTTAGTATTAGTTTATGCTATTTTTTGTTTATCTAAGCATTAGGTAGACTCCTAATTTTGTGGCTTGGTTCTTCATATACATAGATGCTTAGGATCGGAAGGCCTGATTCCGATAGATCTAGAAATCGAATGAACCTACCATCGCAGGAGAGCTGAACAGAAGAGGATGGAGGACCAAGACGCATATGTGGTGAACGTAGGTAGCCGATCTCTATGATACTATGCAGCCCCTAATACCAGAGGATAAAGGTCGAGCATATCTGGACCATCAATTTTGGCCAACAACTTTAAGCTGAAACCTACGCTCATACACATGGTCCAGCAAAGTCAATTCGGGGGAGCTGCGACTGAAGACCCAAACCGGCACCTGGAGATATTTTTGAAAATTTGCTCGACAATGAAGATCAATGGAGTACTTACCGATGTGATACTTTTGAGCCTATTCCCTTTCTCATTGTGGGATAAGGCTAAGGCATGACTTCACTCCTTGTCATCGGGAAGCAATACTACATGGGAGCAGTGCGAGCAATGATTTTCAGATAAATTTTTCCCACCAAGCAAGACTGCTCACATGCGCCATCTCATCACGAGCTTCCGTCAGAAGGAAGGAGAGTCTTTATTTGAAGCCTGGGATGGCTACAAGGGGATACTCTACCAATGCCCCCATCATGGACTGGAAAGGTAGCTGGTGATTCACATCTTCTATAATGGGATCACGTACGCCACAAAGGTGTCACGCCCCGAGAGTATGTCGAGCCGAAAATAATCGGACAGCATCTCCCCTGTATGTGATACAATTCCCTGATATACATAAAGTCTTTCGGCCACAATCACATAACATATATATGGACATAATCCAATAAACACAGCAGAAGATACTGATAAATAATAAATACACAATGACTCAATTATGCACTCCGGAGTGACTTTGACACAACAAGAATCATAATAGAAATCACATCAAATGCCAAATACATACAACACATCCGTATACCATAAATACGGAAATAATATAGGGTAAAATTCCAAAACATCGATCCACAAGAATACAACAATATGAACATAGTATCCAACCATTCGGTGTGAGATGGGATCAGCTGGCGGAGCTTCGAACATCCAAGGAATCTTCTACCTGTTACCTGGGCGACAGGAAACCCACGGGGTGGTGAGTATAAATTCAGGGGTAATACATAGAAAGTGCATGAACAACATATAAGGATATATAGATTTACAAGTATACATGTGAAGAACTACGGGTATACAGAATGAGTCCAATAGACATACAGTCCAAAAGGTAATAACAAGTAACCACAATATGGTCATACTCAATGCATATACTAAATTGAACAACTGAACATGAAGTAATGTACCAACATACCTGACGGTCTGCAACACCATAAGCTATATCATCCTGAACAGGTATACAATAACATAACCCATATAACATACAAGGTCAATCTCATATCTGACTAACACTCAGACATATGAACAGTATATAATCACATGTAATAACACTCCGATCCATACTACACTATGACATGACGCTAATCAAATGCGTACAATAGTCTGGACCAACACATATATCATGCTCAATACACAGCAGTATATAATATGCAAATGACATGTATCATGATGAATAAGCATATGCAGCAAACATAGCTCAATCAAATGCAGCATCTCATAGGCATATGTAAAACATATATCAAATACATGCATGCATATATATCGGTAATGCATATGCATGTCCATGTCTGCGGACCTGTCCAACCACGACCCCAGAGTGGCCAGGGTGGCACAACATGACAACTATCCTGACTCCAGCTACCATTACTCTCGAGTGGCCGAGTTGGGTAGTATGACTAAGTAGCATATAAGCGTAAAGAGCTAACTACTCCAAGAGGTCCTTGCTACTAGCCACACCGTCCCTACCCATGAGTAGACAAGCGCCGCACATAGGACAACAACACATTACGCAACCACCATCTATAGTGGGCGAGTGCGCTAACTACCACTCTGCACAGTGGCCAAGTGCGCATCTCCAACTACCACTGTCTATAGTGGCCGAGCGTGGCACATCCAATGCTCTCCCCTCAACCCTGCTACCACTATCCCGAGTGGCCAGGGAGGAAGGATGACTGACGACCCATCTCAACCACAAAGGAGACCTAATCGCCAGCATACATGCAATGTAATGATGCATAACTCCATACACGTATCCTCGCAACACTCCCTATCCCACGGGGAGTCCTGGTCAACCAAAAGTCAACTATGCAAGGACTACTAATCCACAAGACTCTCTCTCTCTATCACACAGAGAGTCATACACATCTGACAGTCAACCACGCTAAAACCTCCAGTCTGTAGGGAGATATTGTCGACCATCTATATAACCATACGCAGTCACATGATCCATAATGGATATATAATCACGCTAAGCCCTCTAGTCCTTAGCCACATACTGACAACCACACACACTTATCTATGCACCGATGACTAGATCCACCATAGATGTACAACTAATATGTGTACGATACAATAATCGACTTCATAATATAATCCATCACCTAACCCTAGTGATGTGACCCGGTAACCCAATTTGAGTTCACAATGGTAACCCTAATCACAAGTACTTAACTGAACATCTATCAGCTAACACATCATAGGGTTTTTAGTTCATATTCGTGATAGATAATCAATGAAGTAACAACAATATATCTCAAAGGTCAAAGGCAGTACAAGCATATGATTAAATAAGAGTGGATTTAAGATCAAAGGTATCATCATAAGTCCAAATTCATGCACTGGAATTAGTCAAAACTACCTGACCAGGGTAGATATTACCCACCTAACACGAAGCTCGAAATAATGATCCTCAAGCTTGGGGACTTGCCTCATACCCTAAACCTGCATATAATAACAAACTATGATTAAGTACAAGCCTCTGATAAGTATACGAACAAAACACTACTTCGTTTCTATGTTCGCATCCCTTCCTCGTCTACGAGTTAGAAATCCCGATTATCTCAATCTAATACACCATAACCAAAATTACAATAGATCACCGACATCCACAAGATCAATTGAGGTAAATAGATCTAAACAACACTCAAATAACTATCCAATCATCTAAACATAATGTCAACACTTCAGCCTTCATAGCTCCTTAATGGAGCATAGCCAAACATAATCCACCAAAACCACGGTCAACGACCCAAAACGAAAATTGCTAAAAAACCAACCAATGAATCAACACACAAATCTGAGTTATAATGGCAGCTTACTACAAGATTAAACTACCACCTCAATCAATTCAATATACTACCTTACGAACCACATCCACCGAATAGATCACAACACAAACACTATGAACACACCTACATCCTCGATCAGAGCCAATCAACCCAACTGCCTCCTTCAACACACAGTCGGCACCACATAGAACAATTGACATCCACAACCAAATCATCAACATCGAATAGAAAACACCACATACAACACCACCACTGCCATTCACACAACAACCTAGGTTCGGCAACACCATAAACAGAACAAGAAAAGGAAAAACAGGAATTATACTTGAATTACACTTCATTGTTGCATCAACACAATCCATCGACAAAACTCATCCGATTCCAACAACATCTACATACTACGAATTCGTAGCAACTACAGACAACACAGCAAAAAGAAAATCAAACTTACCGACCCAAATCTCCACCGGCAGCTACCTCCCCTGTTAACCGGAGCAATCAAAACTCCAAAACACTGCTCAAAACCAATCCAAGCTAATCAAGAACCCACAACAAGATCCACAGCTAGCTCTAAGGGAAATCAACAATTTAACCCAAACCAAACAGATCACAGCACCTGTGTCGATGATGAAACGACGGAAGAGGAGAGGCGACGGTGAGCTGAGCTCGAGCGTCGACGATGGCAGATCGACCTCGCGGCGAGCAAGGCCGATGGTGACAGTAAGCTAGGCTTCGGTGACCAAAGGGCGCCTATGCATCGGCTGGAGGGCTCGCGGCAGTCGACGAGCAGGAAGAAAGGTTGCACGCCGACTGGAGGGCGACAACGGAGAGCTTTGGCGGGGCTAGCGACCAACGAGTCGAGCTCAGATGGCGACGGAGGGGCTGCGATTAAGCGCGGTGAGGTAAGGTCGCGATGGGGAACTGCTCAAATCGGGAGAAATGGTGGAGAAGAAGAAATCGCGGAAGGAATAGAAATGGGTCGGCAGATGCAGGTTAGGCTAAGGAGAAAACGAGTCAGATCCCTTCTTTATAAGCCATCACCTAAGTTTTGATACTTAGGTTAATTTCTCCAATTAACCCTTTAATCACAACTAATCCAAATAACTCTCTAAAATATTTGTAAAATTCCATAGAGTATTTTTTTTTGGCATCTTACATTCTCCCCCACTAATAAAAATTTGGTCTCCAAATTTCTGACTCATGTACGAGACCGAGATGTCACAATAACCATCTCAAGTATCCGGAGAAAAGTCACACATCTTAAGTACTAATTGGGGTACTGAGTTCGAATATTATATTCCAGCTCTTATATACTCTCTCAACCAACCTATTAAAAGGTAAATACATGTACCAGAGTGGAGCTCTATATCCATGACCTGTTGGAGACTTTACCAAAATCATAAGATGAATCATGAATCACTATCAGAAATGATACTCAAGGATACTCCATGGATATAATTTCGTCAAGCGATCCAACGAAGTCCATCTTATGGCTTGGAAGAAAATGAGCAGACTTGACTAATCGATCACTGATTTCCCTAATCACATCAAATCCTTTCCGAATTCTAGATAATCTCCCAATGCAGTCCATCATACTAGGCTCCCACTTCCACTCGACACATAACCCTATAGCAGCTACACAGTAGCTAGCCAAAACTTCATGAGCACTTCTGCTCCATACATCTATAAATCAGGATAATAACTGTTAAATCCACGTCATATATATAACAACTTATCTCTCAGTTCCACAACTGACGTAGGCATAAGACACGTCTCATACAACTGCATCGGAATCGCTTCAATCCCTGAAATGATGCATCTATGTGCAGTACCCTTCCATCCATAATGGAAGGACTAACACTGATGCAAAATTCAGCCACCGTCTAGGCCCTGAAACCTAACTTCACAAGCTTCTGACCAAGTGATTTCCATCACCTTCTTGGTCCAACAAATCAGTGGTATAGTCACGCTAGTAACATCCTATCAACATCTATGGTAAATACCAAATCAATCTAGGGAAACCACAACTTCCCTTAAGATTATGAATATGTCCCATATATCATTCTACTATCTATAGTAAATACCATGAACCGGTCCAATCACTTCCAGAATACTCGTTTCCTCAAGTCCATGGACAACTAAATCGTCGACAAGTCTAACAACATTATCAACATCTCCTAAAATTCATACTAAGTATGAAATGTCGTCTTCTACACACCTGTATCCTTTTACTTTACGCTGATGATATATCAATCATCATACCAACAATGAAAATTGTATGACACCAAGTCTCTACAATATCAACACTCTAATCATAGATCAACCCTTGAGTATTCACAGGTGTCCTTTAAGCTGATCCAAATAGATCATTTATCCACAACGAAGGATATCATTTCCAACAACTACTGCATACCATCATCGATAATCGATGCATAGCCTCCAAGATCTGTCTCTCTTTTAACAAAGAGTTCCGGATCATCTCAAGAGAAATACCGGGATGGATAAATATTCCCTCCAATACCTCCTATAATCGCAACTTACGTTCTTCCGATTTCCACAGTGTTTAGTAACACTGATACCAATAAAATCATCTCCCAGTATGAGGTCTTCAATATCAGAATTATTTCCGAAATCACTTCAATCACTTACTCCACTTGCCCATGCAGTGGCAAGCCCGGGAGTTCATCCAAAACTACATCCGAATACTCTCGGATTATATGCACATCCGAGATACAAGTTATACCCTCATTTCAACAATTTAACTATCCGTAAGGATATATCCATAGTAGAGGTATGACTAGCAAAGGCTAAGGGTATCCCTTGACTTCTTGGTTGTTAATCAACATCTCACCAGACGGTAGAGAAAAATCACCAACCCACAAGTCGATAGGATCCCTTCTAATCCTATCTAAGAACATTCTAGACAAAGATACCTGTAAACTACCAGTATCTCTAGATATATCAGCAAATAGAGTAACCTAGAGTAATACCCCGAATGGTCGATCCTTCGGTCTGCTATGACTCCTCTACTCGAATAATCATGTAACTCATCCGACTTCTGCTCTTGGCGACTAGGCTCATGTAGATGCATAAGACTACCATGGAGGAACTAAAGTCAATTGCTGAACTGAGATGCAATCCCCAAAATGACTGCAATGGAGATGGTAAACACTGTTGTACGAGTAAAGAGAACACCACCGTCTGTGAAGTACTGAATAGCTTCCAACAACGTAGCACGCTCCAACTCTGCGAAAGGTATAGCTGCGTCTGGAGAGGTAACAGTTGTTGTTTGGACATCTGAGTCTTCTGAGATGTCTTCTGCTGATACTACTGAGTAAATTGCTTCTCTCGGATGGAAGTATCAAAGAGATCCAACTATATCTGAGGTAGTAAATCGCTGTTGATGTGATAACCCAATCTTCTATAATGATCTCAGCTTTCGAGGTTGTGGATCGTCCTCTCGAAAGCATCATCCATAGTCTTCAACTGAGTCTTCAAAGTATATACTCTCCTCGTAGATACTGGTTGCTTATAGTAGAAGCAGATAAAATAATCTATCGGATAATCTGACTCTGTGTGTCATCGTGACCTGCACTACACGCACCTACTCCTTTCGAAGTTTTTCTGTTGAGTTTGCTGATAAACATGAGAAGATGCTGTCGATCTGCAGTCGGTCTTCTATGGTCAGAAAACTCTCCAATAGTAGCTCATGACTCATGACTCCAATCTCGCTCCTTTTATCTAACATTTGGAGACTTCGAATTCCAATAATTTGACTTGCAATGTCTGCTTATCAAATCTCCAACTCTTAAAACACTTGCTACGGAGTCATTTCTATACACTTGACTGGGTCTAATGCCTTCCGGTAGGATCTGGTAGGAGATCCAAACATCATGATCAAGATGTCAGCCAATAAACCATGGGTGGCTGAAATCAACCCAATCGCATCCTTGAGCTATCAGGCGGTCGTAACCTTCGCAAGTCTAACGACTTTGCATGGTACTCCCATTACCAAACGATCACCCTACTTGAAACTCAAAAATTCCCTGACAATGAGTCAAAGAAGATGACGTGGGAAAATACTCTCTTACAACATCACTACACTGTGGCCAAGTGATGTGTGATTTCCCAAAGGTTATTTCCTATATCTTCCACCAAGTACCGACTAGATCCGGATAATGGTATTCAACTAACACTACTTTCTTCGTATAACACGAGTTAAGTACTCAAAAGTATCTTCAAAGTTATACAACCTAGCACGACCAATCCGGGGATCAAAATCCCTATAACTGTAATCTTTGACCTTCACAAGAAATGTGATAGCCTACCCCTACTTTCCAACTCGGTATCAGTCGGCTTTCAAAGGTAATTTACCTTTTTGACAACTAGTCCAAGACACACAGACTCTACATGTTGTTCCCGTGGTCAACTCAAACCATGGTTACGAATAGTGACTACCACACTACAAGTCATCCCTGTTATAAGCAACTAAATGCATAGCCAACAGAAGGATATGTAATATCAGTTAACATACCTTAAACCTTGTAGCTCGGAGATGTCCCGCAATAGCCAGATCCCAGAACTCACAAAACGAAAACCAAGTAAAGCAAAACTCGATGTTCGAATGAAATAAAATCCGAAAGTAGACTTCGCAACCTAGGGCTCTGATACCAATAAAATTGTCATGCCCCGAGAGTATGCCGAGCCGAAATAATTGGACAACATCTCCCATGTACGTGATACAATTCCCTGATATACATAAAACCTTTCGACCACAATCACATAACATATATATGGACATAATCCAATAAACATAGCGGAAGATACTGACAAATAATAAATACACAATGACTCAACTATGCACTTCGGAGTGACTTTGACACAACAAGAATCATAATAGAAATCACATCAAAGGCCAAATACATACAACACATCCGTATACCATAAATATGGAAACGATACAGGGTAAAATCCCAAAACATCGATCCATAAGAATACAATAATATGAACATAGTATCCAACCATTCGGTGTGAGATGGGATCAGCTGACGGAGCTCCGAACATCCAAGGAATCTTCTACCTGTTACCTGGGCGATAGAAAACCCAGGGTCCGGGGTGGTGAGTATAAACTCAGGGGTAATATATAGAAAGTGCATGAACAACATATAGGGATATAGAGATCTACAAGTATACATGTGAAGAACTGCAAGTATACAGAATGAGTCCAATAGACATACAGTCCTAAAGGTAATAACAAGTAACCACAGTATGGTCATACTCAATGCATATACTAAACTGATCAACTGAACATGAAGTAATGTACCAACGTACCTGACGGTCTGCAACACCATAAGCTATATCATCCTGAATAGGTATACAATAACATAACCCATATAACATACAAGGTCAATCTCATATCTGACTAACACTCAAACATATGAATAGTATATAATCACATGTAATAACACCCAGGTCCATACTACACTATGACATTACGCTAATCAAATACGTACAACAGTCTGGACCAACACATATATCATGCTCAATACACAGCAGTATATAATATGCAAATGACATGTATCATGATGAACAAGCATATGCAGCAAACATAGCTCAATCAAATGCAGCATCTCACAGGCATATGTAAAACATATATCAAATATATGCATACATATATATTAGCAATGCATATGCATGGTCATGTCTACGGACCCGTTCAACCACGACCCCAGAGTGGCCAGGGTGGCACAACATGACAACTATCCCGACTCCAGCTACCACTACTCTTGAGTGACCGAGTTGGGTAGTATGACTAAGTAGCATATAAGCGTAAAGAGCTAACTACTCCAAGGGGTCCCTGCTGCTAGCCACATCGTCCCTACCCATGAGTAGATAGGCGTCGCACATAGGACAATTGCACATCATGCAACCACCGTCTATAGTGGACGAGTGTGCTAACTACCACTCTGCACAGTGGCCAAGTGTGCATCTCCAACTACCACTGTCTATAGTGGTCGAGCGTGGCACATTCAATGCTCTTCCCTCAACCCTGCTACCACTACCCCGAGTAGCCGGGGAGGCAGGATGACTGACGACCCATCTCAACCACAAGGGAGACCCAATCGCCAGCATGCATGCAATGTAATGATGCATAACTCCATACACGTATCCTCGCAACACTCCCTATCCCACGGGGAGTCCTGGTCAACCAAAAGTCAACTATGCAAGGACTACTAATCCACAAGACTCTCTCTCTATCACACAGAGAGTCATACATATCTGAAAGTCAACCACGCTAAAACCTCCAGTCTGTAGCGAGATACTGTCGACCATCTATATAACCATACACAGTCACACGATCCATAATGGATATATAATCACGCTAGGCCCTCTAGTCCTTAGCCACATACTGACAATCACACACACTTATCTATGCACCGTTGACTAGATCCACCATAGATGCACAACTAATATGTATATGATACAACAATCGACTTCATAATATAATCCATCACCTAACCCTAGTGATGTGACCCGGTAACCCAATCTGAGTTCACAATGGTAACCCTAATCACAAGTACTTAACTGAACATCTATCAGCTAACACACCATAGGGTTTGTAGTTCATATCCGTGATAGATAATCAATGAAGTAACATCAATATATCTCAAAGGTCAAAGGCAGTACAAGCATATGATTAAATAAGAGTGGATTTAAGATCAAAGGTATCATCATAAGTCCAAATTCATGCACTGGAATTAGTCAAAACTACCTGACCAGGGTAGATATTACCCACCTGACACGAAGCTCGAAATAATGATCCTCAAGCCCGGGGACCTTCCTCGTACCCCAAACCTTCACATAATAACAAACTATGATTAACTACAAGCCTCTGATAAGTATACGAACAAAACACTACTTCGTTTCTATGTTCGCATCCCTTCCTCATCTATGAGTTAGAAATCCCGATTATCCCAATCTGATACACCATAACCAAAATCACAATAGATCACCGACATCCACAAGATCAATTGAAGTAAATAGATCTAAACAACACTCAAATAGCTATCCAATCATCTAAACATAATGTCAACACTTCAGCCTTCACAACTCCTTAACGGAGCATAGCCAAACATAATCCACCAACACCACAGTCAACGACCCAAAACGAAAATCGCTAAAAAACCAACCAATGAATCAACACACAAATCTGAGCTATAATGGAAGCTTACTACAAGATTAAACTACCACCTCAATCAATTCAATATATCCACCGAATAGATCACAACACAAACACTATGAACACACCTACATCCTCGATCAGAGCCAATCAACCCAACTGCCTCCTTCCACACACAGTCGGCACCACATAGAACAATTGACATCCACAACCAAATCATCAACATCGAACAGAAAACACCACATACAACACCACCACTGCCATTCACATAACAACCTAGGTCCGGTAACACCATAAACAGAACAAGAAAAGGAAAAATAGGAATTATACCTGAATTAAACTTCACTGCTGCATCAACACAATCCATCGACAAAACTCATCCGATTCCAACAACATCGACATACTACGAATTCATAGCAACTACAGACAACACAACAAAAGGGAAATCAAACTTACCGACCCAAATCTCCATCGGCAGCTACCTTCCCTGTTAACCGGAGCAATCAAAACTCCAAAACACTGCCCAAAACCAATCCAAGCTAATCAAGAACCCACAACAAGATCCACAGCTAGCTCTAAGGGAAATCAACAATTTAATCCAAACCAAACAGATCGCAGCACCTGTGTCGATGATGAAATGACGGAAGAGGAGAGGCGAAGATGAGCTGAGCTCGAGTGTCGACGGTGGCAGATCGACCTCATGTGGCGAGGCGGCGATTAAATGACAACTGAGCCTTCGGTGACCAAGAGCATTGTTGTGCATCGGTTGGAGAGCTCTGACGGCCGGCGGTCGGCAGCGGGAAGAAAGGTTGCATCTTGTTGGAGGCGACAGCGGAGCTCTGGTGGTGGCGATAGCGAGTCAAGCTCAGATGGTTGCGGAGGGGCTACGATTGAGCACGGTGAGGTAAGGTCGCGATGGGGAACTGCTCGAATCGGGAGAAATGGTGGAGAAGAAGAAATCGCGAAAGGAATAGAAATGGGTCGGTAGATGTGGGTCAGGCTAAGGAGAAAACGGGTCAGATCCTTCTTTATAAGCCATCACCTAAGTTTTGATACTTAGGTTAATTTCTCCAATTAACCCTTTAATCACAACTAATCCAAATAACTCTCTAAAATATCTGTAAAATTACATAGAGTATTTTTTTTCGGTATCTTACAAAAGGTGTCCCTCAATTCTGCTCCAGGAGGAGCGCTGATGAACAAGACTATCGAGGAAGCAGAGGAGCTGATTGAAGAGGTGGCCCAGAACCACCATCAATGGGATTTCAAGCGTAGTCACCCAGCTCCTGCAGTGGGACGATATGCTGTCAACTCCGTAGATCACCTAGTGGCGAGGATGGATGCACTTAGCAAACGGTTCGACTCTCTAAATCCTATTTCTGTATGTGCGGCCCATACCTTTGGAGAGGGAGCATCAGCATATCAAGAGGACTATTATGGAGGGTAGGGCAGATTAGAGGAGATCGAGTAGGTCAATGGGTTGGGGACCACAATCAAAGGCCCAACAACCCATATTCTAGCACTTACAATCCCGGATGGAGGAACCACCTGAATTTTTCCTATCAGAATAACTAGGGGAATTTCCAACCCTCTGGAGTATATGGGCAGCAACAGGGCAGTGGGCAGCAGCAACCATAAAAGTCTAAGCTAGAACTGATGATGGAAGACTTCATTACTACCCAAACGAAGGCCAATGAAGAATTTTGATGCCAACAAAAAAAATCAGAAGAGTCACTTAGGGATTTGAAGGCCACTGTTGATGGTCTTGCAAGTCACACGAGGATGTTGGAAACACAAGTGGCCCAAATAGCCCAAATCGTAGTGCAAACCATGGATAGCTCTCCATCATTACCCGAGCCGAGTCAGGTCAAGGAAGAGAGAATATACGAAGAAAGAGTAGGTCAGAAGAATAGATCCACAAAGGGGTGTGCAACCATGATATCAACGTTACCAAATTAGGCTGAAATTGAAGATAAAATCCCACCCAAGCTGGAGGACCCTGGTGAATTTGTTATACCTTGCTTAATTTATGGTGAGATCTTCGATGAAGCACTGTGCGATTTAGGGTCCTTAGTTAGCGTGATGCCCTACGCATTCTACCTAGAGATGGGACTGAGTGGCATCAAATTAGCGGGCCTTGGTATTCGTATGGGGGATGACTCAGTCAAGGAACCCGTCGACATGCTAGCATATGTGCCTGTGGTCATTGAGAATTTCGTGATACATACAGATTTTATTATACTCAACACAGGACAAAACTCCTAGAATCCCATCATCTTGGGAAGACCCTTTCTGGCGACTGTGGGAGCATGTATAGACGTAAAGGCTCACAAGATCTTCTTGAAAGTAGACGGGGAGATCATCATCTTCAACCTGTTAGAGTGTAGAGCTCCCTTCTTGGACGGCTACACTTTCAGTAGGGTAAAGCCCAACCCACTAGAAGACAATACAGAGACAGATGAATGGAGATTTACAGAATCTCCGGAGCCAAGTTGAGATAATGGAGTGTGGTCGAGCTAAAAGACCTTAAACAAAGTGCTTCTTGGGAGGCAACCCAAGTTTAATTTTACATATTTTTAATCTTTCTGCATTCGTGTGTGTAATTTAGACTTTGATTTATGGTCACTTATGTTTTTTCAAATAGTTTAGGATTAGAAAGAACTTGCTAGGAAGAAGTAAAAAATCATTTGGAGCCCACCTAGTCCACATTGACATGAGCCTGCACCTGCACCACCACCTTATTCTACTTTTGAGTAGGATGCAGGTATATTTTCCTATGACTTCACAGAGTTCCGATCATGCCTCGACGACATACACACCGAGCAGTAGACACAGGGGCAGTGATGGGAGGAACACAACTCTTACATGCAGGCGGAGTTTCATGGCTTACCGGAGCACTTCCAGCAGGCCGAGGTGTAGGGATGTATACTGAAAAGTCTATCTTTTGTATGAACATCTTTATTTTGGAATAAGAATCACATGATCATTGTTTGCATATTTTTATGGTTATGCAATATTGTCTAAATACTTTACATTATAGATAACATGGTGTGTGGTGTCACATAGGAGATCATGTTATCGGCCCCTTGAAAAGTATAAGTAAAGGCTCACAACCGAGATGGATTTGGACAAACCATCGGAATGGTTGTAGTGTGATTTGGTGTTGGTTTGTCTTGACCATAGAATCACACTAGTGCACTTTGTGTGTATTGAGCAGGACCGACTTAGAGGTGATTCGATTTATTGCCGACTACATAATCGAATCGGACCTTAGATATTATTTAGTACATGCTCTTAATCCCGATATAATAACGGGAACATATACTTAATACTCATCTTTTTGATTTACCAATGGGCGAGATTTATAGATTAAATCGATAGGCTCGGTAAGTTGGGAGATGATATTATTTATATGGTGTGTCGTTGATTATAGGAGGAAACCGTGTCCTATATATTAGAATGATGATGTCCCCTTGAGGATCTCATAAGGTTCATCATGTAAACCCTGCAGGTGGACTTGGTCCGGCATGATGAAAAGGTTGAGTGGTACTACTCAAGGAGTTAGATGTTGATTAATTAATGGTCAGTAAATTAATTAATCGATGGACATTCGAGATCTTAAACACAGGGAGAAAATGTACAAATAATATATGGAGCCCATATTATCATATGGGGGTTGGTGAGGTAGATTAATGATGATCCTTTAGTGGATTGGATCATCATTAGTGGATCGGACTTTATGTGGGCTTGATCCATGGGTGGCCAAGATCCAACTCCTCATGGTCCCTAATGTAGCCTATTAACACCTCATGAAGCTTATATCCAATGGATAGAAACAAAACTCTAAGATCCATTGGTAGAGATTAAATCTCTAAGATCCGACGGTTGAGATTAAATCTCTAGATCTGACGGTTGAGATTAAATCCCTAGAACCAATGGAGGAGATTAATTCATGACTTATCCCTATCTCTATAAAAGGAGGGCATGGGAGTTGGCGTGAACTACATGAAAGGAGAGCTAGGGTTTGGGCGGCAAGAAGGAATCCTAGTTGAGATAGGATTAGGGTTAGGGTTTGGAGGCTAGGGCGGCACCAAATAAGGAAGGTGATTGTTTCTTCTTCCTCCTCTTGTGGCCGGCATCCAGATTGGTTTCCATCCCTTTTTCCAGGCTTTGGCCGGCGGCCAAGCCTCTCTTCCCCCTCTCCTTAGGTGGTGGAAATAAGATATAGGGCTTCCCTTGGTGTCTTGATTGTTTTCCATCATCTTCTCCACCTTCTAGTTGGCCGGCGGCAAGGAGATTGTGTGCTCCTTGTTGGTTGGTTTTAGGGAGGAGAAAAAGCTTGTTTCTACTCTTCCTCTTGCTTTGGAAGAGCAAGGAAGGAAGATTTATGATCTAGGAGCTTCGACTTTTGGTAGATCGTCGCCCACACGACGTCCAAAAGGAAGAAGGACATACATTAGAAGATCAAGAGGTATATCTATTCTCTTTTCTCTTTTGTTTGTTGCTTGTTTTTGTTTTTCAATTATAAGCATGTTATAAATCTGTAAATGGATAAATAATACTTGGATCCCGAGCATAAACACAAAAATCGGCGATCCGGACATCGTCTATTCCGCGGCTACTCGTAGAATAGAGGATGGTCGCTTGAACAACTAGTTTGTTCAAGTGACCTCTCTAAACGAATAGCACGACGATGACTTGGTGGTTTGGGCAATCCCTTTTGTCTAGGATTAAATTTTTTTAATCTGGGGACATCGAAGGGATCGCCATGATCAAGCAACCAAGGTGAAGTGGGAAGCGAAGTTTCCCCTCACAGACTCGATAAGCAAAACCCTTCACGAGGAGTTCTACAACGAGGCCCGTATATACTTCCAGGAGGAGGTTGCCCATTGCCAGGAGGAGGCTACCTACCATCGGGAGGTCAGGCAGCACATGCGTGCCCAGCAGGTACAGTGGGCTAGGGAGGAGGAGCACAGAGCAGCCGCTGCATCCACCAACTCTCAGATCGACCACATGTACATGTGGCATCAGCGGCTGAGCACCAGGTTCTCCCAGGAGCCAGACATGCCGAGGTTACCAGACTTTCCACCACGACAATCATATTAGAGGTATGATTTTATATAAGTCTGGGGGGGTACCCCAAGTTTTGATTTATTTTGTTTCTAGCAGTAGTTTCTATCCTGATATTTGCATTTTAGTTAGCATTCATTTGTTCATTCATAGTGTGGTTAGTTTCTTTTTGCACTTAGTTTTTGCTATCTTTAAGTTGCCTCAATAGTATTTTTAAAGTTACTTTCATGATTTGTTTCCATAGGTAGCTTAACTTCATTTATCTCGTGGTATTTTATTTTATTTACTCTAATGAATGTTCTAGACTTACACTGGTTAGCTTTTATTTTTACACCTACACACGACGAACATTCAGAAAGGGAAAATCTAGTACTTACCTAGTTATGATTCATCTCGGTAGTCTAGTACTTTGGAATCCATAGGTGACTCTAGATTTAGCATTTTAGTTACTGAAGATGCTCAGATTGTGGAAGCCTATTCAGAAAAATCAAAATCCCAAGAGAGAGAGAAAAAGAAAAAAAATGGAATAAGAAAAAAAAAGGGAAGAAAAAAAAAGAGAGTAAGAAAAATTGAAAAATATTATGAGGAATAAAAAAACAGTTGTCGTGAGTGGAAATGGTTAGGTGCCCCTTTGAGACCGAGTTAGGTTACTGAGGAAACACCTATCAATTTCTCTCAATACCGAGCACACCTTTGAGACTTTATGCTAGATCTAAGGAACGACCCTCGCTTTGGGTAGGTAAGTGCCTAAGAGGCGGAGTCCTTAGGAAAGCTATAGGATGATGACTTAACTTACCATTGAACGAGTATCCCGTAAGAAGATTCTCTTATCACGTGCACGAGAAGCTAACTTAGTGAATTTTTAGAACATATCTATTTTGCTTTGATTACAAATATCACTTGATAAATCTAGTTGACAAGCTAAGTATGGAACAATGCTTTTTAAAATTTCATGGCATTGAGGTTTGCTTGAGGACAAACAAAGATTTAAGTCTGGTGGAATTGATGTGAGCAAAACATTTAGGATTTTAGGAGTAGTTTTCGCTCACATCCTGTTGCATTGTATATTTTATTCTTGCATATTTCACTTTATTTTGCATGTATTTTCTATTTTCTGATTCGGAGATCTTATTTTTATACTCTTGTGTGTAGGACAACATTCTACGGAGAAAATGGAACACTTTTAGAGTGAAAAGAAGGCATTTGGCAATTAGAACAGAAGGACACATGCCCTGGCCCTGTGAATCCACACGACTCGCACCCCAGTGCCACATACGGTGTAAGATATCGGGAAAAAAATTAATTAGGTATATGGATTAAATACCTAAGTAGCTATTTGGGGGTTTAAATAGGTGGTTGGGTCAATTTGGGCTAGCTTGGACTTAACCTAGGTAAGCTTAACCACAAGTGAATGGCTTATATAAGTCTTAAACCCAACCCAATTGTTATTTCCTACCTGACCCATTTTCTTAAGCTGCATTTCTTCTGTTTCTGCATTTTACTCTTCGTTGTTTTATTCTCTCCGAGTGTTTCCTCAATCGTAACCCGATTCTTCTTCCGCCGTGATTTCCTTCATTTTCCGATCGTGACTCCTCTTCCCTTCTCCCCGATCCGGTCCGCTTCTCATCGTGAACTCCTTATTTCTCTTTATTTTCTTCGCCGATCGAGTGTGGTTGCCGTCACTTCTTCCCACTCGTCGAGGTTGGTCTTCACGGTGAGCAGGTAGCACCTATCGAGCGCTGCCAGTGGTCGGTGTCCGTGGGTCGCCGATTCATCTTCGCCGCTGTGATTTCTCCTCTCTGTCGCCGCCTTCTCCCTCGCATGTTGGCCACACTTAGCTTGCCCTTTTCCGCTCAGCGAGCGACTTCTGTCCTCTCACGTCGTGAGCTCCTCTTCGATTGCTGGTGCCCTAAGCCAGCCTGCCATGCTGGTCGCCAGCACCACGCCGCTGCCGCTGCCACCACGAGTCCAGCTTTGGTGATGGAGTTGTCAATTTCTTCTGCTTTTCTCCTGATCACCTTCATCCCTTGCCTCCCTGTCGTGTTCCACCCACTGATCACAGTCGTTCGCCAACCACAAGCGAATCTATTCGGTCGCGCATCTCTTCCCATTCATCGGCTTCTTTGTGCGAGCTCATCTCAGCGATGTCATCATAGCGACTGATTGTTATCATCGTCGATTGACCTTGCCTTGTTCCATAGGCAAGTAGGAATTGGTCGCTCTCTACTCAGGCTGCCACACCTCCTCCCGAGAGCCCTAGATCAGCCACCTGTTGCTGCACCGATCAATTTCTCGTTATCCTCTGCCATAACTCAGATCTTCGGCTAGATTCGCCACCGCCCTTTGATCGATTTGCATCAACAATCCTTGGCACATTTGTGACTACCATCTTCGGTAGGTGTTACACCTTGATTGTGTCAGAAAGGGGTAAGAGGGGTCGACCTGTGAATTGGCCTATTGATTCATGGTAAGTCTATTTATATTTTTGTACTATGAAATGTGGATATAAACAGTTATCTTAAAGGCGATTGGATTGGTAGAGATGGTCGATGGTTCGACATCCAATGAGCAAATTTGTGGTTCGGGATTGTGTCGGAAAAGAAGGTAAGGTTTGAATTGAGATTTTAGGTAAATGTTTGGGTTGGGGATTTAATTCGAACTAACTTGATTGATACAAATTGGATGCCTATGTCAGGATCAAAGAATTATGGTTTAGATTTGATATGATGATGTTGGAGTCAAATCTGATGAGGATCAAGAAGTTGAGCAGATGGAAGCAAGGCTTGGTAAGTATAGATTTGGTTGTTCATAGTTGTGTATCAGTTTTGTTTAGTAAACTGATTTGGATGTACTATAATTATGTAGTGATGATAGTACCTGTTCATTGTGTAATGATGTTTGATTTATTTAGATTAAATTGAGACCGGACTCCTTAAGAAGATTAAGAAGTGGTTGAAGTAGAATCAGTGTGAGGACGTTGATTTGAGGCAGAGTTCTCAGACGTGAAGACAAATGATATTTTTAGATAAGTCTTCACATCAGGTGGGTAATTTCCTACCCTGGTCAGGTAGCAGCTAAACCTTGAAGTATATAACTTCATATTATTGTCACTTTGACCTTGACTCCACTCTAGTTTTTCTTATGCTTGATACTTGCGTTTGCACTTAAATACTCTATTATTGTTGTTATCTATTCATTCATCTTGGTTATGAATTATAGATGTTATGGTAAGTGGACCTGTAGTGGTTTACCTATGTGTACGTAGCTAAATTCGATTGTAAAACTGAATTGTGCAATTTAGATAAATCATCCGGGGGTGGATGATGATGCACGCAAACGCGTCCCCAAATCTACGATGGAGGCCGTCGAGAACTCGAAGCGTACGCTCGCGCTCAACGCCCGCAAGTGCATGGATATTGTCAAGTAATAAAAGATTATCGATCCCACATGGATTGGGATTCGAATACCAATATGTTCAGTGGTTGAAATTGTTCGAAAGTAAGCTCTAAGAGGTTTCGATTTGCGAGGGTTGTCGGTGGACTAAACTCTAATACGGTGTCACACGGAGGAAGAAGGGAGCGTGCCGAGGTCTTCAAAAGGGATTTTAGGACTTCAGTTTCGCTTGTGTGTCGCAAAACATGCTGTCAACTGGGCGTTGTCTAAACGTCTAGCTATGGTTTTGTGAAAGGGACATCATACACTCTCCCGATGAGCTACCATATCTACTGGGAGCTATCTCTACCTTACAAGGACGGGATAGACGGTACGAGGAAGCCGAATCAATCCCTGCAACGAACCGTTTCCGGTTCCATCCCATCCTTCTACTCACTGTTACAGGAGATCAGGTTTACCCCTAGGTTCCTTGTATAAAATCACCTAAATCTTAGATACGAGGGTTGTCACCCCTCGTATCGCCTAAGCACAATAGGTAGAAAACCAAACACGCATAGATATGTGTATAAACAATTTCCAATTGCCATATTAAACTCAAAAACAGAATTTAACGTGAACCAACATGTAATGCGCACACAAGCTACTCCTTAATCCTAGAATCAAAGGAACTACTCCATATATATAAGAGAGGAATCACAAAGCATGTACATGTTCGAATACATCAGAAATAAAGTGCAGGAACAAGGAATTACAATGCCTACGTGGTCCTCTCTCCGGCGTTGAAGTGCAAAGCGTGGACCTCCGGCGGCGTTCTTCCTCCCCGTTGTGAGTCCCCGAAGCTTTTTAGGGCTTTGGTGTGTCGTCCTAGCCGTCGTGCCTCCCCCCAGGGTTTGGGAGCCCTAAGGCAGCTCCCTCATGATCCTCGCCTATTGGATGAGTTTCCTATATATAGAGGCAGCTCCGCCTTTCCATAAATGCTTGAAAAACCCTATTTCCTTGAATTTGCGGCACCACCACACGGCCGTGTGAATTTCAATCATTGATGCATGAGTCATCTTCAGCTCCACCTTCTCCTCCACCTTAGAGTTTGTGAACATTTATATTTTGATTTAGTGAAATTGTGCTCAATTTGAATGTGTTTGCATTTTAATACTATGAATTTGTGAAAATGGATGTTTTGGACTTTAAATTTGATGCTATGTTAGTTGTTTTTAAATGTATATGTTGGTTTTATTATTTCAGTTGAATGTTGTTAAGTTAAATTGTGTGGTTGATATTGTATTACAGGATTTCGAATACAAATAAAATAAATTTTGGAAATCTATATTTTCATGGTTAGCGATGATTTTTTAATATTCCGTCGCTAACGGTCAATATACGACTTTAGGATTTTGAGGGTTGACGATGAAATTTATAATTTCGTCGCTAAATTTGGAGTATCAGTCGGTTGCCAGTCGACGCGTCCGACTGTAGTAGGACTTGGCGACGAAATTTATACATATCATCGCAGAAGTTTCTCCAGTCGAGGAGCTCTCGCTTCTATGGCTGGGCAAAAATTAGACAGTCGATTGCTTTCTTGCATCAGTCGAGTGATGTTAGCGACAAAATAAGTTATTCTCGTCGTTAAACTTGATGGCATTGCTCGGAGGCTCGTTGGCTCCCATGTCCCCGGATTAAAATTTTCACTAATGAAAACTAATCCGGATGGGATGAGTTTCCTAAGCACAATCAATTCGTCGTCGTGCTAACGACTTGAGCAATCGCTTGAATAAACTAGTTGTTCAAGCAACCAAGCTCTTCTAGTCGGTTAGCTGCAGAAGAGACGATGGACGGATCGCCGGTTTTTGTGTTTATCTTCGAGGTCCATGATTATACAAATACATATGGATGTAGACATGTATAATCAACACATACAATCATATTAATAAGAATATGCAAAGATCAATAATAAAACTTGTAAAACTTTTATACCTCTCGATCTTCTATTGTATGTCCTAACCTCCTTGTAGACTTCGTGTGGGCGAAGATCCTCCACAAGTTGAAGCTTCCTAGATCTTCTTCAATCAAAAGAAAGAAGAACTCTCCTTCCCTTCTTGCTTGAGCCAACCACCAAGCCACAAAGGCTTGATGTCGCCGGCCCCAAGAAAAGAGAGAACAAGATGGCCAACCAAGGAACCGAACAAGGGAACAATCCCTAGCTCCTTTGTGCCGCCGGCCAAGAGGAAAAGAAGAGGAGAAGAGGAATAGGTTGAGCGTCGACCAAGGTAGAGGGAAGAGTGGTAGGAGCCGGCATCACCTTAGGAAGAAGAAGAGCACCTCTCCTATAGTTGCCGCCCACCTTACCTTCCAAACCCTAGCCGCCCAACCAAACCCTAATCTCCTTAGTGTTTCCTCCTTAGGGTTTCTTGCCGCCCAAGCTTATGATGGGCAAAACCCTAATCTCCAAAACCAACCAACTTCTTAGCTTGCCGCCCACCTTAAGCCTCCTTTTATAGAGTTAGGCTTAAGCCTTGTTTTAATCTCCACCGTTGGTTCTAGGGATTTAATCTCAACCGTCGGATCTAGAGATTTAATCTCAACCGTCGGATCTAGAGATTTAATCTCAACCGTCGGATCTAGGGATTTAATCTCAATCGTCGGATCTAGAGATTTAATCTCAATCGTCGGACCTAGAGATTTAATCTCCACCGTCGGATCTAGGGATTTAATCTCAATCGTCGGATCTAGAGATTTAATCTCAACCATTGGATCTAGGCTCCATGAGGTTTATATTAGGCTACGATAGGGACCATGAGGAGGAGTTGGATCTTGGCCACCCGATGGATCGGAACCACACAAACTTGATCCATCAATAATGTTCCATTCCACTAGAGGATCATCATTGAATTACCTCACCAACCCCCATAAATTAATATGGGCTCCATACATTATTTGTACATCCATCTCCCCATGTTTAAGATATCGAATGTCCGTCAATTAATTGATTTACTGACCATCAATCAATTAACATCTAACTCCTCGAGTAGTACCACTCAACCTTATCATCATGTTGACTAAGTCAACCTGCAGGGTTTACATGATGAACCTTATGAGCTCCTCAAGGGGACATCATCAACCTAATATATAGGACACGGTTTCCTCCTATAATTAACAGCACACCATGTAAATAATATCATTTCCCAACTTACCGGGCATATTGATTTAATCCATATAAATCTCACCCTTTGGTAAATCAAAGAAATAAATACTAAGTACATGTGCCCGTTATTATATCGGGATTAAGAGCATGTACAACATAATATCCGAGGTCCGATTCAATTATGTAGTCAGTAATAAATTGAATCACCTCTATGTCGGTCCTGCTCAATACACCTAAGTGTACTGGTGTAACTCTATGTTCAAGACAAAACAATACCAAGCTACACTACAACCATGCCAATGGTTTGTCCAAAACCATCTTGGTTGTGAGCCTCTACTTATATTCTACAAGGAACTGATAACATGATCTCCTGTGCCACATCAAGCACCATGTTATCTACAATGTAAAGTATTAGACAATATGCACACATATAATAAATATAAAGTGCAAACAATGATCATGTGATTCTTATTTCAAAATAAAAATGTTCATACAAAATAGCTAGGCTTTCAGTATACATCCCAACAATACTGCCAGTCGAGGCGCTAGTCGAGTGTCTCCCGATTCTGTGACGGGGCACAAAATTAGACAGTCGACTGCTTTATTGCATCACTCGACTGATAGTTAGCGACGAGTTTTGTATATTTCATCGCTAATATCAGTGATTTTCCTATTTCTATCATTTAAGATTTTGCGACAAAATGTTTATTATTAGCGACGTTTTTATTTCCGTTGGTAATATTAACGACGATAATCCTTTTAATTCGTCACTAATGTTTCTTTGCGACAAGCTTATTACAACAACTCTAGCGACGAAATTGTTTCGTCGTAAAATTTATTTAGTGGCGAATTCATGGTATTAGTGACGAATTATTTTCGTCGCTATTTTTTATTTTTCTTGTAGTAAGATCATTTGCTACAATTTTCAAGGAGAGGGACATATGAGGGATGAGTGCCCCCAATTGAACAAGAGTAAAGAAGAAAGGCAAGAAGAAAGAAGAGAAGAAGTCTAAGAAAAAGGAGAAGTCAAAGCCCCGGAACCTAAAAACTACATGAGATGACTCGTCCTCATCGGAGGAAGAAATCTTCACCTACCTTGCACTTATGGGAATTGACGACATAGCATCTACCTCCTCTGAGCAAGAAGAAGGAAGTACAAGTGAGGAGGAGAGCTCAAGTGTAGGGGGAGCTTCATCCACATTGAAATTGAAAGAAGGGGATTGGGTAAGTGAGGTAAATAAACTACCCTCCCATTATGTAATTTCAATGATTACTAGCTTGACTAAGGACTTGTTTATAATGAAAAAGAAAAATAAATGCATGCTTAATGAAATTAGAACTCTAGAAGAAAAATTGAAAAATGCATGCTCACATGTTAATGATTCTTCTTCTAGTGTTAATGATGCATGTTTAGGAGAGAATAAGGCTTTAAGGGAAAAGGTAGATTTCCTTACTAAAGCCCTAGAGAAATTTACAATTGACTCAAACACTTTGAACATGATAATTGGGAGCCAAAAAGCTAGTTTCAATAAGAAGGGCTTAGGATATAAGGGAACCAAAAATGAAAAGGTCTGTCATTATCTAATTGCTAGGGGACAATCCAAAACAACCATGGTAGCTAGGAAATGGATCCCAAAGGAATACTTGGTGAACCCTATTGGAAAGAACTTATATTGGGTTCCCAAGTCAATCCTTAAAGGTTAGAAAAACCTAGGATAGTCAACCATATTTGAATTTATTTCATATCATATTATTTGGTTGATTTATGATGATGGGGGTGATACTTGATGAGTAATGGTTTTAGGATAATATTTGATTTATGATCATGATGTGCAATTATGGATGATACTTAACCTTGGGTAGAATTGCATGAAATTTTGGTTAAGTATAATTACCTTTAGTTACATCTCACATTCACCATAAGGCTAACTTGATTGAAAACATAGCAATGGGTGAGATGTTAGGTTGATACAAGTGATTCACTAATGCTTATGACATTTTGATGGGTCACTTAGAGTATCATAACATAGCAATCATAGACCAACTATGGGAAAAGCATATATTTAATTCATAGACATATTGCCTAAAGATCATGGTTAGATATTTCAAATATTTTAAATCATTTTATGTTTTATAATCTGTGAGTTCATGCTTTGAAAAGTTTCTAAGGCAAAACTAGCTTTCAAGTTGATAAAAAATTGAGTCATTTTCAAACTTTTGAGATTTTGCCTTACTTTCGAAAATTGGATGAATTTTTATGAAAAGTTATTTTTCATTGATAGAGGGACTCATAAGAAATGCATTCTCATTGTACTTCGTTCAGTTACGTATTGCTTTTTTTTAATGCATTTAAGCTTGGGTTAGGAATCGAGAAAAATGATTTTTCAAGAAATGTCGTCGACCAACTTTAAATAATCATTGATGGAACTATGCCGCAACTTGATTTCTAGGGTTTTTAGGCAGATTTTGGTATTTCTCTTCCTTTAGACTTTTATTCTATGTTGTATAACATATGTTAGATGTTTTTGATGGTGTCAAAGGGGGAGAAATGTGAGAGTTTAAGTTAATCATGCTAGGGGGAGAATTTGTTGGTGCAGTGAGGCACCGAAATCGAACTTGTGTTTTGATTATAGCAAAGACACAAGGTTAAGTCTATTTTGTTATCTCATGAGTCTACTTGAGTGTGCAGAAACAGGTTAAGCTTGAGTTGGAGATCTGCGACACAGTAAGTGCAAGGTAAGACTCGTGTCCGACGAGCGTAAGTGAGGTCGGATCCTCCGTTTAGGAGTTGATCTTAGGCGACAATCCGACCCAAAACTTTCCATGAAAGTCTAAGTCGAGATTGGATGGTTAGAAACCATCTAAATCCATCACATTTAATATTTCTACATATTGCTTTGAGCTAACCCTTGTTTGAATTCGAAGTTACTCTAATTCGAATTAAAATTAGAATTTGAATTTATTCGAATTCGAATTAAAATTAGAACTCGAATTGAAATAAAATTAAATAACTAAAGTATCCTGAAAATGGGCAAAAGGAACTAAAAGCAAGGTGGCAACTTATCCCCCAAATCTTGGTGAGGTGGCCGGTCAAAAGCAAGGTGGAAACTTATCCCTCAATTGGTGGTGAGGTGGCCGGATCTCAAGTGGGCGGACAAGGCTTCAAATAGAGGGGGGTGCTTCACATCTTAGATACAACAATTATTACAAAGCTCTCAAACGCCTCCACAACGCCGCTCTTCTACGACGATGCCACTACAACGAAGTCTTTGCCAACCTGGCTTCAGATTAAAGTGTTGGTAATCGTTTTAGTCGATTAATTTAAGTTGTGTTTTTCGAGATTTTATATCAAAAAGGAGAGAGGGGCTTGTCTCTCATCCTTGTGTTTTTGTTTGTAATCGTAACTCCTACCTCCAACGAGGAGGAGTGTTTTAGTGATTGCCCTCCGTACGTGGTCTAGGACCATTAGGGCCTTGGATTAGCAGCCGGTTGGCTGTGAACCAAGTAAAACTCATTGTGTCCATCTCTTTTTCGCTACGTTTATCTCTCACTTATCGTTTTTACAACAAAAGAAAAACCGTTTTGCGCTATTCACCCCCCCTCTAGCGCTCATTTCGATCCTACAATTGGTATCAGAGCCGGGGGCACTCAAATTTGGTGAAACCACCAATTAATTTTTATTTCTTTTGTTTCCTTTGTTTCTGTCTACGTTAATTTTTGTGTTTTTTTTTAATTTTTCTAAATTTTTTTTTAGACTTTTCTTTAATTCAATTTTATCGCTTTTAATCTTTCTATTGATCATCCTAACAAAAAAAACTCTTAATTACGATTTTTTAATTCTATTACTGATTAAAATTAGTTTTTCCCAGAATTAAAAATTCTTTCATTTTTTTTAAACACTTGAATTTTTCAAACCCTAAAATCTTTATATTTCGTTTTATAAAGTTTTCTCGTTAATCTTAGCATTGAATTAAATCTTATTTCCACTAAAATAGATTTTCAATCAATTTACAAAATTTAATCAATTAAAAATCAATTAAAAACTTATTTTAATTTTTAAATCTTGTCTAGAATATAAGTTTGGTTTTTCAATATTTTTTACTTAATTTCAACATTAGATTTTTTTTCTACAAAATAGTTTTTAATTAATTTTCGAAATTAATTAATTAATTATTTTTTTTACAGAATTAAAATTAATTTTCTAATTAGTTAATCTATTGATTGATTTATTTATCTTTTCTTCTTCCCGCACTACTAATCCAAGATGCAAGTCTTGGGACCTTTGTTGTCTGTGTGTTTTTTCTCTCTTCTTACCGTTTCGTGTTAATGACCCATCTCGAGGGTTTTAGCACCGTCCGACCACTGTTTTACAACGGTGACGATTTCCGTTACTGGAAAGGTCGGATGGAGTGCTTCCTAAAAACACAAATAGAGATGTGGATTATGATCAAAACCGGGTTCACCCTTCCTACTAATGAAGAAGGTGAATCCTTGGATTACAATTAGTGGTCCATTACCACTAAACGACAAGTTGAGGCAGATGCAAAGGCGACTCAAATCTGCGATCACGGGCTATCCAAGGAGGAGCTGAGAGTCGGACCCTTCATCGCAAGAGATCTACGGGCCGAGGTGATCGAGTTACGAAGGATCGGATCAAGCTAAGGTTTGCAAGCGATTTGTTATTCAATAAATTGTACACACTAAAAATGCGAGAACACGAGGCGACAACACAATTGCACGCCGCGTCGGGACATAGTCAACGGTGCATTCAATGGGATAGAAAGTCGAAAACCGAGATCTAATCAGGTATGTTCTAAATTCTTTCCCTAGGACCACCTTGTGGGCATCCATGGCCGATGCCTACAAGGTATCTAAGGACCTAGCTAAAGTTAGAATAGATGAATTATTCTCAGATTTCGAATTACATGAGCAGTCCAACTCGGAACCCGAGAGGGGTATAGCCTTGTTTGCAGGTTCAAAGAAGAAGAAAATCGCAAGCAAGCCACCACCAACCGAGGAGGAAGAGGCGAGTCAGAAGAAGTTGACCCGGAGTTGATTGCCGAACTAATGAACCTAGCTCGAAGGATAGCCAAGGGACGAAAGCGAACCACGACTCGACCCAACCAAGGTAAGCCTAAAAGTTCTAATATTAGGTGTTATGAGTGTAACAGGTTTGGACATATCAAGTCCGAGTGCCCCAAGCTCAACCACCAAGCACCTAAGCACAAGAAGGCCCTCAACGCGACATGGGAAGAAGCGTCATCCGAAGAAGACGAAGACCACGTCTTCATGGCGAAATCGATTGAGTCAGACGGAGACCAGAACGAACTTGAGTCGAACACGAGGATGACTCGGACTCTGAAGCTACCTTCAAGTCAAGCCACGGATACGCATCCGGTTCAAAAGATATCCTTAAAGTGAGTCGAACTTTATTTAATACTTTACATAATACGGTTAGGTTTTTGTCTAGGAAATTAGTTAAGTCCGAGTCCAAGGTCAAGACCCTGGTTGAGGAGGTCAAACTCCTCAAACACAAGGTCTCCCTAACCTCTTCGACTAGTCAAGTTCGAGAAGAGGACCCAACTCGAGCTGAAAAGCTCGGTTGAGAACTCTCTCTTGAAAAGTCAAGTTGAAGATCTTAGGAACACGTTGGAAAGGTTCACTTCGGGATCCAAAGGACTTGACCTCCTACTTGGATCTCAAAGGGCCGTGTACAATAAGGCTGGACTAGGGTTTAACTCAAACACGACTAATAGGTCGTATATGTCGATTGTAAGTCGACATAGGAAACATGTCCAAGCATGGGTCCCTAAGAACTTTTTGATTTCAACTCTAGGATCCAACCCGTACTGGGTTCCCAAGGACCAAATCCACTATGTGGATAGACCGAACCGATTCAACGGTCTAGGGGGAGCCAGTACAAAACATGTTTGTGCTTTAACTTAGAAATTACATGTTTTTTTTTTAAAAAACTTGTGAACTCACTTAGAACACGTACATAACCAACTAAAATCCTTCGAAAAGATTGAGCCTCGGGGAGCCTCTTTTCAAAAATAACCAGTTAGACTAGGAAATAGTCTTAGGTGAGTCAAGTCATCATTTTCTTGAAAATGGCTTTGTCTAAGGAAGTGGTCGATGATCCGATAAAAGAAGGCCCCTGTGTCTCGCCACGACCTGGAAGTCATGATCTTGAAAAGGTAAACTTGACAAGCCTAGGGTCAAATCCAAATCTAACATAAAATTACTTGAACCTAAATGCACTTAATCAACTTAATTGGAAGTCATCTCACAAAAAACACATAAGTATAACATGCTTGATCATATAGACAATGGTGTGATTACCTAGGTTTAAAAACTAACAAATTTTTTTTAAAAAAAATTATAAAAAATCTAACATCCAATCCAACCACCTTGTGTGTAGGATCAATGGATGTTGGACAGCGGTTGCTCCCGACACATGACCGGGGATCAACTCAAATTCACGAAGCTTCGATTCAAATGATAAGGATCGGTAGCCTTTGGGAATAACGACAAGCTCAAAATCATCGGATCAGGTGATATCGAGCTTAACTCGAATTTTGTTATTAAAAATATATTACTTGTAGAGAATTTTGAATATAACCTGCTTAGCGTAAGCCAATTATGTGACAATAACTATAAGGTCATATTTTTAGAAAATGAATGTGTAATTAAAACAAATAAAACAGCTAAAATAATACTCAAAGGAACTAGGACAAATAACATTTATACAATTAACTTAATCAAATCCTCAGCCAAATGTCTTATGACACAGGAAGAGGAATCATGGTTGTGGCACCGACGACTCGGTCACTCGCACCCAAGACTCGTCCACAAGATGAGTTAGAGTGGCTTAGTTAGAGGCTTACCCAACCTCAACAATTTGGTTAATAAAATCTGTAATGCTTGTCAACAAGGAAAACAACCTAGGACACAACACAAGTTAACTAACCAAGAACGAACCTCAAGTGTACTTGAGCTCCTGCATATGGATCTATTCGATTCACATGGAGCCAAGTCACTCAATAGAAGTCAATATTGCTTAGTCATAATTGACGACTGCTCCAGGTTTACCTGGGTTAGGTTCATTAAACATAAAAATGATACCCTAGATCAATTAATCAATCTATTCAAATTAATCGAGAATCAAAAAAACCTTAAGGTTAAAAGACTTAGAAGCGATCATGGTGGTGAATTCGAAAATCAAAGGTTCACCGACTTCTGTAACCTAAATGGATACCACCATGAATTCTCTTGCCCTAGGACCCCTCAACAAAATGGCCTAGTGGAGCGGAAAAACCGAACTCTACAAGAAGCCGCTAGGACCATGTTGAACGAATACGACCTACCTGATAGGTTTTGGGCAGAAGCCGTTAGCACGGCTTGCTATGTCCAGAATAGGATCCTTATAGTAAAGAGGCACCTTAAGACCTCGTACGAGATTTATCACAATAAAGTACCCAACATCAAGTACTTTAGGGTATTTGGATGTAAAGTACATATCTTAAACACTAAGAACCACCTAGGGAAATTCAAATCCAAAACCTCCACCGGAATCTTCTTAGGATACTCAACCACGAGTAGGGCCTATAGGGTATATAACCACGATACCCTTAAAGTCGAAGAGACTATTAATGTAGTGTTCGATGAAGTACCCGAACCTACAAAACCCTTAATGACCCCAAGTGTTGAGCCCACTGATACCAAACTCGTCTCCGACCCTGAGATTGAGTCTAATCCACATCAACCAACTTCTCTTGTTGACCAAGTGACAAGTGATCCGAGTCAAACTAGTGTTCAACCAAGTCACCCCATTGATCAAGCATTAGGTGACACAAACCCAACCCAATCTAGGATTCATACTAACCACCCTATCGATCAAGTGATAGGAGATCCTAATCTAGGAGTTCGAACTAGAGCATCCTATAGGAACCTTAGTCAAATTTCCTTAATTTCAAAGATAGAACCCAAATCAATTGAACAAGCTCTTCTCGATCCCGATTGGATTATTGCAATGCAAGAAGAGCTAGCTCAATTTACTAGGAATGAAGTGTGGCAATTAGTACCACCACCTAAAGACAAAACGATAATTGGAACAAGGTGGGTGTTTCGAAATAAGCTTGATGATAAAGGTGAAGTAGTTAGAAACAAGGCTAGGTTAGTCGCCAAAGGGTTTAGTCAAGTCAAAGGCTTAGATTACGACAAAACCTATGCCCCATTAGCTAGACTCGAATCCATTCAAATGTTGCTAGCTTATGCCGCACATCGAGGATTTAAGCTGTTTCAAATGGATGTTAAGTCGGCATTCCTAAATGGATACATTAAAGAAGAATGGATACATTAAAGAAGATGTTTATGTTAGCCAACCCCCCCGGATTCGAAAATCTAGATAAACCCGACCATGTTCTAAAACTTAAGAAAGCTCTCTATGGACTTAAACAAGCTCCTCGAGCTTGGTACGAGAGACTTTCAATCCATCTTAAGTCAAAAGGGTTTAACCAAGGCTTAGTTGACCCAACTCTCTTCGTAAAAACCTTAGGTAAAGAAATATTCATAGCTCAAATTTACGTAGACGATATAATTTTTGGAACCTCTAACTCAGCCTTACTAAACGAGTTCGTTTCACTCATGGAAAGTGAGTTCGAAATGAACTTGGTAGGCGAGTTAAGTTTCTTTTTAGGCCTATAAATTAAACAAACTAAGGATGGTATATACCTATATCAACAAAAATACACTAAGGGGTTAATTAAAAGATTTGGAATGCAAGACGCTAAGATAATAAACACCCCAATGGCGATTAATGTTAACATAGGAGAAGACCTAGAAAGTAAGTCCATTGACTTAAAGTACTATAGGAGCGCGATAGGAAGTCTCCTATACTTAACTGCGAGTCGACCCGACATCCTATTCGCAGTATGTGCGCCAGGTTTTCAAACCTGTGCTAAGGAGTCTCACCTAACCCTAGTTAAGCGTATCCTTAGATATCTTAAGGGTACACTTAACGTTGGTATTTGGTACCCTAGATCTATGGAGTTCGAACTAATCGGCTACTCCGATTCGGATTATGCCGGTAGTAAACTCGATAGAAAGAGCACGAGTGGTTGTTGTCAACTACTCGACTCGAGTCTAGTGAGTTGGTGCAGTAGGAAGCAATATTGTGTTGCCTTATCTACCACCGAAGCCGAATACGTTGCGATGGGTGAGTGTGTAACTCAGCTTCTTTGGATGAAGCACACTCTCCGAGACTTTAGGTTGGACTTCACCAAAACTAAAATTTTTGTAGACAACATAAGTTCGATAAATCTAACTAAGAACCCTATATGCCATTCAAGGACAAAGCATATAGAGGTAAAATACCATTTCATTCGAGAACATGTAGCCAACGGCTCCATACAACTCGAATATGTTGACTCGAAGTCTAACCTAGCAGACCTATTTACTAAACCACTACCCGAAGCCGAATTTAGTCTCTTGAGACAAAAATTGGGCTTGTGCGTAATAGAATAGGTTAGCAAAAGTTTTCAAATGCTATTTTCAAAATTTTATTTTCGAATTTTATTTTTCTTATTTTTTTTCTTTATGCAAATGGAACTAGTTTAGGACTTCCCCTAGATATCATGATCCTATAGATTTAAGGAGCCAACACATCTCACAACACATAGGGTTAATGTGTTTGTGTATTAAGCCACCTAGAACGGCGTGAGATGTTAGGACCCTACTCGGGTTCCAAGATGTAGATCAAGTCGTCAATATGAACCTTGGAGTATAAATATGCAACTAATATTAACCAACTCTAATCAGACTTGTTGATAATATCATTTCAATCAAGTCAAACTAGAGTTGAACATTTAGATGAATTATTTTCACATACTATTTTCAAAATCATCATGCTTGGACTTAGGGTTTTCTTATGATTTATGTCAAAAGGGGGAGAAAAGGCCAAAGTTAAAGTTCAATAAATTCAAATTTTTGAATTTGATAACTTAACTTAAAACTTTGATTCTGGCCTAAGTTAAGGGGAGTAAGGTTTAGGTTTCAACTCTTCGGAATTGAAAACTTTAAAGGCCCAAGTTAAGAAATCAAAAGTTAAACCTTTTGAATAATTAACCTTTTGACTTAACTTTTGATTACTTAACTTGCACTTATTTTTGACTCTAAAGAGCCTAAGTTAAGTAATGTCATTTACTTAACTCGTTATCTTTTGTGTTTGGAGAACTAAAAGTCTTTTTCAAGTACTCACCCTCGGTCAAGGGGGAGGGTTCCTCTAAGGGGAGAACTTGAGAAATATTTTTACTACTCCTACTTTTGCTTCATGTCTTTACTATTTCATGCACTTAATTTCCTTAACTTTGTGTGTTTTTGCCATAGATCAAAAAGGGGGAGATTGTTGGTGCAGTGAGGCACCGAAATCGAACCTGTGTTTTGATTATAGCAAAGACACAAGGTTAAGTATATTTTGTTATCTCATGAGTCTATTTGAGTGTGCAGAAACAGGTTAAGCTTGAGTTGGAGATCTGCGACACAGTAAGTGCAAGGTAAGACTCGTGTCTGACGAGCATAAGTGAGGTCGGATACTCCGTTTAGGAGTTGATCTTAGGCGATAATCCGACCCAAAACTTTCCATGAAAGTCTAAGTCGAGATCGGATGGTTAGAAACCTTCTAAATCCATCACATTTAATATTTCTACATATTGCTTTGAGCTAACCCTTGTTTGAATTCGAAGTTACTCTAATTCGAATTAAAATTAGAACTCAAATTGAAATAAAATTAAATAACTAAAGTATCCTGAAAATGGGCAAAAGGAACTAAAAGCAAGGTGGCAACTTATCCCCCAAATCTTGGTGAGGTGGTCGGTCAAAAGCAAGGTGGAAACTTATCCCTCAATTGGTGGTGAGGTGGCCGGATCTCAAGTGGGCGGACAAGGCTTCAAATAGAGGGGGGGTGCTTCACATCTTAGATACAACAATTATTACAAAGCTCTCAAACGCCTCCACAACGCCGCTCTTCTACGACGACGCCACTACAACGAAGTGCTGCCAACACGAAGCTTCACCGTTAAAGTGTTGGTAATCGTTTTAGTCGATTAATTTAAGTTGTGTTTTTCGAGCTTTTATATCAAAAAGGAGAGAGGGGCTTGTCTCTCATCCTTGTGTTTTTGTCGAAAGTTTTGTAATCGTAACTCCTACCTCCAACGAGGAGGAGTGTTTTAGTGATTGCCCTCCGTACGTGGTCTAGGACCATTAGGGCCTTGGATTAGCAGCCGGTTGGCTGTGAACCAAGTAAAACTCCTTGTGTCCATCTCTTTTTCGCTATGTTTATCTCTCACTTATCGTTTTTACAACAAAAGAAAAACCGTTTTGCGCTATTCACCCCCCCCCTCTAGCGCTCATTTCGATCCTACAGAATTAGCATGTGTTAAGGGGGAGTTGGATGTATTAAGGGGGAGTGTTTTAATACTCATGTTATGTTTACATGCTTTCCTTGCCTTAGTGTTTTGTTAATATTTTTACCTAACTTAAACATGTTGCCACACATCAAAAAGGGGGAGATTATTAGGACAATCAACCCAAGTATGGTTTGGTTTTGATGTGTGTGGTAAAGGGTTTAAGTTAGGTTGTTTATGTGATTTGATATGTGTGTTTAAGTTATGCAGGACTTAAGTGAATCACATATGTGTTAGCTTGATAAAGCATTAGCGAGTTCACCATCTCATGGCTTGGGTCTTTGAGTCGGTGAAGGATGGTATTGCAGAAGTCGTGCGCTTGGTGCATCCGAGGGACCGCCAGACGAGGAGCATTGGAGTGAAGCCAAAGGAAGCAGACTTCAAGGCGAGACGCGAAGGATGGCACTAGAGGAGCCATATGCTTAGTACATCCAAGGGACATGGTCGGACGAAGAGAGCTTTGGCAAGGGACTCCATGGGAAATGAGAGATTGAGCAATTGTAACGGTAGCTCATAGGTGAACTTAGCCAAATGACTAAGTCAAGTGTCGGGCGCTCAAACTTAGGTTTGAGGTTTTACCCAACAAGTCGGACGCTCAAACTAGTGTTTGAGGTTTTACCCGATGTTTGGATAAGTCGGATGCTTAAACATGAGTTTGAGGTTTCTACCCGACGAATGAAAGTGTCGGATACTCAAACAGGAGGTTTGAGGTTTACCCGACCGTCCAATGCTCAAACAAGTATTTTGTTTGAGATTTTACCCGACACCAGTCGACTGCTATAGATAGAAGTCGACTGCTCTGAGTCTATGGCACTCGACTAGTGTTCGACTAAAGGGTTTATGGCCCAGCAATCGACTGCTACACCATCAGTCGACTGCCAAGCGATGACAGTCAACTGTTGAAGGTGGTTATAGGCATAGAACTATTCATAGACGACTGATCAGTCGGCTACGCAGGCAGCAGTCGATTGCCAAGGCTACCATTGGACAGTGACGATGGCAAGTCAGAAGGTCGTTAGGACTTTACCGTTAGAGCGGCAGTCGACTGATGGCATACAACAGTCGACTGTTGTATGCCCAACGGGAAGAAACCCCTTTTCTCTATAAAAAGAGGTGTTGGGGGCCTTGGGGCACCTAATGCTTCCACTCCTACTCATGTTCTAAGGCCTCCCATGACTTCCTAGTGTTTTCTACTCCTTTATCTTTATTTTCACTCATATTATCTTGTGAGAAGAGGAGTTGATGTAAAGAGGTTTCTCCACCTTGGTTGAGCAAAAGGAGAAGTTTAGTGCTTTGGTTCAGGGAGTGATTAGCGGCAAGAGCTGTGAACCACGTTAAATCCTTGAGTTTGCAATTGCTCTCTTTCTTAGCTTAATTGTTTTTGTTTTAGCTTTATTGTTAGTTTTCCACTGCGCTAACGATTCTTGTAGACGATTAAGAAGAGCAAATTCCATCTACGATCATCAAGGCTATTCAACCCCCCTCCCCCCTTCTAGCCGGCCACGATCCTCCAACAGTTAGAACTAGGTCTTTTCATAGAGCTCCTACTAGTCAAGTAGCTCTTATCTCACAAATTGAGCCTAAATCAATCAATGAAGCATTACTTGATCCGGATTGGATTTTGGCAATGCAAGAAGAATTGGCTCAATTTGAGAGAAGTCAAGTATGGGAGCTATTCCCTAGACCCAATGATAGCACCACAGTTACCACAAGATGGGTTTTTAGGAATAAGTTGGATGATTAAGGAAATATAACTAGAAACAAAGCTAGGTTGGTTTCAAGGGGGTCCAATCAAGTTAAAGGACTTGATTATGATGAAACTTATGCCCCAGTTGCTAGGTTAGAGTTAATTAGGATCCTTTTAAAATATGCCACTCACATGGGTTTTAAGCTTCACCAAATGGATGTGAAATCGATATTCTTAAATGGTTTATTAAGGAAGAGGTATATATAGAACAGCCTCCTGGGTCTGAGAGTGTTGATTACCCAAACCACGTATATAAGCTAAGAAAAGCTTTATATGGGTTAAAATAAGCTCCCCGGGCTTGGTATGTAAAATACAGAAAAAAAAAAATTTATTATATGGATTAACCCTTTAATTAATTGAATTTAATTAGTGGGTTAATTGAGTTTAATTAGTGGATTAAATTGGGCTGAAAATGGGCTTGGGCTGTAATGGACTGGGCCGAAATTGGGCTGTATTGAGCTGGGCTGAAATTGGGCTTGGGTTTGGATTAGACTTGGGCTTGGATTGGGTTGAGCTAACCAGATCAACTCGAACAGCGTTAAAAGCCGCCGAACCCGAACTCCACCGATCCAGATTTCTTTCCGATCGCGCGACGTCTTCCTCTCTCTCGCGACACCGATTCCATCTCCCTTCTCCTCCGCATCTCGCCGCCGTCGTTCGTCGGGAAGAAGATCCAGCTGGAGGGAGGGACTCCGGACGAGCTCCGACGGGTGAGACTTCTTGCTGGTAGCGGGGAGTCGGCGGTGATGCGATCGGTCAGCGACGGTGAGTTGGGAGTTACGAGTTTCGGTTGAGATTTGGGTAAGTAAATTGATCCATTCCTCTTGATTTGGATGAAATCCATGCTTGCTTGTGGGTCTCACTGCTAGTGGCTCGGATCGGTGTTTGGACAGTTTTGTGGAGCTTGTTGGTCGCCGGCGAACAGGGGTCAGGGAAGGAGCAACGTCTGTGGATTTCAAGGATGGGTAAGTCTTATATTAATCTATAGTTTCGGTTAGATTTCTGGTTTCACCGAGAATTAGGAGTGGTTGATTTTGGTTTGTGTTTGGATTGCTCCGGTGTTTGGGGTAGTGTTGTCGATACGTGATAGTTCTGTCGGTAGGCAGAAGGTGGGCCGGAGTGAACTATCGGAGGAGATCTAAGATCGGTAAGCTTGATTTATTTTCTATATTGGTTGTAGATTGCTGTGAAATTCTGTGTGTTCATGTGTTGTCGATTGATGCATGAGTTGGGAAGTTCCAATTGATTTGTTCGATTGTGTTGGCAACCTAGCAGTTGGGGTAAGTTCTGTATTGACCTATGGATGCTATCAGAGTTCTATTCTTCAACGTGAATTATTGATAGCTAATTGGATATTGTTTTGTTGTGGATGAGTTGTGTGCTTCAAGGAGAGTTCAACTATGTGTGATATCGACATTTAAGCTGAGCTTGTTCGAAAGGGGATGCTTTCTTTGGATAAGCTGTGGCTAATTGATGTAGGAAGAAATTCAAGCTCGGGAAAGTTGTTAATTAGGCTTTCTGTTGTTTTATTTGTGTAGGAGATCGATTTGATTAGGTGTAGGTTCTGTGGATGGCTTGGTCGAGTTAATAGTTGATTGTGTTCTGCTGTGATTACGGTAATTGTGTGGGAAGACTGTGGGCTGTGATCAGGAAGTGGAATTGGTGTTGCCGATTGTCTCTTTTGATGTCTATAGGGTTAGTCGGAGTGGTTAAAGTGTCTCCGGGAAAAAGAATACGAATATAAATGAGTTAGTATTTTATTCGTATTATTATTGGAGTTTTATGCTTAATCGTAATTTGTTACTATTGTGCAGGGTTGGGATATGAAGCAGGTCCGCGGTAGTGACGATTATTTCGAGCTTCGTATCAGGTGGGTAATATCTACCTGGTCCGGTAGTTTTGATCAATTCCAGTGCATGATATTGGATATATGTTATTCTTGTTTACCTTAGATCCACTCTTATTTAATCACATGCTTGTACTGCCTTGACCTTTGAGATATATACTCTATTACTCATTGATTATCTAGCATGGATAGGAACTATAAACCCTATTATGTATTAACTGATAGATGTTGGTAAGTACATGTGGTTAGGGTTATTTTGTGACTTGATTAGTTCTTGTATTACATCACTAGGGTTAGGTGATGGTTTGGATTATGGAGTCGATTGTTATATCGTATCCGTATTAGTAGTGCATTTATGATGGATCTAGTTGTCTGTGTATAGATAAGTGTATAGTTGTCAGTATGTGACCATGGACTGGAGGTCTTAGCGTGATGATATATCCATTATGGATTGTGTGCCTGTGTATGGTTATATGGACGATGATCGATTGTAGATCGTTATGGACTAGAGGTCTTAGTGGGTTTGACTGTCAGATGTGTATGACTCTTTGTGCGATAGAGAGCGTCTTGTGGATTGTAGTCCTCGCATAGTGGACTTTTGTTGACCAGGTCTCCCCGTGGGATAGGGAGTGTGGCGAGGATACATGTATGGATCTATGCATCATTACACTACATGCATCTTTGACCGAGTCTCCTTATGGTGGAGACGTGTCGTCACCATCCCGCCTCCCGCCACTCGGGGTAGTGGTTCTGCAGGTTGAGGCGAGAGCATTGTGTGCGGCTGCTCGGCCACTAGGGATGGTGGTAGGCTGGAGATGCGACGGCCAGCGGAGTGGTAGTTAGCGCACTCACCCACTATAGATGGTGGTTGTGTGATGCAGAGTCCCAGTGCGTGCTCGCCTACTCATGGGTAGGGACGAGCGGCTAGCAGGTGGAGGACCCCGTGTGAGTAGCATATAGCTCTATAGCGGGCTAGCATCGCTTTCATACTACCCAACCCTGGCCACCGAGAGTGGTGGCTACCGAGTCGGGATAGTTGTCATGTCGTGCCACCTAGGCCACACTAGGTCGTGGGTAGCGAGTTGGAGTGCGCAGCATGACCATGCATATGCACTGCTGATATATATGTATGCATGTATTTGATATATGTTTTACATATGCCTGTGAGATGCTGCATTTGATTGAGCTATGATTGTTGCACATGCTTGTACATCATGATACATGTCATTTGCATTTTATATACTGTTATGTGTTGAGCATGATATATATGTGTGTTTGTCCTGACCGATGTATGCATTTGATTAGTGTCATGTCATAGTGTGGTATGGACCGGGTTGTTATTACAGGTGATCATATATTGTTCATATGTTGGCGTATTGGTCAGGTATGGGAGTGTCTTAGTATGTTATATGGTTATGTTATAGTATACCTGTTCAGGATGATCTATCATATGGAGGATAGACCGTCAGGTACGTACATTACTTTTTGTCAGTTGATCAGTTCAGTTTATGCTATGAGTAGGACATACCTGTGATTACTGATTACTATGCTTAGGACTGTATGTCTATCGGACTCATGTTGTATACCTGTAGATCTTCACATGTATACTTGTAGATCTATCCTTATATGTTGTTCATGCACTTTCTATATATTACCCCTGAGTTTATACTCACCACCCCGGGACCCTGGGCTTCCTTTCGCCTGAGTACAGGTAGAAGATTCCTTGACGTTCGAGCTCGCGGTGATCCCATCTCACACCGGACGGATGGATATTTAATCTGCACTGTTGTATTTGTGTGGATTGTCGTTTTGTGGTTTTAGCTTGTATTGTTTCCGTATCTGTGATATACGGACGTGTTGTATGTATTTGATCTTCGATTTGATTTCTATTATGATTCTTGTCGTGTCAAGTCACTCCGGAGTGCATAGTTTGGTCTGTGTATCTTGGTTGATCTGTTTGTATTGTTTCCGCTGTGTTTAGTGTGTTTTGATATGTTGATATCTGCGTATATCATATTATTGTTGTGGGCCTACGGGCCTTGTATTAACCCGATATGTTGCCACGTACAGGGGAGATGCCGTCCGTTTGCTTTTCGGCACGGCATACTCTCGGGGCGTGACAATTTTATTGGTATCAGAGCCCTAGGTTGCGAAGTCCATTTTCGGATTTGATTTCGTTCGGACATCGAGTTTTGCTTTACTCGGTTTTGTTTCGTGAGTTCTGGGATCTGGCTGTTGCGGACATCTCCGAGCTACAAGGTTTAAGGTATGTTAATTGTTATTACATATCCTTCTATTGCCTATGCATTTAGTTGCTTATAACAGTGCATGACTTGTAGTATGTTAATCAGTATTCGTAACCGTGGTTTGAGATGACCACGGGAACGATATGTTGAGGTTATTAGACATGTACCTGCTATCGAAAAGGTAATTACCTTTGAGAGTCGACTGATACCGAGTCGGAAAGCAGAGATTAGGTAGTCACATCTCTTGTGGAGATCAAGGATTTCAGTCTTAAGATTTCCACTAATTATGTTAGTCAGATCATTACCCATGGGGTAATGGACAAGCGAGTATACTATTGCGGATGCAGATAGTAGAAAATTAGTGGATGATATTCATGGGGATTTTGATCCTTGGACTGATCGTTCTAGGTTGTATAACATTGGAAGTACTTTTGAAGTACTTGACACGGGTTATACGAAGATAGTAGTGTTAGTGGCATACCATTATCCGGATATAGCCGGTAGTTGGTAGAAGAGATAGAAAGTAACCTACGGGAAATAATGTATCACTTAGTCACAGTGCAGTGATGTTGTGAGAGAGTATTTTCCCACATCATTTTCTTTGCCTCATTGTCAAGGAATTCTTGGGCTTTAGGTCGAGTGAGCGTTTGATAATGGAAGTACCATACAGAGTCGTTAGACTTGCGAAAGTTACGACCATTTAATAACCCAAGAATGTGATTGGGTTGGTTTTGACCACCCACGGGTTATCGGTTGACATCTTGATCAGGATATTTGGATCTCCTATTAGATCCTACCGGAAGTGAATAGACTGAGTCATGTGATAGAAATGACTCCGTAGCAAGTGTTTTAAAGAATTGGAGATTTGATAAGCAGATATTGCAAGTCAAATTATTGGAATTGAAAGTCTCCGAATGTTTGACAAAAGGAGCAAGATTAAAGTCGTGAGTCACGAGCGACTATTGGAGAGTTTTCTGATCATAGAAGGCCGATTGCAGATTGTCAGCAGCTTCTCATGTTTATCAGCGAACTCAGAGGAAAGACTCCGAAAGGAGATTATGTGTGTGCAGTGCGGGTTACGACGAGACACAGAGTCAGATTATCCGATGGACCATTGTATATGTTTCTACTATAAGCAGCTAGTACCTACGAGGAGAATATGTACTTTGAAGACTCAGTTGAAGACTATGGATGATGCTTTCGAGCGGACGATCCACAACCTCGGAAGCCGAGATCATTATAGAAGATTAGGTTATCACATCAGCAGTGATCTACTACCCCAGATATAGTTGAAGTTCTTTGATACTTTCATCCGGAAGAAGCAAGTTACGAAGACATTTGAAGAAGACTTCGAGGCAGCGACAAGATTACCTTCCCGAGCAGCGGCGGCGATTACCTTCCCGAGACAGCGGCAGATTACCTTCCCGGGCAGCGATGATTACCTTCCCAGGCGGGATTATGATTTATACAGAGGAGAGAGAGTATACGACGATGGTCGTGTCTATGCAGTATTCTCCAGTTGCAGCTATACCTTTCACAGAGATGGAGCGTGCTACGATGTTTCTGATCCTTGATATTATACGGATGGATGTATCTTTTGCCCGATACACAGTGTTTACCATCTCCGTTGCAGTTGTTTCAGATTGTACCTCACTTTCAGCAGTTGATTTCAGTTCCTCCATGATAGTCTTTTGCATCTACATGAGCTCGGCCGTCCAGAACAGATGTTGGACAAGTTTACATGATTACTCGAGAAAAAGTATAGAAGACCAGAAGGATCAGGTCCTTAGGTATTACTTTAGATTATTCTATTTGCGGATATATCGAGAGATCTTGGTAGTTATAGGTATCTTGGTTTAGAATGTTCTTATATAGGATTAGAGGGTTCCTATCGACTTGTGGGTTGGTGATTTTTCTCTACCATCGGTGAGATGTGATCGACAACCAAGAAGTCGAGGATACCCTTAGCCTTTGCTAGACATACCTCCACTATAGACATATCCTTACGGATAGTTGGATTGTTGGAGCGTTGGTATACTAGGACTCTGGATGTCATTATAATCCGAGAGTATGCGGATGTAGTTACGGATGAACTCTCGAGCTTGCCACTGCATGAGCAAGAGGAATATGCGATTGAGGTGATTTCGGGAATAGTCCTGATATTGGGGACCTCATACCGGGAGATGATTTTATGGGTAACGATGTTGCTAAACACTATGAGAGATTTATCTGCCTTAGTGTTTCTTCTTGAGAAGACTTGTAACTCTTGGTTGGAAGAGAGTTAGACCTTTGAGGTTATGTATCAATTATTGATGATTTGAACGCAGTAGTTGAGAATGAGTATCTTTCGTTTTGGACACCTGAGGTTATCCTAGGGTTGGCCTACGACTGGAGGTTTGATACTGTAGTGACTTAGTGTCATACAATTATCATTGTCAGTGTGATGATTGAGCTATCGGTAGCTTAGAGTAAAAGGATGTCAGTGTGTAGAAGACGACATTTCATACTTGGTATGAATTTTAGGATATGTGGATAATGTTGTTAGACTTATCGACGATTTAGTCGTTCATGGATATGAGGAATCAAGTACTCTTGGAGTATTTGGGATCGATTGTCATCATATCTGTGGATGATATATTTTGGGATATATTCACGACTTAAGGGAAGTTATGTTTCCCTAGATTGATTTGGTATTTACCAGAGATGCGGATAGGATGTTTTATCGATATTATATCGACGACTTGTGGGACCAAGAAGGTGATGACAATCACCTGGTCGGAAGTTTGTGAAGCTAGGTTTCAGGGCCTAGACGGTGACTGACTATTGCATCAGTGTTAGTTATCCCTTCCGTTGGGGATGGAAGAGTATTGTACGAAGATGCAATATTTCAGGGATTAGGAGCGATCCCGATGCAGTTGAATGAGATATATTATGTATCTTTGGTTGAGAAACTATGAGATTAGTCATTATAGTCTTCCGATTACTTTCGATTCTGGTTGATATAATGAATTTTGGAACAGTAGATTGGTTTCTCTTGTGAGAAAGTAATTCTCCATTTCCGAGGAGAATAGTGGGTTACAGAGTTGCATTCGCTTTAGGAAGAGTTATTTCAGGAGGCTCTTCATTCGAGAGTGATGATTTATTCGGAGTGTATCCGAAAATAGTGAGTATTGAGACGTTCCGGTTGGTGGAACGATATGTGGGACATGGATGATTCTGTAGTTTGATGTTGGTGGGCCAACATGTAAAAGTGGAATATTAATGACCAGTAGGGTTACGTCTTAGTGATAGAAGTGAGAGCCTGAGTCGTTAGGCGTGTTGGGATATTATCTAGAATTGGAAAGAACTTGATAGGATTTGGGTAGTCGATGATCGATTAGCTAGGTCCGCTCATTTCCTTCCGTAGTAAGATGGATGGATTTCGTCTGATCGCTTGATGGAATTATATCCATGGAGTAACCTTGAGTATCATTTCTGATGGTGATTCATGATTCACCTTACGATTCTGGCAAAGTCTCCCACCGGTTACGAGTATAGAGCTCCACTCTAGTACAGTTATGTATCTTTGAGAGATGGTCGGTATGTTGAGAGAGTATATAAGAGCTGGAAATATAAAATTCGAGCTCAGTACTCCACTTAGTCACTTGAGGTGTGACTTTACTCCGAATACTTGAGATGATTATTGTGACATCTCGTACTCGTACATGAGTCGAAAATTTGGGGACCAAATTTTTATAAGTGGGGGAGAATGTAAAATACAGAAAAAAAAAATTTATTATATGGATTAACCCTTTAATTAATTGAATTTAATTAGTGGGTTAATTGAGTTTAATTAGTGGATTAAATTGAGGCTGAAATTGGGCTTGGGCTGAAAATGGGCTTGGGCTGTAATGGACTGGGCCGAAATTGGGCTGTATTGAGCTGGGCTGAAATTGGGCTTGGGTTTGGATTAGACTTGGGCTTGGATTGGGTTGAGCTAACCAGATCAACTCGAACAGCGTTAAAAGCCGCCGAACCCGAACTCCACCGATCCAGATTTCTTTCCGATCGCGCGACGTCTTCCTCTCTCTCGCGACACCGATTCCATCTCCCTTCTCCTCCGCATCTCGCCGTGCCGTCGTTAGTCGGAAGAAGATCCATTGGAGGGAGGGACTCGAGCGAGCTCACGTGGTGAGACTTCTTCTTTGGTAGCGAAGTCGGCGGTGATCTCGATCGGTCGGCGACGTGAGTTGGGTTCTGAGTTTCGGTTGAGATTTGGGTAAGTAAATTGATCCATTCCTCTTGATTTGGATGAAATCCATGCTTGCTTGTGGGTCTCACTGCTAGTGGCTCGGATCGGTGTTTGGACAGTTTTGTGGAGCTTGTTGGTCGCCGGCGAACAGGGGTCAAGGAAGGAGAAACGTCTGTGGATTTCAAGGATGGGTAAGTCTTATATTAATCTATAGTTTCGGTTAGATTTCTGGTTTCACCGAGAATTAGGAGTGGTTGATTTTGGTTTGTGTTTGGATTGCTCCGGTGTTTGGGGTAGTGTTGTCGATACGTGATAGTTCTGTCGGTAGGCAGAAGGTGGGCCGGAGTGAACTATCGGAGGAGATCTAAGATCGGTAAGCTTGATTTATTTTCTATATTGGTTGTAGATTGCTGTGAAATTCTGTGTGTTCATGTGTTGTCGATTGATGCATGAGTTGGGAAGTTCCAATTGATTTGTTCGATTGTGTTGGCAACCTAGCAGTTGGGGTAAGTTCTGTATTGACCTATGGATGCTATCAGAGTTCTATTCTTCAACGTGAATTATTGATAGCTAATTGGATATTGTTTTGTTGTGGATGAGTTGTGTGCTTCAAGGAGAGTTCAACTATGTGTGATATCAACATTTAAATGAGCTTGTTCGAAGGGGATGCTTTCTTTGGATAAGTGGCTAATTGATGTAGGAAGAAATTCAAGCTCGGAAAGTTGTTAATTAGGCTTTGTTGTTTTATTTGTGTAGGAGATCGATTTGATTAGGTGTAGGTTCTGTGGATGGCTTGGTCGAGTTAATAGTTGATTGTGTTCTGCTGTGATTACGGTAATTGTGTGGGAAGACTGTGGGCTGTGATCAGGAAGTGGAATTGGTGTTGCGATTGTCTCTTTTGATGTCTATAGGGTTAGTCGGAGTGGTTAAAGTGTCTCCGGGAAAAAGAATACGAATATAAATGAGTTAGTATTTTATTCGTATTATTATTGGAGTTTTATGCTTAATCGTAATTTGTTACTATTGTGCAGGGTTGGGATATGAAGCGGTCCGCAGAGTGACGATTATTTCGAGCTTGTATCGGTGGGTAATATCTACAGTCCGTAGTTTTGATCAATTCCGATTGCATGATATTGGATATATGTTATTCTTGTTTACCTTAGATCCACTCTTATTTAATCACATGCTTGTACTGCCTTGACCTTTGAGATATATACTCTATTACTCATTGATTATCTAGCATGGATAGGAACTATAAACCCTATTATGTATTAACTGATAGATGTTCAGTAAGTACATGTGGTTAGGGTTATTTTTGTGACTTCAGATTGGTTATCTTGTATTACATCACTAGGGTTAGGTGATGGTTTGGATTATGGAGTCGATTGTTATATCGTATCCGTATTAGTAGTGCATTTATGATGGATCTAGTTGTCTGTGTATAGATAAGTGTATAGTTGTCAGTATGTGACCATGGACTGGAGGTCTTAGCGTGATGGTATATCCATTATGGATTGTGTGCCTGTGTATGGTTATATGGACGGTCGATTGTATATCGTTATGGACTAGAGGTCTTAGTGGGGTTGACTGTCAGATGAGTATGACTCTTTGTGCGATAGAGAGAGTCTTGTGGATTGTAGTCCTCGCATAGTTGACTTTTGTTGACCAGGTCTCCCCGTGGGATAGGGAGTGTGGCGAGGATACATGTATGGATCTATGCATCATTACACTACATGCATGCTGTTGACTGAGTCTCCCTTATGGTGGAGACGTGTCGTCAGTCATCCTGCCTCCCCGGCCACTCGGGGTAGTGGTTGCAGGGTTGAGGGCAGAGCATTGTGTGCGTGCCGTTCTCGGCCACTAGGGATGGTGGTAGCTGGAGATCGCCCAGCCTGCGGAGTGGTAGTTAGCGCACTCACCCACTATAGATGGTGGTCGTGTGATGTGCAGTAGTCCTGGGTGCAGTGCTCGTCTACTCATGGGTAGGGACGGAGCGGCTAGCAGCAGGGACCCCCGTGTGAGTAGCATATAGCTCTATAGCGGGCTAGCTACTGTTTCATACTACCCAACTCGGTCACTCGAGAGTGGTGGCGGCTGGAGTCGGGATAGTTGTCATGTCGTGCCACCTAGGCCACACTAGGGTCGTGGTAGCGAGTTGGGTACGCAGGCATGACCATGCATATGCACTGCTGATATATATGTATGCATGTATTTGATATATGTTTTACATATGCCTGTGAGATGCTGCATTTGATTGAGCTATGATTGTTGCACATGCTTGTACATCATGATACATGTCATTTGCATTTTATATACTGTTATGTGTTGAGCATGATATATATGTGTGTTTGTCCTGACCGATGTATGCATTTGATTAGTGTCATGTCATAGTGTGGTATGGACCGGGTTGTTATTACAGGTGATCATATACTGTTCATATGTTGGCGTATTGGTCAGGTATGGGAGTGTCTTAGTATGTTATATGGTTATGTTATAGTATACCTGTTCAGGATGATCTATCATATGGAGGACAGACCGTCAGGTACGTACATTACTTTTGTTGATTGATCGATTTAGTATGAGTAGGACATACCTGTGATTACTGATTACTATGCTTAGGACTGTATGTCTATCGGACTCATGTTGTATACCTGTAGATCTTCACATGTATACTTGTAGATCTATCCTTATATGTTGTTCATGCACTTTCTATATATTACCCCTGAGTTTATACTCACCACCCCGGGACCCTGGGCTTCCTTTCGCCCAGGTAACAGGTAGAAGATTCCTTGGACGTTCGGAGCTCTGCCAGCTGATCCCATCTCACACCGGACGGATGGATATTTAATCTGCACTGTTGTATTTGTGTGGATTGTCGTTTTGTGGTTTTAGCTTGTATTGTTTCCGTATCTGTGATATACGGACGTGTTGTATGTATTTGATCTTCGATTTGATTTCTATTATGATTCTTGTCGTGTCAAGTCACTCCGGAGTGCATAGTTTGGTCTGTGTATCTTGGTTGATCTGTTTGTATTGTTTCCGCTGTGTTTAGTGTGTTTTGATATGTTGATATCTGCGTATATCATATTATTGTTGTGGGCCTACGGGCCTTGTATTAACCCGATATGTTGCCACGTACAGGGGAGATGTCGTCCGTTTGCTTTTCGGCACGGCATACTCTCGGGGCGTGACATGGTATGAAAGATTGTCATTTTTCTTAATTTCTAAGGATTTTAGAAGGGTCCAAGTAGATTAAACTCTTTTCACTAAGTCAAAGTCAAAGGATATCTTTGTTGCCCAAGTGTATGTTGATGACATCATTTTTGGGTCAACAAATGATGAACTCCTTCAAGACTTTATTAAAAATATGGAAAATGAGCTTGAAATGAGTCTAGTTGGGGAGTTAAATTTCTTCTTAGGTTTACAAGTTAAACAAACTAATAAGGGAATCCACATATACCAAACCAAATATGCTAAAGAAATGATTAAGAAATTTGATTTGAAAAATGCTAAGGTAGTCAACACCCCTATGGCAACCAACACAAAAATAGACAATGATCAAAAAGGTAAATTAGTTGATTCAAAACTTTAAAGAAGCATGATTGGTAGCCTTCTATACCTAACCGCTAGTAGACCTGATATTTTGTTTGCAGTAGGTATGTGTGATAGATACCAATCATGTGCCAAAAAGTCTCACTTAGTGGTTGTTAAAAGAATTTTAAGATACATTAAAGACACACTAAGTGTAGAATTTTGGTACCCTAGGACTAGGTCTTTTGACTTGGTTGGGTATACCGATTCCGATTATGCAGGTTGTAAATTGGACCGGAAGAGTACTAGTGGTGGGTGCCAATTTTTTGGATCCTCCCTAATTAGTTGGAGTAGTAGGAAGCAACCTTGTGTTGCTTTATCCACCACCGAGGCCGAGTATGTGGCTATGGGTGGTTGTGTAGCTCAATTGCTTTGGATGAGAGACACTCTAGAGGACTATGAGCTACACTACTCCAACATTAAAGTTTATTGTGATAATGTGAGTACCATAAGTTTGACCAAAAATCTGGTACATCACTCTAGGACAAAGCACATTGAAGTGAAGCATCACTTCATTAGAGATCATGTGGCAAAGGGGGACATTGAACTTAACTACATAGAATCTAAGTCCAATCTTGTCGACATTTTCACCAAGGCTCTCCCCGAAGCGTATTTCTCTTCACTTAGGAGAAAACTTGGAATGTTCTTTGTAGAATAGAGGTTTAGGTTTGCATGATCCCATAGAAAATCTAGGACTATACCTCTAAGCATCTCACAAACCACCTAAGATTCCATGATTTTTGTATTGAGTCACTTAGACATCATGTGAGATGTTAGGAAGATGCACTTGGTTCATCATGCTTGTTATGATGCATTACTATGAACCAAAGTATCATCTAGAGACATTGATCCTTAGTTAGACCAATCATTGGGAAGGCTTGTGTACAATTGATGTGCATATAGCTCTAAGAACATGATTGGAAATATCAAACAAAATATTTTTTAAACTATGTTTATCATATTTTGAAAAACATTTTTCATTTGATAAGCAAAAATGGTACAAAGTTTTGAAAAATCTTAAAGCTTTTGCTAGCTTTCAAATTTGTGTCAATTTCGAAATATAGAATAGATATATTTTTCAAATTATTTTTCTTTAATAGAAAATGACTTTAGAAATGTGTCCAAAAAATTTCGTCATTTTTCACTATTTCTTGAATTAGTTATGCATTTTTGAAGTTGGGTTGAAAAGCTAAAATTGACATCTCATTTATTCATGCATGGGTTGTTGAACTTCTTTCAGTACTTAGTTTTTGTTATCTATAAAGCTGCCTCAGTAGTATTTATAAAAAGTTTCTTACATGAGTTGTTCCCATAGGTAGCTCAACTTCATTTATCTTGTGGTATTTTATTTTATTCGCTTTAATGAATATTCTAAACTTACACTGGTTAGCTTTATTTCTTTACACTTACACATGTCGAACATTCTGAAAGGGATAATCTAGTACATACCTAGTTATGATTCATCTCAGTAGTCTAGTACTTTTGAATCCATAGGTGACTCTAGTTTTAGCATTTTAGTTACTGGAGATGATCGGATTGTGTAAGCCCATTTGAAAAAATCAAAATCCCAGTGAGAAAAAAAAAGAAGAGAGAAAGAGAAAAGGATGAAAAAGAAAACAAAAAAAGAGAGAGAGAAGAGAGATAGAAGATTATGAGGGATAAAAAAATAGTTGTCGTGGGTGGAAATGGCTAGGTGCCCCTTTGAGACCGAGTTAGGTTACTGGGGAAACACCTACCAATTTCTCTCAATACCGAGCATGCCTTTGAGACTTTATGCTAGATCTAGGGAACGACCCTCGCTTTGGGCAAATAAGTGCCTAAGAGCCGGAAACCTTAGGAAAGTTATGGGGTGACGACTTAACTCACCATGGAACGGGCATCCCCTAAGAATGATTCGCTTAGCACGAGCACAAGGAGCTAACTTAGTGAATTTCTAGAACATATTTATTTTACTTTGATTGTAAATGTCACTTGATAAATTTAGTTGTCATACTAAGTATGGAACAATATCTTTTTAAATTTCATGGTACTGAGGTTTGCTTGAGGACAAGCAAAGATCTAAGTCTGGGGGAAGTGATGTGAGCGAAACATATAGGATTTTAGGAGTAGTTTTCGCTCACATCTCATTACATTTTATGTTAGTTTCATGCATATGTTACTTTATTTTGTATGCATTTCCTATTTTCTGGTTCGTGGGTCTGCTCTTCATACTTTTGGGTGCAGGTTAGAATTTTGGGAGAAAAGGTGCACTTTCGGAGTAAAAGACAAACATTTTACAGCTAGACGTAGAGTGGGACACGGCCAGGGCGTGTGGCTACACACGGTCGTGTCCAATGGACGAGATCAACCAACTTAGGGTTGCACACGGCCGTGTGGCAGCCTGCCAGATTTGCACGACTAGGGTTTTTCCAGATTTTGCAGCGGTCCGAGGTGATGTCTATATAAGGATGGCTCCGCCCAAACCCTAGGGGGGAGGCACGATAGCTAGGACGACACGTCGAAGCTCTAAAAAGCTTCGGGAACTCGCAATGGGGAGAAGGAACGCCACCGAAGGCCCACGCCTTGCACTTCAACACCAGAGAGAAGACCATGAAAGCATTGTAATCCATTGTTCCTGTGTTTTATTCCTTATGTATTCGAACATAAACATGCTTTGTGATTCTTCCTTCATATACATGGAGTAGTTCTTTCGATTCTAGGATTAGAGAGTAGCTTGTGTGCACATTACAATGTTGGTTCATGTTAAATTCTGCCTTTGAGTTTAATTTGGCAATTGGTAGTTGTTTTTACTTTATCTATGCGTATTTGGTTTTCTACCTGCGATGCTTAGGCTATACGAGGGGTGACAGCCCTCGTATCTAAGATTTAGGGGATTTTATACAAGGAACCTAGGGGTAAACCTAATCTCTTGTAACCGTGGGTAGAAGGATGTGATGGAACCGGACACGGTTCATCGTAGGAATTGATTCAGCATCCTCGTACCATCTATCCTGTCCTTCTAGGTGAAGATAGCTCCCGATAGATGTGGTGGCTCTTCGGGAGAGTGTATGATGTCCCTTCCACAAAACCATAGCTAAACGTCTAGACAACGCCAATTGACAGCATTGTTTTGTGACACACAAGCGAAATCGAAGTCCTAGAATCACTTTTGAAGACCTCGGCATGCTCCCTTCCTCCTCCGTGTGACACCGTATAGAGTATAGTCCACCGACAGCCCTCACAAGTCAAAACCTCTTAGAGTTTACGTTCGAACAATTTAAAGTACTGAACGTATCGATATTCGAGTCCTAGTCCCTGTGGGATCGAAATCTTTTATTACTTGACGACACCCATACACTTGCGGCTGTTGAGCACGAGCGCGCGCTTCCAGTCCTCGACGACCTCCGTCACGAGATTTGAGGTTGCGATCGCGTGCATAAATGCCCCTTGCTCTTGCGAATTGGGACTCTGGCTTCCTTTTGTTGGTGCAATAGGCATCCGAATCGAACCTAAGTTTTGATTATAGCAAAGACACAAAGTTAAGTTCATTTTGTTATCTCACGAGCTGAATCAAGTGTGCAGGAATGCTAAGCTAAGCTTAAGATTGGCGACACCCGGAGGTTCTTGTGATAATAAACTATGGTGGTCGGGCGACACCGGGAGGACTTCAGAGGGAGCCGAAGAAATCAAGTGGAAACCGAAAGAGGACTTCAGAGGGAGCTGAATCAAGTGTGCAGGAATGCTAAGCTAAGCTTAAGATCGGCGACACCCGGAGGTTCTTGTGATAATAAACTGTGGTGGTCGGGCGACACCGGGAGGACTTCAGAGGGAGCCGAAGAAATCAAGTGGAAACCGAAAGAGAAGCTACAAAGGTAAGCTCGAGGCAAGCTCATGTGAGTGAGTGATGTAAGGTCGAGTCCTCTGTTCGGGGACGTCCTTAGGCGATGATCCGACTAGGACTTCCCATGGAAGGTCTATGTCGAGATCGGATGGTTAGTGGTCGTCGAAAACACTTATTTGAGTATCATTTTCGAGCTAACTCTTGATGCAGTCGAAAACCCTAGCAAATAGTCGACTGATGGATGTTAGCAGTTGACTAATGAGGGTGAACAGTCGACTACCATTTGAATTTCCAGTTTCGAGGAGAGTCAAACTTCATCCCCTTATCTTAGGGTGAGGTGGCCTTTGGTGATAAAACTTGAGCTCAACGTTTAGGGTTCTCAAAGGCTATAAAAGAACGAGTGTTCTTCACCATTTTCATCAATTCTGAGCCTCCAAAAAGCTTCCCAAGTGCTTCCGTAATGCTGCGACTCTCCAATGATCCTACGACGATGAAGCGCTGCCGAAACAATGACAACCCGAGCTCAAACTCCAACCTTCAAGTTGTCGGTATTAGCTAAGTTTAAGCTTCATTTCTAAAGCATTGTATTTGTCTTTCTTTTTAAGTTTTTATCATAACGAGGAGAAAGAGATTGTCTCTCTACCTCGTGTTTTCTCGAGCTTTTGTAATCGCAAACTCCTACCTCCAACGAGGAGTGTTTTTAGTGATTTGCCCTCCATACGTGGTCTCAGACCACTAGGGTCTTGGATTAGCAGCCGGAAGGTTGTGAACCAAGTAAAAAAGCTTTGTCTCTATTTACTTTCAGCTGCATTTCAACTCTACTATTGTTTGTTATCAAATCGAAAAGAAATAATTATTTTGCGCTATTCAGCCCCCCCCCTCTAGCACTTTCTCCGATCCAACAATTGGTATCAGAGTGGAGGCGCTACGATTTGGTGCAACCACCAATCTAGCATTTTTTTAAATTTTTCTTTTCGTTTTTGGTTTTAAGACTTTTTCATTTCATTTAATTTCATTCTCCTGCACTACTAATCCAAGACGAAAGTCTTGGTACATTCGTTTGTTTTTGTCGTTGTGAGGTATTTTTTTTCTTTCTAAATGGCCCATCTCGAAGGGTTTAGCACCGTCCGACCTTCGTTTTACAACGGAGATGACTTCCTTTACTAGAAGGGTCAGATGGAATACTTTCTAAAAACTCAAATCGAGATGTGGATCGTAATCCAAATCGGGTTCACACTTCCTACTAATGAAGATGGTGAATCGTTGGATTACAATCAATGGACAAATGCCATGAAGCGCCAAGTGGAAGCCGACGCAAAGGCTACACAAATTCTACAGTATGGGTTGTCCAAAGAGGAGCTCAACCATGTCGGCCCCTTCATCAGTGCGAAGGACCTATGGAATAAGCTCGTAGAGCTACACGAAGAAACCGACGACGCAAAGGTATGTAAAAGAGACCTCTTGTTGTTCAATAAACTATATAACCTTAAGATGCATGAACACGAGATGGCAACCCAACTACACGCCCACATACAAGACATCGTTAATAGCCTATACTCCATCGGACAGAAGGTCAAAAACTGGGACCTTATAAGGTATGCTCTCAACGCTTTTCCTAGGACTACCTTGTGGGCATCCATGGTCGATGCCTACAAGGTTTCTAAGGACCTTTCCAAGATTAAATTAGACGAGTTATTTTCTGAATTCGAGTTACATGAACAGTCTAATTCGGCTCACGAGAAAGGTATTGCCTTATTTGCAGGACTAAAGAAGAAGCCCACAAGTAAATCACCCCCGAAGGAAGAAGACGAGTACGAGTCGGAGGTAGACGCCAAGATGGAAACCAAACTAGTAAATCTAGTTCGGAAGATGATCAAAAGCCGAAGACGACCGTCGACCAATCCAAAGAAGGTAAGGCTAAAGTGAATTCTAATTTTAGATGCTATCAATGTAACAGGTTCGGGCACATCAAGTCGGAATGTTCGAAACTCAAGAACAAAGCACCTAAGTTCAAGAAATCACTCAACACCACATGTGAAGAATCATTGGAGGAGGAAGATGACAATCTCATCTTCATGGACAAACCGACCAAACCCGAGCAAGAGTCCAAACCCAAGGAAGAGTCCGATTCCGGATCCGACGATGAATCACTATTCAAGACAAGCCACGAATTCGCATCTGGTTCAAAAGGTTCACTTAAGGTAAGTCGGTCCTTAATTAGTACATTGTATAATGCAATCAAATTCTTAACAAGAAAATTAGCTAAGTCCGAGTCCAAGGTCGAGACTTTAGTTGAGGAAGTCAAACTCCTTAAACACAAAGTTTCCCTAACCTCTTCAACTAGTCAAGTTCAAGAGGAGGACTCAACTCGAGTTGAAAAGCTCAAAGTTGAGAACTCACTTTTGAAAGGATAAGTTGAATATCTTAGGCATATGTTGAAAAGTTTTACTTTGGGATCCAAGGGACTTGACCTTTTACTTGGATCGCAAAGGGTCGTGTACAACATGGTCGGACTTGGATTTAGACCAAATACGACTAACAAGTCATACATGTCGATTGTAAATCATAATAAAAAACAAATCCAAGCATGGGTCCCTAATACCACTTTGATTTCTCAACTATGATCTAATAAATACTGGGTACCCAAGCACCAAATCCACTACGTGGAAAGACCAAATCGATTCAAAGGTCCAGGGGGAGTCGGTATTAAATTTGTTTGTGCTATTACTTTGCATGCTTAGGTTTTTTTTCTTTTTATTTTTAGAACGGTTAGATAGATCTATAACTTGTCAACACTTGACAACATAGTATCAAGACGCGGCGAGATGATAGTATGCTAGGGAAGTGAAGTCCTGTGTGTCCGAGTTAGATAAGGCATATATAGCTCGGTGCACTCGACTAAGTGGAACTTGCTGAAGCTACCTTGGGTCTTATAAGTTGTGTGCTAAGCCCAGAGAGCATCATCCAGTTTTGGTGACCAATCTTTCCATGATGCCACTACCATTTTTTCTAGGATACTTTTGATTTCCCGATTTGAAATTTCCACCTGTCCGCTAGTTTGCGGGTGGTAGGCTGTCGAGACTTTGTGGATCACACCATACTTATGTAGCAATTTTTCGAATTGTTTTTCAATGAAGTGGGATCCTCCATCACTGATTACTACTCGAGGAACTCCGAACATACCAGTCAAGAGTGTACATTGAGAGCGCAGTTGAAGTTTCCTGATAGCTATAACAAGGGAAGAAAGTCCAACCAGCAGCGGCAATAGAGGACACCACCGTGGACGCAGTGTTATGGACAAAGGTAGCCAGTACCTTCACAGACATAGTTGTATCAGATACAGGGGGTGCCCCTTCAGTGATGTCGACGGATATCCAGTATCCTACATCTTCAGTAATCTACTATCCAGGGGTATTTGCACCGTCGATGTTACTAGTCAACTCTCAGGGTTATCTTATGCCTGCACCAGTGACTCAGTCTCCAGCACCTCAAAGTCAGACTCAGCCTGAGTCGAGGCACACTACTACTTCATCAGGAATGCAGCCAACAAATATCGAAACTGGACGAGTTTTTGCCATCACCAGAGATGAGGCACAGCGGGCTGAGGGATCAGTCATACAGGGTATGGTTTCAGTTTATTCTATATACGTTGATACTTTGATTGATATCGATAGTTCCCATTTATTCGTATCTAGAATATTTCTGAGTAGAGTCAGAAGGATCCCAATGATTCATTCTTATGGGTTAGCAGTATCCTTGCCATCATGAGAGGTGCTGACTAGCCACCAAGAAATCAAAGGTTGCCCATTAGATTTTGACGGGCATATCCTTACAGTGGACCTCCAGGTGTTGGAAATGGTAGAGTTCGATATTATTCTCAGTATGCACTGGTTGGCCGCTTATTATGCTACAGTGGATTGTAGAGCAAGGGTGGTGACATTTCAACCACCGGATTAACCAGCTTGGGAATTTGTTGGCACTAGAGACGATGGACTATCCATTATATCGGCTTTACAAGCTCAAAAGTTATTGGCCCAGGGTTGTCAGGGTTATTTACTATCTCTTGTCAAAGTTGTAAACGAAGGACTACCACCCCTCTCTGATGTGCGAGTAGTTCGAGAGTATCCAGATGTATTTTCAAATGAACTTCCAGGCTTGCCACCTCCTAGGCAAGTGGAATTTGCAATAGAGGTGATTCCATGAACCGCACCTATATCGAAACCTCCTTATCGGATGGCGCCAAAAGAATTGAATGAACTTAAAGTTCAACTGCAGAAGTTGCTGGATAATGGATTCATTTGCCCTAGTGTTTCACCATGGGAAGCTCCGATACTATTTGTCAAAAAGAAGGATGGATCGTTGCGGTTATGTATTGACTATCGGCAACTGAATGCAGTCAGTTAAGAACAAATATCCGTTGTCGAGGATAGAAGATTTTTTTGATCAACTTAAGGATACATGTGTGTATTCTAAAATTGATATGCACTCAGGATATCATCATCTTCAGATAAGAGATGAGGATATTCAGAAAATAGCATTCCGCACCCGTTATGGGCATTACAAGTTTCTAGTGATTCCTTTCGGTCTCACGAATGCCCCAGCTGCATTTATGGACTTGATGAACCGGGTATTCCTGAGGTATATAGATCAGTTCATGATAGTGTTTATCGATGATATATTGATTTATTCTCGATCCGAGGAGGAGCATGAACAACATATGCGGATAGTGTTGGAGACGTTACGACGGGAGCAGTTGTATGCCAAGTTTAGCAAGTGTGTGTTCTGGTTATCCTCAGTGGATTTTCTTGGACACGTAGTGTCCAACAGAGGTATTTCTGTAGATCCCCAGAAGATTGAGGCGATTACCAGTTGGGAGCAGCCAAAATCAATTCAGGAGGTCCGTAGTTTCCTTGGTATGGTCGGGTATTATCGGAGATTCGTGGAGCGATTCTCAAGTATTGCCATGCCACTCACTCACCTGACTCGGAAAGGGGTCAAATTTACCTGGTCAGCGGCTTGTGAAACTAGCTTCCAGGAGCTTAAGCGACGATTAGTTTCTACACCAGTCTTAGTGATTCCTTCTAGTGTTGATGGGATGGTTCTTTATACGGATGCTTCTATCCAAGGGTTGGGTGCAGTTATGATGCAGCCCAACCGTGTGGTATCTTATGTCTCCCGTCAACTAAAGGATCACGAGAGAAATTACCCAGTGCACGATCTGGAGTTAGCAGCCATCATTTTCGCATTGAAGATATGGAGGCACTACTTGTATGGGATTACTTTTTAGATCTACACAGTGTTAGGGCAATCAACCCAGTGATATGGTTTTGATGTGTGTGGCAAAGGGTTTAAGTTAGGTTTGTTATGGATTTGATATGTGCGTTGGAGTCTTGTAGGACTTAGTAATTCGCACATGGAGCATTGGCGATTTTCACCTCTCATGACTCGGTCCTTGAGTCAGTGAAGGATAGCTTTACGGAAGCCGTGCGCTTGGGGCATCCGAGGGACCGTCGGACAAGAAGCATTGGAGTGAAGTTGGAGGAAGTAGACTTCAGGGCAAGATGCGAAGGATGGCACTTCGAAGCCGTGCGCTTGGTGCATCCGAGGGACGTGGCCGGACGAAGACAACTTCAAAGGTGAGGGACTCCAAGGGAATGAGAGTGAGCAATTGTAACTCGGGATGGGGTAGATCGTAAGTGAAACTTGGCCATTTAGCTAAGTGTCAAATGGGATTTCCCGACATCAGTCGACTGCCATGACATGGCAGTCGACTGATCTAAGTCGACTATTGACTCGACTGGTGTTCGAGTCAGGTTTGTGTCCTAGCAATCGACTGCCGAAACCATCAGTCGACTGATGATGGTAGCAGTCGACTGATCGCAAGGGTTTTGGGCACAGAATGTTGATCAATCGAGTGCTCGCTTCCGGCACTCGACTGTTAGCTCCATCAGTAGAGTGATGGGATGATCAGTCGACTGATGTGGGAGTCATTGGATGAAATCCAATGTAGAAGAAGTCGTTATTGGGAAATGGCTACAGGATCAGTCGACTGATCGGGGCATCAATCGATTGCCAGGCGCCCAATGGGAAGAATGAGTTCTTCTCTATAAAATGGGGCCTTTGGACACTTAGGGAGCCTAATGCTTCTATTCTAAACATCTCCCAAAGTGCCCAGACGAATTTCCTCCTCTTCCTTGTGCTTATATTCATCTTATTGTAAGAGGAGTGATTTTGTAAGAAAAGGTTACCTCCACCTAGCTTTGTGCAATGGAGAGATTAGTGGAAGGTTTAAGGCGTGATTCACCTTGGACGAATCAGGTCGTGGATTAGTGGCAAGGCCGTGAACCACGTTACATCACCATATTAGCATTGCTCTTTACTTTGTGTTGTTCTTAATTGTCTTAGCTTTATATTTCCGCTTGCGCTAATAGAATTTGTAGACAATCAACGAAGCAATTACCATCATCGTACGAAGAGGGCTATTCACCCCCCTCTAGCCGGTCACATACGTTCCAACAAGTGGTATCAGAGCCAAGGCGCTTGTCACCGGACTAACCGCCGCAACAAGCACAAAAACTACGATGGCCAGCTCAAACATCCACCCACCGAAGTTTGAAGGAGAATTTCTCTTGGTGGAAGAAGAGAATGGAGGTATTTTTTGAAACCGACTTCGAAATTTTATTGATAATGGAAAATGGTTTCGAGATACCTAGGGATGAAGATGGGGAGTAAATAGAGAAGACAAGATGGACCAAAAGGCAACGAGAGGAGTATTTGGCAAACTCAAAAGCCAAACGTCATCTCTACAACGTACTCCCCCAACAAGAGATAAATCGAATTGGAGAGTGTGCAAGCACCAAGGAAATGTGGGAAAGATTGATAGAGCTTCATGAAGGCACTTCCGAGGCAAAGCTTGCAAGAAGAGATGTCCTACGCTCCCAACTCAATAACATCAAACTCGATAAAGGGGAGAAGGTAACATCCTTACATTATCTCTTTAAGGAAATTCTTAATGGCCTAACAAGTGTAGGTGAGAAGCTCTCCAACCGGGATATGGTCATGAAGGCTATAGATGTCTTTCCCCGGTCCTCAAAGTGGAGCTCCATGGTGGACTCCTTCTATATTTTGAAGAATTTAGAAGTGAGCACCCTAGAAGAATTCTTCTTCACCATGGAGCTACATGAAACAAGGCTTGAGGGAATAAGTGAAGAACCAAGCATCAAGCCATCAAGGGGAGTGGCACTAATGGCCAACAAGGGGAAGAAGAAGAAGGAGATGCCACCTTCTTCATCCAATGAAGACTCCTCCTCCTCCTCCATGGATAGCACAGAAGAAGCATACATGGTAAGGAAGGTAAGACGTGCTTTAAAAAGTTTTAAATTTAACAAATCAAATGATAGGAGGAGAAGGCCGAGGCGAAAGATCATATGCTACAATTGCCAAGGAGAGGGACACATAAGGGATGACTGTCCCCTCTTGAACAAGAGCAAAGAAGAGAGGAGGAAGAAAGAAGAAAAGAAGAAGGGGAGCAAGAAGAAGGAAGAAGAGAAGAAGGCCAAAGAAAAGGGGAAGGCAAAGGCACACAAGGCTACATGGGATGATCCATCATCCTCATCATCCGAAGAAGACGCTTCACAAACCTTGCCTTAATGGGGATAGATGACTTGGACTCCACCTCCTCCGAGCAAGAATAAAGAAGCACAAGTGAGGAGAGCTCTAGTGAAGGGGGAGCTTCATCCTCATCCTCATCGGAATCGGAGGAAGAAGACATGGAAACTATGGTAATGAATCTTTCTCCTAAGAAAATAGTTTCCATGATTTCAAGTTTAATTAGGGACTTATTTAAGATGAAAAATAGAAATAAATGCATGCAAAATGAGATTAAGTCCCTAGAGGAAAAATTAGAAAATGCATGCGTTAATGTTAATGATTATATACCTTTTGATGTAAATGATGCATGCATTGAGGAAAATAGGGTCTTAAAGGAAAAGGTAGATCATTTAACTAAGGCCCTAGAGAAATTTACTATTGGCTCCAATACTTTGAACATGATAATTGGGAGCCAGAGGGCAAGCTTTAATAGAAAAGGCCTAGGATATAAGGGAAACAAAAAATGAAAAGGCCTATCATTGTTTAATTGCTAGGGGTCAAGCCAAAAACAAAAGAATTGCTAGAAAATGGATCCCTAAGGAATATTTAGTGAACCCTATAGGAAAGAACTTGTATTGGGTTCCTAAATCCATCCTTAAGGGTTAGGAAAACCCTAGGATATGTTGGTACAACAATGCCCCAAGCATTATATGTTTTGATGTTTGGATAATCATCTAAGTTAGGCAATACTTTGTGATATAATTGTGAATATGTTTAAGTGACAGAAAAATCCAAGTATGAAGACTTGGTAAAGGCAAAGTCCAAGTGCGATCTTGGCAAAGGAAGTCCAAAGGCAAGGGTTGGCGGCGTAAGACCAAGCATGTAGTCTTGGCGGCGTAAAGTCCAAACGGACCTTGGCAAAGGAAGTCCAAAGGCAAGTTTTGGCAGTATAAGTCCAAGCATGTAGTCTTGGAGATGTAAAGTCCAAGCGCACTTTGGCAAGGGGAAACCCAAGACATGACAAAACCGAAGGAAGCTCTTGGAAGCAAAGCGCAAAGGATGAACAAGTCGCGGACTCGAAGGGATCCTGAAGGAGCAAGGCTTAAGGAAGAGCTAGAAGGTTGATTCTAGGTCTAGGGAGTCAATTCAAGTATGAATTATTCATACTTGATGAGTATCAGTCGACTGATACGATGAGAAATCGACTGATAGGGTGCTCCACTGAGTCAGGCTAAAAAGCTGACAAATAGTCGACTGCCTAGTCTTGGCAGTCTACTGATATGGCCATCAGTCGACTGTCACTGTTTGGCAGTCGACTGATCAAGTCGAACCCGGGCACAGAATGGAATCTCACTCGACTGCGCGCGGTGATCACTCAACTGATCGCTCCATCAGTCGACTGATGGAGGGATCAGTCGACTGATGAGTGTGCCGTTGGATGATGACGATTATGAATCCCGCAAATCCAACAGTTCAGAAGCCATTAACCACGGCGACAGTCGACTGATGTTGTACATCAGTCGACTTATCGTGGCCCAACGGAAAAAATAGCCCTCTCTCTATAAAAAGAGGGCTTGTGGTGGTTGAGAGGGTTAATGCTTACATTCTGATCATCCTCTCAAGCCTTCATGAATTTTCTAAGCTTTCTTAGTGTTTTTAATTCCCCTCCTCCTCTCTAAACTTCATCTTCATCTTTTGTAAGAAGAGGAGGGTTGTTGTAAAAAGAGAAAGCTTCTTAGTAAGATTGATTAAGGTTGATCCACCTTAAGGATCGCCGTGGAGTAGGAGCATTATCTCCGAACCAAGTAAAGGCTTTGTGTTAGCATTGTATTTTCTTTTCTATTACTATTGTATTTGTTGTGCTTCTGCTAACCATTTTTGTAGAAAGAAAAACAAGCTATTCTCCTTCCCCCCCCCCCTCTAGCTTCCAAGGATCCTCTACAAGTGGAATCAGAGCCTGGATCGCATCAGAAGATCTAACAATCAATCGGAGCACGATGGCTTTCCAAGAGGGGTATAGCATGGTGAGTGTTAGGACCCTTGGAATGGCTAGAGGGGGGGTGATTAGCCTTTCTTTCTTTCTACAAAAATGTTAGCGGAAGCAATACAAATATAAGCACAAACAAAACAAGAAACAAAGCTAACACCCGATGTAACGTGGTTCGGAGATGACGCTCCTACTCCACAGTAATCCGTAAGGTGGATTAGCCCTAATCAATCTTCACTAGAACCTCCTTTGGATGAACCAAGGTGGAGAAACCTTATCTTACAATGCACTCCTCTTCTTTACAATGATGGAAGATTAGGATTAGAGAAGAGGAGGTTTTGGATTGCTAAAAACACTTGGAAAGCTTGGTGAGCACGTAGGTGTAGTTTGGAGCAAGAGCACTAGCTTCACCAAGCTCCCCATGGCCCCTTTTTATAGAAGAGCTTTTTTTCCTGTTAGGCTTCGATCGATCGGATGCTTGCCATCGATCATTGCCGCCAGCCAACGGCCAACAAACGCGATCTCCGCGGAGATTCGTAAGCGCATCTCTAACGGCCGGTGATCACCGATCGATCCCTCCATCGATCGGATGGGGTGATCGCGATTGAGTGATCAAGCGGCAATCGAGTCGATCGCATTCTCGTGCGATATTTCCCTTGATCGATCGGCGATTCCTTTGGCGATGATCACGATCGGATTCGATCATTGCTCGCCCAAGGCGGTCGGTGATGATTAGGTTTCACCACGGACTCGTCGAGCGCGACCGATCGATACATCATATCAGTCGACTGATACTTATCAAGTATGAGTAATTCATACTTGATTTTATACCCTAGACCTAGACTCAACCTTCTAGCTCCTCACTAAGCCTTGCGCCTTCAGGATCCCTCCGAGTCCGCGACTTGTTCATCCTTTGCGCTTTGCTTCCAAGAGCTTCCTTCGGTTTTGTCATGTCTTGGGTTGCCAAATGCTTGGACTTTACGCCGCCAAGACTACAAGCTTGGACTTATGCTGCCAAGACTTTACTTTGGACTTCCTTTGTCAAGGTTCACTTGGACTTTACACTGCCAAGACTACATGCTTGGTCTTACGCTGCCAAGTCCATCCCTTGTACTTCCTTTGCCAAGATCATACTTGGACTTCCTTTGCCAAGATCATACTTGGACTTCCCTGTCACTTAAACATTTTCGCAATTAGATCACAAGATATTGCCTAACTTAGATGATTATCCAAACATCAAAACATATATAAATACTTGGAGTATTGTTGCACCAACAATCTCCCCCTTTTTGATGTTTGGCAATCATTTGAGTTAGGTCTTTAAATACACACATAATCAAATTTTCAATATGAATTATAACTTAAACACTCCTTCTCCCCCTTTGACATACATCAAAAAGAGAAGGATTCAAACATGAAGGAAATAATGTGTTAGATCTTGGACTAAGGTACAATATTGAAATTAAGCTCCCCCTTAATCCAAGACATGCTTTATAATGTGTAAACAATAGTTGAAGCAAAGCATACCAAAAATTCAAAAATTAAGTCCTAACTTTGCACCAACAATGGTTTTGGGGATGAAAAAGATATAATTTATGAAAACTCCCCCTAAAACACTGCATTAGTCAGTCCTAAATCTTGTTTATACGCAATATTATCATACTATAGTGTTAGGACATCAAAGATACACCAAATATTAGAAAATGGAGTTTATTATCAGAAAACACAGTGTATCAGTCGACTGGTTTCTGAACCAGTCGACTGCTAGGCCTGAAACCGAAATTTCAGCCTTTTCATCCCAATTTCAGAAATGCGGTAGAAATTCCAGAATTCTCGAAAAATCACGAAATTTTGCGTACACATTTCTGAATTCATACTTTATCAAGGAAAAATAATTTGAAAAATATATTTTTTTCAGATTACAAGATTGATACAAACTTGGAACCTATCAAAAGTTCTAAAGATTTTGCAAACTTTGTATCACTTTTGTGTTCCAATTGAAAACTGTTTGTCAAAATATGATGAACATAGTTTAAAATATATATTATTTGGAATTTCCAACCATGTTCTTTGAGCTATGTATTCATTACTTGAATACAAGCCTTCCCAATAATTGGTACATAAGGTATTCATGTCTCTAGGTGTGTCATTGGCTCATAGTAATGCATCATAACAAGCATGATGAGACAAGTACACCTTCCCTATCATCTCACATATTTCTAAGTGTTTCAATACAAAAATCAAGGTTTCTTAAGGCTTTTGTGAGATGCATCAAGGTATAAAGAAGCTACATAAGTATAGGATCATGCAAACCTAGAATTTTACTCTACAAAGCACATACCAAGCTCTCTCCTTAATGATGAAAATTCGGCTTCGGGAAGAGCTTTGGTGAAGATGTCGGCAAGGTTGGACTTAGATTCTACATAATTAAGTTCAATATCCCCTCTTGCCACATGATCTCTTATGAAGTGATATTTCACTTCAATGTGCTTGGTTCGAGAGTGATGTACCGGATTTTTGGTCAAGTTGATGGTACTCACATTATCACAATAAACTTTAATGTTAGAGTAGTGTAGCTCATAGTTCACAAGAGTATGTCCCATCCAAAGTAATTGAGCTACACAACCACCCATAGCCACATATTCGGCTTCGGTGGTTGATAAAGCAACACAATGTTGCTTCCTACTACTCCAACTAACTAGGGAGGACCCAAGAAATTGGCATCCACCACTAGTACTCTTCCTATCTAATTTGCACCCGGCATAATCGGAATCGGTATAACCAAGCAATTCAAATGACTTAGTCCTAGGATACCAAAGTCCTACATTTAGGGTGCCTTTAATATATCTTAATATTCTTTTGACGGCTACCAAATGTGATTCTTTGGCACAAGATTGGTATCTTGCACACATACCTACCGCAAATAAAATGTCGGATCTACTAGCGGTTAGGTATAGTAAGCTACCAATCATACTCCTATAAAGTTTAAGATCAATTGATTTACCTTCATGATCACTATCTATTCTAGTGCTAGTGGTCATAGGAGTGGTTACAATTTTGGCATTTTCCAAACCAAATTTCTTGATCATTTCATTTGCATATTTGGTTTGATAAATATGAATACCCTCATTGGTTTGTTTGACTTGTAAACCTAGGAAAAAGGTAAGCTCTCCAACCAAACTCATTTCAAATTTATTTTCCATATTTTTATAAAGTCTTGAAGAAGATCATCATTCGTTGACCCAAAAATGATATCATCAACATATACTTGGGCTATGAATATATCTTTTAACGTTGACTTTATAAACAAGGTTTGATCTACTTGGCCTCTTCTAAAATCCTTAGAAATTAAGAAGGATGACAATCTTTCATACCATGCCCGGGGAGCTTGTTTTAACCCATATAATGCTTTCCTAAGCTTACATACATGATTTGGATAATCTATGTTCTCAAATCCGGGTGGTTGCTCTACATATACTTCCTCCTTAATAAAACCATTCAAGAATGCTGATTTAACATCCATTTGGTAAAGTTTAAATCCCATGTAGGAAGCATACCCTAAGAGAATCCTAATAGATTCTAACCTTGCAACCGGGGCATAAGTCTCATCATAGTCAAGCCCCTCAACTTGATTGAATCCCCTAGCAACCAACCTAGCCTTATTTCTAGTGATATTTCCTTGATCATCTAGCTTATTCCTAAAGACCCATCTTGTAGTAATTATGGTGCTATCATTGGGTCTAGGTACTAATTCCCACACTTGACTTCTCTCAAATTGAGCCAATTCATCTTGCATTGCCAAAATCCAATCCGGATCATGTAATGCATCATTGATCGATTTGGGCTCAATTTGTGAGATAAGAGCAACTTGACTAGTATCTTGGGGGATACCTCAATTGTTCCTCTACCTAATATCTTGAGTTTTCCACTATTCCCAAAGGACACGGCTCCCTTCTTCACATATTTAATTGTGGAGAACTTGCTCACATCCCCGGTCATATGTGTTGAGCAACCGCTATCCACAATCCACATACCTCGCTCTCCTACCTAAATCACATGAAAAACATAAGCTTTTGGTACCCAAACATTTGGACCGGTAACATTAAGTAAAAACTTCTTAGGTACCCAAGCTTTCTTAACCTTACCCTTAATAGTTGCTTTCCTATTTATTATTGAAATATAAGCAACTTCTTTTTCTTTTGGCTTATATCCTAAATCGGCCTTGTTATAAACCGCTCTTTGCCTACTAAGAATCATATCAAGACACTTTGAGCCATTTGAAAATTTTTCTAAACATGCTTTCAATTCACTAACCTCATCCTTAAGTTTGTCATTTTCTTCCTTAAGCATGCAAGAGTCAATATGTGAAAGCTTTTCATCCCTAATGGCCTTTAGTTCTACCTTCATGCTCTTAACCTTAGATTTTGACTTATCTAGAGCTTCTTTAAGATAGGCAATTGATTTATAAAGAAGCTTAATCTTGGGAGAATTTATTACCTCATCGTCACTAGATGACGATTCATCACTTGAAGAGTCTTCTTGGCTTGATGTGCCGGAATCATCTTCTAATGCCATGAGTGCCACATGGCGTGTAATGTGGCAAAGCTCATCATCGGAGGAAGAGTCTTCAACGCTTGGTGTGTCCCATGTGGTTTGAGCCACCATAGCCTCCTTCTTCTTCTTCTCCTTTTTGTCCTTCTTTTTCTTTTCTTTTTCCTCCTTCTTCTTTAGCTCCGGGCAATTCGGCTTTATGTGTCCCTTCTTGTTGCAAGCATGACAAATCACATTATTACTAAAACTTGAATTACCACTAAATTTACCTTTTGAGGAATGAGACCCCTTCCTTGCTTCTCTATTCTTGAACTCTTTTGACCTTCTATAAAGCTTCGACAAAATTTGTCATTTCACTCGATGAGTCCCCATCGCTACGTGACTCATCCTCCGACTCGGAGGATGATGATGCTTCTTGTCTTTCCTTCTTCTTCTTTTCTTTCTTCTCAACAAATAGAGCTAAACCCTTTTCCTTAGAGGACATGTTAGTTTGCTCATGTAATTCGAACTCACAAAATAGTTCATCAATTTTAATTTGCGAAAGATCCCTAGTTACCTTAATGGCATCAACTATAGAAGTCCATAAAGAATTTCTAGGAAATGCTTGTAAAATATACCTTACCAAATCCCGGTTGTCAACTCGCTCACCTATGATATGGAGTCCGTTCATAATTTCCTTGAACCTTCCATGCATTTGACTTACGGTTTCATGCATCTTCATTTGGAAGGCTTGAAGTTGTCCAACTAATAGGTCCTTCTTGGCCCTCTTTGATTCCTTGGAACCTTCATTTAGCTCAATGAGCTTTTCCCATAGCTCCTTGGCGGATTCAAAAGGCCCCACCTTGTTGAGTTGCTCCATTGTGACGCCGCATTGGATGGTGAGGACGGCCTTTGCATTTGATTCAAATTTCTTGTTTATTTCTCTTGTCCAATCCTTGCTTGGAATAGGATGTCCATGTTCATCCACCGGTTCTTCGAAGCCATCTACAATACTATGCCAAATTTCAATATTACTCATAAGATAGTACTTCATCCTACCTTTCCAATACGCAAAATGGCCCCCATCGAAGAGCGGTGGCTTGGCGGTGCTATATCCCTCTTGAAGAGCCATTGATGCCTTGGTTGATGGTGAGATCTTCCAAGCTATCCGGGCTCTGATACCACTTGTTAGGATCTTTGTAACGGCTAGAGGGGGGGTGATTAGCCTTTCTTCGTTTCTACAAGCAAGTTAGCGGAAGCAATACAAATATAAGCACAAACAAAACAAGAAACAAAGCTAACACCCGATGTAACGTGGTTCGGAGATGACACTTCTACTCCACGGCAATCCGTAAGGTGGATTAGCCCTAATCAATCTTCACTAGAACCTCCTTTGGATGAACCAAGGTGGAGAAACCTTATCTTACAATGCACTCCTCTTCTTTACAATGATGGAAGATTAGGATTAGAGAAGAGGAGGTTTTGGATTGCTAAAAACACTTGGAAAGCTTGGTGAGCACGTAGGTGTAGTTTGGAGCAAGAGCACTAGCTTCACCAAGCTCCCCATGGCCCCTTTTTATAGAAGAGGGGCTGTTTTTCCCATTGGGCTTCGATCAGTCGACTGATGCTTGTCATCACGATCACGCGCCAACCCGGCTGAAACGCGATCTCCGCGGAGATTCGTAGCCGCAATCTCTAACGGCCAGGTGATCAGTCGACTGATCCCTCCATCAGTCGACTGATGGGGTGATCAGTCGAGTGATCAAGGCAGCAGTCGAGTGCGACTGCATTCTGTGGCGATATTTCCCTTGATCAGTCGACTGATTCCCTTGGCAGTCGACTGATCACAGTATCAGTCGACTGCTCTGCCCAAGGCAGTCGACTGATGATTAGGGTTTCACCCTGACTCAGTCGAACGCCTGACCAGTCGACTGATACATCGTATCAGTCGACTGATACTTATCAAGTATGAGTAATTCATACTTGATTTTATACCCTAGACCTAGACTCAACCTTCTAGCTCCTCACTAAGCCTTGCGCCTTCAGGATCCCTCCGAGTCCGCGACTTGTTCATCCTTTGCGCTTTGCTTCCAAGAGCTTCCTTCGGTTTCGTCATGTCTTGGGTTGCCAAATGCTTGGACTTTACGCCGCCAAGACTACAAGCTTGGACTTATGCTGCCAAGACTTTACTTTGGACTTCCTTTGTCAAGGTTCACTTGGACTTTACGCTGCCAAGACTACAAGCTTGGTCTTACGCTGCCAAGTCCATCCCTTGTACTTCCTTTGCCAAGATCATACTTGGACTTCCTTTGCCAAGATCATACTTGGACTTCCCTGTCACTTAAACATTTTCGCAATTAGATCACAAGATATTGCCTAACTTAGATGATTATCCAAACATCAAAACATATATAAATGCTTGGAGCATTGTTGCACCAACAGTGAGGCCTCCATTCTTCGACGGCAATGATTTTGGCTACTGGAAAGGTAGGATGGAATACTACCTTATGAATGATATTGATAACTGATTTAGCATTGTAGATGGATTCGAGAAGCCGGTCGACGAACATGGAGCGCCAATACCGACCAAAGATTGGACGAGAGATATGGCCAAGAAGGCGCAAGCAAATGCAAAGGCAACGACCACACTCCAATGTGGTCTATCAAAGGAGCAATTATCCAAAGTCAAACCCTTCAATTCCGCTAAAGAGCTTTGGGAGAAGCTCATCGAATTAAATGAAGGATCAAACGAGACGATAAGAGCCAAGAGGGACCTCTTGATTGTTAGTAATATATGAGAGATGTCCTAAGACAATCACCTTATTTTTGAACCATTTATATGATAAATGAAGATTCACTATTTGAGTATACATGTTTTCATGTATTTGATTAGATCTTAAACTCATTTACTGAATGTCCACGATATGATTCACAGTATGAGAGAATTTATAATTGGATCACAACTAGTGAGTATCTCTACATGTGTCATTGTGATGTATCGGAATTATCTCTAGTCGATGAATTGATGGATTTGGACACCATCAGTTCTGTCGAGACTAGCACGAGGTATACTCCTTGGTATATCCAAATAGCTGATTCTCACTGACTGGAGACATTGTGATGTCCGGAGTTAATCATGGATGCTAGTTATGGTAACTAGTTTATTGGAGTGACCAGCTGTAAGACTTCATATGGTTCTCTGCATATATAGATATGTCAATGAAGTTCTTACTGCAGCTTAAGTGCGATGTTCCTTTGACTTGCGGTATTCAAGTCATCTTGATCATGAAGACTTATGCTTTGACATCTTAAGTAAGCATCTCTGAGGAGATGTGGACCCGGGATGATTGGGTATAAGTCGAAGTGATCGAAAGTGTTTGAATAGCTTATAAAGGATTCATCACTCCTTGCGAGGAGATGTATACCCATGGCCTCTCGTCGGATTGTTACTAAAGTCTTTGGCTAAAGCATTATATGTTTAGAGTAAGGTACTCTTGGATACATGTGCAGTAACTAGAATCCGTAGGACGAGGAAATGATAATTGGGCTAGGTGTGACGTAGTCAACCTAGTGGGGACTGATACTATAGACCATGTCCTGAACCAAGTGGGTATAAGATGAGTGAAAGGAATGGGGCACGATTCATTGTAGCTGTTGAAGAGTTTCAGAAATAGTTCTGGATCAACCGTTGATCTTTTCAGTTAATTGGGGATCATAATATACTACTAGGTGTCACTCATGATCGTTCTATAATTAATGGTTAATTATAGATGGCCTGTTAGGGCAATCTCTTGCCATGATAAGGTTTTGATGTGTGTGGCAAAGGGTTTAAGTTAGTGTGTTATGTTGATTTGATATGTGCGTTGAAGTCGTGTAGGACTTAGTAATTCGCACATGGAGCCGTGGCGAGTTTCACATCTCATCACTCGGGCCTTGTGTCAGTGAAGGATTGCTTTGCGGAAGCTGTGCGCTTGGAGCATCCGAGGGACCGCCGGACGAGGAGCTTGGAGTGAAGCCGAAGGAAGTAGACTTCGATGCAAGAGATGCGAAGGAGCATTGCAGAGTCGTGCGTCTGATGTTGCCGAGGGGCGTGGCCGCAAACGAAGAGAACTTCGAAGGCGAGGGACTCCGAGGGATGAGAGTGAGCGATTGTAACCCGGGAAGGGTAGCTCTTAGGTGAAACTTGGCCATTTGGCCAAGTGTCGGATGGGTTTTCCCGACACACCGATCGCCATGTCATGGCAATGATCGCTCGAGTCGATGGTTCGATCGATCGCATAATTGGGCGCTGATCACCGATCGCCATGGATCGGGCAATGATCGATGGCACCGATCGCCAAGGAATGGCAATGATCGATGGCACCGCGGCATCGGGCACGTAATGGAGTCGACTCCATTGAGCACTCGACTGATCGAGCATCGGGCCGATCGTAGGATCACCGATCGATAATACCGCTGGATGGAATCCAACGCGGAAAGCGCACCGTTATTGGGCAAACGGGTTAATGGATCACCGACCGATCGAGGGTGCATCATCACCGATCGCTCGCGTGTCAACGGGAAGAAACCCTCTTCCTCTATAAAAAGGAAGGGAGTAGGGCTTTGGGAGGCTAATGCTTATGCTCTAATACTCTCCCAAAGTTTCCTAAAGCTTTCCATCCTCTTACTCAAGCTTATTTCCATTATATTTGTAAGAGGAGTGTTTTTGTGTAAAGAGGTTACCTCCACCTAGCTTTGTGCAAAGGAGAGATCTAGTAGATAGATTGCGGAGTGATTCACTGTGGACGAATCGGACCATGGATTAGCGGCGTAGCCGTGAACTACGTTACATCTCGTGTTTGTATTGCTTGTCTATCTTTTGTGTTGTCTTTATTTGTATTTGTATATTCCGCTTGCGCTAACAAGAATTGTAGACGAGCACGCAACAAGAGCGATCAAAATACGACATCCAACGAAAGAGGGTTATTCACCCCCCTCTAGCCGGCGTATCGATCCCCCTACAAGTGGTATCAGAGCAAGGTTGCTTGTCACCGAACTAACCGCCGCAACAAGCTCTTCTTCAAAAGATGGTCGGCTCAAACATTCATCCACCGAAGTTTGAAGGAGAATTCGCTTGGTGGAAGAAGCGAATGGAGGTATTTTTCGAAACGGATTTTGATATCATGATTACAATGGAATCCGGTTTTGTTTTGCCTAGGGATAAAGAAGGGAAGCCAATAGAGAAATCTAGGTGGACCAAAAGGCAAAGGGAAGAGCACCTTGCAAATTCAAAAGCCAAGCACCATCTCTTTAATATACTCCCCCAACAAGAAGTCAATAGGATAGGGGAATGTTCTAGTGCTAAGGAGATGTGGGAGAAGCTAGTTGAACTTCATGAAGGCACTTCGGAAGCCAAGCTAGCAAGAAGAGATCTCCTCCGCTCCCAACTATCAAATATTAAGCTTGAAAAGGGAGAAAAGGTAACTTCCCTACATTCTAGATTTAAAGAAATATTAATTGGGCTAACAAGTGTAGGAGAAAAGCTCTCCAACCGGGATATGGTAATGAAGGTCATAGATGCCTTTCCCCGGTCCTCAAGATGGAGCTCCATGGTGGATTCATTTTACATCTCCAAGAACTTGGAAGTAAGTACCTTGGAGGAGTTTTTCTCAACAATGGAGCTCCACGAAATGAGGCTTGAAGGAATACTAGAAGAACCAAGAATTCAACCTTCAAGAGGAGTAGCCTTGATGGCAAACAAGGGGAAGAAGAAGATGGAAATCCCCTCCTCATCCGATGAAGCCTCTACCTCCTCCATGGATAGCACGGAAAAAGCCTACATGATAAGGAAGGTAAGGCGTGCATTTAAGAATTTTTAGATTTGATAAATCTCATGATAGGAATAGAAGACCAAGGGGGAAGATCATTTGTTACAATTGTCAAGGAGAGGGACACATAAGGGACAATTGTCCCCTCCTAAACAAGAGCAAAGAGGAAAGGAAAAAGAAAGAAGAAGAGAAGAAGAAAAAGGGGAGCAAAAAGAAAGAGGAGAAGAAGGCAAAAGAAAAGGGGAAGGCCAAAGCATTCAAGGCCAAGACATGGGATGATCCTTCTTCTTCTTCCTCATCCGATGAAGAAGAGCATGTCTACTCCAACCTAGCACTAATGGCTCTTCATGACTCAGATTGCTCCTCCTCCTCCACCGAAAATGAAGAATCAAGCTCAAGTGGGGAGAGCTCAAATGAAGGGGGAGCTTCTACATCCTCATCATCCGAAGAAGAAGAGGACATGGAAACTATGGTAACCAACCTCTCACCTAATAAAATAGTTTCTATGATTTCTAGTTTAACTAAGGATTTATTTAGAGCAAAGAAGAAAAACAAATGCATGCTTGAACAAATTAAGGAATTAGAACAAAAATTAGAAAAAACATGCTTAAATGAAAATATTTTTCTTGCCATGATGAAGTATGCTCACATGATCTTTATGTGCCATTAGATGTTAGTGATGCATGCATAGAAGAAAATAGGGCCCTAAGGGAAAAGGTAGACTATTTAACCAAAGCCCTAGAAAAATTCACAATTGGCTCCAACACATTAAATATGATTATTGGGAGCCAAAGAGCTAGCTTCAACAAAAAGGGCCTAGGATACAAAGAAAAGAAAAATGAAAAGGCCTACAAATGCCTAATAGCTAGGGGACAAGATAAGAAGAAAGTAATTGCTAGGAAATGGATTCCTAAGGAATTCCTAGTGAACCCCATAGGTAAGAACTTATTTTGGGTTCCAAAATCCATCCTTAAGGGTTAGAAAACCCCTAGGGTAGTCAACCATATGCAATTGACCTATATCATATTTTGGTTGACTTAGGATAACGGGACAACATTTTTAGAATAGTGTTGGGTGATGATAACGTGCCCATAAATAGATAATAATGCTTAAATCATGATGATTAATGTAATTGCTATGTATATGTGCAATCATGATTTATGATTTTGAAATTTGGCACATCATCATGAGAAATAGGGTTTAAATCATGCTTTAGGTGATACTTTACTTAATATCATCATATAATACCTAATGCATGATTATAATTTGATGAATACATGTATTTCATGATCATAATGTGAAATTAATTCATATATGTCTCTATGATCATGTAGATTGTTAGGGTGATACTTAACCTTGATAGAATTGCATGAATATATTGGTTAAGTATATACAAATACCCCCTAGGATGCATCTCACACTCACTATAGGCTAACTTGATTGCAAACTTAGCATGGGTGAGATGTTAGGATGATACAAATGTCCACTAGTGCCTATGGCATTTAGATGGTCATTTAAGGTATCAAAATAGCAATAATAGACCAATCATGGGGAAGGCTTATGTTTAATTCATAGAAATATTGCCCAAAGATCATGGTTGGATATTTCATATGTTTTCAAAACAATTTCTTAATCTAAAATCTATGTATTCATGTTTTGAAACAATTCAAAGCAAGACTGGGTGTTAAAATGGATACTCTTATGATCAAAAACCTAGTAGTTTTTAAAGCTTTTGGATTTTTGGCAAATACGTGGAAATATAATGATTTTTCATGAAAACCTATTTTTCACTGATAGATATACTTAAAAGAAATGTGTTCCCCAAATTTCATGATTTTTTGAATTTTCTGGAATTTTTAACGCATTTCTGAAATTCGGTCTGAAAATTAGGAAATCCTGAAAATCATGTGCAATGATCGGTATAACTAACGATCGATCGATGGCTCATAAATCAAACTTTTTGAGGCCGAATTCAGGTTTTAGAGCAATTTTTGGTATTTTTCCTTCTATTATACTTGATGCCATGAGTTTTTAACTTAGTGTTAATCTTTTTTATGGTGTCAAAGGGGGAGAGATAATTATGTTTAAGTAAATTGTGATAGGGGGAGGGAGAAATTATTAAAAAGTGATAGGGGGAGAAAATTGATAATTGGTAGAGAGAGTTTCATGGATTAAGGGGAGGTTGCATGTTGCTATATCATGTTTATGTTTACATGCTTTCTTACCTTAGAAATTTATATCAAATGTTTTTACCTAACTTAAACGAATTGCCACACATCAAAAAGGGGGAGATTGTTAGGGCAATCTCTTGTCATGTGTGTGGCAAAGGGTTTAAGTTAGTGTGTTATGTTGATTTGATATGTGCGTTAAAGTCGTGCAGGACTTAGTAATTCGCACATGGAGCCGTGGCGAGTTTCACATCTCATCACTCGTGCCTTGAGTCGGTGAAGGATTGCTTTGCAGAAGTCGTGCGCTTGGAGCATCCGAGGGACCGTCGGACGAGGAGCTTGGAGTGAAGCCGGAGGAAGTAGACTTCGAGGCAAGAGACGTGAAGGAGCATTGCAGAGTCGTGCGCTGATCTTTGCCGAGGGCGTGGCGAGCGAAGAGAACCGGCGAGGACTCGAGGATGAGAGTGGCGATTGTAACCGGGAAGGGTAGCTCTTAGGTGAAACTTGGTCATTTGGCCAAGTGTCGGATGGAGTTTTCGACACGATCATTGCCATGTCATGGCGATCCTCTAAGTCGATGGTTCGATCGGTGGTATAAGACCGATTTAGTGCTTGGCGATCATTGCCATGGGTGCGATCGGCCCGATGTCGGCGATGGTAGGCTGAGGGAATGGCAATCGACTGATGGCACTGTGCACGGGCACAAAATGGAGTCGACTCCATTGAGCACTCGACTGATCGAGCATCAGTCGACTGATGGTAGGATCAGTCGACTGATGCCAATACCGTTGGATGGAATCCAACGTGGAAAGCGGTCGTTATTGGGCAACGGCTACGGGATCAGTCGACTGATCCTATGTCAATGGGAAGAAACCCTCTTCCTCTATAAAAAGGAAGGGAGTAGGGCTTTGGGAGGCTAATGCTTATGCTCTAATACTCTCCCAAAGTTCCCTAAAGCTTTCCATCCTCTTACTCAAGCTTATTTCCATTATATTTGTAAGAGGAGTGTTTTTGTGTAAAGAGGTTACCTCCACCTAGCTTTGTGCAAAGGAGAGATCTAGTGGATAGATTGCGGAGTGATTCACCGTGGACGAATCAGACCGTGGATTAGCGGCGTAGCCGTGAACCACGTTACATCTCGTGTTTGTATCGCTTGTCTATCTTTTGTGTTGTCTTTATTTGTATTTGTATATTCCGCTTGCGCTAACAAGAATTGTAGACGAGCACGCAACAAGAGCGATCGAAATACGACATCCAATGAAAGAGGGCTATTCACCCCCCCTTTAGCCGGCGTATCGATCCCCCTACACGGCCAACATAAACCGAGAACCTATTTGGTCACACGTACAACGAGCGTAATCCGAAGAATTTAAAATGAGCTTGAGAATGAGATTCTCAGACCGAGAGAAACTAGGTTTGGTTGGACCAAACAAGGATCGAGCATGAAATCGTTTCAGTCGCAATGGAAGCGTGGATGGGCCGTGTCTTATAAAGACATGATGGATGAACCAAATTGGTTTGGTTCTAATCCAATGGTGGAGAATAAACCAAAGGGGTTTGGTTTGTGTTAAACGAATGAACCAAAGTTGGTTCGATTCGTTTTAACTTAAAATAGACCAAATCAGTTTTGTTTATTTTAACTTAAATTAATAGAGCGGGTTAACGGGTTTTTGGTTATGAACCAATAACCATTAGGAGAATTTGTTCTCTATAAAATAGGGCTTAAGGGTTTTGAGAAACCCCAACCCTAATCTTGCCGCCCCTCTCCCTCTTCTCCTTGTGTAGTCGGCGTCCAAACCCTTGTCGTCTCTAAGATACTGAAAAAAAATTAAATAAAAATGCTTGTTAATTAGGAAAATACCCTATGGAATTTTTCAGATATTTTTAGAAATTTTTCTGGACTTAAATGGAAATTTCTATGGCAGTTGAGGGGAAGATTTAATAGGCTTTGGGAAAGCCTGTTTGGGTTATCTGCTTATAAGGGATTAATAGGGTTTAATTGACCTAAGTTTAAATATAAAACCCTAAGTTTAATGGGGGTTTATCTAGGTATTTGGGTCAAGTTGGGTTAACTCAGATTTGATCTAGACAACTCAACCACTTAGATCCGCCGTTAAAACCCACTCGTCTCTTCCTTTAACGCGAACCTCCCGAGCATTTCCCATTTCTCTCGATCTATCTCCCGTGCCCGATCATTTTCATTCTCGATTCCTTCTCATTCCCGATCGCCTTTTCTTCTTCTCATCTTCGCCCGATCTCCTTCCCCGCTCGCTGCGCACGCCACCGAGTCGTAGCCTCGGTCGCCCGTCGTCACGCGACCAGATCCGTCGCCTAATCACCACCGCCCTAGGGCCGCCTCCTCTCCCAGTGCAACCGTCGATTGCCTCTTCCTTGCACACCACCGGCCAGCCTTCGCCGTGAGCAGCAGTGTCGCTCGTTGTCGCCTTCTCTGCACCTCTTCTCTTCACCTACCGTCGGGATGCCTTGCTTTTCCCCCCAATTTCAGATCTAGATCTCTACAGCGTGCTCGCTGCCTATCCATCGTCGCCACCATGGGTCTCTCTCTCGATCTCGCTCGAGCGCCGGTTGTTTTCCCCTTCGCTGTTTCTTCCGGTCCGACGACAGCAGGTGTTGTCGCCCCATCACAGCTGTAGCACCATCGCCCGACAATAGACACCAGCACTCTGCTGGACCGATTGCTTGTTTTCCAGATCGTGCATCGCTAGGTTGACTGCCAGCCCTCCGATCAGTCGGGTTCTTCGCCTTTTTCCCCTGCTCTGCGATTGTCGCTGTGGCTGATCTATATTGCTTCTATCTCCAGCCTCCCATCCTCTGCCATCTTCCCCACAATAGAGGTCAGCTATGATTAGATTTGTAAACCTGTAATCTGTGTGTGTGTGCTTGGTTGTTCTGTGTTGCAGTTGGGGAAACATTATCACAATTAAGCGGCGTGGTTTGAGGCCTTGAATTAGTGAATCAACCATCCGTGCCCTAGCATTTTCACTCATGTTATGGTAATTCTAGTGGTTCCTACTATTGCACTGGATAATCTATGTGTGGATCAACCAATGGGAAACTTAGGATTTCTATGTTTACAGGTTGTGAGGATTAAAAGAATGGAGTTTTTCTTGTAAATTCAGTGGCAGTGGACTCAAATTGGATCAGGAAGTTGGGTCGGGGGAGCTAGGCTTGGTAATGATGTAAGTCTGGATTGCATGTTATAAATTTAGTATTTGACTTACAGTGATGGATCGAGTGGATCTATTGGGTATATCACGGTAGAGTCGTAGAATTATATTCTACGGTAAGCAGGTTTGAACTGATTACTAGGGTTATTAGATTGTAATAGAGTTCTATATAATTCATATACTATGTTTCAGGACTCTGATTCGAGGCAGGATCGCGGACACGAGTACAATCAATATTGGTATTCTACGTAACAGTGGGTAATTCCTACCCTGGTCAGGTAGTTTTAATGCATGCAGATTTAGATGCATGATCATCTTATATGATCATGTTAGCTTGACCCTGCTCTTATTTATCTTATGCTTGATACCTTACCTTTGGCTGTTAACTCCATTGCTACTATCATGTTACATTTGATCATGATTAGGAGTTATATATATAGGTGATGTAAGTAACCTAAAATTTATTTAGTTAAGTGTGAATAGTAAAGTCCGGATGACAACCTGATTGTAAATTGGGCAAAGAGGCCATCTGTGGGAAGGTAATGTTTTGAACGTAGGGTTAATTCTAATACCCTTAGGTTGCATGTTACCACCGACCAAGTATTGTGTAAATGGTCAGGGAAATGATACTTAGTGTGTCGCTATGGACCGGTGGTCCTAGCTTGTTATAATCAGATGAGTACGACTCTCTACAGGATAGAGAGTGTGTCCATCAGTTGAGTGCGACTCTCTGCATGATAGAGAGTGCGTCGATTAGATTGATACGACTCTCTACATGATAGAGAGTGTTATGATCAGTTGAGTACGACTCTCTGCAGGATAGAGAGTGAGTTGATATGACTGGTATGACTTTCTGTAGAATAGAGAGTCTATAGTGGATGTCTGTATGTGAGACATTGCATTAATGTCATTTGCATGCACGCTGGCGACGAGGTCTCCCTTGTGGTTGAGAGGGTCACCAATTATCCTGCCTCCACGGTTTCTCGTAGGAGGAGTAACCGGTGTGAGGGCAGAGCATTGTGGTGCCGCACTCTACCACTATAGACGGTGGTAGTTGGATTTGCGTGTCGTAGTCCTGCGTGTGTGGCACTTGACCACTCATGGGTAGTGACTGTCGGAGTGGCTAATAGCAGGGACCCCCATCGTGTAGCTTTCTCTTCATGCTTATATGCTTCTCGATCATACTGCCCACTCGGCCACTCGAGAGTAGTGGTTGGTGTTGAGTTGGGACAGTTGTCATGCTCGAGCCACCGAAGCCACACTGGGGTCGTGGTAGCTTTAGGGTGAGCCGACATGACCATGCATGCTGCATTGTCGACTAATGGCATTTTTGCATATTGCCATATATATACATATATGCATGTATATATATATATGGATGATTGTGATTAGTATACATATATAGATGCAGTCTATATATATATACTTATTGTGATGCTGCATTTGTATGCACTATGTTTGTTGCATTTGTTTGTACATATTCATACATGTTATTGCATTTTCTGTATGGTAGTAGGCCGGTACTTGTATACTTGTTGGTTATTCACTGTGATACCCTCGACCCATATCAGGATGTAGTGTGAGTTAGTATTATTCCTTAAACCTTATGTTGTGGATATATGCCCAGGTTGGATGAGGATAGAGTAGCTGACTGTCAGGTATGTCAACATCATTTGTTGTTCAGTTTACTTAGTGTATGCATGCATGTATACTTGTTATGTTGATGTATACCTATTGTACGAGTAGATTAAACTGTTGAATGACATGTAATATTGATACATATATTTACATGTTCTATCTTATTATCTGCTGAGTTTTACTCACCACCACGGACCCTGGGTTTTTCTGTCGCCCAGGTAATAGGTAGCTGACTTCGTGATGGACTTGGAGCACTGCTGGCTGGCATCTTCTCATCTCAACTCCGAGAGTCCAGATTTTTGTGTTTTCATTGGTGTTTCGATATGGATTTGATTTATGTGATGTTTGTAGTGATTGGACACTGTAAATGTTGTACCTTTCTTTTTCTGATTTTGTTATGGTGTTCTGAGTCGGTGTTAGTCATACCGGTATGCATGTGTATAGTTTGTGATGTTGTTGTATTATGTTTCCGCTGTGTTTTGTGATTTGATGTAGTTATATTCATATGTTATGTTTATTGTGGGCCTACGGGCCTTGTATTAACATGAGATGTTGCCACGTATAGGAGAGATGTTGTCCGTTTGCTTTTTGACACGGCATACTCTCGGTGTGTGACACCGCCGCCCACCACCGCCCAAGCCTCTCTTGCCGGCGTCCAGCAGCTACCGTCCTCCCCACTTGTCGGCGTCTAGCTGCTGCCGGAGGAGCTCCGATGATCTTCCTTGGCTCCGGCGACAAGGTGAGCATCTAGCTTTCCTTATTTGGCCGACGCAAGTTCTCCACCAAAGCTGTCCAGTTTTCTGGACAGCTTGTTTCCTTCTTGTCGGAGCGTCATTTGGATAATGTTTGGAGCTCCGACAGTGGCTACCTTGCTGGGGATTCGATCTCTGGTAATCCTCATAGGTGGAGGATGAAGGATTCGTCAAACGGTTGACGAATACCTCTCCGGAGAAGCGAGTTTTGGAAACTCGGTTTTGAATCCGAATTTTGATTCGGATTGTGATCTTCTCTTGATCACATCGTCTTCGACACGAGGCTAGTGACTCGTACGAAGATGAAGCTCGTGACTTTGTGAAGTCATCCCGAAGATACTCGGCGTGGATACGGATATAGGTGATTCTAGCGAGGGTCGCTCCGGTTGATGTCTTTCCCGCTACACGTGATACGTCAGGTATACGTAGAATAATTTCCTTTTATTGCAAAATTTAAATTTACGATTATGTCTACACATGTTGTACTATGCATGTGTGTGGTGTGTGTGATGTAATAAATTAGATTTATTACTTTTTATTTATTTTGTTGTGCATATGTTTACGAAACATGTTCGAACACACACTCGCTGCGGTGCCGGAAACCCAACAGTGATATCAGAGCCCAGGTTGTGTTTCGACATAATCGTAAAATTGTTTTGCGATAGTCGTAATTATATTTATAGAAATTTTCTACTTTTGGAAAGTTAGAAGTATTTATGAAAATTTTCTAATTTTGGAAAGTCTAGAAGTATTTATGGAAATCTTCTACTTTTGGAAAGTTAGAAGTATTTATGGAAATTAACATTTTACATAAATAAAATATTTGATTAGATTTGGAAATTTTTTTCCTAATTTAATCATGATTTGATTTGGAAAATCAAATCTAAAATATATTTTATTTCCATAAATAGTTTTGACAATTTAGGAAATTTGTTTCCTAAATTAAAATTTGACTTTCCTTAATTGAGACCTTCCATAAATAAAATATGTGATTAGATTTGGAAATTTGTTTCCTAATTTAATCATGATTTGATTTTGAGAATCAAATCTTAAACATATTTTATTTCCATAAATAGTTATGACATATAAGGAAATTTTGTATGTCATATAATTGCATTAAATGCATATCATTATGCCATGCGTGTCATGACATGTAGATGTATGTCATGTATGTCATGTCATGTAGATAATAGTTATTTGCATGCAAAGAGGATGAGACATAAAAATCCTAACACAATATTAAAGCGTACACCTTCCATTAATATGGTTAGAATCAGAGTTCTATTTCCTGTTTGGGTTATTGGACTCTCTCCAAGCCCGGCTTGAACCTGAACATGTTCAAACCATGGAATGGTTTAATACTAATATGGTAAGAGTCAGAGGTCAATCATTAGCTTTGGTTGTTGGACTCTCTCCAAGCCGGGCTAATTGGTTGAATGCACTCTAACCATATTAAAACTATTTCTCGATTAATGGGTTGGCTTTAACCTGGAGCATCGGCTTGTTGGACTCTCTCCAAGGTCGATGTGAAGGGAGGTGAAGTTGGGTGCTATGCATATGATTCATGCTTGTTAATGAGTTAACAACCCGATGTATGTGTGAACATTCAATTAGTTGATAGCACATTGTGATAGTTGCATATATGTGATATGCAATCGGTATATTTGATACCTACCATCATAGCTATGAATGGCTTATTAAGAGATGGACTCTCTCCAAGGTTGTTTGTATCTATGTTGGATATCATCCCATTAAGAGATGGACCTACGATCTCCCGAAGTAATTTTTGGAATTTTTAAAATTCAAAAAATGAATGGGATTTATGAATGTATATCGATGCATTTTGAATCATCTTTCTCATATATGCTCAATTTGTATTTCTAGATTAATCGCTTGATCATGATGTCTTTGAATTTGCGCTCTATTTTGAATTCAAATAAATTGACTGGGTCGAACTTCTTGGACTGGCTTTTGGATTCAACCTGAGAATTGTTCTCAAGGTTGAAAAGCTTGTGAATGTCCTCGAAGCACCTCTTCCCGCTCGTCCTAGTGACAATGCAACTCCGAACCAATTGTTGGCCTATCAAAAACTTGTGATTGATTTTGAAATGGCGAGTTGCATCATGCTAGCCATGATGATACCTGAGCTGCGGAAACAGCATAAGCATATGGATGCTCATACCATAATCTTTCATCTTTATGAGTTGGTTGATGAGCAAGTGAGATTCGAAAGGTTCGAAGTCTCCAAGCTCCTCTTCACCTCTGAGATGCAAGAAGGTTCATCTGTGGTACTACTCAACATGCTGAAGACTATGGAGCCTTCTGTAAAGCATGAGCAGGGGATGGTACTGTTAGTTGATTCCTCGAAGAAAGGTTCTAAGAGGAAGTTAAAGGAACAACAGAAGGGGAAGAAAAAGGCTAAGAAGGCAAAACCATCACAAAAGGGTACTTGCCATCATTATGGCAAGGAGGGTCATTGGCGAAGAAATTGCAAGATTTATCTCGAGTCCGTGAAGAAGAATAAGGCATCGGATGCCCCATCTTCTTCAGATATCTTCGTTATTAATTGTCATTCTATTTTCTCAAACACTTTGGTATTGGATACTGGGTGTGGCTCTGGCTCACATATATGTAATGACATACATGGGCTAAGAAATAGAATAAGACTCGTCAAGGGAGAGTCAAACTTACATGTTGGGAATGGAGCAAAGGTTGCTGCACTCGCCATCGGAACGTATTTGTTGAAATTCCCTACAGGACTTGTCTTAGAACTAGACAATTGCTTTTATGTTCCTTCGATGATAAAGAACATCATTTCTATTTCTTGTTTAAATATAAATGGGTACCATTTGTTGTTACATAACTTTGAATGGCATTCTTTATGGGACTGGAACTTTAAGCAATGGTATTTATACATTGGACATATCCAGTGATGTTTTCAATATCGAAGTGAGCAACAAGCGTGCTCAAAAAGATAATCAATTAGACTCCTATATGTTGCATTGTCGTCTTGGCCATGCAAGCAAGAAACGCATGTCCGAATTACACCGATGTGGAATTCTAGAATCGTTTGAATTGGATTCATACGATACATGTGAATCATGCTTAAAAGGCAAGATGACCAAGTTACCTTTTACTGGAAAAGGTGAAAGGGTGGAAGAGTTGTTAGGTCTAATACATACTGATGTATGTGGACCTATGTCAACTCAAGCTTTAGGAGGCTATAGCTACTTCATTACCTTCACCGATGATCACTCACGGTTTGGGTATGTGTTCTTGATGAAACACAAGTCTGAAGCCTTTGAAAGGTTCAAAGAATTCAGAAATGAAGTAGAGAAACAACATGACAAGAGTATTAAAATACTTCGATCGGATCGAGGTGGTGAATACTTAAGTCAAGAGTTTCTAGATTATCTAAAAGACAATGGTATATTGTCTCAATGGACTCCGCCATATACACCGCAACATAATGGTGTATCTGAGAGGTGTAACCAGACCTTGTTGGACATGGTCAGGTTAATGATGAATCATACGAATCTTCCCAAGTCCTTTTGGGGCTATACACTTCAGACAGTTGTTTACTTGTTAAACAGAATGCCAACCAAAGTAGTCTCTACTACTCCATATGAGATATGGAATAGTAAGAAACCTCATGTATCTTATTTGAAGATATGGGGTTGTCCTGCTTATGTGAAGCGGACTGTATCAGACAAATTAGATGCTAAGTCTGATAAATGTCTATTTATTGGATACCATAAGGAAACAAGGGGTTACCAATTCTATCATCCTGTGGAACAAAAGGTGTTTGTTTCAAGGCATGCTGTATTTCTAGAGAAAGAGTTTCTCTTGCAAGAAAACAGTGAGAGTGTCGTCGAGCTTGAGGAGGCTCGAGAGACTCAAATAGACATTGATGAGATATCTGGTGAAGCACAACAGCCAATAACTCATAGTAATGAGCAATCGACTGGACCTATTGAGACACCACATCTTCATAGATCTGGTAGATCACGCAATATTCCTGAGAGATATGGATTTCTCGTAAGTGAATCGAACGACGTGTTACTCATTAATGATGAGGAGTCTACCAGTTATGAAGAAGTTCTGACAAGTTCAGAAAGGGATAAGTGGCTTGAAACTATGAAGTCAAAAATGGATTCCATGTATGAAAACCAAGTTTGGAACTTGGTTGACCCACCTGAAGGCATAAAGCCTATAGGTGAAAGTGAGTTTTCAAGAAGAAAACCGACATGGATGGTAATGTGATTACCTATAAGGCTAGATTGGTGGCGAAAGGATATCGTCAAAAGCAAGGTGTTGATTATGACGAAACCTATTCGCCTGTTGCTATGCTTAAATCCAATCGGATGCTCCTGGCAATAGCGGCTCTTTATGATTATGAGATATGGAAGATGGATGTGAAAACAGCTTTCCTTAATGGAAACCTGCTCGAGGACGTGTATATGTTATAGCCTGAGGGTTTCACATCGGTTGATAAAACCAAGGTATACAAATTGCGACGGTCCATATATGGATTGAAGCAAGCATCCAGGAGCTGGAATATCAGTTTTGATGAGACAATCAAAAAGGTTAATTTCTCACAAAATCCAGACGAACCTTGTGTGTACAAGAAGGTTAGTGGGAGTGCAGTCGTGTTCCTATTATTGTATGTCGATGACATATTACTTATAGGAAACGATGTTTCAGTCTTACAGTCAGTTAAGATTTGGTTGTCCAAGACATTCTCCATGAAAGACCTGGGAGAAGCAACCTACATCCTTGGGATTAAGATCTATAGAGATAGATCGAAATGGTTGCTTGATCTTTCGCAGTCTACATGTATAGACCGAGTGCTAAAGAGGTTTAGCATGTCGGAATCCAAGAAAGGTTTCCTACCCATCAGGCATGGGATACACCTTTCGAAGTCTATGTGTCCGCACATAGAAGATGAGAGGATTTGCATGAGTAAGATTCCCTATGCATCCGCAATAGGATCTATCATGTATGCTATGTTATGTATGAGGTCTGATGTATTGTATGCTCTGAGTGTCATGAGTAGATACCAGTCTGATCCAGGAATGGATCATTAGGCGGTTGTTAAGACGATCCTTAAGTACTTAAGAAGAACTAAGGATGTGTTCCTAATATATGGAGAAGGGTACATGGTGATACGTGGGTATATGGATGTCAGCTTCCAAACAGACAAGGATGATTCCAAGTCTCAGTCTGGGTATGTATTCACCTAGAATGGAGGCGCAATAAGTTGGAAAGGTTCCAAGCTTGACACTATAGCGGATTCTACCACTAAGGCAGAATACATTGTAACTTTGGAAGCAGCAAAGGAAGCGGTTTGGATCAAGAAGTTCATCTCTGAACTTGATGTGGTCTCATCAATGATCCAAACATGTGCTTCGCTGCTATCATTTGATCATAGAGATCATTAGTAGGAAGGAAATATAAATCGAGAAAATTCCCACTAAAAGGAACTTAGCGGATCCTTTGACTAAGGCATTACCTCAAAGTAAGTTTGAGGGTCATGTTAGAGCTTATGGTATTGGATACCGTAGTGATTGGCATTAGGCCAAGTGGAAGTTTGTTAGTAATATATGAGAGATGTCCTAAGGCAATCGCCTTGTGTTTGAATCATTTATATGATAAATGAAGATTCACTATTTGAGTATACATGTTTTCATGTATTTGATTAGATCTTAAACTCATTTACTGAATGTCCATGATACGATTCATAGCATGAGAGAATTTGTGATTAGATCACAACTAGTGAGTATCTCTACATGTGTCATTGTGATGTATCGAAATTATTCATAGTCAATGAATTGATGGATTTGGACACCATCAGTTCTGTCGAGACTAGCACGAGGTATACTCCTTGGTGTATCCAAACAGCTGATTCAAACTGGTTGGAGACATTGTGATGTCCGGAGTTAATCGTGGATGCTAGTTATGGTAACTAGTTCATTGAAGTGACCAGCTATAAGACTTCATATGGTTCTCTGCATATATAGATATGTCAATGAAGTTCTTACTGCAGCTTAAGTGCGATGTTTCTTTAACTTGTGGTATTCAAGTCATCTTGATCATGAAGACTTATGCTTTGACATCTTAAGCAAGCATCTCTGAGGAGATGTGGACCCGGGATGATTGGGTATAAGTCGAAGTGATCGAAAGTGTTTGAATAGCCTATAAAGGATTCACCACTCCTTGCGAGGAGATGTATACCCATGGCCTCTCGTCAGATTATTACTAAAGTCTTTGGCCAAAACATTACATGTTTATAGTAAGGTACTCTTGGATACATGTACAGTAACTAGAATCTGTAGGACGAGGAAATGATACTTGGGCTAGGTGTGACGTAGTCAACCTAGTGGGGACTGACACTATAGACCATGTCCTGAACCAAGTGGGTATAAGATGAGTGAAAGGAATGTGGCACTATTCATTGTAGCTGCTGAAGGGTTTCAGAAATAGTTTTGGATCAACCGTTGATCTTTTTAGTTAATTGGGGATCATGATGTACTACTAGGTGTCACTCATGATCATTCTATAATTAATGGTTAATTATAGACGGCCAACATAAATTGAGAACCTATTTGGTCACACGCACAACGAGCGTAATCCGAAGGATTTAAAATGAGCTTGAGAATGAGATTCTCAGACTGAGAGAAACTAGGTTTGGTTGGACCAAACAAGGATCGAGCATGAAATTGTTTTAGTCGCAATAGAAGCGTGGATGGGTCGTGTCTTATGAAGACATGATGGATGAACCAAATTGGTTTGGTTCTTATACAATGGTGGAGAATAAACCAAAGGGGTTTGGTTTGTGTTAAACGAATGAACCAAAGTTGGTTCGGTTCGTTTTAACTTAAAATAGACCAAATCGGTTTGGTTTATTTTAACTTAAATTAATGAAGTGGGTTAATGGGTTTTTGGTTATGAACCAATAACTATTTGTTGAATTTGTTCTCTATAAAATAGGGCTTAAGGGTTTTGAGAAACCCCAACCCTAATTTTGCCTCCCCTCTCCCTCTTCTCCTTGTGTAGTCGGCGCCCAAACCCTTGCCACCGCCCAAGCCTCTCCTGCCGGCATCCAGCAGTTGTCGTCCTCCCCACTTGCCGGCGTCTAGCTACTGCCGGAGGAGCTCCGGTGATCTTCCTTGGCTCTGGTGACAAGGTGAGCATCTAGCTTTCCTTATTTGGCCGGCGCAAGTTCTCCACCAAAGTTGTCCAGTTTTCTTGACAGCTTATTTCCTTCTTGTCAGAGCATCATTTGGATGACGTTTGAAGCTCCGACAGTGGCTACCTTACCGGGGATTCGATCTCCGGTAATCCTCATAGGTGGAGGACGAAGAATTTGTCAAACGATTGACGAATACCTCTCTGGAGAAGCTAGTTTTGGGGACTCAGTTTTGAATCCGAATTTTGATTCGGATTGTGATCTTCTCTCGATCACATCGTCTATGACACGAGGCTAGTTACTCGTATGAAGACGAGGCTCATGACTTTGTGAAGTCATCCCGAAGATACTCGGCGTGGATACGGATAGAGGCGATTCTAGCGAGGGTCGCTCCGGTTGATGTCTTTCCCGCTACACGTGATACGTCAGGTATACGTAGAATAATTTTCTTTTATTGCAAAATTTGAATTTACGGTTATGTCTACACATGTTGTACTATGCATGCGTGTGGTGTGTGTGATGTAATAAATTAGATTTATTGCTTTTTATTTATTCCACTGCGCACATATTTACGAAACATGTTCGAACACACACTCGCCGCGGTGCCGGAAACCCAACATTGATAGGCCAACTCCAAAACTTTTCCATGAAGACCAATGAAACCGTGAGCCAAATGCACGGTCGCTTCAAGGAAGTAGTCAACGGACTACATGTGATAGGTGAGAAGGTTGACAACCGAGACCTTGTAAGGTATGTACTCCAACCCTTCCCTAGAACAACCTTGTGGGCTTCAATGGTAGATGCCTATAAGGTCTCTAGGGATCTTTCTTTGGTTAAATTAGATGAGCTCTTTTGTGAATTTGATTTGCACGAGCAAAGCTAACACTTTGTCCAAAGAAAAAGGTATAGCTCTTTTTGTAGGAAAGAAGGACAAGCAGAAGAAGGAGAAGAAAGAAGTGTCTTCCTCATCCGAATCCGAGGAGGATTCATCTAGTAGTGAAGAAGAGCTATCGACAAGTGAAGTGGCTCATTATGTAAAGAAGTTTGGTGGGAGGTCAAGGAAACTCACCAAGAAGAATGTGAGGAGGATGTTCCAATCCTCAAGAGGTAAGTCTTCTAGTAGTTCAACTCCTTCCTCTAATGTTGTTTGTTATGGTTGCAATAAGAAGGGGCACATCAAACCAAATTGCCCGGACTTAAAGAAGAAGGAGGAGAAAGAAAAGAAGAATAAGGAGGAGAAGGAAAAGAAGGAGAAAAAGAAGGAGGCTATGGTGGCACAAACATAGGACACACTAAGCTTGGAGGACTCTTCAGATGATGATGAAATATGTCATGCCACCCGGAACCTAGCCCTCATGGCCTTGGAGGAGGAAGCCGAAAGCTCAAGTGAGGAGTCTTCATCCTCATCCTCAAGCGACGAATCATCATCAAGTGATGATGAGGTAAGAGACTCCCCTAGGATAGATTTACTTTACAAAACCATTGCATGTCTTCAAAATGCCTTAAATAGATCAAAAACTAGGATTAAGGACTTAAAAGTAGAAATTAAGTCACTTAAAAATGTATTACCACCTTGTGATGATGCATGTACACTTAGGAATGAGAATGATGAACTTAGGAAAGAAATAGGTGATTTACATGCATGTTTAGAAAAGTTTACAAATGGGTCCAAATATCTTGATATGATTCTTAGGGACCAAAGGGCCATTTATAACAAGGCCGACATAGGATACAAGCCTAAGGAAAAAGAAGTAGCCTTCACCTCTTTAATTAGTAGAAAACCAATCATTAGGAGCAAGGCTAAAAAGGCTTGGGTCCCCAAAAGTTATATAGTTGATGCTATCGGTCCCAAAATTTGGGTGTCTAAGGCTTGCATTTTTCATATTGTATAGGTAGAAGAACCAAGCTTATGGATTGTTGATAGTGGATGCTCAAAACACATGACCAGTGATGAGAGAAAATTTTCCGCCATCAACCACACTAGCAAGGGGAAGGTGTCTTTTGGAAATAGTGGTAAACTTAAGATTCTAGGAAAAGGCACAATTGAGGTATCCCCCACCCTTGCCATTCATAAAGTGATATTAGTTAAAAATATGAAATTTAATTTGCTTAGTGTAAGTCAACTATGTGATGCCAATTTTGATGTTCAATTTGATTCTTCAAAATGTTTCATAAGACACAAAACTTTACATGATTGCATGTTAGTAGGTTTTAGGAAATCAAATATATATTATGTTGATATATCCTATGCTACTAATGCTTCTACTAAGTGTCTTATTGCAAAAGAAGAAGAGAGTTGGCTTTGGCATAGGAGGCTAGGGCATATCAATATGAAGAACATTGCCAAAATAGCCAAAATGAAGTTAGTCAAGGGGTTGCCAAAAGTCAAGTATCTCAAGGACAAAATGTGTGATGCATGCCAAGAGGGGAAGCAATCAAAAACATCACGCAAAGGTAAAACTTTACTTAGTACCGCTTTACCTTTAGAACTATTGCATATGAACTTATTTGATTGTCATAGTACTCCTTCCATGATTGGTAGTAAATATTGCTTAGTGATTGTAGATAATTTTTCAAGATTTACTTGGGTATTTTTCATGAAAAATAAGGATGAAACTCTAGAAATAATCATAGGATTTAGCAAGAGAGTAGAGAATGAAAGGAAACTCAAAATCAATCGGATTCGTAGTGATCATGGTGGAGAATTTGAGAGTTCCAACTTCTCAAACTTTTGCCTAGAACAAGGGTACAAGCACGAATTTTCTTGTCCTAGAACACCCCAACAAAATAGGGTTGTGGAAAGAAAAAATCGTGCCCTACAAGAAGCGGCTAGGACTATGCTTAATGCATATTCTTTACCTAGTTACTTGTGGGTGGAAGCGGTCAACACCGCTTGCTATATCCAAAATAGGGTTTTAATTCATAGATTTTTAGGAAAAACCCCATTTGAATTATGGAATGGTATAATTCCAACAATTCACTATTTTAAGGTCTTTGGATGCAAAGTCTATATTTTAAACACCAAAGACAACCTAGGTAAATTTGAGTCCAAAGCGGATGAGGGAATCCTAGTTGGATACTCATCCACTAGTGTAGGGTATAGAGTTTATAATAAAAGAACTCAAAAGATTGAGGAATCTTCAAATGTCCAATTTGATGAAACCTCTAATACATACCCTAGGAAATCCCCCATTGATGATGATATCAATGACAAAAATCAAGAAATTACCCAAAAATTTTAAGATTTAACTTTAGGGGATAATGATCAAGGGGGAGAGTTAAATCAAGGGGGAGTAAGAGGTGATTCCGATGATGAAAGAAGAGTTGAGGATAATCATGATCAAAATCAATTTAATACACCTCCTAGAACAATAAGAGTTCATCAAAATCACCCTCTAGATCAAATTATGGGTGAATTATCTCAAGGAGTTAGGACTAGGTCATTTCATAGAGATCCCTCTAGTCATATAGCACTAATCTCCCAAATTGAGCCCAAAACAATCGATGACGCAATACTTGATCCGGATTGGATCTTAGCAATGCAAGATGAATTGGCTCAATTCGAAAGGAGACAAGTATGGGAGTTAGTTCCTAGACCTAATGACAATACTATCATTACTACAAGATGGGTCTTTAGGAACAAACTAGATGACCAAGGAAATATTACTAGGAATAAGGCAAGGTTAGTTGCAAGGGGCTTTAATCAAGTTGAAGGACTTGACTATGATAAAACATATACCCTGGTTGCTAGGTTAGAGTCTATTAGGATCCTATTAGGGTATGCTTATTATATGGGTTTCAAACTCTATCAAATAGATGTTAAATCGGCATCCCTAAATGGGTTCATTAAGGAGGAAGTATATGTAGAACAACCTCCCGGTTTTGAAAGCATAGACTATCCAAACCATGTATTCAAGCTTAAAAAAGGCTTTATATGGTTTGAAACAAGCTCCCCGGGCTCTTTCTTAATCTCTAAGGACTTTAGGAGGGGTAATGTAGATCAAACTCTATTTATAAAGTCAACATCAAAGGACATCTTTGTAGCCCAAGTATATGTTGATGACATTATCTTTGGGTCAATAAATGATGAACTCCTTCAAGACTTTATCAAGAATATGGAAAATGAGTTTGAGATGAGTCTAGTTGGGGAACTAAATTTCTTCCTAGGATTACAAGTCAAACAAACAAGTGAAGGAATTTATATTTACCAAACCAAATATGCTAAGGAAATGATTAAGAAATTTGGTTTGGAAAATGCTAAAGTAGTGACAACCCCAATGGCAACTAATACAAAAATAGATAATGATCATGAAGGGAAACAAATTGACCTTACACTCTATAGGAGTATGATTGGTAGCCTTTTGTACCTAACTGCTAGTAGACCCGATATATTATTTGCAGTTGGTATGTGTGCTAGGTACCAATCATGTGCCAAAGAATCTCATTTAGTTGTCGTTAAGAGAATCTTACGATATATTAAAGGCACACTAAATGTAGGACTATGGTACCCTAGGACTAGGTCTTTTGATTTGGTTAGGTACACCGATTCCAATTATGCCGGTTGCAAATTGGATCGGAAGAGTACTAGTGGTGGATGTCAATTCCTTGGGCTCTCCCTAGTTAGTTGGAGTAGTAGGAAGCAACCTTGTGTTGCCCTATCCACCACCGAGGCCGAGTATGTGGCTATGGGTGGTTGTGTAGCTCAACTACTATGGATGAAACATACTTTAGAGGACTATGAGCTAACTTACTTCAACATAAAAGTATTTTGTGATAATGTGAGCACCATAAATTTGACAAAAAATCTGGTGCATCACTCTAGGATCAAGCACATTGAAGTGAAACATCACTTCATTAGAGATCATGTGGCTAAGGGGGACATTGAGCTTAATTACATTGAATCTAAGTCCAACCTAGCCGACATCTTTACTAAGCCTCTCCCCAAAGTAGAATTTTCATCACTTAGAAGAGAACTTGGGATGTGCTTAGTTGAATAAAGGTGTAGGTTTGCATGATCCTATAGAAATCCTAGGATTTATACCTTTAAGCATCTCACAAAATACCTAAGAAATCATGATTTTTGTATTTAGCCACTTAGACAACATGTGAGATGTTAGGAAGATGCACTTGGTTCATCATGCTTGTTATGATGCATTACTATGAACCAAAGTGTCATCTAGAGACATTAATCCTTCATTGGACCAATCATTGGGAAGGCTTATGTACAATTAATATTCATATAGCTCCAAGAATATGATTGGAAATGTCAAATAAAACATAATTTAAACTATGTTTATCAAACTTTGAAAAACAATTTTCAAGTGGAATACAAAAGTGATACAAAGTTTGCAAAATACTTAGAGTTTTTGCTAGGTTTCAAAATTGTATCATTTTTAAAATCTGGAAAACATATATTTTTTAAATTATTTTTCCTTGATAGAAAATGATTTCAGAAATGTGTACACAAAATTTTGTGATTTTTCGATGTTTTTAGAATTTTTGGTGCATTTTTGAAGTTGGGCTGAAAAATCAGAAAAATGGAATTCGGGCATAGCAGTCGACTGCATCAGAAATCAGTTGACTGATACATTGTCTTTTCTGAAAAACATCTCTATTTCCTGGTTTTTAGTGTATTTTTGAATGTCCTAAAACTATGGCATGATAAGCTTAAGTATAAAGAAGTTTTTAGGACTGTTTGATGCAATGTTTTAGGGAGAGTTTCATAATATAAATCTTTTCATCCCCTTAACTTATATTGTTGGTGCAAAGTTAGGATTTAACCTCCAATTTTTTTTTTCAGGATTTGCTCCACATGTTATTCACGCATCATGAAATATATCTTGGATTAAAGGGGAGTTTAATTTCAATCTTATACCTTAGTTCAAGATTACAACAAATTTAATTCTTTCATGAAATTTATGAATCCTTCTCTTTTTGATGTATGTCAAAGGGGGAGAAGGAATGCTTAAGTTAGAATTCATATTGGAAATATGATTATGTGCATGTGTTAAAGACCTAACTTAAATGATTGTCAAACATCAAAAAGGGGTAGATTGTTGGTGCAATAATGCCCCAAGCATTATATGTTTTGATGTTTGGATAATCATCTAAGCTAGGCAATACTTTGTGATCTAATTGTGAACATGTTTAAGTGACAGGAAAATCCAAGTATGAAGACTTGGTAAAGGCAAAGTCAAGGTGTGATCTTGGCAAAAGAAGTCAAAGGCAAGGGTTGGCGGCGTAAGACCAAGCATGTAGTCTTGGCGGCGTAAAGTCCAAATGGACCTTGGCAAAGGAAGTCCAAAGGCAAGTTTTGGCAGCGTAAGTCCAAGCATGTAGTCTTGGCGATGTAAAGTCCAAGCGCATTTTGGCAAGGGGAAACCCAAGCCATGACAAAACCGAAGGAAGCTCTTGGAAGCAAAGCGCAAAGGATGAACAAGTCGCAGACTCGGAGGGATCCTGGAGGCGCAAGGCTTAAGGAAGAGCTAGAAGGTTGAGTCTAGGTCTAGGGAGTCAATTCAAGTATGAATTATTCATACTTGACGAGTATCAGTCGACTGATATGATGAGCAGTCGACTGATAGGGTGCTCTCGAGTCGGTGAAGTCGACAAATAGTCGAACGCCTAATCTTGCGATCGTGATATAACCATCGATCCGGCCACGTTTGGCGATCGATCAAGTTGAACCCGGGCACAAAATGGAGTCTCACTCGACTGCGCACGGTGATCACTCGACTGATCACTCCATCAGTCGACTGATGGAGGGATCAGTCGACTGATGAGCGTATCGTTGGATGATGACGATTATGAATCCCGTGAATCCATCTATTCAGAAGTCGTTAACCGTGGCGACAGTCGACTGATGTTGTACATCAGTCGACTGATCGTGGCCCAATGGGAAAAATAACCCTCTCTCTATAAAAAGAGGGCTTATGGTGGTTTAGAGGGTTAATGCTTACATTCTGATCATCCTCTCAAGCCTTCACGAATTTTCTAAGCTTTCCTAGTGTTTGTAATTCCCCTCCTCCTCTCTAAACTTCATCTTCATCTTTTGTAAGAAGAGGAGGGTTATTGTAAAAAGAGAAAGCTTCTTAGTGAGATTGATTAGGGTTGATCCACCTTAAGAATCGTCGTGGAGTAGGAGTGTTATCTCCGAACCACGTAAAGGCTTTGTGTTAGCATTGTATTTTCATTTCTATTACTATTGTATTTGTTGTGCTTCCGCTAACCATTTTTGTAGAAACTAAAACAAGCTATTCACCCCCCCCCCCCCTCTAGCTTCCAAGGATCCTCTACAGGATAGTCAACCATAAATGGACTTCACTTATATCATATTATATTGTTGACTTAGAATGATCGGGACTTAATTTTTGAAATAGTGTTGGGTGATGATAATGCACCCATAAATAGCTTAAATTATGCTTTGAGTGATACTTGACTTATTATCATGATTCTATACCTAATGCATGATTACAAATTGATTGATACACTTGTTTCATGATCATAATGTGAAATCAATGCATATATGTCTTTATGATCATGTGGTATGTTAGAGTGATACTTAACCTTGGGTAGAATTGCATGAATTTGAAGGTTAAGTATATAAATACCTTTAGGAACATCTCACACTCACCATAAGGATAACCTTGATTGAGAACATAGCAATGGGTGAGATGATAGGATGATACAAATGATCCACTAATGGCTATGGCATTTAGATGGTCATTTAATGTATCAAAATAGTAATAATAGATCAATCATGGGGAATGCTTATGTTTAATTCATAGACATATTGCCCAAAGATCATGTTTGGATATTTCATATGTTTTCAAAACCATTCCTTACTTTAAAATCTGTGTTTTCATGTTTTGAAACAATATAAAGCAAAACTAGGTGTTAAAATTGATACAAACTTGATCAAATACTAGTTATTTTTGAAACTTTTGGTTTTTTGACAAATCATTGAAAATATAAGTAATTTTCATGAAAACTCATTTTTCACTAATAAAGGACTTTAAAATAAATGTATTTTCAAAATTTCACAATTTTTTGAATTTTCTATAATTTCTGGTGTATTTCTGAATTTCGATCCGAAAATCAGAAATTCTTTGCTCAGTGATGCGATCGTGATGTCGATTCAGTCATTGGTGCATTCAGCCTAATTTTAGTGTTTTTAGGCTGTTTTGATGGGTTTTCAACCCTTAGACTTTGATGCCTTGGATTATGACATTATGTTAATGTTTTTGATGGTGTCAAAAAAGGAGAATTGATAAGTTTAAGTTAATCATGCTAAAAGGGTAAATTTAGCATGTCTTAAGGGGGAGTTGCATGTTTTTAAGGGGGAGTTTTGATACTCATATTATTTACATGCTTTCTTGCCTTATGTTGTTATTGTTATTTGTTTACCTAACTTAAATGGATTGTCACACATCAAAAAGGGGGAAATTGTTAGGGCAATCAACCCAGTGATATGGTTTTGATGTGTGTGGAAAAGGGTTTAAGTTAGGTTTGTTATGGATTTGATATGTGTGTTGGAGTCTTACAGGACTTAGTAATGTTGGTGCAGTAGGCACCTAAGTCGAACCTGAGTTTTGATTATAGCAAACGATACAAAGTTAAGCTCATGTCATTATCTCACGAGCTGAATCGAGTGTGCAGTAAATTGCTATAGCTGGAGATGAAGGCTAGCGACACCCGGAGGAAGCCGCAGTGGTCGGGCGACACTCGAGTGACTTCGGAGGGAGCCGAAGGAAGCGAGTGGAAGGCCGGAAGTAAAAGCAACATGTAAGTATCGAGGTAAGCTCGTGTGTGCGAGCGTAAGTGAGGTCGTATCCTCGTTACGGGGATGATCTTAAGCATAGATCCGACCAAAGACATCCTATAGATGGTCTAGGTCGATATCGGACGGTCGACGACCGTCGAAATTATGTTTTTGTTGAGCTAAGCCGGCTTGGAGGACTCATTGCCGTCAATCGATCACCATTGCCGAGGTCGACTATCGTGATGCTTCCATCGATCGGTGATGATGGCCATCGATCGATGATGATGGCCATCGATCCGATGATGGTCAAAGGATCAGCCTCGAGGAGTCAAGGTTTATCACCAAATTTCAAGGGGAGTGGTGCTCAATTGTGATTGGCTAGGGTTCCTCTCGAAAAGGGGCTCAAAGGCTATAAAAGGAGGGCCAAACATAGGGTTTCATCATCAATTCTAAGTGCTCAAAAGCCTTCGCAACGCTGCGACTCTCCGTCAACTCTACGACAACAAAGTGCTGCCAACAACCCTAGTTTAAGTCCTATCTTCGAGTTGTTGGTATAATCTTGTCTTGTCATTTCTTTTAATCTTGCAATTAGTTTGTTAATCGAGGCTTTCTTTCATTGCATTTTCATTTTAATAGAAGAGAGGGTGTGTCTCTCTATCTTGTGCTTCGAAAGTTTTTTTTGTAATCGTAAACTCCTACCTCCAACGAGGAGGAGTGTTTTAGTGAATTGCCCTCCGTACACGGTCTAGGACCGTTAGGGCCTTGGAGTAGTAGCCGAAGGCTACGAACCAAGTAAAAAAACTATTTGTCTCTTTTAGTTTTTATTTACATTTCTGCTGCGTATATTTTTCTTGAAACGAATTCGAAAGAAAAGTTTTTTTTTCACTATTCACCCCCCCCCCCTCTAGCGAACCGCATCGATCCAACAATTGGTATCAGAGCCGGGGGTTGCTAAGATTTGGTGAAACCACCAATCTAGCCATTTTTACAAATTTATTTCTCTTTTAATTCTATTTTTTTTATTATTTATTTCGCTTTGTTAGGTTTTTTTCTCCCGCACTACTAATCCAAGACGCGAGTCTTGGTACTTGTTTTTGTGTTTTTGTCGTTGCTAGTTTCTTCGTCTTCGTCTCTTTGTGTCTTTCGTGTTAATGGCCCATCTCGAGGGTTTTAGCACCGTCTGACCACCGTTTTACAACGGTGATGATTTCCGTTACTGGAAAGGTCGGATGGAGTGCTTCCTAAAAACCCAAATAGAGATGTGGATTGTGATCCAAACCGGGTTCACCCTTCCTACTAATGAAGAAGGTGAATCCTTGGATTACAATCAGTGGTCCATTGCCACTAAATGACAAGTCGAGGCAGATGCAAAGGCGACTCAAATCCTGTAGTGCGGGCTATCCAAGGAGGAGTTGAACCGAGTCGGACCCTTCATCAGCGCAAGAGATCTCTGGACGAGGCTGATCAAGTTACACGAAGGATCGGATCAAGCTAAGGTTTGCAAACGCGATTTGTTGTTCAATAAATTGTACACACTAAAAATGCAGGAACACGAGATGGCAACACAATTGCACGCCCGCGTCCAGGACATCGTCAACAACCTACACGCAATCGGGCAAAAGGTCGAAAACCGCGACCTTATAAGGTATGTTCTAAACTCTTTTCCGAGGACTACCTTGTGGGCATCCATGGTCGACGCCTACAAGGTCTCCAAGTGTCAGGTCGCGAAAAAAAATAATAAATAAATAAAAAATAAAATATCTGGATATATATATATAACAATAATATAAATAAATGGGTATGTATAGTCGGAATGGGAAGTCTGAGTCAAAAAGGGGTTCATATGATCGGTTCGGAGAAAGATTTGGGCCTGAAGGGGGTGTTGGATTAACCGAGGCTAGCCCTAGGTTAAATATGGGCTAGCATGGAATTAACTTGAGTTGGCTTAACCCCAACGGAAACGGCATTTATAAGCCGCAAGCCGATCCATTTCTTCCCCCTTTTCTTCCGCGAGCTATTCCCTCCGTCGCCTATTCGCCGCCAGCTCCCAGATAAGCGGTGCTCGACGATTTCTTCCGCCGAAGATCGTCTCAACGCTGTCGGCGGCCATCCGATCGTCCTCCGTCGGCTGTACGGCAAGTAAATCTCTGGAAAATGGTTGGCGACAGAGGGATGTAGATTGGTTTTAGAGGGTTGAATCCGTGGAGTTTGAACTGGGGATTTCAGTTTTGTTCGTGCTTACGATTGGGGTTTTGTTTTCGAACGGATTTCGGGGTATATGTAGCTAGTTTTAGGCATTTTAACCGGTGTTAATTGAGCTAAGGATTTCTGCTAGATTCGTGGGTTTATGCTGGGCATTTTTTCAGGGATGGATTGCTAGGTGTGGTTAGGGATTTACCTTTGTGGGTTTAGGGGCAGAGGGAACGGTAGAAACTGGATGAATTTTGCCATCGGGTTGGATTGGGAATCGGCACAGATGGTTCTACGTTGGTGAACGACGTTTGTGATTGAACGATTCTGTTGGATCCTTTGCAGAGATGGGAAGAGGGTGCAGTCCGGTTGTAGCTATGGTGTAGGACAACGCCAGTTAAGGGTCTCGGAGGGGCTATTTTATGGTTCCTTGAAATTCTCTTAGCTCTACCGATGGATATAACAGTGAAATCGCTTTAGGTAGGAGCTAATTGTTAGTATAAAATGATGGAGTCATGGGGAAAGTTGGGATTGCAGGTTTATAGATGAGACTTCAATGTTAGTAGAGGAATTCTGTTATATTCTTTATCCCTCTATATGCTTAGTTAACTGTACGGAAGATTTTTCTTTATGTTGTAGATGCTATGTAAAATATTATAATTATCATCTACCTGTGTATGAGGTTAGATGCTATATGTAACTGGGTGTCATTATCATCTACCTGTGTATGAGTGTAGATGCTATATGTAAATGTGTGTAATCACCATCTACCTGTGTATGAGGTGGGATGCTATGTATAGATATTTATGATCAACCATGATGTGCCATGTTATTATTTTAGTTCATTGTTCATCAAATCTTTCAAATGCCTATCTGCTATGTGAATTAGTTATAACTAACATCTACCTGTGTATGAGGTTAGATGCTATATATATATATATATATATATATATATATATATATATATATATATATATATATATATATATATATATATATATACATATGTATGTTCATCCATCTACTTAAAGTTAGATGCTAATTTATAATGTTCGTGATATCATCCATCTGTATACTGAGTTAAATGCTAGCTTAAAATGTTCAACTGTATATGAAGTGACAAATATGATTGACTATGAGAAGAAATGATAGATGTTCTTTATCTAGCTAATTGTATGTACATGAGTATTAGTGGTGCCTGGACGGGTTGGACTTCCCGGGATGAGCTCCGGGAAGGGCCCACCAAATTAATGATGATTGATGGTGATGGTGATTCCCTTAGTTCTTTCTAGAGGTACCTCGATTGCACAAGACAAATAAGGTTTTAGTAGCTCGCATTTAAAATGCAAAATGTGAGGTACCAAGATTTATGTTATATACAGTTAGCATGATAGAAAAGCATGAATTTGGTTACTGTTTTGTTACATTTACATGTTCTTTTATAGGAAATGGTTGCGCTTCATGTTTAGGTACAGAAAGTGAACTGGGAATTTGATGTTGAGCCTACCATGGTGCTATATTTGCATGTCTTGTTATGAGTTATTGATGCTAGGCCTGAGTTGCATGCTAGATATATATAATTAACTTTACGATTCATGTTTTGAGTTTTGTTTTTATTTCCTCTCCTCTCTACGCTGTGTATTTATCCTTGATTTACTTACTGGGCTGTGAACTCATGATGTCACTAAATGTTTACAGGTAGGGAGCTGAGCTCTCAGATTGAGTTGGAAGAAGCGGGGGTGGTGTAACTGAGGAGATGACGATGAACATGCCACACACTGTCCGGGACTTCAATGATGCAGGACTGTCTGAGTTGAAGTGTTGGAATGGATGAATTACTTCAGTGAGGTGCTGAGTGAAGAGGCTGTAATTGAGACTCTTACTTGAAATGGAATAAAATAAAGAGGATTATCCAATCATGTGTATGTGGTTTATGTGATAATTATTAGGGGTCGGGCTAAGGGTATGTATATATATATGTATCAGGTTGGGTCTTTTCAGTTGGTATCAGAGCATCGATTCTAAAGGACAGTGTTGGCATGCCATCTCATCTAGGACTCGGATACATTCATCCCCGCGGTTGTAGGTTTTATACTTACTTTTCAAGTAGTAATTTTAATGTAATCATGTTTGAGTTTATGTACAAGACTGGAGATAACGGTGCAGGTATTGCGTTTATAGGTGAATGGCGGGTCGAAGGAACAATGGGGAAGTTGGGCAGAATAGTCAGTTTCTCACTGAGCTTGCCGCAATCATGCAGGAACAGAGTCGGATTCATGGAGAACAGATCCAACAGCTGTTGAGAGCCAGGGAGCAAGGAAATGCGCACAGCGGGCCTACAGCCAGTGTGAACCCGGTTTACAAGCAGTTCAAGGATCTTGGTCCGACGGAGTTTAAGGGAAATACAGATCCTATCGCTGCAGAAGGATGGATTCGATCATTGGAGATGATATATGACTTCATGTAGCTTACGGATGCTGACAAGGTGAGGTGTGTCATATTCATGTTGCGTGGCGATGCTCGGATATGGTGGGAGGGGGCACGCGCAGCAGTGGACCTAACTACAGTTACTTGGGCTGAATTCAAAGAGGTATTCTATGGTAAGTATTTCACTGCTGACACCAGAACTCGAATGGCTAGGGAATTCTTAGAGCTTCGCCAAGGGGACCGGACAGTGGCTGAGTATGTCAGAGAATTCGAGAAGGGGTGGTATTTTGTACCTATGATTGCAAGTCAACCAGTAGAGGAGCTGAAACATTTTACTGAGGGACTGAGGGCAGCGATTCGACATGATGTCAGGGTGAGCCGAGTTACCACCTTCAGGGAGGCTGTGGATCAAGCTCTGATGTCAGAGAGGGACAGGAATGACATGATAAGGGAAGTACAGAACAAGAGACCGAGTTACGGAAGGGAACCTCGGGCACCGAGTCGAAGAAGTTTGCGCTGCGCCGGGAGGCAACATAAGCATGACGCAGCCACGACAATGACCCCAGGAACCTCGACCAGTTGACCATACTGTTTCCAAGGGCGAAAGAAAAATTCAGTGTCCCAAGTGTGAGAAGGCTCATGCAGGTCAATGTTTAGTGGGTACAGACGTGTGCTACAAGTGCAAGAAGTTGGGCCACTTTGCTATGAACTGCCCTCAGCTCACAGAGCCAACCAGAGGAAGGGTGTATGCCATGACACAAGAGCAGGTGGATCCCGAATCGACCATCATCACAGGTAGAATTTCTATTGTCAATCTACCCGCTCATGCTTTAATTGATTCTGGAGCTACACACTCTTTCATATCCGTGGCTTATGTTACAAGATTGGATATTTCATGTGATTGGATGGCTACCGGCTATCGCGTGTCCTTGCCTTCTGGGGAAGAACTGCCTAGCAATAGAATAGTGAGGGACTGCCCGATGAAGATGCAGAACTCTACAGTGTACGCCGACCTCATTGTGTTGGAAATGGTGGACTTCGATGTGATTCTGGATATGGATTGGCTGACCCGGTACGAGGCAATTATTGACTATAGACAAGGGACGGTTAAACTGAAACTACAAAATGATGAATTTTTCACCTTCAATGCAACCTCCACACTGAGTCTTCCTCATATTGTATCCGCATGTAAAGCTCAGAAAATGTTGAGTAAGGGGTGTAACGGATTCCTAGTCAACATAATGAGTAGTGCTGAGGCCCCTAGACCAAATCTGGAGGAGGTAGAGGTAGTTCGGAATTTTCCCGAGGTGTTCCCAGAGGACATTGCAGGTTTACCCCCTGTCAGGGAAGTCGAGTTTGGGATAGAACTAATAGCTGGAACCACCCCTGTGTCTAAAGCACCGCATCACCGCTGGCACCATCAAATGAAGGAACCAAGGAGCAACTACAAGAACTATTGGATAAGGGTTTCATCAGGCCCAGTGTGTCACCATGGGGAGCGCCAGTGTTGTTCGTCCGTAAGAAGGACGGGTCGATGCGGCTGTGCATTGACTACCGAGAGTTGAACCGGGTTACAGTTAAGAATAAGTACCCGTTGCCTAGAATCGATGATCTGTTTGATCAACTACAGGGCGCAACTGTATTCTCAAAGATTGATTTGAGGTCGGGGTACCACCAACTGCGGGTGAAAGGAGAGGATGTTCATAAAACTGCATTCAGAACTCGATATGGTCATTACGAGTTTCTAGTTATGCCGTTTGGGCTTACTAATGCCCCCGCAGCCTTTATGGATTTGATGAACCGGATCTTCCAGCCATACTTGGATCAGTTTGTGATTGTCTTTATTGACGATATACTAATTTACTCCCAAAGTCGGGAAGAACACCGACAACATCTGACGCTGGTGCTGCAGACTTTGAAGGATAAGCGGTTATACGCTAAGTTCAGCAAATGCGATTTTTGGTTGAGGCAGATATCATTTCTAGGGCATATAGTCTCAGAGAAGGGAATAGAGGTGGATCCAGTCAAAGTGGAGGCAATCCAGAGTTGGGCTACTCCAAGAAATGTTACAGAAATTCAGAGTTTCTTGGGACTAGCTGGGTATTATCGCAGATTCATTAAAAAAATTTCACGCATTGCGCTACCCCTGACTTCGCTGACCAAGAAGGGGGTGAGGTATGAATGGACTTCTCGGTGTGAGAGGAGTTTTATGGAGTTAAAGGAAAGGCTGACGATGGCACCGGTGCTTGCAGTTCTAGACAATTCTGGGCAGTTTGTGGTGTACACTGATGCCTCCAACACCGGGCTAGGGGTTGTACTGATGCAGAATGGGAGAGTCATCGCCTACACATCACGCCAGTTGAAGGTGCATGAGCAGAACTATCCTACACATGATTTAGAATTAGCAGCAGTTATATTTGCTTTGAAGATTTGGCGACACTATCTTTACGGAGAACGTTGTGAGATCTACACCGATCATAAAAGCTTGAAATATTTGTTTTCTCAGAAGGAACTGAATATGCGGCAGAGACGATGGTTGGAGTTGGTAAAGGATTATGATTGCAATATTAACTATCACCCGGGTAAGGCAAATGTGGTGGCGGATATGCTGAGTCGTAAGTTGGCGATGCTGTCACAGTTGACCACCCAACAAAGGTTGATATCAGAATTTCAACAGCTGAGAGTGGAGGTGATAGCACCAGTGAGCGAGTCGTTCGGTTACGTATTCGCTGAAGTTTTTGTACGGGAATGCAGTTAGAGCGAGAACAATTGTCTATCGTGAGTTAATCACAATGGAAGCAAGAGATGAGGCAAAGGGGGGCACCCTCTACTCAGTGGTTGATGGGATTGTGAGATACAAAGGCCGCATATGGGTGCCTAAAGAAGGATCTCTGAGAGAGAATCTCATGATGGAAGCCCACGTTCTCGGTTCACCCAGCGACGAAAATGTATAAAGATATGCGGCTATTATATTGGTGGGCATGAAGAGAGACATAATCAAAATGGTCCATGAGTGCCTTACATCAGCGGTGAAAGCCGAGCACGAGGCCATTGGATTGCTTGAACCGCTTAGATGCGTATGGAAGTGGGAAAATGTTGCCATGGATTTCGTGGTAGGGTTACCGATCTCGTCTAAGGGATCAAATGCGCAGGGTCATTGTGGATCGATTGACGGCGACACTTCTGCCAGTGAAAACCACTTTCACTATGATACAATACGCAGAGCTGTATATACGGGAAATAGTAAGGTTACATGGAATTCCGGATCAGATTGTGTCATATAGAGATCCAAAATTTACATCTGGATTCTGGAAGAGTTTGCACCGGGGATTGGGTACGAAACTTACTTTTAGCACCGCTTTCCATCCCCAGACCGACGGTCAATCTGAGCGAGTAATTCAGATTTTAGAAGATATGCTACGAGCTTGCATTATAGATTTCAAAGGGAGCTGGGAGTCTAAATTGCCCTTGGTGGAGTTCACCTATAATAATAGTTATCAAGCCACCATCGGTATGGCTCCCTATGCAGCGCTATACGGAAGAAGGTGTAGAACCCCATTGCATTGGGAAGAGGTAGGAGAGAGGGCAGTTTTGGGTCCGGAGATTGTGGCACAAACTGTGGAATTGGTGGCAAAGATCCGAGACAGAATGCAGTCAGCCCAAAGTCGCCAAAAGAGTTACGCAGATTGTCGAAGGAGGGACTTGGAGTTCACAGTGGGAGACCATGTATTTCTCAAAGTGTCACCTATGAAGGGGGTACTGAGGTTTGGCAGGAAGGGCAAACTCAGTCCGAGGTATATTGGGCCTTTTGAGATTCTAGACCGGATTGGGACCAGGGCATACCGAGTTGCACTACCACCCAACCTGGCAGGAGTTCATAATGTGTTCCATGTATCCATGCTCAGGAGGTACCTATCCAACCCTGCACATGTAATTGGGCATGAGGCCATACAGTGGACACCAGACCTATCTTACGAGGCAATACCCGAAGAGATACTGGATCATCAAGTGCGGAAGCTGAGAAATAAAGAAATCCGAATGGTGAAAGTTTTATGGAGAAATCAGCAAAAGGAGGAAGCTACTTGGGAGACTGAGCAGGACATGCGCGACCGTTACCCCGAATTATTTGGTAAGTCGAAGTTCGAGGATGAAATTCTTCTAAGGAGAGGAGAGTTGTCAGGTCGCGAAAAAAAAAATATCTGGATATATATATATATAACAATAATATAAATAAATGGGTATGTATAGTCGGAATGGGAAGTCTGAGTCAAAAAGGGGTTCATATGATCGGTTCGGAGAAAGATTTGGGCCTGAAGGGGGTGTTGGATTAACCGAGGTTAGCCCTAGGTTAAATATGGGCTAGCATGGAATTAACTTGAGTTGGCTTAACCCCAATGGAAACGGCATTTATAAGCCGTAAGCCGATCCATTTCTTCCCCCTTTTCTTCCGCGAGCTATTCCCTCCGTCGCCTATTCACCGCCAGCTCCCAGATAAGCGGTGCTCGACGATTTCTTCCGCCGAAGATCATCTCAACGCTGCCGGCGGCCATCCGATCGTCCTCCGTCGGCTGTACGGCAAGTAAATCTCTGGAAAATGGTTGGCGACAGAGGGATGTAGATTGGTTTTAGAGGGTTGAATCCGTGGAGTTTGAACTGGGGATTTCAGTTTTGTTCGTGCTTATGATTGGGGTTTTGTTTTCGAACGGATTTCGGGGTATATGTAGCTAGTTTTAGGCATTTTAACCGGTGTTAATTGAGCTAAGGATTTCTGCTAGATTCGTGGGTTTACGCTGGGCATTTTTTCAGGGATGGATTGCTAGGTGTGGTTAGGGATTTACCTTTGTGGGTTTAGGGGCAGAGGGAACGGTAGAAACTGGATGAATTTTTCCATCGGGTTGGATTGGGAATCGGCATAGATGGTTCTGCGTTGGTGAACGGCGTTTGTGATTGAACGATTTTGTTGGATACTTTGCAGAGATGGGAAGAGGGTGCAGTCCAGTTGTAGCTATGGTGTAGGACAACGCCAGTTAAGGGTCTCGGAGGGGCAATTTTATGGTTCCTGGAAATTCTCTTAGCTCTACCGATGGATATAACAGTGAAATCGCTTTAGGTAGGAGCTAATTGTTAGTATAAAATGATGGAGTCATGGGGAAAGTTGGGATTGCAGGTTTATAGACGAGACTTCAATGTTAGTAGAGGAATTCTGCTATATTCTTTATCCCTCTATATGCTTAGTTAACTGTACGGAAGATTTTTCTTTATGTTGTAGATGCTATGTAAAATATTATAATTATCATCTACCTGTGTATGAGATTAGATGCTATATGTAACTGGGTGTCATTATCATCTACCTGTGTATGAGTGTAGATGCTATATGTAAATGTGTGTAATTACCATCTACCTGTGTATGAGGTGGGATGCTATGTATAGATATTTATGATCAACCATGATGTGCCATGTTATTATTTTAGTTCATTTTTCATCAAATCTTTCAAATGCCTATCTGCTATGTGAATCAGTTATAACTAACATCTACCTGTGTATGAGGTTAGATTCTATATATATATATATATATATATATATATATATATGTTCATCCATCTGTACTTAAAGTTAGATGCTAATTTATAATGTTCTGTGATATCATCCATCTGTATACTGAGTTAAATGCTAGCTTAAAATGTTCAACTGTATATGAAGTGACAAATATGATTGACTATGAGAAGAAATGATAGATGTTCTTTATCTAGCTAATTGTATGTACATGAGTATTAGTGGTGCACAGGGTTGGGCTTCCCGGGATGAGCTCCGGGAAGGGCCCACCCAAATTGACAGATTGACTGATGACTGATTCCCTTAGTTCTTTCTAGAGGTACCTCAGGATTGCACAAGACAAATAAGGTTTTTGACTGGCTCCGCATTTAAAATGCAAAATGTGAGGTACCACGAAGATTTATGTTATATACAGTTAGCATGATAGAAAAGCATGAATTTGGTTACTGTTTTGTTACATTTACATGTTCTTTTATAGGAAATGGTTGCGCTTCATGTTTAGGTACAGAAAGTGAACTGGGAATTTGATGTTGAGCCTACCATGGTGCTATATTTGCATGTCTTGTTATGAGTTATTGATGCTAGGCCTGAGTTGCATGCTAGATATATATAATTAACTTTACGATTCATGTTTTGAGTTTTGTTTTTATTTCCTCTCCTCTCTACGCTGTGTATTTATCCTTGATTTACTTACTGGGCTGTGAACTCATGATGTCACTAAATGTTTACAGGTAGGGAGCTGAGCTCTCAGATTGAGTTGGAAGAAGCGGGGGTGGTGTAACTGAGGAGATGACGATGAACATGCCACACACTGTCCGGGACTTCAATGATGCAGGATTGTCTGAGTTGAAGTGTTGGAATGGATGAATTACTTCAGTGAGGTGCTGAGTGAAGAGGCTGTAATTGAGACTCTTACTTGAAATGGAATAAAATAAAGAGGATTATCCAATCATGTGTATGTGGTTTATGTGATAATTATTAGGGGTCGGGCTAAGGGTATGTATATATATATGTATCAGGTTTGGTCTTTTCACCAAGGACCTTTCTAAAGTTAGAATAGACGAATTATTCTCAGATTTCGAATTACATGAGCAGTCCAACTCGGAACCCGAGAGGGGTATAGCCTTGTTTGCAGGTTCAAAGAAGAAGAAAATCGCAAGCAAGCCACCACCAACCGAGGAGGAAGACGAGTCCGAAGAAGAAGTTGACCCGGAGTTGACTGCCGAACTAATGAACCTAGCTCGAAGGATAGCCAAGGGACGAAAGCAAACCACGACTCGACCCAACCAAGGTAAGCCTAAAAGTTCTAATATTAGGTGTTATGAGTGTAACAGGTTTGGACATATCAAGTCCGAGTGCCCCAAGCTCAACCACCAAGCACCTAAGCACAAGAAGGCCCTCAACGCGACATGGGAAGAAGCGTCATCCGAAGAAGACGAAGACCACGTCTTCATGGCGAAATCGATTGAGTCAGACACGGAGACCGAACCTGAACTTGAGTCAGAACCTGAGGATAACTCGGACTACGAAGCTACCTTAAAGTCAAGCCACGGATACGCATCCGGTTCAAAAGATTCCCTTAAAGTGAGTCGAACTTTATTTAATACTTTACATAATACGGTTAGGTTTTTGTCTAGGAAATTAGCTAAGTCCGAGTCCATGGTTGAGACCCTTGTTGAGGAGGTTAAACTCCTCAAACACGAGGTCTCCCTAACCTCTTCGACTAGTCGAGTTCAAGAGAAGGACTCAACTCGAGTTGAAAAGCTCGAAGTTGAGAACTCTCTCTTGAAAAGTCAAGTTGAAGATCTTAGGAACACGTTGGAAAGGTTCACTTCGGGATCCAAAGGACTTGACCTCCTACTTGGATCTCAAAGGGTCGTGTACAACAAGGCTAGACTAGGGTTTAACTCAAACACGACTAATAGGTCATATATGTCGATTGTAAGTCGACATAGGAAACATGTCCAAGCATGGGTCCCTAAGAACTTTTTTGATTTCAACTCTAGAACTTTTTGAATTCATGGTGGTGAATTCGAAAATCAAAGGTTCACCGACTTCTGTAACCTAAACGGATACCACCATGAATTCTCTTGCCCTAGGACCCCTCAACAAAATGGCCTAGTGGAGCGGAAAAACCGAACTCTACAAGAAGCCTCTAGGACCATGTTGAACGAATACGACCTACCTGATAGGTTTTGGGCAGAAGCCGTTAGCACGGCTTGCTATGTCCAGAATAGGATCCTTATGGTAAAGAGGCACCTTAAGACCTCCTACGAGATTTATCACGATAAAGTTCCCAACATCAAGAGTTTTAGGGTATTTGGATGTAAGGTACATATCTTAAACACTAAGAACCACCTAGGGAAATTCAAATCCAAAACCTCCACCGGAATCTTCTTAGGATACTCAACCACGAGTAGGGCCTATAGGGTATATAACCACGATACCCTTAAAGTCGAAGAGACTATTAATGTAGTGTTCGATGAAGTACCCGAACCTACAAAACCCTTAATGACCCCAAGTGTTGAGCCCACTGATACCAAACTCGTCTCCGACCCTGAGATCGAGTCTAATCCACATCAACCAACTTCTCTTGTCGACCAAGTGACAAGTGATCCGAGTCAAACTAGTGTTCAACCAAGTCACTCAATTGATCAAGCATTAGGTGACAGAAACGGAACCCATTCTAGGATTGGACTAACCACCCTATCGATCAAGTGATAGGAGATCCTAATCTAGGAGTTCAACTAGAGCATCCTATAGGAACCTTAGTCAAATTTCCTTAATTTCAAAGATAGAACCCAAATCAATTGAACAAGCTCTTCTTGATCCCGATTGGATTATTGCAATGCAAGAAGAGCTAGCTCAATTCACTAGGAATGAAGTGTGGGAACTAGTACCACCACCTAAAGACAAAACGATAATTGGAACAAGGTGGGTGTTTCGAAATAAGCTTGATGATAAAGGTGAAGTAGTTAGAAACAAGGCTAGGTTAGTCGCCAAAGGGTTTAGTCAAGTCAAGGCTTAGATTACGATAAACCTATGCCCCAAGAGCTAGACTCGAATCCATTCGAATGTTGCTAGCTTATGCCGCACATCGAGGATTTAAGCCGCTTTCAAATGGATGTTAAGTCGGCATTCCTAAATGGATACATTAAAGAAGAAGTTTATGTTAGCCAACCCCGGATTCAAAATCTAGATAAACCCGACCATGTTCTAAAACTTAAGAAAGCTCTCTATGGACTTAAACAAGCTCCTCGAGCTTGGTACGAGAGACTTTCAATCCATCTTAAGTCAAAAGGGTTTAACCAAGGCTTAGTTGACCCAACTCTCTTCGTAAAAACCTTAGGTAAAGAAATATTCATAGCTCAAATTTACGTAGACGATATAATTTTTGGAACCTCTAACTCAGCCTTACTAAACGAGTTCGTTTCGCTCATGGAAAGTGAGTTCGAAATGAACTTGGTAGGCGAGTTAAGTTTCTTTTTAGGTCTACAAATTAAACAAACTAAGGATGGTATATACCTATATCAACAAAAATACACTAAGGAGTTAATTAAAAGATTTGGAATGCAAGACGCTAAGGTAATAAACACCCCAATGGCGATTAATGTTAACATAGGAGAAGACCTATAAAGTAAGTCCATTGACTTAAAGTACTATAGGAGCGCGATAGGAAGTCTCCTATACTTAACTGCGAGTCGACCTGACATCCTATTCGCAGTAAGTATGTGCGCCAGGTTTCAAACCTGTGCTAAGGAGTCTCACCTAACCCTAGTTAAGCATATCCTTAGATATCTAAAGGGTACACTTAATGTCGGTATTTGGTATCCTAGATCTACCGAGTTCGAACTAACCGGCTACTCCGATTCGGACTATGCCGGTAGTAAGCTCGATAGAAAGAGCACGAGTGGTTGTTGTCAACTTCTCGGCTCGAGTCTAGTGAGTTGGTGCAGTAGGAAGCAACACTGTGTTGCTTTATCTACTACCGAAGCCAAATACATCGCGATGGGTGAGTGTGTCACGCAGCTTCTTTGGATGAAGCACACTCTCCGCGACTTTAAGTTAGACTTTACGAATACTAAACTTCACGTAGATAACATTAGTTCAATTAATCTTACAAAGAATCCGATATGTCACTCTAGGACCAAACATATAGAGGTCAAACACCATTTCATTCGAGAACATGTGGCCAACGGAGCCATACAACTTGAATACGTCGAATCGAAGTCTAACTTGGCAGACCTATTTACTAAACCCCTACCCGAAGCCGAATTTAGTCTATTAAGATGAAAATTGGGCATGTGCGTAATAGAATAGGTACTTGCAAATTATATGTTCTTACTACTATTTCTTTAATTTCATTTTTATGGAACTAGCATAGGACATACCTTAGATATCATGCACCTATAGATTTAAGGAGCCAGTACATCTCACAACACATAGGAATAATGTGTTTGTGTACTTAGCCACGTAGATGGGCGTGAGATGTTAGGACCTTACTCCTGGTTCCAGATGTAGAGCTAGTGCATCGCTATGAACCACGGAGTATAATCATACATACTAACCGACTCCCACCAGAACTGATTGATCTTCTATATCAATCAAGCCAAATATGAGTCGAACATTTTATAGATGAACTTATTTTCAGTATATTATTTTCAAAATAATGTGGAACATGCTTGGACTTTAAAATTAAAACTTATTTTTTATTCCACTTAGGTGCCTCACCCTTTTCGATATATGGAAAAAGGGGGAGAAAAAGGCCAAAGTTAAGGGATCAATTCAATTTTTTTTATGGTCAAGACTTACTTAACTTTAAGTTAACAAAACAAGTTAAGGGAGTTCTTAACTTAAACACATTTAGTTAACTTGTTTTCGTTAACAATACAAAAAAATAATTTACTTAACTTTAAGTTAAATTGTTAACAAAATGGAAGTAAAGGCCAAGGTTAAGAAATCAATTTTTTGATTTCTTAACTTAAAACTTATTTTTAAACACTATGGTCAATGTTAAGTAATTTCAATCACTTAATTTTTTTTTAGTAGCAAATATCAAGGGGGAGAGTTAAAACCCTTTCTCAAGTACTCACCCTCGGTCAAGGGGGAGGATTCCTCAAGGGGGAGCACTTGAAAAAGAGTTTTTACTCCTACACATTCATGAATATCTCTTGCTCATTTTACTTAATGCACTTAATTTGTTTTTTTCTTAACTTTGTATATGGGTTTTCCATAAATCAAAAAGGGGGAGATTGTTGGTGCAGTAGGCACCTAAGTCGAACCTGAGTTTTGATTATAGCAAATGATACAAAGTTAAGCTCATGTCATTATCTCACGAGCTGAATCGAGTGTGCAGTAAATTGCTATAGCTGGAGCTGAAGGCTAGCGACACCCGGAGGAAGCCGCGGTGGTCGGGCGACACTCGAGTGACTTCGGAGGGAGCCGAAGGAAGCGAGTGGAAGGCCGGAAGTAAAAGCAACATGTAAGTATCGAGGTAAGCTCGTGTGTGTGAGCGTAAGTGAGGTCGTATCCTCGTTACGGGGATGATCTTAAGCGTAGATCCAACCAAAGACATCCTATAGATGGTCTAGGTCGAGATCGGACGGTCGACGACCGTCGAAATTATGTTTTTGTTGAGCTAACTTTGACTTGCAGCAAGCATCAGTTGACTGCCAGCTTGGAGGACTCGACTGCCGTCAATCAGTCGACTGTCGAAGGTCAGCACTCGACTGATGCTTCCATCAGTTGACTGATGATGGCCATCAGTCGACTGATGGTCAAAGGATCAGCCTCGAGGAGTCAAGGTTTATCACCAAATTTCAAGGGGAGTGGTGCTCAAATGTGATTGGCTAGGGTTCCTCTCGAAAAGGGGCTTAAAGGCTATAAAAGGAGGGTCAAACCTAGGGTTTCATCATCAATTCTAAGTGCTCAGCTCCGCGACTCTCCGTCAACTCTACGACAACGAAGTGCTGCCAACAACCCTAGTTTAAGTCCTATCTTCGAGTTGTTGGTATAATCTTGTCTTGTCATTTCTTTTAATCTTGCAATTAGTTTGTTAATCGAGGCTTTCTTTCACTGCATTTTCATTTTAATAGAAGAGAGGGTGTGTCTCTCTATCTTGTGCTTCGAAAGTTTTTTTTGTAATCGTAAACTCCTACCTCCAACGAGGAGGAGTGTTTTAGTGAATTGCCCTCCGTACACGGTTTAGGACCGTTAGGGCCTTGGAGTAGTAGCCGAAGGCTACGAACCAAGTAAAAAAACTATTTGTCTCTTTTAGTTTTTATTTACATTTCTGCTACGTATATTTGTCTTGAAACGAATTCGAAAGAAAAAGTTTTTTTTTGCTATTCACCCCCCCCTCTAGCGAACCGCATCGATCCAACAAGTAATTCGCACATGGAGCATTGGTAAGTTTCACCTCTCATGACTCAGTCCTTGAGTCGGTGAAAGATAGCTTTGCGAAAGTCGTGCGCTTGGGGCATCCGAGGGACCGCCGGACGAGAAGCATTGGAGTGAAGCTGGAGGAAGTAGACTTCGGGGCGAGACGCGATGGATGGTACTTCGAAGCCATGCGCTTGGCGCATTCGAGGGACGTGGTTGGACGAAGACAACTTCAAAGGAGAGGGACTCCAAGGGAATGAGAGTGAGCGATTGTAACCTGGGACGGGGTAGATCATAGGTGAAACTTGGCCATTTGGCTAAGTGTCGGATGGGATTTCCCGACATGATCATGCCATGACATGGCGATCCCAAGTCGATCGCTGACACGGTGGTGTTTGAGTCGTTTGTGTCCTAGCGATCATGCCAAGGGCTGATAGATCGCCAAAATCATCAGTTGACTGATGATGGCAATAGTCGACTGATCGCAAGGGTTTTGGGCACAGAATGTTGATCAGTTGAGTGCTCACTTCTGATACTCGACTGTTAGCTCCTTCAGTCGATTGATGGTGGAGTCGTTGGATGAAATCCAACGTGGAAGAAGCCGTTATTGGGCAACGGCTACAGGATCAGTCAACTGATCGGGGCATCAGTCGACTGTCAGGCACCCAACGAGAAGAATGAGTTCTTTTCTATAAAATGGGGCCTTTGGACACTTGGGGAGCCTAATGCTTCTATTCTAAGCATCTCCCAAAGTGCCCAAATGAATTTTCTCCTCTTCCTTGTGCTTATATTCATCTTATTGTAAGAGGAGTGATTTTGTAAGAAAATGTTACCTTCACCTAGCTTTGTGCAAAGGAGAGATTAGTGGAAGGTTTAAGGCATGATTCACCTTGGACGAATTGGGTCGTGGATTAGCGGCAAGGTCGTGAACCACGTTACATCGCCGTGTTAGCATTTCTCTTTACTTTGTGTTGTTCTTAATTATCCTAGCTTTATATTTCCGCTTGCGCTAATAGAATTTATAGACAATCAACGAAGCAATTACCATCATCGTACGAAGAGGGCTATTCACCCCCTCTAGCCGGCCACCTACGTTCCAACACACAGACCATAAAAGTATGTAGTATCTATTCACACAGAAAGAGTTGAATCTGAGATAGAGAAGGTGGATGGAATATCTGAAGGATTACGACTGAACCATCCATTATCATCCAGAAAAAGCTAATGTGGTAGCAGATGCGTTAAGTAGGAAGTCTCGTGGAGTTCTGGCCAATCATCTGATAGCAGTTATTGATCTAGTTCGACAATTCTCAGAGTTAGGATTGTCGGAACACGGTCAAACATCCCAGGGAGTATTGGTATCTATGATTGCCCAGTCCATTATTGCTGAGAGGATCAAGGAAGCACAAGTCAGTGACCAACATCTGCAGTTCTTGTGCAGCACGATAGACTCAGAACGTCAGACGGATTTCTCGAGTGACAAGAATGGAGTACTTTGTTTCCGTGGACGATTATGTGTTCCGGACACGCATCCAATTAAGGAAGAACTACTACAGGAAGCACATCAATTGAGATTTGCTATACATCCTGGTGGTACTTGGATGTACCGAGATTTGAAGCGCTTATACTGGTGGAACGGTATGAAATGAGATATTGCGGACTTTGTTGCACGATGTTTAGTGTGCCAGCAAGTGAAGGTTAAACATCAGAAACCTGCTGGGTTACTTTAGAAAATTCCGATCCCGAAATGGAAGTGGGAGGATATCACGATGGATTTTATTACGCGATTACCCATAACCCGTAAACGGCATGATAAGCGTGGACCGGTTAACCAAAGCATCTCACTTCCTTCTGATTCGTGAGACGGACTCATTGGATCGTCTAGCAGAATTGTACTGCTGGGAGATTATCAGATTGCTTGGCGTACCTTTGAGTACCATATCTGATAGAGATCCGCGATTTACTTCGCAATTCTGGCAGAGTCTGCAGCAATCTATGGGCACAGAACTTCGACTCGGTACCGCCTTTCATCCGCAGACAGTTGGACAGTCTGAGCATACCATTCAGACTCTGGAGGATCTATTGAGATCTTGTGTCATGGATTTCGGTGGCAGTTGGGAGGATCACATTCCTTTAGTGGAATTTGCCTATGACAACAACTACCACTCTTCTATTTAGATAGCTCCTTTCGAGGCTTTATACAGCAGACCCTGCAGATCTCCTATGATATGGGGGGAAGTTGGGGAACGACAGTTATTGGGGCCTCAGAGTATCTAGCAGGATGCGGAGTTGGTACAAGTCATCAGACAATGATTATCAGAGGCACAGGATAGACAGAAGAGTTACGCGGATCGGAGGCGAAGACCTTTTGAATTCTCAGTAGGGGATCATGTATTTCTGCGGGTTTTACCTACGAAAGGGGTGAAATGATTTGGGCTAAAAGGAAAACATTGGTCCATTTGAGATATTAGAGCGGATTGGAGGTGTAGCTTATCGGTTGGCTTTACCTCCGACACTTGCGGATGTTCACAACGTATTTCATGTTTCTATGATGAGGAAATACGTTCCACGATCCAATCATGTTCTGAAAGAGGTTCCGATAGCACTTCAGGCGAATGTGACTTATGAGGAGATTCCGGTGCAGATTCTTGGTCGCAAGGAGCGACAGTTGCGGAACAAAATCATCTGACTCGTAAAGGTGGGATGGTAGCATTATACGGATGAGGAGGCTACATGGGAGCTGGAAGATATTATCTGAGCTCGATACCCTCATCTGTTTGTTTGAGGTATGAGGTTATTTTGGAAACTTGCTTGAATTAATTTTCGCAATTAAGTACAAAATTTGGGAACCAAATTTTAATAAGTGGGGGAGAATGTAAAATACCACAGAAAAAAAATAAATAAAATAAATGTTGAGTAATTAGGAGAATACCCTATGAAATTTTTAGAAATTTTCCTGGACTTGAATGGAGATTTCTAAGACCCTCTTTGCTTAGAAGGAGTTAAAAGGCTTAACGAGTCTAAAATTTGACTCGTTAATCTGTCAAATCCGACCCGCTTCATTAACGAAGCTGTTCCGCCGCTAACCTTAATTCTTGCCCGAGTGTTTCCCGATTGCGATCTTTATTCCCTTTTTATTTCTCCGCGACCACAATACCGATCATCTTCCTCGTGATATTTCTTTCTCCACGCGACCCCTTCTCTCACGCGATTCCTCTTCCTCGCGGGATTGTCGATCTCCTCCTTCTCTGGTTGTGTCATCCAATTTCTCTTCCTCTTGCATTCTCTTCTTCTCCGAAACGGTCGGCTGCCGATGTTGTCTCATTCTCGGTGGAAGGTCCGACTGGAGGGGAGTGCCAGGCTTGAGCTGGGTGGAAGTTTTCTCAGAAGCAAGGGGTGTAGTGAGCAGAGCCGCCAGATTGAAGGGAGGGTTTCTCACTGTCGATCAGCGCCAAAGCTAGGGCACCAGAGATCTTGGCTGGCGAATAGGGCAGGTAAGCTTGATCTCTCCATCGGTAGGTTTCTTCTTCCCCATCTATGATGAGTTTCATCTCCGACCAAATTTCGTTCCTTCTTTTGTTTGCAGCCATCTTCGAGTCTTTCCTCGCGATTGCTGATCTTTGTTGTCGATCAGCACTGGAACTAGGTAAGAGTTGATCATTTTTTTCTTTTGGGACGAGGATAGAGCTCCTAGCCATGATTTCCCTCGTGTGACCTAATCTGTGATTTGGGCAGAACCGGTGAACAAGAGAATACGAGGGGTTTCTGCCGGTGTTGGAGATTTGTGTTAGGGCAATCTCTTGCCATGATAAAGTTTTGATGTGTGTCGCAAAGGGTTTAAGTTAGATTGTTATTATGATTTGATATGTGTGTTGGAGTCGTGCAGGGCTTAGTAATTCGCACATGGAGCCTTGGCGAGTTTTCACCTCTCATGACTCGGTCCTTGAGTCGGTGAAGGATGGCTTTGCGGAAGCCGTGCGCTTGGAGCATCCGAGGGACCGTCGGATGAGGAGCTTGGAGTGAAGCCGGAGGAAGTAGACTTCAGGGTGAGACACGAAGGATGGCGCTGCAGAGCCGTGCGCTTAGCGCATCCGAGGGACGTGGCCGGACAAAGATAACTTCAAAGGCAAGGGACTCCGAGGGATGAGAGTGAGCGAATGTAACCCGGGAAAGGGGGTAGCGCTCTTAGGTGAATCTTAGCAATTTGGCTAAGTGTCGGATGGGATTTCCCGACATCAGTTGACTACCATGTTAATGGTCGCCATGGAATCCGATGAAGGCATCGGCCGACCGGTCGCAAGTGTTTCAGCATGAATAGAGTCGAGAATAAATGAGCTCGCGAGCACTCGTGATCAAGCATCGGTCGTGATATCGATGCGTTGGATGAAATCCAATGTGGAAAGCAGTCATTATTGGGCAACGGCTACAGGACCAGTCGATTGATAGGGACATCAGTCGACTACTCCTGTGTCAACGGGAAGAAACCCTCTTCTTCTATAAAGAGGAAGGGTATGGGGCTTTGGTGGGCTAATGCTTGAACTCCTAACTACTCCCAAAGTGCCCTAAACGGTTTTCCACTCTTCTACTAGTGCTAAACTTCATTCTATTGTAGAAGAGTGATCCTTGTGTAAAAGAGGTTACCTCCACCTAGCTTTGTGCAAAGGAGAGATCTAGTGGAAGCTTGCAGAGTGATTCACCGTGGACGAATCGGACCGTGGATTAGCGGCGTAGCCGTGAACCACGTTACATATTGTGTTAGCGTTTGCATTCTTGTCATTTCTATTTGCTTGTCTTGTTTTGTTTTTCCGCTTGTGCTAATCTTGTTTGTAGACGAGCAAATTCCGTTATCCAACGAAAGAGGGCTATTCACCCCCTCTAGTCGGCCGATCGATCCCCTACAAGTGGTATCAGAGCTAAGGAAAGATTGTCGAGAACTAACCGCCACAACAAGCACATTCAAGAATGGTCGGCTCAAATATTCACCCACCAAAATTCGAAGGCGAATTCTCTTGGTGGAAAAAGAGAATGGAGGTATTCTTTGAAACCGACTTTGAAATTTTATTAATAATGGAAAACGGTTTCGAGATGCCTAGGAATGAAGATGGGGAGCCATTGGAGAAATCAAGGTGGAGCAAGAGGCAAAGGGAAGAATATTTGGCAAATTCAAAGGCCAAGCACCACCTCTACAATGTACTTCCCCAACAAGAAGTGAATAGGATAGGGGAATGTTCTAGTGCAAAGGAGATGTGGGAGAAGCTAGTAGAGCTTCATGAAGGTACCTCGGAGGACAAACTTGCAAGGAGAGACCTCCTCCGCTCCCAACTATCCAACATAAAATTAGAAAAGGGAGAAAAGGTAATCTCATTTCATTCTAGGTTTAAAGAAATTTTGATTGGACTAACAAGTGTAGGAGAAAGACTCTCGAACCGGGACATGCTCATGAAAGCAATTGATGTCTTTCCCCAGTCATCAAAGTGGAGCTCAATGGTGGACTCCTTCTACATGTCCAAGAACCTAGAAGTGAGTACCTTGGAGGAGTTCTTCTCAACAATGGAGCTCCACGAAACAAGGCTTGAAGGAATAGTTGAAGAGCCTAGAATTCAACCTTCAAGAGGGGTAGCCTTGATGGCCCACAAAGGGAAGAAGAAGATGGAGATCCCCTCCTCCTCCGACGAAGCATCCTCTTCCTCCTACATGGATAGCACGGAAGAAGCCTATATGGTAAGGAGGGTAAGGCGTGCTTTAAAAGGTTTTCAATTTAATAAATCTAATGATAGGAGGAGAAGACCAAGGGGGAAGGTCATTTGCTACAATTGCCAAGGAGAGGGACATATAAGGAACAATTGTCCCCTCTTGAATAAAAGCAAGGAGGAGAAGAGAAAGAAGGAAGAAAAGAAGAAGAAGGGGAGCAAGAAGAAAAAGGAAGAAGAAAAGAAGGTCAAAGAAAAAGGGAAGGTCAAGGCATTCAAAGCAAAGACATGGGATGATCCTTCTTCCTCATCATCATCCGAAGAGGAAGAACATGTCTACTCCAACCTTGCACTAATGGCCTTTGATGACCTAGATTGCTCCTCCTCCGAAAATGAAGAAGCAAGCTCAAGTGGAGAGAGCTCAAGTGAAGGGGGAGCCTCCTCTACATCCTCATCATCGGAAGAGGATTTGGTAAGTGAGGTAACGAATCTACCCCCTAAGCAAATAATGTCCATGATTTCTAGTCTCACTAAGGATTTATTTAGGGCAAAGAAAAGGAATAAATGCATGCTTGAGCAAATTAAGGATTTAGAACAAAAAGCATGTTCTAATGATGATAATGATAATGATGCATGCTCACATGATAACTATATGCCTTTGGATGTTAATGATGCATGCATAGAAGAAAATAGGGCTCTAAGGGAAAAAGTAGACTATTTGACCAAAGCCCTAGAAAAATTTACAATAGGCTCCAATACCCTTAACATGATCATTGGGAGCCAAAGGTCAAGCTTCAACAAGAAAGGCCTAGGTTATAAAGAAAAGAAAAATGAAAAGGCCTATAAATATTTAATTGCTAGGGGTCAAGATAAAAAGAAGGTAATAGCTAGAAAATGGATCCCTAAGGAATTTTTAGTGAACCCCATAGGAAAGAACTTATTTTGGGTTCCAAAATCCATCCTTAAGGGTTAGAAAAACCCTAGGATAGTCAACCATATGGACTTTACATATATCATATTTTTGGTTGACTTAGGATGTCGGGACAACATTTTTGAAATAGTGTTAGGTGATGATAATGCACCTATAAATAGATAAATCATGCTTTAGGTGATATTTATCTTATTATCATGATATAATACCTAATGCATGATCACAATTTGATGAATACATTTGTTTCATGATCATAATGTGAAATTAATTCATATATATCTTTATGATCATGTGATATGATAGGATGATACTTAACCTTGATAGAATTGCATGAAAATAATGGTTAAGTATATACAAATACCTTTAGGATACATCTCACACTCACCATAGGCTACCTTGACTGAAAACTTAGCATAAGTGAGATGTTAGGATGATACAAATGTCCACTAATGCCTATGGCATTTAGATGGTCATTTAAGGTATCAAAATAGCAATAATAGACCAATCATGGGGAAGGCTTATGTTTAATTCATAGACATATTGCCCAAAGATCATGGTTGGATATTTCATATGTTTTCAAAATAATTTCTTACCTTAAAATCTGTGTATTCATGTTTTGAAACAATCCAAAGCAAGACTAGGTGTTAAAATGGATACTAACATGATCAAAAACCTAGTGGTTTTTAAAGCTTTTGGATTTTTGGTAAATACTTGAAAATACAATGATTTTTCATGGAAAACTATTTTTCATTGATAAATATACTTACAAGAAATGTGTTCCCCAAATTTCATAATTTTTCAAATTTTATAGAATTTTTTACGCATTTCTGAAATTCACCCCGGAAAATCAGAAATCCTGAAATCCATGTGTCAGTCGACTAGTAGTCTGAACCAGTCGACTGGTAGCCTAATAACATGCCCAATAATTTCTGAAATCCAATTTTAAGGCATGTTTTGGTTTTTCTTTCTCTCTAGACTTGATGTCATGCTATATAAACCTTGTTAATTATTTTTGATGGTGTCAAAGGGGGAGAAATGTTATGTTTAAGTAAGGGGGAATATATTTAGAGGGAGTTTCATGTATTAAGGGGGAGAGTTGCTAATCATGTTATTTACATGCTTTCTTTCCTTAATAGTTTATCAAATGTTTTACCTAACTTAAACGGATTACCACACATCAAAAAGGGGGAGATTGTTAGGGCAATCTCTTGCCATGATAAGGTTTTGATGTGTGTTGCAAAGAATTTAAGTTAGATTGTTATTATGATTTGATATGTGCGTTGGAGTCGTGCAGGGCTTAGTAATTCGCACATGGAGCCTTGGCGAGTTTTCACCTCTCATGACTCGGTCCTTAAGTCGGTAAAGGATGGCTTTGCGGAAGTCGTGCGCTTGGAGCATCCGAGGGACCGTCGGACGAGGAGCTTGGAGTGAAGCCGGAGGAAGTAGACTTCAGGGCGAGACGCGAAGGATGGCATTGCAGAGCCGTGCGCTTGGCGCATCCGAGGGACGTGGCCGGACGAAGATAACTTCAAAGGCGAGGGACTTTGAGGGATGAGAGTGAGCGAATGTAACCCGGGAAAGGGGGTAGTGCTCTTAGGTGAAACTTGGCCATTTGGCTAAGTGTCGGATGGGATTTCCCGACATCAGTTGAATACCATGTTAATGGTAGTTGACTACTCTAAGTTGACGGTGACTCGACTAGTGTTCGAGTCCGGTTCAAGTGCCAACAAAAGACTGCCATGGAATGGCGGTCATTCTGAGACCACCGGATCGGATGAGAGACATCGGATCGGTAGTATAATGTTCGGGCACAGAATGGAGTCGAGCTCGCAGAGCACTCGACTGATCGAGCATCAGTCGAATGATGACAATATCAGTCGACTGATATCGGTACCGTTGGATGAAATCCAATGTGGAAAGCAGTCGTTATTGGGCAACAGCTACAAGACCAGTCGACTGATAGGGACATCAGTCGACTGCTCCTTTGTCAACGGGAAGAAACCCTCTTCCTCTATAAAGAGGAAGGGTATGGGGCTTTGGGGGGCTAATGCTTGAACCCCTAACTACTCCCAAAGTGCCCTAAACGGTTTTCCACTCTTCTACTAGTGCTAAACTTCATTCTATTATAGAAGAGTGATCCTTGTGTAAAAGAGGTTACCTCCACCTAGCATTGTGCAAAGGAGAGATTTAGTGGAAGCTTGCGGAGTGATTCACCGTGGACGAATCGGACCGTGGATTAGCGGCGTAGCCGTGAACCACGTTACATATTGTGTTAGCGTTTGCATTCTTGTCATTTCTATTTGCTTGTCTTATTTTGTTTTTCCGCTTGCGCTAATCTTGTTTGTAGACAAGCAAATTCTGTTATCCAACGAAAGAGGGCTATTCACCCCCTCTAGCCAGCTTATCGATCCCCTACAATTTGTTGTCGATGAAGACTCTGATTATTGGTAAGCTGATCTATACTATCATCTTCATCTGTTAGTTACTAGATCCTGTTGTTGTCGAATTGTGAGGCATGGGCAGTGTGATCGGAGGGATGGAGTAGGCTGTGAGTGGAGGTTGGTTGGTTGTGAGGTTCTATTTGGGGAATTCTTGGCTATGATAGGTGTCTTGGCCGGTTGTGCAGCTGTGAACAAGGTTGTGTCGGCTGTGAGAGAGAGTTGTGCGGCTGTGAGCAAGGCTATACCAGCTGTGAGTGAGCTATAAATGACTATGAATGGGTGTATGGGTTGTAAATGGCGATACAGGAGCTGTGATTGGTGGTTTACCTGATTAGAGAGTTGTTCTGGGTTGTGGAATATCCGATTAATATGGAAATGAATGTAGGGAATTGAATGTATAGATTTGCGTAGTTGTTAATTGGAAATGGGGGGTTTTAATTATGATGTTAACCGTACCAGTTGAGGGTCTAATGTGAAGGTTGGTTATAGTGAATCGACCTTGGATAAGTTGGGGGATTTTCCTAAGTCGTAGTCGATAAAAAGGATACAACTATAAGAACGATATAGTAATTAATTCATATTTTATAGTCTGCTTGCACTAAAATGTAATTGATAATAATTGCAGGACGTGGATACAAGATAGGTCCGTAGCTGTGAGGACTTCATTGTTACAAGCATTACAGCAAGTGGGTAATTTCCTACCCTGGTCAGGTAGTTTTAATGCATGCAAATTTAGATATATCATCATGTTACCTTGACTCCGCTCTTATTTACTCTTGCGCTTGATACTTTAACTTTGTCCTATTATGCTCTATTGTTATTATCATATCTCACTTCATCATGATTAGGAGTTACAGATATGATTATAAGTAACCTAGAATTTATTTAGTTAGGTGCAAATAGTAAGGTCCAGATGACGACTTGATTGTAAATTGGGCAAAAAGGTCATCCGTGGGTAGGTAATGTCTTGAACGTAGGGTTAATTCTAATACCCTTAGGTTGTATGTTTACTACCAACCATATATTGTGTAAATGGTCAGGTGAATTGTACTTAGTGTGTCGCTACGAACCAGTGGTCCTAGCTTGTTATAATCAGTTAAGTACGACTCTCTGCAGGATAGAGAGTGCGTTGATCTGATTGGTTTGACTCTGTGTAGAATAGAGAGTCTGTGGTGGATGTCTATTTGTGTGACAGAGCATTCATGTCATTTGCATACATTCTGGCGACGTGGTCTCCCTTATGGTCGAGAGGATCGTCAGTCATCCTGCCTCCACGGTTACTTATAGAGGAGTAACTGGTGTGAAGGCAGAGCATTGTGGTGTCGCACTCTACCACTATAGACGGTGGTAGTTGGATTTGTGTGTCGTAGTCCTGCGTGTGTGGCACTCGACCACTCATGGGTAGTAACTGTCGGAGTGGCCAACAACAGGGACCCCCCGTCGAGTAGCTTGCTCTTTACACTTATATGCTACTCGATGATACTGCCCACTCGGCCACTCGAGAGTAGTGGTTGGTGTTGAATTGGAACAGTTATCATATCGAGTCACCAAGGCCACACTGGGGTCGTGGTAGCTTTAGGGTGAGCTGGCATAACCATGCATGCTGCATTGCCGTGACTTATGACATTTTTGCATATTGTCATATATATACATATGTGCATGTATATATATATATGGATGATTGTGAATAGTATATATATATAGATGCAGTCTATATATATATGCTTATTGTGATGTTGCATTTGATTGTACTATGTTTGTTGCATTTGATTGTACATCATCTTCATACATGCTACCCGCATCACTTATATGGTTGTGTCGGACACCTGTATATTCGTTGGTTAGTCTATTGCATTCTTTGACTTGTATTTATGATGTTGTATGGTTTAGAGCAGACTTCTTGTTATATACATATATTGTGGATATGTGCTCAGGTTGGATAGGTGTAGCGTAACAGACTTTCAGGTATGTCTGCATTTTGCATTGGTCATTTGGTTAGAAGGTATATACATGGATATGTTTTCATGCTAGTGTTACCTGATGTACCTGTAGATTTTTCTGGTGAATTACATGTCATATTTGATATATACATGTTTTTTTTATTACCTGTTGAGTTTTATTCACCACCACGGACCCTAGGTTTTTCTGTCACCCAGGTAACAAGTAGAAGTCTTCGTGACAGCTTAGAGCTTCGCCAGCGGTCCATCCCATCTCCATTTTCCAAGCCTCCTGTGGACTTTGTTTTTATGTTGTGGACTTTATTTTGTGTCCGATGTTTTATGAACGGTTTGGTACTGTGGGTTTGTTAGTTGGTATGCTCTTATGTTGGTTATGGATTGTATGTCAGTATGTGTGTTATGGGTATGTGGTTTTATGTTTTCCACTGTGATTGATATATATATTTGCTTATTATGTTGTGGTTGTGGGCCTACGGGACTTGTATTAACTGTATATGTTGTCACGTACAGGGGAGATATCGTCCGTTTGCTTTTCGGAACGGCATACTCTCAGGGCGTGACAACTAGAGGGGGGGTGAATAGCGTCTCATTAATGTATATGAATTTCGATCGCATGCTTGCTACAATTGTTAGTGTACGTAATGGAATATAAAATAGTAGAAACAAATGCACAATACAAGCACACAATACACAAGATATACGTGGTTCAAAACCTTAGGATTCCTACTCCACGGGGCGAGCTCAACGAGCTCTAGTGATGCACACACCACTAATAAAACCCCTTCTCGAAACAATCCGGAGGTGAACAAATCTCGTACAATGTTTACAACAATAAACAAGATAACTACAAGCAAATACAATGAAAAAAAAGTAAATAAAACTTTACAAAGAATGCTTTGAATACTTGCTTATTTGATTGCTTGAGCTGCACTTGAAGACCCTGACTTGCACCAGCAAATCACCTCAAATCGCCCAAGGAATAGCTGCAAAAATCCTCCCCTTCGTGCTCCTTTTAAAGATGCAACTCGGGATGATTTTCACCTAGCAGTCGACTGCTCTTGTAGTCGTTGTCTCACAACGACTTAATCCACGTCAGCATTCCAGACAACGGATACACTAGCAGTCGACTGCCAAGGTTGTAGCCGACTGCTCAGTCGGCTATCAAGCTTTATGCGCTCACGACCAAACCCAGTAGTCGACTGTCCTCAATGACAATCAACTGCTCAAGGATAGTCGAGGAGCCTTGCGTCTGCTTAGCTGCAGTCGAGGCCCACCTCGACTGGGACTCCAGTCGAGTCACCTTGCGTCTGTGGCCGCAACTCGGCTGCAGTCAATCGCCAATCGACTCCCATCAGTTGATTGGTCAAAATCCCAGTCGACTGCTTAGTGTTGACTCAGCTGTCAAGTGTCAAAACACTTGACCAGTCAACTGGTCCATGACCCTAGTCGACTGATACACCTCAACCATGAGGTTTAACCCAAGTATGATGTCCTCATACTTGCTAGACCACCCTTAGCCTAGACCTAAGCTTTCTAGCCACCTTCATCAGTCTCACACATATTGGATCCCTCCAAGTTATGCATGACTTGTTCATCCATACGCTAGCCTTCAGGTGTTTCCATCGGCTATTGTCATGTTAATATTGTCTACACTTCCAAGGTACATTTGGATTTACACTGCGAAGACACACACTTGGATTTTACACCGTCAACCATTGGACTTATGCTACCAAGACTCCACCCTTGGACTTTACGGCGCCAATATCAATCCTTGGACTTCCCAATTGTCAAGTACCCATGACTTGGAATTTCACAACCAAGACTACACACTTGGACTTACGTGGCCAAGACTACACCCTTGTACTTTCCTTGTCAACCCATGTTGGACTTTCCAAATGCCAAGACTCATGCTTGGACTTTCCATGCCAAGTACCCAAGACTTGGACTTTCTCATTGCCAAGACCAATGCTTGGACTTTCCATGCCAAGTGTCCCATTTGGACTTCTCCATCATATGGTCAACCCCATGTCAACAATATAGTCAACCCATTTTCAAACAATTGTCAACTCATAGTCAAACATCAAAACACTACTCGAGTCTGGTCAATTGTGACTTGGGTCGATTGCACCAACAATCTCCCCCTTTTTGATGTTTGACAAAAACCAAACACCTTTGAGTTAAACCACCTAACTCAAATCTCCCAATTCTCACATTCTCCCATCAATTCTCCTCCTTTTTGACATACATCAAAAAGTCTCTTCCCAAGGGTGTCAATGTCTCATATCCCAATGAGATCTTACAATCTCCCCCTTGGTCCAAAAAACATCTAGGATACCTTCACTCTTCCTAGTGAAGTCTCATATCACTAAAGAGAAGCAATCCTTCAAACTCTCCAAATTTTCTAAATTCTCCCCCTTATGAGGAAGAACACATCTATCATCCCATGATAGATAATCTATCCCTAAAGGTTTGCTCTCCTTTAACCATTGCACCAACAATGTCCTTGGAGAGTCCCTAAGTCTATAGGAACACTAAACCATCAAATTTAAGGTCGAAAGTTCAAACTTGAACTTCCACGCACCTTAAAATTTGATACACTCCCTAAACAACTCTCATAATTCATATTCAATGGATTTTCACCCTTTATAATGCTTTCCAAAGTATATCCTAGGGTTAGAGCAGTTAGGGAACCTAACATAGCTGAAACATGGGCTAAACATCCTTGTTTATCCGAAATCAGCATTGACAGTCGACTCTGTCAGTCAATAGTCGACTGCCCTTGACGCCAGTCGACTACCATCCATGACAGTCGACTGATTTCTGCAAGTGCAAAAATCAGATTCAGAATTGAAATTTAGAAAATTATAAGTAATTATACATACTTTGAAAAATCATGAAAATCCATATGTATAATACTTATATCAATCATTATGGGTGAAAAATATTTGAAAAATAAAATACCCATTAAATATTGAGATTTATACAAAATTCAAAGTCATTGATAACTTCAATGTTTTTTACCTATTTTGTATCAACTTCTTCAATGCTGACTTCTATTAAGAGATAGACTACACCAAAGTTTTTTAAAATGATTTTGAAATATTTTTAAAAACCTTATATTGAACCATGGTCTATGGGCTTAATGCACATGACTTGTACATAAGCTTTCCTCATGATTCATCCATGGTATATGATAAGTTTGAGTTCATCTAGATGCAAGAACTATGCACCTTGAACTTAACTCATTTCCTAACACCTCACATGTGTCTAGGGTGTATCAATACACACACATGTCAATGTGATGTGAGATGTGGGTTTTGTTCATCATAAACTAAGGTCTCATGCATTTTCTAGGCAACTCTATTTGATTCTCTTATACATGGGACTTCAAATCATGTCTTAGTCTTTAAATCAATTTTAATTAATACATGAATGAGGATTATGGCACAAATGATAACATAAATAAGCATGTGCTAAAAATCATGATGTCATGGCATTAAATATAAACCTAAATATACATGACATAAAAACTTAAACCTAAGCATTATCATGACATATAAAATGATAAAATGAAATATGATGTCATGACATAGCATATGGCAAATAAATCATGGCACATAAGAAGTAAAGGTATAAAAATACCTAAATTTTAGCATTAGTTGTCATTTGTTAGGATTAAGTCCATTTTGTCATAATACTACTCATCTCCCAAGTGTGCCAAAATCCAAAAAATGGCACACCAAGACCTCTAAACCTAATTGTGCCAATTTGATTAATTTTTTATAGTTCTCAAAATATATTGGCACATCCTAAAATCTTTTAGGATATAAATTCAACCTCATTTCCAAGGTACCTATAACCTTGAAAATGTCCTAAGGTGTCAACTCTACCATGGTTAGATTAACTACCCATCCACTTAGGGTTGACACACCCTAATCCATCTAGCATGAAGGGATCACGCTCCTAGGAACCCAAAATTTATTAGAGCTCCTTGGGTTGATTAGGTATTCACTAGGGATGACCTCCCTTGATACCTTTCTAATGACCCTTTTTGACTTGAAAGCCTTGGTCAATTTGGTCTTGTCTTGGTCAACTCTAGGGATAACTTTTCTTGTGACCTTCTTAGTGGTCTTCTTAGGTTTCATTGAAACCTTGGCCACTAGGCACTTACCATGGTTACCCTTAGGGATGACTTCCCTAGTAACCTTGGTCTTCCTAGACCTATGAATGGTTCAATAATTTAATGGAACACTATGGTAGGTCTCTTTGGGCTTAGGTTTGTGACCCAAACCTTTCTTGCCCTTAGGTGGACCTTGCTTCCTAGACATTAGGTTTTGACTCTTTGATCCTAAATTTTGACCATTTGACCCTTGCATTTAATTTTGCATCTTTCTAAGGGTCTTTTTCAATTTTTCAAGCCTTGACCTCAAGGCTTAGTTCTCTAACTCTAATTTTCTCAATTTTGATTTTTTATTAACCCTTTGGGAAAGATTCTTCCTAGACATATGTCTACACTTCTTAGGGTTTATGCCTAGATTTTCTTTTATCTTCCTAATGGTTTCTTTAGGTAAAATTTTTCTAGGCTTATCCTTAGACCTAAAATTATCACTCTCAGCACCTAGGCAAAAGTATTTATTGTTACTTTTAGCATGCTTTTCATGAGTAATAGCAAGTGAATTAAAATTATTTCTAGTATGCTTTTTAACCTTAGAACTTGAAGGTGCATTAATAAACAATACCTTAGGGTTTGCTTTAGAAGCTCCTCCTACATGTGATGCTCCTTCTTGTCCCTTCTTCCTTCCCCTAAAGCATTGACTCCTATAATGCCCCTTTTGTTGGCACTTAAAGCAAATTACATGCTCCTTGCTTTTCCTAGTGGGGACACCAGCATCCTTGATCTTTGGCGCCAATTGAGCCTTCTTGACTCTTTTAGGGCACTTACTCTTGTAATGTATGGCTTCCCTACACTCAAAGCATACAATATAATTTTTATTTTTAATTGAAATGCTTGAGTTGCCTAGGTCGGTGGTGGAGGCTTCTTGGTTGGATTCTTCTTCTCTTCCGAAAGTAGAGGCTTCCTCTTGATTTTGCTCTGGGATAGAAGATTGCCTCTTCTCCCCCTCAATCCTAGAGGCCGAGGCTTCCTCTACTTCTTCCACCTCTTCCACTGATCCGGATATTGACTCCTTCTCAACTTCTGAATCCTCACTTTCTTGTGAGGATGAGCTTGCTTCTTCGGTCTCTCTCTCTACTTGAACCACGGATGGTTCTTCATAGAGCTTGGCCAATTTATCCCATAACTCCTTGGCATCTTGAAATTCACCTAACCTAGACACAATATCGTTAGGTATCGTACTTAATATCATTTGTGCCTTATCATTTCTTTCGAAGGCTTGAGCTTGCTCTTCGGTCCATCTCTTCTTCTTGAGATATCCACCTTTTGGACCTCTTGGAAGTTCAAATCCCTTCACTAGGATCATCCAATCTTCAAAGTCCATCATGAAGAAGTTCTCCATTTGTGCCCTCCATTGCTCAAACCCTTCTCGGCCATAGAAGGTGTATGGAATTGGTGTGTTGATGTCCCACCCAAAACCATCATTGGGCAACTCCATCCTTTTTTTTCTTTCCAACGTGCTCCCTTAGCGATTAGTCCAAATGAAGAGCGGTGTGTCGATACCACTTGTAGTTATCGGAGCGTCTTCTTCTTCTAAGAGCCATCGGGCTCTGATACTACTTGTTGGGGATCGTATGACCGCTAGAGGGGGTGAATAGCACCTCATTAACATAGATGGATTTCGATCGTGTGCTTGCTACAATTGTTAGTGTATGCAACGGAATATATAATAGTAGAAACAAATGCACAATACAAGCACACAATACACAAGATATATGTGGTTCGATACCTTAGGATTCCTACTCCATGGGACGAGCTCAACGAGCTCTAGTGATGCACACACCGCTAATAAAACTCCTTCTCGGAATAATTCGGAGGTGGAGAAACCTCGTAGAATATTTATAACAATAAACAAGATAACTACAAGCAAATACAATGAAAAAAAAGTAAAGAAAATTTTACAAAGAATGCTTTGAATGCTTGCTTGTTTGATTGCTTGAACCGCACTTGAAGACCCTAACTTGCACCAGCAAATCGCCTCAAATCATCTAAGGAATCACTGCAAAAATCCTCCCCTTCATGCTCCTTTTAAAGCTGCAACTCAGGCTAATTTTCACCTAGTAGTCGACTGCTCATACCCATCAGTCGACTGCTCCTGTAGTTGTTGTCTCACAACGACTTAATCCATGTCGGTATTCTAGCCAACGGATACACTGATAGTCGACTACCATTACCATCAGTCGATTGCCAAGCCCGTAGCCGACTGTTCAGTCGGCTATCGAGCTTTCTAAGCTCGCGACCAATCCCAACAATCGACTGCCCTCAATGGCAGTCAACTGCTCAAGAGCAGTCGAGGCACCTTGCATCTGCTTGATCGCAGTCGAGGCGCCAGTTGAGTCACCTTGCGTCTGTGGCCATAACTCGACCACAGTCGATCGCCAGTCGACTCCCATTAGTCGACTAGTCATAATCCCAGTCTACTGTTCAGTGTCAACTCAGTTGCCAAGTGTTAAAACACTTGACTAGTCGACTGGTCGATGGCCCCAGTCGACTGATACACCTTGACCATAAGGTTTAACCCAAGTATGATGCCCTCATACTTGTTAGACCACCCTTAGCCTAGACCTAAGCCTTCTAGCTACCTCCATCAGCCTCACACTTATTGGATCCCTCCAAGTTATCCATGACTTGTTCATCCATACGCTAGCCTTCATATGCTTCCATCGGCTATTATCATGCTAATAGTGTCTACACTACTAAGGTACATTTGGGCTTACGCTGCCAAGACACACGCTTGGACTTTATTGGTGCAGGGGCACCAGATAATTGAACCTATGTTTTGATTATGGCAAAGAAACAAAGTTAAGTTTACATCATTGTCTCATGAGCTAAATCAAGTCTGCAGAAAGGCTAAGCTAAGCCAAAGGTCAGCGACACCCAGAGGGAGCTGCGGTGGTCGGGCGCTCAAGTGACTTCGGAGGGAGCCGAAGGAATTGAGTGGAAGACCGGAAGCAAAGCGACAGATCTTAAAGGACCAGAGGTAAGCTCGTGTGAGTGAGAGATGGTAAGGTCGTGTCCTCTGTATGGGGACGACCGTAAGCGACGATCCGACTAAGACTTCCTGTGGAAGGTCTAGGTCGAGATCGGACGGTAAGAAACCGTCGCATTTACCATTTTCCATGCTAACCTCTTATTGCAGGGAAGTGGCCAAGTAGCGATCATTCTTGGTCATTAGGCGATCATGATGATGGCGACAATCACCTTTGTGCTAGGTCAAAACGGATAACATTTGATGCGACCACTTCGTGATAAAATTTGGTATCACCTCGTGATCTGTTCCAAAAGATGAGGAGACTTATTCTGAGGCCAAACTCTATAAAAGGAGGAGAGGATTCCAACCCAAAGATCAATCAAGATTATTCTCAAGCGCTTCTACAATGCCAAAGCTCCAACACTGTCATAACGTCGATGCGACGCCAAGCTTCCATCTTCTTCGTCGGCAACAACAAGTAATATCTTTTGTATTCTTTGTTTTAATCGTAACGAGGTGAGGTAGGCTTGTTGCCTCATCCTCGTACTTCCAGTTTTGTGATCGTTATCTCCTACCTCCAACGATGAGGAGATCTTATAGTATTTTTCCCTCCGTACGTGGTCTAGGACCGTTAGGGCCTTGGAGTAGCAACTGTTGGGTTGTGAACCAAGTAAAAATAAACTTGTCTCTTTATTTTCCCACTGTGCTTGCTCGTATATCGAACGAACAAAATGAAAAATTTTACGCTCGCAATTCACCCCCCCCCCTCTAGCGACGCTTCTCGATCCAATAGACTTTACGCCGTCAACCATTGGACTTATGCTGCCAAGACTCTACCCTTAGATTCTACGCCGCCAATATCAATCCTTGGACTTCCCAATTGTCAAGTACCCATGACTTGGACTTTTACGGCCAAGACTACACACTTGGACTTACGTGGCCAAGACTACACCCTTGGACTTTCCTTGTAAATCCATGTTGGGCTTTCCAATTGTCAAGACTCATGCTTGGACTTTCCATGCCAAGTACCCAAGACTTGGACTTTCCCATTGCCAAGACCAATGCTTAGACTTTCCATGCCAAGTGTCCCACTTGGACTTTTCCATCATATGGTCAACCCCATGTCAATCATATAGTCAACTCATTGTCAAACAATGGTCAACTCATAGTCAAACATCAAAACACTACTCGAGTCAAACTCGAGTCTGGTTAATCGTGACCTGGGTTGATTGCACCAACATACATTGCCAAGGTACATTTGGATTTACGCTGCCAAGACACACGCTTGGACTTTATGCCGCCAAACATTGGACTTATGTCGTCAAGACTACCGCTTGGACTTTACGCCGCCAATATCACTCCCTTGGACTTCCCAAATGCCAAGATCCATTTGAACTTATGTCACCAAGACTCCACGCTTGGACTTTACGATGTCAAACATTGGACTTATGCCGCTAAGACACACGCTTGGACTTTACGCTGTCAAACATTGGACTTATACTGCCAAGACTCATGCTTGAACTTTACGCTGTCAATATCACACTCTTAGAATTTCCTTGCCAACTCCATGTTGAACTTTCCAAATGCCAAGACCCATGCTTGGACTTTCTAATTGTCAAGTACCCATGACTTGGACTTTACTATTGCAAAGTACACAAGACTTGGACTTTATATGCCAAGTGTCCCACTTGAACTTCTCCATCATATGGTCAATCTCATGTCAACCATATAGTCACTCCATTGTCAAACAATGGTCAACCTATTGTCAAACATCAAAATACTACTTGAGTCAAACTCGAGTCCGGTCAATCGTTGTCACGCCCCGAGAGTATGCTGAGCCGAAAATAATCGGACAACATCTCTCCTGTACGTGATACAATTCCCTGATATACATAAAGCCTTTCGACCACAATCACATAACATATATAACTGGACATAATCCATAAACACAGCGGAAACATACTGACATATAAACAAGATACAAAGACCCAACTATGCACTTCGGAGTGACTTTGACACAACAAAAACCATAATAAAGACCACACCAAAGGTCGAATACATACAACACATCCATAACCACAAATACGGAAATGATATAAGAGGAAATCCCAAAACAACAATCCACAAGAATACAACAATATGGAATAAATATCCAACCCTTCGTCGTGAGATGGGATCAGCTGGTAGAGCTTCGAACATCCAAGGAATCTTCTACCTGTTACCTGGGCAACAGGAAACCCAGGGTCCGGAGTGGTGAGTATAAACTCAAGGGTAATATATAGAAAGTGCATGAACAACATATAGGGATATAAAGATCTACAAGTATACATGTGAAGATCTACAGGTATACAGAATGAGTCCAATAGACATATAGTCCTAAATGTAATAACAAGTACCCACAGTATAGTCATACTCAATGTATATACTAAACTGATCAACTGAACATGAAGTAATGTACTAACGTACCTGACAGTCTACAACACCATAAAGTATATCATCCTGAACAGGTATACAATAACATAACCCATACAACGTACAAGGTCAATCTCATATCTGACCAACACTCAGACATACAAATAGTATATAATCACATGTATTAACAACCCGGTCCATACTACACTATGACATGACGTTAATCAAATGCATATAACAGTCTGGACCAACACATATATTATTCTCAACACACAGCAGTATATAATATGCAAATGGCATGTATCATGATGTACAAACATATGCAGCAAGCATAGCTCAATCAAATGCAGCATCTCACAGGCATATGTAAAATATATATCGAATACATGCATACATATATATTAGCAATGCATATGCATGGTCATGTCTGCGGACCCATCCAACCACGCCCCCAGTATGACCTGGGTGGCACGACATGACAACTATCCCAACTCCAGCCGCTACCACTCTCGAGTGGCCGAGTTGGGTAGTATGAAATAGTAGCTAGCCGCCATAGAGCTATATGCTACTCACACGGGGGTCCCTACCGCTAGCCGCTCCATCCCTACCCATGAGTAGACGAGCACCGCACCCAGGACAACTGCACATCACACGACCACCATCTATAGTGGGTGAGTGCGCTAACTACCACTTCGTACAATGGCCAAGTGCGCATCTCCAGTTACCACCATCCATAGTGGCCGAGAACGGCACGCACAACAATGCTCTGTACTCAACCCTGCTACCACTACCCCGAGTGGTCGGGGAGGCAGGATGACTACCAATCCTCTCAACTACAAGGGAGACCTAATCGCCAGCATGCATGCAATGTAATGATGCATAGCTCCATACATGTATCCTCGCAACACTCCCTATCCCACAGGGAGTTCCGGTCAACCAAAAGTCAACTATGCAAGGACTACTAATCCACAAGACTCTCTCTCTATCACACAGAGAGTCATACACATCTGACAGTCAACCACGCTAAGACCTCCAGTCCGTAGCGAGATGTTGTCGACCATCCATATAACCATACGCAGTCACACGATCCATAATGGATATATAATCACGCAAGGCCCTCTAGTCCTTAGCCACATACTGACAACCACACACACTTATCTATGCACCGATGACTAGATCCACCATAGATGCACAACTAATATGTGTACGATACAACAATCGACTTCATAATCTGATCCATCACCTAACCCTAGTGATGTGACCCGGTAACCCAATCTGAGTTCACAATGGTAACCCTAATCACAAGTACTTAACTGAACATCTATCAGCTAACACACCATAGGATTTGTAATTCATATCCATGATAGATAATCAATGAAGTAACAATAATATATCTCAAAGGTCAAAGGAAGTACAAGCATATGATTAAATAAGAGTGGATTTAAGATCAAAGGTATCATCATAAGTCCAATTTCATGCACCAAAATAAGTCAAAACTACCTGACTAGGGTAGATATTACCCACCTGATACGAAGCTCGAAATAATCCTCACAGCCGTGGACCTGCTTCGTATCCCAAACCTGCATATAATAGCAAACTATGATTAAGTACAAGTATCTGACAAATACATAACTTAGCTACTACGTCATTTATATACTCCCGTCCTTTTATCGAACGTGAGTTAGCACTACGAGCACACACCTCTTGTAACCCCAAATCTACATTCATCCTTGGCCGATTCACACCAAACTCAATCCACAACAGATCACCAACATCCAAAAGATCAATTAAAGTAATTAGATCTAAACAACACTCAAATAACTATCCAATCATCTAAACATAATCTCAACACTCAGAACAATCCAAGCTCACCGCCGATCCATCGACAGCAAACTCATCGGATCCCATCCTTACCTCAAGCACGATCCACAGCTCCAACCTCACTGGATCGATGACAGTAAAACCTCCCCAACTCATCCACCGAATAGATCACAACACATACAGCAATTACCATTAACACAACCACATTGATCTATAGGAAACACCTTGAATGGAACAGAAAAGGAAACGATATTTACCGGTCAAATCTTCACCGTCAATAGTTTTCCCAGTTGCCCTGTTCACCGGACAAATCGGCTCCAATCACTTATCAAACCACAGATTGATGCTAAATCGATGAATCCATAGCAAGATCTATGGGAAGTCAACAATTTAACCCAAACCAAACAGATCGCAGCACCTGTGTCGATGATGAAACGACAGAAGAGGAGAGGCGGCGGCGAGCTGAGCTCGAGCGTCGGTGGTGACAGATCGACCTTGCGGCGAGCAGGGTCGATGAAGGCAGCAAGCTAAGCTTCGGTGACCAAAGGGTGGTCGCGCATCGGCTAGAGGGCTCGCAGCAGTCGACGAGCGGGAAGAAAGGGTTGCATGCCGGCTGGAGGGCGACAACAGAGAGTTCCGGTGGGGCTGGCAATCAACGAGTCAAGCTCACATGGCGACGGAGGGGCTGCGATCGAGCACGGTGAGGTAAGGTCGCGATGGGGAACTGCTCGAATCGGGAGAAATGGTGGAGAAGAAGAAATCGCGGAAGGAATAGAAATGGGTCAGCGGATGCAGGTCAGGCTAAGGAGAAAACGGGTCGGATCCCTCCTTTATAAGCCATCACCTAAGTTTTGATACTTAGGTTAATTTTTCCAATTAACCCTTTAATCACAACTAATCCAAATAACTCTCTAAAATATCTGTAAAATTCCATAGAGTATTTTTTTCCTAATTAACAAAATTTTTTTAAAATTTTCCAATATTTTACAATCATGACCTTGGCCGATTGCACCAACAAATCCATTTTTTTTACGCTAATTAGCGACGAAATAAATATTCAATCTCTAATTAACAACGAAAAAAATTGATCCTAATCAATGACCGAATTAATTTTCGATCGCAAATTTATCGATCAATAATTAATTCGATCACTATCAAATGACTATAAACTTCAATTATAACTCAAGCTCAGATGTGTTTTTTTCGAAAAAGTCTAGAATCTAGAGGAAGAAGAGTGGGCTTCAGTGTTAAAAGAAAAAAATGGGATTTTTTTTCGGAACATGTTCATTCATTCCTATTACTTATCTTTTTAAAAAAGATTTTTATTCTATCTTCTCAGAGAAGTCACTCCAGGGAATTTTGTTTCGTTTCAATCATTCGTTTACTATACATAACTTTATAATCTACTTTGAGCAAAGATCAAATATTTTTTTGGTCGTTATGTTAATCAATTACTGCAGCGGAATTCCCTTTAACTTATTTTTTCCAATATTTTATAATATTGCAAACCTGAAAAAAAAATATGTAGATACTTGGAAGAAAATAAAATCAACTGACTATAAATTATTAAGTAGGTACTTGAAAGAAATTAAAATTACCTCGGTTACGTTCAATATTTTCCTCTTCTTCGCTCCTTGCACCCTCACTCTCTACTCTCAAATTTCTCCTCATAGGCTCGTTTCTCTTGTAATGAGGGTCTCTAGAGTTCATTCATTACAATCCTCTTTACAAAATATTAAAAAAAAAAAGTGGGATGTAGGCACCACTCATTAATCAAATATGCAGTGGGAATTTCGCTACATGTCATTTATTTTTTAATATTTTTATAATATAATATAAAAAATAATTATTATTAATTAAATAAACTTTATAAATTAAACTTATTAATTAGCATTTAATAAATCACGTATTTTTTTTTATAAATTTATTATGATTTTTTTTAAAGAATGAAAATAAAATATAAATTAATATCCTAGATTTCGATTTAAATATTGGGATTTAAATCCCGACTATGACTAATAGGTTTTTTAGACCTTTAGCTTTTCGAATGATGTCAATAAATTAAATATCATTGTCGGGATTTAAATCTTGACAATGAAATAAAAAAAATCATCAATGGGCATGCAGTGGATGGTGACAAGCCTGATAAAATATAAAAATTAATGACCTTTAGCTCTTCGTTAAATCCCTACCATTTATTATGAATTTAAAAAAATAAATTTGTGTGTCGCAGTCGCACGCCGCTGCCGCCATCGTCACCCATCGCTCGCCCCTGTCGGCCATCAGTCACAGACCGACCGTAAGTCATAGGGCACTGATCGTCGGGCGTCGTCCATCGGTGGCAATCATTGATCGTTGGCACCGTCGGTCATCGACACCACCGGCGCCGTCAGTCGTCGGTCATCAACGCCATCGGCGTCGCCGTCGTTGTCAGTCGTCAGTCATCGGTCGTCGATCGTCGGTCGTCCGTCATCGGTCGTTGATCGCCGATCGTTGGTCGTCGGTCGCTGCCGCCCGATGCCTGCTATCGACCAACACCAATCACGATCGATGCCAATCGTCTGTCGACCATCGTCGGTGTCGGCCGCACCGATGCCAATCGTCTGTCGACCATCGTCGGCGTCGGCCGCACCGATGCCAATCGTCTGTCGACCATCATCGTCGCCTATCGCCAAACACCACCATCGTTTGTCGATCGCGACCACCGCCATCAAATTTCCACCGCAGTTGTCGTAGTTGTCAGTGGTCACTCGCTGTTATCTCACTTGGCGACGAAGGTAATCGTCTCGATCGACACGACCATAAATAAATATATTTCAGAGTAAACGGAGTCTTATAATTGAACCAATAGTAATATAGTAAAATGTTAAATTAGGTTATACTATAAAACCTCCAAACAAATAAGTTTGTATTGCATTACTTCAAATTGAACCAAACAATATAAGTTATATTTTATTCCCCCATAATCTTGGTTATGTAATTACCTAATAATCACATAACCAAGATTATACATGATAACTTGAACCAAACTCACCCTAAGTGATTTCTTTGGTTGATGTCGTTTCGACTTTAGATTAGGGCAATGGGCTATAAAATGTTCTTTTTTGTTGTACTCGTAGCATATACTGTCTGATTTTAAACCACTTTTTTTTTACCAATTTCTTTTAGTTTTCAATTAACGTTGGGATTTTAATGAACTAGTTTAATTAAAAATATTGACACTAGGAATTAAAAAAACTAGTGTTTAATTTCAATTAATTCGAATTAATTGACAGCGATACATTTTTTTTTGTAAGAAGCTAATTTTTTTCCCGCAATGAAAAAATAAAATAAAAAAATTATGCGTCGGAATTTAAATTGTGACAATCAAGACGATTGCCTTCGTCGCCCGATGAGATGGAAATGAGCTACCACCAACAACTACGACAATTGCATCGACAATTGTGACGGTGGTCGCGATCAATAACCGATGACGATGGTTGATGATAGACGACGATGATGATCGATAGACGATTGGTCTCGGTGCAGTCGGTGTCGCCGATGGTTGATAGACGATTGGCATCAGCGACGAATGGTGTCGGTCGATAGTCGACGCAGGGCGACAGTGGCTGACGCCCGATGGCGTTAGCGATCGGTGGTCGACGACCGTCGACGACGGGCGATGATCGACGACCTGCGATCGACAATCGACGACCTGCATCAGATGGTCAACGATCGACGGCGACAGTCGGTGGGCGACTACGACGACGACAGGTGATTACGGGCAGCGACGACAACTACGATAGGGGACGACAGCAACAGTGGACGATTACGGGTGACAACTGCAATCAATGCAATAAAAAAACTAAAATTAATTTTAAAAATCACAAATTCATGGTCACATTATTTTTTAAAAATCATTTTTTTAATTAATCAATCCCGACAATGAAATTAAAAAAATATATTTCATTATCGAGATTTAAATTCCAGCAACAAAAAAAAAATACCCAGAGATTTAAAGTCGGATAATGAACACCTCCCATCTATTTTTATAATAAATTTATCTTTTATCTATAATCATAATAAATTTACTATTCACCTCTATTTTAAAAATTTTGTTATTTTCGTCACTACGATCATTCGTGCACGGACGCGCAGCTATCGTATAATTAGAGCTGTCAATTTGGGTTGGACCCGCCGGGTTGGCCCGCCCCACCAAAAAATTTCAACGGATTGGGTTGAAATTTTATCCATTTATTTTTTGACGGACTTAAATAAATCAACCCACGGCAGGCTATGATCCGCGGCGGGCTGACCCGCCGTGGGCTGGGTTGACCCGCCGTGGGCTGGGTTGACCCGTGGGTTGAGCGCCACGGAGCACGGAAGTGAAGTCGCGATTGGCGACTCGCGAATCGCGATTCACGAAAGGCTGAAAGCCTCGAAAATTGAAATCCCTTAACCCTTATTCCTCCCTTCTCTGATCTCTCGCCGACTCGCTGTCTGCCTGTCTCTCGTAGAGTAAACCCTATGACGTGATGGCGTGCTGCGGTGTCCACAGTCCACTCTCCCGGTCTCCTTCGCCTCTCTACGAGACTGCGACTCTACCTCCGATCTCTTCTCTCTATCCCATTCAGTCTGCGAGGTAGCCAGTTCAGTCTCTTCCTTTGCTAGTTTATTGATTTGATATTCTTTCCCTCTTTGATCCGCGTCTCTCTGTAACCTTGGTGCTGTGATATAGGATTTATGGCAGTCGTTTGATTGTATTCATTGTTTTAGGTTTTTCTAAGATGCTTTTGGTAATCCGAGAGGTGTTGGTTGGAGAAAAAAAGATAGCCTTTTGGAGCGTCTTGTTATTTTTCCATGCTTGATGTCGTTGCGTTAAGTACTGATTTTTCTTTTGCTTTTGTTCTATAATCAACGACAGTATTAAACTCCCTTATTATCTTTCTATTGATTGTACACTCGCCATGGTTCGAAATTTGTTTTTTAGTTTCGATTCAAAGGACTTTTCTTGATTTTGAACTACTTTTGTATTTTGCATGACGGGCTCTTTGATTGATTTTTTTTTAAACCGAAACTTTTCTTTTATTACAGATTGATTTGAAATGAATTCTGCTTCTTAAAATCAAACTATTAGTCCAGACGCTGATGAATTGGAAAGTGCTAAGCATGATAAGGGGTCAATTAAAAAGTCTAGAGAAACTTCTGATATTTGGATATATTAAGAAAATTAAAGGGACTGATAGTATAAATAAAGCTGAATGCAATGGATGTAAAAACAATATAAATGTGGAGGCAAACTTTATGGAACTTCTACATTGTGGCGTCGTATTAAAACTTGTACCAAATTAAAGTTCCATGACATAGGACAAATGATTCTTGATCAAGATGGGAAAATGAGGTCTAGGAAAATAGACCAAAAGATTTCACGTGAGTTACTGGCTTGTGCAATCATAAGACATGATTTATCATTTTCATTTATCGAGTATGATGGTATTAGAGCTTGGATGAAATACTTAAATCCTGATGTTGCTTGTATTTCTAGAAATACTCTTGTTTCAGATATTAACCGAATCTACTTGAGAGAGAAGGAGAAACTTAAGTATGTTTTGGCTACTATTCGGAATAGAATTTGTTTAACTTTAGATTTGTGGATAGCATGCACTAGTGAGGGTTATATTTGCTTGACTGCTCATTTTGTTGATAATGATTAGAAATTGAACGGTAAAATACTTAATTTTTCTCATATGCCTCCTTCACATTCAGGAGTTGAATTAGATGCAAAATTATTTGAATATTTAAAGGAATGAGGGATTGAGAAAAAAGTTTTCTCTTTGACATTGGATAATGCATCTAGTAATGACAATATGCAAGTTCATTTGAAAGAGAAATTCTCTTTACATGATAGCTTATTGTGTGAAGGTGAGTTTTTTCATGTTCGTTGTTCTGCTCATATATTGAATCTAATTGTTCAAGAAGGTTTGAAAGTTGCTACTGTAGCTTTGAATAAAATTAGAGAATCAGTCAAGTATGTTAAAGGTTCAAAGACTAGAACGAAGAAGTTTAGAAAATGTGTACAAGCAGTTGGTAACATTGATACTAGTATTGGTTTGCGATTTGATGTGTCTACTCATTGGAACTCAACATATTTAATGTTGGATAGTGCCATCAAATATAAAAAAGCTTTTGCTTCTCTTCAATTCAACGATAAGAATTATAAATATTGTCCTTCAAGTGAAGAGTGGAAAAAAGGAGAGAAAATATATGAGTTCCTTGAACCATTTTATGAGACTACCAATTTGATATCTAGTTCTTCATATCCTACATCAAATTTGTATTTTATGCAAGTCTGGAAGATTGAAGTTTTGTTAAAGGAAACTTATCGAATGAAGATGAGGTGATAAGTTGTATGTGTAAAAGAATGATGGAGAAATTTGACAAGTATTGGACTCAATATAGCATGGTGCTTGCATTTGGAGCTATTCTTGACCCACGAATAAAGTTTTCGATGTTGGAGTTTTTTTATTCAAAAGTCGAGAGTGATTATGTTAAATGCCAAGTGTCACACCCCGAGGGAGACTCCGCCAGACAAAAATCCGACAGCATCTCCCCTGTATGGGTGATAATACCAATTTTCATACAAGGCCTACACGGCCACTATACATCGGTTAACACAATCGGAATCCAAACATCACACGCAGGTAATAAAATAGACCTCAGGCCAACAAATCAAGGTAAACAAAAGTCTACACTAACTAGACTTACCCCTTCTGTCATCTGGGCAGGAATAACCCAACCAAATCCAATCGAAACAAAACCGAATAAAGGTCCATAAGGACACCAAAAATCCACGAATACAAATATCCAACTCCAATCCTAAACATGTCTTCTAATCAAAATATCCAAACCATAGAAACAAATAACAAATAAAAAACTTTCACGATGAGTGGGGTTTGGCAGCTAGACTCTCCTGACAGCTTCATCCTGAAATAGATATAAATCAACGGGGTAAGTTCAAAGAACTCAGCGGGTATAGTCGATATGCAAAGTAAGATATAGCTAACAATAAAAATCATGTCAGTACAGTCTCACATATAGGGTAAGCAAGAAATAAATGCAAAAGGATTGTACTCACCTGAATCTCCTACCCTGATATAGGAACATGTGCCCTACTATAAGAGATAAAGTCATCACCATATATGAATATGAATCCTGTATGCATGGCAATCATATGCAACATCCAAGGCATTAATAAAATAATGTAGCAAACACAATACAAATGCGATCCGTGCAAAGTGCATGTCATGCAAATGACATGGTCACCCCTGACGCCAGTCAGCAGCCTCACACGCGATGGTGAAGCCGAGTGGGTAGGGCTATGACAACTGTGCACTCTGTCATCACTGCTCCTGAGTGACCGAGTGAACAGGATATTGTCGGAGTACACCTATCCTCCTGCCCCAAATAGAGTGGGGGAGCTAAGCTCTCATCTCCCGGTATCATAGACCAGAGGAGGGATCCCTGTCCGCTACCACGCTGCCTTATCACTACCCATGAGCGGACCAGCAGAGCCTGACAGAGCAACTGCACACACCCTCCTGATGTATCACTAACCCATGAGTGGCAGCGTGTTCAGGCTATGTAACTGACTGCGGGCTCAACTATAAAGGAACCCCATCCAACCAGCATGCAATTATGCAAGATGGTGCACGATACTAAAGCATGTAAATCCAACTAAATACACCTATCCGAATAATATGCACAATCAATATGTACATATCCATAATCCAAGTAACTATGATCCAAATAAAACAGAGAAGGTATAATCATAACCTATCACATGCATGTATCAAGTAGGCACCAAAAACATACTAGGCATATAATCATGAAAATTATTGTAAGCTATCCTAACTAGCATATCAACTTGACTATATCTAAAAGATAAGTTAAAATATCCACCTGAATAAAAATGTCCGCAAGAATGAAATCGTCACGACCGGGGACCTGCTTCGTGACCGAAACCTGCATACAACGTAACTATTGTTAAGCACAAAAAATGCAATTCACCGACAAATCGAATACTTAATCGATTTCTTACATAAACCAACTAACCCAAATCAATTTTCAATTCCACTAATTTATCTAACCCTTTCACAAAGTACAACAATCACAAATGAACCAAGAAGAATAAACCACAGCTTACCGTCACTTGGGTCTCCACCGACCTAACATATCCCAATCCCCTGTACACCGGAGCAACCTAAGCTCCAGGGCACTCACTACCCAAACCATAGATCCAAGTTAGGATGAGTAAATTCCACAGCCATTCATCCCTAAACGGAACCTCATAGCTAACTCACCCAAAATAGATCCATCCCACAAATCAAATCACATTCTGAACCATCACCAAATCCAATCTGCTCACCGCACAAAACACAACCCAACCGATTCCCACCAGTTCCTCTCCTCACTACACCGATCGACCAAGCTCCGTCCAGTCATTGGAACCTCCACTGACAGCACACCCTCTATACATAACACAGCCTATTCGACCTAATCGCAGCCCCTTCACACTGAACACAGTCGCCCAACAAGACTCCCTAACTCACAGTCATCCAAGATAGAAAAAGGAACTATTACCTACTCCGGCGACCACCGCCCAGAAGGGCAGAGGAGCTCACGGCGGTGGTCCGGTGGCTGCAGGCGCACTGGGGAGTTCTGCTGTGGATGTGCATGTGCGGTCGACAGAGACACGTGCGGGGGAGAAGGCGACGACAGCAGTGGACAAGACCGGGAAGAAGAAGAGGGCAGCGGCCGCCGATGATATGGTCGGGTAGCGGTGAAAGAATGGCAGACCGAGCTTCTCCTTGTTCTTGGCCGCGAATGCTTGAGCAATGTCCAGCAGATGTTTTCTGTTGTCGAATCGAAAGATGAGGCGACGGAAACTGGTGCTGTGACAACGGCGATGAATAGGGAAACAGAGGGGTGTGCGCGAGGAGGCCGTCGGTCGTCGCCTAGGGCATAGGAGGCCGGCACGATGCCATTGTCGCGGTTGTGGTTGGCGAGCCCGCAGAGGGCCGTCGGGGCGGTTGCGGACGCGAGGAAGAGAAGTCGGCTGAGAGGCGGCCACGGAGAAAGAAGGAAAGACGTCGGCGGAGAGATCGCGGTGGAGAGGCAGTTACAGTGAGGAAATCGCGAAATCATGAGAAAGAAAAAGGCTGGGCGCGATAAACCGGATTACCCCCTTAATAAGAAATTAACCTAGATTAGGATTTAATAATTCCCTAACCTTCCCCATTAAATTAATTATCCTTGTAAATACCCCGTATAAACCCCGTTTAATTCCCGAAAAATTCCGGAAAAATTTCTAAAATTCTCCAAAAATTTCGAAAATAATTTCTAAGATTATTTTTCTTAATTTTAGCCATTTAATTTAGTGTTTTAAATTTCAGTATTTAACACCAAGAGAAGATGGAATTTGTGAAGATAAAATTGTATAAGCTTTTTGATCAATATTCTAATGCTACCAAGGTAAGTTTTTCACAACCACAATCTTCTTCTACTACACATACACATCCGCAAAGTGTAAGAGTTAAAGAAAAGAACAAAAAAATCTTTGATGTAAGTACTCGAAATATTTTTTTGTATACTCTAATTAGTTTATATTCTCTTGTCACTACTTACTACTATTCCAATTAATATAAGAAATGATGGCATATGAGAGTCAAACAATTACAAGTGCTGGCAAATCTCAATTGGATCTCTATTTAAAGGAGCCAAAACTTGAATTTGCATATTATCAAGATTTGGATATTTTGGAGCATTGGAAGAATCAAAAGCATCGATACCCAACCCTTGCACTAATGGCATGTGATGTTTTGGCTATTCCTATAACTACTGTTGCATAAGAATCAGCTTTTTCCATTGGTGCTCGTATTCTTACCAAGTATAGAAGTTGCACCCTTCATGAAAAAGTGCAAACTCTTATTTACACTCGCAATTGGTTACATGGTTATGCTATTGGTAATTTTGTTTATAACTTTTTAATTATATTCTTGACTTACTTAATATATTAGTTTATTGTGATTTTATTGATGCGGGTATGGGAAAAAATCTGGTCGCTCCGTTTTCAATGCAGTGAAGCACTGAGGGAGGTCTCAGAGGATTCTCCCCGGCCGTAATCAGTAGAGAATAAGAGGATGAAGTAGATGAAACGCAAGAAACTGACGCCAGCAATCGAGATTCAGACACAAGATGTAACGTGGTTCGGAATGAGGATTCCTACTCCACGGAGGTGAGTTTTCTCACCAGATGCGGTGCCTAAGCACTTTCACTATGAAGGTCCTCCTTTATAGAAAGCAAGTTTCCGCAGGTGGAGGAGAAAGACCTCTTACAATGATATTACAAGACGAGGAAAATACAAGAGATGTAGCAATGGTCGATCTCCGTCCTTCTTCTCCGGCGAGATGGTTGTTCCCTTTTTTTCCTTCTTCTCTTGCCTCTTCTTCTCTCTTGCTGCGTCGGAATGATTGCGGATCCCCCTTTTTTTCTCTTTGCCTCCTTCCTTTTATCCTCCCTCCTCCTTCATCGTAACGTCGTGGATTATCTCCATCGTACACGTGGCCACCACCTCTTCTCGATATAAATATAAGGAGTGAAGACTCCTTGAATATTGTGTGGGGCCTCCTGTGCCGCTGCCTAACACCTTTTCCTCTATTTTTCGGAAACTAGGCTAGACTACCTCCTCACCTTCCGACGAGAAGCTAGTTTAGGTCTATAGCCCAGGTGACCTAGCCCTAGGGCTTTTTATCAACCCGAACCAATTCCTCTTTCCCCATGTCAAATTCCCTTTGTATTGATCGATTGGACCCTCTAGCGCCTTCCGCCTCTCTCCTTTGCGTGTCGATTGCTTTCGCTAACTCTCCTGCACTACCAATCCCGACATTCGCCGCGTCATCGGGCTTCCGACGATTCGCCTGCGCTAATGGCTTCGATATTCGCCGCTACCATGGCTTCCGACATTCGCCTGCGCTAATGGCTTCCGACATTCGCCTGCGCTAATGGCTTCGACATTCGCCCGTGCTAATGGCTTCGACATTCGCCCGCGCCAATGGCTTCGACATTCGCCTGCGCAATGGCTTCCGATATTCGCCTGCCAATCTTCCTTTTCTTCCTTAGCGGAGCCATGTATTTGGATCGGATCTAGGGTCACCGCTAACCCTCTATCGGGATTATGTAGAGAAGGTATGAGTATCATTAGTCAACCCCAAAAATAGTCAAGCGGTTATGTTTGACTTTCCCAATGTACATAAAGTTTCGACCTATTCTTCATTTCTCGACTTAAATCCATCCGCTCCTTATAACTCCCCAAGATATTGGGCCCATGGGCTCTCCTTCTCCTTCTGGCAATTAATCGTCACGAAAACCTTATATAAACCCTCGCCTTTCTTCTTTTAGGTATCGCTTAGTGTGCTTGACAATCCAAATGTTTCTTCTCCCGTGATTCTCACTGCAGATTGCGGGCGACCAGTTCTTCCTTTCCCCACACGATTCTTCTTTAACTCGAGTAAGGTTTGCTTTGTTCACACCCATGGCTCCTAGGACCACCTCTTCACCCACCGGTATGAACATACCATAACCCAGCTTAGATTGTAACCATTACTTCTTTAATATTAAGAACGACTACATAGACCCTCTATAAAATGTTGTTTCACGACTAAACCGATCGGCCTCATAATCCTCCTCCCTGGTTTAACATGCTTTTTCTCACGAACAATTTCTTAACGGCCTATCCTCGCCGGTACCATCACAGTCTATTTAGACCTCCTAAACTTCTACTGGACTACCCTCAACCAATTCACCCCCCAACTCCTTCCGGATTCTATCGGAGCCCACATAGTGTTCCAACACTCAACCTCTCTTTCGACCCTAAATATTCCATTGCTTCTTCCAGCTAAAGTCTTCTAAGGCTGTGTCTCTTTATTTATCTAGCCGCTCAGACGCCAATTCTGGTGAACTCCGCTTACTTCCCACAAGGGTCCGGAAGCACTATACTTCTTTGTACATCTTCCAGAGCCTTTACCCTATTCCGATACTTGGAAGGTAGACCTTCCCAATTGCCTCCTTCCGGAAATGAGGACCAAATGTCCCTTTCGAAGTGTATAGAGTTTTAGGAGAGTTACATTATCTTGCTCAAACCATCCGTAGAAACTCCCTCTTAAGCCACTTTGGATTGTCTCCTCTACCTTTGACGACTTCTGGTTCTTGTGAGGTAGGTGACATTTATCCCGCAATGTGACTTCCTTTTAGGTCATTCATCTTTCTTACCAGATATCTTGTAGATAACTGATGCGAAGGCTTTGGTGGAAGGGAGTCGATCGAGGTCGCCAAGAAGAAGAAGACATCCACTAAAAGAGGCAAATCCACAAAGAGCCTCCAGTCACCTCCTCGGAAAAAGCTGGCTCATCAAGAAAGGAGCCTCCACATCGGCTCCTCCCTCCTCATCTTCGGCTCAACCAGTGGTCTCACCTAACCATTTATGAGCCAAGAAGAGGAGGCAAGACTCCCTGTCCCTTCTCCCTCTCTTCAAGGAGGATTCTCCTCCCATTTTCTTCATTCCTCCCTCTGCACAAAATTCACCTCCACCTTCTCATATAGAGTCCCTCCAAGCTCTTGTTCCTTCTGACCCAAGAACTACTCCCACCCCCCTTCGCCATATCAGACTTCCCTCCTCCTCAGAAGGGGAAGACCCTTCCCGTCCTGTTCCTCCGAAGGCCACGTTGGGGTCCCTGCTGCAAATTCAAGACTCAAGGTGAAATTCTTTAATCACGGGCGCATAAGGCCCATGCGAGCAAGTGAGCAACCATCGCCGAGGTATCTATTACTTCTCCTCTTTCTCTTTACCGCAAGTATTACTATATGCCAATGTATAATGATGCTTTCTTTCGCAGCCGCCACTCAAAGATAGCAAAATGGTAACTCGGTTGGCCCGCTTTCAATCTATCAGAAACTCGCCACTTCGCCTGACACAACAGAAGAATCTCGCTCGCGCTTGCGAACAAGAGGCGAAGGAGGCTGATATGAGGGGCCAATGAGGAGGCGAGGTGCAATTAGCCTCGTCAGGAGCGAGAAGGAAGAATTGCAGCGAAAGAATGAGGAATTGGAGCAACGGATTTTCCTCCAATCCAGTGAGCTGCAACAAGTAGATGACTTGGCCCGGGAGTTGAAAGAATATAAAGGGCACCTTGGGGAGGCCATGATCAAAGCTGCAGACTCTTCAACCACCATTCTACAGCTTCAGCAGGAGCGCTACAGGCTCCAATTGGAGCGTTAATCTTGGGAGGCTACCAAGAGATCTTGTATTGAAAAATGCCAGGAGCTGTCTTCTATAGTGGCATCTTTTCCTCAAGCTTTATCAACGGCAGCTCAACAGCAATCCATCCTTCACCAAGAATATTCAGAGGCCCTCTCGACTTTGGGTCGTCAGGCCATACAAGCGGCCACTGAAAAAGATGCTCTGGCAGCTGAACTGGCGGAAAGTCGAGCTCAACTAGCCAAATGCCAAGATCAGATGAAAGAGCAGGAGGCTGATCTTAAAAGACGCTACGTGAAGAAGGGGGTAGATTTGTTTGTATTAGGCTTTGAGGGGTCCTCGGCTCAAAACGCCGAGCAGGGATACCCGCCTCCCGGCACGGACACTAGTTACTTGGATCCGGTAGGGGCGTTAGCTAAGTGTCCGCCCGATCTCTTCGAACTGTAATTTATAACATTCTCTTTTTTAGTAATTTCCCTGATGGCTTCTCGCTTGCTTCTGAACGATAACTTTGTCCATATAACTAACTATCATCATCTTGTTACGCTCCTTGAGGGGTTGGGAACTCTGAACCAATTTTAAATTGATCTTGCTCTATACTGTTATCTCTTTCCCGTGTCGTACAGCGCAATAACCTCGTCGGTTCGAGCTTATCGGAGAGATCTCGAATACCGTTATTCCCCTCCGCTCTAATTTTGGTTTGGGGATTCACTTGAAAGGTCTTTACCTGATATCATTCATATCCGTCCCGATTCTGGTTCGGGAATTCGCTGGAAGGGTTTTTACCCGATATCATTCATATCCGTCCCGATTCTAGTTCAGGCGACGCTTTAAATAGCTCTTGCCTGTTGATCTTCCCTATCTCTCTTACTGCTTTGGAAACGATATATATCTCTTCGTCTTCTTTCCCCTTTCCCAGAACCTCTATTGCCCCTTTTCTTCCATTATAAATCCTTCGTCCCCCATGTCTTCGTCCTACTATCTCACTATCATGGCTTCAGCAGGGCATCTTATCGAAATTTCTTCAGAGTCAGAATATTTTGAACTACAAGACTGGGTCTCTGAGGATATGGAAGATTCGGAGACCCGCTCAACTGCTACTTCAGCTTTCCGCCCCCTTCCGCTCCTGTCTCTCCCTCCAATTCCAACTCCTCCTACAGGGAGGTCCTTCCGCGCTCCTTTCCCCTCCTTCTGTAACAAGGTGTGGAATCCTCCCTTCACATAGGAGTATACAGTGGGAGATCCTCGCGCTACCACTTAACTTCCCTCACTTCCACCAGCGCTGGCTTTCGTCCCAATTCCCCCGGCAAAGGTTCATCCTTCTCCTTTTGATGAAGGTCCACCAGTTCTTCCTCCACCTCAAGGCGAACGCTTCAAAGTTATATTGGCTCCTTCTCCCCCCAAAGAGACATCTCCCGCTTCATCTGTTAGGAGTAATCATGGAAAATCTTTGTAGATCAAGTTAATGTAATCGTTTCAAATATGTTAATAAAAAATAAGGGAGGCAAATGATATCTGTTTTTGTCTTTTTCCTGTAGAAGTAAGGTTTCTGTCTTCTAAAAGGACGGTAATCTGATCCGAACATACCTTCTTCTATCATTTCTCGGGGATTCGGACCTTCTTGATTCCAATTGTAGTCCCGTCGACCTTCCCACTACTGCCCCCATGTTTTCTCTTCTTTACTGGCATTTATGGTCCCTACTTCTCCTACCAATAAATGCACTATTCCCCTTCATCGCCATAAAAACCCCCGACCTTTACCTGATAGCTTCCATCATTCTCCTTTTTCCTTTGCTTGCCATGGACAGAATATCGGAACAGGGCAGCAGTTCCTCGCCTTCTAAAAAACAGATAAATGATCGCCGATACATAGCTATCTTGGAGGAACAAGTGAAGTGTTTACAAAGAATACTGAGGAAACTTCCGCCAATAATCGCCTCGCGCCAACAACTGGTCGGGTCCCAAAGGAACGCCAAGGCACCTTCTGCAAAGAATCCTATCGGCGTCAACTATGGTGTCAACCTCAACCATACAAGGGAACTCCCTCTGTCCCTCCTAACAAAGAACTGTAACGCCCGGGATATATAAGGGCTGCTGTTTATTATTTTCCCTTGTAGATGACTTAGAATATGTAATTCTCTCACATCAATGAACTTTCCTAGTTTATCTCCCTTCTCCAAGATCTCGAGTTGTACCACTCTTTACTCCTTTTGTATTCACGAGACTCACACAGATCGAGGCATATTTCTGGCTCTTCCTTTTTTCAATCACCGTATGTAGAACCCTTAAATGAGTCAACCATGCTATCTTCCGCTCTGCCTTGCGGGGATATCGGTTCTTCCGTTCCACCACCACACGGGGATATCTTCCGCTCTGCCTTGCGGGGATAGAAATTTATACATAGAGTAAATAATAACCGAAGGATATCGGTTCTTCCGTTCCACCACAATACGGAGATATCTTCCGCTCTGCCTTGCGGGGATAGAAATTTATACATAGAGTAAATAATAACCGAAGGATATCGGTTCTTCCATTCCACCACCACACGGGGATATCTTCCGCTCTGTCTTGCAGGGATAGAAATTTATACATAGAGTAAATAATAACCGAAGGATATCGGTTCTTCCGTTCCACCACCACACGGGGATATCTTCCGCTCTGCCTTGCGGGGATAGAAATTTATACATAGAGTAAATAATAACCTAAGGATATCGGTTCTTCCGTTCCACCACCACACGGGGATATCTTCCGCTCTGCCTTGCGGGGATAGAAATTTATACATAGAGTAAATAATAACCGAAGGATATCGGTTCTTCCGTTCCACCACCACACGGGGATATCTTCCGCTCTGCCTTGCGGATAGAAATTTATACATAGAGTAAATAATAGCAAGGATATCGGTTCTTCCGCTCCACCACCACACAGGATATCTTCCGCTCGCCTTGCGGGATAGAAATTTATACATAGAGTAAATAATCAAGGATATCGGTTCTTCCGTTCCACCACCACACGGGAATATCTTCCGCTCCGCCTTGCGGGGATATAAATTTATATATAAAGTAAATAATAACCTAAGGATATCGGTTCTTCCGTTCCACCACCACACGGGGATATCTTCCGCTCTGCCTTGCGGGGATAGAAATTTATACATAGAGTAAATAATAACCAAAGGATATCGGTTCTTCCGTTCCACCACCACACGGGGATATCTTCCGCTCTGCCTTGCGGGGATAGAAATTTATATATAAAGTAAATAATAACCGAAGGATATCGGTTCTTCCGTTCCACCACCATACGGGGATATCTTCTGCTCTGCCTTGCGGGGATAGAAATTTATACATAGAGTAAATAATAACCGAAGGATATCGGTTCTTCCGTTCCACCACCACACGTGGATATCTTCCGCTCTGTCTTACGGGGATAGAAATTTATATGTATAGCGCCAAGGCCATCAGCATAAAGGAGGCAACGCCTTCATATCATTCCTCTTTTGGCTCTCCTCCTGAAGGGGGAACGCCTATGTCCGCCCCTTCCCTTGCAGATGGGGGGCTTTAATACATAATGAGCCATTTAGAAATATAAACCCTTCTTTCCCTTTCACCACAGAAGAGAAGCCCACTAATGGCTGCAAGCCCACTCTTCCCCCTTTTATAGGGGGTTCTTTTGTCTTTGTTTCTTCTGCCATCTTCATCCCTTTGCCTTTTGGTCTCCTTTTTCTTCATCTGTTTGCTCCTCCGCCGCCAAACCTCATTTCCTCGATCCATTCTTCCCAGCCCCTCTTTTCCTTTTATTTTTAGACCCCCAAGATGCATTCTAACTTCTTCCAGGAGATAGCGGGCCGCTACCCGAATCGCAAACGGGATGCTGGTCAGCCTTTCGCTTCTTCTTCCTTTTCACCTTCCCCGATCACCACCATACCTGATTCACCTCGTCGTTCTCCCTCTCCTCCTCTGGCGACCCTCACTACCTCCATCCCGGAGGAAGCCAGGGTCATTAGTCTCTCCTCACTTCCTCCGGTCTTTACAAGCCCTAACTTTCCCACTCTTTCTCCTTCCGCCAACGACGTTTAGAAATCGCCTTCTTCTTCCCCGTAACCTGGGGATGAACCTGGGGAGGATGTATTCCCATGTCAGCCAATGACAGAGGCTGGATCACCCCTGTCTTCCCTTTCCCCGGCCCATCATTCCTTTTCTGAACCCATGGCGGTTGATATTCCTTCACTGCCAACTTCCCCCTTCGCTCATCGCCTGAAGAATCCCTCTCCTCTTGTGGACCCGACTGTGGTCCTCTACTTCTTGCATCCCCATCGAAGGCTCCTCCAGCCCAATGCTCATCATCTCGTCTTCTCAAGATCCCTCCTCCGATCAGCCTCCTTCCATCTTTCCTTCCGAACTCAACCCCCAACCTGGCATGACATATATTCTCCCCGCAACTCCGGATATGCCGCCCCTGACTACCACCTCCATGGGCCATCCAAATGATGCTCCTCCTTCTTTCCATTCTCAACCAATGGATACCACCCCCATTTTCCCCTTTATAAGCGAGATTCCTCCTTCAGCATCTTCCGTCCCGTCTTCTTCCCTTTCTCCCAGGAGTCTTCGGATCCTGAACTTAGAGGAAGTGGTTCCTCGCATAGAAGGCCTGCGTCATGCTCTGGACTTGGTATGTTTTCTTACTCAGCTTCCTTAGATTTGTCTAGCTGACCAATTTCTTTTCCCACGATCGGTATGTAGGCCCTGACCAACCATCAAGAATTGGATCGCTCTCTTCATCAATACTGTGCCTGGCCCATGAATGGGAGCGACAACAACAGAAGGCTTGGCGAATGCTCAATCGAGAGCGACTCTGATTACAACAATTGCACTGTGCCAAGAGCAATTAGCCGGCTCGCCAAAGAATTCGTATGGATGCGACACTATTGCAGCATTAAAGGAGCAACCACGTCCAGGTGCAGAGTCACTCGTCACCCAGCAGGAAGTCCAGTCGGCCTCTCTTGACACAGAATCTTCCTCGGCTCAAGAGTTACTACGTCTTCAAGGGCAGGTAGCAGAGCTCCTCAAGGGGAAGCAACGGGATTCTGACGCCATCGCTCATCTTCAAGTTCAATATCGGCGAGCACAGGACAAGATAGGGGACCTCCGTGACTCGCCAGGAGGAGGTACAAGAAAACTCATCCCTCATAAATTCCAGGATGCATGCTCACGCACGCCTACGTAGGCAAGAAACTTCCCTCCAGAGGATGAGCACTGAACTCACCCGAACCAGATCTTATTCCGAAGCAGTGGAGGGGATTTCAGCTTCCATGCGTCAAAATATGGTGGAGATGACGCACCTTGTGCAGCATGACCAAAGTTCCCGAGCCGATGATGTCTCTATCTTGGCCGATGCTATTATGGAGGTGTCGTGGCGCTATGTGGACGTGCGTCGAAATCTTCAAGAACAACAAGAAACATGCGAGAGGCTGCATCGAGAGCGAAGCCCTGACCGTCCGAACCGCGAGGAGCGGCTCATCATTTTAATGCGCGCCACCTATCAAGACGGATTTAATGACGCGGTTCGGCAACATGCCGCCCAAGGATTACCTCCTCCCACTTATCCTTCATTTTCTTTAAATTGGGAGGCTGGTTTTCGACGTTATCCTCCCGACCGGTTTAAGCTGTAATTTAATATCCCATTTTGAAACGGGAATTTCCTTTCTGTTTTTCCTCTTCTTCTTCAAGATGTATTGATAATACCATATTGCCCTTGTAAATAACCCCTTAATGAAATTTGGAGAATACTTGGCATCTAATTAACGCAATCAATTCAAGAAGCACCCCCTTCGGAGTTTCATAATTTCCCTTCTTCTATTCCATATTTCTCATACAGTGTGAAAGAGTTTTAAATGAAGGGCATTCCAAGGTCGTGGAAGCTCTTTGCCTTGGTCATCTTTCAGATAATATGCTGACCCTGCTACGCAGCGCGTTATTTCATAGGGTCCTTCCCAGTTGGGAGCCAGCTTTCCAGGGTCTCCAGCGGGATTGACTTTACGCAAAACCCAATCCCCTTCTTGAAATCTCCGAGGCATCACTTTCTTATTAAAGGCTCGCTGCACTCTTTGCTTGTACAATTCCGCTCGCCTCCGTGCCATCTCCCGCCTTTCCTCCACCAAGTCCAATTCGGTGCTTCGGATAAGTTGGTTCTGATTTGGTTCGTATGCCTTTATCCAAGCACTATTCAACAAAACCTCAACCGGAATAACGGCTTCCACCCCGTATACCAAACTAAAGGGAGTTTCTCCTGTTGCTGTCTTGGGTGTGGTTCGATAGGCCCATAGGACGCCGGGTAACTCTTCTACCCAGTTTCCCCTCTGAGCACCCAACTTAGTCTTTAATCCTTGAATGAGGATCCTGTTAGTTACTTCCACCTGCCCATTCGCTTGAGGATGGGCTACCGAAGTGAAAATCTGCTGAATGTTGAGACTTTGGCACCATTCTTGGATCTTTTTTCCTTGGAACTGTCGTCCATTGTCACTGACTATTTTCCGAGGGATACCATATCGACAAATGATATTTCTCCATAAGAACTGTATTACGGCATTCTCAGTAATTTGGCTAAGGGCTCTACCTCCACCCATTTGGAAAAATAATCCACAGCTACCAATAAAAACTTCCTCTGTAAAGGTGCCGCTGGCATTGGGCCTACTATATCCATTCCCCATTGATCGAAAGGACAAGAAGAGATTACGGCTTTCATTAACTCAGCTGGCCGTTTAGAACGGTTGTTATGCTTCTGACAAGCGATGCAGGTTTGCACTATATGAGCAGCATCTTGCTGAAGAGTAGGCCAAAAGTATCCTGCCAATAAGGCCTTTCTTACTAAAGCTCTCCCTCGTAAATGATTGCTACAGCATCCTTCATGGATCTCCCGGAGTACCCATTCCGCATCCTCATTTCTCAGGCATTTTAACAAGGGTCGCCCAAAAGAGGTCTTGTATAGGTCTTCATTTAAGAGGATGAACCGTTTGGCTCGATTTATTAAAGTGGATGCCGCTATTTTCCCTTCAGGGATCTTCCCGTGCCGTAAATAAGCTATGATGTCGGTCCTCCAATCAAGAGTTAGGCTTGATTCGGGTATGTCTCCCTCCACGCTGCATATTGCTAAGGAAGTATGAATTCTCGTATGGATCGCTTCCGAGGATTTTATTCCTCCCATAGAGCTAGCCATCCGAGCCAATTCATCTATCTTCCCGTTGTGCTCTCGCGGGATTTGCTTCAAGATGACCTGACGAAATTTAGCTTTTTCTTTCTCAAAAGTCTTCAAGTACTTATGCAGCCTTTCCTCCTGAACCGCAAAAGAACCTTGAAGTTGTGATATTACCAACTGGGAATCCGAGTGGATCACAATGGAAGAAGCCCCCATCGCTTTAGCAGCCTGCAGTCCCGCTAGAATGGCTTCATATTCCGCTTCATTATTAGATGCCCGATATTCCAGGCGAACTACTAATCGAGTTTCTTCACCCTCCGGAGAAATTAATAAAATACCAACACCGCTGCCTGTAGATCCTGAAGAACCATCTACGAATATATTCCATGCCTCTGATCCCTCCTCCTTTGTTGCCGAACCATCTTCTGCACCGCAAGGTACCTCTGCCAGAAAATCAGCGAGTGCTTGGGCCTTGATAACCGTTCGAGGTTGGTAGTGAATATCATACTCGCTTAGTTCTACCACCCATTTGGCCAATCTTCCAGAGAAATTTGGCTTAGTGACGACCTTACCCAATTCGCTGTGTGTTAGAACGGTGATGGGATGAGCCAAAAAGTACAGCTTTAATTTGTGGGCGGTTAGTACTAGGATATATGTCAACTTCTCTAGCTCCGTATAACGGAATTTCGCCCCCTTCAGGATATGGCTGGTATAATAAATAGGTTGCTGGTGAGAACCTTCTTGTTTCAATAATACCGAACTAACGACTCCCTCCGAGATGGCCAGATACATCAATAATGGTTCTTCAGGTATTGGTTTGGCTAGCAGGGGGAGTCCAGCCAAATATTTCTTCAACTCCTGGAAAGCCTGTTCACATTGATCATCCCACTAAAATTTAGCTGACCTTATAAATCTTGAAAAAGGCATTGTCCGCGATCCGCTATAAATCGATAAAGAAACAATCCTGCCCACCAACTTTTGGGTCTCTCAGATTAGCAGGTGATTTCATGTTGCATATGGCTTGCACTTTCTCGGCTTGCCCTTCTTCTCCGTTACTATGTACCCCAAGAACTTACCACTCTTTACCCCGAACAGGCATTTGTTAGGGTTTAGCTTCATATTAAACCGCCTTAATATAGCGAAGGTTTCATTTAAGTTCTTGACTAAATCCCGAGTGACCTTCGATTTGACCAAGATGTCATCCACATAGATCTCCACATTCTTCCCTTTCTGCTCCGCGAAGATTTTGTCCATAAGGCGCTGATAGGTGGCTCCTGCGTTCTTTAGTCCGAACGGCATTACCACATAAGCGTATAACCACCCCCCCCCCCCCCCCCCGCAGTCACAAAGCTAACCCTCTTTTGATCTTCTTGGGCCAAAGGTATTTGATGATATCCTTGATATGCATCCATTAGGGACACCACTTCATATCCTACAGTGGAGTCTATCAACTGATCAATACGAGGCAAGGGGTAGGAGTCTTTAGGGCATGCTTTATTCAAATCACTAAATCGATACACATCCTCCATTGCCCCAAGGCTAGGGACCAATACTACATTAGAAACTCATTCGGGGAACTGGATTTCCTTTACATGACCCGCTTTTAGTAGTTTGTCCACTTCTTCTGCTATGACTTTGTCCTTTTCTGGTCCAAAATGTCGCCTCTTCTGTTGGACGGGTCGGGCTCCTTTAATGATATTGAGATGGTGTTCCGCCACTTGAGGATGGATCCCCGTGAGATCATGCACATCTTTTGCAAAGATGTCTTCATTCTCCTTCAGGCAAGCCACCAGCTCTTCTTTGACATCCAACTATTGTGCTATCCGTGTGGCCTTTCTGAGCGATTTCCACCAGTTCTCCCTCCTCTATTTTATCAGCCTTGGGGGGAGATTCCTCCAGGACGCAGACATCAGTAATGATGATAGCTTTGCTTTTGAGGTCCTCGGTTCGGGCTTTCTTCTGATCGTCCCGAACCATTTGTATGTAGCAGTTTCTGGAGGCCTTACATTCTCTCCACGAACTTCGATTGACCTCGGAAATTTTAGCTTCTGGTGGTACGGGGAAGCCACGGCCTGAAAAAGGGTGAGGGAAGGACGCCCAAGAAAAGCGTTATAAGTGGACGGAGCGTCCACGATAAGGAAAGAAATTATACTGGTTTTTTGGCTGGGCTTTACGCCCAGAGTTAAAGGCAATGAAATCTGCCCCGTCGGGTGGACCACGTGCCTTGCGAATCCGAAGAAGGGAGTGGCCACCTCTTCTAGTTGGGCGTTTCCACCGTGGTCCAAGGCTTCCGGAAGAGGATGTTGTGAACTTTCCGAGTCAACCGATGCGGTCACCATAATTGGCCAGGGATATACGGATAACTAAGGCGTCCGTGTGGGGGCAGCAGGACACCTTGTAGATCTTCTGGCCCGAACGAAATGGGCGGTGCCACTTGAATAGTATGGTCGGTGACGATGGCCAAACTCTCCATGAGACGGGCGTACGACTTCCGCGCCCGGTTAGAGTCCCCGTCGGTAGGTCCTCCAGCTATAACATGAATAACTCCCCGTGTGGGAATGTCATCTAGATTGGATGAAGGGCCCTCACCTGATGGACCTTCTTGAGAGACAACCTCCTGGGATGGCGTTTGGGAGAAAGTGACCCGGGGTTGTTGATTATACGGCCTGACGGTTACATTGGCCTGGGCCCGCCACGGCCCCGCTCAAACCTTACTTGCGGATATGCAGTATGGAGGCGATTCAATTCTTCTTGTAACTTGAAACATCGACCACTACTGTGGCCGTATTCTGATGATATTGGCAAAAGAACGGGGCTGGGGAGTTACGCGGGATCCCCCTGTGTCCCAAGGGTCGTTGTAGCAGACCCTGTTGGTCGTAAAATTCCATTTCACGTTCTTTCCATGTCCTCACAGGAGGAAGCGCTTCAGCGGCCATGATTTGTAATAGCGGGGTGGGGCGAACACCTTGCAGCATTGGACGAGGCCTCGGAACCTCCTATCGAAAAGGTCTTGTATACTCCCGCCGAGGGGGTGCTTGAGGCGGACGAACTCTTTGATTGGGCGCTACGGCGATCTTGCTCGCCCTCCGCTTTTTAATCCTTCTTCTTCGCGGATAAACTGCTCCACACGGCTCAGTAGCTCTTCGTAACTATCCGTAGGTTGTCTCAACAAGGAACTGAGGAAGGGGCCCTCCTTCAGCCCGTGCTGAATAGCACCTCTGAAAGATTCAGATCGGGTGGCGGGGATTCCCCTGGCTGCAGAAGTGAATCGATGAATATACCCCCTAAGGGATTCCGAAGGTCCCTGGGTGATATGCATTAACATAGAGGCGTCTTGTTTATACGCCTTGCAGCTGACAAATTCTCGACTGAACATTCTCTGGAAGTCAGCGAAACAGGTGATAGACCCCGGGGGCAGAGTAGTAAACCACTTTTGCGCCGAGCCACTGGTCGTGGTTCTAAGACTCGCACTTGAGAGCGCCAAGATAACAGTGAAGCGAGGCCGCTCCGTCAAATTGAGATATGTGCTCTTCAGATCCGTGAACCATCATACTTATCGACTGAGGATTCGGAAGTAGGATGGAGGGAGCTCTGAGAATGTCCATCGTGAAGGGATCTGGGCTCAGATACTTCCGGAGGTCCGTTGATTGACTTTCACCCTGTTCCTCTCTGCGCGTTTGGGTGAAGGGCATAGTATTCTGATGCGTTCTTCCCCCAAGTCCGCCTCCAAGCAATACTTCCCCATTGGCGGCTGTATGAGAGGGAGGAGGCATTTCTGGGGGTGGGCCTCTGGAAGAAGGTTCCCCGGAGTGCGGATGCAGATATCCGGTCCTTCTCCTTTCCCTGGCGAGGGCTTCTGTAATAGCGTCATCCATCAGGGCCTTCAGCTGCGATGGTAGAAGGGTGATGGGGCGCTCCTCCGCTGCAGAAGTATCAGGTTGTTGTATTTCTTCAGGTTGCATCTCGACGTCCAGCTCAAATGTTTCCCACAGACGGTGCCAACTGATGCGGGTATGGGAAAAAATATGGTCGCTCCATTTTCAATGCAGTGAAGCACTGAGGGAGGTCTCAGAGGATTCTCCCCGGCCGTAATCAGTAGAGAATGTTGAGAGTATGGGGAATACAATCAAAGTCCCACATTGGTAAGACATGGAAAAGATCATGTGCTTATAAGAAAAAAGATATCTCCATTGGTATGAGGCCTTTTGGGTAAAGCCCAAAAACAAAACCATGAGGGCTTGGGCCCAAAGTGGACAATATCATACCATTGTGGAGATATGTGGATCTTATATGCACTAACAATTGGTATCAGAGCCATGGTCCATGTCAAGCCATGAACCTCGAACGAAGGAAGTTGAGCTCCCACGTCCGGATCAAGAGAACCAGACATCAGGAAGGAAGTCTAGTTGGGTCGGGGGGACCGAACAACTGGCAGGAAGTCCTGGTGGGTTGAAGATCGGACATCAAGCAGAGAAAATCCTTCGAGGAGGGATAGGCTTGAGGGGGGGCCCAATGTGGTCCTTCGTTTGAGGGGGGGATTGTTGAGAGTATGGGGAATACAATCAAAGTCCCACATTGGTAAGACATGGAAAAGATCATGTGCTTATAAGAAAAAAGATATCTCCATTGGTATGAGGCCTTTTGGGTAAAGCCCAAAAACAAAACCATGAGGGCTTGGGCCCAAAGTGGACAATATCATACCATTGTGGAGATATGTGGATCTTATATGCACTAACAGAGAATAAGAGGATGAAGTAGATGAAACGCAAGAAACTGACGCCAGCAATCGAGATTCAGACACAAGATGTAACGTGGTTCGGAATGAGGATTCCTACTCCACGGAGGTGAGTTTTCTCACCAGATGCGGTGCCTAAGCACTTTCACTATGAAGGTCCTCCTTTACAGAAAGCAAGTTTCCGCAGATGGAGGAGAAAGACCTCTTACAATGATATTACAAGACGAGGAAAATATAAGAGATGTAGCAATGGCCGATCTCCGTCCTTCTTCTCCGGCGAGATGGTTGTTCCCTTTTTTTCCTTCTCCTCTTGCCTCTTCTTCTCTCTTGCTGCGTCGGAATGATTGTGGATCCCCCTTTTTTTCTCTTTGCCTCCTTCCTTTTATCCTCCCTCCTCCTTCATCGTAACGTCGTGGATTATCTCCATCGTACACGTGGCCACCACCTCTTCCTGGAGAATAATTCTGTTACAAATATAAGGAGTGAAGACTCCTTGGAATATTGTGTGGGGCCTCCCGTGCCGCTCCTAACACTTTTCCTCTATTTTTCGGAAACTAGGCTAGACTACCTCCTCACCTTCCAGACGAGGGAATCTAGTTTAGGTCTATAGCCCACGGGTGACCTAGCCCTAGGGCTTTTTATCAACCCGAACCATTTCCTCTTTTCCCCATGTCAAATTCCCTTTGTATTGATCAGATTGGACCGACCTCTTGGCAAAGCGCCTTCCGTCTCTCCTTTGCCGTGTCGATTGCTTTCGCTAACTCTCCCGTACCAATAGCTTCTGACATTCGCCCGTGCCAATGACTTCTGATATTCGCCCGTGCCAATCTTCCTTTTCTTCCTTAGCGGAGCCGTGTATTTCGGATCGGATCTAGGGTCACCTGCTAATCCCTCTATCGGGGATTATGTAGAGAAGGTACCAGTAGTATCATTTATTTTTAACCATCTTTTTTGTATATTTTATATGCAAATAAAGATAACGAAGACAATACAAGTATTAAAACAACGTTGTCCCAACAAGGATCAAATGCTCTAGAGGATATTGACGAAGAGAAAGAAGATGGAGGAGAATCAAAAGAATTTGATATGGATGATGTCATGATCGATAAAATTTACAAAATATTGTATTGTTCATTTTGCTTCATAGACTTTATTGAATTTTCTATTTTAATTTTTATGAACTCCTTTATGTTTTTAATTACTTTGTTAAACTATTTGGTTAATGGTTATAACCATCAAAGATGCTAGCAGTTATTTTCTTTGTTGATCCCAAACTAGAGGAATTATCACCTGAAGCAGCCTTATCGCCAATCGCCATGATACTGGAAATGTCAGTGAAACTACAATGTGACATCCGCACTCAACATCTATAATGTATCATTGAGTTTGTGTTTCTTATGAAATTTCATAACTTACAGTGATGAAACAGTGATTTTGATTAGATAAAACAGAGTGTGAGTTATTTAGAATTCATAAATTTTAGGAAGTGTATGCATCTCTTGTTTGCATGGCTTGATATTGCTTTGTGATTCTTTATAATAATATTATCAGATATTGTTGATGTCACAAATTTTGTTCTTCTTGGCACTCCCCTTGATGAAGAGGCTTCACATAGGGGCACATCAGTTTATCTTGTTGAGAGGCAGATTGACATGCTTCCCAAATCTCTGACTGAAGGTTTCTTCTCCTTTTTCAATTTAATACATATTTCTTGTGTAATTAGGAATGTGGTTGCTTGAACTGACCTTTAAAGAGGAAAACTAACTGAACTCTTATGTGTTATTTCATGTAGATATTTGTTCTCTACGTTCTGATGTGGAGAGGCTGACTTTCTCTGTCATATGGGTAACTTTGTTTTCATTTGACCATTTACTTTTTAATACATTTTTTAGATGAAGGATTGGATTATTGGATATCCCTGAAATTCCGAATGCAAAAACTACTAAATCCATTTTTTGCACTGAGAATGAAGCACTAAGAGAACATTATGTGTCCTAACTTTTTTGTTTATAAATCTCCATCTCAATTTTTTTTTTTAGTTTTTCATGTATTGAATTTTATAAGAACAATGACACTACCAACTATGAGGAGGTGTACTTCCACTATTTGTGAATATGTAAATTAACTAAGGTATAGGATATTGAAAAGTTTCTTTGATTTTATTGAATATTGATATGGCTGAAGGAAACATATAGAATCTTTTTTTGGTTGATGACAGGTATGCACTGTTTGCATTTGGTACTTAAGATTCTTAACAAAGTCAAGGTTGGACCAAATTCCAAATGCCAGATGGTTTAATTTCGTCTCCTTATAGATATTATGAAATGATATGCTGATGGCTATAAGGTCAGTGGATCCTTTCTTTTTAGGTTTTTAATTTTGGAGTTCTATTGGATAGTATATCTGAACTGTATGTTATGATCAATATTTGGATCATTGTTCAAAAGCTTAGCTTTACTATTATTTTTCTTTAAATTTGTTTTGTGTACTTGAATATTTAAATATGTGATATCTATGTTATAGGATCTTTATTACCTCTTTTTTATGGTAACGTGTTGTGTACTCCATTCATGTTGGTCGAGTTGCTTTCTTCTTCAATTTATAGGAGTTCCTTTTCCTTCCATGCAGGAACTAACACCTCACACCTCACACCTCACACCTGATGCAAATATAATATCAACTAGATACACAAAAAGTGCTATCAAGTCATGTGCTGTATTGTCGTATGTTGAAGCCCAAGCGAGGATGGACGATAGGTTTCTCATTTTTCTTATTTCCACTAATACATTGATCATTAACCATAAGTATAATTTAATAGTCTTACATGGATCTTCAATGTTATACTTCTGAGCTAGTTAGCCCTTCTGTCTCATTGTTCAGAATGAGTCCAGTATCTAATATTTTGTGAAGTAATCATCCTGATACTTCTCAAGCTTGGTATTTCCAAAACTTTCCACTTTAAAGGAAGCTCTTGGACCATACTCCCGTACATTGGTTATTGATTCAATACTAGTCATTTCCTATATTTAGTATTTTACTATTTAATTGCAGATGAGTAGATCTAGGATCGAGATTAGTCTCCTATAAATGAGATTTTCACTTATCTATTTATGGTCGATTGATATTTTTTATGTTCCTTTGTTTTTTTTACTGAGCTCAATTTTTTTTTTAATTTATTTGTAGTTAGTGGGTTGATCTGTCTAATCTGTAATTCGTCTTAAATTGAAATTTTTTTAATCCGTCGAAAAGATGAGTCGATCTGTCCATTTCTATTAAATATTAAATTTATAACGGATTGATCTATCCGGTTACGGATTGATTCGTCTCACAACTCTACGTATAATATTATTATTGTCGTCGTGCAATTAAATTGCCCCGTGTGAACGTAGTCACGAATCTCAGGAGGATAAGGATGGTGTCGCGCATCTCCTGCGACAGCGACCACAGACCTATCTCCGACAATTTCAAATGCCAGGGAGCGCCACTTGTCCACTCACCCGTTGGATTTCCACGATGGATTCGACCTACAGTACTACTATTCAACTGCGACCGGAGGACTCTGCGTTTTACCCCGCCGCTGTCACCGTCCCATCGATCCCAGCGGGGGGTTACCGGCATTGGCCCCGGGAAATGCTTTCTGGAATTGGCCGTTTCGAGTGCATCGCAAACGATAGCAATCCGCTATGGCGTGCGGGAGTGCTTTCCATGGAACCCTTTTCTTCCACTCCCTTCCCAAATCCTCCTCTTCCTCCAAATCTTTCTTCTCCTCTACTTCCGCTTTAACTGTGAGTAGTCGCTTCAGAAGGCCTCTCCGCTCCGGGAATGGCGGTGTCCGACACAAGCGGAGCTTGGCGCCCTTCGCTTCGGCTTCCTTTTCCGATGACCTCCGCCCGGCCCTTGGGGAGAATCCCGAGGGCGTCATATCCGGGGAGTGGCCGGAGAACTTCTCGCTCCTTAGCTACGATGACCTGCGCGCCTACCTCGAAACTCAGATCATCAGCCACGAGGTCTGTCTCTTATAATCTTTTCTTCATTTTGGTCGATTGGGGTTGACATCGTCCTTGGGAGCAGACGAAGCCGTCGGCGAAGTTAGCGACGGTGATGTCAACGCAGATCCGGAAGGCGAGGCCTGAACAGGCGCTGGAAGAGATCGAACACAATTTTGAGTTCGTGTCGGGGCTTCCTGTGGTCGACGACGAACTTAGGTGCATCGGTGTCATCTCTAAGAAGGACAAAGCCAGAGCACCTAATGGGGTTTGTGTATTAGCTTTTCTACTCTCCTCCACAAGTATTCTCTACCTGCTGCTCAACATTAAAGTTGACACCATAATTCTTGCTGATTCTCTCTTTTTAATCAAAGTCAAAATTCATCAGCATTCCTCACTTTTGTTTTAGACTTATCACAGCTGCTATCCGTCGAAACTGAGTTATCCAAGTCATGGTTCGTCGGAACGGAACGGTCGCGGTTGTGGACTCCTGCGTTCCTGTTCCGGAACGACTCTTATGTGGCCGTAACGCCGTCTTTTCCTTTTTTCCGCAGCTTCGTCAACTTTTTTTTTCCATAGTCAATGTCTTCCCCGTGGAACGGTCGGAGTCAGAAATTTGAAACAGCGTAAGGTGTTCCAGTTCCAAAACGTCTGTTCCGTCCATTCCGACAAACCGTGATCCAAGTTACATTTTTTGCTAAAATACTCGGTTCACTAATTTGAGGAATCATTTTGATAAGCTGGGCTTAGTCAATTATTAGAATAATAGTAAATTTATGCCAACTAGATGCTTCCTAATCCTAGTTCCCCTGTTCATGGACCTTTTGTCTGGATTTCTGATACTTTTTCATTTAATATGAATTATTTGGATAGCTGACCCCATCTAGTGGCTTGTCTTTGGATAGCTTGGTTGTTGTTCTTGTTGTGTTTGGATAGTCTAAACTGCTTATTCTTTTTTTTTTCATCTATTCTATATTTGTCAGCTTAAGTGCTGTCTCTATTTGAATATAACTTTCTCTTATGAACATCTGTGCCATCTAACATGTATAGGCTCATGCTCTACATATAAATTTGGGTGGATCACCCAAATTGAACCAAATGGCTGCTTCAATATAAAGTTAAAACTCTGTGTTATCTCACTAAAATATTGAGCTTAATGATCAATGAACCAGATTTCTCCAATTATGTGACCTCCAATTAGTTGGCATCTAATCTACAACATCTCTAAGTTCATTCTGGTTACAAGTTAGATATTATGAAAAGTCACACACCACAATATCGCAGAAGCACATGATCTACAATTTGACATAGAGACCCCTAAACGTGATTCACCCCATTATATCCTTGAAGCAACTTGATTCCTTAGGCATCCATAACCGTACTCATCATATGCCCTCAAATATCCTTAAAGTCACATATCCCTAGTTAGACATCGACTACCCTAACAGTGACATGCCTTGTGATCAATGCTCATAGGGCACTCTGTAGTAACTCACTTAAAAGCTCCTTTGATGAGTTCAAGATTAACATAGTCAAGAATTTAATTCTATTTAGAGTTATTCAAAGTCATCCAAGTCATTAATTTTATAATTTGTTAGAACTTTTAAAAATTATTTTATTTCATTTTGAAAAAGTGTTTTATTAGGATAATTAAAGCTTTATTATAAAATTATCCAAGTTGTTAATTTTTATAATTTGTTGGAACTTTTAAAAAGTGATTTTATTTGTTTTTGAAAGAGTCAGTCAAGTTTTATTAGGATAATTAGAGTTTTATTAGTTAAGGTCTTTTTATTTATAAAGAATGAGTCATGTAATCAAATTATAAAAGGGGTTTAGTATTCCATATAATGGATAAGATTTGAGTTGATACAATTTGCAATTGTATTTTCTTTGGGTGAGAATCATATTTTTATTCTTCTGCTATGTTGTGTAAATTGGTTTTAGAGTCGAATTCATAATTCGGTGTTCAATACCTTCATATCTCTCTTCACGATTATTGTTTCTCCCCTCTATTATTTTTCTCTCCCACCACTGTCATCTCCATTACTATCATACTTTCATTTAGTGTTGTTGTTCACCATGCCCTATTTCCTCTTCACACTTTCATTTATTTCTTTATTTTTCCTACTAATTAGCCTACCGCAATCTCATCATCAAGTAGTGTTGCTTTATCTTCTTCATTACCACCTTTTATTGTGATTTCCTTCTCTTATCATCATCACCTTCCAATCGTCGTTGTGACCATCATCTTTATTTTCTCACAACACCTCTCATACAATATAGGAGATCATGTTTGTTGGGACCGATTTGACGCGCTAGAGGGGGTGAATAGCGGTTTTTTGATTTCGTGTTCAATCGATTGCATGCTTGTTTACAATATGTTAGTGCACAACGGAATATAGAAATAAAATGCACAACGAAAATAAAGACAAAAACACAATCACAAACACACACAATTTAACGTGGTTCAGAACCCTAGTTCCTACTCCAAGGTCGAGCTCTAGAGTGAGTTCTAGTGATACACAACACTACTAACAAACTTCTTCTTCTTGACAACACGCCGGAGGTGGAGAAACCTCTTACAAGGAGTGTTTACAACCATAAACAAGAATACACAACCAAATACGAAATGCAAAGACAAATACAAGTAAAGAACACTTTACAAAAAGAAGTTTGATCGCTTTGCTTTTTGATTGCTTTTGGAATGCCTTGAAGGTCTAGAATGCAGCAGCAATTCCCTTTTAACTTCCTCAAGAAACACTAGCTTCAACCCTCTTTCTCAAGCTCCTTCTAAAGCTGCAACTCTGCCACTTTCTACCGAAATCGATCCGCTAAAAAGCCTCACGATCGTTACTATCCGCTGTCTCTCACAACGGATTAATCCACATTGGCTTTCACCCAACGGACACCGAAAGGCCGATTGCATATTACCATCACCGACCGCTAAGGCCTCAATCAATCGCCATTCGACTACCGTGAGCTTCCGAAAGCTCACGTCCACTATGACATACCGACGTTTCCATCATCGATAGCCGATCGCATGGACTAATCAATCCGCGTAAGCCACTACCGACCGCTAAGGCATAATAAGGGCCAAGCCTCGGCCGACTACACACTACCAATCGGGTCATAACTTCAATCGACTACTCGAGTCAAACTAGGCTCCCAAGTGCCATGCGCCAGCGATCAATGATCATATTAACCCCCGATCGGTGGTAAATCTCAAACGCAATGAGATTTAACTTTCGATATGATCCCCTCGTACTTGATCGGCCGTCAGCCTGAACCTAAGTCTTACAGCTATCTCAGCCTCGCGCCGAGTCCCTCAAGTCTTCTACGTCGTTCACCCTTCACGCTAACTTTGGAATCTTGCATTTGGTATATGTGCAACCTTGGGTACCCTTAGCTAGACAGACATTCTAGCTACCTCCGTTGATCTCGTGCCCTCGGGGGTCTGCTCAAGTCCTCCGACTCTTTAGCGCCGTGTTAGCCTTTAGGTGCTTCCATCGACTATGCCATGCTAACCGGGTCTCCTTTGCAAGAGGGCACGCCTCCAGGACTTCTCTATTGCCAAGCCTCAATGCTTGAACTTTCACCGCCAAAACTACACACTTGGACTTACGTGGCCAAGACTACACCGTTTGACTTTTCCATCGCCAAGTATCCATACTTGGACTTCTCTATTGCCAAGAATCCAATCTTGGACTTTTCCTTGTCAAGTATTCATACTTGAAATTCTCCATTACCAAGAATTCAATCTTAGACTTTCCTTGTCAAGTCTCCAAACTTGGACTTCCACTCGAGTCTTACTCGAGCTAGGTCAATCTTGACTTGAGGCCCGGTGCTCAATGATCGCCTCCTAATCTCCCCGTATAACCTTGGATATCGATCATCCCGCGTATTGACGATATGATCAAACCATACTGATAAACACATTGACAATTCCATTATCAAATATTAAAACCCTACTCGAGTCCCACTCGAGTCTGGTCAATCTTGACCTGCGTCGATTGCACTAATAATGTTTGCCCTTGAGCTTCATAAAACAACTTCAACATTGACGAAACCCGCATCATAAAATATTTCCTCTTCTTAAATATTGGCTTTTTGTTTATTTAGTTTATAATTTAAATAACACGCATTTAATTATTTTTCTCACAATTCCATACATATTATCACATCACTATACAAAAAATTATATCCAATTTCTTCATCATAAAAAAAACTATCATCATTAACATTTTTTACTTGCACTTAATTTACTTATCATCCGTAATGATTACTTGCATCATCAATATTTAGATCAAAGAGAAAACATCATAGCTACCACTAGATATATGCCAGTTTAGAAATGTGATGCATCAATCAAATTATACTCATGTGATTGACGACAATAGTTATCCTGACATATATACAAGATCATAATCACATTGTCACATGTTCAAAGAAAAATATAATTATTTTTGTGAATCACATGTTAGGATAGATGCCTCAATATTTGATGGAACTATGAACTCTAATGTATTTTTTGATTAGTAAGACGACATTGAAAATTATTTTGACAAACATAGTTTTACCTTTATTGAATGAGTACAATGTGCCAAATTCACACTCATTAGGGCTATGTTTGGTGAGGGGTAATTAATCTTGGAATGTAATCAAAATTACATTACAAGATGGATTAACATGTTTGGTACAATTCTAAAATTGTAATGTAATGTAATCTGTATTATAAAAGAGAATAACGATTTGTAATATGGATTACAAAGCTAAAGCTATGTAATCCAATTACATTACAAGATCAAAAATTTGAATGTCAAATATACATGTCTTAGCTCTCGTTCTTTTGATCAAACCAGCGATCGACGATCGACGGTCGACGATTAATGACCGACGATCGATGGTTGACGACCGATGGCCGACAGCTGACGACACCAACAACCGGCGACCGACGACCGACGACCGACAGCCGACGGCCGATAGCAATGAACGACACCGATGACACGATGGCGATAACGCGATAGTTGGTAGCTTTATATTCGAACAAAATTGAGATTTAATAAAATTACTTAAATTTAGTTATAAGGATATTTTGTCATTTTATAATAATATGGATTACATTGCTTGTAAAAAAATAATGGACATTAAAAAAAAATGTAATCACCTTTGTAATTAAAGATTACATATATATATATATAAGTAAACTAAACATAGTAATGTAATATGAATTGCATTACAAATTTTATTACATTACAAGTTTGAGTATATTAAGGTTTAAAATTTCGACTAAATCGAATTTGATTCTGACCAATTTAACGTCTGATTTCGGTATCGTATTGTCCGTGCCGATACTATTTCGGTATTTTTTTTAAACATTAATATTAATTATTTGATTTTTTTTTAAATTTTAGTTAATTTTTAAAAAAGAATTTAAGATTTAATTTTACCTAAATTATAAATTCGAATTTAAAATTTTAATTAAAATATCTTTTATTTTTTAATTTTTATTTAATATATAAATTAATTAATAATTTATTTAATTAAATTTTACAGTTTAATATATATATATATATTTTTTAGAATTTTAGAAATTTCATGCGATCGCGATCGCGGTTTCTCACCGCGATCGCGCGCTGCGCGATCGAGAAGCGCGATCACCTTCCCGACCGCGCAGCGCGATCGTGATCGGAGGCAATCGTGCTGTCCGATCGCGATCGCGATCGCGCAGTGCGATCGCGCCGCGCGATCGCCTCTGCGTTGTCGCCGCCGCGTCGTCGCCGTCGCCTCCTTCCGGTACGGTACGTGTTTCGGTTTCGGTGATTCATCGGAACGAAATTTTTTGGTAATTTCGTCCGAAACGGCTCGACATTTAAAATCATGGATTATATTACCCCTTATCAAACGTAGCCTAGACCTCGTAAAATTTATTGGTGTCGTGTCCAAAGTGGACAAGAACCACATTGACATGAAATGAAATAACAATTGATGAAAAGATATATCCCACCAAACTTTAGTAAATAATCTTCCTAAAATTAATAACTATTGTTATCCAAAGACAATAATAGAAGAAATAAATCAACCGGTGATTTGGTTGAAAAGGTATCTCCATTTCACAACTGTTTCACCTTCCCACTTGACAAAAGTTCTCTTTAGTTGAGAAGAATAACACAGTCAAGAATTTAATTCTATTTAGAATTATTGAAAGTTATTTAAATCATTAACTTTTATAAATTATTAGAACTTGTAAAAAATTATTTTATTTTATTTTTGAAAGAGCCAGTCAAGTTTTATTAGGATAATTAGGGTTTTATTATAAAATTATTCAAGTCATTAATTTTTATAATTTATTTGTTTTATTTCTTTTTTTAAAGAGTCGGTCAACTTTTATTAGGATAATTGGAGTTTTATTAGAAATGATTTTTTATTTTATAGAGCATAGGTCATGTAAGCAATTTTTAAAAATGGACTAGGATCTCATGTAGTGGATTAATTTTAAGTTATTATAATTTGGAATTTTATTTTCTCTTGGTGAGAATTGACAACTTTCCTCTAGATGAGGATCGTATCCTTATCCTTCCGCTGAGTTTCAAAGATACATATAACCGCGTTACCTAATCCATCTCATGCATCATATAAATTAAGTATAGGATTGCTTGAACCTCCTTGTCATTCCTGATATCCATGTGTCTGTATTGAGATTTCAATATGATTTGCAAAGTCTTCTACATTCGCAGGATAATCACTTTGGAAGATCCAACTACGGGTTCCACAGCGGAGCAGAACTAGGCTTACCTAGATCTGGAAAGGTTAGCATGTCCTAGCACAAAGGATTTGGTCAGTTACATGAACCAATATAAGGAGCTAGCCGCTAAAACAGGTATTGGTTGTGGGCAAAGCCGCTCCATGAGGGAATCCCACTGAGGGGTCCCTATTTGTGTGCTACTTTGACCAAATCCCTGTTGGTCACCGAAAACCAAATAAGGGATTATCGACAGAATCAACGGAGAATCTACAATTTACAGAGAAGAATATTCCAGAACCAGAGGCGTTTCCGAAGAACTATAGAAAGCCAAGTAAACCCTGAAGAACAGCTGGAGATCTCAAGGTCAAGAAGGACAAACATGGTCCCAGTAGAAATACTATATTCAACGGGTTTCCAACCAACACAACACAGAGTATATCAGCACTATTCAGAAGAAGATATACTATGTGTTGAAGAAGGACAAGTAGACTTACCACTTGTCACAGAGGAAAGTCACCAACGCCTACGAGAAGCTGGATTTTATCATATTCACATGGGTCTCGTGATGATTCGAGTATATGCATTACATCGGCGAAATACAGGAGCAGTAGTACTACTAGTCCTTAGAGATACCAGATGGCGAGGTGATAGGTCCATAATTGCAACTATGGAAATGGACTTAACTCGGGGAACACAAATGGTATACGTAATTCCTGATTTAATACTGAATGTAGAAGACTTTGCAAATCATATTGAAATCTCAATACAGACACATGGATATCAGAAATGGCAAGGAGGTACAAGCAATTTGTTAATCACAAGAATGATGGTGGGAACTTCTTCAGCAAGGAATGACTTATTTGGTATTGCTTAAGCTCAGCAAAGTAATACAGAAGCTTTCCTTCGCCCTGAAGGAATTGGAACTTCTTCAGCAAGCAAAAGAAGTAGATTTTTGCTGTAGAAGGCACTGGGAAGGGAAGCGACAAAATTATTTTAGTCAAAAGGCTCATGAAATAGGGAAAGTAAGAAGGGACATCTGGAAAGTATCCAATACTCTGAATGATATCTACAGAGAGATATAGCAGATGCCACCACGAATGATGAAAGCTAGTAGTGAGCCCAAAAGCATCCAAATCTGAAAATAAGATTCGGGAAGGACTGAGCCCTGAGGAGCCGTCTTTTCCATAGCTGTAAAGTAAGTGTAGTGAGTTGTAAAGCCTTGATGGGTAGTGAAAGGTATCAAATTCGAAGGACGATGGGGCCCAACTGAGCACCCGCTTCGATTATTATTACAACTTTTACTCATCTATATAAGGCATAGAGTGTTATGAGGTTTGAGACACTTAAGCAATACCAAGTAAGTCATTCCTCAAAATAGTTTGCTAAGTTTGTGCGAAGAAATCTTGTGTGAGAAGTATATAGTCTTGTAAGAAATTTGGCACTAGAGGAGAAATAAAACTCCGACATCGTTTCTGGAAGATTTAACCTTGGAAGATTTACAAAAAGGAAAAGAACAGATTAGCTACCTGGAAGAAAGGGTAGTTTTAAAGATGAGCAATGAACAAAACTATCAGAGAAGGATGATCAACAGGCTGTATAATATGGTGGTAACTCTTGAAATCCCTGATAATTCCCCCATTAGAGTTAATGCAATACTTGATACAGGGGCAATTACCTGCTGTATCGATAAAAAGGTAGTACCTGGGAATGCACTGGAGAAGAATCCTTATGCTGTAGTAATCAATGGTGTCAATTCAAAACAAGTTGTTGAATGGAAGTTAAAGAATGGACAAATGATAATCGGGGAAAACAGATTCAAGATCCCCTTCACATACTCATTGGAGATGATACTTGGGGATGGGATTCAAATGGTTATTGGGTCCAACTTCATACGAAGTATGCAAGGAGGCTTGAGAATAGAAGGTAATATGGTCACAATTTATAAGAATATTACTTCTATTACCACTAATCAAGCAGCGGTACATGCAATCCAAGAACTTGAAATGGAAGAGGAAGAGTATATAAATATTCAGGAGAAGATCTTTTATACAATGAATCCTTCTAACACAAGGATCCTGAGAAAACATGAAAGGCTACTTGAGAGACTAAGAGAGCAAGGATTTATTAGTGATGATCCTTTAAAGCACTGGTCAAAGAATAAGATTGTCTGCAAGATTGATATTATTAACCTTGATATTACAATCCAAGATAAGCCTCTCTCTCATATTACTCCATTAATGAAGCAGACATTTGAGAAGCATATAAGTGTCCTCCTTCAACTCAAAGTAATAAGGAAGAGCAAAAGCCGCCACAGAACTATGGCAATGATAGTTTAATCTGGAACTTCAGTTGACCCGATTACAAGGAAGGAAACGAAAGGGAAGGAGCGAATAGTGTTCAACTACAAAACACTGAATGATAACACCTACAAAGACCAGTACAGTCTCCCTAGTATTAACACAATTCTGAAGAAGGTAGGCAACTCCGAAATATATTCTAAATTTGATTTGAAATCTGGATTTCACTAAATTGCCATAGATCCTTCTTCCATTGAATGGATAACTTTTATTAGCCCTTCTGGTTTATATGAATGGCTTGTAATGCCATTCGGCCTCAAAAATGCCCCTGTAGTATTCCAGAGAAAGATGGATGAGTGCTTCAGAGGTATGGAAAATTTCATTGCTGTCTATATTGATGATATATTGGTCTTTTTATCCTCTGAGCAGGAACATATTCAGCATTTAGAAATTATGTTGAAAATATGTGAAGAAAATGGTCTCATCCTATCCCCAACGAAATACAAATTAGCTGTTCCCAAGATAGAATTTTTGGAAGCATAAATCGGAGAAGGAAGATTGCGTCTATTATTAAAAAGATCACTGAGTTCAAGGATGAACATCTAAAGAGCAAGAGTGGCTTGAGGTCCTAGCTAGGAATTTTGAATTATGCTAGGACATGTATTCCTAACTTAAGCTCTAAACTCGAGCCTTTATATGAGAAGACGTCTCCCCACGGAGACAAAAGAATGAAGCAGTCTGATTGGGCAAATTGTGAAGCAGATCAAGGCCCAAGACCAGCAATTACCGGACTTGGAAATTCCCCCAGAAAAGGCGTACATTATTTTAGAAACAGACGGTTCCATGACCGACTGGGGAGGTATCTGCAAATGGAAGAAGACAAAATTTGATCCGCGCAACACAAAAAAGGTATGTGCCTATGCACATGGGAAATTCCCTAATGTGAAGTCTGCCATTGATGCAGAAATTTATGCGGCCATGGAAACTATGAGCGCCCTGAAGATCCATTTCCTTGACAAGGAGGAGATCACACTGAGAACTGATTGTCAAGCTATTATCAGTTTTCATAACAAAACTGCAAGGAATAAGCCATCACGAGTTCGGTGGATGGCCTTCACAGATTTTATTACTGGAACCGGTATCAAAGTTAACTTTGAACATGTTGACGGAAAGCTCAACATTTTTGCTGACACATTATCTAGGCTTGTGGAAGGCCAAGAGATAATCTCAATGTTTACTGAAGATGAGTTTACTCTCATCAATCACCCAGAAGCCACTACGTCGGTCAGGTATGAATTGTTAACTGAATATGAAAATTTAATCGCAGAAACAGGAAGGACGATTTTTCTGCCAGAAGCACATGCAAAAAGAAAGAGAATGACCGATATTGAAGAAAGTGTTATACAGAAGCTTTCCTTCGCCCTGAAGGAATTGGAACTTCTTCAGCAAGGAAAAGAAGCAGATTTTTGCTGTAGAAGGCACTAGGAAGGGAAGCGACAAAATTATTTTAGTCAAAAGCCTCGTAAAATAGGGAAAGTAAGAAGGGACATCTTGAATGTATCCAATACTCTTAATGATATCTACAGAGAGATACAACAGATGCCACCATGAATGATGAAAGCTAGTGGTGAGCCTAAAAACATCCAAATCTGAAAATAAGATTCGGGAAGGACTGAGCCCCGGTGAGCCGTCTTTTCCATAGCTGTAAAGTAAGTGTAGTGAGTTGTAAAGCCTTGATGGATAGTGAAAGGTATCAAATTCGAAGGACGATGGGGCCCAACTGAGCACCCGCTTCGATTATTGTTACAACTTTTACTCATCTATATAAGGCATAGAGTGCTCTGAGTTTTGACACACTTGAGCAATACCAAGTAAGTCATTCCTCAAAATAGTTTGCTAAGTTTGTGCGAAGAAATCTTGTGTGAGAAGTATATAGTCTTGTAAGAAATTTGGAACTAGAGGAGAAATAAAACTCTGGACATCGTTTCCAGGTTTTAATTTCAAATTCCTAGTCCCGATCCTTTATTTGGTATGACAGAAAAAAAGAAAGAGGAAAACTATCCAGAACCAACACTTTTCCTCATAGCAAACAATCTAGAAGTTGTTTATGATAGAATTTCCCTCTTGTCAAAAGTATCCTTGAAACATTTCTACTTATTGAAAGAGGAAAACGAGAAACTAAAGGGAGAAGTAGCGCAGCTATGAATCTCTATTAGTTCTCTAGAAAAAGAATTTCTCCATAGCAAAACCCTTGCAAAGGGAGATATAAAAACCTTGGTGTTAGAAGTGGCAAAGCAACCAAAACTGGTTGAAGAAGAAGCTTTGAAGCTAACAGAAGAACTGAAGTTAAGTGTAAAAAGTGTTGAAAAGGTACTCCAGGAAGTAAAAGACTTAATTAGTGGATGAATGAAGATTGGGAAAAACAGGTAGAAGACGCTGCTTACATAAGAGCGTTAAGGGCTACAGAGTCTATTGAGCAACCATCCTTGGGATTTCATGTACCATCCCATTATAAGTCAACCTTTGATTTCCAAAAGGTTTTGATAAAACAAAATAATACTGTGATATCTATTTTGATAGATCTTAACAATCAGCTGCAGGATCTGCCAAATAAATCAAATTAAAAGATAGCCCATTGTTGCAGCTCCAGCAACAACATCAAAGGAGCTTGAAGGAGCTATAGACGACTTAACAAAACGAATTTCAGGGCTCAATTTGGGATCAGACCCAGTAATCCCAAAGAAGAAGGGATCTATTCTAGTATTCCAAAATCCTTCGGATATTCTTCAGAGAGAAAAAGCAAAGTAATGGCTTGTAGTGCAAGAAACTCTACCAACACAAGGCCACCAGCTGTTAGCACAACAATAGTACAAGCTCCGAGCACCGAAAACCAAATAAGGGATTATCGACATAATCAACGGAGAATCTACAATTTACAGAGAAGAATATTCTCGAACCAGAGGCGTTTCCGAAGAACTATAGAAAGCCAAGTAAACCCTAAAGAACAGCTGGAGATCTCAAGGTCAAGAAGGGAAAACATGGTCCCAGCAGAAATATTATATTCAACGGGTTTCCAACCAACACAACACAGAGTATATCAACACTATTCAGAAGAAGATATACTATGTGTTGAAGAAGGACAAGTAGACTTACCACTTGTCACAGAGGAAAGTCACCAACGCCTACGAGAAGCTTGATTTTATCATATTCACATGGGTCTCGTGATGATTCGAGTATATGCATTGCATTGGCGAAATACAGGAGTAGTAGTACTGGTAGTCCTTAGAGATACCAGATGGCGAGGTGATAGGTCCATAATTGCAACTATAGAAATAGACTTAACTCGGGGAACACAAATGGTATATGTAATTCCTAATTTAATGTTGAATGTAGAAGACTTTGCAAATCATATTGAAATCTCAACACAGACACATGGATATCAGGAATGGCAAGGAGGTTCAAGCAATTTGTTAATCACAAGAATGATGGTGGGTAGGCTTACTAATACGAGCTTTACTAATTTTTCATATAATGTCCAGAATGTTGCAGACTACTTAGCTAGTCGAGGAGTTAATGCCTTACCCGGAACTCGTTTCACAACGGAGGAACTACAACAGCAAAGATGGATACTTCGTCCATCAGCAAGAAGAAACCCTATAGCACCAACCAGGGTTGACACAAGAACACTATTAGATGGTAGCGTTTCACTCCAATTCCAAGGGTATACTCCTATAGCAGAAGCAAGACCAATAGCAGCCAACGAAGATGATGTTGAACTCTGCTCATCCGAACAGGAAATTCTCGCAGTACTTACTGTTGAAGAACCAATTTTTCATGTGATGAAGACTAATCCGGATGCTATAATCCCTACCCGAAAAACAAAAGGAGCAGCAGGTTATGATCTGACCATTTGTTATTATTATGAAATAGGTGCAGGTGATAGAGCACTAGTTTCTACTGGATTGACCTTTGCAATCCCGGAAGGACATTACGGAAGAATTGCTCCGAAATTAAGGGTCTCTTAGCGAAAGGGCATTCATATTGGGGCTGGTGTTATAGATAGTGATTACCGTGGGGAGGTACATATTCTTGTTTTTAATCTCACTTTTGAAGTATTGACACTATCCCAAAGAGAAGCAGTTGCCCAGCTAACACTGGAGCAAATTAGTACCCCACAACTACATCAGGCGGCGCAACTTCCACCAACAATTCGTGACCAATAGGGATTTGGTCAAAGTAGCACACAAATAGGGACCCCTCAGTGGGATTCCCTCATGGAGCGGCTTTGCCACAACCAATACCGCAAGCCCCTATTCATGATGATTCCTCTGAAGATGAATATGAGACTCTCCTTCAACATTTTATTCGTGCATAAGCTCTATTAACATTAGCTGATGATGAATGGACTAATCCATTTACGGAAGCTGGTGGAAGTGACGATGATTTTCTTTTTGTCTATTCAGAATTTGAAGACTTTGAAGAAGAATTTGTTACTCCAGAGTTTGAAGAAGAAATTGTTCTTACCCAAACAGAGGAACCTGAAATGGATTATCCATTACTCAGAAGCAATATCTTGGCCTCTTCAGCAGCAACATCATCATACAATTCTCCTAAGGACTCAATGATGGGTCCAACCCAATATGCACCTGCTACAGATAGACCATTGGTCTCTAATCCCTACCGCAGTAATGATTTCATTAGCTCAAAAATTGGGAAGATCGGGCGCATATACCATAATAATGAGCAATGGCAATTAGCATCTGTGCAACAGCAAACAAGTGCACTGCTTGTTTTACCTGATAGCATTGGTTTATATAACAATGTTATTTCCAGGTGGGAATCTATCACCACAAATGTGGTAGACTCCAAAATATGGGCGGATAAGAGGGCTAAGGTGCAGTATATTGAAAATTTGCTGGGAGAGATAGAGAAGAAGACCTTCATTCAATGGAGGATGATGTTCCCAGACCAATATGATAAACTAATTAATGTTGCAGACGAAACCCAAAATGTCCTTTCTCAAATTCGTAGGATAATCACTTTGGAAGATCCAACTACGGGTTCCACAGCGGAGCAGAACCATGCTTACCTAGATTTGGAAAGGTTAGCATGTCCTAGCACAAAGGATCTGGTCAGTTACATGAACCAATATAAGGAGCTAGCCGCTAAAACAGGAAGAATGTTTATCAATGAGGAACTCTCAAGTAAGTTTTATAGAAAAATGCCCCCTCTAATTGGCAGTTATCTTGAGCAAAAATTTCAGGAAAAATACCGCGGGAATACCATTGGTGTTCTACCCCGTATTCACCATGCATATTAGGAACTCATGGAAATGTACAAGCAGGCATCCTTCTAGAGAAGCCTGAAGGATCTTCAATTTTGCTCACAGATACCTCTTCCTGGTTATTATCAGAACCATAGGAAGTACGGATTGAGAAAAGCACAACACTACAACGGCAAGCCACATAAGTCACACGTTTGTGTGATTAAGGGAAAATATTAGAATGACAGAGCAAAAGTAAGGAAATGCAAGTGTTATATCTGTGGTGAAGAAGGACATTTTGCCAGAGATTGCAGAAATAAATCTGGCAATAAAGAAAGAGTAGCGCTGCTAAAAGAAATTGACCTACCAGAAGACTATGATGTGGCTTCAGTAGACCCTGATGAAACTGATAGTGACGCACTTTGTAGCGTATCAGAGGGAGAATTGGATATCGAATAGTATTGCAATACAGTAGCCAATATTCTACCTTTGAAAGAATTTTTATTTGTGTTGTTTGGAAATGACCATGGATGGCAGGTTCAAATAGACATCCCAGAAGAACAAGCTTATTGTCATCACCATTGGCAAATGAATGAGGAAGTACAAATTATATATGCCAGATGCAGATTTTGTGGAAGAGAAACAAGAATCAGATCAAGAATTCATTGCAAAAATTGCTCCTTAATAGCCTGTTCACCATGCGCAGATTATTATTTGAAGCAGGAAGTTACTGCAGCACCAACACCAGTACAATTCAATGATAAGTCCTTAATGCATTAATTACTGGAATATGTTGACTATTTACTTGCAGAAAACTGACGACTGCAAATGGAAATCGACAGACTAATGAAGGTCGGAATGGAAGATTCATTGTCACAAGAGCTGGTGAAAGATCTGGAAGATTTACGAAAAGGAAAAGAGCATATTAGCTACTTGGAAGAAAGGGTAGTTTCAAAGATGAGCAATGAACAAAACTATCAGAGAAGGATGATCAATAGGTTGTATAATATAGTGGTAACTCTTGAAATCCCTGATAATTCCCCCATTACAGTTAATGCAATACTTGATACAGGGGCAGCTATCTGCTGTATCGATAAAAAGGCAGTACTTGGGAATGCACTGGAGAAGAATCCTTATGCTGTAGTAATCAATAGTGTTAATTCAAAACAAGTTGCTGAATGGAAGTCAAAGAATGGACAAATGATAATCGGGGAAAACAAATTCAAGATCCCCTTCACATACTCATTGGAGATGATACTTGGGGATGAGATTCAAATGGTTATTGGGTGCAACTTCATACGAAGTATGCAAGGAGGCTTGAGAATAAAAGGTAATATGGTCATAATTTATAAGAATATTACTTCTATTACCACTAATCAAGCAGCGGTACATACAATCCAAGAACTTGAAATGGAAGAGGAAGAGTACATAAATATTCAGGAGAAGATCTTTTATACAATGAACCCTTCTGACACAAGGATTCTGAAAAAACATGAAAGGCTACTTGAGAGACTAATAGAGCAAGGATTTATTGGTGATGATCCTTTAAAGCACTGGTCAAAGAATAAGATTGTCTGCAAGGTTGATATTATTAACCCTGATATTACAATCCAAGATAAGCCTCTCTCTCATATTACTCCATTAATGAAGCAGACATTTAAGAAGCATATAAGTGCCCTCTTTCAACTCAAAGTAATAAGGAAGAGCAAAAGCCGCTACAGAACTATGACAATGATAGTTCAATCTGGAACTTCAGTTGACCCGATTACAGGGAAGGAAACGAAAGGGAAGGAGCGAATGGTGTTCAACTACAAAACACTGAATGATAACACCTACAAAGACCAGTACAGTCTCCCTGGTATTAATACAATTCTGAAGAAGGTAGGCAACTCCAAAATATATTCTAAATTTAATTTAAAATCTGGATTTCACCAAATTGCCATGGATCCTTCTTCCGTTGAATGGACGGCTTTTATTAGCCCTTCTAGTTTATATGAATGACTTGTAATGTCATTCAACCTCAAAAATGCCCCTGCGGTATTCTAGAGAAAGATGGATGAGTGCTTCAGAGGTACGGAAAATTTCATTGCTGTATATATTGATGATATATTGGTCTTTTCATCCTTTGAGCAGGAACATATTCACCATTTAGAAATTATGTTGAAAATATGTGAAGAAAATGGTCTCATCCTATCCCCAACGAAATACAAATTAGCTGTTCCAAAGATAGAATTTTCGGGAGCAGAAATCGGAGAAGGAAGATTGCGTCTCCAACCCCATATTATTAAAAAGATCACTGAGTTCAAGGATGAACAGCTAAAGAGCAAGAGTGGCCTGAGGTCCTGGCTAGGAATTTTGAATTACGCTAGGACATATATTCCTAACTTAAGCTCTAAACTCGGGCCTTTATATGAGAAGACGTCTCCCCACGAAGACAAAAGAATGAAGCAATCTGATTGGGCAAATTGTCAAGCAGATCAAGGCTCAAGTCCAACAATTACCGGACTTGGAAATTCCCCCAGAAAAGGCGTACATTATTTTAGAAACAGACGGTTCCATGACCGGCTGGGGAGGTATCTGCAAATGGAAGAAGACAAAATTTGATCCGCGCAACACAGAAAAGGTATGTGCTTATGCACATGGGAAATTCCCTAATGTGAAGTCTGCCATTGATGTAGAAATTTATGCGGCCATGGAAACTATGAGCGCCCTGAAGATCCATTTCCTTGACAAGGAGGAGATCACACTGAGAACTGATTGTCAAGCTATTATTAGTTTTCATAACAAAACTGCAAGGAATAAGCCATCACGAGTTCGGTGGATGACCTTCACATATTTTATTACTGGAACCGGTATCAAAGTTAACTTTGAACATGTTGACGGAAAGCTCAACATTTTTGCTGACACATTATCTAGGCTTGTGGAAGGCCAAGAGATAATCTCGATGTTTACTGAAGATGAGTTTACTCTCATCAATCACCCAGAAGCCACTACGTCGGTCAAGTATGAATTGTTAACTGAATATGAAAATTTAATTGCAAAAATAGGAAGGACGATTTTTTTGCCAGAAGCACATGCAAAAAGAAAGAAAATGACCGATATTGAAGAAAGTGCTATACAGAAGCTTTCCTTCGCCCTGAAGGAATTGAAACTTCTTCAACAAGCAAAAGAAGCAAATTTTTGCTGTAGAAGGCACTAGGAAGGGAAGCGACAAAATTATTTTAGTCAAAAGGCTCATGAAATAGGGAAAGTAAGAAGGGACATCTGGAAAGTATCCAATACTCTGAATGATATCTGCAGAGAGATACAACAGATGCCACCATGAATGATGAAAGCTAGTGGTGAGCCTAAAAACATCCAAATCTGAAAATAAGATTCGGGAAGGACTGAGCCCCGGTGAGCCGTCTTTTCCATAGCTATAAAGTAAGTGTAGTGAGTTGTAAAGCCTTGATGGATAGTGAAAGGTATCAAATTCGAAGGACGATGGGGCCCAACTGAGCACCCGCTTCGATTATTGTTACAACTTTTACTCATCTATATAAGGCATAAAGTGCTCTGAGTTTTGACACACTTGAGCAATACCAAGTAAGTCATTCCTCAAAATAGTTTGCTAAGTTTGTGCGAAGAAATCTTGTATGAGAAGTATATAGTCTTGTAAGAAATTTGGCACTAGAGGAGAAATAAAACTCCAGACATTGTTTCCAGATTTTAATTTCAAATTCCTAGTCCCGATCCTTTTCTTTTACAATCCAAGATAAGCCTCTCTCATATTACTCCATTAATGAAGCAGACATTTGAGAAGCATATAAGTGCCCTCCTTCAACTCAAAGTAATAAGGAAGAGCAAAAGTCGCCACAGAACTATGGCAATGATAGTTCAATTTGGAACTTCAGTTGACTCGGTTATAGGGAAGGAAACGAAAGGGAAGGAGCGAATGGTGTTCAACTACAAAACACTGAATGATATCAGGGTTAATAATATCAATCTTGCATACAATCTTATTCTTTGACCATTGCTTTAAAGGATCATCACCAATAAATCCTTGCTCTCTTAGTCTCTCAAGTAGCCTTTCATGTTTTCTCAGGATCCTTGTGTTAGAAGTATTCATTATATAAAAGATCTTCTCCTGAATATTTATGTACTCTTCCTCTTCCATTTCAAGTTCTTGGATTGCATGTACCGCTGCTTGATTAGTAGTAATTCTTCGTGTTACCATAAATTTCTTGCATATCACATGTTAGATCATTTAACAAGTAATAAATAATATTCTACAAACATGCACCTTTAAATAAGAATATCAACTCTAAGCTCATACGAGTAAATAAGTCTAACAGCCCTAGGCATATGCATGGCATTTAAGATAAAACATGTCATGACCTCATAAAGGATCTAAGATATAGATGAAGCAATAAAAGTAAAGTAACCAAAAGTTAAATAGTGTGGTCATCAAGTTAAGGTTCTGACCAACTAGTGCCTTGATCACTTGAGCTTAAACATATGTCCTCTAGGTTTTTTTTGACTAAACAAGGGTATACACTCGACTCACGATTTATCCACAACCTCTTCCCTTAAATTTTGCATGATTTATCTCGGATCTTTTTATAACCTCCAATGGATATATGACTTATAATATTTATGAACATCTCACCTACACCAGCAAACAATGGAAAAATATATCCACATTTAAATTCCAAAGCAACACATCATGCACATTGGTTGAACCATGTTTATTATGGGTTCCTAAGGTCTCAAATCTTCTTCAACTTATCTATTTTAATTAACCCCCTATCATCACCCAATTATTCATAATATGGACACTTTAACTTGATGGACACACTTGCAAGCATACAATTAACATCATACCTTTTATGAAAGTTCATCATAGGAAAAACTCTCTTTGCAAGGACGATTCTCCTTGTCAAACGGGCCTTATTGCATTCAATAGAAATGGTTTGATAATACAACTTAAGTTGGATGTGTCCTTGATGGTGGTGCATCAATTGTGCATGCTCAGTTGTGCTAGATGGCATAGGCTCAAGGATAGGTAGCTCAAATCAAGTAGATGCAGAGTTTAAAGGCAAGTAACCTAGATTGAGGAGACCCTTAGAGGACTCGAGGGTAGTTAGCCTAGATCGAGGAGCTTAGAAAACTGAGGGTAAGTAGCTTGAATCGAGGATACATTCAAAATACTCAAAGGCAGATAGTTTGGATCGAGGAGCTTAAAGGAAGTAAGGTAGGTAAGCTATATCTAGAAGGTGCTTGAACGACTTAAGGGCAAATTTGAGGAAGAACTTAGAGGACTGAGGATAGGTAGCCTCGATCATGGAGGTATTAGGGTGAATTGAGGGTTGGTATATTGGATTAAGGAGATGAAGATTGAAGATATGTGAACCTTGTATTGTGGTTACATTAATTTACTGTAAGATTTGTTTTTATGGTGTAAATGTATTGATATTGTGATTGTCCAAGTAGTTGGTGAGCTACATACGACTCAGAGAGTTTAAGCCTTTCAATCTTGTTCAACCTATTGAATTCCATTAGCTACTTGATTTGGCTAGACTATAGCAAATGAGATGGTAGTTTGATGTGTTATTACTGCCCAAAAGCTCTTCAAGAATTAATAAGCCCCAATGTTCGCTTATTAGATGCCTCTAGTTGACTAGAATTTTAATACCCAAAATATAAACGTTAGGCTCCAACAACTATATATATAGTTGATTGTAATAATCTTCAAGTCAATTGAAATTTCATATATTTAATTGTTGCTTAAATAGAAACATTTTGCTCGCTTAAACCCTGCATCCACTTGATTGTCAACCCTTGCCTAGTTGACTAGAAACTCTAGTCGACTAGCACACCTTGATAGTTACTTTCGCTTACCTTGTAAAGCTTTAACAACTAAGCTCTACTTACCACCTAGGCAATAACAACATCAATCAATTTTACACTCCGATGATAAAGTCAAGAATGCATTCACATACTCACAATACAGAAATTGCATGTCTTTGTTTTTTGGATCTGATCTTGGCTACCTACCCTCTAGTTGTCCGAGTGCCTCCTCAATCTGGCTACTTACCCTTGAGTCTTCTAAGCTCTTCCTCGATCAAGGCTAGCTATCCTTGAGTTGTCTAAGCACCTCCTTGATCCAAGTTACTTGCCTCGAGTCATTTAAGCTTCTCCTCGATCCAACTACCTACTCTCAAGTCATCCTAGCATTCCTTCAATTTGGGCTACCTGCCCTAAAGTTCTCTCAGCGTCTTCTCAATCTAGCTACTTGTCCCTGAGCTCGATGTTCACTCAATCTGAACTATTTGCCCTTGAATCTAATCCATCTACCACAATTAAGCCAACACACTTTATACATCAACATCAAATACATAAGTCGTATCAACAATCAAAACAAAGTGTTTTAACCTAAGTATAAAGGAGGAAGCTCTTTGTTTAACAATCTCCTTCTCTTTGATATTTAACAATTCTTTTATCTTAAAGATAACAATAAACAATAAGCATAAAAACACATTAAGACAATTAGAAACTTAATGCTCCCCTCAAACTTAGGTCTTCCCTCCCATCCCACCCCCTCCCCTCCCCTCCCCTCTCTGTCTCTTTAACATTCACAGAACCCATGCCCTTGAGTCGAACTATCTTTGAGGTGTTCCTTTATTAATTTTGTTTGGGGAAGATTATTATCTTTGATCTCCACATTTCTCTCCTTGTGTCATACATGAAAAAATTTGTAAGCATGTGATAAATGAAAACATACACAAATATGATTACAGAAATATCAATTAAACAATCATGACTAAACAAATAAGCATAAATTACTTTAACAATTCAATTCATGTATTCATGCAATTCACATCAAACAATATTTCCCATTTAGAAGATACAATCTTAAAAGGCATAAGGATTTTTCAATCAAATAATGGGAAATCATGTCAGTAATCTTGGTAAGCTATATAGGATCAAGCATATTTGTCATATGATTAAATTGAAATTCTTACCAACACAGAAAGTTTTAGATGCATATTTATAGGTGCCAACTATGTTCTGACTATTAAATTTTGGACATTATTGGTATAAAAAATATGCTTAAGCATGGCATCATGATATTAGACAATGTAATCAACCAATAAAGGTATAAAACACTCATTAAAGGTATTAAAAACTCATTATTGTGCTGGTTGTCCATTTCTATCAACTAAAACAGATTTATGGTAGATTTAAAATTGCTCAAGTCAAATGCTATTCTGATCCGATCGACTAATTCTCTGATCTAGTTGACTAGAATTTTAAAAGTTCTAGGTGTCAAATTTTGAAAATTCATAAACAACAAATATAAATCCAAAAATCATAAAAAATGACAAGAAAGTACATTTTATTTCTTTGAATCTAAGGAAAATAAATTTTTCCTATAAAAATATTATATTGCATGATTTAACACAAAATGGGATAGGATTAAAAATGTTAAATATGTAAGTGGCTATCGATGTATATGATCATTCTATAAAGAATTGTCAACTCTTAATTTATTGACATAAATATAAGTGAATTACATGTGTGAAACATGGGTGGACAGAAATAATGATTACATAATTTTAGTGATATTAAGTGTCAAGATATTATGGCGTCTCAAGTGAATTAAGATATTTGATAAGATATCAAAATATTTGATCATCACACAAACATAATATGAAGCATGGAAATCAACTTAAAGCATAAATTTTCACCTAAGAATTTATATACATGTATCATAAATAACACTTGACATGAGAGTTACCTAGTTGATGCACCAACTCACAAATGAGGAACTAACACATTTCTTCCCTTATCGATCCATCCTAAACCAATTTAAAAAGATGCAATAATAGATTTTGGTACTCAAATAGGTTGGGTTCTATAATAAGTTGGGTACTATTGGGTTCATTTGGTGCTCTTTAGAAATTCACTTTTGAGCTATGTATCCAGATCTAATTTCTTTAGTGACAATGAGGGGTCTATTTGGTTTTTTTATTTGGCCACTAACTATCAATAGGAGTAGAATAGGAGTAGGTCTTTTCCTTAGAGGCTAACTTATTTCTAGTCTCACTTAAATTCACTCTTCAAGTACCTATAATCATGTCAAGATATCTAGAGTTATTAGTAAATCTCTTTAGGGCTTTCCTCATCCTTCAACTTGATTTTGATTGTCCATTTTTAGCTTCAAGCTTTTTAACCTAATATCTGATTATTAGCCTTATTAAAGTTGGTAAACTAGTTTTGGCCTAAGGTTTTAAATTGCTTCTTAAGCGTTCTTAAGTGCTCTGTGCGAACCTAGCTTAGAATAAAGGTCTCAAGAACTCACATTGAGAAAAGAATCCTGGAATTGCTGTTGAATAAAAAGAAAACAACAAGGAACTGACAACCCACAACTAGTTTGGAAGATGGAACCACACAGATAGAGTAGAAGGTGCCACAACCAACGATGAGTGAAGGTTAATGTGCCAATGAATGTCACAAGGATTGCCTTGATAAGTTCAAATTTCCATTCAAGAATTAACAAAGTGAGAGCCTCACGAATACGTCGCTCAACTGGCTTCTTCTTTGGCCGAACACTCCCCCTTTTATAGGACAACATGCTGCCTTTACATCCAAGAAAACCCCTAAAAGGCCAAGTGAGGTTGAAGCCCATTACATTACATTACATTGGATTCTTAATTATCTAATTAACCTAATTGCGGCCGGATTAAGTTAATCGGGCCACATGGTTTGCCATTTGTTGTAGCCACTCCAGTCCCAATTAGAGCTACTTGAGCCTTGACTCCTAGGGATGTGTAAAGGGTTTCCTAGTTTGAGTCTCCTCCTTTGTTTGGTTGGTCGCATCTTGGTGTTCCCCTTGGATCCCATCACTACCCTTAATCAAATATTTAGACAAGCTAGAAAGAACACTAAATAATTTATCTACTTTGAGAAAGCTACCTCGTTATCACTTTCACCTTTGTTGTCTCCTCTTGATTTATGCTAGTGTTCTCCTCATCATTAAAGCTCACCACTTAATCATTGACCGTTATTAGAGTCAAGTAGTTACATGTCCCTGATTGTGACTCTTTATTGGAGGATAATGTATCATTCCATATTGCTCCTAATGATTTTATCTTCTTTAACTTAAGAAATTGGTCTTGAAATATGTCCTTGGTGGCAATTGAAGCATGTGATCTTCATTTTGCTTCTTTGCTTACCTTTGATTATCCTCTTGATCTCATTTGTTCTCAATTTCTTGGTCAGAGAATAGTCTAAAAATGATTAGAAAATGGTTGAAGTTGTGGGTGAAGAGGGAGTCTCAGCGTCGTTGAAAATAATAGGCTCAGGTGAAGTAGGATGTTGGGTAGCAAATTAGAATATTTAGGATTAACTTGTACCCAAAACTTCAAAAAAACCTATGTTTCTATCCTAAAGCCACAGGACCATGTCGGCTACTTTTAAAACACCTGCTTATTAGGTATTGCATGCCACCTAGGTGAAGTGACCCATGGTCAAAAGCGCCTAGGTGACCTACTAGCAAGGTATAAAATTTCGATCCGTATCGAAGTTTCGGTCTACGATCGGAACGATACGATTTCAGTACCGTATCGTCTATTTCGATACTATTTCGATATTTTTTATCTTTTAAATATTAATATTTAATTATTTAAAATGTTTATTATTCGTTTGATTTCAAGTGTTTATTGTTAAAGTATATTTCGATTTTTTTTAAATGAGTTCCTTATAAAATTCTAAAATTATCTCAATTTTTTTTGAAACTTTAATTAATTTTTAAAAAATAATTTAAGATTTAATTTTAAATAAATTATAAATTCGAATTTAGAATTTTAATTAAAATATATTTTATTTTTATATTTTTAAATAAAAATATACATTTATATAATTATATACATTAATTAATAATTTATTTAATTAAATTTTACAGTTTAATTATATATGTATAATTTAAAATTTTATATATTAATTCATTTTACAATCGCGTTCGCGATCGTGCGTTTCCGCAGTGATCGATCACGATCGCGTTCTCGATCCCTGCTACTTCCATCGCCGCTGTCTTCTGTCTGCTGCTGCTTACCGGCGCAATCGCATTCCTGCAGCACAAACGCGATCGTGTTTTCGATCCCTGTTGCTTCCATCGCTGCTGCCTTCTGTCTACTGCTGTTTATCGGCATCTCGCCCGCGTGTCAGTGTCGATTCCACGTCGGAACAAAAAAAATCGAGCATTTCAAATGGAACGAGTCGAAATTTAATACCTTGCCTGCCAGTCTTCTATTTAAAACCATATTTTTTATGGCTAGCCATATTAGGGTATTTAGATTTTTATTCTTAACAATGTATGTTAAAATGTGACTAATTTCTTACAAACAACAATTTCATGATAAATGTGAAATTTGTTTTCAGCTAAAGAATGATCAGCAAGGTTTTTTTTTCCCTAAGGCTAAATGTGATCCTCTTATATTAAAATTTTTTTCATTTTGTTTTGTTGAATTGAATGATATTTTGAAATGGTGGGAGGAGGTATTTTATCGATGTATTAAAAAGCGGCTAGATGGTAGGTAGTCAATTGGTCCCCTAACAGATAGGTGGTGGGTTTAGGCAATTGATGTTAAAATATTATTAAAACGTATAACATAGAATAAAAAAATCAGGAAATTGAATGAAAATCAATAAAAATCACACAAAACTTAAAATAGAGAAATAATCATAAAAAATCAGCAAAACCACTAGTGAAAAAGTCAGCTATTGAGATAAATCACTAATAGGGTGGAGAAAAGGGATATTAAAATTGAAGATTGTCAAAAATTCCAATTCCAAGATGAAAAGGCATAGGGTTCTGGTGGATAAAGGAGTAGTGTCAAGCTAAACTTGAAAGTGGAATAGAAATTAAGGTTAAGTAATAACTGTCAAGTGAATCAAAAAATTTTAAATTTTTTTTTTCTTTACTGAACTAGTCTGATTGCCCAGATCAATTTTTTGAAGCGGCCTATTAATGCAGGTCGCCCATTGGAGAGGGGTTCAAAACTACTTAGGTGACCCCTAGACTGAGTTTAAAATCCATGGATCAAGGTTTAAAATCTCGACTCGTATCGGAATTTGATGCTGCGGAGAACGACATCTGATTTGTGATATCGTATCGTCCGTCTTAGATACTATTTGATATTTTTTAAACATTAATATTAATTATTTGATTTTTTTTTAAATTTTAGTTAATTTTTAAAAAAGAATTTAAAATTTAATTTTACCTAAATTATAAATTTAGAATTTAGAATTTTAATAAAAATATTTTTTAATTTTTAATTTTTATTTAATATATAAATTAATTAATAATTTATTTAATTAAATTTTACAGTTATATATATATATATATATATATATATATATATATATATATTTATTTATTTATTTATTTAGAAAATCAGAAATTTCACGCGATCGCGATCGCGGTTTCTCCCCGCGATCGCGCTGCGCGATCGGGAAGCGCGATCGCCTTCCCGATCGCGCCGCTCTGCATCGCCGCCGTCGCCTCTGCGTCGTCGCCGACGCCTTCTTCCAGTACGGTACGCGTTTCGGTTTCAGTGATTCGTCGGAACGAAATTTTTCGGTGATTTCGTCCGAAACGGCTCGGAATTTTAAACCTTGGATTGTTTAACCTTTTTGTTTATGATTTTTATAGTTTCATCTATGTTATTCATCTACTACTAAAGTAAGTTTAAAGAGATTAAGTCGCCCCCACGGTTGTGGTGGCTAAAGCACTCAGGGGCAATGCTCAAACTTCTAATATTATTGTTAAATTTATTAGCTTTAAATTTTTTAAAATTTCTTTTTAGTTTTTCTCCCTATGTATTTAAATTTCAAGCATAGATTCATTTATTTCTTCAATTTCTAATTACTTAGTCGATAATGAAAATGGCTCAAAATTTGTTGAATGTAGAATAAGTCAAAGAATCATAAGTAAATAAGTTTGCAATTTGATTTTATTTCTCCACATTGCCTAATTCTTATTGAAGGAAATAGAAATAAAGTAATTAATAAAATTTTTATTTTATGAAATATGGAAATATCAGAACCAATAAGGAAGTGATACCTTGTAGAAATGCAACTTTTTAGAAAGAAGTTATTATTAATGAAATGGATTGTCTAATGTCCACTAACACACGGATTCTTATAGTGAAAACCTATTGAGTGCAAATGGGTGTTTAGGAGGAAGTAAGATACTAATGCATCATATCGAGCCTTTAATGCATGACTACTTATCAAAGGGTTTATCCATATGGTCGGTGTGAATTATTTTGATAAATATGCTCCATTAGTGGCAAAAATTACATCCACTTTCACACTTGTTGTTTTAGTTTCAATATATTATTGGCATCTACATCAAATGCATGTAAAGATAACTTTTTTTTACTAAAAATCTTAGTGAAAAAGTTATGTATTAAGCAAAAGGTTTTATTTTTTATTTTCTATAAATGAGAGAAAAGTTTGCAAACTACTAAAAGCTCTTTACACTCAAGCTCAGAAACTGTTAAATTATAAGTGGAGAAAATAATTGTTTTTCTTGAATCGAGAGGTTACATAATGTCTCTTTTTATAGGCATGTAAAAATCCAAGTCAATAGAAAATTAATAATAAATCTAATGACCTATTCTAATAGAAAAAAAATTAATAATAGTAAACCTAACAGCCTATCAAATATTTGACTAAATCATATAGGATTTTTATTGAATAAATTAATATAAAATATTTGACTAAATCATATAGTATTTTTATTAAAGAAATTGATATAAAATATTTGACTAAATCATATAGGATTTTTTATCTTAATCTACACTCCCTCTCCCGTAGATATTGATAAGTCCAAGCTTGCCATTAAGAATTTCACGAGTTTGTTCTGATAGTCCTTTTGTGAATAAATCAGCTAATTGATGAGAGGTAGGAATATATTCAACACTAAAGCTCATTTCCTCTAGCATTTCTTTAATAAAGTGTCGATAAACTTTAATATGTTTGGTTCTATCATGGTGATTGTGAACTATATTGATAGTTGATTTATTGTCACAAAATAGCTGCTTAAAAAAAAGTGAAATTGTCACATTAGTGCCCCCCTACGACTGTTACATGTCTGAAAGAGAGGTAAATCGGGAAGTGCTCGCGCAGGCAGCCTCAACTTCTTTGATTTCTCATCTCATTTGGAGGAAAATCCTATGAATTTGCCGTAGTTGGGGATCGAACCGTGGATGTCTAAGAGCCGAGTTGGACACCTTGTCACTGCACAATAGCCTCGGGGGCATAAAATAGTTGCATAGGACCTTCAAACTCTATCTTTAATTTTTTTTCATCACTGATCTTATCTAGATGAGTTCACACTCTCCATAGGCCATAGCTACATGCGACCCGCTATCATGCCCAGAGTACTTGTCCGGCAAAATCGGACAATACCTCCCTGTATCTTCATGACAATTAAAACACAAGTCTTCCACACGTCATATATCGCCAACATGAAACATAAAACACCACAATACATATAATATATGGGCCTTAGGCCAACAACCAAAATAAATAAGAAGCCTAAAACCTCTAGACTTATCTCTTCTGCCATCTGAGCAAGAATACACATCACACACACATAACCAAAACAAATCAAACAAAAGTTCATAAGGACATAATCAAGTACCACTAAAACAACCACGAGTATAAAGTACTACAAGTTTAAAACATAGAGTACTAGTGATAAAAGTATGAAAAACTGAAATCAAAATATCGGAGTCGTCAAATCAGGGGACTGGAAACTGGACCCTCCAGAAGGCTTCATCCTGAAATAAAATAGATATCAACGGAGTGAGTAAAACTCAGCGGATATCTAATAGTCATGCATAGTAAACTATAAGTAGCAATAATAATCATGCCGGTATAGTTTTTCGACAAAAATACATACCTGAAACTGTACATACCAGAATCACCTAAGCTGACATAAGATATATCCATACAAGCAAATGTAGAATCACCAAAACAAACTACATAATACCTCCTATATGTGCATGGAAATCATATGCAACACTCAAAAGTGCAACAAACAATGCATATAGTAAAAATGTATGCACATACGACACTGTGTCACCCCGATGCCACCACCACCGAGCATGTCATGTGTGCAGGCAGTGGGTAGGGTGTGACAATTGTGCACTCTGCCTTACTACTACACATGTGACCAAGTAGGACGAGATCTTTGGCGAGTATCACCCTCCTACCCCATGTATATATGGAGACATCACCTGTCTCATGGCGAAGGAGGATCCCTGCTCGCTACGCCGCAATACCAATATCCTGAGCGACCATCGTGGAGCCTTGACAGAGCAACTACACACACCCTCCTGAAATACCACTAACTCACGAGTGGTTGTGTGTGTAAATAATGTAACTGACGATGGGCTCAACTATCAAGTAGTATCACCTCCTACCAAGGAGCCGATGATCGTCAGTCATGCAATAATGTAAGATGGTGCATGTCACTAATGCATGATACACCTGTCAATCTATGGCTACCTATGGTATGTACCAATAGGAGCTCATATCAAATAACCTAAGTACATAAGTCTAGGTACACATGCAAGGTATATCCATTATTCATTAAATGCCCAATATGTAAGGTATGTTACTACTCTTAGTGCCAAATAAACAAATGACAAGTATAAAAATGATAGAGCACCAATATAATAAGCATATGAAAAGGCTACAACACGTACTAGGTAGTGACATACCAGGGCAGCTAAAAAGCATAGAAAATTATTACTAGCTATAGTAAACGATGCACAGCAATATGACAATATCTAAAAGAAGATAAGTCAAAGATATCCGCCTACTATGATGAATACCAATTGTCTTTATGCTCGTGAACTTGTCTCGTGACCGAAACCTGCAAATATCATCAACTACAATTAATTCAAGTCCATGATAACATACTAATTAACTACCATATCGTTCTTATATTCGCGTCCTTTTATTGAATACGAATTGGAAACCCCCTACTAAACCCTCAACTTGTATATTTAATACATTCACACCACGAAACCCAAAATAGCCGACTTAACTACTTAATTAATCGCTCACAACTCCGTCACACGCACAACCAGCGCATCACACCCCATCGACATTCATCCATGTTGAACAATAGCCATGTAACCACACCATAGCTCAAGCCAATCTGGACAACTCCCGGGTAACACACAAATCGAACCCTATTCGGACTCCTCAGCTTAATCCCAGCTCCATTCACTCCATCACAGCCGGCAAAACCCCAAGACCAGCCCATCCCAATCAAAACCCCTTGACCCACCGCAAGGATCAACACCGAAATTGAAGAAGAAAAACTAACAAACGAGGTATACTTGGAATCCCCTTAGCTGTATTTCCTCCCCTAACTTTGTTTGCTGAAAAACCAAACGCCCAAACACCGCTGTCTTTGCTCCGACAGAACTAACGAAGAGAGACTCCTGATCGGACCGCTGCCGCTTGCAAAGAGGTAAACGGTTGAGAGGAAGGAGAAGCTGTGATCGCCCTAGTTGCTGTCGGCGTTCGATGGGGCTGGCGGAAGAGAAGAGACGGCGATAGCAGAACACTTGCAGCGGCCACGGCATTGTGGCTGCGGGTTGCGGCGTCGGATTGGACACGCGAGAGGGGAAAACGAAGAAGAATTCGTCGGGTGGCGTTCGCGTGGAGAAGGGATTGCAATGAGGAAATCGCGAGAAGAAGAAACGAAGTGGAGAAGTCGGGCACGGCTGCGAAAACGCTCGGGAGAAATAGGAATAGTAAACCTAGGTTTATAACTTAGGTTAATTAAACCTATTAAATAATCTAAACAGACCCTTTAAAAGTCTGTTTTTCTTATCTCTGTAAATATCCCGTACAAGCCCCGTTTAATTCCAAAATAATTCTGGAAAAATATCTAAAATTCTCCAAAATTCCTAGGATTATTTTTTTTTAAATTTTGGCCATTTAATTTAGTATTTTAAATTTCCATATTTAACATCTGCACTATTTCTTGCAACAATTGATTGTTTTTTGTCATGCCAAGTTACCAAGTTTCCCTGTACTATTGTCCTATTTACTCGATTAGCGATGGATCCAACCCAATCTATATCAGTAAATGCGTTCACTCTTCAATTATTATTTTTTGCAAAAATTAGTCTTTTCCCTGGTTTGTTTCAAGTACCTTGGCATCATGGGTACATATATTGACTTACTAAACTTACTGCAAAACTAATGTTTGGGCGAATATGTGAGCGATAAATAAGTTGTTCGGCAAGTCGTTGATATCTTTCTTTATCCACTAGTCCTCAAACATTTTTCCTTTATTCCCTAGCTCAATTGGTGTATTACTTGGCTTACATCCCAATATACCGGTTGCTTTTAAGAGATCTAATGCCCATTGTCTTTGAGAGACAGAGATGCCCTTTTTGCATCTAGTAATTTCCATTCCTTAAAAGTACTTTAGTACTCCAAGGTCCTTAACTTTGAATTATTTCTCCATCATCAGTTTAGTCTCCTTCATTTCCTTTATATCCTTCTCAATCACTATGATATCGTCAACATATACTATACGAATAGTAATTTTTAATTTATCAGAATGTTTAACAGAGTGTATGATCTACTATCCCTGAATATGCCAACATTTTTTATTACCTTAAAGAAATTTTCAAACTGGGCACGTGGGGACTGTTTTAATCCACAGAGATTTATTAAGTTTAAAGATACTTTAACTTCCCAATTTTTCTTTAAATCCTAGAGGTTGACTCATATAAATTTGCTCTTCAAGTTCGCCATTTAGGAATGCATTTTTAATATCAAGTTGATATAGTAGCCAATCAAGGTTGGTTGCCAATGATAGAAGAATCTGAATAGTATAATTTTGGCAATGGAGCAAAGGTTTTAGTATAATCAATGTCATAGGTTTGAGTAAAGCTCTTAGCCACAAGATGAGCATTGTATCTTTTGATCGAACCATTTGCCTTATAATTAATTGTGAATATCCATTTGAACTCCACTTTTTTTCCTTGTGGCAATTTCATCAGACTCGAGGTATTATTTAGCTAGCTTTAAGGCATGCATTTCCTCAAGAATAGCCTTTTTCCATTTGGGAATATTGAGTGCCTCTTGATTAAACCTAGGAAGTAGATCATTTGAAAGTAAAGGCATGAAATGAGGAAGATAACTTAGAATAGGAGACAAATTTAGAAATGCGATGTTGAGTATAGGATCTCACACACTTTCTAATCGCTATTGGTACATTGAGATCAAGAGTAGTACCTGATTAAGGTTCCACTATCAGTCCATTCTCTTTACTATGGTTAGGATTCACATTGGCTAGTAACTCCTATTGTGATATTAATTCTTCCTTTGCTTCCAATTCTGGGACATCTTTCGGAGGGCTTGCTTCAGATATTTGAGGGCTTACTTGGATTGGATCAACCATAGGTGGAGGTTGAATATCCCAACAAGCTTTATTTGGGTTCCCCTTTGAAGCAAAGTTGGGAAGAACTAAGGAGTATTTTCAAAAAAGGTGACATCGCGAGAAACATATGTTTTTCTGGTTTGAGAACAATAACAATGGTAACCCTTTTGAGTCGGAGAATATCCAATGAAAACAATTTTGATGGCCTGAGGATTAAGCTTACTTTGATGGTGGTCACGAACATGAACAAAGGTTTTTAATGGAAGAGTATTGGATATAGACGTGTTGATATTTTTTAATAAGAAGGGATAAATAGGTCAACTTGGTAAGTGATTGAAGAGATAAGCAGTGGTGAGAATGACATCCCCCATAGGTATTTAGGGACGTGCATGGTGAACATTAGAGCAAATGATGATTCTTCCTTTCTGGCAATTTATTTTGTTGAGGGATATCAACACATGAACTTTGGTGGATAATACCATTTTCAAATAGATAGTCATCTAGAATGGTATACAACTAATTCTAAGAGTTTGAATATGGGTGTGAAATTGAGTTTGGATCATTTTATTAAAATCTTTGTAATTTTACTTGTGTTAGATTTATTACGAAGAAGGAAAATCCAATAACCCGTGTGCGAACATGAATAAAAGTTAGGAATTATATTTTACCCTGAGAGATAGCAAATGTAATGAATGACGTGTCATATATTTGATTAAATCATCTAAAATTTTTATCAAATAAATTAATATAAAATATTTGACTAAATCATATATAGGATTTTTATTAAATAAATTGATATAAAATATTTAACTAAATCATATAGGACTTTATATGTTAATCTACAGAATCAATATAGTTTTAATGAATGATTTAATTCATAGCATGTGTAAGAATTATTTTTGGAATTTTAAAAAGCACAAAATACTTAAACTTTGGTCTTTAAAATGAAAGATATTGAAGAAGTGGGTATTATCCTAGGGATTAAAGTTGAAAGAAAAAATAATGGTTTTTTTTATTGAACTAAATTCATTTTCTGAAACTGTTTCTTAAAAATAATTATTTAGGGATTAAGGAAGTAAATAGTCTTGACGCTGCCAATAAAGTTGCTAGAGTTCAAGTACAACAATTGCATAAGTTTAATATCAGGTCAAATATAAATTTTGCTGCAAGCAAGCTATTAAGATGTACAAGAAATCCGAAGTTCAAACAATGATTATTGGAAAGCTATAGTTCATGATTATTTTAAGAAAAACTAAAGATTTATTTTTTCGCTATTCTAGTGATGTTAGCTGTTTAATAGGTGCTAGTGACAGTAAATCCACATTCAATGAATTTTCACCCTTGGTGGTAGTGCTAGTTGTTGGGCATCAAAGAAGACTTGTATTAGTCAGTTGACAATAGAGTCTGAGTCTATAGCATTAGTAGTTATTGAAAAAGAATTAGCCAACCCCATCTAGTGGGATAAGGTTTTGTTGTTGTTGTTATTGTTGAAAAAGAATCAGAATTTTTAAGAAATTTGTTATTGAATATTGAGTTTTGACCACAACCAAGATTTAAGATCTCGTACAATTTTGGAGCTTGGGCCTTGGATCATGTGATGTTGATGTTTGACACACTTCTAAGTTTGCTGAGATTAATCCAAATGAATTTTAATACTATAATCCTTATTTCAAACACAAGTCAATAACAATTAAACAGTCATTCGGTTTCAGTTTGTTTTTTTTTTTTTGACTTTTTGAATATATAAATATATATTATGTATTTATTGAGACGACATAAACTCTTAACTTATGTCTCTATAATTAATGTAGATAATTGTGTGGGCTTGGGTTTTCAAATCACAAACCTGAAAACATGTGTTGGTTTGGGTTAATTTTTAAATTTGATTCAGGGCTATATGGTTCTTTTACCCAACCTAACTAGGACTTATTTTTTGAAAATTTCATACAACAACAAACCATAATTCACATTATTTTAGCTGGTGCATATATTTGATACAATCATTTAACTACCGCAAGTATATATAACTACTGTGGTATCATGACCTTACAATAAAATATCATATGAAGCTTTTCCATGCTCGTTCAATTTTTTATTCCTTGTAATTCTATGTTTTGACTTGGTTAGCAGCTGAAATCCAAGGTGGGCGAAGTCATGTCTTCTCCTGCGATCACACTTGCACCCGACAATACAGTCCTAGGTAAGCTTCCTTGCCAATGACTTCTCTTCCGTATATGCATATCTTTTTCATCCAGTTTGGATTAGAGCTGTTTCCTATCAAATCCGTGCAGATGCTGCAGCCTTAATGCTTAAGATGAAGGTCCACAGGTTACCTATTTTAGATGTGGAAAAGAGAGTTATAGGTAAGAGCTACAAACTAATTATAATGTTATTATGAATATCCATCTTCATATCATGCAACCATGTATCTATCAGTAATATAAACTTGATTTGATAAACCAGGAATGGTTACTCGAACTGACATATTCCAAGCATTGGAGGCACAGAATGTAGAGTCCGTTGCTTAGAGCACGCCCACCAGCTATGTATTAAATAAGTGCGATGCTTTTATGTAATTATATTTGCAGCTGAATTATTGTTCTTGTATGGTCCGTGTGTTAGTATTTACTGCGATAGAACTATGTTCCGTGTGTTAGTATTTACTGCGATAGAACTACTGTTGTCTCAGAATACTGTTCTTTAAATCCATTGATATCGTCTCAAGTATGAAAAAGGGTGTGTTAGGTCGATCTTGAATTCAAACAAATATTTAATAAATAGATCTATTAAATTATTATGTTAATATTGGACATTTGCAAAATTTATATGTAACATCTTAATACGGACTATTATATATTCGTGAGAATTTAAATGTTGTGTTAAATTTGTAAGAATTCATACATTATAAATTAGATAAGAATAGATATTATAAGAAAATTAAATGTTTAAGATTTAAAATATGGAACATAAGAATGTTCATTGGTAAAATAATGACAATAGTATATACGATGATTAGGAAACAAAATTAATATTTTATATTTATAAAAGATAAGACGGGTAAAAGAGAAGGCAAAGGTAGAATTTGAGTTTTAAATTGTAGTATACAGGAATATGTAAAATAAAAATTAAAGTATGTATCATTGTAGATAATTCGTTAAAGAAAGAAGAGTATAACTTTTAGTATTGTGGTGGCAAAAAAAATTATTAATGTAATTAGTATTTATGTATCCAAAGTGATATTAGATAAAGACACCAAATCTAAATTTTAAAAAGATCTAGATGAGATATTACAAAAAAAAATCGCCAAACGAAATCTTTTTAAAAGGAGAAAATCTAAATTGGCATGTAAGAATAAAAAATGAGATATATGATAGAATACACAGAGGTTATGAGTTTGGAAAAAAAAATGAAAAAGGAATATTTATATTTGATTTCACGATAGTATATGATTTTATATTAGCTAATATATATATATATATTTTTAAAAAAAATATTTGATCACATTCAAAAGTGAGAATAGTATATCACAAACTGATTGACTTATGGTTAGAAAAAAGAAAAGAAAAATTATTAAAGATTGCAAGGTCATTTCTTGAGAGAATTTAACTACCCAATATAGATTAGATTAGTAATGTTGAATAAATGTCTCAACTATAATTTCAATAGAAAGAAAATGTGCATGACTTTTAAAATTAAGTGGTGAAAATTAAAAGATGAGAAACAAAACATATTTAAGAAGAAAATAAGAGTACAAGTAATATGGGAGAAATACATGACGATTCAAATACGATATGAGATAAAATAGTATTAAAATTGAAAACGATAGTCAAGAGTGTACTCAATGAGTAATGAACATATACCACCAAGTAAAAAATCTTTGTAGTGGAATGAGAGAGTAGAAGAAAAGGAAAAAATGAATAGTGTATAAACTATTATGTACTTGTAATAATGAAAACTAAAAAAGTATACAATAGTCAAAAAAGAGATTAAGAAAGCAGCGTATGAATCTAAAAATGGAATTTTTAAATGATTATTATATCAATGATTGAATACAAAAGAAGAAGAAAAAGATATTTATAAAATAGCTAAATCTAGAGAGAGAGAGAAGATAGTTTTTATTCAAATAAGATGATTAAAGATGAATGCAATAAAAAACTATTGAATAATAAGGAAATAGAAGAGCGATTGAAGTTGTATTTTCAGTAATTTTTTAATGAAAATTTAAATGATCAATGTAATTTAGGCAACTTAGGTAGGTTAGAGGAATATAGAAATTTAAAATTTTATCATATAATTTATATTTCAGAAGTAGAATAAGTTTTAAATGGGATAGAAAATAGAGAAATAATTGGATCAAATGATATTTTAATTGAGATATAAAAGTGTTTAAGAAAGTATTGAATAACTTATAAAACTATTTAATCTGATATTAAAAATGAAAAAAAAGATCATCAGAGAAAAGTACTCTAATTCTCTTATATAAAAATAAAGAAAATATATAAAATTATGTAAATTATAGGGGTATTAAACTAATGAATCATATCATGAAATTTTAGAAAACAATAATAAAAAAACTGAGGAAGGAGACTACAATGATTGAAAATTAATTTGGATTTATTCCTGGAAGATCAATACTAGAAGTTATATATATCTATATATCTATATATATATGACTAATTGAAAAATATAAAAAACAGAAGCAAGACTTACATATGATATTCATCGATATAAAAAGAACTTATGATAGAGTTCCAAGAGAAATTATATAAAAAAATTTAGAAAAAATATATTAGTACAATATATATTAAAATAATAAGTATATGTATGATGATGTAATGACAAGAGTAAAAACTCCAAGTGGATTAATCGAAACATTTTCATAAAGATTGTGTTACTTCAATGATTAACTCTAAATTTTTATCTTTTTATACTAATCATAGATGAACTCACTTGATACATTCAAAATATAATATCATGGTATATATTATTTACAGATAATATATGAGACATATGAAGGAGTGAATTTTAAATTTGAATCTTTACAGAAACACTAGAAGTGAAAGGTTTTAGAGTTAGTAGAGTAAAAATAGAATATATAGAATTTAAATTTAGCAATATTAGACATAATGAGATAAAGATTTACTTAGTTTACAACCTTCTAGGGTTGCTATGTCTAAGGCCTATGCATAGGTTCGCTCATCTTTATTTTTCTCCTCTTCCGTAATTTATCGGAGGTAGAAAAACTTTTTACAATAGTTTAGAATACTGATTACAAAAGCATCCGAATGTGTCTTATTTTGTCTTCGAACTCTATGTTGGGTTTCCGGCACCGCGGCGTGTGTGTGTTCGATCATGTTTCGTAAACATGAGCACAGCGGAAGCAATAAAAAATAATAAATACTTCTATTTATTACAACACACACAACACACGCATGCTATTACAACAAGTGTAGACATAACCGTAAATTAAAATTGCAATAAAAGGAAATTAAACTACGTTATACCTTCCGTATGACGTGTAGCGGGAACGGCATCAACCGGAACGATTCTCGTAAGAATCGTCTCTATCCGTATCCACGCCGAGCTCCTCGGGATGACTTCGCCAAGCCACGAGCTTCGTCTTCGTACGGGTTACTAGCCTCGTGTTGAAGACGACGTGATCGAGAGATGATCACGGTCCGAATCCAAATTCGGACCTAAAGACAAGTCCTCAAGACTTGCTTCTCCGGAGAGGTATTCGTCAACCGATTGACGAATCCTTCGTCCTCCACCTCAGAGGATTACCGGAGATCAAATCCCCGGAATGTTATCCGCTGTCGGAGCACTAACCGTCGTCCAAACGACGCTCCGACGAGAGGAGAAGAAGCTGTCCAGAAAACTGGACAGCTTGGTGGAGGAAATAGCGCCGCTAAAGAAGAGATGGAGAAAAGGGAGATCACCGAGGGTCGCCGGAGGTCCACCGCCAAGCTTGACGCCGAAGGAGATGGACGGCAGCACACGGGCAAGAGGAGTTGTTGTTGACGCCAACAACAAGGAGGATGGGTTGGGCGCCACTAATTGGATTAGGTTTAGGTTAGGGTTTAATCCTATTTTATAGAGAACTAATTCTCTTAATGGTTAATGGATCATATCCATAAAGCCCGTTAACCCGCTCCATTAAGATAAGTTAAAATAAACCAAACCATGATGGTTTATTTTAAGTTAAAACGAACCGAACCAACTTTTGGTTCATTCGTTTAAAATAAACCAAACCCTTTGGTTTATTCTCATCCATTGGATTAGAACCAAACCATTTTGGTCCATCCAGTATGTCTTCATAAGACACGGCCCATCCACGCTTCCATTGCGACTGAAACAATTTCATGCTCGCTTTATGTTTGGTCCAACCAAACATAGTTTCTCTCGGTCTGAGAATCCCATTCTCAAGCTCGTTTTAAATCCTTTGGATTACACTCGTTGCGTGTGACCAAATAGGTTCTCGGTTTATGTTGGCCGCCTATAATTAACCATTAATTATAGAACGATCATGAGTGGCACCTAGTAGTACATCATGATCCCCAATTAACCAAAAGATCAAGCAGTTGATCCGAACTATTTCAAACCCTTCATAGCTTGAATGATTCGTGCCCCATTCCTTCACTCATCTTATACCCACTTGGTTCAGATGACATGGTCTATTGTGTCACCCCACTAGGTCGACTACGCCACACCTAGCCCAAGTATCATTTCCTCGTCCCACTGGATTCTAGTTACTCCACATGTATCAAGAGTACCTTACTCTAAACATGTAATTGCTTTGGCCAAAGACTTTAGTAACAATCCGACGAGAGGCCATGGGTATACATCTCCTCGCAAGGAGTGGTGAATCCTTTATAGGCTATTCAAACACCTTCGATCACTTCGACTTATACCCAATCATCCCGGGTCCACATCTCCTTAGAGATGTTTGCTTAAGATGTCAAAGCATAAGTCTCTATGATCAAGATGACTTGAATACCGCAAGTCAAAGGAACATCGCACTTAAGCCACGAAGAACTTCATCGACATATCTATATATGCAGAGAACCATATGAAGTCTTACTACCGGTCACTCCAATGAACTAGTTACCATAACTAGCATCCACGATTAACTCCGACATCACTATGTCTCCAGCCTAGTGAGAATCACCGCTTGGATACACCAAGGAGTATACCTCGTGCTAGTCTCGGCGAATTGATGGTGTCCAAATCCATCAATTCATCGACTAGGATAATTCCGATACATCACAATTACACATGTAGAGATACTCACTAGTTGTGATCCAATCACAAATTCTCTCATGCTGTGAATCGTATCGTGGACATTCAGTAAATGAGTTTAAGATCCAATCAAATACATTAAACATGTACACTCAAATAGTGAATCTTCATTTATCATATAAATGGTTCATACATAAGGCGATTGCCTTAGGACATCTCTCATATATTACTAACAGACTCCCACTTGGCCTAATGCCAATCGCTACGGTATCCAATACCATAAGCACTAACATGACCCTCAAACTTACTTTGAGGTAATGCTTTAGTCAAAGGATCCGCTAAGTTCCTTTCAGTGGGAATTTTCTCGATTTGTATTTCGTTCCTACTTATGATCTCTTTGATAAGATGATAGCGGCGAAGCACATGTTTGGATCATTGATGAGACCACATCAAGTTCATAGATGAACTACTTGATCCAAACCGCTTCGTCGCTTCAAAGGCTGCAACGATTCTCGCCTTAGTGGCGTAATCCGCTATAGTGTCAAGCTTGGAACCTTTCCAACTTATTGCGCCCATTCTAGGTGAATACATACCCGCAGAGACATGGAATCATCCTTGTCTGCCGAGCCGGCATCCGTATACCCGCATATCACCATGTCCCTTCTCCATATATTAGGAACACATCCTTAGTTCTTCTCAAGTACTTAAGGATCGTCTTAATACCGCCCAATGATCCATTCTGGATCGATCGTATCCGCCGTGACACTCGAGCATACGATACATCGGGCCTCGTACATAACATAGCATACATGATAGATCCTATTGCGGATGCATAGGGAATCTTACTCATGCAAATCCTCTCGCCTTCGTGCGCGGACACATAGACTTGAAAGGTGTACCCCATGCCCGATGGGCGGATAACCTTTCTTGGATTCCGACATGCTAAACCTCTTAGCACTCGGGCCTATATATGACCGCGAAAGACCAACAACCGCTTCGATCTATCTCTATAGATCTTAATCCCAAGGATGTAGGTTGCTTCTCCCGTGTCTTTCATGGAGAATGTCTTGGATAACCAAACCTTAATCGATCAGAAGAAAGATGGACATCGTTTCCTATAAGTAATATGTCATCGACATACAATACTAGGAACACATTTGCCTCCCACTAACCTTCTTGTACACACAAGGTTAAATGCGGATTTTGTGAGAAATCAAACTTTTGATTGTCTCATCAAGCGGATATTCCGACTCTGGATGCTTGCTTGATCCATAAATGGATCGCAATTTGCATACCTTGGTTTTATCAAGCGATGTGAAACCCTCGGGTTGTATCATATACCGTCCTCGGCGAGTTTCCATTAAGGAAAATTTGTTTTCACATCCATCTGCCATATCTCATAATCATAATGGCGCTATGGCGGGAGCATCGAATGGATTTAAGCATAGCTACTGGCGAATAGGTTTTAAATCATAATCAACACCTTGCTTTTGGCGATATCCTTTGCCACCAATCTAACCTTATAGGTAATCACATTACCATCCATGTCGGTTTCTTCTTGAAAACCCACTTGCACCCTATAGGCTTTATGCCTTGGTGGAGTCGACAAGTTCAAACTTGGTTTTCATACATGGAATCCATTTCCGACTTCATGGCACCAAGCCACTTATCCCTTTCTACGAACTTATCGGCCACTTCTTCATAAGCTGGTAGGCTCCTCATCATCAATGAGTAACACGTCGTTCGATTCACTTACGAGAAATCCATATCTCTCGGGAATATTGCGTGTTCTACGGATCTACGAAGATGTGGTGTTACAATAGTCCAGTAGATTGCTCATCACTATGAGTTGTCATTTGTTGTGCTCACAGTATCTCATTAATGTCTATTTGAGTCTCTCGAGCCTCCTCAAGCTCGGCACTCCCCTTTGTTTTCTTGCAGAGAAACTCTTTCTCTAGAAACCAGCATGCCTTGAAACAAACACCTTTTGTTCCACAGGATGATAGAATTAGTAACCCCTTGTTTCCTTAGGGTATCGATAAATAGACATTTATCGGACTTAGCATCGATTTATACGTCTGATCCGCTTCACATAAGCGAGACAACCCCATATCTTCAAGTAAGATACATGAGGTTTCTTACCATTCCATATCTCATATGGAGTAGTTGAGACTACCTTAGTAGGCATTACATTTAACAAGTAAGCGGTATGCGAAGTGCATAACCCCAAAAGGACTTGGGAAGAGTTGCATGATTCATCATTGACGACCATGTCCAACAGTCGATTCGCCTCTCGGATACACCATTATCTTTGTGGTGTATAGGCGAGTCCATTGAGACAATATGCCATTGTCTCTTAGATAATCAAAAACTCTTGACTTAAGTATTCACCACCTCGATCCGATCAGTATTTTAATACTCTTGTCATGTTGTTTCTCTACTTCATTTCTGAATTCTTTGAACCTTTCAAAGGCTTGGACTTGTGTTTCATCAAGAACACATACCCAAACCGTAGTGATCATCGGTGAAGGTAATGAAGTAGCTATAGCCTCCTAATGCTTGAGTTGACATAGGTCCACATACATCGGTATGTACTAAACCTAAGTAACTCTCCCACTCGTTCACCTTTTCGGTAAAAGGTAACTTAGTCATCTTGCCTTTTAAGCATGATTCGCATGTATCGTATGAATCCAATTCAAGCGATTCGAATTCCACATCGGTGTAATTCGGACATGCGTTTCTTGCTTATATGGCCAAGGCGACAATGCCACATATAGAGTCTATTTGATTATCCTTTGAGCACAGCGTGTTGCTCACCCGATATTGAAAATGTCCTTTGGATCGTCCAGCGTATAAACACCATTGCTTAAAGTTCGGTTCCATAAAGAACTCCATTGAAGTTATGTATAACAACAATTGTTACTAAGCGTTAAATGGAAACCATTTCTATTTAAACAGAAATAGAAATGATGTTCTTTATCAAGAAGGAACATAAAAGCAATTGTCGATTCTAAGACTAGTCCACTAGGGAGTTCAAACAAATAAGTTAGATGGCGATGCAACCTTTGCTCCATTCCCAACTCATGTAAATTTGACTCTCCTTGGCAAGTCTTCTTCTATTCCTTAGCCCCATGTATGTCATTACATATATGTGAGCCACACCGATTATCGAATACCCAAGTGTCTAAGGAAATAGAATGACAATCAATAAAGATTTACGAAGAAGATGGGGCATCCGATGCCTTATCCTTCTTCATGGACTCAAGATAAATCTTGCACTTTCTTACTTGATGGCTCTCCTTGCCATAATGATGGCAAGTTTCCTTTGTGCTAGTTCTACCTTCTTAGCCTTTCTCTTCTTTCCTTACATTTGTTCCTTTGACTTCCTCTTAGAACCTTTCTTGAGGAATCAACTAACAACACATCCCTACTCATGCTTCTCGAGAAGGCTCCACAGTCTTGACATGTTTGGCGATACCACAGATGAACCTCCTTGCATCTCGAGAGGTGAAGAGGAGCTTGGAGACTTGAACCTTTGAATCTCACTTGCTCATCAACCAACTCACAAAGATGAAGGACTACGATATGAGCATCCATATGCTCATCTTTGCTTTCGTAACTTGGGTTCCATCGCGGCTAGCATGATGCAACTCATTTGTTCGAGAATCACTCACATGTTTACGATAGGCCAACAATTGGTCCAAAGTTGCATAAAGTCACTAGGATGGCGGGAAGAGGCGCCGAGGACATACACAAGCTTTTCACCTTGAGAACAATTCTCGAGTTTCTAAGCGATCCAAGTTCGGCCCGATCGATTTATTTGAATCAAAATGGAGCATAAATTCAAACACATCATGATCAATATATTAACTTAGAAATACAAAAGCGAGCATATATGAGAAAGATGATTTTAAAATGCATCAATATACATTTATAAATCCCATTCATTTTTGAATTTCAAAACCCCAAAATCACTTGGAGATCGTAGGTCCATCTCGAATGGGCTGATATCCATCATAGTTATGAACAACCTTGGAGAGAGTCCAACAAGCCATTCATAACTATGACGGTAGGTATCATCTATACCGATTGCATATCACGTATATGCAACTATCACAATGTGCTATCAACTAATTGAATGTTCACACATACATCGGGTTGTTAACACATTAACAAGTATGCATCATATGCATAGCACCCAACTTCACCTCCCTTTACATCGACCTTGGAAGAGTCCGACAAATCGATGCTCCGTTAAAGCCAACCCATTAATCGGGACATAGTTTTAATATGGTTAGGCGCATTCAACCAATTAGCCCGGCTTGGAGAGAGTCCAACAACCAAAGCTAACGATTGACCTCGACTCTTACCATATTAGTATTAAACTATTCCATGGTTTGAACATGTTGGTTGGGGCTTGGAGAGAGTCAACAACCCAAACAAGAAAGCGGAACTCTGGTTCTAACCATATTAATGGAAGGTGTAGGCTTTAATATTGTTTAAGGGTTTTATGTCTCATCCTCTTTGCATGCAAATAACTATTATCTACATGGCATGGCATACATGGCATACATCTACATGTCACGACACGCATGGCATAATGTTATGCATCTAATGCAATTACATGGCATACAATTATGTCATGTTTATATTTCCTTATATGTCATAACTATTTATGGAAATAAAATATGTTTAAGATTTGATTCTCCAAATCAAATCATAATTAAATTAGGAAACAAATTTCCAAATCTAATCACATATTTTATTCATGGAATTATTTGATTAAGGAAAATCTATTTAGGAAACCAATTTCCTAAATCTTTAAAACTACTTATGGAAATAAAATATTTTAAGATTTGATTTCCCAAATCAAATCATGATTAAATTAGGAAACAAATTTCAGAATCTAATCAAATATTTTATTTATGGAAAATATCAATTTCCATAAATACTTCCAACTTTCAAAAAGTGGAAGATTTCCATAAATACTTCTAGACTTTCCAAAATTGAAAAATTTCCATAAATACTTCTAAATTTCCAAAATTTAGAAAATTTCCAAAAATACATTATGACTATCGCAAAACCATTTTTACGATTATGTCGAAACACAACCTGGGCTCTGATACCACTGTTGGGTTTAGGTGTTCGATCATGTTTCGTAAACATGAGCACAGGAAGCAATAAAAATAATAAATATTTATTACAACACACACAACACGCATGCTATTACAACAAGTGTAGACATAACCGTAAATTAAAATTGCAATAAAGGAAATTAAACTCGTTATACCTTCCGTATGGCGTGTAGCGAAACGGCATCAACCGGAGCGATCCTCGTAGAATCGTCTCTATCCGTATCCACGCCGAGCTCCTCGGGATGACCGCTAAGCCACGAGCCGTCTTACGTGCGGGTTACTAGCCTCGTGTTGAAGGCGGCGTGATCGAGAGATGATCACGATCCGAATCAAATTCGGACCTAAAGACAGTCCTCAAGACTTGCTTCTCCGGAGAGGTATTCGTCAACGATTGGCCGAATCGCCGTCCTCCACCTCAGAGGATTACGAGATCAAATCCCGGTATGTTATCGCTGTCGGAGCACTAACCGTCGTCCAAGCGCTCCGGCGGAAGGAAAAGCTGTCAGAAAAACTGGACAGCTTTGGTGGAAGAAATAGCGCCCGGCCAAAGAAGAGATGGAGCCTCACCTTATGCACGAACCTAGGAGATCACGGAGTGGCGGAGGTCCACCGGCTGAAGCTTGGGCGCGGCAAGGAGATGGCAGCCACTCAATGAAGTTGGGCGGCAGCTTGTTGTTGGCGCCGCAACAAGGAGGATGGGTGGCGGCCAACTTGGTGGATTAGGGTTTATTTTGGATTAGGGCAACTAATTCTCTTAATGGTTAATGGATCATATCCATAAAGCCCGTTAAACCGCTCCATTAAGATAAGTTAAAATAAACCAAACCATGATGGTTTATTTTAAATTAAAACGAACCGAACCAACTTTTGGTTCATTCGTTTAAAATAAACCAAACCCTTTGGTTTATTCTTATCCATTGGATTAGAACCAAACCATTTTGGTCCATCCATTATGTCTTCATAAGACCTTTGCCCATCCACGCTTCCATTCGTGAAACAATTTCATGCTCGCTTTATGTTTGAGTCGACCAAACATAGTTTCTCTCGATGCGAGAATCCCATTCTCAAGCTCGTTTTAAATCCTTTGGATTACACTCGTTGTCGTGTGACCAAATAGGTTCTCGGTTTATGTTGGCCGTCTATAATTAACCATTAATTATAGAACGATCATGAGTGGCACCTAGTAGTACATCATGATCCCCAATTAACCGAAAAGATCAACGGTTGATCCAGAACTATTTCTGAAACCCTTCAGTAGCTCGAATGAATCGTGCCCCAGTCCCTGCACTCATCTTATACCCACTTGGTTCAGGACATGGTCTATTGTGTCAGTCCCCACTAGGCTGACTACGTCACACCTAGCCCAAGTATCATTTCCTCGTCCTACGGATTCTAGTTACTCCACATGTATCGAAGAGTACCTTACTCTAAACATGTAATGCTTTGGCCCAAGACTTTAGTAACAATCCGACGAGAGGCCATGGGTATACATCTCCTCGCAAGGAGTGGTGAATCCTTTATAGGCTATTCAAACACCTTCGATCACTTGACTTATACCCAATCATCCGGGTCCACATCTCCTTAGAGATGTTTGCTTAAGATGTCAAAGCATAAGTCTCTATGATCAAGATGACTTGAATACGCAAGTCGAAGAACATCGCACTTAAGCCCGCATAAGAACTTCATTGACATATCTATATATGCGAGAGAACCATATGAAGTCTTACGGTACGGTCACTCCAATGAACTAGTTACCATAACTAGCATCCACGATTAACTCGGACATCACTATGTCTCCGGCCCGGTGAGAATCGGTGCTTGGATACACCAAGGAGTATACCTCGTGCTAGTCTCGGCGAATTGATGGTGTCAAATCCATCAATTCATCGACTAGGGATAATTCCGATACATCACAATTACACATGTAGAGATACTCACTAGTTGTGATCCAATCACAAATTCTCTCATGCTGTGAATCGTATCGTGGACATTCAGTAAATGAGTTTAAGATCCAATCAAATACATTAAACATGTACACTCAAATAGTGAATCTTCATTTATCATATAAATGGTTCATACATAAGGCGATTGCCTTAGGACATCTCTCATATATTACTAACACTCTATGGGTCCTTTTAATGTCTTCTCTTTGGTTTCACTATTAATTGACGTGGCACTGTTCGGGTGCCCGAAAACCTTTCGACACTTGGAAGATTGCTGACGTGACTTTCATCTTTATTAACAGGTCATCCTTGATTCGCCTTTGTTGATGTGTCATTGTTTCGAATGCTCGAAGATCCATTCTTCTCATATCTTGATCCTCTCACTTTAATCTACAATATTCGCATGCTTTCGGTCATTTGAAACCCTTCCGGTCTCCTACATCTGCAATTTTCTTGGATCACAAACTTGTTTAACAGAAATAACATTACGTGCATAGGGGCATTAGGATTAAATCCAATCGCTCAAAATTTCAGTCACTCAGAATCCAATTCCAATCTCTTGGAACTCTAACTGAAGTCGACTACGATTGAGTCGACGTAAATTGAGTTCCTACTCTCATCGTGTAGCTCGCTCAATTCATCTCACAACCTACTTTATGTAATCTTCTTCTTAGTTTCTCATCTCTCGGATGCATCGTCTCTCCAACTCACTCCTTGTATGCTCTTCTCTCTTCATTGGAGTATTCTTTCACAAGCTTCTCATACTTTAGATGCACTGAGTCCATCGACTCAGTTTCCGTATTATCCTTCTTACATGCTTGCTTCTTCCACAAATATTGCACTATCTTTGATACTACTCATCCTTTGCAATCTCTCAGCTATCTCATACTATCTGTCTCCATACTCTAATAGATCTTGAGTTATCGGATACATGTGTGCATTCTTTGTAGGATCGATTTGAGCGCTAGAGGATGGGGGTGAATAACTCAAGGAAACTTTTCGAATTCGTAAAGATAAAACACGAGTGCACAGCGGAAAGTAAGTAAACACAATTTTATGTTTACTTGGTTCACAGCCTTCGACTGCTAATCCAAGACCCTAATGGTCCTAGACCGTGTACAGAGGGCAAAGCACTAAAAATATTCCTCCTCGTTAGAGATAGGAGTAAGCGAGTACAATCAATACAAAAAAACTCAAGGTAGAGGGTGTTGGTGCAATCGGCCCAGGTCACGATTGACCAGGACTCGAGTTTGACTCAAGTGATGTTTTGATGTTTCGACAAAAACATATGACAATGTAATTGTCATGGGAAAGTCCAAGTCATGGGAACTTGGCATGGGAAGTCCAAGTGGGACACTTGGCATTTGAGAAAAGTCCAAGCATGAGTCTTGGCAAATGGAAAGTCCAACATAGGTTGGCAAGGGAAAGTCCAAGCATGGGTCTTGGCATGGAAAGTCCAAGCATGGGTCTTGGCATGAAAAGTCCAACATGGGTTGGCAAGGGAAAGTCCAAGCTTGAGTCTTGGCATTTGAGAAGTCCAAGGGTTTGATATTGGCGGCGTAAAGTCCAAGCGGGAGTCTTGGCAGCATAAGTCCAATGATTGGCGGCGTAAAGTCCAAGCGGAGTCTTGGCGGCGTAAGTCCAATGTGCCTTGACGGTGTAGACACCATTAACATGACATAGCCGATGGAAGCACCTGAAGGCTAGCACGATAGATGAACAAGTCATGGATGACTTGGAGGGATCCGAGAGACGTGAGGCTGATGGAGGTGGCTAGAAGGCTTAGGTCTAGACTAAGGGTGGTCTAGCAAGTATGGGGGAACCATACTTGGGCTAAAACCTCATTTTTTGAGGTGTGCCAGTCGACTGGTGTCATGTGGCAGTCAACTGGACCGAGTCAACTAGGGTTTGACTGCGGGTTGTGGCCTAGCGATCGCCAAAGTGGGATCGGGTGATGGCTCGGCGATCGGATCGTGTGATCGATCGGTGCTCGAGAAATCGGCCACAGAATGGAGTCGAGACTCGACTGGTCGAGTGAGGACTCTATCAGTCGACTGATGGGTATGATCAGTCGACTGATGGTAGATCTGTTGGACTTATCCAACGTGGATCTAGCCGCTGCCTCATGACAACAGTGGCATCAGTCGGCTGATGGTCCCGATCAGTCGACTGATCGACTTTTCCAGCACAGGTTGAAGCTTTATAAAGAGCTCGTGATGGAGGAAAATGTAATGGTTCTTTGAGGCGATTTGGAGCGAGTTGCTGCTGCAATTTAGGGTCTCCAAGTGCTACTCGATCAACCAAGTGATCAAGCATTCAAAGAGCATTTGTAAAGTGTTTTCTTTGCTTGTATTGCTTTGTATTTCATTATAGTGCTTGTATTCATCTTGTATACATTGTACGAGGTTTCTCCACCTCCGGATTGTTCCGAGAAGGAGTTATTTTATAGTGGTGTGTGATTGGCATCACTAGGGCTCGTTTGAGCCCGATCCGTGGAGTAGGAACCGTGCGGTTCCAAACCACGTTACATACTCGTGTTCGTGTGTAATTGTCTATTTTGTTATTGTTATCATTATCTATATTCCGCTGCGCAAACAAAATTGTAGACACGATCACGATCGAATTCCATCGACACTATTCACCCCCCTCTAGCCGTTACAAAATTCCTAACAAGTGGTATCAGAGCCCGGGGCTCTTCTACAGATTAACAACCCGTAGTCAAGAAGCTAGAGGAAAGAATATGGATTTCCAAGAAAAATTGGGTGACGACGTCAACATTCCACCTTCCTTCAACCGCGAACATTTCGCGTATTGGAAAGGTAGGATGAAATATTTTCTAATGACAAATATCGAAAATTGGTTTGTTGTGACTATAGGTTTTGATGCTCCGAGAGGGGAGAATGGCAAAATCCTCAAAATGAAGCGATGGACCGAGGAGCAACAGGAAAAATTCAAGACAACCATTAAGGTAACAAAAATGTTGATTAACTTGATACCTAACGACATTTTGTCCAGATTAGGAAGCTATAGGGATGCCAGGGAGTTGTGGAACAAGTTGATCAAGTTCCACGACAATCCCGAATCAGTCCAAGAAGACTTGGAAGAGGAGGAGACCGAAGAAGAATCATCATCATCCTCACAAGAAAGTGAGGAGTCAACTTCCGGATCGGAAGAGGTGGAGGAAGTGAAAGAAGCTTCGACATCCGGTCAAGATGAAGAAGCCCAAAGTCCAATTCCGGTCTCCACCACCGAACTAGGTAACTCAAGCAATTTGGTTTTAAGTAAAAAAACATATAATTTGCTTTGAGTGTAGGGAAACCGGGCACTACAAGAGCAAGTGCCCAAAGAAGGTCAAGAAAGCTCAACCGGCACCAAAAGTCAAGGATGTCGGTTCCCCAACATCTAAAGGAAAGGAGCACATCATATGCTTCAAGTGCAACTCAAAGGGGCATTACCGGAGTCATTGCCCAAGGGGGAAGAAGAAAGGGCAAGAAGGAGCAACACAAGTAGGGGGAGCCTCCAAGGCAAACCTTAAGATAAAATTTATTAATGCACCTTCAATTTCTAGGGATAAGAAGCATGCTAGAAATAATAGACATATTTGTTTAGGTGCTAAGAGTGTCCACTTAGGAAATAAGAAGAAATTTGAGACTAATGTCCCTAAAAATATTTTACCTAGGGAATCTATCAAGAAAATAGGAGAACACCTAGATTTCAATCCTAAATGGACTAGGCATATGCCTAGGAAGTCAAATGCCCAAGGATTAAATCAAAATTCTAAAATTGGGAAACTAGAAAAGGAAAATCAAGTCTTGAGGTCAAGGCTTGAAAAGATGGAAAAGACCCTTGTAAAAATGCAAAATCTATTTCAAGGGTCAAGAGGTCAACATGTAGGGTCTAGAAGTCATAGCTTAGAGTCAAATGGTCAAAAATCAAGACCTAGGAAATTAGATTCATCCAAGGGCAAACCTAAGCCCAAGGAAACCTATCACAATGTTCCATTTGATTATGGAACTAAACCTAGGAAAACTAAGGTCAATAGGGAAGTCATCCCTAGAGTTGACCAAGGGGTGTGCCTAGTGGCCAAAGTTGGTAAGAAACCTAGGGTGGCCACTAAGAAGGTTGCAAGGGGAGTTACCCCTAGAGTCAACCTAGGTAAGACCAAAATGACCAAGGCTAATAAGCCTAGGAGGGTCATTAGGAAGGTATCTAGGGAGGTTATCCCTAAGGAATACCTAATTAACCCTAGGAGCTCAAATCGGTTTTGGGTTCCTAAGAGCGTGATTGATTCACGCTAGGTGGGTTTAGGGTGTGCCAATCTTGATTGGATGAGTAGTTAACTCAACCATGGTAAAGGTGACACTTTAGGATATTTTCAAGGTTATGGTTGCCTTGAAAATACATTTGAGTTTTAATCCTAAAAAGATCTTAGGATGTGCCAATATTAATTATGAAGTTTGATAAAGTGATCAAATTGGCACAATTTAGGTTTAGCGGTTAGTGTGCCATTTTGGATTTTTGGCACACTAGGGAAACTAGTGATAATGTGGCAAAATATATTTAATCACAACAAATGACAACTAATATTAAAATTTAGGTATTATTATACCTATATATTTTATATGCTATGCTTTGTTTGTCATATGACATGTCATGACATCATGCTTATTCTTAATCATTTTATATGTCATGAATATGCTTAGGTTAAGGATTTAAGTGTCATGTGTTTTTAGATTTTATCATATGTCATGACATCATGATCATTGGTCATGCTTAATTATTGCTATCTTTATGTCATGATCATTTCATGCATTTAATTGATTAAAATTGAACTAAGGATAATGGCATGACTTGGAGTCCCATTTATAAGGGAATCAAGTAGGGTTGCCTTAGAAGATACATGAAACCCTAATTTAAATGAACCAAAACCCACATCTCACATCCAATTGACATGTATGTGTATTTATACACCCTAGATACATGTGAGATGCTAGGATATGAGTTAAGTTCAAGGTGTATAGTTTTTGCATCTAGATGAACTAAAACTCATCTAATTTCAATGGTGGATCATTGGAAAAGCTTGTGTACAAGTCATGTACATAGAGCCCAAGGAATATGATCCAAAATAAGATTTTGAAAACATTTTAAAATCATTTTGAAAAACCTTGGTGAAGTCTATCTTTTGATAGCAATCACCATTGATGAGATTGATACAAAGTGAGCCAACAACTTAGAAGTTTTCTTCACTTTTGAATTTTGTATCAATTTCAATATTTTATGGGTAAAATATTTTTCAAACATTTTTCATCCATTGTATTGGTCATAGGTATTATACGTATCAATTTTCGTGATTTTTCGATAAACGTATAATTATTTATGAATTCCCAAATCTCATTTCTGATAACTGAAAATCGGATTTTTCAGTTATCAGTTGACTGCTCATAGTGGCAGTCGACTGATGTGGGGTTCAGTCGACTGATTTCTGAATCACTCGACTGATTGCCTGATTTCGGGATAAACAAGCTTGTCTAACCCGATTTCAGCTGCGGTTAAGGTCCCTAACCACTCATAATCCTAGGATATGCTTTGGGAAGCATGATGAAAGGTGAAAATCCACTGGATATGGATTAGGAGAGGTGTTTAGGATTTGTATCAATCTTAAGGTGTTAGAAAGTTCAATGTTGAATTTCTAACCTTAACTTTGATGATTTAGAGTTCCTATTGGCTTAGGGAATTCCCAGGGATATTGTTGGCGCAATGGTCAAGGGGGAGCAAGCCTTTAAGGGGAGGTATCCATCCTGGAGTGATGGATGTACTTTTCCTTCTTCTTGAAAGGGAAAAGGTTATCAATTGGGAAAATTGATGGATTTTTAGAAACCTAATTTGGAAATTGGGAGAGTGTATAGGATTGCCTCTCTTGAGTGATATGTGAATTATCACTAGGAAGATGGTAGGCATCCTAGGTATTTATTTTTGGATCAAGGGGGAGATTGTAAGATCTCATTGGGACATGAGACATTGACCTCCTTGGAGAGAAAATCTTGAGGGAGAATATTTGGAGAATGTTTAAGATTACCAATTTGGGATAATTGGTAAGGGATTCGAGTTGTGTTCTAACTCAATGTGTTGTTTGGTTTTTGTCAAACATTAAAAAGGGGGAGATTGTTGGTGCAATCGGCCCAGGTCACGATTGACCAGGACTCGAGTTTGACTCAAGTGATGTTTTGATGTTTCGACAAAAACATATGACAATGTAATTGTCATGGGAAAGTCCAAGTCATGGGAACTTGGCATGGGAAGTCCAAGTGGGACACTTGGCATTTGAGAAAAGTCCAAGCATGAGTCTTGGCAAATGGAAAGTCCAACATAGGTTGACAAGGGAAAGTCCAAGCATGGGTCTTGGCATGGAAAGTCCAAGCATGGGTCTTGGCATGAAAAGTCCAACATGGGTTGGCAAGGGAAAGTCCAAGCTTGAGTCTTGGCATTTGAGAAGTCCAAGGGTTTAATATTGGCGGCGTAAAGTCCAAGCGGGAGTCTTGGCAGCATAAGTCCAATGATTGGCGGCGTAAAGTCCAAGCGGAGTCTTGGCGGCGTAAGTCCAATGTGCCTTGACGGTGTAGACACCATTAACATGACATAGCCGATGGAAGCACCTGAAGGCTAGCACGATAGATGAACAAGTCATGAATGACTTGGAGGGATCCGAGAGACGTGAGGCTGATGGAGGTGGCTAGAAGGCTTAGGTCTAGACTAAGGGTGGTCTAGCAAGTATGGGGGAACCATACTTGGGCTAAAACCTCATGTTTGAGGTGTGCGGTCTGGTGCCATGTGCGTCGGCCGGACCGAAATCAACTAGGGTTTATTGCGGGTTGTAGGCCTAGCGATCATTGCCCAGTGGGCGGTCGGTGATGGCTCAGCGATCGATCGGTGATCGATGTGATCGTGTGATCGGTGGTGCTCGAAATCGGCTCTGAGAATGGAGTCGAGACTCATTGAGTGAGGACTCCATCGATTGGTGATGGGTATGATCGATCGGTGATGGTAGATCCGTTGGACTTATCCAAGCGTAGATCTAGCCGTTGTCTCACGCGACAGCGATGGCATCGATCGATGGTCCCGATGGTCGATCGTCGGTGATCGACTTTTTCGGCCGAGTTGAAGCTTTATAAGGAGCTCGTGATGGAGGAAATGTAATGGTTCTTTGAGGCGATTTGGGGCGAGTTGCTGCTGCAATTCAGGGTCTCCAAGTGCTACTCGATCAACCAAGTGATCAAGCATTCAAAGAGAATTTGTAAAGTGTTTTCTTTACTTGTATTGCTTTGTATTTCATTATAGTGCTTGTATTCATCTTGTATTACTGTTGTATACATTGTACGAGGTTTCTCCACCTCCGGATTGTTCCGAGAAGGAGTTATTTTATAGTGGTGTGTGATTGGCATCACTAGGGCTCGTTTGAGCCCGATCCGTGGAGTAGGAACCGTGCGGTTCCGAACCACGTTACATACTCGTGTTTGTGTGTAATTGTCTATTTCGTTATTGTTATCATTATCTATATTCCGCTGCGCTAACAAAATTGTAGACACGATCATGATCGAATTCCATCGATGCTATTCACCCCCCCTCTAGCCGTTACAAAATTTCTAACAGAGGGACACTCCCCCTCTCCTTGTTACGATTAAAGCTCGATAAGATTTAAAGACGACAAAACAAAATATACCAACGACTATTGGAAAAATAGAACTTGAGCTCTTGCCGTCGGAGATGAAGTAGCACTTCGTCGTTGTAAGATCGTCGTAGAAGAGTAGCGTAGCAAGAGAACTTTTGAGCACTTAGAATGATGGAAAATGAGTGGAGAACCCCTACTTTTATAGCCTTGTTAAACCCTAATCGTTGAGATGAGGTTTCATGAGGTGATGCCACCTAGCCCTTGAGAAATGGTGATAAGCTTTGACTCTCCTCGAGGTTGATCCTTGACCCGGTGATCGATCAACCCTATCGATCATTCTTTGGAGGCATTAGTCATTGATACAAGTCATCGATCGATCGATACAAGTCATCGATGACCGGTGATGGCAGGTTTCAGTGCAATGAAGAGTTAGCTCGAAAATGCAGTTAGTATAAGTAAGCTTGATGGTCATTTACCATCCGATCTCGGCTTAGACCTTCCATGGGAAGTCTTGGTTGGATCGTCGCCTAAGGACATCCCCGTACGGAGGACACGACCTTACTTACACTCACTCACACGAGCTTACCTCAACCTTTACCTTTGAAGCTTCGCTTCCGGTCTCCACCTGATTTCTTCGGCTCCCTCCGAAGTCCTCCCGGTGTTGCTCGACCACCACGGTTCCCTCCGGGTGTCGATGACCTTCAGCTTTAGCTTAGCAATTCTGCATACTTGATTTAGCTCGCGAGATAACAAAATAACATTGACTTTGTGTCTTTGCCATAATCAAAACATAAGTTCGATTATTTAGTGCCCCTACACCAACAATCTCCCCCTTTTTAATCCTATGACAAACTGACACAAAGTTAAGGGTAATGGAAATTTAAAGTAAGACAATAAGTAAACGAACTCCCCCTTAACCCTAAGTGAGGTTTAGAAGAAATTTTTCAAATTTAAATTTTGTTACTCCCCCTTAACTTACGCTTTTCTCCCCCTTTTTCCATGAATCAAAAATAAGGTTGGGGGTTTTATAAAAAGTAGGGGTTTTAAAAACATAATATTATGGCATGCATCAAAAATGAGTATGAGTCCAAGCATGCGTCTCGAATTGGTTAAGTTCATTGGTTTGAGGTATATCCCTCTGCACCAATAATAAAAAGTATTTGAAAGATAGTTTTGAATTTCAAAATACTTATAAGTTTAGTTTCAATAAAAACTTTAAAGATTTATAACCCTTAGAGTTAGTTTGCTCTCCCCCTTAGTCAAGTATATAAGGTATAAGAGAGTTAGGGGGCGCTAAACTTTGGCCTAGAGAGTTTTATAGTTAACATTGCCCGATTATAATTATTCGTCTAAGCGCAATAGTTGAAAAATAGATAGCATTTTGAAAAGGTTTTGTATATTAAAATTGTTCTTTAATCATCTCACCCATTCTGTGTCTCAGGATTTGTTCGCCTTATATGTTTTGTGAGATGATTTGATCTTAATTAAAGTTAGTCAACCTTGGGTTAGATTCGGATTTAACCCTAAGTTCGTCAAGCAACCTTTTCGAGAAATTGGCTTTCAGGTCGTGGAGAGGCACAGAAGCCTTCTTTGATCGGAACAACGATCACTTCCTTAGACAAAGCCAAGTTCAGGAAAATGATAACTTGAGTCACTTAAGACTATTTCCTGGTCTAACTAGTTTAGGATACGGTGAGATAGCTTCAGCTAGTTCCACTCGGTCTAGTGCACCAAGCTAGATACGTCTTATCTAGCTCGAATACACGAGACTTTGTTTTCCTAACGCACTATCATCTCGCCGCGTCCTGATACTATGTTATCAAGAGTTGACTAACTACTTGTCCTATCTAGCCATTCTAAAAAGTAAAATAAAAGTTTGATGATGCTAAGTTATCGGGTATACTATTTTGGTATTAGCTCCCCTTGGACCATTGAACCAATATGGTATATTCATTTGATCATGGGGAATCTAATATTTATTGGTCCTTATATGTGAGTTTAATAGAGTTTTAGGGACCCAAGCTTGGACTCGTTGATGACTACGATTTACGATAGACATATATGATCTATTCGTAGTCTTTGGACTAAACCCGAGTCCGGCTCTGTTATACACAACTCTCTGAGTTCCAAGAAGTCGGTTAAGATTCTTGGACCTCATTGAGAACTTGTCCAACCAAGCCTCGAGCTCTTGGACTTGTCCTTTCAAGAGGGAGTTCTCTTCTTCGAGTTTCTCAACTCGAGTTGAATCCTCCTCTCAAATTTAACTAGTCGAAGAGGTCAGAGTGGCCTCTTGCTTGAGGGTTTCAACCTCCTCAAGCAATGACTCGACCCTAGACTCGGACTTAGCTAATTTCCTAGTTAGTATTTTAATTGTATGATAAAGCGTACTAATTAAAGAACGACTAACCTTGACTTTCTCTTTCGGCCCGACTTTGAGTCTTTTCTCGAAGTCAACCTCGGGGTCGGAGTCGGAGTCGAAGTTGGACTCGTACTCGGCTTCGGACTCTGACTCGGACTTTGACTCGGACTCTTCTGGTCTTGTCATGTATGCTATGTCGACGCCTTCTTCTTCTTTGTTCTCCCAAGTTGCATGAAGAGCCTTCTTTGCTCCCTTTTGTTTTGACCTCCTTTTTGATTCGAATCGCCCCTTCTTCTCGTTCCTCAATTTCTCTCTTTCTTTTTGAACTATTCTTCGCACCATGTTGACTATTGCAGTCTCCTCTTCAGATTCGGATTCGGATTCGTCCTCGGGTTCGGATCTGTCTTCTTGCTCGGGAGGTGGTTTGTTCTTCTCCTTTCTTCTTCGTTCTGCAAGTAAAGCAACACCTCTCTTGGCCCGAACCAAGTTAGTTTATTCGTGAAGTTCGAATTCCGAAAATATTTCATCTAGTCTAAATTTTGAAAGATCCTTAGAAACCTTATAAGCATCGACCATGGATGCCTACAAGGTAGTCCTAGGGAAAGCATTAAAAACATACCTTATACAGTCTCGGTTCTCTACGGCTTGCCCGATCGAGTGAATACCGTTGACGATGTCTTGGATCCGCGCATGTAGTTGGGTGGTGGTCTCGCGATCCTACATCTTTAGATTGTATAGTTTATTTAAAAATAAATCCCTTTTACATACCTTAGCATCAGACGTTCCTTCGTGTAGCTCGATTAATTTGTTCCATAGGTCCTTTGCATTGATGAAGGGTCCGATGTGGTTGAGCTCCTCTTTGGACAGACTGCACTGCAACATTTGAGTCGCCTTTGCATCGGCTTCGATTTGCTTCTTGGTTGCATTGGTCCACTTGTCGAAGTCCAAGGGCTCGCCTTGATCATTGGTGGGTAGAGCAAAGCCGGTTTGGATGATTATCCAAGTTTCGACTTGTGTTTTTAGAAAACACTTCATCCGACCTTTCCAATAATGGAAATCATCTCCATTAAAGAACGGAGGTCGGGTGGTGTTGTACTCCTCAATGTAGGCCATTAAAAAAAAATCTTGCACAAACAAAAAGAACACGAAAAACTTGCCAAGACTCAAGTCTTGGATTAGTAATGTAAGAAGTAACAAGAAAACAAAGAGAAATAAAAGGTTAAATAAAAATTAAACACTTACAATCTTTGGTGTCCTAGAAAAGGTATTAAACGTCATTTTTTGGGATTGAAGAGAGCTTGTTATGAGGGTAAACCCTCATAAGAAGTGTAGATCTATGAGAGAGCTTCGATTTGGTGGGTAGTACATTTTGTGGGTCCACTTGTGTAAAAAGTTATGCCCATTTTACCGTGAGCTACTCCCGAAGCGAAGAGATACTTGTAAGCACAACTAAAAAAGGGTACCAAGACTTCGTCTTGGATTAGTAGTGCGGGAGAAAAACTTAAAATAATATATACGAAAAGAAAAACAAATGCTAGATTGGTGGTTTCACCAAATCGTAGCGCCCCCGGCTCTGATACCAATTGTTGGATCGATTTGAGCGCTAGAGGGGGGGGGGGGGTGAATAGCTCAAGAAAACTTTTCGAATTTGTCAAGATAAAACACCAGTGCACAGTGGAAAGTAAGTAAAGACAATTTTATTTTTACTTGGTTCACAACCTTCGGCTACTAATCCAAGGCCCTAACGGTCCTAGACCGCGTATGGAGGGCAAAACACTAAAAACACTCATCCTCGTTAGAGGTAGAAGTAAGCGAGTACAATCAATACAAAAAAAAAACTCAAGGTAGAGGGAAACTCCCCCTCTCCTTGTTACGATTAAAGCTCGATAAGATTTAAAGACGACAAAACAAAATATACCAACGACTATTGAAAAAATAGAACTTGAGCTCTTGTCGTTGGAGATGCAGTAGCACTTCGTCGTCGTAAAATCGTCTTTTGAGCACTTAGAATGATAGAAAAGGGGTGGAGAACCCCTACTTTTATAGTCTTGTGAAACCCTAATCGTTGAGATGAGATTTCATGAGGTGATACCACCTAGCCCTTGAGAAATGGTGATAAGCTTTGACTCTCCTCAAGGCTGATCCTTGACCCCAGATTGGTGATCAACCCTATCGATCGACTTAGGCATCATCGATCGATACAAGTCATCGATCGATTGATGACGAGTTTCAGTATGTAATGAAGAGTTAGCTCGAAAATACAGTTAGTATAAGTAAGCTTGATGGTCATTTACCATTCGATCTCGACTTAGACCTTCCATGGAAAGTCTTGGTTGGATCGTCGCCTAAGGACGTCCCCGTACGGAGGACACGACCTTACTTACACTTACTCAAATGAGTTTACCTCAACCTTTACCTTTGAAGCTTCGCTTCTAGTCTCCATCTGATTTCTTCGGCTCCCTCCGAAATCCTTCCGGTGTTGTTCGACCACCACGGTTCTCTCCGGGTGTCGCTGATCTTTAACTTTAGCTTAGCAATTCTGTCGGCCTGCATTTGTACGTTCTCCCCCCTAAAAATTTATCCTAACTTAATTTTTAATCATTTTTCTCTTATTTGGCAACATCAAAATGTGAGGTTCTAGAGATCTTCATAGATAATTATTTTCAAAATAAATTTTTTTTGTTGCCTTTTTCAAAATAGTTTCTAAAACAATTGAGATTTAACAAACTACTTAATCAATTTAGAAAATTTATTTATTTATTTTTTAAATTTTGACCAAGAAATATTCGGTTCTTTCATAAAAATATTTTTCGTGATAAATTATTTTTTATTTTAAAAAATTAAATATTAAAGTTTGAGATACATATTTTTGTTTAAAACTCATTTAATAATTTTTTTTAATTATTCAAAAATTATGAAAATTCGATCACAAACAATAGATATAATATATTTTAGTAGGAAATAAATTGCAAAAAAAAGTTGATCAAAATTTGTAGAATATCAAATTTTAATTTTCTACATGTATATCGAGTCAATTATTTATTAATTAAAATATTAATTTTTTATGACTGATTAATAAAATATTTTTTAATATTTTAAAAATAATTTTAGCACTCAAAAAAGATTTGTGCCTATTGGACATTTATTAGGAATAAAACAAATTAGATATTTTCTAATTTGACTTTTAGAGTTTTTAAAATTCAAATGTTAAATTATAAATCCTAAGTCGATTAAATTTATTTCTTTGGTTCTTTAATAATAAATTTAGACTATATGAACCAATAGAAAATTTATTTAGAATAAATTTAAGATTTTCTACTTGTTTATTTAATTTTTTATTTTCATTTTTAAGATTTTCAAAATCTAATTTTGTACAAGAATTAAATAATTAATTTTCTAGATTAATTTTGATTTGCTTTAACTCAAAATATTTATTCCTAATCTTTCATAAATATCTAGATAACATTTTAATTGATTTATACAATTTATCAAAAGGTAGACTATGTATCTCACTTATCATATCAAACTCATAGGTTGATGTTCCCTTCACTATTGCTCTCCTCAATGATATGCTTTCTGAATAGTTACGACTTGTCATGAATGTCAATCTTGCTATATGTTCACTCTGAATATTTTGAAGATGAAGTGTTGTTTCAGGTGACCTTCAAGTTTTGAGTCTTCTTTTTTTGCTTTGCTTTGCTTTATTTTTCTGCTTTTCCTTGTTGCTTTTGAATTTAGATTCATTCTCTTTGATATTGCCTTCATCACAATTGAAGCATCTTACCTCCTCCTCCTCCTTCTTCTTCTTCTTCTTCTTCTTTAGCAACTAATTTGTTTGTATCTTATCAAAGTTGTTATAATTTAGGATCTTTTTCATTTAACTTGCTAAGTAGGCTTTGTGGTTGTCGTCTATTGAGGTGTCTGAGTCATTTTCGCTCTTCTCTACTACTAGAGCTATATTATGGTTGAATTTTCATGTGTCTTTTAAACCTACAACACGTGATTCATGCAATTTGAATGTAGCAAAAAATTCATCTAATCTACATACCTCTAAATTCTTGAATATGTAAAATAATTCAATTGCATATTGTGTTGTGCTTAGAAATATGTCGATGGCACATCTTCAAATCTCTCGATTTATCATTGTTTCTCCGAGATTACCCAGTCCTATTAATATCTCCTTTAATCTTAAGTGAAGTTTGGCCACTGATTCACCTTTTCAAGTTTTAGGAAACTTAATTGACTTCTTAACATGTCTCTTTCTGCTAGTTTGGCTTCCAAAGTTCCTTTATGAAACTCAATGAGCTTTTCCCAGAGTTCTTTTGTTGAGTTGTATGAACCAACATTATTTATTTCCTGCACGGATAACACTTAATAAATGGTATTCAATTTTACCATTTACCCTGAATTCTTTCCATTGCTTTCTAGTCCAGTGATGCTCCTCAAGTTGTCCATTAGTGTTTCTGGGCATCCGAAATCATATTTGATAGATAACATTACATCGAAGTCAAATTTAAAAAATACCTTCATTTTGGTTTCAGAGCGCAAAGTCACCTTCACATCTAGGTGGTTGAATACTAGTTTCGACCATGTTTTTACTCCTTATTTTCTTGATTTTCATGTGCAATCAACGATTAATCCTTCTGGCGGTCATGCTCTAATATCAAGTGTTGGTGCATGGTGGAAATGATTTGGATCCCTAGAAGAGAAGGGTGAAATGTGATACCTTCAAATAAAAATTCTTTATATTCTTGCTAATTTTTTAGCAAGGAAGCACACCTTAATTAAATATAAATTGTTGGATGATTGTGAATGAAGAAGTAAAAAAACAAATTTACTTCTACTTAGCGGAAATTAAAATTATGCCTGGTTGGTGATGCACAAATCTCCGTCATTGTACTGCTGAGGAAGTTTGCTGCAAACTTTGATCCTCGCGGAACGTTCGCAGTCAGGATGAAAGTCTTGAATTTTTAATTCGAACTTTCACCATAGCTTCATAACATCACAACCCTAGAACCCGGTGATGACGATAATCCTCTTGTTCTTCTCAACAAGAGATGAGAGTTCACTACCCTCTTAAGAAGAAAGTGTAGGAAATCATTGGTGACGCACTAGAGGGGGGTGAATAGTATTTTGTTGCTTGTTGGAATTCGATCATATTCATCTCTACAATTCGGTTAGCGCAGCAGAAATACAAGATACAAATACGAATACACAAGCACAAGACAAAAATATAACGTGGTTCAGAACTTTAGGGTTCTTACTCCACGGGTCGAGCTCAAGTGAGCTCTAGTGATGCACACACCACTAATAAAACTCCTTCTCGGAACAATCCAAAGGTGGAGAAATCTCTTACAAAAGATTACAACAGTAATACGAAAGATACAAGAAAATACAAAGTAAATACAACAAACTATATAAGGAACATTTTACAAATGAGAGTTTTGATTGCTTTGACTACACTGGAAGACCCTGACTTGCACTAGCAAATCGCCTCAAATTATCCTAAGAACCGCTGCCAAAAATCTTCCCTTCGAGCTCCTTTTAAAGCTGTAACTCGGGTTAATTTTTGCCTGGCAATCGACTGCCCATACCTAGCAGTCGACTGCTCCTGTATCCGTTGTCTCATAACGACTCGATCCACGTTGGAAAAACTTCAATGGATAACCCATCAGTCAACTATCAAACCCTAGCAGTCGACTGATGCACAGGCAGTCAACTACTTAGTCGACTACCAGACCTTCTGTGCTTATGTTCACTTAGAGCAGTCGACTTCTATACCCTAGCAATCGGCTGATGGACCACAGAATAGTAGTCGAGCATCAGTCGACCCCTGCCAGTCGATTGATCATAACCTCAGTCGACTGCTTAGTGTCGACTAGGTTGTTAAGTGTCAAAACACTCGACTAGTCGACTGGTCCATAATCCCAGTCGACTGGTACACCTTAAACATGAGGTTTTAACCTCAAGTATGATGCCCTCATACTTGCTAGACACTCTTAGCCTAGGCCTAAGCCTTTTAGCCATCTCTATTAGCATCACGCCTATCGGATCCCTCCAAGTCATCCATGACTTTTTCATCCATACGTTAACGTTCAAGTGCTTCTATCGGCTATTGTCATGCTAACAGTGTCTACACTGCCAAGGTACATTTAGACTTACGCTACCAAGACACACACTTGGACTTTACGCCGCCAAGCATTGGACTTATGCTGCCAAGACTACCGCTTGGACTTTACGCTGCAAATATCACATCCTTGGACTTCCCAAATGCCAAGATTTATTTGAGCTTATGCTACTAAGACTCCACCATTAGACTTTATACTGTCAAACATTGGACTTATGCTGCCAAGACTCCACCCTTGGACTTTACGCTGCCAAACATTGAACTTTCCAATTTCCAAGTACCCATGACTTGGACTTTACTATTGCCAAAATCCATGCTTGGACTTTCCATATGCCAAGCCCCATGCTTGGACTTCCCATGCCAAATACCCAAGACTTGGACTTCCAATGCCAAGTACACAAAACTTGGACTTCCAATTTCTAAGTACCCATGACTTGGACTTTACATGATAATTACATGTCATACGTTTTGTCGAACATCAAAATACTACTTGAGTCAAACTCAAATCTAGTCAATCATGACATGAGTCAATTGCACTAACAATCTCCCTCTTTTTGATGTTTGATAAAAACCACAAAAATCTTTGAGTTACGCCACCTAGCTCAATACTCCAAATTCATTCAATTCTCCCAAATGGGCAATTCTCAAATTATCCCCCTTCTTGACACACATCAAAAAGGCTCCCCAAGGGTATCAATATCTCATATACCAATGAGATCTTACAATCTCCCCCTTTGTTCAAAAATATCTAGGATTCCTTCACTCTTCCTAGTGATAAATCACATATCACTAAATGAGAGGCCATCTTCATTTTCCAAATTCTCCCCTTTATGAGAAAGAACACATCCATCATCCCATAATGAATAACCTTCTTCTAAAGACTTGCTCCTCCTTGACCATTGCACCAACAATATCCTTAGAGAGTCCCTAAGCCTATAGGAACACTAAACCATCAAAATTAAAGGTAAAAATTCAAACTTGAACTTCCACATACCTTAAAATTTGATTCTCACCCTAAATAACTCTTTTAATCCATATCCAATGTATTTTCACCCTTCTAATGTTTTCCAAAGCATATCCTTGGATTACGAGCAGTTAGGGTAGCCTAATATGGTTGAAACATGGGCTAAACAACTTTGTTTACCAAAAATCAGCATTGACAGTGAACTCAAGAACCACTAATGACTAACTGACTTAGTCGATCTGTAGAAAACTAGAATTTAGAAATGAATTTGTAAAAGTCATAAGTAATTATACGTAATTTAAAAAATCATGAAACTTCATACATATAATAATTAAGTCAATCAATATTTGAAAAATAAAATACCCATAAAATAGTGAGATTGATACAAAGTTCAAAAACAAAGAAAACTTTAATATTTTAAGCCTACTTTGTATCAACTTTCCGTTCCAGTTACGTATTGCTAGTCGACCTATGAATCCAACTATGTGGATAGAAGTATTTGCTACACCTCTTCTTTAGCTAATACTAAACATGTTCTCTCAATTTCTTGATTAATTGTAACTTTGCATGCATTCTTAATTTTTTATTTTTATGGCCGAGTAGAATCGACCCGATGCAATCATCTTGGCTAATGTTGTGTGACCCTCGATAATACTCTGCATTCTTCTGACCTTGTTCTCAAGCCCCCATTATTGAATTTGTGAGATGTGAGTTTTGTTCTTTCTAATCTAAAGTCTCATGTATTTTTTTAGACAACATTATTTGATTCTCTTATTTATGGGACTTCAAATCATGTCATTGTCCTTAAATCATTTTTAATTAACTTAAATGCATGAAATATGATCATGACATATAATGATAACATAGATAAGCATGTGTCAATAATCATGATGTCATGACATATAAATGAACCTAAATATACATGACATTAAAAATAGACCTAAACATTATCATGACATATAATATAATTAAAATGAGTATGATGTCATGACATGACATTGGCAAACAAAATATGACAAGTATAAAATATAAAGGTATATAATACCTAAATTTTAATATTAATTGTCATTTTTTAAGGAGTAAATGCATATTTGTTACAATACTACTCATCCTCAAGTGTGTCAAAAATCCAAAATGACACATTATGACCTCTAAACCTAAATGTGTCAATTTGATTAATTTTCCAAACCCCTTGAGTTTTATTGGCACCTCCTAAATTCTTTTAATATATAAATTAAATCTCATTTCCAAGGTATCACATAACTTTGAAAATGTCATAACGTGCCAACTTTGCTATGATTAGGTTAACTACCCATCCATTCAAGGTTGACACAACCTAACCCATCTAGCGTGAATCGATTATGCTCCTAGGAACCCAATACCTATTGAAGCTCCTTGGGTTTATAAGGTATTTACTAGGGATGACTTCCCTTGATACCTTCCTAATGACCCTTCTAGGCTTTGAAGTCTTGGTCATTTGGATATTACCTAGGTTAACTCTAGGGGTAACTCCTCTTGTAACCTTCTTAGTGGCTTCCCTAGGTTTGCTTGAAACCTTAGCCACTAGGCACACACCATAGTTAACCTTATAGATGACTTCCCTATTAATCTTGGTTTTTCTAGACCTATGGATGGTTCCATAATCGAATGGAATACTATGGTAGGTCTCTTTGAGCTTAGGTTTGTGACTCAAACTTTTCTTGCCCCTTGATGGTTCTCATCTTCTAGGCCCTAAATTTTGTCCATTTGACCCTTGACTTATCTTCCTAAGGGTCTTCTCTAATTTCTCAAGTCTTGACCTCAAGGCTTGGGTTTCTAACTCTAATTTCCCAATTTTTGATTTTTCATTAACCTTTTGGGAATGGTTCTTCATTTTAGGCATATGCCTACCCTTCTTAGGGTTAATGCCTAAATGGTTTTCTACCTTTATAATTGCTTTCTTAGGTAGATTATTTCTAGGATTATCCTTAAACCTAAAATTATCACTCTTAGCACCTAGGCAAAAATATTTATTGTTACTTCTAGCATGCTTTTCATGAACAATAGCAAAATTATTTACATTACTCCTAGCATGCTTTTTGACATTAAAATTTGAAGGTGCATTACTAAAATGTACCTTAGAGTTTGCTCTAAAAGCTCCCCCTACATGTGATGCTCCTTCTTAGCCCTTGGTTTGCTTCCTCCCCTAGGGAATTGACTCTTATAATGCCCTTTTTAATTGCATTTGAAGCACACCACATGCTCCTTGCTCTTGTGTATTGGGGCATCGACCTCCTTTGACTTTTCCTTCGCCTTTGGTGTCAGTTGAGCATTCTTAACTCTTTTAGGACACTTACTCTTATAGTGTCCTACTTCCCTACACTCAAAGCATACAATATATTTTTTATTTTTAGTTAAAATGCTAGAGTTACCTAGGTTGATGGTAGGAACCAGAGTTGGTTCTTCATCTCTCCCAGAGGTTGAAGCTTCCTCTTGAGTTTGCTCTGGTGTGGAAATTCTCTCCTCCCCCTCAATCCTAGAGGTGGATGATTCTTCTACTTTTTTCACCTCTTCTACCGATTCAGATATTGAGCATCTCTCAATTTTCGAATACTCACTTTCTTATGAGGATGAGCTTGCTTCTTCGGTATCCTTCTCCAAATGAGCCGATGAGCATTCTAGTTCCTTGGGCTCCTCTATTTCTTGGGCCTTCGAGGGTTCTTCATGGAGCTTAGCTAGCTTGCTCCAAAGCTCCTTGGCATCCTTACAATCTCCTAATCTACACAATATATCATTAGGAATTGCATTAACTAATATACTCATTATCTTATTATTTATGTTGAAATATCGGAGTTGCTCTTTGCTCCACTTCTTCTTCTTGAGTATCCTTCCATTCTCATCCTTCGGAGCGTCGAACCCTACTATCACACTAATCCAATTATCATAATCCTACATAAGAAAATATTTCATTCTTACCGCACATTGCTCAAATTCCTTGGCTCCATAGAGTTCATATGGAGGAGGCACATTGATATCATCACCCAATCTTTCTTCAACCACCAATCTTTCTTCTTGGCGGTTGGTCCAAATGAAGAGCTCCAAGCTATGATACCACTTGTAGGAAATCGTTGGTGACGCGCTAGAGGGGGTGAATAGTTTTTTATTGCTCGTTGGAATTCAATCGTGTTTGCCTCTATAATTCAATTAGTGTAGTGGAAATACAAGATACAAATACGAATATGAAGACGAATACACAAGCACAAGACAACAATATAATGTGGTTCGGAACCTTAGGGTTCCTACTCCACGGGTCAAGCTCAAGTGAGCTCTAGTGATGCACACACCGCTAATAAAACTCCTTCTCGGAACAATCCGGAGGTGGAGAAACTTTGTACAAAAGATTACAATAGTAATACAAAAGATATAAGCAAATACATAGTAAATACAATTAACTATGTAAAGAATACTTTACAAATGAGAGCTTTGATTGCTTTGCTTGTTGGTGTTAGGGCAATCTCTTGCCGTAATATGGTTTTGATGGTGTGGCAAAGGGTTTAAGTTAGTTTGATATGTTGATTTGATATATGCGTTGGACTTAGTAATTCGCACATGGAGCCGTGGCGAGTTTCACATCTCATGACTCGTGTCTTGAGTCGGTGAAGGATAGCTTTGCGGAAGCCGTGCGCTTGGAGCATCCGAGGGACCGTCGGACGAGAAGCTTGGAGTGAAGCCGGAGGAAGTAGACTTCGAGGCAAGAGACGCGAAGAAGCATTGCAGAGTCGTGCGCCTGATGCTGCCGAGGGACGTGGTCGCGAACGAAGAGAACTTCGAAGGCGAGGGACTCCGAGGGATGAGAGTGAGCGATTAGCCAAGTGTCGGATGAGTTTTCCCGACACTTGGCCAATTGGCCATTTGGCCAAGTGTCGGATGGGTTTTCCCGACACCGCCGTCGCCATGTCATAGCGTGATCGCTTCCGAGTCGATGGGTCGATCGACCGTTTAAGTCGGTGAATCAAGTTGATCGGTCGATTGCCGTCGACATGGGCCGATCGGTGATGGCTGATCGATCGGCCAAGCGGCGATCGACTAATGGCACCGCGGCAGACGCGAGTGGAGTCGACCGCGTTGAGGACTCGGTGATTGACATCGGTCGATCGATGGGTGACATCGGTCGATTGATGCCAATACCGCTGGATGAAATCAGCGTGGAAAGCGGCCGTTATTGGGCAGCGGCTACGGCCGATCGATGGGTGCCATCAGTCGACTGATCTTGTGTCAACGGGAAGAAACCCTCTTCCTCTATAAAAAGGAAGGGGATGAGGCTTTGGGGGGTTAATGCTTGAACGCCCAACTACTCCCAAAGTGCCCTAAACGATTTCTCACTCTTCTACTTGCTCTAATCTTCATTCCATTGTAGAAGAGTGATCTTTGTGTAAAAGAGGTTACCTCCACCTAGCTTTGTGCAAAGGAGAGATCTAGTGGATAGATTGCGGAGTGATTCACCGTGGACGAATCGGACCGTGGATTAGCGGCGTAGTCGTGAACCACGTTACATCTTGGTGTTTGTATTGCTCTTGTTTTGTTTGCTTGTCTTTGTTTTATTTACATTTGTATATTCCGCTTGCGCTAACGTTTTGTAGACGAGCAAAATCCGTAAACCAAAGTAAGAGGGATATTCACCCCCCCTCTAGTCGGTCGTTCGATCCCCAACAAGTGGTATCAGAGCAAGGTTGCTTGTCACCGGACTAACCGCCGCAACAAGCTCTACATCAAAAATGGCCGGCTCAAACATCCACCCACCGAAGTTCGACGGCGAATTCTCTTGGTGGAAAAAGAGAATGGAGGTATTCTTCGAGACCGATTTTGATATTATGCTTATAATGAAAAATGATTTCGAGTTGCCTAGGGATGAAAGGGGTGAACCAATTGAAAAATCACGTTGGACTAAGAAGCAAAGAGAGGAGCACCTTGCAAACTCAAAGGCAAAACATCATCTTCTCAATGTGCTCCCTCAACAAGAGATCAACCGGATCGGAGAATGTGCTAGCACCAAAGAGATGTGGGAAAAACTTGTAGAACTCCATGAAGGCACATCCGAGGCCAAGCTAGCTAGGAGAGACCTCCTCCGCTCCCAACTCTCAAACATCAAATTAGAAAAGGGAGAAAAGGTAACTTCCCTACATTCTAGATTTAAAGAAATATTAATTGGGCTAACAAGTATATGAGAAAAGCTCTCCAACCGGGATATGGTAATGAAGGTCATAGATGCCTTTCCCCGATCCTCAAGATGGAGCTCCATGGTGGATTCGTTTTACATCTCCAAGAACTTGAAAGTAAGTACCTTGGAGGAATTTTTCTCAACAATGGAGCTCCACGAAACTAGGCTTGAAGGAATACAAGAAGAGCCTAGAATCCAACCCTCAAGAGGAGTAGCTTTGATAGCGAACAAGGGGAAGAAGAAGATGGAAATCCCCTCCTCCTCCGATGATGAAGCCTCTACCTCCTCCATGGATAGCACGGAAGAAGCCTACATGGTAAGGAAGGTAAGGCTTGCATTTAAAAATTTTAGATTTGATAAATCTCATGATAGGAATAGAAGACCAAGGGGGAAGATCATTTGTTACAATTGTCAAGGGGAGGGACACATAAGGGACAATTGTCCCCTCCTAAACAAGAGCAAAGAGGAAAGGAAAAAGAAGGAAGAAAAGAAGAAGAAGAAGGGGAGCAAGAAGAAAAAGGAAGAAGAAAAGAAGGCCAAGGAAAAAAGGAAAGGCCATGGCTCTCAAAGCAAAGACATGGGATGACCTTGCTTCCTCATCCTCATCCGAAGAAGAAGAGCATGTCTATTCCAACCTAGCACTAATGACTCTTCATGACTCGGATTGCTCCTCCTCCTCCACCGAAAATGAAGAATCAAACTCAAGTGAGGAGAGCTCAAATGAAGGGGGAGCTTCTACATCCTCATCATCCGAAGAAGAAGAAAAAGACATGGAAACTATGGTAACGAATGTCTCTCCTAAAAAAATAGTTTTCATAATTTCTAGTTTAACTAAGGACTTATTTGGAATGAAAAATAAAAATAAAAGCATGTTTAATCAAATTAAGGCATTAGAAAATAAGCTAGAAAATGCATGCTTAAATGATAATATTTCTTCTAGCTTAAATGATGCATGCTCACATGACCTTTATGTGCCATTAGATGTTAATGATGCATGTATAAATGAAAATAGGGCTTTAAGGGAAAAGGTAGATTATTTAACAAAAGCCCTAGAAAAGTTCACTATTGGCTCAAACACCTTGAACATGATTATAGGAAGCCAAAGAGCTAGCTTTAACAAAAAGGGCCTAGGTTATAAAGAAAAGAAAAATGAAAAGACCTACAAATGCCTAATAGCTAGGGGACAAGATAAGAAGAAAGTAATAGCTAGGAAATGGATCCCCAAGGAATACTTAGTGAACCCAATAGGAAAGAACTTATTTTGGGTTCCAAAATCTATCCTTAAGGGTTAGGATAACTCTAGGGTAGTCAACCATATGCAATTGACCTATATCATATTTTGGTTGACTTAGGATGGCGGGACAACATTTTTAAATAGTGTTGGGTGATGATAACGTGCCCATAAATAGATAATAATGCTTAAATCATGATGATTAATGTAATTGTTATGTATGTTAGCAATCATGATTTATGCTATTGATATTTGGCACATAATCATGGGAAATAGGGTTGAATCATGCTTTAGGTGATACTTTGTTTATTATCATCATATAATACCTAATGCATGACTATTATTTGATGAATACATGAGTTTCATGATCATAATGTAGAATTAATTCATATATGTCATTATGATCATGTAGGTTATTAGGTTGATACTTAACCTTGATAGAATTGCATGAATATATTGGTTAAGTATACACAAATACCCCCCTAGGATGCATCTCACACTCACCATAAGCTACCTTGATTGAAAACTTAGCATGAGTGAGATGTTAGGATGATACAAATGTCCACTAATGCCTATGACATTTAGATGGTCATTTAAAGTATCAAAATAGCAATAATAGACCAATCATGGGGAAGACTTATGTTTAATTCATAGACATATTGCCCAAAGATCATGGTTGGATATTTCATATGTTTTCAAAACAATTTCTTACTTTAAAATACATGTATTCATGTTTTGAAACAATTGGATGCAAGACTAGGTATTAAAATGGATACTCTTATGATCAAAAACCTAGTAGTTTTTAAAGCTTTTGGATTTTTGGCAAATACGTGGAAATATAATGATTTTTCATGAAAATATATTTTTCACAGATATATATACTTAAAAGAAATGTGTTCCCCAAATTTCATGATTTTTCGAATTTTATGGAATTTTTAACGCATTTCTGAAATTCGTCCGTAAATCGAAATCCAAAAGCAGTGCGATCGATAGTAGTCTCGAACGATCGTGATGACCTGAATATCAGACCAGTAAAGGCTGAATTTCGATTTTAAATCAACCTGTGGTATTTTCTTTCTATTAGACTTGATGTCATGTGCTTTTAACTTAGTGATAATCTTTTTGATGGTGTCAAAGGGGGAGAAATGATTATGTTTAAGTTAATTATGATAGGGGGAGAAATTAAGGGGGAGTTTCATGGATTAAGGGGGAGTTGCATGTTGCTATATCATGTTTATGTTTACATGCTTTCTTTCCTTTAAAATTTATATCAAATGTTTTTACCTAACTTAAACGGATTGCCACACATCAAAAAGGGGGAGATTGTTAGGGCAATCTCTTGCCGTAATATGGTTTTGATGGTGTGGCAAAGGGTTTAAGTTAGTTTGATATGTTGATTTGATATGTGCATTGGACTTAGTAATTCGCACATGGAGCCGTGGCGAGTTTCACATCTCATGACTCGTGCCTTGAGTCGGTGAAGGATAGCTTTGCGGAAGCCGTGCGCTTGGAGCATCCGAGGGCGCGGACGAGAAGCTTGGAGTGAAGCCGAAGGAAGTAGACTTGAGGCAAGAGGCGCGAAGAAGCATTACAGTCGTCGCTGATCTAGGGGCGTGGCGCGAGCGAAGAGAACTTGGGCGAGGACTCAGGGATGAGAGTGGCGATTATGTAACCGGAAGGGTAGCTCTTAGGTGAAACTTGGCCATTTGACCAAGTGTCGGATGAGTTTTCGACACCGTCATTGCCATGTCATGGCGGTCGATTCGCTAGTCGATGGGTCGATCGATCGGTGGTTTAAGTCGGTGAATCAAGTTGATCGATCGATTGCGGCATGGGACGGTCGATGGTAATTGATCGATCGGCTAGACGATCGGCGATGACGCAGTGGAGTCGACCTCGTTGAGGACTCGATTGATTGACATCAGTCGACTGATGGGTGATATCAGTCGACTGATGCCAATACCGTTGGATGGAATCCAACATGGAAAGCAGCCGTTATTGGGCAACAGCTACAGGACCAGTCGACTGATGGGTGCCATCAGTCGACTGATCCTGTGTCAACGGGAAGAAACCCTCTTCCTCTATAAAAAGGAAGGGGATGAGGCTTTGGGGGGTTAATGCTTGAACGACCAACTACTCTCAAAGTGCCCTAAACGATTTCCCACTCTTCTACTTGCTCTAATCTTCATTCCATTGTAGAAGAGTGATCTTTGTGTAAAAGAGGTTACCTCCACCTAGCTTTGTGCAAAGGAGAGATCTAGTGGATAGATTGCGGAGTGATTCACCGTGGACGAATCGGACCGTGGATTAGCGGCGTAGTCGTGAACCACGTTACATCTTGGTGTTTGTATTGCTCTTGTTTTGTTTGCTTGTCTTTGTTTTATTTACATTTGTATATTCCGCTTGCGCTAACGTTTTGTAGACGAGCAAAATCCGTAAACCAAAGTAAGAGGGCTATTCACCCCCCCCCCTCTAGCCGGCCGTTCGATCCCCAACAAGTGGTATCAGGGCAAGGTTGCTTGTCATCGGACTAACCGCCGCAACAAGCTCTACATCAAAAATGGCCGGCTCAAACATCCACCCACCGAAGTTCGACGGCGAATTCTCTTGGTGGAAAAAGAGAATGGAGGTATTCTTCGAGACCGATTTTGATATTATGCTTATAATGAAAAATGGTTTCGAGTTGCCTAGGGATGAAAGGGGTGAACCAATTGAAAAATCACGTTGGACTAAGAAGCAAAGAGAGGTGCACCTTGCAAACTCAAAGGCAAAACATCATCTTCTCAATGTGCTCCCTCAACAAGAGATCAACCGGATCGGAGAATGTGCTAGCACCAAAGAGATGTGGGAAAAACTTGTAGAACTCCATGAAGGCACATCCGAGGCCAAGCTAGCTAGGAGAGACCTCCTCCGCTCCCAACTCTCAAACATCAAATTAGAAAAGGGAGAAAAGGTAACTTCCCTACATTCTAGATTTAAAGAAATATTAATTGGGCTAACAAGTATATGAGAAAAGCTCTCCAACCGGGATATGGTAATGAAGGTCATAAATGTCTTTCCCCGATTCTCAAGATGGAGCTCCATGGTGGATTCGTTTTACATCTCCAAGAACTTGGAAGTAAGTACCTTGGAGGAATTTTTCTCAACAATGGAGCTCCACGAAACTAGGCTTGAAGGAATACAAGAAGAGCCTAGAATCTAACCCTCAAGAGGAGTAGCTTTGATAGCGAACAAGGGGAAGAAGAAGATGGAAATCCCCTCCTCCGATGATGATGAAGCCTCTACCTCCTCCATGGATAGCACGGAAGAAGCCTACATGGTAAGGAAGGTAAGGCGTGCATTTAAAAATTTTAGATTTGATAAATCTCATGATAGGAATAGAAGACCAAGGGGGAAGATCATTTGTTACAATTGTCAAGGGGAGGGACACATAAGGGACAATTGTCCCCTCCTAAACAAGAGCAAAGAGGAAAGGAAAAAGAAGGAAGAAAAGAAGAAGAAGAAGGGGAGCAAGAAGAAAAAGGAAGAAGAAAAGAAGGCCAAGGAAAAAGGAAAGGTCATGGCTCTCAAAGCAAAGACATGGGATGACCTTGCTTCCTCATCCTCATCCGAAGAAGAAGAGCATGTCTATTTCAACCTAGCACTAATGACTCTTCATGACTCGGATTGCTCCTCCTCCTCCACCGAAAATGAAGAATCAAACTCAAGTGGGGAGAGCTCAAATGAAGGGTGAGCTTCTACATCCTCATCATCCGAAGAAGAAGAAGAAGACATGGAAACTATGGTAACGAATGTCTCTCCTAAGAAAATAGTTTCCATAATTTCTAGTTTAACTAAGGACTTATTTGGAATGAAAAAGAAAAATAAAAGCATGTTTAATCAAATTAAGGCATTAGAAAATAAGCTAGAAAATGCATGCTTAAATGATAATATTTCTTCTAGCTTAAATGATGCATGCTCACATGACCTTTATGTGCCATTAGATGTTAATGATGCATGTATAAATGAAAATAGGGCTTTAAGGGAAAAGGTAGATTATTTAACAAAAGTCCTAGAAAAGTTCACTATTGGCTCAAACACCTTGAACATGATTATAGGGAGCCAAAGAGCTAGCTTTAACAAAAAGGGCCTAGGTTATAAAGAAAAGAAAAATGAAAAGGCCTACAAATGCCTAATAGCTAGGGGACAAGATAAGAAGAAAGTAATAGCTAGGAAATGGATCCCCAAAGAATACTTAGTGAACCCAATAGGAAAGAACTTATTTTGGGTTCCAAAATCTATCCTTAAGGGTTAGGATAACTCTAGGGTAGTCAACCATATGCAATTGACCTATATCATATTTTGGTTGACTTGGGATGGCGGGACAACATTTTTAAATAGTGTTGGGTGATGATAACGTGCCCATAAATAGATAATAATGCTTAAATCATGATGATTAATGTAATTGTTATGTATGTTAGCAATCATGATTTATGCTATTGATATTTGGCACATAATCATGGGAAATAGGGTTGAATCATGCTTTAGGTGATACTTTGTTTATTATCATCATATAATACCTAATGCATGACTATTATTTGATGAATACATGAGTTTCATGATCATAATGTAGAATTAATTCATATATGTCATTATGATCATGTAGGTTGTTAGGTTGATACTTAACCTTGATAGAATTGCATGAATATATTGGTTAAGTATACACAAATACCCCCCTAGGATACATCTCACACTCACCATAGGCTACCTTGATTGAAAACTTAGCATGAGTGAGATGTTAGGATGATACAAATGTCCACTAATGCCTATGACATTTAGATGGTCATTTAAAGTATCAAAATAGCAATAATAGACCAATCATGGGGAAGACTTATGTTTAATTCATAGACATATTGCCCAAAGATCATGGTTGAATATTTCATATGTTTTCAAAATAATTTCTTACTTTAAAATACATGTATTCATGTTTTGAAACAATTGGATGCAAGATTAGGTGTTAAAATGGATACTCTTATGATCAAAAACCTAGTAGTTTTTAAAGCTTTTGGATTTTTGGCAAATACGTGGAAATATAATGATTTTTCATGAAAACATATTTTTCACTGATATATATACTTAAAAGAAATGTGTTCCCCAAATTTCATGATTTTTCGAATTTTATGGAATTTTTAACGCATTTCTGAAATTCGGTCCAGAAATCAGAAATCCCGAAAACAGCGTGCCAGTCGACTGGTAGTCTGAACCAGTCGACTGATGACCTGAATATCAGACCAGTAAAGGCTGAATTCCGATTTTAAATCAACCTGTGGTATTTTCTTTCTATTAGACTTGATGTCATGTGCTTTTAACTTAGTGATAATCTTTTTGATGGTGGGGGAGAAATGATTATGTTTAAGTTAATTATGATAGGGGGAGAAATTAAGGGGGAGTTTCATGGATTAAGGGGGAGTTGCATGTTGCTATATCATGTTTATGTTTACATGCTTTCTTTCCTTTAAAATTTATATCAAATGTTTTTACCTAACTTAAACGGATTGCCACACATCAAAAAGGGGGAGATTGTTAGGGCAATCTCTTGCCGTAATATGATTTTGATGGTGTGGCAAAGGGTTTAAGTTAGTTTGATATGTTGATTTGATATGTGCGTTGGACTTAGTAATTCGCACATGGAGCCGTGGCGAGTTTCACATCTCATGACTCATGCCTTGAGTCGGTGAAGGATAGCTTTGCGGAAGCCGTGCGCTTGGAGCATCTGAGGGACCGTCGGACGAGAAGCTTGGAGTGAAGCCGGAGGAAGTAGACTTCGAGGCAAGAGACGCGAAGAAGCATTGCAGAGTCGTGCGCCTGATACTGCCGAGGGACGTGGCCGCGAACGAAGAGAACTTCGAAGGCGAGGGACTCCGAGGGATGAGAGTGAGCGATTGTAACCCGGGAAGGGTAGCTCTTAGGTGAAACTTAGTCATTTGGCCAAGTGTCGGATGAGTTTTTCCGACACCAGTCGACTGCCATGTCATGGCAGTCGACTTCTCTGAGTCGATGGGTCGATCGACTGGTTTAAGTCAGCTGAATCAAGTTGATCAGTCGATTGCCGGCATGGGCATGGGCCGATCGATGAGTTGATCGGCCGACCGCGAGGGACGACCTCGTTGAGGACTCGATTGATTGACATCAGTCGACTGATGGGTGACATCAGTCGACTGATGCCAATACCGTTGGATGGAATCCAACGTGGAAAGCAGCCGTTATTGGGAAACGGCTACAGGACCAGTCGACTGATGGGTGCCATCAGTCGACTGATCCTGTGTCAACGGGAAGAAACCCTCTTCCTCTATAAAAAGGAAAGGGATGGGGCTTTGGGGGGTTAATGCTTGAACGCCCAACTACTCCCAAAGTGCCCTAAACGATTTCCCACTCTTCTACTTGCTCTAATCTTCATTCCATTGTAGAAGAGTGATCTTTGTGTAAAAGAGGTTACCTCCACCTAGCTTTGTGCAAAGGAGAGATCTAGTGGATAGATTGCGGAGTGATTCACCGTGGACGAATCGGACCGTGGATTAGCGGCGTAGTCGTGAACCACGTTACATCTTGGTGTTTGTATTGCTCTTGTTTTGTTTGCTTGTCTTTGTTTTATTTACATTTGTATATTCCGCTTGCGCTAACGTTTTTTAAACGAGCGAAATCCGTAAACCAAAGTAAGAGGGCTATTCACCCCCCCTCTAGCCGGCCGTTCGATCCCCAACAGTTGGTTGCTTGGACTGCACTTGAAGACCCTGACTTGCACCAGCAAATCGCCTCAAATTGCCCTAAAAACTACTACAAAAAATCTCCCCTTCGAGCTCCTTTTAAAGATGCAACTCGGGCTGATTTTCGCCTGGTAGTCGACTGCCCATACCTAGCAATTGACTGCTCATGTAGCCATTGTCTCACAACGATTCAATCCATGCTGGAAAAACTTCAACGGATAACCCATCAGTCGACTGTCAAACCCTAGCGATGGCGATGCATAGCTAATTCGCTTGCTGACTACTGACATTCTCGCGGCTCGTGGTCATTTTGAGAACAATCGAGCATTAGTCGTCTCTTGTCAATCGACTGATCGTAACCCCAGTCGATTGCTCAGTGTTGACTAGGTTGTCAAGTGTTAAAACACTCGATTAGTCGATTGGTTCATAACCCCAGTCGACTGGTACACCTCAAACATGAGGTTTTAACCCAAGTATGATGCCCTCATACTTGCTAGACACCCTTAGCCTAGACCTGAGCCTTTTAGCCACCTTCATCAACCTCACGCTTATTGGATCCCTCCAAGTCATTCATGACTTATTCATCCATATGTTAGTGTTCAGGTACTTCCATTGGCTATTGTCATGCTAACAGTGTTTACACTGCCAAGGTACATTTGGACTTATGCTGCCAAGACACACGCTTAGACTTTACGCGGCCAAGCATTGGACTTATGCTGCCAAGACTACCGCTTAGACTTTATGCTGCCAATATCACATCCTTGGACTTCCCAAATGTCAAGATCTATTTGGACTTATGTTGTCAAGACTCCACCCTTGGACTTTATGCTTCTAAATATTGGACTTATACTGCCAAGACTCCACCCTTGGACTTTACATTGCTAAACATTAGACTTTCTAATTGCCGAGTACTCATGACTTGGACTTTACCATTGCCAAGATCCATGCTTGGACTTTCCATGTGCCAAGACCCATACTTGGACTTTTCATGCCAAGTACTCAAGACTTGGACTTCCCATGCCAAGTACCCAAGACTTGGACTTCCAATGCTAAGTACACAAGACTTGGACTTACAATTGTCAAATACTCATGACTTGGACTTTACATGACAATCACATGTCATACGTTTTGTCGAACATTAAAATACTGCTCGAGTCAAATTCGAGTTTGGTCAATCGTGACCTGGGTCGATTGCACCAACAGAAAGAATCTCTTCTTTTTCTCTCAAATACCGATGCAATGTAGCACTTCTATGCACTCCCTACACATTGTGCTTCCTCACTGCATCTTATGCCTTCATGCCCTTTGCTCACATAGAAGCACTGTTTCACCCTCTTATGGGAAGTTATGGCTTTGAGATAATGGAACCACCATTATCCCATGCCTATTGTGGGCATAACCACGATATAACCAACATTTTCCACTTGCACACAATGTCATATAACATTCGTCACTAGAACACATCTTATGCTATCCTTCACATCACCCTACTGGGTTTTCATACAGGATTGGACGTCGTGTGACTTGCGAGTACATCTGCAAACAAAAAATTGCTCAGTGCACTTTTTAGGATGATTGAATAGTCATCATTATATCATAAGATACAATATCTCGCTGCATCCTAGATTCAAGACTAATTACATCCAATCGAGCATCTTTCCTCATCAAAAGTAATCCCAAAATATCGCTCGATTTTATATTCACTAATATGTTTAATCCCTACATTGATAAACATAAAATACCGATCGATGAATATTACAATAATAATGATTATCAATTGGTTTTCCTTTTTCCAAACACGAATCTATCAGCCATAATTCAACTGCTTTCCTAGATCTGTCCCTCAAACCTCAATTTATCTTCTGAGTCATCGGTAAATAGACTAAAATAGCAAACACTGAATCAAGACCTCAAGAAACGATCAAAAATAATAAGAGTACAAGAGATCCCACCCAGAGGACCTCGAATCTCGTATAGTGGGGCTCGGAGATATTCATTTACTGTCTCAAGTAATAAGATTCTCACATTTCCTAGTTGTTTTATCACACATAGTATAGAACACGTGTCACAATGTTGTTCCTCATTTCTCATAAGGGCATATGTCAGATTTCTCTAACACTATGCATGTATAAAACTTAGTTTACGCATAAGACTCTACCCAGAGATCTCAGAGAGAGTTTCTCAAAAAGACAATATCATAAATTATAGGTGATATCTGAGATCTCAAACTTGGCTTCTTACAGGCAATATGACTGTGACTACGTCCATGTCGATCATGTCGCACATGACCTCATCCTGAACACGTATTAGGGTGACTTAAGTGCTAGCATGGTTACTCTTAAAACCTCTTATAACTAGAAACTATTTTATCTCCACTCTTAGAGGTGGTCACTTGTGTGAGCTAGAGAGTTGATCTTGCCTGACTGACATATTTATTATATCTTAAAACATATATATAACTAATACATTACTTAAAATATTAGTGTGACCTATTAATGCATAAGAAGTTATATATTTCATTAAGCTCAATAAAGTACAAGTTGGGAAATTTCATAAAATACTCAAACTCAATGACTCTCTATGTCCCACAAAAGAGTCTCTAGTGATAGATTTGGTAAGGGGTCAACCACCTTGTTGTGTTAAAATATACTTAATAGTCACTTCATTCTTCTCAATGATGTCTCTCATAAAATGATATTTGGTATCTATGTGTTTGGTTCTACTATAAAACTTAGGGTCTCGAGTGTAAGCGATGGCAGCTTGATTGTCACAATAAATGACTACTGGCCTCCCACTATTTGCTACAACCCCTAAGTCATCCAATAGTTTTAGGAGCCAACCACTCTCCTGAATTGCTACTAAGCATGCTACGAACTCAGCCTCCATCGTCGATAGAGCAACACAGATTTGCTTCTTACTGCTCAAGAGATGGGCTCGCCATTGAGCAAGAACGTGGAACCTGATGTTAATTTACATTTATCCAGATCACCTCCCCAATTGGAATTTAAATATCCCACGAGACGCAAATCACCTTCTTTATAACACAGAGAGAAGTTTACAGTTTCTTTAAGATATTGAAAAATTATTTTCACTTCTCTGTAGTGACCCCTTTCAAGATTTGTTTGATATCTACATATCAGACTGACTGCATAACATATGTCTGATCATATGCACATCATTGCATACACCAGACTTCCTACTACACTTTTTCTTCTCTCAAAGACCGATGCACTGTAGCACTTCTATGCACTCCCTACACACTGTGATTCCTCATTGCATCTTATGCCTTCATGCCCTTTGCTCACGTAAAAGCACTGTTTCTTCTTCACTCAAGCCCCATTCTCCCATGCCCATCTTGGGCATAACCACGGTATAACCAACATAAATAAAAAGGGACAAAAATATAAGGATTTACTTGGTTCACAATCTCTAGAATTACTACATCCAAAGCCTATACATAAGTTCGCTTCTGCAACTCCTTCGGCTCGTTGACCTATTCAACACAAATAATATTACGTGCATAGGAGCGCTCGGATTGCTTCCGATCGCTCAAAGTTCATGTATATGAAATCCAATTTCGATCTCTTGAAACTTTAACTCAAATCGACTATGATCGAACCTGTCTAAATTGAGTTCCTATCCTTATTCTGAGTTCAGTTTACTTAACTTATATTACAACTTGTCTTATGTAGTTTTTCTCCTAGTTTCTCATCTTCTAAATCCACTAAGCTCTTTTGGCTCATTTCTCAAGCGTCCTTTTCGTTCTTTTGGAATACTCTTTTGTAAGCTTTTTGTACTTGGGATGCATCGAGCTCGTCGACTCTTTTTCCATGTCATCTTTCTTATATGCTTATGTCTTCTACTAATATTGCATTGTCTCTGATACTCCTCGTCCTTTTCAGTTCCTCGGATATTTTCTTCTCCGTACTCTAGTGAACTTTGAGTTATCGGATACTTATATGTACTCCTAAATGCATACACACTTACACATACATCAAACATAACAGTAATGAAAGTCTAACTTAGTTGAGCATATATCAAAATCTTATAGCTTCACCAACTTGAAGTTCAAGCGACCTCCCCTTACTACTCAGAGGATTAATAAAAATAAAATAAAATTTATTTAAATATAAATAAATGATATAATACAAGATAAAATTTAATAATATAGAAAAAATCATAAAAATCGATTATAGTTTGTCATGATGTATTAATGTGTTAGAACTGTTTTGGCTGGGTAAGATATATTATATGATGTTTAGCATATGCCTTTGTGTTAACGAAGTCAAATTAGTTGCAGCATTCATGGAGCACAATATATATTTCTGAGAATTTAATACTATAAGCGAGATAATATAAACATATTTGTCTTGTCACATCTAAATATCTCCCCGCCGAAGGAATCAAGGACTTTCCTGTTTTACACTGACGTTTTCTAGTCTTTCGTTGGGATTGCGTTAGGTGGTATTGAGCCACTGCTTAGAGCTCTCTATGTCGTTAATTGATTGTGGTCCCCAAGGCAGTGTAATGCAGCTTAATTTCAGGTTTATACCATCTGAAAAATCTGCATCTCTTGTCATTACATTACATTAGCTCAGTGTTTTATTAATTATTTGCGGTCCAAACATTTTTTATGTATGGATGAACGGACGTAATTTGATTTCAACGCTGGAAGCTTAGCCATAGCTACCAGTTTGAAGTTCGACTAAGACTTTGATTACTTCATTTGTCGGGGAGGCTTGGCCAATGGCCATATCTAGTATTTGATATGTTACGACAATATCTGCCATTTGTGCTCTCTTTACTCTGGCAAAGCATTCTGAACGGACCTATGGCTGCTTGCAGGTTTTAGCCGACCTGTCCGGCCCAAGGAGAACAAAACTGTACTTATGCCGGGGAGGCTTGGCTTCATTGCAGAGAGGTGTGAAATCGAGGATTTCTCGCAAACCACAAATGAGATTATTGACTAACGGCACTTTTATTCAAAGCATTTTTTCTCTTGGCGTAGTAGTTATAGCTGACTACACTACGAACCAAAACAAATACTTATCCTGTTCTTTACATCCCAGATTGCAGGCCCAAAGCTAGTGCTTACAGGTGATTGAACCAACAAAAAAAAAAAAAAAAAGGAAAAAAAAATAAATGAAACTAGAACCGACGTGTTCACTACGAGGGAAATTTGGCCCCGGCGGCAGAGCAGATGCTGGACCCAGAGAAGCTACTGTTGTTGCCGTTGCTCTGACCCTGGTGGCACAGCACTGTACTAGCCGAGGTCGACGTCGTCGCATGCACCGCCGCCGTAGCCGGAGCTGTCGACCCCTTGAGGAGGAAGTCAACCTTGTGCTCCTCCCTCTCGTGTCGGATCTCTTTAATCATGGCCGCCACGTCCTTCATCGTCGGCCGCTCGTCCGGCGAAACATTGACGCACAGCAGCGCCACGCCGAGCACCTGCAGCATCTCCTGCACCTCCGGGTCCGGCCGGCCTCTCAGGACTGGGTCGATCACCTCCACGGTTCCCTTCTTCCTCCGCACCCAGTCCACCACGTGTAGCCCATCGGGGATCGTCGGATCGATCGGCTGCTTTCCCGTCAGCACCTCCAGCACGACCACGCCATAGCTGTAGACGTCGCTCTTTTCCGTTATCTTCATCATGTAACCGTACTCTACGAGTGCAGATTCCAGATCAGATAAATTTCACTAATATTTGGGAGAGATTAAATTTTGAAGTCGATACGAACCGGGAGCAATGTAGCCATAGGAGCCAGCGACGGTGTTGGAAGACCGAGCAAGGTCTCCGTCCTCGACAAGCTTCGCGAGCCCAAAGTCGGCAATGTAGGCCTCGAAGTCGAGTCCGATCAGGATGTTGCTGGCCTTAATGTCTCTGTGAACGATGGGCGGCACGCAGTCATGGTGGAGGTAGGCGAGGCCTTGCGCCGCCCCCAGGATGATCTGATACCTCAAGTCCCATTCCAGCGAGAAGCCAGTGCGTTCGTGGAGCAGCTCCCCGAGGCTGCCGTTGGCCATGTAGTCGTACATTAGCAGCCTGGTGTTCTTGTTCCAGCAGCACCCGAGGAACCTTACGATGTTCTTGTGCCGGATTGAACCCAGCGTCCTCACCTCCGCCGAGAACGAGTCCCTTACTCTGCTGCTGTTGCAGTCTTCCTTGGCCGTCATCTTCCCCATCGAGGATGCACTAGTAGGCCAGAGCTTCTTCACGGCGATTGCCTCTCCGTTGTCCATTTGAACGCGGTAAACCACTCCGGAGCAGCCTTTTCCGATCACATTTGCGTCCACCAGGCAGCGCACCACCTGTTCGACGGAAAAGCTGAGCTTTTGAAAAGGGGTGAATTGCCACGGCCAAGACATCTCCCCGCCCATCTCCGAGTCATCATTGTCGCCCTTCCCGCCTCCAATTCTCTTCGCCCGTATCACTCCAATCATCCCGACCACCATCGCCACCGTCGCCGTGACGAGCAATGCTATCGCCAACTTCAACTGGTGCATCCTTCTGCTCTCGGCTTCTGCCTTAATGATCGGCCGGCCATTGGCGTCCAGGGTCACGAAGCACACGTCTCCGCCGTGCGTGCAGAGGCCTTGGTTGCCAGCAAGGTCGGATGCGGAGAGCTGGCGGAAGAGCTTGGTGTCGGGAAGGTAGCCAGTGAAGTTGTTATTGGAGACGTTCAGAGTCACCAAGTTCTCTAGCCCAGCAAGCGGAGTCAGATTTCCGTCGAGCATATTGTAGGAGAGGTCGAGCAGCGAGAGTTTGCTGAGCGCCGAAATCTTCTCCGGGATTGATCCGGTAAGCGCATTCCTGCTCAGGTTAAGGGCGATGTCAAGACCTTCAATGAGGCAGAGCTCGGTGGGGATACCGCCGGTGAGCTGATTGCTGCTAAGGTCAATGAATTCGAGATTGGAGCATTGGCCCAGGGATGGAGGTATTGCGCCGGAGAGCGAATTGCCACAAAGCATGAGTTTGCTCATGGAAACCAGCTTCCCGAAGCTACTGGGAATTTGCCCCGTGAGCTGGTTGACTGAGAGGTCGAGCACCTGCAGCCTGGTGATCAATGACAATGAATCAGGGATGGCGCCGGAGAGCGTGTTGTTGCTGAGGTCGACCATCTGGAGCTGGGAGCAGTTGCCGATGGAGGCCGGAATACGGCCTGTTAGGCGGTTGCCGGAGAGGTCGAGGAAGTCTAGGTTCGTGAGCCCGCCGATCTGCGCAGGGATGGAGCCAGCAATGCGGTTGCTGCCGAGGCGGAGCCGGACGAGGGAGGCGCACTGGCCAATCTCCACTGGTATCGAGCCGGAGATGTCGTTGGAGAGCAGGAGGAGTTTGGTGAGGTTGGGGAGGAGGAAGAGGCCGGGAGGGATGGGTCCAGTCAAGTGGTTGTGTGAAAAGTCAAGCGCCTGGAGGTTGGAGAGCGAGGCGAGGGAGGGGGGAATGGCACCCTCCAGCTGGTTTTCCCAGGCGAAGAAGACGGTAAGCGACTTGAGCGCCGAGAGACCGGCGGGGATAAGGCCGGAGATCTGGTTGGTGTCGAGTTGCAGCTGGGTGAGCGAAGTGAGGTTGGCAAGTGAAGGCGGGATGGAGCCGGAGATGTTGTTGTCGCTCAACATGAGCTCCTCCAGGTTGGTGAGCGCACCCAAGGACGTAGGAATAGCGCCGGAGATGGAGTTGATGGAAATGTCGATGGTCTGCAAGGAAGCAAGGCCGCCGAACTCCTCCGGGATGCGACCAGAGAGCGCGTTCTGCCAGAGGAGAAGCCGCTCGAGCTTAGACAGCCGTCCTATCGTCGCCGGCAATGGGCCGGAGAGCGAGTTCTCGTAAAGATAGAGGTTGACGAGGGAAGAGCAGTTCCCGAGCTCCGGCGGGATGGAGCCGGAGAGCATGGTAGTGTAGATGGACAGTGTTTGGAGGTGGGAGAGCCGGCCCAACGAGGCCGGAATGGGGCCAGAGACCTTGGTGTCCGCGAGGCCGAGGACAGTGAGGTTGGCGCAGAGGGAGAGGGAGTCAGGAATCGGCCCGGAGAGGTCGCGGTTGCCGCCGGCGCGGAACGTCTGGAGGAATGAGAGGTTGCCAAGGGTGACTGGAATGGGGCCGGAGAGCCGGTTGTCGAAGACTATGAGGTGACGGAGCTCTGCTGCAGCTCCGAGGTCATCCGGGATGGAACCAGAGAGCTGATTGGAGTTGAGTATGAGCGAGGAGAGCGAAGGGAGGCGGGCGAGGGCGACAGGGATGCCGCCGGAGAGGGAGTTGGAGCTAAGGTCTAGCACAGCGAGGAGGGAGCAGTCGGCGAGGTCAGGCGGGATGGCTCCAGTGAGGTTGGCGTCGGAGACAACAAAGGCGGAGAGGCTGGGGAGCGCGGCGCAGAGCCCAGCAGGGAGGGAGATGGCCAGGGGAAGCGACTGAATAGCGACGGCGGACACGGTGCCTGCGGCGTTGCAGGTGACGTGGCTCCACTTGCAGGGCGTGGCATGGGCCGGGTTCCAGTCCGGCAGCGCGGCGGCGGCGGCGGCAGATGAGTTAATCCACTGGTAAAGCGCAGTGACTTGCTGGTCAGCTGGAACCAGAGACGGCAATGAGAATAGTATTAGAAGGAAGTAGAAGCGTGGAAGAAGCAGCAGACGGTCGCCCTGGAGGAGGAGGAGGTGCAGGTGGAGGCGGAGGTGGTTCTGCTGCCTCGACCTCGGCATCCTCAAAACCTCCTCGGCTTCAAATCCCAACTCGCTCGCTCTCCCCCCGGTGAGTTTCTGCTGTCTCACTCTTATTTTGCATTGGGTCTCCCACTCTTTTCTTCCTTTCCTCTCTCTCTCTCTCTCTCTGTCTCCCCGTCTTTCTCGGCATTTAAACCCTCGAGCAAAACAGAGGATCAAAACGATCATCTTCTTCGAGCTTGACTCGAGCGAGCTCGATGCCACGATGGATCGTCTCCCACAGTCCTCTGCTTGAGCCAGACACGGAGCATCTTCACGCAGCAACAGCAACAGCAGCAGCAGCAAGCGATTTAAATAAATAAATGACCAGCGAGAAAGTAAATGGTTACCGCAGCTTGCTGTATTTTATATTGTTCATTGCGGGGCTAATCAGATGGCTTCGCCTGGGACTTCGGGCGGCCTTCTTTTCGTAATACAACTCCAGACAAGTAATAAATATGGAGTGGGTGGTGAAATGACAGTGAGGTGTGAGTTTTAGAGCATGGTCATCTCATGCATCGAGTTGGGATCCGTTTATTTTTTTAAGTGGAAGGGAAGGGAAGGGAAGGGAAGCGAATTGAGTGCGGGGGAGGAACCGGGATTCGATGGGTGTCCGGTTTGTCTGGTCGCGACTCGTGCACCTGTCGTGATGTCAATTAAATGGATTGGAATTTGGAAACGCACTAGCTCGGTTAGATTCTGTCTATATGGCCATTCAGGTGGGGCTAGGTGAAACAAACCAATAATTGGAGGGGCTTTTGTGGAAAAGTCAGATAAATTTTAAAATGCAACCGACATTTAATACTTTAAAATTTTTATTCTATTATCAAAATGCTCACTATTTAAGAATATTAAAATAATCAAGTTCGCCGTGCCTATCAAAATATTAAATGAAAGTCATATTCATCATGCCTATCGAGTTATTTGGAAATAAATGAATAACCAAGAATCAAGTAGACATTAAATTATATAAATAGAGAAAAATCAAGTAATATTAAATCTTGGCATTTGCGACAATAAAATTATAATGTTCCAATTGAGAAAAAAATCTTAGATTACTACTCAAACTGGAGAATTTTTTCATTTTTATTTATTCATTACTCATCTTGTCATTTTTTTTATTATCATTCAATTTGTATTATCTCCTTTTTTTTATCTGTATTGTTATTCAATTTGGATTATCTCCCAAAGTGTATATTTTGCAACACATTTTAAGATATGTAAAAGTCAAATCATTCAACTACATGCTTCTTTTGATATTTGATGCGGTCAATGGATAGCCCTCTTTTGTCGAATTCTCCAGAGAGAGAGTTGATTCGCTTGGCCACCACGGGATCCTATCTAAAATAATATTGGTCAAAGGGTGTCGGTGCTCTAACAATGCTCCTATGATGCTTAAGTCAGATAGGAGATTAGTAGTAGTGTAAGAAAATGAAGTGATTTATTTTACAAATATTTCATTATCACTTCTCTCCCCTTTATAGATTCTGCTCCTTATCTCCATAAATGATCGTCTCTCCTATGGGTCCTCACTCATGCCTCCCCATGGCATGTCAACACATCCGTACTTACCCTCATAGTAAGGGGCATCTCTGTTCATACCATGGCAACCCGTACTTACATTCACAGACTACTAGTTGGATCGGAGATTTTTCCCTTTATTGTCATTAATGTGCACTCCTTAGGTCACTTCTTACTCATGCCTCAACATGACCCACTACCACATTCGTGCGTATCATGCTAGAATCTGATCGTGCCTGCTAACACAGTTACATCTCAATCCTTGACACCTTGAGCTCTCGACCACTCAGGCTCCTGAGTACCTAAATCTAAGCCCCCGAGCACAGATCTCTCAAGCTCTCAAATGTCTGGGATTCCATCTATCAAGCCTCCCTCCCCCCCCCCCGAGTACCAGAGTTCTCAACTCTCAAGCTCTCGAGTGCCTAAGCTCCCATCTACCTAAGTCCTTGAATTCTTAAGTTCCGACTCCTTAATTGCTCGACTCATCGAGCTCTTTCCTTCTTGAGCTCCTGACTCATCTTATTCACGTGGGCCCACTCCTTATGGTCCCAACTCCACTTCATGGGTTTATCGCTCGGATATCCAGCCGAAGACCTATCCTGTCGATATCATTAGCCACCCCTTGACATAGTCAGACGTTTCCAATAAGTCTGACGAACCGAGGGCTCATGAGTGGCATCAATACTTCTTTTCACTCCCCCACTATAGTTGAAATAAGGACTTAAAAATTGCTTCGACTAAGCAACAATACTTCTCTTCACTTCCCTATTATAACCGGACTGAGGACTTAAGAACTGTCTCGGTTGGGCATCAACACTTCTTTTCATTTCCCACTCTAGCCAGACCGAGGGCTTATGAACTGCCTCGACTGGGCAATACCACTTCTTTTCACTTCCCCACTTTAGCCAGATCGAGGGCTTACGAATTACCTCGATTGTGCAACAACACTTCTCTTCACTTACCCACTCTAGCAGGACCAAAGATTTACGAACTATCTCGACTGTGCAATAACACTTCTCTTCAGTTACCCACTCTAGCAAGACCGAGAGTTTACGAACTGTCTCGGCTAGACAATAATACTTCTCTTCTCTTCCCCACTCTAGCCGAACCGAGGACTTGCAAACTGCCTCGATTGGACAACAATACTTCTCTTCTCTTCCTAACACTAGCCAGACTGAGGGCTTATGAACTAACTTGGTTGGACATCAATACTTCTCTTCTCTTCCCCACTCTAGCCAGATAGAGGGTTTACAAACTTCCTCGACTGGGCATCAATACATCTCTTCACTTTCCCACTCTAGTCGGACTGAGGGCTTACGAACTATCTCTGATGGGGAATAACACTTTTCCTCAATTCCCCACTCTAGCCGAACTGAGAACTTACGCACTACCTCGATTAGACATCGACACTTCTCTTCACTTCCTCACTTTAGTCGGATCAAGGGCTTACGAACTAACTCGACTGGGCAAGAACACTTCTCTTCTCTTCCCCACTCTAGTCGGACTGAGAATTTATGAGCTGTCTCGATTATGCATTAACACTTCTCTTCACTTCCCCTCTCTAGTCGGACTGAGGACTTACGAATTAACTCAATTGGGCAACAACACTTCTCTTCACTCACCCACTCTAGCCGAAGAGGGCTTACAAACCACCACAATTGGGCATCAACAATTATTTTCTCTTCCCCACTCTAAGCTGAACCGAGGACTTATGAACTATCTCAGTTGGACATCAATACTTCTCTTCTGTTCCCCACTATAGTTGGATCGAGGGCTTACTAATTGCTTCAATTGGGTAACAACATTCTCTTCACTTCCCCACTCTAGCCGAACCAAGGGCCTATGAATTAATTCAGCTATGCATCAACACTTCTTTTCACTTCCTCACTAGTCAGGCTGAGAACTTACGAACTGCTTCGGCTGGCCATCAACACTTCTCTTCGTTTCCCCACTCAAGCCAGATAGAGGGCTTACAAACTATCTCAAATAGGCAACAACAATTGAAATCACCTTTGGCCTAATCCCACTAAGAAAGTCACAAATACTCGATACTTAATAGCATCGGAGTATTGGTGCAAAACGTTCACATTCTAAAACTTGCATATATGCTCTTTTGGGTATGCGGGAGCCATCATACTCTCCCAGATGGGGAGAACTAAAATTAGAGGGAAGCTCCTCCAACAAAATTTCTTCAACGAAGGGAGTAGGTCCTTGTTGTAACTTCTATGCCATTAGCTGTCATTCTTCTTGCTCGTCACAGATGAAACATGGAAGAGTACGAGTTGACACTTGGCCCTGTGCATATCTATCTTCTCCTTGACCCCTCTGCCCTTCCTTGTTATCAGGAAGAGGGACATTTTTCTCTTTTGAGCACGGCAGGACCTCCCCTGCTCTTGCAGGTTGGACGCGAGACGACTGCCCCTCCCACTCTCCTAAGCCAATGTATCCTCCATTGCTTTTCAAACTATCACAATCAAATGACCATGATTTAAGGTTATGGGGGCCTCCTTTAAAGCGGAGGTCAAAGAAAGAACTTCTCTTGATTGCATTTTGACATCTTCGCTCAAAGTTTCCCACAAATGTCGCTAATGATGCGATCGACAGATATCCCTCTATGGCCAAATCCTCCATAGAGAGTTGATTCATCTGACTACAGTGGGATCTTCTCAAAAAAAAAAAAATACTGGTCAGAGGCCACCGATACTCCGACAATGTCCCTTCTATGCCTAAGTCAGATAGGAGAAAAGTAGTGCAAGAAGATGAAGTGATTTGCTTTACAAATCTTTCATTACCCTTTTTCCATTTATCTGCTTCTTTCTCTTTTATAGATTCTACTTCTTACCTCCATAAATGAGTGCCTCTCCTAGGATGCCTCATCTATGGCTTCCCATGGCACGTCAACACGTTCGTACTTACCCTCTCAGTACAGAGACATTTTCACCCGTACCATGGTAACCCGTACTCACATCCACAGACTGCCAATTAGAGACTTTTCCCCTTACTATCATTAATATGCACCCCTTAGGTCAATTCTTACTCATGTTGGTGCAATCGACCCAGATAATGATTCACCAAACTCGAGTAGGATTTTGATGTTTTATAATGAGATTGAGTATGAAGGATAATATGACTATGGAATGGTATGTGACATCTGTAGTCATATGAAAATGAGGTGAAAGGTCAAAGGTGACCAAATACTTGATGAGTGGGGAAGTTCAAGTCGGTCAAGAGAGACCGAATACTTAGTGAAGGGAAGTCCTGGTAGGTCAAGGTGATTGGATGGCTAGGCAAGGGAAGTCCCTATAACTCACAAGGTGACTGTACTTGACAAGTGAAGACCCAGTTGATCAGGAAGATCGAGCTTGATAGTAGAAGTCCTAACAGGTCACTATTGACTGGATGCTAGACAAGCGAGGAAAATCCAAGTATGGATACTTAGCAAAGGGAAAGCCCAAGGATGGAGCCTTGGCAATAGAAGTTTCGGAGGCACGACCTCTTGGCAAAGGTAGACCCATTAGCATGACGAAGCCGATGGAAACACTTGAAGGCTAGCGTAAGAGTGAACGAGTCATGGAGGAGTTGGATGGATCCTAAAGGCGTGAGATTGATGGAAATGACTTGAAGGCTTAGGTCTAGACTAAGGGTGCACAGTAGCATGACTAAGTCGATGGAAGCACTTGAAGGCTAGCGCGAAGAGTGAAGGAGTCATGGAGGACTCGGATGGACCTTGAGGGCGTGAGACTGATGAAAGTGGCTTGAAGACTTAAGTCTAGACTAAGGGTGAGTGCCAAGTATGAAGAAATCATACTTGATATATTAAACCTCAATTCTCAGGTTTAACAGTCGACTAAAAGATTTACCTTGTCGATTGGTCCAGTGTGGCTGACTCACACTATGGGGCTCAGATTTCAGATTGGATGCTCAACACTGTGCAGCTCAGGAAACAACCATAGTGCTCGGGAGTCGACTGCTGTAGAGAGGCAGTCGATTGGCCACTATGATCTTGGGACTCAGACTAAGTTCTCAACACTTGGTGAGTCAGCAAATGGGCTAGGTGCTCAGTAGTAGTCGACTGACCGCTGGTGCTCGAGAAGTTAGCTCAGGCAAGTTTTTACGATCGACTGGAGGCGTGGTAGACGTGTCTTATCGTGGAGTTAATTGACAATGTGGTCGAGTAATGGGGACGCTTTTCCACAGTTTAAATGCGCCATTAGGACTAGAGGAGCCTCGATCGGTGGCCCGGTAGTGAAGTGGCCAGTTGCAGTAACACTCGAAAATCGATGTCTGACCTTGAAACTAAGAGGACTTCGTCGACGATTTGAGGAGAGGTTCTTGGGTGATTTTGAGACGAAGTGCTGCTGCATTTTAGATCTTCAAAAGTCATCCAAAGCAACCAAAAATCAAGCAAGCAACATCGCAATCTTGTAAAAGTATTTTCACTTCCTTCTTTCATTTGCTTTTGTATACTTGTATTTTGGTTGTATTTGTTGTAAGATTTTTATTGTAAAACTATTGTACGAGATTTCTCCACCTTCGGTGTTATACCGAGAAGGAGAGAGTTTTAGTGAGGGTAGATTACTAGAGCATTGCCGTGGAGTAGAAACTTGAGTTCCGAACCACATAAAATTTGTGTTGTGCTTGTGTGTTGTTTTTGTTTATACTTGTATATTTGCTTTTGCTGTGCATACTAACGAGTTGTAGAGACAATCATGAGAGCGAAATCGAAAATCGCTATTCGCCCTCCCTCTAGTACATGCACTAATCGGTCCCAACAACCCACGCCTTAGTAAGGCCCGTGCAGCACATCCGTGCGTACCATGCCAATTCTTGACCACATCTGCCCATACTGTTATTTATCGATCCCTTACATCTTGAGCTTTCGACATCTTACGTTATATTTGGGAGGAGGTGAGGAAAGGTTCATTAATGGAAAGGGAAGGGAGGGTAAGGGAAGGTGTTGGTGCAATCGACCCAGGTCACGATTGACCAGGACTCGAGTTTGGCTCGAGTGATGTTTTGATGTTTCGACAAAAACATATGACAATATAATTGTCATGGAAAGTCCAAGTCGGACACTTGGCAATGTAAAGTCCAACATGGGTTGGCAAGGAAAGTCCAAGCATGGTCTTGGCATGGAAAGTCCAACATGGGTTGGCAAGGGAAAGTCCAAGCTTGAGTCTTGGCATTTGAGAAGTCCAAGGGTTTGATATTGGCGGCGTAAAGTCCAAGCGGGAGTCTTGGCAGCATAAGTCCAATGGTTGGCGGCGTAAAGTCCAAGCGGAGTCTTGGCGGCGTAAGTCCAATGTGCCTTGGTGGTGTAGACACCGTTATCATGACATAGCCGACGAAAGCACCTGAAGGCTAGCGCGATGGATGAACAAGTCATGGATGACTTGGAGGGATCCGAGAGGCGTGAGGCTGATGGAGGTGACTAGAAGGCTTAGGTCTAGGCTAAGGGTGGTCTAGCAAGTATGGGGGAACCATACTTGAGTTAAAACCTCATGTTTGAGGTGTGCGGTCGTGATGCCATGTGGCGGTCGGACCGAATCAACTAGGGTTTGTGTGGTTATGGCCTGCGATCGGCGCCATAGGTGTGAGGTACGATCGATGGCTCAGCGATCGCGATCGTGTGATTAGTCGACTGGTGCTCGATAATTCAGCCACAGAATAGAGTCGAGACTCGACTGGTCGAGTGAGGACTTCATCGATCGGTGATGGTCACGATCGGTGATAGTAGTTCCGTTGGACTTATCCAAGCGTGGAACTAGCCGTTGTCTCCACGACAACGATGGCATCGATCGTGATGGTCTCGATCAGTCGACTGATAGACTTTTTCCAGCATAGGTTGAAGCTATATATGGAGCTCGTGATGGAGGAAAAAGCAATCGGTTCTTGAGGGCTATTGGGGCGATTTGTTGGTGCAAATCAGGTCTCCAAGTGCAACCAAGCAACCAAGCAACCAAGCATTCAAGCAATCAAAACAAGTGTTGTAAAGTCTTTTCTTTACTTGTATTTCATATTTACATTGTATATTGCTTGTATTTCATTCTTACTGTTGTAAGATTTATTGTAAGGGGTTTCTCCGCCTCCGACTTGTGTCGAGAAGGAGTGTTTATCATTAGTGAGTGCGTGTGCATCACTATGGCTCTTTAGAACTCGATCCGTGGAGTAGGAACCGTGCGGTTCCGAACCACGTTATATCATTGTGTTAGCTTGTTGTCTATTTCGTTATCGCTTTTATTATTTCTATTTCCGCTGCGCACTAACGAAATTGTAGACACAAACGGGAGCGAATTTCATCTACGCTATTCACCCCCCCTCTAGCCATTCCAACGATTCCTAACAAGTGGTATCAGAGCCCGGGGCTCTTCTACGGACTAACCGCCCGGAGCTGAGATGAAAGGCTAGAGGGTGAAGATGGAAATCCAAGAAAGATTGGGTGACGACGTCAACATTCCACCTTCCTTCAACCGCGAACATTTCGCATATTGGAAAGGTAGAATGCAATATTTTCTAATGACAAATATAGAAAATTGGTTTGCCATGACTATAGGTTTTGATGCTCCGAGAGGAGAAAACGGCGAAATCCTCAAGATGAAGAGATGGACCGAGGAGCAACGGGAAAAATTCAAGACAACCGTTAAGGTAACAAAAATGTTAATTGATTTGATACCTAACGATATTTTGTCTAGACTAGGAAGCTATAGGGATGCCAAGGAATTGTGGAACAAGTTGATCAAGTTCCACGAAAATCCCGAATCAGTCCAAGAAGATTTGAAAGAGGAGGAGACCGAAGAAGAGAGCTCATCCTCAAGTGAAAGTGAGGAATCCTCACAAGAAAGTGAGGAGTCAACTTCCGGGTCGGAAGAGGTGGAGGAAGTGGAAGAAGCATCCACCTCAAGGATTAAGGGGGAGGAGAGAACCTTCATACCGGAACATCGAGAAGAAGAAGCTTCGACATCCGGTCAAGATGAAGAAGCCCAAAGTCCAATTCCGGTCTCCACCACCATCGGTAACTCAAACACCTCAATTCAAAATAAAAATAACATTATGTGTTTTGAGTGTAGGAAATTTGGACATTATAAGAGTAAATGCCCAAAGAAGGTTAAGAAAACTTCTTCGGCGCCTAAAAGTCAACAAAAGTCAACGGCCGCCGGTTCCCCAAGTATCAAGAACAAGGAGCATATCATTTGCTTCAAATGTCGGCAACCGGGTCATTACCGGAGTCATTGCCCAAGGGGGAAGAAGAAAGGGCAAGAAGGAGCAACACAAGTAGGGGGAGCCTCCAAGGCAAACCCTAAGGTAAAATTTATTAATGCACCTTCAATTTCTAGGGATAAGAAGCATGCTAGAACTAATTTTAGCAATCTTGCTATTTATCATAAAGAGCATGCTAGTAATAACAAACATATTTGTTTAGGAGCTAAGAAGGTTCATTTTAGTAATAAGGAAAAATTTGGGACTAATGTCCCTAGAAAAACAATATCTAAGGAATCTATTAAGAAAATCCAAGAACATCTAAGTTTTAATTCAAGATGGACTAGGCATATGCCTAGGAAGTCCAATGCCCATGGTTTAAATCAAAATTCTAAAATTGGGCAATTAGAATTAGAGAACCAAGTCTTGAGGTCAAGGCTTGAGAAACTTGAAAAGACCCTAAATAAGATACAAAATCAATCTAAAGGGTCTAATGGTCAAACTCTTAGGTCAAGAAGTCAAAGTCAACATCTAGGACCTAAGAGTCAAAAGTCAACCAAGGGCAAAAATGGTTTGGGTCACAAACCTAAGCCTAAGGTGGCTTATCATTGTGTTCCATTTGACTATGGAACACTAACTAGGTCTAGAAAGACCAAGGTCAATAGGGAAGTCATCCCTAGAGTTGACCAAGGTTTGTGCCTAGTGGCTAAGGTTTCTAGGAAACCTAGGGTGGCCACTAAAAAGGTTATTAGGGAGGCAAACCCTAAGGTTAACCATGGCAAGACCACAATGACCAAGGTTTCTAAGCCTTGGAGGGTCATTAGGAAGGTATCTAGGGAGGTTATCCCTAATGAATACCTAACTAACCCTAGGAGCTCAAATCGGTTTTGGGTTCCTAAGAGCGTGATTGATTCACGCTAGATGGGTTTAGGGTGTGCCAACCTTGATTGGATGGGTAGTTAACTCAACCATGGTAAAGGTGACATGTTAGGTCATTTTCAAGGTTATGGTTACCTTGAAAATACATTTGAGATTTTAATCCTAAAAGATTTTAGGATGTGCCAATATTAATTATGAAGTTTGATAAAATGATCAAATTGGCACAATTTAGATTTAGAGGTTTTAATGTACCATTTTGGGTTTTTGGCACATTTGGGAGAACTTAGGTTAGTATGGCAAAATGAACTTAATCTCAACAAATAGCAATTAATATTAAAATTTAGGTATTATTATACCTATATATTTTATATGTCATGCTTTGTTTGCCATATGTCATGTCATGACATCATGTTTACTCTTAATCATTTAATATGTCATGATCATGTTTTAGAATAAGGATAAATGTCATGTGTTTTTAGATTTCATTTTATGCCATGACATCATGATTATGAGCATATGCTTATTTATATCATCATTAATGCCATAATCATTCATGCATTTAAGAAAATTTTGATTGAAAATGATTTAAGGACAATGACATGACTTGGAGTCCCATTTATAAGGGAATCAAGTAGAGTTGTCTTAGAAAAATGCATGAAGCCCTAGTTTAGGGAGAACAAAACCCACATCTCACATCTAATTGACATGTATGTGTATTTTTACACCCTAGATACATGTGAGATGCTAGGATATGAGTTGAGTTCAAGGTGCATAGTTTTTGCATCTAGATGAACTAAAACTCATCTAATTTCAAAGGTGGATCATTGGGAGAGCATGTGTACAAGTCATGTACATAGAGCCCAAGGAATATGATCCAAGATAAGGTTTTGAAAATATTTTAAAATCATTTTGAAAAACCTTGGTGAAGCCTATCTTTTGATAGCAATCACCATTGATGAGATTGATACAAAGTGAGCTAAAACATTGAAGTTTTTCTTCATTTTTGGATTTTGTATCAATTTCGGTATTTTATGGGTAAAATAATTTTTAAATATTTTTCACCCATTGTATTGGTCATAGGTATTATACGTATCAAATTTCGTGATTTTTCGATATACGTATAATTATTTATGATTTTCCAAAACTTGTTTCTGAAAACTGAAAATCGGATTTTCAGTTATCAGTCGACTGCCCCTGGGTGGCAGTCGACTGATGTGTGTGCCAGTCGACTGATTTCTGAATCACTCGACTGGTAGCCTGATTTCGGGGTAACCAAGGTTGGTTAACCCGATTTCAGCTGCGGTTAATGTCCCTAACCACTCCTAACCTTAGAATATGCTTTGGGAAGCATGATGAAGGGTGAAAATCCATTGGATATGGATTAGGAGAGATGTTTAGGGTTTGTATCAATTTTAAGGTGTGGAAAGTTCAATGTTGAATTTCTAACCTTAATTTTGATGGTTTAGAGTTCCTATTGGCTTAGGGACTTTCCAAGGACATTGTTGGTGCAATGGTCAAGGGGGAGCAAACCTTTAGGGGGAGATATCCATCTTGGGATGATGGATGTGTTTTTCTCCTTGAAGGGGAGAATGTTGTCAATTTGGGAAATTTATGGATTTTTAGAAACCCAATTTGGAAATTGGGAGAGTGAATAGGATTGCCTCTCTTGAGTGATATGAGACTTTTCACTAGGAAGATGGTAGACATCCTAGGTATTTTTGGATCAAGGGGGAGATTGTAAGATCTCATTGGGACATGAGACATTGACCTCCTTGGAGAGAAAACCTTTTTGATGTTAGTCAAAAAGGGGGAGAATGTTTGGGGGAGAACATTTGGGATAATTGGTAAAGGATTTGAGTTAGTATTCTAACTCAATTATTTGTTTGGTTTTTGTCAAACATCAAAAAGGGAGAGATTGTTGGTGCAATCGGCCCAGGTCACGATTGACCAGGACTTGAGTTTGGTTCGAGTGATGTTTTGATGTGTTTTGATGTTTCGACAAAAACATATGACAATATAATTGTCATGGAAAGTCCAAGTCGGACACTTGGCAATGTAAAGTCCAACATGGGTTGGCAAGGAAAGTCCAAGCATGGTCTTGGCATGGAAAGTCCAACATGGGTTGGCAAGGGAAAGTCCAAGCTTGAGTCTTGGCATTTGAGAAGTCCAAGGGTTTGATATTGGCGGCGTAAAGTCCAAGCGGGAGTCTTGGCAGCATAAGTCCAATGGTTGGCGGCGTAAAATCCAAGCGGAGTCTTGGCGGCGTAAGTCCAATGTGCCTTGGTGGTGTAGATACCGTTAGCATGACATAGCCGACGGAAGCACCTGAAGGCTAGCGCGATGGATGAACAAGTCATGGATGACTTGGAGGGATCCGAGAGGCGTGAGGCTGATGGAGGTGACTAGAAGGCTTAGGTCTAGGCTAAGGGTGATCTAGCAAGTATGGGGAAACCATACTTGAGTTAAAACCTCATGTTTGAGGTGTGCCAGTCGACTGATGTCATGTGGCAGTCGACTGGACCGAGTCAACTAGGGTTTGACTGTGGGTTATGGCCTGCGATCGCCATAGGTCTGGAAGTCGATCGATGGCTCGAGCGATCGATCGTGTGATCACCGACCGGTGCTCGAATTCGCCGCGAGAATGGAGTCGAGACTCGACTGGTCGAGTGAGGACTTCATCAGTCGACTGATGGTCACAATCAGTCGACTGATAGTAGTTCCGTTGGACTCATCCAACGTGGAACTAGCCGTTGTCTCACGACAACAGTGACATCAGTCGACTGATAGACTTTTTCCAGCACAGGTTGAAGCTATATATGGAGCTCGTGATGGAGGAAAAAGCAATCGGTTCTTGAGGGCTATTGGGGCGATTTGTTGGTGCAAATCAGGTCTCCAAGTGCAAGCAAGCAACCAAGCATTCAAGCAATCAAAACAAGTGTTGTAAAGTCTTTTCTTTACTTGTATTTCATATTTACATTGTATATTGCTTGTATTTCATTCTTACTGTTGTAAGATTTATTGTAAGGGGTTTCTCCACCTCCGACTTGTGTCGAGAAGGAGTGTTTATCATTAGTGAGTGCGTGTGCATCACTAGGGCTCTTTAGAGCTCGATCCGTGGAGTAGGAACCGTGCGGTTCCGAACCACATTATATCATTGTGTTAGCTTGTTGTCTATTTCGTTATCGCTTTTATTATTTCTATTTCCGCTGCGCACTAACGAAATTGTAGACACAAACGGGAGCGAATTTCATCTACGCTATTCACCCCCCCTCTAGCCATTCCAACGATTCCTAACAGAAGGGAGGGTTAAAACTTACACCCCAAATTAGGGTGTAAGGAAATCTTTATTTTCATAGGTAAGGAAGGTTAAAACTTATCCTTCCTTTACCTTTTCTCATTTCTTTCCAAACAAGATTTAAATTTCCCCTCCCCTTACTTATTCTTCCCTCAGTCCTTCCCAAACAAGGTTAAAATTCTCTTTCCCTTACTTACCTTTTCCTCATCTCCTCCCCAATATAGCATTAGGCTCCCGAGTGTCTAAGCTCTCATCTACCTGAGCCCTCGAGTACCTGAGCTCTCGACCTCTCAAGATCCCGAGTGCTTGAGCTCCTATCTACCTGAGCCTCTAAGTACCTGAGCTCTTGACCTTTCAAGCTCTTGAGTGCATGAACTCCCATCTATCTGAGCCTCTAAATTCTTAAGTGCCCCACTCTTGGCCTTCCTGGCTCCTTAAACGTGCTCGACTCGTCGAGCTCTCGCCTTTTTGGACTTCTGACTCTTATTCACTTGGACCCACTCATTATGATCCCAACTCCACTTTATGGGGCTACGCTCGAATATCCAGTCAGAGATATGTCCTAATGGTATCAATATTAATTGGGCAACAATACTTATATCGATCAACAATTTACTATTAATGTTGTTTTTTTCTTGGAGTTTCTTTTATATCATTGACCAACAAGAAATAATTAGTTGTCATTTCCTCTGATACAAAGGGAAAGTTTTGTTGGATATTAGGTCTTAAAAGACCAATACAGTTTACGATTTTGCAAGGGAAAATCGAGGTGTCATCAATTGATAAAAGTTTAAATTGACTTCAAAATCAAAATCTATGTTTCAAGTAGATGAATCTAGATTATTAATTTGCTTAAAACCGATTATGGGTGAATGAGAAATTAATTGTTAAAATTAGCCCAAAATGTTATAAAAGGAAGTAGGGGGAAATAGTCTCACATTGGAAATTTCAGAGAGGAATTATTTCCTTATATGTGTTGATGTGTTAATTGAGTTAACATAAATAACACAAATGCTCTCATCTAATGGGCGAGAAGGTGCTCGCACCTATGAGCCCGCCACGCGCGCGCGCACGCAATAGATGCTTTGTTGGCACACTTTGCACTTTGCACTTATGCGTCGTCGCGAGGAGCATTGAGGAGCTTAAATTTATGCTCCAGGTGACATGACACTTGGGTGATGTGTCATGCATACATGACACTCGGTTGGGCAGAGAGAGATGATTGGCTACTGACGCGATCGGATGATCACCATTGGATCGAAGAGGGTGATGAATCGCAAGTGACGTGATCTTGAGCATTGATTGCGAAAAATCACGATCAGATCGTTGGTGATAAAGGTTGATCTGGAGCGTCAAATTGACTAGATCGTTGCATCCAGATCTGGCGGTTGAGATCAAAGGAGGATCTGAAAGGTTACAATGCTCCAGATCAAGCGGCCGAGATTAAGAGGTTTGTTTGAAAGGTTACAACCCTTTAGATCGAACGGCTCAGATGAAACTCACCAAAGGAACTTCACATCTTCACCTAATATAAATATGATCCCTAGATGATAGAATTAAATCACTAAAATTCAATTAAATCAAATCCTTGCATACATTCCATCTTCTGCATCCAGAGTCCAAAAAACTTGCGAGAGAGTTCGTTGGTCTCGGAATTTAAAGTGCTACTATTCCGAGACATCATCGTTGTATCTTGAAAATGAATTGCTGCTATCCATAAACACCTGAGTGGAGCAATATCATTTTATGAAGATAGTGTTGAACACTAGCCTCGACGATATTATATCAGCTTGCATCCTCCCCGGCGGCAATCATCACCGACATAGAATTCAGACAAGTTTCACCCTCTTAGAGACAATATCTTTAAATTTATTAGTTATTAATCTTAGAGTATAACAACTCACACTTGTGCCATCATATTACAACAATACAATTACTATACAGATTACTCACAATAATTTTTTTCATAAAGTATTAAACATATCAAAATAGTTCATTAATTCAACATCATTTATAATGAAAGCATTCAGTTACAATTTTTTTTCAATTAAATAATTGCATGCATCTTCAATAAGTCTCACAGAAAAAAAAATCATGCCTTATAATTATTTTCTTATATTTTAATACCTATTTTTATGAAATTATTCATGAAAAATTATATTTATAGAAGAACATATATTCAAATATTAATTATATTTTATAAATGTGGAGCTGTCACATTAGCAATTTTCACCGTTGCTTCTAATGTGGAGAGAGGTTCGTCGAGATCTCAGTCGGAAATTGATTCATGTTCATTACGGATAAATTTCTTTGTACTTACCATGCAATTAGATTTGCCTCGAGGACTAATATTAATTCTACTTTATGCCTTCATCTATTGTATTTATGAATTTTCTATCATAAGAATTTAATTGTAGTTGATATTGGGTGACCATGTCTCCCTCAATAGAGGTACTAAGTTGGGGTATGAAACATGATTTTTGTATGTATGGGTTAGCTTGACTAATTGATCTCGATCATACATCATTTGGAAATATTTTCATCTGGAAAATATTCCTTGGACTATCGATCAACTCCCTCCTTTGTATTTGTCATCTGAGATCCTGATTTACCTCCTCTACCGATGGAGCAATTGAAAGGGACTGCTAATATGACAATTTTATATTTTTTCCATCTGAAAAATATCTCATCGCACATCCTTTGAAAACATTCCCATCTGAGAACATTCTCGTTGTGAAGCATTTGAAAAATATTTATGTCAACGTATTCATCATGCATCCTTTGGGAGCACGCTCAGAAACATCCCCATTGTGCATCCTTAATTTGGGAACATAACAGTTTAGGAATATTTTCGCTGTGTATCATTTGATAGAGAATATTCTGCTCAAGAACATCCCTGTCGAGCACCTTGCCTAGAAACATTCTCGCCATGCATCCTTTGGGAACATGCATCTTCACCCGAAAACATCCTTAACACGCCTCTCTTTATTAGACGGATGCTTGAATAGTTTCACTTGTGGTAATGTATGGTCGCCTTAATGGAAGAACGTTTCTAATATAGAGCCACGGGAGGACATTTATAGCATGGGTAGATAATGGAAATATGGCGTGGGTAGTTGATGGAAGGGCAACGCGAGTTATTGCATGGCCAATCAATAGAGGATAAGTAGGAGCAAAAGTTAGCTATAGAAATATGCATTCGACACAAATTCTAAGTCTTATCTACACTTTCACTTCTTTAACAATTTGTTGAATATAATTAAGCATTAGATAGAGTTTGCCTAACACCATCGGTGTCCTTTGACATACCAAAGATACTGATATGTTAGTTCATGAGATCAAGGTGGTTACTAAAGGCTAGCTCATCACCTAGGTTAATTTACTAGGCACATTATTGATAATTAAAGATCAAATTATAGAAAAGAGATGATAAAATGAGTGATCCCCCTGCTTCCTCATATTTTCTCGTCCATCCTAGACCATCGCATCTAAGATCCACACGACGTGTTGACATTGCTACTAGCACATTAATTCTTTAGATTGAGGATGTTGGCTATAAATTGGCGAGGAATGTGATTATCAACCAATGACTTCATGCATATTCACATAATTATGACTCCCTAAATAATATTATATTCCTCTGAACTTCTTCTAATAGACACTATATAAAGGCTTTACGGCTAAACCTATAACTCACCATTCACCTAGCTACCACAAATAGATGGTGATCATCCAATGCACAAAATTTGTCAAACTTCTCTACCAAGACAAAACTGCAGGGTAACTCCTTGGATCAATCCTTATTATTCCATTCTTTTCTAATTAATTTACCAAGCAACTCTCCAAATTAAATCTTCAACGTTTGATCTGTGCTTTCACATGCGCTACACACATTAATAACTATCTTACCGACAATTTCACAGTCATCAGGTAATTAATGCAAAATAAATAACCAAAACAAATGAATTCAAGTTAAACTCTACAAAGTCATCCATATGAGCTCACACCACCGCCCACTTCCTCACTCTTTCAACTTTCAACCCAATTCACGTTCCTTCACCCACATCCCAATGCACGAGCCACATGCCCTTGTAGATTCCTCCTTCCCCATTTGAATTTAACCCCTCGTCGCTCTTTAGTTTATGCATTAACAAATCGCCATGGTTTGTACCTCCTCCATATTAAAAACGAGTATGTAGACTAATGGGAGACACAGCTAAGGCTACAGCGTTAGTGGGAATCACTACTTCAGCCACAGTGCATGGCCCATGCAGCACAAAGGCAATAAAGCTAAGCGTCGCTAGCTCCATGTAGCCCTTGTTTTAAGGATAATTCTTTGTCTCTCTTCTCTCCTCTCGCCTCGGGACACACTCCCTGATCGAATCTATCCACGCTTCTCCTGCAAACCCTAACCTCACTAGCTAGGTGTAGACAAAGAAACGGTGTGGGTGGGGTGGACAACGTATGATGTGGTCAGCTAAATAAAACTGCGGAATTAGGTTTTTTAAACATGTCCGGCACATAAACAAACTAATCCACCCATTTAAAGCATGTAAGAGAAGACAAGGTGGAGTAGTTAAATGAGCAAAGTAAAAGGAACACGGTGATGTCTTCCACCCTTATTAGCTGTAAACCACGCTAGCTAGGGTTAGGCCATGTCATAGTTTCACTCACCTAAATGACTGCCACATGCTGCTGCCATTTTTATGGTACTTTTACTTTGCAAAACTCAATTGACTCAAGTTAATGTAGCCAATTGGAGAAGATGATGGTGAGTAATGGTGGCTTGCGAAGCATCTTTTGGATCTCTTTTTTTTTTTTACTGAACATCTGTTCTGTAAGAGAGTGGTGAGCCGGATTGGTAATCATATAGTGGTGTTGTAATGTCTCACATCATCATGAGGCTTGTCCCTTGAGCAAGTTAGGGATGGGTTGTGTTTCGTGGCAAAGTGCATAAAATAAATACTCTATGAGATGTACTCTATGAGATGAAGGTTCACTCAGCAATTTATCAACTGGTCAAAGAGGAACTGCAAGTGAAACTTTAGTTGCCAAGTCATATATGTTATAATCAGTACTGTATTAGCTAATAACGTAGCTATTTATATATCATTCCACGATTATGGTTCCAATCAAATTGGTCATTTTTTTATTGTTGAGCATGCATCGCAATCTTTGTACAACCTTCCATATATTGGAATGGACTACATGTTGAATAGGAGGAATTCAATACAAAATCAATTAGGTATATGTAGTTCTACTATTGACATTGAACCGAGTTATTAATCAAGATTGATATGCTATGTTGTCAATCCTTTGAGTTTGGATAGGTTAGATTGAATTAAGATGTATACAAATAAATAATAGTAGAAAAATGACTCTCCAAGACAAAATTCTTGCTAGATTAATAGCAAAAATCACCGACTCTAGCCACAACATGTAGATATATATAGATGCATTTTGTGCAAGTGAAGAGGTTCATCTATGCTTCATTTGAGAAAATGCAAAATGTGCAAATGCTTCGTATATACATGATTGATATTATATCCTCCTTTAGGATATATGGTCACGTTGAAACATTTTTCATACATCAACAATGTAGACATAAAGGGATCTTGTTTGTTTTCATTGTCTTATATATTTTTTAATGCATTTGTAAACTATTAAATTGCTACTAAATTGATATCAAATAATATGGTACTTTGTATTTCTGACAAATTGGCAACATATATTAGGTGATAATATATGAAAATTTTAATAGAGTTTCACTTGTAATTAGTAGCACATATAGCTTATGACATACTTGATTGTTAAGATTTTAATTGAGGATAACAATCATTCTCTTATTCACAATTTTAGAAAAAAAAAATCCTTTTTACTCTCAACTAAAATTAGTAATTTTAATCTAATTAGCTAGTATTTTAAAGTCTAATGATTGAGCATCCTTACAATTGCCTTTGGACTATTAAAATTTATTGTATACACTGACTCTCTCAATGGTGTTGGAAATGTGAATACAAATTCAAGAAAAAAAGAAGAAGCTCCAATGGAAAGATACGAAAGGAATAATATAATGTAAGTGCGTTTGTCAAATGGATTATTTATATTAAATTGAACTTGAGATGATATAATTTTGTTGAACGCTACTGTGGAAGTATGTAAGAATTGTATTTTAGACTTACGGGTAGAATATTGGACATGTCATTTGGTGTATAGTTGACAAATGACTATTGGTTAATTATAGGTAAAATTGAAGCCATAAAAAGGTATAATGAATTTTAATCCTTGAAATCATGTTAGATAAATAAAATAAATATTTTATTCACTACTATTTGACTAGTGGTTATCGACTAAATATACCTTTTGGTGAAATATAATACCTGAATGATTATTCAATTAAAGTTTGATTTTTGGTTAATTTCAATAGATCCTTTTTAATTGATGTTAATTATGACCAGTGTTAGATTAGTCAATTAGTGCCTAAAAAATATATTTTTTGAGGCCACATTTATAACTATTTGAGTGTTTTTCATATATTCTTAGAGGTTCTTCTCTAAGAGAGAGCACACATTTCCATTTGAAAACATCCTTATGGAATTATTCTAGACACGTTAGGATGTAAAGTAAAAACGGTTGAAAGTATTAAAAATACAATCAAAGTCTCATATTAATAAGATATGAAAAAGATCATGTGCTTCTAAGATGAAAAGATGAAAAGATATCTCCATTAGTATGAGACCTTTTAAGTAAAATTTAAAAATAAAATCATGAGGGTCTAAGTTCAAAATGAACAATATCATACCATTGTAGAGATATATAAATCTTATAGGCACTAACAATTGGTATCAGAGTCATGGTCTATGTCAAGTCATGTATCTCAAACGAAGAAAGTGAGCTCCCATATTCAGATCAAGAGAATCAGGCACCAAGCAGGAAGTCTAGCTAGTTGGGTCAGGATGATCAGACAACTGACAGGAAATCTTGGTGGGTTGAAAATCATACATCAAACAGAGAAAGTCCTTCGAGGAGGGATAGACTTGAGGGGAGACCCAATATGGTGGAATACAATCAAAGTCTCACATTGGTAAGATATGGAAAAGATCATGTGCTTATAAGATGAAAAGATATCTCCATTGGTATGAGACCTTTTCGGTAAAGCCCAAAAACAAAACCATGAGGGCTTAGGTCCAAAGTGGATAATATAATATCATTGTAGAGATATATGAATCTTATAGATACTAACAAAAGTATCGTCACCAAAATTTATTATATTGTTTGTGTTTTGTTGTGACCTTGATTGTTTTATTTGTTGTACCTACATATGTTTTTTTTTTTACTTTTATCTTTGTACATATGCACAACCTATAAATTTAAATTCTTTATTTTTCCTACAAGGCCTTAATAATGATTTGTTAGCTAGTGGTTCAGATTTGAAAAATAATGCAATTAAAAAATATACGATAAATGCAACACTAACATAAGTGCTTTATGTGATTTAACATATTCAAATCTTCGAATTCTTATTCATGGTCTATGACTCATCGGACAAGTCACTATATAAAATCACATTGAAATAATTCCTCTTTTCGACGGATAGAGAAACCTTGTATAGAAATAATTCTGCCCCCGTGGAAAGGAGTTAGTGGTTAGTGCATGTAAAAAGTTTTATAAATGAGCAACGGATCAATTCCTCGTAAAAGCGAGGTTCCATCTCTCCATGCGCTAGTTACTAGTCTCAAAAGACCAAAGATCCACCGTGATTTATCTCCCTTATGATGATCCGGGAGCGGACTAGTAGGGGCTACTTGATTGACGGTTTCAATCTTTTGTACAAATTGTATAGAAATAATTCTCTTTTAAATTATATAGGATAAAGTATAAGAGAGAAATTACAAATACGAAAGTAAATGAACTTGGCACAAATGACTCTTTCTTGGGGTTGATTGCAATCAATTAGTTAATTACTCCATTAATCTTGTAATTGTTGGGACTAATGACATCACTAAGATGGTGAATAGCAATTTGTTTTGTTATCAATCATTGATCGTGTATTCGTCTACAACAATTCAATACTCACTGAAAAATAAAATAAACAAACACAATAAATCGGGATATTTATGTGCTGAAACAAACTTGTATACTTATGAAAAATTGTGGAAACATAAATATACCTTAGATGCCGAAGCTGCTGGTATTGCTCTGGGTAGAAAATTTGTTGCAGACTCAGATCCTTTCAGAACCCTCGCAGTCGGGATGGAAATCACGATGGTTAAATCGAACTTCTACCACAGTATCACAACGTCGCAACCCTTAACTCGGTGACGACAATTCCTCTTGTTCTACTCAACAAGAAGATGAGTTCTTCGAACGAAGCACTTCGCACAAGAACAAAAACTCTCGGCTGCCTTCTCGTAGCACTCACACATAAGAAACCTCATCGTTTCTTGTTTCACTCGTGCACAACTCACTAGCCTCTCACCAGTTTGTCTTCTGTCTATTTCTCTAACCCAATTACTTCTTCACAAGAAGTATATAAAGTGAAGAAGTATATAAAGGAGAGGGAGAAGAGAGGACGGTGGAAGAGATGGAGATCATGGAGTAATGGGTGGTTACCCATTACCCGTGATCCCTATATGCCCCACGTGGGCATACATCTTACATCTCCCACTTGTACACGAGGGCATATAATAGCAATCATCATCAGATTACATCTCATGTAATCCATCACCCTACAAAGCTTTTACACAGAGTTGGACGTTGTGCGACTTGTGAGTACACCTGCATATAAAAACTGCTCTATCCACCTATTAGGATGATAGAATAGCCATCTTTGTATCATAAGATACAATATCTCGCTGCACCCCAGATCCAAGATTTATTACATCCAATCGAACTGCTTTCCTCATCGAAAGTATCCCAAAATATTGTTCGATATTATATTTACTAATATGTTTAATCCCTCCTCAGATAAACATAAAAGACTAGTCGGTGAATATTAAAATCCTGATGTAATATCAATTGGTCTTCCTTTTCCCAAACTATAATCTATTAATCATAACTCAACTGCTTTCCTAGACCTGTCCCTCAGACCTCAATTATCTTCCAGGCCATCGATAAATAGACTAAAGTAGAAACACTGAATCACGACCTCAAGAAATAGCCGAAAGTAATAAGGGTATAAGAGATCCCTCCCAGTGGATCTCGGATCTCACACAGTGGGGCTCGGGGATATTAATTTACTGTATCAAGTAATAAGGCTTCCATTTTTCCTAGTCGTTTTATCACACGCGGTATGAAACACGTGCCACAGTATTATTCCTCATTTCTCATAAGGGCATATGTCATATTTCTCTAACACTGTGCAGATATGAGACTCAGTCTACATATAAGACTCTACCCAGAGATCTTAGAGAGAGTCTCTCATAGACAGTATCACAAAATGCAGGTGATATCTGAGATCTCAAATCTATTTGCTTATAGGCCGCATGGATGTGACTAAATCTATGTCGGTCATGTCGCACATGACCTCATCCTGAACACATATCAGGGCGACTTAAGTTCTAGCAGGGTTACTCTCAAAATCTCTTACAGCTAGAAACCGTCTTATCTTCACTCTTGGAGGTGGTCACTTATGTGAGAAAGTGAACTTGCCTGCCTGACATATCTATTACCACAAAACACATATATAACAAATGCATTATATTATTATTTGGACCATTAATGCACATTAAGTCATATATTTCATTAAGCATCATTATCATTACAGTACAAGTTGAGAAATTTCATAAAACATTCAAACCTAACGACTCTCTATGTCCCACAAAGAAGTCTCTTGTGATAGGTTTAGTAAAGGGGTCAACCACTATATTGTGTGTTGAAATATACTAGACAGTCACTTTATTCTTCTCAATGATGTCTCTCACATAATGGTATCTGATATCTATGTGTTTGGTTCTGCTATGAAACTTAGGGTCTCATGTGTAAGCGATGGCGGCTTGATTATCACAATAAATCATCATCGGCCTCCCACTATCCGCTATAACCCCTAAGTCAACCAATAGTCTTCCGAGCCAAACACCCTCTTGAACTGCTACTGAGCATGCAACGAACTCAGCCTCTATCGTAGATAGAGCAACACAGGTTTGCTTCTTGCTGCTCTAAGAGATGGCCCCGCCATTGAGCAAGAAAGAAAAACCTAATATTGATTTTCACTTATCCAGATCGCCTCCCCAGTCGGCATTTGAATATCCCACGAGACGCAAATCATCTCCTCCATAACACAGAGAGAAGGATGTGGTTCCTTTAAGATATATGAAAATCCTTTTCACTGCTCTCCAGTGACCCCTTCTAGGATTTGCTTGATATCTACATATCAAACCGACTGCATAACATATGTCCGATCTTGTACACAACATTGCATACATTAGACTTCCCACTGCACTTGAGTAAGGTACTTTACTCATTTCCCTTATCTCTTCCTGAGTCTTAGGATACATCATCAAGCTCAAGCCCTCACCTTTAGCAATCAGAGTATTTATGGGATTACAATCACTCATCTCAAATCGCTCAAGAATTTTCTTAATATAAGTCTCTTATGAAAGAGCTAGAAATCTTCTCGAGCAATCCCTTTGGATTTGTACTCCAAGGCTGAACTCAGCTTCACCCATGTGTTTCATGTAGAAAGTGGATGATAACCATTTTTTAATGGTTATCAGATATTCAATGTTGTTCCCAGCCAACATTATGTCATCCACATATAATGATAGAATCACAAATGAGTTATTAGATCTTATTAGATAGACACAATGATGTTAGAGATATATGAGAGGTGTCTTAAGGCAATCGCCTTATGGTTGAACCATTTATTTGATAAATGAAGATTCACTATTTGAGTATACATGTTTTCATGTATTTAATTGGATCTTAAACTCATTTACTAGATGTCCACAATACGATTCACAGCATGGGAGAATTTATGATTGGATTACAACTAGTGAGTATCTCTACATGTGTAATTGTGATGTATTAGAATTATCCCTAGTCGATGAATTGATGCATACGGATGCCATCAGTTCTATTGAGACTAGCACGAGTTATACTCTTTGGTTTATCCAAGCAGCTATTTCTCACTGGCTGGAGACATTGGGATGTCCAGAGTTAATCGTGGATGCTAGTTATGGTAACTAGTTCATTGGAATGACTAGCTGTAAGACTTCATATGGTTCTCTACATATATAGATATGTCAATAAAGTTTTTACTGTAGCTTAAATGCGATGTTTCTTCGACTTGCGGTATTCAAGTCATCTTGGTCATGGAGACTTATGCTTTGACATCTTAAGCAAGTATTTCTAAGGAGATGTGGACCCGGGATGATTGGGTATAAGTCGAAGTGCCCGAAGGTGTTTGAATAGCCTACAAATGATTCACCACTCCTTGCGAGGAGATGTATACCCTTGGCCTCTCGTCGGATTGTTACTAAAGTCTTTGGCCAAAGCATTATATGTTTAGAGTAAGGTACTCTTGGATACATGTGCAGTAACTAGAATCCGCAGGACGAGAAAATGATACTTGGGCTAGGTGTGATGTAGTCAGCCTAGTGGGGATTGACACTATGGACTATGTCCTGAACAAAGTGGGTATAAGATGAGTGAAGGGAACGGGGCACGATTTACTATAGTTGTTGAAGGGCTTCAGAAGCGTTCTGGGATCAACCATTGATTTTTCGATTAATTGGGGATCATGATGTACTACTAGGTGTCACTCATGATCGTTCTATAATTAATAGTTAATTATAGATGACCAGCATAAATCGAAAACTTATTTGGTCACATGCACAACGAGCGTAATCCAAAGAATTTAAAACAAGTTTGAGAATAGGATTCTCAGATCGAGAGAGACTAGATTTGGTTGGACCAGACAAAGAGCGAGTATGAAATAGTTTCAGTCGTATCGGAAGCATGGATGGACCGAGTCTTATGAAGACATGATGAATGAACCAAATTGATTTGGTTCTAATCCAATAGTAGAAAATAAACCAAAGTGGTTTGGTTTGTTTTAAACGAATGAACTAAAATTGGTTCGGTTCGTTTTAACTTAAAATAGACCAACGCAGTTTGGTTTATTTTAACTTAAGTTATTGGAGTGGGTTAACGGATTTTGGTTATGAACCAATAACTCCTAGGGGAAGGTTTCTTGATGGTCAAGAAATACACACTCTATAAAAATGCGGCTTAAGGGTTTTTGTGAAACCCTAAGAGTTATTTTTGGAAATAGCTAGCCTCCTCTTCTTCCTCCTTGCCCTTGCCACCCACTTGGAGTTGCCGTCCAACTTTGTTGCTGCCACCTCCTTGCCACCGGCCAACCACCAGCCGCCTGCCACCCTTGGGCCACCCTCAGCCTCTGGCCAACCACCCTTGGCTGCCGGCGACCAAGGAGCAACCGGCCAAGCCTTTGGCCGATTATCTTCTCCACCAACACAAGCTGTCCAGTTTTGGACAGCTTGTTTCTCTCTTCGTAGAGAGGTTGTTTGGTCGGCATTTTGTGCTCCGACAGCGACTTACTTGCCGGGGATTGGATCTCCGAAAATCCTCATAGGTGGAGGTCCAAGGTTTCATCAATTAGTTGACGAAAACCGCTTCCAAGAAGCGAGTTCGTGGAGCTCGTTTTTAGATCCGAATTTGATTCGGATTGTGATCGTCTCTCGAATCACATTGTCTTCGACTCGAGGCTAGTGACTTTTACGAAGACGAGGCTCGTGGATTTGTGAAGCTATCCCGACGATACTTGGCGTGGATACTGTAAAATACCATAGAAAAAAAGGGGTTGGACTATAATTAATACCTAGTCTAGGTATTAATTAAAGGGGTTAAGCAAACCTAGGTTTGGCCTTATAGGGTAAGAACCCAATAAGCATATTTTAGCCCAACCAGTTAAAATCCGCCGACCCGCTAACCATTAAACACCGTTGCTTCTCCCCTTCCATTTCTCACCGACGAATTCTCCTCGTGCAAGCGTTTTGCGCACACCGCGAGTTACTCGTCGCCGTCGCCGCCGCCCGACGCTGTCCCTTCCCGAGCCCCTCTCTTCCTCTTCTTCCTCACGCGCGACGCCGCCTCTAGCTTCCTCACTGAGCGATCCCTCATCTCCTCTGCTCTTCCGAAATCCCGGGCCACCAAGCTCTCTCCTTTTTCCTTGCGAAGCCTACCTCGCGGCAGAGAGCATCCGAAGTCTCGACGACCTTCGTAGGCGAGCGGGAGGAGTGGGCAAGCAAAGGCCGGTGAATATGGGTCAGCGGCGGTCCCAAACTGGAAGTCGTTCTTCCCGATCGAAGTGGAGGCTGCACCTGCTATGGTGGTCATTCGTTAACTGGATTTTGTTTTGGGCAGTGGTTGCCGGTGAAAAGGGGATAGCGGGAATTTACAGCCGGTGAACAGGGGATAAGGGGTTTGCTGCCGGTGGAGTCTTCTAAGGCTGTGGTTTCTACCGGTGGAATTCTAAGATAGGTAAGTGGTATTACAGTTTTAATCTGGGTACATTTCCCTTTCATTTGAGCTCGATCCGTTTGTGGACAGTAGTTGTTCTTGTCGGGTGAACAGAGCATCAAGGCGTGTTATTGTCGATGGAGTCCCAAGTATAGGTAAAACTCAAACAACCTCCTTTTCTTGGTTGTTGTAAATTAGGTTGGCTATGATAGTTTTGTATGGGCTGCCGGTTCTGTGGAGTTGCTGCCAGTGAGGATAAAATTGCCGGTAAGCAAGCCATTTTTCTTTTGGTTATGTCCGTGTAGATCAGTTCATTGTTGCCCTTGATTTAGCTAGTTAACAGTGGGAAGGGTTGATGGAGGAGGCTGTGATTGTGGTTGGCCGATTGTGAACAGGTCGATGTGGGGTTGTTTGGGACTAAGACGACTATGGGCAGGAAAATTGACGGCTAGGGATGACTGTAAATGGTTGTAGGTTAGCATACTTGCTAACCGAGAATGATGGATGTTAATTATAGTATGGGGCAGCTATAAATTTAAGTGTTGTGTTTATGGATTAAATTTATAACTGATTCTGTTGGTGATTGTTGGACTATCCGAGCTGCAAAAATCGCTTTTTGCGTTGCGAAAACATCGGAAGTCGGCAACGGATCCGTGCGAAGATAAACAAAACTACATGTACGTGTTTAAAACCTTAGATCTATTCTAGATCTACATGTTAAGAGTTTTACCCTTGAAGCGACGCCCTTCGCTTATCCCGCTCATCCAAATGGCTTGCTGGAACTCGAGAGTGTCAAGTGTACACTCTTCTATCGGTATCCACACAAGAAATAGGTAGAGAAAAGCAACCTAGAGTGTGCTAGTACCCCTTAGAGGCTCACGGCAAGATGAGGAAGAGAGAGCTTGAGGGAAGAGAGGAGGAAGAAGATGAAGTTACACAAATTAACTTCACATTTTCATAACCCATCAATAGTGGCCAACCACTATAAGGGGGTTACATGCATGCATGTAACTCCAAGAGCCAATGGCTCTTGGTATCTCTCATGAGGTGGCACCCCATGATGTGTCCATGATGATGTGGAGCATCATCATTGGCCGACCCCATGCCAAGTCACCATGACATGACAATTAGTTAAGTCAAAATTGACAATTCATCTTCCCTCTCAAGTCAAGTCAAACTTGACCTCTTATCTCCCATGGTTGATCAAATTTAACTATTTGATTCAAGTCAATTTAATTTAATGAATCTCAATTCATTAGTTTAAATTGACTCGATGAATCAAATCTAAATTAGACTCATTCAACACTTGAATCAAATTTAGTCTAACTCATTTAGTCTAATTTGGATTACTCTTAATCCAATTTGGTTCATCCAAACTGCCGATCCAAATCGCTTTCATTTGCTATGATGCAAAGAATATACTGCCCTTCCGTTGTAGAATCAAGAATCGTCCTGCTTTGAACTCTTCCAGCTCACAGTACCACCATTCAAGCAAAACACGAACCCTGACTGTGATCTATAATCATCCTGGTCAGTTTGAAAGCTGGCATCGCTGTAACCCTTTACAGCTAGCTCCTCATCGCCTCCAAATATCAAGAAATATTCTTTAGTCCTTCTCAAGTACTTAAGAATATTCTTGACTGCTATCCAATGACGCTCACTTGGATTTGATTGATATCTACTCGTCATGCTCAAAGCATACGAGATATCAGGACAAGTACATAGCATGTCGTACATGATAGATCCTATGACCGATGCATAAGGGATGTTATCCATGCGGTCTCTCTCCTCTCTAGAAGAGGGACTTTGAGTCTTCGAAAGACTCACACCATGTGACATCGGTAGAAGTCCTTTCTTAGAATTCTGCATGGCAAACCGTAGTAATACCGTGTCAATATATGTACTCTGACTTAGGCCAAGAAATCTCTTAGATCTATCTCTATAGATCTTGATGCCTAGAATACAGGCTGCTTCACCTAAGTCCTTCATTGAGAAGCACACCCCCAACCAAGTCTTCACAGACTATAGCAAAGGGATGCCATTCCCAATGAGTAGTATGTCATCCACACACAATACTAGGAAGACAACTGTGTTTCCATTAACCCTCTTGTAGACACAGGGTTCATCTTCATTCTTGATTAAACCAAACTGTTTGATCGCATCATCGAATCGAAGATTCCAGCTCCGAGAAGCTTGCTTTAGCCCATAAATGGACCTTTGTAGCTTGCATACCTTTCCAGTATGCCGTGGATCCACAAAACCCTCAGGTTGTTTCATGTACACATCCTCGAGCAAGTTTCTATTTAGAAATGCAGTTTTGACATCCATCTGCCAGATCTCATAATCGTGGTATGCTGCAATAGCAAGCATGATCCGAATGAACTTAAACATTGCCATTGTAGAAAATGTTTCATCATAGTCAATACCATAAATTTGCTTGAAACCTTTAGCAACCAATCGACCCTTATAGGTATGCGTAAGTCCATCCATGTCAATCTTTCTCTTAAAGACCCACTTACACCCAATGAGTTTGACGCCTTCAGGTGGATTAACCAAAGTCCATACTTGGTTGGTGTACATAGATTCCATCTCGGATCTCATGACCTCTAGCCATTTCTCCTTCGTTCCAGTTACGTATTATTGACTCATTCTCCAATAGGCATTAGCGTCATCATGTGGTGAATTATAAAGAAATATAGAGTATCTCGGTTGATACCGTTACCCTATGGCTCGTTACTTGAAGAGGTAAGGTCTACCTAGGTGGTTGTTCAAATTGATCATGAGCGATCTTTGAATTCTAACTTTTTGTGCAACAATCTCATCACCCACAATACTTTGTGGTTCCTATTCAACCTCCATCAAGGCCTCATTGCTATGGTCATTATCTTGAATTTCTTCAAGATCGAACATACTCTCACTAGTTTTTCTAGAAACAAAATTCCTTTCTAGAAATATCCCAGTCTTTGCCACAAACATTTTGTGCTGACTGGGAATGTAGAAGTAATATCCCTTCGTTTCCTTGGGATATCCAACAAAATAGCACTTATCGGATTTGGGTCCCAGTTTGTCTGAGACTTGACGTCGAACGTAAGCCTCACAACCCCAAATCCTCATGAAAGACATCTTGGGATTTTTCTCTGTCCATATCATATATGGTGTCTTTATCACAACCTTGGATAAAACACGGTTAAGTGTGAAGGCTGCTGTGTTTAGAGCATATCTCCAAAAAGATATAGGAAGATCTGTGTGACTCATCATAGATCGTACCATATCTAATAGGGTATGATTCCTCCTTTCGGATACACCATTCCATTTTGGTGTTCCAGAAAAAGTGAGTTGGGATAGAATCCCACACTCAGCTAGATAGTCACAAAACTCATGGCTAAGGTATTCACCGCCTCGATCTGATCGAAGTATCTTAATACTCTTGCCAAGTTGGTTTTGTACTTCATTCTTGAATTCTTTGAACTTTTCAAAGGATTCCGACTTATGTGTCATCAGATACACATAACTATATCTACTGAAGTCATCAGTAAATGTAATGAAGTACTTGTAACCACCTCTAGCAGCAATATTGAAAGGGCCACATACATCACTTTGTATAAGTCCTAACAAGTCTGTTGCTCTCTCGCTGTGTCCACTAAAGGGAGTCTTGGTCATCTTGCCTAGAAGGCAAGACTCGCATGTCTCATATGATCCAAAATCAAATAAGTCCAGCAGCTCATCCTTATGGAGCTGGGATAGGCGACTCTCATTTATGTGACCTAAGCGACAATGCCAGAGATAAGTTTGGTTCAACTCATTTGACTTGAACCTTTTGGTACTTATGTTATAGATGGGGTTCTCTAAGTATAGAATGTAGAATCCGTTCATTAGAGGTGCACTACAATAGAACATATCATTTAAATAAACTGAACAACATTTGTTCTTTATTATAAATGAAAAGCCTTTTTTGTCCAAACAAGAAACTGAAATTATGTTCTTAGTTAAAACAGGCACATAACAACATTCATATAGTTCTAGTACAAGCCCAGAGGGCAAAGATATAATATAAGTTCTTATAGCAACTGCAGCAACCCTTGCTCTATTGCCTACTCGTAGGTCCATCTCGCCCTTTGTCAATGCCCTGCTATTTCGCAGCGCCTGCACATTAGTACAAATGTGAGATGCACATCCGGTATCTAATACCCATGATGAAGAAATAGATAGATTGACTTCTATGACATATATACCTGAAATAGAAGTCTCACTTCTCTTCTTCTTAAGATCTTCCAGGTATGCTTTGCAGTTACGCTTTCAGTGTCCAGCTTCCTTACAGTGGAAGCAAGTTCCTTCCTTGGCCACCCCTCCTTTTGGTTTCAGTGCCTTGCCTTTGCCCTTGGCTTGCGACTTTCCCTTACCTTTAGGCTTGCCCTTGCCTTTCTTCTTTTGCACCATCAAAATGGAGTCAGGTTTTTCCTTCTTAAGGTTAAGCTCAGCAGTTCTCAACATGCTAAGCATCTCAGGCAGTGACTTATCAATTTCATTCATGTTGTAATTGATGACAAATTGATTGTAGCTTTGTGGCAAAGATTACAAGATCAAGTCAGTGGCCAACTCTTGGCCAAGTGGGAATCCCAACCTCTGTAGGTTCTCTATGTACCCAATCATCTTGAGTACATATGGACCTACGGGAGTCCCATCTTGTATTTTGGATTGAAATAATGCCTTAGAGATCTCGTATCTCTCATGCCTAGCTTGTCCTTGATACAATTGACGAAGATGTTCAACCATATTAAAAGCATTCATGAACTCGTGTTGCTTCTGAAGCTCAGAGTTCATGGTCGCGAGCATGAGGCATGACACATCTAATGCATCATCTTGATGCTTCTTGTAAGCATCTCTGTACCGCGAGGCAATGGCGTGAGGTGCCTCGAATGGGCCGCTCGGGGCGTACAATTTTCTTTCTTGGTGAGAACGATTCTCGATTCTGTGCATCACCCGTAAAATTAGCTCCATTGAGCTTGTCCTTCTCAAGGACAGAACGCAGGGAGAGAGTGTTCGTGTTTGTCGATATGGTAATCTACAACATACACAATGAAGAAAATTAATATCATATTCCATTTATCATTTAATTCGGCCTTTAATCAAATGATGCTCCTACTGAATTATAGGACTTTTGTAGAATCGAGTCATGGATGTGGTCAAACCACATTACTAGATTCATACAAACTAGCTATAATTCTCGCGAGACAAGATCCACATCATACTACGCCTTGAGTTAGCTTTGGCTAAATCACCCAAGACTTAGTATGATCGGTAGGTAACAAATTACCAATTACATCTCTATGCAACTCTTGTTTATAGGATCAAGATCCACATTTACAAAAGACCTTGAGTTAGCTTTGGCTAAATCGCCCAAGATTTAGTGTAAATGCGTTCTTATCCTATCTTTCCAATGGTTGGAATATGCCTATAGTTTTACTCGATCCAATTGAGTTAACTAGTTTTACTCAATCTAATTGAGCTTATTCTCACCCAAGCTGTGATAGGCGGGACCAAGATTGTCCCTCCGCACCCTACCAAGATAATATGCGTTGCTCTGCTTTGGCAGATTCAACAACAACAAATGATCGAGGTAGTGATGAGTCGACTCGAGTACTCTATGGAATTCCCGAGCCACACAGGGTGAGTCGACCCGATCACCTTATGGCATTCCCGAGCCACACAGGGTGAGTCGGCCCGAGTACTCTATGGAATTCCTGAGCCACATAGGGTGAGTCAGCCCGAGCACCTTATCGAATTCTCGAGCCACATAGGGAAATCTCGAGCACTACAGTTTCCCTCTCGGGAACTGCTCGGTTTTGCCTTTAACTGCTCGGAAAGCAGTTTCCCACTCGAGAACTGCTTGACAAGAGGTTTCTCACTTGAGAACTACTCGGGAAGTTTACTGTTCATTGTCTTCTCCACTGCACCTGAGCAATAACAATGCTCCACCATTGTTGCTTTGGCTCGCGATGCGCGACAGGTGTGCCTTACACATGACTGAGAACCGCATGACTGAGCATCTTCCTCATGCTCGTCCTACGGAGCACTATTCATCATCTTCGACAAGAACTATGTTCCGTGACTAGCAACTATTTCTGAGTTTTAACTCAAGAAATTCATTAATGTTATTACGTTCAACCTGGCTTTGATACCAATGTTGAAACAAACTCGTATACTTATGAAAAATTGCGGAAACATAAATATACCTTAGATGCCAAAGCTGCTAGTACTTCTCTAGATAGAAAATTTGTTGTGGACTTGGATCCTTCCGGAACCCTCACAGTCAGGATGGAAATCACAGTGGTTAAATCGAACTTCCAACACAATATCACAAGGTCGCAACCCTTAACTTGGTGATGGCAATTCCTCTTGTTCTACTCAACAAGAAGACGAGTTCTTCGAGCAAAGCACTTCACACAAGAACAAGAACTCTCGGTTGCCTTCTCGCAGCACTCGCACATAAGAAACCTCACCATTTCTTGTTTCACTCGTGCACAACTCACTAGCCTCTCACTAGTTTATCTTCTGTCTATTACTCTAACCCAATTACTTCTTCATAAGAAGTATATAAAGGAGAGGGAGAAGAGAGGATGGTGGAAGAGATGGAGATCATGGAGTAATGGGTGGTTACCCATTACCCGTGATCCCTATATGCCCCACGTGGGCATACATCTTACAATATGGTTCGAAATCCTCAGTTTCTACTCTATGACCAAGCATCTTATCAATAGTTTACTAATCTTTCTTCTTTTCGGATACCTTTCGGAGACAGAGAAGCCTCTTACAATACTTGCTCTTACAAGCAATTCAAACTAAATGCAAATGCACAAATGAAATAGAGAGAAATCAAAGCAAACACATTTACATAAATGAATTTGGTTTTAATAACTATTTGTCACTTTTAGATTATCTTTGAGGTCTGAAAATGCAGTGGTATGGCTAGAGTCCAACACATGGACCCTATAGGGAGTCAAGACACCATGAGGAGTCGAGATAGAAGAAGAAGTCAGAAAGGCTTCCAACAAGGATAAGGCTAAGTCGGGAGCCGAGTGACTCAGGAAACCAAGCACGGAGTGAGTCGGGAGTACGACAACTAAGGGAGTCAAAAGTGGAATGAGTTAGAGCGAAGTGACTTAGGAAACCAAGCGTAGAGCGAGTCAAGAGTAGGGCGACTCAGGGAGTCAGAAGTAGAATGAGTTGAAGCGGAATGATTTGAGAAGTCATGACCAGGTCGAGTTAAGAGTGAGGTGAATTGGGAGCAGGAAGAAGTGACAAAGCAGGGAACTAAAAGGCAAGAGCAAGCTTAGGGACCACAAAGGAAATTCCTCTTGACAACTGTCACATCTAGTCTCCTAGCAGTTTCACTCCACGATCACTCTCGGACATGTGACATGACAGGTGGAGATTCCTTATAGTAATTGTCCCATAAAAATCTAACAAAGGGTGTTAGTGGTGGAGATGAAGAACCTCAGAGATGATATATAAAGATAAGTTGAGGTAAAGGAAAGCTCTCTGGCATTTTTTTCTTTCTACATTCATCTTCTTCATCTTTCCTTGTCTGACTTAGGCATTGGAGGATCATAGTCAAATCATCGATGATTGTCTGACTTATGTTATCTTGGGCAGGGATTACTTCTGCGATCGTGAGAACCCACCTTGTAAGATGTGGGGGCAGTTACTGCATGCATCACACTATAACTGCACACGCACTCGAAGGAGTGCGTAAAGTTCACCACACCTTAAGTAATCCAAATCCCTATAAATGGGAGATGAGATAGAGAGGTGAAGATGGATGAGAGAGGTCATTGTGCTTTGTGCGAGAGCGGTGCCGGAGTGAGAAGTAATCATGCATGAGTTGCCATCAGGTTGCCGAAGAGAACAGAGAGTTCTGAGAATGCCAAGGTGCGGCTAGAACTTGGCTCCTGGAAGAGAAGGAACCTTTTGATTTCAAAAATCGTGATCGTTCCTCAGACGGTGATCAGAGATCGTCATCCCTACCGATCCAGGAAGCGTGAAGTTTCTTACGACTCACTGTAAGCTTTTACAATTACAGTTTTATTTACAGTATCATTTAAATTCATGCAACAGATGCTATAAAGACCAACATTGGTATCAGATCTTTCGTTGGTTTGCATCTACAAGCCATGAACCTTGAATGAATGAAGTTGAGCTCCCATGTCCGGATCAAGAGAACCAGACACTAGGCAGGAAGTCCAGTTGGGTCAGGAGGACTGAATAACTGGTAGGAAGTCCAGTTGGGTCAGAAGGGCTGGACAACTAGCATGAAGTCCAACTGGGTCAGTAGGACTAGACAGTTGGCAGAAAGTCCTGGTGGGTTGAGGATCGAACATCAAGTAGAGGAAGTCCTTCGAGGAAGGATAGACTTGAGGGGTGATAACTATCATTTATTGTATTATTTTAGTCCTTAATATTAATGTTTTTATCCTCTCAAGTGATTTATTGTTGATTATTAACATGTTTTATGAGTTTGTATTCATTTTGGACATTTTTGTAAATTCTTCTAAATTTTGGACTTATATGCAAATTTTATCTTTGTTTATAGGAGATCGAGATGATCTAATGGACTAGACTCAAGTTGGATCAAACATGGCTTCATCTACGATCATAATGGAAATCTTAAACTGATTTAATCTGAGCCCTTCATTAAGATCAAAGATAATTCAATCAAGGAAATAAGATATGAGCGATATGGATCGTTCGATGAAAGAGGCTTGATTCTGAGCCATCTATCTAGATCTGGAGATATCCAGTCTATACATTTAGATCTGGACATCTTAGCCCTTCATCCAGATTCGACCGATCATTATCGTCCCTTCAGATTGATCAGATCTGGTCATCTAGATTTGGATCGATCACCACCATTGGATGGAGCAGCCTAATTAAGCAAATAACTGATTCATCAAAACCTAGCTTAAATTGATGGCTGAGATTGAAGGGGCTTAGATCAGATGACGAAGGAAAATCACCTTAAAATTCCAACATCTTCCCAATCGCCCAAAAATCGCACATAAATAGAAGCCTTCTTCCTTGTGCAGTGCAGCCGGCGGCGACGCTTCTCCTCACTCGCGAGTGGTGGGTCTTCCTCCTCTCAGCGGCGGCGATAGCTCCAGCAGCTCCTTAGTTGTTCCTAGCTTAGTTGTTCCTTAGTTTAATTGCTATGTAGCTTAATTGTTCATTAGCTTAATTTCATCGTAATCATAGTTTAATTTCATGCTTTACTTGCACTCATACTATTCTGCATTTAAATTGTTGTTTAAATTCCTGCACTGTCTTTATGTTTTTTTTAATGCTCTTGTTTGACTACTTAGTTTTTACCTTCTTTAATTTCGTTATCATCATAGTTTAGTTAGATTAAGGTTTTAATTATTTGCATTGTTTTTCATGCAGTACGATTAATCTTTTAAATTCCAAACTCCATTTCTGATAAAAAACACAAAGCAATAATTAATAATCCTAAGACTACTATTCTACCGATTGCACTTGTTGAGAAACGATCCGATCCATTCACTATGCTATATTAGTGTAGAGGGGGTTCGGTAATTAATTTGGGAACGGTACCACGACAATAACAATCGTTCACATCAAATTTTGGCTCCATTGTCGGGGAGTGTAATGGTGCTTAGTAGACTTAGAATTATTTACCCATTTTTCTAAAAAAAAATTATTTAGGGCTTCATTCTGTCATGTCTACTTCCTATGACTTTTGATTTGTTTGTTGGTATTTTAGGAAAGGCCAGGAATTATCTTTTCTGAGAAACATGGATCCGTATTATCAGCATTATGGAGACTACAGTGGATCAAATTGCAACATCCATCAGCCAAATACAAGCACAAGAGTTCATTCAGCCTCTGTCAGAGACCATTTCTATGGACATCGACGCACTTAGGGAGATGGATTGTGGAGTGGGTGATAGACATATCTATGATTCAGCTACTCCACAGGACTCCTATGAACCATTGTGTTGTGATGTGAATTCGGACATTGATGGATGTGAATTCATTGATGAAGTTGTTATTGTGTCGGATGTTGAGGATGATGACATGGGAGTGGTGGATAGTTGGACACCCCCAGACTGGACACTCCCACCTGAGATCGAGTCTCCAAGAATGTTGCTGATGAAGGCCCTAACAAATAATGCAATAATCCAACCCCTAAGCTGGAAACTTCTGCTGAATCGCCTACGACCTCCAGAGATTATATATGATGAGGTGATGATCATTTCGGAGGGAGCAACATGGAACTACCCTGATCACATCAAGAAAGCACTCACTTCCATTCAATTCATCCCACTCCCAGCCTGGATATTCTTACTGAACCGCCTCCAATCGCTAGGACCTCAGGGGAGTTTCCTCCATCTCATCTTCTTTTCTGTTCATTGTATATACATTTCTTTTACTTTATTTGTTTTTGTTTTATTTGTTATGTTTTGTTTGTTGAGTTTTTATTTTGTTGGTGTTTTGAAATAAATTTCCTATGCATTCTTTTATATCATATTAGAAGTCGTGAAAGCTAGTTAAATTTGATTATCGAGTTTTGGAGATTTATTGTTATGAATGGATTATTTGATTGCATATGGTTACTACTTGGTGATGGATTTTGTGTTGATAGATTTAAATGATTTTTTTTCATTCCTAGTGAGGATTGTGCCTGTTTTTATTGCTTGTGTGTGGTGCACTTGTGGTTATTGTAACTCTAGAACTTGCTTTGATTCTTTCAAGACCACACAACCATAGGGTTGCATGATTATTATGAAGGCATTCTCACATATTTCCCTTTACTTCTTTTATTGCCACATGCTTACTAAATAATATTGTAGCTGTTCATCATGTCATTTTTCTTTCCTTCCATTACTTCCTTCTTTGTTACTCTTCTGGATGTGGGATACTTGAATGTTCTATGATGAGTATTTTACCCGGGACAGACAAAAGTTTAAGTGTGGGGGAGAGAATAGCTCAGGGAGAATTCAGTGTAAGCATAGGCATGTCGTGCTTGATCACCAGGGACAAGTCGTGTTTTTATTTTTATAGCTGAGCTTGATGTTGTTTTTTAGAACATAGGAAAGAGCACCGCATGTCAAGAAAGTAAAAGTCAAAAAAAATGAAAAAAAAGAGAAAAAAATTTGAAAAAAACAAACATTTGGCCACAACAATAAAGGCAATAAAAAAAATCTTTGATATGTTGTGCAATTTTTTATGTGTGTGATAGTATTTTTGTGATAGACATCCCTTATTGCAACTATTGAGAGATTTATTATATATCATATATGGATTTGTATTGTGAAAGTGATAGGAGTTGTTTACATGTTTAGGGAATTGTGAAAAGCTAGCTTGGATGAAAACTTTTGGAGCATTGCTTTCTTGTACTCATCTATGTAGCATTTCAGTATTTCCATATCTTCTTGCATTTCTTTAGTTATTTCATTTCCTACATTTCTTTCCTTACACACATACCATTATTTGCTTTTATTCATGTTTTCCTTACATTCCTAATAAGACTTCAATGATTGTGCATTCTTATGTGTATATTGTGGTGAAGGTAGAAGAAAAGCAAGCATATGGTAGTGCATAAATCATGAGTAGCTTGAGTGAACTCTACTATTATATGCTTATGAGAGCGAGAGAAATCACCACTTATCTTGTGAGACTTAATCATTCATAGTCTATTCAGGATGGATTGAAGTCACCATGTTTGTTAACCTGTGTAAGATTTGAGTCCATGATTGCTTGAGTCTTTGAGATTTGACAATCCTAGATAACTTTCTTTCACGATTTTCTATGTATGCTTGGGAATTCCTAGGGAAATATACCTTCAATTTACTTTTAGTTTTCTTTACTTGCTTGAGACGTGTAAGAATAAGTGTGGGGGAATTGATAACTACCATTTTATTGTATTATTTTGGTCCTTAATATTAATATTTTTATCCTCTCGAGTGATTTATTGTTGATTATTAACATGCTTTATGAGTTTGGATTCATTTTAGACCTTTTTGTAAATTCTCCTAAATTTTGGACTTATATATAAATTTTATCTTTGTTTATAGGAGATCAAGATGAGCCAATGGACTAGACTCAAGTTGGATCAAACATGACTTCATCTAGGATCATAATGGCCATCTCAAGCTGATTTAATCTGAGCCCTTCATCAAGATCAAAGACAATTCAATCAAGGAAATCAGATCTGAGCGATATGGACCGTCCGATGAAAGCAGCTTGATTCTGAGCCTTCTATCCAGATCTAGAGAGATCCAATCCATACATTTAGATTTGGGCATCTTAGCCCTTCATCCAGATTCAACCGATCGTGATCATCCCTTTAGATTGATCAGATATGACCATCTAGATTTGGATCGATCACCACCATTGGATGGAGCAGTCTAATTAAGCAAATAACTGATTCATCAAAACCTAGCTTAAATTGAGGGATGAGATTGAAGGGGCTTAGATCAGATGACCAAGGAAAATCACCTTAAAATTCCAACATCTTCCCAATCGCCCAAAAATCACGCAGAAACAAAAGCCTTCTTCCTCGTGCAACGTAGCCGACAGCGACGCTTCTCCTCACTCGCGAGTGGCGGGTCTTCCTCCTCTCGACGACGGTGACAGCTCCGGCAGTTCTTTCCGGTGACCTCCCTTCCGAAAGCTGACGGCAATCCTATCCCATCCTCGCTGGCAGATCGAGATGTCGGGATTCGGTCGGCTCGTCGGCAGCGAGGAGAGGTAGAGATTCTGGAGATTCCACCCTCTTCGTTGGCATTCCACTCCCTTTCCGTGGCCTGGATTTGGTCGCTTCATCTCTAGAATCATCCACCGATTGTCGGGATTCGACATCTCCGCATCCATCTCCGGTGAAGAAGTCTACTGCCTCTGTTCTGGCTCCTTTCCTTCCATGGCCAGGATTCGGCTGCTCCATGTCCAGAACGACCCACAAGCTATCGGGATTCGACAGCTCCGCCAACCATCGCTGGAGCAGTAGGTTTGCATCCATCCAGTTTTCTATCCATCGGCTGCCGGGACTAGGAAACTCTGCATCCATCGCTGAAGGAAACTGTTCGGGTCTTTACCATCGCCGGAGAGGGAGGTCCCTTCTTCGAGTGTTGAGGATCATCGATTCACTATATTTGGAGTATGTCCATTGAATTGGATAGTTTGTTTATGTTATGTTTGGATTAGTTTATTTAATTGTTATCATCCCTCAATTGTTGTTGTTGTAGTTAGTTTGTAGATTGGCTTGTAGTTTAATTTGTAGTTAGTTTGTAGTTTAACTTGTAGTTTAATTTGTAGCTCGTTTGTAGTTTGTCTTGTAGTTTACATTGTAGTTAATTCGTAGTTTGTCTTAGAGTTTAATTAGTAGTTTAATTGTAGTGTTTAATTTGGTTGTTTTATCCTGTTGTTTAATTAGGAGTTTAGCAGTAGTTTATTTTATCGTTCATGAATTATTTGTGCTAGTTGTAACTTTACTTAGTTGTCATTAGGTTAGTTGTTCCTAGCTTAGTTGTTCCTTAGTTTAATTGTTCTGTAGCTTAATTGTTCATTATCTTAATTTCATTATAATCATAATTTAATTTCACGCTTTGCTTACACTCATTATTCTGCATTTAAATTGTTGTTTAAATTCCTACATTGTCTTTATATTTTTTTTAATGCTCTTTTCTGACTGCTTAGTTTTTACCTTCTTTAATTTTGTTATCATCGTAGTTTAGTTAGATTAAGGTTTTAATTATTTGCATTTTTTTTCATGCAGTAGGATTAATCTTTTAAATTCCAAACCCCATTTCTGATAGAAAATACAAAGCAATAATTAATAATCCTAAGACTACTATTCTACCGATTACACTCGTTGGGAAACGATCCGGGCCATTCACTATGCTACGGGTAATTAATTTGGGAATGGTATAGCGACAATAACAATCATTCACATCAAGGGGGCTCAATGTGGTCCTTTGTTTGAGGGGGGAGGGATTGTTGGGAGTATGAGGAATACAATTAAAGTCTCACATTGATAAGACATGGAAAAAAATCATGTGCTTATAAGATAAAAAGATATCTTTATTGATATGAGACCTTTTGGATAGAGTCCAAAAATAAAACCATGAGGGCTTAGGCCCAAAGCGGACAATATCATGTCATTGTGGAGATATATGAATCTTATAGGCACTAACATTTACTTGCAAAAATCACAGTTCATCGCAAGAATGATGAACAGTGATTTTGTCGAGCAATTCCCGATAGAGAAATTGCTTGCCGAGCAGTTAAAAGCAGTTCCTAAAAGTTCTCGGGATTTCTATATACTACTCGGGAATACTATATAGTGCTCGGGAATACCATATGGTGCTTGGGAATACTATATGGTGCACGACATTCTGTTGCCAAGCAGTTAAAGGGAAAAATCAAGTAGTTCCCAACAGTTCCCGAAAGTGCTCGGGATTTCTATATACCACTCGGGATTTTAATATACTGCTCGGGATTTCTATATAGTGCTTTGGCAGAGCACAAGGTGCTCGCCTAGCACTAATGTAGGTTGGTTTTCATAGTAAGTGCTCGGGCAGAGCACAGGGTGCTCGACTAGCACTAATGTAAGTCGATTTTCACAGTAAGTGCTTGGGAAGAGCACAGGGTGGTTGGCTAGCACTAATGTAGGTTGGTTTTCACAGTAAGTGCTCGGGCAGAGCACAGGGTGCTCGACTAGCACTAATGTAAGTCAATTTTCACAGTAAGTGCTTGGGAAGAGCACAGGGTGGTTGGCTAGCACTAATGTAGGTCGTCTCGACTTTCGAGTGAAGAGGTGAGGCTGAGTCATCTGTAGGGGCAAGGTAGGCATCAATCCGACGGATAGTTCGCGTGAGACTAAGAAGTCGAGATCGGACAGTATTACTACTGCTAATTCATATTATATTTTATATTATGATAATCTAGTTTTGCAGGTTTCCGGTCGATTGGAAAGAATACAATCGACTGGAAAGAATAAAGTCGACTGGAATACCCAGTTGGCAGTTTTGAGCTGGTGATTGACCGAAGATCTGGCTACCGAGATGGCAAGAGCTCCAGTCGACTGGGAGGTCTAGTCGACTGGAAATGCAAATTTCCTGAACTGCGGAGGAGCAGAGCCAGGTGACTTGGAGTCGACTGGACCAGGTCCAGTCGATTGGAAAGATAGAAGTACTAAATTGATGGGCTGATTTGGAGTCGACTGGAGGGTGTTCCAATCGATTGGAAAGTGTCTATAAAAGAAATGGAGGATCAACTCCAAGGATAAGATTCCTACCACATCCAAGTGTTGTCGCAAGTGTTCTTCATCTGCAAAAGCTTCACCACATTGCAACACTACAACTCCAACACTCCGAGCTCCATTTCAAAGCTACAAGTCGGTATATTTAATATTTTGTTATACTTTTGCTTTGTGTACTTTAATTCAAGAGAAGATAACTTGTTACCTTTCTCTTTATCTCTTGTAAAAAGTGAACCCCTCCAAAGTCGAGAGTTCTCGAGTCGGAGGACAATTTAGTGAATTGTCCATCGAGATAACTCTTGGAGAGCTATGTGCCTTGGAGTAGCAACCCGACTAGGGTTGTGAACCAAGTAAAAGATAATTGTCTCTTTATTTTTCTTTTTATTTAATTCCATTGCATACTCTTGAAAAGAAAAGTTTTAAAAAATCTAAAAGAAAATTTTTATATTTCGAGATTCACCCCCCTCTCTCGGATAACTTCGATCCTACAATTGATATCAGAATGGGGGCGCTCCGATTTTGGTGCAACCACCAAGAGAGCGAATAAATTTTTCTTTAATTTTATCGTTCTTGTCTTTGATTAATTTTTTCATTAGTTTTAATCTTTTCTTTTGCACTAGAATAAATCTTCTAATACTTGTTTATCTTGCTTTAGTATAAGTTCATTTTTTCACTAGTACAATCTTGCTTCTTTTTTTAACTCTAGGAATATTTTTGAAAAATAAAAAATCTATAATTTTTTATTATTAAAAAATTATGTCATATTTAGAAGGTTTTAGCACCGTCTTCCCTCCTCTCTTTAACGAAGAGGACTTTAGTTACTGGAAGAGGCGGATGGAGTGCTTTGTTAAAACTGATCTTGATATATGGTTTAGCATTAGGAAAGGCTTCATTGCTCCGGTCAATAACTCGGGAGAGTTGTTAGATTCGGAAAAATGGATGACCAATATAAAGAAAAAGGCCCAAGTCGATTATAAGGCATTAAACACCTTGCAATGTGGGTTCGCAAAAGAGGAACTAGATCGAGTTGGATCGTTCAAAAATTCAAAAGGATTATGAGATAAATTAATTTTATTGCATGAACAGGCTAACTTGAGTCAACCCGAGGATGGTATAGTTTTGATGGCAGGAACGAATAAAAAAGGAAAGAAATTCAAACCAAGAAAAAGGAAAAGGAAAGAAGCATCTAAGGCAACCTTGGACAAGTCATCATCAGAAGAGTCGGACGCGAAAATATCAAAGACATTCTTCATAGCGCTCATGGCAGACGACGAGTTCGAAGCCGAATCAAGACATGAGTCCAAGTCCGAGTCCGATACAAGCCATAGATCGGCATCCATTTCCGAAGGTTCAAACAAGGTAACATCTCCACTAGAAGATAAATTGTATAACATTATTGCATGCTTACGAAGGAAACTAGCCAAGTTCGAGAATCGAGTCGTCTCGCTTCTTAAGGAAATCCAAGTACTTAAGGAGCAAGTCAACTCGAAGACTTCGATTTGCCAAATTGAGGATAGAGGCTCAACTCAAGTTACAAAGCTTGAGGAAGAGAACTTGGTACTAAAAAGGCAAGTAGGAGATCTCACCGAAATGTTGGAAAGGTTCACCTTGGGCTCCAAGTATCAATATATGATGCTTGGATCTCAGCGATCCATGTACAAGAAGTCCGGACTCGGACACAAGGATAAATCCTCATATAAATCATACATATCATTAATTAGCTGAAATGTTAAGAGTCGAGTCCAAGATGGGTTCCTAAGGCTAGTTTAGTTAACCAAGTTGGACCAAACAAATTTTGGGTTCCCAAGAGTCAAGTTTACTTAGTGAACAAAACTCAACCAAGTTATCACTTAGGGGGAGCAAACACTTTACTTGTTTCTTTATTTAATTAAACTCTTGCATGTCTTAGTTTACTTTACTTGCTTAATTTAGAATGGACTAGATAGAAAATAAAGTAGTTTAAACTTGAATAACCTAGTACTAAGATGAAGTGAAATGATAGTAAGTTAGGAAAGCTCTTCAAGGTGCATGTCTAGGAAGTGGGCCATCCGATATCCAAGAGGGTCATATGCCTCGCCACGACCTAATGCACTAAATCTAGTGGAATTGACCGAAGCTAACTCACTAATTCTTTAACTAGTTAGACCAAAGCTTAGTCCAAAGTGAGTCAAGTATTTGATTTCTTCATTGACTTTGTCTAGGAAGTGGTACATCCAATATCTAAGAAGGTCATATGCCTCGCCACGACCAGGAAGTCAATTTTGAAAAAATTTAATTGATTAACTCAAACTAAACTTGAATCTAATACAAGTTTAAAAACTTTGAAATCTTTAATTAAAATTAATTAAGATAAAAAATGAATCCTCATCTCATAAAATCCATAGGATTAACGTGTATTGACAACTTAGATTGAGTGAGATGAATTAGAACTTAAATCAACTTAATCAATCAACTCAACTAAACTTAATCAACCTAAATCAACTTAATCAACTCAACTTAATCAACTTAAATTAACTTAATCAATCAACTCAACTAAACTTAATCAACCTAAATCAACTCAACTCGACTTAATCAACTTAATCAATCAACTCAACTAAACTTAATCAACCAACTCTAATCGACTCAACTCTAATCAACTTAATTCTAATCAATTTAATCAACTCAATTCTAATCAACTTAATCAACTCAATTATAATCAACTCAACCCTAATTAACTCAATCAACTCAACCCTAATCAATTCAATTCTAATCAACTCAACCCTAATCAACTTAATCCTAAATAAAAACATAATTCTAGAGGGAGTTTCACATTCAAAATTTTATTCTAAGTATTTTCAAAAGAAATTAAATGTAAGCATACCAATGTTACTTTAAGGGGGAGATAAAAAATTTAAAGGGAGCCTAAAAGATTTGTTGTGAAAAATTATAAATTATTCGATACTTTTTCAAAAATTAAAAAAATATTAAACTAAGTTTTAAAATGAAATTAGATGAGAAATACTCTTAAGGGAGAGATAGAAAAATTAAAAGAATAACTCAAGTGATTCACTTGAACTTGAAATTGGACTTTTCAATCTAAGTAATGATTAGTTACTTGATACTCAAACAACTTCCTTTCTAAGTAACTTAGCTCTATCTTTATTTGGAAAATGAGAGTTAGCTAAGCTAAGTCTAAACTTAAAATATATTTTTAATCTAAACAAATCATGATAGAATCTATGTTTAGAATCTTTTATGAGAAACTATCTTGAACATTATTTTTGAAAATCTAAAAAATATATTTTAATATGAATTATTTTCAAAATAATGAAAATGAGAACAACCTCTTAGAAGAATAATTTCAAGTTTAAAATGCACAAGAAGTACTACTTAGGTTTTGATGTATGGGGGAATTTATGGCATTCAAAAGTTTGTGGAAAGAATATGCTAAGGGGGAGTTTTGATACTTTTGAAAAGACCTCAAAATGTTAAAAAAACACTCAAGAAAAAATATATATCCAAATTTCATGAATAAGAATTCATGCTTGGGCATTTCATATTGCATTACTTAAAATTTTTGAATAAAGGGAGAAAATAATTTTAAGACTACTACAATTTTGAAGAGCTTTATTTAAGGGGGAGTTTTGAGAATATTTAAGCTTTATTTAAGGGGGAGTTTTGAAAATATTTAAGATTTATTTAAGGGGGAGTTTTGAAAATTTAATATATTTTAGCTTTAAAACATTTTCAAAAACTCTATCTTTTATTGAGGGGGAGAAAAATTTTAAAAACATTTAGCTTTATTTAAGCAGGAGTTCAAACTTTGAAACTTTTGAAATTTTGAAAATCTGGTTTAAAAAAAAACTCACTTGTAAAAACTTAAGGATTTTTGTATTATTCATTTAAGCAGTTTAAGTTTTAATCTTTGAAAATCTTTTGAAGAGCATACATATTTTTAAAACACTTTTGAAATTTGAAAAACTTAAGGGGGCATTTGGTTGGTGGAGAATTTTCCAATTTTCTATTTTCATTTTTTCAGAAAATGAGAAAACGTGGAAAATGACGTTTGGTTGCCATTTTCCATCTCTGTTTTCCAAAAAATAAAGCAACGTTTTCTGAAAAATTGGAAAATGAAAAAAAAATTGTTTTTCATTTTCCAGAAAATGGAAAACGGAAAATGCAGTCAAACGCAGCCTAAGTCTTTTAAAAAGCTTAAAGTACTTTGAAATGAATATTTATATTGAAAAGCTTAGGTATTTTTGAAATACTTATAAAACGTGTCAAGCTAATATTTTTTATCAGAAGTAAATTTCATAAGTTTAGTTATTGTGTTGAAAAGCTAAATACTTTGAACTCGTCTTTGAATTTTGGTATTTGGTGAATAATGGTATATATGATGTATGCCAAAGGGGGGGGAGGGGGAGAGAGAGAGAGAAGGTTTAAAGTTAGAAAAGTTTAAAGTAAGGAAGCATTTCATGCACATGAGCATTTTGATGCGCACGAATGCGACCTCAAATCTCGCGACGGAGACCGTCGAAGACTCAAAGCGCGCACTCGCGCTCAATGCCCGCAAGTGCATGGATGTCATCAAGTAATAAAGATTATCGATCCCACAGGGTCTGGGATTTGAATACCGATCTATTCGGTGGATGTTATTGTTCGGAGATCAGATTTAAAGATTTGTGATTGTGAGGGTCGTCGGTGGACAAAACTCTAGTACGGTGTCACACGGAAGAAGAGAGGGTTTGCTACGAGGATTTTTATGGGATTCTAAGACTTTGGTTTCGTTTGTGTATCGCATAACATGCTATCAATTGAATGAATCCAAACTTTCTAACTAGAGATTTGTGGAAAGGACATCATACACTCCCTCGATGAGCCTTCGCATCTATCGGAAGCTACCTCTGCCATGCTAGGTCATCCCCTGGCCTCAGGATAGGATAGTCGGTACAAGGATGCCGAATCGATCCCTGCGGCGAGTCGGAAACGAGATACATTACCAACTCTATCGCATCCTTCCGTCTACAGTTGCAGGCGATGAGGCCAACCCTTAGGTTCCTCCTAATATCCCCTAAATTTGCGATACAAGGACTGTTACCCCTTGTATCGTCTACACACAGAAGATAGAAAACCAAAACACAAAGCTATAGATCTAAACTATCATTCAACTGCAAATACGATTTCAAGAAACATATTTGAAATAGCAATGTTCTACTCAACATAAACTACTCCCTAATCCTAGAATCGGAGAATCTACTCCATGAATACGAGAAGGGAATCACAAAGCATTATGGAATTCATGAATACAATAATAGACGTGTAAGGAATACGAATTACAATGCTATGCAACCCTTCTCTCTAGCGTTGAGGTGTAGAACTTGATCCTCGAGCATCACCCTTCTTCCCCGTTGCGAGTTCCCGATGCTTTTTAGGGCACCGATGTGCCGTCCCGGCCGTCGTGCCTCCTCCCTAGGGTTTGGGCGGAGCCATCCTTATATAGACATCACCTCGGACCGCTGCAAAATCCGAAAAAACCCTAGTCGTGCAAATCTGGTGGGCCGCTACACGACCATGTGGAAACACACGGCCAGGCCGTGTGCGGCCCTGGGGTGGCTGATATCGCCCATTGGACATGGTCGTGTGTAGCCACACGCCCTAGCCGTGTCCCATTCTGCGTCTAGCTGCAAAATGTCCTTCCTTTGCTCCGAAAGTGCACCTTTTTCCCCCGAAATGCTATCATGCACACAAAAGTACAAAGAGCAGACCTCCGAACCAGAAAATAGGAAATGCATGCAAAATAGAGTGACATATGCATGAAACTAACATAAAATGTAATGAGATGTGAGCGAAAATAACTCCTAAAACCCTATATGTTTCGCTCACATCACTTCCCCCAGACTTAAATCTTTGCTTGTCCTCAAGCAAACCTCAGTACCATGAAATTTAAAAGACATTGTTTCATACTTAGCATGACAACTAAATTTATCAAGTGGTATTTACAATCAAAGAAGAATAAATATGTTCTAGAAATTCACTAAGTTAGCTCCTCGTGCTCATGCTAAGCGAACCATTCTTAGGGGATGCCTGTTCCATGGTGAGTTAAGTCGTCACCCCATAGCTTTCCTAAGGTTTCTGGCTCTTAGGCACTTACTTGTCCAAAGCGAGGGTCGTTCCCTAGATCTAGCATAAAGTCTCAAAGGTGTGCTCGGTATTGAGAGAAATCGGTAGGTATTTCCCCATTAACCTAACTCGGTCTCAAAGGGGCACCTAGTCATTTCCATCCACGACAACTGTTTTTTATCCCTCATAATCTTCTATCTCTCTCTTCTCTCTCTTTTTTTTTCTTGTTTTCTTTTTCATCCTTTTCTCTTTCTCTCTTCTCTTTTTTTTTTCTTCTCACTGGGATTTTAATTTTTCCAAATGGGCTTACACAATCCGAGCATCTCCAGTAACTCAAATGCTAAACCTAGAGTCACCTATGGATTCCAAAGTACTAGACTACTGAGATGAATCATAACTAGGTATGTACTAGATTATCCCCTTTAGAATGTTCAACATGTGTAAGTGTAAAGAAATAAAGCTAACCAGTGTAAGTCTAGAACATTCATTAAAGCAAATAAAATAAAATACTATGAGATAAATGAAGTTAAGCTACCTATGGGAACAACTCATGTAAGCAACTTTTTTATAAATACTACTGAGGTAGCTTTATAGATAACAAAAATTAAGTACTGAAAGAAGTTCAACAACCCATGCATGAATAAATGAATGAAAATACCAGAAAAGAAACTACTGCTAGGAAACAAAACAAAATAAACTTTGGGGTCTCCCCCCAGACTTAAATGAAAATATACCTCTAGTATGGTTGATGAGGTGGAAAATATGGGAGCTTGGGCATCTCTGGATCCTGGGAGAACCTACTGTTGAACCGCTGATTCCACATGTACATGTGGTCGATCTGGGAGCTGGTGGATGCAACGGTTGCTCGGTGCTCCTCCTCCCTAGCCCACTGCGCCTGCTGGGCGTGCATGTGCTACCGCATCTCTCTGCGGTAGGCGACCTCATCCTGGCAACGAGCAGCCTCCTCCTGGAAGTATATGAGGGCCTCATCATAGAACTCCTCAGCCTGCTAGAAATGCTCCCGGAATCCCTGAAACTCTACCTACTGGTAGGCACTCTGCTCCTCCCATCGCTGCCTCTGCGTCTGCTGCTCAGTGTAAATGTCATCGAGGCACGATCGAAACTCCGAGAAATCATAAGCCGACATACCTACATCCTGCTCAAAAGTAGAAAAAGGTGATGGTGCAGGTGCAGGCTCATGTCAGCGTGGACTAGGTGGGCTCCTATGCATGTGTGGACTAGAGGGAGAGTGATATAAAGGTGGAGAGATGGGCGCCGATGTGGATGGTCCCTCATGTGGAGGGGACTCCACTATCAGGTCCAAACGCCAGTTGGCACGTATAACGATGGTGGTACGATCCGGGTCGGGGAGCCTAAGGGTCGTCAGATTTTTCCTTACAAAGCATAAGGAGTCTCCTTCTCTCACAATCATTTTCATGACCATACACACTCCTAGGTCGATCCTAGGGGTCCCCTCTATTTTCTCTAATGCAGTGTAATCATACCCCATCCTATGGCAAATGTGGGTAAGTAGGCCTCCCACATTAATCTCTCCTCGTGCTGCTTTGCCCATCTTCACTAAGTGTCTGATGAAGTGGGAATTTACATCGATGCTATTCCTTTCTTGTAGCATGTCCTAGAGGCAAAACAACTCGCTAGCCCTAACTACACCGTCACTCTCCCCACGACCAAATATAGTACTGGCCATGATGTGGTGGAGGTATCAGAAAATGAGGTTTTAGAGGCGCGATGCTTTGGCCCTAGATGGGTCATAAGCGTGCTCCCCCGTCAACTCAGTCCAAACTATCCGAGAGTTAAACCCAATAGGGTGTCTTCTCTCTCCCCCACTCAGCAAGCCAAAGCATGAGTTCCATTGGTGAAGGGTCCACTCATGCTCAATGTTAAAAAGCCTAAAAGTTATCCTACCCTCCTCGCTCTCTCTACCCGTTAAAATTTCCGCCTTTAAGGAACTTAAAAATTCTAGAACTATCCTAGGGTAGGTTGGGTGCCTTATTCCCATCATCTCTTCCCACCCCATTTTTGTAAATAGGGCTTGAATATCACCCAACAACCCTAAAGACTCTAGCAAATCTTTATCTAAGTACCTAGTAGCAGTGAGCTTACGAGTAGAGAGAACATTATATCTATCTCTATGTTCATTATTGCGAAAAAGAAGAGTGGGTAGGGCGTTACCCTCCTCCGGAGCTTGAGGGGCGTCGACTCTCCTTGTTTGTCACTCCGAGGCGTTGGATCGAGGTGCTACATGCTTGGTCCTCCTCATCCTTGCTTCTTTTGACTTCCTTAGAGGTTAAAAGTGCTTCTAGATGGTGGGGAAGATGAAACCACACGGCTAGGGCAAGAGCTTTCGAAGCACACGGTGCAATGGGGTGAAAACACATGGCTCGCCCCTTTTAACCTCGCACGACATGGCCGTGTGAAAACACACGACCAGGCCGTGTGCGCCTCGGGTCGGTTGGGCATGGCCGTGGGAAAACACACGACCAGGCCGTGTGTCCCCATTTTTCGCCCATTTATGCACCATGGTCCGAATTTTCTCATACACTTCGCCGTGTAGGCTAATATGGATTTCATTTTTGCCTAGCAAAGTTCTTTTCTAGTCCTAACTCTAAATGAGATGGATATCAAAACTAAAATCTAACAAATGCATGCAATACAATCAAGGGGAAATCTAAAACTAAACTTGCATTGTCTCCCAAGAAGCGCTTTGTTTAAGGTCTTTTAGCTCGACCTTATTCCTACGTTTCATTTGAGGCGTTTGAATCTTGCTCGTGGGGGAGCAAGATATTTGTTCACCTTATGCCTCCTCCCTTGTGATACCTTATCACCATATCTCTTAAATCTTGCTCGTGGAGGGGTAAAATATTTATTGGCTGCCTTCCTTGGTTCGAGCGTGAACATGCTTATCTTTAAAGAATCATCAGGAGTTTAGTCATGATATTCTGTTTCATCCATATGCTATAAATAATGCAACTCACCATAAATATTCTCACCAAAAGATTTATTAGCAGATTCTATCATGTTGAATGAAATTTTATTATTACAAATCACTAGGTGGGCTTTGTTATTGGTAACAAAAGTTTTGGTGAGGGTTAAGGCAAGCTCTTCTAGACCCTTGAGGTTAGGAGGTGTTTTGATTGAAGCAATGCACTCCTCGATTAAAGTATCAATTATATAATCCTCAAGTTCTCCTTCTAGTAGTGATTGAATGGATTGTCCTTCTTTACTTCCAATGTCATCTACGCCCTCCTCATTCATTCGATCAAAGTGTAAGATACGAAAAAAAAAAATAGCCTTTGCTAATTGAGAATTAGCTCGTGGAATTTTCAGAAATTTTTAGAAATTTTTTCGGATTAAAAAGGAGTCCATACGAGGAAGATTTAAGTGTAAATGGGGAGTTGGGTCGACTTGAGTTAACTCAGACTTAACCTAGGTTAGATTTGGGTCAAGCTTGAGCTAACCCAATCGAACCGATTAGCTTTAAGAACCCATTTCTCGATCGCATTCCTTCTCTTCCTCTGTTCGGCGCGATCCCCTTCTTCACCGTGCGATTTCTTCTTCATCGCCGGCTTCTTCACGCGAGAGAGAGCTCGGTAAGGTCATCATTGCTGCCGCCTTGGGTCGTCGGAGCTCTCCATTGTCGCCTCGCTGAACTCGATCGCATTTTGCTTCTCCCAAATCCCGATCTCGCGCTGCCACGCCGATCGGTCTCGCGCTCTTCTTCCTCGAGCACAAATCGTCGGTGCTTTTCTCTTCTCCGCAGCTATCGCGTCCACCATTGTGGATTGCCACATCTATCACTCACCTCGAGCCGGAGTCGTTTACTAATCACGCGACTCTATCTATCGCCGATCGGCCAGATCTCAATAGCGGTGCGGATTTCTTATTTTGGTTATCTCCTCGAGTGATTTTTGATCAGGATTTCTAGCTTCTCGCGAGTTGATGAGTTTCTGGAGTTTTGAGTTTGCGTCTGATTTGGCAGGATCATCGTCGTTGCCGCCGGAGTTAGTGTTGGAGTTGGTGTTGCGCCGGAAAACAGGGAGTGCAGCCGGAGGAGATTTGATGGGTAAGCTCATGTTACCCTTTCTATTCGACGGTCGTTATGTGTTTGGATGGTGGTTGATGTGTGTGTGTGTGTGTGTGTGTGTGTGTGTGTGTGTGTGTGTGTGTGTGTGTAAATTGATTGGCGGTGATAGATCGATCTTGAAGTAAGCTGCCATTATAACCCTGATTCAAGTGTTCAATTCTGTTTCCTTAATTGATTTGGTGGATGATCAAAGGATTTTGGAGTTGTTGATCTGTGCCGGGTGTGTGGGGAAGAAGAAGTTGTAGAATGGGTTTGAGCTGAGAAATTCAAATTGATGATTGGTTAATCTGTGAATAGGTAAAATGGTTTAGGTGTTGTTTGGGATGCTGTAATGAAGATGTTGGATGGATGGACAGTGAGGTTTAGAGTGTTATACGATTGTTAACATTGAGTTGGTTGATTATTGATGCCGATCGGATTGGTTGTGGCGTTGTATATTTGTATAGCCATAGATATTTAGTTAATCGGCATTGATGGTTTGAGCAGAAGCTGGATCTGAATTTGGATTTAGTGAGGTAGGTGAATTTGGATTTGATATGGATGCTTATAGTATTTACAGTTGATGTTGTAATCGATTGTTGATTATTAGTTGTGAACGTAGTAGATGTATGTACTTGCTAATTAAATTTGGTGGGTATGTTCATGATGTTAAGGTGTATCGGATTGGGATAGTCGAGTTTCTAACTTGTATTCGAGGAAAGAACGTGGATATAGAAATGTAGTAGTTAACCTATATATTTGTTAGGTGTTAGAACTTAATTGTAGTTGCCATTATATGCAGGTTTGGGCTACGAGGCAGGTTCTCGGGCTGGAGGACTATTGTTACAGGATTCATATCAGGTGGGTAATATCTACTTGGTCCGGTAGTTTGATCAATTCCAGTGCATGATCTTGGATTTATGTTTATACCTGTTTACCTTAAATCCACTCTTATTTAATCGTATGCTTGTACTGCCTTTGACCTTTGAGATATATACTCTGTTACTTCATTGATTATCTAGCACGGATAGGAACTATAAAACCCTATTATGTGTTAGCTGATAGATGTTTAGTAAGTACATGTGGTTAGGGTTATTTTTATGACCTCAGATTGGGTTACTGGGTTGCATCACTAGGTTAGGTGATGAGTCCAAATTATGAGGTCGGTCATTGTATCGTATACATATCAGTGTGTTAGTTTGACGGATCTATTTATCTGTACATAGGTAAATAGGTTGTGATTACGGATTAGTCGTCCTTGCATGGTTGACTTTTGGTTGACTAGGTCTCCCCGTGAGTTAGGGAGTGTTGCGAGGATTTGTGTGTGAGTTATGCATCATTACATTTCATGCATGCTGACGACTGGGTCTGCCTTGTGGTTGAGACGAGTCGTCAGTCATCCTGCCTCCCCGGCCACTCGGGGTAGTGGTTCTGAGGTTGAGGCGAGCATTATTGTGCATGCGTTCTGCATCGCCACTATGGATGGTGGTAGCTGGAGATGCGCACTTGGCCACTATGCGGAGTGGTAGTTAGCGCACTCACCCACTATAGACAGTGGTCGTGTGATGTGCAATTGTCCTGGGTGCGGTGCTCGTCTACTCATGGGTAGAGACGGCTGCTAGCGGAGGACCCCGTGGATAGCATATAGCTCTATGGCGGGCTAGCTCTTTCATACTACCCAACTCGGTCACTCGAGAGTGGTGGCGGCTGGAGTCGGGATATTTGTCATGTCCTGCCACCTAGGCCACACTGGGGTCGTGGTAGCGAGTTGGGTGCGCAGACATGACCATGCATATGCATTGCAGATATATATGTATGCATGCATTTGATATATGTTTTACATATGCCTGTGAGATGCTGCATTTGATTGAGCTATGATTGTTGCACATGCTTGTTCATCATGATACATGTCATTTGCATTTTATTTACTGCTATGTGTTGAGCATGATACATGCGTTGATTCAGACTGTTATATGCATTTGATTAGCATCATGTCATTGTGTGGTACGGACCTGGTTATTAGTACAAGTGATCATATACTATTCATATGTTGGAGTATTGGTCAGGTATGGGATTGACCTGGTACATTATATGGGTTATGTTATTGTATATCTGTCAAGATGATATAGCTTATGGTGTTGCAGACCGTCAGGTACGTTGGTACATTACTTTATGTTCAGTTGATCAGTTTAGTATATACATTGAGTATGATTTTACTATAGTTACTTGTTATTAGATTTGGATATGACTGTATGTCTATTGGACTCATGCTGTATACCTGTAGATCTTCACATGTATACTTGTAGATCTATCCTTATATGTTGTTCATGCACTTTCTATATATTACCCCTGAGTTTATACTCACCACCCCGGGACCCTGGGCTTCCTATCGCCCAGATAACAGGTAGAAGATTCCTTGGACGTTCGGAGATCCGCCAGCTGATCCCATCTCACACTGGACGAATGGATATTTAATCCGCATTGTGGTATTTGTGTGGATTGTCGTTTCGTGGTTTTAGCTGTATTATTTCCGTATCTGTGATATACGGACATGTTGTATATATTTGGCTTTCGATGTGGCTTCTATTATGTTTCTTGTTGTGTCAAGTCACTCCGGAGTGCACAGTTGGGTCATTGTATATTGTTTTATCTGTTGTATGTTTCCGTTGTGTTTGATATATTGATATCTTTATGTTATATTATTGTTGTGGGCCTACGGGCCTTGTATTAACCCGATATGTTGCCACGTACAGGGGAGATGCCGTCCGTTTGCTTTTCGGCATGACATACTCTCGGGGCGTGACACAAAGTGAGTCTCCACCCTATTAGGTGTGATCCAGTCATGAAAGCCACCTTCTAGTCGTTTGATTTCTATTCTAGCTAGATCCCGTTCCATCATCTCTTCAAATTGTTGGCTATGCTCTTTGCATTCCATAGTAAAATTATCTAGAGGGGCTTCTAAGTGGGGGCTTGGTTTTGGATTGCATGGTGACTCATAGCTCTCGTTCTCATTTTGGAAATGATATTGAGTCTCTGTCTGCGAATGCTGCCGTCGGAATTCATCGTTCGCCGCTTGTTCTGTTCAAATGAAATCTTCCATCATCTGCTCAAGTCGGGATTTAGGCGGACAGTATTGAGGGTTTAAGTACCCAGGGTCATAACTATATGAATAGAAATCATCTTGTGGCCACTTGTTGTAATTATAGGTGACATCTTCTTGTTCAAATTGTGAAGGTTCGAATATATCCGGACAATCATTAATGGTATGCCATGTTTTACCACAATGTTCACAATAAATATTACCAAAACTTACAGCATTAAATTTACCATAATCATGAGTAAAAGCATGCATCGTTATATGCAGGAAATTATAAATAAGGAAAGAGAAACTGAATAAACAAAACTGAAATAAAATAAAATAAAATAAAACAAGAAAAGTAAATCTATCCTAAGTCCGACCCAGTTATCCACTTCCTGATTCGATATCGAATCAATCAGTCCCCGGCAACGGTGCCAAAAACTTAATGCGCACGAACGCAACCTCAAATCTCGCGACGGAGACCGTCGAAGACTCAAAGTGTGCCCTCGCACTCAACGCCCGTAAGTGCACATATGTCGTCAAGTAATAAAGATTATTGATCCCACAGGGATTGAGATTCGAATACCAATCTATTCGGTGGATGTTATTGTTCGGAGATCAGATTTAAAGATTTGTGATTGTGAGGGTCGTCGGTGGACTAAACTCTAGTACGGTGTCACATGGAAGAAGAGAGGGTTTGCGACGAGGATTTTTATGGGATTCTAAGACTTCGGTTTCGTGTATCGCAGAACATGCTATCAATTGAATGAATCCAGACTTTCTAACTAGGGATTTGTGGAAAGGACATCATACACTCCCCCGATGAGCCTTCGCATCTATCGGAAGCTACCTCTGCCATGCCAAGTCATCCCCTGGCCTCAGAACGGGATAGTCGGTATGAGGATGCCGAATCGATCCCTGCGACGAGTCAGAAACGAGATACATTACCGACTCTATCGCATCCTTCTATCCATAGTTGCAGGCGATGATGCCAACCCTTAGGTTCCTCCTAATATCCCCTAAATTTGCGATACAAGGACTACCACCCCTTGTATCGTCTACACACAGAAGATAGAAAACCAAAACACAAAGCTATAGATCTAAACTATCATTCAACTGCAAATACGATTTCAAGAAACATATTTGAAATAGCAATGTTCTACTCAACACAAACTACTCCCTAATCCTAGAATCGGAGAATCTACTCCATGAATACGAGAAGGAAATCACAAAGCATTATGGAATTCATGAATACAATAATAGACGTGTAAGGAATACGAATTACAATGCTATGTAACCCTTTTCTCTGGCGTTGAGGTGCAAAACTTGATCCTCGAGCGTCTCCCTTCTTCCCCGTTGTGAGTTCCTAGTGCTTTTTAGGGCACCGGTGTGTCGTCCCGGTTGTCGTGCCTCCTCCCTAGGGTTTGGACAAAGCCATCCTTATATAGATATCACCTCGGACTGCTGCAAAATCTAGAAAAACCCTAGTTGTGCAAATCTGGCAGGCCACCACACGACCGTGTGAAAACACATGGCTAGGCCGTGTGCGGCCCTGGGGTGGCTGATCTTGCCCATTGGACACGGCTGTGTGTAGCCACACGCCCTGGTCGTGTCCCATTCTGCATCTAGCTGCAAAATATCCTTCTTTTGCTCTGAAAGTGTACCTTTTTCCCCCGAAATGCTATCCTTCACACAAAAGTACAAAGAGCAGACCTCTGAATCAGAAAATAGGAAATACATGCAAAATAGAGTGACATATGCATGAAACTAACATAAAATGTAATGAGATGTGAGCGAAAATTGCTCCTAAAACCCTATATGTTTCGCTCACATCACATTTCATATAAATGTTATATATTTTTAGCTTGATGCATTGCTAATATATGATTGAATACATTTTTAGCTTGATGGTTTGCTAATATATGATTGAACTTGAATATTGCAAATTGATTCTCCTAACTTTAAGTCATGTGTTGTCATACATCAAAAAGGGAGAGATTATTAGTGTAGAGAGCACCACTCCTTAGTTTTGATGTATAAACCATAGTTAAAGTTAGGATTTACTTATGGTTTGATATATGTGCTAAGTGTGTAGGCTAATAGGAAAGTTCTAGTAGGTCGTGCTGACTGGATACTAGGCAGAAGCCTTGACAGATCAGGAGGACCAGACACTAGGCATGAAGTCTAGATGGGTCGAGTGGACCAGACATCTGGCATGAAGACCAATTGGGTCAAAAGACCGGACAATTGACATAAAGTCCAGGTCGTGAGACCGAATAGATAGGAAGCCCCGATGTCAAGTATGGTATGTCCTGGCGCGCAAGCAGATAAGCCTCGAGTGAAGAGGTAAGGCTGAGTCCTTTGTAGGGGGCAAGGTAGGCGTCGATCCGACGGATAGTCTGCGTGGGACTAAGAAGTCAAGATTAGACAGTATTACTATTGCCAATTCATATTATATTATATATTATGATAATCTAGTTTTGTAGGTTTCTGGTCGACTGGAATCCAATCAACTTGAAAGAATCCAGTCGACTGGAATACCCAATTGGCAGCTTTGAGCTGGTGATCGATCGAAGATCTAGCGACTGAGATGGCAAGAGCTTCAGTTGACTAGGGAGGTCTAGTCGATTGGAAATGCAAATTTCCCAAACTATGGAGGAGCGGAGCCAGGCGACCTGGAGTCGACTAGACCAGGTCCAATCGACTAGAAAGTCAAAAGTATCAAATCGACGGGTTGATTTGGAGTCGACTGAAGGGTGTTCCAGTCGATTGGAAAGTGTCTATAAAAGTAATGGAGGACCAACTCCAAGGATAAGATTCCTACCATGTCCAAGTGCTGTCGCAAGTGTTCTTCATCCGCAAAAGCTTCACCACATTGCAACACTACAACTCCGAAACTCCGAGCTCCATTTCAAAAGATGCAAGTGTCAGTATATTTAATATTTTGTTGTACTTTCTCTTTGTGTACTTTAATTCAATAGAAGGTAGCTTGTTACCTTTCTCTTTATCTCTTGTAAATAGCGAACCCCTCCGAAGTCGAGAGTTCTCGAGTCGGAGGGCCATTTAGTGAATTGTCCATCGAGGTAGCTCTTGGAGAGCTACGGGCCTTGAAGCAAAAACCCAGCTAGGGTTGTGAACCAATTAAAAGATAATTGTCTCTTTATTTTTCTTTTTATTTAATTCCGTTGCATACTCTTGAAAATAAATTTTTTAAAAAATCTAAAAGGAAATTTTTATATTTCGAGATTCACCCCCCCCCTCGGATAACTTCGATCCTACACTTCCTTCACTATTTCATCTATGTCTGCTATGTCGAAACTATCAATAATAATTATTAGAATAATAAAGTAAAAAAGAATTGCATCTTCATTGGATGTATAATGAATAATATGAAAAAACTTGCCATATTGAATTTGAAGTACTAGATGCCAAAATAATCTACTAATATGTCAAACAAAATCCTCTAACAACCTATAGAAACAAGACAATTCATTAGTATATCAAATATACGAAATTTAGAATGAGATAGTAAATAGAAACATATTTAACACTGAATAAAAGTTACCCATAATCATAAATCGAAGTCCTCATTGTTATTTTCATCCTCATCATTTGTCTCTTCAATCTCATCCTCCTCATCCTCATCATCATCATCATTGTCATCATCATCATCTATCTCAAAATTAAATTCTTCATCTTCATCTTCATTTATTTCACTTGCATCAACGTCTATCACTACGCCGCAGGAATCTCGTAACGTTGAAATATTATATTCTTCAATTTGAAATGTATTGACAACTTGATTGTGTTGATATTCTATGTCTTCCCAATGTTCCTCAATTTTTTTCCATGCTTTTGTTTTACAAATAGCCCACCAATCAATTTTGTCACGTCTCAAACTAGGATATGAAGCATAAAATATTTTAATCATTTGTTGTGCCAACACAAAAGGTTCATACCTCGTGTACAATTTCTTATGATTTATTTCAACTGAATTAAACTGTGGATGCACCTTCATGCCTTTGACAGGATCAAACCAAACCAACGACACATAAATAAAACAACTTGCAAATCTGAGCCAGGTACTCTACCTCTAAAATTTCATCCAACAAATCGTAAAAATCATTCCTTGTACCTCCATCATTAGATGACTGAAAACAAATCCCACAATTCATTGTAGTTTTGCCTATTCCATATTCTTGAGTATGAAAATTATATCCGTTTATGAAATATATCGACCAAGTTTTTACCATTGATTTTTGACCCCATGACAAATGGACTAGAAATTCTTGCTCAATGTGAGCTTGATTATCATGAAAATAAAGTCAAATAAATATGTGTTAAAGTCAAAATTTAACCAATTGATTATTATAGACTACTTACATATTTTTTGAACCATGCTGCAAACTCTTCATCATGGAAATGATCAAATTCATGAGCCAAAAGCTCAGAATATAAGTTTTAGAAAATTCTACCATAAAAACAATTATAACACGAACAATAATATAGGATATAAGAAATACATAGTATAATATATATATACTAACTCAAAATACGACGTTACTTCTGGACAGTTCAGTAAAATATATGTGTGGTTTGCTCGCCATTCTTGACAAGTTAAGTATCTACATGTACAAGATCCACTCGGTCGACCATGATAGTTAAAAATTGAGAATGACTCCAAATTTGGATCAACAGGACCCTCATCATTTCTTTCCACTCTCCGTCTTTTGCATTGAAAGTGAGGTTCAAAATAATATGATACAAAAGTTGTAACTTCCTCCACAATATATGCATTAACAATAGAAGTGTGAGATATCCAAAAAAAGAAAGAGCTCACGAGGGCCGGGAGGTTAGTGAGAGAAGCTCTAACTTCTCTCTAGGATCCTTGGTGTTTCGGAGGCTGCAAGGAGCTGCGGGGAGGACCTTGGCTGGCTGGAGGGTTGTTTCTTCCATCTTGGAGGAAGAAGGAGGCGGTTTGGGCTGGTGTTTGGGGTCTTGGCCGGCAAAGGAGAGCTGGTGGTGGTGGTCTCCGGGGGTGATAGGAAGGTAAGGAGGTTCTTTTTGTTTGGTGTTTTCGTTTGGACAGTTTGAAGGGGGTGAAGGTTGCTTGCGGTGAGGTTTGGGGTTTTTCGGCGAGGTTGGGCGATTTTCGACGATCTTCTCCAGCCAAGGGCCGGCCACACCGGCCAGTGGATGGTTGACAAGTGGCAGGTGGATGGGTGGGCGGCAACCCACTCACTTGGGGACTGGTTTAAGGTCAATGAAGGCTGGCCATCCATTGGCTGAAGTGGGCGCCAAGGGAGTTTCCAAGGCTTAGCTGTCTTCTTCAACGCTGATGGCTAGGAGAAGAGGGAAGGAAAAGAGCCATTCAGGTCAAAAAGGCTCTAGGGAGGTGGCAAGTCAAGCTGAGGTGGATTATGAAGAGGGACAAGTGGCAGGGGGGCTGGACAAGTGGACCAATCGCTGAATGTTGAGCTGGAGGACCAGATTGACGTGGACAGTTTGGAGGAGGGGGCTAAGGAAGTTGTTGTTGGCATGGAAGGAAGGGTTGGGGATGGAGGTGCAGCTCGAGAAGAAGCTCCACCAAGCTCGCCGAAGGAGTAGGGCTCGTCGGAAATGGAACAACGGGCTAAAGGGGTTCTGCCGGAAAAGGAGGCTGGTAGGGAGGCGCAGGATGGAGCTTGGGGGCCAACTTCGTGGGCTGGTTTATTCAAGGACAATCGTAAGATAAAGCAAGCGATGAAGCTGGATCAGTACGAGGCGAAGGGGGAGAGGTTAGCATTCTCATACGAAGATCTTGACAGCATCGAAGACACCATGAGATTCTGTTTGGTGGGTTGTTTCATGGGGCTGCATCTGGGCCACAGGGGGGGTCATCGCTGTGGCGGAGCAATGGAAGGTGGTGTACAAGTTCTTTATGCACAAGAGCGGATGGGTGGTATATCAGTTTGATACGCAAGAGAACATGGACAACGTGCTACAGGGGGGGCCATATTTTGCATTTGGAGTGCCAATTTTCTTGAAGATTATGCCAAGGTGCTTATTTTTTGATGAGGACAGGAGGCATGTTCCGACATGGGTTCAGATTCATGGTCTTCCGCCGGATTGCTGGTCACAAAAAATTCTGAGTATGGTTGGGTCGGAGATTGGCAAACGGTTGTACACGGACAAGTTGACGCGAACGCGGGAAAGGCTGGTTTATGCTCGACTAATGGTGGAGGTTTCGGTGTTTGGCCAGCGGGTACTGGAGGTGCCAATTACTTTGTCGACTGGTGCACAGGTGAATCTTCGTATTGTATATGAGGCATTGCCAAAATTCTGCGAGAAATGTCATCGGATTGGGCATGGAACGGATTTGTGTCAAGGAAGGAATGAAGGTGCAGAATCGTAGGGGCAGAATGGTGATGGAGTGGATGGGGGGGCTGCAAATGGTCGACGGGCACCCCAGCGGCGCTCACAATCGGTCAATAGGCGAGGGGGACCAAGGAGGCAGTATAGGCCGAGGCCAAGGCAACAAGATGGGGGGGGGAATCAGCCCAATCAGGAGGTTAACGAGGGGAATCGGGGAGAGCAGAATCGGTTGGCGATGGTGGCAGCTCCTAGTCCAATTCCGGTAGAGGATGTCCCTCCGTTGTCAAGGGATGCTGATACGGAGGAGGGGGAGGATGATGGAGGATGGGAGGATGGGGTTTCGGAGGAAGGGGAAGGGGGGAGCCGGCAGAATGAAGACCAAGTGGAGGAGCAACTGATGTTGAGGCCGGTTGAAGTGGTAAGGCCGGATGGGGTTCTAGAAGGTGATCGGCAAGGGGTGGATTGAGGGGGGCAGCAAGGAGCTCGAGGAAAGGAGCCGGTGCAGCAAGGGGGAGCGACTCCAAGGGCTGCTCACGTCCAAGGTGGGCAAGGGGCAGCGGGGAGAATGTCATCCAGGCCTGCTCAAAGGCTGTCGGCAGCTAGGGGGTCTTCTACCTCTACTTCGGTGGCAAGGACTTCATCTTCGGAGGCATCGACTGTTGGACTTTCCGAGCCACAAAAACCGCTTTTTGCGTTGCGAAAACCTCGGAATGCCCGGTCACGGATCCGTGCAAAGATATATAAAAATAAAACATGTATGTGCTTAAGTAAACCTAGATCTACCTTAGATCTAGAAGGTGAGAGCATTACCCTCGTAGCGACGCCCTTCGCTTATCCCGCTCGTCCAAACGCTTTGCCGGAACTCAAGAGTGTCAAGTGTACACTCCTCAGAGGTCATGTACACTTTCTATTGTATCCACACACAATAGGTGGAGAAAACAACCTTAGAGTGTGCTAGCACCCTTTAGAAGTTCTGCAAGGAGAGGGAGAGAGCTTGAGAGAAGAGAAGGAAGAAGAAGATGAAGTTACACAACTTAACTTCACATCATCCATAATAGTGGTCACCACTATGGGGGTTACATGCATGCATGTAACTCCAAGAGCCAATGGCTCTGGTCTCTCATGAGGTGGCACCACATGATGTAAGTCCATGATGATGGAACATCATCATTGGTCGCCCCATGCCAGTCACAATGACATGGCATTTGGTCAAGTCAAACTTGACCTTTCATCTTCCCTCTCAAGTCAAGTCAAACTTGACCTCTTATCTCCCATGGTTGATCAAATCTAACAACTTGATTCAAGTCAATTTGATTTAATGAATCTCTATTCATTAATTTAAATTGACTCAATGAATCAAATCTAAATTAGACTCATTCAACACTTGAATCAAATTGAGTCTAACTCAATTAGTCTAATTTGGATTACTCTTAATCCAATTTGGTTCATCCCATGAACCTAATCCTCATGGTTCATCATATGAACCTAATCTCCATCTAATTGCCCTTTGTGTGTGACCCTATAGGTTCTTGTAACGTTGGCAATGCTCCTAAACCGATTTAGGAACATAAGCAATGAGCGGTATCTAGCAACACATCATTGCTACCTAAGTTACAAGAATGTTGAGCTCCAACATCACCTTTGTGACTACTAATTGTGACTCTCACAATATGTGACAAAGTCCCTCTATCCTTGACATCTAGATTGACCAATTGAGGCATAGACCGTGTCATCCTCGGTACAATCTATATCTTGAACTCCAAGTAGACTCACTCTAATCAAATGATCTCAATATCTCATATTGACTCATTTGGGCATGGCCATGCACTTCGTGGTCTCACTCTATCAAGAATATCGATGTCACCCCAGTCATATAGGAGGGATAGATCCCATCTACATCACTCACATCCCTCCGCATAATTTGTTACATACCCAGTAATCGCCTTTATAGTCCACCCATTTATGGGTGACGTTTGACGAAGCCAAAGTATGCAACTCCTTATGTAGGGAACCATGGTGACTTCAGGTCTAAGGACTAATAGTCATACTAATAGCCACATGAGAAAGTATATGACACTCATATAACGATTCATGATACTTTCTCATGGCGGGTCATTCAATATATATTCTCTAATGCATACCCATGTGTCAACTTGATATCTCATATCCATGACTTGTGAGATCAAGTCATCGTGTTGACCTACATGCTAGTCTCTACGCATTAACATTGTCCCTGAATGTTAATACTTGACTAGGAATGATTAAGAGTAGTGTTCTCTATATCATCTCATTATCGATTCAACCAATCGATTGATATAGAAAAGAACCTACTACTCAAGGACGTTATTATATTTAGTTATTTGGCACCAATACAAGTAAATATAATAACCATGCATTTATGAATAGGAATATGATACAATAAAGTCCATACAACAATCATCACATGATTGACTCTAGGGCTTTCACTAATAATCTCCCACTAGCACTAGTGCCAATCACCGTAGTATCTAATACCCAATGACCTAGTGTGACCATCATACTTTTTCTGTGCCAAAGCCTTGGTCAAGGGATCTGTGATGTTAGCCTTTGTTGGTACTCTGCAAATCTTCACATCTCCTCTATCGATAATCTCTCGAATGAGATGGAAGTGCCGTAGTATGTGTTTGGTCCGCTGGTGTGAGCGAGGTTCCTTAGCCTGTGCAATCGCTCCATTGTTGTCACAATAGAGCTCTATGGGATCTGCTATGTTAGGAACCACCCCAAGCTCAGTAATGAACTTGTGGATCCAAACTGCCTCCTTTGTTGCCTCAGATGCAACAATATACTTGGCTTCTGTTGTAGAATCAGCAACTGTGTCCTGCTTCGAACTCTTCCAGCTCACAGCGCTACCATTCAAGCAAAACACGAATCCTAACTGCGGTCTATAATCATCCTGGTCAGTTTGGAAGCTGACATCGTTGTAACCCTTTACAACTAGCTCCTCATCGCCTCCAAATATCAAGAAATATTCTTTAGTCCTTCTCAAGTACTTAAGAATATTCTTGACTAATATCCAGCGACGCTCACCTGGATTTGACTGGTACCTACTCGTCATGCTCAAAGCATACGAGACATCAGGATGAGTACACAGCATGGCGTACATGATAGATCCTATAGCAGATGCGTAAGGGATCTTATCCATGTGGTCTCTCTCCTCTCTAGAAGAGGGACTTTGAGTCTTTGAAAGACTCACACCATGTGACATCGGCAGAAGTCCCTTCTTGAAATTCTGCATGGCAAACCGTAGTAATACCGTGTCAATGTATGTACTCTGACTTAGGCCAAGCAATCTCTTAGATCTATCTCTATAGATCTTGATGCCTAGAATACAGGCTGCTTCCCCTAAGTCCTTCATTGAGAAGCACGTCCCCAGCCAAGTCTTCATAGATTGTAGCAAAGGGATGTCATTCCCAATGAGTAGTATGTCATCCACATACAATACAAGGAATACAACTGTGTTCCCATTAACTCTCTTGTAGACACAGGGTTCATCTTCATTCTTGATGAAATCAAACTGTTTGATCGCATCATCGAATCGAAGATTCCAGCTCCGAGAAGCTTGCTTTAGCCCATAAATGGACCTTTGCAGCTTGCATACTTTCCCAGTATGCTGTGGATCTTCAAAACCCTCAGGTTGTGTCATGTACACATCCTCGAGCAAGTTTCCATTCAGAAATTCAGTTTTGACATCCATCTTCCAGATCTCATAATCGTGGTATGCTGTAATAGCAAGCAAGATTCGAATGGACTTAAACATCGCCACTGGAGAAAAGGTTTTATCATAGTCAATACCATGAATTTGCTTGAAACCTTTAGCCACCAATTGGCCCTTATAGGTATGCATGAGTCCATCCATGTTAGTCTTTCTCCTAAAGACCCACTTACACCCAATGGGTTTGACCCCTTCAGGTGGATCAACCAAAGTCCATACTTGGTTGGTGTACATGGATTCCATCTCGGATCTCATGGCCTCTAGCCATTTCTCAGAATTTGGGCTCATTACAGCTTCTTGATAGGAGGTAGGCTCATTCTCAATGAGCATAACGTCATCATGGTCAGACAAAAGAAATGAGTATCTCTCAGCCGACGACGCATCCTATCGCACTGCAAGAGGTAGGTCTACCTGAACAGGTGGTTGTTCTACAATCCTTTGTGCAACAACCTCATCACCCACAACACTTTGTGGTTCCTGTTCAACCTCCATCAAGGCCTCAGTGCTATGGTCCTTATCTTGAATTTCTTCAAGATCGAACGTACTCCCACTAGTTTTTCTAGAAACAAAATCCCTTTCTAGAAAAACCCCAGTCTTTGCCATAAACACTTTGTGCTGACTGGGAATGTAGAAGTAATATCCCTTTGTATCCTTGGGATATCCAACAAAATAGCACCTATCGGATTTGGGTCCCAGTTTGTCTGAGACTTGACGTTGAACGTAAGCCTCACAACCCCAAATCCTCATGAAAGACATCTTGGGATTTCTCCCTGTCCATATCGTATATGGTGTCTTTATCACAGCCTTGGATGGTACACAGTTAAGGGTAAAGGCTGCTGTGTCTAGAGCATATCCCCAAAAGGATATAGGAAGATCTGTGTGACTCATCATAGATCGTACCATATCTAATAGGGTACGATTCCTCCTTTCGGATACACCATTCCACTGTGGTGTTCCAGGAGGAGTGAGTTGGGATAGAATCCCACACTCAGCTAGATAGTCACGAAACTCATGGCTAAGGTATTCACCACCTCGATCTGATCGAAGTATCTTAATACTCTTGCCAAGCTGGTTTTGTACTTCATTCTTGAATTCTTTGAACTTTTCAAAGGATTCTGATTTATGTGTCATAAGATACACATAACCATATCTACTGAAGTCATCAGTAAATGTAATGAAGTACCTGTAACCACCTCTAGCAGCAACATTGAAAGGGCCACATACATCACTATGTATAAGTCCTAACAAATCTGTTGCTCTTTCGCTGTGTCCACTAAAGGGAGTCTTGGTCATCTTGCCTAAAAGGCAAGACTCGCATGTCTCATATGATTCAAAATCAAATGAGTCTAGCAGCCCATCCTTATGGAGCTGAGATAAGCGACTCTCATTTATGTGACCTAAGCGACAATGCCAGAGATAGGTTTGGTTCAACTCATTTGACTTGAACCTTTTGGTACTTATGTTATAGATAGGGCTCTCTAAGTCTAGAAAGTAGAGTCCGTTCATTAGAGGTGCACTACAATAGAACATATCATTTAAATAAACTGAACAACATTTGTTCTTTATTATAAATGTAAATCCTTTCTTGTCCAAACAAGAAACTGAAATGATGTTCTTAGTTAAGGCAGGCACATAACAACATTCATCTAATTCTAGTACAAGCCCAGAGGGCAGAGATAGATCATAAGTTCCTACAAAGAATAACAAAGAACTCTTGCTCCATTGCCTACTCGAGGTCCACCTCGCCCTTTGTCAATGCCCTCGCTATTTCTCAAAGACTGTACATTGGTACAAATGTGAGATGCACATCCAGTATATAATACCCATGATGAAGAAATAGATAGATTGACTTCTATAACATTTATACCTGAAGTAGAAGTCTCACTTCTCTTCTTCTTAAGATCTTCCAGGTATGCCTTGCAGTTACGCTTCCAGTGTCCAACTTCCTTGCAGTGGAAGCAAACCCCTTCCTTGGCCACCCCTCCTTTGGGTTTCAGTTCCTTGCCTTTGCCCTTGGCTTGAGACTTTCCCTTACCTTTAGGCTTGCCCTTGCCTTTCTTCTTTTGCACCATCAAAATGGCGTCAGATTTTCCCTTCTTAAGGTTGAGCTCAGCAGTTCTCAACATGCTGAGCATCTCAAGCAGTGGCTTATCAATTTCATTCATGTTGTAATTCATGATAAATTGATTGTAGCTTTGCGACAAAGACTGCAAGATTAAGTCAGTGGTCAGCTCTTGGCCAAGGGGGAATCTCAATCTCTGTAACGTACCCAATCATCTTGAGTACATATGGACCTATGGGAGTCCCATCTTGCATTTTGGAACCAAATAATGCCTTAGAGACTTCATATCTCTTGTGCCTTGCTTGTCCTTGATATAGTTGATGAAGATGTTCAACCATATCATAAGCATTCATGAACTCGTGTTGCTTCTGAAGCTCAGAATTCATGGTCGCGAGCATTAGACATGACACATCTAATGCATCATCTTGATGCTTCTTGTAAGCATCTTTGTCAGCTCGCGAGGCAGTGGCAGGAGGTGCCTCCGGAATGGGCTACTCCAGGACGTACAGTTTTCTTTCTTGGGTGAGAATGATTCTCAGGTTCCTGTACCAGTCTAGGAAATTTGCTCCATTGAGCTTGTCCTTCTCAAGGACAGAACGCAGAGAGAGAGTGTTTGTGTTTGTCGACATAGTAATCTACAACATACAATGCAGAGAATTAATATCATATTCCTTTTATCATTTAATTAGGCCTTTAATCAAATGATGCTTCCACTGAATTATAGGAATTTTATAGAATCGAGTTATGGATGTGGTCAAACCACATTACTAGATTCATACAAACTAGCTATAATTCTTGTGGGATAAGATCCACATCATACTAAGCCTTGAGTTAGCTTTGGCTAAATCGCCCAAGACTTAGTACGATCGGTGGGTAACACATTACCGATTACATCTCTATGCAACTCTTGTTTATAGGATCAAGACCCACATTTACAAAAGACCTTGAGTTAGCTTTGGCTAAATCGCCCAAGATTTAGTGTAAATGCCATCTTTCCAACGGTTGGAATATGCCTATAGTTCTACTCGATCCAATTGAGTTAACTAGTTTTACTCAATCTAATTGAACTTACTCTAACCCAAGCCGTGATAGGCGGGACCAAGATTGTCCCTCTGCACCCTACCAAGATAATATGCGTTGCTCTGCTTTGACAGATTCAACAACTACAAATGATCGAGGTAGTGATGAGTATCAAGGACTTGGTAGGCATTTACGAGTTGATTCGATTAATATCTAATCTAATCGTAATGTGTATCATATACGCATTAAGGCCTTTATTATCCTATATTAGCATGCATCACATACATACAAACATTATTCTAGCATGCATCATATACATACAAGAAAAATATCCTAGCATACATCATATACATACAAGCATTATTCTACTAGCATGCATCACATATACATACATCATAACTATGATGTGGTCATGGCCCTTCTACAATCTTCTCAAGCCAATGAGAAGATTGGACGGTCAACCTAGGGCTAGCGGCTTCTCCAAGCACTTCTTTTGCCCGCCATGTGTCATCGGCTTCCTTCTCGTAACTTCGTCTACAAGTGGACTTTCCACCGCTTCATTTTGTACATTACAAATATGAAACTCGAGTTACTTTCGAGTCTAAAACTATTTACAACTAGAATTTCAAAAGAAGAGGCACGACACGCAGGTCACATACACTATACAACACGCACAACCACAAAAACGGAACGCAGGCTGTATTATGAATTACAACACATCATCATCCAATCATATTGGGGTTCTTGGGCCATGACAATCACAGAATTATACATAATTCTAAATTATGTATTTTTACAGAAAATTTCTATAATTTTTCCTATTTTTTTTTTTCAATTTTATGAGTCACCTCTCCGTAATGGTCCCACTAAGCGGTTTCCGGGCGCGATCGCGGGACAAGGCCCCTTTCAGGGAAAGGGGTAGCGCCCCTACTCGCAAAATAAACTTTGCGAGTGTCCCTACTATGATCTTACAATGACTTAAGTCACTGTCCAAAAAACCTAAAGCGATAACTCGCCGTTTTGGAGAGTTTTTCTCGATGGTTGAAGCCTACAAGTGTCCCAACACTCGTTGCTTCGACTCTTCGAGAAAAATACCCAAAAATTCGATAAAAATAGGAAATTTACAGAAACATAAAAATCTATAATTTTTATATCTAATACAAAAACTACAAAAATGAAACACACACATGCTTCGCACGTGGCTCTGATACCACTGTTGGACTTTCCGAGCCGCAAAAACCGCTTTTTGCGTTGCGAAAACCTCAGAATGCCCGGCCACGGATCCGTGCAAAGATATATAAAAATAAAACATGTATGTTCTTAAGTAAACCTAGATCTACCTTAGATCTAGAAGGTGAGAGCATTACCCTCGTAGCGACACCCTTCGCTTATCCCGCTCGTCCAAACGCTTTGCCGGAACTCAAGAGTGTCAAGTGCACACTCCTCTACAAGTATCCACACGGACAAATGGTGAAGAAAAACACCTTAGAGTGTGCTATCACCCTTTAGGTATTTCGGCCAAGGAAGTCTTGGGAGAGCAAGAAGGAGAGCTAGGAAGAAGATGATGAAGTTACAAACCAAAAATGAATTCACATCATCAAATGAAAGTGGCCGACCACTTATTGTTGGTGGGGTTACATGCATGCATGTAACTCCAAGAGCCTATGGCTCTTTGTCTCCCTCATGAGGTGGCACCACATGATAAGTCCATGATGATGTGGAACACCATCATTGGCGGGCCCCCATGCCAAGTCACCATGACATGGAAAATGGTCAAGTCAAAATTGACCATTCATCTTCCCTCTCAAGTCAAGTCAAACTTGACCTCTTATCTCCCATGGTTGATCAAATCTAACCACTTGATTCAAGTCAATTTGATTTAATGAATCCCTATTCATTACTTTAAATTGACTCAATGAATCAAATCTAAATTAGACTCATTCAACACTTGAATCAAATTGAGTCTAACTCAATTAGTCTAATTTGGATTACTCTTAATCCAATTTGGTTCATCCCATGAACCTAATCCTCATGGTTCATCATATAAACCTAATCTCCATCTAATTGCCCTTTGTGTGTGACCCTATAGGTTCTTGTAACGTTGACAATGCTCCTAAACTGATTTAGGAACATAAGCAATGAGCGGTATCTAGCAACACATCATTGCTACCCACGTTACAAGAATGTTGAGCTCCAACATCACCTTTGTGACTCTCACAATATGTGACAATGCCCCTCTATCCTTGACATCTAGATTGACCAATTGAGACATAAACCGTGTCATCCTCGGTACAATCTATATCTTGAACTCCAAGTAGACTCACTCTAATCAAATGAGCTCAATATCTCATATTGACTCATTTGAGCATGACCATGCACTTCGTGGTCTCACTCTATCAAGAATATCGATGTCAGCCTCGTCATATAGGAGGGATAGATCCCATCTACATCACTCACATCCCTCCGCATAATTGTCACATACCCAGTAATTGCCTTTATAGTCCACCCATTTACGGGTGACGTTTGACGAAGCCAAAGTATGCAACTCCTTATGTAGGGAACCATGGTGACTTCAGGTCTAAGGACTAATAGTCATACTAATAGCCACATGAGAAAGTATATGACACTTATATAACGATCCATGATACTTTCTCATGGTGGGTCATTCAGTATATATTCTCCAATGCATACCCATGTGTCAACTTGATATCTCATATCCATGACTTGTGAGATCAAGTCATCGTGTTGACCTACATGCTAGTCTCTACGCATTAACATTGCCCCTGAATGTTAATACTTGACTAGGAATGATTAAGAGTAGTATTCTCTATATCATCTCATTATCGATTCAACCAATCGATTGATATAGAAAAGAACCTACTACTCAAGGATGTTATTATATTTAGTTATTTGGCACCAATACAAGTAAATATAATAACCATGCATTTATGAATAGGAATATGATACAATAAAGTCCATACAACAATCATCACATGATTGACTCTAGGGCTTTCACTAACATCGACTTCGGGTTCTACCTCGGTGGCAAGCTCAAGTAATGAAGCGAGTGGTAGGGCAGCAAGTGAAGGGGTGGGGGCTGATCAGAGTAGACGTCAACTACGGACGCGAGCAGTCCAGGGAGGTGGCCAATGAAGATCGCTGCTTGGAACGTGAGGGGCTTTCACAAGTCCCTAAAACAAGGGGGTGTGCAACATCTCCTAAGGAGCAAAGGTATTCAAGTGCTGGCATTGTTGGAAACAAAGCTTGATGTGAAATCTGTTGGGCCAATCATGGGGAGAAGGTTTTCAGGTATGAAGTATGTGCATAACTTTGATACTTCTAACCATGGACGGATATTGCTTTTGTGGGATGAGCAATGGGCTGATTTGGAGGTTCTTGATACTACGGAGCAATTCATTCATTCACACATCCGATGCCGGGTTTCTGGGTGGGGTTTCTATGTCACGTTCATATATGTTCTTCATTCAGTAACTACCAGAAGGATTTTATGGGAGAAAGATTTCAGAAATGGGTGAAGATATGGAGGAGCCTTGGATGATTATGGGAGACTTCAACGCAATAAGGGATATACACGAAAGGCAAGGAGGCAACCCGGTTACAAACTATGAGTTGAGGGATTTGCAAAGGTTTATTCATGTATGTGGAATGGTGGATTTGAGATCCATAGGGTGTAGATTAACTTGGTCCAATGGTGAGGTGGCTTGCAAGTTGGATAGAGCAATGGTGAACCCGACTTGGTTGATGGGGGAGTTTGATGGGTATGCAGAATTCTTGCGTCCGGGGTACTTATCAGATCATTCTTGTGTTATGGTTTGCATTCTTGACAAGGAAAGGGCAGCAACAAGGCCATTCAAGTTCTTGAACATGTGGACACTGCATCAAGATTACAAAAGACTAGTGCAGGAATCATGGGAGGCGTCGGTTCAAGGCAATGCCCAATTCCAGTTAAAGAGCAAGCTAGGAAGGTTAAAAGGAGTTTTGAGGGAGCTGAACAAGAAGGAGTTTGGGCACATATCGGAGAAGGCAAAGAGGGCAAATAGTGAGTTGGAGGAGGCACAAAGAGTGGTTTTGGAGGGTGACCCCATTCCACCCGACTATGGAGAGAAGAGGAGGCGGGCAATTCTCTTATCGGAGGCGAAGAAAATGTTCTATCAACAAAGGGCGAAGCACACATATTTGCAAAGTGTGGACAAGTGTACAAAGTTTTTCCATGATGTGGTCAAAAGGAACAATAAGAGACATGCGATTATTATGCTTACAAAGAGGAATGGAGAAAGAACAACAACCATCAAGCAAGTGGTGGAGGAGTTCGTGGATTATTTTCATGGAGTGCTCGGGCAACCGGAGGGGTGTGACCCCTTGGATGGTGCTGCCCTCACGGGGAGGAAGCTTAATAGTGGGCAAGCGGGGGGTCTTGTGGGGCCGGTTGGAGTAGAGGAGATCAAGGGGGCGCTACATGATATTGGGAGTGAGAAAGCACCAGGACCGGATGGCTATGGAGCTAAGTTCTTTACATCGGCATGGGACATTGTGGGTGATGATTTTGTTGCTGCAATAAAGGAGTTCTTTGGGACGGGTAATCTCTTGAAGCAATGGAACCATTCACTTATATACCTTGTGCCCAAAAGTGATCATGCGGCCTATCTCATGTTGCACTGTGTTCTATAAGGTAATTGCTAAGATTTTGGCGGGAAGGCTTTCTAAAGTAATGGATTTCTTGATAGACCCGTCTCAAGTGGCTTTCGTGCAAGGAAGGAGTATTGGGGACAAAATCTTTCTCACCCAGGATCTTCTAAGGAGGTATGCTCGCAAGAGGGTTTCTCCGAGGTGTATGGCAAAGGTGGATTTAAAGAAGGCGTTTGATATGTTAAATTGGGATTTCTTAATGGAAGCACTTGTTAGTTTTGGGGTTCCCCAACAATATCATGCTTGGATAAGACAATGTGTGACCACAACGACATATTCTATATCGCTCAATGGGGGAGTCTATGGGTTTTTCGGTGGTAGAAGGGGGTTGAGGCAAGGTGACCCACTATCTCCACTTCTCTTTGGCCTATGTGTTGAGGTGTTATCAAGAAGGCTCAAGGATATTTCAATGCTTCCATCTTATCATCATCATCCACGGTGCAAGGAGGTGGGCATCACTCATCTTATATATGCGGATGATCTAATGCTATTTGCAAGGGCGGGTGAGACTTCATTGAGGATGCTTGCGGGCTGCTTGGAGCGGTTTGGAAATGAAGCGGGTTTAAGGGCCAATCCTATAAAATCGCAACTATACATGGCAGGGTTGATGACCGAACGAAAGGGGAATTGTTGAAGATTTTGGGCTTTCAAGAAGGGGTGTTTCCCTTTAGATACTTGGGCATTCCAATGGCGGCGGAGAAGCTACGAATAGCCAACTATGGTCCTCTATTGGATGCAATCACAAGAAGGATGAGTGTATGGCCAAAGAAGTCTCTATCTTATGCGGGAAGGTTGGATCTTGTCAAGACGGTCCTCCAAGGTATGGAATGCTTTTGGTTCTCTTTGCTCTCAATACCAGTTGGAGTGATTGATAAGATAAAGGTCATATGTCGGGAGTTTGTTTGGGACTCGAAGTATCCACTGATAGCTTGGGACACCATTTGCATGCCAAAGGAGGGGGAAGGATATGGGCTGCGAAATCTATTGATATGGAACAAAGCTTTGCTTGCTAAGGTGTTATGGGACATCAAAACCGGTGCAAACACGCTTTGGGTCAAATGGGTGCGGCACCATTATGTAGGAAGGGCAGATTTTTGGGAGTGGAAAGTGAAGCCCTCGGACTCGCCATTGATCAAGAGATTGCTGGAAATTAAGGAGGAAATTGAGCGACTTTCGAATGGGGTGGGTGAGGCAAACATGATGTTCATGGATTGGTTTGTTATGAAAAAGAAAGGGGTGGCCAAGGCTTATGATTTCTTCCAAGGGGATGTTCAAAAACCCCCATGGGTTCCGGAGCTATGGAGGCCGGAGATTATGCCAAAGCATCGTTTTATTATGTGGCTTCTTGTGCAAAGGAAACTTCGCACGGTGGATAGAATGGACTATGAAGGAAACAAGGAGTGCCCGGTGTGTAGGCGCGAGGAGGAGACCATGGATCACCTATTCTTCAATTGCCCTTTTGTACATGGTCTATGGAAGCGTATAAAGGAATGGTTGGCTATCAAATTTAGGTTTGAAAGGATGGAGGACCTGCTGGACGGTGCAAAGAGGAGATACAAAGGGGCTGGAAAGAAGGTTAAAGCAATATATCTTGGCATCTCATGTGACATTTATCATATATGGGCAGCTCGGAACAAAAGCAAATATGAGGGGGTGCCGTATAGCATTGAAGGAGCTTTTCGGAAGCTGCAAATTCATGTTCATAGGTTTGTTGACCTATTGGAGCAAAGAGGATGAGGGAGGTAGCGGCAAAGCATGGAGTAGTAGGTTTTATTTTGCTTTTACTTGTGTGATTATGGGTCTTGAATATGTATTGCTTGTAATTGATTTTGTATGTGATTGTAAAAGGGGTGTGGTATGGTTTGGGCGTGGATAATGTGGGAAGGTTGATGAGAGAAGTTGGGATAGATGCTGAGGGAAACCTCCTGCGTGAGGTTGGATGGATTTGGTTTGGCGGTTTGGGAGGTGTAGAGGATGTGGTATTGAGTCCTGTTTTGTGATGCGTGGATTGGGGCATTCCCCCCATGAAGCGGTTTTATTTTATATATGTACCTTTTCAGTGAGATATCAAAAAATAAAATAATAATAAAATACCCTAGTTAATTATGAAATTACCTTATAGGATTTTTCAAGAATATTTAGAAAATTTTCTGGAAATAATTGGAGTTCCTACGACATTTTGTGGGGAAATATTTAATAGGCCTTGATATAGCCTATTTGGATTAACTGTAATTTAAGATATAGTTGAGTTGATAAACCTAAGGTATATAATTATTAAAACCTAGGTTTATTTCGATTACTTAATTTTCCCCGCTGCCCAAATCCCTGTTTCTCTCTTCTCCACCCTAGCGATTTTCTTCTTCCCCGTGCCCATTGTCGTTGCCTCTCCCTCCCGATCTCGGCGGCAGTGAGCTCCTCCAGCCGTCGAGTTTGCCTTAGTGCAAGGGACGACCTTCGCGGCCACCGAGCCAGCTCGTCGCCGGCCTCCTCTACCACTACTCTCTTCGACCGTGATCCCTCTTCTCTCGATCGATGCCGATCTTCCATGTGCTCATGGTCACTGCCGCTCGAGCCCAGCTTGTTGTTGCCCTCTTTTGCAGCTTCCTCACCGGAGACCTTCAACTGAACAGCGACACGGTCATCGCCTACCTCTTCGTTCGATCACCTTCAGTTAGTGTCGCCTTCGTGTGATGTCGATGTCAACCGTGAGCAGGCAGTGCTACTTGATTTCTATCGATTTCCACTTGATTGTTGGTAAATCTTGATTGCTTATTGTAGATATGGATTGTTGATGCTAGATGTGCAGATCGGATTGTCTTTTGTGTCAAGAAGAAGTTGTGGCTGATTGATTTAGAGTAGAGGTTGCTTCCAATTTTGGGTTAGAAGATCTGGATCTGATGTCTACACTTGTGATTTCAGGTGATGGAGATTGGGTTGTGGCTCTATGCATGTGAATTGTTCAGATCAAGACTTCTTAGGGTGGAACAAGAAGTTATGCAGTGTGAGGTTTGAAACCCTAAACTAAGATCAAGATGTTTTGCAACGGAAGCTAATCTAGGTGAGTTGTGATTTAAGTTCTATGGATGAGATGTTAGATCTAAAGTTAGTCTATTATTTGGTCTGCTGATTAAGAGTTAATGGAAGAAACTATTCAGTTAGTTGATCGAGATACAAAGTTGATGTAGGATAAGGATTTGATCCTAATATTAGAATTGATAGCATAATCTAATTATATATGTTTCATTTGCAGGACTTTGATTATGAATAGATGCTTGTACATGTGGACAACTAACATGATTTACATATCAGGTGGGTAATTTCTACCCTGGTCAGGTAGATGGTTAATCTGGGTGCATGAATTTTATGTTGATGATGACACCATTACCTTGACTCCACTCTTATTATTTCCTGTGCTTGATAGGTCTTTAAACTTTTAGATGCTCAGTTGATATATACACAATATCGTTTTATTACTATTGTGGATTACAAGCTTTATATATGGTTGATTTATAGATGTTGTGTAAGTGCATGTAGCTGAGTACAATTGTAGTTTTGGTTGGATTGACATGTTGTATTACTGGTGGCAGGCGGTGGACCAAAATGTGGGTTTGATTATCGTGTCATATTCCTTTATGTTATTGATGCACGCGAACGCATCCTCAAATCTCGCGACGGGAACCATCGAGGATTCGAAGTGCGCGCTTGCGCTCAACGCCCGCAAGTGCACGGATGTCGTCAAGTAATAAATAGATTATCGATCTCACAGGGACTGAGATTCGAGTACCGATTGTTCGGTGGACATTCTTGTTCGGAGTTTAGTTCTAGCGGTTATGATTACGAGGATTGGCGACGATCTTAACTCTAGTATGGTGTCACACGGAAAAAGAGAATGGTTTCTACGAGTCTTTGGAGAGAATTCTAGGATTTTGATTTCGCTTGTGCATCACAAAATATGTTACCAATTGGGTGTTGTCTAGACGTTTAACTACGGTCTTGTGGAAGGGACATCATATACTTCCCCGATTAGCCTTCGCAACTATTGGGAACTACCTCTGTCATACCAGGTCGACCCCTAGCTTTAGGACGGGGTAGGCAGTACGAGGATGCCAAATCAATCCCTGTGATGAATCGGAAAGTGTCTCATTCCCAACTCTATCACACCCTTCTATCTACGGTTACTAGAGAGAAGTCAACCCTTAGGCTCCTCCTTAGTTCTCCTAAATCTTTGATACGAGGGTTGTCACCCCTCGTATCGGCTACGCACAGTAGATAGAAAGCCAAAACAAATAACTATTGATTTAAACAAACATCAATTGCAAATATGAATTCAAGAACAAAAATATATTTGAAATAACATGTTCTATGTGCACAAACTACTCCTAATCCTAGAATCGGAGAATCTACTCCATGAATATGAGAAGAGAAACACAATGCATAATCAAATTCATAGAAATAATGTAAATAACGCAAGGAACATGAATTACAATGTACTGTGGCTCTTCTCTCTAGCGTTGAAGTACAGAACTTGATCCTCGAGCGGCTTCCTTCCTCCCCGTTGCGAGTTCTCGATGATTTTTAGGGCGTCGGTGTGCCGTCTCGGCCGTCATAACTCTCCCCTAGGGTTTGGGCATAGCTTTCTTTATATAGACATGATGCCGGATCTTCCCGAAATCGTCCTAGCGCCACATGACCTTGTGCCGTGTGTAGTCTTTGGTTCATGATCACAGGGGCTAGGCGTGTGGATCCACAGGGTCAGGTCGTGTGTCCTTCTGTTCCAGCTGCCAAATGCCTTCCTTCTGCTCTAAAAGTGCGCCATTTTTCCCGTAGAATGTTGTCCTACACACAAAAGTACAAAGAGTAGATCTCTGAACTAGAAAATAGGAAATGCATACAAAACAAAGTACGATATGCATGAAATAAGTATAAAATGTAGCGAGATGTGAGCAAAAACTACTCCTAAAACCCTATATGTTTTGCTCACATCAATTCCCCCAGACTTAGATCTTTGCTTGTCCTTAAGCAAACCTCAGTGCCATGAAATTTTAAAAATATTGTTCCATAGTTAGCATGCTAACTAGATTTATCAAGTGGTATTTTCAATCAAAGCAAAATAGACATGTTCAAAAAATTCACTAAGTTAGCTTCTCGTGCATGTGCTAAGCGAATCTTCTTAAGGGATACTCATTCCAAAGTAAGTTAAGTCGTCATCTTATAGATTTCCTAAAGTCTTCAGCTTTTAGGCACTAGTCTGCTCTAAGCGAGGGTTGTTCCCTAGATCTAGCACAAAGTCTCAAAAGCATGCTCGGTATTGAGAGAAATTGATAGGTGTTTCCCTAATAACCTAACTCGGTCTCAAAGGGGCACCTTGTCGTTTCCACCCACGACAATTGTTTTTTTTTTCAAGAACAAAAATATACTTTTGTTCTTCTCCTGCTCACAGGTATTCTGATTTTTTCAAATGGGCTTACACAATCCGAGCATTTCCAGTAACTAAAGTGTTAAACCTAGAGTCGCCTATGAACTCCAAAGTACTAGACTATTGGGATGAATCATAACTACGTATGTACTAGATTCTTCCTTTCAGAATATTTGTCAAGTGTAAGTGTAGAAATAAAAGCTAACCAGTGCAAGTTTAGAACATTTATTAGAGCATATAAAATAAAATACCATGAGATAAATAAAGTTAAGCTACCTATGGAAACAATTTACAAGGAGATCTTAAAAATACTACTGAGGAAACTTAAAGATAGCAAAAACTAAGTGTTGAAAGAAACTAAACTCTATGCATGAACAGATGTATGCAAACTAAAACTAAGCATGCAAGTATCAAGAAAGAAACTACTGCTAGAAACAAAATAAATCAAAACTTGGGGTCATCCCCCCCAGACTTGTATGAAGCTATACCTCTAATAGGGTGGTCGAGGTGGAAAGTATGGTAGCTTTGGCATGTCGGGCTCCTAGGTAAATCTAGTGCTCAGCCGCTGATGCCACATGTACATGTAGTCGATCTGAGAGCTAGTGGATGCAGCGGCTGCTCGGTGCTCCTCCTCCCAGGCCCACCGTGCCTGCTGGGCACTCATGTGCTACCAAACCTCCTGGTGATGTATGACCTCCTCTTGGAAGTAGACACGGGCCTCGTCGTAGAACTCCTCGGCCCGCTGGAAGTGCTCCCGTTAGCCCCGAAACTCTGCCTGTGTATAGGCTCTAAAACGATTCTTTTGTTTTTACCTAGCAAGTTCTTTCTAGTCCTAATTCATGCTCAGAAATGCTAAATGCCAGAAATCAAAATCTAAGCTACACAACCGAATGCAAATAAGTCTAAAACAAATAAAAACTAAATTTGGGTTGCCTTCAAAGAAGAGCTTTGTTTAAGGTCTTTTAGCTCTACCACACTCCTTTATCTCAACATCGGCTCTGGAGGTTTTGTAAACCTCCACTCATCTGCCTCGAATTCAGGATACTCCCTTAGATACTTCTTTAACCGCTGTCCATTTACTTTGATCTCCCCTGATTCCTTACTCCATATATTCACTGTACCATATGGGTATACCTTTTTTACCCGAAATGGTCCTGACCATCTTGATTTAAGCTTTCCTGGGAAAAGTTTCAACCTGAAATTATACAGGAGAACTAAGTCCCCTTCCTTAAACTCTCTTCTCAATATATGTTGGTCATGCCACTTCCTAGTTCTTTCCTTATATGCCTTAGCATGCTCATATGCATCTCTTCTAATTTCATCTAGCTCGCTCAACTGCAGTTTTCTTTTTTCTCCTGCCGCGCAATAGTCCAAGTTAAGCTTCTTGATTGCCTAGAAGGCCTTGTGCTCCAATTCAATGAGAAGGTGGCAAGGTTTCCCATAAACTAAACGAAATGGGGTCATGCCTATCGGGGTCTTGTAGGCCGTCCGGTAAGCCCAAAGAGCATCATCCAGTTTTTGTGACCAATCTTTCCTTGATGCCACTACCATCTTTTCTAGAATACTTTTAATCTCTCGATTCGAAATTTCCACTTGTCCGCTCATTTGTGGATGGTACGCTGTTGAGACTCTGTGGATTACCCCGTACTTGTATAGCAATTTTTCAAATTGTTTTTCAATGAAGTGGGATCCTCTATCACTGATTATGACTCGAGGAACTTCGAATCTAGGGAATATATTTCTTTTGAACATTTTTATTATAGTCCTAGGGTCGCAGTGGGGTGATGTTACGACCTCCACCCATTTGGAGACGTAGTCTACGATGACCAGGATATATCTGTTTGTGTCAGAAGTAGGAAGGGGCCCATGAAATCTATTCCCCATACATCAAAGAGTTATACTTCTAATATGGTGCTTGCCGACATCTCATGTATCCTACCTATATTTCCTGTTCATTGGCACCGATCGCAGGAAACTACGTAGTTGTGCGTGTCCCTAAACAGACTAGGCCACTATTGGGAACTACCTCTGTCATACCAGGTCGACCCCTAGCTTTAGGACGGGGTAGGCAATACGAGGATGCCAAATCAATCCCTGTGATGAATCGGAAAGTGTCTCATTCCCAACTCTATCACACCCTTCTATCTGCGGTTACTAGAGAGAGGTCAACCCTTAGGCTCCTCCTTAGTTCTCCTAAATCTTTGATACGAGGGTTGTCACCCCTCGTATCGGCTACGCACAGTAGATAGAAAGCCAAAACAAATAACTATTGATTTAAACAAACATCAATTGCAAATATGAATTCAAGAACAAAAATATATTTGAAATAACATGTTCTATGTGCACAAACTACTCCTAATCCTAGAATCGGAGAATCTACTCCATGAATATGAGAAGAGAAACACAAAGCATAATCAAATTCATAGAAATAATGTAAATAACGCAAGGAACATGAATTACAATGTACTGTGGCTCTTCTCTCTAGCGTTGAAGTACAGAACTTGATCCTCGAGCGGCTTCCTTCCTCCCCGTTGCGAGTTCTCGATGATTTTTAGGGCGTCGGTGTGCCGTCTCGGCCGTCATAACTCTCCCCTAGGGTTTGGGCATAGCTTTCTTTATATAGACATGATGCCGGATCTTCCCGAAATCGTCCTAGCGCCACATGACCTTGTGGATTCACACAGCCAAGCCGTGTGTGGTGCTGGTTCGTGATCTGGGGCTAGGCGTGTGGATCCACAGGGTCAGGTCGTGTGTCCTTCTGTTCCAGCTGCCAAATGCCTTCCTTCTGCTCTAAAAGTGCGCCATTTTTCCCGTAGAATGTTGTCCTACACACAAAAGTACAAAGAGTAGATCTCTGAACTAGAAAATAGGAAATTCATGCAAAACAAAGTACGATATGCATGAAACAAGTATAAAATGTAGCGAGATGTGAGCGAAAACTACTCCTAAAACCCTATATGTTTTGCTCACATCAATTCCCCCAGACTTAGATCTTTGCTTGTCCTCAAGCAAACCTCAGTGCCATGAAATTTTAAAAATATTGTTCCATAGTTAGCATGCTAACTAGATTTATCAAGTGGTATTTTCAATCAAAGTAAAATAGACATGTTCAAAAAATTCACTAAGTTAGCTTCTCGTGCATGTGCTAAGCGAATCTTCTTAAGGGATACTCATTCCAAAGTAAGTTAAGTCGTCATCTTATAGATTTCCTAAAGTCTTCAGCTTTTAGGCACTAGTCTGCTCTAAGCGAGGGTTGTTCCCTAGATCTAGCACAAAGTCTCAAAAGCATGCTCGGTATTGAGAGAAATTGGTAGGTGTTTCCCTAGTAACCTAACTCGGTCTCAAAGGGGCACCTTGTCATTTCCACCCACGACAATTGTTTTTTTTTCAAGAACAAAAATATACTTTTGTTCTTCTCCTGCTCACAGGTATTCTGATTTTTTCAAATGGGCTTACACAATCCGAGTATTTCTAGTAACTAAAGTGTTAAACCTAGAGTCGCCTATGAATTCCAAAGTACTAGACTATTGGGATGAATCATAACTACATATGTACTAGATTCTTCCTTTCAGAATATTTGTCAAGTGTAAGTGTAGAAATAAAAGCTAACCAGTGCAAGTTTAGAACATTTATTAGAGCATATAAAATAAAATACCATGAGATAAATAAAGTTAAGCTACCTATGGAAACAATTTACAAGGAGATCTTAAAAATACTACTGAGGAAACTTAAAGATAGCAAAAACTAAGTGTTGAAAGAAACTAAACTCTATGCATGAACAGATGTATGCAAACTAAAACTAAGCATGCAAGTATCAAGAAAGAAACTACTGCTAGAAACAAAATAAATCAAAACTTAGGGTCATCCCCCCCAGACTTGTATGAAGCTATACCTCTAATAGGGTGGTCGAGGTGGAAAGTATGGTAGCTTTGGCATGTCGGGCTCCTAGGTAAATCTAGTGCTCAGCTGCTGATGCCACATGTACATGTGGTCGATCTGAGAGCTAGTGGATGCAACGGCTGCTCGGTGCTCCTCCTCCCAGGCCCACCGTGCCTGCTGGGCACTCATGTGCTACCAAACCTCCTGACGATGTATGACCTCCTCCTGGAAGTAGACACGGGCCTCGTCGTAGAACTCCTCGGCCCGCTGGAAGTGCTCCCGTAAGCCCCGAAACTCTGCCTGTGTATAGGCTTTAAAACGATTCTTTTGTTTTTACCTAGCAAGTTCTTTCTAGTCCTAATTCATGCTCAGAAATGCTAAATGCTAGAAATCAAAATCTAAGCTACACAACTGAATGCAAATAAGTCTAAAACAAATAAAAACTAAATTTGGGTTGCCTTCAAAGAAGCGCTTTGTTTAAGGTCTTTTAGCTCTACCACACTCCGTTATCTCAACATCGGCTCTGGAGGCTTTGTAAACCTCCACTCATCTTCCTCGAATTCAGGATACTCCCTTAGATACTTCTTTAACCATTGTCCATTTACTTTGATCTCCCCTGATTCCTTACTCCATATATTCACTGTACCATATGGGTATACCTTTTTTACCCGAAATGGTCCTGACCATCTTGATTTAAGCTTTCCTGGGAAAAGTTTCAACCTGAAATTATACAGGAGAACTAAGTCCCCTTCCTTAAACTCTCTTCTCAATATATGTTGGTCATGCCACTTCCTAGTTCTTTCCTTATATGCCTTAGCATGCTCATATGCATCTCTTCTAATTTCATCTAGCTCGCTCAATTGCAGTTTTCTTTTTTCTCCTACCGCGCAATAGTCCAAGTTAAGCTTCTTGATTGCCTAGAAGGCCTTGTGCTCCAATTCAATGAGAAGGTGGCAAGGTTTCCTGTAAACTAAACGAAATGGGGTCATGCCTATCGGGGTCTTGTAGGCCGTCCGGTAAGCCCAAAGAGCATCATCCAGTTTTTGTGACCAATCTTTCCTTGATGCCACTACCATCTTTTCTAGAATACTTTTAATCTCTCGATTCGAAATTTCCACTTGTCCGCTCATTTGTGGATGGTACGCTGTTGAGACTCTGTGGATTACCCCGTACTTGTATAGCAATTTTTCAAATTGTTTTTCAATGAAGTGGGATCCTCTATCACTGATTATGACTCGAGGAACTTCGAATCTAGGGAATATATTTCTTTTGAACATTTTTATTATAGTCCTAGGGTCGCAGTGGGGTGATGTTACAACCTCCACCCATTTGGAGACGTAGTCTACGATGACCAGGATATATCTGTTTGTGTCAGAAGTAGGAAGGGGCCCATGAAATCTATTCCCCATACATCAAAGAGTTATACTTCTAATATGGTGCTTGCCGACATCTCATGTATCCTACCTATATTTCCTGTTCATTGGCACCGATCGCAGGAAACTACATAGTTGTGCGTGTCCCTAAACAGACTAGGCCAGTAGAACCCTGCCTAAAGTACCTTCGCAACTGTTTTTGAAATTTCAGCATGCCCCCCATACGCTGAGGAATGGAAGTGGAAGAAGATGCTCTCCACTTCCTCTTCTGGTATGCACCTTCAATATATGCTATCTGCACATTTACTAAATAGGAAGGGATCATCCCATATATTTTGCCGAACCTTGGCAAAGAATCTTTTCCTTTGTTGGGTCATGAATTCTGGTGGTATCTCTCTCCCTACAAAAAAATTCACCAAATCTGCATACCATGGGGTGGTAACCTTAGTAATTGCCATGAGGGTATCATCCCACAGAGTATCGTCTATTTGAGCACTATCTTCCTCTTCTACCCCACCATCTATGGGCATGCACGACAAGTGGTCTACAACGACGTTGTCTGAGCCCTTTTTATCTCTGATTTCTATGTCAAATTCTTGTAGTAATAGAATCCAGCGAATAAGGTGGGGTTTAGCATCCTTCTTACTCAGCAAGTAGCAAACTGCGGTATGGTCAGTGTAAACAATCACTTTCGAACCTACCAAGTACTATCTAAACTTGTCAAATAAAAACACGACTGCCAACAATTCTTTTTCAGTCGTGGCGTAGTTGATCTGTGCTTCGTTCAGTGTCTTATTGGTGTAGTGAATAGTGTGCAACTTCTTCTCCTTCCTTTACCCTAATACTACCCCTACTGCATAATTACTAGCATCACACATGACCTCGAATGGTAGGCTCCAGTCAAGGGGCTGCATTATCGGGGACGTTACTAAGACCTTTTTTTATTTCTTCGAACGCTACTAAACATTGTTGATCGAAAATAAACTCTATGGCCTTAGCTAGTAGATTTGTTAGAGGTCTAGTTATCTGAGAAAATTTCTTTATGAACCTTCAATAAAAACTTGCATGCCCAAGAAAGCTCCGGACGCCCTTCACGTCCTTGGGTGGTGGAAACTTTTCAATTACTTCGACCTTCGCCTTGTCTACTTCGATACCATTTCCTAATATCTTATGTCCCAGAACTATCCCTTCAATTACCATGAAGTGATATTTTTCCCAATTCAAAACCAAACTATTCTCCTCACACCTTTACAGAACCCTTTCTAGATTCTTCAGACATTCATTGAAACTTGTTCTGTAGATTGAAAAATCATCCATGAATACTTCCATAATTTGTTTAATCATATCTGAAAAAATATCTGTCATACAATGTTGGAAGGTGGCTGGGGCATTACATAGGCCAAAGGGCATTCTTCTGTATGCGAAGGTTCCATACGGGCAAGTGAAGGTAGTCTTCTCTTGGTCATTAGGGTGAATTTGGATTTGGAAAAAACCTGAGTACTCGTCAAGGTAGCAAAAATAGGAATGTTTAGCAAGGCGCTCCAACATCTGATCAATGAATGGAAGTAGAAAATGATCCTTCCTTGTTGCTTTATTTAGTTTACGATAATCTATACACATTCTCCACCCTGTTACCGTCGAACAGGGATCAGCTCATTCTCTTTGTTTTTGACTACTGTAGTGCCGCCTTTCTTTGGAACTACGTGCACCGGACTTACCCACTCACTATCTAAAATTGGGTAAATTATTCCGACATCCAATAGTTTAAGCACTTCCTTTTTCACTACCTCCTACAAGTTTGGGTTAAGTCGCCTTTGACGCTCCATGGTTGACTTACACCCATCCTCAAGTATTATCCTATGCATGCAAAGCGACAGGCTTATCCCCTTTATGTCATTGATGGTGTACCCCAGCACCTTTTTGTACGTCCTGAGCACCCCCAGCAACTTCCTCATCTCTTCCTCACTCAAATCGACATTTATAATCACCGGATGGGTTGAAGTTGGACCCAAAAATTCATACTTAAGATTAGGGGGAAGTAGCTTCATCTCAGGCCTTGGGTGTTTCTTTGCTGCCACCTGCCCCGACTCTTCTTCTTCTTCTTCTGATCCCGAAGATAGAGAAGCTTCTTCCATCCAGTACTCTCTCTCTTTGTCTTCTCCCTATACTTGGCAGACCATTTCAATGTTATCTACCCCCTTTATGGGGAGAGCCTCATGAAAATTCTGCTTGCTATTTGCCCACATTTCAAGGGTCCACACCACTGTTTCTATAATATGATATGCTTCGTCAGTGCTCTTTTTCATCAATACTCCCCCCGTGGCTGTGTCCAAGAGTTCTTTCGATGAGCTAATGATCCCAGAATAAAAAACATGGATGAGTAACCAATCCTGTAATCCATGGTGTGGGCAGCAAATAATCAGCTCTTGGAGTCTCTTCCATGCCTCGACCAGAGTCTCTTTGTGCCCTTGCTCAAACGAAAGGATTTTATCCCTAAGGTAGGCTGTTTTAGGGGAGGGGGGGGGAGAATTTACTTAGAAAAGTGCCTTCCATCTGTTCCCATGTCATTATACTTCCTTCTGGTAGAGTGTGTATCCATTGCCTAGCCTCCCCTTTCAGGGAGAATGGGAACATAATGATCTTAATGGTGTCTGCTGGGACTCCTTCATAGTGCACTGTGCCACAATATGTCAGGAATTCTTCAAGGTGTAGATAGGGCTCCTCAATCTGAGTTCCTCCAAATTGCTTTTCTTGAATAAAGGCGATTAATGCAGGGTTTATTTCCTAGCTCGCGGCCTAAATTTGTGGAATAATTATGCAGGAGTTCCATGCTTTTCATCTAGGCACTATGTAATCTCTCAAGGGTCGAGCGTGCTGTGTTAACATTTCAGCATCCCTCGATGAGAGGGATTAGTAAATCATACGTAATGAATAATCCTAAGGGTTGAACCCAAGCTTGATGAAACGCGACTATTAAACCAAATTTAATATCAATAATTCAAAAAATAAAATAAAGCTAATTAATCTAAACTGAAAAATTGAATAGCAAAGATATGAAACTGAGATGAAATGAATTGAAATAAGAAAGACAATCTATTCTACAAAATCAAATGCAGAAAATTTAAACTGAAGGTTAATGTAATGTAACTACTGAAATTAATCTAAACTTAATCTAAATATTGAAAATCTAAAGATGAAGTATATGAAATAAAAATAAAAATAATGCAAGCAAATAAATCTAATCCTAAGTCCGATCCAACTATCCACCTCTTGATTCAATATCGAATCAATCAGTCCTCCACAACGACGCCAAAAACTTGATGCACGCGAACGCGTCCTCAAATCTCAAGACGGGAACCATCGAGTACTCGAAGCGCACTCTCGCACTCAACGCCCGCAAGTGCATGGATATCGTCAAGTAATAAATAGATTATCGATCCCACAGGGACTGAGATTTGAGTACCGATTGTTCGATGGACATTCTTGTTCGGAGTTTAGTTCTAGCGGATGTGATTACGAGGATTGGTGGTGGTCTTAACTCTAGTACGGTGTCACACGGAGGAAGAGAAGGGTTTCTATGAGTCTTTGGAGGGAATTCTAGGATTTTGGTTTCGCTTGTGCATCGTAAAACATGCTACCAATTGGGTGTCGTCTAGATGTCTAACTACAATCTTGTGGAAGGGACATCATACACTTCCCCGATTAATCATCACATCTATCAGGAACTACCTCTGCCATACCAGGTCGACCCCTGACTTTAGGACAGGGTAGGCAGTATGAGGATGTCAAATCAATCCCTGTGATGAATCGGAACGTGTCTTGTTCCCGACTCTATCACACCCTTCTATCCGTGGTTACTGTTAGGGCAATCTCTTGCCATGATAAGGTTTTGATGTGTGTGGCAAAGGGTTTAAGTTAGGATGATATTGTTATTTGATATGTGCGTTGGAGTCTTGCAGGACTTAGTAATTCGCACATGGAGCCTTGGCGGGTTCACCCTCACAACCTCAGTCCTTGAGTCGGTGAAGGATGACTTTGCGGAAGTCGTGCGCTTGGAGCATCCGAGGGACCGCCGGACGAGATGACTTGAAGTGAAGCCAAGGAAGCAGACTTCGGAGGCAAGAGACGCGAAGGAGCATTGCAGAGTCGTGCGCCTGATGCTGCCGAGGGATGTGGCCACGAACGAAGAGAGCTTCGGCAAGGGACTTCGAGTGAGATGAGAGAATGAGTGAAATGTAAGTAGCTCATTAGGTGAACTTGGCCAAATGGCTGAGTGTCGGAGACTTGACCGCAAGGGTTAAGGTTTACCCGACCGCCGGAAGCTCAAACTTATGTTAAGGCCATGTAATGGCGATCGACTACTCGAGTCGAGTGGGTTTATTCGATCGATGGGTTTATGCCCAGTGATCATGTCATGGAATGTCGATCCGCGAGAGGATATCGCGCACAGACCGCAGAATCGCTCGTGGCTGAGCGATCGACTATGGAAGCCGATCATTGGTGAGGTCCATCGACTGCCAAGAGTTCCGTTGGACTACAATGGTCGGGATCCGACGTGTTCGGAGGCCATTGTAGTGACGGCAGTCGACTGCCAAGGGCAGCAGTCGACTGGTGGCGGCCAACGGGAAGAAATCAACCCTCTCTATAAAAAGAGAGGGTGTGAGCCTTTGAGAGGCTAATGCTTATGCTCTAAGTGATCTTCCTAGTGCCCCATAAGCTCTAAACTCTTCTTACTTGTTTTTACTCCATTCTTATTGTAAGAAGAGTGATCTTGATTGTAAAGGTTACCTCCACCTAGCTTGGTGCAAAGGAGAGACCAATAGTGATTGGCTTTGGAGGAGTGATTCACCTTGGACGAATCGGACCGTAGATTAGCGGCGTAGCCGTGAACCACATTACATCTTCTTTGTTAGCGTTTGTATTTTCATTTATTGCTTTGTCTTTATTGTTTATGCTTCCGCTTGCGTTAACGATTGTGTAGACGAGCAAACGAAAGAGAGAATTCCGACATCCATCGTAAGAGGGCTATTCACCCCCCTCTAGCCGGCCGTTCGATCCCCTACAAGTGGTATCAGAGCCAAGGAAAGCTTGTCGAGGACTAACCGCCACAACAAGCAACTTTCAAAATGGCTGGCTCCAACATCCATCCTCCGAAGTTTGAAGGAGAATTTGCTTGGTGGAAGAAGCGAATGGAGGTATTTTTCGAAACGGATTTTGATATTATGATTACAATGGAATCCGGTTTCGTTTTGCCTAGGGATGAAGAGGGGAAGCCAATAGAGAAATCTAGGTGGACCAAAAGGCAAAGGGAAAAGCACCTTGCAAATTCAAAAGCCAAGCATCATCTCTTCAATGTGCTCCCCCAACAAGAAATCAACCGAATAGGAGAATGCCTAAGTGCCAAGGAGATGTGGGAGAAGCTAATTGAGCTTCATGAAGGCACATCCGAGGCGAAGCTAGCAAGGAGAGATCTCCTCCGCTCCCAACTATCCAACATTAAATTAGAAAAGGGAGAAAAGGTAACTTCTTTGCATTCTAGATTCAAAGAAATTTTAATTGGGCTAACAAGTGTAGGAGAAAGGCTCTCCAATCGCGATATGATAATGAAGGCCATAGATGCTTTCCCCCGATCATCCAAGTGGAGTTCAATGGTGGACTCATTTTACATTTCAAAGAATCTAGAGGTAAGTACTCTAGATGAATTTTTCTCCACTATGGAATTACATGAATCTATGCTTGAAGGAATACAAGAAGAGCCAAAAATACAACCTTCAAGGGGAGTAGCATTGTTGGCAAATAAGGGGAAGAAAAAGATAGAGATCTCCTCCTCCGATGATGATGAAGCGTCTTCCTCCTCCATGGATAGCACCGAAGAAGCCTATATGGTAAGGAGGGTAAGACGTGCTTTAAAAGGTTTTCATTTTCATAAATTAAATGATAGGAATAGAAGACCAAGGGGGAAGGTCATATGCTACAATTGCCAAGGAGAGGGGCACATAAGGGATAATTGTCCCCTCCCAAACAAGAGCAAGGAAGAGAAGAAAAAGAAAGAAGAAAAGAAGAAGAAAAAGGGGAGCAAGAAAAAGAAGGAAGAGGAGAAGAAGACAAAAGAAAAGGGGAAGACCAAAGCTATAAAGGCAAGGACTTGGGATGACCCATCCTCATCCTCCTCATCATCATCGGATGAGGAGAATGCCTTTGTCACCAATTTGGCCTTGATGGCCTTTGATGACTTGGATTGCTCTTCCTCCGAAAATGAAGGATCAAGCTCAAGAGGAGAGAGCTCAAGTGAAGGGGGAGTTTCTACATCCTCCTCATCCGAAGAAGAAGAAGAGGATATGGAAACTATGGTAACGAATGCCTCTCCTAAGAAAATAGTTTCCATAATTTCTAGTTTAACTAAGGACTTATTTGGAATGAAAAAGAAAAATAAAAGCATGCTTAATCAAATTAAGACATTGGAAAATAAGCTAGAAAATGCATGCTTAAATGATAATATTTCTTCTAGCTTAAATGATGCATGCTCACATGACTTTTATGTGCCATTAGATGTTAGTGATGCATGTATAAATGAAAATAGGGCCTTAAGGGAAAAGGTAGATTATTAAACAAAAGCCCTAGAAAAATTCACAATTGGCTCCAACACATTGAACATGATCTTAGGGAGCCAAAGAGCTAGTTTCAACAAAAAGGGCCTAGGTTATAAAGAAAAGAAAAATGAAAAGGCCTAAAAATGCCTAATTGCTAGGGGATAAGATAAAAAGAAGGCAATAGCTAGGAAATGGATCCCCAAGGAGTATCTAGTGAACCCAATAGGCAAGAACTTATTTTGGGTTCCAAAATCCATCCTTAAGGGTTAGAAAACCCCTAGGGTAGTCAACCATATGCAATTGACCTATATCATATTTTGGTTGACTTAGGATGGCAGAACAACATTTTTAGAATAGTGTTGGGTGATGATAACGTGCCCATAAATAGTTAATAATGCTTAAATCATGATGATTAATGTAATTGCTATGTATGTTTGCAATCATGATTTATGATTTTGATATTTGGCACATCATCATAAGAAATAGGGTTTAAATCATGCCTTAGGTGATAATTTGTTTATTATCATGATATAATACCTAATGCATGAGAACAATTCAATGAATACATGTATTTCATGATTATAATGTAGAATTAATTGATATATGCCTTTATGATCATGAGGATTGTTAGGTTGATACTTAACCTTGATAGAATTGTATGAATATAATGGTTAAGTATATACAAATACCCCCTAGGATGCATCTCACACTCACCATAGGCTACTTTGATTGAAAACTTAGCATGGGTGAGATGTTAGGATGATACAAATGTCCACTAATGCCTATGGCATTTAGATGGTCATTTAAGGTATCAAAATAGCAATAATAGACCAATCATGGGGAAGACTTATGTTTAATTCATAGACATATTGCCCAAAGATCATGATTGATATTTCATATGTTTTCAAAACAATTTCTACCCTAAAATCCATGTATTCATGTTTTGAAACAATCCTAAGCAATACTAGGTGTTAAAATGGATACTAACATGCTCAAAAACTAGTGGTTTTTAAAGCCTTTGGATTTTTGGCAAATCTCGGAAAATATAAAGATTTTTCTTGAAAAACTATTTTTCATTGATAGATATACTTAAAAGAAATATGTTCCTCAAATTTCATGATTTTTCAAATTTTCTAGAATTTTTAATGCATTTAAAATTGGAAAATCGAATTTGAATCCATTGTGCGGTCATTGCCATCCGATAGAAGTCGACTGCTCACCTGAAAAACAGCCCAATATTTTCTGATTTCAGATTTTAATCATGTTTTTGGTATTTTCCTCTTATTTAACTTGATGCCATGGATTTATACCTTAGTGTTAATCTTTTTGATGGTGTCAAAGGGGGAGAAGTAATTATGTTTAAGTAAATTATGATAGGGGGAGAAAATTTGAAAATTTGTATGGGGAGTTTTATGGATTAAGGGGGAGTTGCATGTTGCTATATCATGTTTATGATAGGGGGAGAAAATTTGAAAATTTGTATGGGGAGTTTCATGGATTAAGGGGGAGTTGCATGTTGCTATATCATGTTTATATTTACATGCTTTCTTACCTTAGAATTTTCATTAAATGTTTTTACCTAACTTAAACGGATTGTCACACATCAAAAAGGGGGAGATTGTTAGGGCAATCTCTTGCCATGATAAGGTTTTGATGTGTGTAGCAAAGGGTTTAAGTTAGGATGATATTGTTATTTGATATGTGCGTTGGAGTCTTGCAGGACTTAGTAATTCACACATGAAGCCTTGGCGGGTTCACCCTCACAACCTCGGTCCTTGAGTCGGTGAAGGATGACTTTGCGGAAGCCGTGCGCTTGGAGCATCCGAGGGACCGCCGGACGAGATGACTAGACCCGGAGGCAAGAGGCGAAGGAGCATTGCGAGCCGTCGCTGATCTTTGCCAGGGACGTGGCCGTGAGCGAAGAGCTTGGCGAGGACTTCGAGTGAGATGAGAGAATGAGTGAAATGTAAGTAGCTCATTAGGTGAACTTGGTCGAATGGCTGAGTGTCGGAGACTTGACCGCAAGGGTTAAGGTTTACCCGACCGCCGGAAGCTCAAACTTATGTTAAGTTTGAGTTTCACCTGACACCGATCATTGCCATGTAATGGCGGTCATGTACTAGTCAGTGGGTTCGGTATCCGTGATGGGTTTATGCCCGGTGATCGGCCCATATGGAATGGCGATCGCCGAGAGGATATCAGCGAACGCGAGCGCTCGTAGCCGTGAAGCGGTCGACTACGAAGCGATCGGGGTGAGTCCATCGATCATTGCCAAGAGTTCCGTTGGACTACAATGGTCGGGATCTGACGTGTTCGGAGGCCGTTGTAGTGATGGCAGTCGACTGCCAAGGGCAACAGTCGACTGGTGGCGGCTAATGGGAAGAAATCAGCCCTCTCTATAAAAAGAGAGGGTGTGAGCCTTTGAGAGGCTAATGCTTATGCTCTAAGTGATCTTCCTAGTGCCCCACAAGCTCTAAACTCTTCTTACTTGTTTTTACTCCATTCTTATTGTAAGAAGAGTGATCTTGATTGTAAAGGTTCCCTCCACCTAGCTTGGTGCAAAGCAGAGACCAATAGTGATTGGCTTTGGAGGAGTGATTCACCTTGGACGAATCGGACCGTGGATTAGCGGCGTAACCGTGAACCACGTTACATCTTCTTTGTTAGCATTTGTATTTTCATTTATTGCTTTGTCTTTATTGTTTATGCTTCCGCTTGCGCTAACGATTGTGTAGACGAGCAAACGAAAGAGAGAATTCCGACATCCATCGTAAGAGGGCTATTCACCCCCCTCTAGCCGGTCGTTCGATCCCCTACAGTTACCAGAGAGAGGTTAACCCTTAGGCTTCTCCTTAGTTCTCCTAAATCTTTAATACGAGGGTTGTCACCCCTCGTATCAGCTACGCAAAGTAGATAGAAAGCCAAAATGAATAACTATCAATCTAAACAAACATCAATTGCAAATATGAATTCAAGAACAGAAATATATTTGAAATAACATGTTCTATGCGCACCAACTACTCCCTAATCATAGAATCGGAGAATATACTCCTTGAATATGAGAAGAGAAACAAAAAGCATAATCAAATTCATAGAAATAATGTAAATAGCACAAGGAACGTGAATTATAATGCATTGTGGCTCTTCTCTCTGGCGTTGAAGTGTAGAACTTAATCCTCAAGCGGCTTCCTTCCTCCCCGTTGCGAGTTCCCGATGCTTTTTAGAGTGTCGGTGTGTCATCCCGACCGTCGTGCCTCCCCCCTAGGGTTTGGACGTAGTTTTCCTTATATAGACATGAGGCTGGATCTTCCCGAAACCCGAAAAAAATCTAATCGCGTCGAAATCGTGCCAGCGCCACACGACTGTGTGGATTCACATGACCAGGTCGTGTGTGGCACTGGTTCGTGATCTGGGGCCGAGCGTGTGGATCCACAAGGCCAGGTCGTGTGTCCTTCTGTTTCAACTGCCAAATGCCTTCCTTTTGCTCCAAAAGTGTACCATTTTTCTCGTAGAATGATGTCCTGCACACAAAAGCATAAAGAGCAGATCTTTGAACTAGAAAATAGGAAATACATGCAAAACAAAGTACGATATGCATGAAACAAGTATAAAATGCAACTAGATGTGATCGAAAACTACTCCTAAAACCCTATATATTTTGCTCACATTAGTTATGCATCTATTGTGGATCATATTTTGGGTGTGGTTGCGTGGGTTGTCGATGGTGTGTTGTTATGGACTAGTGGTCCTAGTGTGGTTGGTTGATTGTTGTATATGACTCTCTGTAGGATAGAGAGTGTATTGTGGATTTATGTATATGGTGTTGTTTATGGACTGGAGGTCCTAGCATGGTTGACTATCAGTTGTTATGACTCTCTATGTGATAGAGAGTGCATCATTACATTGCATGCATGTTGTCGACTTGGTCTCCCTGGTAGTTGAGAGGGTCGTAAGTCATCCTGCCTCCATGGTTACTCATGGTAGTAGTAGCTGGTGTGAGGGCAGATCATTTGTTATGCTGCACTCAACCACTGTTGATGGTGGTAGTTAGAGTTGCGTGCAGTTTGTCCTATGTGCGGTGCTCGATCACTCATGGGTAGTGATAGTCAGAGCGACCATCAGTAGGAACCCCTATTGTGTAGCTTATAGCTATTTAGCTTATCGCTACTTATTCATACTGCCCACTCGGCCACTCGAGAATAGTGGTACTTGTTGAGTTGGGATAGTTGTCATGTGGTACCACCTAGGCCACACTGGGGTCGTGGTAGCGAGCGGGGTGTGCAGGCATGACCATGCATTTGCATTGCCATGTATGATGGCTTTTATATATATATATATATAAAATATGTGTGTGTGTGTGTGTGTGTGTGATCAATATATCAGCATATATAGATATAGTCTATATATGCTTGTTGTGATGTTGCATTTGTTTGAGTTATGCTTGTTGCATATGTTTGTTCATCATTTTGCATATTCTATATTGTTGTGTGTGGAGTACAATATACGAGTTGGGTCAGACTGTTGTACACATTTGATCAGCGTCATGTTGTTGTATAGGATGGACAAGGTTCGTTGATGTATTTATTTATAGGATGTTTTGTATGGTAGTGTGTTGATTACAGGTGTAGTATTGTTCTTCTATGTTGTATGTGTTATATTGTGATATATGTGTTCAGGTTGTATGGGTTGTATCATTGCAGATCTTCAGGTATGTCAGTACCTTACGTTATGTTCAATTGATCAGTTGGTTTGTTTATGCATTGATTATAGTTATACTACTGGTTATTTGTTATTACCTTTAAGACTGTATACCTGTTGATCTCCATATGTCTACCTGTAGATCTCCATAAATTATTTGTTGTTCAAGCACTATCTTTTATATTACCGCTGAGTTTTATACTCACCACCACATACCCTAGGTTTTCTTGTCGCCTAGGTAATAGGTAGAAGATTCCTTGGGTGCTCGAAGCTTTGCCAGCTGATCCCATCTCACACCAAGTGTATGGATTTTATTCTATATTGTTGTATTATTTTGGATTGTTTGTTTTGGGACTTTATCCTATGTTGTTTCCGCATTTTGAGTGTATGGTTGTGTTGTATGTATTTTGCATTTATTATGGATTTGATTTGGATGTTGGTTTCGACTATGTTTTCTTGTTGTGTCAAAGTCATACAGGTACGCATGTATTTGAGTCTTTGTATCTTTATTATTTGTCGATGTATTCCGCTGTGCTTTATGGCTTATCAGTGATAGTAGCTATTTGGGCCATGTATCGGTAGTTTATCTTATATTGTCACAAGAGGGTACCTTTCGGTCGATGGACAAATATACTCTCGGGGCGTGACAATTTTAATGATATTAGAGCCCAGGTTGCGAAGTCCACTATAGGATTTTATTTCATTCAGACGTCGAGTTTTGTTTACTCGGTTTTGGTTTTGTGAGTTCTGGGATCTAGCAGTAGCGGGGCATCTCCGAGCTACAAGGTTTAAGGTATGCAAATTGTTATTACATATCCTTTTGTTGGCTATGCATTTAGTTGTTTATAACAGGGAATGACATGTAGTGTGTTAGTCACTATTCATAAACGTGGTTTGAGTTGACCACAGGAACAACTTGTTGAATTTGTGTGTCTTGAACCTACTATTGAAAAGGTGAATTTCCTTTGAAAGTCGGCTGATACCGAGTCGAAAAGCAGGGGTCAAGCTATCACATTTCTTATGGAGATCAAAGATTACAATCTTACGAATTTTTACTAACTATGCTGGTCAGATCATTACCTGTGGAGTAATGAACTAGCGTATATACTATTGTTGGTGCAGATAGTGGAGGATTAGTTTATGGTGTTACATAGGGATTTTGATCCCTGAGTTGGTTGTGTTGGGATGTATAACTTTGAAGATACTTTTGAGTATTTAACTCGTGTTATACAGAGGAAGTAAGGTTAGTTGCATACCATTATCGGGATCAAGCTAGTACTTGATGGAAGATGCAGAAAATAACCTTCGAGGAATAATATATTACTTGGTCACAATTTAGTGATGTTGTGGGAGAGTATTTCCTCGTGTCATTTTCTTTGACTCATTGTCAGGAAATTCTTGAGCATCAAGTAGGGTGATTGTTGGTAATGGGAGTATCATGCAGAGTCGTTAGACTTGCAAAGGTTACGATCACCTAATAGCTTAAGAATGTGAATGAATGTCTTCGACCACTCACGGTCAATTGCCTTACATTCGGATTAGGATGTTTGGATCTTCTATCCGATCCTACCGGAAGGCATTTGATTGAGTCATGAGTATAGAAATGACTCCGTACAAGTGTGTTAAGAGTTGAAGATCGATAAGCAGACATCGCAAGTCAGATATTGGAATCAGAAGTCTCCAAATGTTGGACAAAAGGAGAAAGATCGGAGTCATGGGTCATGAGCTACTTTCCGATCATAGAAGAACAACCGTAGATAGTCAGAATCTTCTCATGCTTGTCAGCAAGCCGGAAGAAAGACTCTGAAGGGATTATGTGCATGCAGTGCGGGTCACGATGACACGCAAAGTCGAGTTTGTTGGATCGATCGGATCGCTAGAGGGAGGGGGGGTGAATAGCGATAGAAACTTTTTAGTACGAATTCTTTTTTAAAAAAAACTTATATGCAGCGGAAAGATAAACAAAATAAAAAGTAAAGGAGACAATAGACACAAGAGATTTACTTGGTTCGTAGTCGAAGGCTACTACTCCAAGGCCCTAGTGGTCCTTGACCACGTACGGAGGGCAAACTACTAAATAACTCCTCCTCGTTGGAGGTAGGAGTTAGACGGATACAAAAAGCTCGAGGTAGAAGGACACTCCCCCTCTCCTCGTTATAATGAAAGCTTTACTAAAAGGAATAAACTGAAATACAATTTAGAACTTTCGTTACCGACGACTTTAAAGGTTGGAGGTTGAAGCTCTAGTCGTCGTCTCGGCAGCGCTTCGTCGTAGGGATGTCGGAGAGTCGGAGCGTATCGGAAGCACTTGGAAGCTTTTGAATTAATGAAAAATCCTAGGTTTGACCCTCCTTTTATAGCCTTTGATCCCCTCATCGAATGGGTCTTTATCCAATCACAAATGGGCACAAAACCCCTTAAAAAATGGTGATAACTCTTGACTACTCGAGGCTAATCCTTTGACCAGTGATCTGATGGCCATCATCGATCGTGATGATGGCATCGATCGATTGCTGACCTTCGACAGTCGATTGTTTGACGGCAGTCGAGTCCTCCAAGCTGGCAGTCGACTGATGCTAGCTGCAAGGCAAGGTTAGCTCAACAAAAACATAATTTCGATGGTCGTCGACCATCCGATCTCGACCTAGACCATCTATAAGAAGTCTTTGGTCGGATCTACGCTTAAGATCATCCCCGTAAAGAGGATACGACCTTACTTACGCTCGCACACACGAGCTTACCTCAGTACTTACGTGTTGCTTTTGCTTCCGGCCTTCCACTCAATTCCTTCGGCTCCCTCCGAAGTCTCTTGAGTGTCGCCCGACCACCGCGGCTTCCTCCAGGTGTCGCTAGCCTTCAGCTCCAGCGTTGAGACTTTTCTGCACACTTGATTTAGCTCATGAGATAACAATATATGCTTAACTTTGTATCGTTTGCTATAATCAAAACTTAGGTTCGACTTAGGTGCCTACTGCACCAACAATCTCCCCCTTTTTGATTTATGGAAAACCCACATACAAAGTTAAGTAAATAGCAAGCATGAAGAGTAATAATGTGCATGAGAAACAAAAAATATGAAGATTAAGTTGGAGTAGTAAGGATTTTCTTCAAGTACTCCCCCTTGAGGAAACCTCCCACTTGACCGAGGGTGAGTCTTGAAGAAAGACCTTAATCCTCCCCCTTGAGGGTTGCTTTAAGTAATTAACATTACTTAAAGTTGGCCTTAGTAAAACGTTTTAGTTAAGCCCTTTCTCCCCCTTAAGTAAAACATTAACGACATAAAGTTTAAAAAATAAGTTTAAGTAAAACGTAGACGACACAAATAAGTTTAAGTTAAGAATTCTTTGGCCTTTTGGTAAAAGTTAACTAAGTTTTTGTTAGTGAGAGCCCTAGAGCCAATCATATGATGATTGTTGTATGGACTTTATTGTATCATATTCCTATTTATAAAGGCATGGTTATTATATTTACTTGTATTGGTGCCAAATAACTAAATATAATAGTGTCCTTGAGTAGTAGGTTCTTATCTATATCAATCGATTGGTTGAATCGATAATGAGATGATATAGAGAACACTACTCTTAATCATTCCTAGTCGAGTATTAACATTCAGGGACAATGTTAATGCATAGAGACTAGCATGTAGGTCAACAAGATGACTTGATCTCACAAGTCATGGATATGAGATATCAAGTTGACACATGGGTATGCATTGGAGAATGTATACTGAATGACCCGCCATGAGAAAGTATCATGGATCGTTATATGAGTGTCATATACTTTCTCATGTGGCTATTAGTATGACTATTAGTCCTTAGACCTGAAGTCACCATGGTTCCCTACATAAGGAGTTGCATACTTTGGCTTCGTCAAACGTCACCCGTAAATGGGTGGACTATAAAGGCGATTACTGGGTATGTAACGAATTATGCGGAGGGATGTGAGTGATGTAGATGGGATCTATCCCTCCTATATAACGGGGGTGACATCGATATTCTTGATAGAGTGAGACCACGAAGTGCATGACCATGCCCAAATGAGTCAATATGAGATATTGAGCTCATTTGATTAGAGTGAGTCTACTTGGAGTTCAAGATTTAGATTGTACCGAGGATGACACGGTCTATGCCTCGATTGGTCAATCTAGATGTCAAGGATAGAGGAACATTATCACATATTGTGAGAGTCACAATTAGTAGTCACAAAGGTGATGTTGGAGCTCAACATTCTTGTAACTTGGGTAGCAATGATGTGTTGCTAGATACCGCTCATTGCTTATGTTCCTAAATCGGTTTAGGGACATTGCCAACGTTACAAGAACCTATAGGGTCACACACATAAGAGAAATTAGATGGAGATTAGGTTCATATGATGAACCATGAGGATTAGGTTCATGGGATGAACCAAATTGGATTAAGAGTAATCCAAATTAGACTAATTGAGTTAGACTCAAGTTGATTCAAGTGTTGAATGAGTCTAATTGAGATTTGATTCATCAAATCAATTTAAATTAATGAATAGAGATTCATTATATTAAATTGACTTGAGTCAAGTGGTTAGATTTGATCAACCATGGGAGATTAGAGGTCAAGTTTGACTTGACTTGAGAGAGAAGATTAAAGGTCAAGTTTGACTTGACCAAATGCCATGTCATGATGATGACTAGGCATGGCCGGCCCATGATGATGCTCCACATCATCATTGACTTGGTCAATTGGTGCCACATCATGAGGGAGACCAAGAGGCATGGGAGTTACATGCATGCATGTAACTCCCTCTCCATAATGTGGCCGGCCAACACTTTAGGGGTTTCATGGGTGAAATTCATTTTGTGTGTAACTCTCCATAACTTCATCTTCTTCCTTGGGAATTTTTTTCTCTCAAGCTCTCCCTCTCCAACCTCATCTTGCCGAGACACCATAGAGGAGTGCTAGCACACTCAAGTGTCTTTTTCTCCACCTATTGCTTGTGTGGATACCATAGAGGAGTGTGCACTTGACACTCTCGAGTTCCGGCGAACCTTTGGACGAGCGGGATAAGCGAAGGGCGTCGCTACGAGGGTAACGTTCTAACCTCTTAGATCTAAGGTAGATCTAGGATTTCTGTAAGCACATACATGTAATTATAATTTTATACTTCGCACGGATCCGTGGCCGGGGGCTTCCGAGGTTTCCGCAACGCAAAAAGCGGTTTTTGCGGCTCGAAAAAACCCAGCAGTTTTAACTTGTGGTTTAAATATGAAGTAAGAGTTAAGTTATCAAAAAAAAATTTGACCCCTTAACTTTGGCTTTTTTCTCCCCCTTTTGCCGTATATCGAAAAGAGTAAGGGGTGTGTGGAAAACAAAATAAGTGTTAAATTTAAAGTCCAAGCATGTTCCCTATTTTTTATATAAAAAAAATAATATACTGAAAATAAGCTCATCTATAAAATATTCGACTCATATTTGGTTTGATTGATATGTAAGATCAACCAGTCCTGGTCAGAGTCGGTTAGTATGTATGATTATACTCCGTTGTTCATAGCGATGCACTAGCTCTACATCTGGAACCAGGAGTAAGGTCCTAACATCTCACATCCATCTATGTGGCTAAGTACACAAACACATTAGTCCTATGTGTTGTGAGATGTACTGGCTCCTTAAATCTATAGGTGCATGATATCTAAGGTATGTCCTATGCTAGTTCCATAAAAATGAAATTAAAGAAATAGTAGTAAGAACATATAATTTGCATGTACCTATTCTATTACGCACATGCCCAATTTTCGTCTTAATAGACTAAATTCGGCTTCGGGTAGGGGTTTAGTAAATAGGTCTGCTAAGTTAGACTTCGATTCGACGTATTCGAGTTGTATTGCTCCGTTGGCCACATGTTCTCGAATGAAATGGTGTTTGACCTCTATATGTTTGGTCCTAGAGTGACATATCAGATTCTTTGTAAGATTAATTGAACTAATGTTATCTACATGAAGTTTAGTATTCGTAAAGTCTAACTTAAAGTCGCGGAGGGTGTGCTTCATCCAAAGAAGCTGCGTGACACACTCACCCATCGCGATGTATTCGGCTTCGGTGGTAGATAAAGCAAACACGGTGTTGCTTCCTCTTGCACCAACTCACTAGACTCGGTGAGAAGTTGACAACAACCACTCGTACTTTTCTATCGAGCTTACTCTGGCATAATCGAAATCGGAGTGGCCGATTAGTTCGAACTCCGTAGATCTAGGGTACCAAATACCAGCGTTAAGTGTACCCTTAAGATATCTAAGGATACGCTTAACTAGGGTTAGGTGAGACTCCTTAGCAGGTTTGAAACACAGCGCACATACTTACTTCATGAATAGGATGTCGGGTCGATCGAGCTTAAGTATAGGAGACTTCCTATCGCGCTCCTATAGTACTTTAAGTCAATGGACTTACTTTCAGGGTCTTCTCCTATGTTAACATTAATCGCCATTGGGGTGTTTATTATCTTAGCGTCTTGCATTCCAAATCTTTTAATTAACTCCTTAGTGTATTTACATTGATATAGGTATATACCATCCTTAGTTTGTTTAATTTGTAGACCTAAAAGAAACTTAACTTCGCCTACCAAGTTCATTTTGAACTCACTTTCCATGAGTGAAAGCGAACTCGTTTAGTAAAAATTTGAGTTAGAGGTTCCAAAAATTATATCGTCTACGTAAATTTGAGCTATGAATATTTCTTTACCTAAGGTTTTTACGAAGAGAGTTGGGTCAACTAAGCCTTGGTTAAACCCTTTTGACTTAAGATGGATTGAAAGTCTCTCGTACCAAGCTCGAGGAGCTTGTTTAAGTCCATAGAGAGCTTTCTTAAGTTTTAGAACATTGTCGGGTTTATCTAGATTTTTGAATCCGGGGGGTTGGCTAACATAAACTTCTTCTTTAATGTATCCATTTAGGAATGTCGACTTAACATCCATTTGAAACAGCTTAAATCCTCGATGTGTGGAATAAGCTAGCAACATTCGAATGGATTCGAGTCTAGCTACTGGGGCATAGGTTTCGTCGTAATCTAAGCCTTCGACTTGGCTAAACCCTTTGGCGACTAACCTAGCCTTGTTTCTAACTACTTCACCTTTATCATCAAGCTTATTTCGAAACACCCACCTTGTTCCAATTATCGTTTTGTCTTTAGGTGGTGGTAGTAATTCCCACACTTCATTCCTAGTAAATTGAGCTAGCTCTTCTTGCATTGCAATAATCCAATCGGGATCAAGAAGAGCTTGTTCAATTGATTTGGGTTCTATCTTTGAAATTAAGGAAATTTGACTAAGGTTCCTATAGGATGCTCTAGTTCGAACTCCTAGATTAGGATCTCCTATCACTTGATCGATAGGGTGGTTAGTCTGAATCCTAGATTGGGTTGGGTTTGTATCACCTAATGCTTGATCAATGGGGTGACTTGGTTGAACACTAGTTTGACTCGGATCACTTGTCACTTGGTCGACAAGAGAAGTTGGTTGATGTGGATTAGACTCGATCTCAGGGTCGGAGACGAGTTTGGTATCAGTGGGCTCAACACTTGGGGTCATTAAGGGTTTTGTAGGTTTGGGTACTTCATCAAATACTACATTGATAGTCTCCTCGACTCTAAGGGTGTCGTGGTTATATACTCTATAAGCTCGACTTGTAGTCGAGTATCCTAGAAAGATTCATTCGTGATTTTGGATGTAAATTTCCCTAGGTGATCCTTAGTGTTTAGGATATGTACCTTACACCCAAATACCCTAAAGTACTTGATGTTAGGTATTTTATCGTGATAAATCTCGTACGAGGTCTTAAGGTGCCTTTTTACCATAAGGATCCTATTTTAGACATAGCATGCCGTACTCACGGCTTACGCTAAAACCTATCGGGTAGGTTGTATTAGTTCAACATGGTCCTAAGCGGCTTCTTGTAGAGTTCGGTTTTTCCGTTCCACTAGGCCATTTCTTTGAGGGGTCCTAGGGCAAGAGAATTCATGGTGGTATCCGTTTAGGTTACAGAAGTCGGTGAACCTTTGATTTTCGAATTCACCACCATGATCGCTTCTAAGTCTTTTAACCTTAAGGTCTTTTTGATTCTCGATTAATTTGAATAGATTGATTAATTGATCTAGGGTATCATTTTTATGTTTGATGAACCAAACCCAGGTAAACTTGGAGTAGTCGTCAATTATGACTAAGCAATATTGACTTCTATTGAGTGACTTGGCTCCATGTGAATCGAATAGATCCATATGCAGGAGCTCAAGTACACTTGAGGTTCATTCTTAGTTAGTTAACTTGTGTTGTGTCCTATGTTATTTTCCTTGTTGACAAGCATTACAGATTTTATTAACCAAGTTGTTGAGGTTGGGTAAGCCTCTGACTAAGCCACTCTGACTCATCTTGTGGACGAGTCTTGGGTGCGAGTGACCGAGTCGTCGGTGCCACAACCATGATTCCTCTTCCTGTGTCATAAGACATTTGACTGAGGATTTGATTAAGTTAATTGTGTAAATGTTATTTGTCCTAGTTCCTTTGAGTATTGTTTCAGCTGTTTTATTTGTTTTAATTACACATTTATTTTCTAAAAATACGACCTTATAGTTATTGTCACATAATTGGCTTACGCTAAGCAGGTTATATTCAAAATTCTCTACAAGTAATACATTTTTAATAACAAAATTCGAGTTAAGCTCGATATCACCTGATCCGATGATTTTGAGCTTGCCGTTATTCCCAAAGGCTATCGATCCTTGTCGTTTGAATCGAAGCTTTGTGAATTTGAGTTGATCCCCGGTTATGTGTCGGGAGCAACCGCTGTCCAACATCCATTGATCCTACACACAAGGTGGTTGGATTGGATGTTAGATTTTTTTTCTTTTTTTTTAAAAAAAATTGGTTGTAAGTTGTTAAACCTAGGTCATCTCACCTGTGTATATATGATCAATCATGTTATACTTATGTGTTTTTTGTGAGATGACTTCCAATTAAGTTGATTAAGTGCATTTAGGTTCAAGTAATTTTATGTTAGATTTGGATTTAAACCTAGGCTTGTCAAGTTTACTTTTTCAAGATCATGGCTTCCAGGTCGTGGCGAGGCACAGGGGCCTTCTTTTATCGGATCATCGACCACTTCCTTAGACAAAGCCTTTTTCAAGAAAAAGATGACTTGACTCACCTAAGACTATCTCCTAGTCTAACTGGTTATTTTTGAAAAGAGGCTCCCCGAGGCTCAATCTTTTCGAAGAATTTTAGTTGGTTATGTTTTTGAAAAGAGGCTCCCCGAGGCTCAATCTTTTCGAAGAATTTTAGTTGGTTATGTTTTTGAAAAGAGGCTCCCCAAGGCTCAATCTTTTCGAAGAATTTTAGTTGGTTATGTTTTTGAAAAGAGGCTCCCCGAGGCTCAATCTTTTCGAAGAATTTTAGTTGGTTATGTTCGTGTTCTAAGTGAGTTCACAAGTTTTAAAGCACAAATTTTCTAAGTTAAAGCATGCAATTTCTAAGTTAAAGCACACACTTTCTAAGTTAAAACATGCAATTTCTAAGTTAAAGCACAAACTTTCTAAGTTAAAGCATGCAATTTCTAAGTTAAAGCACAAACATGTTTTGTACTGGCTCCCCCTAGACCGTTGAATCGGTTCGGTCTATCCACATAGTGGATTTGATCCTGGGAATCCAAGATGCGGGTTGGATCCTAGAGTTGAAATCAAAAGGTTCTTAGGGACCCATGCTTGGACATGTTTCCTATGTCGACTTACAATCGACATATACGACCTATTAGTCGTGTTTGAGTTAAACCCTAGTCCAGCCTTGTTGTACACGGCCCTTTGAGATCCAAGTAGGAGGTCAAGTCCTTTGGATCCCGAAGTGAACCTTTCCAACGTGTTCCTAAGATCTTCGACTTGACTTTTCAAGAGAGAGTTCTCAACTTCGAGCTTTTCAACTCGAGTTGAGTCCTTCTCTTGAACTCGACTAGTCGAAGAGGTTAGGGAGACCTCGTGTTTGAGGAGTTTAACCTCCTCAACAAGGGTCTCGACCTTGGACTCGGACTTAGCTAACTTCCTAGACAAAAACCTAACCATATTATGTAAAGTATTAAATAAAGTTCGACTTACTTTAAGGGTATCTTTTGAACCGGATGCGTATCCGTGGCTTGACTTAAAGGTAGCTTCGTAGTCTGAGTCATCCTCAGGTTCCGACTCAAGTTCAGGTTCGGTCTCCATGTCTGACTCAATCGATTTCGCCATGAAGACGTGGTCTTCGTCTTCTTCGGATGACGCTTCTTCCCATGTCGCGTTGAGGGCCTTCTTGTGCTTAGGTGCTCGGTGGTTGAGCTTGGGGCACTCGGACTTGATATGTCCAAATCTATTACACTCATAACACCTAATATTAGAACTTTTAGGCTTACCTTGGTTGGGTCGAGTTGTGGTTCGCTTTCGTCCCTTGGCTATCCTTCGAGCTAGGTTCATTAGTTCGTCAGTCAACTCCGGGTCAACTTCTTCTTCGGACTCGTCTTCCTCCTCGGTTGGTGGTGGCTTGCTTGCGATTTTCTTCTTTTTTGATCCTGCAAACAAGGCTATACCCCTCTTGGGTTCCGCGTTGGACTGCTCATGTAATTCGAAATCGAAAAAGAGTTCATCTAACCTAATTTTAGAAAGATCCTTGGAGACCTTGTAGGCATCGACCATGGATGCCCACAAGGTAGTCCTCGGAAACGAGTTTAGAACATACCTTATAAGGTCGCGGTTTTTGACCTTTTGCCCGATTGCGTGTAGGTTATTGACTATGCCCTAGACTCGGGCGTGAAGTTGGGTCACGGACTCGTGTTCCTGCATTTTTAGGTTATATAGTTTATTGAAAAGAAGATCACGCTTACATACCTTGGCTTCATCGGTCCCTTCGTGTAGCTCCACTAGTTTCGTCCAAAGATCTTTTGCGCTTATGAAGGGGCCGACGCGATTTAGCTCCTCCTTGGATAGGCCGCATTGGAGGATTTGTATTGCCTTGGCATCGGCTTCGACTTGTCATTTTGTCGCAATGGTCCATTGATCATAATCCAAGGAGTCACCCACTTCATTAGTCGGAAGTGTGAAACCCGTTTGGATTATGATCCACATATCGATTTGGGTTTTGAGAAAGTATTCCATCCGACCCTTCCAATAATGGAAGTCATCTCCGTTGTAAAACGGAGGTCGGACGGTGCTAAAACCCTCGAGATGGGCCATTAGAACAAAAGACACAAAATAGACGGAGACGAAGAAACTAACAACGACAAAAACACGAAAACAAGTACCAAGACTCGCGTCTTGGATTAGTAGTGCGGGAGAAAAACTTAACAAAGCGAAATAAATAAAAAAAAACAGAATTAAAAGAAAAATAAATCTATAAAAAGGCTAGATTGGTGGTTTCACCAAATCTTAGCAACCCCCGGCTCTGATACCAATTGTTGGATCGATCGGATCGCTAGAGGGGGGGATGAATAGCGATAGAAACTTTTTAGTACGAATTCGTTTTTAAAAAAAAACTTGTATGCAGCGGAAAGATAAACAAAATAAAAAGTAAGGGAGACAATAGACACAAGAGATTTACTTGGTTCGTAGCCGAAGGCTACTACTCCAAGGCCCTAGTGGTCCTTGACCCGCACGCGGAGGCAAACTACTAAATAACTCCTCCTCGTTGGAGGTAGGAGTTAAACAGATACAAAAGCTCGAGGTAGAAGGACACTCCCCTCTCCTCGTTATAATGAAAGCTTTACTAAAAGGAATAAACTGAAATACAATTTAGAACTTTTTCTGAGCGACTTTAAAGGTTGGAGGTTGAAGCTCTAGTCGTCGTCTCGGCAGCGCTTCGTCGTAGGGATGTCGGAGAGTCAGAGCGTATCGGAAGCACTTGGAAGCTTTTGAATTAATGAAAAACCCTAGGTTTGGCCCTCCTTTTATAGCCTTTGAGCCCCTCATCGAATGGGTCTTTAGCCAATCACAAATGGGCACAAAACCCCTTGAAAAATGGTGATAACTCTTGACTACTCGAGGCTGATCCTTTGACGATAGTCGGTGATGGCCATCATTAGTCGTGATGGCATCGATCGATTGATGACCTTCGCGTCATTGTTTTGGCGATCGAGTCCTCCAAGTGGCGATCGTGATGCTAGCTGCAAGGCACTGTTAGCTCAACAAAAACATAATTTCGATGGTCGTCGACCATCCGATCTCGACCTAGACCATCTATAAGAAGTCTTTGGTTGGATCTACGCTTAAGATCATCCCCGTAAAGAGGATACGACCTTATACCGCGCACACGAGCTTACCTCGATCTACGTGTTGCTTTTGCTTCCGCCTTCCACTCAATTCCTTGGCTCCCTCGAAGTCTCTTGAGTGTCGCCCGCCACCGCGCTTCCTCCGGGTGTCGCTAGCCTTCAGCTCCAGCGTTGAGACTTTTCTGCACACTTGATTTAGCTCATGAGATAACAATATATGCTTAACTTTGTATCGTTTGCTATAATCAAAACTTAGGTTCGACTTAGGTGCCTACTGCACCAACAAATGGGGCACGAATCATTCGAGCTGCTGAAGGGTTTCAGAAATAGTTCTGGATCAACCGTTGATCTTTTCGGTTAATTGGGGATCATGATGTACTACTAGGTGCCACTCATGATCGTTCTATAATTAATGGTTAATTATAGACGGCCAACATAAACCGAGAACCTATTTGGTCACACGCACAACGAGCGTAATCCGAAGGATTTAAAACGAGCTTGAGAATGGGATTCTCAGACCGAGAGAAACAAGGTTTGGTTGGACCAAACAAGAAGCGAGCATGAAATCGTTTCAGTCGCAATGGAAGCGTGGATGGGCCGTGTCTTATGAAGATATAATGGATGAACCAAAATGGTTTGGTTCTAATCCAATGGAGGAGAATAAACCAAAGGGTTTGGTTTATTTTAAACGAATGAACCAAAAGTTGGTTCGGTTCGTTTTAACTTAAAATAAACCATCATGGTTTGGTTTATTTTAACTTATCTTAATGGAGCGGGTTAACGAGCCTAATGGTTATGATCCAATTACCGTTAAGAGAATTAGTTCTCTATAAAAGAGGGCTTAAGGGATAATTAAGCCCTAATCCAAAACCCTAGCAATAGTTGCCGCCCACCTCTCCTTGGAGACTCTCGGCGCCAACCCTATTGCCGTCCAGCCCCTTGTGTCGCCGTCCAGCTCCTTGCCGGCGTCCAAGCTTCAGCCGGTGATCCTCTGGCGACCCTCCGGTGATCTTCCTAGGCTTCAGTGATAAGGTGAGCACTTGGTTTCCCTTGTTTGGCCGGCGCCTACTCCTCCACCAAAGCTGTCCAGTTTTCTGGACAGCTTGTTCTCTTCTCGTCGGAGCATCGTTTGGACGACGGTTAGAGCTCCGACAGTGCCTAACTTACCGGGGAATCGATCTCCGGTAATCCTCTGAGGTGGAGGACGAAGGATTCGTCAATCGGTTGACTAATACCTCTCCGGAGAAGCGAGTTTTGACGACTCGTTTTGGATCCGAATTTGAATTCGGATCGTGATCATCTCTCGATCACGTCATCTTCAACACGAGGCTAGTAACCCATACGAAGACGAAGCTCGTGGCTTAGCGAAGTCATCCTAAGGATACTCGGCGTGGATACGGATAGAGACGATTCTAGCGAGGATCATTCCGGTTGATGTCGTTCCCGCTACACGTAATACGAAAGGTATAACGTAGTTAAATTTTCTTTTATTGCAAATTTAAATTTACGGTTATATCTACACTTGTTGTACTATGCATGCGTGTGATGTGTGTGTTGTAATAAATGTAGATTTATTAATTTTATTGCTTCCGCTGTGCTCATGTTTACAAAACATGATCGAACACACACACGCCGCGGTGCCGGAAACCCAACATGTTGTTTATGGACTGGAGGTCCTAGCATGGTTGACTGTCAGTTGTTATGACTCTCTGTGTGATAGAGAGAGTGTTGTGAGTTTATGTATGTGGAGTTATGCATCATTATATTGCATGCATGCTGTTGACTTGGCCTCTCTTGTGGTTGAGAGGGTCGTCAGTCATCCTGCCTCCACGGTTACTCATGGTAGTAGTAACTGGTGTGAGGGCAGATCATCTGTTGTGCCGCACTCGGACACTATTGATGGTGGTAGTTGGAGTTGCATGCAGTTTGTTCTTTGTGCGGTGTTCGACCACTCATGGACAATTATAGTCGGAGCGGCCAGCAATAGAGACCCCCCGTTGTGTAGCTTATAGCTATTTAGCTTATCGCTACTTATTCATACTACCACTTGGCTACTCGAGAGTAGTGGTAGCTGTTGAGTTGGGACAGTTGTCATGTCGTGCCACCTAGGCCACACTAGGGTCGTGGTAGCGAGCTGGATGTGCAAGCATGACCATGCATTTGCATTGCCATGTATGATGACATATATATATATATGTGTGTGTGTGTGTGTGTGTGTGTGTGAGAGAGAGAGAGAGAGAGAGAGAGAGATCAGTATATATAGATATAGTCTATATATGCTTTTGTGATGTTGCATTTGTTTGAGCTATTTTTGCTGCATATATTTGTTCATCATTTTGCATACTATTTGCATATTCTATACTGTTGTGTGTAGAGTACAATGTACGAGTTGGGTCGGACTGTTGTACGCATTTGATCAGCTTCATGTTATTGTATAGGATGGACTAGGCTCGTTGATGTATTTATTTATAGGATGTTTTATATGGCAGTGTGTTGATTATAGGTGTAGTATTGTTTTTCTATGTTGTGTGTTATATTGTGGTATATGTGTTCAGGTTGTATGAGTTGTATCATTGCAAATCTTCAGGTATGTCAGTCCTTACGTTATGTTCAGTTGATCAGTTGGTTTGTTTATGCATTGATTATAGTTATACTACTGGTTATTTGTTATTACCTTTAAGACTGTATACCTGTTGATCTCCGTATGTATACCTGTAGATCTCCATAAGTTATTTGTTGTTCATGCACTATCTTTTATATTACCGCTGAGTTTTATAATCACCACCACAGACCTTGGATTTTCTTATCGCCCAGATAACAGGTAGAAGATTCCTTGTGTGCTCGGAGCTTCGCTAGCTGATCCCATCTCACACCTAGTGTATGGATTTTATTCCATATTGTTGTATTATTTTGGATTGTTTGTTTTGGAATTTTATCCTATGTTGTTTCCGCATTTTGAGTATATGGTTGTGTTGTATGTATTTGGCCTTTACTATGGATTTGATTTGGATGTTGGTTTTGACTATGTTTTCTTTTTGTGTCAAAGTCGTACCGGTATGCATGTATTTGAGTCTTTGTATCTTTATTATTTTGTCGGTGTATTCCGCTGTGTTTTATGGCTTATCAGTGATAACAACTATTTGGGTCATGTATCGATAGTTTATCTTATATTGTCACAAGAGGGTATCTTCCAGTCAATAGACAAATATACTCTCGGGGCATGACAAGAAGCCTCAACATATGCCTTATTTTTCACTTTTTTCTTCAAGTGATAGTGGAATCTAATAGTAATAAAAAAAATATATTAAAAAATAACATATACTAAAATTATCCAATTTATAATGCACTAACAACGATCAAAGAACATGAAAGGTCACCTTTCAAATGGATACATTCACCAAAATTGCATAGAACCTCTAACTTTGGCCTCATATGGCAAGTGAACCAAAATATGTTCCATGGAATCAAAAATGACGGTGGAAATACTCTTTCTAAATTACACAGAATTATTGGAATGTCCCTCTCTAATATCTCTATTGTGAACGACTCAATACTGTCGAGCAAATATCATGAAGAAAAATACTTAACTCCGCAATGACACCCCATACAAAATTTGGTAACATTTCTTTAAAAACAATAGGAATTAGTCTTTCCATGAATATATGACAGTCATGACTTTTCAAACCAATCAATTTTCATTCCTTCAAATCTACGTATCTTCCAATATTAGAGACATATTCATTAGGAAATCTCAATGATTTCAACCATTTACAAACAATCCGTCTATGATCTTTATTCAATGTATAAACTGCTTTTGGCTTTGGTCCCCTACTATTTTCATCGACATCAAGAGTGGGTCATTTACAGACGAGACACATATCTTTTATTGCATTCAGATTGTCTTGTATTTTTCTAGTATTATCCATCACTATATTTATCAAATTATTGAAAACATTCTTCTCAATATGCATTATATTGAGATTATGATGAATCAAATGACTCTGCCTATATGGTAAATCCAAAAATATACACTGTTTAGTCCATTTATGCATACTTCCATATTCATATATTGTAACATTTGGGTTTTCAATAACAGATGGAAAGTTCAACACTCTTTGTCATATGCATTCACTGGTTAATCTCAATGGTGGAGGTGTTCTTTCAATTCTATATATTATTAGTGAATTCTTTTTTATTTCTTCTGAATTTATGATTTAGTGGTAAAAATTATCCATGACAATCAAAATAACTCGCTTTCTTTCTATGTTTCAGTCTGAATAACTTTGATCTCTCCATACATATAGGACATCCTAAAATTCCAACGGTACTCCATCCCGATAACATACCATAAGCTAGAAAATCATTTATGGCCTAAAGAAGTGCAACTTTCATTATAAACATCTGATTAGTATGAACATCGTATGTAGAAACACCTTCATTTTCATAGTTGTTCAAGCTCCACAATTAGTGGTTGCATATAAACATCTATTAACTTCTTCGGATTTTGCGGGCCAAGAACAATCAATATTAAAAATATATACAATATTTTCATACACATGTCAGGGTGACAAATTATACGGAGTTAAAATAACTGACCAATAAGAATAAGTTCTTCCTGATTTACCAAATGGAGCAAATCCATCAACACAGAGACCTAACCTAATATTTCGAGTCTCATTCGCAAACTCAGGATATGTTCTATCAAAAATTTTCTATGTCTCTGCATCTGATGGATGACACATTAGTCCTTCCTCTATTTCATTATTTGCATGCTAAGTCATGTGTTCAGCAGTGACCATTGATGCATAAAGCCTTTGCAATCTAGGAGTTAAAGGTAAATAGAATATTTGTCTGTATGATTTAAATCGCTTATTACATCCCAATCTCATGGTTCTCTTGTATCTACATTGATTACAAAATTTATAAATCTCTGCATCTGCATTATCTCCCCAGTATAACATACAATTATCTCTGCAAACATCAATTCTTTCCACCAGAAGACTAATTCTTTTACAAGTTTTTTCATATTGTAAAAATTATTTGACATTATGTGATCACGTGGCAATACTTCTCCAATAACTTGAAAAAATCATTAAAACAATCTTCAGATACATTATACACAACTTTAACATTCAACAATCTTGCGGTTAAAGATAATTTAGTAGTTCCATTAACGGGTTGAGCTTTAACACCCTATAAACCATTGACCCTAGATCCATTAAATTAAACTCATTAGATCTCCGTTTAAATCCAGAAAATTTTCTAAAAATTCCTGAAAAATCAATTAAGATAATTTCTTAATTAACAAGAGATATTTTATTTTTATTATTATTATTATTATTATTATATATATATATATATATATATATTTTCCGGTATTTTACAGATATGGATTGAATTTATCATAATATCTTTGATCCTCACTAACTGACATTTGTATGTTTTGTTCAACCTCTTCATCAAATATAAACGGTTCACCATGACATATTCAATTATAATAATTTGGGGTAAAACTAAATCTACAAAGATATTCTCGAACATTATCACACTGAAAAAATTTACCATTATGACACTTTTGCATAGACACCTTAACTTATTCTCATCCATAAACTCAACATTACTACCAGTCAAATTCAAAAATTATTCTAGTCTAATAATAAATTCATCGGTTAAATCCCGACATCAGGTATGTTTTTTTTATACATCCAACTTCTTCCTTTCTCCATTTCCTCTGTTTCTAAATTTATAGCAAGGATTAATTATATTCTCACGATTTTTCATCAATATTAATTGAACAATCAATTTAAACTTAAAATAAAATTCTTCTAATACATATTTATTTTTGGTATAATATTGAATTATAGACTATAACATATGAAACTAATAATGAATTTTTACCATAAAAATATTATATATATTATAGAATAATAATGGTAACAATTTTGAAATATAAAATATACCTTCCCTAGTGGAAGCAACGAATGAACTGACAGTAGAAGACTTTACGAATACGTCGATCACTTGATGAACGAGCAACTGTATCACAAACCTAAGAGAAATAAAATATTAAATTTGTACACATTATATTATACATTAAAATTTTTAAAGGATTTGAATAACTTGTTAATCTGACGAACAACAAGAATTAGCCACCTGTGCATCTCGGCCGCCCAAGGTCAACATGCGCTACTGGGGGTCGCCACTGTGCAGGCGAAGGTTATGCTGTGGAGGCATTAAAGGGGTCCATGATCGTGCAAGCAGAGTCAAAGGGGCAATGACTCTGCTGCGGGTCGAGGACGTGTTGCACGGGACCATATGCACCATGACTGCGTGTGGGTTGGAGGGATGCCCCAACCCCGCACGAAGCCTAGGTTGGTAGCCGCCCCTCGCAAAGCTGATAGTGCCATGTGAGCCCTACCGTGTGCGCGACGAAGATCCGACGTCCACTGTCGGATCTACTAGAATACGAGGGAGAGAGTGGGAGAGAGGAGAGATTCATACTGGAGAATCGCAGAGCTGGGAGAATCGCGAGCATGAGAGGAGAAAAGGAAAGAGGGATTTAATTAGGGGAAATTCTACGATGAATTATTTTTTGTGGTTAAATTCGTCACAAAATTTGCGATGACTTTGATATTCATCGCAAAATCTACGATGAATTTGATATTCATCACAGATTTTATGATAAATATAAAATTCATCGCAAAATTTTTGGTTCGATTTTGCACTAGCCACCGCATTTTTTTTAAAAAAATTAAAATTAATTGATGAAATTTTTTGTTGCAAATTCTATGATGAATTTGATATTCGTCGCAAAATCTGCGATGAATTCGATATTCGTCGTAGATTTTGTGACGAATATCGAATTCGTCACAAATTTTTCGATTTGATTTTGCACCAGCTAGTGCATTTAAAAAAAAATAAAATTAATCGACGAAAATTTTTAGTTAGAAATTTCGTTGCAAATTTTGCGACGAATTTGATTTTTGATGCAAAATTTGCAACGAATCCATTTTCATCGCAAAGTTTGCAATAATTTTGATTTTTCATCTCATATTTAGTGACAAAAGTTATATTCGTTACAAATTTGCGACGTATTTTGCAACAAAAATTGATTTGTTACAAAATCTACGACGAATAAATAGTTTGTTGCTATTTTTGCATCAAAATAGTTTTTGTTGCTAATTTCGTTGCTGATTTGTAATGATTTATAAATTCGTCGACAAATTCGTTGTAGATTTGCAATGAATTTTTTACGTTGCAAAAATTTGTTTCTGTTTTAGTGTATTTTTGTAGTGTTTAGCAATAAAAAAAATTCATGGCAAACTTTGCGATGAATTTTAAATTCGTGGCAAATTTTTGGCAAATTTTGCAATGAATTGAAAATTCATCGCAAATTTTTGTGATGAAAATGTATATGATCGCAAAAATTTGTAATTCATCGCAAAAATTTATGATGAATTTTTAATTCGTCGCTAAATTTTCCACAATTTTTTGTCATTAAATTTTGCAACGAAAATATTTTTTCATCGCAAAATTTGAGACGAAAGTGAAATTCATCACAAATTTTGCAACTAACTTGGCGACAAAAGCTTATTTGTTGTAAACTTTGCGGCGAAAATATTTTTTGTTGTAATCGTTGTTAATTAGTAACAATTTATTTTTTGTTGCAAATTTCATTAGAGATTTAAGACGAATTATTTTCGTCGCTAAATCGATATATTTTTTCCAGTGATGTGTCTAGAAAAAACAAATTAACATTTCTGAAATGGTTTTCTTTTTTTTTTATGGATTTATCTCTTATAAATCACTCTTGAAGCTTCACTGATTATTCAACTGTGGTAACCTAAAATAACAAGCTCAATGAAATCAAAATTTGTGTATATTTCTATAGGATTTAAATGGTCCAACTTAAATTTCTTACATACCATAACTTAAATTACCATTAGGTAGAAGTGTACGTGGGCGTGTGTGATTGGTCAACCATGAGTACTTCCTTTCTTCTATTTTTTTAATAATTCGGATGTCTAGATTTTTGACTTGATTATATTTTTTAAGATGGACGGTCCGATCTCATGGATATTTGCATGTTTCTCTTGGTTACATGATTGGAACGGAGCAATGTATAATTAGTGAGTTTATAATGATCAACTAAAACCACTATAATTGTCACTCTACTTCGTCATATAATTCATGGTTTAAAAAAATAGGATATTTTGTTTGTAAATGCTGACATATATATATATAAGTTAACCTGGTAGATGTTCATGTAGTCCATCTTGGTAATTATTATGTACTAAGTCAATGGAAGGTGGAGGTGAGCAAAGCTAAACTGGGCAGATTGTGCAAGGATTCTCCTTTTAATCAGTCCCTTTATGTGCAACATGAAACTGATTAAGGCTAGCTGGGCTTGAAACAAAAAGTTAAAATTAAGGATCAGTTAGTTCACTGATCTGTGTGCATTAGTTTGGAAGGCAACATGCACAGTTGGTGGGTTAATGGATAGATCCCCTTCACTTCTCCTCTTCTTCAAGCCTAAAGTTTAATTAATAATATTTTAACCTAAAAAGGAGAAATGCTGATCTCAGTCTCCTCGCCTAAAAGATGTTTGGCAGAAGGTTGTTTAACTTTATAGGACGTGGAGGATAATACAGCATGCATACTGATATTTCATCTTGTTGATCATACACATGCTGTATCAAACCATTCACACATAGATAATATATATTTTCACAATTTGATCAAATCAGATGGTTCACTTTCATTGATCAGAACTTTAGCTGACTTGGTTAATAAGGTTGTAAATACTTGGGAAATAGGGTTGGAAGATTTTCCCCTCTTTCTTTCCCTAAAATGTTATAAATTGAGTAGTAGGATATATATGCTTGGGGCATTAAAAACACAAACCCTTAAACTCCTCCACACACAAATTAAGTCCTAGCATCACCACCCTGACGATGGTGCAACAATATATTTTTTAAAAATTATATTCTTCTAGAAAAAGATTCATAATCAACTTGTTTCCTTGGTATTAGCTAATTGTTCCAATGATTTTACATAAAAAAGTACATATTAATCCTCTATTTAATTAACTTCTCCTTAATAAAGCCGGTTAGATCCTTAATTCAATATTGGACTTACATGTGAAATAATTAGGTACTACAATCTGTTTTTAGGTTAAACCCAATTAAAAGTGATCAACTAAGATTTCAATGGAGTTTTGATGTATCTGATAAGGTATGATCCTTTAATGTGCAGAGACTTTATGGATAATTGACTAAAACAAAAAAATACTAAAAGATAACAGAAAAGTTATCTCTATATATAAATAAAAGTTATGGTCCTTAGGTTACATGAAGTAATTCAAGATTCTCTTCTTAAATTTATCATCAGAGAGAGAGTACTAAGAGAAAACTGAAAAGGTCTCTCAAGAAAATGTATTGATTTAAAAGGTCAACTACATTATTTTTAAAAATTATTAATTATAATGGAATTAGGTACACCTCTACATATTTATCCATTAATTTTTAATAATTAAACACGAACGACTTGGGATTTATAAGTGATAGTTTTTACCATAAGCATAATTTTGACCTAATAAATGATAGGAGAACAATCATATTTTCATCGTTAAGAATTGTATTTAAAATTAACTTATACATGGAATTGTCAAATTTTTATTTCAATTTTTTTTTTGGTTATTTTTTTTTGTATAGAATCAGTTTTATTTTGTATGATGTACATATCTGAAGCTTAGTCAGCCAATTCTTTTTACAATTTAGTGATCAATATATTGTGACTGAATTGCAAAATTAAAAAGTGGCTTTTTTGGTTGTGCTGAACTTTGTGTTTTAGAGTTTTACCATGTAAAACAGTGAAAGGCATAAAGTCTAAAGAATTTTTAACCCAACGAGTTTCAAGCCATTGATGTATTTTATGGGCCTAACTCATGTGGTTATAGTCTTTAAGATTTGTTTTATATTTGCATATATGGGCTCTTGACTCAATTACTTTTAACCCAAATTTAATATAATTTTAAATTTGAATATCGCTATGTTTATATATATTTTGAGGTAAATTAATTAATGCAACATACTACCCAAGTGGCTCCCTATGGAAAATAATTTGTTTTGAAATATAAAAAGTCGTGTGTTTGTAACTTATGTGAGTATTTAACTAGCTCAAAGGAAGGCTAATATTAATAGAATTTCAAATGCAACTATAGTAATAAATAGGTGACGATTATTTAGTTTTGCATGTGATCAATAAATCAACCCAATGGAAGATTTATTCTTTGATATTTTCTTAATTATTGTGAGTGCTTGATTACTGCATCAAAATATAATTCAATAGTTAATATTTTATGACTATCCGATATCTTGAGATGAGTTTACCTTTATTTAAATTTTTTATTTTGAGACTTGTGTGATTTGTCCGTTGTTCTATTTCAATTATTTTGGAAGCATTCAGGCTAAGGAATTTCTTGCTGAAATTGAAAAAAAAAAAAAAATTTGCTAAGAAGGAAAAGGCTAAAATAAGCATGATCAAGTCTAAGAATGGGCTAGATCCTTTGGAACTCTAGATGGGCTTTCGTAGATGGGTTGGATCCTTTGGAACTCTTGATGGGATTTTGCAAATGGGTTGACTAAGCAAGTCTTCATAGATGAGGCATGCAGGTCCTTTCTGAGTGTTGCCTTCTTAGGAACACGGGTATTTGGGTTTATTATTGTTTAGGTTGGCTTATCTTATCGAGTGAGTAATCTGATGAACGAATTTTAGAAGAACGATTCCTTTGACTGCAAATAGTGAAGAGAGTTAAGAGGGAGCCAAGGGTTGACTCTTGGCGAAGCCCCTTTGATACTCAAGTTAAATTTTCTTGAAGAAAATGAAAGAAATAAAATGAAGTATATTAGAATCAAAACCTTAACCATTGATACCCCTTTTGTGCCCCGTGGATATTCTTTTATATCAATTCGAAGGCGGACTATCAGATGTCATGCTACACACGCCTCATCTTCCCACTATGTTTGTTCCCATCTGCCACAATATTTGTGTGTGTGTAATCGTAACACCTATTTATGCGAAGTGCCACCACCTGCTCTTCTACCCCAGTTGATTAGCCTTGGCGTTGTGTTGAACTCTCCTTGGGTCGAGATGTGGTCAACCCTATAATCAACTAGTGTGCCATGTGCAAATCCGACGTGTCCTCAATATTGATCTCAACATTTGATTGGGCCCAACCCTTGCTATGTGAACCCCTATCACCTCCACATCACCGGTTCCTCCTCTCAAGTTTAGTTGAAGAAGGAAATATTCAGACTGATTGGATTTATGTCGACTCCTAGAAGACTTGGACCTCCAACCACTTCTCGGGATTTCCCTACATCATACCATTATTAGGATATTCAAATTGCCCATGCTTACCGATTCGCTTCGGGAATTAGCGGATCCTCTGTCCCACCCATCCCATCAGCATTTAACCCACAACAATAACCTCAGATCCGAAAAAACATCTGACATATTATCTTAACATTAATCCAACGGTTGTAGGAGTGCCCCACTATCTCACCCTACATCATAACCATTCTTTAAAAACTCATCGAGGCATTCTAAATGCGGGATACCTATCATCTTCTATCCCATCACCATTTTCATTCTTCGATCCTAGACTACTATAAACTCTAGCCCTTCTCTTTCTTTTGTCTACATTTGCAATGGACTTCCCATCTCATATTGGCCTTTGGTATTACATGACCCCATTGGCCTACACCGAGATAGAAAGCTCAGCTCTCCATGCCACTTTTTGTATACCAGCAGACCACCCACTTCAAATCTACTGACCTTCTCAATGCCCACATTTGCTACCCACCGGTTACGACAAGTTCTTTTTCAACCAAATGACTAGTGTCCTTCGATTTCTCATTCCTCCCTTCTACGAGGAGATCTCCTCCTACTCAGGATCCTCCTTAGTCAATTGACTCCAAACTCTTTCTGATTTTTTTGTAGAGTCATGATTATCTTCTACTTCTACCATATCACTCTTTGTCCTATCATTTTTCATTATTTCTATCCAAAGATGAGTGAGGTCAAAGTTTTTTTTTACTTTACAGATCAACCTTCTTCACAATTCTTATAGAACTACTTGACCCCGCACAAGCATTGGAAGACCCATAACTTTTTTTATCTAATCAAGCACATCCTTTGTCGCCCGCATGACACATTGGAAAATAGATCTACCACCTCAACCTGAATTGAGACACTTTAAGGATGATCCAACCTACAGAGAGACTGTTGAAATCCTCCAAGACCTCCATTTCAATATCAACCTTCTGATAGAGGAAGATCTACTCTTCTACTTTGGACTGAGTCCTATGGAGACTGAACTCACCTTTCCTCTAGGTATCCCATCCAGACCTAACTTCCCACTATGATGATTGACTTATCTTCCATTTTCTTTTTCAACTGATAGGGTGTGGTGTGTTGCTATAAACAAACATATAAAATGGCCACAACCACATCGAGACACAACCCCTATGACACTTGAGTCTGAGTCAAGCCCACCGGATTCCCTAATCTTGCAAGCTATCTCTTCTATTGAATTTGAGCAACCTCTATAACCCCGCAAGAGGATTAGATGCCTCCATCACCCCAGTGAGTCAAGTTCCTCATGGCTTACACCATATCCAAGTCGGCTACTTGTGCATCCCACCAACCCACTCAATCCCCCTACTTCACCACCTCCGCCACCCCTAGAAGAGCCTATCCTTCCTTCAGGTCTTAGCTCCCCATGTCAGCCTGGTTTTGATTTTGGGAACATTTTTCTCCATCCTCCCTTAGAGACAACCCCTAGGACCACCATAGGGAGCCTTCCAAAGGTAGAGATGGAGGTCATTAAGTGTCTACCTTTAGTGGTTTTGGCAAATGAACTAATCGCTACAGGTGTCAAGGTAAGACTAAATCCCTCATGTTATCTTCTTCTTACCTTTCCATAATATAAATCTTGGCATTTTCTAGCTTCTCGAGGTTCTAACTCACCTTCCCCACCAGTTTAAATGCTATCATTGACTTCGAGTTCAAGGGGTTGAGACTCAAGCCCATCTTGAGTAGAGGATGTAAGAATTAGAGGATGCTTAAGCCGAGGTGAACTTGTATTCAAAGTAACTCCTCAAACTACAAGCCGAGATGAGAGCCTATGAAGGAAGTCATTTGGAGGTCGAGAAAATTATGAAGGAAGTCATTTGGAGGTCGAGAAAATAAGGATTGAGGAAAAGTGCAAGAACTCTCTTCTAACTATCAAGCTAGGAAAGGTTAAGGTAGAGCTAGTTGATTACAAAACTTGAGAAGAGGGGCATTGTCCCAGGAAGAAGAAGGTCTTTTTAGAGTCATTAGAGTTCTTTGACCTTATGGGCTGTCACGCCCCGGGGGAGTCCCCGCCAGACAAAAATCCGGTAACATCTTCCCTGTACGGGTGACAATACCAATCTTGCATACAAGTCCTACACGACCACTATACTTCGATCAACACGACCGGAACCAAACTACACACGCAGGTCATAAATAGGCCTCAGGCCAACAATCAAAGGAAATAACAAAAGTCTATCACATCTAGACTTACCCCTTCTGCCATCTGGGCAGGAATACACAACCAAATCTAATCGAATAAAAATCTGAATAAAGGTCCATAAGGACATACCAAATATCACCAAAACATCCACAAGTACATAAATCAAACACCAGTCCTAAACATATCTTCTAGTCAATACCAAAACCATAAATCTAATAACAAGAAAACTATAACGACGAGGGGGTTTGGCAACTGGACTCTCATGACAGCTTCATCCTGAAATAGATATAAAACAATGGGGTAAGTTCAATGAACTCAGCGGATAATAGTCGATATACATAGTAAGATATAACTAACAATAATAATCATACTCGTACAGTCTCATATATATAGGATATGCAAGAAAGAAACACGAAAAGACTGTACTTACCTGAATCTCCTATCCTGATATAGGAGCATGTGCTATACTAGCAGAAATAAAGTACCAAATACAAATATGTATCCTGTATGCATGACAATCATATGAAACATCCAAGGCAGCAATCAAAATGCAGCAAACACAATACAAATGTCATCCATGCAAAATGTATGTGATGCAAATGACATGGTCACCCCTAACGTCAGTCAGCTGCCTCACACACGATGGTGAAGCCGAGTGGGTAGGACTATGACAACTGTGCACTCTGTCATCACTGCTCCTAAGTGACCGAGTGGACAGGATGCTGTCAAAGTACACCTATCCTCCTGCCCCAAACAGAGTGGGGGAGCAAAGCTCTCATCTCCCGGTGTTGTAGACCAGAGGAGGGATCCTTGCCCGCTACCACGCTGCCTCATCGCTACCCATGAGTGGACCAGCGGAGCCTGACAGAGCTACTGCACACACCCTCCTGATGTACCACTAATCCATGAGTGACAACGTGTGCAGACCATGTAACTGGCTACGGACTCAACTACAAAGGAACCACGTCCAGCCAGCATGCAATCATGTAAGATGGTGCATGACACTAAGCATGTAATACCAACTAAAATATGTCTCCGAACAATATGCACAACAAATAGGTGCATATCTATGATCCAAGTAAAACAGAAAAGGTATAACTAAAATTTGATCAAATGCATGAATCAAGTAGGCACAATAACATACAAGGCAGTTAAACATAAAAATTATTGGAAGCTATAACTAACTAGCATATCAACATGACATTATCTAAAAGATAAGTCAAAATACCCGCCTGATAAAATGCCCGAAAAATGAAATCATCACGCCCGTGGACCTGCCTCATGACCGAAACCTGCATAAAACATAATCTAATTAGATTATGTTGCCAACCCTAATATCAAGTCCAAAAACCAAATGGATTAAACTATCCCCTTAGCCGACCACTCATTGTTGTCATATATCCACACAATAATAGAACCCATAACCATCCCTCCAATCACACTCGTACAACACCTCTTCACTCAAATTCACCATCCACGGGACGGAACCAAAACCCAAATAGCTACCTCACAGATCAAAACACATTCTGAACCATTCATCGCTCACTTAACATACCATTTATGGTCATACAACCAACATCAACCCAATCACAGCCTTATTCACAGCCGTTCACAACCGTCGCAGCCGTTCACAACCGTCGCAGCCGTTCACAACCTGTGAACAACCTTCCCAGCCCATGCACAACTCGAAACACCTTCCATAATCACCCCCTCCTTCACAATAGACCAATAACTCCATACTGGAACATCGACATCGACTTTAACACCCAAACCCCCAACTCGCAGCCCACTTCATGGCCGAGAACAACCTCATAGCCGACCAAACTTTCAACTCACAACCATGGGAACCTCCAATGGCAGCCCTTAACCGAGCCACTCCCGGATCCATCAACCCTCTACAAAATACAACAAATCACAATTGAACCAAGAAGGGTAAATCACAGCTTACCTGCCTTAGAGATCCCTCGACAGCAACCGCCCTTTATCCGTTGTTCACCGGAGCAAACAACACCCACGATTCTGCCCAACATAGACCCATGCTCAACCAAGGAAACCAAAACCGTCTAAGATAGGAAGAATAACAACTCTTACCTACTCCAGCGATGCTCGGCCAGAAGGGCAACTCCCCTACCAACAATAATCTCCACCCGATTGCCCTAATCCCACTCGCAGAGAGTTTAACTCTGGCGGAGATTGTGGAAAAGGGCCTCCAGTCGAAACGTTGCCGACGTCGCCGACCTTAGCTCGTTGTTGTGGCTCGTCCGCGGGCACCGATGAGCGACAGTTGGTCGTCGCTTGCAGTGGAGGGAAGCGCCGACCGTGGCAATGCTGTGTGTGGCGGTGGCCTGGTCATCGGCGGAGAAGAGATCGCGAGAGAAACCGTCGATGGAGGAGAGGGGGTCGCGAGAGAAGACAACGCAGAAGAGGGCAGGCGCGGCGGGGAAAAAAAAGAAGTTATTGCAAAGGGAACCATTGCGAAGGGGAAGAATCGCGAAGAGAAAGTCGCAAGGAAGAAATTGACGCGGCTGGGAAAACTGGGACCGTTCCAAAATAAGTCGGATTATCCCTTTATATAAGAATTAACCTAGGTTAGGTTTCTATTAATTCCCTAGTAAATCTCGTACATGCCCCGTTTAAATCCAGAAAAAATTCCTAAAATTCCCTAAAAAAATCTCGAAAAATTTCCAGGATTATTTTTCTTAATTTTTGGCCATTAAATTTTGGTATTTTAAATTTCCCATATTTAACATTCTCCCCCACTAATAAAAATTTGGTCCCCCAAATTTCCTACTCAAATGCATATTGTGTAAGATATACTACAAGTACGAAAAATATATATCTCACGCACCTTAAGTAAACAAGTGGGGGTATTGAGCTCTGATCTTTTCCTCAAGCTCCCAAGTAGTCTCCTCATCGGTGTGGTGACTCCACCCGACTTTAACAAGTCGCACAGTCTTGGTCCGCAACTGTCGTTCCTTGTGATCCAGAATCCGTACCAGAACCTCTTCGTGAGTAGCATCAGGTTGAATGGAACTTGACACATCTGACAGAATGTGTAGAGTCTGGCACATATTTTCTCAGCATGGGCACATGAAACACATCATGAATACCCGTCAAAGATGGTGGTAGCGCTAGGCGGTAAGAGACTTCTCTGATTCTCTCCAAAATCCCAAACGGATCAATGTACCTAGGAGCTAGCTTACCACGGAGGCCAAATCTCTTCACCCCTTTTGTGGGTGAGACTTGCAGGAATACATGATCACCAATAGAGAACTCCAGAGGTCTCCGTCTCCGATCTGCATAACTCTTCTGACGATCCTGCACCTCTGCCATCCTACGTCTGATAGTACGGACCAACTTTGCCTCATGCTGAGCTCTCTGGGATCCAGCAACTGGGCCTCCCCAACCTCCTCCCAAAGGGTGGGTGTCCGACACTATCTACCATACAATGCTTCAAATGAGGCCATTTGGATAGGCGAATGATGGCTGTTGTTGTAGACAAATTCCACTATGGCAAGTGGTCCTCTCAGTTGCCCCTGAAATCCATAACACAAGACCTCAGCAAATCCTCTAGAGTCTGAATGGTCCGCTCAGACTGTCCATCTGTCTGCGGATGGAATGCAGTACTAAAACGAAGCTGCGTGCCTAAAGCCTACTGTAGACTCTGCTAGAACTGGGTCATAAATCGGGGATCTCTATCAGATATAATGCTCAAAGAGACACCATGCAATCTGATGATCCCCCGAAAATATAACTCTGTTAAACGATCCAGAGAGTTGGTCTTCTGAATCACTAAGAAGTGTGCAAATTTGGTTAATCAGTCAACGACTATCCAAATCGCGTCATGGTAATGTGATCCCACTTCCATTCCGAAATTGGAATTTCCTGAAGCTTCTCTTCCTGAAACTAATGCAACTCCGGAAAACCACTATCCTCCTCGGAGTCAGAGATGGGAAGTCCATCTACCGTCCCAAAATCCACTCCATCACACACTCTGTAAGTGCATGGGAGGCTATCGCGACCAAACTTCCTTGTTACAACTGTTCATATTCCAGCTACTCTATAGTAGCTATCCAGTAGCTAGCCAAAACTTCATGAGCATTTCTGCTCCTCACCTGTACAAAACAACATAATCATTGCTACATCCATGTCATATATATGACAACCCATCTCGTAGTTCCTCATTTGACGTAAACATGGGATACGTCTCGATCAACTACATCAGAATCGCTCCATTCTCTGAAACATTGCATCCGCATGCAATACCCTTCCATCCACATCAGAAGGATTAACTAACACTGATGCAAAAGTCAACCATCGTTTGAGCCCTGAAACTAGTTTCACAAGCTTCAGACCAAGTAAATTCCATCACCTTCCTGGTCCAACCAGTCAGCGATATAGTACCGCTAGAGCATCCTATCCATATCTATGGTAATAATCAAATCAATACCAGGAAACCACCATCTACGGCGGCTGAGTGCACAACTCCAACTACCACCATCAACAGTGGCCAAATTATGCAACTCCAACGAACACAATTGATCCAATCGTGTCCAAAATACACGACTTCCCAAATCCCTGGACGACTAAGTCGTCAATAAGTCTAATAAGATATTCAAAAGCTTATACAATTCATACCAAGTATGACATTGTCGTCGCTACACACCTGCATTCTCTTTACTCTAGGTTAATGATATAACAATCATCACAACGACAATGATAATTGTATGACACTCTGTCACTACAATATCATCACACCAGTCATAAATCAATCCTAGAGTACAGGTGTCCTGTAGCTGATCTAAATAGATCCTCTATCCACAAAGAAGAATATTCATTTCCTTCCACAACTACCGCATTCTATCATCGATAATCGATGCATAACCTCAAAGGTCCAGCTCTCTTTTAACAAAGAGTTCCGAATCTTCTCTAGAAAAAAATACTGGGACAGATAAATATCCCATCCAACACTCCCTATAATAAGGTAAAATGATCTTTCATCATCTTGACCAGTGTAGGTATACACGCCTTATCCATGACCAAATCACTAATAGTAGGGACTGATATTCTCTGAGAGTTTACTCCTTGTCCTTCAAATCGGTGGCTAGCAGCCAAATCCCTAGCTTCCTAATTCGACATCAGTCAGCACTTCTAAAGAGTCCGTACTTCTGAAATCATCATTAGATTCCTCAAGGTCAATACGTCGTCGAACTCGTCCATGACCATGAGTAGGGGCAATTTCACTAGGTAGCCTTTCCTACAATGAGTAAGTATCTAACGAGAACATAATGACAACTTCCTATTACATAAGAAAAGTACAGTAACCACTAAAGACAATACTTTTCCTATAGCTCAGAGACATCCTTCAGCTTGCCTGGTCCCAAAACCCGAGAACTCCCAAAAATCCAAGGAAAAGAAAATCCTTGAAACACAAAACCAACAAACCAAAATCGCAAACCAATAAAATTGTCGCATCCCAGGGGCATATCCATCATCCAAATGACAGAGGAGCCCCTTAGTGACAATATTCAGAAATACATGGACCAAAATCTGGTAAAAACCTCGAAATAATAATAGAAATATAAGTATTTTATTAACTGCATGCATGCATGACTAAACATATATCAATTAAAGTAAAATAGTTTTATGACACCAAATCAAATTGCGACAAAATCCAAAGTGCATAAACAAAATGCAATACCGATAAAATAAATCAAGCGGCATCTCGACGATGCAGTAGGACAAGCACGGCAAGGGACTCTCTAAGCGACACGAAGGTAGGTTAACAGGACATGCCCTCCATCAGTTAACCTAGAGGATAAGTGAGGAGGGGGTGAGTACAACCACTCTGTGGATGTATAGACAATAGTGCATAATCATAATGCACATAATGGAAGTCATAGGAAACAAACTAGAGTAACCCAACCCTCAGAGTAACAATATCTGTCTGCAACTAACTTGGTCAACAATAATAGATATACCTGCAACATACACAACCACTGCAATCTACATGCAATCCACATCTAGATACCACGACAATGCCTCGTGGCTCTCGAGGTAATACAAAGGGAACTATCTATGAGCTATCGCGAACGTAACTCGTGGGCCAACAGTCAATAGCATTGTCTACGCGCAACTACATGCTACCACGAATGGGACTCGTGGATAGTCAGGCAGTAGAACGACTCAATATTTGCGGGTAACGACATGCTACCACGAATGGATCTCGTGAGCAGACAACGTATATAGATATCTAGTTATTGACTACGCGCACAACATACTACCACTAATGAGTCACATGGGCAGTCGATTATCCTAGGTTGTTAAGCCTAGGGTTATCCAATACATCTAGCATAGAACATCTATCAAAGTCGATAAAGATCATCGATCTACAATTAAGCCCATTGAGGCGGTCAAGCGAGGGTTTCAACACCTTTAATACGAAATATTTACCAAAGTCGGTAAAGATCATCGACTTATAAATAAATACGTCGAGATGGTTAAGTCTAGGGTTCCCACCCTTCTAACATGAATGATTATCAAGGTTGATAAAAATCATAAGTCCACTAATAATCACGTCGAGACGATTAATCATAGGGTTTCCTCCCAGCTAATAGGAAACGCCTATCAAGGCCAATAAGGACAACCCCTCTACTAACAAGCACGACAAGAGGGTTAAGCCTAAATTATATCATTTCTACCAGTTTAATCATGCATGCTGTAACATGCTACCACGAATAGATCTCGTGGGTACTTAAGATGTAAAGTAGCTATCTAGCTACAAACGTCTTACGAATCTGATTATCACCAACTCCGAACGGATAATGCAAGAGTATAACTTTACGGTAGATCATCTCAACCATGATTGGGAGGCATGATTGACCACAAATATACAAAGCACCTATAGGGAAACTCTACTGTAAACCTTTCTCAACCACGAATGGGTGATATAGTTGGTAGCCGATAAATATGAACAACATTATATACCCTCTAAGGATTAATTGCATCCTAATCATACGACCTCTACTAGTCCGATCACCATATCAGCTGAAATAGTAAATGCATAAACATATACTAATAAGGACATCCGGGTTATTACACCTAGGGTTCCAACACCTAGGGTTTTACTAATGTTTCATTCTTGAGATACGCTCCTACGGAATAACCTCATCTAAGTTATTCTATCTCTACTAGTCTCAATCATGGTATCCACCGCAATATCACATAGCCAAATAAACACATAACACGTTGTCTAATAAACGACAACATAGTCCTACTAATGGCAATCAATGGCTGAAATTAATTAGGGTATAACTAAAGAGGTCATGCCAATACAAAGTCAAAACAATATGCTATAGAGCATCAAGTGCAAATATACCCTAAACCACGTAAGCAACATAATCATATCATCATGCACTAAATCTAGAAAATTTATCTCTAGAATTTATTCACCTGTTATCCATCTGGAGATGTCCTATCACCGCCAAATCCCCAAATTGACCTTGTCAATAATACCTCAAATTTTCGAAACATAAAAATCGTCGAAAATCCGTACAAATCCAAAAATACTCAAGTTAACCTACCAAACGTGGCAAACTTCGAAAACCCAAAAACCCTAAGGAACTCGGAACCTATGCTCTGATACCAAATAAATTGTCACTCCCCGAGGGAGTCCCCGCCAGACGAAAATCCAACAGTATCTCCCCTGTACGGGTGACAATACCAATCTTGCATACAAGGCCTACACGAACACTATACTTCGGTCAACACGACCGGAACCAAACTACACACGCAGGTCATAAATAGGCCTCAGGCCAACAATCAAAGGAAATAACAAAAGTCTATCACATCTAGACTTACCCCTTCTGCCATCTGGGCAGGAATATACAACCAAATCCAATCGAATAAAAATCCGAATAAAGATCTATAAGGGCATACCAAATATCACCAAAACATCCACGAGTACATAAATCAAACACCAGTCCTAAAAATATCTTCTAGTCAATACCAAAACCATAAATCTAATAACAAGAAAACTATCACGATGAGGGGGTTTGACAGTTGGACTCTCCTGACAGCTTCATCCTGAAATAGATATAAAATAATGGGGTAAGTTCATTGAACTCAGTGAATAATAGTTGATATGCAAAGTAAGATATAACTAACAATAATAATCATGCTCGTACAGTCTCATATATATAGGATATGCAAGAAAGAAACACGAAAAGACTGTACTTACCTGAATCTCCTATCCTGATATAGGAGCATGTGCCATACTAGCAGAAATAAAGTCGTTAGACCAAATACAAATATGTATCCTTTATGCATGACAATCATATGCAACATCCAAGGGAGCAATCAAAATGCAGCAAACACAATACAAATGTCATCCATGCAAAATGCATGTGATGCATGTGCCATACATCGTAGGCTATTCATCTCCCCTTCTAACCGGGCTATGATTCTCCAACAAGTGATATCAGAGCGAGGAGATTGTTGTCGGACTCACCGCCGCAACAATCAACGACAATGGTTGGCTCCAACATTCATCCACCCAAGTTCGAAGGTGATTTCTCTTGGTGGAACAAGAGAATGGAGGTATTCTTTGAAACCGATTTCAATATCATGCTTATTATGGATAGTGGTTTCAAGATACCTAGGGACGAAGAAGGGAGAATGCTAGAAAAATCGAGATGGACCAAGAAGCAAAGAGAGGAGCACCTTGCAAATTCAAAGGCCAAGCATCACTTATACAACGTGCTCCCTCAACAAGAAATCAACCGAATTGGAGAGTGCTCTAGCACCAAGGAAATGTGGGAAAAGCTTGTAGAGCTCCATGAAGGCACCTCCGAGGCAAAGCTTGCAAGACGGGACCTTCTCCGATCGCAATTAAGCAACATCAAGCTAGAAAGAGGAGAAAAGGTACTTTCCTTGCATTCTAGGTTTAAGGAAATAATCACCGGTTTAATAAGTGTAGGAGAGAAGCTTTCAAACCAGGACATGGTAATGAAGGCAATAGACGCATTCCCCCGGTTATCCAAATGGAGTTCTATGGTGGATTCATTCTACATCTCCAAGAATCTAGAGGTAAGTACTCTAGAAGAATTTTTCTCCACTATGGAATTGCATGAAACTAGGCTTGAAGGTATAGTAGAAGATTCAATCAAGTCATCAAGGGGATTAGCACTAGTAGCCGACAAAGAGAAGAAGAAGAAGAAGGAGACTCCACCTTCCTCATCGGATGAAGAATTCTCCTCATCAATGAATAGCAATGAGGAAACATACATGGTAAGGAAGGTGAGACGTGCTTTAAAGAATTGTAAATTTAACAAGTCTCATGATAGGAGAAGACCGAGAAGAAAAATCATATGCTACATTTGCCAAGGAGAGGGACATATGAGAGATGAATGCCCTCTCTTGAACAAAAGCAAGGAAGAAAGGAGAAAGAAATAAGACAAGAAGAAGGGAAGCAAGAGGAAGGATGAAGAAAAGAAATCCAAGGAAAAAGGAAAGGGGAGGATGCAAAACTTGAAGGCCACATGGGATGATCCATCCTCATCGGAGGAAGAAGAAGCATTCCCAAGCTTGCACTTATGGCTATAGAAGACATAGCCTCCACCTCATCTGAACAAGAAGTAAGTACAAGTGAGGAGGAGAGCTCAAATGTAGGGGGAGCATCATCACCTTCATCGGAATTGGAAGAAGAAGATATGGTAAGAAATCTCCCTACTCAAGAAATTATTTCCATGATTTCAAGTCTTACTAGAGATTTATTTAGGAGTAAGAAGAAAAATAAATGCATGCTTGATGATATTAGAAAACTAGAAGAAAAACTTGAAAAAACATGTTCACATGATGATTGTATTTCTTCTAGTGTTAATGATGCATGATTAGAAGAAAATAGGGTTTTAAGGGAAAAGGTAGATTCTCTAACTAAGGCCCTAGAGAAATTTACAATTGGCTCCAACACCCTAAATATGATTATTGCAAGCCAAAAGGCTAGTTTCAACAAGAAAGGCTTAGGTTACAAAGGATCCAAAAATGAGAAGGGCTACCATTGTTTAATTGCTAGGTGACAATCTAAAACAATAATGGTAGCTAGAAAATGGATCCTAAAGGAGTACTTGGTGATCCCCATTGGAAAGAATTTATATTGGGTTCCCAAGTCAATCCTTAGAGGTTAGAGAAACCTAGGATAGTCAACCATAATTTATTTCATATCATACTGTTTGGTTGACTTATAAGCATGGTGGATGATTTGGGTACTAATATTTGACTTGTTATTTGGGGTGATATTTGATTTATGATCATGATATACAATTATGATAATGTTTGTGTTATGATCATGTTGGTTGTTTTGGATGATACTTAACCTTGATAGAATTGCATGAAATTTATCGTTAAGTATAAATAACTTTAGTCACATCTCACAATTCACCATAAGACTAACTTGATTGATAACATAGCAATGGGTGAGATGTTAGGTTGATACAAATGACTCACTTATGCTTGTGACATTTTGATGGGTCATTAGGTGTATCATAATAGAGCAATCATAAACTAACTATGGGGAAAGCAAATGTTTAATCAATGGACATATTGCCCATAGATCATAGTTGGATATTTTAAATATTTTTAAAACCATTTTATGTTTTATAAACTGTGATTTCATGCTTTAAAACAACTCAAGGCAAAACTAGGTCTTAAAGTTGATACAAAATTGAGACATTTTACAACTTTTGAGTTTTTGCCTAATTTTTGAAAATAGAATTAATTTTCATGAAAAACCATTTTTTCATTGATAAAGGGACTCATGAGAAATGTGTTCCCCAAATTTCATGATTTTTCGAATTAATTTTTAGTGCATTTCTGAAATCGGGTTTAGAAATCAGAAAAGGCTGAAATTTAGGTGCTAGTCGACTGTTTATCTGAACCAGTCGACTGATGGAACTGTGCATAGCCTATTTTGGGTGTTTTCAGCATGTTTTGGTATTTTCTTCCATTAGACTTTGATACCTTGTTTTATAACACATGTGTAATGTTTTTGATGGTGTCAAAGGGGGAGAAATGGTAGAGTTTAAGTTAATCGTGCTAGAGGGATAATTAGCATGTGTTAAGGGGGAGTTGCATGTATTAAGGGGGGAGTGTTTGATTTCCATGTTTGATTTACATGCTTATCTTCCTTATGTGTTTTTATGTTGTTTTACCTAACTAAAATGGATTGTCACACATCAAAAAGGGGAAGATTGTTAGGGCAATCAACCCATGTATGATGTGGTTTTGATGTATGTGGCAAAGGGTTTAAGTTAGGTCGTTATGGATTTGATGTGTGTGTTTAAGTTGTGCAGGACTTAAGTAAATCACACATGGATTGGCTTGACGTTAGCATTGGTGGGTTCACCATCTCATGGCTCGGGTCCTTGAGTCAGTGAAGGATGACATTGCGGAAGTTGTGCGCTTGGTGCATCCGAGGGACCGTCGAATGAAGAGCGTATGGAGTGAAGCCAAAAGAAATAGACTTCAAGGTGAGACATAAAGGATGACATTGCAGAAGTCGTGCGCTTGGTGCATCCGAGGGACGTGGCCGGACGAAGAGAGCTTTGAGGCGAGGGACTTCATGGGAGATGAGAGTGAGCGATTGTAGCTCGGGATGGGGTAGCTCATAGGTGAACTTGGCCGAATGGCTAAGTCAAGTGTCGGATGCTCAAACTTATGTTTGAGGTTTTACCCGACGTTTGCTTAAGTCGGACGCTCAAACATGAGTTTGAGATTTCTACTCGACGAATGGAAGTGTTGGATGCTCAAATAGGAGGTTTGAGTTTTACCCGACCGTCGAATGCTCAAACAAGTATTTGTTTGAGGTTTTACCTGACACCAGTCGACTGCTATAGATAGCAGTCGACTGCTCTGGGTCGATGGCACTCGACTGGTGCTCGATCAATGTTCGACTGTTTGGTTTCTGGCTCAGTAGTTGACTGCTAGAGTTTGGCAGTCGATTGCTGAACCATCAGTCGACTGCCAAGGGATGACAGTCGACTGATAAAGGTGGTCATGGGTACAGAAGGTTTGAAAGTCGACTGATTGCTTGGATCACTCGACTGATGGCTAGATCAGTCGACTGATAGGCTGATCAGTTGACTGATGAAGGAGTCATTGAATGTGACGCCCACGATTCAGTCGGGTCAGAAGTCGTTGGAATGACCAGCAGCTGACTGATGCATGGATCAGTTGACTTTCGCCTGCCCAATGGGAAGAAACCCTTCTTCTCTATAAAAAGAAGGGTTGGAGGCTTTGAGAGGCTAATGCTTAACTCATAAAAATACTCCCAAGTGCCCAACACATTTTCTACTCCTCTTACTTGTTCTTATCTCAATCTTATTGTAAGAGGGAGTGATTGTTGTAAAAGAGGTTTACCTCCACCTTGCTTGGGCTAAAGGAGAGACTAGTGGATTGTTGAGGGAGTGATTCGCAATACAAATCGTCCATGGACTAGAGGCAAGGGCCGTGAACCACGTTACATCTTGGCGTTAGCATTTTCTCTTCTTTACTTATTTGTATTATTTTAATTGTCTTTGTTTTAGTATTTCCACTGCGCTAACAAATCTTGTAGACGATCAAATTCCATCGAGTACATCGTAGGCTATTCATCCCCCCTTCTAGCCGGGCCATGATCCTCCAACAACAACATCTTCGACGCGAGGCTAGTAACTCTCACGAAGACGAGGCTCGTAGCTTAGTGAAGTTATCCCGACGATACTCGGCGTGGATACGAATAGAGGCAATACTAGCGAGGGTCGCTTCGGTTGATGTCATCTCCGCTTCACATAATTCGTCAGGTATACCTTGTATAAGTTTCCTTTTATTGTAAAATTTAAAATGACGATTATGTATACACTTGTTGTATCCTTGTATGCGTGTGGTGTGTGTGTTGTAATAAATTAGTTTATTGCTTGTTTTTGCTTCCGCTGTGTGCATGTTTACGAAACGTGTTCGAACACACACCCACTTCGGTGCCGAGGAAATCCAACATAATCATCACACCTATTTAGGCGAAGCACCACTGCCTACTCTTTTGCCTCGACTAATTGGCCCTAGTGTCGGGCTAATCTCTCCTTAGGCCTAGATCAGGTTGGCCATGTAATATGCTAATCTGCCATACACAAATCTGACATGTCCTCAATATTGACCTCAACATTAGTTGGTGTAGGATCGAGTAAGCCGAGAGAGGGGGGGGGGGGTGAATCTCGGTGGTTAACAATTTAGACTAATTTTCTAATCTAATAAAAGTACGCAGTGGAATCTAAAGACAATTATCAACATAGGCAGATTACTTGGTTCACAACCCTGACTGGGTTGCTACTCCAAGGCCCGTAGCTCTCCCGCGATCTACCTCGATGGACAATTCACTAAATACCCTCCGATTCGAGAACTCTCAACTTCGAAGGGTTTCTCTTTTTACAAATAATAGAGTTAGGTGACAAACCACCCACTCGGAGAATTAAGTATACAAGTGAAACAATAAAGTAAAGAGATTATAAGACTTTATACCGACACTTGATAATCATAGAGGTAGTCATAGAGTGTCTGAGAATTGTCTTGTCATGGAATCAAAGTATAGTGGACGAGCAAATATTTTGGCAGCACTTCGACATATTTGAATTTCGATATCTGGATCTGGTCGAGCACAACTTTTATAAACTTTATCTAGTCGACTCCACATCAGCCTGTCAATATGGAATTCGTGATCTTCCAGTCGACTGAATCCATTTCAGTCGACTCCATGTCATTCGGCTCAGCATCGGGAAATTTCTCTCTTCAGTCGACTCAACCTTTTCAGTTGACTCAAGCCCTTTCCATCTGCATCGAATGATCTCCGTTTGATCACAAGATGATCCTGCCAAATAGGTTTCCAGTCGACTGATACATCTCCAGTCGATTGGACTTCAGTCGACTCGAATTCATCCAGTCGACTGGACCCTGCAAAACAGGATTAGCACAAGATATATGAATTACGATAGCAGTAGTAATATTGCTTGATCTCGACTACTAAGTCCCATACAGACTTTTCGTCAAACCGATGCCTAGCTTTGCCCCCCCCTAAAGACGACTCGGCCTTACCTCTTCACTTGAGGCTTACCTGTCGGACTTACCATTCTTGACATCTGATATGATCCACCAAGGCTTCCACCAACTATCCGGTCAGCCTGACCCAGCTGGACTTTTTGCCGATTGTCCGGTCTCCTAACCCAATCGGTCTTCATGCTAGATATCCGGTCTACACAACCCGTCTGGACTTCATGTCTGGTGTCCGGTCCTCCTGATCTATCAAGATGCGTGCCTTGTATCCGATCAACATGACCTACTAGGACTTCCTGTTAAGCCTGCACACTTAACACTTATATTAGTTCACAAGTGAATCCTAACTCTTAACTGTGGTTCATACATCAAAACTGAGGAGTGATGCTCACTGCATCAACAATCTCTCCCTTTTTGATGTATGACAATACGTCAGTTAAAGTTAGGAGAATCAAATACCAATCTCCATATTTTGACATTTATAAGAAATGAACTAACAACTTTTGTCATGCATATATTTAACCATGTATGAAATGCATAGGTCCTCAAATTTTGCATCCTCTTAACTTTATATTTCTTTTTTAAAACTATATCTCTTCTCTCCCCCTTTGGCATACATCAAAATAAGGGTTAGGTTAGGAGTTTCTCAAAAATTTTCAAAGTTTTTCAAAAAATTTCAAAGTTTTTCAAAACTCCCCCTGAAAAATTTAAAAGTTTTCAAAATTTTTAAAGTTTTTCAGAACTCACCCTGAATAATTCAAAAGTTTTCAAAATTTTCAAAACTTTTCAAAACTCCCCCTGAATAATTTAAAAGTTTTCAAATTTTTCAAAGTTTTTCAAAACTCTGATGCAAAAGTAATAGGTAAGAAGTCCAAGCATGAATTCCTTAATATTATATATAACTTTTGAAAATACACATCTAAATATTTGTCCTTAAAGCAAATATCCAACTTTTTACTAGCTCAAATGATATAGAATTAATCATCAAGCTTTGCATTAGAGTTAGTCTCCGAAGTGATCGATTTGCTCTTGTAAACTCCATTTTGATTCATGTCGATGCACTGGATCTACATCTGGAACCAGAGGTGCAGTCCTAACATCTTACGCCCATCTTCGTGGCTCAATACACAAATAGGTAAACCTAGGTGTTTGTGAGATGCGAAGGCTACCTAGATCTATAGGATCATGAAGTCTAGATTGACCTAATCTAGATTAATTTTTAATTTTCTTAAAAAATATAATATTACTTTTCAAAAAAATTCGAAATGATAAGCATAAAAAATTCTTAATCTACCAAGCATAATCCTAAGTGTTTTTGAAGCATACTAAATTCTACTTCCGGAAGTGGTTTAGTGAATATGTCGGCAAGGTTTGATTTGGACTCAACATAGTTGAGTTCAATATGACCTCTTGCCACATGATCCCTTACAAAATGATATTTAACATCAATGTGTTTAGTTCGTGAGTGATGAATTGGATTTTTAATAAAATTTATTGAACTTATGTTATCAACTAAAGTCTTTACTTTTTTGTAATCTAGTTCAAAGTCCTTAAGTGTGTGCATCATCAATAATAGTTGTGCAACACATTCACCTAATGCTATGTATTCTTCGTCAGTTGTGGAGAGTGCAACACAATGTTGCTTCCTATTAAACCAGCTTACTAAGCATGATCCTAAGAGTTGACATCCTCCACTAGTACTTTTCCTATCTAGTTTACACCCTGCATAGTCAGAGTCAGAGTATCATATTAACTCAAAATTACTAGATCTTGGGTATCACATACCTACATTAATTGTTCCTTTAATGTACCTTAGTATTCTTTTAACATGTGGTAAATGTGACTCCTTAGCACAAGTTTGATATCTAGCACACATACTTACTGCAAATAATATGTCTGGTCTACTTGTAGTTAAGTATAGTAAACTACCTATGACACTCCTATAGTACTTTAGATCTATAGACTTTCCTTCCTTGTCTTCATTTAGGATAACATTCATAGCCATAGGTGTTTTAATATCTTTTGCATTTTCCATACCAAATTTTTTAATTAATTCTCTTGCATATTTATTTCGGTATATATAGTTACCGTCTCTTGTTTGTTTTATTTGTAGACCTAAGAAGAAGTTTAACTCACCTATTAAGCTCATTTCAAATTCTTGTTCCATAAGGTTAATAAATTCTTTTAAAAATTTGAATTTTTTGATCCAAAGACTATATCATCTACGTATATTTGAGCAATAAAAATGTCTTTGTTTAAGGTTTTTACGAACAGTGTTGAATCAATTTGACCTTGTCTAAACTCTTTAGAACTTAAGTATGAGGATAGTCTTTCGTACCAGGCTCTAGGAGCTTGTTTTAATCCATATAATGCCTTTTTTAATCTATAAACATGATTAGGATATTCTAAGCTTTCAAAACTTGGAGGTTGACCTACGTACACTTCTTCCTTTATTACTCCGTTTAAAAATGTAGATTTTACATCCATTTGGTATAATTTAAATCCTTTATGTGCTGCATATGCTAGCAACATTCTAATTGACTCAAGTCTAGCTACTGGGGCATAAGTTTCATCATAGTCTAACCCTTCTACCTGACTAAACCCCTTAGCTACTAATCTAGCTTTATTTCTAACGATTTCTCCTTGGTCGTTTAATTTATTTCTAAACACCCATTTAGTGTCTATTATTGATTTATTTGCAGGTGGAGGTACTAGATCCCACACTTCATTTCTATCGAATTGTGCTAATTCTTCTTGTATGGCTATAATCCAATCAGTGTCTGGTAAGACCTCCTCTTTTGATTTTGGTTCTATTTTTGATATTAATGCGATTTGACTTAAGTTTCTTAGAGTTGATATGGTTTGAACTCCTAAAGTTGGATTTCCTAATACCTGATCTAGAGGATGATTATGATTAATTCTAGATGTCTTTAAAATTTCTTCACATTGGTTAGGATTAAGTTGTTCTTCTTCATCATGTGTAATTTTGTTTATATCATTTTGATTATCTTTCAATGTATTTGATTATTTATTATTGATTTCTTCCTCATCAAATTTTACATTTGTTGTTTCTTCAATTTTTAGAGGTTTCTTATTATAAATCCTATAGGCTCGACTAGTGTTCGAGTACCCTAAAAATATCCCTGCATCGATTTTTGAAGAGAATTTTCCTAAGTGATCTTTCGTATTTAAAATAAATATTTTACATCCAAATATCTTAAAATATTTTATTGAAGGTATTTTATTGTTAAAAATTTCATAAGAAGTTTTGTTATGTATTGTATTAATTATTACTCTATTTTGCACATAACATGCAGTGTTTATTGCTTCGACCCATAAATAACTAGGTAGTTTATATTTATTTATTATTGACCTAGCGACTTCTTGTAAAGTTATATTTTTTCTTTCTACTATACCATTTTGTTGAGGTGTTCTAGGACATGAATATTCATGATGATATTCATTTTCTGAACACATTATTGTAAATTTTTCATTTTTAAATTCGCCTCTATTATCACTCCGTATTCTTTTTATCTTACTATCTTTTTCGTTTTCTATTTGTTTACTAAAATTTTTAAATACTTCAAATGTTTCATCTTTATGTTTTAAAAATTTTACCCATGTAAATCTAGAATAATTGTCTATTATTACTAGACAGTATAGATTACCACTTAGTGATTTTACTTCATGTGAATCGAATAAATCTAAGTGGATTAACTCAAGTATTGAGCTTGTTCTATCTTGATTAGTTAATTTATGTTGAGACTTAGTTTGTTTTCCTTGTTGGCAAACATTACAAACTTTATTTTTAATATTTTTAAGTTTGGGCACCCTCTAACTAGATTAGTTTCACTTAACTTCGTTATATTCCTAAAGTTGGTGTGAGCCAGTCGCCTATGCCACAACCAACTCTCCTCTTGCCGTGTCATATGACACTTAATTGAGGATCTTTCTAAATTTATTGAATATATATTTTTATCCCTAACTCCCTTAAGTAATATTTTTGAATTTTTAATATCGTTAATTAAACATTCATTAGATAAAAAATTTACTATATAACCAGCATCACACAACTGACTTATACTAAGCAAATTAAATTTAAAATTATCTACAAGCAGAACTTTTTGTATAACAAAATTAGATTCTAATTCAATGTTACCTGATCCAATTACCTTAAGTTTGTCGTTATTTCCAAAGGCAACTATTCTTAGGTTCTTGTAGCTTAATTCCAAGAACTTTTGACTATCTCCAGTCATATGTCTGGAGCAGCCACTATCTAGAATCCATTGGTCCATTTTTTGGAGTCCTACATGAATTGTAAATTTTAAGATAATTCATACCTTGAGTAGGATGAATTTTTCTTAAATTCTATTTAAGTTGTAAATTTATTAAGCAAGTAAATTAATTATAGTTAAAGTAAGTTAGGTATATTTTGTTAGGGATCGTTGACCGCTAGATGGGGGGTGGGTGAATAGCGATGTGCTCGTACGTTGATGGAAATCGTTCGTGATTGCATCTATAATTTTCGTTAGCGCAGCGGAAACAAAGATAATGAAGCAATAACGAAAATACAAACACAAAAATGCAAGGATATAATGTGGTTCGGAATCGAACAATTTCTACTCCACGGATTGGGTTCGTACGAACCCTAGTGATGCCACAAACACCACCAAGCACAATAAGCTCCTTCTCGACAACACGTCGGAGGTGGAGAAATCTCGTACAAGGATTACACTAAGTAATACAAAGTAAGACAAGCAAATACAACAATAATACAACAATCTATGCAAAGAAAACTTTACAAATGCTCTTTGGATTGCTTGCTTTTGGTTGCCTTGGACTAGCCTTGAAGGACTGGAAGAGCACCAACTATTCCCCTTCAAATTGCCCAAGAAAACACTAGCTTGAAAGCTTTTAACCTGCGGGCCGATTTCCACCGTCGATCGATAAGTCACGGTCGATCGATGCCATGCCACTGTTGTCGTGAGACAACGGGTCGATCCACACTGGAAAAACTCCAACGGATCTATTGGCGACTATCCTATGGAGCATGAACTAGCGATCATTGCCATCCTTAGCGATCAATCGCTTGGCCGACATCAGCGATCGCTCGAATGAGCATGATCGCCAAAGCAATTTCAGCTCTAAACCGACAGTCGAACTCTAGTTGACTCACAGCAGTCGAACCGGCCATACTGTCAGTCGACTGCCAACCTCAAACATGAGGTTTTAACCCAAGTATGGTGCCCCCATACTTGCTAGACCACCCTTAGCCTAGACCTAAGCCTTTTAGCCACCTCCATCAGCCTCACGCCTCTCGGATCCCTCCAAGTCATCCATGACTTGTGTAGGGGATCGAATGGTCGGCTAGAGGGGGGTGAATAGCCCTCTTACGATGGATGTCGTATTTTGCTCGTCTAAAAAAACGTTAGCACAAGCGGAAGCAATAAACTAAGACAAGCAATAAATGAAAATACAAACGCTAACAAAGAATATAACGTGGTTCACGGCTACGCCGCTAATCCACGATCCCGATTCGTCCGAGGTGAATCACTCCTTCAAAGCCAATCCAATATTGGTCTCTCCTTTGCACCAAGCTAGGTGGAGGTAACCTTTACAATCAAGATCACTCTTCTTACAAATAGAATTGAGTAAAAACGAGTAAGAAGAGTTTAGAGCTTGTGGGGCACTAGGAAGATCACTTGGAGCATAAGCATTAGCCTCTCAAAGGCTTACATCCTCTCTTTTTATAGAGAGGGCTGATTTCTTCCGCCATCGTTGTAGTCAGCGGAACTCTTTCATCTGGACCTCATCGATCGGCCGCCTCGTAATCCCCGCGATCGGCTATGAATGGTTCTATGGCGAAAACCCTATTGACCCGATCATTGCCGCCATCGATCATTCTCTGGTCTTAGCCGATCGGCGCCACGACGGAAATCATTGTCGATCGCTGGCCATAATCGATCGATCGAACTCCACTCGACTTCGAGCGATCGCCATGACATGGCAGTCGACTGGTGTCGGGAAAAACCATCCGACACTTGGCCAAATGGCCAAGTTTCACCTAAGAGCTACCCCTCCCCGGGTTACAATCGCTCACTCTCATCTCTCGGAGTCCCTCGCCTTCGAAGTTCTCTTCGTTCTCGGCCACGTCCCTCGGCAGCATCAGGCGCACGACTCTGCAATGCTCCTTCGCGTCTCTTGCCTCGAAGTCTACTTCCTCCGGCTTCACTCCAAGCTTCTCGTCCGGCGGTCCCTCGGATGCTCCAAGCGCACGGCTTCCGCAAAGCTATCCTTCACCGACTCAAGGCACGAGTCATGAGATGTGAAACTTGTCACGGCTCCATGTGCGAATTACTAAGTCCTGCACGACTTCAACGCACATATCAAATCAACATATCAAACTAACTTAAACCCTTTGCCACACCATCAAAACCATATTACGGCAAGAGATTGCCCTAACAATCTCCCCCTTTTTGATGTGTGACAATCCGTTTAAGTTAGGTAAAAACATTTGATATAAATTTTAAGGTAAGAAAGGCATGTAAAGATAAACATGATTTAGCAACATGCAACTCCCCCTTAATCCATGAAACTCCCCATAAAAATATTCTCCCCCTATCATAAGCATAATCATTTCTCCCCCAAAATATATTCCCCTTTACTTAAACATACATTTCTCCCCCTTTGACACCATCAAAAAGATTAATCCTAATTTATACACTCATGGCATCAAGTATAAAGAGAAACATATATTAAAATCAGTCAAGACCTGATGAAATCAGGTTCTTGTTGTTTCTGATCCATCGATCATTGCTATCGATATGTAGCGATCGGCACAAGAAAGAATCAATTTCTGATTTTCTGGATGAATTTCAGAAATGCATTAAAAATTCCAGAAAATTCAAAAAATCATGAAATTTGAGGAGCATATTTATATTAAGTAAATATATCAAGGAAAAATAGTTTTTCATGAAAAATCATTATATTTTCCGAGATTTGCCAAAAATCCAAACACTTGAAAAACCACTAGTTTTTGAGCATGTTAGTATCCATTTTAACACCTAGTCTTGCTTTGAATTGTTCCAAAACATGAATACATAGATTTTAGATTAAGGAATTGTTTTGAAAACATATGAAATATCCAACCATGATCTTTGGGCAATATGTCTATGAATTAAACATAAGCCTTCCCCATGATTGGTCTATTATTGCTATTTTGATACTTTAAATGACCATCTAAATGCCATAGGCATTAGTGGACATTTGTATCATCCTAATATCTCACCCATGCTAAGTTTGCAATCAAGTTAGCCTATAGTGAGTGTGAGATGCATCCTAGGGGGTATTTGTATATACTTAACCAATATATTCATGCAATTCTATCATGGTTAAGTATCAACCTAACAACCTACATGATCATAATGACATATATGATTTAATTTCACATTATGATCATGAAACTCATGTATCCATCAAATAATAGTCATGCATTAGGTATTATATGATGATAATAAGCAAATTATCACCTAAAGCATGATTTAAACCTATTTCTCATGATGACGTGCCCAATATCATAAATCATAAATCATGATTGTACATATGTGTAACAATTGCATTAATCATTATGATTTAAGCATTATTACCTATTTATGGGCACGTTATCATCACCCAACACTATCTAAAAAATGTTGTCCCGTCATCCTAAGTCAACCAAAATATGATATAGGTCAAGTTCATATGGTTGACTACCCTAGGGGTTTTCTAACCCTTAAGGATGGATTTTGGAACCCAAAATAAATTCTTTCCTATTGGGTTCACTAAATACTCCTTGGGGATCCATTTCCTAGCAATTACTTTCTTTTTATCTTGTCCCCTAGCTATTAGGCATTTATAGGCCTTTTCATTTTTCTTTTCTTTGTATCCTAGGCCTTTCTTGTTGAAACTAGCTCTTTGGCTCCCTAAGATCATATTTAAGGTGTTGGAGCCAATTGTGAATTTCTCTAGGGCTTTGGTTAAATAATCTACCTTTTCCATTAATGCCCTATTTTCCTCTATGCATGCATCATTAACATCCAAAGGCATATAATCATATGAGCATGCATCATCATGGCAAGAAGAGGTATCATTATTATTTAAACATGCATTTTCTAGCTTATATTCCAAAGCCTTAATTTGATTAAGCATGCTTTTATTTTTATTTTTCATTCCAAATAAGTCCTTAGTTAAACTAGAAATTATGGAAACTATTTTCTTAGGAGAAACTTTCGTTACCATAGTTTCCATATCTTCTTCTTCTTCTTCGGATGAGGAGGATGTAGAAGCTCCCCCTTCACTTGAGCTCTCTCCTCTTGAGCTTGATCCTTCATTTTCGGAGGAAGAGCAATCCAAGTCATCAAAGGCCATCAAGGCCAAATTGGTGACAAAGGCATTCTCCTCATCCGATGATGATGAAGAGGATGAGGATGGGTCATCCCAAGTCCTTGCCTTTAGGGCTTTGACCTTTCCCTTTTCCTTTGTCTTCTTCTCCTCTTCCTTCTTTTTCTTGCTCCCCTTTTTCTTCTTCTTTTCTTCTTTCTTTTTCCTCTCTTCCTTGCTCTTGTTTAGGAGAGGACAATTGTCCCTTATGTGCCCCTCTCCTTGGCAATTGTAGCATATGACCTTCCCCCTTGGTCTTCTATTCCTATCATGAGATTTATCAAATCTAAAATTCTTAAATGCACGTCTTACCTTCCTTACCATGTAGGCTTCTTCCGTGCTATCCATGGAGGAGGAAGACGCTTCATCATCGGAGGAGGAGGAGATCTCTATCTTCTTCTTCCCCTTATTTGCCAACAATGCTACTCCTCTTGAGGGTTGAATTCTAGGCTCCTCTTGTATTCCTTCAAGCCTAGTTTCGTGGAGCTCCATTGTTGAGAAAAATTCCTCCAAGGTACTTACTTCCAAGTTCTTGGAGATGTAGAACGAATCCACCATGGAGCTCCACTTTGAGGACCGGGGAAAGGCATCTATAGCCTTCATGAGCATATCCCGGTTTGATAGCTTCTCACCTACACTTGTTAGCCCAATTAAAATTTCTTTAAACCTAGAGTGTAGTGAGGTTACCTTTTCTCCCTTTTCTAGTTTTATATTGGATAGTTGGGAGTGGAGGATGTCTCTCCTTGCTAGCTTGGCCTCGGATGTGCCTTCATGGAGTTCTATAAGCTTCTTCCACATCTCTTTGGCGCTAGCATATTCTCCGATCCGGTTGATCTCTTGTTGGGGGAGCACATTGAAAAGATGATGTTTGGCTTTTGAATTTGCAAGGTGCTCTTCCCTTTGCCTTTTGGTCCACCTAGATTTCTCTATTGGCTTCCCTTCTTCATCCCTAGGCAAAACGAAACCGGATTCCATTGTAATCATTATATCAAAATCCGTTTCGAAAAATACCTCCATTCGCTTCTTCCACCAAGCGAATTCTCCTTCAAACTTCGGAGGATGAATGTTGGAGCCGGCCATTTTGAAAATTGCTTGTTGTGGCGGTTAGTCCTCGACAAGCTTTCCTCGGCTCTGATACCACTTGTAGGGGATCGAATGGCCGGCTAGAGGGGGGTGAATAGCCCTCTTACGATGGACGTCGTATTTTGCTCGTCTACAAAAACGTTAGCGCAAGCGGAAGCAATAAACTAAGACAAGCAATAAATGAAAATACAAACGCTAACAAAGAATATAACGTGGTTCACGGCTACGCCGCTAATCCACGATCCCGATTCGTCCGAGGTGAATCACTCCTTCAAAGCCAATCCAATATTGGTCTCTCCTTTGCACCAAGCTAGGTGGAGGTAACCTTTACAATCTAGATCACTCTTCTTACAAATAGAATGGAGTAAAAACGAGTAAGAAGAGTTTAGAGCTTGTGGGGCACTAGAAAGATCACTTGGAGCATAAGCATTAGCCTCTCAAAGGCTTACACCCTCTCTTTTTATAGAGAGGGCTGATTTCTTCCTGGCGCCATCACGATCGCGCCATGGCTGACGTCACACTACAACAAACACGTCGGATCCCGACCGTAGTCCAACGGAACTCTGGCAATGATTGGACCTCATCACGATCGCCGCTTCCGTAGTCGACCGCCTACGGCCATTTAACGGCTCGCGGGCTAAAACCCTATTGACCAATCGATCACGCTATCGCAGCCGATCGATCGGTCTGGTCTTAGCGATCGACGCCCACGATGGAAGTCATCCGCCACAATCCATCTATATACCGAACTCCACTGACTGGAGCCGATCGCCATGACATGGCAATGATCGTGTCGAAACCATCCGACACTTGGCCAAATGGCCAAGTTTCACCTAAGAGCTACCTCCCGGGTTACAATCGCCACTCTCATCTCCTGAGTCCCTCGCCTCAAGTTCTCTTCGTTCTCGCCACGTCCTCGCGATCGCGCGGCTCGCAATGCTCCTTCGCCTCTTGCCTCAAGTCTACTTCCTCGGCTTCACTCCAAGCTTCTCGTCCGGCGGTCCCTCGGATGCTCCAAGCGCACGGCTTCGCAAAGCTATCCTTCACCGACTCAAGGCACGAGTCATGAGATGTGAAATACGCGGCTCCATGTGCGAATTACTAAGTCCTGCACGACTTCAACGCACATATCAAATCAACATATCAAACTAACTTAAACCCTTTGCCACACCATCAAAACCATATTACGGCAAGAGATTGCCTTAACAACTTGTTCATCTATCGCGCTAGCCTTCAGGTGCTTCCATCGGCTATGTCATGCTAACGGTGTCTACACCGCCAAGGCACATTGGACTTACGCTACCAAGACTCCGCTTGGACTTTACGCCACCAACCATTGGACTTATGCTGCAAAGACTTCACCCTTGGACTTTACGCCGCCAATATCAAACCTCTTGGACTTCTCAAATGCCAAGACTCAAGCTTGGACTTTTTCTTGCCAACCCATGTTGAGCTTTCCATGCCAAGACCCATGCTTGAATTTCCTTTGTGCCAAGTACTCAAGACTTGGACTTTCCCAAATGCCAAGTGTCCCACTTGGACTTTCCATGCCAAGTTCTTGGACTTTACCTTGCCAAGACCCATGCTTGGACTTTCCTATAATCACATGGTCAACCCTAGTCAACCATCAAAGTCTCCCTCAAGTCAAACTCAAGTCTGGTCAATTATAACCTGGGTCGATTGTATAAATAATCTCCCCAAAATATTAACCGACATCAATGTCAAACATACTATGTCAAACCACTTTGTCAAACATCAAAATATCACTCGAGTCAAACTCGAGTCTGGTCAATCGTGACCTGGGCCGATTGCGCCAACATATTTGTTTAGTTAAAGAGTTAAATTACGTTAAGTTTAATTAAGGTAAGTTGTTAAGCTAAATTTATTAATCTTGATTTAAGTATATTAGGTTTAGTTAAGCTACATTAAACTAATTAAGGTCTAAATCATCTCACCCAATCTAGGTTTTCAATACACTTATTCCTATGAGTTTTGTGAGATGAACATTTCTTTTATGAGCAATTTCAAAGTGTTTAAACTTGTGTTAGATTCAAGCTTGGTTTGAGCTAGTCAAGTAGGTTTTTCCAATATTGACTTCCAAGTCGTGGCGAGGCACATGACCTTCTTGGTTATCGGAGCAACGACCACTTCCTAGACAAAGTCAATAAGGGAATCAAGTACTTGATTCACTTTAGATTAAGCCTTGGTCTAACTAGTTAAAGACTTAGTGAGTTAGCTTCGGTCAGTTCCACTCGACTTAGTGCACCAGGTCGTGGCGAGGCACATGCCCTTCTTGATTATCGGAGCAACGACCACTTCCTAGACATGCACTTCGAAGAGCTTCCCTAACTTACTATCAGTTCACTTGTCTTTGTACTAGGTTGTTCAAGTTTAAACTACTTTGTTTTCTATCTAGTCCATTCTAAATTAAGCAAGTATAGTAAACTAAGACATGCAAGTGTTTAACTAAACAAGGAAATAAGCAAAGTGTTAGCTCCCCCTAAATGGTAGCTAGTTTGAGTTTTGTTCACTAAGTGAACTTGACTCTTGGGAACCCAAAATTGATTTGGTCCAACTTGGTTGACTAAGCTAGACTTAGGAACCCATGCTTGGACTCGATTCTTAGCGTTTCGGCTAAGTAATGACAAGTCCAGATCTGTTGTACACAGCTCGCTGAGATCCAAGCATCATGTTGAGATACTTGGAACCCGAAGTAAACTTTTCCAAAGATCCAGTTAGATCTTCTACTTGCCTTTTTAGGACTGAGTTCTCTTCCTCAAGCTTTGCAACTTGAGTTGAGTCTCTATCCTTAAATTGGCAAGTCGAAGTCTTTGAGTTAACTTACTCCTTAAGTACTTGGACTTCCTTAAGTAGCGAGTTGACTCAATTTTCAGACTTAGCTAACTTCCTACCTAAGCATGCAATAATATTATATAATTTATCTTATAATGGAGAAGTTACCTCATTCGTGTTAGTGCATATAAGATCCACATATCTCCACAATGGTATGATATTGTCCACTTTGGGCCCAAGCCCTCATGGTTTTGTTTTTGGGCTTTACCCAAAAGGCCTCATACCAATGGAGATATCTTTTTTCTTATAAGCACATGATCTTTTCCATGTCTTACCAATGTGGGACTTTGATTGTATTCCCCATACTCCCAACAATCCCCCCCTCAAACGAAGGACCACATTGGGCCCCCCCTCAAGCCTATCCCTCCTCGAAGGATTTTCTCTGCTTGATGTCCGATCTTCAACCCACCAGGACTTCCTGTCAGTTGTTCGGTCCCCCCGACCCAACTAGACTTCCTTCCTGATGTCTGGTTCTCTTGATCCGGACGTGGGAGCTCAACTTCCTTCGTTCGAGGTTCATGGCTTGACATGGACCATGGCTCTGATACCAATTGTTAGTGCATATAAGATCCACATATCTCCACAATGGTATGATATTGTCCACTTTGGGCCCAAGCCGTCATGGTTTTGTTTTTGGGCTTTACCCAAAAGGCCTCAAACCAATGGAGATATCTTTTTTCTTATAAGCACATGATCTTTTCCATGTCTTACCAATGTGGGACTTTGATTGTATTCCTCATACTCCCAACAATTCGAACCTTTGGAAATGGATACGAATCCGTGGCTTCTCTCCGACTTGGAATCGGACTCATATTCGGAACTTGACTCGGCTCCAGATCTTGATTCGGCCATAAACGCGACAAAGATTCTCTTTGTCTCTTCCACGTCCGACTCTTCCGATGACGACTCATCCCATGTCGCCTTAAGCGCCTTCTTCTTCCTTTCCTTTTTTGGTTTTTCTTCCTTTTTTAAGTTTGCACACTCCGACTTGTAGTGTCCTTTTCCGTTGCATTCGTAGCACGTCACATCCGATCGGGGTCTCGGCTTGTTGTCGGCCACCTTTTTGGCATCTTTCTTTGTAAACCTCTTCTTCTGATTAAACATCTTTCTTACCATATTTACAATCTCCTCTTCTCCGTTTGTTTTCGACTCCGACTCCAACTCATCTTCGGACTCACTCTTCACTTTTCTTTCCTTTTTGGTTGAACCTGCCATCAAAGCTATACCATTCTTGGTTTGACCAAAGTCTACTTGTTCGTGTAGTTCAAGTTCACAAAATAGTTCATCTAACCTAATTGTGGAGAGATCCCTAGATACCTTGTAGGCATTGACAATCGATGTCCATAAGACATTTCTCGGGAATGCCTTAAGGGTATACCTAATTAAGTCCCTATTCTCTATTTGGTATCATATTAAATATAATCCGTTTAATATATCTTTAATCCTAGTATGAAGTTGACTAGCATTTTCGTTTTCGTTCATTTTATAATTAAATAATTTATTTAAAAGCATGTCCCGTTTGGCTATCCTAGTGTCATTTGTACCCTCATGCAATTCAATTAATTTCTCCCATAATTCCTTAGAATTTTCAAATGGACCTACCCTATTGAGCTCTTCTTTGGTAAGTCCGCATTGCAAGATGTTAAGTGTCTTGTAATCGACTTGAGCTCTCTTCCTAATATCAGGGGTCCATTTTTCTGGTTCTAACAACTCACCCGAGTCATCTACCAGAGCTATGAACCCTTTCCTAATTGAAAACCAGACCTCTAGGTCGGTCTTCAGATAACACTTCATTCGTCTTTTCCAATAGGAAAAGTCCTCTCCGTTGAAGAGAGGAGGGCGAACGGTGCTGTATCCATCTAAGTGTGACATTATTAATGAAATACTTTCTAAAAACTATTGAATTAAATGAAATAAATATAATATGTAGAAAATTATTTTAATGAATTTTAAATAGGCAGAAAATTAATTTAATGAATTTTAAAATGCAGAAAATGACTTTAATGAATTTTAAAATGTAGAAAATGAATTTAACGAATTTTGATACGTAGAAAATGAATTTAATGAATTTTAATACGCAAAAAATGAATTTAATAAAATTTAATATGCAGAAGATGAATTTAATGAAATGTAATAATGCAGAAAATGAATTTAATGAATTTAATGAAATTAAATATGAAGAAAATGAATTTAATAAAATTTAAAATACAAAAAATGAATTTAATGAAATTAAATATACAGAAAATGAATTTAATGAAATTAAAAATACAGAAAATGAATTTAATAAAATTAAATATACAAAAAATTAATTTAATGAAATTTAAAATGCAAAAAATGAATTTAATGAAATTAAATATTTAGAAAATGAATTTAATGAAATTAAATATGTAGAAAATGAATTTAATGAAATTAAAAATACAGAAAATGAATTTAATGAAATTAAAAATATAGAAAATGAATTTAATGAAATTAAAAATACAGAAAATGAATTTAATGAAATTTAAAATGCAAAAATGAATTTAATGAAATTAAATATGTAGAAAATGAATTTAATGAAATTTTAATATTAATATACTGCAATAAAAATTAATTTGAAGAAATAAAAATTATTCTAATGCAATAAAATGCTCACGATGGTGGTTTCACCAACTCGAAGCGCCCCCGCTCTGATACCAATTGTAAGATCGAGTATGCCGAGAGAGAGGGGTGAATCTTGGTGGTTAACAATTTAGACTAATTTTCTAATCTAATAAAAGTACGCAATAGAATCTAAAGATAATTATCAACACAGACAGATTACTTGGTTTACAATCCTGACTGGGTTGCTACTCCAAGACTCGTAGCTCTCCCGCGAGCTACCTCGATGGGAAATTCACTAAATACCCTCCGATTCGAGAACTCTCGACTTCGAAGGGTTTTACTTTTTACAAATAATAGAGTTACGTGACAAACCATCCACTCGGAGAATTAAGTATACAAGTGATACAATAAAGTAAAGAGATTACAAGACTTTATACCGACACTTTATAATTGTAGAGGTAGTCACAGAGTGTCGGAGGATCGTCTTGTTATGGAATCAAAGTATAGTGGACGAGCAATTATTTTTGCAACACTTCGACGTATTTGAATTTCGATATCTGGATTTGGTCGAGCATAACTTTTATAAACTTTATCCAGTCGACTGGAATGACTTCCAGTCGACTCCACATCAGCCCGTCGATATGAAATTCGTGGTCTTCCAGTTGACTGAATCCTCTTCAGTCGACTCCACGTCATTCGGCTCCGCATCGGGACATTTTTCTCTTCAGTCGACTCAAGCCCTTTCCATCTGCGTCGCACGATCTCCGTTTGATCACAAGATGATCCTGCCAAATAGGTTTCCAGTCGACTGATACATCTCAAGTCGACTAGACTTCAGTTGACTCGAATTCATCCAGTCAACTGGACCCTACAAAACAGGATTAGCACAAGATATATGAATGACAATAGCAGTAGTAATATTGCTCGATCTCGACTACTAAGTCCCACGCAGACTTTTCGTCGGACCGACGCCTAGCTTTGTCCTCCTAAAGAGGACTCGGCCTTACCTCTTCACTCGAGGCTTACCTGCAGGCTACCTGTCGGAATTTACCATTCTTGACATCCGATCTGACCCACCAGGGCTTCCACCAGCTGTCCGATCTGGCTGACCCAGCTAGACTTTTTGTCGATTGTTTGGTCTCCTGACCCAACCAATCTTCATGCCAGATGTCCAGTCCACGCGACCCGTCTGAACTTCATGTCTGGTGTCCGGTCCTCCTAATCTGTCAAGATGAGTGTCTAGTATCCAGTCAACATGACCAACTAGGACTTCCTGTTAAGCCTGCACACTTAACACTTATATTAGTTCATAAGTGAATCTTAACTCTTAACTGTGATTCATACATCAAAACTGAGGAGTGATGCTCACTCCATCAACAGTTGAGCCCAACCCTTGCCACATGGATCCCAATAACATCCACATCAAAGTATATTCTTAAAAAGTATAATTTCATTGAAATATAAAGGTAAGGGTACTATTAGGAAGTCTATCATGGAGATGTCTCATCTTGCTTCCAAGTTATATGCACTTAAGCTAGAACTCAAAGAATACTTACTAGTAAATCTAGTTTCAATCTCTTCTGGCATAGTTTAGCCAATTTAAGGTGAGATATAATTGTCAAAATGAGACTTGGTCTCTAAATGAGCTCATCTTACACTATATTCAAGAAGAGGAAAAGTTAAAGGAAGACAAGATTAAAGTGAGCACGTAACCTCAACCTATAAGAATAAGAATATGAATAAGAATAACAAAAAGAAAAGGGATAAAGAAGTTACAATACAATGCCTCAGAAGAAACCACCAAAATGGTTGAATGCACTGGAAGGTGATGGTTGTCCCTTCTGCGGAGTTAAGGGGTATTATAAGAAGCAATGCACCAACTATTATGCTTGAGCTACCAAGAAATGAGTGCTTTTTAATTTGGTTTGTTGTTAGGTTAATTTAATTTCAGTGTTTACACACACTTGGTGGATATATTTTGGTATAACAACTCACACAAATGTCTATGCAAGGTTGCCTCTATTGTCAAAAGTCAAATGATGGTGAAAGATGCATCTATGTGGGTGATGACAAGACAATTCAAGTTGAAGCAATGGGAAAAGTACTATGGTGGAACCTTGAACTATTGTCTAAAGCAATATGGAAAATATAGGAAAAGAAAGTGAGCTCTAGAAAAAGTGGATACACTATACTTACCTAGGCCGAGCAGATATTTGGACTTGGTAGACAACACACTCACATTCCCCTATAATCAAACATCTCTTACAGATATGGGATATTATACTGACAGATGATGGTCCTTAGAGGATGGTAGATAGAAGTTGATAGCTTGGTTTACATAGAACGACAATAGAGTGGTGAAGACATATGATTTCTTTAGACAACGTAACCCTAAAAACCCATGAGCAAGGATGGCGTAGAAGACCTACCCACAACCAAGTCATGTAGTCACCCTTTGGATGTTGGTGCAATGACAACTTTCCACTAGAGATAGACAAAACTATCTTAAGGCCAGGTATGCACTTTTTGTAGCTAGGCAGTGAAGAGATAGGATCATCTATTCTTCATATGCTCCCCTATTGAGGAACTATGGAGATGGGTCAAAGGATGGTTGCATATGCACCAGAAGATGTCCACCTACCAATGGATACTCCGAGCTTTTAGATATCACTACTGAGGGATCAAGACTTTATCAAAGGCTTGATATCTAGCCATGACATCCATGATACACCATGTATGGATAGCTAGGAATCATAGCTTTTTTTTGGAAAGGGATAGTTGGATGTAGAAAAGATCTTCAAGAGTGTACAAGTACATATATATCGATCGTTGGATATTTACTTTGATATGGTGCTACATTAGACATAAGTAGATTTTGGATGCCAACATGGTATATTTTACACATTATATATACTTATAAAAAAATAGAAAAAATTGTATTATTATTAAAAGATTAGTTTTTATTTGAATTTTGATGAGACATTTATTGTACCATCTTTTAGGTAGAATTTAATTTCTATTTCTATTTTGAACAAATTTGATTAATCTTGTTCATTTAGGAATAGAAAATTTAGTTTGTTTTGTGATTCAAAATTGGTTAAATTCAATTCTTTATCTATTTATGAAAATCTTTACTTGATTGATATTATTACTTCATTTAATGAATCATTGCAATTAAGTGCATGAGGTATAAAGTGAAAATTAATCAATATAAATTTGGCTACATTATGGTACAAGAGATTAGGTCATATCCCTAAATAGAGAATAGAGAGACTTGTGTCAAATGAAATTCTAGACTCCTTAGATTTTATAGATTTAAATAACTGTATTAACTATATAAAGGGGAAAGGCCAATAAAAGGAGATTTGAAGTTAACAGGACTTCAGACATCTTAAATTTTATACATACAAATATTTGTAGATCATTTTTTATGGTTACTTGAAATGGTCAATAATATTTTATAACATTCATAGATAATTTTCCGCAATATGACTATCTATGTCTCCTTCATAAAAAGTCATAATCATTAAACATGTTAAAAAATTATAAGGCTGAATTTGAGAACCAACTCAACAAAAGTATCAAATTGGATTGTGGTGGTGAATACTACGTTAAATACAATGGTTTAGGTGAATATTGTCTAGGATCTTTTGTTAATTTCCTAGTGAAATGTGGTATTATCCCACAACATAATATGCTATGTTTATCCACTATAAATTGTGTTGCTAAAGATGAAATAGGATGCTTAAAGACATGATGAGAAGTATAATTTGTCAATTTATCTTACTAGAATCACTTTGTAAAGAAGCGCTTATGGTTCCAGCATATATCCTTAACTGTTGGATCGAAAGTGTCGCTAGAGGGGGGGGGGGTGAATAGCGATACGGTGTCGTTAAAAAAAAACTTTTGCAATAAGTAAAAAGCAAGTAGAGAGTGCACAGCGGAAATATAAAGTAGACAAGATATTTTTACGTGGTTCACAATCTTTCGATTGCTAATCCACGGCCCTAGTGATCCTTGATCACGTACGGAGGGCAATTCACTAAAACCACTCCTCCTCGTTGGAAGTAGGAGCAACGATCACAAAAAGAAATCAAGGCAAAGGGACACTCCCCCTTTCCTTGTTACGATTAAAGCACAAAGACAATTTAAAGAAGTAGAACTTAAATAAATATACCGACAACTCTTATAAGTAGAAGATGTAGCTTTCGTTGTCGTGACGACTTCGTCAGAGCAAATGTGAGTAGTAGTAGCGGCGTTACGGGCGTGTTGAGAGCTCTTGATTTCTTATCTTTTTTGCTTGGCGTGAACATGTCTATTTATGGATATTGATCTATGAATTTAGACATAGGTAGTGTCCAAGGTGAGGTTCTTATCCCCCAAGTCTTGCTCATCCACATCCTTTGCGCCAACTCAAGGATGAGGTGCTTCATCCAACCACCTTGTGCCACAACTCAAGGATGAGGTGCTCATCCAACCACCTTGTGCCACCTCAAGGAGGCCTTCACGCCAACTTGTTGGAGCCATCCAACTTGTGCCACATCATGGGAGCCAACCATCTTGTGCCAACTCTCCTCATTTTGGGAGTCCAAGCTTGATGGTGGTTTGCCAACCATCTTGTGCCAACTCACCTCATTTTGGGCGTCCAACTTGATGATGGTTTTGGATGTTCACCTTGATGCCACATCACCTAATTTTGGGGGTCCAAGCTTGGTGATGGTTTGGATGTCCACCTTGATGCCACATCACCCTTTGTACCAAAACACGAGTCAAGTCCAAATTCACCCTTGAAATTGAGCTCTTCTCGAGGAACTAGACCAGATTAGTAGTACGAGTCAAAGGGTTTTGGACCGATACAGATTTAGCTTAAAATATAAAGTAATATGTTTCTAACAAAATTATCTTGACATAGACATTCCATTGGTGGTATTGGGTCGGATCTACGCTTAACGTCCTTTATTCGCTTTCACACGAGATTACCTTGTAGCCTCGCTTCTTCACCCGAGTACCTCGGCTTCCTCCGAAATCCTCAAGGCGTTGCCCGACCACCTCGGTTCCCACCGGTGTCGGCTTCCGCTCAACTTTAGCATTTCTGCACACTTAATTGAGCTCGTAAGATAACAAATATACCCTTAACTATTGAGCCTTTTGCCATAATCAAAATACCGGTTCGACTTTGGTGCCCACTGCACCAACAATCTCCCCCTTTTTGATTCATGGCAAACCGACACAAAAGTTAAGGAAAAATTAAGCCAGCATAATGATTAAGCATGAATGAGCTAGCATAAAGATTAAATATGAATGAGCTAGCATAATGATTAAATATGAATGAGAAATATTATTGTTTCAAGTTCTCCCCTTTGAGGTAACCTCCCCCTTGACCGAAGGTGAGTTCTTGAAAAATAATTTTTACTCCCCCTTAATAGTTGCTTAAGTAATCGGAATTACTTAATATAAAAGGTAATAATTTTGTTTACTTTCTTCCCCTTTAATTTTGGTTAATTTTGGTTACTTTTGTGACTTTCTCCCCCTTTTGACTTAACTCAAAAAGTTTGTAAATATATTTTAGGGTTTGTAAGTCCAAGCAAGTTCCCAATATATATATATATATATATATATATATATTTTTTTTTAAAAAATAATAATAAGCTTGAAAATATGTTCATCTAAAATGTACAACTCCGGTTGGACTTGATTGATATAGAATGATCAATAAGTCTTGAAGGAGTTGATTAATTTTAAATAATTATACTCCATGGTTCATATCGATGCAATTAATCTACATCCTGAACTGTGAGTAAGGTCCTAACATCTCACGCCTGCTCACGTGGCTAAGTACACAAACACATTAGTCCTATGTGTTGTGAGATGTGTTGGCTCCTTAAATCTATAGGTATATGATTTCTAAGGTAAGACTTAGGCTAATTTCATAAAAAGAAGCAAAAATAGAGTACATATATAGAGAAATTTAAATCCTACTCTATTACGCACATACCTAACTTTCGTCTTAATAAACTAAATTCGGCTTCGGGTAGTGGTTTGGTGAAGATGTCCGCTAGGTTTGATTTGGACTCAACATACTCTAGTTGTATAGTTCCATTAGTTACATGTTCCCTAATGAAGTGGTGTTTAACTTCTATATGTTTTGTCCTAGAATGACATATTGGATTTTTAGTTAAGTTAATTGAACTAATGTTATCTATGTAGGTTTTAATGTTGTTAAAGATTAAGCTAAAGTCTTGGAGAGTGTGCTTCATCCACGTGAGAGAGACACACTCACCCATCGCAACGATTCGCTTCGGTGGTAGATAAGGCAACGCAATGTCGCTTCCTCGCACTAACTTACTAGACTCGAGCCGAGGATTTGACAACAACCACTCGTGCTCTTTCTATCGAGTTTACTACCGGCATAGTCGGAGTCCGAGTAGCCGATTAGATTAAACTCGGTAGATCTAGGGTACCAAATACCTACGTTTAGCGTGCCCTTTAGATATCTAAGGATACGCTTGACTAGGGTTAGGTGAGACTCCTTGGCACAGGTTTGTAACCTTGCGCACATACTTACCGCGAATAAAATGTCGGGTCGGCTCATGTTAAGTATAGAGACTTCCTATTGCGCTCCTATAGTATTTTAGGTCAACGGGTTTTCCTTCTACATCTTCGTTTATATTAACATTAGTTGCTATAGGTGTATTAATTATTTTAGCATCTTGCATTCCAAATCGATTTATTAAGTCCTTAGTATATTTTTGTTGATGTAAATATATTCCATCTTTAGTTTGTTTAATTTGTAAACCTAAGAAGAAACTTAACTCTCCTACTAAATTCATTTCAAATTCACTTTCCATAAGTGAGATGAATTCTGCTTAGCAGGATCGAGTTGGTAGTTCCAAAATTATATCATCTACATAGATTTGGGCTATAAAGATTTCTTTTCCTACGGTTTTTACGAATAAGGTTGGGTCGACTAAACCTTGGTTGAATCCTTTGGACTTAAGATAGATCGAAGCCTTCGCATCAAGCTCTTGGGGCTAGTTTTAGTCCATATAGGTCTTACTTAAGTCTAAGGACATGGTCAGGTATATATATATTTTCGAATCCGGTAGGTTGACTGACTTAAACTTCTTCCTTAATGTATCCATTCAAAAATGCTGACTTGAAATCCATTTGAAACAATTTAAAACCTAGATGTTCATCATATGCTAACAACATTCGGATGGACTCTAGTCTGGCTACGGGCGAGGTCTCATCGTAATCTAAACCTTCGACTTGACTAAACCCTTTGCGACTAACCTAGCTTTATTTCTAACTACTTCACCTTTATCATCAAGTTTATTTCGAAATACCCACCTTGTTCCAATAATTGATTTTTCTTTAGGTGGTGGTACTAATTCCCAGACTTCATTTCTAGTGAATTGAGCTAGCTCTTCTTGCATAGCAATAATCCAGTCGGGATCAAGAAGTGCTTGTTCAATAGTTTTGGGTTCGATTTTGGAAATTAACGAGATTTGACTAATGTTTCGGTATGAAGCTCTAGTTCGAACCCCTAAATTTGGATCACCTATAACTTGATTGATAGGATGACTTGGGTTAGGGTCATCTATCACTTGGTCGATAGGATGACTTGGGTTAGGACGAGATTCAAGTTCAAGATCAGAGTCGGGTTTGCTATAAGTTGATTTGCTAGTTGGTTTTGTTAAGGATTGAACGGGTTCATGTCCTTCGTCGAAAACTATATTAATGGTTTCTTCGACTCTAAGAGTGTCGTGATTGTATACCCTATAAGCTCTGGTGGTTGAGTATCCTAGAAAGGTTCCAGTAGAGGTTTTGGATTTGAATTTCCCTAGGTAATCCTTAGTGTTTAAGATATGTACCTTGCATCCAAATACCCTAAAGTATTTGATGTTCGGTATTTTATCGTGATAAATCTCGTACGAGGACTTTTGGTGCCTCTTTACCATAAGGATCCTATTTTGGACATAGCAAGCCGTACTAACGGCCTCTGCCCCAAAATCTATCGGGTAGGTTATACTCGTTTAACATTGTCCTAGCGGCTTCTTGTAGGGTTCTATTTTTCCGTTCGACTAACCCATTTTGTTGTGGGGTTCTAGGACATGAAAACTCATGGTGGTATCCGTTTAGGTTACGTAATCTGTAAACCTGTGGTTTCGAATTCACCACCATGATCGCTTCTAAGTCTTTTAATCTTAAGGTTCTTTTGATTTTGATTAACCTACAAAGATTGATTAGTTGGTCTAGGGTATCATTTTTATGTTTGATAAACCTAACCTAAGTAAATCTAGAATAGTCGTCAATTATGACTAAGCAAAATTGACTACCATTGAGTGACTTAGCTCCATGTGAATCAAATAGATCCATGTGTAGGAGCTCAAGAACACTTTGGTTCGTTCTTGATTAGTTAATTGATGTTGTGTCCTAGATTGTTTACCTTGTTGACAAGCATTACATATTTTATTATCCAAGTTGTTTAGTTTAGGCAAACCTATAGCAAGCCACTCTGACTCATCTTGTGGACGAGTCTTGGGTGCGAGTGTCCGAGTCTTCGGTGCCATAACCAAGATTCCTCTTGCTGTGTCATAAGACACTTGGTTGAGGAGTTGGGTAAATTTATTGTGTAGATGTTGCTATTCCTAGTTCCTTTAAGTATTATTTTAGATGTTGCATTTATCTTGATTACTCATTTTCTAGAAATATGACCTTATAATTGTTATCACACAATTGGCTTACACTAAGTAAATTATATTGAAAGTTTTCTACTAATAAGACATTTTGAATTGTAAAGTTAGAGTTGAGCTCAATATCACCTGATCCGATGATTTTGAGCTTGCCGCTATTTCGAAGGCTACCGATCCTTGTCGTTTGAATCGTAACCGAAAATCGAGGTTGATCCCCTGGCCATGTGTCGAGCAACCATCGTCAACATCCATTGATCCTACATATAAGGTAGTTGGATCGGATATTGGAATTACTAAAGGGTTGTTTGTAAGTTTTTAAACCTAAATCATCTCACCAATATCTACATGATCAAAACATGTTATTCCTATGTGTTATTGTGAGATGACTTTCAATTTTACTTGATTAATTTTAATGAATTTAAATTAACCAACATTAGGTTAGATTCGGATTTAGTCTAAGCTCATCAAGTAATCTTTTCAAGAGATTAGCTTCTGTGTCGTGGCGAGGCACAGAGGCCTTCTTTGATCGGAACAACGACCACTTCCTTAGACAAAGCTAATTTCAAGAAATTGATAACTCGACTTACTTGAGACTACATCTTGGTCTAACTAGTTATTTTTGAAAAGAGGCTCCCCGAGGCTCAATCTTTTCGTAGGATTTTAGTTTATTATGAGTCCTATCTAACCATTCTAAAAATAAAGGAAAAACTAAGCATGCAATTTCTAAGACTTAACACAAATACATTTTGTATTGGCTCCCCCTGGACCATTGAATCGAGTGGGTCTATTCACATAGTGAATTTGGTCCTTGGGAACCCAATACATGTTAGATCCTAAAGTTGAAATCAAAGTGATCTTAGGGACCCATGCTTGGACATTTTTCTTATGTTGGTTTACTATAGACATATATGACTTATTGGTTGTATTTGAGTTAAACCCGAGTCCGGCCTTGTTGTACACGGCCCTTTGTGATCCAAGTAAGAGGTCAAGTCCCTTGGATCCCAAAGTGAACCTTTCCAACGTGTTCCTAAGGTCTTCGACTTGTGTTTTCAAACGCGAGTTCTCAACTTCAAGCTTTTCAACTTGAGTTGAGTCCTCCTCTTGAATACGAGTAGTCGAAGAGGTTAGGGAGACCTCATGTTTGAGGAGGTTAACCTCCTCAATTAGGGTCTCGACCTTGGACTCGGACTTAGCTAGTTTCTTATTTAAAAATTTAATTGCACCATACAAAGTATTAAGTAACGACCGACTTACCCTTAATGATTCTTTTGAACCGGATACGGATCCGTGGCTTGTCTTGAATGGAAGCTCATCATCGGATTCGACTCGGACTCTTCTTCGGTTTCGAGTCGTGCTCGGTCGGCTTGGCCATTAGAGCTTGGATATCGCCTTCTTCCTCCGACAACTCCTCCCAAGTAGCGCTTAGCGCTTGGTCTTTGATGCGTTATTCTTTAGCTTTGGGCACTCGGACTTGATGTGACCGAACTGTTGCACTCATAGCATCTAAAATTAGAAGTATTTGAATTAGGTTTAGGCTTACCTTGAGTTGTTGGTCGTTTCGTCTCTTGATCATCTTCCAAACTAGATTGACTAGTTCGGATTCTATTTCGAGTCTACTTCCGATTCGGACTCGCTTCTTCCTTCGGGGTGGCTTGCTTGCGGGCTTCTTCTTCTTGGAACACGCAACTAACGCAATACTCTTCGGCCTGGACCACGTTAGTTTGCTCATGTAATTCAAGTTCCGAAAACAATTCGTCTAACCTAATTTTAGAAAGGTCCTTGGAGACCTTGTAGGCATCGACCATGGATGCCCACAAGGTGGTCCTAGGAAATGAGTTAAGAGAATACCTGATAAGGTCGCGATTCTCGACCTTTTGTCCGATGGCATGGAGTTGGTTGATGTCTTGGATACGAGCATGTAGTTGAGTTGCGGTCTCGTTTTCCTGCATTTTCAAGTTATACAATTTATTTAAAAGTAAATCTCTTTTACATACCTTCGTGTCGTCGGTGCCTTCGTGTAGTTCCACTAGCTTGGTCCATAAGTCCTTTGCACTAATGAAGGGGCCGACGCGGTTGAGCTCTTCCTTGGACAACCCACATTGCAAGATTTGAGTTGCCTTGGCATCGGCTTCTACTTGTTTTTTCATGGAATTTGACCATTGATCGTAACCCAAAGATTCACCATCTTCATTAATAGGAAGTGTGAAACCGGTTTGGATTACGATCCACATCTCGATTTGGGTTTTAAGAAAGCATTCCATCCGACCCTTCCAATAACGAAAGTCATTACCGTTGTAAACGGGTCGTGGTGATGCTAAACCCTTCGAGATGGGTCATTTAAAACAAGAAGAAGAACGATTTAAAAGAATCTTGCAAAACACAAAAAGAATATTCCAAGACTTTCGTCTTGGATTAGTAGTGCAGAAGTAAAAAATATATATAAAATGTAACTTGCAAAAGAAATAAACAATCAAATGCGAATGTCGCTGAAGTTCCGAGGACAACCTTACTCGGATCTAACCCAAGGACAACCTTATCCAGGATCCTAAAGCCTCTAATGCAATTCTATATGTAGGAGAAGATAAGCAAGTGAAATAATTATACGAAAACAGAAATAAATAAATAAAAATCTGTGAAAACGAAAACAAAGCTAGATTGGTGGTTTCACGAATCTTAGCGCCCGCCTCGATACCAATTGTTGGATCGAAAGTGTCGCTAGAGGGTGAATAGCGATACGGTGTCGTTAAAAAAACTTTTGCAATAAGTAAAAAGCAAGTAGAGAGTGCACAATGAAATATAAAGTAGACAAGATATTTTTACGTGGTTCACAATCTTTCGATTGCTAATCCACGGCCCTAGTGATCCTTGATCACGTACGGAGGGCAATTCACTAAAACCACTCCTCCTCGTTGGAAGTAGGAGCAACGATCACAAAAAGAAATCAAGGCAAAGGGACACTCCCCCTTTCCTTGTTACGATTAAAGCACAAAGACAATTTAAAGAAGTAGAACTTAAATAAATATACCGACAACTCTTATAAGTAGAAGATGTAGCTTCGTTGTCCTGACTTCGTCGTAGCAAATGTGAGTAGTAGTAGCGGCGTTAGGACGGCGTGTTGAGAGATCTTGATTTCTTATGTCTTTTGCTTGGCGTGAACATGTCTATTTATGGATATTGATCTATGAATTTAGACATAGGTAGTGTCCAAGGTGAGGTTCTTATCCCCCAAGTCTTGCTCATCCACATCCTTTGCGCCAACTCAAGGATGAGGTGCTTCATCCAACCACCTTGTGCCACAACTCAAGGATGAGGTGCTCATCCAACCACCTTGTGCCACCTCAAGGAGGCCTTCACGCCAACTTGTTGGAGCCATCCAACTTGTGCCACATCATGGGAGCCAACCATCTTGTGCCAACTCTCCTCATTTTGGGCGCCCAAGCTTGATGGTGGTTTGCCAACCATCTTGTGCCAACTCACCTCATTTTGGGCCCAACTTGATGATGGTTTTGGATGTTCACCTTGATGCCACATCACCTAATTTTGGGGGTCCAAGCTTGGTGATGGTTTGGATGTCCACCTTGATGCCACATCACCCTTTGTACCAAAACACGAGTCAAGTCCAAATTCACCCCCTTGAAATTCGAGCTCTTCTCGAAATTTGGAACTAGACCAGATGATTGTAGTAGAGCATCGTCAAAGGGTTTTGACTGATACAAGTTAGCTTAAAATATAAAGTACGATGGTTCTAACCAACTGATCTCGACCTAGACCTTCCATTGGAGGTATTGGGTCGGATCTACGCTTAACGTCCTTGCTTCGCTTTCACACGAGCTTACCTTGTAGCCTCGCTTCCGGTCTTCACCCGAGTACCTCGGCTTCCTCCGAAATCCCTCTGGCGTTGCCCGACCACCTCGGTTCCCACCGGGTGTCGCAGACCTTCCGCTCAACTTTAGCATTTCTGCACACTTAATTGAGCTCGTAAGATAACAAATATACCCTTAACTATTGAGCCTTTTGCCATAATCAAAATACCGGTTCGACTTTGGTGCCCACTGCACCAACATTAACATGGTTCCAAATAAAACAATTGACAAAACCACTTATAAGATTTGGATGAGCAAGAAGCCTAGTTTAAAACATTTACATGCTTGGAGATATCTAGATAAGACATGGCCTTATAGGCCTAATGAAAGGAAACTAGACTCAAGAACAATAAATTTTTATTTTGTTGGATACTCTAAAAGATCAAGGAGTTACAAGTTTTATGCTCCCATGTCTAAATCAATTTTTGAGTTAGGAAATGTTCGATTCTTTGAGGATGTCAAATTTGCAGAGGGAAATACGATTAGAAACTTCATCTTTGGAGAGGAATATATTGATATTCCTATAGGTGTTATTGAATTTAGTCAAAAAAAAAAATCTTGATCTTATTCAAGACATAACAAATCAATACAATGTTGAAGAACCTCCTATTTAAGAAACTATTTCAGAAGAAGTCTACCACCTTAAGAACCTATCATTAAGGAGATCCATTTGACAAAGGGATAGTGTAGTGCTAAATGATTATATTATATGTCTTCATGAATATGAGGTTGACATTGGAGTGATGGAAGATGATCCAATCAACTTCCATTAAGTCATGCAAAGGTCAAACTCTCATAAGTCAGTTGATGCCATGTATGAAGAGATAAAATCCATGAAGGACAATGACATCTAGAATCTTGTCCCATTGCCAAAAGGTGTGAAGCTCATTGGTTGGAAATAGATATTTAAGACCAAGAGGGATTCTAAAGGCCATATGGAGAGATAGAAGGTTCGTCTTGTTGTGAAAGACTTTACATAAAAAAGGCTTTAAAGAGACTTTCTCATTAGTTTCTTTGAAAGAATGGGTTATATTGCATTAGTAGCACATTTCGAATTTGGAGTTATATCAGAGGATGTAAAGATCACTTTCTTCAATTGTGTCAATGATGAGATGATCTATATGGCGGAATCAGAAAACTATGTCAGAAGATCCAAAGAATATGATTTATAAACTTAAAAAAATCCATCTACATGCACAAACAAGCATCTTGACAAATGGTATTTCATGTTTAATCAAGTGATTATCTCATTTTATTTTGAGATTAATTTGGTTGATGATTGTACATACCATAAGTTTTATGAGAGCAAACATATTTTTTTAGTCGGCACTAGATATCTAGGCTTTTGACATGACTAATCTTAGAGGTGACCAATTCGACCCCACAAAAATTTCCCACTAGCCGTTAGGGTAAATCAGGAAATGTCCTCAGTGGGTGGCCTAACAGCCTAACTTTCTAGGATTGAGTATTCCATTTGGAAAAAATTCCTACAAATGTGTCATAACTGGGACTCGATGCTTGGGAAACTATCTGGGCACCCAACCAATACACCGTAGCCCCGAGGGCAGTAGAAGATTTCTAGCCTACTAGTAAAAAAAATGAGAGCAAACATATTTTCTTGGTTTTATATGTTGATAATATTTTGCTTACTAGTAATGATATAGGCTTATTGCATGAAACCAAGAGATTTCTAGCTAAAAATTATAAAGGTATTGGTGATGCCTCTTTTGTGTTAGGAAATACACGAAGATTACTCTCAGGGTACTCTTGGATTATCACAAAAGAACTATATCAAATTTTTTTTTCAAAAGATAACACATGCAATATTGAATCAGGTAATACCAAGTTATTTTTAGGACAAATATATGCAAAAGATTTTTTATGCATTAGTAGTACGAAGTATAATATATGCTCGAGTTTGTATGCATCCAAATATTGTATATATCATAGGGATGCTAAGTAGTTACTTGAGCAATCCATGATTAGATTATTAGAAAGAAAACAAATGGGTCTTGCAATACTGTTAAAGAATACAAAATTACATTGTTAAATATGACTAATAAATAAATAAATCAAATGAACATAATTTAATTGTTTTAGGCTAAAATAAAATTAAAAATTAGGTAATTCACTTATAGAATTTTTAAGATTTTTTGGGGATTTAAATGGAAATTTCACCGCATGATATGAGGATATATTTAATAGGCTTTAGTAACATCTGTTTGGATTATCAACTTATTAGGGAGTTAATAAGTTTAATTAATCTAAGATATATAAATAGAAAACCTAAATTTTTATCTCCTCATTCTTTCCTCTCATGTGCCCTACCTCCTCCTTTCGTCATCACCCTCTTCTCCTCCTCTCCACCACCACTTCTCTTCTCCTTCCTCCGCCGCGAATCATACCACTGCTGACTGTATTTCGGTTGAGGGACCTTCGGGTGGTCCGATAGGAGTGGGCGGTCATTCGAATCCATATTGCCTTCCTTTCTAATCGCAAGCGATTGATCCACCGTTGCCCTTGTCATGATTATCACCACACCCAATCACTGTGAGCTCAGCCACACCATGAGCTTGAGTTCGCCGCCATGAACAAATTCGCATCGCTTGCCCTTGTGTAGCGAGCAATTGTGGTCGACCGTTACCAGTTGCCTCCACTCGTAGTCACTTTTGTCATGCTGCCCTGGCCGCTTGCCTCCTGAGTGCTGCGAGTAGCAACGTTGGCTGCCTACCTCTCATGCGCTGTGAGCAGCATAGCCAACATTTCTTCGCCCATTGACTATCGTCGCGATTTCCACCATTGTTCCCTACTTCCAACAAGCATCACCAGTGTCCAATGTCGCTGGTGTCTAGCTTCACCTGTAACCTCACTGTCTCCTCCAATCTGGCCATGAGTTTACAAAAGGTTGGAATCGCCAATCTAGCGGCCCTCAGCGACCTGTCCCACGACCATTATGAGGGAGGTAAATCGTGGGAGACCTTTGTCCTTCACGCGATTGGCCAGGGCAGAGGAGAGTCATTTGACGTCAGAGAGGGATTTTAGTCCCTCCTCCGGAATCAACCCATGCTCATTTCGTAAATGCCATCCTGCCCCAATCAACGCGTCATCCCCGTGGGGACATGATTAATTGTATATATGGTAGGTTGTATTAAAAGGATAATTAAATCAATAGCAGACCGTTCTGATTAATTATTTAGCTAATTAACATTTATTGATTAATGAATGAGTTTAATTAATTAGGTTAATATTAAATATGTTAGATTAGTTAACTATTAATTTTTTGAGTTAATAGTGGGTTAATGATAGATTTACTACTTAATTAATTATTGGTTAATTAATCAAAGTTAAAAAAAATGATTTAGGATTTGAGTCTATTATTAGACTTGTAGTAGAACATAGTTATGTTTGTATTTTACAATTGCAGGATTTTGATTCGAGACAGACTCTCGGACATGAAGACAATCAGGATATTCTACATATCATGTGGGTAGTTTTTTTTTTGAACTGTGTAGATCATTGATCTTAGTGCATTAACCCTTATATATTGTTAGTATTACTATATTGACTCCACTCTATATTATGCTTGAGTTTGATACTTACATGCTTGATCTTGGATATGATATATTTGATGTCTATACAATCTCTTTTACTATCTATGTAATTTAGTATCGTTTATACCTATTATATTTACATACATTATTTACATCTCATACTTCCACTACAAAAAAAAAAGGTATTTGGATCAAAATTTTAGAAGCGGTCAGAAAAGCGATTGTAAAAGGTGAATTTTTAGAAACAGTAGGACTAACCACTTCTAATTGCAATTCAATTGGACGAATTTTCAAAGCGGTTATTTGTACCGATTTTGTTGAGAACATTTAGAAACGGTTGTTAAAACGATTGTATAAATGACTTTTAGGAGCGGTTATTAAGCGATTGTAAAAGGAAAACTTTTAGAAACAGTCAATAATCGCTCTTAGAATTGCTTTAATTGGGTTTTTTTCCGGCACGTATTGGAGACATTTAGAAGCGATTTTTACTGTGTCTAAAAGACGTATACGAGATTAATTAAAAAAAAAAAGTGCATCATAAACATCCCTCACCTGCAAACTTAAACAACCTCAATTAAGACGAAGGATAGGCCATTGTAAAGGGAAAAAAAAGGAGAAATATACCAAATGCTTTGCACCTTGTCTCTAGTCATGAAGATAAGTCCAGGAACAGTTTGATCGAGATGGGTCTCAGAGAGGCAATTTGAGAGCATAGAATTGGCGGCACGAAGAACATCATCATGGTGGGTATCATCGGTAGAAAGTAGCAAGGCAACTACACTGGAAGATTTCGTTTGAGTGGAGGTGAGTGTAGAGATAGATAATGGCTGAGGGTGCAATGCCATGGATAGACGCTGAAAGCTAGTTGAGGGAACCAATAAGGGTCTTTTAGGAAAAAATTATAGTGTAGATGGATCGCCGAAGGGAGCCACCATGAATTCCCTATAAAAGCAAATGATTTTCCCAAAAATCTCAATTGATAGAGAAATACACATTGTTGCTCAAATTTTTAACACGAACCTAATCCAACATTAAACTTCCCAGTAGGGATAGTATAGGGACAAGCAACTATAATTAAAAAAATCTCGAACATACGAAAGACACATTTCTTTCAGATATCTACGTATGTTCGAGATTTTTTTAATTATATATGAATCGGTGGGAATTGATATAAATTGGTAAATTCAGGGTGGAATTGGGTATAACTGAAAGAATCGATTAAATAATAATATCAATGTTAATAAAATAAAAATGAACCCTTTTATTTATTTCTCTCCCCTACGTTCCCGGCTTTTCCACTCCGTTTCCCTCTCTCGCTGGCTTACCTTACACCCCATTTCAAAACCTTAATTAAACACCATTTTAACCTAAATCTTTTCCATTCCCGCAGCCATTCCTTTCGGCTAGAAATCTCCCGCTATCTAGGTAAGCAGGTGACGAGGCAAGGGGTCGCTTGCGCCCGCCGACGAGGCAGCGAGCACCTGCTCATGGGGCGTTCGCTGATGATGCAGCGAGCAGCCGCTGACGATGCGGCGAGCAGCCACTGACGAGGCGGCGAGCGGATGCTCGTGGGGCAGCAGCTGACGAGGCGGTGAACGGACGCTCGTGAGTCGGTCGTTGACAAGCCGATGAGTGACCGCTTGTTGGGCGGCCACTGACGACGAGGCGAGTGACCGCTCGTGGGGTTGCTGTTGACGAGGCGGTGAGCGACCGGAGACGAGGCAACGAGCGGCCATTTCGCCTCGCCAACGGTCGTTGCCTTGCAGTGCAGCTGCCATTTTGTGTGATGGCGCTGGCTGCCTTGCGAGTGGCCGCCTCTAGCCGCTGCTTCGCCAGGTTGTCATCGAAATTTACATTCTCTGTTCTGTTCATATTCTCTGTTCTGTCCATATTCTCTGCCATTTTGTATTAGGAAACTGCAAGCGAATTGAAGGAAGAAACAACTTCATTCATCATAGAACACATTAGGACGTTGCTTTTCCTAATCATTGAAATTCAGAATTATTAGGTGAGCACGTTAGCAAATCTTTTTTTATGAAATTTTAACTGCATACACCATTGTTTGCATTTCTTCTAGTTGTTTAACTGCATACACATTAGGGTGATGGTATGTTTTATTCGTTTTGAAAATGAACCATGACAAGACATGAGTTTTTCAGGATTATTCTCTTCCATTGAAATAACAAAAATGTATTAAAAGTAACTTGCAACGCTCTACATATGATTTTCTGTATGCTTAGCATTATGGGAATTAGAAGCATTTCTGTTGTTGGATCATTAATTAGAGAGTTCTCATTCTGTGATTGAATTGATGTTTCCACTTTTTTCTCCAATATATTGTCAGCTAATTTATCATTTTTGAGAGACACTTCTTGCTGAACTCGATACAGTTAGATTCTTATGGTGTTAACTTTATATTGGTTTATTGTTATTGTTAATGTTAATTATGTAACTGACTTGTAATTGATCTCTATATTGTTATTTTTAGATAACTTTTGAAAATGATAAACAAAAGAATGCGAATGCTAATCCAAAATAGTCAAAGATGATCTAGAAGAGAAGAATCAAATAATAGAGGAATTGACGAGGAAAATGAATCACAAGACACAACATCCCATTCATCATTGGAGATACAAAATGATACACAAAATGAGGATGTTAATGAGCAAGGTGAAAAATATTTTTGGATATGAACAATGAATTAGTTTTGCAACACTAAGTGAAAATTACATTTTTTAGATGAAAATGAGGTTATGTCTTCACCCCAAGCTCAGCAAAGAAGACGTGGCAAGACTATTATGAGAGATATTCATGCATTACATCCTGACCATGTCCTAGTAGTGAAATTCAATGAAAGGGGATAACCTTATGGTGATCTACAACCAACGCTTGCAAATTTTATTGGGACTATTGCGCGGAATGGACATGTGTTACCCCTAAACTTTTTAGATTGGAGAAAAATGTCGACAAATCGCTTGAATGATGCATGGAGACTTGTTACTGTAAGTTAACAAGTGTTTAATTTCAACTTTGCATTTAAAGCATGAACATATTTTATTTTATGTTTATAGGTATGTTTTTGTATTCCTAATTGCCATAGAAGAGTTATAATACAAATGATGGGGTCGCGTGGAGACGGTGGAGGACTGAAGTGAAAGCTACTTCTTATGATTCAAATACTCCACTAGAAGAGCTTGTTGCAATACGACCCATTCCACATGGGTTGACACCTTAAACATGGGAAGTTTTATGTAACTATTAGAAATCTACTGAGGTACAACTAGTATTAATTGTTTTCGACATATGTTTATAGATGCTATCATTTCATTATAAATTTTTGTGCCAGAGAACTTCAAGAATCATTAGAGAAAATGCAAACAAAGAAAAGGGACTCATGCACAGGGACACACTAATATTCCATCATTGGAATATAAGTTTGTAAGAATCAAAATTATTTCTTTTCTTCCTTACAGTTAGTTTCTCATTGCTCCTTTACTGTTTTACACTTTAATGTTCTTATCCTTGAAGTTCTAAGGTTTTATGGGAATCTAGATATTTATTACAAGCAATATAATGTATATAGTCAACTTTTGATGGAATGTGTAAATATTTGGTGTTAAATGTGGATTTTTATCCTTTTAGTCTTAAGAGAATGACAGAAAATCGAGTCGTATTGAAATATAACAATTGAGTCGAAGAAGTAGAAAGAAAAAAGGTGCCCATGTTGATGATGAGGCAATACGAGTTGAGGTAATAATAATATGTTTCATTTTTTAAGTTGACTTTTAAATATTTTCTTCATTCTATTAATAATTTATTTTCTTATTAGAATTTACTTAAAGAGGTTGTGGATCGTCACCTCCAAGATAAACTTGAAGGAACACAACCAATAGAAGTCCACGAGGAGGTATTTCGGTAACAATTTACTTATAATTTAATTTCAAATGGTTCAACTTTAATTATATTCTTTATATAGTGAGATTTTTGGAATCGAGCATTCTGGTTGGGTTCGATGTTTAGGAGCTGGTGCGTTGCCTAGCCAAGTGTTCCCAGAGCAATGTAAACGCAACTCAATGTATTGGCAAGATTATCACTCTCATATAGATTTGATGGAGAAATTTAGGAAAATGGAAGAGAAAATTAAAGATATGAAGTTGCGAGAAGCACAACGACAGACAGAAATAGAGTAGATGAAAAGACAGATGCAAGAAAATAAACAAGTCCAAAATTTTGCACGAGTAATGCTAAGTATGATGTCTAAAAGTGCTGGGGTCTCTCATGGACATGAATTTTTACCGGCACACGTAATAACATTTCGCACACAAAAAAATAATTGTTTAAATTTTTTTGTATAATTAAGTTACTAATAGTAAATTTATTTATTTTTCTAGATGGTAGCTATATTTGCAAATATTATGCAGTAACAAGGTCCATCAATTGTGGAAGAAAATAGACGTAGATCCTCCCCACCATCAGAACAATCTAATAACTAGAGAGAATTTCAAATACAATCGATGAGGTTAGTTTTTAAGTATTACTGGTTTTAAGTACGATTCACAGCAAGAGAGAATTTGTAATTGGATCGCAACTAGTGAGTATCTGTACATATGTAATTGTGATGTATTGGAATTATCCTTAGTCGATGAATTGATGCATTGGAACACCATCAATTCTGTTGAGATTAGCACGAGTTGTACTCTTTGGTTTATCCAAACAGTTGTTTCTCACTGGCTGGAGACATTGAGATGTTCGGAGTTAACCGTGGATGCTAGTTATGACAACTAGTTCATTAGAGTGACTAGCTGTAAAACTTCATATGGTTCTTTGCATATACATATATGTCAATGAAGTTCTTACTGCAGCTTAAGTGCGATGTTCCATCGACTTACGGTGTTCAAGTCATCTTGGTCATGGAGATTTATGCTTTGACATCTTAAGTAAGGATCTCCGAGGAGATGTGGACCCGGGATGATTGAGTATAAGTCGAAGTGCTCGAAGGTGTTTGAATAGCCTATAGAACATTCACCACTCCTTGCGAGGAGATGTATACCCTATGACCTCTCGTCGGATTGTTACTAAAGTATTTGACCAAAGCATTACATGTTTTGTAAGATATGGTGAAAAAAAATTGATATGGGTTAATTGGATCTAGGTTTAATCCTATTGGGTTATTAAACCCAACCCGGTAGTAAAATTAAACTTGACCCGTTAGCATATTTGATCCACTTAAATGCCACGCTGATCGTGACTTCCTCCCTCGCGCGACCTCTTCGTTCTTTCCCTCACCGCGCTGCAACCTACCCGCCCCGACCATTTCTCTGCCGCTCCCCTTAATGGCCGAGCCGTCTTTCCCCACTTCTCGCCGTCTAGCTTTTAATCTCGCCGATTTTACTGTGTTTCGAGCATTTTCCCGTTCGCGGCAACTTCTCTTCCTCTCTCTCGATCCTCTCTTCCGCATGCTCCTCACCGTTTCCTTCCTTCCCTCGTGCTTCTTCCTCACGACAACTCGACTTCCTCTCCTCGCCCAGATCTCATTCCTTTCCAGCCATCGACCTTGACAATCTTCACGAGCAAGGGTCGGGAAGACTGGGTTGACGACGCTTCAATCGAGAGTTGTTCTTTCTGATTGAAGCTGGAGTGAGGTAAGGAGTTGTTCTTCCTTATGTCCCTCGATTTCGGAAGAGATCCATCTGTGAACGTGTTTCTTGTGCGTTTAACACAGATTGCCACAGATTCTAGGGAAGCGGCGTTGTCGTTGGGTTTTCCGACGAACCAAGCAGATTAGGGGGGGGGTTCCACTGTCGTTTGTCGTGGGGAAAGGTAAGTGCCGATTTTTCTCCTTATCTTGGACGAAATCAACTCCAAGATGTGATTTTTCCCTTCACTGTGCTTGATCGGATGATATGGGTAGTGGTCTGGGAGTTGGTGAACAGAGGATAGGAAGAAGGGGGGCTGCCGGTGGATCCCAAGGGCAGGTATATCTCGAACTATACCTTTTCTTTCGTCTGCTGTTTGGTCAATTCGGGTGATGGTCATGGAGTTGGATTTTTGTTGGCTGCTGTGTGTCCTGTGGGACTGTGAGTTGAAATTCTGGTCGGTTATGGGTTGTTGGTGGCTGTGTGAGGAGCTGTATGACTGGGATTGAGTTGTAAATGGGCTGTTGTGTTGTTGTAATGGCTGTGAGTGAGAGGAGAAGATGTGTGTGGCATGTTTCGGTGAATATAACAGGTTGTGAAGGTTGTTCACGGGCTGTGTAGGCTGTGCAGTGCTGTGCGTGATCTATAGAGTTGGTTGTGAGGCTTTGTTAGGGTGTTTGGTCGACTGTGAAGTAGTAGTTTTGTTTGGGCTACGAATAGAGATGTGTATTAGTGTGAATACGAATTAGATTTATACCTAATTTTGTTGGTGATACTATTACATCAGATTAAGTGTAAAAGGGTGAAATCTTCACGAGATGGGCTTTGTTAAGATGGATATGGAATTGAATGTGTTGGTTAGCACTTTTGCTAATTGGAAACGGTGGGTTTAAATTAAGTGGTTAAGTTGACTATTTGGGTTTCGTTCGGTGAAGGTTGGTTATAGTGAATATGAATGATTGGGGAATTTCCTAAATCGTATTCGATAAAAAAGGATGCGACTATAGGGACGATATAATAGTAAATAATATATTGTCGTATGCTCGAACATAACCACAATGTTTGATATGTGCAGGACGTGGATACGAGACGGGTCCGCGACCGTGAGGATTTCATTACTCGAGCGTTATATCAGGTGGGTAATTTCCTACCCTAGTTAGATAGTTAATGCATGCAGATTTAGATATATGATCATGTTTTATGATCATATTACCTTGACTCCGCTCTTATTTATTCTTGTGCTTGATATTGTCTTTGGCCTTATGTGCTTTATTGTTGTTATCATATTTTCCTTCATCATGATTAGGAGTTACAGATGTGATGTATGTAAACCTAGATTTGATTAGTTATTTGCAAATAGTGGAGTACAAATGATGACCTGATTTTTAAATTGGGTAAAAGGTCATCCGTGGATAGGTAATTTCCTGAACATAGGGTTGATTCCAATACCCTTAGGTTGCATATTCCTTACTGATCATGTGTTGTATAAATGGTCATGTGAATCGTGAATAGTGTGTCGCTACAGACAGGTGGTCCTAGCGTGTTATGATCAGTTGAGTATGACTCTCTGTAGGATAGAGAGTGCATTGATCAAATTGGTATGACTCTCTGTAGAATAGAGAGTCTGTGGTGGATATCTATATGTGTGATTATGCATTCATGTCATTTACATGCATGCTAGCGATTAAGTCTCTCTTGTGGTTGAGAGGGTCGTCAGTCATCCTGCCTCCACGGTTACTCATAGGAGGAGTAACTGGTGTGAGGGCAGAGCATTTGATGTGCCGCACTCTATCACTATAGACAGTGGTAGTTGGATTTGTGTGCCATTGTCCTGCGTGTGTGGTACTCGACCACTTATGGATAGTGACTGTCGGAGTGGCCAACAGCAGGGACTCCCGTCGAGTAGCTTGCTCTTTACGCTTATATGCTACTCGATCATACTGCCACTCGGCTACTCGAGAGTAGTGGTTGGTGTTGAGTTGGGACATTTGTCATGTCGAGCCACCGAGGCTACACTAGGGTCGTGGTAGCTTTAGGGTGAGCCGATATGACCATGCATGCTGCATTGCCGTGACTTATGACATTTTGCATATTGCCACATATATATATATATATATATATATATATATATATGACTAACATATATTTAGATGCAGTCTATATGTATGCTTACTGTGATATTGCATTTGTTTGTACTATGTTTGCTGTATTTGTTTGTACATCATCATATATGCTACTGCATCTGCTATATAATAGTGTATGGGACACCGTGTATGAGTTGGTTAGACTATTGCATATCTTTGACCAGTATTCATGATGTAGTATGAGTTAGACCAGATTTCTTGTTATATATTATGGATATATGCTTAAGTTGGATAGGTGTAGCGTAGCAGACTTTCAGGTATGTTTGCATTTTATGTTGTTCATTTGGTTAGAAGGTATATGCATGTATATGTTTATTATGCTGGTGTTTACCTGATGTACATGAATATTGTTGAATTACATGTGATATTTGATATATACATGTTCTTTCTTATTACTGCTGAGTTATACTCACCACCATGGACCTTGAGTTTTTCTATCGCCCAGGTAACAGGTAGAAGTCTTCGTGACGGCTTGGAGCATCGCCAGCGATCCATCCCATCTCATTTTCCTAGCCTCTCATGGATTTTGGTTTCTTTTTTGTGGACTTCAGTTGTGTTTGGAGTTTTATGTACTGTTTGGTATTGTGGACATGTTCTGTGGGTGTACACCCGCGTTTGTTCGGATTTTATGCTAGTATGGGTTGTTGACGTCTATTATTATGTTGTGATGTCTTCCGCTGTTGTTTTGATTTAGATTTGTTATTATGTTGTGATTATGGGACCAAGGGCCTTGTATTAACAGGATATGTTGTCACGTATAGGAGAGATATCGTCCATTTACTTTTCGGCTCGGCATATTCTCGGGGCGTGACAACTTTATTGGTATCAGAGCCGAAGGTTCTGCAATGCCATACAATGATTTTTATTTTTGAGTCTTGGATTCTCGGGAGTCGATTTATTTTTCGGTTTTGGTTTTCTGAGATGAGATGGACAATGACATGAGCTCCGAGCAGCACGAAGTAAGAATTCCTGATAACTTATACTTTAGTTAGATACTTATCTAAATTTGTCTAACAGGTGTATACAGTCAGAGTTATGGCACCTGTGTAGACTCGTGGTCGAGGTCGTCCATCAAGACGATCAGCCAGAGTGGTGGGACAAGATACGGTTACGACTGAGCCAACTACTCAAGAATAACCTCAGCCTTCCCCTATCAGAGGTTCGAAGTCTCAAGATCCGAATATATCACTGATTAGGCCGAAATTTGCGGACTCCAGTTCGCTGAATAATAAGGCACGAATACTCGTATTAGCACGTTCGACTAAGGATAAATTTACCTTGTTCCGAGGGGAGTCTGATCCATGGATTGCCCATGCTTGGTTGGAAAATTTGGAGGACACTTTCGAGTACATGGACTGTACGGACGAGGAGAAGGTGGGCCTTGCTGCGTACCACCTTAGAGATCAGGCTGTTACTTGGTGGAAAATACAGAAGACCCTACTCGGGGAGCGTGGAATTACTTGGGCAGTCTTTCGATATGCTTTCTGGAGACAGTATTTCCCTTTCGCATTTGCTACGACACATCGTCAGGAGTTCCTAAGTCTGAAGCAAGGGGACCGATCCATTATGGAATATAATATGGAGTTTACCAGACTTGCAAAGTTTTGCCCTCGTCTGGTAACTCAGGATGAAGTCCGAATGTTCCAATTCACTCAGGGCCTAGCTACTTATATTCGAGTCAGAATGTCAGGATCTATTATTACCTCTTATAGGGAGGCATTGGACCGGGCCATCTGCATTGAAATGACTTCCCAACAGATTTCCAAGGAAAAGGATATCGAGAAGCAGATGTCCCAGAGTAAGCAGCAGAAGCAAAATTCAGGGAATCAGACTCAGAAGAAGCAGGATCAGAAGGGAAATACTCGAGGTACTACAGAGGGATCGTCTAGGGCACAAAAAGGGAAGCACCCAGCTTCTGAATAGTCGGGAGGTTCTCAGAAGAATCGTAAGAGTCAAAACAAAATTGGATGTTATAAATGTGGATCTGGAAGCCATAGAACCCCAAAGTGTCCCTTGGAGCAGCCTGTTTGCTATTATTGCAAGCAACCTGGACATACCAGTCGGGAATGTACTCTGAGAGCATAGTTGGAGTATTCAGATAATTCCAACAGGGGAAAGAACCCTAGCCAACATCGACAGCAGAGGACAACACCGCGAACACAGTCTTATGGTCAGAGGCAGCTAGTACCTCCACATGCAGAGTTGTATCAGATACAGGGGGTGCCTCTTCAGTGATGTCGATGGTTATCCAGTATCCTACATCTCCAGTAATCTACTATCCAGGGGTGTCTGCACCGCAGATGTTACCAGCTAACTCTCAGGGTTATCTTATGCTTGGACCAGTGACTCAGTCTCCAGTACCACAGAGTCAGACTCAGCCTAAGTGGAGGCACATTACCACTTCATCTGGGATGCAACCGACAAATATAGAGACTGGACGTGTTTATTCCATCACCAAAGATGAGGCGCAGCGGGCTGAGGAATCAGTCATACGGGGTATGGTTTCAGTTTATTCTATATATGCTGATACTTTGATTGATACCAGTAATTCACATTCATTCGTATCTAGAATATTTCTGGGTAGAGTTGGAAGGATCCCGATGGTTCGTTCTTGTGGGTTAGTAGTATCCTTGCCATCAGGAGAGGTTCTGACTAGCCACCAAGAAATAAGGTTGCCCATTAGATTTTGACAAGCATATCCTTACAGTGGACCTCTAGGTGTTAGAGATGGTGGAATTTGACATCATCTTCGGTATGGACTGGTTGGTCACTTATTACGTCACAGTGGATTGTAGGGCGAGAATAGTGACTTTTCGACCACCGGATCAACCTACATGGAAATTCGTTGGCACTAGAGACGATGGGTTATCCATTATATCGGTTTTACAGGCTCAGAAGTTATTGGCCCAGGGTTGTCAGGGTTATTTATTATCTCTAGTCAAAGTTGAGAACGAAGGACTACCACCCCTCTCTGATGTGTGGGTAGTTCGAGAGTCTCCAGATGTATTTCCAGATCAACTTCTGGGCTTATCACCTCCTAGGAAAGTGGAATTTGCGATAGAGGTGATTCCAGGAACCGCTCCGGTATCGAAAGCTCCTTATCGGATGACACCAAAGGAGTTGAACGAACTTAAAGTTCAACTGCAGGAGTTGTTGGATAATGGATTCATTCACCCTAGTGTTTCACCATGGGGAGCTCCGATACTTTTTGTCAAAAAGAAGGATGGATCATTGCGGTTATGTGTTGACTATTGACAACTGAATACAGTCACAGTTAAGAACAAATATCCACTGCCGAGGAGGATTTGTTTGATCAGCTTAAGGACACATGTGTGTATTCTAAAATTGATTTGCGTTCAGGATATCATCAGCTTCAGATAAGAGATGAGGATGTGCAGAAAAATAACATTTCGCACTCGTTATGGGCATTACGAGTTTCTGGTGATGCCTTTCGGTCTCATGAATGCCCCAACTACATTTATGGACTTGATGAACCGGGTATTCTTGAGGTATATATATCAGTTTGTGATAGTGTTCATCGATGATATTTTGATATATTCGCGATCTGAAGAGGAGCATGAACAACATCTTCGGATAGTGTTGGAGACGCTGCGACGGGAGCAGATGTATGCCAAGTTTAGTAAGTGTACCTTCTGGCTATCCTCTGTGGGTTTTCTTGGACACTTGGTGTTTAGCAGAGGTATTTCAATAGATCCTTAGAAGATCGAGGCGATTACCAGTTGGGAGCAGCCAAAATCAGTTCAGGAGGTCCGTAGTTTCCTTGGTTTGGTCGGGTATTATCGGAGATTCGTGGAGGGATTCTCAAGTATTGTCATGCCACTCACTCGCCTAACTCAGAAAGGGGTCAAGTTCACCTGGTCAGAGGCTTGTGAAACTAGCTTCCAGGAGCTTAAGCGACGACTAGTTTCTGCACCAGTCTTAGTGATTCCTTCTGGTGTTGATGGGATGGTCCTATATATTGATACTTCTATCCAAGGGTTGGGTGCAGTTCTAATGCAGTCCAACCGTGTGGTATCTTATGTCTCCCGTCAACTAAAGGATCACAAAAGGAATTATCCAGTTCATGATCTGGAGTTGGCAGCCAGCATTTCCGCATTGAAGATATGGAGACACTACTTGTATGAGATTACTTTTGAGATCTACACAGACCATAAAAGTCTGAAGTATCTATTCACACAAAAAGAACTGAACCTGAGATAGAGATGGTGGATGGAATATCTGAAGGATTACGACTGCACCATCCATTATCATCCAGAAAAAGCTAATGTGGTAGCAGATGCACTGAGTAGGAAGTCTCATGGGATTCTGCCTAGTCATCTGACAACAGTTATCGATCTAGTGCGACAGTTCTCAGAGTTGGGATTGTCTGAACACGGTCAAATATCCCGGGGAGTATTAGTATCTATGGTTGCCCAGTCCACTATTGCTGAGAAGATCAAGGAAGCACAAGTTAGTGATCAACATATTCAATTCTTGCGCAGCACAATGGACTTAGAACGACAGATAAATTTCTCAAGTGACGAGAATGGAATGCTTCATTTCCAGGGATGATTATGTGTTCCGGACATGCATCTAGTTAAGGAAGAGTTGTTACGGGAAGCACATCATTCAAGATTTGCTATAAATTCTGATGGTACTCGGATGTACCGAGATTTGAAACACTTATACTGGTGGAACGGTATAAAAAGAGATATTGCGGACTTTGTTGCACGATATTTATTATGCCAGCAAGTGAAGGCTGAACATCATAAATCTGCTGGATTACTTCAAGAAATTCCTATTCCGGAATGGAAATGGGAGCATATCACTATAGATTTTGTTACGAGATTATCCATAACTCGTAAAGGACATGATGCGATTTGGGTGATCGTGGATCGGTTAACGAAATCAGCTCACTTCCTTTCTATCAGTGGGACGGATTCATTGAATCGTCTAGTGGAATTGTACTGCCGAGAGATTATCATATTGCATGACATACCCTTGAGTATCATATCTGATAGAGATTCGCGATTTACCTCGCGATTCTGGCAGAGTCTGCAACATGCCATGGGCACAGAACTTTAACTTAGTACAACATTTCATCCGCAGACAGATGGACAGTCTAAACGTACCATTCAGACATTGGAGGATTTGCTGAGGCCTTGTGTTATGAATTTCGGAGGCAGTTGGGAGGACCACGTTTATTTAGTGGAATTTGCCTATTGTTAGGGCAATCTCTTGCCGTGATATGGTTTTGATGTGTGTGGCAAAGGGTTTAAGTTAGGTTGTTAGTGTGATTTGATATGTGTGTTAGAGTCTTGCAGGACTTAGTAATTCGCACATGGAGCCTAGCGAGTTCACATCTCATGACTCGGTCCTTAGTCGGTGAAGGATAGCTTTGCGAAGCCGCTTGGAGCATCAGGGACCGCGGATGAGGAGCTTGAAGCCGAAGTAGACTTGAGGCAAGAGGCGAAGGAGCATTGGTCGCTGATCTTCGAGGGGGTTGCGGACGAAAGAAGGTGAGGACTCAGGAGATGAGAGAATGTAACCCGGGAAGGGGTAGTAGCTCTTAGGTGAAACTTGGACATTTGGCTAGGTGTCGGATGGGATTTCCAACACCGATCGCCATGAAAGCGGATCGGCTCGTCGAGCGTGGTTGATCGTTGTTTGGCAGCGGTGGCGCCATATATGTGCGATCGGGAAAACCATCGATGATCTTCTTGATCGGAGTAGGGTTGACTCCGCTCGTGGTTAGGCGTCGACTACGGAGGCGCTGATGGGTTCCATCGATCGGCCAATCGTTGGACTAGCGGTCGGGATCCGGCGTTGAGTCCGTTGTAGTGATCGGCGAGCGTGATCGTGGTGGTGGCGGCGGAAGAAAAGCTTCCTCTATAAAGAGAGGGTGTGAGCTTTGAGGGCTAATGCTTATGCTCTAAGTGATCTTCCAAGTGCCCCACAAGCTTTAAACTCTTCTTACTTGTTTTTGCTTCATTCTTATTGTAAGAAGAGTGATCTTGATTGTAAAGGTTACCTCCACCTAGCTTGGTGCAAAGGAGAGACCATTAGTGGATTGGTTTTGGCGGAGTGATTCACCGAGGACGAATCGGGGACTGTGGATTAGCGGCGTAGCCGTGAACCACGTTATACTATCGTGTTAGCGTTTGTTTTATTGTTATTTCCTTTTGCTTGTCTTTGTTGTTTTCGTTGCGCTAATCTTTTGTAGACGAGCAAAATCCACCATCCAAGTAAAGAGGGCTATTCACCCCCCTCTAGCCGGCCGTTCGATCTCCTACAAGTGGTATCAGAGCCAAGGAAAGCTTGTCGAGGACTAACCGCCACAACAAGCATATTCAAAAGATGGCCGACTCCAATATTCACCCACCGAAATTCGATGGAGAATTCGCTTAGTGGAAGAAGCGAATGGAGGTATTTTTCGAAACGGATTTTGATATTATGATTACAATGGAATCCGATTTCGTTTTGCCTAGGGATGAAGAAGGGAAACTAATAGAGAAGTCAAGGTGGACCAAGAGGCAAAGAGAGGAGCACCTTGCAAACTCAAAAGCCAAGAACCATCTATATAATGTGCTTCCTCAACAAGAAATAAATAGAATTGGAGAATGCCTAAGTGCCAAGGAGATGTGGGAGAAGCTAGTAGAGCTTCATGAAGGTACCTCGGAGGCTAAACTTGCAAGAAGAGATCTCCTCCGCTCCCAACTATCCAACATAAAATTAGAAAAGGGAGAAAAGGTAACTTCATTGCATTCTAGGTTTAAAGAGATTTTAATTGGGCTAACAAGTGTAGGTGAAAAACTCTCCAACCGGGATATGATAATGAAAGCCATAGATGCTTTTCCCCGATCATCCAAGTGGAGTTCAATGGTGGACTCATTTTATATTTCAAAGAATCTAGAGGTAAGTACTCTAGATGAATTTTTCTCCACTATGGAATTGCATGAATCTAGGCTTGAAGGAGTAGTAGAAGAGCCAAGAATTCAACCATCAAGAGGAGTAGCACTTTTGGCCAACAAGGGGAAGAAGAAGATAGAGATCCCCTCCTCCTCCGATGATGAAGCATCCTCCTCCTCCATGGATAGCACGGAAGAAGCATATATGGTAAGGAGGGTAAGGCGTGCTTTAAAAAGTTTTAGATTTAACAAATCAAATGATAGGAGTAGAAGACCAAGGGGGAAGATCATTTGTTACAATTGCTAAGGATAAGGACACATAAGGGACAATTGTCCCCTCCTAAACAAGAGCAAGGAAGAAAGGAAAAAGAAGGAAGAAAAGAAGAAGAAAAAGGGGAGCAAGAAGAAAAAGGAAGAGGAGAAGAAGGTAAAGGAAAAGTGAAAGGCCAAAGCTCTCAAGGCAAGAACTTGGGATGATCCCTCCTCATCTTCTTCATCATCATCGGAAGAAGAGAATGCATTTGTCACCAACCTTGCATTGATGGCCTTCGACGACTTGGATTGCTCCTCCACCGAAAATGAAGAATCAAGCTCAAGTGGAGAGAGCTCAAGTGAAGGGGGAGCCTCCTCTACTTCCTCATCCGAAGGAGAAGAAGACATGGAAGCTATGGTAACAAATCTAACTCCCAAGAAAATAGTTTCCATGGTTTCTTGCTTAACTAGGGATTTGTTTAGGGCAAAGAAGAAAAATAAATGCATACTTGAACAAATTAAGGACATAGAAGAGAAGTTAGAAAAAGCATGCTTAAATGATGATAATTCTTCTAGTCATGATAATGATGATGCATGCTCACATGAATATATGCCATTTAATGTTAGTGATGCATGCATAGAGAAAAATAGGGCTTTAAGAGAGAAAGTAGATTATCTAACCAAAGCCCTAGAAAAATTCACTATTGGCTCAAATACATTGAACATGATAATTGGGAGCCAAAGAGCAAGCTTTAACAAAAAGGGCCTAGGATATAAATAAAAGAAAAATGAAAAGGCCTATAAATGCCTAATTGCTAGGGGACAAGATAAAAAGAAGGTAATAGCTAGGAAATGGATCCCCAAGGAGTATCTTGTGAACCCCATAGGAAATAACTTATTTTGGGTTCCAAAATCCATCCTTAAGGTTTAGAAAAACCCTAAGATAGTCAACCATATGGACTTGACCTATATTATATTGTTGGTTGACTTAGGATGGCGGGACAACATTTTTGAAATAGTATTGGGTGATGATAATGTGCCCATAAATAGATAATAATGCTTAAATCATGATGACTAATATATTTGTTACACTTGTTTGCAATCATGATTTATGATTTGGATTTTTGGCACATAATCATGAGAAATAGGGTTTAAATCATGCTTTAGGTGGTATTTGCTTATTGTCATGATATAATACCTAATGCATGATTATAAATTGATGAACACATGTGTGTCATGATCATAATGTGAAATTAATTCATATATATCTTTATGATCATGGGAATTGTTAGGATGATACTTAACCTTGATAGAATTGCATGAATATGATGGTTAAGTATATACAAACACCTTTAGGATACATCTCACACTCACTATAGGTTACCTTGATTGAAAACTTAGCATGAGTGAGATGTTAGGATGATACAAATGCCCACTAGTGCCTATGGCATTTAGATGGTCATTTAAGGTATCAAAATAGCAATAATAGACCAATCATGGGGAAGGCTTATGTTTAATTCATAGACATATTGCCCAAAGATCATGGTTGGATATTTCACATGTTTTCAAAACAATTTCTTACCCTAAAATCTATGTATTCATGTTTTGAAACAATTGGATGCAAAACTAGGTAGTAAACTTGATACTAGAATGATCAAAAACCTAGTGGTTTTTAAAGTTTTTGGATTTTTGGAAAAAACAAGAAAATCTAATTATTTTTCATGAAAAATTATTTTTCAGTGATAGATATACTTAAGAGAAATATGTTCTCCAAATTTCATGATTTTTCAAATTTTCTGGAATTTTTAATGCATTTTAAATTACGCGTAAAATCGTAATTTGGATTTCTTTGTGTACGATCGTGCCTCGAAAATCAGAATAGTAAAGGTTGAATTCAGATTTTAAACCAATTTTTGATACTTTCTATTAGACTTGATGCCATGAGTTTACAACTTAGTATTAATCTTTTTTGATGGTGTCAAAGGGGGAGAAATAATTGTGTTTAAGTAAACTATGATAGGGGGAGAAATATGTATAGGAGTTTTATGGATTAAGGGAGAGTTGCATGTTGCTATATCATGTTTATGTTTACATGCTTTCTTACCTTATAAATTTCTATCAAATGTTTTTACCTAACTTAAACAGATTGCCACACATCAAAAATGGGGAGATTGTTAGGGCAATTTCTTGCCGTGATATAGTTTTGATGTGTGTGGCAAAGGATTTAAGTTAGGTTGTTAGTGTGATTTGATATGTGTGTTGGAGTCTTGCAGGACTTAGTAATTCGCACATGGAGCCTAGGCGAGTTTTCACATCTCATGACTCGGTCCTTAAGTCGGTGAAGGATGGCTTTGCGGAAGCCGTGAGCTTGGAGCATCCGAGGGACCGCCGGACGAGGAGCTTGGAGTGAAGCCGGAGGAAGTAGACTTCGTGACAAGAGACGCGAAGGAGCAATGCAGAGCCGTGCGCCTGATGCTGCCGAGGGACGTGGCCACGGACGAAGATAACTTCGAAGGCAAGGGACTCCGAGAGATGAGAGAGAATGTAACCCGGGAAGGGGTAGTAGCTCTTAGGTGAAACTTGGCCATTTGGCTAAGTGTCGGATGGGATTTCCCGACACCAGTCGACTGCCATGAAACGACAGTCGACTGCTCTGAGTCGAACGTAGTTCGACTGGTATTCGACTGGTTGTTTTGGGGCCAGCAGTCGACTGCCATATGTGGGCAGTCGACTGCCAAAACCATCAGTCGACTGCTGAAGGCAGCAGTCGACTGGTAGAAAGGGTTTGGCCACAGAACCGCTCGTAGCCGACTGGGCAGTCGACTACGGAGGCAGCAGTCGACTGATGGGTTCCATCAGTCGACTGCCAAGTGTTCCGTTGGACTACAACGGTCGGGATCCGACGTGTTCGGAGGCCGTTGTAGTGGCAGCAGTCGACTGCCAAGGGCAGCAGTCGACTGGTGGCGGCCAACGGGAAGAAAAGCTTCCTCTCTATAAAAAGAGAGGGTGTGGAGCTTTGAGGGGCTAATGCTTATGCTCTAAGTGATCTTCCAAGTGCCCCACAAGCTTTAAACTCTTCTTACTTGTTTTTACTTCATTCTTATTGTAAGAAGAGTGATCTTGATTGTAAAGGTTACCTCCACCTAGCTTGGTGCAAAGGAGAGACCATTAGTGGATTGGTTTTGGCGGAGTGATTCACCGAGGACGAATCGGGGATCGTGGATTAGCGGCGTAGCCGTGAACCACGTTATACTATTGTGTTAGTGTTTGTTTTATTGTTATTTCCTTTTGCTTGTCTTTGTTGTTTCCGTTGCGCTAATCTTTTGTAGACGAGCAAAATCCACATCCAAGTAAAGAGGGCTATTCACCCCCCTCTAGCCGGCCGTTCGATCTCCTACACCTATAACAACAACTACCACTCTTCTATTCAGATGACTCCTTTCGAGGCTTTATACGGCAGACCCTTCAGATCTCCTGTGTTATGGGAGGAAGTTGGGGAATGATAGTTGTTGGGGCCACAGAGTATTCAGCATGATGCAGAGTTGGTGCAAGTCATCAGACGACGGTTATCCGAGGCACGGGATCGACAGAAGAGTTACGCAGACCAGAGGCGAAGGCCTTTGGAATTCTCAGTCGAGGACCATGTATTCCTACAAGTTTCACCCACCAAAGGAGTCAAAAGATTTGGGTTAAAAGGAAAGTTAGCTCCACGCTACATTGATCCATTTGAGATATTGGAGCGGATTGAGGGTGTAGCTTACTGATTGACTTTACCTCCGACACTAGTGGGTGTTCACAACGTATTTCATATTTCTATACTGAGGAAATGCGTGCCGCGAGCAGATCATGTTCTGAAAGAGGTTCCGATTCCACTTCAGACTAATGCGACTTATGAGGAGATTCCAGTGCGGATTCTTGGTCGCAAGGAACGTCAGTTGTGGAACAAAACCATCCGACATGTAAAGGTTGGATGGCAACTTCATACTGATGAGGCTACGTGGGAGTTGGAAGATACTATCCGAGCTCGATACCCTCATCCACTCACTTGAGGTATGTGCTCATTTCGGAAATTTACTTGAATTAATTTTCTCATGATAGTATGAAATTTGGGGACCAAATTTTATTAAGTGGGGGAGAATGTAAGATATGGTGAAAAAAAATTGATATGGGTTAATTGGATCTAGGTTTAATCCTATTGGGTTATTAAACCCAAACCGGTAGTAAAATTAAACCCGACCCGTTAGCATATTTGATCCACTTAAATGCCATGCCAATCGTGACTTCCTCCCTCGCGCGACCTCTTCGTTCTTTCCCTCACCGCGCCGCAACCTACCTGTCCCGACCGTTTCTCCGCTGCTCCCCTTAATGGCCGAGCCGTCTTTCCTCACTTCTCGTCGTCTAGCTTTTAATCTCACCTACTTCCGTTCAGTTACATGTTGCTTTAGATGACAACTTCTCTTCCTCTCTCTCGATCCTCTCTTTTGCACGCTCCTCACCGTTTCCTTCCTTCCCTCATGCTTCTTCCTCATGGTAACTCGGCTTCCTCTCCTCTCCCAGATCTCATTCCTTTCCAGCCATCGACCTTGACGATCTTTGCGAGCAAGGGCCGGGAAGACTGGGTCGGCAACGCTTCAATCGGGAGTTGTTCTTTTCGATCGAAGCTGGAGTGAGGTAAGGAGCTATTCTTCCTTGTTTCCCTTGATTTCGGAAGAGATCCATCTATGAACGTGTTTCTTGTGCGTTTAACACAGATTGCCATGGAAGCTAGGGCAGCAGCATTGTCATTGGGTTTTCCGGTGAACCAATCAGATTAGGGGGGTTCCACTATCGTTTGTCATCGGGGAAAGGCAAACGCCGATTTTTCTCCTTATCTTGGACGAAATCAACTCCAAGATGTGATTTTTCCCTTCACTGTGCTTGATCGAATGATATGGGCAGTGGTCCGAGAGTTGGTGAACAGAGGATAGGAAGAAGGGGGGCTGCCGGTGGATCCCAAGGGCAGGTATATCTCAAACCATACCTTTTCTTTCGTCTGCTATTTGGTTTGGTTGATTTGGGTGATGGTCACGGAGTTGGATTTTTGTTGGCTGCCGTGTGTCCTGTGGGGCTATGAGTTGAAATTCTGGTCGATTATGGGTTGTTGGTGGCTATGTGAGGAGCTGTATGGCTGGAATTGAGTTGTAAATGAGCTGTTGTGTTGTTGTAATGGCTGTGAGTAGAGGAGAAGATGCGTGTAGCATGTTTCAGTGAATATAACAGGTTGTGAATGCTATTCACAGGCTGTGTAGGCTGTGCAATGCTGTGCGTGATCTGTGGAGTTGGTTGTGAGGCTTTGTTTGGGTGTTTGGCTGATTGTGAAGTAGTAGTTTTGTTTGGGCTATGAATAGAGATGTGTATTAGTGTGAATATGAATTAGATTTATACCTAATTTTGTTGGTGATACTATTACATCAGATTAAGTGTAAAAGGGTGAAATCTTCACGAGATGGGCTTTGTTAAGATGGATATGGAATTGAATGTGTAGGTTAGCACTTTTGCTAATTAGAAACGATGGGTTTAAATTAAGTAGTTAAGTTGGCTTTTTGGGTTTCGTTCGGTGAAGGTTGGTTATAGTGAATCGACTATGAATGATTGGGGAATTTCCTAAATCATATTCGATAAAAAAGGATGCGACTATAGGGACGATATAGTAGTAAATAATATATTATCGTATGCTCGAACATAACCATAATGTTTGATATGTGCAGGACATGGATACGAGACGGGTCTACGACCGTGAGGATTTCATTACTCGAGCGTTATATCAGGTGGGTAATTTCCTACCCTGGTCAGGTAGTTGTTAATGCATGCAGATTTAGATATATGATCATGTTATATGATTATATTACCTTGACTCTACTTTTATTTATTCTTGTGCTTGATACTGTCTTTGGCCTTATATGCTCTATTGCTGTTATCATATTTTTCTTCTTCATGATTAGGAGTTACAGATGTGATGTAAGTAAACCTAGAATTGATTAGTTATGTGCAAATAGTGGAGTACAGATGATGACCTGATTTGTAAATTAGATAAAAGGTTGTAACGCCCACCCTTATCTGCTCTCAGGGCGGCGCTACTTTTTTTTTTTATAACATAACGTATATGGATCATTTCACAATCTACATAATCAAACATGTTTTCATGACATAAATCTTCTTTTATAACATGCATCACATATCATAGACCTAATTAGCATGTTAACATATCATAACTTCTTTTATAACATGCATCACATATCATAATCATAATTAGCATGTTACCATATCGTATCTCATTTTATAACATACATAACATAAAGATTAGAGAAGGTAACTATTATTAACAAGATCCATTCATGAGTTCTAACATATCAAACTTTCATAAGTAAGGTGAATAATAACATAAACTAAGCAACATCCAACATGGTACTAATAAATCACAAGTCATAAAAGCGGAAGCAAATGTCTTAAGTTGTTCATTGAGCATATAAATAAAAGCAGAGAGTAATAGAGTCTTTTTCCACAATGCCATTATCACACACACTCTGCCCCTCCTGCTACTTCCTCTAGTTCATGTTTCCTTTATCTGCAGTATATGGTCAACATAAACTATAAGCATATAGCTTAGTAAGATTCTTGCCTACTCACAAAAGCCACAAATTACATCAAATAATTAGAAAACATGAGCATATTAGCATAAATAACATAAGTATTTCATAACAACACTAAACATCAACATACCAACGTAATGAAACACAAGCATGACATAAAATTTACATAAGCATGCTAAACATAATTAAATCTAAGCATGGCATAAATTAAACATAAGCATTCATGCGTCATCAATCCTAAACATGCATAAAGGACATAATCATAAGCATTCTTAAACTTGAACATAAGCAATCATGACATCATCAATCCTAAACATGCATAAAGGACATAATCATAAGCATTCTTAAACTTGCACATAAGCATTCATGACATCATCAATCCTAAACATGCATAAAGGACATAATCATAAACATTCTAAAACTTGAACATAAGCATTCACAATTTCCTACAAGTCCTTTCTTTTCAAAAAAACATATACATATAGATACTTCAACATAATCATAACATGAAGGGGGGCCCTAGGCTAAGTACCACATAAAGCGCGTTCCCTAATAGGCTGGGGTAGCTAGCCACCAGACCTACTAGAGCAAGACCTCTTACGTCTTACCAGGGCAAGACCTCTTACGTCTTCTTACGTCCCTTGGATTTGATTAACGACCACCTAACGGCTTACCTCTTACAAAGTAAAATACTTAATTTTCATTCTTTTCTTTCTTATCATAAAGAATGCTCTTAATCCCCAACATAAAAAGGGAAGCATCTCCGTCTTATCTTATCATAAGGAGAGCTCTTAATCCCAACATAAAAAGGGAAGCATCTCCGTCTTATCTTATCATAAAGAGAGCTCTTAATCCCAACATAATAAGGGGAAGCATCTTCTTAGACATTTCATAGCATATATGCATTCATAACATAAGAATACCCTAAAGGGGTCTTAAAGCAACATGTTCATCACATAAGCATATTTCATGACATATCAAGCATAAACATGCTCATCACATAGGCATATTTCATGGCATATTAAATCATAAACATGTTCATCACATAGGCATATTTCATGGCATATTAAATCATAAACATGTTCATCACATACACATATTTCATGACATATTAAATCATAAACATATTCATCACATAGGCATATTTCATGGCATATTAAATCATAAACAGGTTCCTCACATAGACATATTTCATGGCATATTAAATCATAAACATGTTCATTACATAGGCATATTTCATGGCATATTAAATCATAAACATGTTCATTACATAGGCATATTTCATGGCATATTAAATCATAAACATGTTCATCACATAGGCATATTTCATGGCATATTAAATCATAAACATGTTCATCACATAGGCATACATGCAATCATGCAACATATTATGAATTCTAAGGGAAATTCTTGTACACCAATTTAAGCACCTAATCTTAACCCTAGCTTAGGTACCCTAAGTGGCCGAAATCACTAGGGAGGGGTTCATATATTTTTTTTGCACATGAAGCTCACATAAGTGTCACATAACATATCATAAACTTAGGGGGAGTATTTGCACATGAAGTTGGGTACTTAGACCCCACCCTAACCCTAACACCCTAGTTGACCGAACCATTTGGGCACAAGAAGATTTATTTTTGCCACACCAAATTTATACATGAAGACATACAACATATCATAATTTCATAAGGGGTGTTTTTATGCAACCCTAGCCCTAAAGCCCTAGTTGGCCGAAACATTAGGGGCACTAAAATCTTATTTTTGTCACATAAAATTCATACATGAAGGGGTGTTCAGAATATGTGCTGCTGTTTCCAGAGCAAACCCCCAGAACGAATCAGGTAACTCAGAATAACTCATCATCGATCTGACCATCTCCATAAGAGTCCTATTCCTTCGCTCCGCCACACCATTCTGCTGGGGTGTGCCAGGTGCGGACAATTGGGATTGAATCCCAGCCTCTGATAAGTAACTCCTAAACTCTCCCAAGAGGTACTCGCCACCACGATCAGATCGTAATGTCTTGATACTTTTACCTTGACGGTTCTCCACATTAGCCTTGAATTCTTTGAACCCGTCAAAGCATTCAGACTTGCGGCGCATCAAGTAAATGTATCCATATCTTGAATAATCGTCTATAAAAGAGACGAAATATTCAAAACCACCTCTTGCCTGGATAGACATAGGACCGCACAAATCAGAATGAACCAATTCTAACACATCTTTGGCTCTATACCCCTTGGCCTTGAAAGGTCTCTTAGTCATTTTACCTTCCAAGCAAGATTCACAGGTTGGGAGATCCTCCACCACTAATGAACCCAAAGGTCCATCAGCTATCAACCTTTGAATTCTACTTAGGTTAATATGACAAAGCCTTAGATGCCAAAGATATGTTTGGTTCATCTGCGAAGGTTCTTTTCTCTTATTAGATTTAGAAGATGAGTTATTTACTTCTATATGCATCGTGGGAGTTTTCGGTTCAAGAGTATATAAATTGCCAACCAATGTACCAGAACAGATAATCTCCCTATTCCTTTTTATAACCACTTTGTCATTAAAAGAAACAGAATATCCATCCATAAACAATTTAGAAACTGAAATTAAATTCTTTCTAAAAGTAGGTACATAAAGACAATTTCTCAAAACCAAAACTTTATTCCTATCAAAAGATAAATAAACGTCTCCCACTGCAATAGCCACCACCTTTGAAGCATTGCCCATGAAGACGGTAATCTCTTCCTCAGCTAGTCGTCGAGTTTCCTGGAACCCCTGCAAAGTATTGCAGACATGATCAGTGGCTCCTGTATCTACACACCAGGCACTGGTAGATAACACCGCTAAACATGTTTCAACAACTAAACAAGAAGATATACCTTTGTTCTTTCGGCGAGACGGTCAGCCTTCGATATCGATGCCTTGCAAGTGAAGCACTTGCCTTTCGGCTTCTTCACTCCTGCCTGAGGTCCCACTGCCACTTTCTTCGCTCCACCTTGCTTCTTCTTCTTCTTACCTTTCGGTTTAGAGGAAGAAACCTTCTGAGCGACCATGACTTAAGCACTTTGACGAAAAAGCCCCTCTACCGCCTGGAGTTCTGTCAGAAGCTCCGCCAACGAATACAACCTTTTGTTCATGTTGTAGTTGAGGCGGAACTGCTCAAAACTCCTAGGCAGAGACTGGAGAATGATATCGACTTGGGTTTCCCCATCGATCTCAGCTCCGAGGACTTCCATCTCATTAAGATGAGCCATCATCTTGAGAACATGATCCCTAACGGGTGTTCCCTTGATCATGGTGGTCGTCATCAAGTTTCTCATTGCCTCCTGCCTAGCCGCCCTACTCTGATGTCCGAAAAGTTCCTTGAGATTGAACATCATGTCATAAGCTGTGGCTATGGCCTGATGCTGATGTTGCAGCACATTTGACATAGATGCCAAAATGTAACACCGCGCCATCTCATCTGCCTTGACCCATTTCTTATAACGTTCTTTCTCCTTTTCATCAGAGTCATCGGAGGGCTTAGGAGGACAGACCTCGAAGAGTACAAATTTGTACTCCTCCGCAGTTAAGACAATATCCAAGTTTCTTTTCCAATCAATGTAGTTTGGTCCAGTAAGTTTGTTTTCTTTTAAAATCACAGCAAGTGGGTTGAAAGCCATTTGAAAATCCTAAAAATCACAATGATCAAAATATTAGATTTCAAATATTATTGATTCCTCAAAAACAATAAAATTCCGAAATCAACCAACACCTCAAAACACCGAGAATATCGCATGCCACGATAGTGTGGACGTATACGAATTCTACATTTGTAAGAGGAGGTTTTACCCATTAATTTTATTATCTTGTCAACCTTACTTTTTGACAAATAAAATTAATAGTTGGTTCCTCTTTGGCCCTACAAATAAAAGCGGACTGATGGGGAGGATACTTTAATTTGCATCTAAGTGTGCACCATTACACGATACTAAGGGAATTATTTCGGATTATGTGCCTTACCGATGGGGAAGTACACACGCTCCTTAATAATTTCCTATAACCATTATTTGACCTAGTGATCCGCAAACAAACCCATCCGATGGGGAGGAAGGCACTCAGAGCCAACGCGCAAGTTTGTTGCATCACACGTCAAATTGTAATGGAGGCCGCGGGAATTAATTAAAATGTCCCTCTCCCACTTAGTAAATTGAAAATGAGGAATTTTAAAACATACACAACATGCATATAAAACAAATAAGCAATAAATATGGAAAAAACAGAATTTTTCCAACTATTATGGCATTGTCCTCCAATATGCATCCCATCGTGTCGCCACCTCGTCCGCTCCATCTTTTCCTGTGCGCAAGTCACCAAAGAGATCCGAGCCGAGATTAAGCTATTTTAATTTACATCCATCGATCCTATACTCCACGAAGGAGTGTACAAATAATCTAGATCGAAAGTAAACTAAAATGAGCGGCTAAACAATGCCGTATTTAATTATAAAAATTAAATACTAATCTAGCCTCGTCAACCCCGAGGATTCAAATAATAAATATTTACACACATCCAATCACATACACACATATGGCCATAATAGTCGGATCTTATGCCTGCAACCAAAGAGTTAAACTACGCATATCCTACTATTATCCGACATATATAATATATGAAAAAGTGCATAAAAATTAACCGAATCCCAAACACACAAAACCGGAAACCGTGTCTCTGATACCACTTGTGGGGGGTTGCTTTGGAGGCTCATTGGCTCCCATGTCTCCGTATTAAAATTTTCACTAATGAAAGAATTAATCCGGATGGGATGAGTTTCTTTAGCACAACCTATTCGTCGTCGTGCTAACAACTTGAGTGGTCGCTTGAACAAACTAGTTGTTCAAGCAACACAACTCTTCTAGTTGATTAGCCACGGAAGAGACGACGGACGGATCGCCGGTTTTTGTGTTTGTCTTCGGGGTCCATGATTATACAATATATATACATACGCACACATGTATAATCAACACTAAAAGGAACATGCTCAGATCTGAAAATAAAGTTATAAAACTTTATACCTTACGATCTTCTACCGTATGTCCTATCCTTCTCGTGGACGACGTGTGGACGAAGATCCTCCACGAGTAGAAGCCTTCTAGATCGCGTTCTTCCCTTCCTTGTCCGCTGCGAACAAAGAGAAGAACCAACAAATACCTATCCTTTCTAGAATCGGCCACCAAATTAGAGAATTTGATGCAACCGCCGGCTAAGGAACAAGTGGATGAGGCGCCGGCCACCAATGGAAGGAGAACCGTCGGCCACTTTGGAGAGTATGGAGGAGTGAACGCCGACCACCAATGGAAGGAGAACCGCCGGCCAAGGAATAAGAGAGAGGCCTAGAGGATGGGTGCCGGCCAAGTCTTGATGGAGGAAGATGGGCGCCGACAACAAGGAGAAGGAAGATGGTTGCCGCCCAAGCTTTTGCTCCAAACCCTAGCCGCCCACTTTGAGAAGAGCCAAACCCTAACTCCAATTCAATTAATTCTTGCCGCCCAAGCTTAAGCCTTCTATTTATAGAATTGGGCTTAAGCCTCCTTTAATCTCCACCGTCGGATCTAGGGATTTAATCTCCACCGTCGGATCTAGGGTTTTATCCCAACCGTCGGGTCTAGGGTTTCATCCCAACCGTCGGATCTAGGATTTCATCCCAACCGTCGGATCTAGGGGTTCATCCCATCCGTCGTATCTAGGGTTTTATCCCAACCGTCGGATCTAAGGATTTAATCCCAATCGTCGATTCTAGGGTTTCATCCTAACCATCGGATCTAGGGATTTAATCCCAACCGTTGGTTCTAGGGTTTCATCCTAACCATCGGATCTAGGGATTTAATCCCAACCGTTGGTTCTAGGTTTTGTTTTACATTCTTGGATCTAGACTTCACAAGGATTATATTAGGCTACGATAGGGACCATAAGGAGGAGTTGGATCTTGGCTACCCGATGGATCGAAACCACACAAACTTGATCCATCAATGATGTTCCATTCCACTAGAGGATCATCATTGAACTACCTCACCAACCCCCATAAATTAATATGGGCTCCATATATTATTCGTACATTAATCTCCCCGTGTTTAAGATATCGAATGTCCGTCAATTAATTGATTTACTGACCATCAATTAATTAACATCTAATTCCTCGAGTAGTACCACTCAACCTTATCATCATGTTGACTAAGTCAACCAGCTGGGTTTACATGATGAACCTTATGAGCTCCTCAAGGGGACATCATCAACCTAATATATAGGACACAATTTCCTCCTATGATCAACGACACACCATGTAAATAATATCATTTCTCAACTTACCGGGCATATTGATTTAATCCATCTAAATCTCACCCTCTGGTAAATCAAAGAAATAAATACTAAGTACATGTGCCCGTTATTATATCGGGATTAAGAGCATGCACAACATAATATCCGAGGTCCGATTCAATTATGTAGTCAGTACTAAATTGAATCACCTCTATGTTGATCCTGCTCAATACACCTAAGTGTACTCGTGTAACTTTATGTTCAAGACAAAACAATACCAAGCTACACTACAACCATGCCAATGGTTTGTCCAAAACCATCTTGGTCGTGAGCCTCTACTTATATTTTACAAGGGACTGATAACATGATCTTCTGTGCCACACCAAGCACTATGTTATCTACAATGTAAAATATTAGACAATATGCACACATATATAATAAATATATAAAGTGCAAACAATGATCATGTGATTCTTATTCCAAAATAAAATGTTCATACAAAAAGAGCTAGACTTTCAGTATACATTCCAACAATCTCCCACTTATACTAAAAGACTATGCCGTCATCACTCTGCCATACATCTGATCCCCATGTCCTCCACATGCCTATCAAACTCTTTCGCTGGAAGGGCCTTAGTGAATGGATCCGCCAGGTTATCCTCTGATGCAATCTTGGCGACAACTTCTCCTCGCTTTACGATCTCTCGTATAAGGTGGTACTTGCGCTCTATGTGTTTACTCGCCTTATGGGCTCGTGGTTCCTTCGAGTTTGCAACTGCACCACTATTATCACAATAAATTGTGATAGTTCTGGGAAAACCAGGAATCACATCCAAGTCCATCAAGAAGTTCCTGAGCCATACAGCTTCCTTGGCTGCCTCAGAGGCTGCCACATACTCAGCTTCCATGGTAGAGTCCGCCACGCATTTTTGCTTGACACTCCTCCATACTATGGCTCCACCTCCAAAAGTAAACACAAACCCCTAGGTAGACTTACTCTTTTCCCTATCTGATTGGAAATCCGAATCTGTGTAACCCACAGGGACTAATTGATTTGCCCGGTAAACCAGCATATAATCCCTAGTGCTTCTCAGGTACTTCAATATATGCTTTACGCACCCAATGTCCTCGTCTCAGATTACTCGATATCTCGCTAACCATGCCTACTGCAAAGCAGTATATCCTCTCGTGACATAGCATAGCATACATAAGGCTTCCTACAAGCATAAGGAACCGCTTTCATGTCCTCTATCTCCTTTGATGTTTTGGGACACATCTCTTAGATAAAGGAACTCCATGCCTAAAAGGTAGAAAACCTTTCTTGAGTTCTCATGCTAAAACGAGCAAGGATAGTGTCAATGTATGAAGCTTGAGATAAGCACAACATCCTTTCATGATCCCTTATAACTTTGATCCCAAGGATGTGTCCCACTTCTCCCAAGTCCTTCATGTCAAACTGCTTGACAACCATACTTTACGCTCGATAACACTTTGATATTGCTGCCAACTAACAAAATGTCATCTACGATAGTACAAGAAACACCACTACGCTTCACACATCTCTTGTATACACAAGGCTCATCCGATTTCAATAAATCCATATGACCGATTACCTCATCAAAGCGGATGTTCCAAGATCTAGAAGCTTGCTTCAATCCATAAATGGACCGATTAAGCTTACATACAAGATGCTCTTTGCCTTTAGCAATGAATCCTCTGCTGCCGTGATATAGATGTTCTCCTCAAGACTTCAAGGAAAGCCTCGACATCCATCCGCCAAATCTCATAATCCATATGAGCAGCCTATAGATAAGAGAATCCTGATAGACTTAAGATAGCTTACGCTAAAAGGTCTCTCATAATCGATACCTCTTTCTCGAGTATACCCTTTCGCAACAATAAGCCTAGCTTTGAAGGTCTCAACCTTCAGTCTACTCCTCTCTTTCTCTTGTAGATCCACTTGCATCCAATGGTTTTTACACCATCGGGTGGTTCTACTAGCTCGGACATGATTAGAATCCATAGATTCTATCTACAGAATTCATCGCTCTTTGCCAAGATCAGCATCTCTATCTTGGATTGCCTAAATCGCATATGTCCGGGGATCAGTTCATGTTCACGGGGACTAAGTCGAAGACTCTCCCAAAAACATGAATCTCTCGGGTTGTCTAACAACCCTCCCACTATGACGAGGTGCCTCCTGTGTATGCTCTGTGACAGCGGTGCGGTGACTTGTGGTATCTCCTCTTATGCGGTGATGCTGAAGTCGGGACTTCCACAGCCGACTCCTCGAGAACAATCCTACTCTTGGGCTTGTGGTTCATCACATAGTCCTCCTCTAGAAATCGGCATTCGTGCTCACGATCACCTTCGATCTCTAGGACTATAGAATAAACCACCCTTCGTTCCCTTAGGGTAGCCAACAAACAAGCGTATACATGCGAGATTCCAACTTACCACATCTCCCTTGGCACATGTGTTTGGACTACCCCTAAATCCGAATATGTCTTAGACTAGGCTTTACGCCCGATCCACAATTCTACGTGGAGTAGAAGTGCGGACTTAGATGGAACCAAGTTCGATATATGTCTTCTTGTTTCGAGCAAACCCCGAGCGAATCGGGTAACTCGAGAATAACTCATCATCGATCGACCATCTCCATAAGAGTCCTATTCCTTCGCTCCGCCACACCATTCTGCTGGGGTGTGCCAGGTGCGGACAATTGGGATTGAATCCCAGCCTCTGATAAGTAACTCCTAAACTCTCCCAAGAGGTACTCGCCACCACGATCAGAACGTAATGTCTTGATACTTTTACCTTGACGGTTCTCCACATCAGCCTTGAATTCTTTGAACCTGTCAAAGCATTCAGACTTGCGGCGCATCAAGTAAATGTATCCATATCTTGAATAATCATCTATAAAAGAGACGAAATATTCAAAACCACCTCTTGCCTAGATAGACATAGGACCGCACAAATCAGAATGAACCAATTCTAACACATCTTTGGCTCTATACCCCTTGGCCTTGAAAGGCCTCTTGGTCATTTTACCTTCCAAGCAAGATTCGCAGGTTGGGAGATCCTCCACCACTAATGAACCCAAAGGTCCATCAGCTATCAACCTTTGAATTCTACTTAGGTTAATATGACCAAGCCTTAGATGCCAAAGATATGTTTGGTTCATTTGCGAAGGTTCTTTTCTCTTATTAGATTTAGAAGATGAGTTATTTACTTCTATTTTCATCGTGGGAGTTTTTGGTTCAAGAGTAAATAAATTGACAACCAATGTGCAGGCAGATAATCTCCTATTCCTTTTATAACAACATTTTAATTAAAATAAAATGAATATCCATCCATAAACAATTTAGAAACTTAAATTAAATTCTTTCTAAAAGTAGGTACATAAAGACAATTTCTCAAAACCAAAACTTTATTCCTATCAAAAGATAAATAAACGTCTCCCACTGCAATAGCCACCACCTTTGAAGCATTGCCCATGAAGACGGTAATCTCTCCCTCAGCTAGTCGTCGGGTTTCCTGGAACCCCTGCAAAGTATTGCAGACATGATCAGTGGCTCCTGTATCTACACACATTGCATAAGTAGATAACCGCTAAACATGTTTCAACAACTAAACAAGAAGATATACCTTTGTTCTTTCGTGAGGAGTCCGCCTTCCAATGTCCAGTCTGCTTGCAAGTGAAGCACTTGCCTTTCGGCTTCTTCACTCCTGCCTGAGGTCCCACTGCCACTTTCTTTGCTCCACCTTGCTTCTTCTTCTTCTTACCTTTCGGTTTAGAGGAAGAAACCTTCTGAGCGACCATGGCTTGAGCACTTTGTGAAAAAGCCCCTCTGCACTTTGGAGTTCTGTCAGAAGCTCCGCCAACGAATACAACCTCTTGTTCATGTTGTAGTTGAGGCGGAACTGCTCAAAACTCCTAGGCAAAGACTGGAGAATGATATCGACCTGGGTTTCCCCATCGATCTCAGCTCCGAGGACTTCCATCTCATTAAGATGAGCCATCATCTTGAGAACATGATCCCTAACGGGTGTTCCCTCGATCATGGTGGTCGTCATCAAGTTTCTCATTGCCTCCTGCCTAGCCGCCCTACTCTGATGTCCAAAAAGTTCCTTGAGATTGAACATCATGTCATAAGCTGTGGCTATGGCCTGATGCTGATGTTGCAGCACATTTGACATAGATGCCAAAATGTAACACCGCGCCATCTCATCTGCCTTGACCCATTTCTTATAACGTTCTTTCTCCTTTTCATCAGAGTCATCGGAGGGCTTAGGAGGACAGACCTCGAAGAGTACAAATTTGTACTCCTCCGCAGTTAAGACAATATCCAAGTTTCTTTTCCAATCAATGTAGTTTGGTCCAGTAAGTTTGTTTTCTTTTAAAATCACAACAAGTGGGTTGAAAGCCATTTGAAAATCCTAAAAATCACAATGATCAAAATATTAGATTTCAAATATTATTGATTCCTCAAAAACAATAAAATTCCGAAATCAACCAACACCTCAAAACACCGAGAATATCGCATGCCACGATAGTGTGGACGTATACGAATTCTACATTTGTAAGAGGAGGTTTTACCCATTAATTTTATTATCTTGTCAACCTTACTTTTTGACAAATAAAATTAATAGTTGGTTCCTCTTTGGACCCTACAAATAAAGCAGTGACTCCGATGGGGAGGATACTTTTTATTTGCATCTAAGTGTGCACCATTACACGATACTAAGGGAATTATTTCGGATTATGTGTCTTACCGATGGGGAAGTACACACGCTCCTTAATAATTTCCTATAACCATTATTTGACCTAGTGATCCGCAAACAAACCCATCCGATGTGGAGGAAGGCACTCAGAGCCAACGCGCAAGTTTGTTGCATCACATGTCAAATTGTAATGGAGGCCGCGGGAATTAATTAAAATGTCCCTCTCCCACTTAGTAAATTGAAAATGAGGAATTTTAAAACATACACAACATGCATATAAAACAAATAAGCAATAAATATGGAAAAAACAGAATTTTTCCAACTATTATGGCATTGTCCTCCAATATGCATCCCGTCGTGTCGCCACCTCGTCCGCTCCATCTTTTCCTGTGCGCAAGTCACCAAAGAGATCCGAGCCGAGATTAAGCTATTTTAATTTACATCCATCGATCCTATACTCCACGAAGGAGTGTACAAATAATCTAGATCGAAAGTAAACTAAAATGAGCGGCTAAACAATGCCGTATTTAATTACAAAAATTAAATACTAATCTAGCCTCGTCAACCACGAGGATTCAAATAATAAATATTTACACACATCCAATCACATACACACATATGACCATAATAGTCAGATCTTATGCCTGCAACCAAAGAGTTAAACTACGCATATCCTACTATTATCCGGCACATATAATATATGAAAAAGTGTATAAAAATTAATCGAATCCCAAACACACAAAACTGGAAACCGTGGCTCTGATACCACTTGTGGGGGGTTGCTTTGGAGGCTCATTGGCTCCCATGTCCCCGTATTAAAATTTTCACTAATGAAAGAATTAATCCGGATGGGATGAGTTTCCTTAGCACAACCTATTCATCGTCGTGCTAACAACTTGAGTGGTCGCTTGAACAAACTAGTTGTTCAAGAAACACAACTCTTCTAGTTGATTAGCCGCGGAAGAGACGACGGATGGATCACCGGTTTTTGTGTTTGTCTTCGGGGTCCATGATTATACAATATATATACATACGCACACATGTATAATCAACACTAAAAGGAACATGCTCAGATCTGAAAATAAAGTTATAAAACTTTATACCTTACGATCTTCTACCGTATGTCCTATCCTTTTCGTGGACGACGTGTGGACGAAGATCCTCCACGAGTAGAAGCCTTCTAGATCGCGTTCTTCCCTTCCTTGTCCGCTGCGAACAAAGAGAAGAACCAACAAATACCTATCCTTTCTAGAACCGGCCACCAAATTAGAGAATTTGATGCAATCGCCGTCCAAGGAACAAGTGGATGAGGCGCCGACCACCAATGGAAGGAGAACCACCGGCCACTTTGGAGAGTATGGAGGAGTGAACGCCGACCACCAATGGAAGGAGAACCGCCGGCCAAGGAATAAGAGAGAGGCCTAGAGGATGGGCGCCGGCCAAGTCTTGATGGAGGAAGATGGGCGCCGGCAACAAGGAGAAGGAAGATGGTTGCCGCCCAAGCTTTTGCTCCAAACCCTAGCCGCCCACTTTGAGAAGAGCCAAACCCTAACTCCAATTCAATTAATTCTTGCAAGCTTAAGTTTATAGAATTGGGCTTAAGCCTCCTTTAATCTCCACCATCGGATCTAGGGATTTAATCTCCACCGTCGGATCTAGGGTTTTATCCCAACCGTCGGATCTAGGGTTTCATCCCAACCGTCGGATCTAGGATTTCATCCCAACCGTCGGATCTAGGGTTTCATCCCATCCGTCGGATCTAGGGTTTTATCCCAACCGTCGGATCTAGGGATTTAATCCCAACCGTCGATTCTAGGGTTTCATCCTAACCATCGGATCTAGGGATTTAATCCCAACCGTTGGTTCTAGGGTTTCATCCTAACCATCGGATCTAGGGATTTAATCCCAACCGTTGGTTCTAGGTTTTGTTTTACATTCTTGGATCTAGACTTCACAAGGATTATATTAGGCTACGATAGGGACCATAAGGAGGAGTTGGATCTTGGCCACCCGATGGATCGGAACCACACAAACTTGATCCATCAATGATGTTCCATTCCACTAGAGGATCATCATTGAACTACCTCACCAACCCCATAAATTAATATGGGCTCCATATATTATTTGTACATTAATCTCCCCTGTTTAAGATATCGAATGTCCACAATTAATTGATTCTTGACCATCAATTAATTAACATCTAATTCCTCGAGTAGTACCACTCAACCTTATCATCATGTTGACTAAGTCAACCAGCTGGGTTTACATGATGAACCTTATGAGCTCCTCAAGGGGACATCATCAACCTAATATATAGGACACGGTTTCCTCCTATAATCAACGACACACCATGTAAATAATATCATTTCCCAACTTACCGGGCATATTGATTTAATCCATCTAAATCTCACCCTCTGGTAAATCAAAGAAATAAATACTAAGTACATGTGCCCGTTATTATATCGGGATTAAGAGCATGTACAACATAATATCCGAGGTCCGATTCAATTATATAGTCAGTACTAAATTGAATCACCTCTATGTCGGTCCTGCTCAATACACCTAAGTGTACTAGTGTAACTTTATGTTCAAGACAAAACAATACCAAGCTACACTACAACCATGCCAATGGTTTGTCCAAAACCATCTTGGTCGTGAGCCTCTACTTATATTTTACAAGGGACTGTTAACATGATCTTCTGTGCCACACCAAGCACCATGTTATCTACAATGTAAAATATTAGACAATATGCACACATATATAATAAATATATAAAGTGCAAACAATGATCATGTGATTCTTATTCCAAAATAAAATGTTCATACAAAAAGAGACAGACTTTCAGTATACATTCCAACACTTTACGCTTATATACTGCTTGATCATATTGCCCATTCGACCACTTGAGAGTAGTGGTTGGTGTTGAGTTGGGACAGTTGTCATGTCGAGCCACCGAGGCCACACTGGGGTCGTGGTTGCTTTAGGGTGAGTCGACATTACCATGCATGCTGCATTGCCATGACTTATGACATTTTGCATATTGCCATATATATACATATATGCATGTACATATATTTAGATGCAGTCTATATGTATGTTTACTGTGATATTGCATTTGTTTGTACTATGCTTACTGCATTTGTTTATACCATACTTGCTACTACATCTGCTATATGATAGTGTATGGGATACCGTGTATGAGTTGGTTAGACTATTGCATATCTTTGACCAGTATTCATGATGTAGTATGAGTTAGACTAGATTTCTTAATATATATTGTGGATATATGCTCAGGTTGGATAAGTGTAGCGTAGCAGACTTTCAGGTATGTCTGCATTTTATGTTATTCATTTGGTTAGAAGGTATATGCATGTATATGTTTATTATGCTAGTGTTTACCTGATGTACATGAATATTGTTGAATTACATATGATATTTGATATATACATGTTCTTTCCTATTACTGCTTGGTTATACTCACCACCACGGACCCTGAGTTTTTCTGTCGCCCATGTAACAGGTAGAAGTCTTCGTGATGGCTTGGAGCATCGCCAGCGATCCATCCCATCTCATTTTCCGAGCCTCCCATGGATTTTGGTTTCTTTTTTGTGGACTTCAGTTGTGTTTGGAGTTTTATGTACCGTTTGGTATTGTGGACATGTTTTGTGGGTGTACACCGGCGTTTGTTCGGATTTTATGTTGGTATGGATTGTTGAACGCCTGTTATTATGTTGTGATGTCTTCCACTGTTGGTTTGATTTAGATTTGTTATTATGTTGTGATTGTGGGCCCAAGGGCCTTGTATTAATAGAATATGTTGCCACGTACAGGGGAGATGTCGTCCGTTTGCTTTTCGGCTCAGCATACTCTTGGGGCGTGTCATGTTTAGAGTATGATACTCTTGGATACTTATGCAGTGACTAGAATTCGTAGGATGAGGAAGTAATATTTGGGCTAAGTGTTACGTAGTCAACCTAGTGGGGACTGACACAATAGACCATGTCTAGAACCAAGTGGGTATAAGATGAGTGAAGGGAATGAGACACGACTCATTGTAGTTGCTGAAAGGTTTTAGAAGTTGTTCTGGGGTCAACCGTTGATTTTTCGATTAATTAGGGATCATAATGTACTACTAGGTGCAACTCATGATCGTTTTATAATTAATGGTTAATTATAGACGACCAACATAAATTGGGAACCTATTTGGTCACACGCACTACGAGTGTTATCCGAAGGATTTAAAACGAGTTTGAGAATGGGATTCTTAGATCGACAGAGACTTGGTTTGGTTGAACCAAACAAGGAGCGAGCATGATATTGTTTCAGTCGCATCGGAAGCATAGTGGGCCGAGTCTTTTGAAGACATGATGGATGAACCAAATTGGTTTGGTTCTAATCTAATGGTGGAAAATAAACCAAAGGGATTTGGTTTGTTTTAAATGAATGAACTAAAATTGGTTTGATTTATTTTAACTTAAAATAGACCAACGCGGTTTGATTTATTTTAACTTAAATTAATGGAGCGGGTTAACGAGTTTTGGTTGTGAACCAATAACCCTTGAGAAAAGGTCTCTTAATGGTTAAGAGACACGTTCTCTATAAATAACAGGGTTGAGAGATATTTCATGGACGACTTAGGTTTAGAGAAACCCTAGCCACCCTCTTCTCCTCTCCTTGCTTGTGCACCATCCCTTGGTGTTGCCGCCGGCTAGCCTTCAGTCATCGGCCAGCCACCAGCTGCCGGCCATCCATCGACCAGCAGTCCAGCCGTCGGCCACCTCCAGCCGTTGGCCATAAGGCTGCCACCGACCACTTGTTTGGATGGTCATCTCCTCCATCAAGCTGCCCTCTTGGACAACTTGTGTCCATTGCGATGAGAGCGTCGTCTGGCCGACGTTTGGAACTCCGACAGTGACCTCCTTACCAGAGATTGGATCTCCGGCAATCCTCATTGGTGGAGGATCGAAGTTTCGTCAATTGGTTGACGAAAATCGCTTTCGAGAAATGAGTTTGTGAAACTCATTTAAATTTGAATATGATTCGAATTGTGATCGTCTCTCGGATCACAACGTCTTCGACACGAGACTGGTATCTTGTGTAAAGACGGGGCTCGTAGCTTGTTGAAGCTATCTCGACGATACTCAGCGTGGATACGGATAGAGGTGAAACTTACGAGGGTCGCTAAGGTTGATGCAATTTCCGCTTCACATAATTCGTCAAGTATACCTAGAGTAATTTTTTTATTACAAAATTTGAAATTGTGATTATGTCTACACTGTTGTATCCTGTATGCGTGTGGTGTGTGTGTTGTAATAAAATAGTTTATTGCTCGTTTTATTTGCTTTCGCTGTGCATGTTTGTGAAACATGTTCGAACACATATCCACGTCGGTGCCCCGGAAACCTAACACGTTTAAGTTTAGATGACACAATTATAGCACAATATAATATTCTCAGAATTGTACAAAATTTACAGTATTTCAGAACTTCATCAAATCATCAAATTAAGATGTGCAATAAGATTCTCATGTTATATTCAAATAAGATATAAATTTGCAATAGAATTATCATGCCATATTCAAATAAGATGGATTTGCAAGTAGATTTCCATGTCGTATTCAAATAAGATGGATTTGCAAGTAGATTTGCATGTCGTATTCAAATAAGATGGATTTACATGTAGATTTGCATGCCATATTAAAATAAGATGGATTTGCATGTAGATTTGAATGTCATATTCAAATAAGATGGATTTGCAGTAGATTTGCAATAAGATTGTCATGATTTTCAGAGCTTCTAAAACTGAAAGGTTTAAGCCCCACTTTAAACTTTAACACTTAAACTTAAACTTCACTTATCTCTCTCCCTTTAGCAAACACACAAAAAGATCATAGGGATGTTGGGAGTATAGGGAAATAAATTGAGCAATTTATAATATCCTTCCCCTCAATCCTTACCCCTAGTTATCCCATGCACCAACAATGTATTTCAATAAAATGGATGTCGATTGTTTTTTTTTTGAATGAAAACATAGTGAGAAGCATGGAGAACTCTACTAGATAAAATTTTTTGACAGAATTTCCCCTTAAAATAGTTGTGATAAAACCTGCTAACAGTATATAAACACGTATAGACAGTGGAATAATATAAAAACTCATATTCATAAGTGACAACAGGCTGTAAACATTCAGCACTCAAAATATTTTTACAGAAATCACTACACTCCATTAAAAGTGTCCATTTAACATAGTTCCTAAATTTTCTACACTTTTACAGAATTCTAAAGTTTAAATACACAACAATAGTTCTATAGTAGAAAGAAAATGTCAAAGCTACATGGCCGACAAAGAAGGACCCGAAGAATCAGTCACTGGGGAGCGTAGGAGTGTGAGTATCTCCGTTTGTTGGTCCAAAATTTGTGTCTGTCTAGTAGAGACTTCCGAGAGATGCGTATCCATGGTTGTCTGAAGACCCTCAAATTTAGTATCGATAATCATCTGGAGCTCCTCGAACCCGGTATCAAGTGCCTCTGTGAACTCAACATAATCCCGGCGCAAGCTATCTAGCTGCTCGGAGATGGAAGAATAGGGTTTGTCAGCTAGAGCTAAAGGTTCTTCTTCTTCTTGTGTGCCCATATCCCATCTCTCACCGACCTGGTGTCCATCTGCCCACTCAACACTCCGATATGCTTGGGACATTCTGGCCAAGGAAAAATTTTGCCATTTAATGAAATCAAAGTCCGTCATTTGCTTGACCTTGCCCATGCTCGTGTTTATGCCTATGGACTCTAACCAAAAAGTAATGATATGTCCAAAGGGCATGTAGATTTTCTTTTGTACTGTGAAGTGGATGATGCAAAGAAAAATGTTTAATGCAATATTGAAGTCAAGATGATTTTTTAGAAGGTGGAGGGTAAGTAAATGATGTGATCTTTGTTGGTACAGTGGGCACCTAAGTCGAACCTATGTTTTGATTATAGCAAACGATACAAAGTTAAGCTTATATTGTTATCTCACGAGCTAAATCAAGTGTGCAGAAAAGTCTCAATGCTGGAGCTGAAGGCTAGGGACACCCGGAGGAAGCCGCGGTGGTCGGGAGACACTCGAGTTACTTCGGAGGGAGCCGAAGGAATCGAGTGGAAGGCCGGAAGCAAAAGCGACAAGTAAGTATCGAGGTAAGCTCGTGTGTGCAAGCGTAAGTGAGGTCGTGTCCTTTGTACGGGGACGTCCTTAGGCGACGATACAACCCAAGACTTCCCATGGAAGGTCTATGTTGAGATCGGACGGCAAGTGGCCGTCGAATTCACTTGTATTTTGAGCTAAACTCCTTTTTTAGTCAAAAATCGTGGCTGCCAGTTCAACCGGCGGCAGTTCAACCGGCCAGTTCAACCGGTGGCAGTTCAACCGGCCAGTTCAACCGGTGGTCAAAAATCAGCCTCGAGGAGTCAAGCTTTATCACCATTTTTCAAGGAGTTTTGTGCCCATTTGTGATTGGTTGAAGACCCATTCATTGAGGGGCTTAAAGGCTATAAAAGGAGGGCCAAACCTAGGGTTTTTCATCAATTCAAAAGCTTCCAAGTGCTTCCGATACGCTCCGACTCTCCGACATCCCTACGGAGCTGCCGAGACGACGACTAAAGCTTCAACCTCCAATCCTTGAAGTCGTCGGTATAATCTTTAATTTTGTATAAGTTGTCTTTATTTTCAAGCTTTAAATCATATCAAGGAGAGGGGGAGTGTCCCTCTACCTTGAATCTTTATTGAGTTTTTGTATTCGCTTAACTCCTATCTCTATCGAGAAGGAGTTCGTTTAATATTTGCCCTCCGTGCGTGGTCAAGGACCATTAGGGCCTTGGAGTAGTAGCCGTAGGCTACGAACCAAGTAAAAACCCCTCGTGTTTTTATTTATTTATTGCTATCTTTCCGCTGCGTTTACTCGTGCCAATTTGAACGATTACGAAAAGTTTTTTCTTATCGCTATTCACCCCCCCCCCTCTAGCGCTCAAATCGATCCAACAATTGGTATCAGAGCCGGGGGTTGCTAAGATTTGGTGAAACCACCAATCTAGCTTTTTTTTACAGATTTATTTTCTTTTAATTCTGTTTATTTCTATTTATTTTGTTTGTTAAATTCTCTCCCGCACTACTAATCCAAGACGCGAGTCTTGGTACTTGTTTTTGAGTTTTTGTCTTTGCTAGCTTTTCGGTCTTCGTCTCTTTTTGTCTTTTTGTTTCAATGGCCCATCTCGAGGGTTTTAGCACCGTCCGACCTCCGTTTTATAACGGAGATGACTTCCGTTATTGGAAGGGTCGGATGGAATGCTTTCTCAAAACCCAACTCGAGATGTGGATCATAATCCAAACGGGTTTCACACTTCCGACTAATGAAGTGGGTGACTCCTTGGATTATGATCAATGGACCGTTGCAACAAAACGACAAGTCGAAGCCGATGCCAAGGCAACACAAATCCTCCAATGCGGCCTATCCAAGGAGGAGTTAAATCGCGTCGGCCCCTTCATAAGCGCAAAGGATCTTTGGACTAAACTAATCGAGTTACACGAAGGATCGGATCAAGCCAAGGTATGTAAGCGTGATTTGTTATTCAATAAATTGTACACACTAAAAATGCAGGAACACGAATCTGCGACGCAACTCCACGCCTGTGTCCGGGACATCGTCAACAACTTACACGCAATCGGGCAAAAGGTCGAAAACCGCGACCTTATAAGGTATGTTCTAAACTCTTTTCCGAGGACTACCTTGTGGGCATCCATGGTCGATGCCTACAAGGTCTCCAAGGATCTTTCTAAAATTAGGTTAGATGAACTCTTTTCCGATTTCGAATTACATGAACAATCCAACTCGGAACCCGAGAGGGGTATAGCTTTATTTGCAGGATCAAAGAAGAAGAAAATCGCAAGCAAGCCACCACCAACCGAGGAGGACGACGAGTCCGAAAAAGAAGTTGACCGGATTGATCACAACTAATGAACCTAGCTCAAGAATAGCCAAGGGACGAAAGCGAACCACGACTCGACCCAACCAAGGTAAACCTAAAAGTTCTAATATTAGGTGTTATGAGTGTAACAGTTTGGACATATCAAGTCCGAGTGCCCCAAGCTCAACCACCAAGGACCTAAGCACAAGAAGGCCCTCAACGCGACATGGGAAGATGCGTCATCCGAAGTAGACGAAGACCACGTCTTCATGGCAAAATCAATTGAGTCAGACACGGAGACCGAACCCGAACTTGAGTCAGGAGGATGATTCGGACTGAAGCAATCTTCAAGTCAAGCCACGGATCGCATCCGGTTCAAAAGATACCCTTAAGGTGAGTCGTACTTTATTTAATACTTTACATAATACGGTTAGGTTTTTGTCTAGGAAGTTAGCTAAGTCCGAGTCCAAGGTCGAGACCCTGGTTGAGGAAGTTAAACTCCTCAAACACGAGGTCTCCCTAACCTCTTCGACTAGTCGAGTTCAAGAGAAGGACTCAACTCGGGTTGAAAAACTCGAAGTTGAGAACTCACTCTTGAAAAGTCAAGTCGAAGATCTTAGGAATACGTTGGAAAGGTTTACTTTGGGATCCAAAGGACTTGACCTCCTACTTGGATCGCAAAGGGCCGTGTACAACAAGGCCGGACTAGGGTTTAGCTCAAACACGACCAATAAGTCGTATATGTCAATTGTAAGTAGACATAAAAAATGTGTCCAAGCATGGGTCCCTAAGACCACTTTGATTTCAACTCTAGGATCTAACTCGTACTGGGTTCCCAAGGACCAAATCCACTATGTGGATAGACCGAACCGATTCAACCATCTAGGGGGAGCCAGTACAAAACATGTTTGTGCTTTAACTTAGAAATTGCATGCTTAGTTTTTTTTGTTGTTTTTTTTTAACTCACTTGGAATACACAAATAACCAACTAAAAAATCCTTCGAAAAGATTGAGCCTCAGGGAGCCTCTTTTCAAATAACCAACTAAAATCCTTCGAAAAGATTGAGCCTCGGGGAGCCTCTTTTCAAAAATAACTAGTTAGACTAGGAAATAGTCTTAGGTGAGTCAAGTCATCATTTTCTTGAACATGGCTTTGTCTAAGGAAGTGGTCGATGATCCGATAAAAGAAGGCCCCTGTGCCTCGCCACGACCTGGAAGCCATGATCTTGAAAAGGTAAACTTGACAAGCCTTGGGTTAAATCCAAATCTAACTTGAACCTAAATCCACTTAATCAAACTTAATTGAAAATCATCTCAACATAAAATTACTTGAACCTAAATCCACTTAATCAACTTAATTGAAAATCATCTCAATATAAAATTACTTGAACCTAAATCCTAATTACTTGAACCTAAATCCACTTAATCAATTTAATTGAAAATCATCTCAACATAAAATCACTTAAACCTAAATCCACTTAATAAATTTAATTGGGAGTCATCTCACAAAAAACACATAAGTATAACATGCTCGATCATATAGACTGGTGAGATGACCTAGGTTTAACAACTTACAACCAATTTAAAAATAACAATCTAACATCCAATCCAACCACCTTGTGTGTAGGATCAATGGATGTTGGACAGTGGTTGCTCCCGACACATGACCGGGGATCAACTCAAATTCACAAAGCTTCGATTCAAACGACAAGGATCGGTAGCCTTTGGGAATAACGGCAAGCTCAAAATCATCGGATCAGGTGATATCGAGCTTAACTTGAATTTTGTTATTAAAAATATATTACTTGTAGAGAATTTTGAATATAACTCTTAGCGTAAGCCAATTGTGTGACAATAACTATAAGGTCGTATTTTTAGAAAATGAATGTGTAATTAAAACAAATGCTAAAACAATACTCAAAGGAACTAGGACAAATAACATTTATACAATGAACTTAATCACATCCTCAGCCAAATGTCTTATGACACAGGAAGAGGAATCATGGTTGTGGCACCGACGACTCGGTCACTCGCACCCAAGACTCGTCCACAAGATGAGTCAGAGTGGCTTAGTCAGAGGTTTACCCAACCTCAAAAAGTTGGTTAATAATATCGGTAATGCTTGTCAACAAGGAAAACAACCTAGGACACAACACAAGTTAACTAACCAGAGCGAACCTCAAGTGTACTTGAGCTCCTGCATATGGATCTATTCGATTCACATGGAGCCAAGTCACTCAATAAAAAGTCAATATTGCTTAGTCATAATTGGCGACTACTCGAGTTTACAGGTTAGGTTCATCAAACATAAAAATGATACCTAGATCAATTAATCAATCTATTCAAATTAATCGAGAATCAAAAAGACCTTAAGGTTAAAAGACTTAGAAGCGATCATGGTGGTGAATTCGAAAATCAAAGGTTCACCGACCACGTAACCTAAACGGATACCACCATGAATTCTCTTGCCCTAGGACCCCTCAACAAAATGGCCTAGTGGAGCGGAAAAACCGAACTCTACAAGAAGCCGCTAGGACCATGTTAAACGAATATAACCTACCTGATAGGTTTTGGCGGCCGTTAGTAGCACTTGCTATGTCCGAATAGGATCCTTATGGTAAAGAGGCACCTTAAGACCTCGTATGAGATTTATCACGATAAAATACCTAACATCAAGTACTTTAGGGTATTTGGGTGTAAGGTACATATTCTAAACACTAAGGATTACCTAGGGAAATTTACATCCAAAACCACGAGGAATATTTCTAGGATACTCTACAAGTCGAGCTTATAGAGTATATAACCACGACACCCTTAGAGTCGAGGAGACTATCAATGTAGTATTTGATGAAGGACACGAACCTACAAAACCCCGACAACCCCAATTAGCGAGCCTACTCATACTAGACCTAACTCTGACCCTGAGATCGAGTCTAATCCACATCAACCAACTTCTCTTGTCGACCAAGTGACAAGTGATCCGAGTCAAACTAGTGTTCAACCAAGTCACCCCATTGATCAAGCATTAGGTGACACAAACCCAACCCAATCTAGGATTCGGACTAACCACCCTATCGATCAAGTGATAGGAGATCCTAATCTAGGAGTTGAACTAGAGCATCCTATAGGAACCTTAGTCAAATTTCCTTAATTTCAAAGATAGAACCCAAATCAATTGAACAAGCTCTTCTTGATCCCGATTGGATTATTGCAATGCAAGAAGAGCTAGCTCAATTTACTAGGAATGAAGTGTGGGAATTAGTACCACCACCTAAAGACAAAGCGACAATTGGAACAAGGTGGGTGTTTAGAAATAAGCTTGATGATAAAGGTGAAGTAGTTAGAAACAAGGCTAGGTTAGTCGCCAAAGGGTTTAGTCAAGTCGAAGGCTTAGATTACGACGAAACCTATGCCCCAGTAGCTAGACTCGAATCCATTCGAATGTTGCTAGCTTATGCCGCACATCGAGGATTTAAGCTATTTCAAATGGATGTTAAGTCGGCATTCCTAAATGGATACATTAAAGAAGAAGTTTATGTTAGCCAACCCCCCGGATTCGAAAATCTAGATAAACCCGACCATGTTCTAAAACTTAAGAAAGCTCTCTATGGACTTAAACAAGCTCCTCGAGTTTGGTACGAGAGACTTTCAATCCATCTCAAGTCAAAAGGGTTTAACCAAGGCTTAGTTGACCCAACTCTCTTCGTAAAAACCTTAGGTAAAGAAATATTCATAGCTCAAATTTACGTAGACGATATAATTTTTGGAACCTCTAACTCAGCCTTACTAAACGAGTTCGTTTCACTCATGGAAAGTGAGTTTGAAATGAACTTAGTAGGCGAGTTAAGTTTCTTTTTAGGTTTACAAATTAAACAAACTAAGGATGGTATATACCTATATCAACAAAAATACACTAAGGAGTTAATTAAAAGATTTGGAATGCAAGACGCTAAGATAATAAACACCCCAATGGCGATTAATGTTAACATAGGAGAAGACCTAGAAAGTAAGTCCATTGACTTAAAGTACTATAGGAGCGCGATAGGAAGTCTCCTATACTTAACTGCGAGTCGACCCGATATCCTATTCGCAGTAAGTATGTGCGCCAGGTTTCAAACCTATGCTAAGGAGTCTCACCTAACCCTAGTTAAGCGTATCCTTAGATATCTTAAGGGTACACTTAACGTTGGTATTTGGTACCCTAGATCTACGGAGTTCGAACTAATCGGCTACTCCGATTCGGATTATGCCGGTAGTAAACTCGATAGAAAGAGCACGAGTGGTTGTTGTCAACTACTCGGCTCAAGTCTAGTGAGTTGGTGCAGTAGGAAGCAACATTGTGTTGCCTTATCTACCACCGAAGCCGAATACGTTGCGATGGGTGAGTGTGTAACTCAGCTTCTTTGGATGAAGCACACTCTCCGAGACTTTAGGTTGGACTTCACCAAAACTAAAATTTTTGTAGACAACATAAGTTCGATAAATCTAACTAAGAACCCTATATGCCATTCAAGAACAAAGCATATAGAGGTAAAACACCATTTCATTCGAGAACATGTAGCCAACGGCTCCATACAACTCGAATATGTTGACTCGAAGTCTAACCTAGCAGACATATTTACTAAACCACTACCCGAAGCCGAATTTAGTCTCTTGAGAGGCGAAAATTAGGCATGTCGTAATAGAATAGGTTTTGCAAATTATATTACTACTATTTCTTACTTTTTCATGAAACTAGCATAGGTCATACCTTAGATATCATGCACCTATAGATTTAAGGAGCCAATACATCTCACAACACATAGGACTAATGTGTTTGTGTACTTAGCCACGTAGATGGGCGTGAGATGTTAGGACTTTACTCCTGGTTCCAGATGTAGAGCTAGTGCATCGCTATGAACCATGGAGTATAATCATACATACTAACCGACTCCGACAGGGTGGTTGATCCTTCATATCAATCAAGCCAAATATGAGTCGAACATTTCATAGATGAGCTTATTTTCAATATACTATTTTTTTTAATAAAAAATGTGGAACATGCTTGGACTTTAAATTTAGCAATTATTTTCATTTCCACACACCCCTTACTCTTTTTTGATATCGGCAAAGGGGAGAAAAAGGCCAAAGTTAAGGGAATTGAATTTTTCAAATTTTTTGATAACTTAACTCTTACTTCATGTTTAAACCAAAAGTTAACTTTAGGTTTTGAGAACTTATTTAACTTTTGACAAAAGGCCAAGTTAAGAGAATTCTTAACTTATTTATGTCGTTAGTGTTTTACTTAAGGGGGAGAAAGGGCTTAACTAAAACGTTTTACTAAAGCTAATTTTAAAACGTTTTACTAAAGCTAATTTTAAGTAATGTTAATTACTTAAAGCAACCCTCAAGGGGGAGGATTAAGGTCTTTCTTCAAAGACTCACCCTCGGTCAAGGGGGAGGTTTCCTCAAGGGGGAGTACTTGAAGAAAATCCTTACTACTCCAACTTAATCTTCATTTTTTTCTCATGCACATTATTATTCTTCATGCTTGCTTAACTTTGTATGTGGGTTTGCCATAAATCAAAGGGGAGATTGTTGGTACGGGCACCTAAGTCGAACCTATGTTTTGATTATAGCAAACGATACAAAGTTAAGCTTATATTGTTATCTCACGAGCTAAATCAAGTGTGCAGAAAAGTCTCAATGCTGGAGCTGAAGGCTAGCGACACCCGGAGGAAGCCGCGGTGGTCGGGAGACACTCGAGTTACTTCGGAGGGAGCCGAAGGAATCGAGTGGAAGGCCGGAAGCAAAAGCGACAAGTAAGTATCGAGGTAAGCTCGTGTGTGCAAGCGTAAGTGAGGTCGTGTCCTTTGTACGGGGACGTCGTTTTGCGACGATACAACCCAAGACTTGCCATGGAAGGTCTATGTTGAGATCGGACGGCAAGTGGCCGTCGATTCACTTGTATTTTGAGCTAAACTCCTTTTTAGTCAAAAATCGTGGCTGCCGATTCAACCGTGGCGATTCAACCGCGATTCAACCGGTGGCGATTCAAGCCCGATTCACCGGTGGTCAAAAATCGCCTCGAGTCAAGCTTTATCACCATTTTTCAAGGAGTTTTGTGCCCATTTGTGATTGGTTGAAGACCCATTCATTGAGGGGCTTAAAGGCTATAAAAGGAGGGCCAAACCTAGGGTTTTTCATCAATTCAAAAGCTTCCAAGTGCTTCCGATACGCTCCGACTCTCCGACATCCCTACGACGAAGCGCTGCCGAGACGACGACTAAAGCTTCAACCTCCAATCCTTGAAGTCGTCGGTATAATCTTTAATTTTGTATAAGTTGTCTTTATTTTCAAGCTTTAAATCATATCAAGGAGAGGGGGAGTGTCCCTCTACCTTGAATCTTTATTGAGTTTTTGTATTCGCTTAACTCCTATCTCTATCGAGAAGGAGTTCGTTTAATATTTGCCCTCCGTGCGTGGTCAAGGACCATTAGGGCCTTGGAGTAGTAGCCGTAGGCTACGAACCAAGTAAAAACCCCTCGTGTTTTTATTTATTTATTGCTATCTTTCCGCTGCGTTTACTCGTGCCAATTCGAACGATTACGAAAAGTTTTTTCTTATCGCTATTCACCCCCCCCTCTAGCGCTCAAATCGATCCAACAATCTTACTTTAGCTTGCCCCCATGTGACAATGGGGAGAATGCAACCTACAATGACTTTATATAGGGCATTGTCAGGGGAAGCTAATGCCATGGTTGGAAATAAGTTAAGACCAAGTTGTCATGGTCTTCTAAAGAAATATTCATGAATGACATTAATGGATTAACCCTCAATAGGTTCTTGAATGCTCAGATAGCATTCAAGGGTTGACTCCGACTCTATACACTCTATGAATGTCCTAAGAATATCAGGAGTGAATGAGATATCCCTCTTGGCTACCCTACTTTTATAGATGAATCTATTTTCTGTAGGTTGTAGATTGTTATAGAACTCAGTAACTAAGTCTGCATTAATATCATGATCACAGTAGACTAATTTACTAAGCCTATAATAATCAATTACACTTATTACATTTTGAGCATATGCAGAGAAGAACTCCCTATCTAGGGAGCGAGTAGGCAACAACTGGAATTTATGGTTCATGAATGAATGCTGATGAAATTTGGAAGGAAATCAGGAGTCCATAGAAGGTTTCTCCCTAGATGTTTCCTTCCTACTAATCTCGGTTTCTTTCCTTTTTGCATAAAGATGCAAAATTATTCCCAAGATGTAAGATGAATGCAGTATGATGCGGTATGATGAATGACAAAGATAAATAATGATCAGTGATTAACAGTTAGGTACCAAACGCTAAAACAAGGAGAAGGAGGTAAATATCTACACTTGGGCGCCATTGAATCTTGTTCATGAAGATTAGGACTGGAGAGACCTTAGAGTTGACACGATCTCTATCTGAGATTGATTTCTCAGGTGAGAAGGAGAGTCTGACGAACCCTAGTTGTGGAGAGCCGGTGATTAGGGTTAGGGCTTTGACTTAGAAATGGGAGGAGAGGCAAGAGAACTTACTCTAGGTTAGTTTAGGCCCGAAAGAGGCAATCTAGGGTTTAGGTGGCGTGAATGTGGTCGGAGACTTTGAGCGGCGACAGCGAAGGCGACGGAAGAGAAATCGTGAAGTAAAACAGTCGAGGCAATATCGGGTTCGGGAGCCACAGAAAGAAGAGTTTCTTTATATATTCCCGCGATCAACAGTCAAGCCGATAAGTTGAACACCTCGATTGATTTCCCAGTCAAGGTGCTAGTCGAGGTTGACTCGAGTCCGTGCTTAAATTTTTACGACCAGTTAAGGCGCTGGTCGAGGGCGCCGTGATTCTGTTCGCTGGCGGCTGCTACCAATAAGTGTCAGTCAAGGCTCTAGTCAAGTGTGCCTCGATTCTGTTTACCTGCAACAGTTAGTAGTTGAGGCGATTACTGAAATGCCTTGACTATTAATCTGATATTCCATTTTCCTTCATATTTTAAGTCCTAAATTCGTTTCACTTAAGTCCCTAAACCATTTTCCAAGTGTCAATACACTATGTACACTTCATAGGTAATTTCTAACATATTTTTGATGTTTTATTTGAGTTTTATTATTGTTTAGGATGTCCAACTAATTTGACTTGGTTGGAATTTCCAATCATGATCTTAGAACCAAATACACATGAATTATTTATTGGCCTTCCCCATAATTGGTCAACTTAATGATTTGTGTTATTTCTAACCTCATTACTCAAGTTGATGCATCATAACAAACATTTTGAGTAAATTGGTTGCTCCTAACATCTCACCCCTATCTAGCAATACACAAACATAGTTAATCCTATAGTTTGTGTGAGTTGCTTTCCCAAGGTGTCACAAATCATTTTTCCATTTCTCTTGTACTTATGGATTAGTCCTTATGATCATGGAGAGTCTTTACTTAGCAATACACATTCCTAACTCTCTTCTTAAATAACTAAATTCATTTTCTGGAAGAGGTTTTGTGAAAATATCAGCAAGATTAGTATTTGACTCAACATAATTGAGTATGATTTCTCCTCTTGCTATATGATCCCTAATGACGTGATGTCTCACTTCAATGTGTTTCGTCCTGGAATGATGGATTAAGTTTTTCGTTAAATTTTTCGTGCTAATGTTATCACAAAGCAATTACACGTTCTTATATGAAAACCCATAATCTTCCAGGGTATGAGTCATCCATAATAGTTGCGATAAACTCTCTCCCATGGCTATATACTCAGCCTCAGTCGTAGAGAGAGCGACACAATGTTGCTTTCGACTCGACCAACTAATTATGTTGAACCTAGGAATTGACAACCCCCACTAGTGCTTTTCCTATCTAGTTTGCATCCTGCATAATCAGAATCGGTATAGCCTACAAAATTGAAAGATTCAGTTCGCGGATACCATAATCCAACAGTTATGGTTGCTTTAAGATATCTCATAATTCTTTTAACGCAACCCAATGAGACTCTTTTGCACACGATTGATATCGTGCACACATACCCATAGCAAATACTATATCAAGTCTACTCGTTGTGAGGTATAAAAGACTCCCTATGACACTCCTAGAAAGTTTCAAATAAATAGATTTTCCATCTACATCACTATCTAAATGAGTGTTTTGTGCCATTGGGGTGAAAACCTCTTTTACATTTTCCATGTTAAATCTTTTTAGCAACTTCAAAGCATATTTTGATTGATGGATATGAATTCCTTCTTTGGTTTGTTTGATTTGCAGTCCAAGGAAAAAAGTCAATTCTCCCACTAGACTCATCTCAAACTCACTCTCCATATGTTCTATGAATTCATTGAGGTAATCCCTATTGTTAGAGCCACAAATTATGTCATCAACATAAATCTGAGCTACAAATATATCTTCATAATTTCTTTTCAGAAATAGTGTGAGATCAATTTGATCTCTCCTAAAACCCCTTTCAACTAGGAAGGTTGACGACCTTTCGTACCAAGCATGAGGTGTTTGTTTCAGCCCGTATAGAGCCTTATTAAGCTTATACACGTGGTTTGGAAATTCAGAATTTTCAAACCCCGATGATTGCTCAACATAGACTTCCTCCTTAATAACACCATTCAAAAATACAGACTTCACATCCATTTGATATAATTTGAAGCCCTTATATGCTGCAAATGCTAGCATAAGTCTTATGGATTCTAATCTAGCTACGGGTGCATAAGTTTCATCATAATCAAGTCCCTCAACTTGATTGTAACCTTTGGCAACAAACCTAGCCTTATTTCTAACAATTTCTCCTTTATCATTCATTTTGTTTTTAAATACCCACTTTGTGCCAATTATAGTAGCTTGATCAGGTCTTGGGGACTAAATCCCAAACTTGACTTCTCTCAAATTGTCCTAATTCATCTTGCATTGCTATGATCCAGTCCGGATCAAGCAAAGATTCATCAATTACTTTTGGCTCAATTTCAGAGATCAACGCTACTTGATTTACTTCATTCCTAAAGAATGATCTAGTCCTCACCCCATGATGGATGTCTCCAACAATTTGGTCTAGGGGATGACTAGAGGTCATTCTAGTGGATCTTGGTACTTGAGATGTTTTTTGAACCTCACAATTTGACACAAGCTCAAGTGATGACCCTTCTGACCTAGGTATTTCATTATCAGAGTAAAATATAACTCCCCCTACATTAGTGTTCTCATTCAAACTCAATTTCTTAAGTTCGAACAGAACTTCATCGCTTTCTACCTTAGAATCAATTTGTGTTTTACTTTCTTCAAAAACTACATTTGATGATTCCTCCACCAAATTTGTTCTTTTGTTATACACTCGATAAGCCTTACTTGTGAGGGAATATCCTACAAGGATACCTTCTTCTGCTTTAGCGGTGAATTTTCCTAGATGATTCTTAGTGTTTAAAATGAACACCTTGCAACCAAATACCCTAAGGTGTTTTATTGTTGGTGGTTTTCCAAACCATAATTAATGAGGTATTTTACTTAAGAATCTATGTTAAGTATGGAAAATTTAAAATACTAAAATAAAATGGTCAAAGAATTAAGAAAATAATCCTGGAAATTTTTTCGAGATTTTTGGGGAATTTTAGGAATTTTTCTGGATTTAAACGGAGGTCGTACGAGATAATTATGGGGATAGGGAAAATAGACTTTTAAAGGGTCTGTTTAGATGAGTAAATAGGATAAATTTAACTTAGATTATAAGTCTAGGTTTTCTATTTCCTAATTTTCAGATTTCTTTCTTTCTACGTCGCGCACGAACTTCTCCTCGCGATAACTTCTCTCCCCGCTCGCCGCCCTCACTCAAGCTCTTCCCCTCACGCGACCACACCGCCGCTCTTCTCCGGCTCCTCGCCCTTCCTCGCGGTCGAGTCTTCTTCTCCCCGCGCATCAGCCACACGATCCCCTCTCTGCCGTTGCCGCCCGAGCCGCCCTCACCGACGCACTGTGCGCGCCTCTTCCTTGAGCCCGGGACCACCGCAGCGACCCTCTCTTTCCTTCCTTCCCCTCATTCAACCCACGATGTCGCTACCATAGGTGATGCCTTCTTCCCCGATTCTCCTCTCTACTCGCCCACCTCGCCGTCGTTTCTCTCGCCCGACCCCTTTCTCCGCGAGCCGCACTCTTCCCCTCTTTGTGCATGTTGCCATCTCACACCACCGCCTCCGTGGGGGCTGTGATCTATGCCGGTGGTCGCCAGAGCCAGTGAACTAGAGCAGCAAGATTTCCAGCGTAGCTCTTATTGTTGGTATAAGCTTTGATTCATTGTGTTTGCTTTCTGTCCATTGTGTTTTTGTGGGTCGATTGCTGTCGTGAGGAATTGGGGGTGTCGTGCAGCTGATGTTGGAGGTTTGGTCGTGTAAGGTTGGCTTTGGGGTTTAGCTATGAGTTTGTTATGAGTTTTGCATGGCTGTGAGCGAGAGGAGGAAACTTGTATGGGCTGTAAATGGTGGTGGCGGCAGTGTGAATTAGAGGGGTTGTGAATGGAGGGTTATGTCGATGGAATTGTCGACTGTGAACGGCTGTGAAGGCTGTGCAAGGTTGTTTGTGATATGTACGGGGGTTGGTAATAGGTTGGAGCAGCTCGATCTCGGTTGTGATGGGCTGTTTAAGGCTATGAATGAGCTTGTAGGAGCTGGAGTTGATTTGGAATGGAAAGGTCTTTGGGTTGGATGTGTTTGGAGGGTGTATCGAGGTGTTGTACTCGTATTCAGTAGATTAAGTGAATATAGAGTCGATGTAGAATTTAGTTAGCATATTGTCGTGTGCTTGAAATTAATCATAATTGATGATGTTTGCAGGTTTTAGTCACGTGACAGGTCCACGGGCGTAAAGACAATTGGTATTCTTCATAGCAGACGGGTATTTTGACTTATCTCTTAGATATAGTCATGTTGATATGCTAGTTAGGATAGCTTGCAATAATTTTCTTGTTTATCTGCTTTGCATGTTTTTGTGCCTACTTGATACATGCATTTGATCGGTTTATGGTTATACTTTCCCTGTTTTACTCGGATCATGGATATGTACTTATTGGTTGTGCATATTATTCAGTTATGCATTTTAGTTGGATTTACATGCTTTAGTATCATGCACCATCTTGCATGATTGCATGCTGGCTGGACAAAGTTCCTTTATAGTTGAGTCCACAGCCAGTTACATGGCCTGCACACGCTGCCACTCATGGGTTAGTGGTACATCAGGAGGGTGTGTGCAGTTGCTCTGTCAGGCTCCACTGGTCCGCTCATGGGTAGCGATGAGGTAGCGTGGTAGAAGGCAGGGATCCCTCCTCTGGTCTATGACACCGGGAGATGAGAGCTTAGCTCCCCCACTCTGTTTGGGGCAGGAGGATAGGTGTACTCCGACAACATCCTGTCTGCTCTGTCACTCAGGAGCAGTGATGATAGAGTGCACAGTTGTCATAGCCGTACCCATTCGGCTTTACCATCGTGTGTGAGGCAACTGACTGGCGTCAGGGGTGACCATGTCATTTGTACGACATGCATTTTACATGGATAGCATTTGTATTGTGTTTGCTGTATTTTTATTGCTGCCTTGGATGTTGCATATGATTGTCATGCATACAGGATACATATTTTTATATGGTTCAGCGACTTTATTTCATCTAGTATGGCACATGCTCCTATATCAGGATAGGAGATTCAAGTAAGTACAGTCCTTTTATATTTCTTTCTTGCATACCCTATATATGAGACTGTACTGGCATGATTGTTATAGTTAGCTATATCTTACTTTGCATATCGACTATATCCATTGAGTTCTTTGAACTTACCCCGTGGTTTTATATTTATTTCAGGATGAAGCTGTCAGGAGAGTCCAGTTGCCATACTCCCCCCCCTCGTCATGATAGTTTATTAGTTATTTGAGTTATGGTTTTGGATTTTGTATAGAAGATATGATTAGGTCCTAATATTTTGGTTATGTACTTGTGGAAGTTTGGAGATATTTGTTGTGTCCTTATGGACTATTCGATTGGTTTGGTTATATGTTCTTGCTCAGATGGAAGAAGGGGTAGGTCTCGATGTTTTAGATCTTTTATTTATTTTGGTTGATGGCCTGAGGCCGCATATTGTGTTGTGGTATGTTCCGGTCATGTTGACCGATGTATAGTGGCCGTGTAGGCCTTGTATGAAAAATTAGTATTGTCACCCGTACAAGGGAGATGTTGTCGGATTTTCATCTGGCAGGGACTCCCTCGGGGCATGATAATTTATTGGTATCAGAGCGTAGGTTCCGAGTTCCTTAGGGTCTTTGGGTTTTCGGAATTCGCCAAGTTTGGCAGGTTAACTAGGGTATTTTCGGATTTGTACGGATTTCCAATGATTTTTATGTTTAGAAAATTCGAGGTATTTTTGACGAGGTCAATTTGGGGATTTGGCGGCGATAGGACATCTCCAGACGGCTAACAGGTAAATAAATTCTAGAAAAATTTCTAGATTTAGTGCATATTTGTATTGGTTATATTAGTTATGCGGTGGTATCATGTTTTGTCTAGTATTGTTTTAACCTTATATCTGTTAGACTGTTAGATTTTTAGGTTGCTGGTTTATCGTTAGCATATGGTTATAAATTGCTATTACTGCTATAGGTAGCTAGTTATCATGGTGATATAAATGATTAGATATTATTGGTAGATGTTTACCTCTTAATTTTTGGACTAGTATTAGGATTGGACTAGTATTGGAATTGGACTAGTTGAATAATATGACTAAGATGGATAAATTTGTAGAAGGTATACATATAGGTTCTTAAACTCTCTAGATCCTAGTGCACGATGACATGATTACATTGCTTACGTAGTTTAGGGTATATATAGGCATCTGATGCTTTATTTAGTATTGCCTTGACTTTGTTCTGGCATGACCCTTTAGTTATACCCTAATTAATTTCAGCCATTGATTGCCATTAGTATGACTATACTGTCGTTTATTAGACAATGTGTTATGTGATTATATGGTTATGTGTTTTTGCGGTGGATACCATGATTAAGACTAGTAGAGATAGAATAACTTAGATGAGGTTATTCTGTAGGAGCGGATCTCAGGAATGAACCAACATTAGTAGAATCCTAGGTGTTGGAACCCTAGACGTAATAACCCGGATGTGCTTAATGATATATGTTTATCCATTTACTGTTTCAGTGATATGGAAATCGGACTAGTAGAGTTCATATGGTTAGGATGCGATTAATCCTTACTATATCTCCCATTCTTGGTTGAGAGAGAATCTGTAGTAGAGTCTCTCTATAGGTAGGTTCTTTGTATATATGTGGTCAATCATGCCTCCCAATCATGGTTGAGATGACCTACTGTAAAGTTATACTCTTGCGTTATCCGTTCGGAGTTGGTGATAATCGGATTCGTATGATGTCAGTAGCTAGATAGCTACTTTACATCTTAAGTGTCCACGAGATCTGTTCGTGGTAGAATGTTGGAGCATGCATGATTAAACTGGTAGAAATGATATAATTTAGGCTTAACCCTCTTGTCGGATGGGTTGTCCTTATTGGCCTTGATAGGTGTTTCTTGTTAATTGGGAAGAAACCCTATGATCAATCGTCTCGACGTGATTATTAGTGGACCTATGATTTTTATCGACCTTGATAACCGTTCAGGTTAGAAGAGTTGGAACCTCTAGACTTAACCATCTTGACTTATTTATTTATAAGTTGATGATCTTTACCGACTTTGGTAAACATTTCGTTTTAGAGGTGTTGAAACCCTCGCTTGACTGCCTCAATGGGTTAATGGTAGATTGATGATCTTTGTCGACGTCGATGGTCATTTTATGCTGGATGTATTGGATAACCCTAGGTTTAACAACCTAGGATAATCGACAACTCACGCGACCTATTAGTGGTAGTATGCTAGTGCATGCAGTCAATAACTAGATATTTATATATTGCATGTCTATCCACGAGTTCTATTCGTGGTAGCATGTAGTTGCGTGTAGACAGTGCTATTGATTGTCGGCCCACGAGTTACATTCGCGGTAGCTCATAGACAGTTCCCTTTGTATTACCTCGAGAGCCACGAGGCTTTGTCATGGTATCTTGATGTGCATTACTTGTAGATTGTAGTGGTTGTGTATGTTATAGGTATATTTATTATACCGCCGATCAAGTTAGTAGCAGACTGATATTGGTACTCTGAGGGTTGGGTTACTCTAGTTGTTTCCTTTGACTTCCATTATGTGCATTATGAGTATGCACTATTGTCTATCCATCCACTGAGTGGTTGTACTTACCTCCTCCTCACTTATCCTTTAGGTTAACTGATGGAGGATGTGTCCTCTTGACCTACCTTCGAGTCGCTCAGAGAGTTCCTTGCCGTGCTTGTTCTACTGCATCGTCGAGATGCCGCTTTGTTTACTTTATCGGTATTGCATTTTGGTTATGCACTTTGGATTTTGTCGCAATTTGTTTTGGTGTCATAAAAACTATTTTACTTTAATGGATATATGTTTAGTCGTGCATGCATGCAGTTAATAAAATACTTATATTTCTATTATTATTTCGAGGTTTTTACCAGATCTGGTCCAGGTATTTCTGAATATTATCACTAAGGGGCTCCTCTATCATTTGGATGATGGATATGCCCCCAAGACGTGATAATTTTATTGGTTTGCGGTTTTGGTTTGTGGGTTTTGTGTTTCGAGGATTTTCTTTTCCTTGGATTTTTGGGAGTTCTCGTGTTTTGGGATCAGGCAAGCTGAAGGATATCTCTGAGTGATAGGAAAAGTATTGTCTTTAGTGGTTACTATACTTTAGTGGTTAGGAAAAGTATTGACTTAGTGAAATTGCCCCTACTCATGGTCGGGGACGAGGTCGATGACGTATTGACCTTGTGGAACCTAACGATGATTTCGGAAGTACGAACTCTTTAGAGGTGCCAACTGAAGTCGAATTAGGAAGCTAGGGATTTGGCCTGCTAGCCACCAATTTGAAGGACAAGGAGTAAACCCTCAGAGAATATCAGTCCCTACTATTAGTGATTTGGTTATGGATAAGGCGTGTATACCTACACTGGTCAAGACGATGAAAGATCGTTTTACCTTATTATAGGAGGTGTTGGATGGGATATTTATCTGTCCCAGTATTTTTCTAGAGAAGATCCGGAACTCTTTATTAAAAGAGAGATGGACCTTAGAGGTTATGCATCGATTATCAATGATAGAATGCTGTAGTTGGGGAAGGAAATAAATATCCTTCATTTTGGATAGAGGACCTATTTAGATCAGCTATAGGAGACCTGTGTATACTCTAGGATTGATTTATGACTGGTTGGGTGATATTGTAGTGACATGGTGTCATACAATTATCATTGTCGTTGTGATGATTGTTATATCATCAGCCTAGAGTAAAGAGAATGCAGGTGTGTAGCGACGACAATGTCATACTTGGTATGAATTGTATGAGCCCTTGAATGTCTTATTAGACTTATTGACGACTTAGTCATCCAGGGATCTGGGAAGTCATGTATTATGGACACGATTGGATCAATTGTGGTCATTGGAGTTGCATAACTTGGCCACTATTGATGGTGGTAGTTGGAGTTGCACACTCAACCACCATAGATGGTGGTTTCTTGGTATTGATTTGATGATTACCATAGATATGGATAGGATGCTCTAGCAGTACTACATCGCTGACTGGTTGAACTAGGAAGGTGATGGAATTTATTTGGTCTGAAGCTTGTGAAACTAGTTTCAGGGCTCAGACGATGGTTGACTTTTACGCCAGTGTTGATTAATCATTCTGGTGTGGATGGAGGGGTAGTGTACATGGATGCATCATTTCGGGGATCGTAGCAATTCCGATGCTATTGAATAAGACGTATCCTAAGCTTATGGTGGTCTAAAGAACTACGAGTACCATCATATATATGGCGTGGACTTAGTAGTTATTATGTTGTATTGTAGAGGTGAAGAGTAGGAATGCTCATAGGGTTTTGGCTAGCTACGGGATAGCTACTATAGAGTAGCTGGAACGTGAACGGTTGTAACAAGGGAGTTTGGTCGCTATAGCCTCCCATGCACTTACAGAGTGTGGAGTGGATTTTGGACGGTAGGTGGACTACCGTCTATGACTCTGAGGAGGATAATGGCTTCCGGAGTTGCATTAGTTTAAGGATATGATGCTTCAGGAAATTCCGATTCCGGAATGGAAGTGGAAGCGTATTATTATAGATGTTGTGGTGGGTTTTCCTAGGACATGTCAAGGTCATGATGCGATTTGGGTAGTCATGGACCGACTAACCAAATCCGTGCACTTCTTAGCGATTTGGAAGACCGACTCTTTGGATCATTTGACAAGGTTATATTGTCGAGATATAATCAGATTACATGGTATTCCTTTGAGCATTATATCAGATAGAGATCCCCGATTCACGTCTTGGTTCTGGCAGAGTCTGCAGCAGGCCTTAGGCACGCAGCTTCGTTTTAGTACTGCATTCCATCCGCAGATAGATGGATAGTCTGAGTGGGCCATTTAGAGACTAGAGGACTTGCTGAGGTCCTGTGTTATTGATTTCGGGGGCAACTGGGAGGACCAGTTGCTAGGACCCATAGAGCTCAGTATGAGGCAGGGTTGGTCTGTACTATCAGACGTAGGATGATAAAGGCGCAGGATCGTTAGAAGAGTTGTGCCGATCAGAGACGGAGACCTCTGGAGTTCTCTGTATAGTGACCATGTATTCCTGCGAGTCTCACCCACGAAAGGGGTGAAGAGATTTGACCTCTGTGGTAAGCTAGCTCCTAGGTACATCGATCCGTTTGAGATTTTAGAGAGGATCGGAGCAGTCGCTTATCGCTTAGCGCTACCACCATCTTTGATGGGCATTTATGATGTGTTCCATGTGTCCATGATGAGGAAGTATGTGACAGACTCTACACATATTCTGTCAGATGTGTCAGGTTCCATTCAACCTGATGCTACTTACGCAGAGGTTCCGGTACGGATTCTGGGTCACAAGGAACGACAGTTGCGGAACAAGACTGTGTGACTTGTTAAAGTTGGGTGGAGTCACCACACCGATGATGAGTCTATTTGGGATCTTGAGGAAAAGATCTTAGCTCAATACCCCCACCTGTTTACTTAAGGTACGTGAGATATATTTTCAGTACTTGTGATACCTCTTACTCATTATGCATTTGAGTAGGAAATTTGGAGACCAAATTTTTATTAGTGGGGGAGAATGTTAAGTACGGAAAATTTAAAATACTAAAATAAAATGGTCAAATAATTAAGAAAATAATCCTGGAAATTTTTCGAGATTTTTGGGGAATTTTAGGAATTTTTCTGGATTTAAACGGAGGTCGTACAAGATAATTACGGGGATAGGGAAAACATGCTTTTAAAGGGTCTGTTTAGATGAGTAAATAGAATAAATTTAACCTAGGTTATAAGTCTAGGTTTTCTATTTCCTAATTTTTGGATTTCTTTCTTTCCACATCGCGCACGAACTTCTCCTCGCGATAACTTCTATCCCCGCTCGCCGCCCTCACTCGAGCTCTTCCCCTCACGCGGCCACACCACCGCTCTTCTCCGGCTCCTCGCCCCTCCTCGCGACCGAGTCTTCTTCTCCCCGCGTGTCGCCCATGCGATCCCCTCTCTGCCGTTGCCGCCCGAGCCGCCCTCGCTGAAGACCAGACCGTCGCCCTTCCCTGAGCCTAGGACCACCGCACGACCCTCTCTCTTTCCTTCCCCTGTGCCGCAGCAGTGCTCAACCCCACGACGCCACGCTGCGCCCCACACCGCCTCCTCGATTCTCCTCTCTACTCGCCCACCTCGCCGTCGTTTCTCTCGCCTGACCCCTTTCTCCGCATGCCACACTCTTCCCCTCTCTGTGCGTGTCGCCGTCTCACACCACCGCCTCCGTGGAGGCTATGATCTATGTCGGTGGTCGTCGGAGCCAGTGAACTAGAGCAGCAGGATTTCCAGCGTAGCTCCTATTGCTGGTATAAGCTTTGATTCGTTGTGTTTGCTTCCTGTCCATTGGGTTTTTGTGGGTCGATTGCTGTCGTGAGGAATTGGGGGTGTCGTGCGGCTGATGTTGGAGGTTTGGTCATGTAAGATTTCCTGTGGGGTTTAGCTATGAGTTTGTTATGAGTTTTGCATGGCTGTGAGTGAGAGGAGGAAACTTGTATGGGCTGTAAATGGTGGTGGTGGCAATGTGAATTAGAGGGGTTGTGAATGGAGGGTTCTGTCGATGGAATTGTCGACTGTGAACGACTATGAAGGCTGTGCAGGGCTGTTTGTGATATGTACGGGAGCTAGTAATAGGTTGGAGCAGCTCGATCTCGGTTGTGATGGGTTGTTTAAGGCTGTGAATGAGCTTGTAGGAGCTGGAGTTGATTTGGAATGGAAAGGTCTTTGGGTTGGTTGTGTTTGGAGGGTTTATCAAGGTGTTGTACTCGTATTCAGTAGATTAAGTGAATACAAAGTCGATGTAGAATTTAGTTAGCATGTTGCGTGTGCTTGAAATTAATCATAATTGATGATGTTTGCAGGTTTCGGTCACGTGATAGGTTCACGGGCGTAAAGACAATTGGTATTCTTCATAGCAGGCGGGTATTTTGACTTATCTCTTAGATATAGTCATGTTGATATGCTAGTTAGGATAGCTTGCAATAATTTTCATGTTTATCTGCTTTGCATGTTTTTGTGCCTACTTGATACATGCATTTGATCGGTTTATGGTTATACTTTCCCTGTTTTACTCGGATCATGGATATGTACTTATTGGTTGTGCATATTATTCGGTTATGCATTTTAGTTGGATTTACATGCTTTAGTATCATACACTATCTTGCATGATTGCATGCTGGCTGGACGGGGTTTGTTAAATACTGAAAAAAATTAAAATATTAAATTAAATGGCCAAAGAGTTAAGGAAAATAATCCTGGAAATTTTTTGGGATTTTTTAGGAATTTTTCTAGATTTAAATGGAGGTTGTACGAGATAATCCCGGAGATAGGGAAAACAGGCTGTTAAAGGGGACTGTTTAGATAAGTAAATAAGATAAATTATATTTTTCTATTTTCTATTTTTCCCCATCGTGACTTTTTCTTTCGTCCTCGCATTCCACGCCCGACGCCGATTCCTCTCTGCGATTCATCTCTCGCCCTCGCCCTTCTCCGCACGACCGTGCAGTTCACCGCCGGCGCCGACCTCTTCGCTTCGGCCCGATCACGCAACCTTCTCCTCTTGCACCGAATACCTTCCTCGCGATCAACTCCTCTGTGCGACCCTCCTCTCTTCCGAGACGCTGCCGAGCACTCTTCCTTCCCGCGGTTGATGGCGGCGACTGGATCGTCCTCGACGATCCCTGCGGACGAGACAGCAAGGAGCCTCCTCTCGGCAGTCGGTGCTCGTGGCAGTCGACGGCTAGGGAGGTTGTGTCGGTGGCAGCTCCACCGTGTCCTCGTCGGTGTCTACAGTCGTGGCGACAACGAGCAGGCGCTGGGTTGTGCGATCGCGAGGGGGGCTGTCTGATTTGGGGATTTTTCTGTCGGTATTGTGGATTTCACTGCGCCGGTGGTTACCGGAGCAAGGTGAGGTTTTGTTTTCCCTGATTTTTGGATGAGTTCTAAACCTAGCTGTGGATTTCTTGTTTGAGCTTGATCTGTTGATAGGGCAGCGGTGGTTTAGTGCGAATTTTCTCCAAGGAACTTCTAAGGAAGGTAAGAGGTATTTATAGCTTTATTTTGAGTACTGTTGAATTTAATTGCTGCTGTGTGTGGATGTTTGTGATGAGATTGGTGTTTGGGGGTCAGGTGTGTTGATGTCGACTGTGAATTGGAGGTTTGCGTAGCTGTGAGTGAGAGAGGAAAGTTTGGTTGAGCTGTGTATATGTCACCTAGGGTTAGGTTGGATTCATATTTATGATCGGTTCTGTAATTCAGTATGGAGGATTGATTAGGTTGAATAGGATAATTAAATCAATCTAGTGGATCGGATATGAGGTCGATGTAGGATTCGATTCGATCATTTGTTGTTAGATGGATAATATTTTCATATGATGAGTATTGATCATGGTGAGATAAATTTCAAGGATATGTTTTTGGCTTGAGGAGTTAATCACAGTTTATGACCTACGGGTTGAAGGTCTACTTGGAGATACATAGTAGTATTTAGCACGTTGTTGTGTGCTTGGATTTGATGGATTAATTGGTTATGGAATAAATCGATTATGTATTCGATTTGCCGGTGAATGGTATTTTGTGCTTAATAATAGTTATGCGTTATGCAGGTTTCGGTCACGAGGCAGGATCACGGTCGTGACGATCTGGTTCTCTTTGCGGATATTTGGCAGGCGGGTATTTTGACTTATCTCCTAGATATAGTCAAATGTTGATATGCTAGTTAGGATAGCTTACAATAATTTTTCATGTTTATATGCCTAGTATGCTTTTGGTGCCTACTTGATTCATGCATGTGATAGGATATGATTATATTTCCTTGTTTTATTTGGATCATAGTACTTGGATTAGGGATATGTACATACTGATTGTACATATTATTCGGATAGGTATTTTGAGTAGGATTTACATGCTTTAGTATCATGCACCATTTTTGCATGATTGCATGCTGGCTGGACGGGGTTCCATTATTGTTGAGCCCGCAGCTAGTTACATGGCCTACACACACTGCCACTCATGGGTTAGTGGTACATCAGGAGGGTGTGTGCAGTTGCTCTGTCAGGCTCCGCTGGTCCGCTCATGGGTAGCGATGAGGCAGCGTGGTAGCGGGCAGGGATCCCTCCTCTGGTCTATGACACCGGGAGATGAGAGCTTAGCTCCCCCACTCTGTTTGGGGCAGGAGGATAGGTGTACTTCGACAGCATCCTGTCCACTCGGTCACTCAGGAGCAGTGATGGCAGAGTGCACAGTTGTCATAGCCCTACCCACTCGGCTTCACCATCGCATGTGAGGCGGCTGACTGGCGTCAGGGGTGACCATGTCATTGGCACGACATGCATTTTGCATGGATAGCATTTGTATTGTGTTTGCTGCATTTTTATTGCTGCCTTGGATGTGCATATGATTGTCATGCATACAGGATACATATTTATATATATGGTGAGGACTTTATTACTTCTAGTCAGGCACATGCTCCTATATCAAGGTAGGAGATTCAGGTGAGTACAGTCCTTTTGCATTTATTTCTTGATTACCCTATATGTGAGACTGTACTGGCATGATTTTTATTGTTAGCTAGATCTTACTTGCATATCGACTATACCCGCTGAGTTCTTTGAACTTACCCCGTTGATTTATATCTATTTCAGAATGGAGCTGTCAGGAGAGTCTAGCTGCCAAACCCCCTCATCGTGGAAGTGTATTTGGTTATTTGTTTTATGGTTTAGATATTTTGGTTAGAGGACATGTTTAGGTTTGGAGATTGATTTTGTATTTGGATTTTTTTGGTGTCCTTATGGACTTTTATTCGGTTTTGTTGGATTAGTTTTGGTGAGTATTCCTACCCAAATGGCAGAAGGGGTAGGTTTAGTTATGATATTCTTTTGGTTATATCATTTGATTGTTGGCCTGAGGCCTGATTTATTATCTGTGTGTGTGTTTGGATTCCGGTCGTGTTGACCGATGTATAGTGGCCGTGTAGGCCTTGTATAAAAATTGGCATTGTCACCCGTACAGGGGAGATGCTGTCGGATTTTCGTCTGGTGGGGACTCCATCGGGGCGTGATCACTTGGTTACCAAGATTCATAAACTTTAGTACTTAGCCTGGAGGTCTAGAGTTCGAATCCTGGGGAAGGAAAAAACCCACTTCCAGGGGTGGGAAGACCAGGTGAGTAACGACGGGCCAACAGGGGCGACGGTCGTCGACCAATAGGGGTCGCCGAATTCCGCCAATAGGGGTCGGGTCGTTACAGGGTTCCTTTATAGTTGAGCCCGCAGCTAGTTACATGGCTTGCACACGCTGCCACTCATGGGTTAGTGGTACATCAGGAGGGTGTGTGCAGTTGCTCTGTCAGGCTTTGCTGGTCCGCTCATGGGTAGCGATGAGGCAGCGTGGTAGCGGGCAGGGATCCCTCCTCTTGTCTATGACACCAGGAGATAAGAGCTTAGCTCCCCCACTCTGTTTGGGGCAGGAGGATAGGTGTACTCCTACAGCATCTTGTCCAGTCGGTCACTCAGGAGGAGTGATGGCAGAGTGCACAGTTGTCATAGTCCTACCCACTCGGCTTCACCATCGCGTGTGAGGTGGCTGACTGGCGTCAGGGGTGACCATGTCATTTGCACGACATGCATTTTGCATGGATATCATTTGTATTGTGTTTGCTACATTTTTATTGCTGCCTTGGATGTTGCATATGATTGTCATGCATACAAGATACATATTTGTATATGGTTCAGCGACTTTATTTCATCTAGTATGGCACATGCTCCTATATCAAGATAGGAGATTCAGGTAAGTACAGTGCTTTTGTATTTCTTTCTTGCATACCCTATATATGAGACTGTACTGGCATGATTGTTATAGTTAGCTATATCTTACTTTGTATATCGACTATATCCGCTGAGTTCTTTGAACTTACCCCATGGTTTTATATTTATTTCAGGATGAAGCTATCAAGAGAGTCCAGTTACCATACCCCCCCTCGTCGTGATAGTTTATTAGTTATTTAAGTTATGGTTTTTGATTTTGTATAAACGATATGATTAGGTCCTAATATTTTGGTTATGTACTTGTGGAAGTTTGGAGATATTTGTTGTGTCCTTATGGACTATTCGATTGGTTTGGTTGTATGTTCCTGCTCAGATGGCAAAGGGGTAGGTCTCGATGTTTTAGATCTTTTATTTATTTTGGTTGATGGCCTGAGGCTGCATATTGTGCTGTGGTATGTTCCGGTCGTGTTGACCGATGTATAGTGGTCGTGTAGGCCTTGTATGAAAAATTGGTATTGTCACCCGTACAGGGGAGATGCTGCCAGATTTTCGTCTGGCAGGGACTCCCTCGGGGCGTGACAATCTATGTATCAAAACTTTGTTTTGAACATAGCATGCAGTATTAATATTTTCAGCCTACAAATAACTAGGAAAAGCATACTTATTTAGCATACTCCTCGCAACTTCTTGTAAGACTCTATTTTTCCTCTCTACAACACCATTTTGTTGTGGTGTCCTATGAGTGGAGAATTCATGTTTGTACCCTTATTCTAGACAAAAATCCTTAAATCTCATATTTTCAAATTCTCCTACATGATCGCTTCTAATTGTTTTAATTGTTGTATTTTTCTCATTCTCAATTCTTCTACAGAAAGGAATAAAAATTTCTAATGTTTGATCCTTATGTTTGAGAAAGAAAGTCCAAGTATATCTAGTATAGTCATCTACTACTACCAAATAATATCTACTACCATTCAAGAATTTAGTTGAGCTACTATCAAACAAATCCATATGCAATAAATCTAAAGCACTTGACGTACTTACAACGTTTTTGTTTATGTGTGATTCTTTTACTTGTTTACCTTTTTGACATGCATCACATAGTTTGTCCTTTTCATACTTCAGCAATGGTAGTCCTCCCACAAGTTCTTTCTTAGACAACCTCTTAATGTTCTTCATGTTGATGTGTGCGAGCCTTCAATGCCATAGCCATGAGTCATCTTCTTTAGACAACAAACACTTCACATGCATGTTAGTAGCACTACTAAACTGAACTTGATAGATATTTTCCTTCCTAGTTCCTACTAACATGGTAGTGTTGGATTCATTATGTTTAATTAAGCATTGAGTTGAATAAAATTCTACTCTATACTCTTCATCATATAATTGACTAAGACTCAAATGATTAAAAGTCATTCCTTTAACTAGTAGGACATCCTTAATCCTAAATTGTTCACAAGTACAAATGTCTCCTACTCCTATGACCTTTAGTTTACCACTATTACCAAAAGAAATAGTACCTTTACTTCTGTTTTTAATTGTAGCAAACTTTGAAGGATCCCCGGTCATGTGCTTGAAGCATCCACTATCCACAAACCATATCATCAGACACTCCCCCTTGATCGGTACCTGTTCAAACATGAAATATAAGATCTTTTAGAACCTAAATTTTGGGTCCACTAGCATTCACAACATACTGTTTAGGAATCCATGCTTTAGTTACTTTAGCTTTAACACAATGAGTTCTATTAACTAAAGACATGAAACTAAATTCTTTTTGTTTCGGTTTATACCCTATTCCAGCTTTGTTATAGACTGCCCTTTAGGCATCTAGAATCATGTTAAGGTTCTTAGAGATTTTTGTGAATTTCTCAAGTGTGCACTTGAGATCATCAACTTGTGCTCTCAAAGAATTGTTCTCTTCTCTAAGTTCTTCAACTTGATATGTATTAGTCCTATTTTCTTTAGAAATTGAGTTAAGGTTTCTAAGTTCCTCTACCTCAGATTTTAAAACCTTAACCTTACTCTTAGATCTATTTAAGACATTAGTTAAACATTCTATCGTTTCATATAACTTATCCAATTCAAAAGAAGTTACCTCATCATCATCAGATGATGATGTGTCTTCTGGTGATGTTCCGGTCTTACTTTCATCTCCCTCTAAATCTGAATTGTTCAGAGCCATTAGAGCAGCATGCTTGTTTCCTTTTTCCTTAACTTCCTCCTCTGAAGAGCTGGAAGAAGACTCATCCCACGTTGCCTTCAATGCCTTCTTCTTCCTAGGCTTGTCCTCTTCCTTTGTGAGGTCAGGACACTCACTTTTGATGTGCTCCTTCCTGTTACATTCAAAGCAAACAACATCAGTTTTGCCTCTGAATTTATGTGATGTCTTACCCTTCTTCTTGTCCATGAAAATATTCTTCACATCCTTCTTGTTGTATTTTATACTTCTCCTCATCATTCTCTTCACGAAATTTGCTATCTCGCTTGAAGAAGATTCATCATCACCATCACTTCTTGACTCGAATGAAGATGAAGATGACTCCCCCTTCTTCTCCTTTTTCTTGTCCTCCTTGTTCTTGTCCTCCTTGTATTGCTCACTTGCAATAAAAGTAATACCTTTCTCTTTTGGACCCTTATTAGCTTGTTCATGCAATTCCATTTCACAAAATAATTCATCTAGTTTTACCGTTGATAAATCCCTTGACACTTTGTAGGCATCTACCATAGATGACCACAAAGCATTTCAGGGGAAAGATTTTAGAGCATACCTTATCGTATCTTGATTTTTTTGGACTTTCTCCAACTGAATGTAGACTGTTTAGTAGCTCCTTGAACCTCCCGTGTAGTTCACCAACTGTCTTGCCATCCCTCATAGCAAAATTCTGTAGCTAGTTCATATAGAGATCTCGTTTCGCTATTTTTGAGCCTCTTGTCCCTTCATTGAGCTCTATCAGTTTGTTCCAGAGGTCTTGAGCACTGCGGAATGGACCAATTTTGTTGAGCTGGTCTTTCGCTAAGCCACATTACAGAGTTACGGTGGCCTTGGCATTTGCTTGCGCCTTATGTCTTTGTTCAATTGTCCACTGTGCAGATCCAAGGACCATTCCTTCTGCTTCCATTGGTGGTGTGAAGCCTTCCGTCACGAAGAATCACATATCTATCTTAGTCATGAGATAATATTCCATTCGGCTTCGCCAGTATTGAAAGTTGGTTCCATCAAAGAAAGGAGGTCAGTTTTTGTTGTAGCTTTCTTGCATTGCCATTTGAGCATACTCTTGCGGTTGTGAATCCGGAGAAGAGAAACAAGCTCTGATACCACGTGTTGGACCGTTGTCTATTACACTTTTACAAAAACACAAGCTTGTTCGATGAAAAACAGCGGAAACAAACAAAAAGAAAGAAAACAACACACAATTATTTATTTGGTTCACAGTTCCCCCACGAACTGCTACATCCAAGGCCTACCATTACTCTTTCTCCTTCTTAGAAAAGCTCTGAAGGTGGAGAAACCTCTTAATACAAGTTTACAAGAGTTACACAAGAACTTACAGCTGAAAGAGTTTGAGAAGAGCATATTACAATGTGCAGTATTAGCTAGGGCTTCTTCTCTTCACTCCTTTGATTGCCTTTGAAGATGTTTGGAGCTTGGAGGATGAAGGCAAAACACTGGAGAATCGCTTCAAGGAGTATAGTGAACAGTAGAGTCGAGTATGTAGAAAAAGAGATAGAGAAACCCTTTATATCGTACCCAATTAGGGCTTTTTCCGCCCGCGCAGTCGAGTCGCCTCGACTGGTGTTTGATTACTATTCACAAAGGTAAGTTTCCCCCCTCAATTTTGACTTATCGTCCATTGTAACATAGGTACAATCAAGGTGATGGATAATCGCCTCGATCGATAACCTTAGTCGAGCTTCCAGTCGAGCCTACCTCACATATGTTTCAACTACACAGAGCATCAGTCGAGGCGTCACCTCAACTACTATGGATTTCTGCATAAGTTATGCTACGTCAGTCAAGGTTGCAGTCGACATTGCCTTGCTCCTATTTGATCGAACAAAGCAACAGTCGAGGCGGCGCCTCGATTGATATGGGGCTCTACTCATAGAATGCTACCCCAGTCGAGGTGACGATCGACTGCGCCTTGTTTCTGTTCGAGTGAAAGAAGCAGCAGTCAAGGTGACACCTCGACTTTTTCTTTCTCAGCAGCTGCGAGGCCAATCGAGCTGACTCTTAAAACCTAACCATGTCCAGTTGAGGCGACACCTCGACTGGGTAGGCTTTAGACCAATTCTGAGCTCTGAGCTCAGGAACTCGTCAAGGATAACTGGTACTAGTCGAGGTGCCTCCTCGACTGATAAGGCAATCAGTCGAGGTGCTACCTCGACTACTGTCTTGACCCTTGTCCGTTTCAACTCGTCTAGAGTTGAAACCATGCCTAAGAAGAGGTTTACCCTGTATCCTTTACTTGATGTCTGTGAACCACTAGGTCTTTCGTGCCAAGAATTTCTTCCGAGTCTTCATCCGCCAAGACTTCTCGTCCAGGTCTTCATGCCAAGACTCCTTGTCCGGGTCTTCATGCCAGGACTCCTCATCCGGGTCTTCATGCCAAGACTCTGATGTGTCAATTTTCGCAAGGGCACGGTTGTCGTCAAGTAATAAAAATATCTATCCCATAGAGATTGGGTCAATTACCGAATGATCGTGATACCAAGTTATCTACTCAAATCAAATTTGTGAATTAAGTAAAGAAACTAAGCAGTCAAGAACAACGAATGAGAAGAACGAGCTAAAAGTCAATAATTGAGGGGGAATCTCAGGATATGGGTTTCACCACATCGACGATTTATAAGGTGATTGTGTTCTCTCCTACTCCTTAGGGTTGTTTCGATGGAACCTGTCCCAAAGTAAATTAACGGTCCCTTTCGAGGTCTACGTCAATTGTACATATCAAACTCAATTTCCCTATCACAGTATTCGAGCGTAGGTGATCATAATCAGCTAAGGGGACCTGTCACGAGACCCCCGCAAAACTCCCTAGTCCAAGTATATCTACTATAGTCATCTACTACTACCAAATAATATCTACTACCATTCAAGGATTTAGTTGAGCTACTATCAAACAAATCCATATGCAATAAATCTAAAGCACTTGACGTACTTACAACGTTTTTGCTTTTGTGTGATTCTTTTACTTGTTTACCTTTTTGACATGCATCACATAGTTTGTCCTTTTCATACTTCAGCAATGGTAGTCCTTGCACAAGTTCTTTCTTGGCCAACCTCTTAATGTTCTTTATGTTGATGTGTGCGAGCCTTCGATGCCATAGCCATGAGTCATCTTCTTTAGACAACAAACACTTCACATGCATGTTAGTAGCACTACTAAACTGAACTTGATAGATATTTTCCCTCCTAGTTCCTACTAACATGGTAGTGTTGGATTCATTATGTTTAATTAAGCATTGAGTTGAATAAAATTCTACTCGATACTCTTCATCATATAATTGACTAAGACTCAAATGATTAAAAGTCATTCCTTTAACTAGTAGGACATCCTTAATCCTAAATTGTTCACAAGTACAAATGTCTCCTACTCCTATGACCTTTAGTTTACCACTATTACCAAAAGAAATAGTACCTTTACTTCTGTTTTTAATTGTAGCAAACTTTGAAGGATTCCTGGTCATGTGCTTGGAGCATCCACAATCCACAAACCATATCATCAGACACTCCAGCTTGATCGGTACCTGTTCAAACACGAAATATAAGATCTTTTGGGACCCAAATTTTGGGTCCATTAGCATTCACAACATACTATTTAGGAATCCATGCTTTAGTTACTTTAGCTTTAACACAATGAGTTCTATTAACTAAAGACATGAAACTAAATTCTTTTTGTTTCGGTTTATACCCTATTCCAGCTTTGTTATAGACTGCCCTTTGGGCATCTAGAATCATGTTAAGGGTCTTAGAGATTTTTGTGAATTTCTCAAGTGTGCACTTGAGATCATCAACTTGTGCTCTCAAAGAATTGTTCTCTTCTCTAAGTTCTTCAACCTGATACGTATTAGTCCTATTTTCTTTAGAAATTGAGTTAAGGTTTCTAAGTTCCTCTACCTCAGATTTTAAAACCTTAACCTTACTCTTAGATCTATTTAAGGCATTAGTTAAACATGCTATCGTTTCATATAACTTATCCAATTCAGGAGAAGTTACCTCATCATCATCAGATGATGATGTGCCTTCCGGTGATGTTCCGGTCTTACTTTCATCTCCCTCTGAATCTGAATTGTTCAGAGCCATTAGAGCAGCATGCTTGGTTCCTTTTTCCTTAACTTCCTCCTCTGAAGAGCTGGAAGAAGACTCATCCCACGTTGCCTTCAATGCCTTCTTCTTCCTAGGCTTGTCCTCTTTCTTTGTGAGGTCAGGACACTCACTTTTGATGTGCTCCTTCCTATTACATTCAAAGCAAACAACATCAGTTTTTCCTCTGAATTTATGTGATGTCTTACCCTTCTTCTTGTCCATGAAAATTTTCATCACATCCTTCTTGTTGTATTTTCTACTTCTCCTCATCATTCTCTTCACGAAATTTGCTATCTCGCTTGAAGAAGATTCATCATCACCATCACTTCTTGACTCGGATGAAGATGAAGATGACTCCCCCTTCTTCTCCTTTTTCTTGTCCTCCTTGTTCTTGTCCTCCTTGTATCGCTCACCTACAATAAAAGTAATACCTTTCTCTTTTGGACCCTTATTAGCTTGTTCATGCAGTTCCATTTCACAAAATAATTCATCTAGTTTTACCATTGATAAATCCCTTGACACTTTGTAGGCATCTACCATAGATGACCACAAAGCATTTCAGGGGAAAGATTTCAGAGAATACCTTATCGTATCTCGATTTTTTGGACTTTCTCCAACTGAATGTAGACTGTTTAGTAGCTCCTTGAACCTCCCGTGTAGTTCACCAACTGTCTCGCCATCCCTCATAGCAAAATTCTGTAGATGGTTCATATAGAGATCTCGTTTCGCTATTTTTGAGCCTCTTGTCCCTTCATTGAGCTCTATCAGTTTGTTCCAGAGGTCTTGAGCACCGTTGAATGGACCAATTTTGTTGAGCTGGTCTTTCGCTAAGCCACATTACAGAGTTATGGTGGCCTTGGCATTTGCTTGCGCCTTATGTCTTTGTTCAATTATCCACTGTGTAGATCCAAGGACCATTCCTTCTGCTTCCATTGGTGGTGTGAAGCCTTCCGTCACGAAGAATCACATATCTATCTCAGTCATGAGATAATATTCCATTCGGCTTCACCAGTATTGAAAGTTGGTTCCATCAAAGAAAGGAGGTCAGTTTGTGCTGTAGCTTTCTTGCATTGTCATTTGAGCTTACTCTTGCGGTTGTGAATCCGGAGAAGAGAACCAAGCTCTGATACCACGTGTTGGACCGTTGTCTATTACACTTTTACAAAAACACAAGCTTGTTCGATGAAAAATAGCAGAAACAAACATAAAGAAAGAAAACAACACACAATTATTTACTTGGTTTATAATTCCCCCACGAACTGCTACATCCAAGGCCTACCTTTACTCTTTCTCCTTCTTGGAAAAGATCTGAAGGTGGAGAAACCTCTTAATACAAGTTTACAAGAGTTACACAAGAACTTACAGCTGAAAGAGTTTGAGAAGAGCATATTACAATGTGCAGTATTAGCTAGGGCTTCTTCTCTTCACTCCTTTGATTGCCTTTGAAGATGTTTGGAGCTTGGAGGATGAAGGCAAAACACTGGAGAATCGCTTCAAAGAGTATAGTGAACAGTAGAGTCAAGTATGTAGAAAAAGAGCCGGAGAAACCCTTTATATCATACCCAATTAGGGCTTTTTCCGCCCGCGCAGTCGAGTCGCCTCGACTGGTGTTTGATTACTATTCGCAAAGGTAAGTTTTCCCCCTCAATTTTGACTCATCGTCCATTGTAACATAGGTCCAATCAAGGTGATGGATAATCGCCTCGATCGGTAACCTTAGTTGAGCTTCCAGTCGAGCCTACCTCACATATGTTTCAACTACACAGAGCATCAGTCGAGGCATCACCTCAACTGCTATGGATTTCTGCATAAGTTATGCTATGCCAGTCGAGGTTGCAGTCGACATTGCCTTGCTTATGTTTGATGAAACAAAGCAATAGTCGAGGCATCGCATCGATTGATATGGGGCTCTACTCATAGAATGCAACCCCAGTCGAGGTGACCGTCGACTGCGCCTTGTTTCTGTTCGAGTGAATGTAGCAGTAGTTGAGGCGCCACCTCGACTATTATGGGTCTCTGCTCAAAGCAAGCTTCCTCAGTCGAGGTGGCCGTCGACATTGTGCTTACGTTGAGTGAAAGAAGCGACAATCGGCGCGCCTCGATTGCAGTACTTTCTCGGCCAGTGACTCTTAAAACCTAACCATGTCCAGTTGAGGCGACACCTCGACTGGGTAGGCTTTAGACCAATTCTGAGCTCTGAGCTCAGGAACTCATCAAGGATAATTGGTACCAGTCGAGGTGCCTCCTCGACTGATAAGGCAATTAGTCGAGGTGCTACCTCGACTACTGTCTTGACCCTTGTCCGTTTCAACACGTCTAGAGTTGAAACCATGCCTAAAAGAGGTTTACCCTGTATCTTTTACTTGATGTCTGCGAACCACTAGGTCTTTCGTGCCAAGAATTTCTTCTGAGTCTTCATCCGCCAAGACTTCTCGTCCAGGTCTTCATGCCAAGACTCCTCGTCCAGGTCTTCATGCCAGGACTCCTCATCCAGGTCTTCATGCCAGGACTCTGATGTGTCGATTTCCGCAAGGGCACGGTTGTCGTCAAGTAATAAAAATATCGATCCCACAGAGATTGGGTCAATTAACGAATGATCGTGATACCAAGTTATCTACTCAAATCGAATTTGTGAATTAAGTAAAGAAACTAAGCAGTCAAGAACAACGAATGAGAAGAACGAGCTAAAAGTCAATAATTGAGGGGGAATCTCAGGATATGGGTTTCACCACATTGACGATTTATAAGGTGATTGTGTTCTCTCCTACTCCTTAGGGTTGTTTTGATGGAACCTGTCCTAAGGTAAATTAACGGCCCCTTTCGAGGTCTACGTCAATTGTACCTATCAAACTCAATTTCCCTATCACGGTATTCGAGCGTAGGTGATCATAATCAGCTAAGGTGACCTGTCACGAGACCCCCGCAAACCTCCCTAGTCTTACTAACGTTACTTGATAAAAATTGGATTTGATAGATCCATTAAGTCCATAAGAGTTCCTCTAAAGACTAAATTGTTGGATCGAAGTGGATCGCTAGAGGGGGGTGAATAGCGATAAAACCTTTTTCTTTTCTTTTCGTTCGTTAAAACTTGAGAGATAATTAATTGCAGCGGAAATGTAAATGTAAAGTAAAAAGAGACAAAGGAGTTTTACTTGGTTGGTAGCCTTCGACTACTACTCCAAGGCCCTAGCGGTCCTCGACCACGTACGGAGGGCAAAAACACTAAAGAACTCCTCCCCTTTAGAGGTAGGAGTTTAATCGATACAAGTAAAGCACAAAGCTTGAGGTAGAGGGACACTCCCCCTCTCCTCGTTACGATAAAAGCTCCGAAAATAAAAGTACTAAACTGAAATAAAACTCTAATCGACGTAATAAAATGAAAACAAATAAACCAAGACGTCGGAGAAGAAGCACTTCGTTGTCGGAGAAGTTGTAGCTTTGCGGAGGCTTTTGGAGGCTTAGAATTGATGATGAAACCCTAGGTTAGGACCTCCTTTTATAGCCTTTAAGCCCCTCATCGAATGGGTCTTCAACCAATAGGAATTGGGCACAAAACTCCTTGAAAAATGGTGATAAAGCTTGACTCCTCGAGGCTAATTTTTGACCATTGGTTGAACTGATTTCTTGGCCGGTTGAACTGATGGCTCAGTAGTTGAATTGATCCTTGGCCGGTTGAACTGATGGCTTAGCAGTTGAACTGATTTTTGGCCACTTGAACTGATTTTTAGACTTTTCGACTGTAATAAAGAGTTAGCTCGAAATATAAGTGAATTCGACGGCCACTTGCCATCCGATCTCAACATAGACCTTCCATGGGAAGTCTTGGTCGGATCGTCGCCTAAGGATGTCCCCGTATGGAGGACTCGACCTTACTTACGCTCACTCACACGAGCTTACCTCAACATTTACCTTTGAAGCCTTGCTTTCGGTCTCCACCTGATTCCTTCGGCTCCCTCCGAAGTCATCCCAGTGTCGCCCGACCACCGTGGCTTCCTCCGGGTGTCGCTAGCCTTTAGCTCCAGCTATAGCAATCTTCTGCACACTCGATTCAACTCGTGAGATAACGACATGAGCTTAACTTTGTATCGTTTGCTATAATCAAAACTCAGGTTCGACTTAGGTGCCTATTGCACCAACAATCTTCCCCTTTTTGATTTATGGCAAACCCACATACAAAGTTAAGTAAATAGCAAGCATGAAGAATAATGTGCATTAGAAACAAGAAATAAAGAAGAATAAGTTGGAATAGTAAGAATTTTCTTCAAGTACTCCCCCTTGAGGAAACCTCCCCCTTGACCGAGGGTGAGTCTTGAAGAAAGACCTTAATCCTCCCCTTTGAGGGTTTCTTTAAGTAATTAACATTACTTAAAGTTGGCCTTAGTAAAATGTTTAAGTTAAGAGTTCTTCTTAACTTGGCCCTTTCTCCCCCTTAAGCAAAACATTAAGGGCATAATAAAAAATAAGTAAAACGTTGACGCCACAAATAAGTTTAAGTTAAGAATTCTCTTAACTTGGCCTTTAATAAGTTTTCAAAACTTAAAGTTAACTTTTGGTTTAAATATAAAGTAAGAGTTAAGTTATCAAAAAAAATTTTGACCCCTTAACTTTGGCCTTTTTCTCCCCCTTTTGCCATATATCGAAAAGAGTGAGTGTGTGTGTGGAAAACAAAAATAAGTGTTAAATTTAAAGTCCAAGCATGTTCCACATTATTTTGAAAATAATATACTGAAAATAAGTTCATCTATAAGATGTTCGACTCATATTTGGCTTGATTGATATGAAAGATCAACCAGTCCTGGTCAGAGTCGGTTAGTATGTATGATTATACTCCGTGGTTCATAACGATGCACTAGCTCTACATCTGGAACCAGGAGTAAGGTCCTAACATCTCACGCCCATCTACATGGCTAAGTACACAAACACATTAGTCCTATGTGTTGTGAGATGTATTGGCTCCTTAAATCTATAGGTGCATGATATCTAAGGTATGTCCTATACTAGTTCCATAAAAAATGAAAGTTAAGAAATAGTAGTAATAAAATATAATTTGCAAGTTCCTATTCTACTACACACATGCCCAATTTTCATCTTAATAGACTAAATTCGGCTTCGGGTAGGGGTTTAGTAAATAGGTCTGCTAAGTTAGACCTTGATTCGACGTATTCGAGTTGTATGGCTCCGTTGGCCACATGTTCTCGAATGAAATGATGTTTTACCTCTATATGTTTGGTCCTAGAGTGACATATCGGATTCTTTGTAAGATTAATTGAACTAATGTTATCTACGTGAAGTTTAGTATTCGTAAAGTCTAACTTAAAGTCGCGGAGAGTGTGCTTCATCCAAAGAAGCTGCGCGACACACTCACCCATCGCGATGTTTTCGACTTCGGTGGTAGATAAAGCAACACAGTGTTGCTTCCTACTGCACTAACTCACTAGACTCGAGCCGAGAAGTTGACAACAACCACTCGTACTCTTTCTATCGAGCTTACTACCAGCATAGTCCGAATCGGAGTAGCCGGTTAGTTCGAACTCGGTAGATCTAGGATACCAAATACCGACATTAAGTGTACCCTTTAGATATCTAAGGATACGCTTGACTAGAGTTAGGTGAGACTCCTTGGCACAGGTTTGAAACCTTGCGCACATACTTACTGCAAATAAGATATCAGGTCGGCTTGCAGTTAGGTAAAGGAGACTCCCTATTATGCTCCTATAGTATTTTAAATCAATTGAATTTCCGATTACATCTTCTTCTATATTCACATTAGTTGCCATTGGGGTATTAATAATTTTAGCGTCTTGCATTCCAAAGCGTTTAATTAATTCCCTAGTATATTTGCGTTGATGTAGGTATATTCCATCTTTAGTTTGTTTAATTTGTAGACCTAAAAAGAAACTTAACTCACCTACTAAATTCATTTCAAATTCACTTTCCATAAGTGAAATGAACTCATTTAGTAGGATTGAGTTGGTGGTTCCGAAAATAATATCATCTACGTAGATTTGGGCTATGAATATGTCTTTACCTAAGGTTTTTACGAAAAGGGTTGGGTCAACTACACCTTGGTTAAAGCCTTTGGACTTAAGATAAATCGAAAGTCTCTCGTACCAAGCTCGAGGAGCTTGTTTAAGTCCATAAAGAGCTTTCTTTAACCTAAGGACATGATCGGGTTTGTCTAAACTTTCGAAACCGGGGGGTTGACTAACATAAACTTCTTCTTTAATGTATCCATTTAAGAATGCAGATTTCACATCCATTTGAAACAACTTAAATCCTCGATGTATGCTAATAGCATTCGAATGGACTCTAATCTAGCTACTGGGGCATAGGTCTCGTCGTAATCTAAACCTTCGACTTGACTAAACCCTTTAGCAACTAGTCTAGCTTTATTTCTAACTACTTCACCTCTATCATCAATTTTATTTCTAAACACCCACCTTGTTCCAATGATTGTTTTATCTTTAGGTGGTGGTACTAATTCCCATACTTCGTTCCTAGTGAATTGAGCCAACTCTTCTTGCATTGCAATAATCCAATCGGGATCAAGAAGAGCTTGGTCAATAGTTTTGGGTTCAATTTTAGAAATCAAGGATATTTGACTAAGGTTTCTGTATGAGGCTCTAGTTTGAACTCCTAGACTTGGATCACCTATCACTTGGTCGATAGGATGATTCGTTTGAGTCCTAGTTGGATTTGGGTTTGAGTCTACAACTTGATCCATAGGATGACTCGTTTGAGTTCTAGTTTGGTTGGAGTCATCTATCACTTGGTCGATAGAGTGACTTGGTTGACTTAGGTTAGGATTAACACTAGACCTGATATCCGGATCAGAGTTAGGTCTAGTATGAGTCGGTTCACTAATTGGGGTTTTGTAGGTTCGTGTCCTTCATCAAATACTACATTGATAGTCTCCTCGACTCTAAGGGTGTCGTGGTTATATACTCTATAAGCTCTACTTGTAGTCGAGTATCCTAGAAAGATTTTGGTCGTGGTTTTGGATGTAAATTTCCCTAGGTAATCCTTAGTGTTTAGGATATGTACCTTACACCCAAATACCCTAAAGTACTTGATGTTAGGTATTTTATCGTGATAAATCTCGTATGAGGTCTTAAGGTGCCTCTTTACCATAAGGATTCTATTTTGGACATAGCATGCCGTATTCACGGCTTCGGCCCAAAACCTATCGGGTAGGTTATACTCATTAAGCATTGTCCTAGCGGCTTCTTGTAGGGTTCTATTTTTGCGTTCTACTAGGTCATTTTTTTGTGGAGTTCTAGGGCAAGAGAACTCATGGTGGTATCCATTTAGGTTACAGAATTCTGTGTTGGTAGATTGTTGGTGCAATCGTCCCAGGTTGACTCGAGTTTGACTCGAGCAGTACCCTGATAGTATTTTGATGATAGACAAAACTCATGACAAGGGATTGTCATGGGAAAGTCCAACATGGGGTTGGCATGGGAAGTCCAAAGCATTGTGAAGCCGTGCGCTTGGTGCTTGGCATGGGAAATCCAAAGCATTGCGAAGCCGTGCGCTTGGTGCTTGGTGAGAAATGCATTGCGAAGCCATGCGCTTGGTGCATTTGGGAAGTCTTGAGGACTTGGTAAGTTCACTAGGCTCGGGGTCCTTGAGTCGGTGAAGGATGACATTGCGAAGCCGTGCGCTTGGTGCATCCGAGGGACCGCCGGACGGGGAGCGAATGGAGTGAGCCCAAAGGGAAGCATACTTCTAGGGCATGAGACGCGAAGGATGGCGTTGCGAAGCCGTGCGCTTGGCGCATCCGAGGGACGTAGGCCGAGGGAAGAGAGCTTCGGTGGGGAACTCCATGAGGGATAAGGTGGACTTGGCCAAGTGGCTAAGACTGAGTGTCGGAGGCTCAAACATCGTTATGTTTGAGGTTTTAGCCGACATCAGTCGACTGGCATAGGTGCCAGTCGACTGCTCTAGGTCGTTGGGTTCGACCAGTGTTCGACTGAACCAAGATTGGTTGGATCAGTCGACTGCCATGGGAGGCAGTCGACTGATGGGAGCATCGGGCCGATCGCTAATGGGTGGCGATGATCGATGACACTGCATGGGCAGCGAGAATGGAGTCGACTCGACCGACACTCGTGATGGGGGCATCACGATCGATGTGTGATCCGTTGGAACTTAACCAACGTGGATCCGGCCGTTGTGAGACAATGGCTACGATACCAGTCGACTGATGGTCACGATCAGTCGACTGATGGGCACGAAAACAACTTGATGCAGGTTATAAAAGGAGCACGAGTTGGAGGATTTCGCCAAGACTTTAAGGGAGCTATTGGAGGGGAATTGCTGCTGCATTCCAGTCCTTCAAGAGCCAACCAAAGCAAGCAACAAACAAGTGATCAAAAGCAATCGGTGAAAAGAGTTTCTTTTGTATTGTATTTGTATTCTTGTTTGTATTTCTATATTACTTTGTAATTGCTTGTGAGAGGTTTCTCCACCTCCGACATGTTGTCGAGAAGGAGTTTGAGTTAGTGCCGTGAGCATAACTAGAGATCGAGGAGCTCGCCCGTGGAGTAGGAACCATTCGGTTCTGAACCACGTATATCGTGTGTATTGCATGTGCTTGTGTTGTTGTTAGTATTATTATTGTTTCTATTATTTCCGCTGCGCTAACAACAATCGTAGACAAGCAACGCAACGAAAATGAGCAAAGTCCGACATCCAACGAACGAGGGCTATTCACCCCCCTCTAGCCGGCCAATCGATCCCCCTACAAGTGGTATCAGAGCCGAGGTCGCTCTTCAAGGACTAACCGCCGCGAGAGCACTACAAGATGGCCGGCTACAACCTCCAACCACCAAAATTCGAAGGAGATTTTGCTTGGTGGAGAAAACGGTTGGAGGTATATCTCGAAACCAATTTTGATTATATGATTATTATAGAAAATGGTTTTGAGATGCCTAGGGACAAATACAATAAGCCCATTGAAAAATCAAAGTGGACCCAAGACCAAATCAAGAACTTCAAGACAAATCTCGAGGTAATTAAATTGATTAGTGATTTGTTACCTAACACTATTTGGTCTAGATTGGGTGATTATAGGGATGCAAGGGAACTTTGGAATAAGATAATAAATTTCCAAGAAAATTCCCAACCGGCACAAGTAGAAGAAAATGCCGAGAAAGAAGAACCCACAACATTTGAAGATGTTGATGACTTGGTGGAGACCTCCACCTCTAGCATTGAGGGGGAGGAGAGGCAATCTTCCATCCCAGAGCAAGAACAAGAAGCATCCACATCCGGGAGAAGTGAAGATCGGGAAGAGGCCTCCACCACCTCCCTAGGTAACTCAAGTGTTATTATTTTAAATAAAAATCACATAATATGCTTTGAGTGTAGGGAGAAAGGGCATTATAAGAGCAAATGCCCTAAATTGGCTAAGAAGAAGGCATCGACACCAAAAGTCAACCCAAAGTCAAACGATGCCGGTGTTCCCAAAATCAAGAGCAAAGAGCACATTGTGTGCTTCAAATGCAATAAAGGGACACTACTGGCCAATGCCCTAGGGGGAGGAAGAAAGGGCAAGAAGGTGCAATTCATGTAGGTGGAGCTCCTAAAGCTAACCCTAAGGTAAATTTACTTAATGCACCTTTAATTCCTAAAGTCAAAAAGCATGCTAAAAATTATTTTAGTTCTCTTGCTATTATCAATGAAAAGCATGCTAAGAGAAATAATAAGGTGTATTGTCTAGGTGCTAAACATGTTAGTTTCTCTAAGGACAAACCTAGGACTCAAAACACTAGATCTATCCTACCTAGGGAGTCAATTAGGAGAATTGAAGAAAATTTGAGTGTTAATCCCAAGAAATCTAGGCATATGCCTAAAAAGAAAAACATTTTCCAAAAGATAAATGAAAATTCAAAATTGGGAAAATTAGAGTTAGAAAACCAAGCCTTGAGGTCAAGGCTAGAAAAATTGGAGAAGACCCTAGCAATAATATCAAACTCGGTTAAGGGGTCTAATGCACAAAAGTCAAGACCTAGGAAACAAGAAACATCTAAGGGCAAGAAGGGTTTGGGTCACAAACCTATGTCCTACCATAATGTTCCATTTAATTATGGAACCACATCTAGGTCTAGTAAAACCAAGGCTAATAGGGAAGTCATCCCTAAGTCTAGCCATGGTATGTGTTTAGTGGCTAACACCTCAAAGAAATCAAATGTAGCCACTAAGAAGGTCAATGGAGGAGTCACCTCTAGAGTTGACCTAGGAAAGACCCAAAAGACTATGGCTTCAAAGCCTAAAAGGGTCATTAGGAAGGTATCTAGGGAAGTTATCCTAGAATACCTTGTTAACCCAAGGAGCTCCAATAGATATTGGGTTTCTAAAAGCGTGATCGATTCACGCTAAATGGGTTAGGTGTGTCAACCCTAAGTGGATGGGTGGTTAACCTAGCCATTGTGAGTTGACACATTAGGGTGTGCCAATATGGTTTGAGAAGTTTAAAATGATTTAAATTGGCACAATTAGGTCTTAGAGGTATTGGTGTACCATTTTGGGTTTTTGGCACACTAGGAAAATAATGACATTAAGGCAAAATGAATTTAATCCCTAGAAATGGCAAATTGATTTTAACACTTAGGTATTTTATACCTTAGTATATTTTTCTTGCCATGCTTTATTTGCCTTGCCATGTCATGACATCATTTTCATTTTCATCTATAAAAATGTCATGATTATGTTTAGATTTATGTTTGTATGTCATGTATGCTTAATTTTCATTCACATGTCATGACATCATGATTTTACATATGTTTTTATCTATATCATATCTATGCCATAATCATATCATGCATGAATTAAAATGGAGTTAAGGACTATGGCATAATTTGAAAGGAATCAAATAATATTGCCTTAGAAATATGCATGAGAACATAAAGACAACAAAACCCACATCTCACTAAAAACTTGACTTGGATATGTTTTACACATCTAGATATTGGTGAGATGTTTAGGAAAAAGAAATTAAAGGTTTGAAAAACATTTTGAAAAACCTTGGTGAAGCCTATCTTTTGATAGCTATAACCATTGAATGGGCTGATACAAAGATGGCTCGTTAGTGAAGGTTGTCTTAATTTTGGAACTGTGTATCAAGCTCCTAATTTAATGGGTAAAATAAATTTCCTTTTTCACCCATAGTGTTTAGGATAAGTAATATGCATATGAAATTTCACGATTTTTAAACTTATGTATATTTACTTATGGATTTGAAAATCCAATTTAAAAAGCTGCAAAATCGTGATAAGCGATTCAGTCGATCGCCAATGGCAATCGATCGTCGTGATGGTAAATCGATCATAGTTAGGCCCATGTTTAGCCATGTTTTGGTCCCCTAACCCCTCCTAACCCTAGGATAAGGTTGAGAGATCATTATAGCGGGTGGAAATCAATTGGATTTGTATTAGGAGTTGGGTTGAGGGTGAGTATCAATTTTAAGGTGGGAGAGAGTTCATTGTTGAACTTTGCCTTAATTTTGATTTGGTTAATGTTCCTATTGGCTTAGGGACTCTCCAAGGACATTGTTGGTGCAATGGTCAAGGGGGAGCAAGCCTCTAGGGGGAGGTATCCATCATGGGAAGATGGATGTGTATTTCCTCATGGGAGGAAAATTGGGTTGCCTCTCTTTAAGTGATATGGGATCACTAGAAAGATGGTAGGCATGTGTTCCTCCAAGGGAGAGATTGTAAGATCTCATTGGGATATGAGACATTCATACCCTTGGGGAGGACCTTTTTGATGTAATGTCAAAAAGGGGGAGAAGTTACCAATTAGGGTTTGTTGGAATTCTCATTGGGATATGAGAATTGCCAATTTGGGAGAATTGGTAGACTTGAGATGGTAGTTTTGTCAATCATCAAAAAGGGGGAGATTGTTGGGAGATTGTTGGTGCAATCGTCCCAGGTTGACTCGAGTTTGACTCGAGCAGTACTCTGATAGTATTTTAATGATAGACAAAACTCATGACATGGGATTGTCATGGGAAAGTCCAACATGGGGTTGGCATGGGAAGTCCAAAGCATTGCGAAGCCGTGCGCTTGGTGCTTGGCATGGAAAATCCAAAGCATTGCGAAGCCGTGCGCTTGGTGCTTGGTGAGAAATGCATTGCGAAGTCGTGCGCTTGGTGCATTTGGGAAGTCTTGAGGACTTGGTAAGTTCACTAGGCTCGGGGTCCTTGAGTCGGTGAAGGATGACATTGCGAAGTCGTGCGCTTGGTGCATCCGAGGGACCGCCGGACGAGGAGCGAATGGAGTGAGCCCAAAGGGAAGCATACTTCTAGGGCATGAGACGGGAAGGATGGTGTTGCGAAGCCGTGCGCTTGGCGCATCCGAGGACGAGGCCGAGGAAGAGAGCCGGTGGGGAACTCCATGTGGTATACGGTGGACTTGGCCACGTGGCTAAGACTGAGGGTCGGCGGCTCAAACAGCGTTATGTTTGAGGTTTTAGCCGACATCAGTCGACTGGCATCGGTGCCAGTCGACTGCTCTAGGTCGTATGGGTTCGACCAGTGTTCGACTGAGCCAAGATTGTTGGATCGGGCCGACCGCCATGGAGGCGATCGATATGGGAGCATCACGATCGCCAATGGGTGGCGGCCGATCGATGACACCGCACGGCACGAATGGAGTCGACTCATTTGGACACGATCGATGGATGATCACGATCGATGGGGCCATCACGGTGATGTGTGATCCGTTGGAACTTAACCAACGTGGATCCGACCATTGTGAGACAACGGCTACGATACCGCCGATCGATGGTCATGATCGATTAGTCGATGGGCGCGAAAACAACTTGATGCAGGTTATAAAAGGAGCACGAGTTGGAGGATTTCAAAAAGACTTTAAGGGAGCTATTGGAGGGGAATTGCTCTTTGCATTCCAGTCCTTCAAGAGCCAACCAAAGCAAGCAACAAACAAGTGATCAAAAGCAATCGGTGAAAAGAGTTTCTTTTGTATTGTATTTGTATTCTTGTTTGTATTTCTATATTACTTTGTAATTGCTTGTGAGAGGTTTCTCCACCTCCGACGTGTTGTCGAGAAGGAGTTTGAGTTAGTGTCGTGAGCATAACTAGAGCTCGAGGAGCTCGCCCGTGGAGTAGGAACCATTCGGTTCCGAACCACGTATATCGTGTGTATTACATGTGCTTGTGTTGTTGTTAGTATTATTATTGTTTCTATTATTTCCGCTGCGCTAACAACAATCGTAGACAAGCAACGCAACGAAAATGAGCAAAGTCCGACATCCAACGAACGAGGGCTATTCAACCCCCTCTAGCCGGCCAATCGATCCCCCTACATTCTGTAAACCTATGGTTTTCGAATTCACCACCATGATCAGTCCTAAGTCTTTTGATTTTAATGCTTTGTTGATTTTCTATTAATTTAAATAGATTGATTAATTGATCTAGGGTATCACTTTTGTGTTTGATGAACCTAACCCAAGTAAATCTAGAATAGTCATCAATTATGACTAAGCAGAATTTGCTTAGTTAAGTGACTTAGCTAAATTGTGAATCAAATAGATCCATGTGTAGGAGCTCAAGAACACTTTTGGTTCGTTCTTGACTAGTTAGTTGATGTTGTGTCCTAGATTGTTTACCTTGTTGACAAGCATTACATATTTTATTATCCAAGTTATTGAGGTTAGGCAAACCTCTAACTAAGTCACTCTGACTCATCTTGTGGATGAGTCTTGGGTGTGAGTGACCAAGTCGTTGGTGCCACAACCATGATTCCTCTTGCCGTGTCATAAGACACTTAGTTGAGGAGTTAGTTAAGTTAATAGTGTAAATGTTGTTATTTCTAGTTCCCTTAAGAATTGTTTTAGAGGTTTCGTTTGTATTAATTACGCATTCGTTTTCTAGAAATATGACCTTATAGTTATTATCACACAATTGGCTTACACTGAGAAGATTATATTGAAAATTTTCTACTAATAAAACGTTTTGAATGACAAAATTTGAGTTAAGCTCAATATCACCTGATCCGATGATTTTGAGCTTGCCGTTATTTTCGAAGGCTACCGATCCTTGTCGTTTGAATCGAAGCTTCGAAAACTTGAGTTGATCCCCGGTCATGTGTCGGGAGCAACCACTGTCCAACATCCATTGATCCTACACGCAAGGTAGTTGGATCGGATATTGGATTTAAAAAAATTGGTTGAAAATTATTAACCTAAATCATCTCACCCATGTCTACATGATCAAACATGTTAATCCTATATGTTCTTGTGAGATGACTTCCAATTTTAGTTGAATTAAATTTAATGACTTAAACACTTGTCAACCTTGCATTAGATTCGGATTTGACCTTAGGCTCATCAAGTCACCTTTTCAAGATCATGGCTTCCAGGTCGTGGCGAGGCACAGAGGCCTTCTTTGATCGGAACAACGACCACTTCCTTAGACAAAGCCATTTTCAAGAAAATAGAGACTTGACTCACCTAAGACCACTTCCTGGTCTAACTAGTCTAGGATACGACGAGGTAGCTTCACTAGTTCTTCTCGGTCAAGTGCACCAACTAGATCGCCTTATCTAGCCCGAATACACAAGACTCCGCTTTCCTAGCGTACTATCATCTCGCCGCATCCTGGTACTATGTTATCAAGTATTGACAAGTTATAGTCCTATCTAACCATTCTAAAAAGAAAAATAAAAACATAAGCATGCAATTTCTAAGTTAAAACACAAACAAATTTCGTACTAGCTCCCCCTGGACCGTTGAATCGATTTGGTCTCTCCACATAGTGGATTTGGTCCTTGGGAACCCAGTACTGGTTTGATCCTAAGTTTGAAATTATGGTGGTCTAACCCTAGCCCGACCTTGTTGTACACGGCCCTTTGCGATCCAAGTAGGAGGTCAAGTCCTTTGGATCCCAAAGTAAACCTTTCCAACGTATTCCTAAGATCTTCGACTTAACTTTTCAAGAGTGAGTTCTCAACTTCGAGTATTTCAACCCGAGTTGAGTCCTTCTCTTGAACTTGACTAGTCGAAGAGGTTAGGGAGACCTCGTGTTTGAGGAGTTTAACTTGTTGGGGGATCGAAAGGCCGGCTAGAGGGGGGGTGAATAGCCCTCGTACGATGGATGTCGGAATTCGTTCGTTCGTCGTACGTGCTCGTCTACAATTGTCGTTAATATGCAGCGGAATAACAATAGAAATAACAACAATACAAGCACAATCAATACACAAGCATATACGTGGTTCGGAACCGAATGGTTCCTACTCCACGGGGTGAGCTCAACAAGCTCGTGTTATGCGCACGACACTAACAACACTCCTTATCGACTACACGTCGGAGGTGGAGAAACTTCTCACAAGCTATTACACTAAGTAATGAAATACAACAAGAAATACAAAGACAATACAAAAGAGAACTTTTACACCGATTGCTTTTGATCGCTTTCTTGTTGCTTGCTTTTGCTTGCTCTTGAAGGTCTGGAATGCAACAGCAATTCCCCTCCAAAGTCACCCAAAAAGCCTTGGCGAAATCCTCTAACTCATGATCCTTTTATAACCTGCATCAAGCTGTTTTCGCGCCCATCAGTCGACTGATCGTGACCATCAGTCGACTGGTCCCGTAGCCGTTGTCTCACAACGGCCAGATCCACGTTGGTTAAGTTCCAACGGATCACACATCGATCTGATGGAACCCATCACCGATCGATCATCCATCACCGAGTCGGCGAGCTCGACTCCATTCGTGCGGTGCGCATTGTCATCGATCGATCGTCCATGGCCGATCGATGTTCCCAATAATCGATCGCCCTCCCATGGCGATTGAGATCACCAGACTTGATTCAATCGAACACCGTCGAACCCATACGACCTATAGCGATCGGGCCTATGCCTACGATCGATGCGGCTAAAACCTCAAACATAACGATGTTTGAGCCTCCGACACTCGCCTTAGCCACTTGGCCAAGTCCACCTTATCCCACATGGAGTTCCCACCGGCTCTCTTCCCTCGCCTACGCCCTCGGATGCGCCAAGCGCACAACTTCGCAACGCCATCCTTCGCGTCTCATGCCCTAGAAGTATGCTTCCCTTTGGGCTCACTCCATTCGCTCCCCGTCCGGCGATCCCTCGGATGCACCAAGCGCACGACTTCGCAATGTCATCCTTCACCGACTCAAGGACCCGAGCCTAGTGAACTTGCCAAGTTCTCAAGACTTCCCAAATGCACCAAGCGCATGGCTTCGCAATGCATTTCTCACCAAGCACCAAGCGCACGGCTTCGCAATGCTTTGGACTTTCCCATGCCAAGGCTTCCCCCTTGGACTTCCACACCATGCTTGGATTTTCCATGCCAACCCCATATTGGACTTTCCCATGACAATCCCATGTCATGATTTTTGTCTATCATCAAAATACTATCAAGGTACTGCTCGAGCCAAACTCGAGTCAACCTGGGCCGATTGCACCAACAATCTCCCCCTTTTTGATGATTGACAAAACTACCATCTCAAGTCTACCAATTCTCCCATATTGGCAATTCTCATATCCCAATGAGAATTCCAACGAACCCTAATTGGTAACTTGGTAACTTCTCCCCCTTTTTGACATTACATCAAAAAGGTCCTCCCCAAGGGTATGAATGTCTCATATCCCAATGAGATCTTACAATCTCTCCCTTGGAGGAACACATGCCTACAATCTTTCTAGTGATCCCATATCACTTAAAGAGAGGCAACCCAATTTTCCTCCCATGAGGAAATACACATCCATCTTCCCATGATGGATACCTCCCCCTAGAGGCTTGCTCCCCCTTGACCATTGCACCAACAATGTCCTTAGAGAGTCCCTAAGCCAATAGGAACATTAACCAAATCAAAATTAAGGCAAAGTTCAACAATGAACTCTCTTCCACCTTAAAATTGATACTCACCCTCAACCCAACTCCTAATCCATATCCAATGGATTTCCTCTCTAATGCTCTCCCAAGCATATCCTAGGGTTAGGAGTGGTTAGGGGACCAAAACATGGCTAAACATGGGCCTAACTATCAAGTTTACCCAAATCACTGGCGATCAACTCTACGATACCACGATCGATTTCATCACGATCGCCATTACAGTCGATCGATAATCGATCAGATTTCAGCTTTTAAAATTGATTTTCGAAATCCATAAGTAAATATACGTAATTTTAAAAATCTTGAAAATGCATACGTATAATACTTATCCTAAACACTATGGGTGAAAAATATTGGAAATTTATTTTACCCATTAAATTAGGAGATTGATACAAAGTTCAAAATTTAAGAAAAGCTTCAATAAAGAGTCATCTTTGTATCATCCCATTCAATGGTGATAGCTATCAAAAGATAGGCTTCACCAAGGTTTTTCAAAATGTTTTTCAAACCTTTATTTTCTTTTTCTTGAACATCTCACCAATATCTAGATGTGTAAAACACATACAAGTCAAATTTTTGTGAGATGTGGGTTTTGTTTTGTTTATGTTCTCATGCATATTTCTAAGGCAATATTCTTTGATTCCCATCAAATCATGCCATAGTCCATAATTTCATTTTATTTATATGCATGATATGATTATGGCATAGATATGATATAAGTAAAAGCATATGCCAATATCATGATGTCATGGCATGTAAATGAGATCTAGGCATTCATGACATCTAAACATAATTCTAAACATGATCATGACATTTTATAGATAAAAATGAAAATGATGTCATGACATGGTAAGGCAAACAAATCATGGCAAGTAAAATATACTAAGGTATAAAATACCTAAGTGTTAACATCAATTTGCCATTTCTAGGGACTAAATTCATTTTGCCTTAAACCATTTAGCTCCCAAGTGTGACAAAAACCCAAAATGGCACACCATGACCTCTATGACCTAATTGTGCCAATTTAAATCATTTTTACCTTCTCAAGCATATTGGCACACCCTAAGGTGTCAACTCTACTATGGTTAGGTTAACTACCCATCCACTTAGGGTTGACACACCTTAACCCATTTAGCGTGAATCGATCACGCTTTTAGGAACCCAATATCTATTGGAGCTCCTTGGGTTAACAAGGTATTCCCTAGGGATAACTTCCCTAGATACCTTCCTAATGACCCTTTTAGGCTTTGAAGCCATAGTCTTTTGGGTCTTTCCTAGGTCAACTCTAGAGGTGACTCCTCCATTGACCTTCTTAGTGGCTACATTTGATTTCTTTGAGGTGTTAGCCACTAAACACATACCATGGCTAGACTTAGGGATGGCTTCCCTATTAGCCTTGGTTTGTCTAGACCTAGATGATGTTCCATAATTAAATGGAACATTATGGTAGGACATAGGTTTGTGACCCAAACCCTTCTTGCCCTTAGATGTTTCTTGTTTCCTAGGTCTTGACTTTTGTACATTAGACCCCTTAACCGAATTTGATATTATTGCTAGGGTCTTCTCCAATTTTTCTAGCCTTGACCTCAAGGCTTGGTTTTCTAACTCTAATTTTCCCAATTTTGAATTTTCATTTATCTTTTGGGAAATGTTTTTCTTTTTAGGCATATGCCTAGATTTCTTGGGATTAACACCCAAGTTTTCTTCAATTCTCCTAATTGACTCCCTAGGTAAAATAGATCCAGTGTTTTGAGTCCTAGGTTTGTCCTTAGTTATATGAACATGCTTGGCACCTAAGCAATAAACCTTATTGTTTATCCTAGCATGCTTTTCATTGATAATAGCAAGAGAACTAAAATAATTTTTAGCATGCTTTTTGACTTTAGGAATTAAAGGTGCATTAACTAAATGTACCTTAGGGTTAGCTTTAGGAGCTCCCCCTACATGAATTGCACCTTCTTGCCCTTTCTTCCTCCCCCTAGGGCATTGGCTTCGGTAGTGTCCCTTTTGATTGCATTTGAAGCACACAATGTGCTCTTTGCTCTTGATTTTGGGAACACCGACATCGTTTGACTTTGGGTTGACTTTTGATGTCGATGCCTTCTTCTTAGCCAATTTAGGGCATTTGCTCTTGTAATGCCCTTTCTCCCTACACTCAAAGCATATTATGAGATTTTTATTTAAAATAATAACACTTGAGTTACCTAGGGAGGTGGTGGAGGCCTCTTCACTTCTTCCGGAGGTAGAATCTTCATTTTGATCTTGCTCCGGAATTGAAATCCTTTCCTCCCCCTCAATGCTAGAGGTGGAGGTCTCCTCCAAATCATCAACATCATCAAAAGTAGATGGTGTTTCTTCTTCGGCATTATCCTCTACATGTGCCGGTTGGGAGTTTTCTTGAAATTTCATTATCTTCTCCCATAATTCCTTTGCATCCCTATAGTCACCCAAACTAGACCAAATTTTGTTAGGTAACAAATCACTAAATAATTTTATTACCTCGAGATTTGTCTTGAAGTCCTTAATTTGGTCTTGGGTCCACCTTGACTTTTCAATTGGCTTGTTGTATTTGTCCCTAGGCATCTCAAAACCATTTTCTATAATAATCATATAATCAAAATCGGTTTCGAGATATACCTCCATCTGTTTCCTCCACCAAGCAAAATCTCCATCGAATTTCGGTGGATGGATGAAGCCGGCCATTTTGTAGTGCTCTCGCGGTGGTTAGTCCTTGAAGAGAAACCTTGGCTCTGATACCACTTGTTGGGGGATCGAAAGGCCGGCTAGAGGGGGGTGAATAGCCCTCGTACGACGGATGTCGGAATTCATTCATTCGTCGTACGTGCTCGTCTACAATTGTCGTTAATACGCAGCGGAATAACAATAGAAATAACAACAATACAAGCACAATCAATACACAAGCATATACGTGGTTCGGAACCGAATGGTTCCTACTCCACGGGGTGAGCTCAACGAGCTCGTGTTATGTGCACGACACTAACAACACTCCTTATCGACTACACATCGGAGGTGGAGAAACCTCTCACAAGCTATTACACTAAGTAATGAAATACAACAAGAAATACAAAAGAGAACTTTTACACCGATTGCTTTTGATCGCTTTCTTGTTGCTTGCTTTTGCTTGATCTTGAAGGTCTGGAATGCAACAATAATTCCCCTCCAAAGTCACCCAAAAAGCCTTGGCAAAATCCTCCAACTCGCTATTTTTGCCCATCATCCGATCGATCGTGACCATCGGATCGGCCCCGATCCGTAGTCGTTGTCTCACAACGGCCAGATCCACGTTGGTTAAGTTCCAACGGATCACACATCAGTCGACTGATGGAACCCATCAGTCGACTGATCATCCATCAGTCGAGTGCTGGCGAGCTCGACTCCATTCTGTGCTGCAGCGGTGTCATCGATCGCCATCCCTCGACCGATCGATGTTCCCAACGATCATTGCCCTCCCTTGGCAGTCGACTGATCAGCCAGACTTGGTTCAGTCGAACACTGGTCGAACCCATACGACCTAGAGCAGTCGACTGGCACCTATGTCAGTCGACTGATGTCGGCTAAAACCTCAAACATAACGATGTTTGAGCCTCCGACACTCAGTCTTAGCCACTTGGCCAAGTCCACCTTATCCCTCATGGAGTTCCCCACCGAAGCTCTCTTCCCTCGGCCTACGTCCCTCGGATGCGCCAAGCGCACGGCTTCGCAACGCCATCCTTCGCGTCTCATGCCCTAGAAGTATGCTTCCCTTTGGGCTCACTCCATTCGCTCCCCGTCCGGTGGTCCCTCGGATGCACCAAGCGCACGGCTTCGCAATGTCATCCTTCACCGACTCAAGGACCCGAGCCTAGTGAACTTGCCAAGTTCTCAAGACTTCCCAAATGCACCTAGCGCACGGCTTTGCAATGCATTTCTCACCAAGCACCAAGCGCACGGCTTCGCAATGCTTTGGATTTCCCATGCCAAGCACCAAGCTCACGGCTTCGCAGTTCTTTGGACTTTCCCATGCCAAGGCTTCCCCCTTGGACTTCCACACCAAGTTCCATGCTTGGATTTTCCATGCCAACCCCATGTTGGACTTTCCCATGACAATCCCATGTCATGAGTTTTGTCTATCATCAAAATACTATCAAGGTACTGCTCGAGCCAAACTCGAGTCAACCTGGGCCGATTGCACCAACATAACTTCCTCAACCAGGGTCTCGACCTTGGACTCGGACTTAGCTAACTTTCTATTTAAAAACTTAATTGCACTATAAAGTGTGGTAATAAGAGAGCGACTTACCTTGAGTTTATCTTTTGAACCGGATGCGTATCTGTGGCTTGTCTTGAATAGTGCTTCGCAGTCCGACTCATCTTCGGTTTCCGATTCAAGTTCCGGTTCTGACTCCGTCTCCGATTCCACCGGTTTAGCCATAAGGACTCGATCGTTGTCTTCTTCCTCGGAAGCTTCTTCCCAAGTAGCATTGAGTGCCTTTTTGTATTTTGGTGCCTTGCTCTTGAGTTTTGGGCATTCGGACTTAATGTGTCCAAACCTGTTGCATTCATAACATCTTATGTTTGAACTTTTAGGCTTACCTTCGTTGGGTCGAGTGACGGCTAGTTTTCGGCCCTTGACTATCCTACGAACTAGGTTGACTAGTTCGGCTTCCATTTCCGAGTCGACCTCCGAATCCGACTCATCCTCTTCTTCCTTCGGAGGTGGCTTGCTAGCGGTTTTCTTCTTTGAACCTGCAAATAAAGCTATACCTTTCTCGGGTTTCGAATTAGACTGCTCATGAAGTTCAAAATCAGAAAAAAGTTCATCTAATCTAAGTTTAGAAAGATCCTTGGAGACCTTGTAGGCATCGACCATGGATGCCCACAAGGTAGTCCTTGGAAAGGAGTTTAGGACATACCTTATAAGATTGCGGTTTTCGACCTTTTGCCCGATTGCGTGTAGGTTGTTGACTATGTCCTGGACTCGGGCATGAAGTTGCGTCGCAGACTCATGTTCCTGCATTTTTAGGTTATATAGTTTATTGAATAGAAGATCACGCTTACATACCTTGGTTTCATCGGTCCCTTCGTGTAGCTCCACTAGTTTTGTCCAAAGGTCCTTTGCGCTTATGAAGGGGCCGACGCGATTTAGCTCTTCCTTGGATAAGCCGCATTGGAGGATTTGTGTTTCCTTGGCGTCAGCTTCGACTTGTCATTTTGTCGCAATGGTCCATTGATCATAATCCAAGGAGTCACCCAATTCATTAGTCGGAAGTGTGAAACCCATTTGGATTATGATCCACATCTCGATTTGGGTTTTGAGAAAGTATTCCATCCGACCCTTCCAATAACGGAAGTCATCTCCGTTGTAAAACGGAGGTCGGACGGTGCTAAAACCCTCGAGATGGGCCATTAGAACAAAAGACACATGGAGACGAAGACGAAGAAACTAGCAACGACAAAAACACAAAAAAAGTACCAAGACTCGCGTCTTGGATTAGTAGTGCAGGAGAAAAAATAACAAAGCAAAATAAATCTGAAATAAACAGAATTAAAAAGAAAAAAATCTGTAAAATGGCTAGATTGGTGGTTTCACCAAATCTTAGCAACCCCCGGCTTTGATACCAATTGTTGGATCGAAGCGGATCGCTAGAGGGGGGGTGAATAACGATAAAACCTTTTTCTTTTCTTTTCGTTCGTTAAAACTTGAGAGATAATTAATTGCAGCGGAAATGTAAATGTAAAGTAAAAAGAGACAAAGGAGTTTTACTTGGTTCATAGCCTTCGGCTACTACTCCAAGGCCCTAGCGGTCCTCGACCACGTACGGAGGGCAAAAACACTAAAGAACTCCTCGCCTTTAGAGGTAGGAGTTTAATCGATACAAGTAAAGCACAAAGCTTGAGGTAGAGGGACACTCCCCCTCTCCTCGTTACGATAAAAGCTCCAAAAATGAAAGTACTAAACTGAAATAAAATTCTAATCGATGTAATAAAATGAAAACAAATAAACCTAGACGTCGGAGAAGAAGCACTTCGTTGTCGGAGAAGTTGTAGCTTTGCGGAGGCTTTTGGAGGCTTAGAATTGATGATGAAACCCTAGGTTAGGACCTCCTTTTATAGCCTTTAAGCCCCTCATCGAATAGGTCTTCAACCAATAGGAATTGGACACAAAACTCCTTGAAAAATGGTGATAAAGCTTGACTCCTCGAGGCTGATTTTTGACCATCGGTTGAACTGATTTCTTGGCCGGTTGAACTGATGGCTCAGCAGTTGAACTGATCCTTGGTCGGTTGTACTGATGGCTTAGCAGTTGAACTGATTTTTGGCCGGTTGAATTGATTTTTAGACTGTAATAAAGAGTTAGCTCGAAATATAAGTGAATTCGACGGCCACTTGCCATCCAATCTCAACATAGACCTTCCATGGGAAGTCTTGGTCTGATCATTGCCTAAGGATGTCCCTGTATAGAGGACTCGACCTTACTTACGCTCACTCACACGAGCTTACCTCAACATTTACCTTTGAAGCCTTGCTTTCGGTCTCCACCTGATTCCTTCGGCTCCCTCCGAAGTCCTCCCGGTGTTGCCCGACCACCGCGGCTTCCTCTGGGTGTAGCTAGCCTTTAGCTCCAGCTATAGCAATCTTCTGCACACTCGATTCAACTCGTGAGATAACGACATGAGCTTAACTTTGTATCATTTGCTATAATCAAAACTCAGGTTCAACTTAGGTGCCTACTGCACCAACATAAATTTCCTTTTCACGATAGGTTTGCACACGGGACCATAATCAGTTAAGGAATCATCAATGATTCCCGCAATCCCTCATAGATACACTATCGATACTTGGTAGGAGTTATTCCCTAGTTTGGATCTAGGTTTCGGGAACTTGGGTTCACTGTTAGGTACTTCCCCAAGGTTCCTTAGATTTATCAATAAGAATCTAAAACCAACTCAAAACAAACGATAATTCAAGTAGAAGAGATTAAATCAATCATCATAAATTGTCAAGGGCTACTCCCCCATCCTAAGATTACAAGACACTACTCCATAGTTTAATAAGAATTGCCAGAGAAAGAAATTACAATCCTTAGCGCCATCGTGGTGTTTCCTCCGCCGTCGACTTTGTCCTCCTTCTTCGAATTCCGCTGCCCCCCCCTTTAGGGTTAGGATACATCTTCTTTTATAACCTTGGATTGGTCTTCAATTAAGGAAAAAATTCTTCAATTAAGGTGGAAATCCCAGGTTTAGCCGTGTTGTACGTAAAAAAGGAAAGAAGCCTGCGTCTGGAAATAGGGCGACACACCCATGTCAATGGAGGGCACAGGCATGTCGGGCTTTTGGCATGGGCGTGTTGGCCAACACACCCGGGGTGTGTTGAGGTCTGGAGGCTCGACACAGATGTGTCTCTGATGGCATGTCTATGTTATTCTGATACGCCTCGATAATTGCCGATACTTCACGATACTTCACCCTGTTAACATGAAAACTAACCTAAAATAGTTTCTTTGTCCAAAATATGTTAAACTTGACTAAAACATAACAAAATATATGACTAAAACATAAAATGGGATGAAATATATGCATATTGAATACCCAAAATGTAACATGAATTACACACATCAAAATCCCCTAGACCTAAACTTTTGCTTGTCTTCAAGTAAAGAAAAGGGAAAAACACAAAAGACAACTTATGTGTAGAGTTGCAAGAAACCATCCAAAGGTATAAAATCTGATCTTAATCTTATCAAATCATTCCTAGTGGCAAAACTTGAAAGATCCCTATTTAGTGCACGTGAAAAGTCGATCCAAAGGCATTGGACACTGTTATTTTGTAATAACTAACACACATATTACATGAAAGAAGCCCTATTTATATACAAGATTAGGACATATTCAAAAGAATAAATCAAACCCTATCATAGGAATAAATCAAATTCTATCCTAAGAAATAATTATTCCTAATGATATTTAGGGATAATAAATTATCCCTAATCATATCTATAATATTCTAACACTCCCCCTCAAGCTGAAGAATATAAATTATATGCACCCAGCTTATTACATATATAGTCAATTCGGGGACCTCTCAGTGACTTAGTAAATATATCTGCTAGCTGATCATGTGAGTTAACAAAACTAGTAGATATTTCTCCAGATATGACTTTCTCTCTGACAAAGTGACAGTCGACTTCAATATGCTTTGTCCTCTCATGAAAAACTGGATTTGAGGCGATATGCATGGCGGCCTGGTTATCACATATAAGTGACATTTGTGTAACGTCTCCAAACCTTAGCTCCTGAAGCAACTGTTTGAGCCATATAAGTTCTTGACTGGCTATGGCCATAGCTCGATACTCTGCCTCTGCACTGGATCTTGCCACAACATTCTGTTTTTTGCTTTTCCAAGAAACAAGGTTATCTCCGACAAATATACAAAAACCAGAAGTAGATCTCCTATCAATGGGAGATCCTGCCCAGTCTGCATCAGAATATCCTATGACTCGAGTATGTCCTTTGTCTTCATATAAAAGACCCTTTCCTGGAGCGCCTCTGATATATCGAACAATGCGAATCACAGCATCCCAATGTTCTTTACATGGAGAGTTGAGAAACTGACTTACTACACTTACTGCAAATGAGATATCTGGACGAGTAACAGTAAGGTAACTTAGTCTTCCTACTAATCGCCTGTATCGTTCAGGATCTAGTAGAGGCTCCCCCTGATTTGGTAGGAGCTTGACATTGGGATCCATAGGGTTGTCAACTGTCTTTGAGTTTAACATTCCTGTTTCTTCTAGAATATCCATTGCATACTTCCTTTGAGATATAATGATCCCATTTCTGGACTGTGCTACTTCTATCCCCAAGAAGTATTTAAGTTTGCCGAGATCCTTTGTCTGGAAATGTTTGAAAAGATGTTGTTTCACCTGTGAGATCCCGAGATGATCACTACCTGTGATGACAATATCATCAACATAGACCACTAGGTAGATGCAACCAGTAGATGAGTGGCGATAAAAGACAGAATGGTCAGCCTCGCTCCGAGTCATGCCGAACTGTTGAATTACAATACTGAATCTACCAAACCATGCTCTGGGTGACTGCTTGAGACCATATAACGATTTTCGCAAGCGACACACAAGACCAGAAGACTCCCCCTGAGCAACAAAACACGGAGGTTGCTCCATGTAGACTTCCTCGAGCAGATCACCATGTAAGAATGCATTCTTGATGTCCAACTGATAAAGAGACCAGTGTTGCATCGCAGCAATGGACATGAATAAACGTATAGAGGACATCTTGGCAACAGGAGAAAATGTGTCCCCATAATCCAATCCGAAGATCTGAGTATAACCTTTAGCAACGAGACGAGCCTTAAGCCGATCAACCGTTCCGTCTGGACCAACCTTCATTGTATATACCCATCGACAACCAACAACTGACTTTCCTGGTGGTAGAGGAACGAGATCCCAAGTCCCACAACTCTGTAAGGCACTCATTTCGTCTAGCATAGCCTGTTTCCATCCTGGATGGGCAAATGCATCTCCTGCAGTCTTTGGAAGAGAGACAGACGACAAGGAGGAAAGACAAGAATAATAGGAAGGAGAAAGACGATGGTAACTCAAAGAAACATAATGTGGAGAAGGATTACGAGTGGAACGTATACCTTTCCGAAGGGCAATGGGAATATCAGATTCAGAAGACTGGACCGGAGGAGGGAGCGGAGGACCTGGCTCCAGAGATGATTCCATGGCAGAGTCAGTGTTGGCCGGCAGCAAAGCAGGACGAGGACGACGCTGATAAACCTGCAACGGAGGAGGAATTGAGGCTGGGGGTGATAGAGAATCCTCCGGAGGATCAAAGACTGATACAGGCATAGAAGGATGAAAGTCAGACGATGACTCTGAAGGCCCAAAGAAAGGAACTGAATCAAAGAACGTGACATCGGCAGAGATGAAATACCGACGGAGAGTAGGGGAATAACACTTATACCCTTTCTGAGACCGTGGGTACCCAAGGAAAACACATTTATGTGACCGAGGAGAGAGTTTATCAATGCCAGGATCAAGAGCATGAGCAAAACATGTAGAACCAAAGACCCTAGGTGGTAAAGGATGAAGGGACTGCTTTGGATAAAGTACATGATGAGGTATTTGACCCTGTAAAGTAGAGGAAGGCATGCGATTAATGAGATAACATGCAGTAAGTACGACATCACCCCAAAAACGAAGAGGAACGTGAGAGTGGAGGAGAAGAGTTCGGGTGGTCTCGAGAAGATGGCGATTCTTGCGTTCTGCAACTCCATTCTGTTGGGGGGTATGAGGACAAGACTTCCGATGTAATATGATGTGAGATGCCAAGAAGGTTTGAAATGGAGTAGATAGATATTCACGTGCATTATCACTCTGCAAGGATTGAAGAGGGATACCAAACTGTGTTTTCACTTCATTAAGAAAAGATTAAAAAATAGAAAACAATTCTGAGAGATCCTTCATCAGATATAACCAAGTACAACGGGAAAAATCGTCTACAAAAGTAACAAAATATCGTGACCCCAATGTAGAGGCAACACGACTCGGACCCCAAATATCAGAATGAACCAAAGCAAAGGGAGACGTAGCCCGACTTATAATGCGAGGAGAAAACGAACTACGTACATGCTTGCCTAACTGACATGACTCACAAGACAAAGACTCTAAGTGAGACAGACTAGGATGTAATTGTTTTAACTTATCAAGACCAGGATGTCCCAACTGAGCATGGATAACAAGTGGAGATGCTGCTGCCGCACCAACAAGAGAGTTTTGGTGAAGTTGATATAGACCATGAGACTCACATCCGGAGCCAATCATCCTCCCCGTACTCCGGTCCTGCAATGAAACAGAAGATTTAGTGAATGAGATGACACAATCAAGAGACCGAGTGAGCTGGCTTATTGATAATAAATTAAAGGGAGCTCCAGGAACATAAAGAACATTCTGAATGGGAAGAGATGGAGAAGAATGAACAATACCAACACCTTGGGACTGAGTTTGAGAACCATTTGTCATGGTGACAAAGGGTAAATAACCGGAAGTAGATAGTGAGGAAAAAAGAGATCTATTACCAGTGATATGATCGGTGGCCCCAGAGTCAAGTACCCAAGGACCCGAAGAGCGAGATATGCCAGCAAAGGAATTACCAGCTTGTGTAATGGCAGCAAGGGAATTAGACTCCTGTCGACCCTCATACCACTTCAGAAAGTCATCATAGGAAGGCGGTGGAGTTGGAGCTGGTGTCAATTGAGGCGGTGGAGTTGGAGCTGGTGTCAACTGTGAACTGGAAGCCGAAGACGTGACAGAACTCTGAGCGATCTGAGCAGTACGAGGAGGTCGACCATGGAGACTCCAACATTTATCAATCGTGTGTCCTGGTCGGTGACAATGATTACACCAAGGACGTCCTTTGTCATTCTTACGCGGTGGAGGTTTGTTGTTGTTTCCAGAGACCAATGCTGAAGAGTCAACCGGAACGGAAGATGGTAATGTCAAGACTTTGGTAGGGACACGGAGGAGAGTCGCCCAGGTAGAGTCCATGGTGGCCTCTATGGGGCTGCCCAGGATCTGATCACGAACATGAGAGTAATCTGTGGGCAGACCATATAACGCCAGAGACATAAAAAATTTCTTCCGATTTTCAAGCTCTGCAACAGGAGTGGCCGCAGGTGGGAGCAGGTCATTGAACTCACACAGAAGGCTAGAGACTGATCCCAAATAAGTTGACATAGACTCCTTGATCTGACGGGCATTAAGGATGGTCATGAGGTCGTCACAAACTTGATAGAGTCGCCGAGAAGTGTTCGTAAAAAGTTGTTGAGCTTGTATCCAAACATCCTTGCAGGTCTTATGAGTCCGGAAGACATCCCGGAGAGATGGATGGATGGTGGCTCGGATAATGCAACACAACTGAGCATCAACTTTTCTCCATAAAGGACGATCGACCACTTGAATATCCTCTTCAGTTTGTGTGAGATGTTTTTCATAACCCTGTCCAACAAGCCAAAGCTCAATGTAAGAGGCCCAAGAGGAGTAGTTCTTACCATCCAAGAGCTCAGACGAGAGCGGTGCCGTCACATGGTTGGTAAAAATCAAAAACTCCGGTTTCGAAGTGTTGGAGGTAGTCATGACGAATGACGTAGTTATTGTATGATCTGTGAGTTACGTAGCGGATTGACGGCGGATAGTAAGGCATGCTGTGGAGATGCACGAACTAGAAGAAAATGAGGCGATGACGGTTTACGATCATGGTGCCGCTGTGGTTCATGAGCACTCGGGCTGGCGTTGTTACTGCCGCAGCAGAAGTCATCGACTTGGTCCCCTAGAACTGAAGATGATTAGGGATTGCGATGTGGTGATCCGGAACAGCCCTGCAGCGACTGCCTGCGTCTGATTCTGCTACTATGCGAACGGTCGTGGTGATCCGAAACAGCCTCGTAGCGACTACTTGCGTCAGATCCTGCTGTCCGCTGGTAAGACCCTGCCGGCTGCCAGTTCGGCGATTCTCCTTGCCTTCGCTCTCTCTGCGGCGATGAAGAAGAGCTGTGCGAGACGTAGATCACAGGCGTTGCTGGCGTCAAAGAGAAGGTCGCCGCCACTCATGGGGAAGAAGACACTCTGCCGCGCGTGAAAAGGGGAGAAAAAACAACGGCTCGAGTTGCGTTGCTCGTCGCGATAGTTAGGATCTTCTTCCTGCATCGCCGCCGGCTCTCCTGTGCGATCCGGCCGCCGCTCGCACGGAAGCAGAAGAGGAGAGACTCGTTGGAGACCCTCGGCGCTGACGACAGATGCGCGACGATGGACGCACAGTGGCGGCTAGGTTGCTGGAAGAGTGACGGCGATAGAGCGACATCGCAGGGAAGAAGATCCGGAAAGAAACACTTGCGTGAGGCTGCGTCATGGGAAAGATATCGCGATGTGGAAGCGCTCGGTCAGTGCATCCAGGAGAGAAAAAAATGCGAGCGATAGAAACCTAATAATGCTCTGATACCATGTTATTTTGTAATAACTAACACACATATTACATGAAAGAAGCCCTATTTATATACAAGATTAGGACCTATTCAAAAGAATAAATCAAACCATATCCTAGGAATAAATCGAATTCTATCCTAAGAAATAATTATTCCTAATGATATTTAGGGATAATAAATTATCCCTAATCATATCTACAATATTCTAACAGACACCAATCCAGATTTGACATCCCCTTTATCGTGTTCTTCTCATTTCCGGCGTAGAGGCACTTACCTGCCTTAACGCATGGATCATCCTCACCTATCAACAAAAGGTCTCAAAGGAGCACTTACCAAGAAGAAACAAGGGAAGAAATTTATAGTAAGCATTTCCCCAGTAACTAGTTAGCCTCAAAGGGGCACCTTTTAGGTGTTTCCCTAGTAACTACTTGGTCTCAAAGGGGTGCTTCAAAACAATTCCAGTCCTCTTTCTCTTTTTTTTTTCTTTTCTTCTTTTTTTTTTCAAGTAAAAGACTTCTAGTAAAAGTGTTTCTCCAGTAACCAAATTGCACAGGAAAGTCCCCAATAGAAAATGGAGTACTAGTCCGACATGGGGGATTTAAACCCTTTTCGGATACCTCAAACCAATGGGTCATGTGAAAAGTGAAATAGGGTTCTTATCAAATAAGCATAAAGGAATATCATGATTCGACCAAGGTTCAGTTATACTACGCTAGATGATATGCAACATTATGATATGAAGAGATAAAAACGGAATCAACTTACATAATGAAACATACTCCCCTAGACCTAAGTTATGCAATAACCAAATTAAAAATCTAAGAAGAAACAACATAAGCAATAAATGAAAGGCATCGATACTCACAAAGTAGCTTAAGGGGATCAATGGTCATCGTCCTCGCTACTAGCATCCTCCTCTGCCCATCTATGTCTCTGCTCTTGATAAAACTCCCGGGACTCCTGCCTAAATCTAGCATCATCCTCCCTCCTGGCGGCCTCAGCGGTGAAGAACTCATCAGCCCTCCTGTGAAAATCTACTGCCCTCTCCAAATGCTGACTCACCATACGATGGTGCTTCTTTGTAGTCTGGGCAAACCGATCCCGCACACCCACATGTGAGGTATGCTCGACCCTGAAAGCCTCGAATGACGATCGGAATCCTGAAAAATCAAATAAAGAGTATCCTGTAGAAAAATTGTCAGTATAAAATCGAGGGGGCTCAGGAGTCGAATGGGATGACTCAGGGGCTATGTGTGATGGCTCCCTAGGTGAGGGTGATGGAGCATGGGCAATAGGGGTAGACAAGGGACCGTGGACATCTCTGAAAATCCAATTGGATTCATTATGTACGGTGATCTGCTCGGGGTTTGGAAGAGGGATTTTAATTCCATTTTTCAACACCAAACGATATCCCTCTTCAAATGCCTCAATCATCTTCATATTGATACAAGCATCCAAATCCAATCTAGGGCTAGCAGGACAATGTTCAAGGTTATCTAGGTCACACCCCAAAGCAATGGAAATTCTAGTGATAAGACCACCTACGATTATAACCGTAGATGGGCTGTTACTAACTTTAACTAGGTGTCTCACCATATGGGCTCCAGAATCAATGTTAACTTCATTTAGCATAGCCTATAAGAACTGTAGCTTGCTCTGCCTAGCTACCCCTGCACTATCATATCTCCTAGAAATTGTATTAGCCATAAACCTAAGGAGATAACGAAAAGTAGGATTTGGGATATTGAATGATTTAGACCTAGATGCATCATAAGGGTGAGGGCAATCAGAAATTATTTTCCAAAACTGATGATCAATAAAATGTCTATGAATTTGCCTCTACCCTTCACAAGGAAAATCAAATATTGCATTAAAATTACTTAAGGAAAGAGTAAACTCATGATTCATTAATCTAAACTGAATTTTTTCTTCTTCACAATTCTTCCCTTGAAGTATTTCAGCGAATAATGAGCTAAGAAATTCAAGAGTAATGCTAGGATAAGTAAGATGATGATACGTGATAAAGTCAGTCCAACCAATTCTATTAGTCAACCAAATTATATCATCTCTAATTCCTAGGGTTGTCAACGTGTAGAAATCAATGGTTCTTGATTCGGCCGTGTCGATGAGCGACACGGACATGTTGTGTCCTGTAAACCTGAAAAATGCAAAACTCAAAGTTAAAAATAAAAATGAAGAAAATAAAATAAAATAAAAATAATAAAAAAAATGAAAATAGCTTGGGTTGCCTCCCAAGAAGCGCTTGTTTAAGGTCATTAGCTTGACCCCTCAATTATTCCCTAGTTGGATGGATGTGGCTCGAGGAGTGTACTCTGCTCCATCCGCAAGTGTACTCTTCTCCTCCTCTGCCCCTTAGGATAGAGCTTTCGCCAAGAAATTCATACCTGAGTGTCGATGGAAGAGGCTTAAGTTCTACTTGTGGTGGTAGGTCAAGGTCGACAATCTCCGGCTCTTCTTCCTCGAAATCCCTTTCGACCCTATCAAGATAAGTTTGTTCTTGTGCTCCTTTTAGCACAATTGACTGGAAACTGTCAATCCTGCAACAAACATCAAAATCAGAAGGTTGCTTAACAACTTTTGAAAGGTCGAATTCAATCTTATCATTTCCAAATGCAAGTGAAAGTTTGTGATTCTTGACGTCTATCATCGCCCCTGCAGTAGCCAGGAAAGGTCTCCCTAAAATAAGTGGAATACATGGGTCTTCATCCATGTCAAGCACTACGAAATCGACGGGAACAATAAAGTTTCCCACCTTCACAGGTACATCTTCTAAGATTCCCAAAGGATATCTAATGGAGCGATCGACTAACTGTAAGGCCATAGTTGTTAGTTTCATTTCTCCCAAATCTAATTTCTTGCATATGGAAAGAGGAATCAGATTGACACTAGCGTCTAGATCACAAAAAGCCTTATCAAAATTAGAGTCATTAATTATGCAAGGGATAGAAAAACTACCTGGATCATTTAGCTTGGGAGGTACCATGTTTTTAATTAAAGCGCTGCATTCTTTGGTAAGAGCCACTATTACATGCTCCTCAACTTTTCTTTTATTGGTTAAAATATCCTTCAAGAACTTGGAGTACGTAGGCATTTGTTGAAGAGCTTCTGTAAAAGGTATATTAATATAAAGCTTTCTAATTACCTCAAGGAACTTACCAAATTGTTCATCCAATTTCTCCTTAATTAGCCTATGAGGGAATGAGATCAGAGGCTTGTATGTCCTTGGCTCTTTGTGCGACATGACTATGTTGTCTTGCTTGGCTGGGCCATGCTGGTTGCTGGAGCGACCCGGCACGGGTGTGTTGGCTGACACACCCTGGGTGTGCTTATGGGCATCACCTAGCATGGGTGTGTTGTCTGCTGCCTATCTCAAAATCGTTCAACATAGGTGTGTTGTTGGGCATGCCCACTTCTTTAAACTCCTGCACACCTGTGTTCTTGAGCATGGGTGGGGCTTGTTGAGCTCTGGCAGGTGGTACTGCTTTCTTGTCTCCTTCTAAAATTCTTCCACTTCTCAAACTTATAGAATTACAATGTTCAGCTGGGTTTACTTCTGAATTTCCAGGAAATCTATCGGGCGTCCTAGATGTAGAGCTAGCAATTTGAGAAATTTAATTCTCCAACATTCTTATGTGATTAGTCAAATTATCAACCTTGCTTCCCAATTGCTTAATTGCCTCGGTATTATTTTGATGTTGCTGATTGGATTCTATAATATGCCTTCAAAATTCATCGTTTATCTTCCCTTGGCATGTGATAAAATTTTCCATCATCATCTCTAAGTTTGACTTGGGCCCTGGTTGAAATCCCGAAGGTGATCCAAAATTATTCTATCAAAGAATTTTGGTTGGCTCGATATGAAAAATTGGGATGATTCCTCCAACCAGGATTGTACATGTTCGAATAAGGGTTGCCACCATTAGGCTTTTGATTAAAATTATTCAGCGCATCTACTTGCTCAACCCTTACTCCCGATGATGGTGCGTGTAGGATTTGGCAATTTGTGGCCATATGTCCTGTTATACCACAAATCTCACAAGTGACATTAGATGAGTTTACAGCTGATACATTAAAATGTTCGAGCTTTTGAGTTAATGCATCAACTTTAGCGCTGAGTAAATCGAGAGTACTTACCTCATACTTACCTGTCGTTTTAATCGGACACCCTCGTTCTGTAGCCCATTGGTGAGAATTCATTGCCACATTCTCGATGATCTCAAATGCTTCATCCAACGTTTTGTTCATGAGAGCTCCTCCTGCAGCAGAATCAAGAGAAACTTTAGTGGCATACGAGATTCCATTATAGAAAGTATGAACAATGAGCCATTTCTCCAGCCCATGATGAGGACATTGCTGTAGTAATCCCTTAAATCTGTCCCAAGCTTCAAATAATGTTTTTCCATCCTTCTATGCAAAATTAGTGATTTGATGACGAAGACTTACAATTTTGCTTGGTGGAAAATACTTGTCTAGAAATCTTTGCTCCAGCTGATCCCATGTAGTTATGTAGTCCGCTGGAAGAGAGTGTAACCACGCTCTAGCTTTGTCCTGCAATGAGAAGGGAAACAAGCGCAATCTAATAGCATCAGCTGAGGCTCCATTCAGTTTTAAAGTTTCACAAAATTCTAAAAATACTTCCAAGTGCAGATTAGGATCTTCAGTGGGCGCTCCTTCAAATTGATGTTGTTGGACCATGGAAAGTAGAGTCGGTTTCAATTCAAAATTGTTCGCTTCAATGGGGGGTCTTCTAATACTTGATCTCAATCCCCTTGTACTGGGCACTGCGTAATCCCTTAAAGGTTTATTCTTGTTTTGATTAGCCATGTTAGAGTTCAAATTTTCTTCCTGTTGTTGCTGGAGTCGTCTTCTAGCAAGGAATGTTCTCTCTATCTTAGGATCGATTTTGAGAGTTTCCCTATTAAATCTGTGCATGTAACAACAGGAAAAACTTCCAAAACAAGAATTTAGAATAGATAAAAGAATAAAATCAGAAACAGAAATCTAGATTAACTAAATCACGCTCAATTCAATATTGAGTGCCAATCCCCGGCAACGACGCCAAAAACTTGATGTGTCAATTTACACAAGTGCACGGTTGTCGTCAAGTAATAAAAATATCGATCCCATAGAGATTGGGTCAATTACCAAATGATCGTGATACCAAGTTATCTAGTCAAATTGAATTTGTGAATTAAGTAAAGAAACTAAGCAGTCAAGAACAGCGAATGAGAAGAACGAGCTAAAAGTCAATAATTGAGGGGGAATCTTAGGATATGGGTTTCACAACATCGACGATTTATAAGGTGATTGTGTTCTCTCCTATTCCTTAGGGTTGTTTCGATGGAACCTATCCTAAGGTAAATCAACGACCCCTTTCGAGGTCTACGTCAATTGTACCTATCAAACTCAATTTCCTTGTCACGATATTCGAGCGTAGGTGATCATAATCAGCTAAGGGACTCACATCGAGATCCCCGCAAACCTCCCTAGTCTTACTACCATTACTTGGTAAAAATTGGATTTGATAGATCCATTAAGTCCATAAGAGTTCCTCTAGAGACTAAATTTCCTTTTCACGATAGGTTTGCACACGGGACCATAATTAGCTAAGGAATCATCAATGATTCCCGCAATCCCTCATAGATACACTATCAATACTTGGTAGGAGTTAATCCCTAGTTTGGATCTAGGTTTCGGGAACTTGGGTTCACTGTTAGGTACTTCCCCAAGGTTCCTTAGATTTATCAATAAGAATCTAAAACCAACTCAAAACAAACGATAATTCAAGTAGAAGAGATTAAATCAATCATCATAAATTGTCAAGGGCTACTCCCCCATCCAAATATTACAAGACACTACTCCATAGCTGAATAAGAATTGCCAGAGAAAGAAATTACAATCCTTAGAGCCATCGTGGTGTTTTCTCCACCGTCGACTTTGTCCTCCTTCTTCGAATTCTGTCGCCCCCCCTTTAGGGTTAGGGTATGTCTTCTTTTATAGCCTTGGCTTGGTCTTCAATTAAGGCAGAAATCCCGGGTTTAGCCGTGTTGTATGCAAAAAAGGAAAGAAGCCTCCGTCTGGAAATAGGGTGACACACCCATGTCAATGGAGGGCACAGGCGTGTTGGGCTTTTGGCGTGGGCATGTTAGCCAACACACCCGGGGTGTGTTGAGGTTTGGAGGCTCGACGGCACGCCGTCGTGTCATTCTGATACGCCTCGATAATTGCCGATACTTCACGATACTTCACCCTGTTAACATGAAAACTAACCCAAAATAGTTTCTTTGTCCAAAATATGTTAAACTTGACTAAAACATAACAAAATACATGACTAAAACATAAAATGGGATGAAATGAATGCATATTGAATACCCAAAATGTAACATGAATTACACACATCAGACTCCTTGTCCCGGACTTCATGCCAGGACTCCTCGTCCGGATCATCACTTGCTAAGACATCTCGTTCGGGTCTTCATTACCTTGCATCCGATCCTCGACCTACAAGAAATTTCCTGAAAGTACATCTCAACTAACCACGTGAGATAACACATAATTATCACCTTGACTTAAACCCTTGTCAAACACCAAAACATCATTTGGGCCTGATTGCACCAACACCTAAAAAGAATTCCAGGACTTCGATTTCACTTGTGTGTTGTTGAATATGCTATCAATTTAATGATCTAACGATCTCTAATTGTGATCTTGTTGGAGGATCATCATATAATTGCCCGATGAACTTTTGCTTCTACCGGGAACTACCTATTCCTAATCAAGTTTCCCTTTTAGATCATTAGAGCTCAGGGGGTTGATACCGTTGGGAGCCCTCTGTCACTAAGTCCCTCAACCCTTCTAGAGTTAATATCACCTACTTTGGGCCTTCTGCTAAGATAGGTTATCAAGGTATGAGGATGTCCTATTTATCCCTATGAGGAGACGGAATGTATTTCATTTCCTTCTCTATCATATTCTACTTTCTATGGTTATCTGAGGGAGGATGCCTGCAAGGTTCCTCCTTGGTTCTCCTAGATTTTGATGCAAAGGTATTCTACCTTTGTATTAACATAAGTACAATAGAAATAGAATCAAGATATAATTCTCATCGATCTAAACAACATAAATTGCAAATATAAATTCAAGAGAAGAGAATATATATTCAAACTAGCATATCCAACATACACAAGCTACTCCCTAATCCTATAATCGATGTATCTACTCCATAGATGATAGAAAATGGACACAAGACATCATAAAGTGAATAATTACAATGCAAAAGTATGTAAGAATAAAATGCAGTACTCTTGGTCGTTCTACTTGGCGTTGGAGGGCAGATTCCGGTCCTTGAGTCGCTTCCTCTCTCCCCGTTGTGATCTCTGGTGCTTCTTAGGGCACTTTCTTCATGTCCTAGCCATCGGGCCTCCACCATAGGGTTTGGGTGTGCCTTCCTATTTATAGATGTGAAGTCAGCTTTCCGTAAATTCGATGAAACCCTAGTTGTGTCAATTCAGCCTAGCGCCACACGACCGTGTGGAATTCACACGGTCGACCGTGTGGTACGCTGAAATTTCTGTCTGATTTTGGCTTCGGGGGTTGGACACGGTCGTGTGAGATTCACACAGCCAGGTTGTGTCCACCTCTGAACTATCCGGTGAATGCTTTCTTTTGCTTCAGAGCATGCCCGTGTTTTGGAAGAAATATGACCAGAGCATGCTCGCCTTCCTTTGGCTCCAAAAGTGTGTCGTTTTACCTCCAAAATGTCGTCCTACACATAAAAATAACAAGAACAAATCTCCGAACTAGAAAATAGAAAATGAATGAAAAATATCGAAAAAGATGCATGAAACACGTATGAAATGTAATGAGATGTGTGTTAAAACTACTCTTAAAATCGTATATGTTTTGCTCATATCAATTTCCCCAGACTTAGATCTTTGCTTGTCCTCAAGCAAACCTCAGTGTCATGAAATTTAAAAACATTGTTCCCATACCTAGTATGTTAACTAAATTATCAAGTGGTATTTTCAATCAAAGCAAATAGATATGTTCTAAAAGTTCACTAAGTTAGCTTTTCGTGCATGTGCTGAGAGAATTTTCCTAAGGGATACTCGTTCCACAGTTAGTTAAGTCGTCCTCCTATAGCTTTCCTAAGGTCTCTGACTTTTAGCCACTTACTTGCCCTAAGCGAAGGTTGTTCCCTAGAATTAGCATAAAGTCTCAAAGATGTACTCGGTATTGAGAGAAATTGGTAGTCGTTTCCCCAGTAATCTAACTTTGTCTCAAATGGGCACCTAGTCATTATTTCCACCCACGATAACTGTTTTTAACTCTCTTTTTTTCTCTCTTTTTTTTCCCTTTTTATTTTTTTTAATTTTCAATGAACTTTGTTTCTCTCTATCTCACTGGTATTTTAAATTTTCCAAATGGGCTTACACAATCCGAGCATCTCCAGTAACTAAAATGCTAAATCTAGATTCACCTATGGATTCCAAAGTACTAGACTACTGGGATGAATCATAACTATGTATGTAATGGATTATTCCTTTCAGAATATTCGTCAAGTGTAAGTGAAAGATAAAAGTTAACAAGTGCAAATCTAGAACATCCATCAAAGCAATCAAAAATAAAATTCCATAAGATAAATGAAATGAAGCTATCTATGGTATGGAAGCAAATCGTGAAGAATTTCAAAAATATTACTGAAGCAATTTAAAGTAATAAACAAATAAGCGCTAAAAGGAAACTAAATACTGTATGCATGGACACCTAAATGCAAACAACTAAACCTAGATGTCAGGAAAGAAACTAACACTAGTAGAAAAATTTATCAAAGGTTGGGGTCCCCCGAACTTAAATGAGACCGTACCTCTAATATGGTGGTCGAGGTGGGAAGTCTGGCAGTCTAGGCATATCAAGCTTCTGGGAGAATCTGATGCTTAGTAGTTGATGCCACATGTACATGTGGTCAATCTAGGAACTTGTGGATGCAGCGACGACTCTGTGCTCCTTCTCCCTGGCCCACTGTGACTGTACAACGTGCATGTGCTGTTGAAGCTCCTGGTGGTAGGCAGCCTCCTCCCGAAAATAGGCTTAGACCTCGCCGTAGAACTCCTCGGCCCATTGGAAATGCTCTCGGAGGCTCTGAAACTCCGCCTGCATGTAGGCGCTGTGCTCCTCCTATCATTGCCCCTATGTCTACTGCTCGGCGTAAATATCGTCGAGAGGCGATTGAAACTCGAAGAAGTCATAAGCCGACGTACCTGCATCCTACTCAAAAGTGGAAAAAGAAGAAGGTGCAGGTGTAGGCTGATAGTCACATTTTTATCATGTGATTTTTATTTACATTTGGATATTTTAGGCTCTTTGATTTGGGTAATTACGGTTATTCAGGATGTTTTTGCATATTGGATCTATTTGCAATTAATTATTTAATCCCTATAATTTCAGTATTATTTTTCACGGGTTGAATGTGATTTTATAGGGAACAAGAAAAGAATCACAAAATTGCCGATTCGGATCAAATCGATTGTAGCCGTTGGATTAGCCACTTAGGGATATTAATTGAAGCTATTTAACCCTAGATCTAAATGGGTGGCTGAGATCTGAACCGACATGATCAAGCGAATGAGGAAATTAAAGGTAAAAACAAACTTCTTCTATCGCGCGATAGAGAATGCGAAGTGCAGAAACAGTAGCAGCGATCATCTTCCTCGTGAGCGCAGCGACAAAATCCACTCCAGCACTCTGGCGATGATTCTGGTGATTCCAGAGGTCCTCCCCAATCCCATTCTATCCGACGTACTCTCCTTCCTTTGGTCTGGCGGAGCTCGCGACTGAAGTTGGGCAGCGGTAGTCCGTTGACCGAGCAAGGTGAGTCATCCATCATCACCGACGATTCTCAGATCCCTCACCATCGGAGCTGAGCTACCCTTGCGGGACGTGGTTGCGCGGCTAGTGACCGCATCGCGTGGTCGGGCATCGATTTCCCGGCAAAGCGCAACACTTCTTTCGATTCAGTGGCGTTCTCCAATTCCAGCTGGTGGTGATGATAAATCCTTGTTCACATATATGATTTCTTCCATAGTAGCGGCCGTGATTCACGTCGTTCCATCTCCGCAGAGCCACCTCTTGATTGTTGTGGTCATGGCAGTCCCGTATCCATCATCAGAGCTGTGAACTACCGCCATCGATCCTACTCTCATCGAATTCTGATGGGAGATCCATACCCTGAGACCATTGGAGCTGTTCGGTACCATCATGGGTCACTGGAGAGGGTGGTACCTTTTCGGTGTTTGTGGATGACTGTGGTTAATTTTTACTTTATTGTTCTACTATTGTGTCTGTTATTGTTTTACTGTTGTTACATTGTTTACTTTGGTTGTTTCAGTATTTTTACATTGTTGGCTCACTAATGTGCACTATATTTTAGATTATTGTTTTGATTGATTTCTTAGTGTTCAATAGTGTTTCAACGATGTTTCAAATGATTTAGTTTGTGTAGTAAATCGTGCATGTGGTAATTTGGTTTGATAGTTTTGTTAGTCTTGTTAGTTATTTACAGTGTTTATCTAGTAGTTAGATTTATTTCTTTTAGTGTAATTGTCTTCCCAGTTTTTAGTTAATCTTTGGCTAGTGTACCGTATAGTGACAATGCGGTGCTTGGTTGAATTGCTTTCATTATTAGTTTATATTTCATTTACATTTGGCTAGTGTACCGTATAGTGACAGTGCGGTGCCTGGTTGAATTGCTTACTTTTCTTGCATTTAGTTTTTAGTGACTGTTTGACCACTGTGTCGTATAGTGATAGTGCGGTGCTTGATTGAATTGTTCACATTTATTTCTTGATCATTGAATCAGATAGTATAGCAAAGGCGATGCGTGATTACTTACTTTTGCACATTAGGATAGTTACTTGGTAATTGTTATTTGGTAGTTAGATTTACTTCTTGCAGATTTAATTTCCATGTCTGTTTACTAGAATTGTTTGTCCATTGCATCGTATAGTCACAGTGCGGTGCAAGGTTGAATCGTTCTTGCATTAGAGTAGTTTCGAATAATTGTTTTAATAAGTTGTAAGGACCCCTAGTGTTTACTTCTGTTTAGAAATAAACATCTAGCCATTAGGTTCATTGGGAGACGATCCGAGTCAGTCCTATACTGCATTAGTGTAGTTAGGGGGTTCGGTAAATAATTTGGGAAACAGTATCACGCGCGACACATAAATTATCAGTTCATCAAAATTTTGGCGCCGTTGCTGGGGAACTTTTTATAATGGCGTTCATTTGTATTTAAATTGTAGTTTGTTTGTTTGTTTTCTTTTTCTTTTGTTATTAGGGTCTTTCTTATCATTTATATTTTTTTCTCATTGTATTTGTTTGTGTGGATGACTAGGTCTTCAGGCGATAATCTACTTGAGTTTTATGCAACAGTTTTTCTCTTCCCTCAGAGACCCAACCTAGGAAGAGGGTTGTTGAAGAAAAGGATAGGGAATTCTAGGAGCTAGTAAATTCCCAAGTATGCCGAGGTTCTGAAAGATTTATGTATTCACAAGAAGAAGCTGAAAGAATTTCTTGTAGATTTTTATATTCTTGATATGAAGGTAGGAGATGTTGTAGTTCGGTTCAGTATTTTGGACGCTATGAAGCACCCAATGGAGGATCATTCTATTCTTAGCATGGATGTAGCTGATGAGCTGGACTACATGAACTTTATTTCTTAGTCTATTTTTTTCATTTGGATATCTCTGTACCTTCTATATTTTGTTGTGATTTTATTGATTCTGATGTTGATAATGATTTGTTGTTAGGACCTATCTGTGGGCTCTCTTTATTGTAGACAGGGATATGAAATGTGTAGGGATTTGCACGCTTCAGGTGATGCCCCAAGGATCACTTCCATCAGATGTTTTTGAGAAATGTCATTTCAGGGTCGAGCATGGGATATCTTAGGTCATATTATCTCTGTGTATGGTATTGAAGTAGATCCTACTAAAATTCATACTATATCTTCTTTATCTTACCCCGCTTCTGTACGGGAAGTTTATGCTTTTCTAGGTCATGCAGGTTTCTACAGACATTTTATCAGAGACTTCAGCAAGATTGCCCATACCCTTGACCAACTTGTTGCAGAAGGAGGTGGTATTTCAGTTTGACCAGGATAGTGAGGGAGATCGAGCCTACCCCCATAGCAGATTCTTTTCCAAATGAGCAGTTTTTCACCTGCAGGGTAAGACACCATGGTATGCAGATCTTGCTATTTATTTAGTTGTCGTGTTGTACCTTCACATTTTACTCATGCACAAGTCCAGAAATTGAAAAGTGATGCCAAGTATTATGTATGGGATGATCCTTACCTTTGGAAGTTTTGTAGTGATCAGATCATTAGGCAATGTGTTCCTGATTATGAGTTTCATTCAGTACTTACTTTTTGTTATTCTCTGGCTTGTGGGGGGCATTTTGGACCCCAAAGGATTGCTAGGAAAGTTTTAGAGTCTGGTTTGTATTGGCCCACCTTATTTCATGATGCCTATGAATTTTATAAAGCCTGTGAGAGATGTCAACGAACAGGGAACATAGGACGTAGAAATGAAATGCCTCAACAACCTTTATTATTCTATGAGATTTTTGATGTTTGGGGTATTGGTTTTATAGGTCTGTTTCCTGTATCTTTTGGATTTTCATATATTCTATTGGCTATTGATTATGTTTCCAAATGGGTGGAAGTCATCCCCACCAGGACTGATGATTCTCCAGTTGTTGTGGATTTTGTTAGGTCTCACATATTTTGTAGATTTGGGGTACCCAGGGCGATCATCAGCGATCAAGGGTCTCACTTTTGCAACATACTCATGAAGTGTCGAACAGAGAGATCAAGTCTATACTGGAGAATACGGTGGGGCCAGACATGATGATGCTTCTTCTCTGACTTGAAAGGGGAGTGTGTTCTTTTATTTACTATGTTTATTTTCTTCCTTTCATGTTTGGAATAATTTGTATGGGTTGATTGCTTGTTTTCCTGTTTGCCTAGGTTTATTTGTCTGTTGTTGAGTTCAAATAATATTCCCCATGCATGCCTTAGTATCATTTCAGAGGTGGTGAAAATTAGTTAAGTTTGATCATTAAGTTGTGGATTTTTGGTGTATGATAAGAGACTTCACTTGCATACAGTCACTTGTTCGGATGGTGAATTTTTGTCAATAGACCAAGCTTGATTTTTATTCACCTAGTGAGGTTGTAAGCCATTTTCATCAATTACCCTCTTTGGTGTGATACACGTGTGATACTTGTTACTCTAGAACTTGCTTTGAGTCTTTTCAAAACTACAATAACATTTATTTGCATGAATATGATGAAGGATTTCACTCTTGATTCTTTTCCTTATTTGAAATGCTTTTTTAATCCACTTGATACTTCCATGTTGTCTTACTTGTCATACCTCTTCATTTATTTTCCATTGTCTTCGTATCTTTGTGGATTACCTCTACCCATATCTTTTGTTCCCATGTTGGAGGAATAACATGATAAGTTGCATTGTCCGAGACGGACAAAATTTTTAAGTGTGGGGGAGGAGATATTGTTTGTTGGAGATTGACATGGAGGGCACAATTTTCAGCATAAGTAAATCAATAGAAGTTTTCAGCAACCTTGAAGTGATTTTCTGCATACTCCCTCATTTTATTCAAATAATGTTGAGGTTCATTTATATCGGTGCTATTGATTGGGATGAAGATATGCAATTTTTAATATTTCATCGAGTGCTTGATTAATTGTTGGAGGAGGAGTCAATGTTACTACTAGCAACCTAGTGTGCAGCTCACACTAATGCAAGTATTATAACCTACCAAGACTATTCAGCAGAAGTAAATCACAATAATTGGAAGGTCCGCCAGGAGGAGACCACCTACCGCCAGGAGATGCGACAGCATATGCATGCCCAGTAGGCATAGTGGGCCTGGGAGGAGGAGCACAGAGCGGTCGCTGCATCCACAAGCTCTTAGATCGGCCACATATACATGTGGCATCAACGACTTAGCACCAGGTTTTCCCAGGAGCCTGACATGCCGAGACTACTAGACTTCCCGCCTCGGCCATAATATTAGAGGTATTGTTTCATATAAGTTTGGGGGAGGGACCCCAAGTTCTAATTTATTTTGTTTTTTCTTGGAATAGTAAAGTGACATGTGTTGACTAAACCGAAGATGGTGGAAGCTGTGATATGGAAGGTTCTGATTTAGAGTTTCTGCATCTTTATGGAGATGTTTATATCTATAACCAATTTGTGATTGGAAGATAGTGTATGTATTCACTTAATCTGGAGCTAGAGTTACTTGCATGTTCACTTCATCAAAACCTGTAGAATGTCAAGGATGTGTAACCTTTGAGAAGCTGCACGTGCAAGTGTAGATGAGTTAGTCACAGTCTGAAAAAAATAAAATGCATGAGTCACCAAAGCTCTAATAGGATATGCTTACACGTGGATTCAGGAATTGCCAAGGTTATTTAAAAGGAAGTGTAGCTTAGAATGGTACCTAAATCTGAGGCTTCCAAACACGTGGATTCAGGAAAAATCTGCTTAGAGGTTGTATCAGATTTTCAGAAATTCAAGGACTAGTTGGGATGAATCACTTTCAAGTGGTACACTTGCTGTTGAAGCTGCTGCCAGTTCCAACACCACACCCAATTTAATCTAACTGCCTATTCACAAGCTGTATCATGGTATTAGCAGGAAAAAAAGGAAAAAGAAAATAAGTAGCATATCAGAGTTATACAGTAAAAATGGAATTGAAAATTCTGAAATCATCTAATGGAATTTTCGAATTGGAGGAGAATGAAAGATTGAGGTTTGATCTATTGAATAAAGAATGCAAGAAGAACTTCTGCCGAGGCCATCAAACTGGATGCAAATTAATGCTGGATTAAGGGAACTGTCTGAAAAATATATGATACAGCAGCTGATGCTGTCGTCTGAATGAATGAAGTCTGGGCTACTCTTCCAGTTGTGCTGGATTTGTTGAAGCTGTTGAAACTCCACAACTGTTTAACAGTTTATCAATAGCAACCAATATCTGATGAAAGTATCAAGGTTAACTGCAGGAAACAAAGGGGAATCCAAATTCAAAGATAAAATCTGTTGCATTTTAGAGATTGGTTGGAGAGTTTCATGGGTACAAGTATGAGAATGTTAGAACACATGTTTTAGAGCAAAGTTCACTCTAAGCCATGGAATTCTAGGTGTTGTTGTACTCGGTTGGAAATTTGTTGCTGCAGCTAGACATGTTTTACCACAGATTTATCAAAAGATGATGGTGTTTTTATAACCTGTTTGAGAGATTTTCTGATCAAAGATCCTCCTAAAGCTGAAACTTCAAAGGAAATTTAGGCTTGAACATTTCTGCAATGTTCAGATTTGCAGAAATTGAAAACACATGAGATAGAAATTGAAAATAGATTTGCAGGGTTCTTGTTTACCTGCTTTGATACGTTGCAATTGCAAGCTTAGATAGCTAGATATGATCTAGACAAGAATGTGATTAATGTTATTTACAAACCTTGAAGTAATTGCTGTAAACCAAATGGAAGATCATAAGGAATCTCTAAATGTTCGTCCAAAACTCTGGAAGTTTTCTAGCTTAATTGCAGATTTGTAGAAATTTATGCATAGAAGCTTGTTGCAGAATATTTCTGTATAGCAGAGATTAAGCCCAGTTGCCTGGATAGCTATTGATTTAATTTGGGAAGACATTTGTGTAATCATGTGTGGAGCAATTTCCTAGCTGCTTAAGCTACCTGCATTATCACCAACAGCTAGTAGGAAATAGAGCTGAATCCCAACTTCATGCCAAGTTTTCAGAAAAAATTCTCTTTTCTGAATGTTTTTTTTTTGATATGGTTGAGTGCTATTTGCTTGGATTGTATTGGAATATCTTCCTCCACACGCCACTTCTAATTGCAACTAATCAGGTTTATTCTTCCAATTCTTCCGTTGTTGTCGTGTTCAATCCATTTTGATCTTCTTTGTATGTTCTGTTGCAGTCCATTTCTAACCTTGTTTGATTTTCGATAAATCCTTTTGATTCATGTATGGAATGTATTGATAGCAGTAGAGAAGTAGATGATAAGCAAGCATATGGTAGTACAAGATTACATGTTGTTTTGAGGGTACCCCACTCCTACGATCATTATGTGAGCATTAGTGCAATTATCCATTTTGGGAGGTTTTGTATCAGGCTTGGTTTATTTGATCGGATTGGAACTCATCATACATGTTGACTATTGTAGGAGTCGGATCTTTTGAATACCCTAGATCCGTATCAATTTGGTCATCCTATGTAACTTATTTTTTCTGTCTCTGAATTATTGATCTAGGTATTGTTTGGGGAACTAGTTAGGGAGTCAGTATTTCTTTGTTTTTAGTATTGCTCGGGACGCGCAAAAATAAGTGTGGGGAAATTTGATAGTCACATTTTTATCATGTGATTTTCATTTACATTTGGATATTTTAGGCTCTTTGATTTGGGTAATTACTGTTATTCAGGATGTTTTTGCATATTGGATCTATTTGAAATTAATTGTTTAATCCCTATAATTTCAGTATTATTTTTTTACAGGTTGAATATGATTTTATAGGGAACATGAAAAGAGCCAAATCGGAGCAATCACAACCGTCGATCCGGATCAAATCGATCGCAGTCATTGGATTGATTGATCAACCACTTAGGGATATTAATTGAAGCTATTTAACCCTAGATCTAAATGGGTGGCTGAGATCTGAACCGGCACGATCAAGCGGCTGAGGAAATTAAAGGTAAAAACAAACTTCTTCTATCACGCAACAGAGAATGCGAAGCGCAGAAACAGTAGTGGCGATCATCTTCCTCGCGAGCGCAACGACAGAATCCACTCTGGCACTCCGGCGACGATTTCGGCGATTCCAGAGGTCCTCCCCAATCCCATTCCACCCAGCGTACTCTCCTTCCTTTGGTCCAATGAGCTCACTAGTTGAAGTTAGGCGGTGTAGTCCGTCGAAGCGAGGTGGTGAGTCGTCCATCATCACTGGCGATTCTTAGATCCCTCACCACCAGAGCTGAGCTACCCTAGCGGGATGTGGTCGCACGAAGCTAGGGGTGACCTGCTACTGTCGTGGTCGCGGCATCATCGGTTTCCAGCTCCGACGGCAACACTTCTTCCGATTCAGTGGCGTTCTCCAATTCCAGCTGGTGGTGATGATAAATCCTTGTTCACATATCCGATTCCTTCCACAGTAGCAGTCATGATTCACACTGTTCCATCTCTGCAGAGCCACCTCTTGATTGTTGTGGTCACGATAGTCTCGCATCCATCATCTGAGCTGTGAACTACCGCCATCGATCCAACTCTCGTCGAATTCTAATGGGAGATCCGTACCCTGAGACCATTGGAGCTGTTCAGTACCATCGTGGGTCACCGAAGAGGGTGGTACCTTTCCGGTGTTTGTGGATGACTGTGGTTAATTTTTACTTTATTGTTCTACTATTGTATCTGTTATTGTTTTACTATTGTTACATTGTTTACTTTGGTTGTTTCAATATTTTTACATTGTTGGCTCACTACTGTGCACTATATTTTATCAGTATTATTTTGGTATTTATTTCTTAGTGTTCAGTAATGTTTTACTGATGTTTCAGTCATATTTAGTTTGTGTGGTAAATCGTGCATGTGATAATTTGGTTTGATAGTTTAGTTAGTCTTGTTAGTTATTTACAGTATTTACCTAGTAGTTAGATTTATTTCCTTTAGTGTAATTGTCTTCCCAATTTTTAGTTAATCTTCGGCCAATGTACCGTATAGTGACAGTGCGGTGCTTGGTTGAATTGCTTTCATTATTAGTTTAGATTTCATTTACATTTGGCTAGTGTACCATATAGTGACAGTGCGGTGCCTGGTTGAATTGCTTACTTTCCTTGCATTTAGTTTTTAGTGATTGTTTGACCACTATGTCGTATAGTGATAGTGTGGTGCTTGGTTGAATTGTTCACATTTGTTTCTTGATCTTTGTACCGTATAGTGACAGTGCGATGCGTGATTACTTACTTTTGCACATTAGGATAGTTACTTGGTAATTGTTATTTGGTAGTTAGATTTACTTCCTGCAGATTTAATTTCCATGTCTGTTTACCAGAATTGTTTGGCCATTGCATCGTATAGTGACAGTCCGATGCAAGGTTGAATCGTTCTTGCATTAGAGTAGTTTCGAATAATTGTTTTAATAAGTTGTAAGGACCCCTAGTGTTTACTTCTATTTAGAAACAAACATCCAACCATTAGGTTCGTTGGGAGACGATCCGAGTCAGTCCTTTACTGCATTAGTGTAGTTAGGGGGTTCGGTAAATAATTTGGGAACTCCATCCTAATACAAATGTGGGTGATTAATCCCCCTAAAATAATCTTTCTCTTGGCCGCCTTACCCATCTTCACAAAGTGCCTAATGAAATGGTACCCTACATCAATAATGTTTCTCTCTTGTAGCATGCCCCATAGACTAAGGAGCTCACTCACCCTCACCACTCCATCGTTCTCTCCTCTCCCAAAAATAGTGCTTACTTTAAACTCGATAGGAGTCCTTCACTCTCCCCCACTAGGCAATCCAAAACATGAGTTCCATTGGCACAAGGTCCACTCTTGTTCAATGTTAAATAACCTAAAAATAATCTTTCCATCTTGGCTATCTACCCCCTATGAAGATCTCCACGTCTACTGAGCTTAAGAACTCTAAAACTAGCCTCGAATAAGTTGGACATCTTATCCCCAAAATCTCTCCCCAACCCATTTTCGTAAATACCCATTGAACATCCTCTAGCAACCCTAGGGTTACCAAAAGATCTACATCTAAATACCTAGTAGTAGTGATTTTGCGATTTGAAAACATATTAAATCTATTTCTATGTTCATCATTTCGAAATACAATGCTTGGAGGAGCATTACCTTCCTCCGAAGCTTGTGGAGCACTTCTTCTTCTTGATCTTGGCTCCGAAGAAGCAGGTCGCATGACCGCATGCTTTGTCCTCCTCATTGTGACTTCTCGAAGGCTTCTTGGAGGTTGGAGATGTTGGGTTTCCGGCACCGCGGCGTGTGTGTGTTCGATCATGTTTCGTAAACATGAGCACAGCGGAAGCAATTAAAAATAATAAATCTATATTTATTACAACACACACAACACACGCATGCTATTACAACAAGTGTAGACATAACCGTAAATTAAAATTTGCAATAAAAGGAAATTAAACTACGTTATACCTTCCGTATGACGTGTAGCGGGAACGGCATCAACCGGAACGATCCTCGTAAGAATCGTCTCTATCCGTATCCACGCCGAGCTCCTCGGGATGACTTCGCTAAGTCACGAGCTTCGTCTTCGTACGGGTTACTAGCCTCGTGTTGAAGACGACGTGATCGAGAGATGATCACGATCCGAATCCAAATTCGGATCCTAAACGAGTTCTCAAAACTCGCTTCTCCGGAGAGGTATTCGTCAACCGTTTGACGAATCCTTCGTCCTCCACCTCAGAGGATTACCGGAGATCAAATCCCCGGTAAGTTAGCCGCTGTCGAGCACTAACCGCCGCCCAAACGACGCCCGACGAAGGAGAAGAAGCTGTCCAGAAAAACTGGACAGCTTGGTGGAGGAGATAGGCGCCGCCAACAAAGGAAGCCAAGTGCTCACCTTGATGCCAAACCTGAACTCTTCCGGCAGCAGGGCGAGGAGGAAGGAAGCCGCCTTCTGGACGCCGGTTGGAGGAGCTATGGGCTGGGCGGCACCACAAGCTGGGCGGCAACAATGTGTTGGGCGGCTAGGGTTTGGATGATTGGATTAGTTAGGGTTTAACAATCCCTTAAGCCCACTTTTATAGAGAACTAATTCTCTTAATGGTTAATGGATCATATCCATAAAGCCCGTTAACCCGCTCCATTAAGATAAGTTAAAATAAACCAAACCATGATGGTTTATTTTAAGTTAAAACGAACCGAACCAACTTTTGGTTCATTCATTTAAAATAAACCAAACCCTTTGGTTTATTCTCATCCATTGGATTAGAACCAAACCATTTTGGTCCATCCATTATGTCTTCATAAGACACGACCCATCCACGCTTCCATTGCGACTGAAACAATTTCATGCTCGCTTTATGTTTGGTCCAACCAAACATAGTTTCTCTCGGTCTGAGAATCCCATTCTCAAACTCGTTTTAAATCCTTTGAATTACACTCGTTGTGCGTGTGACCAAATAGGTTCTCGGTTTATGTTGGCCGTCTATAATTAACCATTAATTATAGAACGATCATGAGTGGCACCTAGTAGTACATCATGATCCCCAATTAACCGAAAAGATCAACGGTTGATCCAGAACTATTTCTGAAACCCTTCAGCAGCTTGAATGAATCGTGCCCCATTCCCTTCACTCATCTTATACCCACTTGGTTCAGGACATGGTCTATTGTGTCAGTCCCCACTAGGCTGACTACGTCACACCTAGCCCAAGTATCATTTCCTCGTCCTACGGATTCTAGTTACTTCACATGTATCGAAGAGTACCTTACTCTAAACATGTAATGCTTTGGCCAAAGACTTTAGTAACAATCCGACGAGAGGCCATGGGTATACATCTCCTCGCAAGGAGTGGTGAATCCTTTATAGGCTATTCAAACACCTTCGATCACTTCGACTTATACCCAATCATCCCGGGTCCACATCTCCTTAGAGATGTTTGCTTAAGATGTCAAAGCATAAGTCTCCATGATCAAGATGACTTGAATACCGCAAGTCAAAGGAACATCGCACTTAAGCCACAGAAGAACTTCATTGACATATCTATATATGCAGAGAACCATATGAAGTCTTACTACTGGTCACTCCAATGAACTAGTTACCATAACTAGCATCCACGATTAACTCCGACATCACTATGTCTCCCGGAGAATCACCGCTTGATACACCAAGGAGTATACCTCGTGCTAGTCTCGACAGAATTGATGGTGTCCAAATCCATCAATTCATCGACTAGGGATAATTCCGATACATCATAATTACACATGTAGAGATACTCACTAGTTGTGATCCAATCACAAATTCTCTCATGCTGTGAATCGTATCGTGGACATTCAGTAAATGAGTTTAAGATCCAATCAAATACATTAAACATGTATACTCAAATAGTGAATCTTCATTTATCATATAAATGGTTCATACATAAGGCGATTGCCTTAGGACATCTCTCATATATTACTAACAGACTCCCACTTGGCCTAATGCCAATCGCTACAGATTCAATACCATAAGCTCTAACATGACCCTCAAACTTACTTTGAGGTAATGCTTTAGTCAAAGGATCCGCTAAGTTCCTTTCAGTGGGAATTTTCTCGATTTGTATTTCGTTCCTACTTATGATCTCTCTGATAAGATGATAGCGGCGAAGCACATGTTTGGATCATTGATGAGACCTCATCAAGTTCAGAGATGAACTTCTTGATCCAAACCGCCTTTGCTGCTTCCAAAGCTGCAATGTATTCTGCCTTAGTGGCAGAATCCGCTATAGTGTCAAGCTTGGAACCTTTCCAACTTATTGCGCCTCCATTCTAGGTGAATACATACCCGCATCGAGACATGGAATCATCCTTGTCTGTCTGGAGCTGGCATCCGTATACCCACGTATCACCATGTACCCTTCTCTATATATTAGGAACACATCCTTAGTTCTTCTCAAGTACTTAAGGATCGTCTTAACAGCCGCCCAATGATCCATTCCTGGATCGGATTGGTATCTGCTCGTGACACTCAGAGCGTACAATACATCGGGCCTCGTACATGACATAGCATACATGATAGATCCTATTGCGGATGCATAGGGAATCTTACTCATGTAAATCCTCTCGTCTTCTGTGCGCGGACACATAGACTTCGAAAGATGTTCCCCATGCCTGATGGGCAGATAACCTTTCTTGGATTCCGACATGCTAAACCTCTTTAGCACTCGGTCTATATATGCAGACTGCGAAAGACCAAGCAACCGTTTCGATCTATCTCTATAGATCTTGATCCCAAGGATGTAGGTTGCTTCTCCCAGGTCTTTCATGGAGAATGTCTTGGATAACCAAACCTTAACTGACTGTAAGATTGACACATCGTTTCCTATATGTAATATGTCATCGACATACAATACTAGGAACACGACTGCACTCCCACTAACCTTCTTGTACACACAAGGTTCGTCTGGATTTTGTGAGAAATCAAACCTTTTGATCGTCTCATCAAAACGGATATTCCAGCTCCTGGATGCTTGCTTCAATCCATAAATGGATCGTCGCAATTTGCATACCTTGGTTTTATCAACCGATGTGAAACCCTCAGGCTGTATCATATACACGTCCTCGAGCAGGTTTCCATTAAGGAAAGCTGTTTTCACATCCATCTGCCATATCTAATAATCATAATGAGCCGCTATGGCCAGGAGCATCCGAATGGATTTAAGCATAGCTACAGGCGAATAGGTTTCGTCATAATCAACACCTTGCTTTTGACGATATCCTTTCGCCACCAATCTAGCCTTATAGGTAATCACATTACCATCCATGTCAGTTTTCTTCTTGAAAACCCACTTGCACCCTATAGGCTTTATGCCTTCAGGTGGGTCAACCAAGTTCCAAACTTGGTTTTCGTACATGGAATCCATTTCCGACTTCATGGCACCAAGCCACTTATCCCTTTCTGAACTTGTCAGCACTTCTTCATAACTGGTAGGCTCCTCATCATCAATGAGTAACACGTCGTTCGATTCACTTACGAAATCCATATCTCTCAGGAATATTGCGTGTTCTACCGGATCTACGAAGATGTGGTGTTACAATAGGTCCAGCCGATTGCTCATCACTATGAGTTGTCGGCTGTTGTGCTTCACCAGGTATCTCATCAATGTCTATTTGAGTCTCTCGAGCCTCCTCAAGCTCGACGACACTCCCACTGCTTTCTTGCAAGAGAAACTCTTTCTCTAGAAACACAAAGATGCCTTGAAACAAACACCTTTTGTTCCACAGGATGATAGAATTGGTAACCCCTTGTTTCCTTAGGGTATCCAATAAATAGACATTTATCGACTTAGCATCCAATTTATGCGATCAAATCCGCTTCACATAAGCAGGACAACCCCATATCTTCAAGTAAGATACATGAGGTTTCTTACTATTCCATATCTCATATGGAGTAGTAGAGACTACCTTGGTAGGCATTCTGTTTAACAAGTAAACAGCTGTCTGAAGTGCATAGCCCCAAAAGGACTTGGGAAGATTCGATGATTCATCATTGACTGACCATGTCCAACAAGGTCCGGTTACGCCTCTCAGATACACCATTATGCTGTGGTGTATAGGGCGGAGTCCATTGAGACAATATGCCATTGTCTCTTAGATAATCAAGAAACTCTTGACTTAAGTATTCACCACCTCGATCTGATCGAAGTATTTTAATACTCTTGTCATGTTGTTTCTCTACTTCATTTCTGAATTCTTTGAACCTTTCAAAGGCTTCAGACTTGTGTTTCATCAAGAACACATACCCAAACCGTGAGTGATCAGCGGTGAAGGTAATGAAGTAGCTATAGCCTCCTAATGCTTGAGTTGACATAGGTCCACATACATCAGTATGTATTAGACCTAGTAACTCTCCCACTCGTTCACCTTTTCCAGTAAAAGGTAACTTAGTCATCTTGCCTTTTAAGCATGATTCGCATGTATCGTATGAATCCAATTCAACGATTCCGAGAATTCCACATCGGTGTAATTCGGACATGCGTTTCTTGCTTACATGGCCCAGACGACAATACCACATGTAGGAGTCTAATTGATTATCTTTTCGAGCACGCTTGTTGCTCGCTTCGATATTGAAAATATCACCGGATACGCCCAACGATAAACACCATTGCTTAAAGTTCCAAATTCCATAAAGAACTCCATTCAAAGTTATGTAACAACAATTGTTACTAAAAGTCAAATGGTACCCATTTCTATTTAAACAAGAAATAGAAATGATGTTCTTTATCAACGAAGGAACATAAAAGCAATTGTCCAGTTCTAAGACAAGTCCTACAGGGAGTTCCAACAAATACGTTCCGATGGCGAGTGCAGCAACCGTTGCTCCATTCCCAACACGTAAATTTGACTCTCCTCTTGACGAGTCTTCTTCTATTCCTTAGCCCACGTATGTCATTACATATATGTGAGCCACACCCAGTATCCAATACCCAAGTGTCTAAGGAAATAGAATGACAATCAATAAAGAAGATTTCTGAAGAAGATGGGGCATCCGATGCCTTATCCTTCTTCACGGACTCAAGATAAATCTTGCACTTTCTTCACAATGGCTCTCCTTGCCATAATGATGGCAAGTTTCCTTTGTGCTAGTTCTACCTTCTTAGCCCTTCTCTTCTTTCCCTTATGTTGTTCCTTTGACTTCCTCTTAGAACCTTTCTTCGAGGAATCAACTAACAGCACGTCCCCTGCTCATGCTTCTCAGAAGACTCCACAGTCTTCAAAGATATCGAGCGATACCACGGATGAACCTCCTAGCATCTCAGAGGTGAAGAAGAGCTGAGACTTCAACCTTCAATCTCACTTGCTCATCAACCAACTCACAAAGATGAAGGACTACGATATGAGCATCCATATGCTCATGCTGCTTTCGTAGCTTGGGTTCCATCGTGGCTAGCATGATGCAACTCATTTGTTCAGAATCACTCACATGTTTCTGATAGGCCAACAATTGGTCCAAAGTTACATCGTCACTAGGACGGGCGGGAAGAGGCGCTTCGAGGACATACACAAGTTTTTCACCTTGAGAACAATTCTCAAGTTTCTAAGCCAGTCCAAGAAGTTCGGCCCAGTCAATTTATTTGAATCCAAAATGGAACGCAAATTCAAACACATCATGATCAATATATTAACTTAGAAATACAAAACGAGCATATATGAGAAAGATGATTTTAAAATGCATCAATATACATTTATAAATCCCATTCATTTTTCGAATTTCAAAACCCCAAAATCACTTCGGGAGATTGTAGGTCCATCTCCGAATGGGCTGATATCCATCATAGTTATGAACAACCTTGGAGAGAGTCCAACAAGCCATTCATAACTACGACGGTAGGTATCATCTATACCGATTGTATATCCCGTATATGCAACTATCACAATGTGCTATCAACTAATTGAATGTTCACACATACATCGGGTTGTTAACACATTAACAAGTATGCATCATATGCATAGCACCCAACTTCACCTCCCTTTACATCGACCTTGGAGAGAGTCCAACAAACCGATGCTCCAGGTTAAAGCCAACCCATTAATCAGGACATAGTTTTAATATGGTTAGAGCGCATTCAACCAATTAGCCCAGCTTGGAGAGAGTCCAACAACCAAAGCTAACGATTGACCTCTGACTCTTACCATATTAGTATTAAACTATTCCATGGTTTGAACATATTCAGATTCGAGCCGGGCTTGGAGAGAGTCCAACAACCCAAACAAGAAACAGAACTCTGGTTCTAACCATATTAATGGAAGGTGTAGGCTTTAATATTGATTAAGGGTTTTTATGTCTCATCCTCTTTGCATGCAAATAACTATTATCTACATGGCATGGCATACATGGCATACATCTACATGTCACGACACGCATGGCATAATGTTATGCATCTAATGCAATTACATGACATACAATTATGTCATGTATATAATTTCCTTATATGTCATAACTATTTATGGAAATAAAATATGTTTAAGATTTGATTCTCCAAATCAAATCATAATTAAATTAGGAAACAAATTTCCAAATCTAATCACATATTTTATTCATGGAATTATTTGATTAAGGAAAATCTATTTAGGAAACCAATTTCCTAAATCTTTAAAAATACTTATGGAAATTAAATATTTTAAGATTTGATTTCCCAAATCAAATCATGATTAAATTAGGAAACAAATTTCCAGAATCTAATCAAATATTTTATTTATGGTAAATATAAATTTCCATAAATACTTCCAACTTTCCAAAAGTGGAAGATTTCCATAAATACTTCTAGACTTTCCAAAATTGAAAAATTTCCATAAATACTTCTAAATTTCCAAAATTTAGAAAACTTCCAGAAATACATTATGACTATCGCAAAACCATTTTTACGATTATGTCGAAACACAACCTGGCTCGATACCTTTGTTGGGTTTCAGATCAAGGCGTGTGTGTTCGATCATGTTTCAGTAAACATGAGCACAATGAAGCAATTAAAAATAATAAATCTATATTTATTACAACACACACAACACACGCATGCTATTACAACAAGTGTAGACATAACCGTAAATTAAAATTTGCAATAAAAGGAAATTAAACTACGTTATACCTTCCGTATGACGTGTAGCGGGAACGGCATCAACCGGAACGATCCTCGTAAGAATCGTCTCTATCCAGATCCACGCCGAGTTCCTCGGATGACTTCGCTAAGTCACGAGCTTCGCCTTCGTGACGGGTTACTAGCCTCGTGTTGAAGACGACGTGATCGAGAGATGATCACGATCCGAATCCAAATTCGATCCTAAAACGAAGTTCTCAAAACTCGCTTCTCCGGAGAGGTATTCACAACCGCTTGACGAATCCTTCGTCCTCCACCTCAGAGGATTACCGGAGATCAAATCCCCGGTAAGTTAGCCGCTGTCGGAGCACTAACCGTCGTCCAAACGACGCTCCGACGAGAGGAGAAGAAGCTGTCCAGAAAAACTGGACAGCTTGGTGGAGGAGATAGGCGCCGGCCAACAAAGGAAGCCAAGTGCTCACCTTGATGCCAAACCTAAGGAGGATCGCCGGAACTCTTCCAGCTCGACAGGAGGAAGGAAGCCGCCGACGCTGGGTTGAGGAGCTATGGGTCAGCGGCACCACAAGCGTCGGGCGGCAACAATGTGTTGGGCGGCTAGGGTTTGGATGATTGGATTAGTTAGGGTTTAACAATCCCTTAAGCCCACTTTTATAGAGAACTAATTCTCTTAATGGTTAATGGATCATATCCATAAAGCCAGTTAACCCGCTCCATTAAGATAAGTTAAAATAAACCAAACCATGATGGTTTATTTTAAGTTAAAACGAACCGAACCAACTTTTGGTTCATTCATTTAAAATAAACCAAACCCTTTGGTTTATCCTCATCCATTGGATTAGAACCAAACCATTTTGGTCCATCCATTATGTCTTCATAAGACACTGCCCATCCACGCTTCCATTGCGACTGAAACAATTTCATGCTCGCTTTATGTTTGGTCCAACCAAACATAGTTTCTCTCGGTCTGAGAATCCCATTCTCAAACTCGTTTTAAATCCTTTGGATTACACTCGTTGTGCGTGTGACCAAATAGGTTCTCGGTTTATGTTGGCCGTCTATAATTAACCATTAATTATAGAACGATCATGAGTGGCACCTAGTAGTACATCATGATCCCCAATTAACCGAAAAGATCAACGGTTGATCCAGAACTATTTCTGAAACCCTTCAGTAGCTCGAATGAATCGTGCCCCAGTCCCTTCACTCATCTTATACCCACTTGGTTCAGGACATGGTCTATTGTGTCAGTCCCCACTAGGCTGACTACGTCACACCTAGCCCAAGTATCATTTCCTCGTCCTACGGATTCTAGTTACTTCACATGTATCGAAGAGTACCTTACTCTAAACATGTAATGCTTTGGCCAAAGACTTTAGTAACAATCCGACGAGAGGCCATGGGTATACATCTCCTCGCAAGGAGTGGTGAATCCTTTATAGGCTATTCAAACACCTTCGATCACTGACTTATACCCAATCATCCGGGTCCACATCTCCTTAGAGATGTTTGCTTAAGATGTCAAAGCATAAGTCTCCATGATCAAGATGACTTGAATACCAAGTCAAAGGAACATCGCACTTAAGCCACGAAGAACTTCATTGACATATCTATATATGCAGAGAACCATATGAAGTCTTACTACCGGTCACTCCAATGAACTAGTTACCATAACTAGCATCCACGATTAACTCCGGACATCACTATGTCTCCAGCCAGTGAGAATCAGCTGCTTGGATACACCAAGGAGTATACCTCGTGCTAGTCTCAACAGAATTGATGGTGTCCAGATTCATTAATTCATCGACTAGGGATAATTCCAATACATCATAATTACACATGTAGAGATACTCACTAGTTGTGATCCAATCACAAATTCTCTCATGCTGTGAATCGTATCGTGGACATTCAGTAAATGAGTTTAAGATCCAATCAAATACATTAAACATGTATACTCAAATAGTGAATCTTCATTTATCATATAAATGGTTCATACATAAGGCGATTGCCTTAGGACATCTCTCATATATTACTAACAGGAGAGGCTCTGTAGGGGATGGAGAAGAGGATTTTTCATGGGCTAGGGCAAGAAATTTGAGTTGCACGGCGGGTTTAGAGCAAAATTGCACGACTTATGTCCTTTTAAGGGGGCGCGACATGGCCGTGTGAAATTCACATGACCGAACATGTGGGATGTGATGCACGCGAATGCGTCCCTAAATCTCACGACGGATGTCGTCGAGGACTCAAAGCGCGCGCTCACGCTCAACGCCCGCAAGTGCACGAATGTCGTCAAGTAATAAAAGATTATCAATCCCACAGGGACTGGGATTCGAATATCGATATATTCAGTGGTTGAAATTGTTCGGAAGTAAGCTCTAAGAGGTTTTGATTTGCGAGGGTTGTCGGTGGACTAAACTCTAATACGGTGTCACACGGAGGAAGAAGGGAGCGTGCCGAGGTCTTCAAAAGGGATTCTAGGACTTCGATTTCGCTTGTGTGTCGCAAAACATGCTATCAACTGAGCGTTGTCTAATCGTCTAGCTATGGTTTTGTGGAAGGGACATCATACACTCTCCCGATGAGTCATCGCATCTACCAGGAGCTATCTCTGCCTTACAAGGACGGGATAGATGGTACGAGGATGCCGAATCAATCCCTACGACGAACCATTTTCGGTTCCATCGCATCCTTCTACCCACAGTTACAGGAGATCAGGTTTATCCCTAGGTTCCTTGTATAAAATCTCCTAAATCTTGGATACAAGGGCTGTCACCCCTCGTATCGCCTAAGAATAGCAGGTAGAAAACCAAACACACATAGATATGGGTATAAACAATTTCCAATTTCCAGATTAAACTCAAAAATAGAATTTAACGTGAACTAACATGTAATGCGCACACAAGCTACTCCCTAATCCTAGAATCGAAGGAACTACTCCTTGTATATAAGAGAGGAATCACAAAGCATGTACATGTTCGAATACATCAGAAATAAAGTGCAGGAACAAGGAATTACAATGCCTACGTGGTCTTCTCTCCAACATTGAAGTGAAAAGCGTGGACCTCCGGCGGCATTCTTCCACCCCGTTGCAAGTCTCCGAAGCTTTTTAGGGCTTCGGTGTGCTATCCTAGTCGTTGTGCCTCCCCCTAGGGTTTGGGAGCCCTAGGGCGGCTCCCTCGTGATCCCTTGCTTCTTGGATGAGTTTCCTATATATAGAGGTGGCTCCGGCTTTCCATAAATGCTTGAAAAATCCTATTCCCTTGAATTCGCGGTGCCGTCACACGACCGTATGAATTTCACATGGTCTGGTCATGTATAAGGCTGGAAAATAGATGAAATCTTGGCTGGAAATTGAGCTAGAAAAAAGACACGACCGTGTGTTTTCACCAGCATGGTCGTGTCTTTTCCTGGAGCCTCCGTTTTGATCCGTTTCGCTTCGGAAACATGCCCAAGTCTTGGGACATGGCCAGTGCATGTTCCCTAAGGTCCGTGCTCCACAAATTGCTCCATTTTTGCTCCAAAAATGCACTGTTTTCCCATGAAATACTATCCTACACACAAAAGTATAAAAAGTAGATCTCCGCACCAGAAAATATGAAATGCATGCAAAACAAAGTGAAATATGCATGAAACAAACATAAAATGTAATGAGATGTGAGCGAAAATTACTCCTAAAACCCTATATATTTTGCTCACATCACTTCCCCCATACTTAAATCTTTGCTTATCCTCAAGCAAACCTCAGTACCATGATGTTTTAAAAAGATATTGTTCCATACTTAGTATGTTGACTAAATTTATCAACTGGTATTTGTTGGATCGAAGCGGATCGCTAGAGGGGGGGTGAATAGCGATAAAACTTTTTTTTTCTTTTCTTTTCGTTCGTTCGTTAAAACTCGAATAGACAATGAATTGCAGCGGAAAGATAAGCAATAAATAAAAGGAAACAAATGTTTTTTACTTGGTTCGTAGCCTTCGACTACTACTTCAAGGCCCTAGTGGTCCTTGACCACGTACGGAGGGCAAAAACACTAAAGAACTCCTCCTCGTTAGAGGTAGGAGTTAATCGATACAAATAAAACACAAAGCTTGAGGTAGAGGGACACTCCCCCTCTCCTCGTTACAATAAAAGCTCCGAGAAAGTATAGTAATGAACTGAAATAAAAACTTAAATCGACATAACAAAATGAAAGTAATTAAAACCTAGACGTCAGAGAAGCACTTCGTTGTCGGAAAGTTGTAGCTTGGCGGAGGCTTTTGGAAGCTTAGAATTGATGAAGAAACCCTAGGATAGGCCCTCCTTTTATAGCCTTTGAGCCCCTTTTCGAGAGGAACCCTAGCCAATCACATTTGAGCACCACTCCCCTTGAAATGAGGTGATAAGCCTTGACTCCTCGAAGCTAATCCTTGACCATCAGTCGACTGATAGCCATCATTAGTCGACTGATGGCAGCATCAGTCGAATGTTGACCGTAGACAGTCGACTGATTGACAACAGTCGAGTCCTCCAAGCTGGCAATCGACTGATGCTAGCTGAAATGATAAGTTAGCTGAACAATAACATTATTTTGATGGCCTTCGACCGTCCTATCTCGACCTAGACCACCGATGGGATGTCTTGGGTCGGATCTACGCTTAAGTCTATCCCCGTAAAGAGGGTACGACCTCACTTACACTCGCACACACACGAGCTTACCTCGATACCTACTGAGTCGCTTTTGCTTCCGGCCTTCCACTTGATTCCTTCGGCTCCCTCCAAAGTCACTCGAGTGTCGCTCGACCACCGCGGCTTCCTCCGAGTGTCGCTAGCCTTTAGCTCCAGCTATAGCAATTTTCTGCACACTCGATTTAGCTCGTGAGATAACGACATGAGCTTAACTTTGTATCGTTTGCTATAATCAAAACTCAGGTTCGACTTAGGTGCCTACTGCACCAACAATATTTGGAATCAAAGCAAAATAAATATATTCTAGAAATTCACTAAGTTATCTCCTCGTGCTCGTGCTAAGCGAATCATTCTTACGGGATACTCATTCCATGGTGAGTTAAGTCATCATTCTTCACAGGAAATTATAGGTAAGGAAAGGAATAGCAGTGGGTCGGCAAGAGTCTCTTTTTTTTTATTAAACTAGAGCACTACTAAAAACTGAAAGAAAGAAAGATGTAATTAATCTAAACTGCAAATTGAATAGCAAAAATCTAAAATGAAATAAACTGAAATAATATAAAATAAAACAAGAAAATAAATCAAGCCTAAGTTCGATCCAATTATCCACTGTTCAATTCGATATCGAATCGATTAGTCCCCAGCAACGATGCCAAAAACTTGATGCATGCAAACACGTCCCCAAATCTCACGATGGATGTCATCGAGGACTTGAAGCGCGTGCTCACGCTCAACCCCTGCAAGTGCACGGATGTCATCAAGTAATAAAAGATTATCGATCCCACAGAGACTAGGATTCGAATACCAATATGTTCAGTGGTTGAAATTGTTCGGAAGTAAGCTCTAAGAGGTTTCGATTTACGAGGGATGTTAGTAGACTAAACTCTAATACGGTGTCACACGGAAGAAGAAGGGAGCGTGTTGATGTCTTCAAAAGGGATTCTAGGACTTCAGTTTCGCTTGTGTGTCGCAAAACATGTTGTCAACTGGGCGTTGTCTAATCGTCTAGCTATGGTTTTGTGGAAGGGACATCATACACTCGCCCGATGAGCCATCGCATCTACCGGGAGCTATCTCTGCCTTGCAAGGACAAGATAGACGGTACAAGGATGCCGAATCAATCCCTGCGACGAACCGTTTCCAGTTCCATCGCATCCTTCTACCCACGGTTACAGGAGATCAGGTTTACCCTTAAGTTCCTTGTATAAAATCTCCTAAATCTTAGATACGAGGGATATCACCCCTCGTATCACCTAAGCACAGCAGGTAGAAAACCAAACACGCATAGATATGGGTATAAACAATTTCCAATTGCCAGATTAAACTCAAAAATAGAATTTAACGAGAACTAACATGTAATGCGCACACAGGCTACTCCATAATCCTAGAATCGAAGGAACTACTCCTTGTATATAAGAGAGGAATCACAAAGCATGTACATGTTTGAATAACTCAAAAATAAAGTGCAGGAACAAGGAATTACAATGCCTACGTGGTCTTCTCTCCGGCGTTGAAGTGAAAAGCATGGACCTCCGGCGGCGTTCTTCCACCACGTTGTGAGTCCCTGAAGTTTTTTAGGGCTTCGGTGTGTTGTCCTAGCCGTCGTGCCTCCCCCTAGCGTTTGGGAGCCCTAGGGCGGCTCCCTTGTGATCCTTTGCCTCTTGGATGAGTTTCCTATATATAGAGGCGGCTCCGGCTTTCCATAAATGCTTGAAAAACCCTATTTCCTTGAATTTGCGGCACCGTCACACGACCGTGTGAATTTCACACGGCCTGGCCATGTGCAAGGCGGGAAAATAGATGAAATCTCGGCTGGAAATTGACCTTGAAAAAATACATAGCTGTGTCTTTTCCTGGAACCTCCATTTTGATCCGTTTCACTTCAAAAACATGCCCAAGTCTTGGGACATGGCCAGTGTGTGTTCCCTAAGGTCCGTGCTCCACAAATTGCTCCATTTTTGCTCCAAACGCATCGTTTTCCCATGAAATGCTATCTTGCACACAAAAGTATAAAAAGTATATCTCCGCACCAGAAAATATGAAATGCATGCAAAATAAAGTGAAATATGCATGAAACAAACATAAAATGTAATGAGATGTGAGCGAAAACTACTCCTAAAATCCTATATGTTTTGCTCACATCAGGATGTTATCCCGGTGCTTAGAAAAAGGTTCGGGAATTGATATGACCATGTGAAATTTTGATATGACCATCGTGAAGTCCAGAGATTTTTCCACACGCCATGCTTCTTCTTGAGATTTCAAAAGTGATTTCAAAGGGTCTTTTCTTCAAGTTTTTTTATGACCCTAAACTATTTGCAAAGACGATGGCCATAGATTAAAGTCTAAATTAAACACATGAATGTAAAAAGATAAAAAAAACATATAAAGTAAAACTTGAGTTGCCTCCCAAGAAGTGCTTGTTTAAGGTCTTTAATTAGCTCGACCACACTCCTTTGTTTCAGTTTGGCTCAGGTGGTTCTGTGAACCTTCATTGATCCGTTTCAGAATCTCTATCTTCCCGTGAGGTTTTTGCTATCTGGTAGGAATTATACATGTCTCGGATTGGAGGATTGCACTTTGATAAGTTAAATGTGATAATCTTGCCATCCACTTCCAAGGAGACTTTATGCTCTTTCATGTCCATGCGTGCTCCTGTAGTTTCCATAAAGGGTCTCCCTAAGATGATTGGGTTCTGAGGGTTTGGTTATGTGTCTAATATAATGAATTCTGTGGGTATCACAAAACTTTCTATTACAATAGGTACGTCCACTAGCATGCCTACTGGTTCTCTGATCGTGTCATCCACCATACGAATAGCTAGGCCAGTCGGTTGTAACCCACTTAGTCCCATATCCCAATAAATCGCATAGGGCATAATGCTAATGGATGATTCTAGGTCACATAATGCTTCGTTGATGCTCTCCCCATAGATCATGCAGGGTAAGACAAAATCACCAGGGTCCTCAAGCTTGGGTGAAATCTTATCTTCAATTTCTTCTTGGTTTGGCAAAGTTGAAATCATGGTTGCGCACCCCTTAGTGACTTTGTTTTTCTAACCTACTACTTCACTGTACACTCCCTCTCCCTTAATCGGGTTTCGCTCGGATGGTATGTGAGAGATGTCTATGGGTTGTCATACAGTCTTGGCTATTTGGGCTACCTGTGTTTCTAGCATCTTAGTGTGGCTTGTGATCCCATCAACAAAGGCCTTCAACTCCCTCAGTTCCTCTTCAGCTCTTTGATGTTGTCGCTGGAATTCTGCATTAGCCTTCGTTTGGGTAGCAATGAAGCCTTCAATCATTGACTCAAGTCTAGATTTAGGTGGTTGTTGTTGCCCACTGCCCTACTGCCCATATCCTCCTGATTATTGGAAATTTCCCGAATTATTCTTATAGGAAAAGATCGGGTGGTTCATCCATCCGGGATTGTATGTGCTCGAATATGGGTTGTTGGGCCTCTGATTGTACTCGCCCACCGCATTGACATGCTCAACCTACTCCTTAGAGTTTCTCTGCCACTATAGTATTCCTCCTGATATGCTGCTACTCCCGCTCTAAAAGAATTGGCTGCACATACAAAAGCAGGGGTTAGAGATGTTAGTAATATATGAGAGATATCCTAAGGCAATCGCCTTATGTATGAACCATTTATATGATAAATGAAGATTCACTATTTGAGTATACATGTTTTTATGTATTTGATTGCATCTTAAACTCATTTACTGAATATCCACGATACGATTCACAGCATGAGAGAATTTGTGATTGGATCACAACTAGTGAGTATCTCTACATGTGTAATTGTGATGTATCAGAATTATCCCTAGTCGATGAATTGATGGATTTGGACACCATCAATTCGCCGAGACTAGCACGAGGTATACTCCTTGGTGTATCCAAGCAACCGATTCTCACCGGCCGGAGACATTGTGATGTCCGCAGTTAATCGTGGATGCTAGTTATGGTAACTAGTTCATTGGAGTGACCAGCCGTAAGACTTCATATGGTTCTCTGCATATATAGATATGTCAATGAAGTTCTTACTGTAGCTTAAGTGCGATGTTCCTTTGACTTGCGGTATTCAAGTCATCTTGATCATAGAGACTTATGCTTTGACATCTTAAGCAAGCGTCTCTAAGGAGATGTGGACCAGGGATGATTGGATATAAGTCTAAGTGATTGAAGGTGTTTGAATAGCCTATAAAGGATTCACCACTCCTTGCGAGGAGATGTATACCCATGGCCTCTCGTCGGATTGTTACTAAACTCTTTGGCCAAAGCATTACATGTTTAGAGTAAGGTACTCTTCGATACATGTGGAGTAACTAGAATCCGTAGGACGAGGAAATGATACTTGGGCTAGGTGTGACGTAGTCAGCCTAGTGGGGACTGACATTATAGACCATGTCCTAAACCAAGTGGGTATAAGATGAGTAAAAGGAATGGGGCACGATTCATTCGAGCTGTTGAAGGGTTTCAGAAATAGTTCTGGATCAAACGTTGATCTTTTCGGTTAATTGGGGATCATGATGTACTACTAGGTGCCACTCATGATCGTTCTATAATTAATGGTTAATTATAGACGACCAACATAAACCGAGAACCTATTTGGTCACACGCACAACGAGCGTAATCCGAAGGATTTAAAACGAGCTTGAGAATGGGATTCTCAGACCGAGAGAAACTAGGTTTGGTTGGACCAAACAAGAAGCGAGCATGAAATCGTTTCAGTCACAATGGAAGCGTGGATGGGCCGTGTCTTATGAAGACATAATGGATGAACCAAAATGGTTTGGTTCTAATCCAATGGAGGAGAATAAACCAAAGGGTTTGGTTTATTTTAAACGAATGAACCAAAAGTTGGTTCGGTTCGTTTTAACTTAAAATAAACCATCATGGTTTGGTTTATTTTAACTTATATTAATGGAGCGGGTTAACGGGCCTTATGGTTATGATCCAATAACCATTAATAGAATTAGTTCTCTATAAAAGAGGGCTTAAGGTGTTGTTAAGCCCTAATCCAAAAAGCCCTAACCTAATTGTGGCCGCCCAACCTCTCCCCCCTCTCCCTCTAGTCGGCGCCAATTTGTTGCTGCCGCCCACCTCCTCCAACCGGCTACCAGCTGCTGCCGTCTTCTCCACTTGCCGGCGACGAGCTGCTGCCGGAGGAGCTCCGGTGATCTCCCTTGGGTTCGGTAATAAGGTGAGCTTCCACCTTTCCTTTTTGGCCGGCCCCTACTCCTCCACCAAAGCTGTCCAGTTTTCTGGACAGCTTGTTTCCCTCTCGTCGGAGCATCGTTTGGATGATGTTTGGAGCTCCGACAGTGGTAGCCTTGCCGGGGATTCGGTCTCCGGCAATCCTCATAGGTTGAGTACGAAGGATTCGTCAAACGGTTGACGAATACCTCTCCGAAAAAGCGAGTTTTTGAGGACTCGTTTTGGATCCGAATTTTGATTCGGATCGTGATCCTCTCTCGATCACTTCGTCTTCAACATGAGGCTAGTAACCCATACGAAGACGAGGCTCGTGACTTAGTGAAGTCATCCCGAAGATACTCGGCATGGATACGGATAGAGACGATTCTAGCGAGAATCGTTCCGGTTGATGCCTTTCCCGCTACACGTGATACGTAAGGTATACGTAGTTAAATTTCCTTTTATTGCAAAATTTGAATTTACGGTTATGTCTACACATGTTGTACTATGCATGCATGTAATGTGTGTGTTGTAATAAATTAGATTTATTATTTTATTCCTTCCGCTGTGCACATGTTTACGAAACATGTTCGAACACACACTCGCCGCGGTGCCGGAAACCCAACAATGGTATCAGAGCCCAGGTTGTGTTTCGACATAATCGTAAAATGGTTTTGCGATAGTCATAATGATATTTCTGGAAATTTTCTACTTTTGGAAAGTTAGAAGTATTTATGGAAATTTTCAATTTTGGAAAGTCTAGAAGTATTTATGGAAATCTTCCACTTTTTGAAAGTTGGAAGTATTTATGGAAATTGATATTTTTCATAAATAAAATATTTGATTAGATTTTGGAAATTTGTTTCCTAATTTAATCTTGATTTGATTTGGGAAATCAAATCTTAAAATATTTTATTTCCATAAGTAGCTTTGATGATTTAGGAAATTGGTTTCCTAAATAGATTTTCCTTAATCAAATAATTCCATGAATAAAATATGTGATTAGATTTGGAAATTTGTTTCCTAATTTAATTATGATTTGATTTGGAGAATCAAATCTTAAACATATTTTATTTCCATAAATAGTTATGACATATAAGGAAATTATATACATGACATAATTGTATGCCATGTAATTGCATTAGATGCATATCATTATGCCATGCATGTCGTGACATGTAGATGTATGCCATGTATGCCATGCCATGTAGATAATAGTTATTTGCATGCAAAGAGGATGAGACATAAAAACCTTTAAACAATATTAAAGCCTACACCTTCCATTAATATGGTTAGAACCAGTTCCGCTTTCTTGTTTGGGTTGTTGGACTCTTCCAAGCCCGCCAACCCAACATGTTCAAACCATGGAATAGTTTAATACTAATATGGTAAGAGTCAGAGGTCAATCGTTAGCTTTGGTTGTTGGACTCTCTCCAAGCTAGGCTAATTGGTTGAATGCGCTCTAACCATATTAAAACTATTTCTCGATTAATGGGTTGGCTTTAACCTGGAGCATCGGCTTGTTGGACTCTCTCCAAGGTCGATGTAAAGGGAGGTGAAGTTGGGTGTTATGCATATGATGCATACTTGTTAATGTGTTAACAACCCGATGTATGTGTGAACATTCAATAAGTTGATAGCACATTGTGATAGTTGCATATACGTGATATGCAATCAATATAGTTGATACCTACCATCGTAGTTATGAATGGCTTGTTGGACTCTCTCCAAGGTTGTTCATATCTATGATGAATATCAGCCCATTCGGAGATGGACCTACGATCTCCCGAAGTGATTTTGGGGTTTTGAAATTCGAAAACATGAATGGGATTTATAAATGTATTTTGATGCATTTTAAAATCATCTTTCTCATATATGCTCGTTTTGTATTTCTAAGATTGATCATGATGTCTTTGAATTTGCGCTCCATTTTGATTCAATAAATCGATCGGGCCGAACTTCTTGGACTGGCTTAGAAACTTGAGAATTGTTCTCAAGGTTGAAAAGCTTGCAAATGTCCTCGAAGCGCCTCTTCCCGCCCATCCTAGTGGCAATGCAACTCTGGACCAATTGTTGGTCTATCAGAAACATGTGAATGATTCTGAAATGGTGAGTTGCATCATGCTAGCCACGATGGTACCTGAGCTGCGGAAGCAGCATGAGCATATGGATGCTCATACCATAGTCCTTCATCTTTATGAGTTGGTTGATGAGCAAGTGAGATTCGAAAGGTTCGAAATCTCCAAGCTCCTCTTCACCTCTGAGATGTAAGAAGGTTCATCTGTGGTACTACTCAAGATGCTGAAGACTGTGGAGCCTTCTGAGAAGCATGAGCAGGGGACGGTGCTGTTAGTTGATTCCTTGAAGAAAGGTTCTAAGAGGGAGTCAAAGGAACAGTAGAAGGGGAAGAAGAAAAAGGCTAAAAAGGTAGAACTAGCTCAAAAGGCACTTGCCATCATTATGGCAAGGAGGGCCATTGGCGAAGAAATTGCAAGATTTATCTTGAGTTCGTGAAGAAGAATAAGGCATCGGATGCCCCATCTTCTTCAGATATCTTCGTTATTGATTGTCATTCTATTTCCTCAAACACTTGGGTATTGGATACTGGGTGTGACTCACATATATGTAATGACATACATGGGCTAAGGAATAGAAGAAGACTCGTCAAGGGAGAGTCAAATTTACGTGTTGGGAATGGAGCAAAGGTTGCTGCACTCGCCATCAGAACGTATTTGTTGAAACTCCCTGCAGGACTTGTCTTAGAATTGGACAATTGCTTTTATGTTCCTTTGTTGATAAAGAACATCATTTCTATTTCTTGTTTAAATAAAAATGGGTACCATTTGACTTTTAGTAACAATTGTTGTTACATAACTTTAAATGGAGTTCTTTATGGGACTGGAACTTTAAGCAATGGTGTTTATACGTTGGACGTATCCAGTGATATTTTCAATATCGAAGCAAGCAACAAGCATGCTCGAAAGGATAATCAAATAGACTCCTATATGTGGCATTGACGTCTTGGCCATGTAAGCAAGAAATGCATGTCCGAATTACACCGATATGGAATTCTGGAATCGTTTGAATTGGATTCATACGATACATGCAAATCATGCTTAAAAGGCAAGATGACTAAGTTACCTTTTACTGGAAAAGGTGAACGAGTGGGAGAGTTACTAGGTCTAGTACATACTGATGTATGTGGACCTATGTCAACTCAAGCTTTAGGAGGCTATAGCTACTTCATTACCTTCACCGATGATCACTCACGGTTTGGGTATGTGTTCTTGATGAAACACAAGTCTGAAGCCTTTGAAAGGTTCAAAGAATTCAGAAATGAAGTAGAGAAACAACCTGATAAGAGTATTAAAATACTTCGATCGGATCGAGGTGGTGAATACTTAAGTCAAGAGTTTCTTGATTATCTAAGAGACAATGGTATATTGTCTCAATGGACTCCGCCATATACACCACAACATAATGGTGTATCTGAGAGGCGTAACCAGACCTTGTTGGACATGGTCAGGTCAATGATGAATCATGCGAATCTTCCCAAGTCCTTTTGGGGCTATGCACTTCAGACAGCTGTTTACTTGTTAAACAGAATGCCTACCAAGGTAGTCTCAACTACTCCATATGAGATATGGAATAGTAAGAAACCTCATGTATCTTACTTGAAGATATGGGGTTGTCCTGCTTATGTGAAGCGGACAGTATCAGACAAATTGGATGCTAAGTCTGATAAATGTCTATTTATTGGATACCCTAAGGAAACAAGGGGTTACTAATTCTATCATCCTGTGGAACAAAAGGTGTTTGTTTCAAGGCATGCTGTGTTTCTAGAGAAAGAGTTTCTCTTGCAAGAAAACAGTGGGAGTGTCGTCGAGTTTGAGGAGGCTCGAGAGACTCAAATAGACATTGATGAGATACTCCGGTGAGCACAACAAATGACAACTCATAGTGATGAGCAATCTACGATATTGTAGAATACATCTCTTCAGAGATCCGTAGAACACGCAACATTCCCGAGAGATATGGAATTTCTCGTAAGTGAATCGAACGACGTGTTACTCATTGATGATGAGGAGCCTACCAGCTTATGAAGAAGTCCGACAAGTTCAGAAGGGATAAGTGGCTTGATGCCATGAAGTCGGAAATGGATTCCATGTATGAAAACCAAGTTCGAACTTGTCGACCCACCAAGGCATCAAGCCTATAGGGTGCAAGTGGGTTTTCAAGAAGAAAACCGACATGGATGGTAATGTGATTACCTATAAGGCTAGATTGGTGGCGAAAGGATATCATCAAAAGCAAGGTGTTGATTATGACGAAACCTATTCGCCTGTAGCTATGCTTAAATCCATTCGGATGCTCCTGGCCATAGCGGCTCATTATGATTATGAGATATGGCAGATGGATGTGAAAACAACTTTCCTTAATGGAAACCTGCTCGAGGACGTGTATATGATACAACCGGAGGGTTTCACATCGGTTGATAAAACCAAGGTATGCAAATTGCGACGGTCCATTTATGGATTGAAGCAAGCATCCAGGAGCTGGAATATCTGTTTTGATGAGACAATCAAAAAGTTTGATTTCTCACAAAATCCAGACGAACCTTGTGTGTACAAGAAGGTTAGTGGGAGTGCAGTCGTGTTCCTAGTATTGTATGTCGATGACATATTACTTATAGGAAATGATGTTTCAATCGTATAGTCAGTTAAGGTTTGGTTATCTAAGACAAGGGGTTTAGCATGTCGGAATCCAAGAAAGGTTTCCTACCCATTAGGCATGGGATGCACCTTTCGAAGTCAATGTGTCCGCGCACAGAAGACGAGAGGATTTGCATGAGTAAGATTCCCTATGCATCCGCAATAGGATCTATCATGTATGCTATGTTATGTACGAGGCCCGATGTATCGTATGCTCTGAGTGTCACGAGCAGATACCAGTCTGATCCAGGAATGGATCATTGGGTGACTGTTAAGACGATCCTTAAGTACTTAAGAAGAACTAAGGATACGTTCCTAATATATGGAGAAGGGTACATGGTGATACGTGGGTATACAGATGCCAGCTCCAGACAGACAAGGATGATTCCATTTCTCAGTCTGGGTATGTATTCACCTGGAATGGAGGCGCAATAAGTTGGAAAGGTTCCAAGCTTGACACTATAGCGGATTCTGCCACTAAGACAGAATACATTGCAGCTTTGGAAGCAGCAAAGGAAGCGGTTTGGATCAAGAAGTTCATCTTTGAACTTGATGTGGTCTCATCAATGATCCAAACATGTGCTTCGCCACTATCATCTTATCAGAGAGATCATCAGTAGGAACGAAATACAAATCGAGAAAATTCCCACTGAAAGGAACTTAGCGGATCCTTTGACTAAGGCATTACCTCAAAATAAGTTTGAGGGTCATGTTAGAGCTTATGGTATTGGATACCGTAGCGATTGGCATTAGGCCAAGTGGGAGTCTGTTAGTAATATATGAGAGATGTCCTAAGACAATCGCCTTATGTATGAACCATTTATATGATAAATGAAGATTCACTATTTGAGTATACATGTTTTTATGTATTTGATTGCATCTTAAACTCATTTACTGAATATCCACGATACGATTCACAGCATGAGAGAATTTGTGATTGGATCACAACTAGTGAGTATCTCTACATGTGTAATTGTGATGTATCGAAATTATCCCTAGTCGATGAATTGATGGATTTAGACACCATCAATTCTGTCGAGACTAGCACGAGGTATACTCCTTGGTGTATCCAAGAAGCTGATTCTCATTGGCTGGAGACATTGTGATGTCCGGAGTTAATCGTGGATGCTAGTTATGGTAACTAGTTCATTGGAGTGACCAGCCGTAAGACTTCATATGGTTCTCTGCATATATAGATATGTCAATGAAGTTCTTACTGTAGCTTAAGTGCAATGTTCCTTTGACTTGTGGTATTCAAGTCATCTTGATCATAGAGACTTATGCTTTGACATCTTAAGCAAGCATCTCTAAGGAGATGTGGACCCGAGATGATTGGGTATAAGTCGAAGTGATCGAAGGTGTTTGAATAGCCTATAAAGGATTCACCACTCCTTGCGAGGAGATGTATACCCATGGCCTCTCGTCGGATTGTTACTAAAGTCTTTGGCCAAAGAATTACATGTTTAGAGTAAGGTACTCTTCGATACATGTGGAGTAACTAGAATCCGTAGGACGAGGAAATGATACTTGGGCTAGGTGTGACGTAGTCACTAGTGGGACCGACACTATAGACCATTTCTGAACCAAGTGGGTATAAGATGAGTGAAGGGAATGGGGCACGATTCATTCGAGCTGTTGAAGGGTTTCAGAAATAGTTCTGGATCAACCATTGATCTTTTCGGTTAATTAGGGATCATGATGTACTACTAGGTGCTACTCATGATCGTTCTATAATTAATAGTTAATTATATACGACCAACATAAACCGAGAACCTATTTGGTCACACGCACAACGAGCGTTATCCGAAGGATTTAAAACGAGCTTGAGAATGGGATTCTCAGACCGAGAGAAACTAGGTTTGGTTGGACCAAACAAGAAGCGAGCATGAAATCGTTTCAGTCACAATGGAAGCGTGGATGGGCCGTGTCTTATGAATACATAATGGATGAACCAAAATGGTTTGCTTCTAATCCAATGGAGGAGAATAAAACAAAGGGTTTGGTTTATTTTAAACGAATGAACCAAAAGTTGGTTCGGTTCGTTTTAACTTAAAATAAACCATCATAGTTTGATTTATTTTAACTTATATTAATGTAGCGGGTTAACGGGCCTTATGGTTATGATCCAATAACCATTAAGATAATTAGTTCTCTATAAAAGAGGGCTTAAGGTGTTGTTAAGCCCTAATCCAAAAAGCCCTAACCTAATTGTGGCCGCCCAACCTCTCCCCCCTCTCCCTCTAGTCGGCGCCAATTTGTTGCCGCCGCCCACCTCCTCCAACCGGCGAACAGCTACTGCCGTCTTCTCCACTTGCCGGCGACGAGCTACTGCCGGAGGAGCTCCGGTGATCTCCCTTGGGTTCGGTAATAAGGTGAGCTTCCACCTTTCCTTTTTGGCCGGCCCCTACTCCTCCACCAAAGCTGTCCAGTTTTCTGGACAGCTTGTTTCCCTCTCGTCGGAGTGTCGTTTGGACGACGTTTGGAGCTCCGACAGTGGTAGCCTTGCCACGGATTCGATCTCCGGCAATCCTCATAGGTGGAGGATGAAGGATTCGTCAAACGGTTGACGAATACCTCTCCGAAAAAGCGAGTTTTTGAGGACTCATTTTGGATCCGAATTTTGATTCGGATCGTGATCCTCTCTCGATCACGTCGTCTTCAACACGAGGCTAGTAACCCGTACGAAGATGAGGCTCATGACTTAGTGAAGTCATCCCGAAGATACTCGGCATGGATACGGATAGAGACGTTTCTAGCGAGAATCGTTCCGGTTGATGCCTTTCCCGCTACTCGTGATACGTAAGGTATACATTGTTAAATTTCCTTTTATTGCAAAATTTGAATTTACGGTTATGTCTACACATGTTGTACTATGCATGCGTGTGATGTGTGTGTTGTAATAAATTAGATTTATTATTTTATTCCTTCCGTTGTGCACATGTTTACGAAACATGTTCGAACACACACTCGCCGCGGTGCCGAAAACCCAACAAGAGAGTCAAATCGTCTACTTAGTGCGTCCATTCTCGCCGCTAGATGATCGATGGAGTTTACAACATATCTACCGGCTGTAGGTGTTGGGTGACCACGCTCGGAAGCCCATTGGTGGTGGTTCTAGGCCACCTCCTCGATCAACTCTTCCACTTCCTTGATGGTCTTGTTCATCGATGCTCCTCTTGCAATAGAATCTAGGGAAACCTTAATGGCGTACTATTAGTAATATATGAGAGATGTGCTAAGGCAATCGCCTTATGTATGAACCATTTATATGATAAATGAAGATTCACTATTTGAGTATACATATTTTATGTATTTGATTGGATCTTAAACTCATTTACTGAATATCCACGATACGAGTCACAGCATGAGAGAATTTGTGATTGGATCACAACTAGTGAGTATCTCTACATGTGTAATTGTGATGTATCGGAATTATCCCTAGTCAATGAATTGATGGATTTGGACACCATCAATTCTGTCGAGACTAGCACGAGGTATACTCCTTGGTGTATCCAAGCAGCTGATTCTCACTGGCTGGAGACATAGTGATGTCCGGAGTTAATCGTGGATGCTAGTTATGGTAACTAGTTCATTGGAGTGACCAACCGTAAGACTTCATATGGTTTTCTGCATATATAGATACGTCAATGAAGTTCTTACTGTGGCTTAAGTGCGATGTTCCTTTCGACTTGTATTCAAGTCATCTTGATCATAGAGACTTATGCTTTGACATCTTAAGCAAGCATCTCTAAGGAGATGTGGACCCGGGATGATTGGGTATAAGTCGAAGTGATCGAAGGTGTTTGAATAGCCTATAAAGGATTCACCACTCCTTGCGAGGAGATGTATACCTATGGCCTCTCGTCGGATTGTTACTAAAGTCTTTGGCCAAAGCATTACATGTTTAGAGTAAGGTACTCTTCGATACATGTGGAGTAACTAGAATCCATAGGACGAGGAAATGATACTTGGGCTAGGTGTGACGTAGTCAACCTAGTGGGGACTGACACAATAGACCATGTCCTGAACCAAGTGGGTATAAGATGAGTGAAGGGAATGGGGCACGATTCATTCGAGCTGCTGAAGGGTTTCAGAAATAGTTCTGGATCAACCGTTGATCTTTTCGGTTAATTGGGGATCATGATGTACTACTAGGTGCCACTCATGATCGTTCTATAATTAATGGTTAATTATAGACGACCAGCATAAACCGAGAACCTATTTGGTCACACGCACAACGAGTGTAATCCAAAGGATTTAAAGCGAGCTTGAGAATGGGATTCTCGGCCAGAGAAACTATGTTTGGTTGGACCAAACATAAGCGAGCATGAAATTGTTTGATCGCAATGGAAGCGTGGATGGGCCGTGTCTTATGAAGACATAATGGATGAACCAAAATGGTTTGGTTCTAATCAATTGGAGGAGATTAAACCAAAGGGTTTGGTTTATTTTAAACGAATGAACCAAAAATTGGTTCGGTTCGTTTTAACTTAAAATAAACCATCATGGTTTGGTTTATTTTAACTTATCTTAATGGAGCGGGTTAACGGGCCTAATGGATATGATCCATTAACCATTAAGAGAATTAGTTCTCTATAAAATAGGGATTAAACCTAACCTAAACCTAATCAAACTTGGCGCCCAACCCTCCCTCCTTGTTGTGGCGCCAACTCAAGCTGCCACCGCCCCAGAGTCCTCAACCCGTCCAGAGGTTGCTTCCTTCCTCCTCCCGGCGTGAACCTCCGGCGACCCTCGGTGATCCTCCTTGGGTTTGGCATCAAGGTGAGCCTTTGCTTCCTTGTTTTGGCGGCGCCTATACTCCTCCACCAAGCTGTCCAGTTTTCTGGACAGCTTCTTCTCCTCTCGTCGGAGCGTCGTTTGGACGACGGTTAGTGCTCCGACAGCGGCTAACATACCGGGGATTTGATCTCCGGTAATCCTCTGAGGTGGAGGACGAAGGATTCGTCAATCGGTTGACGAATACCTCTCCGGAGAAGCACGTCTTGAGGACTTGTTTTTAGGTCCGAATTTGGATTCGGATCGTGATCATCTCTCGATCACACGTCGTCTTCAACGAGGCTAGTAACCCGTCACGAAGGCGAAGCTCGTGCTTGGCGAAGTCATCGAGGAGCTTCGGCGTGGATCACGGATAGAGGCGATTCTTACGAGAATCGTTCGGTTGATGCCGTTCCGCTACACGTCATACGAAGGTATAACGTAGTTTAATTTCCTTTTATTGCAATTTTAATTTACGGTTATGTCTACACTTGTTGTAATATGCATGTGTTGTGTGTGTTGTAATAAATAGATTTATTATTTTTATTGCTTCATTTGTGCTCATGTTTCTGAAACATGATCGAACACACACTGCCTTGATCGGAAACCTTGATGGTATCGAGCCCAGGTTGTGTTTCGACATAATCGTAAAATTGGTTTTGCGATAGTCATAATGTATTTCTGGAAATTTTCTAAATTTTGGAAATTTAGAAGTATTTATGGAAATTTTTCAATTTTGGAAAGTCTAGAAGTATTTATGGAAATCTTCCACTTTTGGAAAGTTGGAAGTATTTATGGAAATTGATATTTTCCATAAATAAAATATTTGATTAGATTCTGGAAATTTGTTTCCTAATTTAATCTTGATTTGATTTGGGAAATCAAATCTTTAAAATATTTTATTTCCATAAGTAGTTTTGAAGATTTAGGAAATTGGTTTCCTAAATAGATTTTCCTTAATCAAATAATTCCATGAATAAAATATGTGATTAGATTTGGAAATTTGTTTCCTAATTTAATTATGATTTGATTTGGAGAATCAAATCTTAAACATATTTTATTTCCATAAATAGTTATGACATATAAGGAAATATTGTACATGACATAATTGTATGACATGTAATTGCATTAGATGCATAACATAATGCCATGCGTGTCGTGACATGTAGATGTATGCCATGTATGCCATGCCATGTAGATAATAGTTATTTGCATGCAAAGAGGATGAGACATAAAAACCTTTAAACAATATTAAAGCCTACACCTTCCATTAATATGGTTAGAACCAGAGTTCTGTTTCTTGTTTGGGTTGTTGGACTCTCTCCAAGCCCGGCTCGAACCTGAATATGTTCAAACCATGGAATAGTTTAATACTAATATGGTAAGAGTCAGAGGTCAATCGTTAGCTTTGGTTGTTGGACTCTCTCCAAGCTGGGCTAATTGGTTGAATGCGCTCTAACCATATTAAAACTATTCTTGATTAATGGGTTGGCTTTAACCTGGAGCATCGGCTTGTTGGACTCTCTCCAAGGTCGATGTAAAGGGAGGTGAAGTTGGGTGCTATGCATATGATGCATACTTGTTAATGTGTTAACAACCCAATGTATGTGTGAACATTCAATTAGTTGATAGCACATTGTGATAGTTGCATATACGTGATATGCAATCGGTATAGATGATACCTACCGTCGAAGTTATGAATGGCTTGTTGGACTCTCTCCAAGGTTGTTCATAACTATGATGGATATCAGCCCATTCGGAGATGGACCTACAATCTCCCGAAGTGATTTTGGGGTTTTTGAAATTCGAAAAAATGAATGGGATTTATAAATGTATATTGATGCATTTTAAAATCATTTTCTCATATATGCTCGTTTTGTATTTCTAGGTCAATAAATTGATCATGACGTCTTTGAATTTGCGCACTATTTTGGATTCGAACAAACTGACTGGGCCTAACTTCCTGGACTGGCTTAGAAACCTGAGAATTGTTCTCAAGGCGGAAAAGCTTGCATATGTCCTTGAAGAGCCTCTTCCTGACCGTCCTAAGGACGATGCAACTCCAGACCAAATGTTGGTCTATCAGAAACATGTGGCAGATTCTGAGCTGGCGAGTTGCATCATGCTAGCGGCGATGGTACCTGAGCTGCAGAAGCAGCATGAGCATATGGATGCTAACACTATGGTCTTCCATCTTCATGAGTTGTTCGATGAGCAAGCGAGATCCGAAAGGTTCGAGGTCTCTAGGCTCCTCTTCACCACGAAGATGCAAGAAGGTTCGTCTGTAGCGCTTTGTGCTAAAGATGAGCGGGTACATGAGCGGCTAGCTACCCTCGGTTTTGTGATGGATCATGAGTTAAGTATTGACTTAATTCTGCATTGTTTGCCCAAGAGTTTCGCAATTTGTGATGAACTATCGGATGAACAAATTGGAATCCACCATTCCCGAGAGCTCCTCAATATGTCGAAGACGTGGAGCCTTCGTGAAGCATGAGGAGAAGGCGGTTCATAGTTGATTCTCAAAGAAAGGTTCTAAGAGGAAAGAAGAAGAAAGAAAAGAAAAAGGCAAAGAAGGCGGAACCAAGTAAAGGGCACTTGCCATCATTGTGGCAAGGAGGGCCATTTGCGAAGAAACTGCAAGATTTATCTTGAGTCCATGAAGAAGAAGAATGCATCCGATGCCCCATCCTCTTCAGGTATCTTCTTTATTGATTGTCATTCTATTTCCTTAGACACTTGGGTATTGGATACTGGGTGTGGCTCACATATATGTAATGACATACAGGGGCTAAGGAATAGAAGAAGACTTGTCAGAGGGGAGTCAAATTTGCGAGTTGGCAATGGAGCAAAGGTTGCTGCGGTCGCCATCGGAACTTATTTGTTGAAGCTCCCTACTGGACTAGTCTTGGAACTGGACAATTGCTATTATGTTCCTTCTCTAATAAAGAACATTGTTTCTATTTCCTGCTTAAATAGAAATGGTTTCCATTTGACGTTTAGTAACAATTGTTGTTATATAACTTTGAATGGCGTACTTTATGGAACTGGAACTTTGAGTAATGGCATTTATACATTGGATGTATCCAGTGACATTTTCAATATCGAGGCGAGCAACACGCGTGCTCGAAAGGATAATCACATAGACTCCTATATGTGGCATTGTCGTCTTGGCCATATAAGCAAGAAACGCATGTCCGAATTACACCGATGTGGAATTCTGGAATCGTTTGAATTGGATTCATACGATACATGCGAATCATGCTTAAAAGGCAAGATGACTAAGTTACCTTTTACTGGAAAAGGTGAACGAGTGGGAGAGTTACTAGGTCTAGTACATACTGATGTATGTGGACCTATGTCAACTCAAGCATTAGGAGGCTACAGCTACTTCATTACCTTCACCGATGATCACTCACGGTTTGGGTATGTGTTCTTGATGAAACACAAGTCTGAAGCCTTTGAAAGGTTCAAAGAATTCAGAAATGAAGTAGAGAAACAACATGACAAAAGTATTAAAATACTTCGATCGGATCGAGGTGGTGAATACTTAAGTCAAGAGTTTCTTGATTATCTAAGAGACAATGGCATATTGTCTCAATGGACTCCGCCATATACACCACAAAGATAATGGTGTATCCGAGAGGCGAATCGGACCTTGTTGGACATGGTCAGTCAATGATGAATCATGCGATCTTCCCAAGTCCTTTTGGGGTTATGCACTGCATATTTGTTTACTTGTTAAATGAATGCCTACTAAGGTAGTCTCAACTACTCCATATGAGATATGGAATGGTAAGAAACCTCATGTATCTTACTTGAAGATATGGGGTTGTCCTCGCTTATGTGAAGCTGATCAGATCGATAAACCGGATGCTAAGTCCGATAAATGTCTATTTATTGGATACCCTAAGGAAACAAGGGGTTACCAATTCTATCATCCTGTGGAACAAAAGGTGTTTGTTTCAAGGCATGCTGTGTTTCTAGAGAAAGAGTTTCTCTTGCAAGAAAACAGGTGGAGTGTCGTCGAGCTTGAGGAGGCTCGAGAGACTCAAATAGACATTGATGAGATACCTGGTGAAGCACAACAGTCGACAACTCATAGTGATGAGCAATCGACTGGACCTATTGTAACACCACATCTTCGTAGATCTGGTAGAACACGCAATATTCCTGAGAGATATGGATTTCTCGTAAGTGAATCGAACGACGTGTTACTCATTGATGATGAGGAGCCTACGATTATGAAGAAGTAAGACAAGTTCAGAAGGGATAAGTGGCTTGATGCCATGAAGTCGGAAATGGATTCCATGTATGAAAACCAAGTTTGGAACTTGGTTGACCCACCAAGGCATAAGCCTATAGGGTGCAAGTGGGTTTTCAAGAAGAAAACCGACATGGATGGTAATGTGATTACCTATAAGGCTAGATTGGTGGCGAAAGGATATCGTCAAAAGCAAGGTGTTGATTATGACGAAACCTATTCGCCTGTAGCTATGCTTAAATCCATTCGGATGCTCCTGGCCATAGCGGCTCATTATGATTATGAGATATGGCAGATGGATGTGAAAACAACTTTCCTTAATGGAAACCTGCTCGAGGACGTGTATATGATACAACCTGAGGGTTTCACATCGGTTGATAAAACCAAGGTATGCAAATTGCGATGATCCATTTATGGATTGAAGCAAGCATCCAGGAATATCCGCTTTGATGAGACGATCAAAAGTTTGATTTCTCACAAAATCCGCATTTAACCTTGTGTGTACAAGAAGGTTAGTGGGAGTGCAGTCGTGTTCCTAGTATTGTATGTCGATGACATATTACTTATAGGAAATGATGTGTCAATCTTACAGTCAGTTAAGGTTTGGTTATCCAAGACATTCTCCATGAAAGACCTGGGAGAAGCAACCTACATCCTTGGGATTAAGATCTATAGAGATAGATCAAGCTGTTTGGTCTTCGCAGCTCTACATATATAGACCGAAAAGTGCTAAAGAGGTTTAGCATGTGAATCCAAGAAAGGTTTCCTACCCATCGTGCATGGGGTACACCTTTCAAGTCTATGTGTCCGCGCACGTAAGACGAGAGGATTTGCATGAGTAAGATTCCCTATGCATCCGCAATAGGATCTATCATGTATGCTATGTTATGTACGAGGCCCGATGTATCGTATGCTCGAGTGTCACGAGCAGATACGATCGATCCAGAATGGATCATTGGGTGATTAAGACGATCCTTAAGTACTTAAGAAGAACTAAGGATGTGTTCCTAATATATGGAGAAGGGACAAATATATTGCACAGAGAAGCGGTTTGGATCAAGAAGTTCGTTCATGAACTTGGTGTGATTCGGCCATTGTTGAAGCAACACTCTCGCGACAACAATGGAGCAATTACGCAAGAAAGAGCAAAGGTCTCATCAACGATCCAAACATGTCCTTGCCGCTATCATCTTATCGGAGATCATCGGTAGAGCGAAATACAAATCGAGAAAATTCCCTTTGAAAGGAACTTAGCGGATCCCTTGACTAAAGCATTACCTCAAAGCAAGTTTGAGGGTCATGTTAGAGCTTATGGTATTGGATACCGTAGCGATTGGCATTAGGCCAAGTGGGAGTCTGTTAGTAATATATGAGAGATGTCCTAAGGCAATCGCCTTATGTATGAACCATTTATATGATAAATGAAGATTCACTATTTGAGTATACATATTTTATGTATTTGATTGGATCTTAAACTCATTTACTGAATGTCCACGATACGATTCACAGCATGAGAGAATTTGTGATTGGATCACAACTAGTGAGTATCTCTACATGTGTAATTGTGATGTATCGGAATTATCCCTAGTCAATGAATTGATGGATTTGGACACCATCAATTCTGTCGAGACTAGCACGAGGTATACTCCTTGGTGTATCCAAGCAGCTGATTCTCACTGGCTGGAGACATAGTGATGTCCGGAGTTAATCGTGGATGCTAGTTATGGTAACTAGTTCATTGGAGTGACCAACCGTAAGACTTCATATGGTTCTCTGCATATATAGATATGTCAATGAAGTTCTTACTGTGGCTTAAGTGCGATGTTCCTTTGACTTGCGGTATTCAAGTCATCTTGATCATAGAGACTTATGCTTTGACATCTTAAGCAAACATCTCTAAGGAGATGTGGACCCGGGATGATTGGGTATAAGTCGAAGTGATCGAAGGTGTTTGAATAGCCTATAAAGGATTCACCACTCCTTGCGAGGAGATGTATACCCATGGCCTCTCGTCGGATTGTTACTAAAGTCTTTGGCCAAAGCATTACATGTTTAGAGTAAGGTACTCTTCGATACATGTGGAGTAACTAGAATCAGTGAGGACGAGGAAATGATACTTGGGCTAGGTGTGGCGTAGTCAGCCTAGTGGGGACTGACACAATAGACCATGTCCTGAACCAAGTGGGTATAAGATGAGTGAAGGGAATGGGGCACGATTCATTCAAGCTACTGAAGGGTTTCAGAAATAGTTCTGGATCAACCATTGATCTTTTCGGTTAATTGGGGATCATGATGTACTACTAGGTGCCACTCATGATCGTTCTATAATTAATGGTTAATTATAGACGGCCAACATAAACCGAGAACCTATTTGGTCACACGCACAACGAGTGTAATCCAAAGGATTTAAAACGAGCTTGAGAATGGGATTCTCAGACCGAGAGAAACTATGTTTGGTTGGACCAAACATAAAGCGAGCATGAAATTGTTTCAGTCGCAATGGAAGCGTGGATGGGCCGTGTCTTATGAAGACATAATGGATGGACCAAAATGGTTTGGTCCTAATCCAATGGATGAGAATAAACCAAAGGGTTTGGTTTATATTAAACGAATGAACCAAAGGTTGGTTCGGTTCGTTTTAACTTAAAATAAACCATCATGGTTTGGTTTATTTTAACTTATCTTAATGGAGCGGGTTAACGGGCTTTATGGATATGATCCATTAACCATTAAGAGAATTAGTTCTATTAAACCTAATTAAACCCTAATCAAACCTTGGCCGCCCAACCCTCCCTCTCCTATTCGGCGCCCAACTCCAAGCTGCCGCCCAGCCCCAAAGGTCCTCAGCCGGCGCCGGAAGGTTGCTTCCTTCCTCGCCGCTTGTCAAGCTGCTGGGAAGAGTTCCGGTCATCCTCCTTAGGTTCGGCATCAAGGTGAGCTTTTGTCTCCTTGTTTTGGCCGGCGCCTATCTCCTCCACCAAGCTGTCCAGTTTTCTGGACAGCTTCTTCTCCTCTCGTCGGAGCGTCGTTTGGACGACGGTTAGTGCTCCGACAGCGGCTAACATACCGGGGAGTTGATCTCCGGTAATCCTCTGAGGTGGAGGACGAAGGATTCGTCAATCGGTTGACGAATACCTCTCCGGAGAAGCAAGTCTTGAGGACTTGTCTTTAGGTCCGAATTTGGATTTGGACCGTGATCATCTCTCGATCACATCGTCTTCAACACGAGGCTAGTAACCCGTACGAAGACGAAGCTCGTGGCTTGGCGAAGTCATCCCGAGGAGCTCGGCGTGGATACGGATAGAGACGATTCTTACGAGAATCGTTCCGGTTGATGCCGTTCCCGCTACACGTCATACGAAAGGTATAACGTAGTTTAATTTCCTTTTATTGCAATTTTAATTTACGGTTATGTCTACACTTGTTGTAATAGCATGCGTGTGTTGTGTGTGTTGTAATAAATAGGAGTATTTATTATTTTTGTTGCTTCCGCTGTGCACATGTTTACGAAACATGATCGAACACACACACGCCGCGGTGCCGGAAACCCAACACGTACGTGATTCCATTATAGAATATGTGGATCACCAGCCACCTCTCAAGGCCATGGTGGGGGCATTGATATAGTAGCCCCTTGTAGCGATCCCAGGCTTCAAAAAGGGACTCTCCCTCCTTTTGACGGAAGCTAGTGATAAGGTGGCGCATGTGAGCTGTCTTACTTGGTGGGAAGAATTTATTCATAAATTGCTACTCACACTGCTCCCAAGTGGTGATGCTTCTTGAAGGAAGGGAGTGAAGCCACGTCTTCGCCTTATCCCGCAATGAAAATGGGAATAGGCTCAGACGGATTGCATCAACGGGTACTCCATTGAATTTCAGAGTCGTGCATATCTCTAAGAATCTCTAGGTGTCGGTTAGGGTCTTCAGTTGCGGCTCCTCTGAATTGGCTCTGCTGGACCATGTGTATGAGTGTAGGTTTAAATTCAAAATTATTAGCTGTGATGGATGGTCCAGCTATGCTCGACCTATACCCTCTAGCATTGGGTGATGCATAATCTCATAGAGGTCGTCTACCTATGTTCGTCAAAGGGGCATCTTGCTCCTCCATACTTCTCTGTTCATCCCTCCTTCGATGGTAGATTCTCTCTATTTCTAGGTCAATCAGAAGCAGATTTTTCGATCCTAAACGTCTATGCATATGATGAACCAAGTTGCGCAATCGGGAGTATATATACTACTTGTTAAAAGGAAATCGAATAACTTGAAGTACTAAGCCAAATGAAGAAAACCTAAAAATTGAACTAAAGCAAGATATAATATGACTACTAGAATTAATCTAAACTGAATATGAATAGCAAAAATCCAAAACTGAATAAACTGAAATGAAATAAAATAAGAAAAAAAATCTAGCCTAGGTCCGATCCAAACTATTCACTTTCAATTCGATATCGAATCAACAGTCCCTAGCAACGATGCCAAAAACTTGATGCACACGAGCACGACTTCATATCTCCGACGAGGATCACCAAGGATTCGATGCATGCACTCATGCTCAATGCCCGCAAGTGCATGGATGTCGTCAAGTAATGAAAGATTTATCGATCTCACATGGACTGAGATTTGAATACCATTTGTCCAGTGGATGTCGTTATTTGGAGTGAATCTCCTAAGAGTAAGGTGTTTGAGGTCGACAGTAGTCCTGGCTCAGTTACGGTGTCACTCGAAGAAAGCAAAGGTGGTCTCAAGTTCCTAAAAAGGATTCTAGGACTTCAGTTTCACTTGTGCATCATTGAATATGCTATCACTTTAATGCTCTAAGGATCTCTAATTATGTTCTTGCGGGAGAATCATCATATAATTTCCCGATAAACTTTTGCTTCTACTGGGAACTACCTATTCCTAACCAAGTTTCCCTTTCGGATCATCAGAGCTCAAGGGTTTATACCGTTGGGAGCCCTCTGTCACTAAGTTCTCTCAACCCTTCTAGAGTTAATGTCACCTACTTTGGGCCTTTTGCTAAGATAGGTTATCAAGGTATGAGGATGTCCTAGTTATCCCTATGAGGAGACGAAACATATTTCATTTTCTACTCTATCATATTCCTCTTTCTATGGTTATCGGAGGGAGGATGTCTGCAAGGTTCCTCCTAGATTTTGATACAAAGGTTTTCTACCTTTATCAAAGTAAGCGAGAATAATCAAGATATAATTTTCATCGATATAAACAACATAAATTGCAAATATAGATTCAAGAGTAGAGAATATATATTCAAACTAGCATATCCAACGTAAACAAGCTACTCCCTAATCCTAGAATCGATATATCTACTACATAGACGATAGAGAACAGACACAAGACATCATAAAGTGAATCATTACAATGCAAAAGTATGTAAGAATAAAACGCAGTACTCTTGGTCATTCTACTTGGCATTGGAGTGCAGATTCCGGTCCTTGAGCCGCTTCCTCTCTCCCCATTGCGAGCCTTTGGTGCTTCTTAGGGCACTTTCTTCAGTTCCTAGCCATCAGGCCTCCTCCCTAGGGTTTGGGTGTGCCTTCCTATTTATATATGTGAAGCCATCTTTTGGTAAGTCCCCACAAAACCCTAGTTGTGTCAAGTCAGCCTAGCACCACACGATCGTGTGGAATCCACACGGTCACCCGTGTGGGGCGACGGAATTTCTATCTGATTTTGGCTTCGGGGGTTGGACACGGTCGTATGAGATTCACACGGCCAGGTCGTGTCCGCCTTTGAACTATTCGGTGAATTCTTTCTTTTGCTCCGGAGCATGCCCGTGTTTTGGGAGAAACATGGTCATAGCATATTCGCCTTCCTTTTGCTCCAAAAGTGTGTTGTTTTACCTCCAAAATGACGTCCTACACATAAAAATAGTAAGAGAAGATCTCCAAACTAGAAAATAGGAAATGAATGCAAAACATAGAAAAAGATGCATGAAACACATATGAAATGCAATGAGATATGTGCTAAAACTACTCCTAAAACCTTATATGTTTTGCTCACATCAAAGTCATACTAGATTTTGCTGTTATCGGGTAGCGCCTACTTACTTCCAAGGGCAAAATATTTTAATACCCGTACTTTAAGGATCCTACCTCCTCATTTCTCATTTGGTTGCTTTCTGTCTTCCTTCGTCTCCCGTCTTTTTGCTTCACTCAATTGCTCCGGTCAGCCTCTGCCCCCCCTCCTTAGGTTTCCTTCAGTTACTCGAGGCCTTTTCTTTGCTTCTTTCTTCGGTGCTCTCTTCCATTCCAAGTAAGTAATCCCATCATTCCTCATTTTCTTTCTCCCATGGCTCCTCCTCTTCAAAACCCTAGCAAGGCTCCCTGGTATGAGACCATTCCTTCTGGTATAGACGATAGCCATTACTTTTGTAGTGTTAGGAAATCCTATATAGATAGTAGCATCAAATGTAAATTCGCCTTACCCACACAACAACCTCATCTCCCTCCCCCCTAGACACCATGCTTTCTTCTTAGACTAGCTAGAAAATGGTCTTCGCCTCCCTATTCCCTTGGTATATTTTGACATCTTAGATTTTTACAAGATAGCTATAATCTAGTTTTCTCCTAACATTTTTCGTATCATATCGGGCACAGTTATCATTTTCAAACATCTAGGTCTTCCTTTATCTCTCTTGATGTTTCACAGTCTTTTCCAAATCAAGTCAGCTGATATAGGGGCATTATATTTTTCTAGATGCCCCGATTGTCAATTCATTCATAATCTTCCTTCTTCCCACAAAGGGTGGAAAGAATGATACTTTTTTGCCCAGCTTCCTACCCCCCCCCCCCCCCCCCCCCTATTCCATTCAGATTCTTGGAAGACAGACATTCCTGACCTTCCCCCATTCCAAGAGAGTCAGTTGCAATGTCCCTTTGCCGATGTCAAGAGAGTTCTCTAGGACCACCAATATAATTCTGATATTTTGCTAGATGATCATCTCCTAGGACGTTTTGAATTGTCCCCTTTCATTGCAGATGACATTGTTGTATTAGGTGGTGTCCTATCCTAGATGTTTTTGCAATATTGCAGTTATGACTAACACTCTACCATTTTCTTTCCTTATAGTAGATGAGCTAATGGAGAAGGTGATGATGAGTCTTATAGAGGATCAAATGGAGAAGGAGAAAAAGAACATAACCAACAACTCTTTCTCTAACTTCTCCTTCTACATCTGCTGCCGAGGCCATTTCCCTGCCTCCATAGGAATGTGACACCCCCCTCTCCTCTCATTTACTTCTACCTCCCCCTTCTCAAAGGAGATCACCCTGGTTATTAGAGAACCCTTCATCTCAGAGACAATCCCCACCCCCTTCCTCTTCTTCATCCCCCGGTCCACCTCCTCTTTGTCATCGTCATCGTCGCCTTCGACCTTACAATCCTCCCTCCCCTATTGCAGAAGAAGATTTGCTTCCCCTAAAAGATCTTTTTCCTCGCCCTGAGGAAAGCTCCCCTCCTCATTCCCCCACTAAGTCTTCTTCTCTCCCTCTAGAAGAAGATCCTTCTGACCCAATTTTGCCCACCCCATTATCTCCAAGAGAACCTATCACCACCCCCCTTCTTCTTGATTCTTCTCTGCCCGAGCCCCTCTTTCACTATATAACCTTGGAGCTTCCTTCCTCAACCGACCCTGTTAATATACCTACTTTTGTAGAACCCCCTACCACTACTTTGCAATCCCTGCTTCGCATCCGCACCCCTCAAGGAGTGAATCTCTTTTCACAATCAGGGGTGCAAGGTCCCCTAGAACGCATGAGGGTGGACCTTACAAAAGTATTGTCTTTGATACCTTCTTTTACTCGTATACATAGATACATCCCTTTTCCTAACCTTTGTTCTTAAAACAGGTCACTGAAGATTACAATGAAGCTATTCAAAATCTGGCCACATACCAATCTACAATGGAGGCTCGCCATGCAACCTCAGAAAAACAATTAAAAGACATGGCCAATCAACTGGAACAATCCAAGCAATGAGAATCAACCCTTGTCATCTCAGTAGAAAACCTAAAGACTGAGCTCAAAACAGTAAAGCGTAACTGAGAAGAACTACTTCGTGAAGTTGATCTGATGCGAGCTCAATTATTGGTTCAATAAGAACAGGCGAATAAGACTGAGACCCTAGTGTTGGTGCAGGGGCACTAGATAATCGAACTTGTGTTTTGATTATGGCAAAGACACAAAGTTAAGTTTACATCGTTATCTCACGAGCTAAATCAAGTGTGCAGAAAAGTGCTAAAGCTGGAGCTGAAGGCTAGCGACACCCGGAGGAAGCCGCGGTGGTCGGGTGACACTCGAGTGACTTCGGAGGGAGCCGAAGGAATCAAGTGGAAGGCTGGAAGCTACTATCGAGGCAAGCTCGTGTGAGTGAGAGATTGTAAGGTCGTGTCCTCTTTACGAGGACGACCGTAGGCGGCGATCCGACTAAGACTTCCTGTGGAAGGTCTAGGTCGAGATTAGACGGTTAGAAACCGTCGTATTTATCATTTTTTGAGCTAACCTCTAGCAGGAAGTGGCTAAATGATCATTGTTGGATGTTGAGCGATCGTTGGATGTTGAGCCGATCGATACTCATCACCGATCGATGGAAGTCATCAGTTGACTAATGGCGATGAATCAACCTTTGCGCTTAGGTCAAATGGATAACGCTTTGACGCGCCACTTCGCGATAAATTTTGGACAATTTCGTAATCCGTTCCTAAAGATGAGGAGACAAATTGAGGCCAAAATCTATAAAAGGAGGAGGATTCCAACTCTAAATTACATCAAGTTTATTCATCAAGTGCTCTACGCATGGCGCTCCAACATCGTCATAACGCCGACGCGACGCCAAGTTCCGATCTTCTTCGTCGACAATAGAATCAATTAATATTTTTGATATTGTATTCTTTGTTTTTCTTCATAACGAGGTGAGGTAGGCTTGTTACCTCATCCTTGTATATTCGGTTTTGTGATCGTTGTCTCCTACCTCCAACGAGGAGGAGATGTTATAGTGTTTTGCCCTCCGTACGCGGTCTAGGACCGATAGGGCCTTGGAGTAGCAACTGGGTTGTGAACCAAGTAAAATAAACATGTTCATTTATTTTCCTGTGCTTACTCGGTTACTTGTGTATCAACGAGCAATTCGAACGAAAGATTTACGATCGCTATTCCACCCCCTCTATGGCGCTTCTCGATCCAACAATTGGTATCGGCGGGGCGCTAAGATTTGGTGAAACCACCAATCTAGCACGTTTTGGTTTTCTTTTCGTATTTTTGATTCGTATCTTTCTTAGGTTTTTTTCCTCCTTTTTACTAATCCAAGGCGAAGTCTTGGTACGTTTCTTTTGGTTGTGTGCTTGCAAGTATTCTCCCTTGGAGTAGCCGACGGTAAAACGGCCATAACTTTTCGCACAAGTGGACTCACGTAATGATCTACCTACCAAATCGAAGCCCTTTGATAGATCTACATTTCTTACTAGGGTTTACTCTCGTAACAAGCTGTTTCCAGCCCCAAAATCCAAAGTTCAGTATCCTTTCGGGGACACCGAAGGTCGTAAGTTTCTAGTTTTTGTTAGTTTCTTATTCTTCTTATTTATTTCTGTTTATTTCCTATTATTTCCCGCACTACTAATCCAAGACTAAGTCTTGGAATTCTCTTTGGTTTTTATTCGTATTTTTGCCAGAGACTTAATGGCTCACATTGAGGGGTATAGCACCACCCGACCTCCGTTCTTTAACGGAAATGATTTCCGTTATTGGAAAGGTCGGATGGAGTGTTTCTTGAAAACACAAGTCGAAACTTGGATAATAATCCAAACCGGCTTTGCTATACCAACCAATGATCAAAGGAGCCCTTGGATTTCATAAGTGGACAAATACAACCAAGAGGCAAATCGAAGCCGATGCAAGAGCAACTCAAATATTACAATGTGGCTTGTCGAGGAACTCAACGCATCGGTCCATTCATTAGCGCCAAAGACCTGGAACAAATTGATTGATCTACGAAGGGCGCCCGATGCTAAGGTATGTAAAGAGATTTACTTTTAAATAAAGTACAATCTAAAGATGCGAGGATCATGAGACCGCCACCCAATTACATGCGGATCAAGACATTGTCAATGGTCTTCACTCGTCGGGCAAGCCGTGAGAACCGGGACCTTATAAGGTACGCTTTAAATACTTTCCCTAGGACTACCTTGTGGGCATCCATTGTCGATGTCTACAAGGTCTCTAAGGACCTTTCAAAGCTTAGGTTAGATGAATTATTTTCCGAGTTTGAACTTCACGAGCAAACTAACGTGGTCCAGGCCGAGAGAGGTATTGCTCTACTTGCAGGACAAAGAAGCAAGCCACCTACTAGGCAAGTAGATGAACTCGAACCCGAAGACGAATCAGAGTCCGAATCAGAAGAGGTGGAAGCAATAGTAAACGTTGTGCGGAGAATAGTTCGAAAAGAAAGAAGGAAATTGAAGTACGAGAATCAAAAGAAAAAGGGAGCAAGGAAAGCCTTCCATGCAACTTGGGACAACAAAGAAGACATAGCTTACATGGCAAGACCGGAGGAGTCCGAGTCAGAATCCGAAGCCGAGTCCAACTATAACACCGACTCCGAACTCGAGGACTACTTTGAGAAGCAACTCAAAGCCGGACCAAAAGAGAAAATTAAGGTTAGCCGCTCACTAATTCATACGCTTTACAATACAATTAAAATGCTTAATAGGAAATTAACTAAGTCCGAGTCTAGGGTTGAGTCATTACTTGAGGAGGTTGAAACCCTCAAGCAAGAGGCTACTCTAACCTCTTCAACTAGTCAAGTTCAAGAGGGAAACTCAACCCAAATTGAAAAACTTGAGGAGGAGAATTCTCTCTTGAAAGACCGAGTTCAAGAGGTTGAGGCTAGGTTGGAAAGGTTCACATTGGGATCTAAGAACCTTAATCGACTACTTGGAACCCAAAGAGTCGTGTACAACAAAGCCGGACTCAGTTTAAGTCAATGACTACGAATAGGTCTTATATGTCTATCGTAAATCATAGTCATCAAAGAGTCCAAGCATGGGTCCCAAAGGTTTTATTGAACTCACATATAAGGACTAATAAGGTTTGGATTCCCCAGGATCAAGTTCATTATTTGAATAGACCATATTGGTTCAATGGTCCATGGGGAGCTAACACTAAAATAATATACCCGCTTACTTAACACAACCATTGCATATTTTACTTTAATTTTTAGAATGGCTAGATAGGGTAAATGGTTAGTCAACTCTTGACAACATAGTATCGGGGAGCGAGATGATAGTACGTTAGGAAATAAAGTCTCGTGTATTCGAGCTAGATAAGGCGTATCTAGCTTGGTGCACTTGACCAGAGTGGAACTAGTTTGAAGCTACCTCGTGTATCCTAAACTAGTTAGACCAGGAAGTAACCCTAAGTGACTTAAGTGATATTTTCTTGAATTTGGCTTTGTCTAAGGAAGTGGTCGTTGTTCCGATCAAAGAAGGCCCCTGTGCCTCGCCACGACCTGGAAACCAGTTTCTCGAAAAGTTACTTAACGATCTAAAAGTTAAATCCGAATCTAACCCAAGGTTGACTATCTTTAATCAAATTAAAATCATCTCACAAAACATATAAGGTGAACAAATTCTAAGACACAGAATGGGTGAGATGTTAAGGATAATTGAAATATACTTAAAACAATCTCTTCAAAATACTACTTATTTTCTCAACTATTGTACTTAACAACTCTTAGGCCAAAGTTTAGCGCCCCCTACATCTCTTATACTTCATATATTTGACTAAGGGGGAGAGCAAACTAACCCTAAGGATTATTGGTGCAGAGGGACACACCTCGAACCAATCTATCTAACTACTGCTAGACGCATGCTTGGACTCATATTTGATTTTTCTAGATGCATGCATATACGATATTGTTTTCAAAACCCTATTTTATACAAAAACCCCAAATTTTTTTGATTTTTGGCAAAAGGGGGAGAAGAACGAAAGTTAAGGGGGAGTAACATAAAATTTAATTTTGAAAATTAAATTATCTCTTTCAAAACTCACCTAGGGTTAAGGGGGAGTCTTTGGAAATGATATTCATCTTCACATTCATCTTCTACTATACCTGTTTTCCTTAACTTTGTGTTAGTTTGCCATAGATCAAAAAGGGGGAGATTCTTGGTGCAGGGGCACTAGATAATCGAACTTGTGTTTTGATTATGGCAAAGACACAAAGTTAAGTTTACATCGTTATCTCACGAGCTAAATCAAGTGTGCAGAAAAGTGCTAAAGCTGGAGCTGAAGGCTAGCGACACCCGGAGGAAGCCGCGGTGGACGGGCGACACTCGAGTGACTTCAGAAGGAGCCGAAGGAATCAAGTGGAAGGCCGGAAGCGAGAGCTACTATCGAGGCAAGCTCGTGTTAGTGAGAGATTGTAAGGTCGTGTCCTCTTTACGAGGACGACCATAGGCGGCGATCCGACTAAGACTTCCTGTGGAAGGTCTAGGTCGAGATCAGATGGTTAGAAACCATCGTATTTATCATTTTCCGAGCTAACCTCTTCTTCTGCAGAAGTGGCGGTGGCGATCATTCGGACATTGAGTAGTCGATTGATGCTCATCGATCGGTGATGGAATCATCGATCGGTGATGGCGATAATCGACCTTTACACTAGGTCAAAGCGGATAACGCGTTCGTGACCACTAGCGATAAATTTTGGACAATTTCGTAATCCGTTCCTAAAGATGAGGAGACAAATTCAGAGGCTAAAATCTATAAAAGGAGGGGAGGATTCCAACTCCAAATCACATCAAGTTTATTCATCAAGTGCTCCTACAACGCCAACGCTCCAACATCGTCATAACGCCGACGCGACGCCAAATTCTGATCTTCTTCGTCGGCAGCAGAATCAAGTAATATTTTTGATATTGTATTCTTTGTTTTTCTTTATAACGAGGTGAGGTAGGCTTGTTACCTCATCCTTGTATATTCGGTTTTGTGATCGTTGTCTTCTACCTCCAACGAGGAGGAGACGTTATAGTGCTTTGCCCTCCGTACGCGGTCTAGGACCGATAGGGCCTTGGAGTAGCAACCGCTGGGTTGTGAACCAAGTAAAATAAACGTGTTCATTTATTTTCCGCTGTGCTTACTCGTTTACTTATGTATCAACGAACGAATTCGAACGAAAGATTTACGATCGCTATTCACCTCCCCTCTAGCGACGCTTCTCGATCCAACACCTAGCCCGAGAGTTAGAGGAATGCAAGATTCAGTTACAAGAAACTAAGGCTAGGCACTCAGAGTCTTTTGCTAAACTGACCCAAGTCCTATACTTAGTCCAGACTCTGAAGGTAGCCCGCACTTCACACATTAACCCGTTGGATTATTTTTTCCCTAACATCTGAAATATCTGGAGATCTCCTAGAGATAGCCAACCGAACTAATGCCTTGAAGATTAATTGTGCCACTAAATTAGATGTGTTTATACAAAAGGTATTGGCTAATTCTAAGGAAAAAGAAGATCTTCAATCAGCTTTCACTGCCTACATTCTACTGAAGAAACCTTTGGAAGGCGAGAGAACGAGGAGATCATCAAGAATTCATCCCCAAGGCGTAGCTTTCTTTGTCTTGGGCTTTGACAAGGTCGTGAAGAAATTCACAGAGCAGGGATATCCTCCACTCGAAAAGGGTGATGATTTTATAGATAATGCAAAAGCTCTAGCGGAATATTCCCCTGAGACTTTTGATTTGTAATTTGTTCATTGTTTGTATAATGATATACTTTATTTATCTTTTCAATATGTTGTGTAGATATTTTCCTCCTTTACTTCTTGTACATACTCTCTACTCGAAAATGATTAATTGATTCCTTCCCTTCTTACCTTCGTGTCAGTCGACTGTTACAGTAGAATCTCAACCCACTTTCCTTTATCAACAAGTTAGGAGCTTTCTGAGATTGCTACTATATGTTTTTTGAGTTGGTACCTCCTCCCCTACCTTGCCTAAATGGATTAGCAATTCTGCCAGTTCGATTTACTTCCCCAATTCCTCTTATCGTGAATTGGATTAGCAATTCACTTGGAATTTGTCCTGATCTAGATTCAAAACTCGTGGATCTTATCTTGAGGTGGCGCCTTATCTTATCATGAGGTGGCGGCATTGATCTCTATCTCTTTGACCTTGTGAACTAGGCTGATTCGTCGACATCAGTCAACTGATCCTTTTGGCAGTCGACTTCCTTCAGTCAACTACTGACACCTCCAGTCGACTGCTACACTTGAGAATTCCTGCAACACAAGGTTAGCACAAGAGATGCATAATGTCATGCAGTGTGACAGTCCTTTGACTGTCCGATCTCAACCGATTCCTCCTAAGCCTTGGTCGGATTGACACTTGGGATTGTCCTCTAATCGAGGACGCGTCCTTACCACCGCTCCACACCCGAAACTTACCTTTGGTCCTCCTGCCCCATCACTTAGCTTTCAATCTTCCACCTAGGTTCCTCGACTCCACGAGATTCTTCTGGTGTCACCCGACCACCACGGTTTATCGTCCCGAGATTCTCCGGGTGTCACTGACCTTCAGCTTAGCTTAAACACTTCTTACACACTTAGAATAACATATGAGATAACAAAATAGCTTAACTTTGAATCTTTGCCATTATCAAAACCAAGGTTCGATTAACTAATGCCCCTACACCAACAATCTTCTCCTTTTTGATCTATGACAAACCAATTCAAAGTTAAGAAAAAAGCAATAAGTATTAAACAAACATTTTTCAAAACCTCCCCCTTAAGGGTACCTCCCTAACCCTAGGTGAGTTTTGAAAAACAATTACTTCGTAAAAAAAATAGGTAACATCTTAACTTTAACTTCTCTCCCCCTTTGACATATATCAAAAATAACTTTATAAGGGGTGCATTTTTAAGGATGTGAACCAGTATTTTCAACTCCCTTTAATATTTAAGAGCTTAGGTTTGTAGATCTTGCACCAACAATGTATATTCTAAGTTAGGATGTGACCGTCCTAACCTAGAGGTACTCTAGAGGTTCATGTCTTGGGTTTATGCCAAACTAGAGGTAGCTAGAGATACTAAGTTTGTCCAACTTAAGTCTTCTCTCTCCCTTGGCATATTATCAAAAAGAAGGATTTTAAATTTTTTGAAAGTATTTGAATTTTAAAAAAACTTTAACAACTTCTATGATGATTATCAATTAGAACCTCATAACCTAACATCCTTATTAGCCACAAGGAAGGCTTATCTAGAGGGTCTCCTTTTGTCTGACAAACTCTTAGGACATCCTTATTGCCCACAAGGAAGGCTCACCTAAGTGTCTAGAGGGTCTAGGTGTCTAAAGTTGACCTAAGGATTTAGACGTTCAGTATTGGTCAACTAACCATCATTTTAAGAAGAATAGTTATTTTGAAAACTACGTATAACTACACACAACAATCATGGCAACTAATAAAAATAGTTTTAAGAATCTATTTATGTATATATATAAAATTTGAAATTGTTTTCAAAATTATTTTCAATTTGTTGTCCTTACCATCTCACTCATTCTACATGATCAACCAAGTTATCCTTATAGGTGTTGTGAGATGAATTTAATTTTACTTAGTTAATGTTAATGATTTGAAAATTAATTAACCTTGGGTTAGATTCGGATTTAACTTTTAGTTAATTAAGTGAACATTTCAAAAGACGGCTTCTAGGTCGTAGCGAGGCACAGAGACCTTCTTTGATCGGAACAACGACCACTTCCTTAGACAAAGACAATCTTAAAAAAATATGCACTTAATTCACTTAGGGTTACGTCTGGTCTAACTAGTCGAGATGCGAGGTAGCTTGACTAGTTCCACTTAGCCAAGTGCACCAAGCTAGTACTTCTTATATAACCCGGATACACGAGACTTCATTTCCCTAATGTACTATTATCTCACCGTGTCCTGATACTATGTTATCAAGTTTAATTAACTATTTCCTATCTAACCGTTCTATGAGATTTAATTTAAGACTAGTATGTATGATATGACAAAAATAAACATGGTAATTAATTAAAATGATATATATGCATGAGCATGTTATGTTCAATCAATTCAAAGAAATGGTTGCTTCTTAGGTAGATTTTTATTTGTTGAATTTCTAAAAGTTGAAGGTTTAATTGCTAAATTATTATTTTTTGTATAATCAAATTGTACTCTATTATAATTAATTTTATTGGTTTGATTATTTAATTTTGAATTTTTAATTAAGTTAGATTTTGAATTTAAAATAGATTTAATAGGATTATTAGACTTTTAAAAAGTAGAATTATTATCAAAATTTTTAAAAGTAGAATTATTATTAGAATATTTCAAAGTGGAATTATTATTAGAATGTTTAAAAGTGGAATTATTATTAGAATTTTTTAAAGTGGAATTATTATTAGAATGTTAAAAGTGAAATTATTATTAGAATTTTTAAAAGTTAAATTATTATTAGAGTGTTTAAAAGTGGAATTATTATTAGATTTTTTTAAGATAAATTTTTTTAGAGTTTTCAACAATAGAATTATTAATAGAATTTTTCAAGCTAAGATTGTTAGAATTTTTAAAGGTATAATTATTAATAAAATTATTAGAAATTTTTAAGATAAGATTGTTAGAATTTTTAAAGGTAGAATTATTAGAATATTTTAAGATAAGATTGTTAGAATTTTTAAAGGTAGAATTATTAATAGAATTATTAAAAAATTTTAAGATAAGATTGTTAGAATTTTTAAAGGTTAATTTTGAATTTTTTAAGATAAGATTGTTAGAATTTTTAAAGGTGGAATTATTAATAGAATTATTAGAATTTTTTAAGATAAGATTATTAGAATTTTTAAAGGTAGAATTATTAGAATTTTTTAAGATAAGATTGTTAGAATTTTTCAAAGTAGAGTTATTATTATTATTATAATTATTTAGATTATCTTTTGAATTTTTTAAAGTTAATTTCAAATTTTTTATGGTTGAATTTTTTAAAATGGAAATTTTAATTCAGAATTATCTAGATTAATCAGATCTAGTGTTTGATGTTTTTGTCCTAAGGTTTGATTATTATGATCTAGGGTTTGATTATTCTGATTAAATCCTAGGTTGGTTTTATCCTTGACTTGATCTAGATCTATGTTGATCAAACTAAAAATTTGATTAAGCTCTTGGTTAATTTTATCAAATGTTAGATTAATTTTATCATTTTCTTCCATGATATTGTTATTATTATTATTTAAACTAATTAAGTCTGAATTAATTAAGTTTTTATTAGTTGAATTATTAATTGTATTAATTAATTGACAACAATTAAATAATTTACTAGCTTTAACGCACAATTTATCTAAATTATCAAGTGTTCTAAAACTCAATTTTTCAAAATTATTAATTTTACTAATCTTTTTCTCCAGGTACCGATTCTTGTAGTGACCGAATCTTCCGCACCCGAAGCACTTGATGTGCTCCTTGTTCTTCCAGTCTCCTGGCAATGGTGTCTCTTTTGCTGTCGATTTGAGTCTTACGAGTGGGATACTTACTTTTATAGTGTCATCTCTCCCTGCACTTGAAGCAAATAATATGTGATTTAAATTTTAAATTTACATTGTTACCTTTATGTCTTGTGGGATGCTCTTCCATGGTTAGCTCGGTCAACGATCTTTCAATACTTAAAAAAACAAAACAAAAAGTGTAAGATACTGGAAAAATAAATAAATAAAATAATAATAAATGAATACTTGTTAATTAAGAAAATATCCTATGGAATTTTCTAGATCTTTTTGGAAATTGATTTGGATTTAAATGGAATTTCTATTAACATATGGAGAAAAATTTAATTATCTAGTTAATAAATTAATGGGTTTAATTTACCCTAGGTTTTAAATACCTAAACCTAGGTTTCATTTCTTAGGTTTTATTTCGTTCCTTCACGCCGTATTTTTTTTCCCCTCTCCCGATTTCTCACACGAAACCTTCTTTTTCCTTCTTCATTCTCGATCGTGTCCTATGCCCTTTGCCTCGATTCAGTGGGCTACCACCACTTCGCCGCCATTCCCTGTGCCAGTCACATACCGCCGCGAAGGCCAAGCATTCACTCCGCCACGCAAAGATTGCCGACCTACCATCGCGGACTTTGGTCGTGATCGCTGCCTCGGCTTTGCCCGCTTCGCCTCCTCCTCGTGTGCACCTCATCGCCAGTTCCGCCGTCGTCGCTGCCTCCTCTCTTCCTCGTGATCGCTAACCCTCGCGCCATCGACTTCTGCAAGCTCATACTGCGCCGCCTTCCTCTGTTGCCTCTCTGCAGTCAACTAATCTCTTCCCCTTGGTACTATTTGACTCTTCGCGTGAGCTGGCAAGTGGCCTCGTCACTGCGACAAGAAGCTGCTGCAATAAATCTTGCTAGGTTGGGAGAGGCAGCAGAGTTCTAGCCTTCTGACGAACAGGAGATTTGAGGGAAATTGCCTTTGTGGGAATTGCTATGGCTGGTAAATTGATCTACCTTATTTTCTGCATTGTTGTTGGTTATCTTGATTGGTTGTCGTGTGAGTGTGGGGGAAGGGGTTGTGCACGGCTGCGCCGGCTGTACATGGCTAGGTGTTTGGAGGTTTGTTAGGCTGTGGGTCTTGATTATGGAGGTTGTTTTCTCCGATTGCATCTTATCCTTGTAGCTCCTAATTTTGTGGTAATAGAGTAGCAATAGTTTCTAGTGTTTGAGCTGGCCATGTGAAATAGAGGGGATTTGGGATAGGCTGTACAAGATTTTGGGCAACGATCAAGTTGTAGAAGCTGTTAGGCTTAAGGTGAGTCCTAAATTAACCAATAGTTGTGGAGATGTGAACAACCTAGGTGATACTCTAGGTTAGGTTATGAGCAAGTTGTGAAAGTTTGTCCAGTGAGATTGGGGTCGTAAAGGGTTGTTGATCGGAGTTGTAAATTTGTAGTTGGTAAATTGAGATGGTTACAAGAGCGATGTAGGATCTGATTTAATCGTTGTCATGTGTGCTAGAACTTAATGGTAATTATGTTTTATGCATTTTTTGATCACGAGACAGGTCCACGGGCATGAATATGCATTATTTCGAGCATTTTATATCAGGCGGGTATTTTGACTTATCTTTTAGATATAGTCATGTTGATATGCTTAGTTAGTTATAGCTTGCAATAATTTTTATGTTTAACTGCCTTGTATGTTATTGTGCCTACTTGATTCATGCATTTGATCAGCTTGTAGTTATATCTTTCCTATTTTACTTGGATCATTGATATGTACCTAGTTATTGTGCATATTATTCGGATACGTATTTTAGTTGGTATCACATGCTTCAGTGTCATACACCATCTTGCATGATTGCATGCTGGCTGGATGGGGGTTCCTTTATAGTTGAGCCCACGCCCGATTCGTGGTCACTGCTGTCCACTCATGGGTTAGTGGTACATCGAGGTGTGTGCAGAGCTCACAGTTCGCCGTCCGCCTCATGGGTAGCGATGAGGCGTGGTAGGTAGCGACAGGATCCCTCCTCTGATCTATGACACCGGGAGATGAGAGCTTTGCTCCCCCACTCTGTTTGGGGCAAGAGGATAGGTGTACTCCAACAGCATCCTATCCACTCGGTCACTCAGGAGCAGTGATGGCAGAGTGCACAGTTGTCATAGCCCTACCCACTCGACTTCACCATCGTGTGTGAGGCGGCTGACTGGAGTCAGGGGTGACCATGTCATTTGCATCGCATGCATTTTGCATGGATGACATTTGTATTGTGTTTGCTGCATTTTGATTGCTACCTTGGATGTTGCATATGATTGACATGCATACAGGATACATATTTGTATTTGGTTTGACGGCTTTATTTCTGCTAGTATGGCACATGCTCCTATATCAGGATAGGAGATTCAGGTAAGTACAGTCTTTTCACATTTCTTTCTTGCATATCCTATATATGAGACTGTGCGAGCATGATTATGATTGTTATATCTTACTATGCATATCGACTATTATCCGCTGAGTTCATTGAACTTACACCGTGGCTTTATATCTGTTTCAGGATGAAACTGCCAGGAGAGTCCATGTCACGCCCCGAGAGCATGCCATGCCGAAAAGCAAACGGACAGCATCTCCCCTATACGTGACAATATTTGTTAAATACTGAAAAATTTAAAATATTAAATTAAATGGACAAAGAATTAAGGAAATAATCCTGTAAATTTTTCGGGATTTTTAGGGAATTTTAGGAATTTTTTTGGAATTTTTCTGGATTTAAACGGACTCCGTACGAGATTTTTATGGGGATAAAACAAATAGGCTTTGAAAGAGTCTATTTAAAGGGGATTAATATGCGACAGAAAACCTAAATCTATTTTAGGTTTCGTTTTTCTTTTTTTTCCCCGCCGCGACACTTTCCCTTCGACAGTTTCCGATCGCGAGCCTACCTTCGTCGGCACTTCTTCTCCGCGGCGATTTCGTCTTCGCCGGCGAGCTCTTCTCCTCGTGCGAGCACCGTCGCCGCCGACAGCGCCATTCTCCTCTTCCTTCGGACCCGATCGCGGCGCCGATCTCGATGACACGGATCGCCACCGGACTTCCGCCTGGACGACGAGCGCCGGTCTCTGCGGCCACAGGACCGCCCGAGCCTCCTCTTCCCCTACGCCGCCGACACTCGCCTTTCCGGTGCTCAGGCCACTGCAGGTTTGTTGCAATCGCAGCCATAGAACTGCCGCGAGCTCTCTTCTCGCGACCACTACACGTCATGCGTGCTGCCGACTCCTCGCTGCCGTGCCGCGCCTCTTTTGTTTCCCCTTCTCTGTGATTTCTGGCCGGAGGTCACCGGAGCAGGTAAGAGATGACCCATTTTCCTATTTCGGACGATCTGAGCTAGGGGTTTTGTTTGGTTGATTGTGTATCGGTGTCAGCGGGCTGTGAGGGTCGATTAGTGGGCTGTGGGTGGATGTGTCGGCTGTGAATAATGTTTGAGTCGCTGTAATTTGAGTTGGGGATCTGATTTGAGGGAAAGATTGGTTGCTGGTGGGATCCTAGGGCCGGTAAGCATGATTTTGGTGTTATTCGGTTGATCGGTATTGTATTCGGAGGATATGGGATGGTTGGGTGATGTTGTTTGATCTTGAGGATTTTTGTAGGTGATGAATTAGGTTAGGTGATTAGGAACTATTTGGGTAAATGGATTGGTACAATAATGGGATAAACTAAAAGCCATTAAATTTCATTTATTTGGCTTAGGTTGTTAAAATGCAGGTTATTCCAGGTTTAATTGATTAATTAGCTTATCATTAATTAATCAAAAACGTTATCAATTGATTTAGTGGGCTAAATTAATAGTATGGATATTTGTGGTAGAAAAAGGATTATTGAGACGGTTGGAAAATTTAGGAGAATTGGAAATTGATTTGGGGCAATTGGGTTATGAACGAAATCGATTTAGTATTCGATTTGTCGTTGAATTGCTTTTGTGCTTGACTATAGTTATGCTATATGCAGGTTTCGGTCACGAGGCAGGTCCCCAGTCGTGACGATTTGGTTCTTTTTGCGGATATATATTCAGGCGGGTATTTTGACTTGTCTTTTTGATATAGTCATGTTGATATGCTAGATAGTTATAGCTTGCAATAGTTTTCATGTGTATCTACCTTGCATGTTATTATGCCTATTTGACACATGCATTTGATGAGTTTATAGTTATACTTTCCCTGTTTTACTTGGATCATGTATATGTACCTTTTTATTGTGCATATTATTTGGTTACGTATGTTAGTTGGTATTACATGCTTTAGTGTCATGCACCATCTTGCATGATTGCATGCTGGCTGGACGGGGTTCCATTATTGTTGAGCCCGCAGCCAGTTACATGGTCTGCACACACTGCCACTCATGGGTTAGTGGTACATCAGGAGGGTGTGTGCAGTTGCTCTGTCAGGCTCCGCTGGTCCGCTCATGGGTAGCGATGAGGCAGCGTGGAAGGCGGAGGATCCCTCCTCCGTCTGACACAGGAGATGAGAGCTTAGCTCCCCACTATGTTTGGGCGGGAGGATAGGTGTACTCGACAGATCCGCGTCCACCTCCACTGGCCACTCAGGCAATGATGGCAGAGTGCACAGTTGTCATAGCCCTACCCACTCGGCTTCACCATCGCGTGTGAGGCGGCTGACTGGCGTCAGGGGTGACCATGTCATATGCACGACATGCATTTTTGCACGGATTGCATTTGTATTGTGTTTGCTGCATTATTGTATTAATGCCTTGGATGTTGCATATGATTGCCATGCATATAGGATACATGTTTGTATATGGTGATGACTCTTATTGTAGGGCACTTACTCCTATATCAGGGTAGGAGATTCAGGTGAGTACAGTCCTTTTGTATTTAGTTCTTGCTTTCCATATATATGAGACTGTACTGACATGATTAGTATTGTTAGCTATATCTTGCTATTCATATCGACTAATATCCACTAAGTTTTTTGAACTTATCCCGTGGTTTTATTTTTATTTCAGGATGAAGCTGTCAGGAGAGTCCAGTTGCCATATCCCCCCCCCCTCGCAGTGACAGTTTCTTAGTTGTTTGAGTTATGGTTTGAATTTTGTATAGAAGATATGTTTAGGCTTGGAAATGGATTTATGTACTCGTGGATTTTTGGGGTTCTTGTGGACCATTGGTCGGATCTTATTTTGATTGGCTTGGTTGGGTATTCCTGCCCAGATGACAGAAGGGGTAAGTCTAGTTAGTGTAGACTTTTGTGTACCTAGATTTGTTGGCTTGAGGCCTTATTATTATCTGCGTGTGTTGTTTGGATTCGTGTTGACGATGTATAGTGCCATGTAGGCCTTGTATAAAATTGGTATTGTCACCCGTATAGGGAGGTCGCCGGATTTTTGCGCGAAGACTCCTGGCGTGACAATTTATTTGGTATCAGAGCATAGGTTTCGAGTTTCCTTAGGGTCTTTGGGTATTTTTGGAGTTGTACGAATTTTCGATGATTTTTATGTTTCGGAAATTCGAGGTATTTTTGACGAGGTCAATATGGGGGATTTGGCGGCGACAGGACATCTCCAGACAACTAACAGGTAAATACATTCTAGAAAATTTTCTAGATTTAGTACATATTTATATTAGTTATGCGGTGATATCATGTTTTGTCTGGTATTGTTTTAACCTGATATCTGTTGGACAATTAGATTTTTAGATTACTGGTTTATAGATAGCATTTGGTTATTAATTGCTATTACTGCTATACGTAGCTAGTTATCATTATGATATAAATGATAAGATATTATTGGTAGATGTTTACCACTTAGGATTTGACTAGTATTAGGATTATTAGACTAGTTGAATAATATGACTAAGATGGATAAATTCGTAGAAGGTATACATAGAGGTTCTTTGACTTTCTAGATCCTAGTGCATGATGACATGATTACAACTTATGTAGTTTAGAGTATATATAAGCATCTGATGCTTTATTTAGTATTGTCGTGACTTTGATCTGGCATGACTCTTTGGTTATACCCTAATTAATTTCAGCCATTGATTCCCATTAGTAGGACTATGTTGTCGTTTATAAGACAGCATGTTATATGTTTATGGTTATGAGTTTTTGCGGTGGATACCATGATTAAGACTAGTAGAAATAGAATAACTTAGCTGAAGTTATTCTGTAGGAGCGGATCTCAGGAATGAAACAACATTAGTGGAACCCTAGGTGTTGGAACCCTAGGCGTAATGACCCGGATGTGCATATTGGTATATGTTTATCCATGTACTATTTCAGTGATATGGTGATCGGACTAGTAGAGTTTGTATGGTAAGGATGCGATTAATCCTTACTATATCTCCCATTCGTGGTTGAGAGAGAGTCTGCAGTAGAGTCTCTCTATAGGTAGGTGCTTTGTATATTGTGGTCAATCATGTCCCCCATACATGGTTGAGATAGTTTACTGTAAGGTTATACTCTTGCGTTATTCGTTCAGAGTTGGTGATAATCGGATTCGTATGACGCCTGTAGCTAGATAGCTACTTTACAGGTTAAGTACCCACGAGATCTGTTCGTGGTAGCATGTTGGAGCATGCATGATTGAAATGGTAAGATGGTATAATTTGGACTTAACCCTCTTGCCGTGTTTGTTAGTAGAGGGGTTATCTTTATTGGCCTTGATAGACATTTCCTGTTAGTTGGGACGAACCCTATGATTAATCGTCTCGACGTGATTATTAGTGGACTTATGATTTTGATCGACCTTGATAACCGATCATGTTAGAAGGGTTGGAACGCTAGGCTTAACCATCTCGACTTATTTATTTATAAGTCGTTGATCTTTATCGGCTTTAGTAAACATTTCGTATTAGAGGTGTTGAAACCCTCGCTTGATCGCCTCAATGGGCTTAATTGTAGATCGATGATCCTTATCGATTTTGATAGACGTTCTATGCTAGATGTATTGGATAACCCTAGGCTTAACAACCTAGGATAATCGACTGCTCACGCGACCTATTGGTGGTAGTACGCTAGTGCGTGCAGTCAATAATTAAATATCTATATACTGCCTGTCTATCCACGAGTCTCATTCGTGGTAGCATGTAGTTGCGCGTAGACAATACTTAGTGTATTGATTGTCGACCCATGAGTACCGTTCGCGGTAGCTCATAGACAGTTCCTTTTTTTTTTGTGCGAGAGTCACGAGGCTTTGTCGTGGTATCCGAATGTGCACTGCTTGTTGCAGTGGTTGAGTATGTTGTGGATATATTTGTTATACTGCGGATCAGGATAGTTGCAGACTGATATTGGTACTCTGAGGGTTGGGTTACTCTAGCTTGTTCCCTGTGACTTCTATTATGTGCATTATGATTATGCATTATTGTCTATACATCCACAGAGTGGTTGTACTTATCTCCTCCTCACTTATCCTCTAGGTTAACTGATGGAGGACGTGTCATGTTGACCTACCTTTGTGTCGCTCAGAGAGTTCCTTGCCGTGCTTGTTCCACTGCATCGTCGAGATGCCACTTTATTTACTTGATCGGTATTGCATTTTGTTATGCACTTTGGATTTTATCGCAATTGGATTTGGGGTCATAAAACTATTTTACTTTGATTGATGTATGTTTAGTCGTGCATGCATGCAGTTATTAAAATACTGGTATTTCTATAATTATTTCGAGGTTTTTACCAGATTTGGTCCATGGATTTCGAAATATTGTCACTAAGGGGCTCCTCTGTCATTTGGATGACGGATATGCCCCCAGGACGTGACAATTTTATTGGTTTACGGTTTTGGTTTGCGGTTTTTGTGTTTCGAGGATTATCTTTTCCTTGGATTTTTGGGAGTTCTCGGGTTTTGGGACCAGACGAGCTGAAGGATATCTCTGAGCTATAGGAAAAGTATTGCCTTTAGTGGTTACTGTACTTTTGTGGTTAGGAACACTATTGACTTAGTGAAATTGTCCCTACTCATGGTCGGGGACGAGGTCGATGACGAATTGACCTTGCGGAACCTAACGAGGATTTCGGAGGCACGGACTCTTTAGAGGTGTCGACTGATGTTGAATTAGGAAGCTAGAGATTTGACCCGCTAGCTACCTATTAGGAGGACAAGGAGTAAACCCTCGGAGAGTATCAGTCCTTACTAATAGTGATTTGGTTATGGATAAGGCGTGATGCCTACACTGGTTAAGACTATAAAAGATCATTTTACCTTATTATAGGAGGTGTTGGATGGGATATGTATCTGTCCTAGAATTTCTTCCAGAGAAGATCCGAAACTCTTTGTTAAAAGAGAGATGGACCTTTGGGGTTATGCATCGATTATCGATGATAGAATGCGGTAGTTGTGGAAGGAAAGGAATATCCTTCATTGTGGATAGAGGATCTATCTAGATTAGCTATAGGATACCGGTGTATACTCTATGATTGATTTATGACTGGTGTGTTGACATTGTAGTGACATGGTGTCATACAATTGTCATTGTTGTTGTGATGATTGGTATATCATCAACCTAGAGTAAAGAGAATGCAGTTGTATAGCGACGACAATCTCATACTTGGTATGAATTGTATGAGCTTATGATTATCTTATTAGACATATTGACGACTTTGTCGTCCAGTGATTTGGGGAATCGTGTATTCTAGATACGATAGGATCGGTTGTGCACTCGGCCGCAGTAGATGGTGGTTTTCTTGGTATTGATTTGGTTATTACCATAGATATGGATAGGATGCTCTAGCGGTACTACATCGCTGGCTGGTTGAACCAGGAAGGTGATGGAATTTAATTGGTCTGAAGCTTGTGAAATTAGTTTCCGGGCTCAGACGATGGTTGACTGTTACGCCAGTGTTGATTAATCATTCTGGCGTGGAAGGGGAGGTAGTGTACATGGATGCATCATTTCGGGGATCGGAGTGATTCCGATGTTGTTGAATAGGACGTATCCTAAGCGTACGACAGTTAAAGAACTGCAAAATAAGTCGTCATATATATGACGTGGACTTAGCAGTTATTAAGTTGTTTTGTAGAGGTGAGGAGCAGAAATGCTCATGGAGTTTTGACTAGCTACTGGATAGCTACTATAGAGTAGCTGGAACACAAATGGTTGTAACAAGGAAATTTGGTCGCGATAGCCTCCCATGCACTTACAGAGTGTGTGGTGGAGTGGATTTTTGACGGCAGGTGGACTCCTTTTGTGAAAGGATAATTCCCCATCTCTGACTCCGAGGAGGATAATGATTTCCGGAGTTGCATTAGTTTAAGGAACAGATGCTTCAGGAAATTCCGATTTCGGAATGGAAGTGGAAGCATATTATTATGGATTTTGTGGTGGGTTTGCCTAAGACACATCAAGGTCATGATGCGATTTGGGTAGTCGTTGACCGACTAACCAAATCCGCGCACTTCTTAGCTATTCGGAAGACGACTCTTAGGATCGCCAGAAGAGTTATGCAGATCGTAGACGGAGACCTTTGGAGTTCTCTATTGGTGATCATGTATTTCTGCGAGTTTCACCCACGAAAGGGGTGAAGAGGTTTGGACTTCGTGGTAAGCTAGCTCCTAAATACATTGGTCCGTTTGAGATTTTGGAGAGGATCGGAGCAGTTGCTTATCGTCTAGCGCTACCACCATCTTTGACGAGTATACATGATGTGTTCCATGTGTTCATGCTGAGGAAGTATGTGTCAGGTGCTACACATATTCTATCAGATATGTCAGGTTACATTCAACCTGATGTTACTTATGCAGAGGTTCCGGTACGGATTTTGGATTACAAGGAATGACAGTTGCGGAATAAGATTGTGTGACTTGTCAAGGTCGGGTGGAGTCACCACACCGACGAGGAGGCTACTTGGGAGCTCGAGGAAAAGATCAGAGCTCAATACCCCCACTTGTTTACTTAAGGTACGTGAGGTATATTATCAGTACTTGTAGTATTTCTTACTCGTTATGCATCTGAGTAGGAAATTTGGGGACCAAATTTTAATTAGTGGGGGATAATGTTAAATACTGAAAAATTTAAAATATTAAATTAAATGGCCAAAGAATTAAGGAAATAATCCTGGAAATTTTTCGAGATTTTTAGGGAATTTTAGGAATTTTTTTGGATTTAAACGGACTCCGTACGAGATTTTTACGGGGATAAAACAAATTGGCTTTGGAAGAGTCTATTTAAAGGGGATTAATATGCGACAGAAAACCTAAATCTATTTTAGGTTTCGTTTTTCTTTTTTTTCCCCGCCGTGACACTTTCCCTTCGACAGTTTCCGATCGCGAGCCTACCTTCGTCGGCGCTTCTTCTCCGCGGCGATTTCGTCTTTGCCGGCGAGCTCTTCTCCTCGTCGCGAGCACCGCCGCCGCCGACAGCGCCGTTCTCCTCTTCTCTTCGCCGACCCCAGTCGCGCGCGCCGATCTCCACAGCCACGGGATCGTCACCGGACTTCTCTGCCCTGGACGACGAGCGCCGGTCTCTGCGGCCACAGGACCGCCCGAGCCTCCTCTTCCTCTACGCCGCCGACACTCGCCTTTCCGGTGCTCAGGCCGCCGCAGGTTTGTTGCAATTGCAGCCATCGAACCACCGCGAGCTCTCTTCCTCGCCGACCACAGCCACGCGCGTGCGCTCGACTCTCCGCTAACGCCGGGTGCCGCGCCTCTTTGTTTCCCCTTCTCTGTGATTTACGGCCGAGGTCGCGGAGAGTAAGAGATGACCCTTTTTCCTATTTCAGACGATCTGAGCTAGGGGTTTTGTTCGGTTGATTGTGTATCGGTGTCAGCGGGCTGTGAGGGTCGATTAGTGGGCTGTGGGTGGATGTGTCGGCTGTGAATAATGTTTGAGTCACTGTAATTTGAGTTGGGGATCTGATTTGAGGGAAAGATTGGTTGCTGGTGGGATCCTAGGGCCGGTAAGCATGATTTTGGTGTTATTCGGTTGATCGGTATTGTATTCGGAGGATATGGGATGGTTGGGTGATGTTGTTTGATCTTGAGGATTTTTGTAGGTGATGAATTAGGTTAGGTGATTAGGAACTATTTGGGTAAATGGATTGGTACAATAATGGGATAAACTAAAAGCCATTAAATTTCATTTATTTGGCTTAGGTTGTTAAAATGCAGGTTATTCCAGGTTTAATTGATTAATTAGCTTATCATTAATTAATCAAAAACGTTATCAATTGATTTAGTGGGCTAAATTAATAGTATGGATATTTGTGGTAGAAAAAGGATTATTGAGACGGTTGGAAAATTTAGGAGAATTGGAAATTGATTTGGGGCAATTGGGTTATGAACGAAATCGATTTAGTATTCGATTTGTCGTTGAATTGCTTTTGTGCTTGACTATAGTTATGCTATATGCAGGTTTTGGTCACGAGGCAGGTCCCCAGTCGTGACGATTTTGTTCTTTTTGCAGATATATATTCAGGCGGGTATTTTGACTTGTCTTTTTGATATAGTCATGTTGATATGCTAGATAGTTATAGCTTGCAATAGTTTTCATGTGTATCTACTTTGCATGTTATTATGCCTATTTGACACATGCATTTGATCAGTTTATAGTTATACTTTCCCTGTTTTACTTGGATCATGTATATGTACCTTTTTATTGTGCATATTATTCGGATACGTATGTTAGTTGGTATTACATGCTTTAGTGTCATGCACCATCTTGCATGATTGCATGCTGGCTGGACGGGGTTCCATTATTGTTGAGCCCGCAGCCAGTTACATGGTCTGCACACACTGCCACTCATGGGTTAGTGGTACATCAGGAGGGTGTGTGCGCTTGTTGTCGAGCTCATTGGTCCCACTCATGGGTAGCGATGAGGCAGCGTGGTAGCGGGCAGGGATCCCTCCTCTGGTCTATGACACCGGGAGATGAGAGCTTAGCTCCCCCACTATGTTTGGGGCAGGAGGATAGGTGTACTCCGACAGCATCTTGTCCACTCGGTCACTCAGGAGCAGTGATGGCAGAGTGCACAGTTGTCATAGCCCTACCCACTCGGCTTCACCATCGCGTGTGAGGCGGCTGACTGGCGTCAGGGGTGACCATGTCATATGCACGGCATGCATTTTTGCACAGATTGCATTTGTATTGTGTTTTCTGCATTATTGTATTGATGCCTTGGATGTTGCATATGATTGCCATGCATATAGGATACATGTTTGTATATGGTGATGACTCTTATTGTAGGGCACTTACTCCTATATCAGGGTAGGAGATTCAGGTGAGTACAGTCCTTTTGCATTTAGTTCTTGCTTACCATATATATGAGACTGTACTGGCATGATTAGTATTGTTAGCTATATCTTGCTATTCATATCGACTAATATCCGCTAAGTTCTTTGATCTTATCCCGTGGTTTTAGTTTTATTTCAGGATGAAGCTGTCAGGAGAGTCCAGTTGCCATATCCCCCCCCCCTCGCAGTGACAGTTTCTTAGTTGTTTGAGTTATGGTTTGAATTTTGTATAGAAGATATGTTTAGGCTTGGAAATGGATTTATGTACTCGTGGATTTTTGGGGTTCTTGTGGACCATTGGTCGGATCTTATTTTGATTGGTTTGGTTGGGTATTCCTACCCAGATGACAGAAGGGGTAAGTCTAGTTAGTGTAGACTTTTGTGTACCTAGATTTGTTGGCCTGAGGCCTTATTATTATCTGCGTGTGTTGTTTGGATTCCGGTCGTGTTGACCGATGTATAGTGGCCATGTAGGCCTTGTATAAAAATTGGTATTGTCACCCGTACAGGGGAGGTGCTGCCGGATTTTCGTCTGGCGGAGACTCCCTCGGGGCGTGACAATATTTTGGGTTAATACAAGGCCCGTAGGCCCACAATAACAACAACACATATAAAAATATAACCAAACCACAACAATATCACGAACTAACTACAACAAATACACAACAAAAACGATACAACAACAATACAATCCCACACAAGCATACTGGTATGACTAACACATCAACAATACGAAACCTCGACAAAAATCTGAATATACAACATAGTACATCACGAAAACTCCAAATACAATACACAACGGACGGAAAGCCCAAAACAAACACGGGAGCCTCAGAGGTGAGATGAGATGTCCGCCAGCGGTGCTCCAAGCCATCACGAAGACTTCTATCTATTACCTGGGCGACAGAAAATCCCAGGGTCCGTTGGGGTGGTGAGTAAAACTCAGCAGGTAATAGAAAACATGTATATATGTAATATTACATGTATTTCAACAACATAATCTTAAGGTGCAACAGGTATATCAGCATAGTATATAAATACAAGTATATACCGTCTAACCGAATGAACAACATAAAATGCAGACATACCTGAAGTCTGCTACGCTACTCTGATTCAACCTGAACATATATCCAACATATATATATAACAGGAAGAGTAAGATCAACTCATAATATACTCAAGCTATAGGTCAAGGTATCTAATAGTCTATCCAACACATACCAGTATCCGACACAATCATATAACAAATGCAAGAAACATGCATGAATATAATGTACACCCAAATGCAACAAGCATAGTACAATCAAATGCAACATCACAATAATCATATATATATAGACCGCATCTATATATATATATATATATATACATGCATATATGTATATATATATGGTAATATGCAAAGCGCCATCAGATACGGCAATGCAGCATGCATGGTCATGCCTGCTCACCCCTACTCGCTACCACGACCCCAGTGTGGCCTAGGTGGCACGACATGACAACTATCCCAACTCACACCAACCACTACTATAGAGTGGCCGAGTGGGCAGTATGATCAAGTAGCATATGAGCGTAAAGAGCTCGCTACACAACGGGGGTCCCTGCTGCTGGCCACTCCGACTAACACTACCAATGAGTGGTCGAGTACCACGCACCCAGGACAACTGCACGCAACTCCAACTACCACCGTCTATAGTGGTAGAGTGCGGCACAACAGATGCTCTGCCCTCACACCAGTTACTCCTCGGGGAGTGCTCTGGGAGGCAAGATGACTGACGACTCTCTCAACCCCAAGGGAGACTATGTCGTCAGAATGCATGCATATGACATGAGTATGATGTCCCTCGTACAACCATCTACCACAGATTCTCTGTTCAACAAAGAGTCGTACCCATCTGATCAATACACTCTCTATCCTGTAGAGAGTCATACTCAACTGATCGACGGACTCTCTATCCTGTAGAGAGTCATACTCAACTGATCATAACTCTCTATCCAATAGAGAGTCATACTCAACTAATCGACGCACTCTCTATCCTGTAGAGAGTCATACTCAACTGATCATAACTCTCTATCCAATAGAGTCGACTCAACCCGATCGATGCACTCTCTATCCTCAGTGAGAGTCGTGACGATCGATCATAACTCTCTCTCTAATAGAGAGTCGTACTCAACTGATCGACGCACTCTCTATCCAATAGAGAGTCGTACTCGACTAATCATATCAATCTGGGACCACCGGTCCACAGCAACACACTAATCACCCTTCACTTAACCATTACACAACTCATGGTTGGTAACAGTATGCAACATACGGGTATTGGAAATAAATCCTACATTTAGGGCATTACCTACCCATAGATGACCTTTTTGCCAATTTATAATTTGGGTCATCACCCGTACTAACATTTACACCCTACTAAACATCTAGGCCAATTTACATCACATCTATAACTCCTAAATCATGATAGGGTATATGTGATATCAACAATTGAACATAAATACATCCAACGATAAGTTCAAGCATACGATAATAAGAGCAGGATCAAGGTAACATGAACATATAACATGTACATATCTATGTCTAAATCTGAATGCAATTACATCTACCTACTGTAGGAAAATTACCCACCGCTATAATGCTCAAACAAAGAAGTCCCTCACGGCGCGACCTCTCGTATCCACGTCTGTAAATATTAAACATTATGATTAAGTGCAAGCATAACAACGAATCCTCGAATCGAATCATACATCGACTTTGTACCCCGATCAACTAGATTGATCTAGTTATCCAATTAACCTAATCAATCCTCCAATTCAATTACAACTCAATTCACAGCTAAATCACCTACACCTACACTACAGTCTATGAACAACCACGTTGACCCCATAGACTCATTCACAGCAAAATCACAACACCTCATAGATCCATTTGCTAACAACCATATACACCGAGAAATATGAATCTAACATCAGCACATACCTTCTATTCCACCCGTGAGCCAGCCGTAAATCAACACAGGCACAGCGACAGGAGTAATTGAATCAAGGCTGCTAAGAGCGATTCCACAACTTGTTCGGTGACAATCCTCCCCAAATCCTCAGCTTAGTCCACCTCTCTGATCAAGTTGTTCACCGGGCAGTCCAACATGAAACAAAATGCCACGCCTCTATCCCCACTGCACAAATCCACACCACGGCCACACTCCATCCAAATTTACTACACCGATCAACTCAGTAATCGCGTTCCTCAACTCACAATTCGACAACCTTTTTAACATCATCGACCCATAGATCACTCTGGACAGAAGAGAGAAAAACAAAAATGAGAGTTATACCGGAATTTGGTGTCTTCTCCGGCTGCACTCCCCCAATATGTTTTGTTCACAAGAAAGATTCCTTACTACATATTCCATCCACAGCCACTTCAACCGAATGAAATTCACTAAGCTCAAAAGGGAGAACTGATCTTGCTTACCTACACTTGAAGCTTCACCGACAGTTAATCCTCACTGGCATCAACTCCACAGAACCGGTAACCACGTTCATCGACTGCAACTGACACTCACGATCCCTGCCCATACACCCAAAATCTCGTTCAACCAAGGAATCAAAGCAAGGGATTAGACAAGGAGAAATCAGCATCCTTACCTAATTTCGACGAACTCTGGCAAAGCAAATCCTCAAAAATCGGCAGCCACACCTTTACCTATCCCCTATTTGCCGACACCAACACCTGCCCAACACAGATCGAGCTCAACGCAAGGAAGATGCATCGTAGCCCTAAATCTTGTCCAATGTAAGGAATCTCCACTTACCTAGCACCCACAGCGATCGTCGACATTGATTGGCAGAGGAGATCAGCAACTCGCGATGGAAAGACCCGAAGGTAGCTTGCTCCGTCAGCGATCGGGAAGTACAGCACCTGATCGACTCACCACCGACTCGAATTCCCGACCACGTGTGTCGACACCCGTCGGCCTCTTCGCCTACAGCCGGATCTCCCACCGACAACATGTCGGCAATGACTGAGATGCGGTGGAGACGACGGCACAGAGATCGCGGGAGAGGCGAGGAAGATCGAGAGTCGGGAAGCAGGGGAAATCGCGAGGCGTCTAGGTGTGGTGAAGTCAGCGACGAATAACTCACTTCGTTCGCTTAATGCTCGGACGAAGAAAATTCGTCGGCGAGAAACGGAAGGGGAGAAGTTTAGCGGGTTGGCGGATTATTAACGGGTTGGTCTTTAAACAATGCCTATTGGGTTCTTACCCTATAAGACTCAATCTAGATTTGATTAACCCCCTCCAAATTAATACCTAGCTTAGATATTAATTAGAGTCCAATATTTTTTTTTCTGGTATTTTACAGTCCAACTACCAAATCCCCTCATCATGATGATTTTACTTGTTATTTGATTTATGGTTTTGGTATTGACTAGAAGATATGTTTAGGACTGGTGTTTGATTTATGTACATGTGGATGTTTTGGTGATATTTGGTATGTCCTTATGGACCTCTATTCGGATTTTTAGTTGATTGGATTTGGTTGTGTATTCCTGCCCAGATGGCAAAAGGGGTAAGTCTAGATGTAATAGACTTTTGTTATTTCCTTTGATTGTTGGCCTGAGGCCTATTTATGACCTGCATGTGTAGTTTGGTTCCGGTCGTGTTGACCGATGTATAATGGCCGTGTAGGCCTTGTATGCAAGATTGATATTGTCACCGTCTGAGGAGATCTTTGTCGGATTTTTTATGCGGTGGGGACTCCCTCGGGGCGTGACAAAAAGTCCCAAGACTTGGTCTTGGATTAGTAGTGCGGGAGATAATTAAAAATAAAAATAAAGAAAAGAAAATTCTCGATCGGTGGTTGCACTGAATCTGAGCGCCCCCGCTCTGATACCAATTGTTAGTACCTACAAGATCCACATATCTCCACAATGGTATGATATTGTCCACTTTGAGCCCAAGCCCTCATGGTTTTATTTTTGGGTTTTACCCAAAAGGCCTCAAACCAATGGAAATATCTTTTCATCTTATAAGCACATGATCTTTTCTATCTTACCAATGTGAGACTTTGATTATATTTCCAATACTCCAACATTTAGGATGTGTCAATATATTTTGAGAACTACGAAAAATTGATCAAGTTGGCACAAACTAGGTTTAGAGGTAATGGTGTGCCATTTGGGTTTTTGGCACACTTGGGAGATAAGTAGCAATATGGCAAAATGAATCTAATATTAACAAATGACAAGTAATATTAAGATTTAGGTATTATTATACCTTTATATTTTATTTGTCATGCCTTGATTGTCATATAATATGTCATGACATCATTCTTATTTTTAATCATATAAAATGTCATGATTATGCTTAGGGTTTATCTTTTATGTCATGTGTATTTAGATTTAATCATATACCATGACATCATAATTATTGGCACATGTTTATTTATGTTATCATTTATGTCATGATCATTCATGCATTAAGTAAAATTGATTTAAGGACAATTGACATGACTTGAAGTCCCATGTATAAAGGAATCAAGTAGTGTTGCCTTAGAAAATGTATGAGGCCTTAGATTAATATGAACAAAACTCACATCTCACATTAAATTGACATGTGTGCTTTCAAATACTCTAGACACATGTGAGATGCTAGGAAATGAGTTAAGTTCAAACTGCATAGTTTTTGCATCTAGATGAACTCAAACTCATCTTATACCATGGATGAATCATGAGAAAAGCTTATATACAAGTCATGTGCATTAAGCTCATATACCATGGTTCAATATAAGGTTTTGAAATTATTTTAAAATCATTTTGAAAAATCTTGGTGAAGTCTATCTTTTGATAGTAATCACCATTGTAGAAGTTGATACAAAGTATGGTCAAAACATTGAAATTTTCAATGGTTTTGAACTTTGTGTCAATCTTTCATTTCAATGGGTATTTAATTTTTCAAATATTTTCAACCATAATGATTGATATAATATTATCATTATGAAGTTTAAATTTTTTCAAATTATGTATACTTATGATTTTCGTAAATTTGATTTTTGAATCGATTTTTGCATTTTGCATATATCAATCGATCACGCTTGGGCAATGATCGATGCATAGGAAGTCATTATTGATCAAGGAGTCATCGCCAAACCTGATTTTGGATAATAAGGTTTGTTTAGCCTGATTTCAACTATGTTAGGCTACTCTAACTACTCCAAATCCTAGGATATGCTTTGGAAAGCATTATAAAGGGTGAAAATCTATTAGATATGAATTAGGAGAGTTGTTTAGGGTATGTATCAATTTTAAGGTGTGTGAAAGTTCAAGTTTGAACTTTTGACCTTAATTTTGATGGTTTAGTATTCCTATAGGCTTAGGGACTCTCCAAGGACATTGTTGGTGCAATGGTCAAGGGGGAGCAAGCCTTTAGGGGGAGGTTATCCATCATGGGATGATGGATGTGTTCTTCCTCATGAGGGAGAGAATTTGGAGAAGTGAGGATTGCCTCTCTTGAGTGATATGAGACTTATCACTAGGAAGAGTGAAGGCATCCTAGATTTTTTTAGACCAAAGGAAAGATTGTAAGATCTCATTGGGTATGAGACATTGACACCCTTGGGGAGAGATTTTTTGATGTATGTCAAAAAGGGGGAGAAGTTGGAATTCCCAATTTGGATAATTGGGATGATTAGATTGAGTTAGTGTTCTAACTCAAAGATGTTGGTTTTTGTCAAACATCAAAAAGGGAGAGATTGTTGGAGCAATTGACCCAGGTCATGATTGACCAGACTCGAGTTGGACTCGAGTAGTGTTTTGATGTTTGACATTGATGTTTGACAAAGAAGTTGACCGTTGTTTGACAATGAGTTGACTAGATGGTTGACTTGGGGTTGACCATAATGGAGAAGTCTAAGTGGGACACTTGGCAATGGAAAGTCCAAGTCTTGTGTACTTGGCATGGAAAGTCCAAGCTTGAGTCTTGGTAATTGGAAAGTCAAACATGGGTTATAAGGAAAGTCCAAGCTTGAGTCTTGGTAATTGGAAAGTCCAACATGGGTTGGCAAGGAAAGTCCAAGTCATGGATACTTGGCAATTGGGAAGTCTAAGGGTTGATATTGGCGGCGTAAAGTCCAAACGAGAGTCTTGACAGCATAAGTCCAATGGTTTGGTGGTGTAAAGTCCAAGTATGTGTCTTAGCAGCGTAAGCCCAAATGTACCTTGGAGGTGTAGACCAGCTTAGCATGACAATAGCCAATGGAAGCACCTAAAGGCTAGCGTATGGATGAACAAGTCATGGATGATTTGGAGGGATCCAATAGGCGTAAGACTAACAGAGGTGGCTAGAAGGCTTAGGTCTAGGCTAAGGGTGGTCTAGCAAGTATGAGTGCATCATACTTGGGGTTAAACCTCATGGTTGAGGTTATCAGTCGCCTAAGGCTTTGGACCAGTCGACTGGTCAAGTGTTTTGACACTTGGCAGCCGAGTCGACTAATAGCGATCAGCGGGATTATGACGATCGATGAGAGTCAACTACTGACCAAATGGCCTTGCGATCGTGCCATGTATGGCGATCGAATATCCAATGATCGCCATTGAGGGTAGTCGACTGCTGGTCATGGACATTGGGATAGAAAGCTTGGTAGCTGATTGGTCAGGCGGCTATGGGCTTGGCAATCGATTGATGGGTATTGACAGTCGACTGCCAGTGTATCCATTGGCTTGGATGCCAACGTGGATCGAGTCCGTTCTGAGATAACGACATTGTTGGCAATGATCGGGCCTTATTGATCGTATCGCACAAAATCAGCTCGATGCAGGTTATAAAAGCAGCTCGAAAGAGAGGATTTAGCAGTGATTTTCTTGGGCGATTTGAAGGGGAATAGTTGGTGCTTTCAAGTCCTTCAAGGCTAGTCCAAGGAGATCAACAAGCAAGCATTCAAAGCTCTTTGTAAAGAAATCTTTACTTGCATTTTATTGTATTTGCTTGTTGTTTCTTTGTATTACTGTTGTAATCATTGTAAGAGGTTTCTTTGCCTCCGACTTGTTGTCGAGAAGGAGTGTTTTTGTTTAGTAGTGGTGTTTGCATCGCTAGAGCTCATTTGATGTGCTTCGTTCAGTTGCATGTTGCTAGAAGATACCGAACTGAAGTGATAAATTGAATGCAAAACAAGGAAAATATGCATTAAACAAGTATGATAATCGTACACTAATACTTGTAGCAAGCACACGATCGATTTCCATCATCGAAACAATGAACACGCTATTCACCCCCCTATAGAGCTCATCGATGTCCCTACAGTCGTTACTCTACTTCCCTGTGAAAATGCATGCATGTATGCTGGAAGCCATTCGCAAAAGGCTTCAAAGGAAGTGGCATAGAAGCTCTAAGGAACCAGCCACTCCCTCTTCTTCCCTATCTTCCCCAAATATTACTCCACCAGTCATCTCCCTCCCTAGTCTCGCACCCCTCATGATTCCTTCAACACCCCTTTCAATTCCCACCATTCTCCAATTATTTCCCCTCTTCTTTTGGTATTATTTCCCCTCCAAATCAGAAGAGCCTCCTCTTCTTTTGGTATTACAAAACCTTAATCTCCCCTCTTATTCACCTCCTCTTTTAGGGGAAGTCATTCCTACCATGATTGACCTTCTTCCCTCTACCTTTTTCCTTCTCTCTGCAGCCTCTCCTTCTTCCCCACCGGTATCTCCAACCAAGTTCCCTATCATTCATTACCCTTCCCCATCATTAGAGGGGATAACCATCATCCCTTCTAATCTAGATCTTAATTCCTCTCCCCTTCCCTCTCTTTTCTAGTAGAGGTCCCTCCCCATGCCATAAACCCTCCTTCCCTTACTCTAGAATTATCCCAGCTATTCCTTGTTTCCCTGACATAAAGAATATCGATACACCCCTCCATTCCATCAACCTCTGAGGCTTTCCTTTCACATTCCTGTAAAATTATTCATCATCGTGATACAGTATCCAGAGCCATTTCCCTCATACAACAACACCATACTTCTCTTCAACAAGCGAACCAAGAAGTAGCACACTTCCGAACTCACTCAGCAACCCTCAAAGATGTCTCACTTTCTTAATGCTAGGACTTCATAGAGATGTCCACAATTTTTCAACAAGACCACGTTACCTATTCTGACAATTTACAAGCATTAGTCTCTTGCCTTCATCAAACCTCTCACCAATATCGTCGACTTCGAAAATACTTTGTGGACCATCGAGAACGATGTATCAAATTCTTCCAGGAGACAGAGTCTTTTGAGAGCCAACAGCAAGAACAAATAGCTTCTCAAATAAAAGCCACCTTCCAAGACAATTTTAGAGAAGCGCTTCATTAGTATGAAGGACAAGGATTTCTTCCAGCTCAACAACCAGCACCCTTTCTGGATTAGGAAGCAGCTCTTCAACGTTATCCTCCCGATTACTTCAAAGCCTAACTGCCTATCTGTTAACGTATATCATAGGGATTCAGACACTTTATAAGACAATACTTGAAGCAGTGCATTTTCTTCGTTTTAGTTTGAATACATATGATTCATACATCTTTTTCCCTTTGCTTTTACACTACCTCCAACATCAACTATAAAAAGGTTTCAAATGTATAGCATTCCATGGTCTAAGTAATTCTTTTCCATCTCCATCTTGAAGATAATACGCAGCTCCTGCCACCTAACGTGTATACTTGTATGGTCTTTCCCAATTAGGAGCTAACTTATCTGGATCTCCTGTAAGATATCGAAAAATAAAATAATATTGGCTAATTAGGAAAATACCCATTGGAATTTTTTAGAGATTTTTAGAAAGTTTTCCATATTTAAATGGATATTTTATGATGTTTCATGGGGATGAGATAAATAGGCTTTAGTAGAATCAATTTGGAATATCGGTAATTAGAAAGTTAATGGAATTAATTATCCTAAGTTATAAGTATCAAACTTAGGGTTATATTTTTTATTTACTTTTTTTTTCTTTTCCCCAAACTCCTCATCGTGGCCGAATTCCTTCTCACCGCCGCAACCCTATCGTCGTCGTCCCTTCTCTTCCTCTCCCTCGTGCAGCTTCCTCACTTGTCGTCACCGCAGATTTCCTCCACCTTCATCGCCGCAGATCATCCTCTCCCCATGCCCTATTGCCATCTCTCCTCCTCTCTGCAACGAGCCCCACCGGAGCAATCTGTTGCCATTGCCTTTCTTCTTCAGATCTTGATGGCAGCTAAACCTCACCGGAGCAACTCGCTGATGTTGCTGTGCCCAGTCGCTTCCTGCATCGTCGGTGAGTGGTTTCGTTGGGGTTGCTTGTCTTCTTCCATCCTCGATCTTGATCATTTACGCACTATTACAACTACCTTTTTGGGTCGCCACGAACAACCACTAGATCTGTTAGGTCAACCATCTTCATCGACAGCTAACTCACTAGTGGCTCAATATTGTTGATCGACTGCCCTGCATTGCAACCAATGACTCGTGATCACTATGCTTGGGTGTTCAGATCTGTGGATCGATCAGTAGGTTCTTATAACCAATATTCCCTAATTTTTGGTAAGTCTATTGGTAATCCCTGTTATCCCTTTTGCTTCATTGGTGTGTAGAATTTGGAGGTTATCTTCAGTTTAACTGAATGGCAGTGGGTTTATCTTCCAGATAGGTTGTGGGTCGTGGCTTTGATCTTTCCGAATAGGTTGTGAGCAATTGAATCAGTGTGAGGTAAGGTTTTCAGATATTGGATTATGAAGTGTACATGATTAAGTCACTATGTATTTAGTTGTGATGGTAGGTGGCAGCTATGGTTGAATTCACCTCATTGTTATAGATTGCTACTTCAACGGTGAATCAAGAAGCTGAATGATTTTGGAGGAGGATTGTTCTTCCAGATAAGCTATGGGAATTGAAGCAGTGTAAGGTAAGTTCAGATTTGGATGTTTACAAATGCATACAGATATATGAGTTAGACCATCTTATGGTATTAGATTATTTGGTTGAGTAATCAGGGATTAAGATTAGATTAGATTCTTATTCCTATTGTTTGACCATGTTGGCATTTGGTTATATTAGGTACTATAGTTTCAGGACCTTGATGCGAGGCAGGTTCGCGGACATGAATACAATCAGCACAGTTACATATCAGGTGGGTAATTCTCTATCCTGGTCAAGTAGTAGATAAATCCTGTGCATGATATTTATGTTGACGATACCTTTACCTTGACTCCACTCTTATTTAATCATGTGCTTGATACTTAGTATTTACACTTAGAGACATATTGTTGTTGTTGTTATATTTCGTTCATCGTTGTTATAAATTATCGATGCTTTGTATGTGGGTCTTTAGATACTTAACCATGTGTATGTGGCTGAGTATAGTTGTTGATTTTGACTCTGTCATCAGGAACAATCATTCGGGGGTGGGTGATGTCCTTAATATAGAGTTGGTGTTATCTCATCTTACCTTTTGTCGTATAACTATTATGGATCATGTCTATACATGGTAGTGTGGGTTGTCGATAGTGGGTTGCTACAGACTGGAGGTCCTAGCATAGTTGATTGTCGATAGTGGGTTGCTATGGACTGGAGGTCCTAGTAGGGTTGATTGTCGATAGGGGGTTGCTACGGAGTGGAGGTCCTAGCATGGTTGACTGTCAGTTGTGTATGACTCTCTGTTGGATGGAGAGTGTGTTGTGTATGTGTGTATATGTTGGTTGTGCATTCATTCCATTTGCATGCATACTGGCGACTTGGTCTCCCTTGTAGTTGAGAGGGTCGTCAGTCATCCTGCCTACACGGTTACTCATGGTAGTAGTAACTGGTGTGAGGGCAGTTCATTTGTTGTGCCGCACTCGGCCATTATTGATAGTAGTAGTTGGAGTTGCATGTAGTTGTCTTAGGTGTGTGGCACTGACCACTCATGGATAGTGTCAGTCGAAGTGGCCAATAGAAAGGACCCCCATTGTGTAGCTTATAGCTCTTTAGCTTACCGCTACTTATTCATACTGCCCACTCGGCCACTCGAGAGCAGTGGTTGTTGTTGAGCTGGGAAAGTTGTCATGTTGTGCCACCTAGGCCACACTGGGGTCATGGTAGTGAGTGGGGTGCGCAAGCATGACCATGCATTTGCATCGCCATGTATGATGGCGTCTATATATATATATATATATATATATATGCTTGTTGTGATGTTGCATTTATCTGAGTTATGCTTGCTGCATATGCTTGTTCATCATTTTGCATATTATTTATATATTCTATACTATTATGTGTGGAGTACAGTGTACGAGTTGGATCAGACTATTGTACGCGTTTGATCCGTGTCATGTTATGGTATAGGATGGACCAGGTTCGTTTATGTACTTGTTTATATGTTGTTCATATAGTAATGTGTTGATTACAGATATAGTATTGCTCCTTTATGTTGTATGTGTTAAAGTGTGGTATATGTGTTCAGGGTGTATGAGTTGTATCGTTGTAGATCCTAAGGTATGTTAGTACCTTAAATTACGTTATGTACGATTGATCAGTTAGTTTGATATATGCACTGATTAGTATTATACTGATAGTTTCGTTGTTTCCTTTAAGACTATAAACTTGTTGATCTCCCTCGGTATACTTATTCATTTCCATTTGTATACCTATTGCTCTTCGTACTTTATATTTGTTGATCATACACTATCTTTTATATTACCGTTGAGTTTTATACTAACCACCATAGACTTTGAGTTTTCTTGTCGCCCAGGTAACAGGTAGAAGATTCCTTGGATGCTCGGAGCACCGCCAGCTGATCCCATCTCACCTTGAGTACTTGGATTAAAATCCATATTGGTGTTGTATATTTGGCCCACTATAACCTCTAAATCCCAAATTGTGCCAATTTAATTGATTTTTCATAATTTCAAGAATGTATTGGCACATCCTAAAATCTTTTAGGATCATTATATCAACTCTATTTCCAAGGTACCCATAACCTTGAAAATAACCTAAAGTGTCACCTTTATCATGGTTGAGTTAACTACCCACCCAATCAAGGTTGGCACACCCTAAACCCATCTAGCGTGAATCAATCACGCTCTTAGGAAACCAAAATCTATTTGAGTTCCTAGGGTTAACTAGGTATTTCTTAGGGATAACCTCCCTAGATACCTTCCTAATAACCCTCCTAGGCTTGTTAGCCTTGGTCATTGTGGTCTTACCTAGGTTGATTCTAGAGGTAACTCCCCTTGCAACCTTCTTAGTGGCCACCCTAGGTTTCCTAGAAACCCTAGCCACTAGGCACTTACCATGGTTACTCTTAAGGATAAATTCCCTAGTAACCTTGGTTTTTCTAGGTTTAGTTCCATAATCAAATGGAACATTGTGATAGGTTTCCTTTGGCTTAGATTTGCCCTTGGATGAATCTAGTTTCCTAGGTCTTGATTTTTGACTATTTGACCCTAGGCTTTGACTTCTAGACCCTAAATGTTGACCTCTTGGCCCTTGAAATTGATTTTGCATTTTTGCAAGGGTCTTCTCCATCTTTTCAAGCCTTGACCTCAAGACTTGATTTTCCTTTTCTAATTGCTGAATTTTTGAATTTTGATCTAATCTTTGGGCATTATTTTTCCTAGGCATATACCTAGTCCATTTAGGATTAAGACCTAGATGTTCTCCTATTTTCTTAATGGTTTCCTTAAGTAAAATATTTTTAGAGACATTAGTCTCAAATTTCTTCTTCTTTGAAACATTAACATTTTTGGCACCTAAACAAATATATTTGTTATTTATAGCATGCTCTTTATGATAAATAGCAAGATTGCTAAAATTAGTTCTAACATGCTTTTGCCTATAATTGAAAGAAAGAGAATTATTTAGATATACCTTAGGGTTTGCCTTAGAGGCTCCCCCTACTTGTGATGCTCTCTTTTTCTCTCCCTTTGGACATTGACTCTGGTAATGCCCTTTCGAATAGCACTTGAAGCATATGATATGCTCCTTGCTCTTTTGACTTTGGGCACCGACATCTTTGATCTTTGGAGCCGGAGAAGTCTTCTTGACTTTCTTTGGGCACTTACTCTTATAATGCCCAAATTCCCTACACTCAAAATACATAATATTATTTTTATTTTGAATTACCATGTTTAAGTTACCCAGGGTGGAGATGAGGTTCTCTTGAGCTTGCTCTTCCTCTCTACCGGATGTAGATGGTTCTTCTTGTTGCTCCGGTGTTGAGAATGCTCTAGTCTCCTCCCCCTCAATCCTTGAGGTGGAGGTCTCCTCCAATTCTTCCTCTTCCTCTTCCTCCTTGGATGTTGATGGTCTCTCAACCTCCAAGTCCTCACTTCCTCGTGAGGATGATGCATTTGCCTCTTCGGTCCCTTCCTCTTGGACCGGTGATGGATTTTCATGGAGCTTGGCCACTTGGCTCCATAGCTCCTTGGCATCTACATAATTACCTAACATACACAAAATATTGTTAGGTATTAAATCAATTAAAAACTTCATTACCTTATCGTTTTTCTCAAAGGCTTGGACTTGCTCTTTGGTCCATCTCTTTTTCTTGAGGAATCCACCTTTTGGTCCTCTTGGATAGTTATATCCCTCCATTAAAATGGACCATTCTTCGAAGTCCCTCATCATTAGGAAGTCCTCAATTCTCGCCTTCCATTGTCTAAACGCTTTTGGTCCATAGAAGGAGTAAGGGATCGGTGTGTTGATATCCCATCCTAGTTGCTCTTGAACTTCCATCTTCACCCTCTAGCATGCTCCCTTAGTTGTTAAACTTTGAAGAGCGGCCTCGCTCTGATACCACTTATAGGGGATCGATTGGACGCTAGAGGGGGGGGGGTGAATAGCGCATGCTAGTACCGATGATGGAATTCGTTCGTGATTGAGTCTACAAATTTCGTTAGCGCAGCGGAATAATAATAATAAAAGCAATAACATGAAACACAATCACACAAATGCAAGGATATAACGTGGTTCGGAACCGAACGGTTCCTACTCCACGGATCGAGCTCTAAAGAGCTCTAGTGATGCCCACGCACTCGCTAATCACAAATACTCCTTCTCGACACAAGTCGGAGGCGGAGAATCATCGTACAAAAGATTACAACAATAATCTAAATGGATACAAGCAATTACAATAATGAAATACAATGCAAGTAAAGAAAACTACTTTACAATTGCTCTTTGAATGCTTGATCACTTGGTAGCTTGATATCAACTTGGAGACCATGATTTGCAGCAGCAAATCGCCCCAAATGCTCTAAAAAAACCATCCCTTTTTCCTCCTTCACGAGCTCCTTATAAAGCTTCAACCTGTGCTGAAAAAAGTCAATCAGTCGACTGGTCGGGACCATCAGTCGACTGATGCCACTGTTATCGTGAGACAACGGCTAGATCTACGCTGGATTAGTCCAACGGATCCATCATCAATCGACTGATTATGACCATCAGTTGACTGGTCAAGACTCCACTCGACTGCTGGCCGCAAAAGTCGAGTGAGACCCCATTCTGTGGCTGAAACACCGACCATCAGTCGACTAACCACATGATCAGTCGACTGCTCGTCCATCAGTTGACTGTCCATCTCTGTTAATCGACTGCTAGGCCACCTCCCACAGTCAACCCCTAATTGACTTACATCAGTCGATTGTCACATGACACCAATCGACTGGCACACCTCAAACATGAGATTTTAGCCCAAGTATGGTTCCCCCATACTTGCTAGACCACCCTTAGCCTAGACCTAAGCCTTCTAGCCAACTCCATCAACCTCACGCCTCTTGGATTCCTCCAAGTCATCCATGACTTGTTCATCAATCGCGCTAGCCTTCAGGTGCTTCCATCGGCTATATCATGCTAACGGTGTCTACACCGCCAAGGCATATTGGACTTACGCCGCCAAGACTCCTCTTGGAATTTACGCCGCAAACCATTGGACTTATGCTGCCAAGACTTCACCCTTGGACTTTACACCGCCAATATTCCCCTTGTACTTCTCAAATGCCAAGACTCAAGCTTGGACTTTCCCTTGCCAACCCATGTTGGACTTTCCATGCCAAGACCCAAGCTTGGACTTTTCATGCCAAGTACCCATGACTTGGACTTTCCCAAATGCCAAGTGTCCCACTTGGACTTTCCATGCCAAGTACCTAAGACTTGGACTTTCCTATGACAATTACATTGTCATATGTTTTTGTCGAACATCAAAACATCTCTCGAGCCAAGCTCGAGTCATTGTCAATCGTGACCTGGGCCGATTGCACCAACAATCTTCCCCTTTTTGATGTTTGACAAAAACCAAACAAACCTTTTGAGTTAGACCATCTAACTCAAAAACTCCTTACCAATTATCCCAAATTGGTAATCTTATCTTTCTCCCCCTTTTTGACATACATCAAAAAGGTTATCTCTCTAAGGAGGTCAATATCTCATGTCCCAATGAGATCTTATAATCTCCCCCTTGATGCAAAAATACCTAGGATGCCTACCATCTTCCTAGTGATAAGTCCCATATCACTCAAGAGGGGCATTCCTATTCACTCTCCCAATTTCTAAATTGGGTCTCTAAAAAATCCATCAATTTTCCCAATTCATGTCCTTCTCCCAATAACTTCTTCCCTTCAAGAAGAGAAAAACACATCCATCATCCCATGATGGATACCTCCCCCTAAAGGCTTGCTCCCCCTTGACCATTGCACCAACAATGTCCTTGGGAAGTCCCTAAGCCAATAGGAACTCTAAACCATCAAAAATAAGGTTTAAAGTTCAAACATGAACTCTCCCCACCTTAAATTTGACACATTATCCTAACACCTCTCCTAATCCATATCCAATGGACTTTCACCCTTTACAATGCTTCCCAAAGCATATCCTAGGGTTAGGAGTGGTTAGGGACCTTAATCGCAGCTGAACACGGGCTAAACAAATCTATTTTTCCTGAAATCAGCATTAGCGATGACTACGATTACGGACTGACACTCATATCAGTCGACTGCCACTCAGGGCAGTCGATTGATAATTGAAATTTCCGAATTTCAATTATCAGAGTCGAATTTTAGAAAATCATAAGTAATTCTATGTATATCAAAAAATCATGAAAATTCATATGTATATTACTTATAGTCAATATAATGGGAGAAAAATATTTGAAAATAATTTTACCCATTAAATACTGAAATTGATACAAAATTCAAAAGTGAAGAAAACTTCTAAGTTTTGGCTCACTTTATATCAATCTCATCAATGGTGATTGCTATCAAAAGATAGACTTCACCAAGGTTTTTCAAAATGATTTTAAAATGTTTTCAAAACTTTATTTTGGATCGTATTCCTTTGGCTCAATGTACATGACTTGTACACAAGCTTTCCCAATGATCCACCACTCATATAAGATGAGTTTGAGTTCATCTAGATGCAAAAACTATGCACCTTAAACTTAACTCATATCCTAGCATCTCACATGTATTTAGGGTGTATAAATACACATACATGTCAATGTGATGTGAGATATGAGTTTTGTTCTCCCTAATCTAGGGTATCATGCATTTTCTAAGGCAACTCTACTTGATTCCCTTATAAATGGTACTCCAAGTCATGCCATTGTCCTTAAATCAATTTCAATCAAATTATCTTAAATGCATGAGTGATTATGGCATTAGAGATGATATAAATAAACATATGCTCATAATAATGATGTCATGGCATAAGATGATATTTAAAAACACATGACATTAATCCTTAATCCTAAACATGATCATGACATATTAAGTAATTTAAAAATAGATATGATATCATGACATGTCATATGGCAATCAAGGCATGGCAAATAAAAAGTATAGGTATAATACTACCTAAATTTTAATATTAGTTTCCATTTTATATAATATTTTGTCATATTACTACTAATCTCCCTAGTGTGCCAAAAACCCAAAATGACCCACTATAACCTCTAATCCCAAATTATGCCAATTTAATTGATTTTTCATAATTCCAAGAATGTATTGGCACATCCTAAAATCTTTTAGGATCATTATATCAACTCTATTTCCAAGGTACCCATAACCTTGAAAATAACCTAAAGTGCCACCTTTATCATGGTTGAGTTAACTAACCACCCAATCAAGGTTGGCACACCCTAAACCCATCTAGCGTGAATCAATCACGCTCTTAGGAACCCAAAATCTATTTGAGCTTCTAGGGTTAACTAGGTATTTCTTAGGGATAACCTCCCTAGATACCTTCCTAATGACCCTCCTAGGCTTGTTAGCCTTGGTCATTGTGGTCTTACCTAGGTTGATTCTAGAGGTAACTCCCCTTGCAACCTTCTTAGTGGCCACCCTAGGTTTCCTAGAAACCCTAGCCACTAGGCACTTACCATGGTTACTCTTAGGGATAACTTCTCTAGTAACCTTGGTTTTCCTAGGTTTAGTTCCATAATCAAATGGAACATTGTGATAGGTTTCCTTGGGCTTAGGTTTGCCCTTGGATGAATCTAGTTTCCTAGGTCTTGATTTTTGACCATTTGACCCTAGGCTTTGACTTCTAGACCCTAAATGTTGACATATTGACCCTTGAAATGATGGGTTTTGTTTATCGAGTCCATGAGGGGAAACTTCGCTTCCCACTTCACCTTGGTTGTTTGTTCATGGCGATCCCTTCGATGTCCCCGGATTAAAAAAATTTAATCCTAGACAAAAGGGATTGCCCAAACAATCAAGTCATCATCGTGCTATTCGTTTAGAGAGGTCACTTGAACAAGCTCGTTGTTCAAGCGACCAACCTCTATTCTACGAGTAGCCATGGAATAGACAATGTACGGATCGCCGGCTTTTGTATTTATGTTCGGGATCCAAGTATTATTTAGCCACAAACAGAATTATCATGCTCATAATTGGAAAAACAAATACAAGCAAGTAACAAAAGAGAATAGAGAATAGATATACCTCTCGATCTTCTAATGTATGACCTTCTTCCTTTCGGACGTCGTGTGGGTGACGATCTACCAAAAGTTGAAGCTCCTAGATCACCAATCTTCCTTCCTTGCTCGTTACGAGCAAGAGGAAGAATAGAAACAAAGCTCTATTCCTTCTTTCAACCAATCAACAACCTCCAAGGATGGAGCTTGCCGCCGGCCAAGAAGGAGGAGGAGATTAATGGTTGCCGACCAAAAGCTTCAAGGGAGGACCCTAAGCCTTTATTTCACCGGCCAAGGAGAGGGAGAAGAGGGAGTTTGGACGCCGACCAAGGGTTGCAAGAGCTCCAATGGGCGCCGGCAGCTTGTGGAAGAAGAACAACACAAGGAAAATCTTTCATTATTAGGTGCCGCCCAAGCCCAAACCCTAGCTCCTATTCTTGCCGCCAACTCCAAAACCCTAGCTCCTCTTGATTTTTTTTCTCTGCCAACCCCTCAAACTCCTTTTATAGAGTTAGGGATAAGCCTCCTTTTAATCTCCACCATTGGTTCTAGGGATTTAATCTCAACCGTCGGATCTAGAGATTTAATCTCAACCATCGGATCTTAGAGATTTAATCTCTACCTTTGGATCTAGAGTTTTGTTTCTATCCATTGGATCTAAGATTCATGAGGTTTTAATAGGATACATTATGGACCGTGAGGAGGAGTTGGATCTTGGTCACCCATGGATCAAGCCCACATAAAGTCCGATCCATTAATGATAATCCAATCCACAAAAGGATTATCATTGATCTACCTCACCAACCCCCATAAGATAATATGGGCTCCAAATATTATTTGTACATTTTCTCCCCGTGTTTAAGATCTCGAATGTCCGTCGATTAATTAATTTACTGACCATTAATTAATCAACATCTAACTCCATGAGTAGTACCACTCAACCTTTTCATCATGCCGGACCAAGTCCACCTGCAGGGTTTACATGATGAACCTTATGAGTGTTGGTGCAATCGGCCAAGGTCACGATTGACCAGGACTCGAGTTTGACTCGAGTGATGTTTTGATGTTCGACAAAAATATATGACAATGTAATTGTCAAGGTAAAGTCCAAGTCATGGGTACTTGGCATGGAAAGTCCAAGTGGAACACTTGACATCTGGTAAAGTCCAAGTGGGACACTTGGCACATGAAAAGTCCAAGCATGGGTCTTGGCAATGTAAAAGTCCAACATGGGTTGGCAAGGGAAAGTCCAAGCATGGTCTTGGCATGAAAAGTCCAACATGGGTTGGCAAGAGGAAGTCCAAGCTTGAGTCTTGGCAATGTAAAAGTCCAAGGGGTTTGATATTGGCGGCGTAAAGTCCAAGTGGGAGTCTTGGCAGCATAAGTCCAATGGTTGGCAGCGTAAAGTCCAAGCGGAGTCTTGGCGGCGTAAGTCCAATGTGCCTTGACAGTGTAGACACCATTAGCATGACATAGCCGATGGAAGCATCTGAAGGCTAGCGCGATGGATGAACAAGTCACGGATGACTTGGAGGGATCCGAGAGGCGTGAGGCTGATGGAGATGGCTAGAAGGCTTAGGTCTAGGCTAAGGGTGGTCTAGTAAGTATGGGGGCACCATACTTGGGCTAAAACCTCATGTTTGAGGTGTGCCAGTCGACCGGTGCCATGTGGCAGTCAACTGGACCGAGTCAACTAGGGTTTGTAGGAAGTAGCCTGCGATCCTGCGGAGGAGGCGATCGATGGCTATGGCGATCGGATCGCATGATCGATGCGGTGCTCGAATTCACCACAGTGTAGTCTCACTCGACCGCTTGGACCAGAAGTCGAGTGAGGACACCATTAGTCGACTGATGGATTTGATCAGTCGACTGATGGTAGATTCGTTGGACTTATCCAGCGTGGATCTAGCCGTTGTCTCACGACAACAGCGCATCAGTTGACTGATGGTCCCGAGCAGTCGACTGATCGACTTTTTCCAGCATAGGTTGAAGCTTTATAAGGAGCTCGTGATGGAGAAATTTGGTATGGTTCTTTGAGGCGATTTGGGGCAAGTTGTTGTTGCAATTCAGGGTCTCCAAGTGCTACTCGATCAACCAAGTGATCAAGCATTCAAGAGCATTTGTAAAGTATTTTTCTTTACTAGTCTTGCTTTGTATTTCATTGTATTTGCTTGTAACTTTTGATTATTGTTGTAATCATCTTGTACGAGGTTTCTCCGCCTCTTGATTGTTCCGAGAAGGAGTGTTTTATAGTGGTGTGTGATTGGCATCGCTAGGGTTCGTACGAACCCGATCCGTGGAGTAGGAACCGTGCGATTTCGAACCACGTTAAACAATTGTGTTCGTGTGTGATTGGTTATTTCATTATTGTATTATTTCTATTTCCGCTGCGTACTAACGAAATTGTAGAGACGATCATGATCGAATTCCATCAACGAATGAACACGCGCTATTCACCCCCCCCTCTAGCCATTACAAAGATCCCAACAAGTGGTATCAGAGCCCGGGGCTCTTCTACGGATTAACAACCAAGGGATCACGCTAGAGGAACAAGATGGAATTCAAGGAGAGATTGGGTGACGACATCAACGTTCGCCTTCCTTCGACCGCGAACATTTCGCATATTGGAAAGGTAAAATGGAATACTTTCTAATGATGAATATAGAAAATTGGTTTGCCGTGATTATAGGTTTTGATTCTCCGAGAGGAGAGAACGGCAAAATCCTCAAAATGAAGCGATGGACCGAGGAGCAACGTCAAAAATTCAAGACAACCGTTAAGGTAACAAAAATGTTGATTAATTTGATACCTAATGACATTTTGTCTAGATTAGGAAGCTATAAGGATGCCAAGGAGTTGTGGAACAAGCTGGTCAAGTTCCACGACAATCCCGAATCGGTCCAAGAAGACTTGGAAGAGGAGGAGACCAAAGAGGAAGCTTCATCATCCTCACAAGAAAGTGGGGACTCGGAGGTTGATAGGGAATCAACTTCTGAATCAGTTAAAGAGGAGGTGAAAGAATTGGAGGAGACCTCCACCTCTAGGATTGAGGGGGAGGAAGTTAGACCATCCACTTCGGAGCAAGAGAAAAGTCAAGAAGAAGCCTCTACTTCCGGTCAAGAGGAAGAGCAAGCTCGAGTTTCCGCCACGGCCCTAGGTAACTCAAACACATCAATTTCTAATAAAAATCATATCATGTGTTTTGAGTGTAGGGAATTTGGGCATTACAAGAGAAAATGCCCAAAGAAGGTTAGGAAAGCTCCACCGACACCAAAAGTCAAGGATGCCGGTTCCCCAACATCTAAAGGCAAGGAGCACATCATATGCTTCAAGTGCAATTCAAAAGGACATTATAGGAATCAATGTCCTAGGGGGAGCAAAAAGACCAAAGAGGGAGCGGCACATGTAGGGGTAGCATCCAAGGCAAACCCTAAGGTATATTTCAATAATGCACCTTCCTTAGTTAATAGGAAAAAGCATACTAGAAGATTTAATTCTCTTGCTATTGTACATGAAAAGCATGCTAGAAGTAATAGACATATTTGTTTAGGTGCTAAAAGGGTCCACTTAGGAAATAAGGAGAAATTTGGGACTAATGTCCCTAGAAAAACCTTACCTAAGGAATCTATTAGGAAAATACAAGAACACTTAGGTTTTCACCCTAAATGGACTAGGCATATGCCTAGAAAGGACAATGCCCATGGTTTAAATCAAAACTCAAAAATTGGGAAATTAGAATTGGAGAACCAAGCCTTGAGGTCAAGGCTTGAGAAACTAGAAAAGACCCTTAGGAATATACAAACTCAATTTAAAGGGTCTAATGATCAAAAGCCTAGGTCTAGATCTCAAAGTCAACACCTAGGACCTCAAAGTCAAAAGTCAACCAAGGGAAAGCAAGGTTTGGGTCACAAACCTAAGCCTAAGGTGGCTTACCATAGTGTTCCATTTGATTATGGAACACAAACTAGGTCTAAGAAGACCAAGGTTACTAGGGAAGCTATCCCTAAGAGTAACCATAGTATGTGCCTAGTGGCTAGGGTTTCTAGGAAACCTAGGGTGACCACTAAGAAGGTTGCAAGGGGAGTTACCCCTAGAGTCAACCTAGGTAAGACCCAAATGACCAAAGCTAATAAGCCTAGAAGGGTCATTAGGAAGGTATCTAGGGAGGTTATCCCTAAGGAATACCTAGTTAACCCAAGGAGCTCAAATAGGTTTTGGGTTCCTAGGAGCGTGATAGATTCACGCTAGATGGGGTTAGGATGTGCCAACCTTGATTGGATGGGTAGTTAACTCAACCATGGCAAAGGCGACACTTTAGGATATTTTCAAGGTTATGGTTACCTTGGAAATGCATTTGAGTCTTAATCCTAAAAGTTTTAGGATGTGCCAATATTACTTGAGAAGTTTGATAAAATGATCGAAATTGGCACAATTTAGGTTTAGAGGTTAGTGTGCCATTTTGGGTTTTTGGCACACTTGGGAGAAAAATAGAAATATGGCAAAATATAATTAATTATATGAAATGGCAATTAATATTAAAATTTAAGTATTACTATACCTATATATTTTATATGCCATGCTTTGGTTGCCATATAACATGCCATGACATCATGCTTATTTTTAATCATTCTATATGTCATGTACATGTTTAGGATTAAGGATTAAATGTCATGTGTTTTTAGATTTCATATTATGCCATGACATCATGATTATGAGCATGTGTTTATCTATATCATCTCTAATGCCATAATCACTCATGCATTTAAGATAATTTGATTGAAATTGATTTAAGGACAATGGCATGACTTGGAGTCCCATTTATAAGAGAATCAAGTAGGGTTGCCTTAGAAAAATGCATGAAACCCTAGATTAGGGAGAACAAAGGACACATCTCACATCCAATTGACATGTATGTGTATTTATATACCCTAGATACATGTGAGATGCTAGGATATGAGTTGAGTTCAAGGTGCATAGTTTTTGCATCTAGATGAACTAAAACTCATCTTGTTTCAATGATGGATCATTGGGAAAGCTTGTGTACAAGTCATGTACATAGAGCCCAAAGAATATGATCCAAAATAAGGTTTTGAAAACATTTTAAAATCATTTTAGAAAACCTTGATGAAGCCTATCTTTTGATAGCAATCACCATTGATGGAGTTGATACAAGATAGGGCCAAAACATTGAAAATTTCAATGCTTTTGAGTTTTGTATCAAACTCACTATTTTATGGGTAAAATAATTTTCAAATATTTTTCACCCAATGTATTGACTATAAGTAATATACGTATCAAATTTCATGATTTTTCAAAATACGTAGAATTACTTATGATTTTCTAAAACTCATTTCTGATAATTGAAAATCGGATTTTTGATTATCGAGCCGATTACTACTGGTGGCGATCGTGATACATGTCGATCAATCGATTTACGAATCACTTTCATTGATAGCCTGATTTCGGGGTAACCAAGGTTGTTTAACCCGATTTCAGCTGCGGTTAAGGTCCCTAACCACTCCTAATCCTAGGATATGCTTTGGGAAGCATGATAAAGGGTGAAAATCCATTGGATATGGATTAGGAGAGTTGTTTAGGATTTGTATCAATTATAAGGCGTTGGAAAGTTCAATGTTGAATTTCTAATCTTAATTTTGATGGTTTAGAGTTCCTATTGGCTTAGGGACTTCCCAAGGACATTGTTGGTGCAATGGTCAAGGGGGAGCAAGCCTTTAGGGGGAGATATCCATCTTGGGATGATGGATGTGTTTTTCTCCTTGAAGAGGAGAGGTTATTGGGAAAGTATCATCAATTGGGAAAATTGATGAGCTCTTGATACCCAATTTGGAAATTGGGAGAGTGAATAGTGAAGGGGATCGGTACGGCCGACTAGAGGGGGGTGAATAGCCCTCTTCCGATGGATGTCGGAATTCTCTCGTTCGTTTGCTCGTCTATATAATCATTAGCGCAAGTGGAAGCATAAACAATAAAGACAAAGCAATAAATGAAAATACAAACGCTAACAAAGAATGTAACGTGGTTCACGGCTACGCCACTAATCCACGATCCCGATTCGTCCGAGGTGAATCACTCCTCCAAAGCCAATCACTATTGGTCTCTCCTTTGCACCAAGCTAGGTGGAGGAAACCTTTACAATCAAGATCACTCTTCTTACAAATAGAATGGAGTAAAAACAAGTAAGAAGAGTTTAGAGCTTGTGGGGCACTAGGAAGATCACTTAGAGCATAAGCATTAACCTCTCAAAGGCTCACACCCTCTCTTTTTATAGAGAGGGCTGCTTTCTTCCCGTTGGCCGCCACCAGTCGACTGCTGCCCTTGGCAGTCGACTGCCGTCACTACAACGGCCTCCAAACATGTCGGATCCTGACCGTTGTAGTCCAACGGAACTCTTGGCAGTCGACTGATGGACCTCACCGATCGGCTCACGCCTCCGTAGTCGGCCGCCATCGGCTACGAGCGGTTCTGCCGCGATATCCTTCGCGATCGGTCTGCCATTCCATGACGATCGGCGCTGGGCATAAACCCAACGGATACCGTCGAACTCACTCGACTCGGGCGGCCATGACTTGGCAGCGATCGGCGTAAAACTCAAACTTAACATAAGTTTGAGCTTCCGGCGGTCGAGTAAACCTTAACCCTTGCGGTCAAGTCTCCGACACTCAGCCATTCGACCAAGTTCACCTAATGAGCTACTTACATTTCACTCATTCTCTCATCTCACTCGAAGTCCCTCGCCGAAGCTCTCTTAGTTCGCGGCCACGTCCCTCGGCAGCATCAGGCGCACGACTCTGCAATGCTCCTTCGCGTCTCTTGCCTCCGAAGTCTGCTTCCTTGGCTTCACTTCAAGTCATCTCGTCCGGCGGTCCCTCGGAGGCTCCAAGCGTACGGCTTCCGCAAAGTCATCCTTCACTGACTCAAGGACCGAGGTTGTGAGGGTGAACCCGCCAAGGCTCCATGTGCGAATTACTAAGTCCTGCACGACTTCAACGCACATATCACATCAACATAACACACTAACTTAAACCCTTTGCCACACCATCAAAACCATATTACGGCAAGAGATTGCCCTAACAATCTCCCCCTTTTTGATGTGTGACAATCTGTTTAAGTTAGGTAAAAACATTTGATATAAATTCTAAGGTAAGAAAGCATGTAAAGATAAACATGATATAGCAACATGCAACTCCCCCTTAATCCATGAAACTCCCCATAAAAATGTTCTCCCCTTATCATAAGCATAATCATTTCTCCCCCTAAATATGTTCCCCTTTACTTAAACATACATTTCTCCCCCTTTGACACCATCAAAAAGATTAATCCTAATTTATAAACTCATGGCATCAAGTATAGTAGAAAGAGAACACCAAAAACTTGATTAAAATCTGAAATAAGAAAATATTGGGCTGTGTTTCAGGTTATCGATCATTGCTATCGATATAATGATCATTGCACAATGGATATCGAAATTGATTTTTACAGTAATTTGAAATGCATTAAAAATTACAAAAAATTCAAAAAATCATGAAATTTTGGGAACACATTTCTTTTAAGTATATCTATCAGTGAAAAATAGGTTTTCATGAAAAATCATTATATTTCCACGTATTTGCCAAAAATCCAAAAGCTTTAAAAACTACTAGGTTTTTTTATCATAAGAGTATCCATTTTAACACCTAGTCTTGCATCTAATTGTTTCAAAACATGAATACATAGATTTTAGATTAAGAAATTGTTTTGAAAATATATGAAATATCCAACCATGATCTTTGGGCAATATGTCTATGAATTAAACATAAGCCTTCCCCATGATTGGTCTATTATTGCTATGTTGATACTTTAAATGACCATCTAAATACCATAGGCATTAGTGGACATTTGTATCATCCTAACATCTCACCCATGCTATGTTTGCAATCAAGTTAGCCTATAGTGAGTGTGAGATGCATCCTAGGGGGTATTTGTATATACTTAACCCTTGTATTCATGCAATTCTATCATGGTTAAGTATCAACCTAACAATCATCATGATCATAAAGACATATGTCAATTAATTTTACATTATGATCATGAAATACATGTATTCATTGAATAATGATCATGCATTAGGTATCATATGATGATAATAAGTAAAGTATCACCTAAAACATGATTCAACCCTATTTCTCATGATTACGTGCCAAAAATTAAAATCATAAATCATGATTTCAAACATACATAGCAATTACATTAATCATCATGATTTAAGCATTATTATTTATTTATGGGCACGTTATCATCACCCAACACTATTCTAAAAATGTTGTCCCGCCATCCTAAGTCAACCAAAATATGATATAGGTCAATTGCATATGGTTGACTACCCTAGGGGTTTTCTAACCCTTAAGGATGGATTTTGGAACCCAAAATAAGTTCTTTCCTATTGGGTTCACTAAGTATTCCTTGGGGATCCATTTCCTAGCTATTACATTCTTCTTATCTTGTCCCCTAGCTATTAGGCATTTGTAGGCCTTTTCATTTTTCTTTTCCTTGTAGCCTAGACCCTTTTTGTTGAAACTAGCTCTTTGGCTCCCTAAGATCATGTTCAATGTGTTGGAGCCAATTGTGAATTTTTCTAGGGCTTTTGTTAAATAATCTACCTTTTGCCTTAAGGCCCTATTTTCATTTATACATGCATCACTAACATCTAATGGCACATAAAGGTCATGTGAGCATGCATCATTTAAGCTAGAAGAAATATTATCATTTAAGCATACATTTTCTAGCTTATTTTCTAATGCATTAATTTGATTAAGCATGCTTTTATTTTTCTTTTTCATTCAAAATAAGTCCTTAGTTAAACTAGAAATTAAGGAAACTATTTTCTTAGGAGAGGCTTTTGTTACCATAGTTTCCATATCCTCTTCTTCTTCGGATGTTGAGGATGTGGAAGCTCCCCCTTCATTTGAGCTCTCTCCACTTGAGCTTGATCCTTCATTTTCGGATGAGGAGCAATCCAAGTCATCAAAGGCCATCAAGGCCAAATTGGTGACAAAGGCATTCTCCTCATCCGATGATGATGAGGAGGATGAGGAGGATGAGGATGGGTCATCCCAAGTCCTTGCCTTTAGAGCTTTGGTCTTCCCCTTTTCTTTTGTCTTCTTCTCCTCTTCCTTCTTTTTCTTGCTCCCCTTTTTCTTCTTCTTTTCTTCTTTCTTTTTCCTCTCTTCCTTGCTCTTGTTTAGGAGAGGACAATTGTCCCTTATGTGCCCCTCTCCTTGGCAATTGTAGCATATGACCTTCCCCCTTGGTCTTCTATTCCTATCATGAGATTTATCAAATCTAAAATTCTTAAATGCATGTCTTACCTTCCTTACCATATAGGCTTCTTCGGTTCTATCCATGGAGGAGGAGGAAGACACTTCGTCATCGGAGGAGGAGGGGATTTCCATCTTCTTCTTCCCCTTGTTCGCTATCAAAGCTACTCCTCTTGAGGGTTGAATTCTAGGCTCTTCTTGTATTCCTTCAAGCCTAGATTCATGTAATTCCATAGTGGAGAAAAATTCATCTAGAGTACTTACCTCTAGATTCTTTGAAATGTAAAATGAGTCCACCATTGAACTCCACTTGGATGATCGGGGGAAAGCATCTATGGCCTTCATTATCATATCGCGATTGGAGAGCCTTTCTCCTACACTTGTTAGTCCATTTAAAATTTCTTTGAATCTAGAATGCAAAGAAGTTACCTTTTCTCCCTTTTCTAATTTGATGTTGGATAGTTGGGAGCGGAGGAGATCTCTCCTTGCTAGCTTCGCCTCGGATGTGCCTTCATGAAGCTCAATTAGCTTCTCCCACATCTCCTTGGCACTTAGGCATTCTCCTATTCGGTTGATTTCTTGTTGGGGGAGCACATTGAAGAGATGATGCTTGGCTTTTGAATTTGCAAGGTGCTCTTCCCTTTGCCTTTTGGTCCACCTAGATTTCTCTATTGGCTTCTCCTCTTCATCCCTAGGCAAAACGAAACCGGATTCCATTGTAATCATAATATCAAAATCCGTTTCGAAAAATACCTCCATTCGCTTCTTCCACCAAGCGAATTCTCCTTCAAACTTCGGAGGATGGATGTTGGAGCCGGCCATTTTAAAAGTTGCTTGTTGTGGCGGTTAGTCCTCGACAAGCTTCCCTCGACTCTGATACCACTTGAAGGGGATCGGTACGGCCGGCTAGAGGGGGGTGAATAGCCCTCTTCCGATGGATGTCGGAATTCTCTTGTTCGTTTGCTCGTCTACACAATCGTTAGTGCAAGCGGAAGCATAAACAATAAAGACAAAGCAATAAATGAAAATACAAATGCTAACAAAGAATGTAACGTGGTTCACGGCTACGCCGCTAATCCACGATCCCGATTCGTCCGAGGTGAATCACTCCTCTAAATCCAATCACTATTGATCTCTCCTTTGCACCAAGCTAGGTGGAGGAAACCTTTACAATCAAGATCACTCTTCTTACAAATAGAATGGAGTAAAAACAAGTAAGAAGAGTTTAGAGCTTGTGGGGCACTAGGAAGATCACTTAGAGCATAAGCATTAATCTCTCAAAGGCTCACACCCTCTCTTTTTATAGAGAGGGCTGATTTCTTCCCGTTGGCTGCCACTAATCGGCCGCCCTGGATGATCGTCGTCACTACAACCTCCGAACACGTCGGATCTCGGCCGTAGTCCAACGGAACTCTTGGCGATCGGACCGATGGACCTCACCCGGATTGCCGCCTCGTAGTTGATCGCCCGATCGGCCACGGCGGTTCTGCCGCGATATCCTCTGGCGATCAATCGCCATTCCATGGATCGACTATCGGGCATAAACCCAACGATCGGATACGGTCGAACTCACAAACTTAACATAAGTTTGAGCTTCCGATCGTAAACCTTAACCCTTGCAGTCAAGTCTCTGACACTCAGCCATTCGGCCAAGTTCACCTAATGAGCTACTTACATTTCACTCATTCTCTCATCTCACTCGAAGTCCCTCGCCGAAGCTCTCTTCGTTCGCGGCCACGTCCCTCGACAGCATCAGGCGCATGGCTCTGCAATGCTCCTTCGCGTCTCTTGCCTCCGAAGTCTGCTTCCTTGGCTTCACTTCAAGTCATCTCGTCCGGCGGTCCCTCGGATGCTCCAAGCGCACGGCTTCCGCAAAGTCATCCTTCACCGACTCAAGGACCGAGGTTGTGAGGGTGAACCCGCCAAGGCTCCATGTGCGAATTACTAAGTCCTGCACGACTTCAACGCACATATCACATCAACATAACACACTAACTTAAACCCTTTGCCACACCATCAAAACCATATTACGACAAGAGATTGCCCTAACAAATAGGATTGCCTCTCTTGAGTGATATGGGACTTATCACTAGGAAGATGGTAGGCATCCTAGGTATTTTTGGACCAAGGGGGAGATTGTAAGATCTCATTGGGACATGAGACTTTGACCTCCTTGGAGAGATAACCTTTTTGATGTTAGTCAAAAAGGGGGAGAATGTTTGTGGGAGAACATTTGGAGAATGTTTAAGATTACCAATTTGGGATAATTGGTAAGGGATTTGAGTTAGTGTTCTAACTCAATGATTTGTTTGGTTTTTGTCAAACATAAAAATGGGGGAGATTGTTGGTGCAATCGGCCCAGGTCACGATTGACCAGGACTCGAGTTTGACTTGAGTGATGTTTTGATGTTCGACAAAAATATATGAAAATGTAATTGTCAAGGTAAAGTCCAATTCATGGGTACTTGGCATGGAAAGTCCAAGTGGAACACTTGGCATTTGGTAAAGTCCAAGTGGAACACTTGGCACATGAAAAGTCCATGCATGGGTCTTGGCAATGTAAATGTCCAACATGGGTTGGCAAGGGAAAGTCCAAGCATGGTCTTGGCATGGAAAGTCCAACATGGGTTGGCAAGAGGAAGTCCAAGCTTGAGTCTTGGCAATGTAAAAGTCCAAGGGGTTTGATATTGGCGGCGTAATGTCCAAGCGGGAGTCTTGCCAGCATAAGTCCAATGGTTGGCGGCGTAAAGTCCAAGCGGAGTCTTGGCGGCGTAAGTCCAATGTGCCTTGGCAGTGTAGACACCGTTAGCATGACATAGCCGATGGAAGCATCTGAAGGCTAGCGCGATGGATGAACAAGTCACGGATGACTTGGAGGGATCCGAGAGGTGTGAGGCTGATGGAGATGGATAGAAGGCTTAGGTCTAGTCTAAGGGTGGTCTAGTAAGTATGGGGGCACCATACTTGGGCTAAAATCTCATGTTTGAGGTGTGCCAGTCGACTGGTGCCATGTGGCAGTCGACTGGACCGAGTCAACTAGGGTTTGACTACGAGAAGTGCAGCGATCATTGCGGAGGAGGCGATCGATGATGGCGATCGCCGGCGATCGCATGATCGACCGGGTTCTCGAATTCACCAGAGTGTAGTCTCACTCGACCGCTGGGACCAGCAGTCGAGTGAGGACACCATCAGTCGACTGATGGGTTTGATCAGTCGACTGATGGTAGATCCGTTGGACTTATCCAGCGTGGATCTAGCCGTTGTCTCACGACAACAGTGGCATCAGTCGACTGATGGTCCCGAGCAGTCGACTGATCGACTTTTTCCAGCACAGGTTGAAGCTTTATAAGGAGCTCATGATGGAGGAATTTGGTATGGTTCTTTGAGGCGATTTTGGGCGAGTTGCTGCTGCAATTCAGGGTCTCCAAGTGCTACTAGATCAACCTAGCGATCAAGCATTCAAGAGCATTTGTAAAGTGTTTTTCTTTACTAGTCTTGCTTTGTATTTCATTGTATTTGCTTGTAGCTTTTGATTATTGTTGTAATCATCTTGTACGAGGTTTCTCCGCCTCTGGATTGTTCCGAGAAGGAGTGTTTTATAGTGGTGTGTGATTGGCATCGCTAGGGTTCGTACGAACCCGATCTGTGGAGTAGGAACCGTGCGGTTCTGAACCACGTTAAACAATTGTGTTCATGTGTGATTAGTTATTTCGTTATTGTATTATTTCTACGCTGCGTACTAACGAAATTGTAGAGATGATCACGATCGAATTCCATCAACGAACGAACACGCGCTATTCACCCCCCCTCTAGCCATTACAAAGATCCCAACAATGAGCTCCTCAAGGGGACATCATCATCCTAATATATAGGACACGGTTTCCTCCTATGATCAACGACACACTATATAAATAATATCGTCTCCCAACTTACCGAGCCTATCGATTTAATCTATAAATCTCGCCCATTGGTAAATCAAAGAGATGAATACTAAGTATATGTGCCCGTTATTATATCGGGATTAAGTGCATGTACAAAATAATATCTGAGGTCTGATTCGATTATGTAGTCAGCAATAAATCGAATCACCTCTATGTCGATCCTGCTCAATACACACAAAGTGCACTAGTGTGATTCTATGGTCAAGACAAACCAATACCAAATCACACTACAACCATTCCGATGGTTTATCCAAAGTCATCTCGGTTGTGAGCCTTCACTTATACTTTATAAGGAGCCGATAACATGATCTCCCGTGTGACACCACACACCATGTTATCCACAATGTAATGTATTAGACAATATTGCATAACCATAAAAATGCAAACAATGATCATGTGATTCTTATTTCAAAATAAAGATGTGCATACAAAAGATAGACTTTTCAGTATACATCCCTACAATCTCCCACTTATACTAAAAGACTATGTTATCCTCAAACTGCCATACATCTGATTCCCATTCCCTCCACATGCCTATCAAAAGCTCTTGCCGAAAGGGCCTTAGTGAAAGGATCTGCCAGGTTATCCTCTGATGCAATCTTGGTCACAGCAACTTCTCCTCTCTTTACGATTTCTCGTATCAGGTGGTACTTGCGCTCTATGTGTTTACTAGCCTTATGGGCTCGTGGTTTCTTCGAGTTTGCAACTGCACCACTATTATCACAATAAATTGTGATAGTTCTTGGCAAACCAGAAATCACATCCAAGTCCATCAGAAAGTTCCTGAGCCACAACTTCTTTGGCCGCCTCAGAGGCTGCTACATGCTCAACTTCCATGGTGGAGTCCACCACACATTTCTTCTTGACACTCCTCCATACAATGGCTCCACCTCCCAAAGTAAACACAAAACCTGAGGTAGACTTACTATTATCCCTATCATATTGGAAGTTAGAATCCGTGTAACCCACAGGGAGTAATTGGTCTGCCCGATAAACCAACATATAATTCCTAGTCCTTCTCAGGTACTTCAATATATACTTTACCGCAGTCCAATGTCCCTGTCCTGGATTACTCTGATATCTGCTAACCATGCCCACGACATAGTAGATATCTAGTCTCGTATATAGCATCGCATACATGAGGCTTCCTACTGCCGAAGCATAAGGAACCCCCTTCATCTCCTCTATCTCCTCAGATGATCTAGGACACATCTCCTTAGATAAAGGAACTCCATGCCTGAAAGGTAGAAAACCCTTCTTGGAGTTCTGCATGCTAAAACGATCCATAATCGTGTCTATGTATGAAGCTTGGGATAAGCACAACATCCTTTTCCTGCGATCCCTTATAACCTTGATCCCAAGGATGTGTCCCACCTTTTCCAAGTCCTTCATATCAAACTGTTTGGATAACCATACCCTTACGTCCGATAACACCTTGATATTATTGCCAATCAACAAAATGTCATCTACGTATAGTACAAGAAATACCACTACGTTTCCATCACATCTCTTGTATACACAAGACTCATCCGGACTTTGAATAAATCCATAAGACTGGATTACCTCATCAAAGTGGATGTTCCAAGACCTCGAAGCTTGCTTCAATCCATAAATGGACCGATTAAACTTACATACAAGATGCTCTTTGCCCTTAGTAATGAACCCCTCTGGTTGCTTCATATAGATGTTTTCCTCAATACTTCCATTAAGGAAAGTTGTCTTGACATCCATCTGCCACACCTCATAATCCATATGAGCTGCTATGCATAAGAGAATCCGGATAAACTTAAGCATGGCCACCGGCGAAAAGGTCTCCTCATAATCGATACCCTCTTTCTGAGTATACCCCTTCGCAACAAGCCTCGCTTTGAAAGTCTCAACTTTCCCATCTATTCGTCTCTTTCTCTTGTAGATCCACTTGCATCCAATGGTTTTTACACCATCGGGTGGTTCTACTTGCTCCCAGACCTGATTTGAATCCATAGATTCAATCTCAGCATTCATTGCACTTTGCCAAGATACTGCATCTTTATCTTGGATTGCCTCGTCATATGTCCAGGGATCAGGTTCATGTTCGCCAGGGACCAAATCAGAAGATTCTCTCAAGAACATGAATCTATCAGGCTATCTAACAACCCTCCCACTACGATGAGGTATCTCCTGTGTATCCTCCGTGACACGCGGTGCAGTGACTTGTGGTATATCCTCTTGTACCGGTGGTACTAAAGAAGTGACTTCCCATTTTAATTCCTCCAGAACAATTTTACTCTTGGGCTTGTGGCTCATCACATATTCTTCCTCTAGAAATCTGGCGTTCGTGCTAACGATCACCCTCTGATCTCTAGGACTATAAAACAAACCACCCTTCGTTCCTCTAGGATAGCCAACGAACATGTGTACTTCTGTATGAGGTTCCAACTTACCAGCATCTGCCTTCAGCACATGTGTTGGACTTTCCCATATCCGAATATGTCTTAGACTAGGTTTTCGCCCAGTCAACAACTCTGTGGGAGTAGAAGGCACTGATTTAGATGGAACGAAGTTCAGAATGTACACCGCCATTTCTAGAGCATATCCCCAAAACGAATCTGGCAACTCAGAATAACTCATCATCGATCTAACCATCTCCAAAAGAGTCATATTCCTTCGCTCTGCTACACCGTTCTACTGGGGTGTGCCAGGTGCAGTCAATTGGGATTGAATCTCAGCCTCTGATAAGTAGTTCCTAAACTCTCCCAAGAGGTACTCACCACCACGATCAGATCGTAGTGTCTTGATACTTTTACCTTGACGTTTCTCCACATCAACCTTGAATTTTTTGAACTTGTCAAAGCATTCAAACTTGCGGCGCATCAGGTAAATGTATCCATATCTTGAGTAATCATCTATAAAAGAGATGAAATACTCAAAACCACCTCTAGCTTGGATAGACATAGGACCACACAAATCAGAATGAACCAATTCTAACACATCTTTGGCTCTATACCCCTTGGCCTTAAAAGGCCTCTTGGTCATCTTACCCTCTAAGCAATATTCGCAGGTTGGGAGATCCTCCACCACTAATGAACCCAAAGGTTCATCAGCTATCAACCTTTGAATTCTGCTTAGGTTAATGTGACCAAGCCTAAGATTCCAAAGATATGTTTGGTTCATCTTCGAAGGTTCTTTTCTCTTATTGGAATTAGAAGATGAGTTATTAATTTCAATATGCATCGTGGGAGCTTTTGGTTCAAGTGTGTACAAATTTCCTATCAATGCACCCGAACATATAATGTCCCTATTCCTTTTTATAACAACTCTGTCATTAAAAGAAATAGAATATCCATCCATAAATAATTTAGAAATCAAAATTAAATTCTTTCTAAATGAGGGTACATAAAGGCAATTTTTAAGAACCAAAAATTTATTTCTCTCAAAAGATAAATGAACATCTCCCACTGCAACAGCCGCCACCTTCGTGGCATCGCCCAAGTACATGGTAATCTCCCCCTCAGCCAGTCATATGGTTTCTTGGAACCCCTGCAAAGTATTGCAAACATGATTAGTGGCTCCCGTATCTACACACCAGGTGCTAGTAGATAACATTACTAAACATGTTTCAACGACTAGACCAAAAGATATACCTTTGTTCTTACGGTTGGGGCAGTCCTTTTTCCAGTGTCCAGTCTGCTTACAAGTGAAGCACTTGCCTTTCGGCTTCTTAACTCCTCCCTAAGTACCTCCCACCGCCTTTGCCCCTGTTTGTTTCTTCTTCTTCTTGCCTTTCGGCTTAGAAGTAGAAACCTTTTGGGTCACCATGGCATGTGTTTGAGGACTCTGACGAAATAGCCCCTCTGCCGCCTAGAGTTCTGTCAGAAGTTCCGCCAACGAATACAACCTCTTGTTCATGTTGTAGTTCAGGTGAAACTGCTCAAAACTCCTAGGTAGAGATAGGAGAATGATATCGACCTGGGTTTCCCCATCGATCTCAGCTCCGAGGAATTCCAACTCATTCAAATGAGCCATCATCTTGAGAACATGATCCCTCACGGGTGTTCCCTCGATCATGGTGGTCGTCATCAAGTTTCTCATGGCTTCTTACCTCGCAGCCCGATTCTGGTGTCCGAAAAGCTCTTTGAGATTGAGCATCATGTCATAAGCTGTGGGCATGGCTTGATGCTGATGTTGTAGTACATTTAACATAGATGCCAAAATGTAACACCGCACCATCTCATCGGCCTTTACCCACTTCTTATAACTCTCTCTCTCCTTTTCCCCAGAATCTTTTGCAGGCTTAGGAGGGCACTCTTCGAGTAGTACATATTTGTATTCCTCAGCAGTCAAGACAATGTCTAGATTCCTCTTCCAATCAACATAGTTGGATCCAATAAGTTTATTCTCTTTCAGTATCACAACAAGTGGGTTGAAAGTCATTTTGAAAGAAAACCTAAGAATCACATAAATCAAAACATTAGATTTCAAAAAATTATTGATTCCTCAAACAATAAAATTTTAAAATCAACCAAAACCTCAAAACATTGAGAATATCATATGCCACGATAGTGTGGACGTATACGAATTCTACATTTGTAAGAGGAGGTTTTACCCATTAATTTTACTATCTTGTCAACCTAACTTTTTGACAAGTTAAATTAATAGTTGGTTCCTCTTTGACCCTACAAATAAAAGCAGTGACTCTGATGGGGAGGATACTTATATTTGTATCTAAGTGTTCACCATTACTTGGTACCAAGGTAATTATCTCGGGTTATGTGCCTTCCAATGGGGAAGTGCACACGCTCCTTAATAATTCCCTACAACCATATTTGACCTTGTGATCCTCAAACAAACTCATCCAATGGGGAGGAAGGCACTCAGAGCCAACGCGCAAGTTTGTTTGCATCACTTGTCAAATTGTAATGGAGGCCGTGAAAATTTATAAAAATTTCCCTCTCCCACTTAGTAATTTGAAATTGAGGAATTTTCCTAGCCTATGACATTCATATCAAACAAAAAGCAATAAATATGAAAAATAAATTATTTTCCAACTATTATGGCTTTTGTCTTCATTATGTCTCCCGTCGCATCGCCTTCTCGTCTGCTCCTCCTATGCCATGTATGAGCCATCCGAAGATCCGAGCCGAGACTAAAATATATTTTAATTTACATCCATCGATCCTATACTCCACGAGGGAGTGTACATGAAATCTAGATCGAAAGTAAACTAAAATAAAAAGAGTGGCTAAACAATGTCGTATCTAATTTATAAAAAATTAAATACTAGCCTCGTCAACCCCGAGGATTCAACAAAATAAACATTTACACACATACAATCACATACACACATATGGCCATAATAGTCGGATCTTATGCCTGCAACCAAAGAGTTAAACTACGCATATCCTACTATTATCCGACACATATAATATATGAAAGTGCATAAAAGTTAATCGAATCGTAAACATACAAAACCGAAAACCTTGGCTCGATGCGGTTGATGGGTTTTGCTTATCGAGTCCGTGAGGGGAAACTTCGCTTCCCACTTCACCTTGGTTGTTTGTTCATGGCGATCCCATCGATGTCCCCGGATTAAAAATTTAATACTAGACAAAGGATTGCCCAAACAATCAAGTCATCGTGTTGCTATTCGTTTAGAGAGGTCGCTTGAACAAACTCGTTGTTCAAGCGACCAACCTCTATTCTACGAGTAGCCGCGGAATAGACGATGTATGGATCGCCGGCTTTTGTATTTATGTTCGGGATCCAAGTATTATTTAGCAACAAACAGAATTATCATGCTCATAATTGGAAAAACAAATACAAGCAAGTAACAAAAGAGAATAGAGAATAGATATACCTCTCGATCTTCTAATGTATGACCTTCCTCCTTTCGGACGTCGTGTGGGCGACGATCTACCAAAAGTTGAAGCTCCTAGATCGCCAATCTTCCTTCCTTGCTCGTTCCGAGCAAGAGGAAGAATAGAAACAAACCTCTATTCCTTCTTTCAACCAATCAACAACCTCCAAGGATGGAGCTTGCCACCGGCCAAGAAGGAGGAGGAGATTAATGGTTGCCGGCCAAAAGCTTCAAGGGAGGACCCTAAGCCTTTGTTCCACCGGCCAAGGAGAGGGAGAAGAGGGAGTTTGGACGCCGGCCAAGGGTTGGAAGAGCTCCAATGGGCGCCGGCAACTTGTGGAAGAAGAACAACACAAGGAAAATCTTTCATTATTAGGTGCCGCCCAAGCCCAAACCCTAGCTCCTATTCTTGCCGCCAACTACAAAACCCTAGCTCCTCTTGATTTTTTTTCTCCGCCAACCCCTCAAACTCCTTTTATAGAGTTAGGGATAAGCCTTCTTTTAATCTCCACCATTGGTTCTAGGGATTTAATCTCAACCGTCGGATCTAGAGATTTAATCTCAACCATCGGATGTTAGAGATTTAATCTCTACCTTTGGATCTAGAGTTTTGTTTCTATCCATTGGATCTAAGCTTCATGAAGTTTTAATAGGCTACATTAGGGACCATGAGGAGGAGTTGAATCTTGGCCACCCATGGATCAATCCCACATAAAGTCCGATCCATTAATGATAATCCAATCCACAAAAGGATTATCATTGATCTACCTCACCAACCCCCATAAGATAATATGGGCTCCATATATTATTTGTACATTTTCTCTCCGTGTTTAAGATCTCGAATGTCCGTCGATTAATTAATTTACTGACCATTAATTAATAACCATCTAACTCCATGAGTAGTACCACTCAACCTTTTCATCATGCCAGACAAAGTCCACCTGCAGGGTTTACATGATGAACCTTATGATCTCCTCAAGGGGACATCATCATCCTAATATATAGGACACGGTTTCCTCCTATAATCAACGGCATACTATATAAATAATATCATCTCCCAACTTACCGAGCCTATCGATTTAATCTAAAAATCTCGCCTATTGGTAAATCAAAGAGATGAATACTAAGTATATGTGCCCGTTATTATATCGGGATTAAGAGCATGTACAAAATAATATCTGAGGTCCGATTCGATTATGTAGTCAGTAATAAATCGAATCACCTCTAAGTCGGTCCTGCTCAATACACATAAAGTGCACTAGTATTGGTCAAGACAAACCAATACCAAATAACACTACAACCATTCTGATGGTTTGTCCAAAGCCATCTCGGTTGTGAGCCTTCACTTATACTTTACAAGGAGCCGATAACATGATCTCCCGTGTGACACCACACACCATGTTATCTACAATGTAATGTATTAGACAATATTGCATAACCATAAAAATGCAAACAATGATCATGTGATTCTTATTTCAAAATAAAGACGTTCATACAAAAGATATACTTTTTAGTATACAACCCTAAATGAAATTGATTTTGCATTTTTGCAAGGGTCTTCTCCATCTTTTCAAGTCTTGACCTCAAGACTTTATTTTCCTTTTCTAATTTCCCAATTTTTGAATTTTGATCTAATCTTTGGGCATTGTTTTTTCTAGGCATATGCCTAGTCCATTTAGAATTAAGACCTAGATGTTCTCCTATTTTCTTAATGGTTTCCTTAGGTAAAATATTTTTATGGACATTAGTCCCAAATTTCTCCTTCTTTGAAACATTAACATTTTTGGCACCCAAACAAATATATTTGTTATTTCTAGCATGCTCTTTATGATAAATAGCAAGATTGCTAAAATTAGTTCTAGCATGCTTTTGCCTATAATTGAAAGAAAGAGCATTATTTAGATATACCTTAGGGTTTGCCTTAGCGGTTCCCCCTACTTGTGATGCTCTCTTTTTCTCTCCCTTTGAACATTGACTCCGGTAATGCCCTTTTGAATTGCACTTGAAGCATATGATATGCTCCTTGCTCTTTTGACTTTGGGCACCGACATCTTTGATCTTTGGAACCGGAGGAGTCTTCTTGACTTTCTTTGCGCACTTACTCTTATAATGCCCAAATTCCCTACACTCAAAACACATAATATTATTTTTATTTTGAATTACCGTGTTTAAGTTACCTAGGGTGGAGATGAGGTTCTCTTGAGCTTGCTCTACCTCTCTACCGGATGTAGATGGTTCTTCTTGTTGCTCTAGTGTTGAGGATGCTCTAGTCTCCTCCCCCTCAATCCTTGAGGTGGAGGTCTCCTCCAATTCTTCCTCTTCCTCTTCCTCCTTTGATGTTGATGGTCTCTCAACCTCCAAGCCCTCACTTCCTCGTGAGGATGATGCATTTGCCTCTTCGGTCCCTTCCTCTTGGACCGATGATGGACTTTCATGGAGCTTGGCCACTTGGCTCCATAGCTCCTTGGCATCTACATAATTACCTAACATACACAAAATATTGTTAGGTATTAAATCAATTAAAAACTTCATTACCTTATCGTTTTTCTCGAAGGCTTGGACTTGCTCTTCGGTCCATCTCTTTTTCTTGAGGAATCCACCTTTTGGTCCTCTTGGATAGCTATATCCCTCCATTAAAATGGACCATTCTTCGAAGTCCCTCATCATTAGGAAGTCCTCAATTATCGCCTTCCATTGTCTAAACCCTTCTTGTCAATAGAAGGAGTAAGGGATCGGTGTGTTGATATCCCATCATAGTTGCTCTTGAACTTCCATCTTCACCCTCTAGCGTGCTCCCTTAGTTGTTAAATCTTGAAGAGCGGCCTTGCTCTGATACCACTTGTAGGGGATCGATTGGACATTAGAGGGGGGTGAATAGCGCATGCTAGTACCGATGATGGAATTCGTTCGTGATTGAGTCTACAAATTTCATTAGCGCAGTGGAATAATAATAATAAAAGCAATAACATGAAACACAATCACACAAATGCAAGGATATAACGTGGTTCGGAACCGAACGGTTCCTACGGATCGAGCTCTAAAGAGCTCTAGTGATGCCCACGCACTCGCTAATCACAAATACTCCTTCTCGACACAAGTCGGAGGCGGAGAAACCTCGTACAAAAGATTACAACAATAATCTAAATGGATACAAGCAATTACAATAATGAAATACAATGCAAGTAAAGAAAACTACTTTACAATTGCTCTTTGAATGCTTGATCGCTTGGTAGCTTGATATCAACTTGGAGACCATGATTTGCAGCAGCAAATCGCCCCAAATGCTCTAAAAAAACCATCCCTTTTTCCTTTTTCACGAGCTCCTTATAAAGCTTCAACCTGTGCTGAAAAAAGTCAATCAGTCGACTGGTCAGGACCATCAGTCGACTGATGCCACTGTTATCGTGAGACAACGGCTAGATCTACGCTGGATTAGTCCAACGGATCCATCATCAATCGACTGATTATGACCATCAGTTGACTGGTCAAGACTCCACTCGACTGCTGACCCAAAAGTCAAGTGAGACCCCATTCTGTGGCTGAAACACCGACCATCAGTCGACTAACCACATGATCACGTCATCATCCCACCTCTCCAATCTGACTTAGTCGATTTGCTAGGCCACCTAACATGAGATTTTAGCCCATGTATGGTTCCCCGTACTTGCTAGACCACCCTTAGCCTAGACCTAAGCCTTCTAGCCACCTCCATCAGCCTCACGCCTCTTGGATTCCTCCAAGTCATCCATGACTTGTTCATCCATCGCGCTAGCCTTCAGGTGCTTCCATCGACTATGTCATGCTAACGGTGTCTACACCGCCAAGGCATATTGGACTTACGCCGCCAAGACTCCTCTTGGAATTTACGCCGCAAACCATTGGACTTATGCTGCCAAGACTTCACCCTTGGACTTTACACCGCCAATATTCCCCTTGTACTTCTCAAATGCCAAGACTCAAGCTTGGACTTTCCCTTGCCAACCCATGTTGGACTTTCCATGCCAAGACCCAAGCTTGGACTTTTCATGCCAAGTACCCATGACTTGGACTTTCCCAAATGCCAAGTGTCCCACTTGGACTTTCCATGCCAAGTACCTAAGAGTTGGACTTTCCCATGACAATTACATTGTCATATATTTTTGTCGAACATCAAAACATCTCTCGAGCCAAGCTCGAGTCCTGGTCAATCATGACCTGGGTCGATTGCACCAACAATCTCCCCCTTTTTGATGTTTGACAAAAACCAAACAAACCATTTGAGTTAGACCATCTAACTCAAAAACTCCTAACCAATTATCCCAAATTGGTAATCTTATCTTTCTCCCCCTTTTCGACATACATCAAAAAGGTTATCTCTCTAAGGAGGTCAATGTCTCTTGTCTCAATGAGATCTTATAATCTCCCCCTTGATCCAAAAATACCTAGGATGCCTACCATCTTCCTAGTGATAAGTCTCATATCACTCAAGAGGGGCAATCCTATTCACTCTCCAAATTTCCAAATTGGGTCTCTCAAAAATCCATTAATTTTCACAATTGATGTCCTTCTCCCAATAACTTCTCCCCTTCAAGAAGAGAAAAACACATCCATCATCCCATGATGGATACCTCCCCCTAAAGGATTGCTCCCCCTTGACCATTGCACCAACAATGTCCTTGGGAAGTCTCTAAGCCAATTGGAACTCTAAACCATCAAAAATAAGGTTTAAAGTTCAAACATGAACTCTCCCCACCTTAAATTTGATACATTATCTTAACACCTCTCATAATCCATATCCAATGGACTTTCACCCTTTATAATGCTTCCCAAAGCATATCCTAGGGTTAGGAGTGGTTAGGGACCTTAACCGCAGCTGAACACGGGCTAAACAAATCTAGTTTTCCCGAAATCAGCATTGGCAATGACTCAGTCGATTACGGTCGATGACACTCATATCGATCGATCGCCACTCAGGCGGTCGATCGATAATCAAATTTTTGAATTTCAGTAATTAGAGTCAAATTTCAGAAAATCATAAGTAATTCTACGTATATCAAAAAATCATGAAAATTCATACGTATATTACTTATAGTCAATACAATGGGAGAAAAATATTTGAAAATAATTTTACCCATAAAATACTAAAATTGATACAAAATTCAAAAGTGAAGAAACCTTCTAAGTTTTGGCTCACTTTCTATCAATCTCATCAATGGTGATTGCTATCAAAAGATAGACTTCACCAAGGTTTTTCAAAATGATTTTAAAATATTTTCAAAACCTTATTTTGGATCGTATTCCTTGGGCTCAATGTACATGACTTCTACACAAGCTTTCCCAATGATCCACCACTCATATAAGATGAGTTTGAGTTCATCTAGATGCAAAAACTATACACCTTGAACATAACTCATATCCTAGCATCTCACATGTATCTAGGGTGTATAAATACACATACATGTCAATGTGATGTGAGATGTGGGTTTTGTTCTCCCTAATCTAGGATTTCTTGCATTTTCTAAGGCAACTCTACTTGATTCCCTTATAAATGGGACTCCAAGTCATGTCATTGTCCTTAAATCAATTTTAATCAAATTATCTTAAATGCATGAGTGATTATGGCATTAGAGATGATATAAATAAACACATGCTCATAATCATGATGTCATGGCATAAGATGAAATCTAAAAACACATGACATTAATCCTTAATCCTAAACATGATCATGACATATTAAGTAATTTAAAAATATATATGATGTCATGACATGTCATATGGCAATCAAGACATGGCAAATAAAAAGTATAGGTATAATACTACCTAAATTTTAATATTAGTTGCCATTTGATATAATTAAGTTTATTTTGTCATATTACTACTAATCTCCCTAGTGTGCCAAAAATCCAAAATGGCCCACTATAACCTCTAATCCCAAATTGTGCCAATTTAATTGATTTTTCATAATTCCAAGAATGTATTGGCACATCCTAAAATCTTTTAGGATCATTATATCAACTCTATTTCTAAAGTACCCATAACCTTGAAAATAACCTAAAGTGTCACCTTTATCATGGTTGAGTTAACTACCCACCCAATCAAGGTTGACACACCCTAAACCCATCTAGCGTGAATCAATCACGCTCTTAGGAACCCAAAATCTATTTGAGCTCATAGGGTTAACTAGGTATTTCTTAGGGATAACCTCCCTAGATACCTTCCTAATGACCCTCCTAGGCTTGGTAGCCTTGGTCATTGTGGTCTTACCTATGTTGATTCTAGAGGTAACTCCCCTTGCAACCTTCTTAGTGGCCACCCTAGGTTTCCTAGAAACCCTAGCCACTAGGCACTTACCATGGTTACTCTTAGGGATAACTTCCCTACTAACCTTGGTTTTCCTAGGTTTAGTTCCATAATCAAATGGAACATTGTGATAGGTTTCCTTGGGCTAAGGTTTGCCCTTGGATGAATCTAGTTTCCTAGGTCTTGATTTTTGACCATTTGACCCTAGGCTTTGACTTCTAGACCCTAAATGTTGACCTCTTGACCCTTGAAATTGATTTTGCATTTTTGCAAGGGTCTTCTCCATCTTTTCAAGCCTTGACCTCAAGACTTGATTTTCCTTTTCTAATTGCCCAATTTTTGAATTTTGATCTAATCTTTGGGCATTGTTTTTCCTAGGCAATTACCTAGTCCATTTAGGATTCAGACCTAGATGTTCTCCTATTTTCTTACACTACAAAAAAACTATTTTTTGGCGACGAAATTTGGCAACGAATTATTTTCGTTGCAAATCTGCAACAAATATAGCGACGAATTTTAGGATTCGTCGCAAATTTGTAACGAAATAAATTTTCGTCGGCAATTTGCGACGAATTTATTTTTTCATCGCCAATTTGTGACGGAAATAATTTTCATCGCATAATTTAGCGACAAATTCAGAATTCGTCGTAGATATTTAATTTATTAAAAAAAATAGAAAACAAGTTCTGCTGAACGAGTTTATTTTTAAATATTTTGCAACGAATTCGTGGATTCGTTGCAAAATAGCAACGAATCTAGGATTCGTTGCAAAATTAATATTAAAAAATAAATTAACGTTTTAAAAAGTTTAAAATTTTTTGCAATGAATCACGGATTCGTTGCAAAATTAATATTAATATTAAAAGATAAATTAACGTTTTAAAAAGTTTAAAATTTTTTTTTAAAAAAATTTGCAACGAATCCAGGATTCGTTGCAATATTTTGACACGAATCCACAGATTCGTTGCAATTTTTTGCAACGAATCCATGGATTCGTTGCAAATTTTCAACGAATCCGTGGATTCGTTTCAAATTTTTGCAACGAATCCAGGATTCGTTGCAATGTTTTGCAACGAATCCACGGATTCATTGTTAAATTAAAATTACAAAATAAACTTAACGTTTTAAAAAGTTTATTTTTTTTTATAAAAAATTTGCAACGAATCCAAAGATTCGTTGCAAAATTTTTATAAAAAAAATCCTGCCCTAATTTTTTTCCTTCCCGTCGCGCCCGATCGAGCCCTAAAACCTTTTCTTTCCCCTCCGCCGCCGCCGGTCTTCCCTTCGCCTCGCGGCTGCGGCGTTCGACCCGCGACCGACCTCCGGCCGCCGGCCGCCAGAACCCTCCGTCGCACCGAGCCCGCCGCCCGAGGCCGATCGCTGGTCGATCGACCAGCCGCCCGCCCGCAGACTCGCCGCCGCCGCAGACGGCGCCCGTAGGTCGCCCGGCGCCCCTCGTCCGGCCGCGTGCCCCAATGGCCGCGGCGACCGTAGAGCCCCGACCATGCCGCCGCCCCGCCCGCCGCCGTGAGCCGGCGGCGGCGCCCGCTAGCTGCCGCCGCCCCTCGTCGTCGCGTGCCCCCCCGGGCCGCCCGAGCCCCACCGCCACCGGCCGATGCCTTGCCGGCCCGCCGCCCTCGCGCCGCCGCCGGCGCCTCCTGCCGGCCATGGCGCCCACCTTCCGCCCGACACGAGTCGTCGCCCATTGTCAAACCGCCGGCGGACCACCTCCACCTTTTTAAATCATTGTTATTTTTTATATTGAAATTTATATTATTGTTAATTTTCTGTGTTGATCTAGAGTGGTATGGTATAGGTTAATTGCGCCCGATGCATTCCATTCAAAATCATACTGGGACTCCATGATATTACCATAATCTTGTAGATTGTTATGCCTGGGCCCAATTCATTGACACCTTAATGCCATGGTGGTTAGCATAAGATAGTGAGATGTCTTTTTATAACAAAGGATAATGTATACTAAATGCAGTAATACATGGAAACATATTATATGTTATTATATCCTGATTTTGCAAACATTCAACTCATGTAACATATATAATATAAGTTTTCAAGTATGATAAAATTCAAGGATATGACACATTACCATTTCATAAACATTCACATACACCATTAGAATCTGTAACCCATTACAACTGTTGTCTTTTTTCGGTTATGTTTAAAGATTGTTAAACATAGTGAATTCATATGTGAACTAACTGTATATTTGTATTATTGTAATTTCTAGGAGTTTATATTAATATAATTGATTGAAAACAGACATAATGCAATGTGAAAGGAGTTGGATGTATAATAGGAATTTACCTGAACGTCGGGGTTTAACTGATGAATTTATGAGTGGGTTGCAAGAGTTTTTATATTTCGCAGCTAGTAATGTTGAGTTTATGGATGGTAATCAGATAAGGTGTCCGTGCAGAAAGTGTCACAATGGTAGATTTTTACCATCTAGCAAAGTTTCAGAGCATCTTTGTAGATTTGGATTCGTTGCAAATTACTATAACTGGACATGTCATGGTGAACCATTTATATCTGATGAAGTTTATGATAGACACAACACACAAGTATCTAGGGATCAAAGTGATTATAATCAATTAAATCCATATCAGAGGATGATATATGATGTAGCGGGCCCGAATTTGATTCTCCAATCACAAGGTGCAACTTCAAGTTGTCCTCCAACAGTTGAGCAAATGATTACTAATGAATCACCCTTGGAAGAGGTGCAAGTAATAGATATCGGTCAGAATATTAATAATGAAGCATATCTCAAATTTCAGGAGGTGTTGAGTGCTGCAGATGCACCTTTATGGGCTGGTTGTGAGACTCACACTAAACTATCGTTCACCGCAAGAATGTTGAATGTCAAGGCAGAGCATAATGTGTATGAAGAGTGTTTTAATAATTTTGTTCAAGCTTTTGAAGAGGCATTGCCGCGTGATCATATACTGCCTAATGATTTGTACAGTATGAAAAAACTGATGAAAGAATTAGGTCTCCCAGTGAAAAGAATTGATGTGTGCAGAGATGGTTGTATGTTATATTGGGGAGATGATGCAGATGTGGATGTTTGTAAATTCTGTAATCAAGATAGGTACAAGAGCACTAGTATGAGGCAGCAACGATGTAAATCATATAGTCAGTTGTTTTATTTGCCTTTAACTCCTAGGTTACAAAGGCTTTATGCATCAAAGACAATCACAACACATGGCTTGGCATGCAAATCATCGAATGTAAGAGGGACTAATGTGTCATCCATCGATGCAGAGGCGTGGAAAAATTTTGATAGAACATATCCTGATTTTGCGAAGGAGACTCGAAATATTAGGTTAGGTCTCTGTGCTGACGGATTTGCTCCATTTGGTAAATCAGGAAGACACTATTCTTGTTGGCTAGTTATATTAACTCCGTATAATCTTCCTCCTGGGATGTGCATGAAAACACCTTATATGTTTTTGACATTGGTTGTGCCTGGCCCAAAAAATCCGAAGAAGTTAATAGATGTTTATATGCAACCATTGATTGCAGAGCTAAAACAACTATGGGATGAAGGTTTTCCTACATACGACGTTCATACTAATCAGATGTTTGTAATGAAGGCTGCTCTACTTTGGACGATAAATGACTTTCCGGCTTATGGTATGCTATCAGGTTGGAGTACTGCAGGGATCTTAGGATGCCCAATATGTATGGAGAGATCAAAGTCGATTAGATTGAAGCATGGTAAGAAGTCAAGTTATTTTGATTATCACAGACAATTTTTACCACTAAATCATAATTTCAGAAGGAATAAAGATGAATTCACTAGGAATCGAATTGAAAGAACACCTCCGCCATTGAGATTGACAGGTCAAGATATTTGGTACAGAGTTCTTCACTTTCCATCTGTTATTGAAGAGCCACATGGTACAACTTATGAATATGGAAGCAACCATAAATGTGTTGGGGATTAGACGCCCGCTAGAGGGGGGGTGAATAGCGTGTGACCCGTACGTAGATGGAAATCGTTCGCGTGCTTGTCTACAATTCGTGTTAGCGCAGTGGAATAATAATAATAAAAGCAATACACGAAATACAATCACACACGAACACGATGATATAACGTGGTTCGGAACCGTAATGGTTCCTACTCCACGGATCGGGCTCAAACGAGCCCTAGCGATGCCAAACACACACCACTATCAAATAACTCCTTCTTGACACAAGTCGGAGGTGGAGAAACCTCTTACAATAAGATTACAACAATAATCTAAATACAACAAGCAAATATAATAGGACATACAACAAGAGAAGTAAAGAACACTTTACAAAAACTCTTTAGATCGCTTGCTTGTTGATCGCTTGAATCGTGGTTGAAGACCCTGATTTACAGTAGCAAATCGCCTCAAAAACGTCCAAGAAAATCGCTACTAAAACCCTCATTCCGAGTTGCCTTTATAACCTGCGTCGGGATGGATTTCCGCCTATCAGTCGACTGCCATAAGTCACCAGTTGACTGATGCCACTGTTGTCGTGAGACAACGGATCGATCCACGCTGGAAAAACTCCAATGGATCTCTTGGCAGTCGATCGCCACATTGATGATCGCTAACGCCCGTAGTCGACGCCTACACGCACGGAGCGCTCGTCTGACACTCGACCGGCGTATCGATCGCATCCTCGGCGATCGCTGAGCTATCATCGATCATTGCCCCATGAGCGGATCGCCGAGCAATCCCAAGAATGAGGTTTTAACCCGTATGGTGCCCCCCATACTTGCTAGACCACCCTTAGCCTAGACCTAAGCCTTCTAGCCACCTCCATCAGCCTCACACCTCTCGGATCCCTCCAAGTCATCCATGACTTGTTCATCCATCGCGCTAGCTTCCAGGTGCTTCCATCGGCTATGTCATGCTAACGGTGTCTACACCGCCAAGGCATATTGGACTTACGCCGCCAAGACTCCGCTTGGACTTTACGCCGCCAACCATTGGACTTATGCTGCCAAGACTCCCGCTTGGACTTTACGCTGCCAATATCAAACCCTTGGACTTCTCAAATGCCAAGACTCAAGCTTGGACTTTCCCTTGCCAACCCATGTTGGACTTTTCATGCCAAGACCATGCTTGGACTTTCCTTGCCAACCCATGTTGGACTTTTCCTTTGCCAACCCATGTTGGACTTTCCATTTGCCAAGACCCATGCTTGGACTTTCCCATAATCACATGGTCAACCCTAGTCAACCATCAAAGTCAATTATAACCTGGGTCGATTGTATAAACAATCTCCCCAACATATTAACCGACATCAATGTCCAACATCAATGTCAATCCATTTTGTCAAATCCCTTTGTCAAACATCAAAACATCACTCGAGTCAAACTCGAGTCTGGTCAATCGTGACCTGGGCCGATTACACCAACAATCTCCCCCTTTTTGATGTTTGACAAAAACCAAATCAAATCATGAGTTAGAACACTAACTCAAATCCCTTACCAATTATCCCAAATTGGTAAATACTCACCAAATGTTCTCCCCCAAACATTCAAGTGAAAATGTAAACCAAATGTCCTCCCAAACATTCTCCCCCTTTTTGACTAACATCAAAAAGGTTATCTCTCCAAGGAGGTCAATGTCTCATGTCCCAATGAGATCTTACAATCTCCCCCTTGATTTAAAAATATCTAGGATGCCTACCATCTTCCTAGTGATAAGTCCCATATCACTCAAGAGAGGCAATCCTATTCACTCTCCCAATTTCCAAATTGGGTATCAAAAATCATCAATTTTCCCAATTGATGATACTTTCCCAATAACTTCTCCTTTTCAAGGAGAAAAACACATCCATCATCCCAAGATGGATACCTCCCCCTAAAGGCTTGCTCCCCCTTGACCATTGCACCAACAATGTCCTTGGGGAGTCCCTAAGCCAATAGGAACTCTAAACCATCAAAATTAAGGTTGGAAATTCAACATTGAACTTTCCACCACCTCAAATTGATACTTTGACCTAACACCTCTCCAAATCCATATCCAATGAATTTTCACCCTTCATAATGCTTCCCAAAGCATATCCTAGGGTTAGGAGTGGTTAGGGACCTTTACCATGGTTGAAAATGGGCTAAACAACCTTGTTAACCCGAATCAGACTGAAGTCGACTCGACAAGAATCGATGATTGCCATATACATCGATCGCCACCAATGGCAGTCGACTGGTAGCTGAATTTTCCGAAATTCAGCTATCAGAATCCAATTTCAGAAAATCATAACTAATTATACGTATATCGAAAAATCACAAAATTTGATACGTATAATACTTATGACCAAAACAATGGGTGAAAAATGTTTGAAAAATAATTTACCCATAAAATAGTGAGTTTGATACAAAACTCAAAACCATTGAAATTTTCAATATTTTGGCCCTATTTTGTATCAACTTCATCAATGGTGATTGCTATCAAAAGATAGACTTCACCATCTGTTATTGAAGAGCCACATGGTACAACTTATGAATATGGAAGCAACCATAAATGGACCAAACGAAGTATATTTTGGGAGTTACCGTATTGGTTTAGTAATTTGATTCATCATAATCTCGATGTTATGCATATTGAGAAGAATATTTTTGATAATCTGATAAATACAGTGATGGATATCACCGGAAAAACAAAAGATAATCTGAATGCAAGAAAAGATATGCGACTCATTTGTAAATGACCCACCCTTGATGTTGATGAAAATAGTAGAAGACCAAAACCAAAGGCAGTTTATACATTGAATAAGGAACAGAGACGTGTTGTTTGTGAATGGTTGAAGTCATTGAGATTTCCTGATGGGTATGTTTCTAATCTTGGAAGATGTGTCGATATGAAGGAATGCAAATTGATGGGTTTGAAAAGCCATGATTGTCATATATTCATGGAAAGACTAATTCCTATTGCCTTTAAAGAACTCTTCTAGAATTTTATGCGGGTGCCATTCTGAGTTAAGTATTTTTCTTCATGATATATGCTCAGCAGTTTGGGATATTCACACATGGAGAAGTTAGAGAGAGACATTCCAATCATTATGTGCAATTTAGAAAGGATTTTTCACTGCATTTTTGATTCAATGGAACATCTTTTGGTTCACTTGCCATATGAGGCCAAAGTTGGAGGACGATTCATTATCGATGGATGTATCCTTTTGAAAGGTATAATTTGCATATTCTATACGTTAATATTGCATAAAATATTTAATTTTTTATATATTCATTTCTAATACAATTTGTTATATTTCAATCAGATTCTTATATCATTTGAAGAAAAAAGTGAAAAATAAGGCACATGTTGAAGCCTCTATTGTGAATGCATATATTGTGGAGGAAGTAACAACTTTTGCATCATATTATTTTGAGCCTCACATTCAGACCAAAAGATGGAAATCCGGAAGGAATGATGAAGGTCCTGTCGATCCCAATTTGAATTCATTCTCAATTTTTAATTATCTTGGTCGACCAAGTGGACCGTGTAAGCAACGATACTTAACTGATCAAGAATGGCGGGCAGCCCAGACATATGTTTTACTTAATTGTCCAGAAGTATCACCATATTTCGAGTTAGTATATATTTCCTATTTCTTCGTCAAGTGTTAATTTGTTTATGTTATAATAAAAAATTTTATTATAGGATTTTCCAAAACTTATATTCTGAAATCCCGACACGTGACTTTGATCACTTCTGCGATCAGGAATTTGCACCATGGTTCAAATCATATGTAAGCAGTTTTAATTACCTCATTTTTGTTTACACATATCTTAACTTTTAAATAAATATCATTTTCATTTGAGTATAGGTTTATGCTAATCAAACTCACGTTCAGCAAGAATTCCTAATCCATCTATCATGGGGTCCAAAAGCAATGGTACGACTTCATGCCAACATATTTCATAAACGGATATAATTTCCACACTCAAGAATATGGAAATGGAAAGAGTACAATGAATAGTGGAGTATGTGTTCAGTCTTCCAATGATGGAGGTGCAAGCAATGAATTTTATGGTTTGCTGGATGAAATTATAGAGATTGATTATCCTGGTCCAGAAATGCGAGTTATCTTATTTATGTGTCGCTGGTTTGACCCCGTCAGAGGGATGAAGGTGCATCCACAGTATAATTTGGTTGAAATAAATCATAAAAGATTTTATAAGAGATATGAACCATTTATTTTGGCACAACAAGCGATTCAAGTTTTCTATGCTCCATATCCTAGTTTGAGGCGTGACAAAAATGAATGGTGGGTTGTTTGTAAAACAAAAGCACAGAAAAAAATTGAAGAGCACTGGCAAGACATTGCATATCAACAAGACAAAGTTACAAATATGTTTCATACCGAGGAATATATAATTCCAACGTTACGAGATCCCAGCGGAGTAGTGATAAACGTGGATGCAACTGAAATTGATGATAATGATGAGGAGGAGGAGGGGGAGGAGGAGGAGGGGGACGAGGAGGAAGAGGAGGAGGAGACCGAGGATGAGGATACTGATGAGGATGAGGAAGATGATAATGAGGACTTTGAAATTTGACGTCTAGGGTAAGTTTTTTTATATATAATTTTAGTTTTAAACTATAATTTTACAAATTTTCTTAGCTCAATTATTTGTTTATATAATGTCTCATTGTTAAATTTATATCTTTTGTCTCTGTATGTTGTGTATATTTTGTTCTTATAGGTTATCAGTGGTGAAATCATCGTAGCTTATCGCAGTCGCAGTCTCTCATATCTTCATTATGCATATTGTAAGTTTTTCATGTTCTTCATTAAGCATAAAAGTTTTATTTTCTTTATTCTAATTTTGTTTTTGGTTGATAGTTTCGACGTGGTGGACAGAGACGACAGAGTACTAGTAGTGGCCAGACTGATCCACCGCCTGCCAGCACTATACCTACTTGCCCTCCTGATCTGCCTGGACCTTCACATGATCACCGACAGCATTCATCTCATTCACAAACCACGGCCTTCCCATTCTGATTCACCTGTACCCGCCAGACACTCCTCTACTGAGAACATCGAAAGTCGACCGTATATATTTCCGATTGGAGATTCGTAAGTAATATAAATATTATAATTTTTAAACTATCTTAATTATTTATTCAATTTTTTTTCATTTTTTCGTAGGTTTGAAAATTCTGTACCTGTTATTCGCGAGATCAATAAAATCGTGAATAACTATTGGAGAGGAGACTCTTTGTCATACTCAAGCACGCCAGGACCTACAAAAGAACTATGGTGGTGCGAGTTTCAGGTATAATTGATTCATTTTATATATTAAATAAGTGATTATATAATCAATTGTTTTTTTTCCATCTCAGCGGAGATTTATTTGGGACCCTACTCAAGACTTGGAAGTTAAAAGAATTTTTAAAAAAAAATGTGGCGATCATATCCGGCATGTATTGAGTCATGCCAAATGTACTGGAAAAAAACCCGCCTGTGTCACGTCAGAAAATTGGAGTAAAATCTCCAATTATTGGCAATCTGATGAGAGCAAAAAGAAGTCAATGTAATAAATTAAATCAAGCATGTAATTACGAGACTTATCTCGCAACATATACGCGGAAGGATCTATAAATATCGAGGAGCATTCACGTAGATTGGTAATTTTTAAATTCTACAATTAGTTTTTAAATATATTTCAGATTATTATTTTATTTCTAACATTCTTATATTTAGTCTAAGGAATTGGGAAAGGAGCCGGAATTTATAGATACTTTCGTTCGCACTTTCCAAAAAAAAGATAAGACTTGGAGTGGAGATAGAGCTCGAGCAATTAAGGTTTGAATTAATCTTTAAACTTACTTTATAACTTTAATTCTGTTAGTTATGTAAATGCTCTGATTAAAATTTTAATTTTGTGTAGGAGAGATATGATCAGTTATCCTCATCTCAGAGAATTTCAGGAGATGACGGTGATACTGAGGGATCTGAGCCATCTGTTAGTAATAATTTGGATTTATGGATTGAGGCGAGTGGAGGATCAAAAGGGGGAAGGATATTAGGTATGGGTTCTCTGAGCAGAATACATAATGCTCCTCGTAGATCTATTTCTTCTACTCCACCAGCAGTAGCGGCACAGATACATAACTTAACTGAGGAGGTTAGCAATTTGAAGGGCATAATACATGAAAGAGATCAGCAAATTATAGAAATACAACAACAAAACTCACAAAGGGATCAAGAAATGATAGAAATGCGACGACAACAAGCCTTTCTTATGCGACAGTTTCAGCAATTTAGTTCTGGTCCAAGTCATATTCCTCCTAGTCATGACGATGATGGTGGCGACGATGATGATATTGTATGCATGTTTTTAATTAGTACTTTTAAAAGTTTTTAGTTTATTGAGTTTGTTTATTTTGCTTTAAAACAGGAATGATCGATGAAGTTAATCCTTATGGCGGTTGAAATTGCACATCATTGTAAGTCTTTGCATATTTATTTTCGTGTTAGTATATAGTTTTTTTTTAATGTATGATACTTTTTGTTTGTTTCTTTTCTAATGCAGGTAGAAGAATGTCGGCGATTGCTTACCAGATTCTCTTTTCTTTTTTCTTTCCCATGTGTTGAGATCTTTTGTAGACATTGTTATTTGGATATCAGAACTATGTTGATGTTTGAAATATTGTAGGATATAACTTTTTATTTGGAATGTTGTATTGTTCTTAACTGATTGTGTTGCTTTGTATTTATTTGGATATGATTGAATATTATTTTGTTGTATTGAATGTGTGTGTGTTTTGTTTGTATTGAATGTATTTATTTGGATATTAGAACTTATTGTGTTTTGTTGTGTGTGTGTGAAAATTTGTATATACGATAGAATATCGAAACGGATGAAATCTGTTAAAAAAAAATTTATTTAGCGACAAAAATACAAATTCGTTGCTAAATTCTGAGAAATCTACGACGACTTTTGCGACGAATTAAATTTTCGTCGCAAATTAGCGACGAATCCAACCTGCGATAAATTTTGCAACGAATTTTGCGACAAAATTTGCAACAAAAATTAAATTCGTCGCAAATTTTTGCAACGAAAAAAGAATTCATCGCAAAATATTGAACTTTGCGACGAATTGAGCGACGAAATTTGCGACAAATTTGTATCAGTCGCAAATTTATCAACGAATTTCTTATTTTGTCGTAAAAATTACCAACAAAAAAAATTAATTTGTCGCAAAATATGGTTTTTTGCGACGAATTTTGCGATGAATTTGTATCAGTGGCCAATTTACCAACGAATTTCTTATTTCGTCGCGAAAATTACCAACGAAAAAATTAATTCGTCGCAAAAATTTGCGACGAATTAAAAATTCGTCGCAAATTTGCGACGAAAATTACGACGAATTTTTGAAATCTTGGTAACTTCTGCAACAAAATTAGCGACGAAATTTTAAATTCGTCCCTAATTTTCGTCGCTAAAATTCGTCGCAAAAATTCGTCGATAATTTTGTCGCTATTATTTGTGACGCTTTATTCGCAACAAAAATATTTTTGTCGCTAAATTCGTCGCTAATTTATTTTGCAACAAATTTTTTTAAAATTAAATCACTAAATTAAATTAAGCTAATATTTGTTTTTTTGTAGTGTTAATGGTTTCCTTAGGTAAAATACTTTTAGGGACATTAGTCTCAAATTTCTCCTTCTTTGAAACATTAACATTTTTGGCACCCAAACAAATATATTTGTTATTTCTAGCATGCTCTTTATGATAAATAGCAAGATTGCTAAAATTAGTTCTAACATGCTTTTGCCTATAATTGAAAGAAAGAGCATTATTTAGATATACCTTAAGGTTTGCCTTAGAGGCTCCCCCTACTTGTGATGCTCTCTTTTTCTCTCCCTTTGGACATTGACTCCGGTAATGCCCTTTTGAATTGCACTTGAAGCATATGATATACTCCTTGCTCTTTTGACTTTGGGCACCGACATCTTTGATCTTTGGAGTTGGAGGAGTCTTCTTGACTTTCTTTGGGCACTTACTCTTATAATGCCCAAATTCCCTACACTCAAAACACATAATATTATTTTTATTTTGAATTACCGTGTTTAAGTTACCGAGGGTGGAGATGATGTTCTCTTGAACTTGCTCTTCCTTTCTACCAGATGTAGATGGTTCTTCTTGTTGCTCCGGTGTTGAGGATGCTCTAGTCTCCTCCCCCTCAATCCTTGAGGTGGAGGTCTCCTCCAATTCTTCCTCTTCGTCTTCCTCCTTGGATGTTGATGGTCTCTCAACCTCCAAGTCCTCACTTCCTCGTGAGGATGATGCATTTGCCTCTTCGGTCCCTTCCTCTTGGACCGGTGATGGACTTTCATGGAGCTTGGCCACTTTGCTCCATAGCTCCTTGGCATATACATAATTACCTAACATACACAAAATATTGTTAGGTATTAAATCAATTAAAAACTTCATTACCTTATCATTTTTCTCAAAGGCTTGGACTTGCTCTTCGGTCCATCTCTTTTTCTTGAGGAATCCACCCTTTGGTCCTCTTGGATAGTTATATCCCTCTATTAAAATGGATCATTCTTCGAAGTCCTTCATCATTAGGAAGTCCTCAATTCTCGCCTTCCATTGTCTAAACCCTTCTTGTCCATAGAAGGAGTAAGGCATCGGTGTGTTGATATCCCATCCTAGTTGCTCTTGAACTTCCATCTTCACCCTCTAGCATGCTCCCTTAGTTATTAAACCTTGAAGAGCATCCTCGCTCTGATACCACTTGTAGGGGATCGATTGGACGCTAGAGGGGGGTGAATAGCGCGTGCTATTACCGATGATGGAATTCGTTCGTGATTGAGTCTACAAATTTCGTTAGCATAGCGAAATAATAATAATAAAAGCAATAACATGAAACACAATCACACAAACGCAAGGATATAACATGGTTCGGAACTGAATGGTTCCTACTCCAGGGATCGAGCTCTAAAGAGCTCTAGTGATGCACACGCACTCGCTAATCACAAATACTCCTTCTCGACACAAGTCGGAGGCGGAGAAACCTCGTACAAAAGATTACAACAATAATCTAAATAGATACAAGCAATTACAATAATGAAATACAATGCAAGTAAAGAAAACTACTTTACAATTGCTCTTTGAATGCTTGGTTGCTTGGTTGCTTGATATCAACTTGGAGACCCTGATTTGCAGCAGCAAATCACCCCAAATGCTCTCAAGAAACCATCCCTTTTTCCTCCTTCATGAGATCCTTATAAAGTTTCAACCTGTGCTGGAAAAAGTGGATCAGTCAACTGGTCGGGACTATCAGTTGACTGATGCCACTGTTGTCGTGAGACAATGGCTAGATCCATGCTGGATCATTCCAACGAATCCATCATCAGTCAACTGATTATTACCATCAATCGACTGGTCAAGCCTCCACTCGACTGGCCCACAAAGAATGAGTGAGACCCATTCTGGTCAAACATCGAGCATCACCGATCGATGACCACATGATCAGTCGATTGCTAGGCCACCTCCCACGGTCAAACCCTAGTTAACTTACACTAGACATGGCACCGAAACATGAGGTTTTAGCCCAAGTATGGTTCCCCCATTCTTGCTAGACCTCCCTTAGCCTAGACCTAAGCTTTCTAGCCACCTCCATCAGCCTCACTCCTCTCGGATCCCTCCAAGTCATCCATGACTTGTTCATCCATCGCGCTAGCCTTCAGGTGCTTCCATCAGCTATGTCATACTAACGGTGTCTACACCGGCAAGGCACATTGGACTTACACCGCCAAGACTCCGCTTGGACTTTATGCCGCCAACAATTGGATTTATGCTGCCAAGACTTCACCCTTGGACTTTACGCCGCCAATATTCCCCTTGGACTTCTCAAATGCCAAGACTCAAGCTTGGACTTTCCCTTGCAACCCATGTTGGACTTTCCATGCCAAGACCCATGCTTGGACTTTTCATGCCAAGTACCCATGACTTGGACTTTCCCAAATGCCAAGTGTCCCACTTGGACTTTCCATGCCAAGTACCTAAGACTTGGACTTTCCCATGACAATTACATTGTCATATGTTTTGTCGAACATCAAAACATCTCTCGAGCCAAGCTCGAGTCCTGGTCAATCGTGACCTGGGCCGATTGCACCAACATTTTATACTAACCACCACAGACCTTGGGTTTTCTTGTCGCCCAGGTAACGGGTAAAAGATTCCTTTGATGATCGTAGCACTGCCAGCTGATCCCATCTCACCTTGAGTACTTGGATTAAAATCCATATTGGTGTTGTATATTTGGATTGTATGTTTTTTATTTTTATCCTATATTGTTTCCGTTGTTTGGTAATCGGTTATGTTTTTATGTATTTGGTTTTGATCATGTTTCCTTGTTGTGTCAAAGTTGTACTGGTACACATGTATTTGAGTCTTTATATTTTTATTATTGTTGGTGTATTTCGTTGTCACTTTGGTTATATACTTTTATGTGTCGTGTGGTTGTAGCCGGAAGGTTTTGTATCAACAGAGAATTGTATCACGTACAAGGGAGATGCTATCTGATTTTTTGGCTCGATATACTCTCGGGGCATGACAATTTTATTAGTATCAGAGCTAGGTTGCCAAGTCCACTTTCGGATTTTATGTTGTTCGGACATCGAGTTTTTTTTTACTCGGTTTTGGTTTTGTGAGTTCTGGGATCTGGCTGTAGCAGGACATCTCCGAGCTACAAGGTTTAAGGTATGCAAATTGTAACACGTATCCTTTTGTTGTCTATGCATCTAGTTGTTTATAACAGGGAAAAACATGTAGTGTGTTATTCACTATTCATAATTGTGGTTTGGGTTGACCACGGGAACTACATGTTGAGTCTATTAGACATGTAACTGCTTTCGAAAAGGTGAGTTACCTTTAAGAGCCGACTGATACCGAGTTGGAAAGTAGGAGTCAAGTAGTGACATTTTTTGTGGAGATCAAAGATTACATTCTTAGGAATTTTCACTATTTATGCTAGTCAGATTATTTACCCATGGGATAATGGACAAACGAGTATACTATTGTTGATGCAGATAGCGGAGGGTTAGTTTATGGTGTTTCATAGGGATTTTGATCCCTGATATGGTCGTGTTGGGTTTTATAATTTTGAAGGTACTTTTGAGTACTTAACTCGTGATATGTGGGGAAAGTTGAGTTGCATACCATTATTGGGATCAAACCGGTACTTGGTGGAAGATGTAGGAAATAACCTTCGGGGAATAACACATCACTTGATCATGATTTAGTGATGTTGTGAGAGAGTATTTCCCCGTGTCACTTTTTTTGACTCATTGTCAGGGAATTCTTGAGCATCAAGTAGGATGATTATTTGGTAATGGGAGTACCATGCAGAGTTGTTAGACTTGCAGAGGTTACGACCACCTAATGCTCAAGAATGTGAAGGGATGTTTTAAGCCACCCACGGTTTATTAGCTTACATTCAGATTAGGATGTTGGATCTTCTATCAGATCCTACCGGAAGACATTAAATCGAGTCATGTTTATGGAAATGACTCCGTAACAAGTGTTTTAAAGAGTTGAAGATCGATAAACAAACATGGCAAGTCAAATATTGGAATAAGAAGTTTCGAATGTTGGATAAAAAGGAAAAAAATTGGATTCATGGGTCATGAGCTATTTTCCGATCAAGGAAGACCAACCACAGATTGTCAGAATCTTTTCATGCTTATCAGTGAAATCAGAGGAAAGACTCTGAAGGAATTATGTGCATGCAGTGCGGGTCACGTCGACACGCAAAGTCAGATTATCCAGTTGGATCAGTTTATCTGCTTCTATAGTAAACAATCAGTACATATGATGTGAAGGTGTAATTTGAAGACTCAGTTGAAGACTATTGATGTTGTTTCGAGAGGATGATGCACAATCTCGACAGCAGAGATCATCACAACAGATTGGGTTATCACACCAGCAGCGATCTACTACTTCAGGCATAGTTAGGATTCTTTGATACTTCCCTCCAGGGGAAGCGATTTACTCAGCAGTATCAGCAGAAGACATCTCAGAAGACTCAAGCATCCAGTCAACAACAATTGTCATCACCTCAAGCACATCTATAATATTTGCAAAGTTGGAGTGTGCTACGATGTTGGTAGTTATTCAGTACCTTACAGTTGGTGGTGTACTCGTTACCAGTACAACAATGTTTACCACCTCTATTACAGTCTTTGTAGTTTGCATTTTAGTTTCAGCAGTTGAGTTCAGTTCCTTCATGATAGTTCTTTTGCATCTATCATAACTTAGCCATCAAGAATAGAAGTTGGATGAGTTTATATATTTACTCGAGAGGAGATGTAGAGGGTCGAAGGATTGACCATTTGGAGTATTACTTTAGTTTACCCTATTTGTTGATATAGTGAGAGATATTGGTATTTTACAGGTATCTATGTCTGGAGCATTCTTAGATAGGATTAGAAGGATTTCTATATTTTGGATCATGTGGATTGGTTGTTTGATACTCTCATTGATTATAGGAGGTTGAGGATGCACAGGAGGTATTTGTTAGAATGACAATTTTACCAGGAGATAATTTTATTGGTATAAATGTTGATATACACTTTGGAAATTGAAAGAATGTAAGTTGCGATTATAGGAGGTGTTGGATGGGATATTTATTTATCTCAGTATTGTTGGATCGAAATGAATCGCTAGAGGGGGGGTGAATAACGTTCGTGAAAACTTTTCTTTTTCGACGATTAAAACCAAGTACACAGCGGAAAAATAAAAGACATACAAGAAAGACACAAAGCTTTTTTACTTGGTTCACAGCCCACCGGCTGCTAATCCAAGACCCTGCGATCCTTGATCGCTTCCGAAGGGCAATCACTAAAAGTCTCTTCCTTGTTGGAGGTAAGAGACAAGATGATTACAATGATTATAAGGTCGGTAACCACCTTACCAGTCCTTATATAAATTAAGTATAGAAAGATAACAATAATACCGACAATTAATTAGAAGGCGGCGCACAGTCGGAGTAGTGTTGTAACACAAAGGAGAGCATGCGCACTTTGGAGATTCTTGAATTTGGGTTTGAGTCCTCCCCTCTTTTTATAGATTTGTGCCTTAAAATTTGTCCCGATCCAGATCCAAAACTCGTGGATCTTATCTTGAGGTGGTAGTTTATCTTATCCTTAGGTGGCGGCATCAATCTCTATCTCTTTGACCTTGTGCACTGGGATGATTCGTCGACATCAGTCGACTGATCCTCTTAGCAGTCGACTGCTGACATCTCCAGTCGACTACTGCACTTGAGAATTCCTGCAACATAAGATTAGCACAATAGATGCATAATGCCATGCAGTGTGACAGTCCTTTGACTGTCCGATCTCGACTTTAGCATTCCTCTAGAAGCCTTAGTTGGATCGATGCCTAGGATTGTCCTCTAACAGAGGACGCGTCCTTACCACCGCTCCACACATGGAGCTTACCTTTGGTCCTCTTGACCTGTCGCTTAGTTTTCGGTCACCATCGAGGTTCCTCGACTCTCCGAGGTTCTCCTGGTGTCGCCCGACCACCACGATTTCTTAACTTGAGATTCTCCGGGTGTCGCTCGACCTTTGGCTTAGCTTAAACACTTCCTGCACACTTAGCATATCACATGAGATAACAAAATAGCTTAACTTTGAATCTTTGCCATCATCAGAATCATGGTTCGATTATCTAGTGCTCCTGCACCAACAATTCAAAGTTAAGAGAAAATAAGCAGTAAGCATAATCGTCAAAACCTCCCCCTTAACCCTAGGTGAGTTTTGAAAAATAATTACTTTTTGGGAAAGAAAAAGTAAGTAACCTTTTAACTTTATCCTCTCTCCCCCTTTGACATACATCAAAAACTAACTTTTTAAGGGGTACATTGCCAAGAAATAGAATTTTTAAACATGATAATCAAGTTGATTTAATATGTTCAACTCCCTTTAATACTTAAGAGTTTAGGAGTTTAGCTTTCTAGATCCTGTACCAACAATGTATATCCTAGGTTAGAATGTGACCCCTAACTTTTAACATTGTTATAAAATTTTGAGAAAGAATTAAAAAAAACATTTTAAAGGCTTATGTCTATTGGCTTTTATGCCAAACTGGAGGTAGCTAGATACTAAGTTTGTCCAACTTAAGTCTTCTCTCCCTCTTGGCATATTATCAAAAGAAGGATTTAAATTTAGAAAGTATTTGTGATTTTTTTTTAAAAAAATATTTTTTAACAACTTCTATGATGATTATCCAATTAGAACCTCCCCCTTAACCTAACATCCTTGTTAGCCACAAGGAAGGCTTATCCAGAGGGTCTCCCATTTTGTCTGACAAACTCTTAGGACATCCTTGTTGGCCACAAGGAAGGCTCATCTAAGTGTTCAGAGGGTCTAAGTGTCTAAAGTTGACCTAAGGATTTAGACGTTCAGTATTGGTCAACTAACCATCATTTTAAGAAGAATAGTTGTTTTGAAAACTACGTATAACTACACACAACAATCATGACAACCAATAAAAATAGTTTTAAGAATTTATTTATGTGTATATAAATTTTGAAATCATTTTCAAACCCATTTTCAATTTGTTGTCCTTACCATCTCACCCATTCTACATGATCAACCAAGTTATCCTTATAGGTATTGTGAGATGAATTTAATTTAATGCCTTAGAAATTAATTAACCTTGGGTTAGATTCAGATTTAACTTTTAGTTAGTTAAGTGAACATTTCAAAAGAGGGCTTCCAGGTTGTGGCAAGGCACAGGGGCCTTCTTTGATCGGAACAACAACCACTTCCTTAGACAAAGCCAACTTAGGAAATTACACACTTAATTCACTTAGGGTTACGTCATAGTCTAACTAGTTTAGGATGTGGTGAAGTAGCTTCAGTTAGTTCCACTTAGTAAAATGCACCAAGCAAGATACTCCTTATCCAACTCGAATACACTTGACTTCGTTTCCTTAACGTACTATCATCTCACCGCGTCCTGATACTATGTTGTCAAGATTAATTAATAATTTCCTATCTAACCATTCTATGAGAGTGAATTTAAAACTAGTATGTATGACATGACAAAATAAGCATGATAATGATATGTATGCATGAGCAAGCTACATTCAATCAATTTAAAGAAATGGTTGTTTTCTTGGGTAGACTTTTATTTGTTCCATAGTTATAAGATACTTTATTATAATTATGTTTACAATTTTTAGTATCTTGATTTTTGGTTAGCTTAGACTTATAACCCAAGTCTACATATTTATTAGTTGAATTTTTAAAAGTTGAAGGTTTAAGTACTATATTATTAATTTGTGTATAATCAAATGGTACTCTATTATAATTAATTTTATTGGTTTGATTATCTAATTTTGAATTTTTAATTAATTTATATTGTGAATTATTTAAAATATAATTATTAGAATTTTTCAAAATAATATTATTAGACTTTTTCAAGATAAGATTATTAGACTTTTTAAAAGTAGAATTATTAAAAAAATTTAAGATAAGATTATTAGACTTTTTAAAAATAGAATTATTAAAATTATTAGAATTTTTTAAGGTAGAATTATTAGAATTATTCAAGATAAAATTATTAGAATTTTTAAAGGTAGAATTATTATTAGAATTATTTAAGATAAGATTGTTAGAGTTTTCAAAGGTAGAATTATTATTAGAATTATTTT